>HG995317.1:232500-5032500 GCA_905332915.2 Hecatera dysodea | reverse complement strand
AGTGGCTAAAATATAACAGCCGCACGGGTCGATCTTCAAGGTTAAACGCTTGCCAAGGTTTGTCTGTGGATGGGTGACGTGAAGATCTCATCAGGTCGGAGGTGAAATACTAGAATTCAACTGAATACGGTGCAAATATATATAGTTCGGAAAAGGTTAGACAGATGAACATTGATTTGAGTAGAGTAGATAATAACATTTTAAAACATGAATAAGTATGTACCTACTTATTGTAAAATTCGCCATAGCGACCAATTCGACTTTAGTAAGTTAACGAAACGCGTATAGGAATAAACCATTGAGATAGGAAAAACGTGGAGATGCTGCGTTATTCTAACATTTGCTTAAGTATACAAATATGAGTGAAATATGATACAGAACTTGAAATATCGTTATGTCTCATTCTTTCTAGTGAGATAATCTTATTTGATAAAAGAGACAACTATATTTTAAGTTGTTGCTAATTATGGCAACATTTTATCGTGACGTAGTGACAGTTGTAGCCTAGGTAAGTGCCGTAGGTAGCAGCTATCTTATGTGACAAGTTTATGGTAGTTTTGCTGTCAAATGGTTGTTATTTTTTTCTATTATTGAGATTTGCGAGAAAATTAGGTACGCGGTTTTTACTTTTAAAACTACATGTAAATATTGGAAAACAGAAACTCAACATGCCTGTGTGTTGTATTGTGAAATGTGGTGCATGAAATAATCAAAATCAATCACAATTGTCTTTGCACAGGTTAATAGCCGGTTTTCATGCATTAATACTCACAATAATACACATTCGATGATATTATTGTAACGCGATCATGAATTTATGGCTAAAGTATTGATATTTGGGTTAATTTCCATGTAACAGGCCTTTTTATTATTTGTTAATTCATTCGTTTACAAACATGTATCAGAATGGAATAATGTTGTACCGTAGTCTCCGAAACTAGTTCCGCTGCTGAAACATTAACATAAATACTGCGTCTTATTCAGACTTATTCCATAAAACAGACACTTAAGTTTTATTTATTTACTAGCTGCTGCCCGCGACTTCGTCCCCGTGGAATCCCCGATTTTAAAACATTCTTTATCGCTGCTCCGCTCCTATTGACTTAAGCGTGATGATATATAGCCTAAAGCCTTCCTCGATAAATGGTCTATTCAACCCAAAAAGAATTTTTCAATTCGAACCAGTAGTTCCTGAGATTAGCGCGTTCAAACAAACAAACAAACAAACAAACAAACTCTTCAGCTTTATAATATTAGTATAGATATAGATAACAGAAGGTGAGATAACCTAGATACTCATCTTTTTCTGTTACAATTACAATGGACTTTAAGTAAGTACCTACATAATATTAGGTATGATCCAAACGTGATAACTAGTAAAACTCGTATTTAATATCGATACTCGTTATAGTAACACCTATGTCCCTTGATTGATACATCCCTAGCAATGGCAGCCATTTTATATTTATAGGTATGCACCCTTTTTTGTTGGTATTTCCAGTTCATACTTTTCTATGTCAATGGAATAAACGCATTAACAACTGCACGAATATTATATACCTACCTATTTTTGCTTTGGAAACAAGCTCAAACAAAAAAATTAAACTATTAGGTACCACAACCAACTCGAAGATAATTTTTGTTGTATTTTTGTATTTGTCCTAGAACGAACGGTGCGATGTCATACTCGATTGGAGAGAGATGTAGAGAAACAATAATTGAAAAACGACGCCATCTAGTAGTATTGATTTCACCGCATCGATGACACCTAGTATCTAGGCTGTCTCCTAGATGGCGTTGTAAAACTACAGTCTCTGGAAATCAGTGAGCCGCTGATGCTACCATCTGTCGTAAAAATTAAGAAAATAATATAGTTAGTTCAATAGTAAGACTTAGGGAGGTGTCATTTCTTTGTATGGGATTGGGTATCTGTACTGTAGTATTATATTATCTGTGATATTAGTAAAGATAAAAGTTTCAAAGTAACGCTAGATGGCACAGTCTACTTAGTACCATTGACATCTCAATGACTTAGTACACGTTCACCTAAACAGAGGGTGCAAGAAGTAGTATAGGTTGCAGCACAGGTCAAATATTGACAACGTAAAAGTTTCAGATTTGCAACACTAGATGGCATAATCTACGCCATGCCCGTTCCCTATCTTCGTTTTCCCTGCCAAGTTTACCACGGGCTTGAAGTTTTACAACAGAACTCGTTTAGGAATGAAAAACCTACAATCACCTTATTCTCTCTCGCTCCAAAGGCTTTAGGTACCATAACTTCTTGGGTAACCAGTGATTCCAGCCAGACATCCTTATTGTGGTGGTCACTATTTGAAGGAGTTTTTATCTAGACGTCTATGATTGGATACCATTAACGTTTGGTTTATGAGGGATGACCTTGTGCTACAGCTAGGAAGGCTCCTCATGAGGGTACCGTCAATGTCAATGTCGGAAAAGATTAAGATACCTATGCGTCAGGTGGTTGATCCTTCTTCGTGCACGGTGTCTATAGGCAATTAGGCGTACTGGCATACTCATCCAAGGAAGTTGAAGGAAATTTCCCTACCAGAAGAAAAAATACCAGACGTCATTCTATAACAATATGATAACAATATACTGTGAGGATTTGAAAACTTAAGCAAATAAAAATCTATTTATGTAATATTATGAAGATGTTTATTTCAGAAATGTAGTGTTATACAGACAAGTAATATGTTAGTTTTATGATTTGACACAACATCAATTTCCAATATTTTACATTACTAACAGAACCTCACATTTATAAATATCTGATGTATACCTACTAGACGTTATAAAGCATTCATTTGAAAAGAAGAGGGAACTTTAATCTAACTTTGTGAATAGACAACTAAAGTCATTTTTTTTTAACTGTAAATGTTGACATTTAAATGGTTACTTTGAACCATAATGCACGGTTTTTTTTACATCACCCAAAATAACTACTCTTATTAATAATTAATAAGAGTAGTTATTTTGGGTGAGATTAATTATTAACACATAGATCCCAATAAATGTGATAGGGCGGCTTGTTTTAACCTTCTATTAATTACTTACCATTCAATACCAATTTTGTTTAGTTTAAGGATTCAGTTTGTAGGATATGATTCGGACATTGTGAAACAGGCCCTTAGTAACTTAAATAATACGAAAAATCACAACAACGGGGATGTTGAAACAAGTGGGATTGGTTTACAATTCTAATACCTTATTGTAACATTTACCTAACCTAGGTTCCATTAAATGTAGTTTTAGTACGTACCTAGAGCTTAAATACTAAGTAGGATTACAATAATAATCTTAACGCTCCCTGTTTTTAATGATAGATTGAAATACAATAAAAAAACAAAAAAGTAAAATACTTATCATTTTATAGATAGATTTGTATAATTATGTACTTATAGATCACCTAATTTTAAATTGCACGATGTTCCACATTTTATAAAAACACCATTGAAGTACTAATAAATATACAAACGAATCGGTTAAAAAGTACAAACAGTGTGCGGGGGCGCAATTTGAAATTAGATTATCTTTGTACCTACTTTAAAATAAATAAAAATGATCACAAAAACACTTCAGTCGACCATCAGTCCATCCAACAGCCGGTTTCCGGGAAGAAAATTAACGATGTATCAAAATGTATTTAACATCTGATATAATATTTACAGTCAAATGATTCGCATAGCTGTCGATATTTTTCAGCCAAATAGTAAAAAGTTTGCTAAATAGATTTTGTGTTAATTCTCTTTCGAAAAACCGGACTTAAATACAGCCTATCTAAAATTAAAATACAATACAGCTCCTGATTGTATAAGGTAGCTTATTCAATAAGTATAGTAGCTTAGCTAAACTACAGGTTTCGAAAAAGTTAAGTAACAATAAAACGGACTATATAAAATATATAAACTTTTAGAAAAAATATAGCTAGCTATAAAGTGGGGTAAAACTCCTGTCTCCTCAGAAGAATAACATTTATATAAAAGGGAATAAAATGGGAAAACACCACTAGAAGAAGTCTATTTTTTTTTATCGAAATAATAAGAACGCCCGTTTATACTCGACTGAGCGACTCAAAAGAGAGTGTAAAATATGTGAACTAAAATAAATACCAGCATCAAACAGCCAGAAAAGTAATTTGTTTAAAGTATTAGCCGTTTTTTAAAGTCGAGTTTTTTAAATACAAGTCAATTTTTCCCCAAAACTAGACGACAGCTATGTACGTTTACCTATGCCAAAATATTATGGATTTTCGACATGTGCTAAGCATACAATATAAAATCAACAGTAGATTTTATAGCATCTATACCTTCCATATTGATGAAATACAGGTTTTTACCGTAGTTCGGTACCATAATATATTTTTATAAATATTTTTCTAGCCCCTTTTGTAAACATGTGAGCATATATTTTTGGAAATAAAATATATTACCTATTATTATATAGGTACTTAGGTGTCACCTAGTGTCAGAGAGAGAAAACAGGCATTAGTCAAATAGTCATAAGGCTGATTTTTCAATAATTAATCAAATAAGTTTTATCCGATTAAGAAATAGCTGTGTTGTGTATGTTAGGTTTTTAAGTCCTCGGATGAAATGAATCAATTGAAAAATCAGATCTTAGTAGATATTTTATAAAGCTTACAGCTTAACCATTCAACAATCCACAAATCAGTTCAGTTTGTGTTGACAACAGCGAGGAACATAATTGTGTAACACACAAATCCATACATTTTCTTTTTCAATTTCCGAACAGACATGGGTAGGTATGTTTCATTGCGTGTTTTAAGTTGTCTATCAGAATATATTTTTAAAATATGAAGCAATGGAAAGAACTTCATTCGGTTGTCATACAAACGGTGGTTTCATGTGTTACATAACTATTAGGGTGCAGAGTCTAGTGCGAGTTTTCAAAACGAATTCGATCGCATAACATAAACTTTCGTTTATGTCAAATCGTATCTATCGAAAAATTTTACCGCCATAGTCAGCAGATAGGGCTTATTCTGTTTTTGTACAAACTGACATTTGAAAAATCGCACTATTACTGCTGGGCTATATTCCGAGTTCATTTATCTAAAATGATGCCAGTGTTTGATGGTCCTATGATATTTAAACTTCTTCTTTCCCGTTTTCTTATTCTTTTTCTTACTTTTTTCCGATTCTTCCGATTCGTTATCGGTAAATATTATTGTTAAAACTGGACAAAGAACGAATTTCCAGAATAGGTACAGACCTCTTAAAGGCAGGATAAGTAGAAGGAACCAAAAAATATTAGATATTAGTGAAAGTACATGGGCGAGTACTATAATCACCGTCAATTCATTTAAATATCTGAAACAAGAACACATCATTATAACAAATCTAATGGCGATGGCTTAGTGAAACACATCGAATATGGTGACACACTATATAATTTGGGTATCTAACACTTAGGTACATTACAGGACAATCACAATTAGTTATTTAACAAGAGTTAGGTACCTAGATACGTGACTACGTGCGGCACGGAAACCTGTTATCGTGTGCCCGCTTAGTATCTCTATGGCCCGCGATTTTGCCGCGTCGCGGTCGCGGGTGAGAGAGACGCTTAACTTTGTACCGGCGGCGTACGCGCGCTATAAGTTTGTCGTAGTGCTCGCGTATGCGATGCTACACAAATCATATATCAATGAAAAAATTTGAATTTTCAAGGTGTTGGGGATATCAAAAAATGAACTAGTTGCACATCCCAAAGCCTAGAGATGTGTGAAGAAGAATGTGCAAAAAATTCCATGGACAGTCTTAGAAATAAAACCGCACTATCGCTCTAAAGTAGTCCGTGAAAAATATGTTCACTGTGTTTTTATGTCACCGGAAAATAACAAACTCCGTAAGATTATAAAATATCTAGATAGATTGTAAACTCTCGATAAATTGTCAAATGAACATAGCGTAAAAAAGTATTCCAAATTTTCAGTTGATTTTACAATTAGGTATCTGGTGACATAAACATTTAATTTTCATTGTCAGAGAGTTTGACAAATGGAGCTATTTTCTACAAAAGTACAACAAATTTTATAAACAGATTAAAAAATATAAAGAACAGGCTAAACACAACAACTTTGTTTGCAAAATCGTTAACAACCAAATTAAAAACTATGACAGTTATATAAAAGGACTGGCAGTGCCCCGCAGTTTCACCCGCGTAGTATCGATTCCCGTGGGAATACGGGTATAAAGTATAGCCTACATTACTCGCTGTGCCTGTAATGTTGCTTTCCATTGGTGAAAAAATAAAAAGTAATAAAAATAAATGCTTAAAACCGGTACAGACCGGTTTATGCAACCTTTTCGTAAATAGCAACACGTTTTCTTTTTCTTTTTTTTTTTTATTGACCTGGTAACAAGGACCTTTAGGTCAAGTCTTTATTTGTTGCACTGATTTGCACTTCTTCACTTGCATTGCAGCTTTGGCAACACGTTTTCTGGGACTGTCTATGTATTTGACGTTCAAAAAGTGCTGGCTCTCAGCCTAGTTTGAATAAATGACTTTCGATTTATTTTGATAGCTATAATTCGGGGGCATTTAAGTACGGGATGAATAGGTTCTAGACAAACGTGCACCATTATCAACAGCATCAAGTCAAACGCGAGCATTGCAATAATAATTTAAAAAAAAAACATGAGAATGTCCAGAAACTAAAAAGAAGGTACTTACAGCTCCAATCTGTCACTCATCATCAGGTCATAACCGGGACTGATAAGTCTATGTTTAGGAGTGCTCGTGAATTGTGGCCGACTGATTATTTTCAAAATGTAGCTAATAATCAGTAACAATGTTGGAATACTGAAGTGACACATCTGAAAAGGAAATAGCAATAGTTTCAGTTTATTAACCCACTAGCATCGCCCCGCGGTTTCACCCGCGTAGTTCCCGTTCCCGTGGGAATATAGGGATATAATATAGCCTATGTTTAACGGAGATAGTGTAGCTTCCCAACAATGAAAGAATTTTTCTAATTGGTCAAGTAGTTTCGGAGCCTATTCAATGCAAAAAAAAAAACAAAAAAGCAATCAAACCTTTCCTCTTTATAATATTAGTGTAGAAAAGAGATTGGGGATTGATTAGTAATTTTATTCATAATCAATTCAAGAATGCAGAATCAAAATTTTCGTCTAAGTGTAAAATCCGAAAACGCTACGTAAAAGTAATTTGATCTTCGACATAAATATTATAAATTCTCTTATATGTACATAAACCATCATATCTATTAGTTTATTATTTTAGCTTATAATGTATGTATTTTATTAGTAGATATTACTAGCGACCCGCCCCGGTTTCGCATATGCATGTAATATACATATAAACCTTCCTCTTGAATCACTCTATCTATTAAAAAAAAACGCATCAAAATCCGTTGCGTAGTTTTAAAAATTTAAGTATACTTAAGAAAGAAAGCGACTTTGTTTTATACTATGTAGTGAAGTTTAAATAAATATACTAATATTTATATTACGATGATGAAAGCGTCATGTAATAGAGATCGTAAAAGAAATTTCCTAGCCACCGTTGAAAAGCGACCGCGAATCTTTCGCCCAGAAGGTTGTTGTATCTGGTGGATAACAGTCCGATGGGCTATATTTCGGCTGTTGTACATACATTTTCAAATCGCACGGAAAACTCTAATATTGCGATGCAGGATTTCTTTGACGTAGTTCACTGTGGGCAGTATAGATGTCGTTGCGTTACTTTTTGTGATGGAACAGATTACGCTTCGTTAAGTGTTTTGTTGCTATGTCGATGACAAATAAAAAGGTCAATAAAACTTACGATAATATTTGTAGCGGATTGGGTGGCAAGATTCGGCTTGATACCGCCGACAGTGTAGAGGGCCGAAAATATCAGCCGAATTACGGTTAATCCAAGAGCCATGCTGTGGTATTGTGTATACATTTGTGCGTTGTCTCTCATTATAAGGATAGGCCCTCTGGTTGGAGGCTTTCCCCTTTGAGGCTTGAACAGAAAATAATCAACTTTAATTGAAAGGAGTAAATAAAAAAATGTCACATGTCTTCGATGTTTTGGTTCTAGGACATCCCGGTTTTCTCAGGATGTTTTCTTTCGCCGTTTTGAGAGCAGTGGTGATGCCACAAAGTAACTTTAACAAAATAGGCCAACAATATCCTGGAAAGTGAAGCGTTTTAATTTCTATAGAAATGTCACCGGAAAATTGTAAACGCCGTAACATTGTAAAATATTGCGATTAATTATAAACCACTTTTACTTAATAAGTAACGGACATATTGGACACTATTTAATTTGGATGGGATTAATTATTGTACCTACACAAAACGATGTTTTCATAATATATCGAGAAATTATAATAAAACAAAGATGTATTACAATCTCACGGAATCTGCATTTTTCCGGTTACAGAAATATTGAAAAAAAAAATAATAATTAGAGAGTTACTATCTATTCTATTCTGTTACTAAAATTCACCTGCATTTCAAAAAATATCAGCGTTCTGGGCTTCAGAAAGAAGGGCAAGATGTTCCGTATCCAGGAAGTACTGAAAGCAAGAAAAAGTATTTGTTAAGGATTGGCATAGAAAATGTAGGTACAGCTAACAGCTAAGGTAGTTCGTGCACTCAATCGTATTTAATTAGTACTATTTTTTAGCTTTTTTAAATTATTCCACTACTTATACAAATCAAAATGTATGCCACCGGAAAATTGTAAACGGAAAATAGGTTCTTTGGCGAGTGTAGGGGAGCACTAAGAAACGATTTCCAGAAATTTCTATTGGAACGGGAAAAGACGGTATATGAGAGTGGGACGTAGGAAGTCGCGGTCAAAAGCACGCACGCGTGAATAAACAAACATCCTCACGATTTTATAAGAAAACAAAAATGAAGATAAGAATATAGCTGGCATTTTGTGGCGCAGTAAAATGTATTCACTTAGAAATTTGCAGATGCATTATCGTATAAAAAAAGCGAGCAGCTGAATCGCAGGTATTTTTATTTATAACTTTCTCAACTTAATAAAAAAATAACTACAGAATAAAACTATATAAATACACAGTCCATCGTCTAAATGTACCCAAAGGTAACAAGAAAGGGGAAATAGACAGAGCGAAAAAATATAAAAAATAAGGGGAACCCCCAAGATTCTCAAAACAAAGAATCCGAATCCATCCAAATTTCGAAGCTTTATAGGAACGAACTTAGCATAGAAGAAATATTGAACTCACTCGCACACAGAGGTTTACAGTGCTGATTAATTAATTTTAAAAGAGAAATACTTACTTGTTGCCACTTTCAAGAAATCTTCAGGGCGGTGGACACAGATGAAATGGATGAGGGTTGAATGGTTGGAGTAAAATCAATATTGTAAGTATACGTTTTGTTTAGACGTTTTCATTATTTAAAATCCGCCAAAATTAATGAAATAACATATTTACCGAACTACCCACATTGGCATTAAGATTGTTTCGGTTTATGTAAATTTTACACCTACTGTCAAACTGTCAAATTTTCGTTATTCTAGTACTTTGAAAACAATCGAAATCTTGAATAACGAAACGTAGCACGAACGAATTTACAAATATTATGGATGGCTATGTTTTACATGTACTTACTACTTCCATGGGAATCTGAGCTTTTATTTGAACTCGAGCAATGTCAACGTGACAGCTGGACAAAAACATTAATTAAACACTAGTGAGACATTGTTATTAAAGTGAAATTAAGTAAGAATCTAGTTAGAAAAAAACATAAATAACTATTCAAAATGGTTTTTATAAACATAACCATTCCACCAAGTATTTTTATTCACTCACTCTAAAAGTATTTATAAAGAATTTTGTTTTTGTTATTCACAAATTAAAAACAACATTTCGTGAAAATGATGGATGAAACTGAAATAAAATGTGAATTTCCTGATTATGGGAACCACTGCTGTGTTTGCCTTAGCGTAGGAAGAAAATTATCTCCGTTGGGAGAATATATCAGCGTTTTTAAAAGAATTACTTCAGACATTGAAAATGGTGTAAGTTTTTTATTTTATTTTTTACTAACTCTGAATAGGTATGCAAAAAAATAGTTTTATCATCCTAGGTATCTGTTACGTCCAGTTTTTAACCAACTTCCATAAAAGGAGGAGGTTCTCAAGTCGACTGTATTTTTTTATTTCAGAACCATACCCCTTTAGAAGAAATAAAACTATGTTGGGAATGCAAGGCATTTCTACGTAGAGCCAGTATATTTCAACAGCAGGTCAGCAAAGCCAACGAAATACTACAAATAGGGCAGGTATATAATTTTTTTTTTTAAATCTTCTGATAGGCTCTAATTGGACCTTTTTGGTTTTTATTTTGAAAGCAATGATTTGTTTGATGATGGAGGATGCTTGAAGTAATTTGTTTACTCTTTTTTTTTTTTTCTGGATGGGAAATCATCAAATGACTTCTCCCCCTCTGGGCGGAGCGGAAGGGAGTGTCAGACTCTTACTTACTAAACCCCACCCGTGATCCTTCTTGTGCTAATTCTGTAACAACTTGTTCACTCTTGACTTGATTCTTTAGGGGCCCAGAACTCAGCGTATTCTTCAAACAATAATTTTGTTTGTGTGCCCATAACTCCACCAGCGTAGTCATCTCTACATATAACAATGAGTTATGGGCACACTAAGCTTTTATTGTGTTACTTGATGATTTCGCACTCAGAAAAAAAAAGTAAGTTGTATTTATGAAATGTAAATTAAAGGTTATTGTTACATAGAACATAAGGTATCTAATTTTACTTTGTTGTTTTTCAGAGCTACCTTTATGGTACACAGTCCAGCCTGACAACAATAATATTTAATGATTCCCATCCACAAACAGTTTATGTAAACAATTTAAATGTAAAAGTACAGACAGCCACGAAAATATGTGGCAGAAATACTGATGATGATGAAATAAATAATACATGTGATGATTTTGGTGATGACTGTCCTAAAATTGAAGAAGTGGTGAAAGAGACAGGTATGGATTTTAAACTATAGTTGTTTTTTTAGGTTTCATTACCCAAAAGACACCTTATTACTAAGACTGCGCTATGGCTATCCGTCTGTCACCAGGCTGTAGCTCATGACAAAAATGTTCTAAATGAAAATTTATCGAAAGTTACAATCTCAAGATATTTTATAATCCTACGAAGTTTGCCATTTTCTGGTGTTTATATAGGTATAGATAATTTACCACTAGATATAAAAAGCGCTATCTACTAAAGCTCTTTTAAAAATAGACTATTTATGTTTCCTGTTGAAAAACCTTCTTCAGGGTCATTAACGAAATTTCTAGATAATTTTTCACTAGGAATTTCGCAGTTGAAGCCCAGATTTTGAAAGTTAGTTTACAATCTCTCAAGATATTTTATCGTCTTACGCATTTTACAATTATCCGGTTACATAATGTATGTAATAAAACCGTAGACTTTCATCAAAATAAAAGATTAACATTAGGGAAAATATAGAATACAAAAATACCAATTATGAAAATGTTGTTTTTCTGTAAATTTGTGGAAGCATAACACAAAAATTAATGACCATATTCGAAATCTAGGCTCTTAAAATTATTGAGCGCTATCCCGAGTTTTATTTAACGTTTATTTCAAACTTGCATCGCCCCGCGGTTGCACCCGCGTAGTTTCCGTTCCCGTGGGAATATGCGGATATAATATAGCCTATGTTCACCAGAGATAGTGTAGCTTCCCAACAGTGAAAGAATTTTTCAAATTGGTCAAGTAGTTTCGGAGCCTATTCAATGCAAAAGAAAACAATCAAAGCTCTTTATAATATTAGTGTAGAAAAATAACTCCGATTAATAATTGGGAGGTAGTTTTGACTGTTTCATTTGTTTTTATTTTCGCAGGTACGTTTACGGACACAAATCCCGTTTCCTTGAACCAGACCTCTGAAGAAAATATCGTGTCAAAAAATATTACTTCTTTACAAGAATCTAAAAAACGAACAAAGCCCAAAAATAATCGCTGGGCGATAAAAAGAGCTTTACAAAATAAAAAGCCGAAATTCAAAATAATTGCAGAAGAAACCAAGGATTGTTTTAGAAGAGTTAAGATAAACGGTGAAGAGTTACGGTGTTTGCTGAACAGTGAAAGAGATAGCGTTTATTTTAAGTCGAAAAAGTTTAAGTGCGAGAAATGTGTTTTGGCGTTTTCCAGCCAAGAAATTTTGGCCAGACATGAAAAGAAGTTTCATAGTAAGGTAATTATATTTTCTTTTTTACTTTTTTGATGGGAAATCATCAAATGACTTCTCCAGCTGTGGGCGGAGCGGAAGGGAGTGTCAGACTCTTACTGACTAAAACCCACCCGTGATCCTTCTAGTGCCCTTTACGTTCCAGGGCCGCGGTAACTCTTTCTAACAAATTCAGCAACTTGTTCTTATAGCTAACATCAATACTGTGTTTCATAAAGATATAGGCAGATATATGTAGGTACAAGTCTTTGGATTGCCCGGATAACATGGTGGCGGTCTGCCCTGCTGGGCAAAGCAACGCTGTGTCCTCGTCGAGGCGATCGGCGGCGGTGATCTTTCGCGTCCGGCCCTGGTTCAATCCGTGGTCCGGAGCGAGGAGGCATGGGAAGCGGTCACCTCCTTCTGCGAAGCAGTAATGCTAGCGAAGGAGGAGGCGGACCGCGTGTGTTCATTATCAGGGAACGGGAAATAAATGATAAATTATATTTATTTTGTTAGTAGTTTATTTTTGGTCATTTTAAGCTAGATGAAGCCAGTGTTTCCTAGCTGACTACCTTGAGAAGAAACACCGAAACAAACTCAGAGGTCAGTCTCTTTTAAAGTCCATGCAATAGGTACTGGTCAAGTCATATGAGAACCATGTAGGTTAATGTCTGAGGTGGCCTTTTGAGGAAAGTGCCACACAGATTTGAGTGGACCTGTCCAGACAGTGCTACGCGGGTAAAACCGCGGGACACTGCTAGTACTGCGGATTATGTGACATTAAATTTAGCTACGCGGTTGATTTGGTGCAATATGTATTAATGACTTGCGCCTAGTCAGGTCATTTGGGAACATTAGGCCACTACGCCTTTTCCCAACTATATTGGGGTTGGTTTCCAGTCAAACTGGATTCAGCTGAATACTCGTATTTTATGAAGATTTACTGCTTATCTGACCACCACCACCAAGTAACTGGGCAACACGGTACTTCTTGGCAAGACCGGTGTCAGATTTTCTGGCTTCGACCATCCTTAACAGCTGCCTAAGATCTACAAATGACAGCCGGGAGCAACGGCTCAACATGCTTACCAAACCACGGAAACTGGATTTGTTAAGATGGTCACCCATCCACAGACCGGCCTCGGCAAGCGTTGCTTAACCTTGGTGATCGACCCGTGTTATTTTCGGCTGTTATTATTAGCCACGAACTTCTCCAACACGAAATCTTACTAAACTGTTTCAATTAATTTTTCAGTCAGCAAAATATACCTGTGATATTTGTAACTCAAGAATTTCAAGTAAAAATCTTCTATCGCTCCACGTAAGCGATCATTACAATAAGTATGTGTGCACACTCTGCGATTTCTCCTGCCATGACAAAGTTCAAACAAGATGGCATTGTCAACGAAGACATAGGAAAGTGTTTCAGTGTTTAAAATGTCAACTGAAGTTTGGGTGAGTTTACACAAATTAAACAAAAGCTTACACATCTGCCCATTAACCAAGAGCAAATATATAATTAAACTTAGCTCCTGGTAAATTAAACAAAAGCTTACACATCTGCCCATTAACCAAGAGCAAATATATAATTAAACTTAGCTCCTGGTAAATTAAACAAAAGCTTACACATCTGCCCATTAACCAAGAGCAAATGTATAATTAAACTTAGCTCCTGGTAAATTAAACAAAAACTTACACATCTGCCCATTAACCAAGAGCAAATGTATAATTAAACTTAGCTCCTGGTAAATTAAACAAAAACTTACACATCAGCCCATTAACCAAGAGCAAATGTATAATTAAACTTAGCTCCTGGTAAATTAAACAAAAACTTACACATCTGCCCATTAACCTAGAGCAAATGTATAATTAAACTTAGCTCCTGGTAAATTAAACAAAAGCTTACACATCTGCCCATTAACCAAGAGCAAATGTATAATTAAACTTAGCTCCTGGTAAATTAAACAAAAACTTACACATCTGCCCATTAACCTAGAGCAAATGTATAATTAAACTTAGCTCCTGGTAAATTAAACAAAAGCTTACACATCTGCCCATTAACCTAGAGCAAATGTATAATTAACCTTAACTCCTGGTAAATTAAACAAAAGCTTACACATCTGCCCATTAACCTAGAGCAAATGTATAATTAACCTTAACTCCTGGTAAATTAAACAAAAGCTTACACATCTGCCCATTAACCTAGAGCAAATGTATAATTAACCTTAACTCCTGGTAAATTAAACAAAAGCTTACACATCTGCCCATTAACCTAGAGCAAATGTATAATTAACCTTAACTCCTGGTAAATTAAACAAAAGCTTACACATCTGCCCATTAACCTAGAGCAAATGTATAATTAACCTTAACTCCTGGTAAATTAAACAAAAGCTTACACATCTGCCCATTAACCTAGAGCAAATGTATAATTAAACTTAGCTCCTGGTAAATTAAACAAAAGCTTACACATCTGCCCATTAACCTAGAGCAAATGTAAAATTAAACTTTGCTCCTGGTTAAAATTACTAAATTATG
This sequence comes from Hecatera dysodea, assembly GCA_905332915.2. Taxonomy (NCBI): domain Eukaryota; kingdom Metazoa; phylum Arthropoda; class Insecta; order Lepidoptera; family Noctuidae; genus Hecatera; species Hecatera dysodea. The sequence continues at coordinate 5,017,716 of HG995317.1, read as the reverse complement.
ACATCACTTGTCCTGTACTGATTATCTTGTAACTTATTTTTGTTTTTACTATAAATCTAAATTAACTTGAAGCATGTTAGCACTATGAAATTTCTTACCATACTTAAATAACACTGGTCAACAAAAAAACTTCTTTCCTGTAATATGATTATGAATTGGAGCTTTGAGGCTAAAACTGAAGTTTTCAAGTGCTTCTAGTACGGGTTAATCATCTATTTAAAGGGTTGGTTATGTAACAAATGGTACGGCACGATACTCAACTATCTTTTTCTTTTAAGAAATATTAAAAAAAGCTCACATTTTTTAACTGATGATGCAGAATTTGTTATTTTTAATTTTGTGCTCAATGTCTCTTTTCTATTTTGTACTCAATGTCTTTTTTTCTAATTTGTGCTCAATGTCGTTTTTCTAATTTGTGCTCAATGTATTTTTTCTAATTTGTGCTCAATGTCTTTTTTTCTATTTTGTGCTCTATGTCTTTTTTCTAATTTGTGCTCAATGTCTTTTTTTCTATTTTGTGCTTGTCTTTTTTTTCTATTTTATACTCAATGTCTATTTTCTATTTTGTGCTCTATGTCTTTTTTATATTTTATACTCAATGTCTATTTTCTATTTTGTGCTCTATGTCTTTTTTATATTTTATACACAATGTCTATTTTCTGTTTTGTGCTCTATGTCTTTTTTATATTTTATACTCAATGTCTATTTTCTATTTTGTGCTCAATGTCTTTTTTCTATTTTGTGCTAAATGTCTTTTTTCTATTTTGTGCTAAATGTCTTTTTTCTATTTTGTGCTAAATGTCTTTTTTCTCTTTTGTGCTCAATGTCTTTTTTTCTATTTTGTGCTTGTCTTTTTTTTCTATTTTATACTCAATGTCTATTTTCTATTTTGTGCTCTATGTCTTTTTTATATTTTATACTCAATGTCTATTTTCTATTTTGTGCTCTATGTCTTTTTTATATTTTATACTCAATGTCTATTTTCTGTTTTGTGCTCTATGTCTTTTTTATATTTTATACTCAATGTCTATTTTCTATTTTGTGCTCAATGTCTTTTTTCTATTTTGTGCTAAATGTCTTTTTTCTATTTTGTGCTAAATGTCTTTTTTCTATTTTGTGCTAAATGTCTTTTTTCTCTTTTGTGCTTAATGTCTTTTTTCTATTTTGTGCTAAATGTATTTTTTCTATTTTGTGCTAAATGTCTTTTTTCTATTTTGTGCTCAATGTCTGTTTTCTATTTTGTGCTCTATGTCTTTTTATATTTTGTGCTCTATGTCTTTTTCTATTTTGTGCTCTATGTCTTTTTCTATTTTGTGCTCTATGTCTTTTTATATTTTGTGCTCTATGTCTTTTTCTATTTTGTGCTAAATGTCTTTTTTCTATTTTGTGCTCTACGTCTGTTTTCTATTTTGTGCTCTATGTCTTTTTTATGTTTACAGGAGTCGCTGGGAGTTCTTCAAGCATTACAAGGAATGGCATGAGAAGTTCGTTTGCGACTACTGTGGGATCACCTTCAAGATGAGATACTGCATCAAAGACCATATCAGGTAAGCTGTGGTTTTTTGGGAAAATACTCTGTATCCGCGTATGAAGTTCTTGGAGTTTCTTGCACGTTCTTCTCCATAGAGATCTACACTTTGGAACGTGTACATAGCTTCACCTCTTTGGACTTGCTCAAAAGTGCCTGTGAAGGGTTTCATTGAAATAAATGCTTTGAGTTTGAGTTGAGTTGATGGAACAGTCAGTAAGCCATAGTATAATTCAGTCCTAGTCTTATTTAGTCGATTCGGATTAAACTGAGATTTTACATTTATATTGCTAGCATGTTTTTTTGTTATGGATGGGAATCATCAAATGACTTCTCTCGCTATGGGCGGAGCGGAAGGGAGTGTCAGACTCTTACTGACTAAAACTCACCCGTGTTCCTCCTAGTGCCCTTTGCGTTCCAGGGCCGAGTTGTTTCTTTCGAGTAAATCCCGCAACCCTAGCAGGCACTGACCCTAAGGGCCCCATCTTCTATGAGGCGCGCGTGAAACACGAAGCGCCGTCGACCCGGGCCTGGTTGTTATCAGACGGCGAGCTCCTTATAGTTGTTAGCCTAGACTTCGTGTGAAATCTTCGAGAGCTCACCACTGACAAGCTGCTTTGCAGTTTGTTAGATTTTATTTGAAATCAAAATATGTAACGCATTTAATATTAACAATTTAAAAAACCCCCGACACAAAAACCTAAGTTCCCTTTAAAAAGCAAAAGATATAAAAAAAAAACTCAATCTTAAAGTACCTATACTTCATTCACAATAAGATTAGACATTGGAACAAAATTGTTTACAGTCCGTTCAACCGATTTTTACTTCTATTCCGTAGGCATAAGGATGGCATTAAAAGCAAAAACTTGATTATAATACCAACTGTTTACTGCAGCTACCATGTGTCACGCCACCAACGCAATAGAAGTCAAAATCGGTTTAACGGACAGTAAAAAAGATGTATTTCAATTTGAAAATCAAAACAAAATATCTAGTTTTAATTTCCGCGAATATTAGTGGGTTGCAGGTATGCACCTCCCTCCCGCCCGCTATATTATGCACATGCAAGATTACTGGGCAAATGCAAGGATTTTAAGCACATGCAGGAAGGCAAAGCAAAACCCAACACCAATACCGACACGTGTTTCGCCTCTCCACGAGGCATCCTCAGGGGACGTGTTGACTCGCTGACCGTTGAGTTGCGAGAGAAATTAGTTTTTTTTTTTTTTTTTTTTTTGGATGCACTACTCGCAGTTCAGCACATTGAGGCTGGTTACTGCTCAACCGGGCAATCCCGTGGTTGCCTTAGATTCTAAGGCCCCCAGCCGGGGCGGAGAAATTAGTACAAGGTACCCCCCTTTTATACACTGCCACCGTTGGTTATTTGTGTACAACTACCCACAAACATACGCAGTAAAGGGGAAGAAACTAAATTCGTCTGGTCATTCAACAGTGCAAAATTATTATTATTACTATGTTTCAAAATCTCTAATTGTTCCAAAACACACAGCCGGAAACCCTTATCACAAACATGTAGTATATTAAAACTATTGTTGTCGCGCAAAGAATGGCCGGTATCAATTAGATGTTTCGCGAAATTCGATTTGTCCGAATGGCCATTTCTATACGCGGCAACATGTTCCCCATACCTTATGTCAAAGTTACGGCCCGTCTGACCCACATATACCCCGTTGCATTCATCACAGACCAGCCTATACACCCCAGACTTTTTACTATTTTCTAAAATATCTTTTCCGTTACAAACACGGCGTATATTCTGGTCCGTTCTGAACGCTACATAAACGTTGTTTTTTCTAAGTAAATTACTAATTCTATCTGAAATGGGGCCCATATAGGTCAGACTGGCCACATATCTATTAATATTAGTACGCGGACATGCATATAATAGTGAACGAACCTTTTCTTTCTGCTTTTTACTAATTAAACTGTCTACCATTGACTTTGAGGTAGACAGTTTAATTAGTAAAAAAATTGTTTTGATTTTCAAATTTAAAATGGATTTCCGCAAAGTAACGCCTGACTCAATCAATTTTATGTATTTCAATGTCTAATCTTATCGTGAATGGGGTATAAGTACATATGTATTAATACTTTAAAAAAAATACGTCGCGTTGGGGGACCGCGCTGCTTAGTTAGGTAATAGACTATTTGTACCTAATTAAATTGTTAGGTTTTGGAGCGGTCACGCATATCACACAACATCCGCTACGTCGTAGCAGTCTCGTAGCACCTCGTAGCTACGTATAAGTGGCTCGAATTCCACGGATGTTCCACGCATCAGCTCGTAGCTACGTATCTTGGCTCGAATTTCACGGATGTTCCACGCATCAGCTCGTAGCTACGTATAAGTGGCTCGAATTCCACGGATGATCCACGCATCAGCTCGTAGTTACGTATCTTGGCTCGAATTTCACGGATGTTCCACGCATCAGCTCGTAGCTACGTATAAGTGGCTCGAATTCCACGGATGATCCACGCATCAGCTCGTAGCTACGTATCTTGGCTCGAATTCCACGGATGATCCACGCATCAGCTCGTAGTTACGTATAAGTGGCTCGAATTCCACGGATGATCCACGCATCAGCTTGTAGCTACGTATCTTGGCTCGAATTCTACGGATGTTCCACGCATCAGCTCGTAGCTACGTATCTTGGCTCGAATTCCACGGATGTTCCACGCATCAGCTCGTAGCTACGTATCTTGGCTCGAATTCCACGGATGTTCCACGCATCAGCTCGTAGCTACGTATCTTGGCTCGAATTCCACGGATGTTCCACGCATCAGCTTGTAGCTACGTATCTTGGCTCGAATTCCACGGATGTTCCACGCATCAGCTCGTAGCTACGTATGTTGGCTCGAATTCCACGGATGTTCCACGCATCAGCTTGTAGCTACGTATCTTGGCTCGAATTCCACGGATGTTCCACGCATCAGCTCGTAGCTACGTATGTTGGCTCGAATTCCACGGATGTTCCACGCATCAGCTCGTAGCTACGTATGTTGGCTCGAATTCCACGGATGTTCCACGCACAGCTATTTTCTATATTTTCCGCTCTAACTTCCAAACGCAAGAGGGGAAGGCCCTGTAGGATATTTTTTTTACTCATGATGTTTTCTGAGAAACGCAAGTTTTATATTGAGAGTTGGGCAAACCGTTTTTAACCGATTAAAAAAAAACACTTTTCCTCTTTTCTATCAATGTCTTTTGTCTATTTTGTGCTCAATGTCTTTTTTCTATTTTGTGCTTAATCTCTTTTTTCTATTTTGGTCTCTATGTCGTTTTTTCTATTTTATTAAGTTTCGGTATTGAGATCGCAAAGTTAAATCTATATAGGTATCTGCTTTCCGATAAAGTTAAAAATAGGTTTCTATTGCATTTAACAAAAAGAGCATTTTTTTTTTAAATGTAAAGGCAAGGTCCAGTGGTCAAATGTCAATAAATTATAATTACAAAACATTTTTTTTTATTGTAGAAAACAGCACTCGCCTTTTGAATGCAAGCCGTGCAACAAGCGCTGGGCCCGCTACAACGGCCTCTGGCTGCACAACAAGACGTCGCACAGCGCCGGCGTTGCCGCGTACTGCGTGGAGTGCGACAAACAGTACCGGGACGTGTACCGCTACCGGTGGCACCTCGCCAACAGCGCCACGCACACACAGCACAAGAAACATAGGTCAGTATCCTGTTATAGGTCACCTTAGTCAGGTCTAGGTCACCTTAGTCCGGTCTAGGTCACCTAAGCCCGGATTAGGTCACCATAGGCCGGTTTAGGTCACCTTAGCCCGGCCTATGGCACCCAAACATGGCCGAGGTCACCTTAGTCCTATATTTTTATGTATGTAAATCATCAAAATACTTCTCCCGCTCTGGGCGCAGCGGAAGGGAGTGAATGAAAACTGGACAAATCAAATCTAACCTACTTTAAGATCTCACATTTTTAAATAACAGCATTGTTATAGGTATCCAATAAAGCAAAGAAATAGAGGTGAATAGTTGATCATAATGTTATTTTGTTCCTATAAATACATATTTCGATTTTGCGTAGAACTTGGCACTCATTTAGATCACCATTCTTTTTGCGGCGCAGCCCACGGCCAAGTAAAATGTTTGTATTGAACTTGGCTCTCCTTTTTACTTTTATGTGTTTGGTGGGATGTCACTCACTGTGAATGGCTCAGTATTAAATGACAATTTCCTCATAAGCTATCGTTTTTAAGCACTCGAATTAAAAGAAAATCCAGTGGCCGTATTACGAAGTGCCAATGCTATCATGATTCGTGTGAGGGAAAGAGATAGTGCTATTCGTATTGTGTAACTCCGTCTGTCTCTGACACAGAAATCATGATGGATTTAAGACGTCATAATAGGTCGCCTGTAACTAATAAAAACCAATAAATTCGAGTGTTTTGTGGTCATGTAAAAAGGAGGGATGAAACATAGTAACTAAAATGGTTATGAATATGAATGTGGATGGATGGAAAGGGAGAGGTAGGCCAAAGAAACGATGGATGGATTGTGTGAGGAGTGATATGAAAGAAAAAGGAGTTAGTGATAGCGTGACGGCTGACAGGACAGAATGGAAGAAAAAACTACATGTGGCACTCCGGGACTGCCGCGGTAAAGCTATTGCATAGCATTTTTTATCAACTTATGCAATTATATATTTAGTACTCCGCGTCATTGTGATATGGTCTCGATTCGTTCACCTGGGTTACTGTACTAATGTAAATCACATACGTTTCACTTAACTTTGTCCCACCGATTGTTTCCGAACGCAGACGTTCGGGTCGGCTCGGTGACGGCGATATAATAGCTCAGTAACGAAGCGACCATTTTAAAAAGGCGGGGCCTAATCGAATGACGTAGCGGTGTTAGGTTATTTTCGTTATGGAATTTCTGGATTCGGTTGCCACGCTCAAGGCCCGCGATAGAAGTTATGCAATAGCTTAAAACGTGTTGCGCCGACCCCAAGTAACATGGGATAAGGGCAGGAAGATGATGACGATGATGGTTACAGGATACCCTGTCCCGGTTGCGACAAAGTTTTCTCGAAGAACATCTATATGACAGATCACTACAACCTGGTGCACCTCAAGTATTACAAGTACCGATGTGAAGAATGCGACAAGGTAAGTCTTGCCAAAGCGTTATCGCCTTAATGAAATTAATGTATGGGTAAGCTCATTCCACCGTCGACTTTGTTTGTATGTTCTATACACGGATTCTATATACGGATTGTATAGAGATGTATATATCTCTAAATTGTTAACGCACATTTTTTTTTTGTCACGAACTGGGCCCCAAGTCTGCTATTTTTATAAATTTGTCATTCCAACACGATCCCATTGTCATTTTGTTAAAAGTTCGTAATCTGCTAAATTCATAATGGTCGATCATTGGTCGGTCAATGGTCTCGTAATACTTTTTGATAACCGAGCTATTAAAAGAAATTACTGCAAAACGACGTTCTAATGGTAGGTCACTGATCAAAGGAACTCTTAAAATTTTAGCAGATTACCGCATACGTCTGTCATTCATTTGTCATTATGTACGAGATTACCATTCTTTCAATGGCATGTCAGTGGTTGACCATTGGAAATTCATAATGACGCTTTTATATTACTAGATTACGAAACTTGTCAAAATCGACCATTATGAGATCAATGATAGACCATTCTGACACTATTGTAATAGCAGACTTGGGGCCCAGTACTCTTGTGTTTTCGCGTAGAGTCGAGAAATACATCATGGTCATGCGTTGTCGCAGTGGTGACACACGGTTTTTTGTTGTGTTAGCTAGATTGTGCCATACATCTAGGCTATAAATGATAAGTTATATTTATTTTGTAAGTAGGTTAAACATAACACTTTTACACGTCCAATATTTCTTGTCATTTTAAGCTAGATGAAGCCGGTGTTTCCTAGCCGACTACCCAGAAAAGAATCACCGAAACAAACTCAGAGGTCAAAGTCTCTTTAAAGTCCATACAATCCGTACTGGTCAAATCATATGAGAACCATGTAGGTTAATGTCTGAGGTGGCGTTTTGATGAAAGTGCCACACAGATTTGAGTGGACCGGTCGAGACAGTGCAAGCATTTGTCAGTTAACGTGTAGCTCAAACTTTGAACTTTAAGGAGTTCAAAGACCCGACGAACAATGCCAAAGAAGGGACATTTGGGTAGGCAAAGTACTCGAAACTGCCAGACATCGTTAAATATACTAAAAAGGAAAGAAAAAAATAAATAACTTATCTGGGCTTATCTGGGAATGATGCTTTGCCTTCGTGAGGTGTTTGTTTTGGTCTTTCTTCTCAGGGTAGTCGGCTAGGAAACATTAGCCTCATCTAGCTTAAAATTACCAAACATATTGGACGTTCAAAAGCGTTATGTTTAACCTACTTACAAAATAAATATTATTTATATAGAGTGAAGAGCATACTTGAAAAAATAAAATTAAAAAAAAATACAACCGACTTCTACACAAAAATACCAAAAAGTACAAAATAACTTCAATTTCGGAATTCGGTGTTCAAAAAACGAAAAAGCAACCACAAACACCGAGTTCCGAAATTAAAGTTAGTTTGTTTTTTTTTTTTTGTGTAGACGTCGGTTTGCTCACCGCAATAAACTCTAGATATCTATGCTTACAGAACTTCATTCGTAACGCCGATTTGGTCAAGCACACGCGTCGCGTACACGAGGGCATACTGCCGCCGAAGAACAAGATTTGTTACATGTGCGGCAGGGGATTCTCTGTGAGTATATAAATCTGACACCAGTCTTGCCAAGAAGTACCGTGTTCCCCAGTTAATGGGTTGTGGAGGTCTGGTAGGCAGCCGCTACACGTAAATTACTGGTATTCAGCTGAATCTGGCTTGACTGGGAGCCGACCCAAATATAGTTGGGAAAAAGTGATATAAATATTCTTCCAGGACTTAGAAGGAATGTGTGAAAGTCAATTAATTAATTTCAAGTAGACATTAAGGCATTTTTGAACGTCAAAACAGTTTGACAATAAAATATTATAGTGACTCTAGTTGTCCATTCGCAAAAAGTAGATTCTTATGGAGAAGAATGGACAAGAAACTCCGTCTTTTCAAATACAATATATTTTGTATACATTAATCAATTTATTATGTGTGTGGATCTTACAATCTCTGAATTGAAAAAAAATGTCACGGTTGGCGCAGTGGTTGAGCGATTGCCTGCTGAATTGTGTGTCGTGGGTTCAATTCCCACAGGGAACAAATTATATGTACGACCTACAGATAGTCGTTCCGGGTCTGGCTGTTTGTGTATGTGAGATTGTGTGTTTGTAAACGCACTCACGATACAGGAGATATTCCCAGTGTGGGGCAAAGTTAAAAAAAAAAAACAATCATATGTTCAGTATTCCCAAATTAATAATGCGCATGCAGATCTTCGCTAATTGTCGTATTCCCGGAAACACCCGAACCAAAATACATAATTCTACTAAAATATGCATGAAGAAAATGCACTTAACCACTCTATATACATATCGTCTTCCGACGCTCGGGAATACGACCGTTGCCGAACAGTGACGAAGATTGCTATGCGCATTATCACTTTGGGAGACCAGCGGGCGTACCGTGACGTCTTAAAACGTGAGTCTTCCGAGTGAGAAAAAGGGATGGAGCTATATAGGGTGTATAACTCTATCCCTCTTTCTCGCTCGGAAGACTCACGTTTTAACACCTCATGGTACGCCCGCAGGGCCCTAAGCCTGCTATTACAATAGTGTCAGAATGGTCTATCATGGATTTCATAATGGTTGATTTTGACAAGTTTTGTAAACTACTAATATAAAAGCGTCATTATGACTTTCTAATGGTCAACCACTGACACTCCATTGAAAGAAATGGCATAGAATGGTAATCTCGTACATAATGGCAAATGAATGATAGACGTATGCGGTAATCTGCTAAAATTTTGACAGTTACTTTGATCAGTGACCTACCATTAGAACGTCATGATGCAGTCATATTTTTTTAATAGTTTGGTTATCAAAAAGTATTACGAGACCATTGACCGACCAATGATCGACCATTATGAATTTAGCAGATTACGATTACTTTTAGCAAAATGACAATGGGATTTCAACAAATTCTTTTGATGATATAACATTAACTAGCTTCTGCCCGCGACTTCGTCCGCGTGGAATAGTTACTTTACCCCCGATTTTGAAACTCTCAGCCCGATCGGTTTAAAATTGACAAAGTTTCATACAAACTTTCATCCCCTATTTTATCCCCTTGGGGGTAGAATTAATCAAAATCCTTTCTTAACGGATGCCTACGTCATAACATCTACCTGCATGCCAAATTTCAGCCCGATCCGTTCAGTGGTTTGGGCTGTGCGATGATAGATCACTATGTCAGTCAGTCACTTTTGAGTTATATATACCTATAATATTAATCTAGATGCCTTCTTTTCCAGACCAACAAGATACTAACCAACCACTTACGGACACACACTGGAGAGAAACCATTCGTCTGTTCCATATGCAACGCTCGCTTCGCTCAGAGCACGGCTTTGTCTGCGCACGCCAGAGCTATACATCATACAATACAGAAGCAAACTTAGGAGAACAACGAACTGGGTACGCCACCATTGCGGCGATGAGTCCCCTCTTTGAGGAGTGGCTGGAGAGACGTCACGGCGTCCTCACCTTCCGCCTGACGCAGGTGCTCACCGGACACGGCTGTGTCGGGAGGTACCTGTGTCGGATCCAGCGGGAGGTACCTGTGTCGGATCCAGCGGGAGGTACCTGTGTCGGATCCAGCGGGAGGTACCTGTGTCGGATCCAGCGGGAGGTACCTGTGTCGGATCCAGCGGGAGGTACCTGTGTCGGATCCAGCGGGAGGTACCTGTGTCGGATCCAGCGGGAGGTACCTGTGTCGGATCCAGCGGGAGGTACCTGTGTCGGATCCAGCGGGAGGTACCTGTGTCGGATCCAGCGGGAGGTACATGTGTCGGATCCAGCGGGAGGTACCTGTGTCGGATCCAGCGGGAGGTACCTGTGTCGGATCCAGCGGGAGGTACCTGTGTCGGATCCAGCGGGAGGTACCTGTGTCGCATCCAGCGGGAGGTACCTGTGTCGAATCCAGCGGGAGGTACCTGTGTCGAATCCAGCGGGAGGTACCTGTGTCGGATCCAGCGGGAGGACACGTCCGGGTGTCAGCACTGTGTGGATCGCCCGGAGGACACGGTGGAGCATACAGTGGAAGTCTGCCCTGCTTGGGCGGAGCACCGCCGTGTCCTCGTCGAGGCGATCGGTGGCGGCGATCTCTCGCTCCGGCCCTGGTTCAAGCCATGGGAAGCGGTCGTCTCCTTCTGCGTAGCAGTAATAGTAGCGAAGAAGGGGGTGGACCGCATGCTCCATGCGCCGCAACAGAAGGCCCCATAGGGTCACTGCCTGCTAGGGTTGCGGAATTTGTTCGAAAGAGTCACCGCGACCCTGGAACGCAAAGGGCACAAGAAGGATCACGGATGGGTTTTAGTCAGTAAGAGTCTGACACTCTCTTCCGCTCCGCCCAGTGCGGGAGAAGTCATTTGATGATTACCCATCCAGAAAAAAAGGGTGAAGCAAGCGCCCCACCGTGGCTACGCCCATTTTCCTATGATATGAAGCTGATGTACCTGCAGTAAAGAGTATTTCTATTCTATTATAAATACTAACAAACTGCCTTTGAGCGTTTTGAGACAAAATTATAACCAGTATATCTAAAACCTATCTTGCCAACAAGTATTGTGTATAGGTCAGCAACACGCATCTTCCGATTTTATAAAAAGAACTAGTATTTCGCTTGGGGGCGCGAGTTGCAAGCAACTCGCGCCCCCAAGCGAAATGAGTTGCTTGCAACTCGCGCCAGTTGCAAGCAACTCACGGTGTCTTTTTAGTATTTTTTGACTAACAACAAAGGGGTCGAAAGTAGGGGGTTGAAAAGGGTTGAATTTTTATTGGCCATATACTCATCTAAATACCCTTTATACAACCTCGAAAACTATTTTTCTCTACTATAGTTTGATTTTTAATTCGAGTCAGTAAAATGACATTTCCAATGTTGCAGGTTTTTAGTCTCAAATAAATAGTGATGTGGTAAAATCGAGTTTTTAATATTAAACTTAGTCGAGATTACATTTTTTTATTCAATATCAAATAGCCTTTATATAAATAAAAATATGTAATTTACGGTAATTAAACAGAATACAACACGGTAGGTAATTACATATAACATACAATACTGTTATATTCTTTGTTTTTGGTTGTTGGATCATCACTTGTCACGCTATGAACGACATCTTGTTTTTCATTCTGCTCCCGAATTCAAAATCCCGAAACCCAACCGTCCACCTCTAAAGAGAGATGTCTCCCTCCAAAATGCGGTGCTGGTATTACATAACGCACCGTACCATTCAAGAAAAGTCGAGCGTATCCCCACTTCAAACTGGCGGAAGGCTGATATTATTCAGTGGTTGATGAAAAACAAATTTAATATCAACCTACAATGATAAAGGCTCAATTAATAGAAATAGTAAAATTACACAAACCTGATTACGAACGCTATGCTGTGGAAGAGTTGGCCGCTGAATACGGTGTCACAATCCTGCGTCTACCCCTTTATCACAGTGAGCTCAACCCAATAGAGTTAGTTTGGGCTCAAGCAAAGAGTTACGTCGCCAGGAACAACAAAACTTTTAAAATAAAGTTTCTCCAATTCTCCATGCCATAAAAGTCGAAGACAAAATTTATCAACTCGACCACATCATAGATGAATATGTGAATTCATTCGTTATAAATGTAACTGATTCCGATTCTGAATATACTGATTCAGAATCGGAGTCGGAATCAATAGCAACCGTAATGAATAAAAACGTATAAAATTACTTGTATTTTCCCGACTTTCTAGTGTTAACTCCTCTGAATCTCTTTATACATTTTTTCCCAGCTTTTAATATGTTGGTAAGGTCCATGTTTCTAAAATAGTATTATTTAATACGGTATGTATTAAATATATACAATAAAAAAAACGCTTTGATACCTAATAAAATAAAGCATGACTAAATGTCTAAGTCTATTGATTGCTGAACATCACTATTGTAGCGGGTCACCCTTTTTTGTATCAGTGACAGTTGCACTTGTCATTTTACTGACTCGAATTAAAAATCGTACTATATGTCAGATTTCTGAGATACGCAAAGGGGTTGAAAGAAGGGGGTTGAAAAGGTTTGATTTTTTATTGGCCATATACTCACCCAGATCTGTAGCTATATTATGTGACTAGCAGCGCCCCGCGGTTTCACCTGCGTAGTTCCCGTTCCCGTGGGAATACGGGGATAAAATATAGCCTATGTTATTTGCTGAAAATGTAGCTTTCCATTGGTGGCAGTAGCTTACTATATTAGTATAGCACCTACTATATTAGTATGGATAACATAGCTATGGATCTTCAGAGTTCTTTTATAGGAAACGTGCAGAAACTATAGGTGGCAGCACAGACGCGTCAATGTCAAGTATATTAACTTATAAGTTTCAAATTTGCAACTCTAGATGGCACAGTCTACTTCGTGCACGTTTCCCTAAACGGAGGGTGCAGGAAGTATAGGTGGCAGCACAGGTCAAACATTTACAACGTAAAAGTTTCAGATTTCCAACACTAGATGGCATAGTCGACGCCGTGCATGTTCCCTATATAATTTGGTACAGTCAGCAAGCGGCAGTTTTTGTATTTTGTGTCAAATTCAATGTCAAAGTTGACATTCAATTGAAGGATCCACTGCAATAACGATAAATGTCCTTGTTACCTCGTTTTGAGATAATTGCGTTTCGATTGTATTAATGGGAACAGGAAAGTCGTGTTTAAAGGTATGAACATAATACATTATTGGTTACAGCACATTTTTATTATTAATATTATATTGTTTCTTTAATCTAGGTTTATTTAAGAACTAAGTAAAAATATATTATTTAAAGTTATTTTTAAAAAACAGGACTTAATTGAGTACCGTCCTTTTATCTAATACTAGCTGCTGCCCGCGACTTCGTCCCCGTGGAATCCCCGATTTTAAAACATTCTTTATCGCTGCTCCGCTCCTATTGGCTTAAGCGTGATGATATATAGCCTAAAGCCTTCCTCGATAAATGGTCTATTCAACCCAAAAAGAATTTTTCAATTCGAACCAGTAGTTCCTGAGATTAGCGCGTTCAAACAAACAAACAAACAAACAAACAAACAACCAAACAAACAAACTCTTCAGCTTTATAATATTAGTATAGACTAGCTGCTGTCCGCGACTTCGTCCCCGTGGAATCCCCGATTTTAAAACATTCTTTATCGCTGCTCCGCTCCTATTGACTTAAGCGTGATGATATATAGCCTAAAGCCTTCCTCGTTAAATGGTCTATTCAACCCAAAAAGAATTTTTCAATTCGAACCAGTAGTTCCTGACATTAGCGCGTTCAAACAAACAAACAAACTCTTCAGCTTTATAATATTAGTGTAGATAAATGTGCACTGTCTTAAATATCGGGATTTTTAGTAATGTTACTAAGTTTGTTAACGAGAATACCAACTACAGATATCCAGTGGCTGAATGACGTGCTTACTTAGATTTTTTACAAAAATGGACTTTCATCATTATTGCAGTGGACCCTTCAATAATTGTAACTCGTATTTTTTTTATTGATCCTAAGGCAATAAATAAAACTCTCATTGAATAATATGATGTTGACATTTATTTAAAGACAATTATTTTTTCTAAAATTTAGAATATAAAATTCATTTATACAATGTTTGCCGAAACATGTATTCTTAAAAGCTAATTCCTTTAGTATATTTGATATTTAATTCAACTACATAGATAAAATATTGTCTACTGTCGCATCTGCCTAGCCTTTTCCCAACTATATTGGGCTCGGCTCCCAGTCAAGCCGGATTCAGCTGAATACCAGTATTTTACGTGAAGCGGCTGCCTACCAGACCTCCACAACCCATTAACTGGGGAACACGGTACTTCTTGGCAAGACTGGTGTCAGATTTTCTGGCTTCTGACAATCTGTAACGACTGCCAAAGATCTCCAAATGACGGCTGGGACCAACGGCTTAACGTGCTTTCCGAGGCACGGAGAAGTCTTGTTATGTTAAGATGGTCACCCATCCACAGACCAACCTCGGTAAGCGTTGCTTAACCTAGACGATCGGCCCGTGCGGCTGTTATAATTTAGCCACGAGCTCAATAAAATATTGTCTACTAAGACAGATGATAGTCGTCCTAAGCGATTTTGGCGATAGCGATCAATTTTGGAGAGCAGTGGTGGCCGAGTAGTAACGGCCCCGACTTACGAGTTCTAAGTCGCGGGTTCAAACCCAGCCAGGCGCATTACTTTGTGTAATTAATATCATCACCACTGCTCTCAAAACGATGAAGGAAATCATCGTGAGGAAACCGGCATGGCCATGTGACATTCACCAACCCGCACTGGGCCCGCGTGCTGGATTACGGCTCATTCCCTCTCCTAGAGAGGAGGCCTGTGTCCCTGCAGTGGGTGGGAACGTTAAAAGGCTGATTATGCTATTATGATCAATTTTAACGTGACTAGGCAGAGGACATATAATAATGCCAAGCGCGCGCAAAAATACAGATACACTGCCTCTTTCATGACGCTCATGGCGCGATATGATGGCTACCCGTCACGACCGGATAGACAGCGTGTCTTCCCAATCACGGGGGGGGGGGGGGGGGCACCACCGAATTCCAAACTTTGGACTGTCAAAGAGATATTCCTAATGGAAAAACCCATAGACACTTGCTCGACCGCGCCATCAGTAGACGAGCAAAATTCAAAAGTCATTTATTCAAACTAGGCTGATAGACAGCACTTTTTGAACGTCAAATTTTACATAAAGACAGTCCCCCAAAACGCCCACCCGTCACCGAGACCGCGAGATCCACGGCGCAGTGAGACATATTTATTATAGATGTTGCGGAATTTGTTCGAAAGAGCCACCGCGGCCCTGGAACGCAAAGGGCATTAGGAGGAATGCGGGTGGGTTTTAGTCAGTAAGAGTCTGACACTCCCTTCCGCTCCGCCCAAAGCTATACAATGTATAGCTAAATAAAAAGATTTCCACCTCAAAATACATACGTATGAGTAGGATAAGGCAATATCCTACTGAACAAGCACTTCCCAAGGCCACCTAACAACTTAAGGCAATGTCTCCCAAATAACCTACTAACCTAAATGTTATTTTTGTACCAAAAGGTACAAACATTTCTTTTTTAATGACTCTTCATACAATTCTCGCTTACATTACACACTGATGCACTTCCCAATAATGGTCCACACGATGTAGACTTTTGTCGGTGCAAACATGAACTAATAAAAAAAAAATATCACAGCGACATTAGTTTGCGTTGCGTTTTTACATAGACAAAATTCTATGGAAATCTGTATTGTGTGGATGGTCCATAATACTAATACCCAATCTTACTTAGGTAGTTATAGACACATAATTTTACCTTTAATTTTAGTTTAGAATTATAGTGTAAAATTACATAAAACAAAAACAAGAAAATACCTAGTTGTAACTTATACCCCATTCACGATAAGATTAGACATTGAAATACATCTTTTTTACAGTCCGTTAAACCGATTTTGACTTCTATTGCGTTGGTGGCATGAC
Source organism: Hecatera dysodea (assembly GCA_905332915.2). Taxonomy (NCBI): domain Eukaryota; kingdom Metazoa; phylum Arthropoda; class Insecta; order Lepidoptera; family Noctuidae; genus Hecatera; species Hecatera dysodea. The sequence goes on along the minus strand of HG995317.1, from coordinate 5,001,459 downwards.
ACATGGCAAACAGTTGGTATTATAATCACGTTTTTGCTTTTAATGCTATCCTTATGCCTACAGAATAGAAGTAAAAATCAGTTGAACGGACTGTAAACAGTTTTGTATAAATGTCTAATCTTATTGTGAATGAAGTATAGTTGTAACTTACAATTAGATAAATGTAAGAGTAGAGTCCTCTAATATTATGTTTTATTTTGCTTAAAAGAACGTTCCAATCATTAGTTGATAAGAAATCCTAATTAATTGAATAAATCACTATTATATTTATTATTCACAGTCAGAAAAAGTAGCTTTTAAATATATTTTTTTTAGAATTATTGATTATTTCTTATTTTTTTCCTACTACAGAACCGAGTATGTATAGAGCTAATCTATGTTTAACTATAAAATGTTGTACATATTGGTTATTATATGTTATATAAATCAATCAATTATAAAAAAATAAATATTTTCTTAATGAATAACTGGTTTATTTTTCTCATGCCACGCAAGGTGAGTTTTCAAAGTTGGCTTATAAACAAACGCCTTCTGGCATAAATGGCATTTGTAACGCTCATCACGAATATGTGTACGAATATGTTTCCTACGGTCGCTGGCGTCCCTAAAGCGAGATTTCAGACATATATTGCACTGATACGGCTTTTCGTTCGTATGTATTCGCATATGCCTTTTCCAATGACCTCTTTCCTTAAACGCCTCCGGGCATTTATCGCATTTAAATGGTTTCTCGCCGGTGTGTATACGAATATGTTTCTTCAGATCCTGTGTATCTCTAAATTGTTTTTGACAAGTCTCACATTTGAAACGTCTCTCACCGGTGTGTACTTTGTAGTGTTTCTTCAAGCCTTCAAGTTGAGCGAACCGTTTCTCGCAAACATCGCATTTATGTGGCATGACGTCGCTATGTAGCCGGACATGAGTTTTTAATACGTCTGCGTTACTGAAACATTTCCCACACTGCTCACACTTATGATTCTTTTCGCCTGTGTGAGTAAGATTATGCTTCTTCAAACCGTGTAGTTGAGAATAACTTTTATGGCAAACATTGCATTTGTACGGTTTTTCACCGGTGTGTTTTCGAATATGTCGCTTCAAGTCTCCCGGCTGGCGGAACGCCATCTCGCAAGATTCACACTTGTAAGGTTTTTCGCCGGTGTGTGTAAAAATATGTCGCTTTAAATCTACGGGCAGCATAAAACTGCAATCACATAAAGTACACTTGTGAGGTTTTTCATTCTTGTGTGCGCTTATATGGGTCTTCAAAAGATTCTCGCGAACGAAACATTTTTTGCATATCGGACATTCGAAAGGTTTTTCAACCGCGTGAATGGGAATATGTCGTTTCAAGTCACAATTCTTATCGAAGCTCTTTTTGCATATGTCGCATTTAAAACGCTTCTCTTTGTCGTAAGGCCGCCATATTTGGGTCCGTGAGTTACAGAACTTTGGTTTGATTTTCCTGGGAGCGGTTGTTTTTCTAGGCTTCGAAGGTTTTGCATCAGAGTTTGATGGTGGTGGAGTTGGTTCTCTTTGATCTGTGTTTGGTGGAGGTGTGGAGAGTCGCTTCTCCTTTGGTGTAGCGATGGAGTCTCTCCTACTTCTTTTGGGCGCGTATCTGATGACTGATGGTCTATCATGTTGGAGATGTTTGTAGGACATTGTAAAAGGATTATTAGGAAAAAGTAATATCGATAAACAAGTGTGCCACCGTAGTACGCCGGTGGTCGCAGTGAAGGATCTTTAACGAGAACGTTGAGATGGTAACCCTTACGGTATGGGCACCCACAGCGCAATTTCTCTGTAATATTATTCTTCTCTTTTACTATGGTCTTGCTGCAGTATATATTGTGTCTATTTTTTTTTTTTAGGTTTTTCAGGTTGTGGCGTTTACCCAGAATTTCAAGTGATTAAATGAGAAGTTGATGACGATGTCATAAGACTTAATCTGGAACTGTTGGCTGCATCTTTAAGCCATAAGTATGAGTTAAGTTCTTCTCTTTGAAACACATTTTAGTTTTAGAAACCTTAGTTTTTGTTGAAATCATTTTGTCTGTTTGTGCTGTGGTCGCATGCTATCACTTACCTACGCACTTTCTTTTTGTAGTAGAAATATCTGAAAACGAAAGAAAATTGGTTATATGGAGAGATCTATGATTATGATTAAATACACTACAAGAAGATTTGAAGAAGATGATGAAGACAAAGTATTCTGTTAAAAATTCTTTAGTTTGCAATGTATTAGGTATTATTTCCCAGAATTATACAGGATGTGTTTATTTGCCAGCCTATCAGTTCAGATACTGGCTAACAATATCGATTTTTCAAAAATCGAATGATGTAGTAAAATGTTCATTAAAATCGAGCTCAAGACAAATTTTAATGTATTTAAAACATCCACGCAGACTTTAAAAATCATCTTTCATCCAGAAGACGTACCCAGAGATCGTCTTTTAGATATGTAAACTGCGCGGACCTCTATTAAACAATGAATTTTAAAAAAATGTTGTAGAGTGAAGAGGCGCGAGAACAAGAAGGATGACACCAAAGACGAGGCTTCGGCCTTACTCACATATTTCTGAACAAGAAGGATGAAACTATAGACGAGGTTTCGGCCTTATGTATTTTTGGATATGAAAGACATTGTTACTAAAGACGAGGCGGTATGGTCTACGATCTTAGCCTGCCATAAAAAGGACGAAGGAAAAAAAAGTGAAGAGGCGCAAAATTTTATAGTGTTATTTTTATTTTAAGCCTGTTTTATTCCGGACAAAGCCCTCCCTTTGTTATTTCAATTACCCACGGCTTTTGGGCTAATAAGGACGAATCATGTCGATAGGCATCGAGATTACCCCACTATGTTCGGCTACGATTTTCCCGACATATTTTTTGTGACGGACTTTGTTTTTTTTTTTAATCCACCTGATTATAGGATCATCTTAGAGGCAGGTAGTAGGTGGATATAAATCTATTAAAAACCGTTATTATCTGGTATTTAATAAAATATCCTTAAAACTTTTAATGCTTATTTTTATATTGTTGTATTTCAAGTTATACAAAGATGCAGCTACTAGGCTTCATTTATGCAGAATAATAGGTACGTCTGCCCTTACAATAAATTGTAGAGAGACCTACACTACACTGCAATATCTTGATACAAAAATCAACACACAGGCCGGACTTTTAAAATTAGTACGAATAATTAAGCTGAATAGTACTCACCATCCAGAAAAATACAAATAATACGCTAGTTTGGTAATGCCATGGCCGATTTTGTCCAGAAACAGTCGAATCGAGCGTTTATTCACATACCTAATCTGGGTGTATATCCGTTTATTTTTCTATTAAGCAGAGAATTAAAAAAACACCGACCTTCGCGGTACTCCTACCTTGATATTATTATTGATTGCCGGGAAAATAATATTGTGAAAGGTTTAAGTTGGTGTTGCCAATGTAAATTACAAATCTCGCGATGGTAGGAGAGTTTCCCGACACGTATTTGGAGTTTATAATTCGAGATAATAATATACGAATACATCCACTTCGTCTTGTCAATTATACGAGTAGAAAACTTTAAATACTCCTCATAACCGACTCTAAACAAGTGATTTAGGAAATGAACACATACTTTCTCAATAATCAAGTTATACATTAATTCTAGGTATGACTAGAAAATAGTAAAAAATAATCATAATCAAGTGATATTATAATATGATAAACCTAAAGATTTAGTGGCTATTAATTCTCTAAAAACTGGCAGCACTAAACCAGAAACTATTTGGGTCACTGTCAACTGTCAATTATTTATTTTTTTAAATTGAAACTTGGTATATTGTAAATTGAGATTCTTCTTTTTAACAAAAATATTGCCGAATGCTAGCTTTTATGTATTCAAGCGCAATATTTCTCGTCTAAATGATATATTCCATATCCAGGTAGATATATTTTAATACGTAGGTAACTACGAAGTTGAAGAATAAAAAATAGTAGTAGAAATACCTACATATTGTAGAATAGTCACCACATAGAGAATGTGCACAGCGGCGACTGTGCTATACAGTGTTTTCTCGTCGTAATCGCTGTAGGTACAATATCTAGTACAACAAAAAAGAATTACTTAAATCGGACTTGTAGTTCCGAAGATATGTGAACACAAACATTAAACATAAATACATACATACATATGTATGTATGTATGTTTTTATGTTTGTGTTCGCGTTTATGGTTATGTTTGCGTTCTGTATGTATGTACATACATACCTACACTTTTGAAATTTGGCACATTTGTTCAGACACTGATATAGACTAACATAATATACAAAAACTAGGCAGTTCTGGAAATATTACATACATACGGATCAAATTGATAACCTCCTTTTTTGAAGTCGGTTAAAATGCAACCACAAACACCGAGTTCCGAAATTAAAGTTATTTTGTACTTTTTGGTTTTTTTGTGTAGAAGTCGGTTGTATTTTTTTTGTAAAAAGTTTATTTTTGTTGTGTGAAAAGTTTTTTTTGTTGTGTGATAATAATAATTAATCACGGCTCAATGCCTGCATGCGGCAGCGTAAATGTGTAATATATACCTACCTACCTACAAAAATGCGATCGATCACATTCTTGCATTTTGTATCTTCAACGGGTTCAAGTAGGTATTTATTGCGTCATTTTTTTTTTAAGTTTTCGAAGTAATGAATCTCGGACCTTTCGATTCTAAATAAAAATGCTATTATAAATATTATGTGTTTACGCAATTGGAGGAGCGTGCGGCTAAATGATAACAGTGCAGGGTGAAGCGACAGTTGTTAAGTTCTGTCCGTGGATGGGTGATCATCAGTTACATACCTATACTAGTAGTATCCCGAAGGTTTCAAACGTAATAATTCGCGTAATCTTCGTACGTGTTACTGATTTTGATGATATTGTTGCACATGTTAATTCGAATTTAAAGTACTAGATGGCGTACCCATCGGCCCCGCATTAATGGCTTCTAGCGGAAAATATATATTTGTAAGTTCATACTTACTTACCTCTGCAAAGTGTTTTAGGTAAATAGGTACTTAGATAGGTAGCTAATAAATAAATATAATATCAAAATACAAGACCCTTAATAACTATAATACTAATAATTTACTTATAATAAATAACTAATAATTTTTTGACGCGAACGTGTTCATTCATCATAAAATCTGTTAAAATGCGAATACTTCTCGCAGTTTTGTATGTGTGAGGGAATTATTCCCCTATAATTACACACAATACTTCTCGCACTCATACAAAGCTTGAAATATTCTTTAAATTTACCAATTAACAACAGCTACCTACGCTAGCACTCGTCGTGAGATTGACGTAACTGTACTATTACCCGCTAGATGTCGTTGATGTCAATAACTGACGCGGCTTATAATTTTTACCTTGCTTACTTGTTGCAGAAGTATTACGAAGTTTACCTTGAATATTACTGAATTATTGGGAACATTTCAGGAATTTGCAAAGCTAGTCACTAGCCAGAAATTTAACACCAGTCTTGTTAAGAGGTCATTTCATCTAGTTACTGGGTTGTTGAGGTAAAGTAGGCAGTTGCTCCGTGTTAAATACTAGTAGTCAGCTACATTCGGTTAGACTGGAAGCCGCAGTTGGGAAAAGGCGGGCAGATTTATTTAAAATTTGTAAATGGAATGCGGATGCAAGGATCTGGTATATTAATGGAGGTCTGCCTTGCTTGGGCGGAACAACGCTGTGTCTTCGTCGAGGCGATCGCCGGCGGCGACCTCTCGCGTTCGGCCCTGGTTCAATCCATGTTGCGAAGCAAGGAGGCATGCGAAGCGGTCACCTCCTTCTGCGAAGCAGTAATGTTAGCGAAGGAGGAGGCAGACCGCGTGCAGCATAAGAAGACGCCCCCGTCGGGAAACGTAGGGCGATTTCCAGCCGCCGTTAGAGCGGGCCTGCGGTTAGTGGGCTATTGGTGGCTCGTCGTCCGATAGCAACCAGGCCCAAGTCAACGGCGCGTCGTTTTCCACGCACGCCTCAAAGAGCTGTCAGCAAAGAAGACGGGGCCCCATAGGGTCAGTGCCTGTTAGGGTTGCGAAATGTGTTCGAAGGAGTCACCGCGGTCCTGGAACGCAAAGGGCTCTAGAAGGATCACGGGTGGGAATCAGTAAGAGTCTGACAGTCCCTTCCGCGACGCCCAGCGGGAGAAGTCATTTGATTATTTCCCATTCAGAAAACAAAAAAGGATCTCGTAAACGACTGCATCAAGACATGGGACTTTTTTATTTCTGGCAAGACGTTTCCGTCGGAATAACTTTCTGCTGGCACATCTAGGTCATAAATAACTACGATTTCGACTACTTCATATTTTAATCAAAACAGCGGATGCGTTAACTCATCTTCATTTTCAAGATCAAACAGCAATTCGGTTTCGTCCTCATCATTACGCTTATCAACGGATCGAAAGACTTGGCCCTCTCGCATTTTTTCATCTGAATCGTCCTGAGATCGAACAACGGGATGTTTCTTTTTAAAATCTAATCCTGAATGACTTGATCGAAGAATTTGGCCCATTTTTTCATAGTCTATGGCCACATTGTTAGAATGTAGAATATCTGCCAGCTTGTCTAAATTGACGCCTTCCTTTTGTATTCCAATAATCTCTCCTAAATTTTCTAAAGCTTTCTTCTCGTTATAGGACTGAACAATTTTGTCCGTATTTTCGTCGTCGTCCAAAGTGTCGTAGTTGCTTTCGAATCCGCCTTTTTCTGTTATCAGCTCCGATTTCTTCGTAGTCTGTGTTCTTTGAGAGTTTTCCTTCTTTTTAATTTTTACTGATTTCAAAGAGGTTTTATGCTCGTTTCGTTTCATGGCTATTTTTTTAGCGTCTCTTATGAGCATGTCAACGAAATTCGACATGTTGAATTTATCTGCGTTGCTTCTATTTTCAAAGTTTGGTTTTAATTCCCTTGTTTTATGTTTTCTCGAGTTCGCGTTGTGGAGAACTGTTGGGAAATAATGTTTTACTGTTATTTTACTTGTTAGAAATTAAAAGTGGTAGATATTTAGAACGGTGAAGGTGTACCTTTGCTAAATCTCCTAATCTCCTAACTTTTAGCAGAAACCACATTCCCAATAAGATTGTTGGAGGAGGAAGGGGTGTCTAAAGTGCTTCTCGAATTATTCTTAATTTAACTTCAGTTAAGCTACCACTCACACGTCTCACACCCATACTCGAATTTATGTTTCGAGATAAGTAATTTGAAATTTAAATGCATAACGGTATCAACTCATGGCGTTTGTATTTTAATTTGATTTTAATTTGCTATTCGTATTAAGGCTAGTAACATACCTAGGCTATATTTTATCCCCATAATCCCACAGGAACGGGAACTACGCGGGTGAATCTGCGGGGCGCTGCTATTTGATATATTTATGAATATTTGAAAGATATACGAGTTTTTTGTTCTAACGATAATTTCGCAATCAGAATCCAAATGTGCCAAACGAATTAAGCAATCGAAACATAGCAAAAATTTACGCTACATCTGTCAAAATACTCGTAATACCAAAATGCACTGATTTGACAGTTATATTTATAAACCGGACTCGGTAGGTAAAATGGCTCCTTTCCCATTACTTTTTGGCGCGGAATTAAATGTTTTTTTGCTCTAAAGCCGAGCAAAATCACTTTATTACTAAATATTTATTTTTAAATGCCACACATCAATGACTAAAAACATTGTTTGATGCTCTTCCGCTACCTGACGGCCTTGTTTGTGGCTCGGGCGTCAATCCCTCATTGGCTGCAATGATATAGTTGTCCATTTCTATCTTATTTATGCTACGCAAAACTTACTGTAAAGTAATATGACACATAAGTAAATAGTATAACTCATCGCTTTCCTCTTGTAAACGCTCCAAACATCAGTGATCTCTCAGTCTACATCTCAGTGAAAATGCAATAATTAATCGGAAAGATACATGCTTCTTTAATTCAGTGTGAAATTAAAATGATGATTGTCATCAAATTGGCTGTCAAGTTAATTACTGCGACATGATGTATAACTACAGCTGCGGCTTTTACTGTAGCGATAATTGTGTGAGATATATTCTATGTATTTTTTTTTGTAAAAAGCTTTTTTATTTTTCAATTTTTAGTAGTACACCCCGCCCTCCCCCCACATAAAGGTACCAATCACATTGGTGTAAAGATAAACAAACATGCGATTTCAGCAACCCCGATAGATTTGCTATCATTTATTGAAGAGTTCCGTTTCCTATCATCTCTGTTCTTTATCAGATCTTCACCAAACTAGAAAGGGTACCACGTTGAAATACTAATCTTAGTATTTCAACGTGGTACCCTTTCTAGTTAGCTCTTTCAAACCATCGTATACAATTTTATTTTTTCATTTTACATCGACAAGATCGAATGAGTACATCATCAATGTACACTAAGCTACGCATTATTAGGGATAACTCAAATATTAGTTGTCAGATCTCAATAAAATTGAGAATCACTCGACAAGCACCAGCTTTCTACTCCCAGTGCAAAGTTATGAAGTAACATACACAAAAAAAGTACAGTCGAGAACCTCCTCCTTTTTTGGAAGTCGGTTGAAAACAGTTTGCTCGAACTGGTTGTCGAACTCACAATGCTTAGCAGTGATTCTTGCAACCGCCACACCAACGGGGCAGTCAACTTGACTAGACTATGATAGGTAAACCAATTTAGTCATGAAACTTTTTCTAAAAATTATTTTACAAAGACTAAGAGCAATTGTACGTTTTCCATAGAAAGTGAGATATCATTCTTTGGGATTGATGAGATGTTTCCGTGGAGTTTCTTGCACGTTCTTTTTCATAGTAATCGTGAACCTTTTGAACGTGCAAATAGCTTCATGTTTCTGACTGACCGACATTGGCGATTCAAAAGTGCCTAAGTACCTATAAATGTTTTATTCGAGACTAGCTTCTGCTCGCGACTTCATCCGCGTGGAATAGTTACTTTACTCCCGATTTTGAAACTCTCAGCCCGATCGGTTTAAAATTGACAAAGTTTCATACAAACTTTCATCCCCTATTTTATCCCCTTGGGGGTAGAATTAATCAAAATCCTTTCTTAGCGGATGCCTACGTCATAACATCTACCTGCATGCCAAATTTCATCCCGATCCGTTCAGTGGTTTGGGCTGTGCGTTGATAGATCACTATGTCAGTCAGTCAGTCCCTTTTGAGTTATATATATTTAAGAATAAATGCTTTGAATCTGAGTTTCAGCCTCATACACTCTTAACTCTACATCGAAAAGTTCTCAACTAACTATAACAACCAATTAGAGCACCTAGTTAATTAACGCGTTTTTAACAATTCACGTAATTAGAGTTCCGAATGTCAGTAAAAATCGGAAATTTTTGGATTACCACCGTTTTTGCAATAGTTTTGGTTCCTAAAACTGACACAGGATGGGTACATTCAAATTTCCTTTTACTAAACCGTGGCCCTTTAAAACATTTATTTTTATTATAAAACTGTCTTCCCGAACGAAACTGTAGCAAGCAATCAGCATTTTACAAAAAAACAACTAGCCATTGGATTTTGAGTCTAATCTTCTACTGCATAGGACTTGTGATGACTGCAAATCCGTGTTAAAACTAAATCAGGTTAAGTTCTCACCGTTCCCAAGCCCTTTTCTTGGGAAAATGACCTGTGATTGGCCAATTTTGATGATGCGCGCGCATCCGTAATAGTCATGTTGTGTTTGTTTTCTGTTACACAAAGTTCATTGCTTGTTTTCGTCTGTGAAAATCTTTTCTCTATCAGTTTTAAGAAGCAATGTATATGAAATAGAAAAAACTGTTGTAGGTATCCCGTTTGGACTCATATCACGTCTTTCTATGCAAGAGAGCTATTTAGTTGAGTTTCGCAATTCGTTGCATTTAGTACGAATATTTAAAATGTAACAAAAAACGGACTTTTAATATTATCAAAATGTTGAAACGCGCGTGCCTTAGAAAAAGTGCTTTTAATATTAAAATAAAATGAAGAGTGATTTATTTTAACAGAATAAATGTCAAACAAATAAATAAGTGCCTAATTTTTTTTATAAAACATTTAGAACCCGTCGTCCATTTTGAAAATTTTTGAAATAACGTTACGTCACTAGTTTTTTTTTTTTAATTTTTAATAAAAATGGCGAATGTAGGAAAAGTTTTGGCGACTATAAAAGCAGTTATAACAAGATTAGTTTTCGCGTGTCACGGTATGATAGCAATATGGCAGGTCACTGTTTTCAAAGCCGATATAGAATATTGGTACTTAGCATCGCCGATATTGTTGCTGATCTTCGAAGGAGTTTTTACTTTAACTATCAAGGAAAACCAGGAATGGAAATGGTTAGTAACAAAGTAGCTTTAAAATAGCATATTCCATCATCATCATCATCATCATAATATCAGCCGAAAGACGAACCTGAAATCTTAATCTGGAACCGTCCCCCGACTGTAATGAAAAGATTAATCTATCTTGTTTTTAATAATTTTTTAGTTCTCTTTTTGACATGGCAAGGATGTTTTATTTTTATGTTTAAGCAAGCTTTAGACGATGACAGTATACGTAGTCTAATTTTCATGAATAAAAAAAGATATTTTCAAATTTTCACGCCTATGTTACCTGGGATAACTCGACGCTTCTAACGATACATTGATATCGGTTAAGCCAATTAGAAGTTATGGTGGATTAGAGAAACTCACAAACATACATACATGAACTCTAAAAACACAACACTCCTTTTTTGGCAGTCGTGTAAAAAATTAAAAGATGGCGTCGAAAATTCCTCCGCATCGCTGGCCACTGGTAATGTACCCAAAAGACTGACAGCATTACCACGCTGTATGGCAATGCTTATCCTTTGTCCAAGATAAAGCAAAAAGTATTATATAAACACTGCTACTTTTAACCCAACTACGGCAAAGCCAAAAGAAAGAGGTTGCATGCTATTATAAAATTTTTGGTGTTCCGGGCACCTACATGGTATACCTGGTAGCTCTTTCGCTTTTAAAGCAATATGAATCATTATCAATCAATAGCAGCGCCCCGCGATTTCACCCGCGTAGTTCCCGTTCCCGTGGGAATACGGGGATAAAATATAGCCTACTAGCTGCTGCCCGCAGCTTCGCCCGCGTGAATGTCGGAAATTATCCCAAGGGAACATAATCCCGGGATAAAAAGTATCCTATGTTACTTCTAGTACCTCCCAGAATATGTGTACAAAGTTTCATGAGATTCGCCAAGTAGATTTTGCGTGAAAGCGTAACAAACATCCACGCTTTCACATTTATAATATTAGTAAGGATCTTTATAAGTAATGGTGAAAGAATTTTTGAAATCGGTCCAGTAGTTTTTGAGTTTATTCGTTACATACAAAAATACAAATCTTTCCTCTTTATAATATTAGTATAGACTAGCAAACGTAACTTCCGACAGTCAGTCACGTTTTTCTTGCTTTTCCACCACGGTAAGTAGACTGATTTCGTCTGCGATCATCTATCACGCGTGTACAGATGACTTTTTAAGTGGAATGAGTAGTATAGCCGCACGGGTCGATCTTCTAGGTTAAGCAACGCTTGCCGAGGTTGGTCTGTGGATGGGTGACCATCTTAACATAACGAGACTTCTCCGTGCCTCGGAAAGCACGTTAAGCCGTTGGTCCCGGCTGTCATTTGGAGATCTTTGGCAGTCGTTACGGATTGTCAGAAGCCAGAAAATCTGACACCAGTCTTGCCGAGAAGTGTGTGTGTGTGTTGTGTGTGTGTGTGTTCCCCAGTTAATGAGTTGTGGAGGTCTGGTAGGCAGCCGCTTCACGTAAAATACTGGTATTCAGCTGAATCCGGCTTGACTGGGAGCCGACCCCAATGTAGTTGGGAAAAGGCTAGGCAGATGAATAGTATTTAAAAAACTTGCCGCAAGGACCAGCAAGGGCAGACGTAAAGACGGCAAGCGTTGGGTGCTTCGCGCACCTCTTAGAGATTTTTTTTTGTTTAATATCGATAGGCACGCGTTTGGCAGCTCCATCCCAAAAATGAGAGCAAATACTCCATGCACGATCGAACTTGCGCTTGATAAAGTTTAATGTTAGCATAGAAGACAGGAAGAAACGCTAGGGTCAGTGCCTGCTAGGGTTGCGGAATTTGTTCGAAAGAGTCACCGCAGCCCTGGAACGCAAAGGGCACAAGAAGGATCACGGGCGGGTTTTAGTCAGTAAGAGGCTGACACTCCCTTCCGCTCCACCCAGAGCGGAAGAAGTCCTTTGATAATTTCTCATCCATAAAATAGGTTAAATTTTCACAAGATTGGTATAGCGGCTTATGCGTGAATCGTTAAAAGCAGGCAAATAAAAAATAGTGTTTAAACTTAACACGTTCGAGGACAGAACGAGATTATACGTCATCGTTCGAAATTTTGATATGGCACAACGTACAATGACGTCCAAATATTTTTTTTACTTTACGACAGAACGTACATATCCGATGAACGTTCAAGTTAAAATCCTATTGAATGTATCTTGTGTCACAACATTTAAAATACCCGAAGCTTTACTGTCACGTAGAGTAAGTTTTAAACTATTTCAAATAAGTGCCGTTGACAGTGGGCGGGAACGGTACTCACACACGCACAACGTGTAAATGCGTCGCGCGCGCCTACCGCGCTCCTACATTCAGTGCGGCTGCGTCACTGCGGGTTGCGCTCGCGTTCGCTAAACATTTCGTGGCGTATCGTAATATTTGCCGCGACAAAACATCGTAAGTATTTAGTTTATTTGATTTATGTATTATTCCTTAGCCAGACAGTATACTATTTTACTATGAATTAATAATTTTGCTCTCTGTGAAATTGATGTTTTAATGACATAACGTATTTATACGATAACGTGATAAAACGGTTGTGTCATGATGTCTTTAAAACAATATATTTTCATGGGAGGCTACGTACTCATACGTCGTATAATTTGTATGGACATTTACTGTGTCATTTTGGTACACAGTCTCAAGTGGTAGCGTCCTCGAACGTGTTAAATGTAAAAACTTCCTATACAGGTGTTCCAGAAATGCGTAGTCATATTATATAAACCATTACGTTCTGTAGTTGCTATAGCACAAAAAAAACTTTTTACAAAAAATAAAACCGACTTCTAAACAAAAAAACCAAAAAGTATAAAATAACTTTAATTTCGGAACTCGGTGTTTTTGGTTGCTTTTTTGTTGTTGAACACACCGACTTCCGAAAGTAAAGTTATTTTATACTTTTTGGTTTGTTTGTTTAGAAGTCGGTTTTATTTTTGTAAAAAGTTTTTTTATTTTTCACTTTTTAGTGGTTCACTCCCAGCTAAACATACCCATCACAGCGTACGTGGTATAAATTGGTGTAAACAATAAACAAACATGCGATTTCAGCTATCCCGACAGATTTGCTATCATTTATTGAAATTAACAAAAAAACCGCTTGTTCGATTTCGATAAAATTACCCATTTGGGAAGTACACCCTTTCCAACAAAAAAAGAATTTTACAAATCGGTTGGCAAGCGACGGAGTTACGCGCGAACAAACATTAAAAAAAAAAAACATACAAACATCCGAATTGAGAACCTCCTCCTTTTTTGGAAGTCGGTTAAAAAGCAAAATAAACAAGATCTTTTTTAAAAAAACTCGGCTTCGAATATCGACTAAATATAAAAAACAAACACTGCAAGCAGTCTGATGCAGTCCGTGTATCTGTGATTGAACAAAAATAAACACCCCTAACTGCATCGGCCAGTTTGAAAACTTTTCCTGGACATTTTGCAGCGCGTCCGGCATGTTTGCGGACGCGAACGTTGATAGTTTTTCGGCAATCATGCGCAAGAGATGCGCATCTCTGCTACGCCGTGTTCGCGCCAGCCCCAACACCATTCTGAGGGCGTTGGCTGATAGGTGGGACTCTCCGATCTTGGGGCGGTGGATACGACTGCATGCAGTCAAGTAGACATTCCCCAGGATCGGCGTGCCTCACTCAGCTTGGGAGTTAATTTTAATTTTATTGTTATTAAGATACTAACCATACTAATCTAATACCTACGACACATTGTTACTAACACAAAAATACTAACAAAACTATGGACTACTGTAGTCTGAAATAAAGTTTTATTATTATTATTATTATTTTAGACGTAGGTACCTATTTTGCGTCGGAGTTAAAAAAAAAATGTATTTTGTTCCTAAACGAATGGCAGATACAATAAAACACTACCCTTAATCCAAACAACACTTGGATGGAGGGAGTGTCAGATTCTTTCTGACTAAAATACTTCCGTGTTCCTTCTAGTGCCCGCCACGTTCTAGGGCCGCGTGGCCCTTCCGAACTAATTCCGCAACCCTGGTAGGATAGTATGTTACCTGGTGTGGACTACGTACTTCTGGAGCACCCTGTATAGGGTAACATTTAAAGGACACAGAGATGTTGGTTCCACCGGGACCCAGGAGGTTAAACCTCCATAACGGCCTTGCCATTGGCCCGGACGTCTATTCCGCCTCGGCTGCAAATACACTTCCCCAGTTACATCAAAACGTCCAATCTATGTATATCTATACTTCTGTACTAATATTATAAAGAGGAAAGATTTGTATTTTTGTATGTAACGAATAAACTCAAAAACTAGTGAACCGATTTCAAAAATTCTTTCACCATTAGAAAGCTACATTCACCCTGAGTGACATGGGCTATATTTTCTCCCCGTATTCGCACGGGGACGGGAACTACGCGGGTGAAACCGCGGGGCACTGCCATCTATATCTATATACTTATAATAAATCTGTAGAGAGGTCAATTCTGTACAGGGAATATATTTTCAAAATAACTATCAGGGGGTGATTAGTGATCGATACTGGAGCCAAAAATGCCATCAGTAAAATTTTTGTCTGTCTGTCTGTCTGTATGTTCTTTATAGAAACAAAAACTACTCGACCGATTTTAACGAAACTTGGTGCAATTATTCTTCATACTCCTGGGCAGGTTATAGTATACTTTTCATCATGCTACAATCAATAGGAGCAGAGCAGTGAAGGAAAATGTTGGGAAAACGGGAGAAGTTATTCCATTTATTAATCTTCCGTCGCGTGTGTAGCCTTAATGGTTAAAGTTACATAGAAATAATGTATGACGGAAATGTTCTACATAAAATTATCTAAAAAATATCCCACAACAGCATATGTCTATCTTTTATGGTTGACGATAGCTTAGCAGTTCGGAGCTTTCTGATTATATTTGTTTACTCTTACGTTTACAATACTCTCACTCATCCCTAATCAAAAAAACTTAACATTATTACCTATTCAATAAAAAAAGAATCATAGAAATCGGTATAGAAAAACCAAACTTATACATGAATACGCCATCCCGCCGTCGCGCTTTAATACTGAATCATGCTGTAAGATGTTATTGTGATTATTTTTGTGTAACTTTTGTTGCTATTTTATAAAATAGGTACTTATTAGTTATTTTGGTAATGTTTAAATATTCGTTCAAATTACAAATTATTAATAGTTTCAATTTTATTTCTTTTTAGGTGAAGTAGTAGTAGAAGTAGGAGCATAGATTTTTAGATACCGATAGGTTAGTTTTGGCTAATTTATGTTCTGTTTTTTTAGTATTAAGTAGGTAAAAGCGTAGATACTTTTATTAATTAGTAGTTATTTTATTAATTAGTTATACGTATACGGTATTTATTTTTAAGTGAAGTAGGTATAGGTTATTATACTTAATATAATTTTGCACAGGCATTTCAGCTTTACTTTCATTTCTTTTTTTGTTGTAAGTTGTACATATTTCACACACACACACATAGTGATCTAGCTATCAACGCACAGCCCAAACCACTGAACGGATCGGGCTGAAATTTGGCATGCAGGTAGATGTTATGACGTAGGCATCCTCTAAGAAAGGATTTTGATTAATTCTACCCCCAAGGGGATAAAATAGGGGATGAACGTTTGTATGAAACTTTGTCAATTTTAAACCGATCGGGCTGAGAGTTTCAAAATCGGGGGTAAAGTAACTATTCCACGCGGACGAAGTCGCTGGCAGAAGCTAGTATTTAATATAGGTGTTTTGATTAAAAACGAACTTAAACTTAGCTGTATTTTGTGTGAATTAACATAGTCATAATTTTTCCAACAAATTTTAGAGATTAATTTTAGAGGCATTGTAAGCTAACAAGAACAAAAGTAACGCCCGGACAGGGACTTGAACCCTGGACCCTTGGATTAAAAGTCCAATGCTCTACCGACTGAGCTATCCGGGCCATACATCCAACGTCAAAATTATGAATTATAATTTTATGGGGCTATTAAGTTCTATCTTTCGGATTGTCAGACGCCAGGAAATTGGACACCAGCAGTGCTATTCTGTAAGAACTCACGTGCGAATTCGATTCATATCTCATTTTCGATTACACTTCGTAACTCACCTGAAGTGAAAAGTATTTGATATTCTGACTGTCAAGTTAAGTTCGCTTCACCTATGTTCTCACTTAGTGGCGCTAGTGTAGTTTTCATCAAATCAAGTTACAGAATACCAAATACAGTTTTCACCGCAGAATCAGGAGTGAGTGGAGTGAGTTCTTACAGAATAGCATTGCTGTCATCTGACGCCAAAAAGATTATAACGTGTTCCCCAGTTAATGGGTTGTGGAGGTCTGGTAGGCAGCCGCTCCACGTTAAACACTGGTATTCAGCTGAATCCGGCATGACTGGAAGCCGACCCCAATATAGTTGGGAAAGGGCTAGGCAGATGATGATAAAAACTACCTATCTTAAAATATTGTGGAATATTTTCCTACTGAATTTAAAGGAAAATATTCCATTTCCTACTGAATAAGGCTTCAAAGCAGTACCTGGGAGTTCTTAATTATATTCTACGAAACCTACCTATTAAATGTCGGTAATTTTCAGCTTTAATACTAGCTATGCCACGGGCTGCACCCGCGTGACTGTCGGAAATTATCCTAAGGGAACATTCTCCTGGAAAACATGAGATGTATTTAATTTTGTCAAACTGTACTCGAAAGTTTAATTTATGTAATTTTTTTATTATTTTAAAATAATAAAAAAAATACATAACTTAAACTTTCGTAATTTTTACACCCAACTACGCAGTCCTGATGTTGTTTTAAAATGTTCACTTCTCTCAAATTACTAATAATTATTACATCTTTGCAATTTTAATTCCGCTTTGAACGACTTGTCAAAATACTGTTCACAGTTTGCGCTAGTGCTGCATTCTGGCGGCGGAACATTGCAGTTATATTCCCTATTCTTCCACATCGCTGTTTTAAAAAAATAAACAAAAGTCATTTATTCAAACTAGTCTGAGAGCCAGCACTTTTTGGACGTCAAATTTTACATAAAGACAGTCCCCCAAAACGTCCATCCGTCGTTGAGAAAAGTATCTTCCTAAAAAGCATTGCTAATACTCAAATTTAGTTATACGCTCTACGAACCCTCTTTCAACAACAATGTATTAAATACAAAATGGATCCTCAAGCGCGTCACACCTGATTGATCTTTTACAAAGAGCTGTGAACGTAACCTTTACGTGGCGCCCCGCGGAAGGGTGGAAATTAACGACCGATCGATACAATGTTACCTGGAAACATCTCTGTGTCTCTGAACTTAGTTCAGCAGCCCTAACATGACGTCTTAAATCCATCATGATTCCTGTGTCAGAGAGAGACGCAGTTACACAAGACGAATAGCACTATCCCTTTCCCTCACACTGAATCATTATAGCATTGGCACTTCGTAGTACGGCCACAGGATATTGATGGGGTTGCCTTGCTGTAGTGCGTCAGGTATGTTTGCTGAAACTCGAGTTGACTGTTTTTGTACTACGACTAGCTTATGCCCGCGACTTCATTCACGTGGAGTTCCATACAACACTAAAACCTCAAATTCACCCCCGTAGAGGACGAATTTTCGAAAATCCTGTCTTAGCGGATGCCTACGTCATAATATCTACCTGTATGCCAAATTTCAGCCCGAACCGTTCAGTGGTTTAGGCTTTGCGTTGATAGATCACTATGTTAGTCAGTCAATCACTTTTGAGTTATGTATATATATTTAGATGAGAAAACGATGCGCTTCCGTGATGCGCCGTGTGCGGCCCCAAGTTTATTCTGCGTTGTGGCGAGCAGACTCGATTGTAGTATCTGACTCGCTGCTGCAAGCAAATCATTGAATAGCGGTATTTCCTAAATACTTTCTAGTCCTCATTTTTGAGATTCAAGACATCTATAGGTTTAAATAGTTAGCTTAAAGACCTTTTTCGAATTAAGTTTTTTTTTTTTTTTTTTTTTTTTTTAAAACGTTGCCCCGCACTAGGATTTACTCCTGTATCGTGGGTGCGTTCACAAACATGTAAACTCACATACACAAGACACCCAGACCCGGAACAACTATCTGTAGGCCATACAAACATTTGTTCCGTGCGGGGATCGAACCCGCGACACGTAGCGCAGCAGCCGAATGCTCAACCACTGCGCCAACCGTGTCGTCAAGTGTATAGGCACAGATAATATAATACTAGTATAGGGGTCATGTGGTCATAAGTTATATAAAGATTTGTCAAAACGTTTAGTTGACACTTCGCGTGACCAAAGGGCTGGCTTTTATCTTGGACAAAGGATAAGCATTGCCATACAGCGTGGTAACGCTGCCAGCGTTTTGGGTACATTACCAGTGGCCAGCGATGCGGAGGAATTTTTCGACGCCATCTTTTGACTATTTTTAGTTAGTTTAGTGTTTTTTTTTTAATTTAAATGTATATATAGTAGTGATTATTTTCATATTTTAAGTGTTTAGAGTAATAGCAATCGTTTTCTATTGAGAGCGAAAAGTTTGTATAAAGTTGTAAGTCCTCCCTTGAAACTGGCTGTATTGTGACTCCTAAGCTTTACAAACTTTTTTTATGGATGGGAATTCATTAAATGACTTCTCCCGCTCTGGACGGAGCGGAAGAGAGTGTCAGACTCTTACTGACTAAAACCCATCCATGTTCCTCCTAATGCCCTATGTGTTCCAAGGCCGCGGTAACTCTTTCCAAAACAATCCGCAGTCCTGGCAGGCACTGACCCGTCATCTATGCTGAAATCTCTTTGAGGCGCGCGTGGAACACAACGCAGCGTCGCCCCGGGCCAGGGCCTCGAGTCTACTATTACAATAGTGTCAGAATAGTCTATCATTGATTTCACAATGGTTGAATTTCACAAGTTTGGTAATCTAATAATATAAAAGCGTCACTATTACTTTCCAATGGTCAACCACTGACACTCCATTGAAAGAAATGGCATATAATGGTAATCTCGTACATAATGGCAAATGAATGACAGACGTATGCGGTAATCTGCTAAAATTTTAACAGTTCCTTTGATCAGTGACCTACCATTAGAACGTCGTTGTGCAGTCATTTATTTTAATAGCTCGATTATCAAAAAGTATTACGAGACCATTGACCGACCAATGATCGACAATTATGAATTAAGCAGATTACAAACTTTTAGCAAAATGACAATGGGATCGTGTTGGAATGACAAATTTATACAAATAGCAGACTTGGGGCCCTGGTTGTTATCGGACGGCGAGCCACTGCTTTACAAATCCTCCATCTATAAGTAGCAAAGCATGGCTAAGCTGTGAAATCTTTTTGTGCACGAAAAAAGTAGACCTAATAAATAAACAAAATATTTACTGACATTTTATAATTTTGACAATTTTATTTATAAGTAACTAGCTTCTGCCCGCTACTTCATCCGCGTGGAACAGTTACTTTACCCCCGATTTTGAAACTCATAATAGACATATGCTGTTGTGGGATATTTTTTAGATAATTTTATGTAGAACATTTCCGTCATACATGATTTCTATGTAACTTTAACCATTAAGGCTACACACGCGACGGAAGCTTAAAAAATGGAGTAACTTCTCCCGTTTTCCCAACATTTCCCTTCACTGCTCTGCTCCTATTGATTGTAGCGTGATGAAAAGTATATTATAACCTACCCAGGAGTATGAAGAATAATTGCACCAAGTTTCGTTAAAATCCGTCGAGTAGTTTTTGTTTCTATAAAGAACATACAGACAGACAGACAGACAGACAGACAGACGGACAAAAATGTTACTGATTGCATTTTTGGCACCAGTATCGATCACTAATCACCCCCTGATAGTTATTTTGAAAATATATTCCCTGTACAGAATTGACCTCTCTACAGATTTATTATAAGTATTAGATTAGATTAGATTAGATTAGATTAGATAGAAGATTAGAGGGACAATTTAAATTCTTTGTAATTTATTGTTTAAATTTAATTTTTAGTTTGTGTGAAAACTTAATAATGTTTTTAGCCTTGTTTAAATACCTATGAATGATTTTTCTTACCTAGGTATATATTTGTATGCCACAAAGGCCGAACATGACGGATCTTTTTTGTCTATGAACAACCTGCATGCCTTAATGTATGTATAGGTACTCATGTTTCCAAAAATAAATGTCTTATTTTATCTTATCTTATCAAATTAGATTTTCAGTTGTTTTAAAATCAGTGGCTTGCTATTACATTAACGCCCCATAGATTGTGAATTGACTTGACAAAATCTATTGCGCAATCGCGTTTTCACAGCTCATAAAAAATATGTCAGTCAATTGATGGTGTCAACTGTCTAATTAACGAATGCGCGGCCGCCAGTGACACAGCCCATTATCAGAAAAGTGTGAAAACCACTCTCATACAGCTTTAAGCAAACGTAGGGAACACAGACAAGTTGCGTAATTTGTTCGAAAGAGTCACCGCGGCCCTGGAACGTAAAGGGCACAAGTAGGAACACGGGTGGGTTTTAGTCAGTAAGACTCTGACACTCTCTTCCGCTCCGCCCAGAGCGGGAGAAGTCATTTGATGATTTCCCATCCAAAAAAAAAGGCAACACAGACAACCACAAAAAAACCGTATATCTGCGCAAAAAACATAAAAATAACTACATAACAAAGTTATTTCGCTTCGTCGTCGTCGTTAGGCAATTTGGGTGCGTCAGGAAGCGGGTGACGTGTTGAGTCAGCGGATGTCTATGGCTAAACGCTAATGTTTCTTGCTAATCAATTGACTTACCAACCGAACTTTGGGTCAAATTCTGTGGTGGAATGCTCTGGATATATTTGAGGTATTCAGTTAAGCACACCCAGACGAAGCACAACTAAAGTCTTCCACTTAGCACCCGTAGGTGAGCTTCAAATAAAAATTTAAAATAATTAATTTCCAATTCCACGAAGCACACCTACGAATATCACTTACAACACGCATAATGTGGAGACTAAGAAATAAAAATGTCGATAGAAGAAAATATTTATTATTTAAAAGACTAACTTAAATTTCTAACATCATTCAGTTTTATTATAATAATAATGTGACACAATATTTGTCATTTTTAATTATAGATCTATGTTGATGTTTTCTTATACCTTTTAACTAATATAGAAAAATAGAAGATAATTATGAAACAATCTGTGATTTTAAATAGTAGGTATTACAAAAAAAAACAGTCGAATTGAGAACCTCCTCCTTTTTTGGGAGTCGGATGAAAATGACAAATATTGTGTCACATTATTATAATGAAACTGAATGATGTTAGAAATTTAAGTTAGTCTTTTAAATAATAAATATTTTCTTCTATCGACATTTTTATTTCTTAGTCCCCGCACTATGCGAGTGATTCGTGGGTGCGCTTCGTGGAATAGGAAATGAATTATTATACATTTTTATTTGAAGCCCACCTCACCTACGGGTGTGCTAAGTGGAATACTTTAGGTGTGCTTCGTCTGGGTGTTCTTCATGGAATACCTCGGATATTTTGTGTCTTGGAGTCTCAAATATCAGTTTAAAAAAAATAAAAATTAAAAAAAATCACGCCTTCTATGTCAAAAACTGAACTAACCCATTAAAACCAAGATAGATAATAATAATCTTTTCATTGCAGTTGGGAGACGGTTCCTTTGAATACTCGTACTCGTAATAATCTAAGTTGAGCTACTCGACTACTGACAAAGGCTTGCACTGAATGGACAGACCCACTTAAATCTGTGTGGTTCTTTTCTCAAAAGACCATTTCAGATACGGATCTGCATGGTTCTCATATAACATATTGTGAATGTGAGGACTATTTAGATCGCCATATTAGGGTCTTATTTCAGTTTGTCTGGCAGTTTGAGTCATTCTTGCGGCCTACCCAAATGTCCTTACTTTGGTATTTTTCGTCAAATCGTTGAGCTCCTTGAAGTTCTAAGTTTGAGCTACACGGTATCTGACAAATGCTTGTACTGTCTGGACAGGTCCACTCGAATCTGTGTGGCACTTTCCTCAAAAGGCTACCTCAGACATTAACCTACATGGTTCTCATATGACTTGACCAGTAAGGATTGTATGGACTTTAAAAGAGACTTTGACCTCTGAGTTTGTTTCGGTGTTTCTTCTCAGGGTAGTCGGCTAGGAAACACAGGCTTCATCTAGCTTAAAATGACCAGAAATATTTGACGTGTAAAAGTGTTATGTTTAACCTAATTACAAAATAAATATCATTTATCATTTAATAGTTCTTTACAGTTCCCCCAACTGAATGAAAAGATTATTATCTAATATGTTTATAATGGTCAGGGTCACTATATGATTTTGTTAGGACGGCTTGCATTGACCAGTCAGTTTGTAACATTCAGTGCTCTCCTAACCAAAAAACTGATCGAACTGGTACATTCGGTTACGAAATGGATGCGTTTACAAATAGTTTTATAGCTGCTTATTTAGGTATTATCTTCATAAAAGTATTAATATAGAAAACGTTGATATAAAAGTACCTACACCCGTATTTCAAAAGAATAGGGTTGTTCATTGGGTATTTTTTATTGGGTATTTTTTTTTAGTCCGCCTGATAGATTTCCAAAAAATATTGGACACGTATTTTTTCATTTTTCACGTAAACAAAAAATGGAGACGATACAATGCGTTGAAAACTCGCGAGACGTCATAACGTGCTAATATTTTTACCAGCGACGTGACGTCACCAGCTCTTGATCTTTGATGCGTATTGTCTTTATATTTACCCGTGCAGCAGTTCTGCTTCACACCAGAATTTCTGCACGGGTCTGGATGAAATTAACAAGTAACAATCATCCATCCACACTTTCACATCACTACATAGTATAAAACAAAGTCGCTTCCCGCTGTCTGTCCCTATGTATGCTTAGATCTTTAAAACTACGCAACGGATTTTGATGCGGTTTTTTTTTAATACATAGAGTGATTCAAGAGGAAGGTTTATATGTATACTACATGCATAATATAGTAGAGATTTAATATCAACATTGCACCCGTGCGAAGCCGGGGCGGGTCGCTATATTTTATAATACAGTAAAACCTGGATAACTGGGACCTTAAGGGACCTGCAAATTTGTCTCACTTAAAGAGGTGTTCCACTTACCCAGTGTTTCAGATATCCAGGTATAAATAGATATCTGTCTCATTTACGGAGAGTTCCATCCACATAATGTAGGTACACTACACAAAATATAGTCCCATTATAAGAGGTAAATTACACTCACTGTCTCAATTATAGAGTTGCTTGTGACGAATAAAATCGAAAGAACTAATCCCTAAAATATAGTCTCAGTCAAATAGGTAAAATATACTCACTGTTTCAATAATAGAGGTAATTATGACGATAAAATGGAAAGAACCAATCCCAGATATAGAGGTTTGTGTTGTCCCACTGACAGAGGTAATTCATTGCTAAAGTGTCGGGACCTAAGTAAGAGTTCCAGCTATGGAGGTTTCTCACTTATCCAGGTCCCACATAAAGTTTTACTGTATAGTAAGATGATTTCCATTGTCCCCAGGTTCTGTCCGTCAGTGTTCATCTACTTGGGGCTGGTGGTGCCCGCGATCTGGCTGCTGGAACTGCACAAAGTGGACCTGAGGCTGCAGAAGAAACTGATCAATTCCACTTACGTAGAGGTATGCTATGTATGTATGTGTGTGTCTTGTTCGCTTTTACTTAAGAATTTAAAACAGGGCTGTCCAAAACTTGTGTAGCAATGGTATTCCCAATTTTCGTACCAATTTTTGACTTTACGTGAATTATTGTAACCTTATCTTAATTAACTAAGCTAACTTGACCGAACTAAATAATTATTTTATTTCTAAATGTCATTTCAAATAGATATCTTTTGTTTCTGCGGCCTTCCAATCTATACTTACTTATGTTTTGGCGATCGTATCTGGTTTGGACAGCCCTGCGGGCGTACCATGACGTCTTAAAAAGTGAGTCTTCCGAGCGAGAAAAAGGGATGGAGCTATATAGGGTGTATAACTCTATCCCTCTTTCTCGCTCGGAAGACTCACGTTTTAACACCTCATGGTACGCCCGCTGGACTGAATTATACTAATTACCTACTTCATATTTTTATCTGCTTATTACTTAAAATGGGGGAAAATACTTTGCCTTGAATCGTTTGCTTTACTTAGCTTTACATCTTGACGAATTCTGAACCTAAGGTATCTGATAAACCTGCTAGAGTTGCGGAATTTGTTCGAAAGAGTCACCGCGGCCCTGAACGCGGCGGGCATTAGGAGGAACACGGATGGGTTTTAGTCAGTAAGAGTCTGACACTCCCTTCCGCTCCGCCCAGAGCGGAAGAAGTCATTTTTAACCACGACGGAACGAAGACAGTGTATGCGTTTGGGGTGAGAGGATGTTTGTTTGTGCAAATCAATGTTCCCATTTATCTCCAGTACTACTAGTCCGATTTTCATGCGGTTTTCAGTGATGGGTTTGGATTTGATTGGTGCATGTTCTTAGCTAGCTGTTACGGTGACAACTCGCCAGGGGGCGCTGCAGTCAAAGTTATTTGGGCAAACAAATGTTGCCATTTATCTTCAAAACTACTGTTCCAATTTTGATGCAGTTTTCAATGATGGGTTAAGGTTTGATTGGTGCATGTTCTAAGATATGTGTTACAGTGACAACTCACGAGGGGGCGCTGCAGTAAACATACATAATATGTTTATGCAAAAAAACAAAACTATTCCGATATTGATGCGGTTTTCAGTAATAGGTTTGTAGTTGTAACTATATGTAGTACAATGTTCATAATAAAGTTTTCTCTAAAAAGTTTGAAATATAATGAAAAATTGAAAATTTGACGTTAAAAACACAATTGAAAAGGAATCAAATAATTAATAAAAACCCCCGACTTGCAGAATTAATGTAATCCAAGAATATCCGACGGGGGCTGCCATCACTATCTGCAAAACTAGCTCATTTAATGGCAGCCCTGATGGATATTCTTGGGTTACTTTAATTCTGAAAGTCAGACTCTTTATGTGTGAAAGTGTCAGACTCTTACTGACTAAAAACCTATCCGTGTTCCTCCTAATGCCCTCTTCGTTCCAGGGCCGCGGTGACTCTTTCGAACAAATTCCACAACCCTAGCAGGCACTGACCCTACGGGGCCCCGTCTTCTTTGCTGACATCTCACCGCATGCAATAAACTCAAAAACTACGGAACTGATTTCAAAAATACTTTCACCATTAGAATGCTACATTATCCCTGATTAACAAAGGCTATATAAAAATAAATAAATGACCACACGTACGAAGCCGGGACGGGCTGCTACATAATAGACCATATTTCCAGAAAAAGAAAAACTAAGTACTTACTTTAGTGAATTGGCATCACTTATCTCGTTGTTAAGTATCGATAGAGTGACAATAAAAATTAAAGATCACTTTACTTGTGATTTTTTTCGTTCCAAACATGGTTTAACAAAAAAATACATGACCATTTATTTTGAACTAGCTGCTGCCCGCGACTTCGTCGCCGTGGAATCCCCAATTTTAAAACATTCTTTATCGCTGCTCCGCTCCTATTGGCTTAAGCGTGATGATATATAGCCTAAAGCCTTCCTCGATAAATGGTCTATTCAACACAAAAATAATTTTTCAATTCGAACCAGTACTTCCTGAGATTAGCGCGTTCAAACAAACAAACAAACTCTTCAGCTTTATAATATTAGTATAGATGATCTTGCTAAACGAACACGCACTTTCTTATTCAAATTATGTGAATATGTCAAATAAATTATAATTGAAATAAAATAGTTTAATGTCCTGGATTAAATTAAATTTAAATCAAATCAAAATTAAAATTCTAGATCAGATAAAATAAAATTAGAATTTTTTAAAAGAAAAACAGGGATTATAATAGTAGACAAGATTGACAAAAATATATGCACTTAACCTAAAAATAAACTAAAATCCTCCTAACTACAAAATGGCATCGAAAAACTCGTCCGCATCGCTATCGACTGGGAGTGAACCCAATAGACTGGCGGCATTGCCACGTTGTATGGCAATGCTTATCCTCTGTCCGAAGTAAAAGCCAGCCCTTGGGTCACGCAAAATGTCAACCAAACGTTTAGCAAGTTCTTTAAATAACGCATGAGCACTCGGACCCCACGGTCCAAGAGTTTCAACCCCAAACGGCTCAAACATATAATTGCCGACTAGTTTGAGGTTCTCAGCAGCCGAAGCGGTAGCACCAGCACAACACGACGAGTTAGGAAGATGGGATGGCGCAAGAGTATCGACACAAGTAGCGTCCCACACTAAAGGCCTACCCATCTTCCATGGAAATAAAGACATACCGTCCGGTCGCTTGCCATCGTCGCGTGCCAGGCCATTGGGTTCTAATACGGCAGGAACGCCGACGGCAACAAGAGCGCGTCGGATAATGTCGTTGATGCTTGCGTGAATTAGAATTAGCATTGTCTTTGAGAATTAGATTATAAAAAATCGATTAAATATAATAAAATACAGTTATTAAAGGTGAATTAATTATTTATTTTGTAACAATGATTGGAGTGATAAATCAAAGGCCCTCCGCCTGAAAGTACTCATTCAATTTTCTCTTAAACGAGTTCTGCCGAGTCTTTGAAGTAACCCTTGAGGTATAATATTAGTATGGATTCTCAATTGTCCCCAGACGGACCTCCCGATACCCGGCGCCTCCAAGATCCCCACAGACATGTGGGTGACTCTGATTGAGCAGTTCCTCATGTTAACGCTCATCGTGGGGCGCTGGCTGCTGCCCAAAGGTGATCTCACGAGAGACCAGCTCAGTCAACTGCTACTGGTCTATATCGGTAAGTAGCAGCACGATTATCAATTTTGTGTGTTTATACGATACTTATAACAGCCGCACGGATAGATCTTCGAAGTTAAGCAACGCTTGCCGAGGTTGGTTTGTGGATGGGTGACCATCTTAATATAACGAGACTTTTGCGTGCCTCGGAAAGCACGTTAGCCCGTTGGTCCCGGCTGTCATTTGTAGATCTTTGGCAGTCGTTACGCGATTGTCAGAAACCAGAAAATATGACACCAGTCTTGCCAAGAAGTACCGTGTTCCCCAGTGTTGTGGAGGTCTAGTAGGCATCCGCTCCACGTAAAATACTGGTATTCAGCTGAATCTGATTTAGCTGGAAGTCAACCACTATATAGTTGGGAAAAGGCTAGGCAGATGATGATGCTCCCTTTTTATTTTTCTTTGTTTTGTGTTGTGCGAGTCCTAAATAAATATTTTTCTTTCTTTCTTTCTTTCTTTCTTTCTCTCTTAGAATGAAAGGGACCTAACTCAAAAATTGTTTCTTTTTTTTTTCGGGAAATGAGCAAGAGTCGTCACTTACTGGGTTTTGGAATTCAGATAGGCAGTCGCTCCACCTAAAATACTGGCATAATCAGCCATTTAACGTTCCCACTCTCCACGTAACGTAACCACCCTCTCTAGGAGAGGGAATGGGCCGTAATCCAGCACGCGGGCCCAGTGCGGGTTGGTGAATGTCACATGCCTTCGAATTTTTGGTTCTAGGACATGCCGGTTTCCTCACGATATTTTCCTTCATCGTTTTGAGAACAGTGGTGATGAATTTAACTACACAAAGTAATGCGCCTGGCGTGGTTTGAACTCGCGACCTACAATTCGTAAGCCGGGGCCGTTACCACTTAGCCACCACTGCTCACTCAAAATATTGCTGAATCCGGTTTGACTGAAAGCCGACCCTAATATAGTTTGTAGAAGGGTATTCATCACCTGAATGAATTAAACCAATTTAATTCTCTCTTCCCCCACCCAGGTACAGCGGCGGATATAATAGAATTCTTCGACTCCTTCAAAGACGAGAAGGTAGCGACGGAGAAGGTTCTTGTGCTCCTTACCCTGGCCATTTGGTCCTGGTCCCTGATGCAGTTCACCGTGGTCCTGACGGCCACCAAGAGTAGAAAGTCCAGGGGGACTGCTAATAGGTCCGACATGTATGTACGTACTATGTTACACCTGCACGCAATGCTCATACCACACACCTATGGCACTTTTTGTGGTCGTTCCCTGAATGGCAGAAGGGACGGAACTTTTTGGTGAAATACTTTTTTGTGGTTGTGTGTTTTTTTTTTAATGTATTGTAGGTAGAGGAGCAAGTCTCGTATTTTTGGGCCTTTTTTGGATAACCAGAGATATCTTTTAACTCTGAATTTGTTGCTGACCTGCGATGATTAGATATGTAGGTATATGAAAAAAAAACATTATGGTGGCAACAAATTTTTTGTTTGCGCAAGTGGGCCCAAGGAAACTAAGTCTTAAAAAAAATGGTTGTCTGTTAAGTCGGTTTACGGACGATAGTTTAACGTGACAACGTCATAACAAAACATTGATGAAATGATCGTGCAACTCGCTCGCTCGTGCAGTGTTCTCGCTCCGATCGTAACGTTACAATGAGTCATCCTTTTTCGTGCGTGCAGCCGGCGTTCATCGATTTATTAGACGTTGTCACGTCAATAATATAGTCAAGTGTTGGAAAACATGCGTGGAATAATTTTTGAGCAATTTAAAAAAAAAGCAACAAAAAAAACATCCCTTCTTCCATTTACAACCGACTATTTTATGTACATGATAAATACTTACATATCGTATTAAAACGAACATATACCGATATCTTACATAATTAAACTACGTATATTTTTATTTTACTCTATTCACAATTTACTTTATTAAGAAAACGATATATTTTCATGGATTTTCAGGAGAAAACCGGAGTGTTTCAACATGTTTCAGGGTTTATATTTGTAAAACGACCGAATTCCGGATCGGGCATTAAAGAGCATCAATTTATTGTTTCCTGCTCGTTGTAGGTATATAATAAGTACAAATAATTACAAAATAAGTACTCTTAGTAATAACTAAAAAATAAATATATCTTTCATTCTGAGAGTGCGAAATATCTCTTTCATTACCAAGAATAACTCGTATGTTAGTATGAAACGCCGTGAATAATGAAACGTCCCAAATATACACCCTGAATGAAAAAAATAACTATCATATTGATCACGCTTTCCAGCTTGTTTGTGTGCCTTTCACATCTTCAGGAACCAATGAATATTTGAAAAGGAAAATCAACAAATAGTTTACAAGTTATTCTGTCGCCAAGAAGCATCGATGTGCTCCGGTTTGAGGAGTCAGCCATCTTCCTAAAACACAGTGGCGTGCAATGGTTCGAGTTAGGGTAGGCCAGAGAAAATGTCCAAAAAAAACGCACCACATTATTCAGGGTTGAAATTTGGTGTTATTTTTTTTAAGTTTTTTTAAAAAACAAAAAAAAAATCTCATTTCATTAAAAATCAACCCTGAATAATGTGGTTATTTTTTTTAATTTATTTGGACATTTTCTCTGGCCTAACCTAACTCGAACCACTGCACGCCAACTAAAACATTGCTATCATAAGTGTTAGGGACCTATCTAAGGACTTTAAATGATATCAGTGGACTGTATACATTGAATATATTTAAGTCTCCAGTAGGTTACAACATTGGTAAATGCGCGCGAGTATCGTCGTTGAAGACCGGTAGCGAAGTGTCAGTCAGTCCGTCGGCTCGCGTCCCGCACCTCTCGCCGCACCACAGTCTTACGATATACATACAGTAAAACTTGGATAACTGGGACCTTAAGGGACCTGCAAATTTTTCTCACTTAAAGAGGTGTTCCACTTACCCAGTGTCTCAGATATCCAGGTATAAATAGATATCTGTCTCATTTACGGAGAGTTCCATCCACATAATGTTGGTACACAAAATATAGTCCCAATAAAAGAGGTAAATTACACTCGCTGTCTCAATTATAGAGGTGCTTGTGACGAATAAAATCGAAAGAACTAATCCCTAAAATATAGTCTCAGTAAAATATGTAGGTAAAATATACTCACTGTTTCATTAATAGAGGTAATTATGACGATAAAATGGAAAGAACCAATCCCAAATATAGAGGTTTGTGTTGCCCCACTAACAGAGGTAATTCATTGCTAAAGTGTCGGGACCTGAGCATGAGTTCCAGCTATGGAGGTTTCTCACTTATCCAGGTTAACCAAGTTTTACTGTATTACTATACTTTTTAGTAGGGATGGGCAAGTGAAAAAAATATATCGATATTTATCGTATCGATATTTCTAAACAGTATCGATAATTATCGAGTGAAAATATCGATATATCGTCAATTTTCGCATGATTATTCATAAATATTCCCAAAGCATTCAAATTTCGTAAAATATAATAGAAGCAAATAGTATTTTTTATGAATGCTCAAGCCTAAATAATTTATAATATATAAGTATTTGACATATTTAAAGGTTTTATGATTGATATGATGAAAAAAAAATCCGAAAATTGTTAATTTTCTGTTAACTTCAGGGTCATATTCGTCTCACACTGATGGTTTAATAGTATTATTATTTTTGAGCACGCAATCAATAATCTTACTGCTATAATGCATTTCATAAAGGTTGTGGCGGGATTTTTTAAAGTTAAGGTGAGGAGCATGCAAGGAGTAACCAAAATTGTGTTTAAAAAAATATCGAAATTGATACGAATTCGATACTCTAAAATAAAAATCGATATATCGCGATTAAAAATATCGACGATATATATCGATATTTTTTGCCCATGCCTACTTTTTAGTCTCACGACTACATACAGCCGAAGCTAGCCGAGTGGCGAATGTTAAAATGCAAAAAAATGCAGGCATCACAGAGCATGATCTTGGCAGCAAGATGTTTGACTTTTCCTACATATTAATCAAGTCGTCACTGTCACGGTTCATGAGATACAGCCCTATGACAGACTGACAGACAGACGGACAGCGGAGTTTTAGTAATAGGGTCCCGTTTTACCCTTACAGTACGGAACCCTAAAAAAGATGTATTCCGAACGCCAGAAAAATGTGCAATAAAGGTCATTGCCCTTTCCTTGATATCTCTTCGTAGGTACATGGACAAAAAAAAATGAATCGTTTTCCATTACTAGTAAATATAAAGGATCACGATGGATGTCGATTCAATATAGCATTAATTCATTATTTCTGTTTTAAGAATTAAGGTTGTCAATAAAGTTGCGGAATTTGTTCGAAAGAGTTACCGCGGCCCTGGAACGCAAAGGGCACATGGAGGAGCACGGGGGGGTTTTAGTCAGTAAAAGTCTGACACTCCCTACCGCTCCTCCCAGGGCGGGAGGGGTCATTTGAAGATTTCCCATCCAAAAAAAAAAAGGTTGTCAATAAATGTAGGTGGGTCAATGACCGTTATTGCACATTTATTTGGTGTCGACTTTAGTTCTGGTCATCTTTGTACTGTGGTTATACTTAGCTTTGTACTCGTTCTGCACCCGGCTTAAGGTATGTGCTGTGCTTAGTTCATATTTCATCTTCGCCTAATATTCTTTTTACCTATTCTTCTTACAGAAACAGCCGCGCCTGCTGCTGTTCCATAGAAGTGTGTGCCATTATCATGAACATAGCTCTCCAGGACGCGCCGTTCTTGGCATTTAGGCTCCTCATCATTTGCCACTACAAGATTATTAACTATATGAATATCTTCTTTACTTGTAAGAATACTTTGGTAAGTAATGACTAATACTATAAAAACAATAAGAAAGGTAAGTGTTGTATTTTTTTATTTGTTTCATCCTCTCGTTCAATATTCGCAGCATTTTCGTACACTAGCGCCCCGCGGTTTCATCCGCGTTGTTCAGTTCCCGTGGCAATACGGGGAATAAATACAAAGAAAAATTCAGACAAATTTCATAGGCGATTCACACCGCCAATGAATGTTGTCTGAATTTTTCTCACCGGGCCAATTTCTTGGTAGGAAAAAATATGGTAGTACTTTCTGTGTAAAAAACTGAATCCCGATTATAACAGACTATCAGCACCACGCGGTTTCACCCGCGTTGTTCCAGTTCCCGTGGCAATACGGGGATAAAATATCCTGCCTATGACACTCCACAATAACGTAGCTTTCTATTGGAGAAATAATTTTGAAAATCGGTTCAGTAGATCCAGAGATTACCCCTTACAACGTCACAAACACAACCTCACAAACGTTACCTCTTTATAGGTAATATTAGTATAGATCAGATTAACAAAGGCATACGCGTGAAAGTTCGATAACCTTTCTTACCAAAGGGGAAATAGTATTACCGTTACAGAATTTAGGTTATGGAGGTCATGTATGCCGTCGCTTCCTTTAAGCTACTGGGGCCCAAGTCTGCTATTTTTTATAAATTTGTCATTCCGACACGATCCCATTGTCATTTTGCTAAAAGTTCATAATCTGCTAAAGTCATAATGGTCGGTCATTGGTCTGTCAATGGTCTCGTAATACTTTTTGATAACCGAGCTATTAAAAGTAATGACTGCATAATAACGTTCTAATGGTAGGTCACTGATCAAAGAAACTGTCAAAATTTTAGCAGATTACCGCATACGTTTGTCATTATGTACGAGATTACCAAAGTTGCCATTTCTTTCAATGGAGTGTCAGTGGTTGACCACTAGAAAGTCATAGTGACGCTTTTATATTAGTAGATTACCAAACTTGTCAAAATCGACCATTATGAGATCAATGATAGACCATTCTGACACTATTGTAATAGCAGACTTGGGGCCCTGGCACCCAGCCGACCGCAACAGACTTGCGAGAAGGCTAAATAATGATTACGAGGACTTATCTCGAAATGTTTGTGGTTCAGGTAATTCTGCTACAAATATACCGACTATATGTCTTACACCTGGAGACGGTTGATGAAGGGAACGGCGGCTCTGTGTACAGGAAGAAGACAAAACATAGGAACCCTGACAAGAAAGAGAAGGACAAGAAACACAGGTGAGTCACAGGGAGACAATATTTTAAGGATAATAGGGTAGTTGACTAAAAAAATCGAATTAGTCCGTCTGATAGATTTCCAAAAAATATTGGACACGTATTTTTTCTTTTTTCACGTAAACAAAAATGAAGACGATACAGTGCGTTGAAAACTCGTGTTACGTCACTACTCGCTACAATTTTTAGCGAGCCGTGACGTCACAAGCCCCCACTCCTGATCTTTGATGCTTTGTATCTTCGTCAGTTTTTATAGATTTGATAAAGGAAAAAATACGTGTCCAATATTTTTCTATAATCTAACTGACGGACTAAATATAATCATATATTTTTTACTCAGGAAACATCCCTACTTGCTCGATGCTGATTTATATATCTGGTTCATTAGAAAACCAACGTCAGACAGCATCAGTCTGTCTGACATATCGCTGAAATGGACCTTTTTAGTGTAGCCGTGAGATATACACTAAGTTTGTTTGCATGCCATTTTTCAACCGACTTCCAAAAAAGGAGGAGGTTCTCCATTCTTCTTCTAGTTTTGGTGAAGATCCTATGAAGAACAGAGATGATAGGAAACGGAACTCTTAAATGAATGATAGTAAATCGTTCGGGATTGCTGAAATCGCGTGTTTGTGTATTGTTTACACCAAACTGATTGGTAGGTAGGTACACGCCCCCCGCCCCCCCGTGTGTAGCACTAAAAGGTGAAAAATAAAAAAACTTTTTACAAAAAAACACAACCGACTTCAACAAAAAAAAAAACAAAAAGTACAAAATAACTTTGATTTCGGAAGTCGTTCAAAAAACGAAAAAGCAACCACAAACACCGAGTTCTGAATTTAAAGTTATTTTTTTTTTGTAAAAATATTTTTTTGTAATAACTTTACTTACCGTGCGTGTTTCATGTAGGTATGTTCTAATATTTTTTTTTTCTAAAATTCAGACTGCCAAGAAATCTCAGTTTATACAAAGTATATAGGCACACATATGCATTGACTAGATTAAAAAGATTATAATAGACATATAAGGTTGGTTAAATTCACCCTAAAACTTACAACCCAAATGTTCTTTCGCAGTAAACACAAAGCAAAGAAGCACAAGAAAAAACACGAGATCGGCGAGACTTCAATATCTGTCATTAGTGACAGGAGACACGACCGCGGCGACGGAGGCAGGATCAGGTCAGTATTGTGATGATGGTAGCCTCCTTGGCTGCAGTGCAGGTCACTGGCGAGCAAGTTCGTCGATAGGGAACGTGCAGAAACTATAGGTGGCAGCACAGACGCATCAATGTCCAGTATATTTTACTTATAAGTAATGGTGTGGTGTGTGTGGTGGTGGTGGTGGTGGTGCATAAAATCCTTGCATTTGCCTTGTAATCTTGCATGTGCATAATATAGCGGGCGGGAGGGAGGTGCATACCTGCAACCCACTAATATTCGCGGAAATTAAAACTAGATATATTGTTTTCAATTTCAAATTAAAATGGATTTCCGCAAAGTAACGCCTGACTCAATCAATTTTGCCACTGACTTGTTTTAATCTTTATACTTTGAATTGTTTTATAGTTTCCTTTTTTTTTCTTTGCATTGTCGTAGAAGCACCAAAGGATGTAACAAAAGTTATGTAATACAGAACATGATTTTAAAAGTGTCCGTGGAGTTTCTTGCACGTTCTTCTACATAGAGATCTACGCTTTGGAACGTACAGATAGCGTCACCTCTTTCGACTTGACAATTCAAAAGTGCCTGTAAAGGGTTTAATTGAAATAATTGCTTTGAGTATTGAGTATTGAGGACAAAATATATTTTGAGTCAGTCGACACGAAAAGAACGATCGAAACGAACAAAAATCCTGACTCCTACCTGACCCAAGATCTAGAAGGTGTGAGCAAAGGATTTATAAAAAAGAATTTGGTAGTCTATAAAGTCGGTTTACGGACGATAGTTTAACGTGACAACGTCATAACAAAACATTGATGAAATTATCGTGCCTCTCGCTCGCTCGTGCAGTGTTCTCGCTCCTATCGTAACGTTACAATGAGCGTAACGTTACAATGAGTCATCGTTTTTCGTGCGTGTAGCCGGCGTTCATCGATTTATTAGACGTAGTCACGTCAAAAAAAAAAATCATATGACAAGTTTGAATATTACATACAAAGCGTTACAGAATAAATGCAATACCTGAATTGGGGCAGTTGTACTCATGAACTTTTACCTTGGGACCACCCCGAAATCGAAAAAAAATCATCTGATCTGAGTTATGCGCACATTAAAAATGTATGGGGCGTTTGGCGATGAGGTGCTACGACGTAGCCGATGCGTGGAACATCCGCTACGCCGTAGCACTCGTAGCACCTCGTAGCAAGTGGCTCGAACACAAAATCACCTGATTTACTGTTTGAATAATAATCATAATGAACACATATTAGTATTCTTCTAGTTCCTCGTGTTACCAGCCAGTGCTGAGCGGTTTTAAATGATTTTTTTTTCATTTCATAGAAACAGCTTAGTCATAGACAATGTACTTTTTACTTGATAAATGTACGTACAATACTAACAATGCACATATTAGTTCCGTGCAATTCTCATAGCTTAAAAATATATTTCATTTACCAATTAGATCCATTCAGGTTGGGCACTAAAGTGTTATTAGGATTTATTGTAAAGTAATGTCTCTGTTCAAATCAAAAATCCCGGAGTTTGGAGTGTGAGACGTTTGTGCCTAGGAAAGTATGTTGAGCCGTTGCGTTGTTCTGTGCCTGATCTCTGTCCAGTCATGTTGGTGGCCTGAGGACTGTAAGAGACTTTGTCACGTCAGTAATCCGAATAGAATCCATTTTACTTCTCCTTTCATCAGAAAACATCAAAACCCATTTAAAAAAAAAGCTTAGCTCATTATATTAAAACAATGTACTACATAAATATAGTCATCTTTACAGAAATCCGTTCCAAATACAATGATTCCATTTCCAAACATACAAACCGTAGCTCTGAGTCACCCCAGTATAATTCCTCAGCCAAACAAAAGGCTTGACCCCACAACTAGCGGCTCGGATTAGCTATAGCTGTACTATAGCGACGCTATGACTTCGCTATAGAGCTGGGGTCGCGAGGGACGAGCGGTCATCACCTTGACATAAACCCGTTCAAATCAACCTTCGCTAGTGTTGGGGCAAGTATCGATGTTTGGGATGTCGATTAAAGGCCAAAGCACCTCTCACGCGAGCAATTCGTTAACGAAATTCAGAATAGGTTGGACATTTTTTCGTGTTACTTTAGTGAATTTGCAAAAGTAAGTTTGTATATCATATGTTACGAAAGCAACAATTAGTGTCATTTTATGTTTATTGTTTCTTTTATTGTTTTTTCTTTCTTTTTGTAAATTGTTTACTGTAAACATACTAAGTTAATTTTGTGATGTATTGTGTAGTTATTTGTAATTATTAGTAATAGTGTTATTTAAAATAGTTAATATTGTAAGTAGTCTCGGCTATCGCATTAGGTTTCTAAACCTGTAATGATAGTCTAAGAGTTTTAAATAAAAAAAAAGCATTAATCACAGGACTGTTTGTACTCAATTTGAAGCAAAGTTCGCTTTTGCATCTCAGTTAAATAAAAACACTTGTCTAATTTCCTACGTTTTTGACGTAATCGTCTGAGATGCGAATGTTCTTAGGGCAGTCGGTAATTTCTGGTTTATTCCGGTAAATATGTGTCTAATCGGCATACTGGTAGGACGGATCTAGGCTAATAATATACCAGCCACCCGGCTAGTATTTGCTGCATGAGAGTAGCCATGGATGAAGTTAAACACATCAAAAGTATCTAGGGATCAACATATATTTTTGCAATAACTTTCCTCCTGATTGATATTAATTAAAATTTTCTTTAAGGATTCATCAAATAAAGTGTTTTCGTTTGTCACAGTAACGATAAACCAAGTCACCTTTGCATTAATAAAGAAATTTGCCATTTTCCTAATAAAGGGATTTTTGACATTTGAACCACTAACATTAAAGTTCGAAAAAAAGACTGAAATAACAGTTTTCTTTAAAATTTTATTGGGTAACTTAAACAATTAATAATCCGTGTTTCTACCGCGAACACTAACAACACAAGAACATCGGTTTGGCATACTCAAAATGAGTTCATCCAAATCACGCTGTGGAATGGCCGCCCATGTTCGTTGCAACAACAAAAAAAGGTCTTCTTGCGACTGGATACCCTCCATATTCGGCAGAGCTCTTCTCTGTAGCATATCCCATGCATGCTCAATCGGGTTCAAGTCTGGCGACTGAGCAGGCCAGGGCAGGACATTGATGTTAGCTGCGGCGAGAGTCTGTCTTACAACTCTTGCGGTGTGCGGTCGTGCATTATCATGCATTAACTGAAATAAGGGACCGATTTGCACTTGTAGAGGAACGATGACGTCTGATACAATCGTCTCAGCATAAATTTGAGCGTTGAGGTTGCCTCTGATCCAAATCAACTCAGTTCTTCCGCCGATCCAAATACCCGCCCATACTATGATGGTTCCACCACTATAAGGATGGACTTCCTGGCAGGATTTTAATCGCTGTTGGCGTCCAGGGGTTCTCCAGTGTCGTATACGTCTTGTATCCGGTCTCATACCAAAACGAGACTCATCAGAAAAGCACACGAAACGCCATTGTTCTTCTGCCCAATTTCTGTGTTCAAGAGC
The DNA here is from genome assembly GCA_905332915.2 of Hecatera dysodea. Classification (NCBI taxonomy): domain Eukaryota; kingdom Metazoa; phylum Arthropoda; class Insecta; order Lepidoptera; family Noctuidae; genus Hecatera; species Hecatera dysodea. The sequence continues at coordinate 4,963,437 of HG995317.1, read as the reverse complement.
CCATTGATATCGAATCCTACGATTGTGCATTGCTATAGGTGGTACCCGTAGCGGTCTTCGGGAATGAAGGTTCACTTCATGCAAGTGGTTTCTGACTGTTTGGTCGCTAATTAAGTTCCCTGAAGAGTGATGAAGCCTCACGGCTAACATCATGGCGGTTATTGTTGGAGCTCTTCGAGTTAAGATTTGAATGTATCGGTCTTGTCTCCGTGTGGTGCAGCGATACCGTCCTCCATGGCGCTCAGCCAAGGTAAGCGAAGAGCTCTGCCGAATATGGAGGGTATCCAGTCGCAAGAAGACCTTTTTTTGTTGTTGCAACGAACATGGGCGGCCATTCCACAGCGTGATTTGGATGAACTCATTTTGAGTATGCCAAACCGATGTTCTTGTGTTGTTAGTGTTCGCGGTAGAAACACGGATTATTAATTGTTTAAGTTACCCAATAAAATTTTAAAGAAAACTGTTATTTCAGTCTTTTTTTCGAACTTTAATGTTAGTGGTTCAAATGTCAAAAATCCCTTTATTAGGAAAATGGCAAATTTCTTTATTAATGCAAAGGTGACTTGGTTTATCGTTACTGTGACAAACGAAAACACTTTATTTGATGAATCCTTAAAGAAAATTTTAATTAATATCAATCAGGAGAAAAGTTATTGCAAAAATATATGTTGATCCCTAGATACTTTTGATGTGTTTATTTAGCAAAATAGCATGTACATATAAACAGTTACACAAATTCCATTCTGGTCATTTCAAGGTCATATCGCGGACAGCTATATCTATCCGGTCTCATCTAGCATAAAACGAGCAAAAAATATTGGACGTGTAAAAATGTTATGTTTAACCTGCTTACAAAATATATATCAATTATGTGTCTGCGGTAAGTTCTATTAAAAAAAGGACATGGATACTTTATTATTTTAAGTTCATTCAACATTCACCGATAAGAATAAAATAGAAAATATTTATTCGACCTAAACATAACACAACAGAAAAATAGAAGAATATTTTTTCATAACAACGATACAATAAAATTGCTTTAATGAACGCTGCCTTCATTGAAATCCATCTTCCTGCAGGAAGTGGCAGAGATAGATCTCGATTAACTTGTGTTTTAAACGTCTAATGTCAATTTTATCGACATGGTTATCGTCCCCTCACTAGCAGGGAGCGGCGAACGATGGGGTTGGTATCTGTGGGTATAGATATAGCCTGTCTGTTTGTATAGCCGTGTAGGCCATTATATATACGTATAGCTCTTTGTTTTGTTCATTTATACCTTTTCAACGCTGATTGAGTGTTTGGCTATTAGGTTATGGGCTCACTTTAGTTTACCTACGAAAGTCTAGGGTTTGTTTTGTTTAGAGTTTTATGTAGATAGAGGGTCTAATTAGTCTGATAGTTGCTGTTTCAAACGTTTTTATCGTCACTACATACAGCTACAAAATGCTTTGTCAAGGGGGTTTTTCAAGATGGGAAATCTTCAAATGAGTTTAAATGTTCTTATAATAGTATTGTTCGTCAAATCGTTGAGCTCCTTAAAAAGTTCTAAGTTTCCGCTACGCGGTAATTGACAAATGGCACAGGTCCACTCAAATCTGTGTGGCACTTTCCTCAAAAGGCCACCTCAGACATTAACCTATGTACATGGTTCTCATATGATTTGACCAGTACGGATTGTATGGACTTTTAAAGAGACTCTGTCCTCTGAGTTTGTTTCGGTATTTCTTCTCAGGGTAGTCGGCTAGGAAACACTGATCTCATCTAACTTAAAATGACCAGAAATATTTGACGTGTAAAAGAAATGACAGCGTAGCTGTTAGGGCCTGCTAGGGTCATTGCCTGCAGACTTTGTTCAAAGAGTCACCGCGGCCCTGGAAGGCGGCAGGCATTAGGAGGAACACGGATAGGTATTGTTCAACAAGAGTCTGACACTCCCTTCCGCTCCACCCAGCGTGGAAGATTTGATTTGATTATACATTTGATTATTTCCCAGATTTAAAAATAAAGCATATTAGTTATCAGCACTGAAACGTTTCGTTTGTTTCAGAGCTATTATCCTGACGAATTCGGACGAAATAAAAGAATTGGAGCTATCGAAATTATTTAAGGATCAAATATCCACAGAGAACGAGAAAAAGAAGGGGTAAGTGACCTTTTTCAATATGTATAATACCTGAGTAAATAAATATTATTCTATTTAGTTCGTCACTTAGATTAGGTATCTACATATAGAAAAATATTGGATACGTATTTTTTGCTCTATCCAATCAATAAAAATCGAAAAATGTAAAACGCATCAACGATCAGGAGGGGGGGCTTGTGACGTCATTTTAAGGTAAAAATGGACTAAAATGACGTCACGCGAATTTAACCGCACTGTATCGTCTTAAATTTTTGTTTACATTACTTTCAACGGTCAGTTGAAATCGTTTTATTTAAAATTTTGCGCCCCCTTGCCATCAACGAAAAATTAGGCAAGAGCAAAAAAAATGTCTAAAAAACGACTAGGCATCTGACCAGATCTAGCATAATGACCGTCAATTATTGGTTAGAATACCAACCTAAAACTAAATCCGAAACATTTTTATTCCAGGAACAAGAAGAAACAAAAATCGGAAAGTTCAGAAGAATCGCTGAATAACGTTCACCATACGACCGACGACTCGGGTATTTGACATCATCGGGTGCGCAGGGACAGCCCGAAAAGAAGTCCTAGGCATAGAGACAAACACGACGACCGGCACAGAGACAAGAAGAGAAATAAAAAGAAACAAGACTCTAGTGACAGTGACACTGACAGTTCTAGTTGAAGGCCGCAAAAGATGTTGTCTTTGGGTAAAATCTTGTTGTCTCTGGTTGGAAAGTTTGGATACGAGGCTTTTTGGCTTGGGAATTTCAAAGCCTAATGGAAAATTGATTTTGTATTACTCAAACAAGTAATTTTTACGAAGGGAATTGTTGTTAAAATATTTGATGGAATTATGTATTTAATGATAAGATTTATAAGATGCGCCGTACGGATGGCGTTTGGTAGTTATTAAGGTTAGTTAATAATATTATATGACTATGTATTAGGTACAAAAAAGCGCGAGAGAATAGGAGATAATTGTAATAATCGTTTCACCTCGCGTTTATTTAGTAACTCAAATAATATTTATCAATACTATACCTACCTACTACGTACTATGAGAAACTGGTCAAAAGTACAGCGCCTAAACAATCATACTCCCTAGTATTTCCCAACTATATGGCGTTAGCGTCCCGGATGCAGTTCAATACCAGTATTTTACACGGATCGTCTGCTTATATATTCTACACACGACTCAGTAACTGGATAACACCGTACTGTTTGACAGGACTGGTGACAGATTTCCTAGCCTAAAAACATTTTCGAAATGTCTTATTTAAAAAAAAAAAACTGGTAATGTAAGTTTGTATGGAAATTTTTAAATGAGTCTAATTTAACTGTAACACTATTTATCGAAAATGTTTTCTACTAACTTTTTAGACCTATGTATCCTGCTTTAAATATGTGTGAAGTTTCATTAAAATCGTTTCAGTCATTTCGCAAAATATTGAGTTGAAAATTTGTATGAAATGCCATACGGCGTACACGCTCTTAATTAATCCGTGACATGGAAAACACTTACGGCTTTTTTTTTTATTGCGTCTCCATTGTTTATCTTTCGATTGTCAAGCTTCGAATAGGTAATGATGGTCGGTTCTCATTTACGATTGGTCAGTTTTTGTTGCGAAGCGAGGTTCAAAAGAAGAAAATATTTTTGGTTTATACATATGTATACTAGCGACCCGCCCCAGCTTCGCACGGGTGCAATGTATATACTAATGTTTCCTCTACTATAATATGCATGTATTATACAATAAACCTTCCTCTTCAATTACTCTATCTATAAAAAAAACCGCATCAAAATCCGTTGCGTAGTTTTAAAGATTTAAGCATACATAGGGACAGACAGCGGGAAGCGACTTTGTTTTATACTATGTAGTGATGTGTGTAAAGTTTAATTAAAATTGGTTTAGTCATTTCGGAAAATAAGGACTTGAAAATTTGTATGAAATGCCATATGGCGTACACGCTCTTAAGATCGACACACATTTACATACCGACCTCGGCAAGCTTTGAACTTTGAATATCGACGCGTGCTTTTGTTATTATTTAGGCACGAGCTAAGTACCTACATAATTAGAAATTAGAACTAACGTTTTTAGCTTATTACAAGCAATGACTCCATTCGGAATGTGCTTGTGCGTTGCTCTCAATATGGTAAAGAACGGTCCAAGGAAAGTACCTACTTTTACGATGATAGGTTTATGTAGAATGCACTAGCATAAGCATAGCATAATCAGCCTTTTAATGTTCCCACTGCTGGGACACAGGCCTGCTCTCTAGGAGAGGGAATGGGCCGTAATCCAGCACGCGGGCCCAGTGCGGGTTGGTGAATGTCACATGTCTTCGAATTTTTGATTCTAGAACATGCCGGTTTCCTCACGATGTTTTCCTTCACCGTTTTGAGAGCAGTGGTGATGAAATTAATTACACAAAGTAATGCGCCTGGCTGGGTTTGAACCCGCGACTTACAAGTCGGGGACGTTACCACTCGGCCACCACTGCTCTCTCTTAGTAGGTATGCACTAGTATTGTTTACATATTCTTAACTGTACAGACGAACAAACGTATCTCATCTCTTCTTTGCCCCTCACTGATGTACTTGTAAGATGCAACTACGTTTTTTTATGTTCGTATAACTCATCAAAATGTAGGGGACAGCTGACTTTTTTTTCGTGATTTCAGGTTTGTTCCCATAGTAAAAGTTGTTCATAATGATGAGTACAAGGACCTCTTAAGAGGTTGTTGGTGTTTTTAACCGACTTCTAAAAAAGGAGGAGGTTCTCAATTCGGATGTTTGTATTTTTTTTTTAATGTTTGTTCGCGCATAATTCCGTCGCTTGCCAACCGATTTGAAAACATATTTTTTTGTTGGAAAGGGATACTTCCCAAATGGTCTCATGAAAATTTTATCGAAATCGAACAAGCGGTTTTTTTGTTAATTTCAATAAATGATAGCAAATCTGTCGGGATAGCTGACACCGCATGTTTGTTCATTGTTTACACCAATTTATACCACGTACGCTGTGATGGGTATGTTTAGCTGGGAGTGAACCACTAAAAAGTGAAAAATAAAAAAACTTTTTACAAAAAATAAAAGCGACTTCTAAACAAAAAAAAAAAACAAAAAGTATAAAGTTATTTTATACTTTTTTGTTTTTTTGTTTAGAAGTCGCTTTTATTTTTTGTAAAAAGTTTTTTTCAAATAACCCTGTATACAATAAATTGTTTGATTTTTTACTCCACTGCGATTTTGATCCGGCAGTTACACTTGATGACTTACTATTTTTTTATAGTCTAATACAAAAAGTTCTGTCTCGAGTATATATCAAATTAGGCAAACTCGACATAATGAACTAATACATCTGCCTACCCTTTTCCTAATTATGTCATTCTCAGCTTCTATTCTAACCGGAAGCAGCCTACAATAAATATAGACTAAAAATTTCAAACAGTGGAACGTGAGGATGTAAGCATGACTAAGGATGATGCTATTCTTCCTTATAATTTGGTAGTTTATAAAGTAATTGTATAATCCTATCTTAAATATAAGAGAAAAAATTTAAACTTATTAAAAGTAAATTTTTTTATCATTGTATCTCCAGAATGTATTTTAAGATTTGCACAAGAAAACAATTATGTATTTTAATATTTTTGCGTAGATTTTGTAATAAAAATTAACGTAGAAAAGGGTTTATTTATTTAATACCCATTACACGCTTAACTCTGTTTGGAATACACTTTAAATAAAACAAAATAATTTAAGTATTAACCATTTATTTATTTACTCGTTAAATTATTTAATTTATTTACACCAATTTAAACTGAAAAAGATCGTAAAACATGACGTTATAATAGTTCAAACAAAATTCCGCGAAACATAGACATTCACTTAACTGTCAGTGTCAGTTTTCCCGCTCAATTTCGGCGCCATATTTGTAATAGAGGGAGCGCCAAAAGTAGGCTCGTTCGGGAGTCAATGGTGCGACGTATTGTGGTTCCAGTGTGATGGCCAGGTTGTGGGGATACGGTAACCATTCACCGTTGGCGGCTTCAGGAGTCGGCGTTCTGAGGATTAAAGGTTTATTTTTATAATGCATACCTAAGTAAATAAGAAAAATACCTATTATAGGGCTGTTGAAAAAATTGGTTGGATGTCTCCATTGTTATTTTTATCGCATCCAATTAATTTTAATTATTTAATGATTATAACTTATTTCATCCGTTTTTATTTATTTCTAAATCAAATGTAATAATACATATTTATATTTAATCAAATACGAACGTACGTACGTTCGTTCTTATAAGTGACTATTTACACGGAAAGCAGAACAATGGTTAGTGCTCCTCAATAAATAAATATCTAACTAATTCTACTAATTGAAGTATTACAAAGATAGTTCTATTTAGTCGTTAATTTAAATACTACCAATTGAGTATGAATATATTGATGATGGTCGTTGAAAATGATATAAAAACATTGATAAGAGTTGTAAGTATTGTAACAGAGAGTTGCACCATTAACTACATGGTGAAACTCTCTGTTACAACTCTTATCAATATTTTTATATCATTTTTGGTGTAATAGGACAGTCACAGTTCAAACAACTTGATAAAAAGGTTTCCATCTATGAAAATATTGAAATTATGTCGCCATTATTAAAAGAACAAGGCGTTAGGGTTTTCATTTATACCATAAAGTATTTTCTAATTCTAGGATCGAAAAATAATAAGTTATTCTAATAGCTACACATTTTTTCTGACAGAGGAATTAGGTTTTTTTTTCACGAATATACTGTTGCGTAAATAAATGGTTGAGAATCGAAAATCAAACCTTGATGTTGCCGATATCAATAAAAAACCTGAAAGCAAAACAACTCACCCGTATTTAGCAAAGTTCGTCCACATCATAGTCATAAACGTCACAATTCTGGCGTCATCCTCACTCATTGGCAATGGCAGCCTTTCAAACTCAAACAGATAGAATAACTCATCCATATTCGTTGTGGCAGGCAAACTTGTATTAGTCAATAGTCTTCCTAAATTCCTGTACCCCATATGATTGAATATATACTGGAACACATCTACATCAGAATTGTTCGTGTACATTTCTACAAAGAGCGACATTGGTCCAACGTATGCGAAATCAGAATTCAGATTAATCAATCCACCGATAACATTCTCTTCAGAACTTATGTTGGAAAAGTATGTGTTCTTTAGAATTTCTCTGATTTCATCTTTTTCTGCTTTCGACACATTGAAACTTTTTTGGTCTAATACTGTGAAGTCTTCGTTCTTTATTCTGTCCATTTGACTCGTTATAGTAAAATAATCCAAGGTACACGTTAATCCTTCGACAGTGTTCAGGCCAAATATGGCTGGAACTGCATTAAAAGATTCAGAAGTCAGGATATTGAAAGGAGTATCACATAGGAACGGGTCATCATCTAAATATTCCTCGACTGATGGCAGAAACACTGATTTGCAGTTCATTTGGTTACCAATAGCTTCTTCTAGCTTATCGATCGGCACATCAGTGTATATGTTCAGCAATTCTTCCGGATCCAAAGTTTTCACACCAAGAGATTTAGCAACCTGAGAAGCAGTAGCTAGAGGGTTGGCATCAAAAGACTTCGGAGTAAACAGGCTTCCACTTTCTGAAATTATTCTCTTGAACAAACCGTTACAGGACTCGGAAAGGGTCAAGTAGATAGCGGAGACCCCGCCGCTTCCGTGCCCGAAAACAGTCACGTTATCTTCATCACCACCAAAGTTTTTGATGTTATCCTTAATCCATCTCAAAGCAGCTCTGATATCCTTTAGCCCAGCATTGCCTGGAGCTTCCTTTATGCCCAAGTTCAGAAACCCTAAAGCGTTAAGCCTGTAGTTGACAGAAACAACGATGACCCCATGGCTGACTAAGTAGTGGGGACCGTAGTACACTGGCGAGCTGCTACCAACCCCGAAGTCTCCTCCATGAAGGAAGACCATGACGGGTAAGGTGATATTAAAGGAATGGGGGACGTAAATGTTAAGAACGAGGCAATCTTCATTCTCGCTGGGGGAGGAGAGAGGATCGTTGGCGGGAAATTGGGGACATAGGACTAAGCGGTTGTCTGCGTTGAAGATTCCTTTGTGTGATGGAGGTTCTTCAGGTGCCTGCGGAAGAAATGATGAGTTTAGGATATGGGCAGACATGCTCATTGCACTTCTATAGCTATTATTAAAAAAGAAAATGTTCAAAAGTTTAAATGTGTTCTGTTTTGTCTGTGGTGTGACCAGAGACTCGTGGTAGTCGTGCCCGGTACTGACATTTGTTTGTTTTGTTTTGCTTTTTGTTTAAAAAAAAAAAACGTTGCCCCACACTAGGAATTACTCCTGTGTCGTGGGTGTGTTTACAAACATACAATCTCACATACACAAACAACCAGACCCGGAACAACTACCTGTAGGTCATACAAATATTTGTTCCGTGCGGGAATCGAAACCACGACACGTTGCGCACCAGCCAATCGCTCAACCACTGTGCCAACCGTGTCATCAAAACATTGTTTTTAGTTTAATTGAAACGTTATTTTCGGTTTGTTTATTTTATTTTTTTGTGCGTCATCTATGGCGGAATAAACGAGTTTTCTTTCTTTTCTTTTCTATTATACTTTGTCTTTGTTGCTGTACGTTTGTGTCTGTGCCGAATAAATGTTTTTAGTCCATTCTTGAATTCTATTCTATTGAATTTAACAGCAAAAAATATATACATATAAGAGATCAATTAAATTCACGTTTGAATCTGCTGTAACTCAAAGTAGGTACTTATGAATAATGAGTTAGCGCTGTGGCCAAGTCTGATATTCAAACGCAAGGAGAAGACGGTTCGAATACTTAGGGGCCATTCAAGTATTACGTAAGCTCTAAAGGGGGGCGGGGCGGTTCTTGATGTGCTTATTTTTGATGACATGAGGTGGGGAGATCCGGAATGTGATTACGTCAGCAATATCGATTTATTTAATTTTTGAGATTTTCCAATCCGGCGAGGTCTTACCCACTGGGCTATCAACGCCCTAATAGCGAACTTAATTTCAGGCTATTATATATTCCTTATTTCTAGACTTTTTAACTGCTGCTTCATGAACCAATAAGGAAACCAGAACAGGTTCAATAATGCTTATAAATATGTATACGTAAGCATGGGGAGGGGGTAAGGGCCTTGCTTACTTTTGCTGACGAGGGGGAGGGGGAGGTAAAAAAAGTCAAAAATTCTGCTTACGTAATACTTGAACGGACCCTTATTGCTTTATACGTAAACGTTCGCGTACCTATGTCAGGCGTGATTTATAAATATAAATCTTATACAAAATTAAAATTCTCGTGTCACGGTGTTTGTGGTTGAAATCCTCCGAAAAGGGCTCGACCGATTTTCGTGAATCTTATCCGAATTTTCCGGTCAACATCTATTTTTCATCCCCCTAAATTTTAAGGGTGGTCAACCCCTATTTTTTTTTTATGTGGCAAAACGACGTTTGCCGGGTCAGCTAGTAGATATATAAATACCTAACATCTTACATACATAAGTAGGTACTATTATTATATTACTTTTGAAGTGGAATTAATGATAATTTCCGTGTGTGCACTCCATTACGCAGCACACAGATTAAAATATAATATGAATGCATGCAGTCTGTTACTTGTCTATTATCTCATTTGTTCTCTTATCTGAATAACCATTTCGTCGTTCGTCCGTACGTTTACTTAGAAGAATCTAGCTGATGAGCACGTCTCCTACACTCAGAATAGTCATATAAAATTTTAAATAAACTCACCTGATAACGATCTTTGATAACGGCATATTGAATTCCGCAATATTCGTAATACAACTCATTTGAAGACAAATAGCCCTTAACTTTACCCTGTTTTGTTTTGACAATCTTCGTCTTGTCTATGCCCAAAACGTGGCTAAAACAGATGAGTAAAATAAAGAGGCTGAATGTCACTAGGCTGTAAGCCATTTCCTTTGCCCTTCAATAAATAACTTAGAACTATATTTTGATTCTAATATGGCGGCTTTTATACAGCTGTTTGTTGCATAATTTTGTTATTGCAGCATTTAAGGTTAATTTTATTTGTAATTTTGATAGCATAGCGGTATGAGCGAGCCGATTAAGGATAGCCGAGGTTCTGCACGTTTGGTTTTAACTAGTTACAAGTTTGTCTAAGCTGTTTCAAGCATCTAGTCAATTTAGTTTTTTAGGTACAGTAGAACGCCTATTATCCGAATTATTTGGGATTCGGATAATCGAAAATTCGGATAATCGGACATAGACTGGTAATAAAGAAAATGGTAGGTAATAAAGAAAAACGAACTGTCACACAAAATAATAAACTTTATTAAGTTTAACAAACACAGTTCCACAATAACTTGTGAAGTCAAAATCGGTTGAACGGACTGTAAAAAAGATTTATTTCAATGTCTAATATTATTTATTTATTATATACTTAGTTGTACACCGGGGATAACAAAATAAAAGAAAACTACAAACTAAAACACATGTACAATGGGCGACCTTATCGCATTCCGCGATCTCTTCCAGCCTGGAATGGACAGTAATTGCCTGGACATAAATGGGGTTGTAATCGTTGCAACATTACTATAAATAATTCAATATATACACAGATAAATAAATAATCTTAACAATAGATACATATATACCAAATATATAGGCAATATATAAATGGCGAACATCGATATCACAGCGACAAGTAATGTTCCTTCACGAGCCTTTTGAGTACAGGCTACAGGTAACGATTGAGTGCGTCTTACTGGCACTGGCAATGCATTCCACAAAGGAGCAGCCTGAACAGTAAAGGATTTATCCAAAAAATTTGTGGAATGCATTGGCAATTTAAGTCGTCTTATTGTGAATGGGGTATTGTTACTGGGTTGAGGAGGTCAAATAAACGTCAGATAGCAGCACGTCACCGCACGTGCACGAAGCAGGACGTCACTCCATGACCCCATACTGTCACCTAACTGGAATGGTCAGATTGAGAGCCGACCTCGACATAGATACATAGTTGAGAAAAGACAATTTGAACCATAACGGAAACTTGTACGGAACTCTAAAAAGGACAGGTTGAAATTAGTACGTGACATTAGAATAAGTTTTGTTATCAACTCAAATCAATACTTTAAAGATATTAAATTATTCAATACTTGAAAGATGTTAAAATTATTACCTAACGATATTATCAATGACAATCTCGACTACAAATTATGTAATTTCTAGCTGCTGCCCGCGGCATCGCCCGCGTGAATGTCGGAAATTATCCCAAGGGAACATAATCCCGGCATTAAAAGTATCATAGGTGTTATTTCAGACTATGATCTATATTTATTTGTGCCTTTCATCAAGATCCATTCAGTAGTTTTTGCTTGAAAGAGTAACAATCATCCATACTTACCTACAAACTTTCGCGTTGATAATATTAGTAAGACAATGTGTACCTAACCATAATGTGAATAACCTTACTTACGTACATTAAAAATATGATTCTAAATAGTCCGTCAGTTAGATTATCGAAAAATATTGGACACGTATTTTCTGCTTTAGCAAATATATCAAAAATGACGATATAAAGCATCAAAGATCAGGAGTGGGGGCTTGTGACGTCACGCCGTGGTTAAATCTGTAGCACGTAGTGACGTCACACGAGTGTTCAACGCACTGTATCGTCTTTGTTTTTTGTTTACGTGAAAAAAGAAAAAATGCGTGTCCAATATTTTTTGGAAATTTATCTGACGGACTAGTTAGATTTTTTTAGTCAACAACCGATGAGGCGGAAAACAACACAAACCAAGTCCAAAAAACATAACATACCTAATTATTAAAAAAGCCTAAAAAAAGCCGGACAGGTCATTTGCCCGCATACGAAACCAAAAAGCCGAATTGTGTCCGGCTACATCAGGACGCCTGGCCACAGCGATGCCCTAAGCCAAGGCCCGTAAGTACCTACCCCACACCCACAGGGCCTTAGTGCGAAGTCGCTTAGTTTGTAAAGTTTTTTATAAGCCCTGCCTGGAAACCCCAGTTAAGCAGTCAACAACGTTAGGTAACTGCGAGACACCACCAATAACAAAAAATCAAAAGATTTTTTAAGTTTAGCTCTCAAACACGGTTAAGAAAAGTACCTAATAATCCTGTTTTATTCCAGGACATGGGCAATCATGGCCATGGTCCCTTTTGCCAGGATTCATCCAAATCCGTCCAGCCGTAAAGAAGTGAAGAGATAACAAACAGACAGAGATAGAGTTTATTTTCGTATTTATTAAATAAAGTAGGTAGGTAAGTCTAGGTACTTCATACCTAAGTCATAAGCATGGTTTCAGTTAGACGGTGGCAGAACGTTTCAGCTTTGAAATTACGATACGTTTTTATTGGTACCTAGCCATTGTTCCAGATGTCACCTGTTACATAAACATTGATATTCGGGTGACCTTCGTTCATCTTTTTTATTTCAACTTAAAAAAAACGTCAACATTCCGCTCCTTATGTAGGTACTTAAGTATATTATCAAAACTTATAATGTTCTATATTCCATTAATTGTTAATTAAATCGCCAGATGTCATTGACTTTTGCTAATCTGTGATAAGATGATAAAGCAAACAACAACAAAGAAATTAATAATCCTTTCAGGCACGTTACTTTGTTACGGCCGAACCCAATAACCGATCTATCACATACTGGAGATAGAAAAACAAATGAAACAACAGAAAACCTATATAATTTTTCTTGATTTTTCTGTTGTTTCATTTGTTTTTCTATCTCCAGTATGTGATAGATCGGTTATTGGGTTCGGCCGTTAGTGATCTTATTTGTTATTCCCTCACATGACTCATTTTGATGATGCACATTCGAATATCTGTTGTCATAATATAAAAGTTAAAATTCTTAACAATCCTTTATAACATTATGACATTTTTCATATTAGATTAGAATTCATACGAATAATCTTTAAAACTTGTTGTAACTAGTCAATTGTAAATAATCAAAGCATGTTTCCCTAATTTCTTATTTTTTTTAACAAACATAAAGTGAAAGTTTTCAGAAGCTAGTTTCAAAACGCACTCCAAACTTACGTTTTGACGTCCGAAATTGTGGTTACATCGAATTTATGAAAAATAATACATTAAGTACTCAAATATTTACTAGTGTTACGTAATTTATAATCGAAATATACATTAATTATCAAATATTACAGATTTCAGTGTAATTTCAACAATAAAGTGTCAGTGACAAAGATCTGAACAAGTGTCTGCCTACGTGTTGAATTTAGAAAATCTATCAAAACTTCGTCCAAATATATTATGAAAGCTTGTTAAATCGGCATAGTTATGAATAAAAAACCTGCAAGAACCGGCCCAAGGATCAGAATCACGAGACCAGCTCTAAAAACACGAAAGATAGACGACCCAGTTTCGATTTTCGACGATCGAAAATACATCTATTCGTGTCAGTATTGTCGCTTGAAGTTTACTCAGAACAGTCAATATTTCCGCCACATGACTTCAAACCACGAGATCCAGCAGAAGGCAGTGACATTTGAGTGCGATGACTGTCAGATTGTGTTCAACAAGAAGAGCAATTTGGATCTTCATTGCCAAACCCATCATCAGATGAAAAGCAAGTCCAAATGCGAGAGTTGTGCGATCACCTTCAAGTCCAGGTACTGTTTACGTCGCCATTTAAAACTGAAGCAGCTTCTCCAAGAAAATTCATGTTTCAAGTGTCAAAAAAAGTTTACCAGCAAAGAAGGTTTAGCCAAGCACGTGAACAACAAACACACATTTAAAAATGTAACTTTTCAATGTGATCTGTGTTCTTTGAAGTTCAAAGCTGAGGAATCTCTGCGGAGTCATCTAGCTAGAATTCATAAGAAGTTATGATTATATAGGAAAATTTTTGTTAGTTAAAGCTTTTACAAAGGTTTTTGATGGTGTGAAAGGTTTCATAAACAATTTTGTGTGTAGAATTTATGTAAATAGTCTCTGTAATTCTTAATCATGATGTGTTTCTATATACGGATTGTAATTTTATCCTAATTAGATGAATTTACTCACAAGGTTATGTTTATGTTAAGATATGCTGGACATATTGTACTCATATGTTTTTGGTCACATTTATTCACAAATAAGAAATAAGAAAATCAATTTAAAACATTGTTAAATTGCAACTTTACAGGATAAATAATCATAATCAGCCTTTTAACATTCCCACTACTGGGACACAGGCCTTCTCTTTAAGAAAGGGAATGGGCCGTAATCCACCATGCAATAAATATCTGTCTCATTACATTACAGAGGCTTCCATCCACATACACAAAATATAGTTTCAGTAAAAGAGGTAAAATATACTCACTGTCTCGATTACAGAGTTATTTATGATGAATAAAATCGAAACTAAATATAGTCTCAGTAAAAGAGGCAAAAAACACCCTATGTCTCAATTATACAGGAAATTGTGATGATAAAATGGAGAAAAACCAGTCTCAGATATAGAGGTTTGTGTTGTCCCACTAACAGAGGTAATTCAGTGCTAAAGTGTCGAGACCTAAGCATGAGTTCCAGCTATGGAGGTTTCTCACTTATTCAGGTCCCACTTAACAAAGTTTTACTGTATTTCTTTATTGGAGTTAATTCAATTCAATGTATTACCGTCATTCCCCTTCAAGACTAACCAGATGCTTATCTGATCACCAGACCCTGAATCTATAGATATTCTGCAGTAAAGTTGCAATTCCACAATGTATAAAAGATTAGCAATAGTTCTTTGTTCAACATCATCTGCCTGGCCTTTTCCCAGTTATTTACATTGGGTTCGGCTTTCAGTCAAACCGTATCAATAATTCTTTGTTAATTTACAAAAAAATATTGTACTAACTTAAGAACTAAAACTTTGATTTGTGCAAGGGATTATTATGCAACTGAAAACCAATAGTGCCTTTTCATATCTATACTATCTATACTAATATTATAAAGCTAAAGAGTTTATATATATCATCACGCTAAGACCAATAGGAGCGGAGCAGTCATGAAAAATGTGATACAAACAAAGTTGTGCGGAGAGCTAGTTATTCATAATAGTGCTTTAATAATTATTACAATAGCAATAAACTGGATCTGGTTCCTGTAATACTACATAAATATTAAGGGATAATCATCGGGTGGTGCAACAGTCCATTTGAAATGATAGGGCCTCTGCGATTTGAAATCGGTTCCACGTACACCTAAGGACCAGGTCTCTAGGGACCTGAGAAAATTAAAGACATAAAATTAATACGTAAATATAAATCTTTGGCTTATTGGAAGAGACTTCCTGCCTTATACATATGTAAATCATGCTGGTTTCTGCAATTCCACAACTAAGCGCGTATTTTGCGAGGACTTCCTACCTTATTAAGAGCGTGTACGCCGTATGGCATTTCATACAAATTTTCAAGTCACTATTTTGCGAAATCACTGAACCGATTTTAATGAAACTTCACACAAAGCAGGATTATGTATCCTGCTTTGTGTGAAGTTTCATCAAGGTCTAAAAAGTTAGTTAAAAACATTTTCGAAATGTCTTATTTAAAAAAAGATAACTGGAAATTTATGTTTGTATGGAAAATTTTAAATGGGTCTAATTTAACTGTAACACTATTTATCGAAAATGTTTTCAACTAACTTTTAAGCCCAATGTATCCTGCTTATATGTGTAGTTTCATTAAAATCAGTTCAGTCATTTCGGAAAATAACGACTTGAAAATTTGTATGAAATGCCGTTTGGCGTATACGCTCTTAACAGGTATAATTTCTTGCAAGTGCACTCACTCATTTGATCGGAAAATTCTCATAAAAACATTTATTTATTACTTCATACACATATATTTGAATACCTAGTTAAAAATAATTTCAAACCCATGCCACTAACTCAATTGTAGCCTTTAGCTTTGTGTATTTTAGGTTGATTTTTAATTGATCATTTGTATTAATGGGTCCACAGTCCAATTTATCACATGTGGCCTTTGCTGTCTAAATTTATTGTGTCTGCTGTCTGAACAGTGAACAATGAAATTTGAACTTTGTTACGAACAGCATAGAGCTTATTTTTATAAAATTATCTCAAAGTCTCTGGATATATACATAGGTTGGCATTGGTGGGATTAACGCTTTGGGAATAAACTCTATACCCACGGGAACGGGAACAACGCAGATGAAATCGCGGGGCGCTGCTAGTCGTATATAAAGCAGTCTATTTTATATTGTAATCCCTTGCACAAATAAAAGTATTATTATAAAAATAATAATAACACTTAGTTCATAGTGTATTCTCATTTCAAGCACATTTAATTCTATTTCTTTAGTTATTTTTAAGTTTAACATGTGAATATAATAGGTTTTTATATTTATTTTTGTACTTAAGTTTAAATAAAACTTTACTTATGTTAAATCTAAGTTATTTTAGAGAATAACCTACGCATATTGCACTTTTTTTGTAAATATTTTATTTCTTATGAATTTTTTTTTTTTTACTGTATGCATTGCAAGATAGTTTCGCAAAAGTTAATCCTGCTTCTGAGGTTGTGGGTCTGGGTTCGATTCCCAGGCCATGCATAGTGTTATTGGGTTTTTCCTTCTGGATTTTTTCAGTTGTAGCCCTATTTCTCTATTTGTACCAATTTTATAGCAATGAGCAAGAGGTGTGTGAGGTCAATAATTAACAAAGTATGGATACACCTCTGCATAACTTTAAATTATTAAAATTTTATAATTTTATAATGCTGTGCCTTATATTTTAAAGGCCTGTTAAAAAAAAATAGAATCTTTGTCCACATATTGTGTACATCTCTCACTAATCTTTTAAATAAAATTATTTTTGAATGAGTTTCAAACTTGAGGTTTCTGCACCTTTCGCAATTTTTTTTTTTATTCAATTCTATTACGGAGCTTCCAGATATTTTAAAGAATATTGATGTTTTTGATTCCACAGCTCAATTACTATGTATAGTCAAAAAATAAATTGTTTAACACCTTAAGGGGCGCTACACACGAGCCGGCCTTAATCGGCTCAGCCGGGCGACAATAGTCTAGTATAAAATATTATAAAGAGGACAGACTTGTTTGTTTGTACCGAATGAGCTCTAACTACTGGACCGATTTTAACCATTTATCACCAATGCAAAGCTATATATTACCGTGTAACATAGGCTATATTTTTTATCTCTGTATTCCTACGGGAACAGGAACAGCGCAGGTGAAACCGCGGGGCGTCGCTAGTCTTATATAAAATTTCTAGATGAGTCTGTACAATTGTACAGACTCATCTTCTTTTTCTGTAATCTGGTAATTGCAAGGCCCGAATCAGTATATACTAGCGAACCGATTGTGCCAGCTTTTTTTTTGGATGGGAAATCATCAAATGACTTCTCCCGCTCTGGGCGGAGCGGAAGGGAGTGTCAGACTCTTACTGACTAAAACCCATCCGTGATCCTTCTTGTGCCCTTTACGTTCCAGGGCCGCGGTGACTCTTTCGAACAAATACCGCAACGATTGTGCCAGCTTGCTTTAGTATGTAGCGCCCCTAAGAGCGTTTCCTTCTACTCATGGCCTTCACGCACACTTTAAAGTTTTTATTCTATTCTTGTTAATGAATAAAGCACAGGACGCAAGGTACCCAGGTCCCAAAAACCTAAGGTCTAAAAAGTTTGTTAACATTTTTTTTTTATAGTGTGTGTGTAAGATAGAGGCAACTTCTTTAAATTTAAATGTAATGATCTTAAGGTTGATTTTCGCCTGTGCGTTAAAAACAACAAGGTATATTTTTTATCTATATGGCTGTTAGATAATTTCTTTAGTGAAGTTTGAATTTGCTGAGAATTGATCCAAAAGTAGTAAAAAATATACTTTTCCTGACTTAAATTCGCCCAATAATCAAATATTTAGTAAGTTTTTCTTTTGTTTAAGTGAAATCAACTAGAGTAAAAAAAACACACATGAGAACACAGAACCTCCTTTGGAGTCGGTTAAAAAAATTAAGGAGAAGAAACACCGAAACTAACTTGAAAAGAACGAATTTAGCTTGCACTTAACTTTGGGTCAAAGTGCAAGCTGAATTCGTTCTTTTTTTTCTGTATTAAATGCCACTATTTATACAAAGCTTTTCTAGAAACTTGAAAGGTTGATAACCTGAATATGAGATTGTAACTTATGTTGTAAAATACTTTATGAATAAAAAATAGTTTAGGTAATTTTTTTGAAGTTTTTCTGTTATTCCGTCTCAACTCACTTCAGACTATTTCATACCACCAGCGCCACCTATTATATAGGAGAAACACTACAAGACTCCGCTACACGACACTAGATGGCGTTGTCGCATGACGTCCGTCACCTTTCTGAATCGCGGTGAAAATTTTCCGCAATCTTATGACCCCTTGAACCACTAATTTTTGTGAGACTGAATTAGTGGTGCATTCGTGGGCAACGTCCTACTTGGAATGATCACATGAGACTGCTAACCAAGTCAGTCAAGTTTTTTTTGGATCTACTAGGACACTACCTCTCCTCTTTCATCCCTTCTGGGAAAAGGTTGAAGGGATAGTCCTATCTATCTATATACCTATTTTAAAATAAAAAGTGTACGTTGTGAGAAATATAAAGTATCTGCCTGAAAAACTAGGCTTCTTCTTTGTGTCGGAAGTGCTGACGCCATCCTTTACAAGTCATTTTATTTATTTTTTTGTTAAGAAGTCTGTTTTTTTTTTGTAAAAAGTTTTATTTTTCACTTTTTAGTGGTACACCTCCCCCTCCCACCTAAGCGTACCCCATAAAACAAACAAACATGCGATTTCAGCAATCCCGAAAGATTTTCTATCATTTATTGAAGAGTTCCGTTTCCTGTCTCTTTTCTTCATCAGATCTTCACCAAACTAGAAAGGGATTACCTTGAAATACTAATATGCTCTTCTACACCATCGTAGGTATACAATATTATGTTTTCATTTTACATCGACAACAGTGAATGAGAACATCATCAATGTAGTTGAAGCCACGCATTATTAAGGATAACTCAAATACTAGTCGTCAGATCTCATTCAAATTTAATAAAATGGGACCACACGACATGCACCAGCTTTCGAATACAAAAAGAACCATCAAAATCGGGACACCCAGTATAAAGTTATGAGGTAACACACAAAAAAAATACAGTCGAGTTGAGAACCTCCTCCTTTTTTGGAAGTCGGTTAAAATACTTTCATCATGATTCTGATTTCCTGGCAGTCTTCCAAACTGCCGAAATATTGCCAATAATTCAGTAATATTCAAAGTAAACTTCGTAATACTTCGGAAACAAGAATGCAGGGAACAAAATGAACGGTCCACTGCAATAATGATGAGTGTCCATTTTTGTAAAAAGTGTAAGTAACACGTCATTCAGCCACTGGGTATCTGTAGTTGGTATTCTCGTTAACAAACTTAGCAATATTACTTAAAATCTCGATATTTTAGACAGTGCACGCTTAAATTAGATAAAAGGTCAAATAAAGTCCTGGTTTTTTAAAATAACTCTTAATAATATATTTTTACTTAGCTCTTATATAAAGCTTCAGTAAAGGAACATACCTTTAAACACGACTTTCCTGTTCCCATTAATTAATACAATTGGAATGCAATTATCTCAAAACGAGTGCAAGGACATTTTATCGTTATTGCAGTGGACCCTTCAAATATAAGCCGTGTCCGTTATGTGCATTAGCGACATCTAGCGGTTAATAGTAGAACTATGCTATTCGCACAATACTGAGTGCTAGTGTGGCAGTTGTTCATTGATAAGTTTAAAAAATATTTTAATTTTTGTATGTTTGCGAGAAATAGGTGTAATAAGCACAGGGGAATAATTCCCACACACTTATAAAGCTGCGAGAAGTATTCGCAATTTTTACCAGTTTTTATAGGGTATTTTACTGTAAAAATCTAATTAATCCATCTGATAGATTTACAAAAAATATTGGACACGTATTTTTTCTTTTTTCACGTAAACAAAAAATGAAGACGATACAGTGCGTTGAAAATTCACGTGACGTCACGTCGCTGGTAAAAATTGTAGCAACGTAGTGACGTAATACGTGTTCAATATTTTTTGTTAATCTATCTGACGGACTAATTAGATTTTTACAGTAACATACCCTATTATGAATGTGTTAGAGTATCAAAATAAATAAACCAAAATATAAAAGAAACCTTCAATTGACTAACGCACAATCACACAACTTCCTCATTTCAAAACCATTCCTATGTTCATTCATTTCCCTCCTTCTGCATTCAGTCAATCCTTTCGACTGACACACAAGTAGTAATGTGTCGTTACGTGATTTTTAGGTAACACAACAAAACGCGGTTTGCGTTTTGATAACGTTTTCCAAACGATCTATTTCACAACGATCTATTTTACGACACAACACATTACACAGAACACTCTCTCAACGATGTGTCGATTTTGAATAACTGTCTTAATATAAAACGACTCAATTAATGTTATTGATTCCATAACGTGCATATTCTATTATTCATGTCAACTAATATTATACACGGGTCGCGCGAATCTGATGGATGCGAAACGCACGGGACCGGTCATTATGGCGCTACTTGGGGGAGGCTTATCTGCAACAGTGGACGTCTTTCGGATCAAATGATGAATATTATACATAGACTGAGGAATGATTTGATTTTTGTTTGTATGTCACAATTATTTAACTCAAATATAGGTAAACTAATATTATAAAGACAAAGAGGATTTTTTTTCACAAACGCGCATAAAATCACATGGAATAAACAGACCTATTCCAAATAAGTGTTCCAGTATAATTGTACGTTTCATCTCTAGCGTGCGCTACGGCGAAAAGTCGACGACGCCGACGGCGACGTTGTGTTGTGTGAGCTGTGAGTGTGTGAAAAATTAAAAAAAAAATTGATCGTTTTGAGAAATAGATGGTTGTCAAAATTGCTCGTAACGTTTGCGTTGTGGCACATAGACAACGTTTGGAAAACAATCTGTGGTACATAACGCCCACTACTACACACAAGAACTCAACGAAAAAATGGCGCGTGCGGTCCTCTGCCGGCTATAAATTATAAATTGTTCATTTAACACAGTTGCAACCAAAACCCACCTACGAAGACTTTCAACAATTCAGTGAAGTGTTAAGTGACAAACAGGACGTCCGCGGACTGTATTGGAGTGGCGCCACGAGAAAACCATCGTTTGTGAAGACCCGTGAGTACCTCCCTTTCAATACGTTTTTCCCGTGATTGTGCTCGACTTATGGTCGCCTATGGCCACAGTTCCATCGAAGGTTTTTACTCAACAACCATAACAGAATGAATAGATACCTACGTTCGCGTTGAAATAATATATTTGATGGTTTGTAAGGTCTTGTATTTTAATATATTTTTTTATGACTTACCTAAGCACTTTTACAAAATATATTTTACAAGGTGGACAAATACTTTTGAGCGATAGTGTAGGTATGTAGTGTAGTAGGTACTATCACCATTTTCTTTAATTTTTTTGGATGATCACCTAATACCCGCAATATGCCCGAAAGAGTGGAATTACCCACTCATAAACGAGATCTGCGTCCCAGGATCATTATAGGCTGATAATGCTATTTAGCAACAGGAATGCAAATAAAACAAAGATTATATTTAACCGTCCTTTATTTTACGTACTGAAACAAATTAAAAGAACTTACATACCTACAGTAGGTACAAAATTTCACATTAACATCAAATGCTCCCAGTTCAGTGAGCAGTGGTGGCCGAGTGATAACGGCCCCGACTTACGAATTGTAGGTCGCGGGTTCAAACCCAGCCAGGCGCGTTACTTTGTGTAATTAATTCCATCACCACTGCTCTCAAAACGGTGAAGGAAAACTTCGTGAGGAAACCGGTACCTATGTCTTATAACCAAAAATTCGAAAACATGTGACATTCACCGACCCGCACTGGGCCAGCGTGGTGGATTACGGCCCATTCCCTCTCCTAGAGAGGCCTGTGCCCCAGCAGTGGAAACGTTAATAGGCTGATTATGCTCCTAGTTTTTATAAAATCAAACTGTATGAAGATGCAGGTGTTCGCACCTTTTTTGTGGATGCTAAATTAATCATCAAATGACTCCTCCCGCTCTGGGCGGAACGGGAGTGTCCAAATGCCCTTTGGGTTCCAGGGTCACGGTGACCCTTTCGAAAAAATTCCGCAACTCTGGCTGGCATTGGTCCAAGCGGACCTAGACTACCATGCTGACATCTCATTGAGGCGCGCGTGGAACGAGACGCGCCGTTTGTCAACGTGATTTAACAGTGATAAAAGGTATTCAAGTCTCTTCGTTTTCTTGTACTTATATATGGAGGTATATATGGAGGGAAGGTTCATATCTGACGGAACATGCGTCGCGTATTATCGGTCGCGTAACGTCAGAACAGACAAATGTAAGTACCTATAGAAAAACACTTGACCGTTCACACTCAACCGATGATACGTTAGTGCGTCGAGTGTGAACGGTCAAGTGTTTTTCTCAAGTCTCTTTTAAACCAAATGCCTATGATGTATTTAGGTAGGTACCTCCAGTAACTGGCTGTAAATACGTCATATCAATCTTTTTTTGTTCACTTAACGTTAACGTCATTCGAACCAGCGAGAATATCATCTTCTAAAGCTGAGAGTGGGTTGGCAATATGTCTGCCTTTTCCCCGATTATGTTGTGGTCTGCTTCTAGACTAACAGAATGCAGCTGACTAGGTACCAGTATTTTGCATGGAGTTAGGGGCCGTTCAAGTATTACGTAAGCCGAATTTTTGACATTTTTGACCGCCCCCTCCCTCTCGTCAGCAAAAGTAAGCAAGGTTCTTACCCCCCTTCTCCATGGTTACGTAAACATATTTATAAGTAGGTACTATTGAATCTGTTCTGGTTTCCTTATTATATATTATAACTGGAACCATCTTTACGTGCTTTCTGAGGCAAGGAGTCTCGGTTTGCAATTTATGGTCCTCGAGCGAGACTCGCTGAACCTTGAAGATCGAACCGTGCTGTATAGAATAGAATACTCTTTATTATTTACACCATACAAGTATCTGTATTTTCATCGTCACGTGCTCCGCTCTTTTTAAGACTGGATGTGTCATATTTTGGGTCCGCTTTTGTAGATCACATCGTCAAAGTACTACAATTGAACTACATAATTTCTGCACACCACTTTTTTCTTTAGAATTTGAATCTGACAGTTTTTTTTTTAAATCAAAGAACAGTTTTAATCACAGATCTCAGGTCTGTACCTATGTATCACTGGCGGACAAGTTTGTCGATTATAGAACTATTTAACTGTCTGTCAAAAGAATAAAGACTAATTTGAATAATTATGAATGTGGAAAATATGCTTTGTTTTATATGAAAGTCATGTAGTAGCGCTCTTATAAGGCAGGTGCCTTAAGTAAGTACGTAGTTAAATCCTAATGAGTGTTTTACTTATAATAATAGTAAGTAATACTTAGGGCGAGGTTCCCTGGAGCTACAGTATCTTCAATAGAAAGGTACTGTTAACTAAAACAAAATACACATGAGATTTGTGGCGAGATTCAAATGTTTCAGATCTTTTCTGTAAGTAGTGTATTATAGTCACAGAATTAAGTTTATCACCATTAAAATTATGAAAATGGATATATTTTTAACATAGTAGATGTTAGTCTGTACTAATATTATAAAGACGAAAGATTTGATTGTTTGTTTGCATTGAATAGGGTCCGAAACTGCTGAACCGAATTGAAAAATTCTTTCACTGTTGGGAAGCTACACTATCCTTGGGTGACATTGGCTATATTTTATCCCCATATTCCTACGGGAACGGGAACTACACAGGTGAAACCTAGAGCGCTGCTCGTAGTTGATATTTGGGCTGTGGTATGTTCAAATCGCAAAAAAATTGATATCGCTAAGTAGGATTTGTGTGGCTTTAGTTCGTATTTAGCGGCATAAATTCCGCCAAATATTACACATGTATGCTGTTCGTACAAATAACCCGCTACATAATTAGTGCGATGGTGAATTTCTGTAGTTCCTATTTAGTGGTACAAATGCTTCCACAGTTTCAATCTTGTGAAGTTTGAATTTACTGACCATTCTTGTGGAAAAGTGGCAAACACTTAAAGGCTTATATTCCTTGACTTTGAAATCTCTAAGTTTATCTAGATAATAACAATTATGTCTTAATAAATTAGTTAAATGCTTTAAAAATGTGAGAAAGCTACACAAGTTTATTTACAGGCTCAAACTTTAAATGAAATAAATGTTCTTGTCATTTTAACTGAGGAATGTAATCATTTAATCTACGATATAATCATGAAAATCTAAATATATGTACTCATTTACATTGTTTGGGGTGGCTTACGTACTTTTTTGACAGGTTGGTAATAATTAATTTAAATAGTAAAGATAGGGCCGTCCTGAACGTTTTGTTTGTACGCGTTTACCGTAGAAGAAACACGGCATTATTAATGTCTCGCGCACACGAACTCTCCCGAAGATTGCCGACCACGTGGCGAGCTTGCTTCGGTCTAGAGACAGGTCAATTTGTGGCGTCAAAAAACTTGCGACCCGCCCCGTCTATACTATACTACAGCGGGCGTACCATGAAGTGTTAAAACGTGAGTCTTCCGAGCGAGAAAGCGGGATAGAGTTATACGCCCTATATAGCTCCATCCCTTTTTCTCGCTCGGAAGACTCACGTTTTAAGACGTCATGGTACGCCCGCTGGTATTAAAATTGTACAATACTTTATGATACATTTGAAGGGTCCATTGCACGATAAATGTCCTTGTTACCTCGTTTTGAGATAATTGCGTGTCAATTGTATTAATAGGAACATTGTATTATTGGTTACAGAACATTTTTATTATTGATATTATATTGTTCCTTTACTCAAGCTTAATTTAAGAACTAAGTAAAAAAAAATATTATTTAGTTATTTTTAAAAAACAGGACTCTATTGAGTACCTTTTATCTTATATTAGCGTGCAATGTCTAAAATATTGGTATTTTAAGTAATATTGCTAAGTTTGTTAACGAGAATACCAACTACAGATATCAGTGGCTGAATGACGTGCTTACTTAGAATTTTTACAAAAATGGACTTTCATCATTGTTGCAGTGGACCCTTCATTTGTAAGAATGACCAAACCATTGAGGGTTTTCTGAAATTAATTTCACCAGGTGGCAGCACCGACGCTTCAGCACCAGACACCTTTCAAAATGAACGTCATGTGTACGTCATAAGTTAACTTTTCTTAGAGTCCTCGCCTAAACCGAACGCCAGATAAATGTGCAATAACAGTCATTGACCCACCTACATTTATTGACAACCTTAATAGGGATGTTTCCTGAGTAAAAAATATATGATTATGTTTAGTCCGTCAGTTAGATTATAGAAAAATATTGGACACGTATTTTTTCCTTTATCAAATCTATAAAAACTGACGAAGATACAAAGCATCAAAGATCAGGACTGGGGGCTTGTGACGTCACGGCTCGCTAAAAATTGTAGCGAGTAGTGACGTCATACGAGTTTTCAACGCACTGTACCGTCTTTATTTTATGTTTACGTGAAAAAAGAAAAAATACGTGTCCAATATTTTTTGGAAATCTATCCGACGGACTAATTAGATTTTTTTAGTCAACTACCCTATTCTTAAAACAGAAATAATGAATTAACGCTATATTGAATCGACATCCATCGTGATCCTTTATATTTACTAGTCATGGAAAACGATTCATTTTTTTTGTCCATGTACCTACGGGGATATCAAGGAAAGGGCAATGACCTTTATTGCAGATTTATCTGGCGTTCGGTATAGGTGGCGCTAACTGGTGGCGAAAATTTTCCTGAAAACCCTCAGTATCTGAAAAACAATAACTGGTCATTTTATAGGGATGTTTCCTGATTTAAAAAATATGATTCTATTTAGTCTGTCAGTTAGATTATAGAAAAATATTGGACACGTATTTTTTCCTTTATCAAATCTATAAAAACTGACGAAGATAAAAAGCATCAAAGATCAGGAGTGGGAGCGTGTGACGTCAGTGCCCGGTAAAAGTTGTAGCGGGTAGTGACGTCACACGAGTTTTCAACGCACTGTATCGTCTTCATTTTTTGTTTATGTGAAAAAAGCAAAAATACGTCTCCAATATTTTTTGGAAACCTATCTGATGGACAAATCAGATTTTTTTAGTTAACTACCCTATTTACTAAGCTGGGATTAGCGTTATTTTATAAAATTTTACAGAGCTGCCTAAAAAATGCGGACAACAAAAAGTGCTTTAGACACCCCTAGATTATGTTTATCTGCTTATGCATATTATTTTGAACTTTTTATTACTAAAGATAAGCTTTTTAATTCAATGTTGCTTTATGATACTTCAGATTTTCAAATAGCAAATTTAACATAAAACCTAGATCAATAAGGAGCACATTGAAAACAACACCTTAACACTGATGTTATAAAGAATAAAACCCTGTGCATTACAGGACAGCAGAAGAACTGTTTCGTGACTATGTCAATGATTGTACGACTTTTTATTGTATTCTAGTTGAAATAAATTGAATGTTTCAATGACTTCCATTAATTATTATCAACAAATGCCTAATCATACATTTTGTTTATTAAACAAGTAGCTGCCTAAAACATATTATTATGACACCTGCTTACTTAAAAATAAAAGCAGATCCTTCATTATTTTTTTTTCTGTATATTTCTATGGGTAAACATTTCAAATTGGCCAGCCAACTTTTTTTTTTTTCTACAAATAGCAATTATAACATTAGGCTTGTCCAATGTAGCACTCTAGGTTTACCTTGGACAAAGGATAAGTGTTGCCATACAGCATTGCAATGCTACCAGACTTTTGGGTACATTGCCAGTGACTAGCAAAGTGTAAGAATATTATTCAATGCCATTTTTTGACTATTTTTAGTCTTAGCTGTGTGTGTATGTGTATTAGTAATAGTTACTCAGAATAATTTAGGAGAAATAAGTTAGTTTTGTGTGCTAACAAAATATTTTTGATATTACTGAACTTTTAAACAATTTCTTTTCAAGTTTGAATTATAAACTTGCCAACACACATTACAACAAACAAATTACATGTACCTAAGTGTTGAACTACCTGCCAAGTAATGTATTGTTTGCTATTTTTATCTGTCTGTAAGTACAGATCTTTCTGCTAGGTTTTTTTTAAATCTTATCATCAACTTTAATACTATAAAAAATTAATTTTAATTTTGCATGATGTGGTCCTCTATAATTGAGTGATTACGTGGAATTTTGTTCGTGTTCTTTAAAATATAGCATGTAAGATGTATTCTTTGTTGGAGATCCTAATAAAAAAAAAACATACATATTTATGCTAATATTCATCATCTATTTATATATTATCAGAAAGTACCATTGGTTTCAGCATGTATTTCTGGGGTGGATACAAGGGCTAAAAAGTAAGGAGTTAGCCCCAATTAATCTGATTTTTTTTTTTAATTAACAAAATGCCTGTAGGTTATAGAAAGGATAGGTCAGTGTGCATGTTTTTCTCGAGTCCAGAAATTGACCCATCTAGACGAATGAGAACTCGCCATATGCTCAGCAATCTTGGGGTGGGGGTTGTGAGAGAGACATTTAAAACCAAAAACAATGTTAATCATATGTATAATGCAAACAAGCACTTAATGAGATGGCTCTATTTTTACTATTTATATTTGTATGAAATTGCAGGTTCCATAAAAGACACAGACAGATTGTAATAAATCTTTATTCAATTATAATTTCAAGATGTAAATATTATGAAAAAATTGCTTTGTGTACAATAAATCCCATCTAAATAAAATAGTTTCCAATCTATCTGTGTCTTATTAAGAAATAATAGTTTACAATATGATAATAATAAGATATTTAACAATCTTACATTAGCAACTTTCCCGTGATATTACTTTTGGATCCACCCCTGATCAGATCATTTACAACTAGGGTTGCCATCCGTCCGGATTTCCCCGGATTTGTCCTAGTTTGGAGGGCGTCCGGGGAGCGTCCGGGCGGGGTTTTCAAAGGTGTCCTGGTATTACCTGGACATTTTTTCTGTCTAGGAATCCTCCATTGATTGAAAATTTGGAAGATAAGCAACAAATTAAAACAATACTTAATTATGTAATCATTCATTCGTAATCGTAAGCGGGATACAATCTACTCGTAAATCAGCAAAATTGCTGGCGCTATAGTATATATTGAAAACACGCTGTAAAAGTTTATCCTTTTTATATATTTATAAGGCTTTTTTTTCGGGTCTGTTCGGGGGAAAAATCAATTTCACTCAATTGTCCGGGGTTTTAAAGATTTTGTCCGGCGTCGGCAATTTCGATGATGGCAACCCTATTTACAACCAATCTGTACTGGAACACAACCTACACTAATACAAGCCATTACCTACATTATACCAATATGATCACTGGTACATCAATTCTTATATTACATCTGCTGAACTGACTAGCTTACCATTCAGTAATCCCATCTTATGCTTCTCCCTTACATGGCGTACAACATGATCTTTCCTTTTGTATGCCTGCCTGCAAATCGGGCATTCAACTAAAACCTTCATATGTTGAGATTTGACATGCCTTAGCATATGATCCCGCCTTTTAAAAGTAGTTTGACAGTGAGGGCATAGATGCCTGTCTATAGAAGAATGAGTAAATTCGTGTTTTTCTAATTCCGAATGAGTTCCACATTCAAAAGTACACTCTCTGCAGCGAAAAACTTCTGTTGCGTCGGAATGTTTTCTTTTTATATGTTTTAATAGCATATCCTGTCGTTTACAGTCTTTTCCGCACACAGGACACACGCAGTACTTCTGATTGTTGTGTAAACTGTGTATATGGCGCTTCAAGTGATCTTGTCTCCGAAATGTGGCATTGCATAAATTGCACGTTAAAATTTTCTTTCCGCCGTGTAGTTCGACGTTGTGATGCTCATACTCTGCAGTGTCCATAAATGGAAGGTCACAGTGTGAACAGAACAGCGAAAATTGCTCGCTGATTCTGTTTTTTAACAGGTCGCGTTGGATTGTAGGTTGCGGGGTCGCGAATGGGTTTATGGCGAACTTTGTCCCCTCTGGTCCTTGCAGCATAGGGGTTGGAATGTAATTAGCCCTATTATCAACCATTATTTTGTTTGTTTTGTACTCACATTGGAATTACAGCACGCCCCAATAGAACCAAAACACGCTAATCTGGTTGCGTTTCGTTACCAAAATATTTTTGACGTTCTTGGGTATCTCTCTCGCACTCATAAAATGCTTGTACTGCTATCTCTATATGATGCTGAAGGTAAATTGACACGAGGATACGAAACGCACCTTCAATCAATGAGAATGACATTGACAGTGGTGTGTTGCAACTAAATAATTTTAAAATCTACCATTTTTTTTTAAATTTACCAGTTTAGAAGCTTGTTTGCAGAGTTAGGTTTCGTGCACACTGAAAAGTAGTCCTAATTAAAAGTCATCATCACGCGTATATGCGATCGTACGTTGTCTGTTTTATTTAATTATTGTATATATTTATATATTATGTATTTATTGTATATATAATTAGTACACCTAAGACTACCTACAGTACTGTATTTTTCCTTTTCTCTTTAAAATCCATCCAAAGGTTGTCTTGAAAAGATCGCTTTTAGCGATAAGGCCGCCCATTGTGTCACCCTATATTATGTAATGTTTTCTTCATCTATATTTTCTGTAACTTAAATGGTGTACATAATAAAGAGTATTCTTTCTATTCTATTCTGTTTGTTTAGCAAACACGAACGCGTCGTTGCACCGGCGGAAGGCCTTCAAAGGACGAATGATTTCGAGAGTTATGACTATTCAATTCTATTGCGTAAAAAAGTATTCCAAATGTTTAGTTGACTTTTTATCGAAAACTTTCAATCTCTCGGAACGGAGTTGGGAAATTTTGCAAGGTTCAAAGCTAATTAGACTAGCCAATAGTGTCAGATAGTCCGCCAAAGTTACCACCGCTTTTCTCAACAATGTTCAGAAATGCAGAGCAGGGAACCGGCGCTCACCATCGGTCGACAAACTTGCTTTACGAAACGATGATGTACTAGCAGGTAGTTCTAATTCCAGGGTTGCGGAATTGTTAGAAAGAGTTACTACGGTCTGTCTTGACAAGTTCTGATTTGTGAATACGGAGCGTGCAAGGTGCAGTAACTAGAGTACATAAGTGTCAATGTCAAGTATTTAAACAGAAAAAGTCCTAAACTTACTAAACTAGATGCTAGATGGCCCGCCGTGTATATTCCCTATAAGTTACTCGTATACTTTGTGCGAGTTACTGGAATGTGTATTACGGCCGTAAACGAGCAAGGGCATCCCGTGCTATTTGCAGGCGAATAACCAGCAGCGCCAGTAGCAGTAGCTTTAGATATGCAGCCAGTGGCGGGTTGAGTGTATAGAAAGCTTCGTGTTAATAGAATTGTTTCAAATTATTTATGGTCTGTCATGGGCGCTGGGAGGTGCCACGCTTTGAACAAAACATACCTACGAAAACATGAAGGAACTATGAAATAAATTAGACAAGCAGAATGTAGTAAAAGAACCTAGATAATCCAGTGCGAGGTAGATATTTCTGGGTCCCCTCGCTCGGCCTTAATTTGGGTAAAATGAAAACCTATCTTTTTCAAGGCGGGATTTTGAAAATACACAGTAAATGTAATGTTTCTATTTTAAAATGACCCGTGCCAGATTATGCTGCTGTAACCGCCCGATTTAGGATAGATATGGGGAGATACTTTATATATGTATATGAGCTGCATGCCTACCGAATACTAAGCTCTAAAACTTTTAACCTTTTAGACTGCGGGCGTACCATGAGATGTTAAAACGTGAGTCTTCCGAGTGAGAAAGAGGGATAGAGTTGTACATCCTATATAGCTCCATCGCGTTTTCTCGCTCGGAAGCCTCACGTTTTATGACGTCATTATACGCCCGCTGACCTTTAAAACTTTTTAGACCTTAGTCGCTAGTAGGTGTCTAGGTACTTAGCTATTGTGTACCTACGCATACCAATTGTGTATGCTTTGCTTATTACATTCTGAATGACGAGCCAAATGTAAAGACAGACCACTTGTTGCACTTTATAGCAATGGGATTGATCTATAACTTATCACTAAGCTCTCATATTACTGCCCGACACGTCTTGTGAACAAGGTTATGATTGAGGTTATGATATCTCCCCATAAATTCCCTGATTATCTCGATAGAATGCCCGCAGTCGAACGATAAACTGTACATTTTTGAATTGGCAATGAAAGGTCTTTTGACTCTGCGACAGTGTACCGTGACCCTAATTAACCAACGCCATAAATTTTCGGATCATCTTTACATCACAGTGGTCTTGGACATTCAAAAGATTTGTGTTTCGAAGATTTGTGTTTCATTTCCTTCAAGGTTCTTTTTCAGATTCATTGCTCGGGTTCAAATAAAACAAGCATTTAAAGATTTAATATTGGACTAATATTTAGTAAAATACCATATTATATTAATAAAATTCATATAAAAATTCAAGTATTTCAGTTTTTAAACAATACCTACTGGCCTATTGGGGACTTAAGAGGGGCATTGCATACATAAAAATTACTTTCAAATCTGACGACAGTTTTTGACTTTTCATCCATACACGAACTTTAACAGATGTAATACAATAAATAAAAATTAAGTACTTATATAATCGATATGAATAAATTACTTATATATTACTTGCAATAAAGTATGATTTGATAAAACATGTATATTTTCAACAAAATACTCCTATTACTATCATAATTATACACAATACTTTTGATAAACATACATACATACATATACATCAGATACAATAAAGTTAGGAACATTACAATCGTGTATAAATATTCTGACTGCTGTCAGATTAAAAAACACTATTTTTCCTCAACGCAGTCCCCAATAAGCGTAACACTAAGTAATACTATCAAACAACAAAATAAAATAAAAAATCACTCTTAAAATAAGGAAAAACGCAGGTAAAATCCAAAACTACTTATCTACAATAATTATGTAGTTTTTACATAAATACAAATATATAAAAAATCGTAATACATTTAATTTATAATCGAAATAAAACAGAAAAAAAAACAATAAAGCTCCGTTTTTTTAGAAATTTGAATCTAATTTGCAATATTCAAACAGATTTTTTTACATTTTTTCTATTTATTTCAAGTTAAATATACATAAATATACCTTATTTTACGGCCAACGTGCAAAAACTTTATATTCGCTGAAAGCTTATACTAATCTGTGTAAAATTACCTAGAATAGAAAAAAAAACTCGAAAAAAATACTGAAAAAATGTAACACTAAAACTACTAGTGAATAAAACTACTAATCGATAAAAAAAGTTATACAAAAATTGGTAAAAAATAAATAGGAATAACATCAAAAATACATCAAAACAAGCGGGTGATTAAAAAAATGTTTACAAAAAAGCGATTCTTCACCGGAAATTAAGTAAAAAATAGGAATAAATCATGTCTTTTTGGTAGGTAACTTTGGGCCGCATACTGTCTTTGGTCGAAACTAGAAGGACGTAGCTAGTCAAAAAATGTACTTAGAAAAATAATCTGTGACACACTAGGGCTTATAGGAAACTGTGCTTTGCAGTCATGACCTTTCAAAGAACAAACGTCATTTTATGACGCAGGTACATTGTCAGTGTGTACATAGGGTCCTTAACTGTGGTACCTACTGGAATTAGAGCTCGTATGACATTTGTCTAAACGTCTTGTGACATTGATTGTAATCTCAAATTGGTCTGCGATATAGAACTTAGGCCCCAAGCCTGCTATTTTTATAAATATTTCATTCCAACACGATCATCACATCTACAGAATGTCATCTTGCTAAAAATTCGTAATCTACTAGTCATAATGGTCGAACATTGGTCGGTCAATGGTCTCGTAATACTTTATAATAACCGAGCTATAAGCAATGACTGCACAATGATGTTCTAATGGTAGGTAACTGATCAAAGGAACTGTCAACATTCTGACACTTGTAATAGCAGACTTGAGGCCCAGATGCGTGTATTTCACGTGTGTACCTACCGCCTACTTAGACGCTTCACATTGCGTCTACCTATCAACAGTCAGATTCTGTAAACATCTCACCGTATAAGGTACAGTGAACGAGAAGTGAGTTATCAATGCATACAAACAAAATGGAATGACAATCTACTTCATGCTCACACCACTTGTAGTGTACACGTTGAGATGTTGACAGAACAAACTGGTAATACCTCTATCACAAACTGCAAGCCACAGCCCCGGCCCGCAACAAAGTCAAACAATTGCACTACCCCAGAAAGCAAACTACAATACAAACACAGGGCGAAAGTTTCAAATTCATTTTAATATCTCACAATAGTCGTAAAGTAAGTCACGGGCGTGAAACAAGACTAAGCGAGTGTCGTGGCCAACACAAGGGGCACGGTTCGTCGTTTGGTGCCGTTGGAGCTCATGTTAGTAGCGGTGAAGGGTAATACGGAAGCAGAAATGTAAAAATTGGGAACAAGGATGCTTAATGTGTTGCCTGCGAGTTGTTATAACGGTGACAGGTAAGGCTTACTGACAGTAACAAGTCTATCACCACTACAAGTAAAGATATTAAGACGTATGGTTTCCTGTCACCATTTCCCGTATTCCCAACTTCACCGGCACTGCACACAGTCATTTAGAAAATGTACTTAAGTCTAAAAAGAAAGCTTAAAAATTAATCTTAATTATTTCTCACTAAAGCTGTCACTAGTTATCGTAGAACTCTTACAGAACAAACATAAGACCCAAAGGCACCAAAGAAAACGTTTGGCGAAAAAATTTGGTTTCAATTTCATTTATCAAGTATCAACAAAATTGATTTTACAAGTATAACAATGAATGAAACAACTGCATATAAAAATATATAAATCTTATTTTAAATCAATTTAAATTATAATTTGGACTCTTGAGACAATCGTGTATGTGCATCACAAAAAAATCTTTTAAAAGACAAAAATATTTTACTAAATTGGTAATAAATCTTTCGAGTGGTATGTATGGTAGAAATTTGAGTTTTAGTGAAGCACCGACACGAAATGCTTGGACACTCGACTAGTTCAAACGAGTATCAATTAGATATAAGTAGGTAAACACTAAGAGACTTCATATTTTACTCAATCTTACACCTACATTTGTCTAAAATGAAGTCTTGGATATAATAATGGTTTATGATAAAGCTTCTAATCGTTTGCTGAAAACTCGAGTGTCCACACACTTGCACATCTGAACGAGAGTCCACTGAACATCGAAAATACTATTTAAAAAAATAAATTTAGATCCACCGCAACTTTCGATATAGTTTAAATTATACAAACAGTGAAAAAACACCTGAAGATAAAAACGGTGCATTCATTTTTTATTATTTAAAAAACACAATAATATTGTCCTAGCAACGGTACAAGATATTAGGTACATTATTAGACTCAACTAGGTTAGTTTAAATTGCGCTACTCTTTGCTATTCATTAATTTCACTAAAAACTCTAGCACAAGAATTTACAAAACCCGCCCGGGCAATACGGGCGACGCTAAGACGAAAAAATTTTTACTAACTCTGTTCCGCCACCGACATAATCGTAAAAAACATTCTTTTTTTGCGGATTTTTAAAAATGTTGTTTTTCACCTAACTCCTATTTACATGCATGTGAAGTGCGACACTCGGGAGTAACGTGGGGGACGATACACCGATCAACAACAACAATTCATTTATAAAGATACAAATCTCACGTCAAAAAATGTATAAGAATGACACCGCGACGCCCCCCTGCTGTGACCGCACGCAGTGATATGCAAACGACAAAATTACGATCTAAAATTAATGAGAACAGCACACCCGTCCATAGAAAAAACAGACAACGTACAAACGTGAACGAGGGCCGCTTAGCGACGGCGCCGACAAAACAACAACTACAAACTAGCGACTAAAGGTACGTGCGAGAAAACGGCCGCCCCGCCTCAACAAACTAAACCACACTCCAAATCAACTAAAAAATATTTTCATTTTCAAACGCTACAATGCCATCAAAAGTAGCTATTGCCGTGGCTTACTGCCGCAATGGCGCGGGAACGAGCATTCTAAAAACCCTACATCAATTTTAACTAACATTACCACTATCGCTGCCAGCCATACGTAGCAGCATCAAAACTTTGCCGTGTCATTGAGGCAGACAAGCCACTAAATAAGAAACTAAACGACAGTCAAAACTAAAATAATGCGAGGCGACATCAATAAACTACAACAGACAAGCGAAAACAGGTTACAAAAACCTCAAGACAAAACAATAATAATAAAGAAAGGGAGGACGAATTGAAACTTTCCCCCGCGCGATAATATTAATTCAACTAAATAGCAAAATTAGTTACTAAAAATCCTTCGCATTCTACCAAATTGGTAGAAAAGCGTTCGGCTGGTCACTTCAGTCAAAATATTGTAAGCTATGTCTCTGCCATGGCGAACTGCATTTTCAGCAGGATGACGCGAGTTTTAGAGTCAAATTCGGTTAAATAACAGCCTCATAAGTGGTCAAATCATACAGCCTAGAACTGGGGACAGAGGCACATAGTTTACTATAAAGCCGGCGACCAGCGATACATGACGGTACAATCGTCACAAAGCCCTAGACATAGTGCAAATCTAGCCCACCGCTCGCAGGCAGACCACATATCCCAAACACACCTCGGTTTTACACTAACACCAATTATTACGTTTTTTTACCGCTGGGTTGAACAGATCTTCAAGGTTTTTGGTTTTTGAACGCAGTTCATACAAAAATAATAGAGTTATCATAAATGATTAAATGCTTACCAATCTTTTTTTACAAAACCATTGAAATCGATGAAAATCGTTCAATGGGTTGGGAAATGATTAATTTTCTCAAATGATTAGTTTTAGTGTAATTTATATAAAACACATTCCGCTGGTAAAGTTAGTGATACTAATTGTCGACAAAGAACGAAATGAAATCTTAAAGTCCAAAACGATTTTAGTATGACAGATAACTTGAAGATCTGTTATAATTTTAATTTTATAAAAATGTCTTAACCCAAGCGTTCACTACAACGTTGCGCGTAAAGTAAAAAAATCACATCCGAATTCACATTATTTACGTTTTTTTTTATTATAAAAATACAAAAATACAAAATGGGACAGTGCGACCATACACATTCAACCATCGCCCGCCATACTAATTTCAACTAGGGGGGTAGGGAGTACTAAACAATTTTACAAAAAACCATTGAGCAATTTCATGAAAAGAACCACCAAAAACATCGAACGAGTGTACGAAAATCACAAAGAAAAACATAAAAATAAATTTTTAGTAAAGTCTAAACTCAACGCACCGACGCAGAATCAAAACGCTACAAACGAAAAATTTATTTTTCAAAAGTGTTGCCACAAAATCGTTGAAAAAAACTACCAAATTTGAAAATGCAGTAGAAAAACGAAAATCAGTCGATAAAAAATGAATTAATAATGATACAAAGTGCGCAAGTGAAGATGGATCCTATATAAGGTGTTCGGGGCGATCAAGGCGAGTGATTTTAAAATATTTTTCTAGGAAACTTCTATTTTTTTATTTAGAGAAATTGTATTCGCATTTGCTATTATACTGAAACTATTAATTTACTAACGGATCCGACGTCCAACTAGAAAGTGATGAAGGAACCAGATTATAATAATCTAAAAATGATTTATATATTTGCAAGTCAGATCACAGAGCGATATATCAACAATAGTTTTATATGAACTGGTTTCTCCTCATTTCTAGACCAAATACGGATCGTTTATAAGAGATTTTCACACAGTCGCGTGCGATTTTATAAATTCTGTCCGCGTCATGAGACTTTTCTTATCGAAATACTATACATACATATCTAAATACTAAGAAAAATATAATATTAATATTATTTTTCTTCAAATATTTTGTCTACATTAATTGATTAATACTTGAACATTTTTCGACCGACATAAAAAGTCTCGCAACGCGTCTATATGGCAATTTTTTACTAAAATGCTTCTACTATTAATACAAATTGTACCTACTTAATGTTTAGTGCGGGCCAGCATTACCCCGGCCGCAATGATGAAGAATAAAAATAAGGAATTTAGGAGTAAAACCGACCCATTATTCGACCGAAACGCGAGCCAAACGGGGAAAACGACGATTTTATTCTTTTGACTCGTTACAAGGAACAGTGAAACGACCCAAGTTGGAGGTCTGTGAGACCTTCTATATTCGAGCTACGTCGGGAGGGGTACACCAAACTCATACGCCACAACAAGGCACTATCAAGCCTCATGATAATTTTCGAAAAAAGGTACCACACAACACGAAAAAACCGCATCGAAATCATGAAAAAAATCATCAAAAAATCCGCGCAAGTCTTTTTACTACAGTCTATTTTATTTTCCGTGGTCTTTCGGGATACGTTATCTATCTCCATACAGTGTGTATCCGTTGTTATTATACTTTAAGATTTAAGTACACGTTATACTGAAAAAACATCCAAAATTTTGCGTTAAAACTCCGCTGTACTTAGTTGGAGACGCATCAGAAAGCGCATTTCACTATTAAGAAATAGCAATTCTGATGTAAGTGCTTAGTTTTTGAAACCACAATTCAAGGTCTTAAAGAATTCCTAATGCGAACAAAAACGAAGTACGACAGAGTCCTGACTGTAGAAACATACTGAAATTCGTAAGCGTTGTATCATTTAAACATGGGCGCCGGAAAGGGGTGCAAAGGGATGCACTTGCAGCACCCTCTGGCTTTCAATTTTTGAAAATTAAAAACGTAGTCTTGAAGAAAAAAACAATGTTTATCTAGCAAATCCGAGACGATGTAACTCGAGC
The DNA here is from genome assembly GCA_905332915.2 of Hecatera dysodea. Lineage (NCBI taxonomy): Eukaryota > Metazoa > Arthropoda > Insecta > Lepidoptera > Noctuidae > Hecatera > Hecatera dysodea. The sequence goes on along the minus strand of HG995317.1, from coordinate 4,925,220 downwards.
TCCCTTCGCACGGCCGTCACCCGTCTTCTTTGAGTGAATGAGCAAAAGAAAATCTTATTCGGGGCGGGGTATTGATGATGCACCCCCCTGAAAATAGTCCAGCCGGCCGCCCATGCGCATAAAACCACTCTTAATCAAACTGATTGTCAACCTTCAAGCCATTGCTTAGACCTTTCAGTAACGAACGGTGTTCCACAAGGCACAACGCTAGATCCAACAGGCACTAAATCAGAAATTAATATTTCTCCCTTGCTATTAGACAGTACAACACAAACAATTTCAAGACATTTCAAGTTCAATAGTTTCAATTAATCGTGCGGTTGGTCCATCCTAGGACACACGTCACGATGCAAATAAAACATCGGTGCTCTTAGCGTTTGCTACGATTCAGCAAATATATTTTAGCTGGTGGGAGGTTGCTAGCACTGTTTTGTAAAATAGAAACGGAGCCAGAAAATTGACTGAAAAGAAGCTAAGATTCCCTCAAACAGTGCCACTTTGGTGACTAAGTTATGATCGAGGGCTGTGGCAGCCATCTCGTTGTTTTGGCTAAAATATAAATGCTAGGTAGTAAACGCAGTCATCCTCACAAAAATTTAGTCCATCTCAATCCTAAGTGAACGAGCGCGAAGGCAAAAATTGTGAAACCTTCCTATTTACACTAGGTATAATAAGGTTAATATAATCTTAAATAGTTTCAAATAAACTCACTAGCGGTCTTAATTTCCTAATCGCTGAGGCCGCTAGTATGTTTTGATAATTAGATACTATGCTACCATCTATTGCACTACCCCGGCGAATTCAAAAAAATAGTTTTTTTTTTTAATATATTACTTTTTATCGCTAAAAATAAAATGTGTGGGGACGGTTGAAGCGAGCGCGAACTTTAGTTGGAAATTGTTGAAAACTCTTAAGTGACAAGACGACAAAACGCCTAACTATACGCGAATCGCGAAATTGACTCATCAACTTTCGAGAGATCTACACAAAACGAACTATAATAACGTCTTCGACACACTACTCCACTAAATCTCATGAACACTGAATTCTCCTAACAGTCAAGACCGCGTCCGGCTCGCACTCGCGCCCCCACGGAACTTGCAGAGCAAGACTACAGCCAAATTGGTAACCGTTTCGTTAAGTTTGTACTAAAAAACGTGTCCCTACCGCCTCCCTTTGTCGAAATCAAAACGAGTCCAATAGTTTATCCCTTAGCTGTCCACGTTCTAGAGCGGGGTGGTAGACGCAGCCAGTAGGCAATGAACCCTAAGCTTTGTAACATGCTTATGGAAACCCTCCCCTGATACTGCCGAAGTCTGGCTCCGCCCGGACGTTGCATGACATGTTTCGTAAAGGTTATTAATATTTCATACAGGACTCAAACAGGGAATGATCGGAAAAAGCACAAATCTTGTCAATACAACGTCAAGAGACACTGATCCCGCTCTGTGATGTAAAATCTGGCAAAAGACTTGGAGGTGTGAACCTCACTAGATCCGACATTTGAAACGTGCGACACACAATCGCGCCGACAAGTCGCGGGACAACAAGACAACCGCAACAATATCCAAGTCGAGAATCTCTAATCGAATGTTAAAATAAAGGTAAATATCAGGAAATTGTCTCTAGCTACACAGGTACAGTTATTTTCAAAAAATTAGACACTTCACTTATGTCTTAACGCTTAGTATCTTACGACAAGTGAGCGTACACAATGCGGCTGTCGTGCGACACGCCGCGAATGCGTCACCTCGTGACAGATAGTACTTACCTATCCACAAATGACAACGGACATCTAGCTAACTTTTTGGATACATATTTTTCTTATATCGAATCTATTTCTGTCAAAAAACTAGCTTTTGCAGAAACTACCGTCGCAGTAAGTTTTTTTACAAACTGGCAACATTGATTTGAACACTTGTAGCTAACATTTCGGAAATGTTAAAGTTAAAATTGTTCTTCACTAGAGTTAAGCTGTAACGTTCTTTCAAGTGAAAGTAAAATTATCTACCTATTTGCTAATGTAACATAGTATTCTAATAGCACTTTAAAGAAAATCTTGTTTTTAATCAAGTCACGAGATATAGCTGCAAATATTTCAACATGGCGGCTTCCGCAAAAGCGTTTTAATGAATCGACGCCTTGTACTTCCATCCTAAAATATTTTGCTTACATTAAACATTGGATAATGTTGCAATTTTAATTTTCTAGGCGCCTCTCTGGCATCGTCCGTAGAATGAGTAAAATGATCGGTGAGCATCGATTTGAATAACCGACTTTTTAAAATCGATTCTTATTCGATTTATCGATGTTACCTTGCGTAGAATGCCACTAATCGTATATGTTGCAGTCAGATTTAAAGGACAGTATCGAGTCGAATATTCACACTAATATAATAATCAAAAAATTAGTTACCTACTAAATTGCTTCTATTTTATAGCACTTACAATTATTTATCTGTAGCAACATATTCGATTAACAATCGAATATTTAAATCGATTATCCTTTCAATCGATGTTTAAAGATCACCGTTTGAAATGTCCGTTTAGCTGAGCAGTCGAGTGAAAATGTTGCCATCATAAGAAATTCCTACCATGTTGGTGCAAATTCACTGAAAACTAGTCTAAATAAAATAATGCTAGTGTATGTATACCTTCAAGCCTGGCTTTTAACGCGGGCAGGAGTTCCGAAGTGGTAACTACTCTAGATACCGCACTAGACAGTCAGCTTGCAGTGGATCCGGTACATCGTGGGCTCGCTCTAAAATAGCCTGGCAGCCGCAGGTTTGGATAAAGATGGGTGGGCAGCCTGCTGCTTGCTGCTGCCTAGTGCGTTATCTGCCAAAGTGCAGTCAGATATTTTTATTTGAACATTTTATTATAACAATTACTCATGTTAGTAATTCAATGCTCTGCCAAACTCGCAAGGAATAGCGCGAAGGATGCATTTTAAGATAATGTTACTAGCAACAAAATTAAATTTGAGTGTTGCCAGTAATTAAGACTAGTTTTTTTTTCGTTCTATACTATATCCCGATGTGTGAATTGGGCAGATATTGTAGGCGAAGATGAAATATTTTCAGAAGTTGATAATATCTCAACTTAGCAGAGACTGCGGCGTGGGAGGTTAGTACCGACGCCGGGCCGTGGTTGGAACGGGTTATTGAGAAAATTATCAAATTATTTCAGTTACATACAACGCTTCAGTAATAAAAATAACATTATCGCACAAAAAGTCCCTTCTAAAATTAAGTTACCCCACACACAAAATAAATACCCCAAATTGAAGTTTGAATTACCCCTCTAAAATCAATACCCCCAAAAAAGAAAAAAAAAAACGGTCGGGGTCAAACTGACCACTTATGACCCGTTCCGAAACGACCACTAAATCCGGCGCCGTGTTAGTATAGGCACAAGTACTATCCGATGTTAAAAGTACGACACTTTAGGGTTACAACGGCTGTGAAACAACACGCCATCGACACTGGGCTTGGCTTTAAAAATATGATTATCTTAATGAATTAATACTGAATCGGTTTTGGGTAATAATTTTTGGCGTAAGTTGGAATTTTGGGTAGATTTTCTGTGGTTCTGGTGGGACAGATTGGTGGCATTATTGGAGTTTCTATACGGTTATGTCAACTGTGATGACATTTCTGTCAGTCTTATTAACATTCTTTTGACAGTATTTTTAAGAATGAGATGGGACTACAAATTATTCCATCATATGCTCCATATTATCAAGAATATGCCCCACCAAACGGTAAAGAAATTCAACTCAACATATCCCACCCACAAACCGACCAAAACGGTTAGACAACTGTCAGTTTTACTTCCCCTCTCATTCAAGGGATAAAGTTCCCCAGTTATTTAACAACACAGGGAAGCGAGTCCTCATTTGCTGAGTTAGAAATCTATCAACAATAACACAATCCGGGGTACAGTCAGGTGTCAAAAATGCTGTCTCACTACAACAAACCTAAAATTGGTTGTAGAAGATTATTATAGAATCTGAAGTACAGATAATATTAGTCGTCGACCGTGCTTCTTCAACAACAAAAAAAAATACGTCTTGCTTGAGTGAAACTGCACTTTTGACCCCAGACTGTCTCCGAAATTCCCCCAGTTGACTAACCACCTCGAGCTCAACTCCCCAGGTTGATAAACCACCTTGGGATAAGTGCCCCAGTTAGCGAACCACTCCGGGGTAAAATTCCCCGGCTGACAAACCACCTCGGAGTCAAATCCCCTCAGTAACTAACCACCTCGGAGTCAAATCCCCTCAGTAACTAACTAACCGCCTCGGAAAAATTCCCTATTAGATAAAACACCTCGGGTTAAGTGCCCCAGTTAACTAAACCACCTATGCCTCAATGTCCCAGTTGTCTAACCACCTCAGCCGGGCCAACCAAGCCCCAGTGCGGGCAGCGTGTGGGTGTACGGTAGTGTGGTATAGAGCACTAACACCAGCGGAAGGGCACGGCGCGCGGGCGGTCGGCGCCCTCCTTCACCAGCGGCTTGTGGAACTCGCGGCCCGGGCGCGAGTGGATCGTCGCCCAGCAGTGCTCGCAGTAGTACTGGAAAGAGGGATACTGGTGTTACAATATGACATAACGTAAGATACATACATGACAAATAAAACAAAAACCGAAACACACAACAAACATTTTTCTTTCTTTCTTACATACGATCAATGTATAAGTCTGCGTGAGATGAGACAAGCATAAGCAAGCATACGTCACACGTATTTCACGATTTTTGACCCCTCCCCCAGTCCTTGTCCATCTGGTCAAATTTGTGACCCCCCCCCCTAGTGTGTCGTCACAATTTTATTTGTGTAAGTATTTGTTCGTGTTTTACTTAACACAGATTAAAATAGATTTTGAAATTTGACGTCACGAAATTTAGGGCCCCTCCCACCCCCTTGTCACACAACGTCTCACTTCATCCACCCCCTCCCTCCCCCTTAATGTGTGACGTAATTTATGCATGGCCCAAAGTGATTTTCATGTGCTGATCGTGGTTTTATTGAAGTGAAAATCCCACACTCGCTAGCCTTCACCCCAAAATTTCCAGTTGCCTTTTGAAGGTTTCCTCCCCGAAAGCAAAAAAAAAGACTGACTACGTTATCCAGGGTGGGGCGTTTGGCGGCAAGATGGGCGAACGAGATTACTGCCGTTACGGGTAAAACATGTGAGGGTAGCACAGGAACAGTAAGAGTCTGACACTCCCTTCCGCTTCGCCCAGAGCGGAAGAAGTCATTTGATGATTTCCCATCCAGAAAAAAAAGGTAGCACAGGAACGTAGGGATTGGTACAAGAACAGGAGAGGCATATGCTCAGCAGTGGGGGTAATTGGACTGTGGATGGTGGTGATGTTAACCAGGGCCCCAAGTCTGCTATTTTTATAAATTCGTCATTCCAACACGATCCCATTATCATTAGGCTAAAAGTTCGTAATCTGCTAAATTCATAATGGTTTATCACTGGTCGGTCAATGACCTCGTAATACTTTTTGATAACCGAGCTATTAAAAGCAATGACTGCAGAATGACGTTCTAATGGTAGGTCACTGGTCAAAAGAACTGTCAAAATATTAATATTAGCAGATTACTCATTCAGTTGTCATTATGTACGAGATTACCATTCTATGCCATTTCTTTCAATGGAGTGTCAGTGGTTGACCATTGGAAAGTCAGTGACGCTTTTATATTAGTAGATTACCAAACTTGTCAAAATCAACCATTATGGAATTAATTATAGACCATTCTGACATTATTATAATAGCAGACTTGAGGCCCAGAAGCCACACAGGCCAGTAATGATGATAAGATGACGATGCCATGTCCGTACCTGCAGACAAGTGACGTTGGCGCAGAAGAATGGCGCGAACTTGGAGCCGCAGCGTGCGCCGGCGCACTCGTCGCACATCTGATCGTCCAGCACGTACGGCTTCACCTGCAAGCATACGGCACACGGGTTACAGACTTTGTATTATGAAGTGTTCATTATGATTTTCCCGTTTTCTTTCGAGGTATCAGTGAATTTTAACTGGTTAATGACAGATTTTTGTTGGTATTAGTGGTTGAATTTAGATTCAACCACTAATGCCAACAAAAATCATGATGATGGTCGTAGATTTTAGATGGGGTAAAACGGGAGGTTTAGTTTGTGGTACAAGATATTTTTCTTTTTTGACCACCCTTGATCACGGGAGGTTTAGTTTATGGTACAAGATATTTCCCATTTTTTAAAACCCTTGATTCCAATTTTTTTTTTTGGGATCAAGGGTTTTTCATTTGGAATGAGGTAAGTCATTACTGTGGTAATTTAAATGTGAAAAAAGGTAATTTACAGTATGGGTAATTTTTCAAATTGGATATTTTTTAATTACTACTTCAAATTCGATACATTTTTTGGGAATCTTTAATGACGATGATGCACGATATCAAGATAACGTGGTGGTTAGTAGATGATATAGTAAAAGTTAAGTAATTTAATTAATGTTGATGGAATAAATGATGAGATCACGAAATGACGTTCGATGAGGGAAATGACGTTCGATGAGGGAAATGACGTTCGAAGAGGAGATGACGTTCGAAGAGGAGATGACGTTCGAAGAGGAGATGACGTTCGAAGAGGAGATGACGTTCGATGTGGAGATAAGGTTCAATGAGGAGCTGACGTTCGATGAGGAGATGATGTTCGAAGAGGAGATGACGTTCGATGTGGAGATAAGGTTCAATGAGGAGCTGACGTTCGATGAGGAGATGATGTTCGAAGAGGAAATGACGTTCGAAGAGGACATGACGTTCGAAGAGGAGATGACGTTCGATGTGGAGATAAGGTTCAATGAGGAGCTGACGTTCGATGAGGAGATGATGTTCGAAGAGGAAATGACGTTCGAAGAGGACATGACGTTCGAAGAGGAGATGACGTTCGAAGAGGAGATGACGTTCGATGTGGAGATAAGGTTCAATGAGGAGCTGACGTTCGATGAGGAGATGATGTTCGAAGAGGAAATGACGTTCGAAGAGGACATGACGTTCGAAGAGGAGATGACGTTCGAAGAGGAGATGACGTTCGATGTGGAGATAAGGTTCAATGAGGAGCTGACGTTCGATGAGGAGATGATGTTCGATGAGGAAATTAACGATTACAAATGACGATCCAGATGACGAGGCTACATTACCTCGACGCGCTTGTCGATGTCCCCGTGCTGCAGCTGCACGAAGCGCGCGGAGATGGCCGCGATGTACGACTGCTGGTTAGAGAACGCCACGCGCCCCGCGCCCTGCACACACACACACATACATGCTACGTGGTACGAGGTCAGAAAAACAGGAGAACACTACTGTCTAAGGGACGGACGCTTTGAACCTACCGCAGAAATCACTGTCTTGTATGATCAATGGATCACATTTACAAAATTGAGAACAATGTAAAGTGGGACTGTGATTTGAAAAAGTGTCGCGAAATAAAAACAAGTATTCAGATAATTTTTCTACACTAATATTATAAAGAGGAAAGATTTGATTGCTTTTTTGTTTGAAACTACTTGGCCGATTTGAAAAATTCTGTCACTGTTGAGAAGCTAGGTACAATATCTCCGGTGAACATAGGCTATATTACATCCCCATATTCTCACGGGAACGGGCACACGCGGGTGTAACCGCGGGGCGATGCTAGTGTTAAATACGTAGGAACGTATAGAGCTAACTATGCAAAAGTATTATCAAGTATTTGAAACTTGCTTAACCCGATCTTTCCACGTTTGTACAAACACATGACACATTCAACAGATACACCAAATACTGTTATTGTCCTGGGTTCTTTTATTCAAATGTGTTGCTGAGTTATTAATAAAGAACGTTACAAATTCCTTCAAGTAGACATCTCTAGTCTTAAGTTTTCGGATCCGGATCGGATATCTATTATGCGTGTCATGAATTGGATTGAACTCTCTCTTAAATCGTTTTTACTTAGGTTCTGTGTTGGGTTTTGTTTTTTAATTATTATCTATACTACAATTATAAAGAGGAAAGATTTGTTTGTTTGTTTGTTTGTATTGAATAGGCTCCGAAACTACTGAACCGATTTGAAAAATTCTTTCACTGTTTGGAAGCTACGCTATCCCCGAGTGATATAGGCTATATTTTATCCCCATATTCCCATGGGAACGGGAACTACGCGGGTAAAACCGCGGGGCGCTGCTAGTTGTATTTATATAAATAGTACACTGCCTACAGTACTGTATTTCCCTTAAATTTCCCCAAAGGTTGTTTTGAAAAGATCGCTTTTAGCGATAAGGCCGCCCATTGTGTCACCCTATGTAATGTTTTCTACGTCTTTATTTTGTAGAGTATCGGGAGCTAGAAGAATGTAAGAGAGCTGACCTTAGGATACTTGAGCTCGGGGTCGGTATCGATGCCAGCGTAGCACACGCCGCCGTACAGCCGGTCCATTATCATCGCCAGCTCCACTGGAACAGGAGACAAGCTCATCAGTATCGACGGGATGAACAATAGGGATGTATCTTGAGGAATAAAAATATGATCCTATTTAGTCCGTCAGTTAGATAATCGAAAAATATTGGACACGTATTTTTTGCTTTATGAAATATCTAAAAATTTACGAAGATAAAAAGCTTCAAAGATCATGAGTGGGGGCTTGTGACATCAGGGCGTGGTAAAAATCGTCGCATGGAGTGACGTCACACGAATTTTCAACGCACTATAATTAATCGTCTTCGTTTTTTGTTTCCGTGAAAAAATAAAAAATATGTGTCCAATATTTTTGGAAAGTCTATCTTACGGACTTATTAGATTTTTTTTAGGCAACTACCCTATTGGGAGTGATGCAGCCATATAAACAAGTGTGTGGGTCAGGTATATGTGTATTAATCCTTACTAATATTATAAATGTGAAAGCGTGGATTTTTGTTACGCTTTCACGCAAACACTAATACTTGACGAATCATCATGAAACTTTGTAGACGTATTCTTGGAGGGATTAGAAGTGCCATAGGATACTTTTTATCCCGGGATTATGTTCCCTTGGGATAATTTCTGACATTCACGCGGGCGAAGCTGCGGGCAGCAGCTAGTTAACTTCATATTGTAACACGTCGACGTCGTCCTGTTCTGTGTCTTCTATGTAGACACTTAAAAACTTACTCCTGGTCTTTATGGAAACTTTACAGCTTTCAAACCACTGTTGACCCTCTTGATCTGTGATCTGAAGAATATGGATTGTTTGGACTTCGGCGTCTAGATTTGCTCTTATTACTTCAGTTTGTTGTTAAAACCTTACCATTTATAGCTATTGGACACACCTTTGATCCTTTTGGCCTTTTTTATAGATATGACCACTCGCAGTTCAGCACGCTAAGGCTGGTTACTGCTCAACCGGACAATCCTGTGGTGGCCTCAAATGAATTTAAGGCCCCCAGCCAGGGCCCTTTGATCCTTTTGGCCATGTAATCCAAACTGTATGGAGTTTATTGAACAGCGGGCGTACCATGAGGTGTTAAAACGTGAGTCTTCCGAGCGAGAAAGAGGGATAGAGTTATACACCCTATATAGCTCCATCCCTTTTTCTCGCTCGGAAGACTCACGTTTTAAGACGTCATGGTACGCCCGCTGATTCTGAACACGATAGCGCGGGAAACTGTTCGGCTTTCTAGCAAACGCGGCACCGCTCCCACAAAGACGCTCGCTCGCCTAGAAGTATCGTATTCACTCTTGACTTAAGACCCTCAGTTTGAGTCTTCCTGGGATCAAGCGGCATGCTAGCTTCTGTCGTCGACTTACCTTCGAACCTGGGCAATTTGAGCGAAGCTCCTGACTAAAACTCCATCAGTCACAGCTGGTTCCTGAAGCTTTTAAGTTTGATATCCGACGATCTTTGGGGAACTTACCAGCTTTCAGCGGACGCGGCACTCCCCCCCACGAAGACAGTCTTCCTGGGATCAAGTGGCATGCTAGCGTCAAGTATCTCTACTTACCTCCGAACCTGGACAATTTGAGCGAAGCTCCTGCCTAAAACTGCATCAGTCATAGCTGGTTTCCGAATCTTTCAAGTTTGATATCTGCCCGAAAATTGCACCAATCTTTGTGGAACTCACCAGCTTTCAGCGGACGCGGCACTCCCCCCACGAAGACAGTCTTCCTGGGGTCGAGCGGCATGCTAGCGTCGAGCACAAAGTCGGCGTCCGCCAGCCTCCACGGCCGGATCTGCACGGGCTTGTCGCGGATCGTGGGCGAAGACACGCACAGGTATAGCTTGTCGTCGTCCGTGATGCAGGCCTCCATTAGAGCGGCTACTGAGCTCTCGTCCTGGGTGTAATTGAAGGGATATATTATTAGACTAGCGCTTTGCCCGCGACTTCGTATGTACACACAATTTTCCCCCTTTTCACTCCCTTAAAAAGGTTGAATTGTCAATACTCCCCTCTCTCTTAGTGCTCACCTAACCTACATTATAAAAGGAAGTGGTCCCAACGAGTTTTCGCTGTGCATTGATATAACAGCCAGTCAGGTGCCATTTTAAGGCCTACACAGCCCTAGCTAGCTCTACTTAGAAAAAGACTACTATGAAGGAATGTAATTTCAAATAGCGCTTTAAGTCTGACACCCCACTGATATACGGGTACTGGTACTGGGTTATGGTGGACTGACAGGCCTTCGATCTATGTAATACGACAATCAGTTGCATACAATAAGACAATAAACCGACCCCAACTAAGTCGGGAAAGGCCGGTAGACGATGACTACCGACGAGCGTGAACTCGGAAAAGTTAATAGTCAAATAAGAGCAATAAAAAAATACTCAGCAAAGAACAGTCAAAATTACGGTCACTATAACTTTTTTATTTGCTTCTGAACAGACAGGTTAGCAAAACCATGTTCCAGAGATGATCAAAACGATTCGCAAAACTACAAAATAACTTGCACATACCTGGAACAGCAGGAACGCGTAACCCTTGGGCGGAAAATAGCTCTTGCTCTCTGCTTTGTGCGGCCAGTCGACCACAAGCGGCCCGAACCGACGGAATGACGACGTTATCTCATCTGGAACAAGAACAATATTGTTATTAAAGTCTAGCATTAAAGTTTCAGGTACTAGGGGACAATCCACACATATTAGGCTGAGATAGGGGGACCACTATCCCGCTATTTGAGCCTATCGACTATCTGTTCTGCACGGCACATTCCTCGCGGAACAGATAGTCGAACAGTTTTGGAGTGAGTGGAGTGACGGCGTACCGAATGACTCAGCGTTGGAAGGTCCCATTCCCAATGTAACCAAAGTGGACTGGGTAACCTGTTGAATGCGGCAGGAATCCGCTGGATGCGGTATGCACAAGACGAGATGTGGCGACACTTCGGGGAGGCTTATTATGACAAGCAGAGGACGTCTTTCAGTTGAAATTATGATGATGTTTTGACGAAGGAATGCCGCAAGTCCGCAACGTTTGCTGAGTTTGCACGTTAGAAGTAGCATCAAACTTCCATCAAACCAACCATCAACTTTCGGATCGGTGGTCTTTGTTAAGCCAAAAGTCTACTCGAAGCAGTTAGATACATATTTTCGATATTGACCGGGGCTGTACCGATAATTGCCGTCCCAAACAAATTATATACCTAACACGTTTGGCTCGACTACGAAAAGACGAAAAAAAGCTTAAAATGAGTGTAATTTCGTCGTCTTTCGAGCCCTGAAAACAGCTCAAGTAAACACTTACATGCTGGCGAATGGCGTTTTATCTTTTGCAAAATTCTTAACTGGTATATGCTTATATCTAAGTAACCTACAAAATAATACAAAATTGTTGATTTTTCAGATTATTATAATTATTGTAAAAAAATCGTCGGGAAAGGTCAATATCCAAAGTTTTAAATAGTAAAGATAGAATATACGCGTTCACCGCACAAGAAGCGCGACATTTTAATGTTTTGCGCACACGACCGCTCCCGTAGGTTTGAAAGCCTAGATGTGCCTATTAGGGGCCAATTTGTGGCGTCAAAAGAACGTAATGATCGGTACTAAAACAAACACAAAAACTAAAGGAATCACAAAAGTAACTTGATCTAAGGTTGCAAGAATCAAATTGTACAGTCAGTATAGAGTTAGCTAACACCACGTCCTCTATTACTTAGGTACTATGTAAATACATTCCAACATAAACCACACATTATTAGCACATACTTCCGATCAGGGCATAAACCGTACAAAGTGAGATTGCAAGCGTCCCACGCGCGTCCTTATTTCGATCGCGACTCTACGCGTGTAAAGTCGCGTTTACACGGGCTCTGAAATTTGTTTAGTATAAGCATAGCATAATCAGCCTTTTAATGTTCTCACTTCTGGGACACAGGTTTTAGAGAGGACTGTAGGAATGGGCCGTAATCCAGCACGCGGTCCCAGTGCGGGTTGGCGAATGTCACGTCTTCGAATTTTTGGTTCTAGGACATGCCGGTTTCCTCACGATGTTTTCCTTCAACGTTTTGAGAGCAGTGGTGATGAAATTAATTATACAAAGTAATGCGCTTGGCTGGGTTTGAACCCGTGACCTACAATTCGTAAGTATTCGTATTCCTCATTATTTTACCACATTATCAACTTTTTATTTTTAGTATAATTTGCATGTTTAATTGTGTCTGCTTATTCTATTATATTATTTACCTTATTTAGATGATATATTTTTTATTTTCTTTTATAAGGATTGAAATGAACCGCCACTCGTCCTGTGAAAGGTTCATTAGAAAACCAGCGTCAGACAGACTCAAAAGGGACCTTTTTAGTGCAGTGTGTATACCCTTTTGTTTTGTTATTACCATGTACCGTGCGTGTTTTATGTACATATGTGTGCTAAATGAATGTTATTTTTAATTCTTCTCTTTCTTTCTGGTAATTTTTATATGCATGATTATATTTGTTTAGTCCGTCTTCAGATTGAGATTTTAATGGATTTTTAATGTTGTTTTCTTTTTTTTTAATTTAGATTGTTACGTATTGCCATAACTTGATTTTCTAATGTTTTTGTCGTGTCTTTGGAATCCACTATTGTATTGTATTGGGATCATCCTGTAAAGATAGTGTGTATGTGTGTAAATTGAATAAATAAATTTATAATAAAATAAAAACGAGTAATTTAGTTGAAAAAAAATCAAAACGGGGACAAAGAGTGCAATTTCTAATAATCTTTTTTAATTTTGTTGAAGTTGATGCAGATTGATAAACCAGTGTTGCCGAGCAATATTTGCAAAAAAAAAATACCCGTGTAAGCACACCTTTACGCATCAAAGAGGTTAGCATTGCATGGACACGTGGAACGGTGACATTCGTTGTGTTATGACGTCACAGTTCTGCATTGCGTTTTACTAATAGTTTGGCACTTAGAAATACGTAAATATATAAGTTTTGCACACCACCCACACGAATACATCAAATCTTATATCGTGCAAACTTAACCTAAAATAAGTCACAGAATTAAATAAATATAATATCATAATTATCCAGATCCATACAATCCAATTTGTTAGTAATCACATACCTACACAACTTAAACACTAATACATATTAGTAACATACATTTGGCAAATTTTGGTACCTAATAAGGACTAATAACGTCACAACAATAAATAATTAATAATAATAATGTCATAGTCACCAGTAATAATGTCAAAATCACCATTAATAATGTCAAAACCGCCACTGATTATGTCACATCAGTAATAATACAACATAAATAGTAATAAAAAAAAACGCAATAAGTACAGGAAAACAACATTACACGTTAATTCAGGACACGATTTGAAGGTAATAAAAATTATAACAAGCTTTATTGACATTGACTAGAGTTTACGATTTAGAATATGGGCTTAGTACTTAGTTATCTTTAAACTGACAATTTTGTAGCTAGCTTGACGTCGAATAGCAAATGTTTCAACGACAAAGGTCCCGAGTTGGCAACAACCTTGAAAGATTTGAAAATGAAAATAATATATCTAGTTTTATCTAGCACCTCGATCCCGCCCGCTATATACCTGCAACCCACTAATTTTCGCGGAAATTAAAACTAGATATATTATTTTCATTTTCAAATTTAAAATGGATTTCCGCAAAGTAACGCCTGACTCAATCAATTCTTGAAGTTAAACGATACTCTGGTTTTACAAGTAGTGGGCCTTACGGACTCAAACCTATCCATGTTCCTTCAAATGCCCTTTTTTATTAAAGTACGAATTCTATTATATCATCAAATTCTAAGTAAGCAGCGTCATCAAACGGAGCAGTGGTGGCCGAGTGGTAACGGCCCGACTTACGAATAGTCACGGGTTCAAACCCAGCCAGGCGCATTACTTTGTGTAGTTTATTTCATCACCACTGCTCTCAAAACGGTAACGGAAGGAAAACATCGTGAGGAAACCGGCATGTTCTAGAACTAAAAATTCGAAGACATGTGACATTCACCAACCCACACTGGGCCCGCGTGCTGGATTACGGCCCATTGCCTCTCCTAGAGAAGAGGCCTGTGTCCCAGCAGTGGGAACGTTAAAAGGCTAATTATGTTTATGCTTATGCTATCAAATCAGTTCCCGCTCTGGGTGAAGTGTCAAACGCTTACCGACTAAAACCTACCCGCGTTTCTACGATTGCCCTTTAATAATATAAGCACATTCAAACGCTATGTAATCAAATTCTAATCAACCCCTAATTCCAAATGCATTTCTACTACTAAATAATTTACTAGTCCAAATAGCCAGCGTTACGTAACGCCGGTCGGTTGCGAGGCAACGGCCTCACAACAGTCTTGACTAGTGCAGTGTAATGGCGCTACCAAGGCCGCCACTGGGACGTCGATACTGACCTGGCTATTAATGTTTGTGAAACTAATATTTGTCGAGGCTCTCTTTTATGTTTAAATCGATTGATGAGTAGCGTGTCCGGTGGTCGCAAATAAATTATACGTTTCTTTCTAGGTCTGCTTACACAAAGCATAGTTTTTAACTCTTAGTATGTTGCTGACACGAGTTTAACTAACAAATGTTTCACGCATAATCATAATCACACCGGGTCACAACTAAATCGAATAAAAAAAAAACACTTTTTAGTGGTTCACTCCCAGCTAAACATACCCATCATAGCGTACGTGGTATAAATTGGTGTAAACAATAAATAAACAAATGATTTCAGCTATCCCGACAGATTTGCTATCATTTATTGAAATTAACAAAAATGCTCATAAAATAAAAACTACTCGACGAAACTGAACTAAATTCTTATGGGGCCAAATGGCAACTATTCTTCATCGAATAAAAAAAAAACAAACACGAAAATCCCTATCTCAAAAACTACTGAACCGATTTTGATGAAACAATATCTAGTACAACAAAAAAAGAATTAGGTACTTAAATCGGACTTGTAGTTCCGGAGATATGCGAACACAAACATAAAAACATACATACATAAACTTTTGAAATTTGGCACATTTGCTCAGACGCTGATATAGACTAACATATACCAAAACTGGGCAGTTCTGGAAATATTACATACATACGGGTCGAATTGATAACCTCTTTTTTTGAAGTCGGTTAAAAATACGTGTCCAATTTTTTTGGAAGCCTATCTGACGAACTACCTGATTCGGTTTTTTTAGTCAACTACCATAGATATAATAAACAAGGAGATATGCCCTGTAGCCGAAAATGTATCGGAACCTGTGTCTCCTGTTTTACCCGGCAACTACTACGCATGCAGTTCAGTAAAAGCAATAGATACGCAGTCGCGCACACACCCGCATTTCTGAAATCGGACTGTACTACACAATCAATTATAAACCTTATCCTAATAAACACAGCGTATATTTACAGTACACCGTGCAACTTACTAACACAAAAACAACGGTGGGTATCGTTGTGCTGTGCAAAAGCAATTTATTTTACATATACGCTAGTGATTGACTAAATCGGAAAGTTATCGATTCTGGCATTTATTACACACATCATGCTGCCCATGTATAACAAATAAATAGCATGAATATGTTGACTCATTTTAAGTAAAGGTCACTAATATATTATCTTAAACATGCCGCGATTACTGTAATGCATTTGAAACCTTATCGAAAGTAAAATACAATTACCATAAAAAGTAAGGAAGTAGCACGAGGATAAGGCATAAATACGATAATTCAAAGCCAAAAACTCTTGAACGATTATGTTAATTATTGTCGCTGTGACATTTGAAAACAAAAATAACATAGTATAAGCAAGAAATATTTTACGATTTGTTGTTTTTCATGATTTTAAAGACAAATATAGTAAAATACTTGTATTTTGATATGGCAAGTGATTCCATAATTAACAAAATTTTGGTTAAGCTTCGGTTTTTACAAGAAAACACTGAACAACACGGCATTCTTATATCTTATCACGCTCACGGTCGGAAGCGCACTAGTTCGCGGATTCGACCATTGCGTAAGACATGGTCGCCCAGACCATGTCGCGTGGACGCCGACACGCCCCCTTGCCACTTCTCCTGTATTTTATATTTCTATGTCAACTACCCTATTGAAATAATTATTGATTGATTGTATTCGTTTAAAATTTACTTTTTACGATGATATCTGAAATATCCGAAATATCCGGACTACCCACATAAATCCGGATAGTGTTTGAATAGTATCCGGATAGTAAGATGAACCTGATAATTGCATGCCCTAGTTACCACAGACGGGCGGCCTATTAGTATAATTATAGTCCTACTAATATTATAAACGCGAAAGTTTGTAAGTATGGATGGATGTTTGTTACTCTTTCACGCAAAAACTACTGACGGATTTGGATGAAATTTGGCACGCAGATGGTTTATAACCAGGATTAATATATAGGATAACTTTTACCCCGATATTCCCACGGGATCGAAACTTATGCGGGTGAAACCGCGGGGCGCTGCTAGTATGAAATAATTTTATAAAGAGGCGCTTATCAACCTGATTCACACGCGTTCTATAGGTATATCAAAATAGAAAACCACATGTTCACCGCAACGCTGTATCGTCATGAGGTTGCGATAACGCGGCTCTTATCTGTCCAGCATGGGTTATACCATCAGCAATCTATCATTCCAGTCACTGCTTTGCTTACAAAAAATATTAAGTGTTAAATACTTTTTTTTTGTGGAAGGGAAATCATCAAATGACTTCTCCCGCTCTGGGCGGAGCGGAAGGGAGTGTCAGACTCTTACTGACTAAAACCCACCCGTGATCCTTCTAGCGTCCCTTGCGTTCCAAGGCCACGGTGACTCTTTCCGAAGAAATTCCGCAACAAGTGCTATGTACTTGTAAACTTAGTTGTATGACAATCAAAACAACAAAGAAAGTGCCATTTTTTGATTGGGATCTGACGACTAATATTTGAGTTATCTCTAATAATGCGTGACTTAGACTACATTGTTCTGATTCTATCTTGTCGATGTAAAATGAAAAATCCCACCAAAAACGTTTTTATCTAAAAATGTTGCCAAGACGAGTCTACGTAGCTTACCCTGTGAAAAAGTTATCAGATCTCGTATAAAGACAAGCTCTAAAGACTGCACGCTCTAAACCTAACAAGCTCTACGTACACCATACTCAAAATACCTATATGAAAAAGTGGTGACACGTCACTGCGGGGTGTCAACTGAAAACCAGGCACTGAGTGTCTGAATCCCAGCAAATGCTGAGATGGTAACCCCTTTCGGTATGGGCACGCTCAACGCAATAGGGATGTTTCCTGAGTAAAAAATATATGATTATGTTGAGTCCATCAGTTAGATTATAGAAAAATATTGGACACGTATTTTTTCCTTTTATGAAATCTATAAAAACTGAGGAAGATACAAAGCATCAAAGATCAGGAGTGGGGGCTTGTGACGTCACGGCTCGCTAAAAATTGTAGCGAGTAGTGACGTCACACGAGTTTTCAACGCACTGTATCGTCTTCTTTTTTTGTTTACGTGAAAAAAGAAAAAATACGTGTCCAATATTTTTTGGAAATCTATCTGACGGACTAATCAGATTTTTTTAGTCAACTACCCTATTCCGTACCTACTATTATTTCTGTTACTTTATCTCTGCTGCTGTACGTTTGTGTCTGTTCCGAATAAATGTTTTCGATTCCATTCTATTCTATTCTATCAGTGCAGGAACAATTTTCGCATCAAACGGCTACATTTCTTACTACAATCCCTTACTCGGCGTTACAAAACGGATGAAAAAGGTAGGGCATTCCAACAGCCATTACGACTACGGGGCCTATTCTATCCAATCGCATAAGTCATCTGAATGGTAGGTATCTGTGACCCAGTTATCACAAAGGGGGCCGCTGGGCCCGTCAACCTGTCCAGATAATGGCCTTCTGATAAATGGACAATAGATGAATGACTATTGTTGGTTATTTACATCTGTAGGCTGGTCCAGAGAGGGGATAACTAAATGAAAACTTGACAGTGACATTCCGATTTCCAACCAAGGAGGGTTGGAAGTTGGGTGATGTCTTCTGTTAATCTCTTATAAAAATTAGGTGTGGAACAACCTTAACATTTAGGGGGATGAAAAATAGATGTTGTCCGATTCGCCACCCTAGCTAATATGCACGCTAAGATTCACGAAAACCGGTCGAGCCATTTCGTAGGAGTTCGACTACAAACAGAGGCAACGAGAATTTTACATAATTATCTATACTAATATTAGAATGAGGAAAGATTTGTATTTTTGTATGTAACGAATAAACTCTAAAACTACTGGACCGATTTCAAAAATTATTTCACCATTAGAAAGCTACATTCACCCTGAGTAACACTGGCTATAGTTTATCCCCATATTCCCACGGGAACGGGAACTACGCGGGTAAAACCGGGGGCGCTGATAGTAAAATATAAAGTTGAAGAGTTTGTTTGAACGCGCTAATCTCAGGAACTATTGGCCCGATTTGAAAAAATCTTTCAGTGTTTAGATAGTCCATTTATCGAGGAAGGCTATATATCATCACGCTATGACCAATAGAAGCGGAACACCAATAAGGAATGTTTAATTAATAACTATTCCACGCGGACGAAGTCGCGGGTAAAAGCTAGTACGAAAATATAAGGGATTGATAACGAGAAATTTCGACAACGTTAGTCAATCCCATACATTGTAACGTCTTGAAAATCCTCCCCCCCCTCCTCACGCCGTCACATTCCACGAAGTAATTTAAGTAAATAAAACATCCAGCATAAGAGCGTATACTTACGCCAAACGGCATTTCATAAAAATTTTCAAGTCGTTATTTTCCGAGATGACTGAACCGATTTTAATGAAACTTCACACACTATTACCAGCAAGATACATAGGTATAAAATTTTTGTTGAAAACATTTTCGATAAAAAGTGTTACAGTTAAATTAGACCCATTTTAAATTTTCCATATTAACATAAATTTCCAGTTATCTTTTTTAAATAAGACATTTCGAAAATGTTCTTAACAAACTTTTTTGGACCTACATATGTATCCTGCTTATATGTGTGAAGTTTCATTAAAATCGGTTGAAATAACGACTTGAAAATTTGTATGAAATGCCGTTTGGCGTATACGCTCATAACCTCGTCCAATTTTAAAGTACCCACATCGTACTCACCCTCATCAATATCAGGAGGCAGACCGCCCACGAAGACTTTGCGGCTGAATCGCTCGCCGTGCTCTGAGCCCGCGGATACCGGCGACGAGCGAGCTGGCGAGCCCAGGGCGCTCACACACATTGATAGACCTGGAACAACCACCAGGTCATTGTGAGCAGATGATCTAGATGAAAAGTGGTGGAAGTCACGTAAGTGTGAGCACGCTCTTTATTGCTTTTTTTGGATGGGATATCATTAAATTAAGAAGTAGCAGTAGTAAAGTAAAAGGTTTACAATAAATTAGCAAAATGTATACGAAGTGAAGATAATGTCCGCAAGTTCAAAAGTAAATTGCATTTATTTTTAATATAAGTATAAGACGTATTACTGTATAGAAGAATTTTTAAATGATAAAATATGACATTGCCAGCCCTAATGTAACTTAATAATATAAAATTGATTGAGTCAGGCGTTACTTTGCGGAAATCCATTTTAACTTTGAAAATGAAAACAAAATATCTAGTTTTAATTTCCGCGAATATTAGTGGGTTGCAGGTATAATATACGCCGTATTTGTAACGGAAAAGATATTTTAGAAAATAGTAAAAAGTCTGGGGTGTATAGGCTGGTCTGTGATGAATGCAATGGGGTGTATGTGGGTCAGACGGGCCGAAACTTTGACATAAGGTATGGGGAACATGTTGCCGCGTATAGAAATGGCCATTCGGACAAATCGAATTTCGCGAAACATTTAATTGATACCGGCCATTCTTTGCGCGACAACAATAGTTTTAATATACTACATATTTGTGATAAGGGTTTCCGGCTGTGTGTTTTGGAACAATTAGAGATTTTTAAACATAGTAATAATAATAATTTTGCACTTTGAAAATGAAAACCAAAATATCTAGTTTTAATTTCCGCGAATATTAGTGGGTTGCAGGTATGCACCTCCCTCCCGCCCGCTATATTATGCACATGCAAGATTACTAGGCAAATGCAAGGATTTTAAGCACATGCAGGAAGGCAATGCAAAACCCAACACCATTACCGACACGTGTTTCGCCTCTCCACGAGGCATCCTCAGGGGACGTGTTGACTCGCTGACCGTTGAGTTGCGACTGAGCATTTAGTACAAGGCACCCCCCTTTTTATACACTGCCACCGTTGGTTATTTGTGTACAACTACCCGCAAACATTCGCAGTAAAGGGGAAGAAACCAAATTCGTCTGGTCATTCAACAGTGCAAATCGAATTTCGCGAAACATTTAATTGATACCGGCCATTCTTTGCGCGACAACAATAGTTTTAATATACTACATATTTGTGATAAGGGTTTCCGGCTGTGTGTTTTGGAACAATTAGAGATTTTTAAACATAGTAATAATAATAATTTTGCACTGTTGAATGACCAGACGAATTTGGTTTCTTCCCCTTTACTGCGAATGTTTGCGGGTAGTTGTACACAAATAACCAACGGTGGCAGTGTATAAAAAGGGGGGTGCCTTGTACTAAATGCTCAGTCGCAACTCAACGGTCAGCGAGTCAACACGTCCCCTGAGGATGCCTCGTGGAGAGGCGAAACACGTGTCGGTAATGGTGTTGGGTTTTGCATTGCCTTCCTGCATGTGCTTAAAATCCTTGCATTTGCCTAGTAATCTTGCATGTGCATAATATAGCGGGCGGGAGGGAGGTGCATACCTGCAACCCACTAATATTCGCGGAAATTAAAACTAGATATTTTGGTTTTCATTTTCAAAGTTAAAATGGATTTCCGCAAAGTAACGCCTGACTCAATCAATTTTATAATTTTGCACTGTTGAATGACCAGACGAATTTGGTTTCTTCCCCTTTACTGCGAATGTTTGTGGGTAGTTGTACACAAATAACCAACGGTGGCAGTGTATAAAAGGGGGGTGCCTTGTACTAAATGCTCAGTCGCAACTCAACGGTCAGCGAGTCAACACGTCCCCTGAGGATGCCTCGTGGAGAGGCGAAACACGTGTCGGTAATGGTGTTGGGTTTTGCATTGCCTTCCTGCATGTGCTTAAAATCCTTGCATTTGCCTAGTAATCTTGCATGTGCATAATATAGCGGGCGGGAGGGAGGTGCATACCTGCAACCCACTAATATTCGCGGAAATTAAAACTAGATATTTTGTTTTCATTTTCAAAGTTAATAATATAATTTATCACTTCTTTATGCATATAAAAATAATAAATAATTGATTAAATTTTGCTTTTGTATAAATTGAATTTAACATGATACCTATTAAGTTAATTATCCTAATATATTTGTACACCAATTTTTTTGGTAGGACGCTGAGCTCGACTGTATTTTTAAATAAGACCTATATTTTTTGTACCTGTGTTCACAAATAAAGATTGATTTGATTTGAATTACTTCTCTTGCTCTGGGTGGAGCGACCAAAACTCATCCGTGTTCCTCCAAACGATGGGAAATAATCAAATGACTTCTTCTGCTCTGGGAGGAGTGGAAAGGAGTTTCAGACTCTTACTGACTAAAACCCACCCGTATTCCTCCTAGTATCCTTTACGTTCCAGGGCCGCGGTGACTCTTTCGAACAAATTCCGCAACCCTAGCAGGCACCGACCCTATGGGGCCCCGTCCCTGGTGCTGACAGCTCCTTGAGACGCGCGTGGAACACAACGCGACTCGGCCTGGTTGTAATCGGACGGCGAGCCACCCACGCTCACCATCCACAGGCGTCAGCCACTGCACAATAGCACAGCGGCCGACTTGTCTCTGGAGGAGGCTGCAATGGGACCATTACTGGCACTCCATTTCAGCCCCCTCCCGAGTGTGTCCTTTATGCCTTGAGTCTGTTTTAGTTTCACTGACCGGCTGCCGACCGATTTCCTGAGCCTGGACGGGCACGCAGACCTCTCCACTCGCAGACCATTAAACCTCATCACCCTAGGAGGAGTTCTACTATTGTAGATATGTCTGAGGGATACTGACCGGCAGCCGACAGCCTGGAGACCACATCCTGTGCCTGATCGGGCACGGAGGGCGAGCCTGCGCCAGCCGCGCCCCCCGCCACCGCCGCCTCCTCCACGCCGGGGAAGAACGGCGACTTGCCTGCAGACAAAGGAAAACAATATTACTACGGATTTACTAAAAAAAAAAAACTAAAGTTATTTAAATTAGGATGAGAGCAAGTACTTTTTGAATACCAAAGTTCTACATAAAAGACGACCCCCAAACCGCCCGCCCGTCACCACTTCCTAGTGTTTTAGCGGGTATGAAAAAGTAGCGTAACCAGTGAACGCAAATAAAACATGGAAGCATTCCAAACTAAAAAAAATGACCCAAAGCACATTGCGCCGCGGCGGGGCTTACCGATTGCGCCGCTCACGTGTTTAGTTACACGGCCTATTCGTTACAAGGTAATTTAAACCCAAATACTTGGGAAATAAGGTAAATTTTTAACTGTGCATTGTCTTAGCAATAATGTTGTTGGTGCGGTTCGGCGAATCAGCGACGAGGTTTCGATGTGTGAGTTTGTTTGGATTTTTGGGTCACGATTCGCGCTTAGATCCCTTGAAGTAATGCTTCCGTGTTTTATTTGCGTTCACTGAGCGCAACTAAATCACTTACGGGCACTAATTTTAAATGTCACAATGACAACCATCCACGAACAGGAGATCGAGACTACAAAATAACAGCCGCATAGTTCGATCTTTGAAGTACCTAAAGCAGAGCTTATTGTGGTAGTTAGGTAAATGGCTGATCATAATGATCATCCATTATTGCCAACACTACAGTCATAAAACATCAAAAACTAGATTCTTTATACAGTATGTTAAATAACAGAGGGCGTTCCTTTAAATTCGTTAATCTATATCATTAATAGATTAAAATAAAAATATCAGAATAGAAAAGTAAGGATAAAAATAATCCGAATTAAAAAAAAATTGACAATAAATTCGAAATATCCTGTTTAAAATCAAAATAGTATCGGAATAGTACCTACTCGTAGTAGCAATGCCCAAACCGGCAAGTACGCGTGTACAGAGTGTTTCTTTAACGTATCAATTTTTAGTGAATATTTTGATATTAAGAAAAAAAAATTTTTTTTTAATCAAATATGGATGCTATACTATTGCGGGTTAACGGGAACGCCCTCTGTTAGTTAACATATTGTATAAAAATAACAGTTTTCAGTGTGATGAGTAGGCTCAGCAAATGTTGAGCAGTGTGCAGCATATCCACAACGCTGATTTACAACCCGCCGCAGTTATCGAAACCTCTCCGTGGCTTGGAAAGTACGCTAAACCATTGGTGGGCTGTCATATGAAGAGGGTCCACTTCAATAATGATGAAAGTCCATTTTTGTAAAAATTCTAAGTAAGCCCGTCATTCAGCCACTGGATATCTGTGGTTGGTATTCTCGTTAACAAACTTAGCAATATTACTTAAAAATCCCGAAAGTCAGTGCACGCATAAATTAGATAAAAGGTTCTCAAAGTCCTGGTTGTTAAAAATCACTAAGTAATTATATATTTTTACTTAGTTCTTAAATAAAAAGCTTGAGTAAAGAAACAATAAAATATCAATAATAAAAATGTGCTGTAACCGATAGTGTATTATGTTCATACCTTTAGACACGACTTTCCTGTTCCCATTAATACAATTGAAACGCAATTATCTCAAAACGAGGTAACAAGGACATTCATCGTTATTGCAGTGGACCCTTTATATGTAGATCTTTGACAGTCATTAGTAGGAATAGTCCAAAGCCAGAATATCTGACACTAGTCTTGCCAAGTCACATTATCCAGGGAATTTTGGTACTCGTACATGTACATGGAAATGCCTTATATAGCTAACAACCTGATAAAATAGGTGCACAACTAAATAAAATAGTCAACACGTAAACATTTACAGTCGACACAGACGTGACCTCGAGTGACCCTACAGAGGTCACAATTTTTAACAGGTCATCGAACTACAAATCCAGTGTGTCCTGCCAATTGGGGTGGCACCGTTGCTATGTAAAAACTAGGACAGTGACAAGTTTTTAAAAGTGGAGAAAAGGTGTAAATATGTTTTTTCGGGATTCCGTAATCAAAAAGTTCCTGAAACTGAATCCGATTACCAAATCTCAATAAATTGTCCATCTATCGGTCAGCGGTCTGTCTCGTGAACCGCAATAAGTACCTATACAATTGAAATTTTTACATTTGTATTTTTATTGCCGCTGTTACAACAAATAATAATAATAACTTTACAATTAATTACAAGCCTTGACTGACATAGCTTGGGTCCCTGGTACCTGTGGGCTATCATTTTTCATATTTTGTTTTTTTTTTAAATTATTTTATGTTTTACTAGCGACTCGCCCTGGCTTCGCACGGGTGCAATGTTGATATTAAATCTCTGCTATATTATGCATGTAGTATACATATAAACCTTCCTCTTGAATCACTATGTATTAAAAAAAACCGCATCAAAATCCGTTGCGTAGTTTTAAAGATCTAAGCATACATAGGGACAGACAGCGGGAAGCGACTTTGCTTTGATTTGTAATTTTTGAGAAATATTTAAAAATGTATTGTTTAAGTTACAAATATGTATAAAAGAGAATAACTTGAATTTTATCCCATATAAGAAATTTGATTTACTCAATAATATGGTACGAAGCCTTAGCTAAATAATATCAGTCGTACGGGTCCGTCTTCAAGGTTAAGCAACCCATGCCAAGGTTGGTCTGTGGATGGATTGACCATCTTAACATACCCGAGTTTCCTCAGCGCCTCGGTAATCACGTTAAGCCGTGGGTCCCAGCCGTCAACTGTGGCAGTGGGGTTACGGATTGTCAGAAATCAGTAAATCTGACTCTAGTCTTGCCAAGAATTACTATCGTGTTAACCAGTTAATGGGTAGTGGAAGTCTGGAAGGCAGCCGCTCCACGTAAAATACTGGCATTTACCTGACTCAGGTCTGACTGGAAGCCGACCCCAATATAGTTGGGAAAAGGCTTGGCAAATGATATTTAACCACGGCACACAATCCCTCAACAGCTGAAGGGATTTCGATTAAAGTTGGCGCACGAGTGACTTGGATTAGGTCTAATGGATCTTTAATCCAGGTACTTAAAGTTTCCATGGGATAACAAAACACTTTTAACGCGGGCGAGGCATCGGCCAGATAGTCTTTGTCGAATAGACGAGGATTGGTTATGGTATTATTTTAGTCATCAATATCCTAAAATACAAGATCTTTTATTTTTATATGTCACTAGCATCGCCCCGCGGTTTCACCCGCGATGTTCCCGTTCCCGTGGCAATACGGGGATAAAATATAGTCTATGACACTCCACAATAACGTAGCTTTCTATGGGTGAAATAATTTTGAAAATCGGTTCAGTAGATTCGGAGATTACCCCTTACAACGTCACAAACTCACAAACGTTACCTCTTTATAATATTAGTATAGATTTCTTACTGGACGCGGTGACTCTTTCGAACATATTCCTGCACCATATCAGGCACTGACCCTATGAGACCCCGTCTTCTTTGCTGACATATCTTTGAGGCGCGCGTGGAACACGACGCGCCGTCGACCCGGGCCTGGCTACCTATTATGACGTCTTAAATCCATCATGATTTCTGTGTCAGAGAGAGACGGATTTACACAAGACGAATAGCACTATCTCTTTCCCTCACACGAATCATGATAGCATTGGCACTTCGTAATACGGCCACTGGTTGTTATCGTCCAGCGAGCCACCCAGCGCTCGCCGTCCGCAGACC
Organism: Hecatera dysodea; assembly: GCA_905332915.2. Classification (NCBI taxonomy): domain Eukaryota; kingdom Metazoa; phylum Arthropoda; class Insecta; order Lepidoptera; family Noctuidae; genus Hecatera; species Hecatera dysodea. Next base: position 4,898,802 of record HG995317.1, on the reverse strand, counting down.
CAATTCATGGTTACCCTACCGCGTACAGAATTTTACGACTGCAACATTGACACCGCAATCCCTACTTATTTAAAAAAAACTAAGTCTCATAGCTTATCTTCTACAAAACTATTAGACGGATTTTGATGTGGTTTAAGCAATAAACTTTCAGGGATTTCAAGAAAACTTCTGACTGTTGTGGTTTGCATTAATGTTTTTTTCAAACATGGTGATTCTGCAGCAGATTTCTAACTGTATACATGTCACTGGAAAATTTGCAAACGCTGTTAGATTGTAAAATATCGCGTGAAATTGTAAACTATTTTTTCTAGTTTACAAAGTCACGGATATATTGGAAACTATTGAATTTGGATGGGATTTATTCTATAGAAAACGATTTTTTTCACAATAGATATATCGAGTAATTTAATATAATCTAATAAAGATTTTAATAAGATCCTACGGATTTTGCAATTACATAAAACAATTTACACAATTGCACAATTATATAAAAGTATCTATGAACAAAAGGAAAAATTATTTTACTATAGAACTGTCGTGGAGTTTTCTTCACGATTTTTTCCATAGAGATCTACGCTTTGAAACGTGCTAACGTCATGTTTTTGACTGCACGCGGCTTTGACAATAAAAATAAAGTAAGTGTGAATGGTGAATTTGAAATAAATCCTCTGAATTTGAACCAAAGGTATTCCCGGAATAATGGCCGATTCCCGTTGCCCGTTGAGCTCCTTAAAGTTCTAAGTTTGAGCTACACGGTAACTGACAAATGCTTGCAATGTCTGGACAGTGTCCGTTCTACGAAGAGCCAAAGCTACCAAGATTCAGTGTGAGGGAAAGGGATAGTGCTATTCGTCTTGTGTAACTCCGTCTCTCTCTGACACAGAAATCATGATGGACTTAAGACGTCATGGTAGGGCTGCAGGTCCACTCAAATCTGTGTGGCACTTTTCTCAATAGGCCGCCTCAGACATTAACCTACATGGTTCTCATATGATTTGACCAGTACGGATTGTATGCACTTCAAAAGAGACTAGGACCTCTGAATTTGTTTCAGTGTTTCTTCTCAGGGTAGTCGGCTAGGAAACACCGGCCTTATCTAGCTTAAAATGACCTGACATATTGGCCGTGTAAAAGTGTTATGTTTAATCTACTTACAAAATAAATGTACATATTTTATCATTCCCATGTGAAATGACGACACGAGCGTCGCCGCGTGAACTAGCTAGTGCTAGTCTGATGATAAGACTTATTGCTCTATCATTACACCGTGATATACATAGCATTAGCATTACCTTAATATTTGGCAATTGTTGCTATAAATTTTAGCTAACGCAACCGACTTGACATCTAAACAGAGATGTCTGCCAGGTACCTAATTATGTATATATATTTCAATATATGTGCTCGACCATCTATTTAATGTCATTTTCACGGCTAAACGAGCAGGCATATAACAATGGTTGCGGAATTTGTTCGAAAGAGGCACCGCGGCCCTGGAACGCAAAGGGCACAAGAAGGATCACGGGTGTGTTTTAGTCAGTAAGAGTCTGACACTCCCTTCCGCTCCGCCCAGAGCGGGAGAAGTCATTCGATGATTTTCCATAAAAAAGGCATATAACAATAATGTAGGTATCCTGTATGAGTACGCATCTTGCACAGCCGATCAACTTTTTTTGGCAAAAAAATGCCAAAGCAAGGATGCATTTATTGCTTTCTGGGTTAGGTTAAATGTGAATGTGCCTAAAACGTTTCGTATTGTAATTTAATCTTTATTAAACTATATTTTGAGAACTATTTTCAAAAGCTCGTGCCGTGAGAAGAAGAAACCTAATTAACATTCCTACTACGCAAGTTTTTCAGACAAAATTCAGTGGCGTAGCTTGCCTTAGACGGGCCCTGTATCAAAGTGTGTTGAGGGGCCCAACAGTAGTTTTTTTATAAAAGAAACGAAAAATGCTCCAATCGAATTAAAAAAAAACTATATTGATTTGAAAACAAATTTAAAGGACCAAATTTGTTAAAAATAAAGAGTAACATTCGTATTTTTTTTAACTAATCTGAATTATATATTAACTCGGTGTATTGTGATTAAACTAAACTTTTGGCACAGCAGTTATTAAAAAAAAAATGTTTATAACCTATACCTGAAGTAAAATATTACGGATAATATTTTAGGATTTTTTGCATACACACATTGGGGGCCCCTGTAGCCTGGGGGCGTATATTTGATACGACTGATACGGCGGTAGCTACGCCCCTGACAAAGTTTTATACAAGTTTCTAACAAAATTTTTATAGATACCTACCACATCTATTACATCCCTAGTCTACACTTATATTATAAAGAGGAAAGATTTGATTGTTTTTTTGTTTGTTTGCATTGAATAGGCTCTGAAACTACTTGACCGATTTGAAAAATTCTTTCACTGTTGGGAAGCTACCACTATCTCCTATAGATAGGCTATATTTTATCCCCGTTTTCCCACGGGAACGGGATCTACGCGGGTGAAACCGCGGGGTGCTGCTATAATCTATATAATTAAACGATGTACCTAGCTTTTCTCCAAATTTGTTGGGGAACTCCTTTGTATCTATACGGCTGCTAATGAACACCAGTATTCTTCATTCATGGAGCGACCGTCTCCAAACAAGCTTTGTAGACCGTACATTTCAAATTAAAAGGACATATAGACAAGAAATACTAAGGATTTAAAAAAGGCAAGGCTCTTGTTCGATTTTCAGGGTCGGAAAAGGACTGAAAACGTTTTTTAAGTCATCAATAACGCCTTAAATAACGCGACATTATTTACCGTAATAAATAACTCGTCAGTTAATTAAAAGATTCATCTAGTTCAATTCATAATTATCAAAGTCAATGACATTAATATAAAATGTGTCCACCATTTTGGAAAAGTGCCAAAAGAATAGTTATTTAGACGAGAGTTAAATGGATTTGTTAGTAATATCTGTGCCATAACAGCAGAGGTAATGAAATAATATCTTGCATACAATTTTGTAATTAGTTTCGACCCGTAGATTTGCTCCCTTAGCATTTTTACGGGAACTGCATTTCAACGGCATATTAAATGGTCTATGGACATTCAATTCTCATCATCTGCCTAGCCTTTTCCCAACTATATTGGGGTCGGCCACAAATCGGATCCAGCTGAATACCAGTATTTAACGTGGAGCGGCTGCCTACCAGACCTCTACAAGTTTACCGTTCAGATAAAATATATTCTCAAAAGTTGTGTGACGATCGTGTTTTACGAGGCAAACTTGACCAGAAATCGCCCAGCAGTGATTCCCAAGTAAAAAAAAATATGATTCTATTTAGGTCGTCAGTTAAATGATAATGATAAATGATATTTATGTGAGTAGGTTAAATATAACACTTTTACACGTCCAATATTTCTTGTCATTTTAAGCTAGAGCAAGCCGGTGTTTCCTAGCCGACTACCCTGAGAAGAAACACCGAAACAAACGCAAAGTAGCTAGTTAGATTATTGTAAAAATGTAGGGGCACATAGGTATTTTATGCTTTATCAAATCAATAAGATAAAAATCGACGAAGATAAAAAGCATCAAAAATCAGGAGTGGGGGCTTGTGACGTCGTGGTAAAAGTTATAGCACGTAGTGACGTCACACGAGTTTTCAGCGCACTGTATCGTTTTCGTTTTTTATTTACATGAAAAGAGAAAAATACGTGACCAATGTTTTCGCTTTCAGCGATAAGGCCGCTGCCCGCCCATTGTGTCACCCAATGTAATATTTTTAGAAGTAATTTTTGTGATTACTATTGTATCGTCTGTGATGACTGTCAAACTGATTAACAATATAATTGAAAATAGGGGTCAAGTTAAAGCACATACAATAATATCACGCATTAATTCCCTAAACCGGCTAAGCAGAGTTGTATCTATAGTAAACTGAACCTTGATCATGAATAAAAAAAACTGGAGAAAAAAGTCACAAGAAAACGCATATAAAATTTCCCACATTATTTCACTCGTACGGTAGAAAAAAGCTGGAATATGGTATTTCAGCGTAAAATGTAGGTAGGTAGTAGATATAAGATTCAACATAAAACCGTACTGAAAATCTTTACGATTGTTCCCTTTGGAATAGACAGTGACATTTTAAAACGCTTGGCGACTGGTTGTGTCATTTTACTAGAATTAAAAGCTATGTCGTCTTTCGCATAACGTGGCCCTCTGCCTATCCTACTAAGGAACTCGCTTGAAAATATAAGAAAAATAAAAATAACTCACTCTTTCTATACGGGAACCTCGGGCCTCTAATAAAAGGTGTAACCAGAGGAATAGTATGCACCGACATAATATTTTACACGATTACTTTCGAAATTGCGACTTTATCAACGAGAAAAAAATATGCAAAAACACGTTTCTATATTTTTCTTCGAAAAAATCGTGTGACCCGGCTGCGACGGACTACGCGAATGGAAAAAAAATAGGATCGACAAATGTTCCAAATTTGAAATAATATTTTTTGAATCTAGCATGCCATGCCAGCGGTATTCGATCGAGTAACGATACTAACCGTTTTAAATAGCCGCTTAATAACGTTAAAATAACTTTGATAATTTATGTACGTGTTGGTATTTTATGAATGAATGATATTTTTTTTCGTTCAATGCCAAGTGGTAATGAACTTACTAATAAAGTTTTTAATGAAATTTCTATTTTCTCCTACTAAAACAAAAGGCATTATTTCGTATCCGTATTTTAATAGTAACCTTCAAAAAATCTCTATGATATTTTAAACTAGCTGCTGCCCGCGACTTCGTCCCCGCGGAATCCCCGATTTTAAAACATTCTTTATCGCTACTCCGCTCCTATTGGCTTAAGCGTGATGATATATAGCCTAAAGCCTTCCTCGATAAATGGTCTATTCAACCCAAGAAGAGAAGAATTTTTCAATTCGAACCAGTAGATCCTGAGATTAGCGCGTTCAAACAAACAAACAAACAAACTCTTTAGCTTTATAATATTAAAGTATAGATTTTTCACGAAGCGACTGGCTCTGACCATGGATGGCAAAGAAGTATAATAACGTTATTGTGAAAATAACCATACACAAATGCTTGAATTGGTCTGTTTATTTGTTTTTAAAAGTTTTTATTGCTACATCTTATGATAATAAAAAAGTGCGTTGCTCTTCTGCCTACCGAAAACGATGCATTCGCCTTGACATGCCCGTATCGCATCTAGCACATAGTCAATGTCGTATTGCAGCACCCACTAACACGCCAAGTGTCGCAATGCTGATTCGAGTTAACGTTCGCCGCAGAGTTGCGATTTGTCGCTGCGACTGGCGGACGATATTTCAATAAGTTATAACTTATAACCAGAGGTCGGAATTAGGTAGAGTTATTTTTGCACTTGCATCGAAATGTTGATATTAATATGGATCTTTCCGGGGTTTTTTTATAGAAAATCCCGTGTGGCCAGCAATATTACAAATAAATAATGATAAAACCCTCAGAAATAGATAAAACAAAGATAAATAATTAACATACAATGTTTATGGGTATTTACATTAATTCACAATACAATTTACTAATAGTCGTAAACAAATTCTCATACTTATACTTCGCCTTTTTTATAAATACGAAAATACTTTTGCTTCTAGCCTAGACTCGTGAGGTTTTGCTAATTCAAACGGCCCATCAGAATAACTGTCCTTATTCGATTCATTCAAAATACCACTAAGATTTGAAGTGGTCGCTTCCGACATTGTATTCTGTATAACTTTTGTCGTTGATGTAAATTTGGCAACGACGCGCGTGCAGTGGTTTAAATTGATTAAAAGTAAAAAAACTTTATTTTTTTTATTTAATAAATCACGGGATTTGAGGCATATCCACTTTATTCTTTCGCTGTATGAAATCAGTGTAAATACATAAAAAACTCGACCTAACTCCGACCTCTGCTTATAACTAACCGATGCTCTTTATATGTATATTTCAAAATGTCAACCTCATCCTTTGGGCCTTCGTTGTGGATTTTGGCCCAGTTTTTCAGTCTGAAAGGAGGCCTTTACATTGTAGGCTGTATACTGGCATGCTTCTGTTGCTAAAAAATAATATGGTGAATAGGTAATTGATATAAAGGTTGATAGACATGTTAGGAAGACGACAATATAATGCGCAGACTCGTAGGTAATTTGAATAAAAGGATAATCTGTGGTAAATCACGAAATATTTAAATGCCATAGACACTTTTTTCAAGATTTTTTTTTCGGGTTCCTTACTATAACTCAAATAATTTCTTTATCCTGTGCGTCCAGACCCGTTAGGGGTCAGGGGGCAGACGCGAGGGGTCGCGGAGGTACCGAGTTGAAATATCAAATAAGTACATAAGTCTTCTAAGCCAATCTAATAAACATCGCGGCCATTTATGCGACAAAATCAAAACCCTTAGGGTACCTTCTTTAGGGATGGGAAATCATCAAATGACTTCTTCCCCTCTGGGCGGAGCGGAAGGGAGTGTCAGAGTCTTACTGACTAAAACCCATCTGTGTTCCTTCTAATGCCCGCCGCGTTCTGGGACCGCGATGATTTTTTCGAACAAGTTTTGCCACCCTCTTTTTTTTTTTTTTGTTTTTTCTGGATTGCAAATCGTCAAATGACTTCTCCCGCTCTGGGCGGAGCGGAAGGGAGTGTCAGACTCTTACTGACTAAAACCCACCCGTGATCCTTCTTGTGCCCTTTGCGTTCCAGGGCTGCGGTGACTCTTTCGAACAAAATCCGCAACCCTAGCAGGCACTGACCCTATGGGGCCCCGTCTACGTTGCTGACGGCTCTTTGAGGCGCGCGTGGAACACGACGCGCCGTCGACTCGGGCCTGGTTGCTATCGGACGGCGAGCCACCCATAGCTCGCCATCCGCAGGCCCGCGCCTACGGTGGCCGGGAATCGCCCTGCGTTTCCCGACGCCCGGGGCGTCTTCTTCTGTTGCGGCGGCTGGGGCGTGAGGTTTCCCTCTCACGCACGCGTTCCGCCTCCTCCTTTGCTAGCATTACTGCTTCGCAGAAGGAGGCGACCGCTTCCCATGCCTCCTCGCTCCGGACCATGGCTTGAACCAGGGCCGGACGCGAGAGGTTGTCGCCGCCGATCGCCTCGACGAGGACACGGCGGTGCTCCGCCCAAGCAGGGCAGACCTCCAAGTTTTGCCACCCTGGCAGACCTACTTCCCCTTGCTAGGTGTTCTGTAAACAAGTCGTTGGTGTGCCTATCTATGTATACTAATATGTTAAATAAATAAATAGTGCAAGTCAGACTCGTGCTTGTTCGTATTTTTTCTTAAAAATTTAGTTTTACAGTGGAAAGGTACCCTTCTTTTTGGGTTTAGATAAAATACTTATTACAAGCAGCGCCCCGCGGTTTCGGAATATGGGGATAAAATATAGTGTAGCTTCCCACCGGTGAAAGAGTTTTTCAAATCGGTTCAGTGGTTCCTGAGATTAGCGCGTTCAAGTAAACAAACAAACTCTATCTATAGATTTATAATAAATACTCAAAATTACAAGATGATACTACTGCCAACTTCTTACGAATGTGTTCGCGAACTTTAACTTTGAAGGTTAATCGGTTGGTGGTCATCCTGGTTTACGGGGGTAGCGTATTCCACAGAGAAATAGACTGAACGAAGAAAGAACAGTGGATTAAGTGGATTAAGTCAGTATGAGATTGTGATATTGTAAGAAGCGGTTATTTGATGAGCGTAGATTTCGATAGTGGATAGCGCAAATGTATTGAAAATGAGGGGCTAAATAACTGGGTGTCATAAGGGGGGGAGGGAGGTAGTTGGAGGGATATTTATTTCCGGAACACCGCAGTATTAGAACAGAATGTCGTATTGCGGCAAATAACATTCACGGTAACAGTGTCGCATTGCTAAATTGACTGGTCAAAGGAGGTTACCACGCTAAGCAGTTTGCTGCTAGATTTTCTCGTATTTACTACCCAGTGGAGCAGTGGTGGCCGAGTGGTAACAGCCCCGACTTAAGAATTGTAGGTCGCGGGTTCAAACCCAGCCAGGCGCATTACTTTGTGTAATTTATTTCATCACCACTACTCTCAAAACGGTGAAGGAAAACATCGTGAGAAAACCGACATGTCCTAGAACCAAGAATTAAAAGACATGTGACATTCACCAACCCGCACTGGGCCCGCGTGCTGGATTACAGCCCATTCCCTTTCTTAGAGAGGAGGCCTGTGTCCCAGCGTGGGAACATTAAAAGGCTGATTATGCTATGCTACTACCCATCTAACTCTTAATTCAATCGGCATTCGAGGCAAAAATACTGGTATTCAGCTCATTCTGGTATGACTGGGAGCCGATCCCCAATGTATTTGGGAAAAGACTAGGCAGATACCTAATTCTTGTAATAGAACTCTTATAAGACTCTAAGGCCCTTGCCCACGGCGACTTTTTGTAGCGATGCAGTCGCGCGTTTAGCAAACGCGCGACAGCATCTCTTCTAACGCGTGTTAGTCGCATTTGCAACGCACTACTAATGCGCTACTGCATCGCGATTGTATCGATACACATTTGCAACGCGCTACTAACGCGCTACTGCATCGCGATTGTATCGATACAAACGCGCGACCGCGTCGGACGTGACAAATGTTGCCTCAACGGAGTTCATCTTGCAACTGTACTGATTCAAGGTATTTTTGTGTCGTAACTGCATCCCGACCGAATCGCGATAGTATCGCGACCGAATTGCGTTTGAATCGCGATCGAATCGCGTTTGTATCGCGACCGAATCGCGTTTGCATCGCGACTGAATCTGGTCCCGTGGGCGAGGGCACACAGCTAGCGACAGCTTCGCGTCTGTATCGATGCCTACGCGCGACAGCATCGCGACTGCATCGCTACAAAAAGTCGCCGTGGGCGAGGGGCCTAAAATGTCATAAACTGAAAAAGATGGATGAGAATAGAGTACATGTAGCGGAAATGAGAATGTTGAGATGGATGTGTGGAGCAACGAGGATGGATAAAGTGAGAAATGAGTACATTAGAGGCAGTTTAAAAGTGGCGCCAGTGACGGAAAAGTTGAAAGGAAACCGCTTGTCTTGGTATGGTCATGTGAAAAGGTGGGATGAAACACATGTAACTAAAAGGGTTATGAATATAAATGTGGATGGATGGAAAGGTAGAGGTTGGCCAAAGAAACGATGGATGGATTGTGTGAGCAGTGATATGAAAGAAAAGGGAGTTAGTGATAGCGTGACGGCTGACAGGACGGAATGGAAGAAAAAAACGTGTTGCACCGACCACAAGTAACATGGGATATGGGCAGGAAGATGATGTTATGTCGTAAACTGTCCATGTCGTATTGCAGCCATAACATAAAATGTCGCAATGCAGGGTCACGGTTTCCGTGGACTGATATTAGCATAATCAGCCTTTTAACGTTCCCACTGCTGGGACACAGGCCTCCTCTCTAGGAGAGGGAATGGGCCGTAATCCAGCACGCGGGCCCAGTACGGGTTGGTGAATGTCACATGTCTTCGAATTTTTGGTTCTAGGACATGCCGGTTTCCTCACGGTGTTTTCCTTCACCGTTTTGAGTAATGCGCCTGGCAGGGTTTGAACCCGCGACCTACAATTCGTAAGTCGGAGCCGTTACCACTTGGCCACCACTGCTCTCCTGACTGATATTAGGAACAGGTAAAATCGAGCGTGACTTTGTTTGTAAACAACAAGCTTACTTTCACGCACGCCTAAATCGCTGAACCGATTTTGATGATTTTTGATAGGTACTTACAGAGATAGACGGGACTCTGGAGATGGTTATAGGTGTAATATAAATATGTATTAACAAAAGCTAGTACTGTATAATTTTATATTATTTATTGAATGCAATTTATCAATAGGTTAACAATTTTGTGGAGATATACATTTTTAGTATTAAGCTACCGAAATTTTAATCAAAACATGGCATTACCTAAATCATTTTATATTCATTTTATTCGAATAAATTAATGACATCTCGTGAATATCGATATGAAGAGGTCACGAATTTCGATGGCGGCAAAACGCAAATTACAGACATTGTTTTAATTTTGTCTATGCGTGAAACATGCATGGTATATGTCACGTCCTTAGTGAAAATGACATACGAGATACCTACTGTAGGTATTTTGTTGCGGAATTTGTTCGAAAAAGTTACCGCGGCCCTGGAACACAAAGGGCACTAGAAGGACCACGGGTGGGTTTTAATCAGTAAGAGTCTGAGTGTCTGACACTCCCTTCCGCTCGGCCCAGAGCGGGAGGATGATTTCTGATTTTCCATCCATTATAAAGGGTATTTCATTACTTTGTGTAGTTAATTTCATCACCACTGCTCTCAAAACGGTGAAGGAAAACATCGTGAGGAAACCGTTATGTTCTAGAATCAAAAATTCGAAGGCATGTGACATTCACCAACCCGCACTGGGCCCGCGTGCTGGATTACGGCCCATTCTCTCTCCTAGAGAGGAGGCCTCTGTCCTAGTCATAGCAGTGGTAACATTAAAAGGCTGATTATGTCTAAAGGGTATTTCACCAAAGGAGGTCGTGAAACGACTATGTATCGACCTTTTTTATTGACGAGAAGTAAGTGCAGCAGAAAAGGACCTTTCTTCCTCCCTAACACAGAAAAAGAACATTACGGTCTAGTTTTAAAAATGCCCTTCACTAGCAAAGGCGTAGTTCATTCAGCCTTCAAGAGACAATTTACTGGTACCCCACGTAATTGTATGAGACATCATGCACGTGTCGTTTGACGCAGTTTCATTGTTACCTCTGTCATTAAAATCAATAGTTAATGAGTTAGACTGAAGTTGAATACTAAATGCACTGCAGAAGACCTAATTCCCACGACGGTCGATTGTACTCAAGGTAGTATGGTATTTATTTTATATGGTAACATTTTATGTGGAGCAAAATATATGTATGGTTTTTCTGTGCTCTAGTTAGTTATTTATTTCTTTATTAATTTCCTTGTCAGCAGATATCATAATAAAACTTATATCAAAAATAACACACCATAGACAAACTGTCACCAAAAGCCATTTGTGACAGTAAAATTGGCGGGAAGTCGGGAACAGTCTTCCACATGCTTTTCATGCTTGAAAATGGTACGAAACTTATGAAAGTAGTAATCGAGACTATCAGAATGATTACCATTGCTAAATAAAATGAATTTAGAGCAAAACAAAAATATTAAAAACTATCTTACCGACACGCAATACTGAGTCACAGCCAGAAAATCGGCTTTAATGCTTACCTAAGGCCTATTTGTACAAACTACAAAAAACTTTGTTTTTATTATAGCCTTATATGTCGCATACAGTTTAATTTGGTCGAAAATGTATCCTAAAAGCCTGACTACGTCCGGCTTTATCCAGACGCCTGGCAACCCTAACTCCATGTGAAGCAAAAATCAAAAACCCGGAACCACATACCAGAGCAATTCCCATACAAACGTCAGCTGTCATACAGAAACTCAGAACTCCCCTTTCGGATGTCGGATAGCTCAGCTGAGAGGATGTAACTCATTACCAGCGACCTCCATACTTGATTATTATTACGGCAAGTACACACAGATGGAATGGAGCGTGCGCAGAGTAGACCGATGAATGAAAAAAATATCGATAACCATAGAGCTCTAAACGCAAAAAAAAAAAATATGGCGGTACTAAATCAGCCAGTCTGTTCTGTCAAATGCTACACCGTTTAAACTTAGGTGGATGAACTCGCAGAATCGCATCACAAAATAATCTTTTTTATTTTTCACTTTTTTGTGGTATATTAACCCCCCCCCCCCCCCCGAACGTACCAATCTGATTGTTGTAAACAATAAACAAACATGCGATTTCAGCAATCCCGAAAGATCTGCTATCATTTATGGATTTCCGTTTCCTATCATCTCTGTTCTTCATCAAATCTTCATCAAACTAGTAAGGGACCATCTTGAAATAGTAAGATACTCTTCCAAACCATCGTACACAATTTTATTTTTTGATTTTACATCGACAAGAGTGAATGAATGAGAACATCATCAATGTAGTCGAAGCCACGCATTATTAGGGATAACTCAAATACTGATCGTCAGATCTCAATCAAATTTAAATAGGACCACCACACGTCCACAAAAAAAATACAGCCGTATTGAGAACCTCCTCCTTTTTTGAAAGTCGGTTAAAAATAGCATGTGGATGCAAATGAGCAAAACTTGTCATCGTAGCCGAGGCAGTTTAAGGAGCTGAGAGACTGCAATGGCATTTATGCTGACGTATTTAAGACGCGTTTGACCACTATCTCACCTGATGGGTAAGCGGTGACGTGGTCGACAAGATGTAGCACGCTTGCCTAGAAGTAATCTGGAGTCATATAAAAGCAAAAGCAGCAACATCCTTGTTTACTGATAAGGCTCTAGGCGACTTTTTATTTGACGTTGCATGACAGTAGCATAAAAATAGAGCATGGGATATTGCTGTTTTGGCCACCAACCCAAATTTAAAATGTTTATTAAGTACAAGAGAATGCTAGTTTTGATTCAATTTTAAGATACGGGTAAGAAAAGTTGATGTAACACTATCATACTAAATTCAAATTTGAGAAAATGACAAAATGGGTTTTTTTTTATGTGACCACTCGCAGTTCAGCACACTAAGGCTGGTTACTGCTTAACCGGGCAATCCTGTGGTGGCCTCAAATGAATTTAAGGCCCCCAGCCAGGGCAAAAAAAGGGGTATTGCTGCTTTTGCTTTTATATGACTCCTATTCACTCTAGACTAAGGCCATAAATTATCTAAAGTTACTTAGAAGGAAACACAGAATCCTGTAGATCCGCTCCTCAGCTGTACCTATACCTATAATCTGTCTATAATCTATACTAATATTATAAAGAGGTAACGTTTGTGAGTTTGTGACGTTGTAACGTTAATCTCTGGATCTACTACAATCAATGAAATATCACCGTCACTATACAAGCTATATGCATGAAAACATTTTGTAGGTCACTGGTTTGTAAAATCAATAGTTATCGTCCGCGTTACGACCGAGGCGGCCATAGAACGTGTTCTGAATAAATTAACTGAAGTTACATGTATTCATTCGCACTTCATGTTGCGTTTATTTATTTAGGTACTAATACTTTTCTTGTATCATCATCTGCCTAGCCTTTTCCCAACTATATTGGGGCCGGCTTCCAGTCAAACCGGATTCAGCTGCATACCAGTATTTTACGTGGAGTGGCTGCCTACCAGACCTCCAAAACCCATTAACTGGGTAGCACGGTACTTCTTGGCAAGACTAGAGTCAGATTTACTGGCTTCTGACAATCTGTAACGACTGGCAATAATCTACAAATGACAGCCGGGACCAACTGCTTAACGTGCTTTCGTTATGTTAACATGGTCACCCATCCACAGCGTTGCTTAACATTGAAGATCTAGCCGTGTGACTGGCTATGGTTATTTATGCTGGCTCCTCATACTTTTTTTTTACGTTCCTTAAATATTTGTTTGTCTTGAGCTTTCATCACCGCGCCTGCTCAAGGTGGGCTGATTTTCAGACAAATTCTAACAAAGCTCCCCATGTTTTCTGACACCGATGTTAGTGATTTCCAAGAAAAACTTAGATAGTACCTATACTCCATTCACAATAAGATTAGACATTGGAACAAAATTGTTTACAGTCCGTTCAACCGATTTTTACTTCTATTCCGTAGGTATAAGGTTGGCATTAAAAGCAAAAACCTAATTTTAATACCAAGTGTTTACTGCAGCTACCATGTGTCATGCCGCCAACGCAATAGAAGTCAAAATCGGTTGAACGGACTGTAAAAAAGATGTATTGCAATGTCTAATATTATCGTGAATGGAGTATAGTTATCTATAAAAATACAACCGATTACTAAACAAAAAACACAAATAGTACCTATGAAATAACTTTAAATTCAGAAGTCGATGTTTCTGGTTGTTTCTTCGTTTTATGAACACCACTGAAAAGTGATGCATAATAAAGGTTTTTTTTTATTTTTCATTTTTTAGTGGTGACAGGGGCCACAGCTAAACGTAGGTTCAGATGTGTATGTTTTTTTTTCAACTGTATGTTTTTTTTTTGTGTGTGTTTAGGTAACACACACAAGCACACACACAGCACACAGCTAAATTAATGAGGGTCAGAATTATCTAGGGTCTTGAGATTTTTAGTGTTTTAAAGTCATGGGTTTTGGAAGTCAGATAACTCAGCTGCTTTTGGTCAGACTGGAAGCCCACCACAACGTAGTTAGGAAAAGGCTAGGCAGATGATTATCCCGGGATGATTCATTTTTTCAGCGTACCGATGTGTTATAAAATGGCGTAAACAATAAACAAACATGCTATTACAGCAATCTCGGAAAATTTGCTACAATTTGTAGAGGATTCCGTTTTCTATCTCGGTTCTTCGTCAGATCTTCACCAAACTAGAAAGGGACCACCTCAAAATACTAAGATGCTCTTCCAAACCATCGTATACAGTTTCTCTTTTCATTTTACATCGACAACTAAGAATAAGAACATCATCATTGTAGTCAAAGCCACGCATTATTAGGGATAACTCAAATACTAGTCACCAGTGGCCGTACTACGAAGTGCCAATGCTATCATGATTCAGTGTGAGGGAAAGGGATACTGCTATTCGTCTTGTGTAACTCCGTCTCTCTCTGACACAGGAATCATGATGGATTTAAGACGTCATGGTAGGGCAGCAGATCTGTTCCGTATACGGACCTCGCCGACGAGGTCCATCGCGACGCCCCCGTCAAAACCCTCCCCGACTTTTGCCTAACGAGCCAGCCCGCGCTGCTGAGCCATTAGCGTTAAATCCCCTAAATAATATCAATCTGACCCAGCCTGTCCCTTGCTGCCCCCCCTCAACAACCCCGCTAAGCCGAGACCCGTGTCCCACAGGGGATGCCCTTAGCGAGCGGTCATTTAGTTTTTAAGTAGTTTTAAGCCCTGGCTGGCCTTAAATTCATTTGAGGCCACCACAGGATTGTCCGGTTGAGCAGTAACCAGCCTTAGTGTGCTGAACTGCGAGTGGTCAGGCCAAAAAAAAGCTGCATATCTCTGAACACTTTTTACGTTATCGGACGCCCAGCCCATAGCTCATCATCCCCAGGCCCAAGTTCTAACACCCAGAAACATAACAATGTCTTATAGTCAGGTACCAGGGCAGCATAAACAACAAGGAGGCTCTCAATAATAGGATTGAACGAGAATAGTTCAGAGTGTAGCAAAACGGATTATATGAACGTGCACATGTGTTTACTATCGTGTTAAGTACTTAGCCTTATTCACGCCCCAGTTTCTTTTAAACTGTCAAAGGTCTAGTAAGACAGACACGTTTTTAAATCTATTAGTACCATCGGGTCGTGTTACTGGGTTGCGGAACTACTGTAGGACAGTAGGAAGCCGCTCCATGTAAAATGCTGGTACATTGCTGAATCCGGTGTGTCTGGAAGACGAACACGAAATAGCTGGGAAAAGAGCAGGCAGATCGATTTTTTTTATAGAGTCTCAAGTCGACTATATTTTCGCGACTCGCGTCTGGCCCTGGTTCAAACCATGGTCCGGAGCAAGGAAGCATGGGAAGCGGTCACCTCCTTTTCCCAAGGAAGGAGGAGGCAGAACGCGTGCGAGAGAGGGAAACCTCACGCCCCAGCCCCGCAACAGAAGGAGACGCACCGGGCGTCGGCAAGCGCAGCGCGATTCTCGGCCACCGTAGGCGCGGGCCTGCGGACGTTGTTGTCGGAGTTGTCAGCAAAGACGGGGCACATAGAATCAGCCTGCCTGCTACCTACCTGCTAGGCCTTTATTCGAAACAGTCACCGCGTTCCTGGAACACAGTCAGTAAGAATCTGACACTCCCTTCTGCTCCGCCCAGAGCGGGATTTTCTGGATGGGGAATTATTTGATGATTCCCCCGCAGAAAAAAAAAGGTGGTCTCTTTCTAGTTTGGTCAAGATCCGACGAAGAACTTCGAAGATAGGAAAAGGAACTCTTTAATAAATGACAGCAATGTCTGTTTATTGTTCACACCAGTTTATATCACGTAACGCTGTGAAGATGTACGTTTAGCTGTGTAAAGTTTTTTTTTTAATAATAGTTATGAGATACAAACGCTTGCACCGTCGTAGTCGTGCTAACGCTTATTAATTCTTTAGATTATTTCTCACAAAGTCTTCATCATCCATTGCTCTACAACCTAGCTGAAAATTTACTAAACACCCATTTTCTTAATAAAAAACTGCAATGTAAGCAAAAAATAGGGCATTCTCAAGGAGCGGACGAATTTTTTTTACGTTGTGTTACCGAAATTGTCTAATCGTGACAAGGTCGGTGACCCCGCACGTGCTCGCGACGCGCATGCGTAGTGCGTCGTTCCCTAGATTTTGTTAGACGAGATTACGTAATTCACAAAGTCAAGTTAGGTTTTCAATGAAAACTGGCGAGAGATGGGTATTAAAATTTGTATACAGAGTCATTTTATTAAAGAAATTTCACCCGCGCAGTTCCCGATCCCGTGGGAATACGGGGATAAAATACAGCCCATGTTAATCAGAGTTTATTCGTTACATACAAAAATAAAAATCTTTCCTCTTTAAAATATTATTATAGAGTACAGAAATGACTCTGTGTGCTATCTGGAACCTTCTTTTGTCTTGAGTCATTTGCCTAGCCTTTTCCCAACTATATTGGGGTCGGGTAGCTGAATACCAGTATTTTACGTGGAGCTGCCTACCAAACCTCTACAACCCATTAAAACGGATGGGTCAGTCAGTAAGAGTCCGACACACCCTCCCGCGCCAACCAGAGCGAGAGAAGTCATTTATGATTTTAAGTCAACGATAAAAGGCAAATTGCTGCTACTGCCAAGCTATCAGGTTTGAACTAATATACAATTTAGTTAGAACATGGGTAATTATTTCCACAATCCTAATAGGGTATTTTACTGTAAAAATCTAATTAGTCCGTCTGATAGATTTACAAAAAATATTGGACACGTATTTTTTCTTTTTTCACGTAAACAAAAAATGAGGACGATACAGTGCGTTGAAAACTCACGTGACGTCACATCGCTGGTAAAAATTGTAGCAACGTAGTGACGTCACGTGAGTTTTCAACGCACTGTATCGTCCTCATTTTTTGTTTACGTGAAAAAAGAAAAAATACGTGTCCAATATTTTTTGTAAATCTATCAGACGGACTAATTAGATTTTTACAGTAAAATACCCTATTTTAAACAACAATAGCGCCGCTTCAAACCTTCGTCGTTTATCGCTCTTTGTTTACTATTACGCGTTAACTATACATAATGCCGCCTAGCATATAGATTTTCACTTTAAACCTACCTACTGGTAAAAGTAAGTAAAGAAAATCCTACATTTTCAATTTCGCAATAATTTGAAAAGAGTTCCACAAGGTCTCCCGCCATTACACACTTAAATGAAATCCAAAATGGCTGCTTACCATAGACAATCTTGTCGTGAAACAGTCTAGAACTCCGTGGGTGCGTCAGCAGGTAACCTAAATGTCAAATGACCTAGATTTGAACGACCCAGCTTGTATTTATTGATAGATGCACTAGGGCTTATATCTATAGAGCAGTAATTTTATGGCGCTTAAGGGCAGAATATTACAGCTAAATTAATGAGGGTCAGAATTATCTAGGGCCTTGGGGTTTTTAGTGTTTTAAAGTCATGGGTTTTCGAAGTCAGATAGGCAGTCAATGTTAAGTAACGGTATTCAGCTGCCTCTGGTCAGACTGGAAGCCCACCACAACGTAGTTAGGAACAGGCTAGGCAGATGATTATCCCGCCATGATTCATTTTTTCAACCGACTTCCAAAAAGGGAGGAGGTTCTCAATTCGACTGTATTTTTTTTTTTTGTATTACCTCATAACGTTGTATTGGGTGTACCGATTTTGATGATTCTTTTTATATTCGAAAGCTGGTGCTTTTCGTGTTGTTCTATTTAAATTTGATTGTGATCTAGTAATTATCCCTAATAATGCGTGGCTTAGTTTACATTGACGTTCTCATTCCCTCTTGTCGACGTAAAATGAAAAAATAAAATTGTGAGCGATGGTTTCGAAGAGCATCTTAGTATTTCAACGTGGTCCCTTTCTAGTTTGGTGAAGATCTGATGAAGAACAGAGTTGATAGGAAACGAAACTCTTCAATAAATGATAGCAAATTTATTTATTTATTTATTTATTAAAACTTTATGCACTAGTAAAAAAAAAACTGTACAAAGGCGGACTTAATGCCATAGGCATTTTCTACCAGTCGACCTTAGGGTAGTGCAGAGACAACATGGCAGGTGCAACATAAAATGAAGACAAACAGAGAGGGAAAAATACAATCATATATACATATATACATACATACAAATAAAATTAACAACGGCATTGAGAAAAACGAATCCTACGAATTAACGCTGTGATGATTCTACCAACTTCTTGCGAATATGCTCACGTGCTTTCACCTTAAAGGACCACCGACTAGTTGCCGTCCTGATGTTCAGAGGGAGCGCATTCCAAAGGAAGATTGCCTGGACAAAGAAAGAGGAGTGAATAAACCCAGAACCAGGGGCGTGCAGTGGTTCTAGAGTAAGGGTAGGCCAGACATAATGTCCAAAAAAAAAGCTCACCACATTCTACTGGGTTGAAATCACGATACGGAACGATGAGAAACATATAATTTTAAAAACTCACCAAATTCAAATCACGATATTCTGACGATACAAACTACTCTTTCTAGAAGTATTGAACAAAATGCACAGAAAACAAAATAATTTGTGCGTACACACATAGCCAGTTATATGTTTCATAACTCTGAGGATTGAAATGACGAGTACGAGATGAATTATTTTTGAGTTAATTCTCGTAACTCGGGTATACATCTACCTTTAGAAACAACTTGAATCTTATCATTATACGATAGCTGTGAAAACTTACCTTTTTTTAATCTCTAACAAACACATTGTCAGCACAAACTTCACAATTTAGGACCATTTTTAAGTATGTAAACAAATAACTAAACTTTAATATTTACACTACTTTATGACTCAAAACGAATTACTTATAAATCAATGCACTATGATTTATAACACTCAACAACAAAATATTCGAACGACTATTGCTTGTCACATGAAACAATATCAAATATCAACAATATGGCTTCTCTTTTTCTTGCAAAAATATCATTTAAAAAGACAATCAATACACTTCCAAAAAAAAATGCTACATGGTCCTATCGTAATCTTTAAGAATGACATGTAATGACATTTTGCCGGGTTATACATCATAACCCGCCAAAATTGACAATTGTCAATGTCAATGTCAACAGAGTTGCCAATTTTATTTTTCTAATTCCCTTTAAACCAAATTCTCAAATTAAGTTTGGAAAATTTGGGGAGAAAAGTTAAATTCTTGCGGTTTTTAATTATATTTAGAGGGTTATTAATTACAACTTAACATTTATTTTGTACATTTTATACTTTTGATAATACTAACCAGTTTTTTTAAACTATATCTATAAGTTATTAAGGAAATTATTATTCTCAAATTGGCAACCCTGTTAAGCGATTTCCATTCATAAAATTTTACTACTTGTCCTTGAATTGTGTGGTGAACCAATCAGGACCCGTGTAGTGGGCTCCAGCGAGCCTAGAAAACGCCCATAATTTATACATGTGTGTGTAAATTATGAGCGTACATACACAAGAACATTTGCACACATGCATAAATTTATCAATTGAAATAAGGCACTCCGTATTGTGGCCTATGTGAACCGTTTCGTAGGAACAGCGTAGTTTGAAATACGTCACACGCACGGGCGCGGGGCGAGAAGTTGCTATAAGCATTGTACTAGGCGTTATGAGTTATTAAATATTTTTGTTTTATTTTATTGCATAGTTACAATAAATACATTTGTTTTATTTATCCGTTGCTATGGTAGGGTAGGCTTAGCCTAATTGCCTATATGGAGCGCACGCCCCTGCCCAGAACGGTGTGAGGGACATCGTAAAAGAAGGTTATTGGTAGAACAAAGAGTTTTACTATGGGCAGCGCAAAGAAATTGAATTTGTGAAGTTATATAAGAAGGAGAAGAAGGATTATTAAGAAAAGAAAACAGACTAGTCAAGGCCCTCAGCGCTCTGCGTTGACGAATGGGTAACCATTTTAATAGAGATCGATGCGCGGATACGTGATCGTACTTGCGGAGGTTGAAGACGAATCGGATGCAGTTATTTAGAAGGCGGTCAAGTTTATTGAGGAGATCTGCATTCAGGTCGTAATAGCACACATCACCATAGTCAATTATGGGGAAAATGAGGGACTGTACAAGCATTGCCTTTATGTGAGCTGGGAGAAGATTTTTCAGTCGATACAGTGACCGCAACGTTCCGGTAACTTTTCGACTGACACTCGTGACTTGCTTTTGCCAGTCAAGACAGGTGTCGACATGCAGACCAAGATCCTTAACCTCGGAGCCAAACGGAATGATGGTGTTGTCAAAGATTAAGGGTGGTACAGTCAAGCCAAACAAAAAAAAAAAAATACAAAAAAAAAAAAAAAAAAAAAAAAAAAAAAAAAAAAAAAATATTTCGGGTTTGCTGAAATCGCATGTTTGTTTATTGTTTACACCAATGTGATTGGTACGTTTAGGTGGGGGGAGGGGGGGTGTACCAGTAAAAAGTGAAAAATTTAAGCCAGCCAACAACTATCGCGGGCATGATGAGTTATGACGTCAGAGTCCACGTCGGGTTTTACTTTGTAAATGTCAACTTTGAAGCTTTATAACTTCATCGCAATGAATTTAAAAACGGGGACAGTAAAGACACAAATAATTATAGACCAGTATCCGTGTTGCCAGTCTTCAGTAAGGTATTTGAAAAAGTGATGCTAAATCAAATGCTTTATCATTTTAACACGAATAACATCTTGCATGATAAACAGTATGGTTTCACCAGAGGACGTTGTACTACTGACGCTGGTGTCACCTTACTGAAGCATATATTTAATGCGTGGGAAGAGGCACAAGATGCCATAGGCATCTTCTGCGACCTATCCAAGGCGTTTGATTGTGTGGATCACGAAACATTACTCCTGAAACTTGGGCACTACGGACTGGGCAAAACAGCTTTAAGCCTTGTTAAATCTTATTTGAATGATAGACAGCAAGTAGTGCAAATAAACGGTGTTAATTCATCGGGCTTAAACGTGAAAATGGGCGTTCCACAGGGCTCAATTTTGGGTCCTTTTTTATTTTTAGTTTATATAAATGATTTACCCCATTTATTGCAAAACAAGCTAAACATGGTCTTGTTTGCTGACGACACTTCTTTGATTTTTAAAATAAATAGACGTAGTAATAATCTTGACATCGTAAATAATGCCCTTTTGCAGGTCCAAAATTGGTTCACTGCTAATAATTTGGTTTTAAATGGGAAGAAAACGAAGTGCATAAGATTTGCTTTACCAAATGTCAAAAGTAGTAATTGTGATATAGTATTGAACAGGGAAAAACTAGAATTCGTCGATGGAACGGTTTTCCTGGGGATTACGCTTGACTCAAGGCTACAATGGGGTCCTCATTTAGCATCTCTTGCAGGACGTCTAAGCTCAGCAGCATATGCTGTTAGGAAAATCCGCCAATTTACTGATGTTGATACCGCGAGACTAGTCTATTTCAGTTACTTTCATAGTATAATGTCTTACGGTATCTTGTTATGGGGCCGGGCTGCAGACATCGAGTCAATTTTTATTCTGCAAAAAAGAGCCATCAAAGCCATTTACAATCTACGCCGGCGTGATTCTCTAAGGGAACTGTTTAAGGAAATTAACATCATGACGGTACCTTGTCAATATATATATGAAAACATTATGTACGTTAGAAAAAATCTACGTCTCTTTAGTAAGCGAGGCGACAGACATAATTATGCTACTAGAAATAGGGATCAATTAGTTCAACCAGGTTTCAGACTAGCTAAAGTAGCCACATCTTTCATGGGGTATTGTTTAAAATGTTACAATAAAATTCCTCCCCATATATTAGAACTGAATGAAACGAAATTTAAAACTTGTATTAAACGCACATTATGCAGGCAAGCATATTATAAGTTGGGGGATTACATTGAAGATAATAATGCTTGGCTAAATGCCGGTCCTGCTCCACAGCCTCAACCACTTGGATAAACAAGTTTAGGATTTTATATTGGAAGAGATGCTCGCCCTTTTTTTATTTTTTGTCTCATTTATTTATTCTTTTTTTATATATAATATTAATTTGATAATTAATAATTTCTCTTTTTTTTTTACTTGTAGTTGCTTGGTTTTTGTAAACCATAGTTTTGTATAATGTAGAAGCATTTTATTTTCAAATATTGTAAATGTGAGTACCATGGAGCCATTTACATGTGATAAGTTATAGTTTACTTTGTGACTTGAACTAAAATGGCAGTTGAGAGCATGTCATGCTTGCTCAAATGTTTCGCTGATGGTGGCGTGTGTGTTGGATCATTCGGTTCCCTTCAAAATGGTTGAGCTAAATGGTGCCAATACACGCGTCATGTTCGTGAACGGGCGCCGTCGGTTGAGACTGGTCACCTCTTAACTGCCACTGACTTGTTTTAATCTTTATACTTTGAATTGTTTTTATAGTTTCCTTTTTTTTTATTTTGCATTGTCCTCACATATAGAAGCGACCAAGGATGTAACCAAGGTTATGTAATACAGAACATAATTTAAAAGAGTGTCCGTGGAGTTTCTTGCACGTTCTTCTCCATAGAGATCTACGCTTTGGAACGTGCAGATAGCTTCACCTCTTTCGACTTGACAATTCAAAAGTACCTGTAAAGGGTTTAATTGAAATAAATGCTTTGAATCTTGAATCTTGAATATATTTAAAAAAAAAACATTATTGTTTACTGGAGCAAATGAAAATTTTATTTATTTATTTAAACTAGGTATAATGATGGACTTTGACTGGGTCTTGTGGGCCCACAATAGGGATGTTTCCTGAGGAATAAAAATATGATCCTATTTAGTCCGTCAGTTAGATTATCGAAAAATATTAGACACATATTTTTTGCTTTATGAAATCTCTAAAAATTGACGAAGATAAAAAGCTTCAAAGATCATGAGTCACTTTGTCAGTCAGTTGAAAGACATCAAGCTTGTGACATCACGGCGTGGTAAAAATCGTAGCACGTAGTGACGGCACACGAGTTTTCAACGCACTATATAGTCTTCGTTTTTTGTTTACGTGAAAAAATAAAAAATACGTGTCCAATATTTTTGGGAACTCTATCTTACGGACTAATTAAATTTTTTAGGCAACTACCCTATTAGAGATAACATACCTACCTCCTACACGTCTACACTACATCAAACGTGAGCACTGAACAGCTGACTCCCGCCCCGCGCTACTTCGGCACAGGGAAAATCGATAATTTAGAGGTGAGCAGTTATTTGCGTACGTTTACAACTTGCAACCTGTTTGGCTATCATAGATAAATAGACTAAAGCTTATTGATGTACTTATCTGTCATCAGCAAATTACATAATCCCTAAGATAGTAATAAATCTTTATCATTACATAGTATAAAACAAAGCCGCTTTTTCTGCCCCTATATCCCTATGTATACTGAAATCTTTAAAACTACGCAACGGATTTTGATGCGGTTTTTTTTAATAGATAGAGTGATTGAAGAGGAAGGTTTATATGTATAATACATGCATATTATAATAGACGAAACATCTATATCGCACGGTGCACCCGTGCGAAGCCCGGGCGGGTCGCTAGTTAGATTATAATTTCTTGTTATATTACGAAAAAATCGTTGCGTATAGAATAAATCCCATCCAAATTCAATTAGACAAAATGGACTTATTTAGAAAAAATGTTTACAATTTCACGCGATTTTTAAAATGTTACGGCGTTTGCAATTTTCGGTGACATGACCTGCAGAGCTATTTTGTAATTGCGTTATTTGTTCGAAAATGTCACCGCGGCCCTGGAACGCGGCGGGCATTAGAACATGGACGGGTTTTAGTCAGTAAGAGTCTGATACTCCCCTCCGAACCGTAAAGAGCGGAAGAAGTCATTTTCGATTATTTCCCATCCATAAAAAAGTGTTGTGCAAAGGTAGACCTATGTATCCTGCTTATATGTGTGAAGTTTCATTAAAATCGGTTCAGTCATTTCGCAAAATATTGACTTGGAAATTTATATGAAATGCCATACGTGTACACGCTCTTAAGAACTATCTTGGATTTAAAACACCGGCCAATTGCGAGTCGAACCGGCGCTCGAAGGGTTCCGTACCATTCACTAGGAAACATAAATAAAAAGGCAAAAAATTGCGTTTTTTGTGGGAGCCCCCATAAATATCTATTTGATTTTTATTTTATTATTAAAATAAAAATACAACTGAGTATTTTGTAAATATTTCAAGTGTCTACCTGTTGATATTATTGATATCGAGCAAAAATCTCGTTTGTTGTATGGGAACCCCCCTTATTTTGTTTTTAGTATTTGTTGTAATAGCGGCAACAGAAATACATAATTTGTGAAAAATTCAACTGTCTAGCTATCGCGGTTCTTTAGATACATCCTGGTGACAGACAGACGGACGGACAGACAGCGAAGTCTTAGTAACAGGGTCCCGTTTTTACCCTTTGGATACGGAACGCTTAAGACAACTCTGTTATGAGCAGGTGTAGGTAACATGGGATAATGGGACACTTACTTAATAGAGCGATTGTCATTTGTTTTGGTTCTGCCTTCACAGCCTCTTGAGAACAGTTATTAAACAACTGACATCGAAATCAAACATCATGAATAGGCTGTGAGAACTCTTGGCCAAACCATGCGAACGATAACGCTTTGGGTTACAATCAGTCAGACGAAATTGTCATTCTATCAGCTGATGCGATTGTCGAAATACCTTAAATATAAGACACTTATAGCAGCGAACCGCGGTTTCGCAAGTGTTCCCGTGGGAATACGGAGATAAAATACAGTCTATGTTACTCGCTGATTATTATTATTATTTTATTTATTACTAGCTGCTGCCCGCGACTTCGTTCCCGTGGAATCCCCGATTTTAAAACATTCTTTATCGCTGCTCCGCTCCTATTGGCTTAAGCGTGATGATATATAGCCTAAAGCCTTCCTCGATAAATGGTCTATTCAACCCAAAAATAATTTTTCAATTCGAACCAGTAGTTCCTGAGATTAGCGCGTTCAAACAAACAAACAAACTCTTCAGCTTTATAATATTAGTATAGATTTAATACTTTACGCACACAAATGTACAGAGGCGGATTTAATGCTGATAATGTAGCTTTCCATTGGTGAAAAAATGGTTGCAACTGATCCCGTATTAGTATTAGTCGGGCTGGTTTCCGCAACTCCACGACTAAACATGTATTTTGCGTGTAGGTGGGGCAAATGTGTCATTCGATCCACCCCAGCTCCTCAAGGAAGGCCAGCAACGCCGTAGTGTTACTAACTATCTCACAGAGGGTACCTAGGTTCCCGAAGTAGGTACTTAGCCCTGTAATCGGCGACTACGGGGCAGCTTAGAAGCAGATGAGCTGCTGTCTCATCTTCCTCCATGCAGGCTCTGCAGAGCGGGCTGTCAGTGACTCCTAAGTATGACATAGAGGTGTTTATTAAAAGACCCGTGGCCAGTTGTGACGGCTGTGACTGTACGTAACTGCTGTTTGGTTAGTCTTAGGGCTTGTTTTGTGAAATAGCCATAGAAAAAAAAAAAAAAAAAAAAAAATAGAGGGAATTGCCTCTTTGGCCTGTCTACACTCACCGTGGTTAGCTCATAGATTGTGATGTTTGTCTCTGGTGTGTCTCTGTCACTGATCTCGTAGTTTCGCAGTTATTCGGTTCAAACAAACAAAAACACATCATAATATCACCTCATCGTTTTTCAACCACATATGACAATCTCCTTCGCCGCGCTACAGCTGACAGAATGGTTCTTGTCTATGGCCTTTGAATGAAACCTACAACATCGAAATAGTATAAAACAAAATGGCTTCCGTCTCTGTCTCCGTTTGCTCCTTCTAAACCACGCAACGGATTTTGATACGGTTTTCACCCAAAAATAGAGCGATAAACGAGTGAGTATTGTGTATATGATTTGCACCCGTGCGAAGCCGGTACAGGTTGCTAGTTGTAGCGAGATAGTGTGCTTGTTATCTGTTGGTTTTGTAAGTCTAAAGTTTTGATAGAATTGGGCCAGGCCTTTGTCTGCTGGGCATAGGTCTCCCTCCATATCCTTAGTACCAGACATTCCAGTAAGAGAGAAAGTAACTTTAAAAAAATCAACTTTATTTTACACAGTATCCCAATGATTGGGTTGTGGTTGCAAATGGCGGTAGCTTCGTGTTAAATTTGATATCCAACCGTTTCTACCCACATACGATTTAGCGTAATTGAGAAACGTGGACATAGATTCTCTTGGCTGGATCATGACAAAGCCAGGAATATGCAGCTAAAACAATGAAAATGCGAAAACAGACTGGCTGTGTTGTTATGGAGATCAGACGTGCAATCTCTTTCATATAGATGAAAGAGACATAAAGACTATTATAAAGAGGAAAGATTTGTATTTTTGTGTATGTGTATGTTTGTGATGAATAAACTCAAAAACTATTCTGCCGATTTCAAAAATTCTTTCACGATTAGAAAGCCACATTCAATCTGAGTAACATAGGCTATATTTTATCCCTGTATTGCCACGGGAACGGGAACAACTCGGGTAAAACCGCGGGGCGCTGCTATATACATATAATAAAAGCGAAATACCACTCACTGTTTAATCACGAAATCTCAGAAACTATAACACCTACAAACTTAAAATTTGGCAGGTAGGTTCCGGATTTTATGAAACTCCACCCCTTTTTTTCTGGATGAGAAATCATCAAATGACTTCTCCCGCTCTGGGCGGAACGGAAGGGAGTGTCAGACTTTTACTGACTAAAACCCACCCGTGATCCTTCTAGTGCCCTTTGCGTTCCAGGCGAGGTGGCTCTTTCGAACAAATTCCGCAACCGAAACTCCACCCCTAAGGAGGTAAGACGGGGGTGGAAATTGTTTGTACTAATCTGAGCAGACGAAGGTCGCGGGCGAAGTGCTAGTACTGGTATTTACAAGCTGTATCTGGTTCGACTGCAAGCGGACCCCAAAATAATTGGAAGGCATTAAAGAAGAATACGTTGCCATTAATGTTCCAGGCGCCATATTTTTATATGGGAAGTTTTTTATTTGTTTTTTTTTTGTATTAGTTTACAAGTTATCTTGACTTACATAAAATAAGATGTACTAACACTATAGTTTAAGGTTTAGTTTAGAACAATAACTGTCGTTGTTTGTGGTAAATAAACGCTTCTTTTCTTTTCTTTTTCTTTCTTATTTATTAATACCAATGCAAAATTACGTGCTGTGCTGATGAACGTTGAGGATTTGCTTCGTCTGGAGCCAAGCCTAGATGAAGAATGAGGTCATAGACCCACAATGCTCTGCGGATCCAATATAACAGCGCATTTAGGGCGCTGTTGCGTCTGCCGCGGTTCTATAGCGCGTCATCGATGTTCGCCGAGTTAGGTACCGACTGCTTCAATGCTGTACAGCGTAAGAAAGCGGCCTCGCTGCTAAACAGACTCCGCGATGGCCCCAACAGCATTCTACGCGCTACCGGGAGACATGACAGCCCGTTAGTGAGGTCACTTGTCACCTGTACATTGTCGGTGTTATTGGTTAAGTAATAACATAGGTTAAGATAATTATTACTAACTCAATGGATCTTTGCCATCTGATAAATGAATGATATTATTATTACAGTTATCTTACAAATTAATGGGCATGGGAACTGAACAAACATTTAAAAATTCAATTGAGTAGATCCTAATTCAGCTTGTGCAACATTGCAAGTTTAACAAAAGCTTGCAAAAAGGTTCCATCGACATTGCTCACGAGATATGTGTTCTGTACATTTCTTTCCACCCTTTAACCAATACCAGTGTGGTAGTGACGCCACGATATCATAGTTTACGCGGCCCAAAGATCACAAGTTGGAAAGTTTAAAGGTTGACCCAGATAATCACGAACTTCGACAGAGTGCGGTGATCCACAACAACAGTTTTTGATTTAGTTAACGGCTAAACTGTTAGCCTTAAACGTGAACGCATTTATTTATTAACTAGCAGCGCACCGCGGTTTCACCCGCGTAGTTTCCGTTCCCGTCGGAATACGGGGATAATATATAGCCTATGTTACTCAGGGTGAATGTAGCTTTCTAATGGTGAAAGAATTTTTGAAATCGGTCCACTAGTTTTTGAATTTATACGTTACATACAAAAATAGAAATCTTTCCTCTTCATAATATTAGTATAGATATAGCCTATGACACTCCACAATAACGTAGTTTTCTATTGGTGAAATAATTTTGAAAATCGGTTCAGTAGATCCAGAGATTACCCCTTGCAACAACGTCACAAACTCACAACCTCACAAACGTTATCTTCTATATACTTATAATAAATACTTATAATAAATCTGTAGAGAGGTCAATTCTGTACAAGGAATATATTTTCAAAATAACTATCAGGGGGTGATTAGTGATCGATACTGGTGCCAAAAATGCAATCAGTAAAATTTTTGTCTGTCTGTCTGTATGTTCTTTATAGAAACAAAAACTACTCGACCGATTTTAACGAAACTTGGTGCAATTATTCTTCATACTCCTGGGCAGGTTATAGTATACTTTTCATCACGCTACAATCAATAGGAGCAGAGCAGTGAAGGGAAATGTTGGGAAAACGGGAGAAGTTACTCCATTTTTTAAGCTTCCGTCGCGTGTGTAGCCTTAATGGTTAAAGTTACATAGAAATCATGTATTACGGAAATGTTCTACATAAAATTATCTAAAAAATATCCCGAAACAGCATATGTCTATCTTTTGTCAATTTTAAACCGATCGGGCTGAGAGTTTCAAAATCGGGGGTAAAGTAACTATTCCACGCGACCGAAGTCGCTGGCAGAAGCTAGTCTCTTTATAATATTAGTATAGATAGGATATACCATTTCACAGCATGCCTGCGTGATTGTTTAATGCACAATTCCTCGCACAGAGACCTGGTCACAGAGAAATGGCATGGTGGCTATGATAATACATATAATATGTTCCTTTCCTTTAGAGGAACCGAAAGGTGTGTGGTGTAGTTTGTAAAGAAAAGAACGAAAATCCGCGCGAACGAAGTGGCGGGCGAAGTGTTAGTTGACGTCATAAATTGGTATTTCATGCTTACGAGAAAAGATTTAGCTGAGCAAGCGCGTTTACGCAGTTTTGAACACGAAAACTTCAATTTATGATAAACCTTATTGACAGTTTGATCATCCCATGGAGTTGATTTTGACTTTATATTTTGGAATCTAGGCTCTATAGTATCACAGCAATTATTACCAATATTAATTAACCTATTTTGTAAATAAATAATTTGATACAGTAAGTTCTATTTACTATGATTGTGAGGCAAAAATATCACTACCTGTCCCGCGCAACTTCGTTTGTCACATTTTTCATGACTGCTCCGCTCCTATAGGTCTTAGCGTGATGATATACGCCTATAGCCTTCCTCGATAAATGGGCTATCTAACACTGAAAGAATTTTTCAAATCGGACCCGTAGTTCCTGAGATTAGCGCGTTCAGTACAGATTGCGCAGCCTTTGCTTAGTTACAAGCCGAATGGAATATATGTACTTGATCGCTATCGACTATCCTCCTTATGTAATAGGTACCAAGTACTAGTCATCCTTATTATGCCCAAGAGTAGAAGAAAAACCTTTACTATTTTTGGACATCAA
Source organism: Hecatera dysodea (assembly GCA_905332915.2). Taxonomy (NCBI): domain Eukaryota; kingdom Metazoa; phylum Arthropoda; class Insecta; order Lepidoptera; family Noctuidae; genus Hecatera; species Hecatera dysodea. The sequence goes on along the minus strand of HG995317.1, from coordinate 4,868,842 downwards.
AAGGCTTTCCGATAAGGGGCTTAGTATTTATTTGTCTTTAAGATCGTTCTCATTCGTTCTCATATTTTAAATACAGCCATTATCAATCGCTAAGCCAAAAGTAATTACCAAAACAATGTAGCATCGCGATTTCTTTATTCAAGTTACGTATAAAAACATTTGACACCAGCTGATTGTCAATCTTTAGCTCGCAAAGTATATTTTCATTCGAGTTTCAACCAAAACCGACGCTATTTAGACATAATTCAGCAAGACCGCTAGCTATTTTGGTTTCCCATTAATAAATTCAGCCATTCAGCCACCGATAATCACAAATAAGAGGAGCATTGACCACTCAAGTGTCCACCATAGCTGTGGAAAGCTACATAAACCTTCTATCAGACACGCCTATATCAGCAGGGCGCATGCGCGTTACCTTAGCGACCGCAAGATGGCGCCCGTTGTCATGGCAACCTGAATGTAGAACACCACAGCCCGGGTGACCTAAATACGACGCTGGTATTAAAGATATTGACGTATGTGGTAGTATTGTTTGTTGAACTGCTGCTGCAGATGCTAGAAGTTAGCTTTTATAATGGGACCACAGATAAAATAGATCAGAGTCTAGTTCTGTCTCTGGCGATTGTTTTTTGTTGATGTCATGTTTCAGCCATGTATGTACATATTTAGTAAGTACTAGATTATGGTATAATGTGCCAGCCATTTTCGTGCATCAAACTTTAGAAAGATCCAATATCAATATTCCCCTTTTCTTATATATTCCTTTTGTTTTCAATATTGGCAGTATTTATTTGTCTTGCTCCACAATTTATTAACAAAATCGCGAAATCTTTTTCCTTCTCCCTATGATAATAGAGAACTACTGAACTACTGCAGTGCCAAAGTTTCCAGCTTTTGTCTGCAGTGCAGAGGTAATTACATATTTAGGGTGATTCCATGTGAAAGCATTTAAGTCTTCCTCTAAATTATATTTACAGAGCTGCAAGATTCTTGAACATTTTTATTCGCTCGATTAATTATAACTATTGTAAGTTAGGTAAAAGAAAGGACAAGACCAAAATGAAGGTAGATATGGAGCAGGGTTTTTTTAGTTATATAAGTACATACCTATACTCCATTCACAACAAGATTAGACATTTAAACAAAACTGTTTACAGTCCGTTCAACCGATTTTTACTTCTATTCCGTAGGCATAAGGATACCAACTGTTTACTGCAGCTGCCATGTGTCATGCCACAAACGCAATAGAAGTCAAAATCGGTTGAACGGACTGTAAAAAAGACTTAGGTATTTCAATGTCTAATCTTATAGTGAATGGGTTATAGGTATATCCCAAGTGTGGTCTCATGTAAAAGTACTTCACTCCCTGAAAGTATCTCGCTTCTTTTACACATATTGGCTAAAGAAAAATATTGGCTGAGAAATGTTAGACGCTCATAAGAGATAACATGTACTGACAGCTGTATTCATGAAAACTTTTTAATCATACTGAGAGGCAGATTCTTTATTCAAAATGTTCTATGAAGAATTTGAATTTAGAACGTCTTGAACGGTATTTTAACTAACAATTAGTAATGTTTTTTCATGAACCTGTAAGTATATTGTTTTTTTTTTTACAACTTTTTTCGTGTTTTTTTTGGAGATCACCATAGATAGAAAAAATCATATGTTCGAATTACTTCCTTGACAAAATCCAACGAATCGTGTTTTCTTTAATATGAACTACTATTACCCGATAACTAAATTAAAAACATGAAATTGAGAATTTGTAAAACTATGATAAAAGACATAAAAGTTACGTAGGTATATACCTACTCAGTTTAAACTACTTAACTAAGTAAACGACCCAGGTACCAGGACTTAAGCAACATCAACGGGTACTGTGACCCACCTGTGCGGATCATTTTTATGGGTCACAGAGGTCAGACGACACTCCCTTCTGCGTCCGCTCGATAAGCTTACCTGCCAGTTATATTTTCTCTCAGCAAAATGGATTAAAACGGGAATGACGAGAATATCATCCTTTTTAGGGCTTATTTACTTACTCAAGATCTATGGTACCTTCTATTCTGTTAAATGTCACCGGGAAAACTTAGGTGAGGTGAGTTTTTGAAACTGAAACTTTGAAATGTCAATCCATAGCATTGCGTTGGAGTGCCCCGTGTTGATACACTTAAAATTTTATATTTGAAAAAAATAAAACCGACTTCTAAACAAAAAAAAAAACAAAAAGTATAAAATAACTTTAATTTCGGAACTCGGTGTTTTTAGTTGCTTTTTTGTTGTTGAACACACCGACTTCCGAAATTAAAGTTATTTTATACTTTTTGTTTTTTTTTTTTGTTTAGAAGTCGGTTTTATTTTTTGTAAAAAGTTTTTTTTATTTTTCACTTTTTAGTGGTACCTACACCCCCTCCCCTCCCCCACCTAAACGAACCAATCACATTGGTGTAAAAAAAAACGTACTGCTCCTTTGCAGAGTAAACTAAGAGGTCGTCAATGTAGACAATGTAGATATTTTTTTTTAGATTTTTGTTGATTTTTCAAAAACCGCTTGGTTGATTTCGATACAATTTTCATGGGACCATTTGGGAAGTATACCCTTTCCAACAAAATCTGAATTTTTCAAATCGGTTGACAAGCGACGGATTTATGCGCGAACAAACAATAAAAAAAAAAAAAAACATACAAACATCCGAATTGAGAACCTCCTCCTTTTTTAGAAGTCGGTTAAAAATGAAAATAATATATCTAGTTTTTGCCTTGTAATCTTGCATGTGCATAATATAGCGGGCGGGAGGGAGGTGCATACCTGCAACCTGCAACCCACAAATATTCGCGGAAATTAAAACTAGATACATTATTTTCATTTTCAAATTTAGAATGGATTTCCGCAAAGTAACGCCTGACTCAATCAATTTTAAAATTTTATCATGCCTCCAATGCTGCAAGACGGTAGTAGTAAACTAAAAAATCTGATTAGTCCGTCAGATAGATTTTCAAATAATATTGGACACGTATTTTTTTTCTTTTTTCACACAACCACAAATCGAAGACGATTTGAAGTTGAAAACGGTACTCCCTTACTTCTCATAAAATTGTCTGTCCGAAAATCATTATCCATAACACGTTTGCTATAAATTACAATAACCATAATGTTCAAAACCCCGAAATTTTGGTTAGCATAATTATCTTTAGTTCTAAAAGTATTCTGTCATAATATCGTGTACTATAATAATTCAATCTCCTAATTTTAGATGCCCTAAAGTCATATGTCCTAAGTATTGTGTTGAATAATGTGTATTATTCCGAATGTTCATTTATAATAAATATTTTAATCTTAAAACATTTGCTAAAAATAGGTTTTACTGACAGAAACGAATCGCTGTAAATCCGACTCCACGTAGTCTTGTCTGCCCTACCCCTAGTGTGTAATTTAAAATCGCGTAGGCGCGGAGGGGCGAGGCGGCCCGCGAGTTGAGGAGCAGGTGGTTGTAACACTCGCCGCCGCGGCTGAGGTTGGCCGGCGAAGCCGGCCAGCAAGCCGAAGCTGCGGTGGTGAGCGTTAAACCCATCTGCGACGATAAACTCGCGTGGGACCGCCGGAGCCCCGCAGCGCCGGAGCCGTGACAGAAACCATGCCTGCTGCATGTTGCGTGCTTGCTTGCATGCTGCTTGCTTGCATGCTGCGTGCTTGCTTGCATGCTGCTTGCTTGTTTGCATACAGATGCTTGCTTGCATGCTGTATGCTTGCTTGCATGCTGTATGCTTGCTTGCATGCTGCATGCTTGCTTGCATGCTGCTTGCTTGCATGCTGCTTGCTTTCATGCTGCTTGCTTGCATGCTGCTTGCTTGCTTGCATGCTGCTTGCTTGTTTGCATGCTGTATGCTTGCTTGCATGCTGTATGCTTGCTTGCATGCTGCATGACTCCTTGCATGCTGCATGCTTGCTTGCATGCTGCATGACTCCTTGCATGCTGCATGCTTGCTTGCTTACAAAAACCACAAATGTTCACAATCAACTGCTTTATTAAGTACATGTATAATATATTTATTTACGTAATATATAATAAAAAAATATAATGCATCATCAAATATTTTTAATTATAACAAATGAGAGAAGCTCATAGCAATTGCTTTGTTATACGTTCTAAGAATATTATTTTTTTATTTGTAATTTGAATTTAGGACTTATAACTTTTATTGAAAACGGTTTTATGTATTTTGTATATTATTGATTGTAATATTTATGACAAACGGGTTTAGGACATATTATATTTAGAGATTTTAATTTTATGGCATGAGATATTAGGTGATATTAAGTTCGGGTAAGTTATCATTCGGACAAATGATGATTATGACAAAAAAGTTATGGCTCTTTAAATTATGAATAAAAAAGTTAGGTAATACAATAGAGAACCGTTGAAAACTCGTGTGACGACACTACTCGCTACGATATTTAGCATGATGTGACGTCACAAGTCCCCACTCCTGATCTTTGATGCTTTTTATCGTTGTTTTTTTATAGATTTTGATACTGTAAAAAAACAAAAAGTATAAAATAACTTTAATTTCGGAACTCGGTGTTTTTGGTTGCTTTTTTGTTGTTGAACACACCGACTTCCGAAATTAAAGTTATTTTATACTTTTTGTTTTTTTTTTGTTTAGAAGTCGGTTTTATTTTTTGTAAAAAGTTTTTTTTATTTTTCACTTTTTAGTGGTACCTACGGTTCCCTATCCATTAGCATAAAATTTTAAGACCTAATATAACTTAGCATAATGTTGTTTGGCATAATTATTTTTTCGCATAATATAATTACGCATAACAGCTCATGCATAATTTTTTTAAGCATTATGTCTGTAACCATAATAATGATTAGGCATAATATTTTAAAGCATAACCTTATTAAGCATAAAGTTCTAAAGCATAACTTTTTAAAGCATAAAGTTCTAAAGCATAACTTTTTTAAGCATAAAGTTCTAAAGCATAACTTTTTTAAGCATAATATCCTAAATAAAATATTAATATATTATAACGTATTGAACAATTTTGTGAGTATTTTTTCGCTGTAGGAAGCAAGCATTGCAAGCATACAGCATGCAAGCAAGCATGCAGCATGCAAGCAAGCATGCAAGCAAGCATGCAGCATGCAAGCAAGCATGCAACATGCAAGCAAGCAAGCAGCATGCAGCAGGCAGGGTTTCTGTGACGGCTCCGGCGCTGCGGCCCTCCGGCGGCCCCACGCGTGCTAATCGTCGCAGACGGCTTTCGCTCACCACCGCAGCTTCGGCTTCGTTATGCGAATCAAATTTATGCCAAAACAAATTAGTCTTTAAAATGATTATGCCAACATAAAATGTATGCCTAAGAAAATTATGCCAAAGTATTATTATGCCAAAACAAATTGTGCCAAAATCGTTATGCCGAAGTATATTAGGACAAAAAACATTATGCGAAAAGAAGGGATCCCGGTACCTACACCCCCTCCCCTCCCCCACCTAAACGAACCAATCACATTGGTGTAAAAAAAAACGTACTGCTCCTTTGCAGAGTAAACTAAGAGGTCGTCAATGTAGACAACGTAGATATTTTTTTTTAGATTTTTGTTGATTTTTCAAAAACCGCTTGGTTGATTTCGATAAAATTTTCATGGGACCATTTGGGAAGTATACCCTTTCCAACAAAATCTGAATTTTTCAAATCGGTTGACAAGCGACGGATTTATGCGCGAACAAACAATAAAAAAAAAAAAACATACAAACATCCGAATTGAGAACCTCCTCCTTTTTTAGAAGTCGGTTAAAAATGAAAATAATATATCTAGTTTTTGCCTTGTAATCTTGCATGTGCATAATATAGCGGGCGGGAGGGAGGTGCATACCTGCAACCCACAAATATTCGCGGAAATTAAAACTAGATACATTATTTTCATTTTCAAATTTAGAATGGATTTCCGCAAAGTAACGCCTGACTCAATCAATTTTAAAATTTTATCATGCCTCCAATGCTGCAAGACGGTAGTAGTAAACTAAAAAATCTGATTAGTCCGTCAGATAGATTTTCAAATAATATTGGACACGTATTTTTTTCTTTTTTCACACAACCAAAAATCGAAGACGATTTGAAGTTGAAAACTCGTGTGACGACACTACTCGCTACGATATTTAGCACGATGTGACGTCACAAGTCCCCACTCCTGATCTTTGATGCTTTTTATCGTTGTTTTTTATAGATTTTGATACTGTAAAAAATACTGTTTTTTATAGATCTTGATAAAGTAAAAAATACTTTCAATAATCTTACTGACGGACTAAGTAATAAGAATCATATTTTTTTCAACTCAGGAAACATCCCTATTACCATAGACTCCTACTCGACCCAAAATATCTAAGGAGTTAACCATCGACTCGAAAAAAGAAGAACAATTTATAGAGTTAAGTGAAATGACAGCTCTCATTTTGCTAACTTCACTCAGGTTTTTCCAAGGATTGTAAAAGACCGGGAAAACGCCAATGTAACGCTAGTTGCAATCATTATAACCTTTATTTTGAAGCTGGATATAAACTACAATTACTTAAATAAATTTCAAAAATGTACTCCTTAATGAGTATATTATACTTATTAAAGAGTACATTTTTGAATTTTTTTTTCAATTATTGCAACTAGCGTGTCATTGGGGTTTTGTCCGTCTTTCACAATCCTTGGAGAAACCTGAGTGAAGGTAGCTAAATCAGAGCTGTCATTTCACTTAACTCTATAAATTGTTCTTCGTTTTTTCGTGTCGATGGTTAATATGTAGCTGCTTTAAAGCCAGCTTTATTTTGATAAGTATACCTACCTGTGTTAAGCCGGGGCGGATCATTAGTATTATATTATAATAAATAAAAACTCACCATAGTAGGCCATATTGCTGATCATGCGTTCGTTAATCATGATATCCACGGTGAATTCGTCACTGTCACTAAAATTTTATATAAAAAAAAAACTCAAAAACTCATTGTGAAAACACTCACTGTAAAACACATATTTGAGGTTTAGAAAAGTGGATATTAAGTATAAATATAAACTAAAATTGGTAAGTATATTTTGGAGTCTGGGTGTCTATATTTAATGATATAATATTAAGTCACCGGAAAATAGAAAACTCCGTTACATTGTAAAATGTCGCGTGAAATTGTTTTTAACTATTTTTTCTTTTTAATTTTTTTTTTTTATAGTCCCGGCTATATTGGAAACTATAGAATTTATAATATTGATTTATTGTATACAAATCGATTTTTCCATATTATCCAGAAATTATAATGTAATTGGCAGCACCCCGCAGTTTCACCCGCGTTGCTCCCGTTCCCGTGGCAATACGAGGATAAAATTTAGCCAATATTACTCAGGGTAAATGTAGCTTTCTAATGGTGAAAGCATTTTTGAAATCGGCACAGTAGTTTTGGAGTTTATTCAACTCTTCTTCTTCTTCTTTAAACAAACATACACACACACACAAAAATTCAATTTTTTCCTGCAATTTTCTGGTGACACAGACATGGACGCCGGAAGGGACGTGCAAGGGGGTGCACTTGCACCCCTCTGGCTTTCAATTATTGAAAACTAGCAGCGCCCCGCGGTTTTACCCGCATAGTTGCCGTTCCTGTGGGAATATGGGGTTAAAATATAGCCTATTTTACTCTGTGAATGTAGTTTTCTAATGGTGAAAGAATCTCAGAAGAAGAAGAAAAAGATTATGTCGGTATCGATTCACATTGTGCCAGTAAACTTTAACAAATACCGATTTGTATCAAATTAGCCCTGACATTTCGTTATTATGTAATTAATTTGACTACTAAGTAGGTTATATTTGTTTTTATTATTATGCTGATAAATAACATAAACAAATTATGTAAATACAAGTGTGTATACAATGGCGGCAGGAAAATGAATCATTAGGCATGAAAAAATTTGGCAGCATCGTTGTCTATGGGACACGAGCGACCTAACTGTGTCATCTGTCATTGGAACGGCACTGCAATTCCTGAGTAACATAGGCTATATTTTATCCCCGTATTCCCACGGGAACGGGAACTACGCGGGTGAAACCGCGGGGCACTGCTAGTGTACGTATAAAAGGGAAACTGACTGACTGACATTTCATCGTGGTTAGTAAGAGTCACTTTGATGGTTTCCCATCTACAAAAAAGGTGGTTGGTGTCAATTAAAATCGCTTAAATAATTTTGGGTAGGTCTTGCGAATTTGTCTATACTAACATTATAAAGAGGGAAGAATTGATTGTTTATTTGTAAAAAATACTTTCACTATTGTAAGCTATACTATCTCCGGGTGACACAAGCTATATTTTACCCCATATTCCCACGGCAACGCGAAATATGCGGGTGAAACCGCGGAGCGCTGCTAGTTATTAAATAAAGTTAAGAGTAAACTGCTAAACTCTCTTAAAATACCTTTGCAAGAGTAATTTCTTTGATTTTGTTTTTTTTTTTATTTTTTCAAATTACTCGTCCCGCTATGGGCGGAGCGCTAGTGTCGGACTCTTACTGACAAAAACCCACCCGTGTTCCTTCAAATACCTTTTGCGTTCCAGAGCCGAGGTGACTCTTTCGAACAATTTGTTACTTACCTATTCTAGGAATCATAGCATATCCTATCGTATTCGATAACAAACTTTAATCTTATAGTCATCAGATCTTATTATTGACTATCGTAAAACGTGAGATTATGTATTGTTTGAAACACGTACACATAGTTGACTAGCGGCCACTCCCGGCTTCGTACGGTTGGACATTTATTTACTTTAATATAGCCAATGTTACTCAGGGATAATGTAGCATTTCATTGGTGAAAGTATTTTTGAAATCGGTTCAGTAGTTTATGAGTTTATTCATTACAAACATAGGTACAAATCTTTCATCTTTATAATATTGGTGTAGAAGTGTAGATGTATCTACAATATTTATACCAATTAGTCGCTTGTAACTAATAGGTATGAGACACTGTTTATCTTTGGTAGAGCCCAACTTTTTAGAAGCGAGAACACACAACGCTTCCTCGACTCGGGCCGGGCCAGCGGGCGTACCATGACGTCTTAAAACGTGAGTCTTCCGAGCGACTCACGTTTTAACACCTCATGGTACGCCCGCTTGTCCTTATCGGACGACGAGCCACCCATCGCTCGCCTGCCTTGTGACTCCTGCCGACCGGGACTTCTTCTGTTTCGACGGCTGGGGCGTGAGGTTTCCCTCGCCCACACGCGTCCCGCCTCCCCCTTCGCTTGCATTACTGCGTCTCCAGACAGCAGACTGCTTTCCATAGCCTCTCCTTCCGGACCGGACCAGAGGAGCGAGAGGATGTGGCCGCCGATCGCCTCTACGAGGACCCCACGGTGTTCCGGCCAAGCAGGGTAGACCTCCACCGTATGCTCCACCGTGACACCGGTCATACCCTCCAGCCGATCAAAACTGTGCTACCTACTAAATAGGGAAGATTTCTGAGTAAAAAAAATATGATTCTATTTAGTCCGTCGTCGTCGGTTAGATTATCGAAAAATATTGGACACGTATTTTTTGCTTTTTTCTAATCTATATAAAAGTTGACGAAAATATAATGCATCAAAGATCAGAAGTGGGGGCTTGTGACGCCACTCCGTGGTAAAAATTGTAGCACGTAGTGACGTCACACGAGTTATCAACGCAGTGTAGGTATCGTCTTCGTTTTTTGTTTATGTGAAAAAAGAAAAAACACTTGTCGAATATTTTTTGGAAATCTATGACTGACTAATTAGATTTTTTTTAGTCAACTACCCTATTGTACATACGTCAGTTTTCAAGCAACGAGAAGTGGCGCAAGGTTGCTCATTGTAGTGCAAACTCAATGAATGTTACCTTTGTAGTGACGACAATAGTCCGACGGCGACACGGAGGTTATGGTTTTAGATTGTACTTGTTGTGGTGTGCTATTTTTAACCGACTTCGACGAACCAAAACAAGGGCTTATTAGATTGACCGGTACTATGTATTTGCTTTCATAACTCTAAAATAATCTAATAGACTACTGAAAAATGACGCTCTAAATATTATGTAACAACAAAATCTTTATAGTAATATTTAGAAGATAGCCGTGGCAAACAATACATTCACACAGTAGTAAGCAATAATCAACTTTAGGGCTAAAGCTATAGTTACAACTAAGCTATTCCTGATCGAACAACTAAATGACACTGTTCGACTAGGGAATCACCCAGCAGGACTTGCGGCGAGGTTGTCCATTAACCACCACAAGCCAATTACTGGGTAGCGTGTAAATATAAATATTAAAGCACTGGTTGTCAGTCCTTCGGGCTTCAGAACTATCTTATATATTACCTAAGCTATTATATACCCTAAGGACTGTCAAAGATATGCTAATTTGTCTTTCACAGAGTCAATCCGTTCTTTGATCTTCCCCTATTCTTACAGCCATCCACATTCATAGTCACAAAAAATCACACAGAATCAAGGCCAAACGCGTTAAATCTATTACATTAGTTACTATCATAAATATTGGCAATGACCATAAAAAAGATAGAATGCACTACGAACTACCAACCTACAAAAAAAAGAAATGTTTTAAAAAATGCAAGTAGGACTAACCTTCACCTCGCATTCGAATTTTGAATATTGAATCGGCCAGTGCGCACATCTTATTGCGTAAGTAGCGTAAAATATATTTAGCATACCCGACGCCAAAGTGTACGTGGGTTTTACAGGTGCACGAGATAATAAGAGTATGTGTAATGTCACGTCATTGGCTTGGATCGTGGCTTAATAACAGCCGCATGGGCTGCAGCGCTTGCCGAGGTCAGCTCATGGATGGGTGACCGTTTTAAAATACTGAGATTCCTCCGTGATTTTGTGGTTTTGTGAGCAATTTAAAATAAATATTATTTTATCTTCTTTTCATAGCTTTTTTTGAGGTTGGAAATTTGTTCGTTCAAGTAGTATAAAATACTAACCAAAATCTCATCCATCCCTGCACCAAATTTCATCAACATCAATTCGGTCATTTAGACGTTAAAGTGCAACAAACAAAAAAAAATACTTTCTCATAAATATAATACCTATCAGTTATGATGTATTTGTTTTCGGCAAATATAAGAAAAATATAAAATACTAGCAGCGCCCCGCGGTTTCACCCGCGTTGTTACCGTTTTCGTGGCAATACGGGGATAAAATATAGCCTATGATACTCCACAACAACGTAGCTTTCTCATCATCTTCCTGCCCTTATCCCATGTTACTTGGGGTCGGCGCAACACGTTTTTTTCTTCCATTCTGTCCTGTCAGCCGTCACGCTATCACTAACTCCCTTTTCTTTCATATCACTCCTCACACAATCCATACATCGTTTCTTTGGCCTACCTCTCCCTTTCCATCCATCCACATTTATATTCATAACCCTTTTAGTTACATGCGTTTCATCCCTCCTTTCACATGACCATACCAAGACAAGCGGTTCTCTTTCAACTTTTCCATCACTGGCGCCACTTCTATTGATGAAATAATTTTAAAAACGGGTCAGTAGATACAGAGACTACCCCTTATAACGTCACAGACTCACAGCCTCACAAACTCACAAACGTTACCTCTTTATAATATTAGTATAGAACACGGTTTTCAGCAGCCCTCATAACGATCTTGTTAGGATAAAACTCTGAAACAATTATTTATAACCTAAAACAATAATAAGTTATTGACACGTATCGTAACATAGGACGTTACAACATAGTTCGTGGCACAACATTACAAATGGTTGCCAAAGACTACGCTACGGCGACTTATATACTTACTGCACATACATATGTATATTATGTACTGAATGCTTGTAAATAAATAAAGCTGCATGTCCCGGGCGAGTACTCATAGCATCGGTGAGGGGATTTCTAATATCGCTACATAGTATAAAACTAAGTCGCTTGCCGTTGTCTATCTGTCCCTATATATGCTTAGATCTTTAAAACTCCGCAACGGATTTCGATGCGGTTTCTTTTAATAAATAGAGTGATCTTAGAGGAAGGTTTATATGCATAGTATCAGCAAAGCACCCGTGCGAATCCGGGGTGGCTCGCTTGTCTATCTATAAATAACTAGCAGCGTCCCGCGGTTTTACCCGCGTAGTTCCCGTGGGAATATCGGGATAAAATATAGCCTATCTTACTCAGGGTGAATGTAGCTTTCCAATGGTGAAAGAATTTTTTAAATCGGTCCTGTAGTTTTTGAGTTTATTCGTTACATACAAAAATACAAATCTTTCCTCTTTATAATATTAGTATAGATATAAAATTAAGTCGCTGTCTGAACGTCTGTTTCTCCGCTAACTTCTAAACACGCAACGGATTTTGATGCCTTTTCAACGAGGAAGGTTTGTGTATTCAATTTGGTGCCGTGCGAAGTCGGGACGGGTCGCTAGTACTAAATATTCAAACTTCTAGGTTTATTTTGTCTGACTCTACGAAAGCAGCCTGATAATGTTAAGTTTTGCACACACAGCGTAGTGTCGTACCTATTGCTTACTGACCGATTTTTTTTTTGTGACGTGTCTGTCAAACCTCCGGTTGATAGTTATTTGTGACAAAGAATAATCTATACTAATATTATAAAGAGGTAACGTTTGTGAGTTTGTGGCGCTGTAAGGGGTAATCTCTGGATCTACTGGAACTGAAATTCAAAATTATTTCACCAATAGAAAGCTACGTTATTGTGGAGTGTCATAGGCTATATTTTATCCCTGTATTGCCTCGGTAAAGGGAACAACGCGGGTAAAACCGCGGGGCGCTGCTAGTAAATAATAAAAGGCTTTTACAAGTTTTACAATTACAATAAAAGGCTGTGGTTGTCGTTAATTAGACACGTAACAAACCACATTGGAAAAAAAAACAAATTGCCAGCAAACCACCTCAATGCTTTGCCTTTTAATTAAACAACATCATAAAACACAAATGTAGTAATGACTCGCGCAGACCACAGACAACAATAACAGAACGTAACGTAACGATGTCTCTACCTCTCGCGTCGCAACACTCAAGGTCGCCATTGGCCACCGTTTGTTATTTACTCTAAATATTAGTATGGCGTCGCCAAAAACACTAGCTGAAGAGAGAATAGGTCGGTTTGTGATACCTATTTCAAATTGGAACGAGAAGGCCAATTCTCGTACTTATAACTCGTTCAAATTCAAGCAGCAATATCGTCTCAGAAATGCTTGTCAAAATGTACGGAAATTCGAGGTGTTTTGAGGCTGAAATTCGTATACGAACGCTCCTTAATAGTACGAGAACTCAATAGCAGTTGTTATAATGACAATAAATATGTTTGGCTCTTGTTTGACGTTTGCTACGGTGGTCAGAAACCAATTTATCTGAAAATAGTTTTGTCAAAAAAAAGGTTCAACTAATTTCAGTCCCGTAATGTAACGCTTGCCGTCTGCAAGCCCGAAAAACAGGGCCTCAAGTCTGCTATTACAATAGTGTCAGAATGGTCTATCATTGATTTCATAATGGTTGATTTTGACGAGTTTGGTAATCTACTAATATAAAAGCGTCATTATGACTCTCCTATGGTCAACCACTGAAACTCCAATGAAAGAAATGGCATAGAATGGTAATCTCGTACATAATGTCAAATGAATGACAGACGTATGCGGTAATCCGCTAATATTTTGACAGTTCCTTTGATCAGTGACCTACCATTAGAACGTCATTGTGCAGTCATTCCTTTTAATAACTCGGTTATCAAAAAGTATTACGAGACCATTGACAGACCAATGATCGACCATTATGAGTTTAGCAGATTACGAACTTTTAGCAAAATGACAATGGGATCGCGTTTGAATGACAAATTTATAAAAATAGCAGACTTGGGGCCATGATACTTATTTTGTCAGGTGGTGGAGGAGCTCGTGGCTAAATAATAACAGCCGCGCGATATTTCTTCTTATTCTATACGTAAACGAACGAACAGAGGAGTAAGAGAAACATAATTTCCACTTCCCTCCTTATCTACCACTTCTACCAGCGGGCGTACCATGACGTCTTAAAACGTGAGTCTTCTGAGCGAGAAAAAGGGATGGAGCTATATAGGGTGTATAACTCTATCCCTCTTTCTCGCTCGGAAGACTCACGTTTTAACACCTCATGGTACGCCCGCTGGAGACAGAACAGGGGCCGTATAATGATCTCTTAAAACCATCATGTTTTCGGTGTGAAAAAGAGACGGAGCTATACAGGACGAATAGCACTATCCTTTTCTCACACAGAAAACATGATGGTTTTAAGAGGTCATAATACGGCCCCAGAGCTAGCTTGATATCACCCAATTGCCAAGCACCATGGATTAAAATAATCACAAATAATATTATTGCGTCTTACTCGTCTAAGTATAGGGTAGTTGACTAAAAAAATCGAATTAGTCTGTCAGATAGATTTTCAAAAAATATTGGATAGGTAAACAAAAAACGAAGACGATACAGTGCGTTGATAACTTGTGTAACGTCACTACGTGCTACGATTTCTACGAAGACGTGACGTCACAAGCCCCCACCTCTGATCTTTGATGCTTTTTATTGATTTCATAAAGCAAAAAAATACATGTCCAATATTTTTTGATAATCTAACTGACGGACTAAATAGAGTCATATATTTTTACTCATGAAACATCCCTATTTGATGCCAATAATTTGTACTCGTGGCTAAATTATGACAGCCGCACGGGTCGATCTTCTAGGTTAAGCAACGCTTGCCGAGGTTGGTCTGTGGATGGGTGACCATCTTAACATAACGAGACTTCTCCGTGCCTCGGAAAGCACGTTAAGCCGTTGGTCCCGGCTGTCATTTGGAGATCTTTGGCAGTCGTTACGGATTGTCAGAAGCCAGAAAATCTGACACCAGTCTTGCCAAGAAGTACCGTGTTCCCCAGTTAATGGGTTGTAGAGGTCTGGTAGGCAGCCGCTTCACGTAAAATACTGGTATTCAGCTGAATCCGGCTTGACTGGGAGCCGACCCCAATGTAGTTGGGAAAAGGCTAGGCAGATGATGAATTTGTACTCGTACAACATAATCGTATGGTGTAATCTTTTAGCTTTCCGCAGTCGGGTTAAAAAGACCTACCTACAGACAGCTAAGTCCACAAATGTCACTAAAGACATAAAACTTAGCTGACGCAACAGACCTTGACATCGCCGCGGCAGTTTTGTTGAAAACATGCGCAAAAACAATACAAGAGGTTTTTGGGTTGAGGTGAAACAAAAAGTCTACTGTTTTTTGTAGTATTACGCTTTAAAACTGTTTAGCTAGTGTTTATTTAGATCAGTAATCGCGGTATTAAATTTAATGTTTTATTTGAATTTCGCGGTCTGCCTGCTTCTAACGGCCGAACCCAATAACCGATCTATCACATACTGGAGGTAGAAAAACAAATGAAACAACAGAAAAATCAAGAAAAATTATGTATGTTTTCTGTTGTTTCATTTGTTTTTCTATCTTCAGTATGTGATAGATAGGTTATTGGTTTCGGCCGTAAGAGGTCTAATCCAACTGTATTACTCGTATAAAGGTGAAGAGTTTGTTTGACCGCGCTAATCTCTGTAACTGCCAGTCGAATTTGGAAAATGATTTTAGTGTATGATAGCTACATTTATGTGGAAGGCTTTGGCTATACGGAAACGGAAAAAACGGGATATGTGCGAACGAAGTCGCGGGCAAAATCTAGTCCTACTATACTGTCATAGATTTCTACCAAGAAGTGTAGTTTCGTTTTGAATGGAGGATATCTGAGAGGCAATTCTAGTATTTTTAAGGAGTGTGCGCAGTTATAAACCGCGTTACCTCTTGACAAGTTTTGACTTCGACTGTCGCTGAGATTTAGAAGTATGTGGTACAGAGATTAAGTGCCGCAAGCCTCCATTGAAAAGGGAGGACCCCCCACCGGACGATTGTTGTGCCCGATAGTTGATATTCGGGATGTTGTACGTGTTCAAATCGCACGGAAAACTCTGATAGCGCGATGCAGGATTCAGGAGTGGGGATCGGTGTCGCTACAAGATGTTGTTGCATTTTGAAATTTGAAAACCTTTGCCTGCCTTTGGAGTTTAGTAGAAAGTGTAAAATCATTTCTTTTTCCCTCAAATCTTTATTTGAAAGTTCTCAACTAACATAATTATTAGATCTAGTTATCTTACGTTCTCGAGTCAAGTTTTTCATTATAGGTAATCATTTCATTTATTTCAAACTAGCGACCCGCCCCAGCTTCGCACGGGTGCAACGTAGATACTAATGTTTCCTCTACTATAATATGCATGTATAATACATGCAAACTGTCCTCTATAAACATATAAACTTTCCTCTTCAATTACTCTATCTATTAAAAAAACCGCATCAAAATCCGTTGCGTAGTTTTAAAGATTTAGGCATACATAGGGATAAAGGGACAGAGAAAGCGACTTTGTTTTATTTATACTATGTAGTGATAATACGGCGAGTTTGTTAGAAATACCGATAGTAAGTAGTAAACGTTCTTGATTAAAATGTAGATAGGTATCGAAAACTAGCTGACGTGTGCAACTTCTTCTGCGTCACATTTTTCATTGATGCTTTGCTCCCATTGACCACAGCGTGATGTTATAGTATAGACTGTAGCCTTCCTCAATAAATTGCCTAACCAAAACTAAAATATATTTTCAGTAGTTCCTAAGATTAGCGCGTTCAACCAAACAAACTCTTCATAATCAGCCTTTTAATGTTCCCACTGCTGGGACACAGGCCTCCTCTCTAGGAGAGGGAATGGGCCGCAATCCACCATGCGGACACAGTGCGGGTTGGTGAATGTCACATATCTTCGAACTTTTTGGTTCTAGGACATGCCGGTTTCCTCACGATGTTTTCCTTCACCGTTTTGAAAGCAGTGGTGATGAAGTTAATTACACAAAGTAATGCGCCTGGCTGGGTTTGAAATAAACTCTTCAGTTTTATAATATTAGTATTAGTATATTATAAAGCTGAAGAGTTTGTTTGTTTGTTTGTTTGTTTGTTTGAACGCGCTAATCTCAGGAACTACTGGTTCGAATTGAAAAATTCTTTTTGGGTTGAATAGACCATTTATCGAGGAAGGCTTTAGGCTATATATCATCACGCTTAAGCCAATAGGAGCGGAGCAGCGATAAAGAATGTTTTAAAATCGGGGATTCCACGGGGACGAAGTCGCGGGCAGCAGCTAGTATTAGTATAAATTGCACACCCCTCTTTTTACCTTTTTAAAACAGCCAGCCAGAGTTGAAGACTTTACAAGAGTTCCTATAGACATCATTGTTTCAACCAAGTTCCTTACGATAGGGTTGTAGAAACATTTTTAAATACAAAACAAGAAATTAATTTCTAACTTTTATGGCTTACTTGACAGAATCCGGTGAAATGCAAAGTATATCTTAATTAAAGGACTGAAAAGAAACGTGATTCACGTTTTATTTTGCAACAATCCGCGTGAAACTGAAGGGGTCTCTAAGTACCTAATATGTTGAGAAATATCGGTGTACTTTATATAATTTTAAAAACAAGCCGCGTGCCTCAACGTGACTGCCTTAATGACGATATTGCTTACAAAATTTCGTCCCCAATTTAACACCTTTAGGGGGCGAATTTCGACGAATCCTTCCTTTTTTTTCTTGATGGGAAATCATCAAATGGCTTCTTCCACTCTGGGCGGAGCGGGAGTGAGTCTCAGACTCTTACTGGCTAAAACCCACCCGTGATCCTTCTAGTGACCTTTGCGTTCCAGGGCCGCGGTGACTCTTTCGAACAAATTCCGCAATCCTAGCAGGCACTGAGACGAATCCTTCCTTAGTTCTTTCAACTTCGTTGTATAAGGCCTGGATCAAAATCAGCATTGATTCTCATATTGATTGGATGTTTTTCTTTGTTTGGTTGTCCTGCAGAGTCATAAATAACCTTTAAATTTACTTTCTTCGTTTTTAATTTGTATCAATGCGAATCGATGGTTATAAATGCGATCCTATGGATCTCTTGAATAAAATTTCAGGTTTTCTAGACCCAGCAGCTAAGGCTATGCGACTGCTATCTGGCAATGCATTCATAACCCAGCTACTGAGTAACACGATACACCTTGGTAATACTGGTTATCAGTCTTTTCGGGCTTTTGACACGAAAAAAAAAACAGACTTATGTCATCCAGACACGAAATGACTGTCAAAAATATAATTGCAAGTGTTAACAAACTAGATAGGTAATTCTGTTCCCTGTTTTCCCAATTTCCTATACCTACATTCAACCATTTCTTTATTTTAAATAAATCTATGTATCTCAAGAAGTAAATTAAGAAAAACTTAACAAAAATATATGTAAGTAGGTTTTATAAGTATCTACAACTTCAGAAAAAAAGTTGCCAGACTAAATATTATGAGATGAATTTATATAAATGGCTACACGCGCGGAAAGGGCACGAGTTATTTTTTTTACGGATGGGAACTCATCAAATGGCTTCTTCCACTCTGGGCGGAGCGGAAGAGTGTCAGACTCTTACTGACTAAACCCCATCCGTATTTATGCAAAAGCCCTTTGCAATTCAGATCCGCGGTGACTCTTTCGAACAAATTCCTCAACCCTGTCAGAGAACGAGTTTCTGATATAAAATCATCTCGCATAGATATCCTGAAGGAATATGTAGTTTGAGTAAAAGGTTATTTTTTGAAAGAGTATCTGGGTAAGTCACATTTTACTCGAGGGAAGCGCCACTTTTGTCTTAAATTCGGCTTTCCCGAAGATAGCCAAAAGCTTGCGTGGCGAAGGAAAACAGACCAAACATCACGGAAAATTCAAGACCTCTCTCTAGTCTATGTGAAAATTTGACGTTACAAAACTGCTAGCGTTCAGCTTAATTTTCTGAACATTCAAAATGACTTTGTTTAGATTTGGAACGAATGAAAGAAGTGACCTTTTTTCGAAAAAAAGAATGAGGATTGCCATAAAACGTGGCAATGCTGACGAATTGACAACGCGTTTGTTTATTCAAAGAGGCAAAATCATTTTTCACTTTATGAAGGTACTTAAAAAATAAATAAAGAAGAAACCAACATTTATCCAAAACTACACAATCAATTTGCTTGTGCAAATTGTTTTCTATTTTTAGAATAATTTATGACAAATAGTATGAGCACAGTTTAATTTAATAATAATATCTCATCTTCAAAGCAATTTATTCAATAAATTATAACTAAACATAAATTATAACAAAAGACGGTAATAACTGTATTATATTATCTCAGAACTCTTATATAAGCTTCCCATTTTAAATACAAGTTTATTTTTATATGGTAACCTATTTATTTTTTCTTAATTTGTTTTATCTTTACCTGCTTTCGATTCTTGTATTGATCAAATCGTGGTATTGAGGGTTATCCATCTGAATTTTCACAGTAACGGGCCGGAATTAAGACTTGTGCGCGGACTCTTGGAAATATACCTACACTTCCACCTAGCCCAGCCGAAAACGCGCGTGAGGTTTAAAGTATATATTGCGGAATTTATTCGAAAGAGTCACCGCGGCCCTGGGCAAAGAGTCACGTAAAGGGCACTAGAAGGATCACGGGTGGGTTTTAGTCAGTAAGAGTCTGACACTCCATCTAATAAGCCATCTGATGATTTCCCATCAGGAAAAAAAAAGGTTTGAAGTATTTCTAAATTTGTTTTCTAAGTTGTAAATGCATATGAGAACCCTTTAGGTAAATTTTACTAGGCGAGGTTCTATCTCGTCAAACAATTTTAAAGTTTTTATCTAAACTGACCTAACAGCAATTTATTATTATTATCTAGTAAAACTGTCATACCTACATACAGTAAATGCAATTGAAACAAGTTGTAACCTCTGCATTTAATTAATGCATTCATTTAAATGATAATCAAGTCTGCCTAGATACACCTGGCTTTAGTTCTCATTACCTTTGCCAGTACTAGAATAGAACAAATAAAATAAAAAATATTGTCTCTGCCTAGAGTACGCGCGAAAAAATAAACAAAGCAGTCGCGGCGTGACAAAATGCCATTCATATTTAAAAATAAACTTCATAGCACGCGTTTTATTAAGTTAAAAAATATTTATATTTGTTTTTGTATAATTAAAGTTGCAAATTAACCTGATGCAGGTTGGTGCTATTTTTTTTTTTCATGAATTATTAATTCAAGGCAAAGGAAAAATGTTACATCCTCACCTCGATTTTCTAATCGATTATTTAGTATTTTATATTCGCTTTCGAGGATGCAGTAAATACGATAAAAAATAAATAAGTAGTAATAAAATGACCAAAATATTACCAAAAAAAATAGTAATTTTCCTATTTAATATCCACTTTTCTTAGCACACAACAGATTAAAAAAACACCAAAATTTTGTAACAGAGTTCACTGCACTCCAAACGGCCGCGCAATATTTTTTTCATAAAAATAGACCGAACACGCACCGCCCACGGTTCTAAATTCGTATACTTTTAAAAAGTTACAAACGCAAGCGCTTCGTTCGCGCGCGCTCACCTACTGACAAGCGCGCATCACAGATTCCCACTCGATTGTTATCGATTAACCGGTTATTTCAAATATCGAACCGGCACAACCAAAAATACTGTATGATCTTACCTCTCCAACTTAGAAGTATAATACTAGGCGAGTTATTCTACTATTTTCGGAAGTTTCCTTTAGTGTTGCAGTGGGATGAGAATACATACATTTTTAAATTGGCCGGTTGCTATGGAAATTCTAAGCGTGGTGGCAAGTCACGAGGTGGACGACGGTTTTAGTAGCATATAGTTATTTTTAACTAGATTTAGACTAGCGAGCCAAATGAGAAAATGTCAGCCGTCCCAATGGTTCTTTTGCATTGATATTAGATTTTATTAGGTTTTATTTTGCCTGCAATCTATTAAGAGACAATCAAATGATATATTTTTGACCTATTTTCGAAATGTCACGTTCCATTACGAAATGCGATGCGCTTGCTGGTTTTTTTCTTCAATGTTATTTACTTTACCTACATTGCCGAAACGAATATTAGAAATACGCCTGAGTTCAAGAGTTATTTATCTTAGTACGATAAGAAAAGAAGGCTAAAGTAGGTATATTCAAAGATAACATTTTCCACAAGACATCTCGTTTAAACAAATTCTGTTGACAGTTGCAGTACTTCTATAAAGATGTTTAAAAAAAAATTGTTCGTCAAAAATTGATTAGTTATAAGGGTTGCCATCCGTCCGGGTTTCCCCGGATTTGTCCTAGTTTGGAGGGCGTCCGGGGAGCGTCCGG
The DNA here is from genome assembly GCA_905332915.2 of Hecatera dysodea. Taxonomy (NCBI): domain Eukaryota; kingdom Metazoa; phylum Arthropoda; class Insecta; order Lepidoptera; family Noctuidae; genus Hecatera; species Hecatera dysodea. The sequence continues at coordinate 4,847,504 of HG995317.1, read as the reverse complement.
GCGGGGTTTTCAAAGGTGTCCTGGTATTACCCGGACATTTTTTCTGTCTAGGAATCCTTCATTGATTGAAAATTTGGAAGATAAGCAACAAATTAAAACAATACTTAGTTAGGTATGTAATAATTCATTCGTAATCGTAAGCGGGATACGATCTACTTGTAAATCAGCAAAATTGCTGAAAAAAAAGTTTATATTGAAAACACGCTGCAATAGATTATTAAAAACATAAAAGTTTATTCTTTTTTATATATTTTTATGGCTTTTTTTCGGGTCTGTTCGGGGAAAAAAATCAATTTCACTCAATTGTCCGGGGTTTTAAAGACTTTGTCCGGCGTCCGCAAATTCGATGATGGCACCCTACCCTACCCCACCCTAGTTATACACAACATTGGAATTTAGACATCAATCTTTGAATCAAACGCCCACTATGTATCGCGGCCAATAAAAAAAAATACAAAAATCTCTTCTACCTAACTAGATGAGTACACGGTACCTACGATTTGTCATTCATTCAGCGGACTTGAATTGGCCAAACATACGGTTTTTCATGACCAATAAGTGGCAAGAAAAGAAAAACTTCGCGCCTTTTCGCCTATTGTTCGACCACTTCCGTCGATAAAAGTGCGTACGAAGTACATACCTACATAGTTTTGCGAAGATTTGAAATTTTTTGTACGCTTTATTTTACCCGACTTGTCAAAGCTATGATTTTTAACACTAATAGAAGGGTAAGCATTGGTCGGCATTGCATTAAATTATATTTTCAATTTTGATTTCATGAACCGCCGCACAAAAAGAGGGATGTTTGAGCTTAATTTGTAGTTGTTAAACGCACGAACTGATTTTGATTAAGTATTTTTTCAGGTAACCTTTAAAAAAATACAATAATAAAACTGGTGAAATGAATTGTGAGTATAATATAATACCAGTATTTTACTCAGCCCCAGTACACGATACCCAGTTAAGACAGATATCAGTATAAAAAATCATTATCTGCCTAGCCTTTTCCCAACTGGGGTCGGCTTTCAGTCAAACCGGATTCAGCTGAATACCAGTATTTTGTGGAGCGGCTGCCTGTATTCAACGTTAGAAATGTTAGTAGAATATGTAAAACAGTAGCTCTACTACGGTAGCGGTGTAATTGGTTAACAAAACACTCAAGGTCAGTTCGAAGGCTGTCACACGTTGTGTATTGCGCATGCGCATAGTGGCGCTGGATGCGGCAAGAGCGTGGTTGGAAATTTGCTGAGAGTTTTGTGTTTAAGTGTGTTTGTTAAGTTTATAAACAATTTGCGACAAATTAAATCATTTAAATGAAAACAGAGACAACAATTACTTTTTTAAAGAATTTATTAGTGAATTTTCGAACAAATTCCAAAAAAAAAAAACATTTTATCGTCTTATCATAGTTATCTTCACTTTGAATTAAAGATCCGCTGGAATGTATGTAGCCTGTGTGTAGTACGGTATGTTGACTTGCAATAAGCACCATTCCATAGACAAACATCGGAAACAGGAAAAAAACACCTATAGCACAAATAAAAAATTCAGAACCATCATGTTTTATCACCAAAACAACAACTTGAAACCTCGTCACGAAATAACGACAAACACTTTAAAATTAAACCTTATAATAACAAGATTCCATAAGGGAAGGCCTAATCACAGCTCGTTTGCGACCGCCGAGCTTAAAATGGCTAAACACCATGAAGGTTTAATCTTTATTTTTATGGTGATGTTGGTATAAAAATAAAAACGGAGTGTTTTATCCCGTTTTGCGTATAATATAGCCTGTAACGTCTCTTTCGGGTGCTTTCACAGGAAAAACATCGTGAAGTACTTATGTGTTTTGTTTGAAGATAAGACTGTATGGGTTTTTCATTTGCGATTTAAACCAAGAGAAGTGTTTGAAAGAAATGGCGGTGCTTAAGTATATAATACTCTACTGTACTCTCTACACTATATTTAAATATAGTGTCATGTGCGTCTGTTTGGGAGGAATAAATTATTTTTCTTTCTTTATTTTTATTTTCTTTAGCTATACTAATATATAAACCTGAAGAGTTTGTTTGTTTGCTTGAACGCACTAATCTTAGGAACTACTGATACGATTTGAAAAATTCTTTCAGCGTTATATCATCACGGTAAGACCAATAGAAGCGGAGCACCAATGAAGAATGTTTCAAAATCGTGGGGGGGGGGGGGGGGGGTTAATAACTATTCCACGCGGATGAAATCGCGGGCAGATGCTAGTTATTAAGGCTAGTATATTTATTAGCTTGTATATAGAAAAAAAAAACATAATATGTACCCTAAATCCCTTATCGCTAAAGCAACCGTTTATCAAATTCAAGTAAGTATGTATGTACTTGACAAACAAACAGTTGGAATATTTTAAAAACTTTAGGATCGGGAAAAAGTTGCTGTAGTAATCCTGATTTATGGGTAAAGTTTCTGTCGCTCATCGCAAAAATATATTTAAAAAATCTCTTTTATTACCAAACGCCAATTACATTTTTCAAAAAAAAGTACTATAGTAAAAACTACTTAACACCATGTTTTTCTGTTCAAATGTCTGAATTCGTACAAAAAATGCATAATTCAGAAACACTCACTCTAAGTACATTCGCATTTTCCAATATCCCACAATAGTTTCAGATTTCTCCCAGACAAAATTGATAAGTCATACTTAAATAAATCAATAAGTACAATATATAACTATTCTCGCCACATCTAGTATCTAAGTACGTACAACATAGATCCGTGTAGCTACTTTGCAACGCTAACAATAGTTACCGACTACGGTCAACAAAACAAACTGTGTCAAGTTTATAATAATTTATTACACTTTTTATTTGTTATGAAGTAACTCCCCGACCGACATCGTCGCTTGAGTTATAACACTACGTAAGTTAAAAACTTTTTACAAAAAATAAAACCGACTTCTAAACAAAAAAACCAAAAAGTATAAAATAACTTTAATTTCGGAAGTCGGTGTGTTCAACAACAAAAAAGCAACCAAAACACCGAGTTCCGAAGTAAAAAGTTTTTTTATTTTTCACTTTTTAGTGGTTCACACCCAGCTAAACATACCCATCACAGCGTACGTTGTATAAATTGGTGTAAACAATAAACAAACGTGCGATTTCAGCTATCCCGACAGATTTGCTATCATTTATTGAAATTAACAAAAAAACCGCTTGTTCGATTTCGATAAAATTTTCATGAGACCATTTGGGAAGTATACCCTTTCCAACAAAAAAATAATTTTTCAAATCGGTTGGCAAGCGACGGAGTTATGCGCGAACAAACATTAAAAAAAAAAACATACAAACATCCGAATTGAGAACCTCCTCCTTTTTTAGAAGTTGGTTAAAAATAACAACTAGAGTAGAATGAAAAAACAGTATAATAGGGCAGTTAACTAAAAAAATCTGATTAGTCCGTCAGATAGATTTCCAAAAAATATTGGAGACGTATTTTTTCTTTTTTCGCATGAACAACAAATGAAGACGATACAGTGCGTTGAAAACTTGTCACTACTCGCTACAATTTTTACCGGGCCGTGACGTCACACGCTCCCACTCCTGATCTTTGATGCTTTTTATCTTCGTCAGTTTTTTATAGATTTTATAAAGGAAAAAATACATGTCAAATATTTTTCTATAATCTAACTGATGGACTAAACATAATCATATATTTTTTACTCAGGCAACATCCGTATTGTACATGGTATTGTGATTTTGCGTGTACCATTTTATAATTTCATTTTTATTTTTTGTTACGGATGGGAAATCATCAAATGACTTCGCCTCGGAGCTCTCAGAGCAGAAGGTAGTGTCAGACTCCTACTGACTAAAACCCATCCGTGTGCTTCCTAACGCCCTTTGCGGTTCAAGGCCGCGGTGAGTCTTCGAATGAGATCTATTAACAGTAAGTATCATAATTATTTAGAAACACAGATAAAAATGCGTTTTCTTATTTAGCAAATAGTATCAATGACGAAAACGCTGAAATTGACTTAAGTTCTTACACTGCATGTCTGTTTGGTTGTATGTTTTTCACGTTTAAACCTCTGAAGTTATTTTGATGATTGATGAATTTTGCTGGAGAAGGACATATACGTAAGATACATTTTCGATCGCTTGTAGTCTACGAATACATATTTTGCAGACCTTATTTAATTTTAATTTCCAATGATTAAATAAATACATTTTTGATCCTATTCTGCTGACCGTACCTACCTATTTATTCTATAGCTATTATTATAAAACGAGTGTAATTATTTTGCTGACCGTATCTTTCAAGTACATATGTACTGAACCAACTTGTAAATAAGTATCTCACCGGGATTGAGCAGCCGGTCAGCATGTACTGGACTATTTGCCTGACCGTACCTGAGTAGATGGGAGTTAGAATTGTTATGTTGACCGAATCTTGCAACTACTTACATATGTGCTTAGACCTAATCTATACTAATATTATAAAGCTGAAGAGTTTGTTTGTTTGTTTGTTTGTTTGTTTGAACGCGCTAATCTCAGGAACTACTGGTCCGATTTGAAAAAATCTTTCAGTGTTAGATAGCCCATTTATCGAAGAAGGCTATAGGCTATATTTTATCCCCATATTCCCACGGGAACGGAAACTACGCGGGTGAAACCGCGAGGCGCTGCTAGTAATATTATAAAGCTGAAGAGTTTGTTTGTTTGTTTGTTTGAACGCGCTAATCTCAGGAACTACTGGTTCGAATTGAAAAATTCTTTTTGGGTTGAATAGACCATTTATCGAGGAAGGCTTTAGGCTATATATCATCACGCTTAAGCCAATAGGAGCAGAGCAGCGATAAAGAATGTTTTAAAATCGGGGATTCCACGGGGACGAAGTCGCGGACAGAAGCTAGTAATAAGTAAGTAGCTACTGGTCAATACCGGTATTAAGCTGACTATTTGCCCGACCGTACCTACTATGGATGGGAGTTAGAGTTGTTATGTTGACCGTATCTTGCAACTACTTACATATGTACTTATAATAAATAAGTAGCTACTGGTCAGTGCTGGTATTAAGCTGACTATTTGCCCGACCGTACCTACTATGGATGGGAGTTAGAATTGTTATGTTGACCGTATCTTGCAACTACTTACATATGTACTTAGACCTAATAATAAATAAGTAGCTACTGGTCAGTATTGGTATTAAGCTGACTATTTGCCCGACCGTACCTACTATGGATGGGAGTTAGAATTGTTATGTTGACCGTATCTTGCAACTACTTACATATGTACTTAGACCTAATAATAAATAAGTAGCTACTGGTCAGTATTGGTATTAAGCTGACTATTTGCCCGACCGTACCTACTATGGATGGGAGTTAGAATTGTTATGTTGACCGTATCTTGCAACTACTTACATATGTACTTAGACCTAATAATAAATAAGTAGCTACTGGTCAGTATTGGTATTAAGCTGACTATTTGCCCGACCGTACCTACTATGGATGGGAGTTAGAGTTGTTATGTTGACCGTATCTTGCAACTACTTACATATGTACTTATAATAAATAAGTAGCTACTGGTCAGTGCTGGTATTAAGCTGACTATTTGCCCGACCGTACCTACTATGGATGGGAGTTAGAATTGTTATGTTGACCGTATCTTGCAACTACTTACATATGTACTTAGACCTAATAATAAATAAGTAGCTACTGGTCAGTACTGGTATTAAGCTGACTATTTGCCCGACCGTACCTACTATGGATGGGAGTTAGAATTGTTATGTTGACCGTATCTTGCAACTACTTACATATGTACTTAGACCTAATAATAAATAAGTAGCTACTGGTCAGTACTGGTATTAAGCTGACTATTTGCCCGACCGTACCTACTATGGATGGGAGTTAGAGTTGTTTTGTGGACTGTACCAGTTGACGATAAAAAGGAAGTCACGATGCATTAACATGCTGATATTATGTTTGTGTGGCCATTAGATACGCGGAAATGTAAGCATAACATCACTGCTATACTAGAAGGAGTCATTATTATGTTGACGGGCCTGTTGGTCTAGTGGTTAGTGGCCCTGACTGCTAAGCCGGAGGTCGTGGGTTCGATTCCCACCCAGGACAAACTTTGTGTGATGAGCATGATTGTTTGTTCTGTGTCTGGGTGTGATTGATCTATAATATGTATGTATTTATAAATTATATAAGTATGTATATCAGTTGTCTGGTTACCATAACACAAGCTCTGCTTAGCTTGGGATCAGATAGCCGTGTGTGAGAATACTCGGCCCGACTTAGCGTACTGCTGAGAGACATAACGTGTAACGATTGACACAAAAAAAAGTAAATACAGGCCCGGAATTTTATTGAAAGAGTAACAGTGACCCTGGAACTCGGCGCGCATTTGGGGGAACTCGGATGGGTTTTAGTCAGTAAGAGTCTGACACTCCCTTCCGCTCGGCCCACAGCGGAGAAGTAATTTGAGGATTCCCACCTGAAAAAAAAGGCCTCACTTTCCTTTATTTTTTATTATTTAGGATATTTTCGCAGACGAAGCCTAGTGTTCTATGAAACTATGGTTTTATAAAAATCTTATTCGATTATCTTATATTCGAAATCATTTTAATCCATCGCTACCAAATAAACGAAAATATTTTTGGATTATTTTATTTTTAACAGATTTATTGGATACCCAAACCCTACCAACTTTATACTAACAAAATCGCTAACTCCCTGGCCCAACGCAACATCGCTGCCGCTTGTGCCACTCAGTACCTACCAGTCTGTTGACCAACACATGTACCCATGTACAATAGCAGCGTCGGTGTCATAATAACCATGTCCCGCTTATTTGTACAGTAATGACATATAACTCGACCATAGACAAGTATAGAGCTTGGATAATATAGGATAGATCATAGGCTTTTGGGGCCAGCCTGCCACACTTCCTACTGCAACTCCTAAATGCCATAGGCAAGTATATTAATTATCTTTTATTTCAGGCAAGTAAGGCCCATCTATAGTTTGTCATTTACAATACATACATATATAAATAAAAATCGCTTAGTGGACCTAGGATAGATCATACAGTCTTTTTGTGTAGGCCCGCCACACTATCTCCAACCACTGCTACTCCTAAGGGCCATAGACAAGTATAGAGCTAGAGTGCATAGAGAACGTACCTAGGATTGATCAAACAGTAAGTATACACAGCAGGGAGCAGTGGTGGCCGAGTGATAACGGCCCCGATTTACGAATTGTAGGTCGCGGGTCTAATTTATTTCATCACCACTGCTCTCAAAACGGTGAAGGAAAACATCGTGAGGAAACCGGCATGTCCTATCCTAGAACCAAAAAGTTCGAAGACATGTGAAATTCACCAACCCGCACTGGGCCCGCGTGATGGATTACAGCCCATTCCCTCTCCTAGAGAGGAGGCCTGTGTCCCAGCAGAACGTTAAAAGGCTGAGTATGCTTATGCTAAGTATACACTGATTTAAGAGAGTGTCCATGAAGTTTCTTGTATATTCTTCTCAAGAGGATCTACTCTTTGGAAAGTGCAACTGCCACACTGGATATGGAGTGAGTGAGTGTATTTTACTGAGTGACTACTTGATTCTGTTGTCGCTAGCGTTAAACTTGCTACATCTATTGACCATTCAAAAGTGCCTGTAAATGTTCTATTTCATTTAAAGGCTAATGATTTTGGTTGAATTCTTTGGGTCAAGCCCGCTATAGGTACTATTCCAAACCACTGCATCTTCCTGAGAGCCAAAATCAACATTGTGAACAGGGAAACGCAGAGTCAATGAAGTTAGTAGAGTACGGGAGGAACGATTCAACTGTGTTGAATCATCATCATCATTATCATCATCATCAACAGCCTGTTGCAGTCCACTGCTGGACATAGGCCTCTCCAATTGCTCGCCACTTAGATCTATTTTCGGCTTCCGCATCCAGTTTCTGCCAGCCGTCCTGTGTTGGACGCTGCAACGATATTTTTCAAAAAATAACAGCAGAAGAGTAACAAAACAATAATTACCATTTCTCTCCTTATCAGGCAGTAGACAGAACAGGGCTTGGCAAATTGCTACCAAGAAACCTTTACAACTGGAGTAATCCTAGTTACCATTAGTTGGCCAACATGATACCTACCTATTAAACTATCAGACGTAGGTATAATTTCTGAAACGTCAACCTGTTAGTTAGGTACCTAAACATAGAAAAAGTCTATACTTACTAGCATCCCCTAAGACCCTTTTTTCAGCACTTAGGTAAGTTAGGTATAAAAAGCCAGCGATTCTATTCACATAAAATAAATTCCTTTTAGATTACTTATGTTCCCAAGAAAAAAAAACAAACTTTTCCTCCCCTGAGTGTTTAATTTTCTATGTCAAATGTCGTTGGATAGTTTTTTGGCAAAGGAAACTGTGTTTTGTGCCATGAAACGAAGTCTCTGCCTGGCTCTGTCTTTTTCTTCGCTTAGGTAGGTACTTCTTCGAAACCAAGCATAGAATTTTGTCTCTGTACTAGTTAATTCAAGCATGACCTTAGAATTATTTCTCAGATAGAACCTGCATGGACTAAAACTCTTTCTTGGCTCAAAAGTCAGAGTTTTACGACTTTAATGCTAAATAGAAAGTTTTACCGTACAGTGTAACAAAAAAAAAGATGATTCGGCATTGAGCAGAAAATGGATCCCGAGTTCCTGACTTCAATTCTTGCAACGTAGCTGCACAAAATTACGAAAATTGCTTGAAATTACTTCATAATACTTAGCATTGTTTATTCAAAAGTAATTTATTCATTGCTACACATGCGTTGCAAATATAACTCCTGTAATTTGCATTTCACGCGACACGGTACAGTTTTAATTAAAACGCCATCTGTTTTTTACAATATGCAACTAAGATGCTTTGCTACTGTTGACACTAGAGTGCGTTAATATTTAAGATATAAAACAAAAGATCCAAATTGTATTAATTTAACGGAGGAACCTAATGCTGAAATGTCCTATGCCCTTAAAAATCTCCACTTAAAATTACACGTTAGTCCACTGAAATAAAGTGCATTTCCACTGCACAAGGGTGTTATTTTCAGCTTTTTCTTAGAGTTATTTTACCTTTCATGTGATCTGATGTATCTGCTCGCATGATGTCTGTTAAGTAATGTTCTAGTGACCGCATATTGTCTAATCCGCTTCGTTCCTGCAACAATATAGAAAAAACAATTATGAAAATGAACAAGCATGTTTTTATTCTACGTTAGCTCAGTGAAACTCATATATAATAAGTACAAGTTCCATTCTTGCCGCACGAATCCATTTAAGTAAACGGGCTACAAAATTAAACGGATATTTATCGTAAAGGACCGGCAATTTTTGACACTACTTTTTTTTTGTTCTAGGGGTAACCTTTTAGGCACCTGGTCTTTTCGGGAAAGACGATCGACTGAGGATTTTTGAGTAAAACCACATGGAATTATTACCTCCACTTTGAAACCCTGTGTGTGCAAACCGTTTGAGCCTATCGCGGAACACCTTTGAGATTAGTTGAGACGGTTGACATCTGTCACTTCTGTCACGCATGTGACCGCGCGTCGGTGAGATTCAATCCGCCTCATTATTTCAGGTTGTTCTTGTCTAGCTATCGGAAAGTACCTACTTGCATAGGCTCAAACTTATATCCACTACTAGCTGCTGCCCGCGACTTCGTCCCTGTGGAATCCCCGATTTTAAAACATTCTTTATCGCTGCTCCGCCCATATTGGCTTAAGCGTGATGATATATAGCCTTCCTCGATAAATGGTCTATTCAACCCAAAAAGAATTTTTCAATTCGAACCAGTAGTTCCTGAGATTAGCGCGTTCAAACAAACAAACAAACTCTTCAGCTTTATAATATTAGTATAGATATGTAAGGGTAGCCTTTTGATTTTTCTCAGCTCTGTGCGGAGCGGGAGGAGTGTCAGACTCTTACTGATTCAAACCCGACCATGTTCCTGCAAATGCCTTTTGCGTTCCAGGGCCGTGGTGTGGTGCCCCGTCAAGTATACTGACACATTTTTAAGACCTTTACTGTAGTCTACTGTTATATCGGCGTCGTTCAGAAACCAGTAATATTATTGATCCATCATTCAAGTTGTTATTCAACTTCAACACAAGCATTCTGCTTACCAGCTGAATAAATAACATCTGGCTTATTCATTTATTATTATAAATTAAAACAATCAAAATAAACACTAGTAGGTACAATGGTACCTAAGTCAGAGAATCGAGGTAATGTAGGTAGGTACATATGTGAGAACATCGTAATTTAATCTGAAAGGACACAAGAGCAGAACAGAAAGACTTATTTACATGGGAAATCATCAAATGTCTTCTCCCGTTCTGGGCGGCGCGGAAGTGAGCGTCAGACTCTTACTGACTAAAACGCACCCGTGTTCTTCCCTTTGCGTTCCAGGGCCGCCTCTTTCGAAATTCCGCAACGATAGAGAACAGTCAAGTCAAAGTCAAAGTCTTTTATTTGTGGTCATAGGTTAACAAAGATGGTGCTTAATAACAAATGTATCACTATGTCCTGCTAGTACAGCGTACAAATATTAGGTTTAATCTACATAAAACATTAATCTACATAAAACATCAACCTTAAATTATAATTACTTACAGACAGACCTTAAGTTTCCAAGATTAGCTACACGATAACTAACAAAAAGTAATTTGTGGCACAGTCTAGAAGCAGCAATTCACTCCCATAACCAATCGGATCTTTTTTTTTCTGGTTTCTACTGCCCAGCAATAAGTTACGCAGTTATCTATAAGTGATATCATTTTTCATTATCGGCTCAAACAGTTTTACTTCATCTCTTAGTTTAGATATAATACATCTGCCTATTATTTCGTCACTGACCCTGAAACCGTCTCCAACGCTACCAAATAGACAACATTTTCTTGTTCAGTAAGTTACCACAAGGGAAATCCAAAACTTAGTAGATAGTTATAGCAGATAAATTCAAGACAAAATCGAGTAATTTTGGCTTGTCCATGCGGGTGATAGAGAGAACAGGACCAATTGTCCAAAGCTAAGTTGAATCAATAATTTCGCTCAGCCTAGTTCCCACAGAAGCCACGGGTTTGAAATCAAACAAGTAGGTAGGTCCCTACTTAATATTTTTCAATAAATCTAAAATGGCTACTCGGTAAAGCAATATTGAAATCAAAAGGCAATTTCGCATAGTTTAAATTTGTTTCGCCGTAAAAAAAAGTAATAAAACAAGTACGTTTTCATTTTTCACGTGGTTAAACGAATAATTTTATGAATTGGTAACAGCCAATAGGGTTTCGCTGCAGCAAGAATAAGCTAATTACTATTGGTCGCTGTTGCTTGTATATTAAACGCTGCACTCTCATTGGATAACAAGTCTATTTTCTTGACCTGCGTGACCCAATTTGAATTTGGAATCGCATTGCGTTGACCTGTCGACCTATGTACTCGTGCAATTTAAAAAGAACTAGACTTTTAAATTGCTCTTTCACATCATAGCAAGCCTTACCCCATTGAAACAGGGTTGATTTTCTTTCACCATTAAAACCTTTATATGTTTACTTTGTATAATTAATTTGCGACTTTATATCGTGGGCAGTAAGATTCAATTTAGCTTGTGCCTTAGTTCGCGTTATGGCGCAATGCTGTACTGACGTCACACTGCGTAGCGGGAAAATAGGTCAGTAGGTTTACAGTATGGCTTTGCGACCAGTTAAGTTAGACCTCTGTTGCAACAAAATTAATAAGTAGAAGAGGTCTTTGTAGAGCGGCTATCTTTTTTGTAATGGCGGCGCCTGAATGATTGATACTATATTGATTATTTGAGTAGCGAATGAAAATTCTTTGGAAAAGCTTCGCCGTAGTATGATGTTTCCTTGCGAAAAATATACCTATGCAATTTAACTAGTTTAAAATAACAATAGTAACATCGCATGTTATATTGATGCCATAATTATCTCAGCTCTGAATGATAACTTCGATGAATACATTATCTTCCCTTATTCATAATCTCTCTCTCGCCGTTTTGTTTGCAATATGGCAGTGACACACATAACAAGAGTTACATAGGTGTTGTGATTTTAACAGTCGAAGGGGAAATATTTCGACTTGTCAACTTCAATTATTATGTATAACAGTATTTAATTTTTGAAATGTGTGTAATGTAATATTGATTTATAATAATGAATCTTTTGGATCTACGTTGACATTGACGAAGATAAAAAGCTTCAAAGATCATGCGTGGGGTCTTCGTTTTTAGTTTTTGTGAAAAAAGAAAAAATACGTGTCCAATATTTTTTGGAAATCTATCTGACGGAATATTTTTTTTGGTCAACTAGGTACTCTCATGTTTGAGCAAATAAAGTTTTCTGAATCTGAATCAAATGAATATTCTCAGCCATTTTAAAAACTTTTTCCAACTGTGCTGGGGTCGGTCGGGGGATGTAGCTAAAAACCAGTTTTTTCACTTGGAGCAACAGCCTATCTGACCTCCATAACCCAGTAACTGGGCTACAGCTCAATATTAAAAAAAACCGGTCAAGTACGAGCCCGACTCGTACACGAAGGGTTCCGTACTATAAACCTAAAAAAAACACGTTCGAACTTCACGTATAGAAGCAACCTTTAATGTTGAATTATTTTTGACTACTTGTTGTTAAAGCAGCAATAAAAATACACACTGAAAATTTCAACCCTCTACTTATTATGGTTCATGAGATACAGCCCTCTGACAGACAGACTGACGGTCAGATAGCGGTAGCTTAGTAGATAATAGGGTCCCGTTGCCGCCCTCGAGTACGGAACATCTAAAAAAGTAATAAAACTCATCATTTTAAGTTCAAAATATAATCGTTCATAAAGTAAAGAACAATAAAACTGCTTCGTAACTTCTTAAACGCTGTAAGGATACCCTAAAAGTTAAATTAAGTACGAAATTTCTGAAGTCTCATCAGTTTTCATACATTTTCAAGTATCCGCAGTGTCCCGAATACTTTCGAGTGACCTACTTAGGAGCACCCTGTACATCCCCGATTAAAAGTACCCTGTATATACACGATTAGGGACTGTATGTGTTACACCAGGGACCTCGCCCCTAGCGTTACTTACTATCTAATGAATAAAACACTACTATTTACGGCATCTACCTTAAAAGAGCGCTACTACATGACTTTTTTATATAAAACAAAGCAGATATTTTCCTATTTTATAATGTTGGTGAGCACTAAAAAGGATTTTGGGTAATTCAAGTTTTAAGGGGGTGGAAGGGCGGTCCTGCGGATGGCGAGCTATGGGTGGCTCGCCGTCCGATAGCAACCAGGCCCGAGTCGACGGCGCGTCGTGTTCCACGCGCGCCTCAAAGAGATTTAAGCAAAGAAGACGGAGCCCTATAGGGTCAGTGCCTGTTAGGGTGCAAAATTTGTTCGAAAGAGTCACCGCGGCCCTGGAACGCGGCGGGCACAAGAAGGATAACAGCCCCCCTAGCCAAGTTGATAATCTACAATCGTTAACGCTAGTCGAAAACGAATCAAATGTATGAGAATGAAATCGTCTCAACGATAAGTCACGTGGTTAGAGCAAACGAATAGAAAATTCGTAGCCAAGTACACATCGTTCAAAATGATAGAATGAATTGTTATCGTTTCTACAATGTTCAACGCTACATCCTTTGTTAAAATGTTTAAACTTAATGTTTAAAGCATTTAAACAGAGTTTAAATTTTAACCTGTTTGATGTTTGTAGGATCAATCGCCAGAGACTAAAGAATAGGTCGTTTTTCTAAATACATTGTTGAACGAGCGGCCGACTCAGGCGCGACAACATGGCTACCAACTTATCGTTTTCTACAGTTGCTAAAACCGAGGCGTTACCGATTGGAGAATAGAATTCGACACGAAACTGTTGTAACTTGGCTAGGGGGGCTGGTGGGTTTTAGTCAGTAAGAGTCCGACACTCGAGATCCCTTCCGCTCCGCCCAGAGTGGGAGAAGTCATTTGAGGATTTGCCATCCAAAAAAAAATAACGGGTTAAGCAACACTTGCCAAGGTTGGTCTGTGAATGGGTGGCCATCCTAACATACTGAGTTTCCCCCGTGCCTCGGAAAGCACACTAAGCCGTTGGTCCCGGCTGTCATTTGTAGATCTTTGGCAGTCGTTACGTATTGTCAGAAGCCAGTAAATCTGACTCCAGTCTTGCCAAGAAGTACCGTGTTACCCAGTTAATGGGTTGTGGAGGTCTGGTAGGCAACCGCTCCACGTAAAATACTAGTATTCCGCTGAATCCGGTTTGCCTGGGAGCCGACCCCAATATATTTGGGAAAAGGCTAGGCAGATGATGATATCAGGCAAATATCTTACTAATATTATAAACGCGAAGGTGTGTAAGTATGGATGGATGTTTGTTACTCTTACACGCAAAAACTACTGAATGGATCTTGATGAAATTTGGCACAGATACATATAGATAATAGTCTGGAATAACACATAGGATACTTTTATCCCGGGATTATGTTCCCCTGGGATAATTTCAGGCATTCATGCGGACGAAGCCGCCTACAGCAGCTAGTGTAATCTTATAAAGGTAAATTACAATCTTTTAAAAAAACTTCTGTTACCGAGTAACTGACAGACAACGCATAGACAAAACTTCTAGTCGTAGAACGCTGATATTTTGCATCATCTCCATATATACGAAATTATTACCGGAACCTGAAAAAACGGCAAAATCTAGTTGTTATTATACAGTGTGAAATTTCAATGGTTGTTTTCCCGAAGCGAAATGAGTTTGTATCGGTAATACAATCGATTTATATATATAAAAAATATTAGACTCCATAAATGGCAGATTAACAATTGTGATAAACAAAACTCGAAAGCGACTTGAACCAACAGTAGTGCATCGCGCGATATGTAGGTACGCGGCGGTACGTGCGTCTCATGTAGGTATCTACCTACTTTATGTCTAGTGCACTACTATTGATTCTCGCTCTTTCGAGTTTATGAACACTTTTTTAATGATTTGAAAAAAAAACATTATTTTTTTAGTTTAACTTTGTGTTTCGATAGTACTACTGATGGGTAATCGTCCTGCCGCGGGAAAACAACCATTAAGATTTCACACTTCACATAAAAAAGCTCTAAACAGTTTCCTAAGAATAGTGAATGGTGATGATTGACAATTCATACAAATTCAAAAACAGAGCTGTCAAGAGAGAAAACAAATAGGAAACTGTGTTGACAGATAGATCCTGTAAGTAATTATCCCCATGACATGGACCTAAAAAAAAAGGCCCCATGACAGTTCAGTAATCTTTTATAATGCGCACAGCAAAGGAGTGGAACTCTCTGCCTGCGTCTGAGTTTCCGAACGCATTCAACCCTAATCTCTTCAAAGTTAGAGTGAACAGGCTTCTTCTGGGTAAGCTCATTCCATCGTTGACTTTGTCACCTGTGACCTAGACTAGAGTCACAAGTCAGTAAACACATTTTTTGTGCTTACATTGCAAACGCTGGCTAAACTCTAAGAGATAGATCAAAATAATGTACTACAGTATTGTATGCCTTAAACAGGTCTACTGAAAAGCCGCAATGGTATATGTCTATATGTTAGGGATAGCTCACAATAACCATACTTTTTACAACATTGCACCCGTGCGAAGCCGGGGCGGTGCGCTAGTACCTAAGTTATAATTTTCAACTGACACGATATTCAACCCTGTACGTTTCCATAAATAAATAATTAAAGTTGTCTCCCATACATTGAATATTAATTAACATCACCATAGTTTACCTACAGGGATGTACGTTTACTTTCATTATTCATGCAATGTTGAATTAATTCGTTAAGTTTTCATTATGAGTGTGTAACTGTGTAGCAACGTAGCTGTTTATGTAGATGCAGTGGCGTAACTATAGGGTGGCAGGGCTGACAAAATACCACGGGCCCCCGACCCGAGAGGGCTCTGCGGGCGTACTTCGTAAAGTAGTACGTCTTAAAACGTGAGTCTTCCGAGCGAGAAAAAGGGATGGAGCTATATAGGGTGTAAAACTCTATCCCTCTTTCTCGCTCGGAAGACTCACGTTTTAACACCTCATGGTACGCCCGCTGGCCTAAGATGTGCGTCTCCAAGATTCGGTGGAATTTCTCGGAATTACTTCGAGACATTATAGACTATTAAATTTTGATGCGTATAAAAGTGTTCCAAATGATCAGCGAACAATTTATCGAGAGTTTACAATCTCTTAAGATATTTTATAATCTTCACTGCTGCTGCGGCTGTATGGTCGTTGCTCTCAGAAGACGAATTTCGATATGATTTTGCTGGCATAATAGCCGGCTACAGAATATGTATCAAAAGACGCGGCAAGAGTAAATAAATAAAACAGAATTTCTGCGATAATGTTTTTTTTGTTCACTTAAAAATTGCGTCATGGTATGTAATAATATTTTACTAGTAATATATTTTGTCATTTTCCGGTGACATGTATAAACCTATGCTCTTGAAAATAAAACTGGGAAGCCCAATCAAAAGAATTTGCCACGGGCCCCCAATGGTATAGACGTATAGTTACGCCACTGTACATGATTGTATATTATCTACGTTATCTAGGGTTGCAGAATTTGTTCGAAAGAGTCACCGTGGTCACGGATGGGTTTTAGTCCTATACATGATAATGTTTTAATACATTTTAGTTACTTTGTTTTACGTTGATTTATAGTCAGTCTGCCTACCTATTATATGGCCAGTAATTAAAGGAATTATTAATTATTAATAAATTACAGTGAATTTTACGAGCTTTAACACCTTGATGAAGGACTCAGAGAGTTAATACGGCACAGATTCCTT
The DNA here is from genome assembly GCA_905332915.2 of Hecatera dysodea. Classification (NCBI taxonomy): domain Eukaryota; kingdom Metazoa; phylum Arthropoda; class Insecta; order Lepidoptera; family Noctuidae; genus Hecatera; species Hecatera dysodea. Next base: position 4,830,626 of record HG995317.1, on the reverse strand, counting down.
GCCTGATCGCATCAGAAAGACAGATATGTGGAGTAGAACTAAGGTTTGAACCAATGTATCGTTCGACAGAGCTACCGCGTCTCTGGAGCGCAAAGGACATTTTGTTTAAGTCTGTAAGAGTTTGACGGGAGAAGTCATTTGATGACTTCCCACCCAGAAATAAGAAAAATATAGCTTATGTTACTCAGGGTGAATGTAGCTTTCTAATGGTGAAAGAATTTTTGAAATCGGTCTGTAATTTTTGAGTTTATTTGTTACATACAAATCTTACCTCTTTATAATATTAGTAAGTATATTTCTATGGTAAGTATAGATTATAAGTAAGTATGACATATGTGTGACTTAAGCATAGAAAAAAAACTTTTTACAAAAAATAAAACAGAAAAAAAAAACAAAAGTACAAAATAACTTTAATTTCGAAACTCGGTGTTTTTATGGGACCATTTTGGGAAGTTTACCCTTTTCAACAAAAAAAGAATTTTTCAAATCGGTTGTCAAGCGACGGAGCTATGCGCGAACAAACATAAAAAAAGCATATACAAGCATACGAATTGAGAACCTCCTCCTTTTTTAGAAGTCGGTTAAAAAAAATGTAAGGCGGTGACCGCAAGGCGTCTAAGGAGTAAAAGAAGTGTCAGTAGTCGACGATATAAACCTAGATGAGGCTGGCACAGAAACGTGGGGATTGGTACAAGAAAAGTAAGGATGGGATATCATCTAAATGATTTCTTTCGCTGTGGGGGAGAGGGAGTGTCAGACAGAGTCTCCCTCTGACTTTTCGCTCTGACAACACAAAGGGCATTAGGACGAACACAGATGGATTTTAAACCCATCTGTGTTTGTCCTAATTAAAAAAAAATCGGATAACAATGATCCATATTTTGTTAGTACTACAAATAAATCTATATACTATACTATTGTGATGTAGTAGTTGTAAGGTATATAATAAGGTATCATCATTCCAATATAGTCAGTGTATTCTCGAACCTCGTTCGTTTCATTTGTCTCCTAAACACCCGACCTTACATGGCGAGCCTTACAATATATTATATACTAGCTGCTGCCCGCGACTTCGTCCCCGTGGAATCCCCGATTTTAAAACATTCTTTATCGCTGCTCCGCTTCTATTGGCTTAAGCGTGATGATATATAGCCTAAAGCCTTCCTCGATAAATGGTCTATTCAACCCAAAAAGAATTTTTCAATTCGAACCAGTAGTTCCTGAGATTAGCGCGTTCAAACAAACAAACAAACAAACTCTTCAGCTTTATAATATTAGTATAGATGAATGCCCTTTGCGTTCCGGACCGCGGTGACTCTTTCGAACAATATTCCGCTTCCCTGGAAGAAAGGCCTATGCTCAGGAGTGGGTAAATTGGGCGTGGATGATGATGATAATGACATATTTGCTGAGTTTATGAAGTTACATTTTCCTTCAACTTTCTTTCAAAGAAAAACCTACAGGGAATTAACAAGCCCCCCGTTTTGCCAACTTTAAACTGACAAGATTTATAATGCAGTCAGTTGCTGAGCGCAACACGGGAAATAAGGTTAGCTTAGCGATTCAAAAATAGAATGGAATGTTTTTTTTTTTTTTTTTTTTTTATTTAATGACCTGGTAACAAAGACCTTTAGGTCAAGTCTTTATTTGTTGAGAATGGAATGACGTCGGAAGTTGTTACTTTTTTTAACTGGAGATATTGTCGTTTTGCCATGCTGCGTGTTTTTTTTTTCTTTACTTAAGTTTTTTGTTATCTTGAAATATGTATCTGAAACCTAGTTACATAATAATGGGACTGTGCAATAGTAAAAATATGTACTTGTGTGTTGTGCTCTCTACGAATGTGTTCTTTCTACGGGGTAAAAAGATAGTATGAGATGGATATAATTACTGTCAAAGTCCGGACTACGGTAGAATCCTGAGATTTTAAGATGTTTAATTGTTGTTGTTGTTTGTTTGTTTGTTTGTTTGTTGTTTTATTGATAGATGTTTGATTGACCCGTGATATGAGAGGGCTATGACCATAGGGCCAATTCTAATATTCTTTTGCAACACAACGTTGCTTAGAATTTCGTAGAATTGGGCCTTAGCTTAAATACAAATCAAGAGTTACTAACAGGTTTAAAAAAAAATTGGTATGTTGAGAACACTGTTAAAACATATATCCATAAACAATAACATTTCGACCGACTTAGGGACCGGTCTGAAAATTCTACACCTTTTTTATGACTTCTCCCGCTCTGGGCGGAGCGGAAGGGAGTGTCAGACTCTTACTGACTCAAACCCACCCGTGTTCCTCTTAATGCCCGCCGCGTTACTAGGTCACGGTAACTCTTTCGGACAAATTCCGCAACCAGAATTCTACACCTACATTTGAAACCATTTTACCATCATTTTCCTCGACAAATACTTTCTTTCGTAATTCGCAGTCCCATTTAGAGCCATAAAGTTGAAATTTCAAAATAGTCGTATTTATTTCTTAGCATTATATTATATTTCTTAGCGGATCAATGAAGCAAACAGTTAGCTTGGAATTATAGTTTTGGCCTGGGCGTTGATCACCAGCCAGGCTAAATGATTGATATGTGATGAAAACTCAATCTATACCAACATGATAAAGCTGAAGAGTTTTTTTATTTGAACGAGCTATCAGGAACTAATGGTTCGAATTGATAAATATTTTAATGCTCATTTGTTCGAAAGGGTCACCGCGGCCATGGAACGCGGCGGGCACTAGAAGGAACTCGCGTGGGTTTTAGTCAGTAAGAGTCTGACACTCCCTTCCACTCCGCCCAGAGCGGGAGAAGTCATTTGAAGATTTCCCACCCTGAAAAAGAAGCTATGTATAACATTACCATTTTTTTTGGATGGGAAATCAAATTAGGCTCCGACCCTAGACGTCCACGATGCTGACAGCTCCGTGAGGCGCGCGTGGAACACAACGCGTCGTAGACTGGTTCCTATCGGACGGCGAGCCACCCAGGCTCACCGTCCACAGGCATCAGCCACTGCGCAATAGCACAGCGACCGACTTGTCTCTGGAGGAGGCTGCAATGGGACCATTACTGGCACTCCATTTCAGCCCCCTCCCGATGTATAACATTACCCTACGATCAATAGGAGCGGAGCATTCATGAAAAATGTGACGCAGACGTAATTACGCGGGTTAGCCAGTAGGTATCAAAATAGCCTAAAAAAACGCAGATAATCAACGCAGCCCTTTTACAAACAGGTATTGTACCAACAGTATCAGCCAGTGTTGTTGCAACCTATGTACCTGTTTGTTTGCGATATCGCTCACTATCTCGTTATCTACGTTATCATATCCCAGCTATCAGCGCGCAGATGATCTCTCCAACTGTTATCTATTCTGTACTCTTATAGTGGGTGGATATTTGTAGGTTTCTAATGTAACACGCGGTTAATCTATACTAATATTATGAAGAGGAAAAATTTGTATTTTTGTATGTAACGATTAAACTCAAAAACTACTGGACCCATTTCAAAAATTCTTTCACCATTAGAAAGCTACAATCTAAAAAATATATTTTCTCCCCATATTCCCACGGGTACGGGAATTACGCGGGTAAAACTGCGGGGCGCTGCTAGTATATTTATTCACCTGTCAGAAAATATCCTCCCGGAGTAAAAAGTCCTATGTCTAATTCCAGGTCTTGGTATTTTATTATGGATGGCAAATCATCAAATGACTTCTTCCGCTCTGGGCGGAGCGGAAGGGAGTGTCAGACTCAGGACTAAAACCCACGTGGATCCTTCTTGTGCCCTTTGCGTTCCAGGGCCGCGGTGACTCTTTCGAACAAATTCCGCAGCACTTTTCACACGCCTGAAGCCGCGTACAGAACCTCGTTTACCACAATTCATTCAAAAATCTATCACAAATTAACAACAATATTTGCAGATACATTACTTCTATGACAGCTGTCAGAATTGAGGTCTGACAGCTGTCAATGTGTAAAAACCCCGGAAGTGGCCGGAAGACTATGTCGTTATTGTGGCACCAACTGGGAAATGAAAAGTCAAAAGGGAAATGAATCTCGTATTTCCCTTGAAATGCCTCATGTCACAGACTTTTGTCGTAAGTAGTTAATTGTCTTGCTCACTCACTAATGTGCCCGTACACGTTTAGGATTTTAATAGACTGTAAATTAGTACTGACACTAAAAAGATACTTTTGTCATTTATGAAGTAAATAATAACAGCAGCGCAGCTCGATATTCCAGGTTAAGTAAGGCTTGGGAGGTCAATAAATGCGCTCAACATACCTACCTATCAAACTTCCTCTGCACCTGGGAACATGGGCGTACCCAGGGGGGAGGGCAGCTGCCCCCCCCCCCCTGGAAATCTCGCAGAAAATGTAAGTACTTACTTAATCACTAATCAAAGGGTAAACGGGGCATTATGTGCTAACTAACTGCGCAGTAGACATTGGCAAAATGCACAAAGCAATTTCCATAAAAAAAAAACTATTTGTGGAGGAGAAAAATAAACGATTAATATTATTATTATTATAATTAAATAAAAATGCATAGTCAAATTTACTTTTAGGTACTTAACTACCTATGTATAAAGCAGGATCATTCGCGTCTTTTTGCCCTACACACTACATATACCTAAAGTTTCCTGTAGGTGTAGTGTGTATGAAAAAACAGCCGCGGACGATCTGACCTTAAAAAATCTAACTTGCAGCCTTAGTGTGAAAAAAAAAAACAATTGACAACGCACAATTGGTATGGAGTTGCTGAAAACTTATAAGTCTCTCCCTTCCCTTTGTACTCCCAAAATGATGATTAATTTAAAACATTCCTATGTACCAATCGTTTCGCCTATAACAACGTACATATGTATGTGTACATAGTTCGTCAACATTCTTAACAAAACGAGGTTACGTTAGATAAGTGACCAATCTGTCATACGACTGTCAATGAATCAGGAAAAACACGGATAAGATAAAAAATAAATAACATACGAGAGTCTGGCTAAAATCACACGACGCCATAGTTTATCGTAGCTTTAAATTGTCTTTGGGATAGCAACACAGAGGGCGATTCTCGTATTTTAAGTTGCGCAAACTGTCAAGTTTTTATGACATTTATCATATTGCAAAAAGCATAAGGCTCGTGTTTGACCTGAGAAGTAACGATAGCATTGGCAGTCTGTAAAAAAAAATATCTCATTCCATTTTTTAAAAATCAGATTGCGACTAACTTAAGAACGTTGCAGCGTTGCTTAAAAAAATGTAGAAACGGCAGTTTTTGGAAAGGAATGATGTGGTCGACGATGGAGCACGCTTGTCTAGAAGTAACCTATTCACTCTTGACTTAAAGAGTTTGTAGCTATCACGATACAGAGACTAATAACGATACAGATACTCCTTAGCTGTACGCACAACGAAAGTATTCCTAAAACTGGTGGGATCTGCCAAGACTGCGGAATATATTCGAAAGAGTTCAAAGAGTAACCGCGGCACTGGAACGCGGCGGGCATTAGAAGGAACACTGATGGATTTGAGTCAGTCATAACAAATCACATCAAAGGATGATGCCTAAGTAAAATTGAAACTTGACGAGAAAACACAAAATTCAGGGATCAATACGGGCTTATAAGAACGGCTACGGACCACGGGTACTGGGACGGGTACGGATCACGGGTATGGGGACGGGTACGGATCACGGGTATGGGGACGGCTACGGGTTATAATACGAGTACGAGGGGGCGTTAATCCGCAAAAGATAGGATAAAATGGAACCTGTCCCACGCACGAGTCGCTGATAAATAAATTGATAACGATATTGTAGTACCTTGGTATTATATGTATACAAGGTGAATTTTTCAAGTGGACTTGAATGTCCAGAGTTAAAGACAAAAAGTTTATGGCAACTGGGCCATTAAACGGCATTTTTGAACGTTAAAATAATAAAGTGGCTCTGTGTCCATTCGCAAAGGTTTACTTTTCTTATGGAGAAGAAAGGACTCCATAGCAAACTCTTAAAAAAAAATGTTTTACAATATGTGGTATACAAATTCGCAACTATTACAAGTTGCGAAAAATACTCACCGATTCTCGGGCCCGATTCTAGATGAAAACTGAAACTGCATCATTGAATGATAAAGTCAATGGTTTATTTAATTAAAGGTCAAGAAAATTTAAAAATATTTTTTTAGAAGTGAATTATTTCCTTCAAGTTTGCCATTTATTATTATTACTTCCCAGAATTTGAACCTTATTAACCACACTTTCTTATGGTGTCAAAATAACTACAGTTTTTTTTTTTCTAAATCAACAGGTCTTTTTTTCTAAATAATTTCTGGCTAAGTATATTGATTTTTCAGCTGCCGTCTTTTGACAGATAAGTTGAAGGTATTCACAACTGGCGTGTACCTATGACTCGCATAATTATTACCAATCATCTCGAAACGAATGGTTGTGGTTTTCTAATGTTAATTTAGGGATAATACTGCATTTAGACAAAAGGAGGTGATATAGGAAAGCAGGTGGAATTCTGTAGTTTCAGTACACATGTAACAGACTTTTGTATGGAAAGATTTTCTTGTAAAAAGCATCAAAAATCATCATCAGGAGTGGGAGCGTGGGACGTCACGGCCCGGTAAAAATTGTAGCGAGTAGTGACGTCACACGAATTTTTTACGCACTGTATCGTCTTCCCAATATTTTTTGGAAATCTATCAGACGGACTAATCAGATTTTTTTAGTTAACTACCCTATTGTAAACATATATGTAGATATTTTATGTAAGACTGTATGGTGTAGACTGTTCTTATTGTAAAAAAGCATAAGTTTATATATTTACATGTACACAACTTGTAAAAAATCTTCATATCTGCGTTCGTGACGACAATATTTACTACCACAGAGAATAAACTTTCTTTGTAAACGTCAAATCGTGTGCCCTCGTCTCATGAACTGTAAAGTGCCTGACAAGTTCGAGTATTGACGAATTTGCATCCATATCGGGTCAACGCACGATAAACTCTTTACTTCGCTGTCGGTACCCCTAGTTTTAACATGGTTTATGTTTACGTTATCTTTCCATGTTGTTTTATAGACTTTTTTCTTCAGCAACGTTTTTTTTTTAAATTTTGTGATGGCTTTGCTTTTGACTCTAGTCTAGGTGATAGGTGACAGAGACAAGTTGCGGAATTTGTTCGAAAGAGTCACCGCGGCCCTGGAGTACAAAGGGCAGGAGCATCACGGGTGGATTTTAGTCAGCAAGAGTCTGACACTCCCTTCCGCTCCGCCCAGAGCATAAACAGTCTTTTAATGTTCCCACTGCTGGGACACGGGCCTCCTCTCTAGGAGAGGGTATGGGCCGTAATCCACTACGCGGGCCCAGAGATGGTTGGTGAATACCAATGTCTTCGAATTTTTGGTTCTAGGACATGCCGGTTTCCTCACGATGTTTTCCTTCACCGTTTTGAGAGCAGTGATGATGAAATTAATCACACAAAGTAATGCGAACCCGCGACCTACAATTTGTAAATCGGGGCCGTTACCACTCGACCACCACCGTCCCGCGAAGTCATTTGATGATTTATCCAGAAAAAAAAAATGACAGAGACAAAGTCGACGATGGAATGATCTTACCCAGAAAAAGCCTGTTCGAGGAGTAAGCTCAAAAGATTGAAGAGTTTGAATGCGTTCGGAAACAAAGATGTAGCCAGAGAGTTCCACGTTCTTCACGTTGGTTTGGGTTCCAGTCTAACTGCACTATCCGTGGGTAACACAATCAATACCACTTAGTAAACGTTTAGCTAGCCTTTAATAAACCTTTTTTAGTTAGAATGACTGCGGTAGGCGGGATATACCAGTACTTAGCCGACATTCGAAAGTGACGTTTATTCCAAATATTGACTTCAAAAACAACACAGACTTCATCTTCATTTGTTGTCTTTGGTCTCACACGTCTTTCCATAGCACAGTTGACATTGGCAGATTTGTCGACATTGGCATGTTTGCCATTAAAAAAATAGAATAGAACACAGACTTCAAAAATAGTTGCCTTATTTAATTTAGATTTTGAAAAGACAAAACTTTTATTTCTCCCTTATAAAAACGATGCCCCACACTAAGAATTTCTCCTGTATCGTGGTTGCGTTTACAAACATATAAACTCACATACACAAACAGACCCGAAACAACTATCTGTAGGTCATACAAATAATTGTTCCGTGTGGGAATCGAACAAACACGACAAGCAACTTAGCAGCCATAATAGCCCCTCATAATAATAGCCAACTTAGCCCCTCATAAATTGTAATGTAATCTTAGATACTTACTAATATTATAAAGAGGAAAGATTTGATTGTTTGTTTGTATTGAATAGGCTCTGAGACTACTGAACCGATTTCAAAAATTCTTTCACTGTTGGGAAGCTACACTATCCCCGGGTAACATAGGCTATATTCCCACCGGAACGAGAACTACGCGTAGTGTGTAATAAATTGAAGTCTTCTTATGTAAATGATCGTTTTTTTATATCTAGTGAAGTACTTTCTAGTCCAAGACCTGACATCAGCAGCCCTATTATGACGTCTTAAATCCATCATGATTCCTGTGTCAGAGAGAGACGGAGTTACACAAGACGAATAGCACTATCTCTTTCCCTCACACGAATCATGATAGCATTGGCACTTCGTAATACGGCCACAGCTCTCAAGCGCCAAAAATCCCAATTTTTAACCCAAACTTAGGTACTCATTCCATTTAAAGTACAATATCAGTGTTGACAATATTTGGTACGCTTGCGTCCCAAAACACACGATAAGGTGTGTTTGCGCATGATGTGTCAAGTGCGCTGATAACCCAGATTCTGAACCAACATGTAGTAAGCAGAAGCATACATATCTGTTCTTGGAGTGAGGAAATTTAGGGGACACGGGGAACTATTCTGTAAATGGTAAATCACTTCGAAAGCCATCTCGAAAATCATCTCGAAAGTCACACTCACTTCGCTTCTCATCTCGCCTGTACAGGTTTCGGTATTCACATGTCAAGATCAAGGCCAAGTGAAGTGAAGTGAGACTCTATGGAAGTGAGTTCCGAGAACCCAAGTGACATTGCTCTATGGTAGTAGGGTGGTGACGCTGAATTGTGTCTTGTTATGATTTACATCAACTCACTAAATTTATATGTGTAACAAATTTATTTGTTATAACAAAATCCTATAGACAAACGTCAAAATTCTCACCCGTTTTAGTTCCTCTCACTTCGATCATCGCTTGGTGGCGCCAGTGTCGCATTCATTCCATTTAAGAATACGAAACTAGTTTCACATGATTTCACTGCGGATTCAGAAGTGATTTCGCAAATAAACTTTCCAGAATAGCACGGCAGCATCAGCTCGACGGCGAAAGGAAAAAGACGACCTTTGTAACGGTAAACGGAATGCAGTTAGGGGCCATTTAAGTATTTCGTAAGCACTAAAGGCAGACAGGGGGTCTTTAATTTGCTTCTTTTTGTTGATATGGGGGAAGGGGGGAGATCCGGGAGGTGATTACGTCAGCAATATTTCATTTAGCATATGGGATCTGGGATTATCATATGGCCCGGCGCGGTCTTACCCACTGGGCTATCATCGCCCTAATAGCGAACCACAATAAGTTATTTTTTCTATAGACTATAAATTCCTTATTTCTAGAGTTGTTAATTACTGCTACATAAACCAATAAGGAAACCATAACAGATTCAAAAATGCTTATACAAATGTTTACGTAAGCAAGGCATGGCTAAGAGCTTTGCTGACAAAGGGGAGGGGGGCAGTCAAAACTATCAAAAAATCTGCTTACGTAATACTTGAACAGCCAATTTACATCGACAATGAGAGAATGAAAACATCATCAACGTAGTTGAAGCCACACATTATTAGGGATAAATCTAATGCTAGACGTCAGATCACAATCAAATTTAAATGGGACCACACGACAAGCACCAGCTTTCGAATACAAAAATAATCATCAAAATCGGTACACCCAATACAAAGCTATGAGGTAGCACACACACAAACAAAAAACAGTCGACTTGAGAACATCCTCGTTTTTTGAAAAAAATCGTTTAAAAATTCTTACACCGATCACGGGGCCCTGGACACTGGCCCTGTGTGCCCGATATAAAAGGGGGCCCTGGCCGCTACTATAGGGTCCAGCAGAATACCTTTTTTTTTTTTGAACGGATTGGGATGAAAATTAAAGATGATCCCGGAATAAAAGTATCCTATGTGTTATTCCAGACTATGATCTGTGCCAAATTTCATCAAGACCCATTCAGTAGTTTTTGCGTGAAAGAGTAACAAACATCCATACATAAAAACTTTCACTAAGATTGAATCAGCTTCTCAAGTAGCCGTCACCAATTCATCTCTTTATATGAACATTAATGGCTTAGGACTTAGGTCATATCTGTTCAATGGTGTTTTATTAACATAGTGCTACTGCTCTATGGCTTTATTCTGATGAACGGGAAAGGAGTTTTTCTTTTGTTTATTTTAGAAATGTAAATATTACCCCACTATTATGCTAAGTTTCTTTTTATGAATAGGAAATCTTCAACAGCAGAATACCTGGTTCCTATATTTGCCTGGTACATGCTGAGCTGCGCTCCCATCTACGCCAATATTACAATGAGGAAAGATTTGTATTTGTGTGTGTGATTGTAATGTGTAAACTCAAAAACGAGGTGAGGTACTGCGCCGATTTCAAAAAAAGTTCTTTCACCATTATAAAGCTACATTCACCCTGAGTAACATAGGCTATATTTTATCCCAGTATTGTCACGGGAACGGGAACAACGCGGGTGAAACCGCGGGGCGGTGCTAGTCAAATATATTTTGAGTAGGCAGATTAGTTTGTCACTTCTACTTACCGTAGATCGCCATAAACATAGTGTTCCGTCCTTTTTTTTAATTTGTTCTATCAATTTAATATTCGTAATTACTAGTTTTTATTTATGTAACTTTTGTGTGTTGCGTTTTCCATTACTGTACAAAATATTATCTAATGGAATATTAGATAATATTTTCAATAAACTGACTCTATTTTTATTCTTATCAATCCCCAATAGGTTCTTTTTCTGCGCCTACAGCAACCGCCCCCGCGCAGCCTGCCGTGTTACAAAGATAGGATGACGCAAGGGCAAGGATGTCAATACATTTTGCATCCCACACCAAACCTACACAACTTCAAAGGCATTATGCATTATCCTGCCTGTGTCTGGCCACTTTTCATCGTCACGTGCTATGGATGGCATAAATCGCTATAGTTTTTTTTTTTTTTCATAACAGCATCTGGTGTGTGGTCTAGGTGGTAGGATTTGAAAATCGAAAACTCGATATCGCTCATTGAATATGCTACAAATTCGACATCTCAAAATTGATGATTTTTAGTTGTGTGAAGAATGAGAGATGTGTTGAAAATTGCGCTTCGTTTACTGTAAAAACGTAATTTCTCGGAGAATATCTGCTCTCTCTCTGTCTTATTATAGCTTTTAGTGTAATTACGGTTTTACAGTAAACGAAGCGCAATTTGTAAAATAAACTTAGCATATCTATTGTTAATTAAAAAGTCTATTTTGAGATGTGTCGAACTTGTAGCAAATATGCGATATCGACTTTTCGATTTTCAAATCCTAACTTCACCAAAATAGCAAGAAATTGCCTTAGACTTTCCCCCATAAGTAGCGACCCATCTTTTACCGTAATAAAGACGCAACTTTATGTTTTTCTATGTCATGATCAATCACATAGGAACGCTTAACACGACCCTTAGACTTGGACAACTCTATGATTGATCGAGATATACATACATGTGTAGGGTAGGTACACCTATAGAGAACGTGCACAGCGTAGACTATGCCATCTAGTGTTGCAAATATGAAACACTAGCTGACCCTGCAAACGTTGTTTTGCCATATAAAATAAACAATATTTAGGAGTATGAATGATGTTCTATATATAAATAAAAGAAAGTTGCAGGTGAAATTTAGCTTTCTATTGGTGAAATAATTTTTTAAATAGAAAACTTAATGCTAAAATACTTCTTAGCTGTATCCCGCGGTTTCACCTGCCTGCGCCATTCATTCTTTCTGGCTCAGTGTTCTTTCTTTCGTCTCCTATGGATCATAGCTTGATGTCAAATAATTATGGTTCTGGTATCCTGGTAATTTGTAAGTCTTCACCCACAATTCCAGCCCCAGAAATGCTTCGACATGATGGTCTGCTGGTACACGTGGATTTACTTACCTGACCTCTCAAATTTTCTTCTTCAACCCTGAATTTTAATACTTCGACATTCTTTTTTCTGGTCTTCTAGTACTTGTAAATCTTTAGTGCATGCAATTTTAGCCCCGGAAACTATACCATTTTAAAAAAATGAACGGCAGACTGATCACGTCCCACGGAAACAGGATAAAAATGTCCTATATAAATATATCCTATGCCTGCGACATTTATTATTTCTGGCTCAGTGTTCTTTCTTTCGTCTCCTATGGATCATAGCTTGATGTTAAATAATTATGGTTCCTGGTATCCTGGTACTTTGTAAGTCTTCACTCACAATTCCAGCCCCAGAAATGCTTCGACATGTTTATGGTCTGCTGGTACACGTAAATCCTTACTTACAAATGTTTGACAGGTACGAAACAAAGGAACATTTAGGGAAAATGATTCATCTTTCATAATTATTTATTCGTCGGATTTTCATTGTTTTTAGATGTATTCTGCTATTCGGGGCAGAGACGAATCCAACGAAACAAAAACCAAGAAAATTGGTCCAGCAGATCTCGAGTTATAAGTGTTGTAACAAACCCGACTTTGTTTTATATATATAGATTTACGTATGAAACATTTACGTTGCAAATATTTGACCTGTGCTGCCACCTATACTTCCTGCACCCTCCGTTTAGGGGGACGTGCATGAAGTAGACTGTGCCATCTAGCGTTGCAAATTTGAAACTTATAAGTAAAATCCTACTAGACATTGACGCGACTATGCTGCCACCTATAGTTTCTGCACGTTCCCTATACACGTTTTGAGAAATCCACGGATACAGCTGTAGGTTTTTTTTTACATTAAGAGATAGCCTGTGTGATTTCCACAACACAGTTAATGGGCACCACACCGCCAAGGCCCAATAATAAATCAATCGGCAACAAAGAGTCTTAATGAATACCACTGAAGGCAACCCTTTTTAAAATTAGTAATTGGTCACGTTTGACTAATACTCGTAGGTAATCGATGACGTGTTCAACGATGGGGCACGGTTGTCTAGAGGTAACCTATTAAGTCCTTACATAAAATTTCCCAGTCTCTAGACGTCAGAAAATTCCACTTAGCTGTTTGAACAATAAAATTATCAATATCCCAAATCATTTTGTGCGTATAGATTTGAAAATATGGCAAAAATAGCCTAAGTAGGCCATCCACGATGCAAAAGGCTTTTTTACAAACAAAAACGCAGTAAATATTTCCAATTTTCTTCCTACCAAGTCACTAAAATACGAAAAGAACATAAAATAAAAAAATACAATAGCAATAACAAATGCAAAATGAACGTTTTCAGCATTGAACTCGTAAAAGTGTGGCCATCGCTTTTAAACATAGCACGCTAGAGAAAGACGGCTAGAGTATTGTCAGCTCGTGCTATGACGAAATCAAAATGGCCGTCGGCCTTGAAAATCTATGAGCTGATAACGAAGAAATTTCTAACTACAAGTGCACCTCGGTATGTTTCCTTTTTTGCAATTCTGGAAAATTGTTTTCGCTGCGTGACAATTCTGAAGGAGAAATTGCGTTTTGATTCAGATATTTATTTATATATTTCAATTGTACAGATATTTAATGCTAAAAATCTTTATGCTAATTATTATTATACCAGATATTTTATACAAGTTGCGGAATTTTTTCGAAAGAGCCAACGCAAAGGGCATTAGGAGGATCACGGGTGGGTTTTAGTCAGTAAGAGTCTGACACTCCCTTCCGCTCCGCCCAGAGCGGGAGAATTGATGATTTCTCAACCAAAAAAGTATTTAATACACATTTTCCATCGAAAATACCCGCGAACTACTTAAACTACAGTCTCCATGAAGTGATATTTCGCCAAAACATTAATCTATACTCTATACTAATATTATAAAGAGGTAACGTTTGTGAGTTTGTGACGTTGTACGGGGTAATCTCTGGATCTATCAGAACCGATTTTCAAAACTATTTCACCAATAGAAAGCTACGTTATTAGGGAGTGTCATAGGCTATATTTTCGGCTGCTAGCACACATAACCTCACGCATTTTCTAATGGAAAATAGAAAACCAGATGTTACTTTATAATCCCTAGTCTTTTGTCTGTTCTCAATGTTGGGTTTGGGTTCCAGTATATCTGGATGTAGCTGATTAACATTATTTTACACGGAATACTGCCTATTTGACCTTCACAACACAGTAACTGGGTTAGTAACATGATAAAAGACTTGCCGAGACCGCTGTGTGATATTTTGTCTACTAACTTTCAACCTTTTTAAGGATGGGTTATTATCAAATTACTTCTTCCACGCTGGGCAGAGAGGAAAGGAGTGCCGCAGCACAAAAAATATAGAGTAGTTTGTGTTTATTTCATGTAAAGTTGTCTTTAACAATTTTCTTGTCGTTAAACAAGTATTTTTTTGTTCCCTACATTTAGTTTCAAATTTTGAGAATCTTCTCTTCGACCTCTTTACTTTGATAGGTATAACACATGACTATCTTTCTGCCTAGCCTTTTCCCAACTATATTGGGGTCGGCGTCCAGTCATACCTGATTCAGCTGAATACCAGTATTTAACTTGGAGCGGCTGCCTATGAGACCTCTACAACCCATTAACTGAAGAACACGGTACTTCTTGGCAAGACTGGAGTCAAATTTTCTAGCTTCTGACAAACCGTAACGACTGCCAAAGATTTACAAATGACAGCCGGGAACAACGGCCTAACGTGCTTTCCGAGGCACGGAGAAATCTCGTTATGTTAAGATGGTCACCCATCCACAGACCAAGACATGACTATGTCAAGAAAAAGATATAACAACTTACACTGTGAATTTTAACCACAGATTTCAACTGCAACAAACTCTTAAAAAAGTGACTTGTTTGTAAGGTTCTTTTTTTATTTGCGGTCTGATTTATGATAGTTTTTTTTTTGTTTAGCAGGGCCAAGAAGTATAAAGTTGGTCCACCATAGCCAATGTGTATTATACGTGTAGAAAGCAACATCCATTATTGTCCACCGTTTTTAATATCGGATACTGGCGTGACGACTCGACTCTACAACGCAGTTTTTCTTAGTAAATAGGTGCTTATGTCAATCTTGTTCTTTATCAAACGTCAAACGTTCCATGCCGCTTTTCCTAATGAAACTATATTTCTTTATGTTTTTCACGTTTCACGGGATTCACTAAAAAGGCGAAAATTTAATCTGCCTATCTGCTAGACTAGCTACAGTATTAACTATGCATATGTAATACTCCTCGCTATTAATTTCATCCAAAGATTGACTTACAAAGACGCCTTTCATCAAATGAAATCTCCCGCTGTGGACGGAGCGGAAGGGAGTGTCAGACTCTTACTGACTAAAACCCACCCGTGTTCCTCCTAGTGCCCGCCGCGTTCCAGTGCCGCGGTGACTCTTTCGAGCAAATTCCGCAACCGTTAAAAAGGCGCATAACCCACGCAAAGGTCGAACTTCAAGGTTAATTAAGCAACGCTTGCCGTGGTCGAACCGTTGACAGCTGACGATCCATTTACATACCAAAACTCCCCCATGCTTCGGAAAGCACTAAAACTCGTTGGCACCTACTATCATACATATTTCAATCTTTGACAGTCGTTGCGGATGTGAGAAGCCAGTAACTGAGTCACCAGTCCTGCTTATGGGTATCGTATTGCCCATTTACTGGGTTTACTTTAGGAAAACTCAAGTTGATTAGTGACTATCAATGGATTGACACGTTCAAACTGTCATTTCCGAACAGAGGTCAATCCAAAATCTCTGATCCGTCCTCTCAAGGATAGCTTGGTTTTTAAGATTGTGATTTTTGATTGAAAGGCGACCACTGAAAACCAGCGCCGTGCGGTGGGTATCCCACGGCACAGCATTATGCTGAGTGGAAGCCTCTTTGCCACAACTACGACATGCATTGGTTTTTTGTATTAGTTTATAAGTTATCTTGACTAACATAAATTAAGATGTACTGATACTAACACTATAGATTAAGGTTTAGTTTAGAACAAAAACTGTCGTTGTTTGTGGTAAATAAACGCTTTTTCTTTCTTTCTTTCTTTCTGATTTCAATCCGTGGATAGCTTTTTGGCACACTTCATTACCAATCTGGATTTTATTTTCGATCTTCAATCCAAAAAATGTTGATTAGATCGATTATTAATTTCGGCTGTAAAAGGTCACTAATCAAAATCTGAGTTTTTAATATGTGAGCCAAAGTGTAATCTCTCTTCGAAAGCAGTGTTGCAGTGTTTGCAAAGCCAAAAGGTAAAGGCATTATCACAGGATAAGCATTGCCATACAGCGTGGCAATGCTGCCAGCCTTTTGGGTACATTACCAGTGGGAATTTTTCGACGCCATCTTTTGACTATTTTTAGTTTTAGTTAAGTGTTTTTTATTTATTTAAATGTATATTTTATATAGCACTGATTCTTAGATAGACGGTTATAGGCATTTTTTAGGAAAATAATACTCGTACAGGAGCGAAACCATGGTCAAAAGGTAGTAAAGTATACAATAAATAAATATAAGTACTTAGGTAAATAAATCACTGTCACCAAATAATAAATATCGAAGTCATAAATGAATCACAATGGTTCATTGTTATCACATAATTTAAAGTTATCTATAAATCTGGTTTAGTGCACTGATAAACAAAATTTGGCAAAAAGTCAATTAGTTCATAATTTTTTTTTATTGAATATTCAGTCGAATTGAGAAGCTTCCTTTGAAGTCGGTTTAAAAGTGGACTACTAACAGGTATTTCTAAAATTGCGGAATTTGGTTGAAAAAGCCAGCCACCGCGGTCGTGGAACTCGGCGGGAATTACGAGGAACACGGATGGGTTTTAGTCAGTAAGAGTCTGACACTCCCTTCCGCTCCGCCCACAGCGGGAGAGGTCATTTGATGATTTCCCATCCAGAAAAAGGTACAAATGTTTTTTTTTTTCAAGAGGAGGTCTATGAGGCTGATAAGTAACGCTTGCCGAGGTCAGGTCGTGAATAGTTGATCCCATAGAAATATAAAATTATATCTATGGTTGATCCCCATGACATACCGAGACCTCATGCCCGTGTGTTCCTCCTAATGCTCTTTGCGTTCCAGGGCCGCGATAACTCTTTCGAACATATTTCGCAATATGAGAGCCCCCTTAAATATTTATTTCATTCTGTTTTTTAGAATTAATTTAGTTAACCATACCTATATGTATGTACCTAATTATTTAGGTACTTCAGACATGTGTCCATTCGTAGTGTTGTATTCCATGAAAACACGCGCCAAAACCCAGTTACGAATGAAATAATGTGTTACAACACTGATAATGATATAGTGATTATTATTACAAATGCAACTCATTATAATAACAATTATGCAAGAATCGTCGGCCGGTTTTATAAATGAATACCTACTAAAATACTGATAAAATGTATGCGTTCGTAAATTGTATGACAAATTTAACAAATGTTTGAATTATCTACTTGTAGGCTAGCGAGAACTTTCCTGGCAGGCTTACGGAATTGATCGAAAGAGTCACCGCGGCCCTGCAGCCCTATTCATCATCTGCCTAGCCTTTTCCCAACTACATTGTGATCGGCTCCCAATCAAGCCGGATTCAGCTGAATACCAGTATTTTACGTGAAGCGGCTGCCTACCAGACCTCCACAACCCATTAACTGGGGAACACGGTACTTCTTGGTAAGACTGGTGTCAGATTTTCTGGCTTCTGACAATCCGTAACGAATGCCAAAGATCTCCAAATGACAGCCGGGACCAACGGCTTAACTTGCTTTCCGAGGCACGGAGAAGTCTTGTTATGTTAAGATGGTCACCCATCCTCAGACCAACCTCGGCAAGCGCCCAGCAGCCCTATTATGACGTCTTAAATCCATCATGATTTCTGTGTCAGAAAGAGACAGAGTTACACAAGACGAATAGCACTATCTCTTTCCCTCACACGAATCATGATAGCATTGGCACTTCGTAGTACGGCCACTGGAACGCAAAGGGCATTTCTGGCAGTCTGACACTCTCTGCCGCTCGATTTAAACGAACATGGATTAAACTTTTTAAATTGAATTAATGTTCCAAGGTGCAGTGGTGGCCGAGTGGTAACGGTCCCGACTTACGAATTATAGGTCGCGGGTTCAAACCAGCCAGGCACATTACTTAGTGTAATTTCTTTCATCACCACTGCTCTCAAAACGGTGAAGGAAAACATCGTGAGGAAACCGGCATGTCCTAGAACCAAAAAATCGAAGACATGTGACATTCAGCAACCCGCACTGGGCCCGCGTGCTGGATTACGGCCCATTCCCTCTCCTAGAGAGGAGGTCTGTGTCCCAGCAGTGGGAACGTTAAAAGGCTGATTATGCTTTATGCTAATGTTCCAAGGTTGCAGAATTTAAACAAACAATAAACAACAAACAATATTTATTAGCTCAAGACTTAAACCTATCTACAATTTATAGTACCTATTAGAGAAAGAGAAACCGAAAGAGTCACCGTTGCCATGGAACGCAACGTGCATTTGAAGGAACACGGATGGGTTTTAGTCAGTAAGAGTCTGACACTCCCTTCCGCTCTGCCCACAGCGGGAGAAGTCATTTGATGATTTCGCAACTACAAAACAAAAAACCAAAAAGTACAAAATAACTTTAATTTCGGAACTCTATGTTTTTGGTTGCTTTTCGTTTTATTAACACCGACCTCCGAAATTAAAGTTATTTAGTACATTTTGGTTTTTTGTTTAGAAGTTGGTTGTATTTTTTACTAAAAAGATTTTTTATTTCTTTTTCACTTTTTAGTGGTTCACTACCAGCTAGACATACCCATCACAGCGTACGTGGTATAAATTGGTGTAAACAATAAACAAACATGCAATATCAGCTATCCCGACAGATTTGCTATCATTTATTGAAGAGTTCCGTTTCCTATCTCTTTTCTTTATCAAACTAGAAAGGGACCACGTCGAAATACTAAGACGCTCTTCCAAACTATCGCACACTATTTTATTGTTTCATTTTACATCGACAAGTGGGAGTGAGAACATCATCAATGTAGACTAAGCCACGCATTATTAGTGATAATAATAGTTCACCCCTTGCATACAAACCGGCCAAGCGGGAGTCGGGCCCCCACTATAATACACATTTTACGGTTCTGTACCACTGACTGAAAGAAAAATATGATTCTAGGTCAAGTTTACATACTTAGGGTTTTGTGATTTCTGAAAAATGCTGCACTGCGAACTCAAGACTGGTGTCAGATTTTTTGGTTTCTGACAATCCGCAAAGATTGCCAAAGATCTACAAAAAAAGCTGGGACAAACGGCTTCACGTGTTTTCTGAGGCACACAAGAATCTCGGTATGTTAAGATGGTCACCCAGCCACAGACCAAACTCGGCAAGAGTTGCATAACCTTGAAAATCGCTCTGTATGGCTTTAATAATTTAACCACAAACTCCTCTCTTTTTTGTTTTAATAGAATATTTGTTGGCATATAGTATTAGCCTGCAAAATCATGCATACTTATGACACAAAAAGCCCGGAATTTACGGCAAAATATCTACAAAAGCGATAAGATTAATTATTAAGGAAAATAATGGTTAAAAAATATATACTTTAATGTGTACCACGGTTAGTACTAAGGACGCATTGGCGATTAAATGTTCCATTCATAGCACATTCCCCACAAAAAACTCACTGTATTTTCAAGGATGTTCATAAGGAAAACAGGCCAAAGGAAGAAGTAAAAAAATCTGACACCATTGTTGCCAGTAAGTGCCGTGTTACCCCGTTATTGGATTGTAGAGGTTGTGCTGAGATGGAGTGCCAGTAATGGTCCCATTTCGGCCTCCTCCAGAGACAAGTCGGCCGCTGTGCTATTGCGCAGTGGCTGATGCCTGGGGACGGTGAGCGTGGGTGGCTCGCCGTCCGATACCAGGTTGAGTCGACGACGCGTTGTGTTCCACGCGCGCCTCAAGGAGCCGTCAGCATCAGGGACGGGGCCCCATAGGGTCGGTGCCTGCTAGGGTTGCGGAATTATTTCGAAAGAGTTACCGCGGCCCTGGAATGCATAGGGCACAAGAAGGATCACGGGTGGGTTTTAGTCAGTAAAAGTCTGACACTCCCTACCGCTCCACCCAGGGCGGGAGGGGTCATTAGATGATTACCCATCAAAAAAAAAAAAAGAGGTTATTGCATGAAACGACTGCCTGTCTGCAGTTGCTTCATGCAAAATACTGGTATTCAGCTGAATCTGGTTGAACTGTAAGCCGACCCGAATTGTAGTTGGGAAAAGACTAGGCAGGTAATGACTAAAATATATACTACATTCATGAAAACAATTTATTCTAAAAAACAAATTCCAAATTCAAATTGAACCATAAAGTAAAAAGATTTCATTTCTATGCTCCGATTTGTTTTCTATAACCAAACATCGATCATTTCTACTGCACCATAAACGGCAGTGTTGCCAGCATAATAAAATACATGTTAGTAAAGTAGAAATTTTTCGCGCGCGCAATCTGGGCTCGAGCGGCGTCGCAGTGCGGTTCGCTATGTAGGTCAGAGGCAGCCTTGAAAACACGTTATATAGGCCGCCCTGGGTGCTACAGAGAAAGATATTTGTGTTATTTATATACTACTAGCAGCGCCCCGCGGTTTCACCCGCGTAGTTCCCGTTCCCGTGGGAATACGGGGATAAAATATAGCTTATGTTACTCAGGGTGAATGTAGCTTTCTAGGGGTGAAAGAATTTTTGAAATCGGTTGAGTAGTTTTCGCGTGAAAGTGTAACAAACAAACTTACATACGCATTTATATATTACTAGCTGCTGCCCGCAGCTTCGCCCGCGTGAATGTCGGAAATTATCCCAAGGGAACATAATCCCGAGATAAAAAGTATCCTATGTTATTTCTAATACCTCCAAGAATATGTGTACAAAGTTTCATGATGATCGGTTGAGTAGTTTTTGCGTGAAAACGTAACAAACATCCACGCTTTCACATTTCTATATTAGTTAGGATAAGTAGGGATATATCATATCGGAGGCACTCGTTAGCAAAGAAGCGAGAAGGATAAATCATGACTATAAAATTGACTAGCACCTTATACCTCTGCCATTACAACAAATACGTAAAAAAATATTGGTTTTGCGTTGCCCAGTTACTGGGTTGTAGAAATAGTCATCTGCTTTTCAGTTACACCTCTACTACAACTGCAAGCCGATTAACATAGTTAGGAACAGGTTCGGCAGATTAAAATCAGTACTTAGTAGGTACATGGTTTGCTCCCATAAATAACTCCACAAAATGTAGCGAACAGATATATATTTCCTGGAAAGTAATATTTGAATAAATAGTGTCTTCAATTGATACGTTATACGATTACGATTACGGGAGGAGCTCGTGGCTAAATTATAACAGCCGCACGGGTCGATCTCCGAGGTTAAGCAACGCTTGCCGAGGTTGGTCTGTGGATGGGTGACCATCTTAACATAACGAGACATCTCCGTGCCTCGGAAATCACGTTAAGCCGTTGGTCCCGGCTGTCATATGGAGATCTTTGGCAGTCGTTACGGATTGTCAGAAGCCATAAAATCTGACACCAGTCTTGCCAAGTAGTACCGTGTTCCCTAGTTAATGGGTTGTGAAAGTCTGGTAGGCAGCCGCTCCACGTAAAACACTGATATTCAGCTGAATCGTGTCTAGGAGCCAACCCCAATAAAGAAGGGATAAGGCTAGGCAGAAGAAAAATAATTGATACGTTATACCTAGAAAAATCATGGATGGTGAATGATGATTTAAAAATCTCTTTGTATAGGAAAGATACTAAAACATTGATCGTATTAACTCCTGGTTAGTAACGGGAGAGCAGTGGTGGTCGCGGGTTCAAACCCAGCCAGGCGCATTACTTTGTGTAGTTAACTTCATCACCACTGCTCTCAAAACGATGAAAGAAAACATCGTGAGGAAACCGGCATGTCCCAGAACCAAAAATTCGAAGACATGTGACATTCACCAACCCGCACTGGGCCTGCGTGCTGGATTACGGCCCATTCCCTCTCCTAGAGAGGAGGCCTGCGTCCCACCGGTGGGAACGTAAAAAAGGCTGATTATGCTATGCTTATGCTCATTAACTCCTGCATCTGAACAAGAAGACAGCATTTAACCTACAAAGCTATTAGCGCAAGATCATTGCAGTATACCGCGTGTGGTAACATTAATGCAGATGTTTGTATGTCACTGCATCAGAGGCCTATCCTCGCAATTTTTAGGAATGCAAACTGTCACATGTAAGGAAATTAGATGTGCTTTTGATGGGTGTGCAAGGTTAGGCATAACAGTTTTTAAAATAAAAACGAGCGATATAATTTCGTTTCATATTATTTTCGTTTGTTATAATTTGTAATCATCTTTTGTTATCACAACTTATGATATAGGGAGGTACATTCAAGAGATATAAATACATTTTATAAAAGCTTTAGTTACCATATTATTCACTTAAACTAATTATTATTATTTTAAAAGTTATAATGTTCATATTGTATAATGCACGGGATTAGTAAATGTGTCTTGAGTACTTATGTTGCTGTCTTGAATAAGATTTGGCATTTTGATACGCTACAGATCTAATCATCATTAATTTGATCGAATAGTACATTTGGCTTAAATTACGGTCGAGACGAAGAAAAATTGTTACGTATAACAATGGCGAGTCCTGTCGCTAAAAGTGGTCTTTTAAAGACAACCTTTGTTGGACAGATTCCATAGAGAAGAAGAGCATTTATAACGCCCTCTATAAAACTGTCATAAAATCAATGCTGACAACCGCGCGCATCAGTAATGCCAAACTAACAAATAGGTACGCACGGAGAGTGGGTCGTGCCGGGGCTGGGCCGGCTTCAATGGCCGAATGTAGGGCACCCGGGAAAACTGGGGTTCATAGTTTGTAAAATTAATAGCTCATTGTCGGGTGGTTAACGTTAATATTATAATGCGCAATATGTTAATATTATAAAAGTGGGAATAGGGTATTTTACTGTAAAAATCTAATTAGTCCGTCTGATAGATTTACAAAAAATATTGGACACGTATTTTTTCTTTTTTCACGTAAGCAAAAAACGAAGACGATATAATGCGTTGAAAACTCGTGTGACGTCACTTCGTGCGACGATTTTTACCACGCCGTGATCTTTGAAACTTTTTATCTTCGTCAATTTTTTGAAATTTCATAAAGCAAAAAATACGTGTCTAATATTTTTCGGTAATCTAACTGACGGACTAAATAGAATCATATTTTTATTCCTCAAGAAACATCCCTATTTGATGTAGGTTGAACTACTTTTTAGGTTAGGTTGATTTCAATATTAGGTATTTGTACGCATCCCTGTTTGAAACCACATACGAAAAACACGTGATTTTTAATGTTTTGCTCACTTGATCGCTCCCGAATTTTGCCGACTTGATAAGTTCGTTTTGGTCTATACAAATTGTTAATGCCCATGCATACGACCGCTGGCCAAACCAAGTTGTCAGACTCTTACCGACTAAAACCCACCCGTGTTCCTTCAAATGCCCGCCGCGTTCCAGGGCCGCGGATACTCTTCCAAATTATTCGGCAAACTGGCCAGTCTCTGATTTATTAACGAGCGGCCGGAACTTTATGAAGTTATAACTAGAGTTGTGATGATCCGCAACATCGTGTCTATGATATGATTAAAAAATAAAGCTTAAGTTAAATGAGAAGCAAGATGGAGGATTGACAATTATCGTCTAATTTGAAACACATATTGAAAGCCACTTCATTAAGTAAAGGAAAGAGAAATTATACTAACATAGATTAAACTACATGAACTAACACTAAAATAAATTGTAAGAAGTGTAAACTTTAAATACTTACTATATTTATACTAATAAAAGGCTTTTTTATTTTTATTATACTAATAAAAGGCTTTTTTATTTTTTTATTTATTTTTATTGAAAGCCACTCTAAAAGTTCACACCCTTTTTTTAAGGATGTAATATACCTTCATAATTTCATGATTTCTTGCGTTCTGGGGGGAGTGGAAGGAAGTGTCAGACTCTTGCTGAATAAAACGTTCCTCCAAATGCCCTTTGCGATCCGGAATTTGTTCGAAAGAGTCACCGCGGCCCTAAAAAGCGTCGGGCACTAGAAGGATCACGGGTGGGTTTTAGTCAGTAAGAGTCTGAGACTCACTCCCGCTCCGCCCAGAACGAAAGAAGTCATTTGATGATTTCCCATCCAAAAACAAAAGGGCCGCGGTGACACTTTCGAACGAAATCCGCAATATGTTCACGCCTAGCTTCCCTCAAACCCGACCCATTTATGTGGGCATTATTTCTCTGTCTTTAGATATTACAGAGAACTTGAGAACAGGTAACTGTTGTAGGTAGCTGGTGCAATGTGAATTTTCTCAGCTACAGCCCGGATTTCAGGTTTGTGTGTTTGTTTATAAAAAAACTTTTTACAAAAAAATACAACCGACTTTTCCACAAAAAATCAAAAAAGTACAAAATAACTTTAATTTCGAAACTCGGTGTTTGTGGTTCCTTTTTCGTTTTTTGAACACCGTCTTCCGAAATTATAGTTATTTTGTACTTTTTTGATTTTTTTGTGGAAAAGTCGGTTGTATTTTTTGTAAAAAGTTTTTTTATTTTTCACTTTTGAATGGTACCTACACCCCCTCCCCTCCCCCACCTAAACGAACCAATTACATTGGTGTAAAAAAACGCACTGTTCCAATGCAGAGTAAACTAAAAGGTCGTCAATGTAGACAATGTAGATATTTTTTTAGATTTTTGTTCATTTTTCAAAAACCGCTTGTTCGATTTCGATAAAAATTTCATGGGACCATTTGGAAAGTATACCCTTAAAAAAAAAAAAAAAAAAAAATTGATTGAGTCAGGCGTTACTTTGCGGAAATCCATTTTAAATTTGAAAATGAAAACAATATATCTAGTTTTAATTTCCGCGAATATTAGTGGGTTGCAGGTATGCACCTCCCTCCCGCCCGCTATATTATGCACATGCAAGATTACTGGGCAAATGCAAGGATTTTAAGCACACAACGGACAACAACGCACGGCGTTGCGGACGGTCGCAACTCAACGGTCAGCGAGTCAACACGTCCCCTGAGGATGCCTCGTGGAGAGGCGAAACACGTGTCGGTAATGGTGTTGGGTTTTGCATTGCCTTCCTGCATGTGCTTAAAATCCTTGCATTTGCCCAGTAATCTTGCATGTGCATAATATAGCGGGCGGGAGGGAGGTGCATACCTGCAACCCACTAATATTCGCGGAAATTAAAACTAGATATATTGTTTTCATTTTCAAGTATACCCTTTCCAACAAAAAAAGAATTTTTCAAATCGGTTGGCAAGCGACGGAGTTATGCCCGAACAAACAACAAAAAAAAACATACAAACATCCGAATTGAGAACCTCCTCCTTTTTTAGAAGTCGGTTAAAAAAGGAAACACGTTCCCACTACTGCACGATACTTAGGTAAACATGCTTTGTGAGATGTTACCGTAGATCGACTACATCTTTATTTCAGACTAGCGGCGCCCCGCGGTTTCACCCGCGTAGTTCCCGTTTCCGTGGGAATATGGAGATAAAATATTGCCTATGTTACTCAGGGTGAATGTAGCTTCCCAATGGTGAAAGAATTTTTGAAATCGGTCCATTAGTTTTTGAGTTTATTTGTTACATAATACAAAAATACAAATCTTTCCTCTTTATAGGTAATATTAGTATGCCGTCAGCAAAGAAGACGGGACCCACAGGGTCATAGGCCTGCTAGGGTTGCGGAATTTGTTCGAAAGAGTCACCGCGGCCCTGGAACGCGGCGGGCACAAGAAGGATCACTGGTGGGTTTTAGTCAGTAAGAGTCTGACACTCCCTTCCGCTCCGCTCAGAGCGGGAGAAGTCATTTCATGATTTATCATGCAAAACAAAATGTATAGAAGGATGACATCCACTGCTGAATCTCTTATCCACCAGATTCTTAAGACTTCCACCAGGCCATTCCAACACGATCCCATTGTCATTTTACTAAAAGTTCGTAATCTGCTAAATTCATAATGGTCGATCATTGGTCGGTCAATGGTCTCGTAATACTTTTTGATAACCGAGCTATTAAAAGCAATGACTGCACAATGACGTTCTAATGGTAGGTCACGAATCAAAGGAACTGTCAAAGTTTTAGCAGACTGCCGCATACGTCTGTCATTCATTTGTCATTATGTACGAGATTACCATTCTATGCCATTTCTTACAATGGAGTGCCAGTGGTTGACCTTTGGAAAGTCATAATGTCGCTTTGATATTAGTAGATTACCGAACTTGTCAAAATCAACCATTATGAAATCAATGATAGACCATTCTGACACTATTGTAATAGCAGACTTGAGGCCCTGTTCTGCGACCAATGCACCCTGCCCACTGCCACGAAGTTCAAATTCTACCGTTCGTTCTTCGTAGTAGGTACAGGATGATTTTATATTTTTTTCTTTTTTTTTCATAGTATCGAAGGTAACTACTAAGTAAGCACAGTTTACACAACATTTTTGTGCGATATCTGTAACACAACGCGCTTCTATTGTTCCGCTGTTTGTTTGTGCTCGCAACGGACGCAGAATTGAAACACTTATACCTGTTGTGTACACATTTACAGAGAAATGTAGGTTAAAAATGTCGGTCTTATAACGTTGGGAATACTTTAGAAAATAATCAACATCTAAATATATATAACTCAAAAGGGACTGACTGACTGACATAGTGATCTATCCACGCACAACCCAAACCACTGAACGGATCGGGCTGAAATTTGGCATGCAGGTAGATATTATGACGTAGGCATACGCTAAGAAAGGATTTTTGAAAATTCGTCCCCTATGGGGGTGAAAAAGGGGTTAACATTTTGTATGGAACTCCACGCGAACGAAGTCGCGGGCATAAGCTAGTCGTCTTATATAGACCAAGATCCCATAGCTCATGGGCCCTTCGCCATCGCTCGGCCCAAGCTGGCAAGTATGCGTACGTTCAAAGTACATGCTGTTAGCATGTACTTTTAGTTAACACTAACGTTTAGTTGACACTTCGCGTGTCCCAAGGGCTGGATTTTACTTCGGACAGAGGATAAGCATTGCCATACAACGTGGCAATGCCGCCAGTCTATTGGGTTCACTCCCAATCGAAAGCGATGCGGACGAGTTTTTTAATGCCATTTTGTAGTTAGGAGAATTTTAGTTTATTTTTAGGTTAAGTGTATATATAGTTAGATTTAAAGTAAAATGATCAAATGTTATCTATGGCCACTTAAATAAATATAATGAGTCTAACTGCAACACATTTGTTAGTGAATTAGTGTGTTCAAGATTCAAGATCCCACAGACCATGGGTGCTTCACTGTTGCTCAGCCCAAAAGCTGGCAAGTATGCGTATGTTCAAAGTACATGCTAACACACTAACTCCCACACATTCCACACATCCCACACATTTTGTGAGTGAGAGAGTGAGTTAGTGTGTTCAAGATTCAAGATCCTACAGACCATGGGTGCTTCACTGTTGCTCAGCCCAAAAGCTGGCAAGTATGCGTATGTTCAAAGTACATGCTAACACACTAACTCCCACACATTCCACACATCCCACACATTTTGTGAGTGAGAGAGTGAGTTAGTGTGTTCAAGATTCAAGATCCCACAGACCATGGGTGCTTCACTGTTGCTCAGCCCAAAAGCTGGCAAGTATGCGTATGTTCAAAGTACATGCTAACACACTAACTCCCACACATTCCACACATCCCACACATTTTGTGAGTGAGAGAGTGAGTTAGTGTGTTCAAGATTCAAGATCCCACAGACCATGGGTCCTTCACTGTTGCTCAGCCCAAAAGCTGGCAAGTATGTATGCGTATGTACCTATGTACGTTCAACACACTAACTCACTAACAATGTGTGGGATTGCGAACCATCCGACACATTTTGATAGAGAGGAAATAAAACCGTCACGGAACCCTGGGATCCTGCACTAATATTCTAGAATTATTCTAATATATATGTATATACAAATATATTGTTAGTACCGAATACGCTCCGAAAGTACTGCACCGATTTTAAACATTTATTACCAACTAGTATCGCCCCGCGATTTCACCCGCGTAGTTCCCGTTCCCGTGTGAAAATGGGGATATAATATAGCCTATGTTCACCGGAGATAGTGTAGCTTCCCAACAGTGAAAGAATTTTTCAAATCGGTCAAGTAGTTTCGGAGACTATTCAATGTAAACAAACAAACCAAAAAACAATCAAATCTTTCCTCTTTATAATATTAGTGTAGATTGAAAGGTACATTATCAACGAGTAACTTAGGCTATATTTATCCCCCGTATTCCCACGGGAACTATATGATGCTTATATTTTTAATTTTAACTAGTCCTGATATCAGCCTGTAACCAAATCTTGCCAAGTTAAATTTGACCTACTACTCAATTTCCGATTAATTATGAAATTTTTGTCATATAAAACCCGACGTTACCTAAAAATCCTTCATGTCACTACTCAAATCTATTACTCATATTTCGTCACAAACAAATTTGCTATCCCACGCGCTCCCCTTAACATAATTTTAGCGTCATCGTTCTACAGGGGTGAAGCACAAGGGTTGGGCTTGATCCGAGTATCCGAGTTTCCGTAAATAGGGCGTTGGATCCGCATCACAGTCAGCTGATTCGATTGCTGGGATACGACCGGATTTATACTCTGCGTCAATGACTTTTCAACTGTCAATCTTGTTCTACTTTATGGACCTCTTTTAAGGCTCAACAGAGATAATGTGTTTTTTTTTTACACAAAATGTTTTTTTTTTTCAATATAGGTTTTTCAGTCAAAAGCACGTTAAGCCGTTAGTCCCGGCTGTCATTTGGAGATCTTTGGCAGTCGTTACGGATTGTCAGAAGCCAGAAAAAAATCTGACTCCAGTTTTGTCAAGAAGTACCGTGTTCCCCAGTTAATAGGTTGTGGAGGTCTGGTAGGCAGCCGCTTCACGTAAAATACTGGTGTTCAGCTGAATCTGGCTTGACTGGGAGCCGACCCCAATATAGTTAGGAAAAAGCTAGGCAGATGGTGATAGGTTTTTTAGACAAAACTGAATGAGTTACTTCTACGCAAGCGTGCTCCATCGTCGACCACCTCATCGCTTTTTATCAGATAAGCAATTGTCAAACGCAAGCCCATCCCAACTCATATTATAAGTGCTTGTTTGTTACGCATTAACGCCTACGCCTAAATCGCTATACCAATTATGATGAATTTGGTAGAAACATAGATAGGACTCTGGAGACAGTTACAACGTATTCTTATTTCGAAAACCTTAATTAACTCTACCAAAATTTTAATTAAATTAGCTATACCTATACACACCCCTCTCTTTTTGAAATAGGTTTATATTGTTTAGCGTAGCACCTATCATTACTGCTAGGGTTGTGGAATTTGTTCGATAGAGTCACCGCGGTCCTGGAACGCAAAAGGCACAAAAAGGATCACGGGTGGGTTTTAGTCAGTAAGAGACACTACCTTCCGCTCCGCCCAGAGCGGGAGAAGTCATTTGAAGATTTCCTATTCATAAAAAGGCACCTAGTATAATAGTGGCGTAATATTTACATTTCTAAAACAAACAAAAGAAAAACTCCTTTCCTGTTTATCAGAATAAAGCCATAGAGTCGTAGCATTATGTTAATAAAACACCATTGAACAGATACGATCCTAAGCCTTGTACATTCATATAAAGAGATGTTTTGGTGACGGCTACTTGAGAAGCTAATTCAATCTTAGCGAAAGTTTTTATTTATGGATGTTTGTTACTCTTTCCCGCAAAAACTACTGAATGGATCTTGATGAAATTTGGCACAGATATAGATCATAGTCTGGAATAACACATAGGATACTTTTATCCCGGGATCATCTTTAATTTTCATCCCAATCCGTTCAGCCTTTACGTCGTGAGGAGGTACAAAACGAAGAAACTCACAATGACATTCATAATATTAGTTAGGATTTTCACTCCTATAGGTGCTAAAATTGTATTTTTTTCATTTATTAATTTTTGTTTCATTTAAAAATTCACGATAATAAATTCCTGAGTGCAAGGATTACTTATAGGCTAACATTTAGATAGACTATTTTTATGACAGTAATTGAGAAAAATGTCTCCTAAGTGCCTTTTTTTTTCTGGATGGGAAACCATTAAATGGCTTCTCCCGCTCTTGGC
Source organism: Hecatera dysodea (assembly GCA_905332915.2). Taxonomy (NCBI): domain Eukaryota; kingdom Metazoa; phylum Arthropoda; class Insecta; order Lepidoptera; family Noctuidae; genus Hecatera; species Hecatera dysodea. The sequence goes on along the minus strand of HG995317.1, from coordinate 4,800,057 downwards.
GGAGCGGAAGGGAGTGTCAGACTCTTACTGACTAAAACCCACCCGTGTTCCTCCTAATGCCCGCCGCGTTCCAGCGCCGCGGACACTCTTTCGAAAAAAAGAGAGCCCATTAAGCTCCTGGCTGTCATTTGAATATCTTTGACAGTCATTACCGATAGGCAGAAGACATAAAAGCTGAAACCAGTCTTGCTAAGAGATACCGTATTACTCAGTTACTGGGTTTTGGAGGTCTGATAGGAGGTGGCTTCATGTAAAATACTGGTTTTCAGCTAAATCTGGTCTGACTGGAATAAGACCAAAACTTAGTTGGGAAAAGGCTAGGCAGATTGTTTAAAAATGATACTATAATTTAGTTGACACTTCACGTGTACCAAGGGCTGGCTTTTACTTCGGACAGAGGATAAGCATTGCCATACAACGTGGCAATGCTGCCAGTCTTTTGGGCTCACTTCCAGTCAATAGTGATTTTTTAACCGACTTCTAAAAAAGGAGGAGGTTCTCAATTCGGATGTTTGTATTTTTTTTTTTTTTTTTTATGTTTGTTCGCGCATAACTCCGTCGCTTGTCAACCGATTTGAAAAATTCTTTTTTTGTTGGAAAGGGTATACTTCCCAAATGGTCCCATGAAAATTTTATCGAAATCAACCAAGCGGTTTTCGAAAAATCTAAAAAAAATATGTACTTTGCCTACTTTGACGACCTCTTAGTTTAATCTGCAAAGGAGCTGTACGTTTTTTTTACACCAATGTGATTGGTTCGTTTAGGTGGGGGGAGGGGAGGGGGTGTAGGTACCACTAAAAAGTGAAAAATAAAAAACTTTTTACAAAAAAATACAACCGACTTCTACACAAAAAATCAAAAAAGTGCAAAATAACTTTAATTTCGGAAGTCGGTGTTCAAAAAACGAAAAAGCAACCACAAACACCGAGTTCCGAAATTAAAGTTATTTTGCACTTTTTTGATTTTTTGTGTAGAAGTCGGTTGTATTTTTTTGTAAAAAGTTTTTTTAGTGTCATGTTGTAGTTAGGAAGATTTAAGTTTATTTTTATTTTAAGTGTCATATAGTTAGATTTAAAGTTTATTTAGTTATTCTATCCATTCAATTGAAACATATTTTTTGTTTATTAATATAATGTAGGTTGTCAGTATCTAATAAATCGTTATTAAATATCACCCAAAATGATACTAATTTATCTTTGTATAATCGTTCCTTTTTTTCGTGATGTTTACTATCGGTCATATTGTTCTTTTTTTTTGTTTTGTTGATAATATTTTGATTAGATGTTGTTCAATAAGATTGTAATTGAAAAACAAAACAATGTTTATCGTATATTTATTTTTAATTCGATTGGTTAGTTCAATGTCAAGTTTTTTTTTTTTTCTTAATTTTGTGTTTATGGTCTGATGGAAAACGCTGATGTGATCGACGGTGGAACACGCTTGCTTAGGAGTTGATATTGATTGATATTAATAATAATAAATATCACTTCTTAGCGGCCTGCCCCGCTTTTGTTCGATAATATACCATAATATACAACGTGTAACAGAATAAACGCAATAACTCATAAGGTGTCATTTTACTCATCATTATGAACAACTTTTACTATTGGACCAATACAGAAATCGCGAAACAAAGTCAGCTGTTCAGTACATTCTGACGAGTTGTGCGCACAGAAATGTATAGGGCTGTCGATTTCTTTTTCCGCGATTTGAGAGTGTCAGAATCTTACTGACAATAACTCACCCGTGTTCATCCTAATGCCCTTTGCGTTCCAGGGCCGCAGTAACTCTTTCGAACAAAGTCCGCATCAAAAAGTTCTTACGTATTTTTTTTTACATGATGCGACAAAAAAAATACGAAAACGGAGTAATCAATTAGATTACTTTAGATTTACGAATAAGTTTTATGTACTTCTAAGTTCTAAGTAGGTACCTTATTTTAACAAATATATATATTCTATCCAGTAATATGTACATAGGTACGTACGTACGTCAAACAAAAAAAAAGATTAAATAAAAAATCTTTTTTAAAATAGGAACTCGCGATCGTCCGCGTTGTATTGTGTCCGCGGTTAAGCAGTAATGAACCTTAGAAAGTTGAAAAATAAAAGCTTGATAAGTACAACAACGAGATAAGTGAAGCAAATTCCCCAAAAAAAAACAAAACTTAGTTTTTGTGAAATATGTTCTCTTAACGACACCAATTTCATGGAAAAAATTTGCTCACGCTGTATTTAAGACAAGATAGTTAATTTCATTTTTATGTCTTAACTAACATGGGTAAAAATACAAGTTATACCTCCCTACTGTTGCTAAGGAATTCTAGTTTTAGTGAACATTCGTGTAGGTATGATTAATTAATTATGCATATTTTGTCAGTTACGTATCACTTAAATAACGGACCATGTAACATAACATCCTACATTAACGTTTCAACGTAATATTAACGTTATATCGGTTAAAATATAGGTTAGAAACTCGAAAGTATTGATTTTGTATAGAACGAGTGAAAGAGACAGAAGATATCAGCTGGCTGTCAACCCCTGTATTACGAATATACGAGCGACTCCGTACTTGTATTCGTATCCGCCGCCACTTACTCAAGTATCGACTTTACTGTCGTATCATTAAAGCTGTTTTTGAAGTGGTATTCATCTTGAAAGGGCCTTAAAAATTGTGTGATAATGGAATTTGAACTTTGTTTTGTGATTCTTAGAGTTGGTTTTCATTAATTTGATTATTTTGTTCTCTGACCATGCTGGTCAGAATTTTGTTTGACAGTTTGCGTAATTATAAAATGTCACTAAAATCCGCCCGCCGTTTATTAGCAATGGTGGCTTAAAATATGTCAAAGAAAGCTCAACACAAAAACGTACACATTGTTACTTTTAATACTGATTTGTACAAATAAGAAATTTTAATTAAGAATCTGCGAGCCAGTATTTAAAATGTCAACTGCGAACATAATGGTTAGATTTTCTTTATGAATAATGTTGTTGATATTTAGGGCCTATTTACCTACCGTGGGATAAGTTTAGCTAAATGTATGTGCCAGTTACTAAGTATATAAAATGAATGGAACGCTAAATTCAGGCGAGGAATTCACGAAGGTGTAACCACGGGGCGCTGATAATTAGTCAACGCGTAGTTCTCGTTCCCGTGGGAATATGGGGATAAAATATAGCCTATGTCACCCGGGGATAGTGTTGCTTTCCAACAGTGAAAGATTTTTTCAAATCGGTTCAGTAGTTTTGGAGCCTATTCAATACAAACAAACAATCACATATTTCCTCTTTATAATATTAGTTTAGATATTAAAAAGAGTAGATGTTTTTTTGTTTTGTTTTTAGTTTGTACAGAATAAGCTCCAAAACGACTGGACCAATTTTAACCGTTTTATCACCAATGGAAAAGGCACATTATCTGTTCGCGACGATGCATCTTAGCTACATAGTATAGGTAGTTATAGGTAGCTATAGTAGTACATAGAATGTTGCAAATAAATAAAACCGCGACTACATAGTATAGGTAGTTATAGGTAGTTAGTTAGCACATAGAATGCTGTAACAGATAAAGCTGCATAGTATAGATAGTTATAGGTAGCTATAGTTGATACATAGTTTGTTATTGAAATAAAACACATTCGTTACAGTTGTTTGCTCTCAAGAGGCAGTATATAAGCCCTTGGAGCCTTTATTTCTTCCAAGTAAATAGAATATAGTTAGGTAGGGTATCCCATCCCTTACACATAACAGTAAACACATGGTAACCCTGGTAATCGAAGGTATATGAAGGTAATCAAGGTATATAAAGGTATATAAAAGGTAATCGGTGGTATATAAGGTAATCGAGGTATATACACACACAGACAGACATACATAGGTAATAGAAAGGGCTTGGTAATTGAGACCCAAAATATTTAGGTCAAAGGTAGTCGCATAGCTAAAAGCGACACTGACCAATCACAGAGCAGGAGGGTGCTGGTACGTGATTGGTCAATGGTTTTTGATAAATAGCCCTGGTGAAGGTATGCACAAAAATAAAACACTTTGCATCTACCCTCTTCCTTTCCCGAAAATACAAGTCTAGATTCTAGACTTCTAAATGTCTGAAATAGAACCGCCTTGAAAAATCCTTTCAGGGGATATATAGATGTCTATAGTGTATGCAGGCATAAAGCCGTAATTTAAGTTTAAATAAAACTGTTTATTTTTATCCCCCTGAAACATATACGCTTATAGAGTTGCAACCCCTTAAGTGACAGGGTTGAAACATATGTAGTTTTGTAGAGGGTTGTCGTATCTATAGAGATACATATAGCTGTATAGCCCTCCTAGCATAGTTTTACGGTAAATTCACCCCAAGTAGGTAATAGCTTCGTGCCTACAATAGTTTTGTATAGTTTTCGGCATCCCACCCCTACATGGAGGGGGATGAAGGGGTGAATTTGTCTCCGCTGTATGGAGCCTACCGAGGGCTATCCATAAAGGTACGACAACCCCTACTCACATAGACCTAAGCCTAGATATAGCCTGAATTCTAGGATAGACATAGTGAAAATTTAAGTTAATAAACTTCATCACACACGGTGATTTTTTGGGTGTCGATACGGTATAGTTACGCCGTACAATAGTAAACTTGAAAATTTATAGAATTTGTAGTCATTTGCAAGATAGTTTGAACTTATACCTAAATGTAGAATCATATAGTCGCGAATTCCACCCTTCAAATCGCTAAGTGAATAGTGAACAAGTTAAATAGTGTTTTATTGTGACTTTATTGGTAAGCCCTCTATACCTACCCCTATATACTGTGTCAATAACAGCAAGTATAGCAAGTATTCAGTTAAGGGTTGCATCCTCATGGCCCGTAGCTTATAGACGGAGCGTCAACGCGTCTGGATCATTTATACCTAGGTGGGTTGTCACCATACAGTCCACTTTTGAAGAATAGGATAACCTACCCTGGCCACCCTACAGTCCAGTCGATCACGTCCGCCCCGTACATTTTCTGGTCCATCGGAGCCGGATATTTTGAAGATAGCCTGATCTAGCTATTTGGAAGTTAGATTTATCGAACCACGCAGCTACCCTGAAGGCGCAACCCCTATTGTGAAGTCGCACCCCCTTGAAGAAAAAACTACCCTTCAACATTTCAAGATACGAAGGGTGTCCATAGAAGCTAAATAGAAGTCGGACCTTGAAGAAATCATCCCTTCAAGAAAACTACCCCTAGGCAGATTGATAGTGAAGCAACAACATAGAAGAAATTTAATCAAGCTGAACTTAGAAAATTTCGAACGACTTCACACTTTGAAAATTTTGAGGGGTCCCGACACTTAGAATATTTTTGAAGATTTTGAACTTGGAAAATTTTTTGAAGAATTTTGAACTTAGAAAATTTTCAACAATCCGGGACTTGGAAAATTTTTTGAAGATTTTTGAACTTGGAAAATTTTCAACAACCTGACACTTAGAAAAGTTTTGATCAAGCGGGACTTGGAATATTTTTGAAGAATTTTGGACTTAGAGAATTTCGATCGACTTCACACATAGAAGATTTTGAACAGTCTGGGACTTAGAAAAGTTTCAGTCAATCCGAACTTAGAATATTTTTTGAAGATTGGGGACTTTGAAGAATTTTGAAAATTTTTTGAAAATTTTTTTTTTGGAAACTTGGATTGAAGTTTCACCTGAGGCTTACCAGTGGACTACCGAATAGTTTTGAAGATTCATTGAAGACTTCAAAAATGCCGATCACGAGGTCGCATGGCAAATCATCCGAGGCGTGGACAGTTCCGATACAGGATCCAGCCGAGAGGGTTCCTGCTATCCATCATCAGGTGCCGCCGCGTTCGCCTTCATCGTCTGGGACGGCGCGATCGATGCAGCAGCGCAGTGAAGACGTGTCTCCGCCTGCTGCCGCTGAACAAATAGAACAGATAGAAGCTTCAGCAATAGAACGAGTACCTGCACCATTGCCGACAACAGTACAGAAACAGATGCCATCGACCTCAAGGAAGGGAACCCGCTTTGAGACGACTTCAGATAGTACAACGAAGCCGTCAAATAGAAGAGATAGCCGAGTCTTGCCAATGACTACCCGGGGTGACGCCCGTATAGAACATAGACGTCCGCCGTCGACCATTGACAGGTCACCGCGGTCATATAGAAAATTACAGAAGGCTCGTGAAGACTTATTAAAGATTAAGTTGGAGCTTGCCCAGTTAGCACTTCAGAGAGCCGAACAAGAGTCGGACGAAGAATATTTGGACGATAGAAACTCAAATGAAGAGTACGTGCGTTCCTGGCTGGAGGAGGCGCCTGAACCTGTTCCTGATCAGAGAGAGACCAACGCCGCCGAGGGGGACATCCGTGATAGTCGACAGCAACCGCCCCCCCCTGTGGACTTCGAACCAATAGTGGACTCTCGTCGAACGCACATAGATCCAGATAGTGCTAAACAGATAGAGCCACCACCTATGAAGAAAATAGAAGACGATAGGAGCGAGGATAATTTACGTCCATTCGTTGCGGACCTTACGGCTGCTATAGCATCTTTAGTTGACAAGAAAACAGAACAGCAGTCACAGAATTCCTCCTCGGCGTCGAAGGTCATTATGACTTTACCGAACTTCAGTGGTGCGCATACAGAATGGTTGTCATTTCGAGCCATTTATGAAACAACTCGAAAATATTTCAACGATGTCGAGAATACAGCAAGACTTAGAAGAAGCCTGCATGGACGCGCTTTAGAAACAGTTAGTTCAGAACTCATCGGCCATGCAAGACCAGATGACATCATGAAGGAACTCGAGCTGCAATTCGGCCGACCAGATTCGATAGCACAGGCCGAAACAGATAGATTGCGAGGACTGACACGATGCAGTGAAAATCCAAAGGATATTTGCTCATTCGCAAGCCAAGTGAGGTGCGCTATAGTAACGCTGCGAGCATTGAAGAAGGATCATTACCTGATCAACGCCGAGCTCATGCGAACCTTGACAGAGAAGCTACCGAACTCGATACGTGTACAGTGGTACCGTATATATACAGAAAAGTACCAGTCCTTGCCAGACTTGTCGCTGTTTAGCGAATTCATTACCGAACAAGCTCGATACTGCAGCGCTTTCGCTCCTGCTGAAAACATCAAGACAGAGGGCTCATCCAACCGACGCACACCGCAGCAGAGGACTCACACAACAACAGAGAAGTCAACAAGCAAGTGCCGACTGTGTGAGAAGGATGGCCATATAGAACGCGACTGCTCGAAGTTCAAGAATAGTAATAGTAACAAGAGATGGGAAATTGCGAAGAATCTAAACCTGTGCTTCCGTTGCCTGAAGCCAAGAAGAGAGCGGCATAAATGCAACGCGAAGAAGTGTGACGTCAAGGGGTGTACAGCCACGCACAGTCGGCTACTTCATTACGACAAGAAGCCTGCTGCGGTGGCAGCCGAAAAGCCCAGACAGACCGAAGTCAAAAAGGAGCCCAAGGAGACAGTCGCCAGCTCAAGATCATCGTCGAATCACGCCTATTTGAAAATCATCCCGGTCCGGGTCATTGGACCGGCGGGAGAGGCATCTACGTTCGCCCTACTCGACGATGGATCGACCGTATCGTTGATCGATGAAGACATCGCCGACCAAGTCGGAGCCGAGGGCAAGATCGACCCACTGAAGATTGGTGCGATCGGTGACACCATGATCGACACTCCTTGTTCGAAAAGAGTCACAGTGACACTCGCGAGTCAGCATAGAAATAGGGTGCCGTTCAGAGCGCGCACCATACCGAAGCTTAATCTCGCGTCACAGACAGTCCGTGAAGAAGATGTCACACATTGCAAACATCTCATCGACTTGAAAGAGCAGCTAGTCTATGATGTTGGCGCGCCCAAGATTTTGATTGGCCAAGACAACTGGCACCTTCTCCTTGCCAGTGAAGTCAGAAGAGGCCCCAAGCACCAGCCAATAGCGTCACTTACAACGCTTGGATGGACGCTACATGGCGCGCACACTAGAATACTCGGTCAGCAGGTGCATTACGTCAGCGCATGCAGAGAAGATAGAGAAAATAGAGACGACAGACTGAACGAGCAACTTCGTGAATTTTTCGCACTCGAGTCCCTAATAGTTAATCCTCGGCGTCCAGATTCTGATCCAGAGAAGCAGGCTGAAGACATCTTGAAAAGACATACCAAACAGTTGACAGATGGGCATATAGAAACAGCTATGTTATGGAAAAATAACAATTTTGAAATGCCCGATAGTTATGGGACAGCACACAAGCGGCTGATCTCTATAGAAAAGAAGCTCGACAAAGATCCGAGTCTTCGAAATAAATATATAGAACAGATGGACTCGCTCCTTTCAAAAGGGTACGCAGAAAAAGCGCCCAAACAGACCACGCCAGGAAGAACCTGGTATCTGCCTCATTTCGACGTCTTCAATCCCATGAAGCCGGAGAAGTTTCGAATAGTACACGACGCCGCAGCTAAATCGAATGGAATGTCGCTGAACGACTTCCTACTTACAGGACCGGACCTGTTACAGTCGCTGCCCGGCGTCATGATGAGGTTTCGTAGATATCCGATAGCCATTTCAGGTGACATTACCGAAATGTTCATGCAGGTCAAAGTACGACCTGAAGATAGAGACGCCCTCCGATATTTGTGGAGAGGCAATAGAAGAGAAGGAGCCCCCGACGAGTATCGAATGACGTCAATCATATTCGGCGCGGCAAGCTCACCGTGCACGGCCATATTCGCGAAGAATTGGAACGCGAACCGGCACATAGAACAGCATCCAGAAGCAGTAGATGCAATAGTGAAGAACCATTATATGGACGATTATCTGGATAGCTATAGAACAGTTGAAGAAGCGACACACATAGCAACAGCGGTGAAGAAGATACACCAACAGGCTCGTTTCGAAATTAAGAAATGGGTATCGAATGACATCGACGTCATACAGAAAATAGAACCGTCGCTTATAGAGACAGAAGTCGTCGACATCGGCGACCATACAGAAAAAATTCTTGGCCTAATATGGAGACCAAGAGCAGATACGCTGGGTTTCAATCTGAGCCTAGCCCGATTACCGAGTGGCGTATTACAGAAGGAGGTGCCCACAAAGAGAGAGGCGCTGAAAATAGTGATGTCACTATACGACCCACTCGGCCTAGCCTCACCCGTAACGATTCGCGCCAAACAGATACTCCAAGAAGCATGGAGAAGAGGAGTCGACTGGGACCAGCCGTTCGACACAGACTTGGCCACAGCATGGAGAAGTTGGGTTCAACATCTACAGAATCTTGCCCAAGTCACAATACCAAGATGTTACCTAGGATATAGCGACGCCATAGAAACGCAAGTCCACGTTTTCACGGACGCGAGCGAGACTTCGTACGCCGCAGCGGTGTACTGGCGTATCTCTACAGAAGATGGCAAGACTCACGTGAGCCTCGTCATGGCCAAGGCAAAGGTGGCGCCACTCAAGCTCCAATCGATACCCCGACTCGAGCTGCAGGCCGCGGTGATGGGGACCCGCGTCGCTGCAGCTGTCATCCGAGAACACGGAGTCAAGCCGGCCTCCGTGACGTACTGGTCAGACAGCAAAACCGTGCTGACCTGGATCAGAAGAGGAGCTCGAGTTTATAAACCGTTCGTCGCGCACCGCATAGCTGCCATAGAAGAGCATAGTAGAGTCGAAGACTGGCGATGGGTGCCCACTAAGAAAAATATAGCAGACGCAGCCACTCGTGACGTACCACAGCACTTTGATTCGAGACACGAGTGGTTTTGTGGCCCCAGCTTCCTGTATGAAGAGTCGACAACATGGCCAATAGAGAAGCCTCCCCTAGAGGAACAGACGGGTGAGGAGCGAACCTTAGTCGCTATAGAAAATATAGATAGAAGACTCACAGAAGTCATACCCGATCCAGCAAGATTTTCGAAATGGGAACGACTGTTGAGAGCGACGGCGACAGTATTACGCTTCGTCGCCAAATGTCGGCCGCCCAAAGAAAACACGTTCTATAAAAGAACAAGGAAAAATATAGAAGCGGATCCGGATTGGAGGAAACGTACAAAGACGGCAGTGCCCCCTCCTACAGCATCAGTGACGTCCCCAGTTACGTCAAAATATAGTCAATTAATAGAAGCCGAATACCTCCAACAAGCGGAGAGGTTACTCGTGCAAGCTGTACAGCAACAGATGTTTTCCCGCGAGTTGACAAGTTTGCGAGGAAACGAAGAAATAGATAAGGACAGCGCCCTACGACCGTTGCAAATAGAATTGAAGGATGACGTCATACGCCTCAGAAGTCGTATAGATAGAATCGACAAAATAACAGAAGACGTCAAGCGCCCACCCATATTACATGGCGACCATCGTATAACTCAGCTCTACATAGACTGGACACACCGCAGCTTACAACACAGTGGAACCGAGATGACCATCAATGAAGTCCGACAGCATTACTGGGTCGTCAGAATGAGACCCACAACGAAGATGGTAGTGACACGTTGTTTACCGTGTCGCATTAGGAAGGCGTGCGCACCAGTACCAGCTACAGGCGACCACCCCAGAACGCGTCTAGCTCACCATCAGAGGCCGTTCACATTCACTGGACTCGACTATTTCGGTCCGCTATCCGTTACAGTCGGTCGCCAGCATCAGAAGAGGTACGTGGCTCTATTTACGTGCCTGACCACCAGAGCGGTACACCTGGAAATCGCCGCAAGCCTCAGCGCAGACTCCGCGATACTAGCACTGCGCCGCTTCGCTGCACGCAGAGGATGTCCAACAGAAATACATTCAGACAACGGCACCAACATGCACGGTGCCGACAAAGAGCTCCGAGACGCCTTCAAAGAAGAGGCAAGTCGCCGAGGCATAGTATGGCGCTTCATCACTCCGTCAGCGCCTTTTATGGGTGGCGCATGGGAGCGCCTAGTCCGATGTGTGAAGACAGCATTACAGACTATACTTCACGAAAAACACCCACATGAAGAGGTGTTACACATACTGTTGTGTGAGGCCGAATATACGGTCAACAGTCGACCACTAACCCATGTTTCAGTTCACAGTGACGATGACGAGTCCATCACGCCGAACCACTTCCTCCTGGGTGGTTCAGCCCGGCTGCCGACGCCTGGCGTGTTCACAGAGCACGACATCGACAGCAAGCGCCACTGGCGGCGCTCACAAGCACTCGCCGACCAGTTCTGGCGCCGCTGGGTACGTGAGTACCTACCCGAGCTCCAACACCGGCGGGAGCCTCATAGCCGTGGCCCTAATCTGCAGGTGGGTGATCCCGTACTCATCGCAGACGGCCAGCTGCCTCGCAACACGTGGCCGCGAGGCCGCATAATCGCAGTTTTCCCGGGCGCTGATGGAGAGGTCCGGACAGCTGAGGTGCGCACATCCGGCGGCACCTTAAAGCGTCCAGTGAAGAAACTTGTCCCACTACCCAAGTAAGACAACAGCAGGCGATGCTGCTCCTACAGCTCGCCAACCAACAGATAGATGGGTGACGCTGCCAACACGCGCAGGTCGCCCCCCCGTGCGGGCATATCCGGCCCGCTACCAACTTACTTTCAGCGGACAGAGAGAGTGTGATGTTGCCCACCGGCGCAACTCACCTCCTGCGGACATGTTCGGTCCGCATTCGGCTCGCGTCAAGCGAGCAATAGCCGGCGATGCTGCTCTCACAGCTCGCCAACCAGATGGGTGATGCTTCACAGCTCGCCCCCCGCGGACATATTCGGTCCGCAACCGGCTCGCATTCAGCGGGCAATAACCGGCGATGCTGCTCTCACAGCTCGCCAACCAATAGATGGGTGATGCTTCACAGCTCGCCCCCCGCGGACATATTCGGTCCGCAACCGGCTCGCATTCAGCGGGCAATAGCCGGCGATGCTGCTCTCACAGCTCGCCAACCGATAGCTGGGCGACGCTGCCCGCAAGGCGCAGCTCGCCCCACTGCGGGCGTATCCGGCCCGCCGCCGCCTTGCTTTGTGCAGGCGACACAGCAGGCGATGCTGCTCTCACAGCTCGCCAACCGATAGATGGGTGACGCTGCCCGCAAGGCGCAGCTCACCCCACCGCGGACATATTCGGTCCGCATCCGGCTCGCATTCAGCGGGCAATAGCCGGCGATGCTGCTCTCACAGCTAGCCAACCGATAGCTGGGCGACGCTGCCCGCAAGGCGCAGCTCGCCCCACTGCGGGCGTATCCGGCCCGCCGCCGCCTTGCTTTGTGCAGGCGACACAGCAGGCGATGCTGCTCTCGCAGCTCGCCAACCGATAGATGGGTGACGCTGCCCGCAAGGCGCAGCTCACCCCACCGCGGACATATTCGGTCCGCATTCGGCTCGCATCAAGCGAGCAGTAGCAGGCGATGCTGCTCACACAGCTCGCCAACCGATAGCTGGGCGACGCTGCCCGCAAGGCGCAGCTCGCCCCACTGCGGGCGTATCCGGCCCGCCGCCGCCTTGCTTTGTGCAGGCGACACAGCAGGCGATGCTGCTCTCACAGCTCGCCAACCGATAGATGGGTGACGCTGCCCGCAAGGCGCAGCTCACCCCACCGCGGACATATTCGGTCCGCATTCGGCTCGCATCAAGCGAGCAGTAGTAGCGGGCGATGCTGCTCTCACAGCTCGCCAACCATAGACGAGTGATGCTGCCCGCAAGGCGCAGCTCACCCCATCGCGGACATATTCGGTCCGCATTCGGCTCGCATCAAGCGAGCAGTAGCGGGCGATGCTGCTCTCACAGCTCGCCAACCATAGATGGGCGACGCTGCCCGCAAGGCGCAGCTCGCCCCACCGCGGACATATTCGGTCCGCATTCGGCTCGCATCAAGCGAGCAGTAGCCGGCGATGCTCCCACAGCTCGCCAACATAGCGAGTGATGCTGCCCACTGGCGCAGCTCACCCCCGCGGACATATTCGGTCCGCATTCGGCTCGCATCAAGCGAGCAGTAGCGGGCGATGCTGCTCACGCAGCTCGCCAACATAGCGGGCGATGCTGCCCACGGGCGCAGCTAGCCCCCATTGCGGGCATATTCGGCCCGCCACCGCCTTGCTTTGAGCAGGCGATACAGCAGGCAATGCTGCCTACACAGCTTGCCACCGCAGCAGGCGATGCTGCGCGCACTCGCAGCTCGCACAGACAGCGGGCCATCCGGCCCACAGCTCGCACATTTGCGAGAGCCTACGCAACAGCCTTGCGACTGCAGGCGACCCACAGCAGGGAAGCGGCAGACCGGCGACTGCACAGCTGCGTCGAGCACCGGCATCGAGCACCGGCGCCGCGCAGCGGGCGACGTGGCTACAGGCGTCGCTCACCGGGTTTCTGCAGCGCCGCGACGTCATCGCACCGAGTCATCGCTGCACTGCACGGCGGGAGAGATGTTCGCGACGATGCATCTTAGCTACATAGTATAGGTAGTTATAGGTAGCTATAGTAGTACATAGAATGTTGCAAATAAATAAAACCGCGACTACATAGTATAGGTAGTTATAGGTAGTTAGTTAGCACATAGAATGCTGTAACAGATAAAGCTGCATAGTATAGATAGTTATAGGTAGCTATAGTTGATACATAGTTTGTTATTGAAATAAAACACATTCGTTACAGTTGTTTGCTCTCAAGAGGCAGTATATAAGCCCTTGGAGCCTTTATTTCTTCCAAGTAAATAGAATATAGTTAGGTAGGGTATCCCATCCCTTACACATAACAGTAAACACATGGTAACCCTGGTAATCGAAGGTATATGAAGGTAATCAAGGTATATAAAGGTATATAAAAGGTAATCGGTGGTATATAAGGTAATCGAGGTATATACACACACAGACAGACATACATAGGTAATAGAAAGGGCTTGGTAATTGAGACCCAAAATATTTAGGTCAAAGGTAGTCGCATAGCTAAAAGCGACACTGACCAATCACAGAGCAGGAGGGTGCTGGTACGTGATTGGTCAATGGTTTTTGATAAATAGCCCTGGTGAAGGTATGCACAAAAATAAAACACTTTGCATCTACCCTCTTCCTTTCCCGAAAATACAAGTCTAGATTCTAGACTTCTAAATGTCTGAAATAGAACCGCCTTGAAAAATCCTTTCAGGGGATATATAGATGTCTATAGTGTATGCAGGCATAAAGCCGTAATTTAAGTTTAAATAAAACTGTTTATTTTTATCCCCCTGAAACATATACGCTTATAGAGTTGCAACCCCTTAAGTGACAGGGTTGAAACATATGTAGTTTTGTAGAGGGTTGTCGTATCTATAGAGATACATATAGCTGTATAGCCCTCCTAGCATAGTTTTACGGTAAATTCACCCCAAGTAGGTAATAGCTTCGTGCCTACAATAGTTTTGTATAGTTTTCGGCATCCCACCCCTACATGGAGGGGGATGAAGGGGTGAATTTGTCTCCGCTGTATGGAGCCTACCGAGGGCTATCCATAAAGGTACGACAACCCCTACTCACATAGACCTAAGCCTAGATATAGCCTGAATTCTAGGATAGACATAGTGAAAATTTAAGTTAATAAACTTCATCACACACGGTGATTTTTTGGGTGTCGATACGGTATAGTTACGCCGTACAATAGTAAACTTGAAAATTTATAGAATTTGTAGTCATTTGCAAGATAGTTTGAACTTATACCTAAATGTAGAATCATATAGTCGCGAATTCCACCCTTCAAATCGCTAAGTGAATAGTGAACAAGTTAAATAGTGTTTTATTGTGACTTTATTGGTAAGCCCTCTATACCTACCCCTATATACTGTGTCAATAACAGCAAGTATAGCAAGTATTCAGTTAAGGGTTGCATCCTCATGGCCCGTAGCTTATAGACGGAGCGTCAACGCGTCTGGATCATTTATACCTAGGTGGGTTGTCACCATACAGTCCACTTTTGAAGAATAGGATAACCTACCCTGGCCACCCTACAGTCCAGTCGATCACGTCCGCCCCGTACATTATCAGCAAATAACATAAGGCTATATTTTATCCCAGTACAAGAACGGGAACTACGCGAGTGAAACCGCGGGACGCTGCTAGTGTCAATATATAAATTAGAATATACGATTTAGGTTCCTCATATTAACATGATAGGTTTTCCTAAACTAGTATTTTCTATTAGTTTTTGTTATTGAACAAAATGTTTTTCCATGACGTAGAAGCGTAGACTGACGTAGACAGTGACTTTCAAAGTGCTACGCGCTACGGAGCTACGAATCTTAACGTAGAATTCATTTTAATGCGTTTCCCTGACCAAATAACCTTGAGCTTTCGTTCCCTTTGCCGCCAGCATCCTGCGCACGCCCTTTTAATATAGAATTCACACAATTTTTGGAATGAAAAAAAAATAAGCGATCTTTTGAAATGAAATAAAACGTGTAGAATATAGACTTTTAAAATAATTATCTATCCATTAGTGTAATCCTCAAATAATTAGAGCGTTGCATTTAGCAACAGATGCATAAAATCAACAATTTTAGTCATTTTTTAAAAGTAGATTTTAAATTTATTTATAACACATAAAAACAAATTAGAACGTGGAATGTGATGATTAGACATCGAACATTAATAATGTACTTTTACATGTAGATTATTTCTCATAACTAATGAGTTATTAGTCTTTGAATAGCGAAGAAAGACGCACTATCGCAAGGTTTTGGTCGGGGTATCGCCTTAATAAGACGTTTCATTCTTCAGATATAATAATTACAATGTACTACAACAATATCTTCGAATGAAACGCAATCATATATCTAATATCAATCGAACTTCATTTTTGCATGTTTGTTTGATCATAATTACTTTTTTATGGATGGGAAATCATCAAATGACTTCTCCCGCTCTGGGCGGAGTGGAAGGGAGTGTCAGACTCTTACTGACTAAAACCCTTTACGTTCCAGGGCCGCGGTGACTCTTTCGTACTAATTCTGCAACCCTGGCAGGCACTGACCCTAGTGGGCTCTGGGTCTTCATCAATTTCAATCTGATTATAATATTTTCAAAATAAAATTAATCTCGGAATATAATGACTATATAAAGAAAAACAAAAGAATATTGACATAATATTATTTCTTTGACAATTTTTTTCTATTTGGTACGAAATTTAGACGAGATAACTGCTTATATATATTTAAATGATTTTTCCTAGAAATAATAGAGATTTTAGGTTAGGCATTTTTAGTCATTAATATTAACAGGCCGTCACTGTGATATTGGAGAGCTTTTCAGAGCCTTTCTCAAAAGTCAAAACCATCATAAAGTCGCATACTAAAATGGACTAAGCATTTACTTACTTACGTTAGGAAGATGTCTGTGGATTGATAACTGTAAGTTTTAGATTTTTACCTTTGTTTCATCCTTTTTTATGGGTATAATATTTTTTTGTTGCAACGTATATATTCTTATTTTTTACAAAAAAAAAATACCTGCTCTATCTAGTAGTAATCAAATAATAAAAAAAATCTTAATTCAAATTACGAACTCGCGATCGTCCGCGTGTTACCTAAGTACTTACCTACCAGCCAGTAACAAAACGCGTTGTAGCATCCACGTGCCGTTGCGTAGGAAAATCAATATTTGTATAAACAGACGTGGAATAAGCTGGCCAGACGGTTTACACTATGGCACATGATGGACTGACTTGACCGAAATGTTGGGAATTAGGTAACAGTGATGTCCTATTAGATAATTCGTATTTTCACTATGGCACATGATGGACTTTGTTGACCGAAATTTGTTTTTTATTTTTAAATGGAATTGTGTAAGAGTGAAGTGCATGAGAATATCTTTTTTTGTAGTATCGTTCTGAAAGAACAAAAAAGGTATGTTTATTTTTTTTTTATTTTAAAGTGCCAGCGTTCTTTTTTTTTTAAGGATTTTGATTAAAGTTGCTTGTAGTAAATACTTCGAGACAAGTTTTTTTTTCGAAAAGTTTTTTTTTGTTGTATTACTTTTTTTTTCTGAAATATTTTATTTTTGTATTTTTAGAAGCATAGAAAATGTTTTTAAGGACTGACAGGTACCTATTAAGTTTGAATTCAATAGATGCAAATGGGAGGGGCACGAGGTCAAAAGGATTTTGTACTACTTAAACTTGGTAACAGTTAATGTTTTATTTACTTTACAAGTTTACAGGTAGATATTTCTCGATATTTTAGTTTTTCATTAAGTTACAGTAATTAGTAAATAAAAAAAAGTAAATAGGTCAATCATAATTAACGTCGACTTTAATGGGGTAAATTGTACTCAACATTAATAATAAATTATTTACAAGTAATCAACCCGATTTTTAAAATGTAAACTGTCTACTTAGTTCCAAGTCAGTAGCAAAACATATGGATGTATGTGTAAAGTTGCTAGCAAAACTTATGGATTTATGTCTCCACCCTTGTAGTTACCAATATATAATTTCTGTGGTGAAGGTCTACTGTATTAATACGTTTATGAAAAGCTTGAATAACGTCCACCCCAAAAGTTTCCGTAAGCCTGAAAACGTATCAAATGACAAGACTTTCTAATTTAGAGTAAATGTTACAAAAATGTTATCATTCACAATTTAAGCACGGACATATCGCAACCTTATAATGATATGGACCTAACTTAAAAAATGCAGTTTTTGGCAAATGAGCAAAATTTAAATTTAAAAAAAGCTCTGGGTCACAAAACAAATATCTCCCAAGACCTATGTATGTATAAGCTGTCCCTTTTACAATTATTTTTCGATAATATTTCATCACTGCGTTTTAGAGTATGTTTTTAACCGACTTCTAAAAAAGGAGGAGGTTCTCAATTCGGATGTTTGTATTTTTTTTACGTTCAGTTTATAGCAAAATTATAACTTACTGGAATTTTGAGCTAAGACACTTTCATTTTGAGAGTGCGATATTTGTTTTTATATAACTAGACACACACACATTATCTATTTCAGCTAGTTAGTTAAATACTTCTTGTACCATAAAAATATTTAAAAGTTTAGTTTACGTATTATAATAATGTAGAGTAAATTTATAAAGATGGCATCATTCATCTTTTAAACATGGATTTATTTACATAATTATCTACATGTAAATATTTTACATGATCCATTTCACCTAGTTAGTTAAATAACAATTTTATCATGAAAATGGAAGTGATTCCGTGGTTGTAATATTTAATTTTAATCATATGCTTAGTTTTAATACCGATACGCAGATTCTAAATTCTCTATAGAAAAATTGCGTAAAGAATCTGCTGCTGCGTATTTAATTCAAACATATGGTTAGGTGTTTTCTGTGAATGATGCCTGATTGTTTGTGGCAGGTCAACGCGTATAAACACATAAATAAATTAATTGTATTATGGTCACGAAAACCTGAAAACCACTCCCCTTTATCCATCTTATCTATGCTTAATGTTATAAAGAGGTAACATTTTTGAGTTTGTGAGGTTATAGGGTGTAATCTCTGGATCTACTGAACTGATTTCAAAAATTCTTTTACAAATAGTTAGCCACATTATTTGTAAGTGTAAAAGGCTAAATTTTAACCCCATATTCCTACGGGAAACGGGAACAACGCAGGTGAAAACGCTGCTAGTAATAACTTGGCAGGTAAACGTGAAAATTTTAACTAGGAATTATTTTCAAGTGCTGTTAATATACAAAACATTTGTGAATTTCTTAGTTTTTACACATTTTTAGATTGTCTTCACAGTCTAAGATGAAAATCACGTGTTTTTCACTTCAGTAGGATTTTGTTTTTAGACATATTAAATTGTTTGTAGTCGATCCTAACCCCGGTGTAGGATAATGATTTTAACTTAATTAATTAAAAGGATTTGCTGTTCGTATAATTTGGACTAGTTTAATAAAAGTATTTACTTAATTTTGTTATTAAATATTTAGTAAAAAAAAACTTGAGTAACTCGATCATTTTAATAAGTTATAATTATTTAGCTTAACGGTGTGTATCAGTTAAATTTAATAAAATTCGGTTTTTTAGTTCATTTATAACGCACTTCCCTAAAAAAACAACTAAACGAAACTAGTTTTTCTTCTAAAATAACGATCGCTAATCGATCACATTCTATAAAAACACGAATCATTTTTCCGATTTTCCAGCCAACCCACCCGTTTTCAGTAACAAGCCTGAAGCTTCAAGTATTGATAACACGAGTGAACTACACACTTCTGTCAAACTGCGCAAACGAAATAATATGCTAAATAGTTTACTAACGACCTGAATCGGGCATACATAGACCATCAGCACATACCTTAATACCTAACTCTGAAGATAACACGTACAAAAATCCACGCACACATAAAAAAATGCCATAGGTACGTGGCTGAATAAAAAAATACTTGTGTCAAAAAAAAAAAAAACTTACCTGGTAGGTTGTATCATCAGGTTTGCCAGGGTACGATGCACTTCGTCGGTAATCGGGAGGTCGCGGTGGGGCCGGCGCCCTCCTCCAAGGGGCGAAGGCCGAGGGCTGCGGCGGCTGGGGCGCGGGCCACCTGTACTGCGGCGCCCGACGGAACGGCGCCCTGTACTGTCTTTCGTCATCAGCAACGCTTGGGGCCCCTGGGTATTGCAGTTCGCCCATTGAGGCATGCGTCCAACCGAGGCGGCGGTTGGAGAGCTACTGGCGATAAGGTATCGGTCGATGTAGGATGCGCGCGCACTCCGCGTTCCGTATTTGAAATCGGGGGACAAAAAAAATATAAATTTCGTTTTTTTTCTCTCTAATACGCAACACAGATTTTTTCAAAGTTTTGGCGCATCCCTATTTAGGAATACATGTTTTGAAAACGCGTCTTTTCTTTTGTGAGTTCGTGACACATTTTTTCAGTACTATCAAGAACATTCTTGAAATGTTTTCGGCCTTCAATGCAGTGTTTTATTGTACACATGTATAAGCGCGCTGTATGTTTAAGAAGGGGCAAGCAGACTTTGAAGTTCTGAAAGTCATCCTGAAAACTGGTTGACATGACAAGATGAAAAAAAAAAGACTTTTCACTCTATGCGATAAAAATTACCAATTAAATTAATTATTTATGTAACATAATTATTTCAACCTGAATTTCAGAACTATTATTGTACAAGAAAAGCCACCGTGGCGACTTTTAAAAGTGAGACACACTGACAGAACTATTGTTGTATCATTCACTCTTGATGTTGCTGTTTCTTTTCCGCGCCATGAAATAACATGCCATCGCCTCCTGTAGCGGCCCTCTGCGGAGGCTCTACATACTATGTTAATGAGAATCAAAGGATAGTACCTACTATTAGCTGAGATCTCAAGATATTTACGATTTTTAAAACTTAGGCCACTTTGCACAAACGAGCATTTTTTTTAAAGTAAGTACGTTTAGATCAAAGTTATGCTAACATGAGGTCTAGTTACAAAATAATGTTTGTTCCATTTTGCAACCCGGGGCAAAATGGATCTCTATTGGACTTGATGGCTCTGGTTTGTGCAATTGAGCCTTAAATAAGTTTTACATTTACCCTGTTTTCTAGCTGGCCTGATTTAATTGACAGATTGTAGCCTCATTTAAAGAGGACCTCGCAGAGAAGGTGATTTTCTACTTTTCGGGGACCTAAGTTTTGTTTACAAATATAGAATGTCCGACATTCTATATTTGTAAACAAAACTTAGGTCTCCGTAAACATAAAAAAATCTGAAACCAATAATAATTGACTGACATTATGCGGCTAAATTTTGACATTACCTACATTTAATTTTTTTTGTGCGTCTTTTCTGGCGGAATAAACGAGTTTTCTTTCTTTTTTTCTTTATTTTATCAGTACTTTGTACTTTGTGTAAGTCATGTACCTACCTATTGACCTATATTGTTTTTTTAAGCATTTGACGTTATAAAACTAGTAGGTAAATTTTGATATTTCATACACAAACAATAAATATAAAAAATCACTTCATAGTATAAAATGAAAATTGGTAGGTAGGTGCAACCTGTTAACCGCTATTCAATTATGCTGTAATATTATGGAAAAAAATAATTTTAGAGGTGGCACTCCATACATCTAACTGGGGGATGAAAAATAAATTCCAACAAACATAATCGTGTGGGGTACGTATCATTGGATAGCTCTTTCAATGAAAAACAGGTTTCTCAGAATGTTTTTTATTTAAGGCTTTATTTAATAGTATTTGAGATATGTGCTTCCGAATTCGTAAAAAATGTGTCCCTCTTACTTTTAAACTACGAAAAAGAAAATTAAAAAAAAAATTGAGCAAATATAACTTCACAGACACTACCAAAGAAAATTGGTTTGAGCATCACAGCTTATATACTTTTAGAGATATGAGATTTTAACATTGAACTACGGAACCCTTCTCTATGCGTGGTCCGACACGTACTTGGCCTTTTTTTTAATAGATAGAGTGGTCCAAGAGGAAGGTGTATAATCTATACTAATATTATAAAGAGGAAAGATTTGTATGAAACGAATAAACTCAAAAACAACTGGACCGATTTCAAAAATTCTTTCACCAATATAAAGCTACATTTACCCTGAATAACATAGGCTATATTTTATCCGCGTAATTCCCACGGAAACGGAAACTATGCGGGTGAAACCGTGGGGCGCTGCTAGTTTATAATACAAGCATAATATAGTAGAGAGTTAGTATCAAAATTGTACCCGAGCGATGCCGGGGCGGGTCGCTATCCGATATCAGTTTCAGATAATTTCGGAAAGGGGCGCAGTCCAAATAAGACACATTATGACAGGTTGTTCTGTGCACAGCCGAGCCGACACACTACCCCATCACTAGCATGCTTGTTTATTATTTGTATTGCTTAGTCATATGAAAATCTACTATTCGTAACTGAACATATCCGAAATTACCGGATCATATTATTCATTACTAGCTGCTGCCCGCGACTTCGTCCCCGTGGAATCCCCGATTTTAAAACATTCTTTATCGCTGCTCCGCTCCTATTGGCTTAAGCGTGGTGATGTAGCCTAAAGCCTTCCTCGGTAAATGGTCTATTCAACCCAAAAAGAATTTTTCAATTCGAACCAGTAGTTCCTGAGATTAGCGCGTTCAAACAAACAAACTCTTCAGCTTTATAATATTAGTATAGATGTCGCAATCCATTTTTTCCTAGATGGGAAATCATCAAATGCCTCTTCCCGCTCTGGGCGGAGCGGAAGGGAGTGTCAGACTCTTACTGACTAAAACCCACCCGTGATCCTTCTAGTGCCCGCCGCGTTACAGGGCCGCGGTGACTCTTTCGAACAAATTCCGCAAATATGTCACAATCCTACATTTTCTAGACTAGAATCATTTTATAATATACTAGCAGCAACCCGCGGTTTCAGCCGCATTGTTCCCGTTCCCATTGTACGAGGTACGAGGATATAATATAGCCTATGTTACTCAGGGTGAATGTAGCTTTCTAATGGTGAAAGAATTTTTGAAATCGGCACAGTAATATTTGAGTTTATTCATTACAAACATACACACACACACAAAATTACAAATCTTTCCTCTTTATAATATTAGTTTAGATGAGAAAAAAGATGGCGTAGCAGTCGACGTCAGATGTCAATTATTAAATCAATTACCGTTGCGACAGTTTAATCGAAATGCAGCGATTATTTACGTGTTATTTCTGTAGAGCCATTAGGTATTAGGTCTTATTTTTTCCTACTGATCTATCTTTATCTATATATACTCATGTGATAGCTTTTGCCCGTGGCTCTACCCGCAGTTCAATCCGTGTGAATGTTGAAATTCAATATGTTTTGATTATTTGTAATTTCAATTAGTGGTTATTACGTGATACTTCCACAAACCCACATACAAAAAGATAAACAGATAAACATACAGACAGAAAAATATTTCAAAAATTGCATTTTTGTGTTCTGTTTTTTTTTTTCACATTTCTCAGTTATTTTAATGCAAAAATTTTGCAATGAACAGCCACGGCTAGTCTACGATTTTATTATAGTTATGTTTAGATATTATAAAGCTGAAGAGTTTGACTGTTTGGTTGAACGCGCTATTCCAGGAACGAATGGTTCGCTTTTCTTTGGAAATCATCAAATGACTTCTCCCGCTGTGGGCGGAGCGGTAGGGAGTGTCAGTCTCTTACTGACTAAAACTCATCCGTGTTCCTTCCGTTCCAGGGCCGCGGTGACTCTTTCGAACAAATTCTGCAACCCTGGCAGAGCTACCAGTAACAGTACCAGCATTTTACGTGGACCCACAAGCCAGAAACTGGGTAACACTGTACTTGTCAAGACTGGAGTCAGATTTTCTGGCTTTTGATAATCCGTAACCAAATTACAACCGGGAC
Organism: Hecatera dysodea; assembly: GCA_905332915.2. Lineage (NCBI taxonomy): Eukaryota > Metazoa > Arthropoda > Insecta > Lepidoptera > Noctuidae > Hecatera > Hecatera dysodea. Next base: position 4,776,708 of record HG995317.1, on the reverse strand, counting down.
CAACGGCTTAACGTGCTTTTCGAGTCACGGAGGACTCTCGGTATATTAAGATGGTCACCCATCCACGGATCAACCTTGGCGAGTGTTGCTTAACCTTGTATATCGACAACTCCTCCAATGCTTGACATACACCTATCCCAAAATGCAGCTATATCACGCTGTTCTCTGCGTTCCGTATTTAGTCGTATTTTTCATCTAAAGTCACATAAAATCTTAATGAAAATATTGTTCCGAAGAGTAGAGGCAACATTTCTCTATTAACTTTCCTACCTATTTATTTCTGTAACAAGAGCTTACGACCTAATTTCCTTAAAGCTGTTATTTCTACTTGCAAAAAGTCTGTAGGTATACCTTTGATTCTGAACAGATTATTTCTAAACGTAATAAATTGTACTTGTAACTGCAATGCGGGTTGTCGTGTGCGTAAAACGAACTAAATCCATTATTACTTTGGTTACTTGCACCCGTGCGAAACAGGGATGAGTCGCCAGTTCATATTATGAATACGAAAACACATTATAAATGTAAAAGTAACTCTGTCTGTTTGATACCGAGGCTCAAACTTGAAAAGTCTTAACGGTAGAGCTGACTCTCTCGTCTCTTCCGGTCTGCCCAGAGCGGAAGGAATCATTTTGTTGATTTCACATCCAAAAAAAATAAAAAGGTCTAGTCACTATCACTACATCACTATATCCACATCACATCATTATGACTACATCACTATTGCTACATCACTATCACTACATCACTATATCCACATCACATCATTATGACTACATCACTATTGCTACATCACTATCACTACATCACTATCACTACATCACTATCACCACATCACTATCACTACATCACTATCACTACATCATCATCACTACATCACCATCACTACATCACTATCACTACATCACCATCACTACATCACTATCACCACATCACTATCACTACATCACTATCACTACATCACTATCACCACATCACTATCACTACATCACTATCACTACATCATCATCACTACATCACCATCACTACATCACTATCACCACATCACTATCACTACATCACTATCACTACATCACTATCACTACATCACTATCACCACATCACTATCACTACATCACTGTCACTTCATCACTATCACTACATCACTATCACTAACAAAAAAAAAATTATTTGGACATTTTCTCTGGCCTACCCTAACTCGAACCACTGCACGCCACTGCCATAGGGTCAGTGCCTGCTAGGGTGCAGGAATTTGTTCGTGAAATCGTCCCGAAACGCAAAGGGCACAAGAAGGATCACTGGTGGGTTTTAGTCAGTAAGAGTCTGACACCCCCTTCCTCCCCGCCCAGAGCGCCCAGAGAGTCATTTGATGATTTCGCATCCAAAAAAATAAAGGTTTTCTGCAGCCGTAGCGGCAGAAAACCTTTATTATTAGTTAGTTATTGAAATAAATATAATGCTATGTCCGTAAAGCTGCCTAGCTAAACCAGCTCTATCAATAACCCATTCAGAAAACCTACAGCGGTGCTACTAACATTCTCTTTACAAACAAACAAATTTTCCGCCGCCGTCCGTCCGGCAGACATCCGGGCCGGCCGGCCGCCGTATACGGCCCGTTACGGCAGAGAACGGTCGTACGGCCCCGAAAGCAGGTCAGTGGAGTGCGGTATCAGTACGGACTATGCAGCAGACATAATGCGGAAACTCGGACCCAATGCGTCCTTCTTGTTACACGGTATCATGAGAATAGGGATGTTTCCTGAGTAAAAAATATATGATTATGTTTAGTCCGTCAGTTAGATTATAGAAAAATATTGGACACGTATTTTTTCCTTTATCAAATCTATAAAAACTGACGAAGATACAAAGCATCAAAGATCAGGAGTGGGGGCTTGTGACGTCACGGCCCGGTAAAAATTAAAGCGAGTAGTGACGTCACACGAGTTTTGTACGCACTGTACCGTCTTAATTTTTTGTTTATGTGAAAAAAGAAAAAATACGTGTCCAATATTTTTTGGAAATCTATCAGACGGACTAATCAGATTTTTTTAGTTAACTACCCTATTGTTTGTTTTTATTTGGATTTCATACTTAGGATTGATGGTTTTCCTGTTCAATTCAATGTTTTAAGTTTATGGCTACATCGATAAGGATATGAAGGAAAACATCGTGAGGAAACCGGCATGTCCTAGAACCAAAAATTCGAAGACATGTGACATTCACCAACCCGCACTAGGCCCGCGTGCTGGATTACGGCCCATTCCAGTCCCAGCAGTGGGAACTTTAAAAAAAGGCTGATTATGCTACATCGATATAATAAGCAGTCGATGATTTTTCTAATGTCAAGGTACGACATGGTATCTAATGGTCGGTTCTCAATTACAATAACTGTTTAACGACTGATAATGGTTAGTTTTTGTAGAGAAAACATCCATTTATACACCATACTAAAAAATGGAAATACATTTTTGGTTAATAATTATTACGAATTAAGATTACGAATTATGTATTAGCAAAATGACATTGGGATCGAGTTGGAATGACGAATTTATAAGAAATAGCAACTTGGGGCCCTGAACAAGCGACCTCATCCACGGACGGCGTCGAGAACAGATTAACCTTGCAGTTTTATCGATATGCTGGCTGTTTAGTTATCAGCCCAGCGGGCGTACCATGAGGTGTTAAAACGTGAGTCTTCCGTGCGAGAAAGAGAGATAGAGTTATACACCCTATATAGCTCCATCCCTTTTTCTCGCTCGGAAGACTCACGTTTTAAGACGTCAGGGTACGCCCGCTGTTTAGATATTAACTAGCAGCGCCTCGAGGTTTCACCCGCGTAGTTCCCGTTCCCGTAGGAATATGGAGATAAAATATAGCCTATGTCACCCGGGGATAGTATAGCTTCCCAACAGTGAAAGAATTTTTCAAATCGGTCAAGTAGTTTCGGAGCCTATTCAATGCAAACAAACAAAAAAGCAATCAAATCTTTCCTCTTTATAATATTGGTGTAAATAAGAAACTACCAAGCCGCCCCGGGTTTGCACTGGTAGCAAGGTATCTTCTGATATATAAAGCTTTCCTAGTTCGTCATGTTGTGCTGGCGCTCATTATTGAAATAATATATTTATTTCAATAATGATTGAAATATAAAATTAAAAAAAAAAACGGCCAGGTGCGAGTCGGTCTTACTCACGACGGGTTCCGTACTATTATCTATAGAAACGGTAAAAAAATCATGTCTTTTACACATTGCCCCCGTAAATACGAGTATTTACCTATTGTATACTGTTTTTTTTTAGTATTTGCTTATTTATTTAAGAGTACACTTACTTAATTGCTACTTAAAATAGAAAATTTTGTACTGCTTATTTCAATAGATCTTTCTTCTACAGAAGAGTGGGCAACGGAAATACATCATCTGTGATAATTTTAACCGTCTTACATACTATAACGGTTCATGAGATACAGCCTGGTGACAGACACAGGACAGAGAGACGGACGGATAGCGGAGTCTTAGTAATAGGGTCCTGTTTTACCCTTTGAGTACGGAACCCTAAAACCGGCCAAACGTGAATCGCCAAATAACCGCAATGACAAATTTTCACGATAATCAAATGACGTATTTAACACATTAACTCGAAAAAACAAATACCTACACAATTATAGATACAAACATTATAATTAGTACGAAATGAAGTAGGTGCCTATTGTTAGAAATTACTTTCATGGTGGATGTCAGTTATATTCAAGCACTAGCGCAAAATATCCTTCATTACCAAAAGCCATTTTTCCAAAAAAAAAAGAAAATGAAAAACAGCTATTATGTGCAACCTATAGTAAATTCTGCCTCAAGATAATTAGACAACGCATAGCTGCAGTGCTGAAAAATCTGTGCTACACATTCCATACATTTTGTGCCAAATTCCCGACTTAGTTTTTACTGTTCTACATTCTACTACTTATGTTTTTACCGCAGCATCGCGGAACCCCACAGGAACTGTGAACTTTTCTTATGTAAATAGTAGGTACCTAGTCTATGGCAAAATTATCATATGTTAGATTTTGATGTGTAATTAAACTATGTAAAACAATTTTTAGTTACCGAGGTTTTTACTTTAGTTATTTTGTAGGTACTCGATTCTTCATTGTTATTGACTAATAATAGTTGTGCTTGCAACACTGAAACGATTAAATTCGTGCGTTCATATCCCAGCATCTCCAAATGCACTTTCTTTAATGATAATGACTGTGTATTGTATCAATATTAAAAAAAAGTATCACTGACCTGACGTTTGTTTCGATAAGATTTGTAACAGAATGGCAGGATCCAGCATTTAAAAAAAAAACTCCTTGTTCCGTTGGCGTTCGAGTTCAGAACTTCAGACGCACATTATTGGTCGTTGTATTTTATTAATAGGTTGGTTAGTATGTACTGAAAAATCTTGACTCACTGTTTTGAACCATACAATATATACGTAAAATATATATATATTTTTTTGTTTTATTAAGAGTTGTAATGAAAAATGTGTAGTGTACTAAAGTTTTGTCGCGGAGTGTACATACCTACTTAAAGCTACGTCTAGTTAATTTCAATGAATAGTTGCCAACAGCCAGCTGCAGTGCGATTATCTCAAGGTGATCGCATTGCAGATCGTCGTATCTTCACATACGTACGATAGGGGAGACGTAGGAGGGAAATATAACCGAATCGTTCAAGAATCAAGTATAATTTTATTTTATAAGTAAGTAGGATGTGTTCGAAAAAGTCACTGCAGACCTGGAACGCAAATGGCGTTAGGAGGAACATGCATTGAGTTTTACTCAGTAAGAGTCTGACACTCCCTTCCGCTCCGCTCAGAGCGGGAGAAGTACTTTCCTGATTTTCGATCGTTAAAAAAAAAGTATTTATTTAGTCCTCTATTAAAACAAAGGTACCTATTTGAATATGAATACAGTAAAAACTCTACGTGGGTGAATACTTAGGTAAAACAAAACAAATAGTAGGTATAAGTCAAAGACTATAAGTAATTAAAACTTATGAAAAAACATCTTTTTTTTTTTGTAGTGTGGCACTAGTTATGTCTTTGTGCCAATTTAGGGTAAAAAAAAATCTTTATCATCTGTTCTTGGACCAAATTCTGTTCTCTCTGTTTCAATTTCTCCTCTTGATAACTAACTGACTTTAAAATAGAGGAGACTTAGAATTCGGATATTTAAATGCATATATAATTATATTTCTTATGCATGTCGGACATAACTTTGTCTCGTATGAACAAAATTTCGTAAAGGCCTGATGAAGAACTTCGGACATAAATAGATAAATAGATAAGTATGGAATTACCAAAAAAATGTACAACCAACTTCCAAATAAAAACCACTACTTACTTACAAAATAACTCTTTGTAAAAAACGATGAAACCACGCAAGAAACACCGACTTCTAAATTTATAGTTATTTTGGACTTTTTGTTGCTTTTAATTGGAAGATTTTTTTTTGTGAAAAGTTTGATTTAGAAAGAAGTAGGTAGGTAGGTAGTTTGTTTAAAACGCTCGCAACTATTTTGTCTTTCGCTCGGTCTTGGATTTTCTCGGTCTTGGACCGCATTATAACAAAGGCTCTTTATTAATCTCCAACTTGAGTGTCAATCATTAGAAATTTCTACAATGTCGCAAGGAAAATACTCTCGATTTAATTCATACAAGACGAAAGGTGTGCGTGTAACGATCACAAATAAACATAACATAACATACATAATAGAACTAAGTCAGTGTGTCAATGTAAACAGCGGTAGGTATATAATGAATTGTTACCGCATACACTACCTACGCAGCTGAATCTGTATGAATAGGTGATGATCGGCCATTGCAGACTTGAAGAACAATGCCTACCGAGATGCGTGGAAATCCCAGTAGGTGGCGTTGGTTGTCGGTGGTTTGGAAAAGTGACACTAGATGACTCTGATAGTTTATGTCTTCTCTCTCTCTAGAAAAGCGATACTAGATGGCACTGTGTAATGTTTGTTTCTAACTAAATGGTAAGTGGAAGATTTTTACATACAAAATATGTAAAAATAGAGTAATTTTAAACTCTGATTGAATATAATCTTGCGCACACATTTTATAACCATTATAACGAAATACTGGCTGGCATCATGTTTATTTCTGAATTATGATTGTCAATTTTGACGTTCCTTAATTTGACAGATACCAAATGTCGCATTGTCAAACTTGTCAAAACAAAGTGGATCTCTGTTTACCCCTGTATTTATTTACAATATTAGCCGGAAAATGACTGAACTTACAACGTTAGCGACAATTAAGTGTAAGCAACAAGCGATTCGCGCTGTCCGGTTCAACGTAGACGGTTCTTACTGCTTAACATGCGGCGCAGACAAGAAAATAAAACTCTGGAATCCCCACCGGCAACTACTGTTGAAAACTTATGGTGGTCACGCAAATGAGGTTTTAGACGCTGCAGGATCCTGTGATAGCAGTCAAATCATATCCGCCAGTGCAGATAAATCGGTAATTTTATGGGACGTCATCACAGGGCAACCCTTACGAAGATACCGAGGCCACGCAAGTTCAGTAACATGCATAAAATACAATGAAGAGTCCACTATGGCAGTTTCTGGGTCCATAGATAATACCGTTTGCTTTTGGGACGTGCTAAGCCGTAGACAAGAGCCGGTTCAGGTTTTAAAAGATGCAAAGGACACTATAACATCCATCCAGGTTACGGACCATGAAGTTTTGACTACGTCAGTGGACTGCCATGTGAGATTGTATGATATAAGAATGGCGAAGATGATTTCTGACTATATCGGCCATATTGTTACTTTTGGAAGCCTAACCAGAGATGGACAGTGTTACATCCTAAGTTGTAATGACAGCACTGTAAAATTATTTGATAAGGAATCCGGGGAGATTTTAAACACATTCACAGGGCATGAAAGTCGAGATTATTCATTAGAAAATGCTGTGAATGAAAGAGATAGTCATATTATTTCTGGTTCAGCTACAGGGGAGGTTTTTTATTATGATTTAATTAGTAGTGCTTGTACGCAAAAGCTGAAACATAGAGAGAACAGACCTGTGGTCTCTTTAAGTCATCACCCCAATGATAATTGCTTAGTAACTGCTTGTGAAGATGAAATTAAACTTTGGGGAGTGCAAGTTATAGAGGAATAAAATGTTATAAATATATCTAAGTATTTTTCTTTTCCTCAGAACACTTTTTGCTAGATGGGAAATCATCAAATGACATCTACCGCTCTGTGCGGAGCGGAATGAAGTGTCAGACTCCTACCTGAAAGACTAAAACCCATCCATGTTCCTCCTAATGCCCTTTACGTTCCAGGGCAGTAGTAATTCTTTCGAACAGATTCTGCAACCCTAGCAGGCACTGGCTCTAGTGAGCCCCGATTCCAACAAACCCAAACACAGCTAGGATACATTGTCTTATTCTGGAGTTCCGATACCTGTCTCTTGGCTTCATCATCAGATCTGATGAACCAAAAATACAAACATCCGAATAGAGAACTTCCTCTTTTTTAGAAGTCGGTTAAAAAACGCACTGCTCCAATGCATCGTAAACTAAAAGATCGTTAATGTAGACAGTGTAGATTTTTTTTAGATTTTCGTTGATTTTTCGAAAACCGCTTGTTCGATTTCGATAAAATTTTCATGGGACTATTTGGGAAGTATAACCTTTCTAACAAAAAAAATTCATATCGGTTGGCAAGCGACGGAGTTATGCGCGAACGAACATTAAAAAAAAAAAATTACAAACATCCGAATTGAGAACCTCCCTTTTTTAGAAGTCGGTTAAAAAACAACAATGTTACTTGTGGTAACGAATTTTGTAGGTTAGTTGACCTGATATAGTTTTGATACTTAACAAATTTTATTTCAAATTGACATATTTACCTTACTTACGCAGTTATTTATTAATTGGATAATGTTAATGTGACAAATTATAGTATGCCATGTATCATTTTTTTCATTTACATATATATATTTTATATTGTCAAGTATCAAAACAACTTATTCCTAGTATCATCAGTGATACCAGCTGTATTTTGTTTTAATTTCGCGCGCTTTTTCAGGCTCAACATTTATGTGTCAGACTACTCTATAATAAAGTTGTCAAAGCCGAAGCCTTATTTTACTAAACGAAGTGGAATTTAAAAATTTGGAACATTAATGTCAAAATGCGTCAATTAAGACGCGTTTCAATTACTTCGTTATGAAAATTCTCATTGTTAGCATATATATAATCACTTCCAGTCGTAAGCGATGCGGACGAGTTTTTGATGCTATATTGTAGTTAGGAGGATTTTAGTTTAATTTTATTATAATCATATATAAAGTTTATTTATTGTAGTATTAAAATGCCGAAATCACCAATACGAACGACGAGATCGAATGTGATTCCAAAATTACAATAGGGATGTTGCCTGAGTAAAAAAAATATATGATTCTGTTTAGTCCGTCAGTTAGATTATAGAAAAATATTGGACACGTATTTTTTCTTTTATCAAATCTATAAAAACTGACGAAGATAAAAAGCATCAAAGATCAGGAGTGGGAGCGTCGGACGTCACGGCCCGGTAAAAATTGTAGCGAGTAGTGACGTCGCACGAGTTTTCAACGCACTGTATCGTCTTCATTTTTTGTTGTGAAAAAAGAAAAATACGTCTCCAATATTTTTTGGAAATCTATCAGACGGACTAATCAGATTTTTTTAGCTAGCCTATTTTAATTTTAAACAGAGACAGCGGTATCTTGTTTCGATTATTGTCTACAAACCTGTTATTTATTTGTAGGGTACTGGAACGCGTGTTCTATTTAGTTTTTATCCGTGGTTTCAATAATATAGTGTAATATCTATGGCAGTTCCTGCGCTTGTATTCTGCGATCCGGCCAAGCTTTTGCGAAATATACAGTATTAGAACTAAATATAGTGCAAACAATGGGAGCCAAAGCGCCTGAACAAGTAAAGAAATCAAGTAAGCCCCCGAAGGCCCGTCCACCTGTGAAATGCGATGTTTGCGGTCGTAAATTCCTCAATGTCTCTGCATTGAAGTCGCATTACAAATTTCTTCACACGAAATCGGACTCAGATAAACGTACAGCGCTTAAAAAACAAGAGAAAATGAGGGCGACAAAGAAAAAGTTAATTCCTTTACATATGCTGAAGAGGGTCAATCCTCCAAAGTCGCAAAAAACAGAGAAAACTGAAGACAAAACTGAACCTGTCAAACCTACTGAATTAGCGGTAAAACCTCCGAGTGTTACTAAAAAGGCCGAGTTTGAGTGCCCTGTGTGTGCGTCAAAATACCCTGTGTACTTCACGGCGTTCAGACACATACAGAAAACTCATTGCATTAACGAAAAAGGCGAAAAAGTGTGAGTATATGTTTCGTGTTTACACTATGGTCTTTTTTGGAAATGTACATGTTTTGGTATATAAGCTTGCGTATAAAGAGTTACATACATTAATGGAAAATAAATCTAGTTTATTTACATGTATATTATGTTATAAATTTGTTTATATAAGAAACAAAACAATTGTTTGTTTACATATTGCAACATCTCATTTACAACTTATTGTACTAACTTAATAAATCATTTCCAGAGCCCCAAACTCGCCTCATCTAGTTAAACCAATACGCATAGAGACGTGTGCATCATGCAAACAAGAGATCCGTTCAACGATACCGCACGACTGCCCTAAAATGCAAGCGTCCAAAGAGCAGTACTTGTGCCTGGGTTGTGATCAAGTCTTCTGCAGTCTTGTATTATTTCAACATCATGTTAAAGGGCTGCATGCGGACGAAGCACAGAATTATTTCTTCCCCAGTAGAAAAGGTTTGTATTGCTAAGTACACCTTCAGACAGCCCCCTCTGCAGAGCCTGCATGGAGGAGGATGAGACAGCAGCACATCTGTTTCTAAGCTGCCCGGTAGTCACGGATTACAGAGCTAAGTACTTTGGAAACCCAGGTATTCTCTATGAGATAGCTGGGGAGCTGGGGTGGATCAAATGACACATTTATCTCACCTGCACGCAAAATACGCGCTTGGTTGTGGAGTTGCGGAAACTAGCCCGATTTACATATATATTAAGTCCACTTACTTAAAAAGGCGACTGATTGCTATATATTAGTGAAATGTGAATTGCACAGGGAACTGTTCTTATTTCAAGAATTAATTATTAAAAAGCAAATTGCCATATTTATGCCATTGCTAGTATTGTTACTTTTTGTAGGGTTCCATAGCCAAATGGAAAAAAACCGGGAAATCCTTTATGGATTCGTCATGCCTGTCTGTCTGTCCGTCTGTATGTCACAGCCGTTTTACTAAGAGCACTATTCAATAATTCTGTAATATTATGGAAAAAAATTGAGTACTTAATTGGACCCATTTTAATTTCAAAAAGGCCATCTGGAAGTTTATAATATTGGTGGGTATGGGTGAACCAGTGAATTTTCTACTTAACAGAGATGTTATTCCCTTCAGGTATCCGATAATACATCCAGAACTCTGTAGCTATTATTTTAATAATAATTTTCTATCTCTACAACTATTACAAACGGTACTTCTCAATTTTCAGAATTCGAAGATTGGAAGGCAGAATTAAAAGAAGCAATCGACATTGAATTCACACGCCTTAACAAGCAAAAAGGCAAAGAAATCTACCACTGTTCCTACCAAAACACCACTTCATCAACCGCTACCAGACTTTGTCCAGCTTCCATCTCGGTGAGAGATTACTCTAGAGGCGTCTACGCATGCTACTTTAGAGAACACTGCGGACATACTGTTAGAGATGTACCGTTAAAAAAGTCAAGCCAATACAAGATACATTTACACAAAAGAGACTCGGATCATTTGAAATTGGAAGCTGAAGATGACAATGATCTGTATGCGGAATTCAAAAATGTTCTCAATAGTATATTGCTTGACTCGGCTAAAGTAGATGTGGCTACACTTAAAGATTTACTAGGTAGAGCGCTGGAAATGACCACAGTACTAAAACATTATCATGAAGATGATCATAGTACTACGTTGAAAAATAAAAGCTTGTCCGATGACCAGATTACAAAGAGTTTAGACAGTTTGCAACCGAAGAGTAAACGTAAACAAAGTTTTGAGAAGAAATCTGAGAATGTAGCTGTGAAAAAGGTTAAGAAAACCCCTGTAGGAGTCGAGAATGGTATGACAACGAGGCATAATAGAAGTAGTACTACGGTGCAAAAATCTTTGATTTCAAATAAAACTACAAAACCGAAAACTGAGAAGGCCACCGTAGCTAAAGAGTTACAGGAGTTATTAGAAGAGGAAAGCTCGAATACACCACCTAAGGTAACCGAGGAACCAATAAAAGGGGACCTCAAAAAAGAAGAACTGCAAACAGTATTAGAACTTAAGAAACCAGAGGAACAGGTACGGTCAGTCATTCAATCCCCAACGTCATTCAACGATTCATATAAACACTTTGTAAACCAGAACTTTAAGACCTCAACTCAAGAGAGTACACCAAAACCAAAGACCGTTGTCAAGAAGAAAGAAGTGGTTAAAACTAAGATAGGACAGTTCAAAGCCAAACCGTCTTCACCTAAGACTGTGTCACCCAAGTCACCAAAACCAGTGTTAAAAGAAGTGCTCGTACCACCTTTACCGCTAAAATTGAAAACAGAAATTAAGTACGAAGTAAAAGAACAGGAAAATGACTGTAATATCCTAATATTGAAGATTTGAAAGTGACTGTTAGTTGTGATACCAATATAAGCTGACGGAGTTAAAGCTGACGGAGTTTGTAAATCTGGTCCAGATATGGCGATTTTCAGCAAAAAAAAATACTTTGAAGTTCAAAGTATTTTTTTGCAAATACGATTGTGCTCCTTATTCATAAGTTAGCAGGAATCAATTTCCTATGTAAGTATTTTGCAAATACTTTCACACTTGCAAGTTTTTCCTGTCCGTACCAGGGCGCCGTACTTCGAAGCAAAGCCCTGGTTTACAAACCTGGTGTGGTAAATACGTCTCATATCTACAATCAGCGGTCATTTCTACCTATAGTGTAGGCTGGAGCGAGCTGTGCGAGTTATCGCCAGTCGCACTAAAACAGTCGCTTGTAGCCGAGCGTCAAAACTATCTGAACTACACACTCGCTTCTCGCTGCTCGCCAATTCTTATCTACACCTAGCTTTACTTGCTCCACGCTGATCGTCGGCGGTGTGACAAATGCCTTATTCTATACAAAACGATTTTGTTTTTAATGTTATGGAATCTGCAATTTTCCAGTGACACCTCCACAAGAACATTGAGGCCTAGAATCTTAAATCGTCTTATCTGGATGTCCAAATTGCCGCAACTATAGGGAACGTGTAGAAAGTGTCAAGTATAATTATTTTACTTATAAGTTTCTTTGCAACGCTAGATGGCACAGTCTACTTCGTGCACATTCCCCTAAACGGAGGGTGCAGGAAGTATAGGTGGCAGCACAGGTCAAATATTTACAACGTAAAAGCTTCAGATTTGTAACACTAGATGGCATAGTCTACGATGTGCACATTCCCTATTGTCACACAGTTTCTATTATCACTTACATAGATGTATTCTCGAGATGGCAATACTTTTAAGAAAGCCTTTATTGCTCTGTTTTTCATGGGAATTGTTTTTGTTGACGCTGTGACATGAATTGGGCACATTTTAATTATTGCATCATATTTGATAGGAGCAGTGGTGGCCAAGTGGTAACGGCCGCGACTTACGAATTGTAGGTCGCGGGTTCTAACCCAGCCAGACGCATACCTTGTGTAATTAATTTCATCACCACTGCTCTCAAAACGGTGAAGGAAAACATCTTGAGGAAACATACAAAGGCATGTCCTAGAACCAAAAATTCGAAGACATGTGACATTCACCAACCCGCACCGGGCCCACGTGCTAGATTGCGGCCCATTCCCTCTCCTAGAGAGGAGGCCTGTGTCCCAGCAGTGGGAACATTAAAAGGCTGATTATTGTATGTTATGATAGTTCCTGCTAGGGTTGCGGGATTTGTTCGAAAGAGTCATCGCGGCCCTGGAACGCGGCGGGCGTTAAATGGATCACGGGTGGGTTTTAGTCAGTAAGAGTCTGACACTCCCGCTCCGCCCACAGCGGGAGAAGCTGATGATTTCCCAACTATAAAAAAAACACGTACAATACTCTAGATAGCCAATGGGCGCCGCATATTATACAGAGGCAGTTATTGTATTTTTAGAAACATTCAATTTTACATTGCCGTCGCAAAATGTCCTGTAAAAAAACACCTAAATTCCCTATATCTTTCGAAGTATTTCATGTTTATTGTCACCGATGATATTGCGATTTGAAATATTATTTAAAATAATTAAAATTGTGCTCAGCTCATATAACGATTTTTAACTGTGTTAAAGAGAATGTTACATTATGGTTTACGTTTTGTGTATTTTTTTTTATTAAGAATTTGTGAGTTCATAAAACTAAGGCTTGGACCACATGATATGTATGGAACTGTATTTTTTTTTAAATGAAATTTCGCCAAAAAATTAAGATTTCACAGTTGTGTAGTCTGAGTTTTACGTATTAGAATAAGGTTTTTATAAATAGAATTAGTTATTAATTATTATGTAACGATGTTTGAAATTTAAATTAGAGGATAAGCTGCCTTGTTTTTTTTTAGTATTTTCAAGAACTGTACTCGTATTGTCTATGAAATGAGTGAAATAGTTTACTGACGTGTGGGAACCATTCGTTCGCTACCGACTATTCCCCACTGTTATTTTTTTGTTTTAATTTTTTCGCTGATTATTCGCACTCTCAGAATTAAAGGGGCTTAACTCAAAATTCATTTTACTTATAATTTAGCTATATAATGAACGTAAAAAATATACTCCTAAAGCCAGTGATGAAATTGATTCCGAAATATGACTGGGAAAGGGGCAGTTTATACATAGATCTCGGGAGATATTTGTTTTTTTTTTACCCAACACTTAACGGTTTTAATTCTCGCTCATTTGCCAAAAATTTCAATTTTCGAGTTAAGTCCCTTTAATTCTAAGGGTGCGATATTATTATTTATCTTTGAACACAAACGCACTTGATGGTAAGCGATGATATGGCCAAAGGTGAACTCGCTTGCTTAAAGCAACAAGCTTTAAGCATTCTAGCTAATGCTCTTTGGTATAAAATAAACATGAGCCTTTTTTTTTGCTTCGAGTTTTTTTACCGAGCCGAACAATTTTGTCATTTTTGTTTGACATATTCGTGAAGAAAACATTTTTTTACGAGTATTTATTATGTAGAGCGTTCGCAAATCGTAAAAAGGTTTGTAGCGATGTTTGGCTCTATACCCTGCTTTGTTCGTTTTTCAGTTCGAAAAAATGAAAACGGTGATTGCTCGATGTTTTGTTATAAGTGAATACTCTAGTCTATTAGCACCTTAACAGTAACGTATTCACTCTTGACTTAAATACTTCGTGACGTACCTGCAAGTCGCGTTTTCACTCAACTCGTTGTGCGCTGTGCCTTATTTGTAATTTGGCGCCTCTAGAACTTGCAGCATACTTGACAAGGTGACTACTGTATTTTTTTTCTGCTATTATTGACTATTGATATGAATTTCCATGATAAATCTTTACTTCTTATTTTACTGCTACACATTTGAAATGTGAAAACTTTGAAGGATGGATTTTTGTTAATCAAACACGCTACAACGGGTCTGAAATTTGGCACAGAGCTATACCCCATTCACGATAAGATTAGACATTGAAATATAATCTTTTTTATAATCCGTTGAACCGATTTTGACTTCTATTGCGTTGGTGGCATGACACATGGTAGCTGCAGTAAACAGTTGGTATAATAATCACGTTTTTGCTTTTAATGCCATCCTTATGCCTACTGAATAGAAGTAAAAATCGGTTGAACGGGCTGTAAACAATTTTGTTCCAATGTCTAATCTTATTGTGAATGGAGTATAGATTACTGTCTGGCATAGCACGTAGGCTATTTTTTCGTTGGTATAATATCCGTCATTCACGCGGGCGAGGCCGCTGACAGATGCTAGTACAAACATATTTTTATGTCAAGTTTGACAGCGCTGAAGTTGTCAGTGGCGCCATCTGCGAAGGAACGAGAATACGCGCTTATCCTCTTTTTAAATTTAACAGTCGTGTGTATAAAGAACATACTGTACATAAATAACCTATATTTTAATTGAATAAAGATTATAATTTTGTAATAAATTGTCGTTTTATTTGAAATCTTTCACTATGTAATTTAAGGGCTATGCGGAAGAGGGTGTTACGTCCCGCTAACCTCCATTGAATAGTGTCGTGTCTGATTTCATAGGTGAACGTTACATAAAAATCAAGCTGCCAAACATTTTCCCACTCCGTCCCTAGATCCAGCCCGTCCCTAGCTGTCCTCCCGACGGCGGCTTAAGCCGAGTTCCGTACCGACAGAGGGTGGCCTTGTACTCTGTGGTGGCCTTAGTGTATAGATTTTAATGAAATTTTCGCCACAGGCGATTGGGGTCGGTTATCAGTCGAATACCCGTTTTTTAATGTGAAAAACTCTGTTGAATCAGGTAATTTAACGATTGCCAAAGATTTACAAATGGGAGCCAGGCACGAGAAGAGGAAATTATGAATCCAATTCACAACACAAAACTTTCCTATCTGACAATATTTCGA
Source organism: Hecatera dysodea (assembly GCA_905332915.2). Classification (NCBI taxonomy): domain Eukaryota; kingdom Metazoa; phylum Arthropoda; class Insecta; order Lepidoptera; family Noctuidae; genus Hecatera; species Hecatera dysodea. The sequence continues at coordinate 4,760,982 of HG995317.1, read as the reverse complement.
AACTTATATTTCGCGATCGTCGTGTTTTTGCAGAGGCAAATTAACATGAAGATTGCATATTCGTTCGAAAATCGTTATTTAAAGGTCAATGATTTCGGGTCTATTATTATTTAATCTCAGACGACATTTTGACAAGTTGGGACAACAACTACGACCAACAGCGGCGAATTCAGAGCTGTCTTTTGGGGGAAAGGGGGCTTGAACCCGTTGAAGGTAGGTTTTAGCAAATTAGCAACATTATAGAAGTACAAAAATGCTTAACGCATAAAGCTTCCTTTGATTACTTTTCGTAAACTCTTCAAAGACTTTGTTAGAATGTAGACTAGCAAAGATATCTCTGTCTTTTGGGAGAGATCTTGAGCCCCATCAGGGTCAATCCATGATGGCCAGTTAAACTACTAAGAATTAACTGTCTACTTTTTAAATTACCGCATTTAATCCTTTGATCTATCTACTCTCATGTCAATCCCAAACGAAGATAAACGGTACCCATATCCGTATTTTCTTTTCACTTGAGTTACAAGTGTATATGGAGTCTTTCTTATAACTGCCCATTTAAAGTAGGGACAAATGCACCCAGGCATTTAAAATCAAACAGACATTCAAACCAAAACATTCACAACACAATCTCCTCAGTTACGTTCTAAAAAACGTTATCAAAATAAACAGACCTCATAATCCTGTTAATAGCTTACATTTCAAAACGTGGCACAAAACGTCACAAAATTTTAAATTAATGTCACTTTGTCAACGGCGTCGCCTGGAATGTTTGTTTTGGATTCCGTGTGTGTGTGATTCAGTGACCGTGATTCAGTGTTTTGAAAGTTATTTATGTGAAGATTTAATAATCGTGATAGTGAAGATTATTAGGATTTAGGACTGGTGTCAAAAACGGACAATTAAAATGCAGGGCGCCACCAAAGACAGTAAGTAATAATCAACACAAGTAATTTTTTTACATAATAAGTCCGCCTTTGTATAGCGTTTGCTACTACTGCATATAGAAGATAAATAAATAAGATTAATAAAATATTAACCACTAGGTAAGGATACTTTACTGACTAATAATTAATGTCTTTAAATAAACCAACGATTCAGCGTTTTAGAGGCACTATAATTTAAAGATTATCAGTTTCTTTCTTTGTACGTAAGTACTCTAACAAATGATTGCAAACTCGTAAAAGAAATTGTTTATAAAGCTTTTTTCAATATTATGCAGTCTCCCAGAGTAGTTCTCAACAGCCTCGAAATTATGACAGTAGGCAAACATGTTTTCATTGCATCCTATTAAAACAGATAGTGACTAAATTAGAAATATCTTTATTATAATATACCATGAAAAATTACAATAGGAACCTAATTATAGTAGGGTGTAAAGTTTTATGGTCTAGGTAAGTTTTCATCCCCAAAACAACCTAAATCAAACATTTGTAAAAAAGAGCTTTGTACTAAGTGCTTGAGCTTTACGGCCGAACCCAATAACCGATCTATCTCCACTGGAGATAGAAAAACAAAATTAAATGATACAACAGAAAACCTATATAATTTTTCTGTTGTTTCATTTGTTTCCTATTTTCAGTATATGATAGATCGGTTATTGGGTAAGTCTACATTTTCAAGCAATTTCTGACATCCTATTAAGCATAAACTGGGCATACTTATGTTACTTTGGGCACAATGCAATAATGTGGTACCATGGAGTTGATCATGGAGCCAAAAGGTAGCCATGGCAACTCCCCAACCATACAAATTAGCTGCATCCTGTTTGTGCGTTTTAGAATTTCTTTCTTTTTTCCTTGGCAACTTTTTTTTTTTACTATTTATAGGCACACATTTGACCGCTATCTCACCTGATGGTAAGCGATGATGTGGTCGAAGATGAAGCACGCTTGCCTAGAAGTAACCTATTCACTGTTGACTTAAACACTCCCAAGTTTAAGTTGTCAGGAAACAGAGACTGGCAGGGAATTCCACTCCATAGCTGTATGCACAATGAGTGTATTCCCATTTTGATATGCACCATGTAAAGGTGGTGCATTGCCACACGTCTTGTGGTCGGAAGATGGAACGGGCTTGGCGGAATTAAACTATGCAATTCCATCACGTACGGGGAGTATGCGATGGAATTGAGGAGTATGCATTGATACTCAAGGCTTTAACTAGCATCTGTCAGTGGCTTCCCATACTGTAATGTAGAAAATTATCACAAGAGAACATACTCCAGGGCTGTCAGTATGTAATAGAGGTGTTTATTAAAAGACCCGTGGCCAGTCGTGACGGCTGTGACTGTATTAGTATTAGTAATTGGGCTGGCTTCTGCAACTGCACGTTTAAGCGCGTATTTTGCGTGCAGGTGGCACAAATGTGTCATTCGATCCACCCCAGCTCCCCAAGGAAGGCCAGCAATGCCTTCGTGTTACTAAAAATCTCACCGTAATCCGCGACTACTGTCTGTCTCATCCTCCTCCTTGCAGGCTCTGCAAAACGGGCTGTCAGTGACTCCTATGACATAGAGGTATTTATTAAAAGACCCGTGGCCAGTCATGACGGCCGTGACTGTACGTAACTGTTGTTTAGACCGTCTTAGAGCTTGTTTTGTGAAACGGCCATCAATAGAGAGAAGTGGCTCTGGCCTGCCTACAATTGCCATGGTCAGCCCATAGTTTGTGATGTTTGCCTTTAGTTTGTTTCCTTGCCAGATGGCGTAAGTAACCAAAAGGGGGTAGTACGATGGGTCCCATCGCTGACATACTCGAATCCCTTCTTTCTACTTATACTTATTTATTTTTCTTTCTAATTTCCAGAGTTATCGGAAATCCAGCACATCATAACCAGGATGCCACTTGACGTGTTCTGTGTGGCCGCTCTGCCTGAGTTTGGTGTCCGGTGGCGGGAGCTGGCCAAAGCAGTCCGTAACGCCCGGCTGCCTATGCAGCCAGCTAGTGTGGCCAGAGTGCTGTGCAAGCACGTGTCTAAGGCTCTGACTGCGGACGAGATGGAGGATATTGTTGCTAGGTTGAGGTTAAAATGTGGGTATTAGAATAATTTGAAGATTTGTTTGTACAAACATAGACTTTTTTTGGTTTGAGTATGTTTTTAAGCTATTGTATAGCTTCTATCGCGGGCCTTGAGCGTGGCAACAGAAATTCCGTAACGAAAATAACCTAACACCGCTACGTCATTCGATTAGGCCCCCCCCGCCTTTTTAAAATGGTCGCTCGCCGTCACCGAGCCGACCCGAACGTCTGCGTTCGGAAACAATCGGTGGGACAAAGTTAAGTGAAACGTATGTGATTTACATTAGTACAGTAACCCAGGTGAACGAATCGAGACCATATCACAATGACGCAGAGTACTAAATATATAATTGCATAAGTTGATAAAAAATGCTATGCAATAGCTTTACCGCGGCAGTCCCCGAGTGCCACATGTATTTTTTTTTTGTTGGAGCCAGTAGTTACCTTGACCCTGGAATAACAAAGGGCGTTTGGAGGAACTATGGTGGGTTCAATACTCAATACATTTGTTTGCATTCCACAATATGAACTTAGGTGGTAGGTAAATGTGCGTCGGGAAACGCAGGGCGATTCCCGGCCACCGTAGGCGCGGGCCTGCGGACGGCGAGCTATGGGTGGCTCGCCGTCCGATAGCCACGAATACAGGGCCCCATAGGGTCAGTGCCTGCTAGGGTTGCGGAATTTGTTCGAAAGAGTCACCGCGGCCCTGGAACGCAAGGGGCACAAGAAGGATCACGGGTGGGTTTTAGTCAGTAAGAGTCTGACACTGCCTTCCGCTCCGCCCAGAGCGGGAGAAGTCATTTGATGATTTCCCATCCAAAAAAAAAAGATGGTAGGTACATATAAAATATACATAATTTTAGATCATTGTGGACCCTGTCGGGGTCGATAGGGGAAGATAGAACAGAGGAAGAGGGCTTATTATTATTTAAAACAAGTAAAATGTTAATGTTTTTCTACTACTCACTTTGATTTTGGTTATTTTTGGTATTAATTTGGTTGGTTGTAGTCATTCAGACTGCTATTATTAGTAAAGAACTAATTTACGTGTTTCAGTGGTAGCCACGCAGGCTCGCATGTGGCATGTTATCAGACTATCAGAGCTGACAGTGGACGAACCCGTAACTGCCACCATGAAGGCCATTCCCGGAAGGATCAGCCAGGCGCTCCGGAAGAATAAGAGAAGCATGAGACCAGAGGTAAGGTATCCTTACTATAGTCTGTCTCTGTGTAAAATTTCAGCTATACTCCATCTAAATCTAAATATACATATATAACTCAAAAGTGACTGACTGACATAGTGATCTATCAACGCACAGCCCAAACCACTGAACGGATCAGGCTGAAATTTGGCTTGCAGGTAGATGTTATGACGTAGGCATCCGCTAAGAAAGGATTTTGATTAATTCTACCCCCAAGGGGATAAAATAGGGGACGAAAGTTTGTATGAAACTTTGTCAATTTTAAACCGATCGGGCTGAGAGTTTCAAAATCGAGGGTAAAGTAACTATTCCACGCGGATGAAGTCGCGGGCAGAAGCTAGTTCACAATAAGACTAGGCATTGGAACAAAATTGTTTACAGTCCGTTCAGTCGATTTTTACTTCTATTTCGTAGGCATAAGGATAACATTAAAAGCAAAAACGTGATTATAATACCAACTGTTTACTGCAGCTACCTGTGTCATGCCGCCAACGCAATAGAAGTCAAAATCGGTTGAACGGACTGTAAAAAAGATGTATTTCAAATCTTATCGTGAATGGGGTATAGATCCAGTTAATTAATTTTAGTGTAGATTTATAATTTTGTATGTATATCATTTCTGTATGAATAAATACTTTTTCTCTCTTTTGTTATCTCTTCTGCCATTCTGGTGTGGTTGAGTTACAAACATCCACCCATACATCTAAACTTTCGCAACAGACAACATAGACAGATTGCTAAAAGCTGTTCATTGCTTATTTCTCCAGGTCCAAACAATCTTCCTAGGCGACCTGATGTACCTGAGCGTCCAACTGGTATCAGATCAGAAGGAAGGCTCCACACTGTATGTGGCTACTCCGCCTGGGGAGCCAGTAGCCTTAGTGTCCAGTGTGACTGCGGTGGGACTGCTCAAGGCTGCCGTTGAAGGTAAGATCTGCTGTACAACTGGTATCAGAAGGAGCCTCCAAACTATGTGGCCACTCCGCCAGGAGAGCCAGTAAGTAGCCTTAGTGTCCAGTGTGACTGCGGTGGGACTGCTCAAGGCTGCAGTTGAAGGTAAGATCTGCGGTACAACTGGTATCAGATCAGAAGGAAGGCTCCACACTGTATGTGGCTACTCCGCCTGGGGAGCCAGTAGCCTTAGTGTCCAGTGTGACTGCGGTGGGACTGCTCAAGGCTGCCGTTGAAGGTAAGATCTGCTGTACAACTGGTATCAGAAGGAGCCTCCAAACTATGTGGCCACTCCGCCAGGAGAGCCAGTAAGTAGCCTTAGTGTCCAGTGTGACTGCGGTGGGACTGCTCAAGGCTGCAGTTGAAGGTAAGATCTGCGGTACAACTGGTATCAGATCAGAAGGAGGCTCCATACTGTATGTGGCCACTCCGCCTGGAGAGCCAGTAGCCTTAGTGTCCAGTGTGACTGCAGTGGGACTGCTTAAGGCTGCAGTTGAAGGTGAGATCTGCTGTACAACTAGTATCAGAAGGAGGCTCCAAACTGTACGTGGCCACTCCGCTGGGGAGCCAGTAGCCTTAGTGTCCAGTGTGACTGACTCCACACTGTACATGGCCACTTGAAAATCCAATGGACGGATAAAATAACTAGTAAAATACCCAATTATCACGAGCCATTTTACTAATCTAACAATTTTCCGTCTGTTCCAGGTCTCGGCTACAAAAAATACGAGAACGCCAACTTACACGGTCGCGACATAAAATCACTATTACGCATCAATGACCGATCTTGGAACGCAAATGCCGAACACTTGGCGGAAATACCCGAATACTCTCCGACCCCCGTTATCACAGACACCGGCATAGACTATACAAACAAAACATACGATCTAAACTATGTAGACAACATTTTAGGGCCGAACCCGCCAGTTATAACTGACCTAAATATAGAAACGACTAAATACTTCTTCGACAGATCTCTTTTGAACAAACCTATAAAGTTGAGTATGAGTTTGAAAACCGAAGACTTAGCGAAGACTTTGAAGAGTTGGGTGGCGAAGGGTGCCATCGCTCCCACATCGGATTTGATTAGGGTTTTCCATCAAATTAAATCAAATAACTTTGATTATAGTAGGCCGGAAACGAATGAGGATTAATAAGAATTATTACGATCTGTCGCCCGTCTCCTAAGAGCTGGTTCACATTAGGTCGGACCGACAGTTTACTGTCGACCGACTGTCGGTTGTTGCTGTTCACACTAGACGCTGCCGACCCGACCTAATGTGAACACCACTGACGGTACAGTCGTTTTACTGTCTGGATCGTCACAAAAGTTAACTTTTGTATACGATGGACGACGAAAAGTTTCGTATTTATTTCGCCATTGATATTTAAACGTGTTTTCTCTGCATACACGTCGACGAAACTGCTCGCGCGAGTGTCGAAAGCGGGGAATGAGCGGGTGGAAGGGTGGCGGGCGGCTGGCTCCGCCGCGTCGCGCCGACAAATTTGAACGGCGCTATACTTGCCAGTACTCCAATATTACGCCGACCCGACAGAAATCGTGGCCGGTAAAAGAGTCGGCTCCAGTAGTTTGGTCGGGTCGCCCATATGTGAACGGCGCTATTTAAATACATATGCCAATATGGATCCGACACGTGTGTCGGCCCGGTAAAACTGTCGGTCCGACCTAATATGAACCAGCTCTACGGGCAGATATTACTCACAGATTTTACCATGTTTTTATTTTATTTGATACTAACTGACCCGCGCAACTTCTGCGTCAAGTAAAGAGAAAAAAGAAACTGTTTTTGCAACGATTTTCATTGTTATAGATTTTCAAAAAATATTGGACAGGTACACTAATGCGTACATAATTATATATATGTAGATACAGTGCGTTGAATACTCGTGTGACGTCACTACTAGCTACAATTTTTACTACGAAGTGACGTCACAAGCCCCCGCTCCTGATCTTTGATGTTTTATATTTTCGTCAACTTTTATAGATTTGAAAAAGCAAAAAATACGTGTCCAATATTTTTCAATAATCTAACTGTCGGACTAAATAGAATCATATTTTTTTAATCAGGAAACATCCCTATACTGGGTAATACAATACTTCTTGGTTACACTTTATGCTTCCGACTCTACGTAGTACCTCAGTAATATGGTTTATTTTGTTTTGATCAAAAATGTGTTCATTTGTATTTATGTCTAACTGTAGCCTGCTACTTTGTTCGCGTGTTTTTTTTTCATTTTCGCGGGTTTTATACTTTGTGTGCGCGCAACCCTAATTGTTTGTTTCCAAAATAGTTGCAATGTCTTATGTTTATTGATTGTATTTATATTTCTTATAAGCATAAGCATAATCAGCCTTTTAATGTTCCCAGTGCTGGGACACAGGCCTCCTCTCTATGAGAGGGAATGGGCCGTAATCCAGCACGCGGGCCCAGTGCGGGTTGGTGAATGTCACATGTCTTCGAATCTTTTCGAAGTTTTTTTCGAAGTTGTTTTCGAAGTTTGTCGAAGAAATTTATATTTCTTAATAGTATTATACTACTAGCGACCCGCCCCGGCTTCGCACGGGTGCAATGTAGATACTAATGTCTTCTCTACTATAATATGCATGTATTATACATATAAACCTTCCTTCAAAATCCGTTGCGTAGTTTTAAAGATTTAAGCATACATAGGGATATAGGGACAGAGAAAGCGAGTTTTATACTATGTAGTGATGTATCATAAGTTCATTACTTACTATATCAATGTTGGTTAACTTGTAATTTTCGACTGGCTAACAACGTGGCTTTTATATAATACTAGCAGTAAGCAGCGCCCTACGGTTTCACCCGCGTAGTTCCCATTCCCGTGGGAATATTAAGGTAAAATATAGCCTATGTCACCCAGTGATAGTGTAGCTTCCCAACAGTGAATGAATTTTTCAAATTGGTTCAGTAGTTTCAGAATCTATTCAATACAAACAAACAATCAAATATTTCGTCTTTATAATATTAGTATAGATATATCCTAAGAAACGATTTATACAGAAACTGTTGGTAAACCTTTTTTAATAAATAAAAAAATAAGCCTAAGTCAATCTTTAAAACATCAGTCGTCTGCTAGTGAATGTCAAAATTGGTCCAGTCGTTACGTGGATTAGCCGGAACAAACAAACAGACGCACCCAAAGATATTGTTTTTTTTTTTTTTTATGAGTGCAATATACTTGCATATGCATTTGATAAAAATCTTGTTGCAGCTGTTTAGATTTTATAAATATGCAGTCCAATTTTATTTATTTGTATCTGCCAGTGAAAATCCCGTCAAAATTGGTCTAGCCATTTCGGAGATTAGTCAGAACAAACAGACAGATGTATAAAAAAAAATCATTAATCAATATATGTATATAGAATTCTTCCGATACTGGTAGCTAACAAATAACACAGATCACTAAGAGAATTCTTAAAAAAGATTTCTTGAATTTGCAATGTGAACGAGAAAAAAGGGGATATGCGCAAACGAACGAAGTCGCCGGCAAAAGTTAGTTTTAATATACATATTTTATTTAGTTCACTTTATCATAAGACAGTTTTAGCGGTATAAATAAAACTCGTGTTGAAATATCGATAAAGTTTGTTTTACTGAGGATCACACTGAACTGGTTCTGTTGTACATCCACTTAACTAGGCTTGGCCGAATGGGTTCACTTATCAACGACAACGTATTGTGGCGAATGAACAAACATTACCTACGAATAACTCGCCAAGATAATAATGACAGAACGTAATATTCGCGTCACTTGTGCAACAATCAAATGTACCTTATATATTTCGTAATAAGGTTCATTTTGTATTGCATGAATGGCACGAATATCTTGACATTACAACCAAAATTCCAGTTAACATGTATACGGCACTCGCGAGTCGAGTGAGTTAATTTGGCCCCGAAATTGAATAATATCAAGATTAGCAGAAACTAATCGGAAGGGAAAAGAAGAATTAGGTGAATATTCTTGTTTAAGTACATATTTGTTTTATTGTATTTAATTTTGGTCCAAACTCTATAACGATAAAAAAAGTTTGGGCCAAAGTAACTCGACATTACTGTAACAACATTGCCGGTAGCCACAGAGTTGGAAGGTCTCCCACAAGGGATCACAATCCACTGGATTCCAGCACCGGACTGGTCTATGCGACTCTTGGGGAAGGCCTATAGCCAGCAGTGAACGTCTTTTGGCTAACACCATAATGATGAATGATAAACTGCTTCTACAAACAGCCGAAAATCGATTCTATTTAGATTAACTTAAGCTCAGTTGTTGTAAACAGATTGCGCCGCATCGGAAAATAAATCCAATCCATTAGGCGTGATACGCTTTTGACAATTTTCGTTCCAAAAACTTTGCTTTTATTTATAAAAGAACGCCAAAAAATCAGACAACTTTATTCCGAATTCATAACTCGAAAGCATAAAACGGAGTGGATTGAAACCTGCATTTTCTATCCAAACCGTTTAACCCGGAATCAGAGATATCATTGGCATTGCTCCGTCAAATCGTTGAGCTACTTAAAGTTCTAAGTTTGAGCTACACGGTAACTGACATATGTTTGCACTGGACAGTTCCACTCAAATCTGTGTGGTACTTTCCTCAAAAGGCCGCCTCAGACATTTTACTACATGGTTCTCATATGATTTGACCAGTACGGATTGTATGGACTTTGAACTCTGATTTTGTTTCGGTGTTTCTTCTCAGGGTAGTCGGCTAGGAAACACCGGCCTCAACTAGCTTTAAATAACCAGAAATATTGGACGTGTAAAAGTGCAAATTTCCCTTTGTTCATTCGCCACAATACTAATTTACATTAAAATTACAACGTGGCAAGATACCTAGATTCTTTTCAAAATTCACCTATCTAATAAAATTTGACATTTAAAAGTTATCTTATGACATATTGAGCGAATCTGCGCTTAAAAATGTAATAAAAAGACGATTCGAAGCCACGTTTTCACTAGACAAGACATAGTGGCAATACTTGCGTGAAATTTAGATAATGTTGCCAGATGAAAATTTATTCTTAAAATGGAAACAAAACCATCTCACCAATGAAGGACTTACTTTTAGACTCCCACTTAAACCATCAATCGAGTTTAAAAATATGTTCTATCAGAGAAAACGTTTCTTTTTTTAACTTTGCCCCACTCCTAGTATTTTTAATTTCTCCTGTATGTGCGTTTACACACTTATAAAACTCACAAACTAATTTCATCACCACTGCTCACAGAACGGTGAAGGAAAACATCGTGGACGATACCGGCATGTCCTGCTGGGCCCGCTTGGTGGATTACGGCTATAAAATATCCTATATTGTCTTAGTAACCCAAAGGTTGCATATTAGCATAATCAGCCTTTTAAGGCCTCCTCTCTAGGAGAGGGAATGTGCCGCAATCCAGCACGCGGGTCCGGTGCGGGTTGGTGAATGTCACATGTCTTCGAATTTTTGGTTCTAGGATATATCGGTTTCCTCACGACGTTTTCCTTCACAGTTTCAAGAGCACTGGTGATAAAATTAATTACACAAAGTAATGCGACTGGTTTGGAACCCACGTTATACAATTCGTCAGTCGGGGCCGTTACCACTCGGCCACCACTGCTCCCAAAGGTTGACAGGTAGAGAATGCCTTGTTACATTAAGTCCGCCCATGTACCACTATTGTACATAAAGTTTAAATAAATAAAGCCGGGGGTCTACCAGATCGACACTAGCCGAATATAAAAAATATAGTAATTAATTCAACAAACACTACCGAACCGAATGTGCCGGCTCGCTAGTGTAGCACCATTTTCGTTTAAACCCTCCCCAGTTTGAGCAAAAAGGTTTCTTTTATCAATTTAAGAGCGCTTACGCCATATGGCATTTCATACAGATTTTCAAGTCACTATTTTGCGAAATGACTGAACCGATTGTAATAAACTTTACACAATTATAAGCAGGATACATAGGTCTAAAAAGATAGTTAAAATTTTTTCGAAATGTCTCATTAAAAAATAGATAAATTAAAATATATGTTTGAATGGAAATTTTAAAATGGGTAATTTAATCGAAAATGTTTTCAACTAAATTTTTAGACCTATGTATTCTGCTTATGTGTGTAAAGTTTCATTAAACTCGGTTAAGGCATTTCGGAAATTCCGTACGGTGTATACGCTCTTAAGTTGCCTAGCAAAAACGCGACTCGCAAATCGTCTAGTGTATTTAGTAAACTACGAAATCTTCCTAAAAACGACTGTCGAAGTCAATTCAACAAGCTATTGTAACACCAAAAGCAAATCAACGATAATATTCTAAAAGCTGTTGACTGACATATGTATATGACCACTAGAAATGGCATTTAAAATCGACTGTTCAGTCGATACTGTTGGAAATATGGTAGTAACTTGCACAGGAGTATGCAAGTAGCTGGCTTGAAGAATAACGGTTTTGCGAGGTACGCTAGTATGAAAGACAGATGCTCGATAGATCGAAAAATCGTTAAGACGGAAATCCGCTATACCGAATGACGTTGAGAACAAAGTTTTACAATTTTATTACTAGTGCAAAAAGTTTAAATAAATAAATAACATCACTACGCGCCGGGTGACCGCGGGCGGTTGCGGAGAGCGCGCACCGGCCGGCATATACACGACACTACGTGATCGCCCGCTTTACTGAGCGCACACTAATTTCTGCAAGATTTAACGTACAATTTTGATAACGATCAGGGTAGTCGGCTAGGAAACACCGGCTTCATCTAGCTTAAAATGACCAGAAATATTGGACTTGTAAAAGTGTTATGTTTAACCTACTTAAAAAATAAATATCATTTATCACTTATCATGTGGCTGCCTGGAGCACTTACAAAATTATACAAGCATACGACCACGGCTTCACTTTGACCAATTTTGTACCTATGACTTGATTCCTGTCTGTAATATTTTCTTGTTTCGTAGGTACTTTTTTAGATCCCTTTTATTTTTCTGCAGACGGGTTTTGATATATATATATATATATATATGTGACGTACGAATATGTACTTGCTTTGTTCCGATGCGACTGAAATATTTAGCTGTGTTTGTATTAAAACATTGTAGGAATAGACTTGCTAAATCCATGCACGCGTTTATAACTTCCCGCGCTTAGCGGCCGTACGCGGGCATCGCGCCCTACCCCCGCGCACCGCCGCGCAGTCCGGCCGGCGATCCCGTGACGTACAGACGCATTTTGTTTTTCTTTTTTCCCGGGTAATAAAATCACTGAGCCACGCATCACATAACAAACCCGTTAGTCTACTTAGTACTTATCTGTTTAGCAATAATATAATTGCACCCTACAACATACATTTTCCATGTAGAGTCCAACGCAAACAACTTTTCGATCCAACGAAAACACAATGGCAAAGTTTTTCTTCTTGATAATACAACAATATTAATTTACAACTTATTCTTGCAGACTTCCGCATGAGTTAATACCATAAGCATTCCGAGCTCAATTAGTTCAATCGACTGACATTTTAAAACTTAATAAAGACAATATAGGTAATAGTGTAGTTAACTAAAAAAATCTGATTAGTCCGTCTGATTTCCAAAAAATATTGGACACGTATTTTTTCTTTTTTCACATAAACAAAAAATGAAGACGATACGGTGCGTTGAAAACTCGTGTGACGTCACTACTCGCTACAATTTTACCGGGCCGTGACGTCACACGCTCCCACTCCTGATCTTTGATGCTTTTTATCTTCGTCAGTTTTTATAGATTTGATAAAGGAAAAAATACGTGTCAAATATTTTTCTATAATCTAACCGACGGACTAAACATAATCATATATTTTTTACTCAGGCAACATCCCTATTGGTTGAACAAAAACCGTCCTCAAAAGAATTACATCGAAATATATCCATACCGTGCAACGCCTTAACCAAAATGAACAGACTTTAGACTAGATTTACTTATAAAAATCACCAATTCAGAAGTTTGGAAGCGCTAAAATAATTATAGGTTGGCGACTATACTTTGAGGGGCTGAATTTTTTTATTTATTCCTGTTCGCAAAATGTTAAAAATTGTTTCTGCCCGCCTTGAACAACTGACTTCTAGGAAAAGTTGGTAAAAAGAAATAAACCTCTATATTCATTTTTTGAACGCTAGTGTCACTTATGTATAACAATCGAAAGCTGACACATTATAAGGGACTACGTGCTAAGGGCACCCCCTGTGGGGTACAGACCTCGGCTTAGGGCGTCGCTGGGAAGGGACGGAGAGTGCCGGAAGTATAGGTGGCAGCACAGGTCAATTATTTACTACGTAAAAGTTTCAGATTTGCAACACTAGATGGCATAGTCTACGACGTGCACGTTCCCTATAAGACTACAAGCTCAGCGACGCGGGCTGATTCCTCTAAATAATAATCCTTTCTCGATCCAGAACGTCCATAGCTCCCCCCCCCCCCAGCGACGCCCTAAGCCGAGGTCCGTACCCCACAGGGGGTGCCCTTAGCGCGTAGTCGCTTACTTTGTTACTTTTTATAAGCCCTGGCTGGAGGCTTTAATCATTATATTAAGGCCGATACAGGTAAGTCCGGTTAAGGAGTCGACAACCTTAGGTTGAACTCGAGACGCCAAACAAAAAAAAGCGCGGGACTCGAGCAATGGCCGGGGCGGAGAATGTTCGTCTTGAAATAACCTTGTTTAAGTCATCCAACATACTATAGTAGCGCTCACAAACTTCTCTTAATCAAAAAATATACCTATTCATCTATATACCACGTTAATTTAGTATTCTTATATCGTTCTAAAATTCCTTCTTTTTTTTTCTATCTAAAACCACAGATACAGCTTCTTTCTTGTTTATGGTATATAGACGTTTAAAAACTTAAAATTATCAATTCTATAACAAAAAAAAAGGAAAACATAAAAATATTTTTTTTATACATAATAATAATGCAAAATGCATTTTTAACTTAGAATGCTGATTGATATCAAAACTAGCATATTAATAATTAATTTCTGTAAAAAAAATTGACATTGACAGTCTTCTGGTACGCCATTTTCGCGCGTTTTTCGTTGTTCAGGGTGTTTAACGAATCAGCGGGCGTACCATGACGTCTTAAAACGTGAGTCTTCCGAGCGAGAAAAAGGGATGGAGCTATATAGGGTGCATAACTCTATCCCTCTTTCTCGCTCGGAAAACTCACGTTTTAACACCTCATGGTAGGTACGCCTACAGGAGTAAGGGCTTAATTGTGTATTTCGAATTAAGAATGTGTCAGAACGCACTCGAATGCCAAATTTTGACAAGTTGTCAGGCTAAGAATAACTTGACAAATAGTCAACTTCAAATAGATTTATATCAGCTATGTTGTGTTGTGTACCAAGAAAAAGGCCGTGATAATTTTAAACTACTTCCTGTGACTTAATTAACACGTTAGTTTTAACATCAAACCAGCATTGTAATTAACAATAATATTTACAGACAAAACAATTTTTAATTAAAGAACACAAATAATTAAAACGTGCGCTTTTTTTTCTCTTTTGCACACTTCAAACATCAAACATTTTGTTTTTTACAAATATTCAAAAATAATTGTCAAATACCCTATCAACATTTTCAAAACACCACAAAAATCATATATGCTTAGCAATAATAAGCAAGAATTAGGTATATGGAAAAATCATTTTATCTAAAATTTATTTTTAATAATACAACTCTAAGTTGCTATAGGAAAAAAATAAAAATAGTATTTTTTTTAATTATTAGTATGGCAACACCCATAGATTGCACCAAAAAGATCCGATGACACATACTGGAGATCATTTGAGTCAAATATTTACTATAATACAATATTTTTAGGGTTCCGGTCTGGTTCTTAATCGAGAAAAAGAGACCATACAAAGAGGAAATAATACTTTTTAATTATAATACTTTTACTGGAAGGACTGGCCTTTCCCCAGCAATAAGATATAACAGGTTTATTACATAGGTAAACTAAGGCACATAGAAGGGTCCACTGCAATAATGATGATAGTCCATTCTTCTAAAAATTCTAAGTAAGCAAGTCATTCAGCCACTGGATATCTGTAGTTGGTATTCTCGTTAACAAATTTGGCAATATTACTTACAATCCCGATATTTTAGACAATTCACGGTTATATAAGATAAAAAGACGGTACAAAAAAGGCCGTTTTTTTTTTAACTTTAAATAATATATTTTTTTACTTAGTTCTTAAATAAAGCTTGAATAAAGAAACAATAAAATATCAATAATAAAAATGTGCTGTAACCAATAATGTATTATGTTCACACCTTTAAACACGACTTTCCTGTTCCCATTAATACAATTGAAACGCAATTATCTCAAAAACGAGGTAACAAGGGCATTTATCGTTATTGCAGTGTACCCTTCATATCTCAAAACGTTAAAATCCAACACATTTCGAATCCTAACTGCATCGGTACATCAAAGTGCCAAAAAAGCTTGTCATAAGTTTTCGTGCTGTTGTTCATAATGATGAGTACAATGACCCCTTAAGATGTATTGAGTTTAGTCTGTTACACGATGTATTTGTTAATAAATTTAGTTTTTTTTTTTTTAAATGGATCATTTTATTTTCTCTCTGTTTCGTTTTTTTTTTATCCAGCATTGTATTGTCTCTATTTTCTTCGTTCTTTATCAATTCTTTACCCTTTTGGGGGTTTTAATATTTTTTGTTTATAAAGAAGTAAAATGCTTTTAAAATTAAGAATAATATTAATGTCGAGATTTTCAATACACTTTATAAGAAAATGCTATTTTATTGAGAAGTTACTGAAATATAGTTTATAGAAGACTGGATTTGTGGCAAGTCAATCGATCACTATTAAATGAGTTTAAAGTTAGGGAAAATATTTTTTTACCGCTTTGAAAACCATTCTAAATAAAATATCGAAGCTTCGCACTTTGGTCATAAAACAGCTGATTTCCCAGACTTTACTGTTCATCCCTTCAAAATGGTTGAGCTAAATGGTGCCGATACACGCGTCATGTTCGTGAACGGGCGCCGTCGGTTGAGACTGGTCACCTCTTAACCGCCACTGACTTGTTTTAATCTTTATACTTTGAATTTTTTTATAGTTACCTTTTTTTTCTTTACATTGTCAATGTAAATGCTTTGAGTATTGACCATCTCTATCCGTTTTCCTGCTCAGATTAACTCATATTGACATAAAGAAAACACGAATTTCTAAAAATGTGCATCGCGTTTTGAAGCTTCTCTCCACAATAAAATGCACACATTTGTATCAACGAAGAAAAGACGATCCTATTTGAAATTCGAAAGCATCTTCATTTATTTCAGTAACTTCTCAGCAAAAATAACGATTTTATAAACAAATACGCTCTAGGAACAATAAGTGGCAAACATTTTTTTTTAAACTGACTAGTCAACTGCTAAATATCCCGACTAAAATTAAAAATAGCACCGCGTTTACGAAAAAAAAGTTTATTTTTTTCATATTGCAACACCCTAACATTAAACCATAACTGGCAACACAGCTAGACAGATCGAAAAAACGGTTCGTTTTTTAAAAATCCTTACAACTATGTATAGAAGAAAGCTAAATTCTAAGACGTTTTTTTTCAATTCAATTTTTAAATTTCGCTTTTTAGAAAAATGACAGTTACTTTTCTCTTCTTTCTAAATAGAATTTTGTACTTGTATAGCCAAACCATTTTGTTTTACATTCAATAATTTATGGACATAGGTTTATTTTTAACAAAAAACTAAAAAAAATGGCTTCGCCAATGTTAAAATAAAGTGATATTAATTTGTGTCTTACGTGAATCGTGATTATAAATTTAATCTGTCATAATTACCTTTTTGTGAAGTTTTCAAAACAAGTTCTAAAACGAAAATGTTTAAGAACTTGTTAGTCGCCGAGATAATGATAGCGCGTCTTGAATGCAAATGTATTTTTTTAACGACAAGAATTGTCCTTCAAATAACTCAATTCGACTTGCATATTTCTTCTCTTCAAAGATAGCAATAACATGCTATATCCTTTTTTTTATTAATTTTGCTAATTAGTTTCTTTTTTTTTTTTTCGTTTTTGCTAAAATTAAAAAACAAGCCTATGTCCTCCGTTCATTTTTCTAACCTACATCACAATGCGCGATCGATCACAGATATTTTCAACCCTGCCACTAAAGTGCCAATGCTGCCATAATGTTATGAAAAGTACCACCTTCCTTTTAACTTTTCAAAAGATTTTTTAATTCATTTTTTTTTTTTTTTCATTATTAGCTACGTGAAATGTAACTTCCTAAACGTTTTAGCAGTTTAATTTTAAAATAAGTTATTTTTCATAAAAAAGCACCTTTGTCCTTTAAAAAGAGATTTCTTCCTTCTATCTTCTTTTATGCAATTTAAAGTTTAAATCATCCTTTATTTTTATAAAAGTACCAGATGTTTTTCAACAATTTCTATCAATATATACAAGTAAAATTCCAATTTCTAACAATTTACTGAATTGTATTCAGTAAATTGTTAGAAATTGGAATTTAAAATCAAAATAACTTACTTTTCATAAAAATAACACATTGTTTTTCATTTCTAGCAAAATGATGAATATACTTGATTTATACTGTAGCTAAGCAAATTTTTTCTGAATTTAACCACAGCTGCTGTCTTGATTTTTACTTGTTTCACTAGTAATGATTTTAAAGTATAAAATAGGCCAGCCTATTTAGTCACGTTATTCACGATCCAATCAGCCTTGCTGACCAGCTTTATACTACTGCATAAGTTTTTTTTTTTAAATTTTATTCTAAATTTTTAAAGGAGGCTTTTATCCACATTGGCATGCTCATGAGCATTTATCACACCTACCGATTTGAGAAAATTATGTTTTTCTCTTAGAGAGCTTTTTATTGCCTTTCAGACTGAATGAGACATTATTATGATTATGACAACATTGGCACTAATACTTTAAACGAATAACCTTCTTTTCAAAAAGTACTGAGTGCAGAAAAATAATTGAGATTACTGCTTGCTTGCTATAAATATTATCTAAATTGGTTAAATTTTGACAGTTTTAAAACTTTTAAAATTTAAAAACTTTTAAAAAGTTAAAAAAAAAACAAAGGATTAAAAACATGTTTCTTAATGTTTTATTTTTCATTTGTCACACTTTTAGTGTTTTAGAGAAATTTGGATTAAAATGCAATCTAAGCAAACATAACGAATAATATGCCCAAGTACTATTTCATGCACTCAGTGTTTTCGAAAAAAAGGTCTTTCTATTGCACTCCATCCCACATCCGAAACATTTTTATTATTTTACAATTATATTAATAAAATTACCAAAAAATTTAAAAACTAGCTTTCCATAAACTATTTTTTTTAAAAACATTTATAATATTATAATAATAAAAACTTTGACGAGCAGCCATTTTTTCAAGAGCGGTACTAAAAAGTACCAGTTGTCAGTGGAAATATACTTGTTTGTATAATTTCGCACTTAGTCCCCAAAAAATGGCGGCTTGTCTTTATACATATTACCCATCTAAAGTGGTTTTTTCTCGTTGTTCCGGTTTCATGGACTTTATTGTTTCTTCTTGGTTAATTATGTGGGACATTGTCATGTGACGTCTGAAAAAATAAACTTTATTTTAGAGAAATAACCTATACTAATATTATAAAGAGGTAGCGTTTGTGAGTTGTAAGGGTTAATCTCTGGATCTACTGAACCGATTTTCAAAATTATTTCACCAGTAGAAAGCTACGTTATTGTGGAGTGTCATAGGCTATATTTTATCCCCGTATTGCTACGGGAACGGGAACAACGCGGATGAAAAAAGATGGGTATTTTTAAGTGTGTGCAAGACAGGAGAGCAGTGGTGGCCGAGTGGTAACGGCCCCGACTTACGAATTGTAGGTTACAACCCAGCCAGGCGTATTACCACTGCTCTCAAAACGGTGAAGGAAAACATCGTGAGGAAACCGGCATGTCCTAGAACCAAACATTCGAAGACATGTGACATTCACCAACCCGCACTGGGCCCGCGTGCTGGATTACGGCCTATACTTCCTGCACCCTCCGTTTAGGGGAACGTGCACGAAGTAGACTGTGCCATCTAGCGTTGCAAATTTGAAACTTATAAGTAAAATATACTTGACATTGACGTATCTGTGCTGCCACCTATACATAGTTTCTGCACGTTCCCTATACAATAAATCCCATCCAAATTCAAATTAAAGTGTTCAATATACCCGTGTCTTATTCAGAAAAGAAAAAAATAGTTTACAATTTCACGCGATATTTTACTATCTTACGGCGTTTTTAATTTTCTGGTCACTTATTTATTGATTCATTGAAAATTAGGGCCGAAGCTATATAAAACAAATGCATTCGAATTCCTTGCGTGATCGAATCAGGAATGATGATATCCGCAAGAGAACCAAAGTTACCGACATAGCCCGAAGGATCGCCAAACTGAAGTGGCAGTGGGCACATTGCTCGCAGAACAGATGGCCTATGGGGCTGAAAAGTTGTGGAGTGGCGACCGCGTACCGGAACACGCAGCGTTGGAAGCTCCCACAAGGTGGAGCGATGACCTGGTGAGGGGCGCGGGTAGCTGATGGGTGCGGGACGCACAGGACCGGTTGTTGTGGCCACACGCGCGGGGAGGCCATTTTTTTTTTGGATGGGAAATCATCAAATGACCTCCCGTTCTGGACGGTGCGGAAGAGAGTGTCGGACTCTTACTGACTAAAACCCACCCGTGTTCCTTCTTGTACCCTTTGCGTTCCAGGGCCGCGGTGACTCTTTCGAACAAATTTCGCAACCCTAGCAGGCACTGACCCTATGGGGCCCCATCTTCTTTGCTGACGGCTCTTTGAGGCGCGCGTAGAACACGACGCGCCGTCGACTCGGGCTTGGTTGCTGTCGGACGGCGAGCCACCCATAGCTCGCCATCCGCAGGCCCGCGCAGTAGGTGGCTGGGAATCGCCCGAATACTAGAGACCCTACACTACTAACCACCTGTATGATATAGGAGTTACAAACACACTCTGCAGAGCCTGCATGTAGGGCGGTGACTCTTTCGAACAAATTCCTGCACCCTAGCAGGCACTGACCCTATGGGTCCCCGTCTTCTTTGCTGGCGGCTCTTTGAGGCGCGCGTGGAGCACGACGACGCGCGGGGAGGCCTATGTCCAGCAATGGACGTCTGCACGCTGGTATGATGATGATGATGATTCGAATTCGAAATTTAATAAAAAGTAAAGAAAAATTCTCTTACCTCAGCCCCCTCTCCCCTCTAAATGACAAACTGCACATGCTACAGTTTTTCCACTCACTTCTAGCCTTATCTTCTTTCACCTTCCCCGCCGTAACCTCTACTTCTTTCTCTTTCTTCATCAAGGGGGGAGGTAATGCGATCTCCTCCTTCAAGGGGGGAGGTACTGCTGTCTCCTCCTTTAAGGGGGGAGGTACTTCTGTCTCCTTCTTTATGGGCGGAGGTATTGCTGTCTCTTTCTTTAAAGGTAGAGGGAGTTCTGTCTTTGTGAGTTGGACTGTTAAAGTTTTTAGTAGGGGTTTCTTCTCAGAGGCGATTTTTGGTTTTAAGTCTGGAAAAGGTAAAACGTATGTTTCCTGAGCAAAATATGATTGTATTTAGTCTGTCATTTAGATTACCGAAAATATTGTACACGTATTTTTTGCTTTATCAAATCTATAAAAAGTATCAAAGATCAGGAGTGGGGGCTTGTGACAAAATTGTAGCGAGTAGTGTTATCACACGAGTATTCAACGCACTGTATCGTCTTCGTTTTTTATTTACGTGAAAATATACGTGTACAATATTTTTTTTTATCTATCGGACCGACTAATTAATTTTTTAATCATCTACCCTATTAAATGAACTTCAATTTAATAACAATACATTATTTATTTTGGGTAACAAAGAGCCGTAACATATACCTTATAGACTATTATCATTATATTTAATTATTTATTATTTGTGTGTGTGCCCACAAGTCGTCGTTATTTGTAGCGACGACTCAGATGAGAGTTGTGGGCATAAAATTTTTGTTTTTAAATAAATTAATCAATGGCATAATATGATACTTTTCTTTGCTGGAAGACGTGGATCAATTATTATTTTGATACTTTTTCTTTCAGTCTGAATGCTTTTACTACTGCAATTATTTTTTGTCAGTAAGACGATATTTCGGCATCCCCTGACCACAGATAATATAATACTACAGTACAGATACCCAATCCCATACAAAGAAATGACACCTCCCTAAGTCTTACTATTGAACTAACTATATTATTTTCTTAATTTTTACGACAGATGGTAGCATCAGCGGCTCACTGATTTCCAGAGACTGTAGTTTTACAACGCCATCTAGGAGACAGCCTAGATACTAGGTGTCATCGATGCGGTGAAATCAATACTACTAGATGGCGTCGTTTTTCAATTATTGTTTCTCTACATCTCTCTCCAATCGAGTATGACATCGCACCGTTCGTTCTATCTAGGACAAATACAACAATACAACAAAAATTATCTTCGAGTTGGCTGTCGTACTTAATAGTTTAATTTTTGTGTTTAAGCTAGCAATTTTCAGCTTAAGTAGAAGACGGTGTGTTTCCAAAGCAAGAATAGGTAGGTATATAAATATAGGTACCCATCTTCGTGCAGTTGTTAATGCGTTTATTTGGTTTATTCCATTGACATAGAAAAGTATGGACTGGAAGTACCTACAAAAAAGGGTGCACCTATAAATATAAAATGGCTGCCATTGCTAGGGATGTATCAATAAAGGGACATAGGTGTTACTATAACGAGTATCGATATTAAATACGAGTTTTACTAGTTATCACGTTTGGATCATACCTAATCTAATATTATGTAGGTACTTACTTAAAGTCCATTGTAATTGTAACAGAAAAAGATGAGTACCTAGGTTATCTTACCTTCTGTTATCTATATAAATAAATAAAACTTAAGTGTTTGTTATAAGGTATAAGTCTGAATAAGACGCAGGAGTATTTATGTTAATGTTCAGCAGCGGAACTAGTTTCGGAGACTATTAGGTACGGCAAGTCGGCACCGGTACAACAGTATTCCATTATGATATATCTTTGTAAATAAACGAATGAATTAACAAATAATAAAAAGGCCTGTTACATGGAAATTAACCCAAATATCAATACTTTAGCCATAAATTCATGATCGCGTTACAATAGTATCATCGAATGTGTATTATTGTGAGTATTAATGCATGAAAACCGGCAATGAAGAATGTTACTAGGTATGCCAAATCGCTTGAATTTTTTTCTCAGTAAAGCCTGTATGTATACAAATACACTGTTGTAGTCAAAAATACCTAGTAGTTTTGATTTTATAGGCATTCAAAGTTTAGAAAAATATCGAGTCCCGCTAACAGTCACGTGACGCCTATGACGTCATGTCAACGCGCCTCGCGGGCCGAGGCCCGCTTCGTATCAAGTGGCCAGCGGTTATAGTAGGTGTAATAGCTTGCGCTTGTTGCGCAGTATTTTGTTGTGTTTTTATGCGCGTATTACGTTAATAGTCTAATAATAGTAAATATTATTCGATTAATAAAATGGATGAAGGATTCAAAATATTCCTCACATATATGAAGTATTTTTTGTATTACCAAATATTGTAAAACATTGGTTTGAAAATAGTAACTATGGAGTTTCTTGTCCGTTCTTCTCCATAAGAATCTACCTTTGCGAATGGACGCTAGAGTCACTTAATTTATGATATTTTTTATTGATGACGTTCAAAAGTGCCGTTAATGGCTTAATTGAAATAAACTTTTTGAGTTTGAGTTTGAGTTTGAAAAAGGGCATCGGATAATCTACCTAAAATACCTAGATGGATTAATGGTTGCGCATTATTTATCAACAAATAGTGATTCCGTTGGCGCCGAAATGCGAGGAATAAAAATGCAAAAGTACCTAAGTAAACTTTCCTTGCTACTATTTATAAGTACTTAATAGTTTATCTATTCTAAATTGTTTTATCAAAACAAAATACCCAACTAATATAATGGAAGAATGCAACTCAAATAGTAGAAGTACCTACCTACCATTAAATTTTTACGTTAAACAAATACCTATGTATTATAGTTTTGTAGCTATAGGTAGGTACGTATGTATATATAGGTAGGTACCGCTCTTCTTAGTAAATTTAAATTAATACATAGGTACATTGATTTATTGCAAACTGGCTTCCGCCAGCAGCTTTGCCCCCGTTTCCCTTGGGAACTGTACATTTTCCCAGGATTAAAAGTATTCCAGACTTTGTCCAGATCCGTTCAGTAGTTTTTGCGTGAAAGATCACGAACTTTCGCATTTATAATATTAGTAGGAAGTAGGATGGTACTTAGGATGTAGATGTAGTGGATTGAACGTTACAGATGTAGGTAGGTACTAAACCATTTTTATTTGTATTTTTTTTTTAATAAAAAAATACGTAAGGCCATTTATTTTTATTTACAGCTATGGCGATGATTCTATTTTATATTCAAGTAAAAAGAGTAGGTGATGTATGTATGGTTAAATGTAGAATCACTCCACCAGAACACGGCGTACCTACGTACCACACCTTATCATTGCAGTTTAGAATGCAATGAAAAGGACCAAGAAGTTTTAAATGTAACCTGCGAAGATTGTGCCGCCAGCAGAGATGGCTGTAAACATAATATAGCATTTTTAATATGACTAGGGACATTGTCAAAGCGAGGAGAAAAAACAACTTTTCCGGCGAATTGGTAGTTGTATTTTTACAGTTAGACACAACACATGATTTCCTAGTATTTGGATTCGACATTTAAAAAAATATTTAGGTATAATATCGACGGTACAGGCGCGCGACCGCGAGCGGACCGAGTGAGCCAGACTGAGCGTGTTGTGCGATGACGTCACACCGTCACCGGCAGCCCGCGCGTCGCGCGTCGTGGAGTTACAACTTGTTTTACTTCTAAATCGGGAGCTAATTGACATATCGAAATAATTCTTTCACTAGTATTTTTTATTTTTGACAGGGAATATGGAGTGCTAATAATCAAAATTAGTTAACATTCTTCATTAACCTGTGCAAAGACAATTGCGATTGATTTTGATTATTTCATGCACCACATTTCACAATACAACACACAGGCATGTTGAGCTTCTGTTTTCCAATATTTACATGTAGTTTTAAAAGTAAAAACCTCGTACCTAATTTTCTCGCAAATCTCAATAATACAAAAAATTAACAAATGTCACTACGTCACGATAAAATGTTGCCATAATTAGCAACAACTTAAAATATAGTTGTCTCTTTTATCAAATAAGATTATCTCACTAGAAAGAATAAGACATAACGATATTTCAAGTTCTGAATCATATTTCACTCATATTTGTATACCTACCTAAGCAATTGTTAGAATAACGCAGCATCTCCATGTTTCTCTTATCTCAATGGTTTATTCCTATACGCGCTTCGTTAACTTACTAAAGTCGAATTGGTCGCTATGGCGAATTTTACAATAAGTAGGTACCTACTTATTCATGTTTTTAAATTTTATTATCTACTCTACTCAAATCAATGTTCATCTGTCTAACCTTTTCCGAACTATATATATTTGCACCGGATTCAGTTGAATACCAGTATTTTACCTCCGACCTGATGAGATCTTCACGTCACCCATCCACAGACAGACCTCGGCAAGCGTTTAACCTTGAAGATCGACCCGTGCGGCTATTATATTTTAGCCACGAGCTCCTCAATCTACTCAAATCAATCAAAATTATAAAATTTCTTGTAATTTAGCGGTAATGTTACTGCGGCCAGTGCTGTGGCATGGAAATTAAATGAAATAGGTACCTAACTATACCCCATTCACGATAAGATTAGACTTTGAAATACATCTTTTTTACAGTCCGTTCAACCGATTTTGACTTCTATTGCGTTGGTGGCATGACACATAGCAGCTGCAGTAAACAGTTGGTATTATTATCACGTTTTTGCTTTAATGCCATCCTTATGCCTACGGAATAGAAGTAAAAATCGGTTGAACGGACTGTAAACAATTTTGTTCCAATCTTATTGTGAATGGAGTATAGGTAGGTAATAGGAGAGGAGGAAACAATACAAATAGCTACTTGTATAATATTTTTATAAAAATAATTTAATACTCCAAGCAAGTACCTAGGTTCCTAGGTACATAATAAAACTTATAGGTATAATGTTACAAAGTGACCAGTAGGTAGATAGTTATATACTTACCTACGCCAAATTTTGTTTCATGGACATAAAAAAATTGAGAGGTGTCAAGGGACACCCGGAAGGAACGAAGTTCTTGTCTTGTCTTGTCTTGAAAAATCGTAGGTACTTACGCATCTGAATGATGATTTAAAGTTTTAGGTAAGTAGGTACCTACCTAATTGATCAGTCTCACTAAATTCATCTGATCTCTCTGCAGTTATGTTTTGTACAATTGTATTTTGTAATTTCCTCTTTCGTCCAAACCATTAACGAGGATAGACGTGTTACACTTTGCTCCGCAAACATCGACTAGCTGTACCACACCATAACAGTACATATTCCTGCGTGTGAGACGCGAGTGTTGCGTGAACTCAACTGTCTAGGAGGTGCGCCCCCGGCCGCCCGCACGACGAGAGGGAAAAAGACAGCCTACATAATTGCCATCCTGCTCCTGCGCCGCTGACCTTCAACGCGGAGACCGAATACAGGATAAGGTGATACTTACTATATTGCTATCTCGGTCCCGTTCCGCTATCCGCGGACTTAACGCAGAGTGCCTGTGTGAGGAGTACGGGCGCGATAATTGCTATCCCGTTTGCACCCCGCATTGTAACGTCTGCGAGATCTAAGGCCCGTTGAGAACCGCGGTAACGCGCTACGTTTGCCATACTTTACCGGATACAAGCTACAAAGTTGCTACACTTTCTTCACTGGCGCGCGATTTACCGTTGTATTACCATAACAACTATTGAACCAAATATGGACAAATCGCTCTCGGAAACTGACATCAATCAAGCAGATCTTAATACACCCCCCAACTATGTATTCCAACGCAATAAGCGAAGTAGAGAAGATATGGAAGGCTCAATTGTCAAGGAATTTGCTGAGTTCAAGGAGGAAGTAAGAAAAATGCTGAGTGGCTTCGCTGAAAAGCAAGGGCAAGACATTCAGCGGATAATTGATTCGTCTTTGAAAGAAATCCAGCAAAGTAATATCAAGCTGGTGGATTCAATTGAGTTTCTCACTGGCCAATATGATGACCTAAAAAAGAAACATGATGTTTTGGAGAACCAAGTAAAGGAGGATAGGTCTTATATAAAAATTCTAGAAGATAAGATAGAATCCTTTCAAACCAGCAATCAGAAGACTAATTTTGTCATAAAAAATGTGCCCAGAAAGACAAAGGAAGCAAAGGAGGATCTAGTTGACATGGTTATGTGTCTTTCCAAAAACCTAGACTGTGCCATTAGCAAGCATGATATAAAAGACATATATAGAGTACGTGGGAAAAATGGTGAGAACCTTAATACGCCAATAATAGTGGAGACCGGCTCTACCTTGCTTAAAACGGACATCATGAAAATGGGTAAGGCTTTGGCTATAAAAACAAATTCCAAGTTATGTTGTAAACATCTAGGCCTCAAATCAGATACAGATATTCCCATATTTCTATCTGACCACCTAACTCCGAAGAGTTCCCGGCTTCACTTTTTGGCGCGCGACCTTATCAAGTCAGGAGAGTTTAAATTCTGTTGGACTGCATATGGCAAGGTTTTACTTAAAAAGGATGAGCAGTCCCCAACCATACTTGTCACGAGCGAACAGCAGATACATCAACTTAAATTAAACAAATGACTAGTAACTTCTTGTCATATTATATTACGTATCAGTAACATTATTGGGGAGGCAAACGTAACTATTTTGTTGAGATTTTTTGTTACCTTTTGTTATTTTATTGTGTTCTCTTTAGAAATATCTTTATTCGTGATTATTTTGTACGCTCACACTACAATACTACACATAGCCAACCACTACTTACCTACACATAACACACCCACTTATTTTTCACTACATTCACACAGCAATTACTCGCACACAGTCAATTATAGTACCCATTCATTCACTCTGATATATTCCGTAGATGCCCTTTCATTCCACACCTGTATAACATTACTAACTCTTAAAATTAAAATTCGCTTCCACAAAAACCATTACCAAATATCACGTTATTTCTATTATTGCCAAACTACATATAATGAATAACCAACTACAAACCCTAGAAGATATTGATGATCTTCAAATTGCGCGTAGTATTGAATGTGATTGCATGGATTTCACTAGACTGACGAATATAAAAAGAACTGATTTTACTGTCATTTCTCAGAACATAAGAAGCATTTCGTGCAATTTTGACAACTTTATAATTACTCTATCGACTTTTAATTTTGAAACTGATGTCATTATATTAAC
The DNA here is from genome assembly GCA_905332915.2 of Hecatera dysodea. NCBI lineage: Eukaryota > Metazoa > Arthropoda > Insecta > Lepidoptera > Noctuidae > Hecatera > Hecatera dysodea. The sequence goes on along the minus strand of HG995317.1, from coordinate 4,733,260 downwards.
GGAATGCAGATTGAGCTCTGAAAAACCTATACCACATCTATATAATTATTCCTCCTACGTTACCACACATCACCAAAACCAGAATGACGGTGTTGTGGTATACATAAAAAATAATTTAAAATCTAAAGTAACGGAAATTAAACTAACGCATGCGTCTTGCCTTCAAGTTGAAATATTCAATAACACTGTTTTGTGCATTTATCGATCGCCAGCTAACGCGAACTCAGAGAGTTTTTTAAATTCTCTAAGTACCCATATCGATACCATAAACCCCCAGAAAAATATAATAATAGCGGGTGATATAAATATTAATATTAAACAAAAGGATACTGAATCGACTCACGACCAAAAAAACAGACTTAATTACCTCAATACACTATCCCAGTATGGTATACTGCCTGGTCATACATTGCCTACTAGAAATGAAAACTGTTTGGACCACTTTATGCTAAAGTTAAATAAACATAAGATATCCGCCTTCATTGCCATTTTGCAAACAAGCGTTACAGATCACTTTACCACCTTTCTGTCCCTTTCAAAAATAAAAGATTCCCCAATTGTGAACAAGACGAAATCCTTCATTGACTTTGAGAACGCATATAAGTATCTACTTGAAAGTAAATTATCTGATTTACTTTTTTGCAACGATCCGGAATCCCTGACAAACCTTCTTATATATAAACTATCAGAATCGATTAATAAAAATACTACCCTTGTAAAAATTCCAAATAGTAAGCGCATTATCAAGCCATGGATTACCCCAGGCCTTTTAAGATGTATCAGGAACCGCAATAAATTGCAAAAAGATAGTAGAAAAGAACCTTACAGTGAAATATTAAAAATAACGTTTATAAGATACAGGAACTATTGCAATAACTTAATAAAAAAAGTAAAAAGAAAGTACGAAAGAGAACTAATAATTAAATCAACTAATAATAATAAATTACTTTGGAAGAATATAAAAACTATTACCTACTCTAATAAATGTAAAAGTGACAACACAGAATTATTAAATATTAAATCATCTCCATTAGAATCTGTTAACTACATAAATGGTTATTTTGCCAATATTGGTAAAAACCTTGCACTAAAAGTCCAACCACGTATAAAACGTAATCAACGGGACCGTCATCTCTCTCCAACGCGTCAACCTAACTCATTTGTACTGTTGGACACGGATATAAGTGAAGTTAACCTTATCCTCGCGAGTCTTAAGACCGACAGTGCACCTGGATGGGACAACGTTTCAACTAATTTTTTGAAGTACATACGCAAGGATGTTGTTCCCGTTATTACTCATCTCGCCAACCTTTGTTTTAGTCAAGGAATCTTTCCTGCTGCTTTAAAACAGGCTATCATTACGCCAGTATATAAGTCTGGAGACAGAGACGATGTCGGTAACTATAGGCCTATATCTGTCCTACCTGCAATTTCCAAAATAATCGAAAAACTTATTAACATAAGGCTACTTAAATATCTAAATGATTTTGATATAATATCTGACTCTCAATTTGGCTTCCGGCAAAGTATGTCTACCGAGAATGCAGTTGCGGCGCTTAGTGCGCTAATTACTGAACAACTTGATAGCGGCAAGAAATGTGTAACTGCTTTCCTAGATTTAAAAAAGGCCTTCGACACCGTCTCTGTCCCACTCTTAGCAAATAAGCTAGAAGCTATTGGAGTTCGTGGGCTGCCGTTAAATCTTCTCAAAGATTATCTCAGCAATCGAAAGCAAAGGGTTAGAGTGGGTCAGTATATTAGTGGGGACACGGCAGTGTCCTACGGAGTCCCCCAAGGGAGCGTATTGGGGCCCACATTGTTCCTTATTTATGTAAACGAACTCTGTAACATGCGTATTGCAAACGCAAGAATTTTTTCGTACGCTGACGACACTGCAGTAGTGTTCACGGGTAACTCTTGGCGAGATGTTCAGCTTAGCGCAGAATTGGGATTATCTGAGATCGCTGAATGGCTGGGACGAAATTTGCTCACACTGAACATATCTAAAACTAACTACATATGTTTCAGTGTGTGCAATCGTACACAACCCGGTATTGAATTTAAACTTAAAGTTCACCTATGCGATGCTGGAAGACACTCACACTGCAGCTGCTCAACTATAAACAGAGTACCTCATATCAAATATTTGGGTATTATTGTCGATCAGAGATTGTCTTGGCACCCCCACATTGATCAAGTTGCTAACAGAATCAGAAAACTAAGCTGGATTTTCAGGACACTTAGACATATAATACCTAAAAATGTATGTACTCCTTCAGGCAGGAACAAAAACTTCCTTAATATGATATATTTAGCGCTTGCACAATCAGTATTGCTATACTGCATCCCTATTTGGGGGGGAGCTTCAAAAACAAAATTTTTAGAATTAGAGCGAGCACAACGGGCTCTCATCAAGTGCATGTATTTTAGAAAACGGAGATATTGCACTGAAAAACTTTACCAAATTAGTAACCTTTTAACGGTCCGGAAGCTTTACATTACTCAAGTTGTTCTCACAACTCATAAAGCACTAACCTATGATCCCAGAGTATTGGCTAGACGAAGAAAAGACATTATATTAAAAATACCACAAACAAAAACACGATTTGCTAGTATTCAACTTTGTAAACGATCTGCTCAGCTTTATAATGCTATAAATAAACACATTTACATCTACCCTAAGAATTGTTATGAATGCAAAAAAACACTAACGGAATGGATAGGAAAGCTAACCTATGGCGAGGTTGAATCACTTCTACAAAAGACACACTAACACTCACCTTCACGCACATACACACACACACACACACACACACACATTACACATACCCTCATTCACTCAATTCACCATGTTTTTGTTTATTGTTTGTTTTTGTTTTTTGTGTTTTTTGATTATTTTACTCGTATTGTATAGTTTACACTTCTTGTTTTTGAAGGAGCGGAGTTTCCTAATACAGGCATCTTTTGCTTAAAAGGAGGCTCCAATCTCAAATTTGTTGTACGTTTTTATAAAAAAAAAAAAAAAAAAAAAAAAAAAAAAAAAAAAAAATTTCTTTCTCTCACGATATTCTCTACATCTTTGTGCATTTGTCTTTTTCCTTGATGTTAAAGTTTGTACCTAAGTACCTAGTCGATGCTTTAGTATGAAATAAAAAATTGTACATGTACATACAGACACACACACACACACACACACATATAAATATATCAAACATAACTGCTTAACATACCCATCCAAATCGTGAATTCGTGACCTCACTAACAGCTGCTTAACTCCACCCATACTTTTCGCAACCTTGCCAACAGTTGCTTCACACACCCATCCAAATCGTGACCTCACTAACAGCTGCTTAACTCCACCCATCCTTTTCGCAACCTTGCCAACAGTTGCTTAACACACCCATCCAAATCGTGACACAAAAATACAAACATCCGAATTGAGAACCTCCTCCTTTTTTAGAAGTCGGTTAAAAAATGTCGTTACAACTTTTCGTATGATTTTTTTCCGTCTAGCCCCCTTTCACAACGCGCGATAAGGAACTTCGTTCCAATAAACAAACTATCGGAAACCTGTGTCTCCTATTTGCCCTACCACACGGCAACTACCTACTACACACACAGATCAGTATTAAGCAAAAGATACCTACGCAGTCGCGTACACGCCTGCATTACTTAAATCAAAACACAGGTACCTACTACACAATCAACTATTCTAAAACGAGTTAAATAAAATCCGAAGTCTTTACTAGCTTAGAAAACTGGACAGGCTCTTGCACATATATAGGTACTAGCGGCCCGGTACGTGCTTCGCTACGTATAAAGTGAAATTAAAAAAAAAATGGAACATCAATTTTTTTTATTATTGAAGAAAATGAAGAACCTCTCGGTCGATTTTGTGCAAACTTCACGTAAACCATCTACTAAATAGTCCGAACAAAGCCTAAATATTTGGTTTGGATAGGTGAGCCCGTTCTTGAGTTATAAAATTACAACGAAAAGTGGCATTGATTTTTATAGATATAGATATGTATATGTACGACATATATATAATATATGTGTGCGAGACTCTTTGTCCAGTTTCCAGGTTCTAAGTATAATAGTCATAGAGAGGTGTCTTTTCTAAAAATACGTAAAGAAAACAAAAAATATTGGACTTAGAGAAAATAACTTTGAAACTGAGCAAGTAATAACAGTCAACAAAGACAATAACAAGCCGCTCAGATCCAATTGATACAACGGGGCAAAGGCGGATTCACGCGGCTTAATTCTCTATTTGTATTAGCAATAAGGCACAATATCGTGTTTCATTTCACTCAGTGTTCCGACGGACATGAAGGAAATAGAATTGACATTGAAAGATAGAAGAGCTACCTACTTTTAAAGTTTCTATTGTATTAAAAGTTTTATTGTTTCGGGATCTGATAATTATGTACCAAAAACATATTAACATTTTTTTTTTCAATTATCATTTTTATATGTAACATACAAGATTTAAGAAAAAAAATGTTATTTGATTTACCTTAAAATGAAACAACTGAACGTTTATTTAGTAGGTAACGATTGTAGCTCGAGACACTTTAGGTAGTGACAAGAAAATTTGAGTAAAGCGCCATCTACTGCAAAGAGTTCTAAATAAACAGCATGACAGTCTTCTACTTTCAACTACTTCTAAAGTTCGAATTGAAGTAAAAGGCTTAATTTATAGTTTTTGTTGAAAGTACGTGATTTATGAGTGTAAATAGCTAAATCAACATTAAACAAGGAAGTTTTGATTTTTACTTAGCTTACTTCAGCCAAAATCGATCGTATAACGCTTTTTAGTGATTGTTAATTTCATTATTGTTACCTATGCTGCCATCTATGATTTATTTTTACTAACTAATTATACTTTGTTCGAGTTGAGACCCCATGCCCTGACATTGTGTGCTTAATCTGCGACGCTCTTGCTGTCCAGCTCTATAATCTGGCTTAGAGCACGTCTATTACTACTGCCACTAACTCACCTCTGGTCAGTATCACGATATTCGGCACCTTGACATTGTCCGGTGACTCTGCGACGCTCTTGCTGTCCATCTCCACAATTCAGCTGAAGGGCGTGACTATTACCACTGCTACAAACTCACCTCTGGTCAGTATCACGATATTCGGCACCCCCATGACATTGTCCGGTGACTCTGCGACGCTCTTGCTGTCCACCTCCACAATCCTGCTGAGAGGCAGCGCCTCATCGCTGGAACCTTCTGAATCGCTTCGAGTGCACTTGGTCTGACGTTTCTTTACACGCTTCCTGAATCTGTAAAGATGGTATGGATTAGAGAGGTTATTGAAACTTTTTTTTAGTAGCCGGTACTGTCCTACAGCTGGGTTGGGTGAATGCCTTCCCTAAGTCCTTTTAAGAATTATTTTCCGTACCAGACCCCACGGTACGCGTCCAGGTCGTCGCGCCAATTCTTTTATGGCACGCTTCGGCGGCGCGGCGCCGTCCATCTTCGAAACTATGTTTTATTTTTTGTTTAATTTCCTTGTTTCCTCCACCGGCAAAGCCTGCGTGAATGTCGGAAATTATTCCAAGGGAACACATACTCCTTGGATAAAAAGTAACCACTATGCTATTCCAGAATTTGAATAAGATACGGAACCCTTTTTTTCTGGATGGGAAATCATCAAATGACTTCTCCCGCTTTGGGCGGAGCGGAAGGGAACGTCAGACTCTTACTGACTAAAACCCACCCGTGATCCTCCTAGTGCCCTTTGCGTTCCAGGGCCGCGGTGACTCTTTCGAACAAATTCCTGCACCCTAGCAGGCACTGATCCTATGGGGCCCCGTCTTCTTTGCTGACAACTCTGTGAGGCGCGCGTGGAATACGACGCGCCGTCGACCCGGACCTGGTTGTTATCGGACGGCGAGCCACCCATAGCTCGCAGGTACGGAACTCTTGTTGGGGAATTTGTTCGAAAGAGTCACCGCGGCCCTGGAACGCAAAGGGCACAAGAAGGATCACGGGTGGGTTTTAGTCAGTGAGAGTCTGACACTCCCTTCCGCTCCGCCCAGAGCGGGAGAAGTCATTTGATGATTTACACCATCCAAAAAAAAAAGTTAGGGAACTCTTCGTGTGCGAGTAGTCTTCGTGTTTGCACTTGATCGATTTTATTGATGTGTCTGGTAATTTTAACACAACAATACACGGCATCAACGCGGGCCAAGCCGTGGACATAAGTTTCACGGTTGGCGCAGTGGTTGAACGATTGGCTGCTGCGCTACATGTCGTGGGTTCGATTCCCGCACGGAACTAATATTTGTATGAACTACAGATAGTTGTTCCGGGTCTGGCTGTTTGTGTATGTGAGATTGTATGTTTGTGAACGCACCCACGGCACAGGAGAAATTCCTAGTGTGAGGCAATTTAAAAAAAAAAAGAAAAACAAAACAAAACGATAAAAAAACTAAGTTAGTTGGTAAGTCTGGTCTCTAACGTATCACAGGCATGCCAAATGTTATGCATTGTAGATTAATACAATACTGCTGTCACACAATACCATGACATTCCGATTCAAATGATTATAACATAAACAAAGCAATAGATGGTTTGTTAAGGCATTTGCTCTTTTTTAAATACCTACGTTTAATATACAGCTAATAAAACCGTAGACTCGCCCAATCGTCCCGTGTCTGTATTAAGTATTTTTGCATAAAAAAAACTTTTTACAAAAAAATACAACCGACTTTTACACAAAAAATCAAAAAAGTGCAAAATAACTTTAATTTCGGAACTCGGTGTTTGTGGTTTATTTTTCGTTTTTTGAACACCGACTTCCGAAATTAAAGTTATTTTGCACTTTTTTGATTTTTTGTGTAAAAGTCGGTTGTATTTTTTTGTAAAAAGTTTTTTATTTTTCACTTTTTAGTGGTGCCTACACCCCCTCCCCTCCCCCACCTAAACGAACCAATCACATTGGTGTAAAAAAACGTACAGCTCCTTTGCAGAGTAAACTAAGAGGTCGTCAAAGTAGACAAAGTACATATTTTTTTTAGATTTTTCGAAAACCGCTTGGTTCAATTCGATAAAATTTTCATGGGACCATTCGGGAAGTATACCCTTTCCAACAAAAAAAGAATTTTTCAAATCGGTTGACAAGCGACGGAGTTATGCGCGAACAAACATAAAAAAAAAAAAAAAAAATACAAACATCCGAATTGAGAACCTCCTCCTTTTTTAGAAGTCGGTTAAAAATATCTGAGATATGTTAGAAAAAACAAATAGAACACCACAATTAACATTTTGATACTTTTGTCTGCTTATTGAAATATCTAAAATCTAAATACTTATACATATTGAGAGTTATTTGAAGTTTTATAAAACTTTTAGCAACAGACTTCCAAAAAATACAACCGACTTCTACACAAAAAAAAAACGAAAAGTACAAAATAACTTTAATATCGGAACTCGGTGTTTGTGGTTGCTTTTTAAACGACTTCTAAAAAAGGAGGAGGTTCTCAATTCGGATGTTTGTATTTTTTTAATGTTTGTTCGTGCATAACTCTACCGATTTGAAAAATTCTTTTTTTGTTGGAAAGGGTCCCAAATGGACCCATGAAAATTTTATCGAAATCGAACAAGCGGTTTTTTGTTAATTTCAATAAATGATAGCAAATCTGTCGGGATAGCTGAAATCGCATGTTTGTTTATTGTTTACACCAATTTATACCACGTACGCTGTGATGGGTATGTTTAGCTGGGAGTGAAACACTAAAAAGTGAAAAATAAAAAAACTTTTTACAAAAAATAAAACCGACTTCTAAACAAAAAAACCAAAAAGTGTAAAATAACTTTAATTTCGGAAGTCGGTGTGTTTATTTTTTGTAAAAACTTTTTACAAAAAATACAACCGACTTCTAAACAAAAAAAAAAAAACAAAATAGCAACCAAAAACACCGAGTTCCGAAATTAAAGTTATTTTGTAGTTTTTTTTGTTTGTTTAGAAGTCGGTTGTATTTTTTGAAAAAAAAATTTTTTTTTCGTTTTTCGAACACCGACTACACACTACTCAGACTCACCGTTTCCTCGGCCTCTTATAGACGGCGCCAGCCTTCTTCAACTTGGTTTCTTCGTTATTGTTGTTATTGATGTACTTCTCGCATGTGACTGCTGGCTTCTGTGCCTCCTCACTGCTTGAGATCGAGTCGGTCTTGTCGCACGCGAACAAGTCCGTTTCGTTGCTGAGGTCGTTGCTGTCGATTTGATCGCTGGAAATAAGTAATATTACAGTTGGATCCGCTTATAATGACATCGAAGGGAAGTGAAAAATACGTCATACTAAGCGGACGTCATAAAAAGCGTAATCTTAGGAACTAAGCTAATTCCCATCTTTGTTAGGTATTTTTTGTATTATGGAGATAAACAAAAAATTGTATATTGATAGTCGTAGATCAATCTAAACAAAGTGAGGAACAAATTCGGTCTCATGTCCCCAATTATGTTTGGTTATAGTGATCACCCAACATAATTTCTGAAAAAATACAACCGACTTTTACACAAAAAATCAAAAAAGTGCAAAATAACTTTAATTTCGGAACTCGGTGTTTGTGGTTGCTTTTTAGTTTTTTGAACACCGACTTCCGAAATTAAAGTTATTTTGCACTTTTTTGATTTTTTGTGTAAAAGTCGGTTGTATTTTTTTTGTAAAAAGTTTTTTATTTTTCACTTTTTAGTGGTACCTACACCCCCTCCCCTCCCCCACCTAAACGAACCAATCACATTGGTGTAAAAAAAACGTACAGCTTCTTTGCAGAGTAAACTAAGAGGTCGTCAAAGTAGATAAAGTACATATTTTTTTTAGATTTTTCGAAAACCGCTTGGTTGATTTCGATAAAATTTTCATGGGACGATTTGGGAAGTATACCCTTTCCAACAAAAAAAGAATTTTTCAAATCGGTTGACAAGCGACGGAGTTATGCGCGAACAAACATAAAAAAAAATAAAAAATACAAACATCCGAATTGAGAACCTCCTTCTTTTTTAGAAGTCGGTTAAAAATAGGTCATAATAAGCGATATGTCAATAAATGAAGTCATTATATCCGCACTTTTTTAAAGAATTTAATATGTAAACCAAAATGAGCTCTGTTTTACTTCATATTAAGCGGTTGGTCATTATAAGCGGCGTCATAATAAACGGATTTCACTAGGTGGCAAGAATACTTTATCCGCCATGATAAAGGATAGGTATTTATTTTGTAAGTAGGTTGTCAATAACACTTTTACACGTTAATCTTTTTTGTCGTTATAAACTAGATGAAGCCGGTGTTTCCTTGCCGACTACCCTGAGAAGAAAAACCGAAACAAACTCAGAGATCAGTCTCTTTTGAAGTCCATACAAATGCACTGGTCAAATCATAAGAGAACCATGTAGGTTGAGATCTGAAGTGGCCTTTTGAGGAAAGTACCACACAGATTTCAGTGGACCTGTCCAAACAGTGCAAGCATTTGTCAGTTACCGTGTAGCTCAAACTTAGAACTTTCAAGAGCTCAACGATTTGATGAACAAATGACCGCACAGGTCAAGGTTAAGTAACAATTGCTGTGGTTTTTCTTGGCTTTACTTGATCAGGCCAAATATTAAAAATCACAAGACCCCTGTATCAGTAAGCACATCGAGTCATTGGTTTGTAGATATTTAACGGTCATTATGGGCTAAACTAACTGCTCAAAGCAATCAATGATCGGGTACCCAAGCAATGTATTTTTGACAAAAAATAGATAATCCAATTGTATGAGGACCATCGCTGCGAGGAACTATGCCGTTGAGCTACGGATCTTCACCGATGGATCAAAAACAGGTACTGGCACGGGTGCGGGAATCTTCTCGGAGGATCTCAACATTCACATAGCCACACCATTGGGGGCCCATAACACAGTTTTTAAAGCTAAATGCATGGGCATTTCCCTGGCGGCCTCAACCATTCTGAACAGGGAAGTTAAGGACCAATCAATACGCATACTTTCGGACAGCATGGCCGTCCTGCAAGCTCTGAGCAGTCACTCAGTTAACTCTGGGCTGATCCTCGAGTGTCTGAACCAGGTTGGTATTTACAACAAATTAACCATGCATCAAGGGACACAGCGAATCCCGAGGCAACGGCGCAGCGGACTAATTCGCTAGAAGGGGCTCGAGTATGGTAGCGATGGGACCCGAACCCACCGTACCGCTCCCTTTCGCGTATTTATGCAATCTGGCAAGGAAAGTTATTAGAGATAAACATCACGACCAATGGGCTTACCATGGTGAGTGCAGGCAGGACAAAGAAGCACTTCCCTCTATCGAAGGCCGCTTCACGAAACAATCCCTAAGACTGACCAAACAACAGTTACGTACAGTCACAGCTGTCACAACTGGCGACGGGTCTTTTAATAAACACCTCTATGTCATAGGAGTCACTGACAGCCCGCTCTGCAGAGCCTGCATGGAGGAGGATGAGACTGCAACACATCTGCTTCTGAGCTGCCCCGTAGTTGCGGATTACAGAGCTAAGTACTTCGGAAACCCAGGTACCCTCTTTGAGATAGTTAGCAACACCATGGCCTTGCTGGCCTTCCTAGGGGACCTGGGGTGGACCGAATGACATATTTGTCCCACCTGCACGCAAAATACGCGCTTACTCGTGGAGTTGCGGAAACTACTATACATACATGGGCAACTGCTTCAAAAGAGTCAAAAGAGTTAAGCATGCAAATAAAAAGGAGTCCTTAATACATGTTTACTTCCAGTCATCTTCTCTATTATCATCTAGAACGCTGTGGAGAGAAGCATGCTAGGAATTAGAAAGTAGGACAGAGTTAGTTGCAGCACAATAAGGAAAAACACTAAAGTAGTTGACATAACTACACAAATTGATCAACAAAAGTGGAGATGGACGTGTCACATGATACGTAACAAAATTGACAATGACTGGTATCCCAAAGATGGCAAGAGAAGCAGGGGTGCCAACAAACAAAATAAGAGGAAGACCTTGAAGGGTAGCTCATGATAGGAATCGGTGTAAAATGTTGGAGGAGGAGGCTATGCCAAGAGGCACAGAGCTTCGAGGACATACTTTGAGCTCAGAATAAAGAGGCTCATCATCATCATGGGTGACTTCCCATATTTGACTAGAAGCAAGACTAAATGACTTTAGCCTTGCCTAGTGGTATTGTATCTAGTTCGTAGGTTGTGAAAGTCAGGTAGATAGTTGCTCCACCTTTTTATTACACCCCAGTGTTCCTTCCCACATTTGCACCGGGGATCGTGGGAACTAGTGCGCCTTCCACGATCTCCGGCTAGTGCCGGCCCACCTCTGCGGGCCATCTCAGGCTGGCGGGGAGAGTGAGGTGTGCTCCCCCCGCCACGTTCAGAAAGGGAGCGCACGTGGCACTGTTGCGCTGCCGCCTCGCCTTTTTATTCCAAACCCAACTAAGTAAAGCTGGGTTTGTTCTCAGTATTGCCAGGTACAGTGAATACTAGTACAGTGGATTTCATTTATTATAACCTTGGTTGTAGCAACCATTTGGCTATAGCGACTTTGGATTTAACACTGAGTTCGGGTATAGCGACTGTCTTTAATGAATAATTTATAAGAAATTCCTAGAAATTTCCATGTAGATATTGCCACTGGAGTCACAAAGACTTTCTTATCTTTTGTTTACATTCACACAGATGGTCAGCAAATGTGGAAACCATTTTGTTAATGAATATTAGCTATGTAGGTAGGTAAGCGTATGTTTCGGAGTTATAATTATGGTTCTTGTACATATTATCTCTTTACCTTTGCCTGTAACGACTTCCGGATATAACAACAACATTAGAGTCGTCCCTTCATCATCGTTATAACCAAAATCCACTCTAGTAGGTATCTAATATTTAGCAAGAGCCTATTTATTTGACCCCTATAACCCAGTTACTGGGGTACTCGGTACCCTTTGTAAGCCTAGTTAGACAGCGTTATAGAATAATAATCATGTGCATGTTTCTCAGAAGTGATAAAAACATTTTGGAACTGTATTGAATATCTTCAGTCTAATAGATGGGTGAAAAGAATTTCAAAAGACGTGAAGCAATCATAGTAATGATCTCATTATGTTTTATGATGTAAATTAAATATTTACACATAAAACGCACTATATTAATTCTTAATTAATCACTTTAATAAGTAATTTCTATGCATAAAATTGAACAAAATAAGTGTTAAAATATTCTCATAATATTCCAGCCTGCATAGACAGAGTGTTAAATTTTCAAATATCATTCTAACTTTATGCAAAAGAAACTTGAACATTGTTGACAGAACCAAATTGTGAAATATGTCCTTGAAAACTACCAATGGATTTCATATTCAAACTCATTAGAAATCAGCTTACCAAATATTGTAATACAGTGTAGGGATAAGATATACATAAATAAATACCAAATAGATGGTGGATCTAGTGTTAAAATAAAAAAATATGGTAAAAATAAGATGTAAGTTTTACCTGTGATCCGACACATCACTCTGTGCTTCTGTCTCCAATTTCTTTATTTGAAACGTTATATTTATCCTTTTATATATCTCCTCAGTTATATTCCGACATTTTTCGTATTTAGAATCCAGCCGATCACCAGGAACCGACCAGATATCTTTGTTATCTCCCAAAGCAGACATTTTGGGAGTTTCACACTGCTAACAAGATTCCTATTGGATAATTAATGAAGATTTCCTGTTCCTTATTCCCTTTAGACGGTTTTCACAACGACAATTGAGCAACACAGCCATATTTGTGACGGCAAACGGATAAAGTTTTATGTCGAAACGGTCAACCACTGCCGCCTATAAAACCGAGCTCAAATAAGCTTGTCTGACCACTTTTCACACTTGTTTCTAACAAAGAACAATAAAAACACGCCTTATACGCTACTTAAATGCGTTTTCCACACCCAGCTCACGCGAAAACACGAAGAAATTGCTGTTTCCCAAACAAAGGACTTTATATCAACAATTTTATGGCTCCATAAACCCGTCACAAGCACAGATATTTGCAATTAAATTACTCTGGACATGAAATAAGCTCTAAGACTAGATAAAATTATGGTTGTTACTATTAACACAGTATATTAACAATAATTAAACAAATAACAATAAAAATAAAAACTAAGTTGCCTTCCGGCTTTTTTTTAGATTTCTTGACGTTTTTAATAGAGTGTTGCTCAGTGTTGCCAGTCGGTCATGTCAGAAATAACCTGAAATATAAAAAAATGTAACCTTTTTGTATAAAAAATAACCTTTCATATTTTTTTACTGGAAAGGTATTATAAGTTGATAGAATATAATATTATTTGTACTGATTTACAGAAACATCGGTAAGTATTTGAGCACTTGCCCGCATTTCTTGATTTATTCATATTGATCCTTTTTTTTTTTTTTGGATGGGAAATCATCAAATGACTTCTCCCGCTCTGGGCGGAGCGGAAGAGAGTGTCAGACTCTTACTGACTAAAACCCACCCGTGTTCCTGCTTGTGCCCTTTGCTTTCCAGGGCCGCGGTGACTCTTGGGAACAAATTCCGCAACCCTAGCAGGCACAGACCCTATGGGGCCCCGTCTTCTTTGCTGACGGCTCTTTGAGGCGCGCGTGGAACACGACGCGCCGTCTACTCGGGCCTGGTTGCTATCGGACGGCGAGCCACCCATAGCTCGCCATCCGCAGGCCCGCGCCTACGGTGGCCGGGAATCACCCTGCATTTCCCGACGCCCGGGGCGTCTCCTTCTGTTGCGGCGGCTGGAGCGAGAGGTTTCCCTCTTTCGCACGCGTTCCGCCTCCTCTGCTTCGCAGAATGAGGCGACCGCTTCCCATGCCTCCTCACTCCGGACCATGGCTTGAACCAGGGCCGGACCCGAGAGGTCGCCGCCGCCGATCGCCTCGACGAGGACACGGCGGTGCTCCGCCCAAGCAGGACATACCTCCACCGTATGCTCCACCGTGTCCTTCGGGCGATCCACACAGTGATGACACCCGGACGTGTCCTCCCGCTGGATCCGACACAGGTACCTCCCGAAACAGCCGTGTCCGGTGAGCACCTGCGACAGGCGGAAGGTGAGGACGCCGTAGCGTCTCTTCAGCCACTCCTCAAAGAGCATTCAAGGTTTTTGTTCTACTACTGCTAACGAAGCTTACCAACATGAAAAATTCTAAAACGAGCGTTCCGTTTCACGTTGCTTTTATGTAAAAAATTAAAAGTTAATTCTACAAATCCCGAAAAATCACCTAAAAGTAACCTTTTCGTTAGTGTAACCTAAAAGTAACCAATGCAGTTCAAAAATCACCTAAAAGGTTACAAAAGTAACCTTCTGGCAACACTGGTGTTGCTGCTTGTTTGATTAATTGCACATAATTTTAATATAATTTTTGCCATAGACAACCTTATTTTTATTTGGAACAATGAAATCATGAGGCTGGAGAAAATAGAGTTTTGCGGAGGGCAACATCAGAAGAAAAGTTTTGCAACATTATGCCTTTCGTACAGAAACCATTCTCAAAAAACAATTTTATTTAAATTTGTGTTTAGGATAAACAAGAATAAATTATGCGAAACAAATCTCGTACTAAATAAGTAATTAATTGTCAATTATCATTGATACCACCACAGCCACTACAAAAAGAGAATAATGGACAAAAAAAAATGAAAGGCAGGTTTGAATTTCTGGGCGAAAAAGTATAAAAAACATAGAAATTCCCGCCAAACAAATGTCAAACGCCATATTTGATAATGTTTGTCGGTTCGGTTTGTTGTTATTCTATCCTATCACGGCTATCACTATTCAGATGACTTGCGATTCTAATGTAATTTCTACAGTTTCTTCCTAATTATTTACGTCAAATTTAGTTTCAAATCATTATTTTAAATGTTAACGTGATGGCTTAAATCAAGAGATATTTGAGTGGTAAAAAGTGCTATCATGGCGCCACGTAAAAGTATTAGTAAAAGTAAGATTGTGGCTAAAATAGTGACTGGAAAGAAACTGCCGTGTGGTTTTTGCCAACGCGAAGTGGACGACGAGTTAACTTACGGAAAACTATACGCCATTGGAGACATACAATGCCACTATTTTTGTGTCGTAAGTATGATACTTTTCGTTTATTTTCAGTAAAGCTGGAATGATAG
The DNA here is from genome assembly GCA_905332915.2 of Hecatera dysodea. Lineage (NCBI taxonomy): Eukaryota > Metazoa > Arthropoda > Insecta > Lepidoptera > Noctuidae > Hecatera > Hecatera dysodea. The sequence continues at coordinate 4,718,091 of HG995317.1, read as the reverse complement.
GTACTTCTATTTTCAATTAGGTTATAGGGCAACAGCAATTTCTAGCTGTTACACTATAGGTACAGCATAAACACGCACACCTACGATTTAGGCCAATTTATAACCTTATTATCATGCGATAAATATAGGGCTGCCATCCGTCCGGGTTTCCCCGGATTTGTCTAAGCTAGGAGGCGTCCGGGTGAGGTTAAAGGTGTCCGGGTAAAACCCGGACATTTTTTGTGCCATTAATTTCAATCATCATAACAAAACTTCGATCGTAAGCCGTATACAATCTACTAGAAAATCCGGCGCTGCAAAATAGCAGACACTATAGTTTATTTTCTAAAAAAGCTGTAATAGATTATTTTTTTAAGAGTTTTTTTGTGTCTGTCTGGGAAAAAGAACTATTTCACCCAATTGTCCAGGGGTCTTAAAATTTAGTCCGGCGTCGGCAAATTCGGTGATGGCAGCCATAGATAAATACAATAAAATTATTGCTCCAGAATTTGTACTTTGTACAACTAGCCCCTAAGATGACCCACTGACCTGGGCCCCAAGTCTGCTATTTTTATAAATTTGTCATTCCAACACAATCCCATTGTCATTTTGCTAAAACTTTTTAATCTGCTAAATTCATAATGGTTTATCATAGGTCGGTCATCATAGGACATTTTCTCTGGCCTACCCTATCTCGAACCACTGCATGCCACTGCTCTGTGCCAAATTTCATCAATGTCTTGTCAGTAGTGGAATAGTTTTCTGAAAAACTGTCACTAGGCTTATCATTTTCTAAAAAACCTAAAAACTGAATTTTTTAAACCTAAAAACTGAATTTTACCCTGGTCAAAAGATAAACAGTGGCACAAAACGTTACAATGCTGTCAGCCTTTTGGGTACATTACCAGTGGCCAGCGATGCAGAGGAATTTTTCGCTGATATCTCTTAGACTATTTGTAGTTCTAGTTATTTTTGAGTATTTTTGTTATAAAGAAATAATTTATATTTCAGCTGTTATCCTCATGTCTGGTACAGAAAGGTAGAGATGAAGATGGACTATTTGGCTTTATTTATGAAGATATTCTCACTGAAATTGAGAGAGCTAAAAAACATGTGAGTATCCTTAAACTTCAATAATAGCTTGATATAATATCCCAGTGCAGGAAATAGGCTTGTTTTCATTATGTACTGAAATAAAAAAAAAACCATTGATAGACTTCTAATAAAATATATAGTTCAAATCCATAGTCTACACTAATATTATAAAGAGGAAAGATTTGATTGTTTTTTTGTATGCTTGTTTGTTTGCATTGAATAGGCTCCGTACAGGTGGGATAAATGTGTCATTCATTCCGCCCTAGCTGGGGCATATTATTGTTTCCAAGTGTTTATAATATGTACAAATTTCCAGAGATGTTCATACTGCAGCCGCGGCGGCGCCAACTTGGGCTGCTCCGTGTTACAATGCAGGAAGCAGTTCCACCTGCCGTGCGGGAGAGAACGTAATGCTGTTTCACTGTTCTATGGGAATTATAAGTGAGTGCTATCAAGGTTTATGTTTCCTGAACCTTTTTAATCAACACCTTGTGCTCTGAGGGACGCAATTCACATAAGCGGGCCAACAAAATCGGTTCAGCAGTATTTGTTGAATATAGTTGTTCAACAAATACTGCTGAACCGATTTTGTTAGGCCGTCCTGAATCCATAACATTTTTTTTTTTATTTGGCTAGTGTCGATCCGGTTTCTTCTTCTCTAAACTCCAAAACCCGACTAAAAGCATTAATTAATCCTTTGCGGAATTTGTTCGAAAGAGTCACCGAGGCCCTAGAACACGGCAGGCATTAGGAGGATCAAGGATGGGTTTTAGTCAGTTAGAGTCTGACACTATCTTCCGCTCCGCCAACATTTGATGATTTCCCATCCAGAAAAAAATGCATTTTTGTATAGTATTATAAATGCAAAAGATTTGTTTGTTACCAATTGACTTCTTAATGGCTACATGTGCATTTATGGATAAAATGGGATATAGGATATTGTTCTCCCGGGAGTAAGTTCTCTTGGGATAATTATCGACTTTGAAGCGGGCAAAGCCGCTTGCCGAAGCTAGTTTCAAATAAACCATGAAGGTTGGTCAAGTCAAAAACGTGAAGCAAGAAAAAACTTTTTACAAAAAATACTACCGACTTCTTCCGAGCTAAACACCTTGATTTGCTATCATTTATTGAAATTAACAAAAAACCGCTTGTTCGATTTCGATAAAATTTTCATGGGACCATTTGGGAAGTATAACCCTTTCCAACAAAAAAAGAATTTTTCAAATCGGTTGGCAAACGACAGTTATGCGCGAAAAAACGTAAAAAAAACAAACATCCGAATGGAGAACCTCCTTCTTTTTTAGAAGTCGGTTAAAAATAATGTGAAAGAAACTCCGAGAACACTTTTATTTAACTGATCAACTTTCCAGGTCATTCTGTCAGTCCCACGCGCCTAAACAGAACATTCCCGCCGCAATCATGGCGAAGGCAAAACAGCGCAGGATATGCGACAACAAGGCGAAGCGGAAAGATCCTAACTTCAGAGATTTGAAGGAGCTCTCTGTTACCTGCAGCGGGGAGGATAGTAAGTAAAACCTTTTTTTTTTGTTTTACTGCAACTCCTGATAGCCAGAATCAATATTGGAGACCACCAGATAAATGCCAAGTCAATACTTATAATAATTTATCATTTATTTCGGGTAACAAAGGCCAATAACGCTTTTATCGTGCCCATGTAACCCGATAAAAGTGACCGTGAAGTTCCTTGCTCTGCCATACCTCCCTTTTTTTTTTGGATGGGAAATCATCAAATGACCCCTCCCGCCCTGTGTGGAACGGTAGGGAGTGTCAGACTTTTACTGACTAAAACCCACCCGTGATCCTTCTTGTGCCCTTTGCGTTCCAGGGCGGCGGCGACTCTTTCAAACAAATTCCGCAACCGTAGCAGGCAACAACCCTAACAGGCGCCATACCTCCCTGCGATCATTAATGGAATAATAATAATTCATCATTTATTTCGTGTAACAAAGACCCATAACATAATTATATACCTTATAGACTCTATCATACATATTTATATAAACCACAAAAATATTAATAAAACATTGTACAAGAAGTCTTCCGCGGAATCGCCGATACACGACACCCTTAGGCCAAAACTTTTTTGTGTGATAATAAAAGCTTGTTTTGTTAAATTACGATATTATTTGTTCTTCCAGAATCGGAAACGGACATCCAATCAGTATGCGTGATCTGTTATGAGGCAGTGGACGGTTACCCAACCATCAACACGTTCTGGCCGCCCTGCTGCGCCAGAGACGCGTGGTTCCATAGGACTTGCTTACAGGTAATATACTGGCGACGGGAAGTGGCGACCGCGTACCGGAAGATGTAGCGTCGTGGAGTGGCGACCGCGTACCGGAAGACGCAGCGTTGTGGAGTGGCGACCGCGTACCGCAAGATGTAGCGTTGTGGAGTGGCGACCGCGTACCGGAAGATGTAGCGTTGTGGAGTGGCGACCGCGTACCAGAAGATGTGGCGTTGTGGAGTGGCGACCGCGTACCGGAAGATGTAGCGTTGTGGAGTGGCGACCGCGTACCAGAAGATGTGGCGTTGTGGAGTGGCGACCGCGTACCGGAAGATGTAGCGTTGTGGAGTGGCGACCGCGTACCGGAAGATGTAGCGTTGTGGAGTGGCGACCGCGTACCAGAAGATGTGGCGTTGTGGAGTGGCGACCGCGTACCGGAAGATGTAGCGTTGTGGAGTGGCGACCGCGTACCAGAAGATGTGGCGTTGTGGAGTGGCGACCGCGTACCGGAAGATGTAGCGTTGTGGAGTGGCGACCGCGTACCGGAAGATGTAGCGTTGTGGAGTGGCGACCGCGTACCAGAAGATGTGGCGTTGTGGAGTGGCGACCGCGTACCGGAAGATGTAGCGTTGTGGAGTGGCGACCGCGTACCGGAAGATGTAGCGTTGTGGAGTGGCGACCGCGTACCGGAAGATGTAGCGTTGTGGAGTGGCGACCGCGTACCGCAAGATGTAGCGTTGTGGAGTGGCGACCGCGTACCGGAAGTTGTAGCATTGTGTTACATACAAAAATACAAATCTTTCCTCCTTATAATATTAGTATACATATAGATAAGTATAGATTTGTTTTTGATTGCAGCGCATGGCCTTAAGTGCAGGCATGCACTATCTGAAGTGCCCCCTCTGCAATGATAAGGACAACTTCTACCAAGCGGTCGTCACGCAGGGTTACTACGTGCCTGACAGGTAAATACATACATATGTACTACTAGCAGCATCCCGCGGTTTACCCCGTATTCAGTAGCGTGCAGTGGTTCGAGTTAGGGTAGGCCAGAGAAAATGTCCAAATAAATTTAAAAAAATAACCACATTATTCAGTATTGATTTTTAATGAAATGAGTTTTTTTGTTTTTTTTTAAATAGCCTATTATAAAAATAACACCACATTTCAACCCTGAATGATTGGTGCGTTTTTTTTTTGGACATTTTCTCTGGCCTACCCTAACTCAAACCACTGCACGCCACTGCGTATTAGTTCCCGTTCCTGTGGGAATACAGAGATAAAATATAGCTTATATAACGAGTAATCGCTGATTATGTAGCTTTCCATTGGGTAAAAAATGGTTAAAATTTGTCAAGTAGTTTCGGAACTGCAGCAGTACATACAGACAAACAAAAAAAAATCTTTCCTCTTTATAATATTACATAGTATCGATGAACCAAAGTTCCAAACAAGGTCACTTTTTAAACTGACGTATCAATAACTGCCACTAACTAAGCCAGACTGCTTCAAAATATTTTTTCGAAGACCTTAAACGGTCTACCAAAATTCGTTTTCACTTTTGATGTCCAAAACTCTTGTTTGTGTGCCCACAAACTGTGTGCCAATACAAAGCTTTTTTTATTTTTATTTTCGTATTATGATACAGAACCTTTCGTGAGCCAGTCCGCACACACAGCCTCGCACTTGGCCGGTGTTTTAGGGTTCCTATCGTCTGTATGAAAAAACGGAACCCTCTTAGGATCACTTGTGTGTCTATCTCATCATCTGCCTAGCCTTTTCCCAACTACATTGGGGTCGGCCATGCCGGATTCAGCTGAATACCAGTATTTTACGTGGAGCGGCTGCCTACCAGAACTCCACAACCCATTAACTGGGGAACACGGTACTTCTTGGCAAGACTGGTGTCAGATTTTCTGGCTTCTGACAATCCGTAACGACTGCCAAAGATCTCCAAATGACAGCCGGGACCAAAGGCTTAACGTGCTTTCCGAGGCACGGAGAAGTCTCGTTATGTTAAGATGGTTACCCATCCACAGACCAATCTCGGCAAGCGTTGCTTAACCTAGAAGATCGACCCGTGCGGCTGTTATAATTTAGCCACGAGCTCCTCTCCTCGTGTGTCGTATCTGATTGTCTATTTCTCAGTACATTACAAGAAAAGTTTTAAGAAACCGATGGTTTAAAGGCGCATAACTTTATGTAATTAATTTCATCACCACTGCTCTGAAAACGGGAAGGAAAACATCGTGAGGAAACCGGCATGTCCTAGAACCAAACATTCGAAGACATTCAGCAACCCGCACTGAGCCCGCGTGCTGGATTACGGCCCATTCCCTCTCCTAGAGAGGAGGCCTGTGTCCCAGCAGTGGGAACGTTAAAAGGCTGATTATGATGGCTTCTCAAGGTAGTCAGCTAGGAAACACCAGCCATATCTAGTTTAAAACGAACAGAAAAAAATATAAAAATAACACGCCAGTCATATCAAAAAGTGAACTAAAAAATTTGTGATTTTATGGTTGAACTTCGTCCGCGTGGAATTGTAACTACCCCCCGATTTTAAATCATTTCATTGGTGCTCCGCTCCTATTGATCTTAGCGTGATGATATATAACCTATAGCCTTCCTCCATAAATGGGCTATCTGATACTGAAATATATTTTCAAATCGGACCAGTAGTGCCTGAGATTAGTGCGTTCAAGCAAACAAACAAACAAACAAACTCTTCAGCTTTATATATTAGCACATAGATTAAGATAGATGGGCACTTACATACGTGAACCCTGCCAACACACCTTTTTTGGGCTGTCGTGTAAATAAAATTGACGTTAAAAAGTGTTATTTACCTATGTACAACCTACCTCATCACTAAATAGTATAAAACAAAGTCGCTTTCTCTGTCCCTATATCCCTATGTATGCTTAAATCTTTAAAACTAAGCAACGGATTTTGATGCAGTTTGTTTTTAATAGAGTGTTTGAAGAGGAGGGTTTGTATGTCATAGTAGAGAAAACATTAGTATGTACCTATATTGCATCCGTTGCGAAGCCGGGGCGGGTCACTAGTACAAAATAAATGTATTTATAATTGAAACCTTTACAGAGATGCAGCCTGGGAGTTGGAACAGAACGCCTTCGCGGAGATCTACGAGCGCGAGATATCGTGTTCAGCGGAGGACTGCCGGTGTCCTATGGGGCGCAGCCATGATGCGGACCAGGGGTAAAATATACAATATAGTTTTTGGTGTCAAAAAATGATAAAAGTCACCAGAAACAACGACTTCCAAAATTAATTTTGTACTTTATTTGGAAGACGGGTATATGTTTTTGTTAAAAAGTATATTTTTATTTAACACTGCTGGTAGCCCCCAAACATTCAAATCAGTCCATGTCTGTTTCCGAAGTTATTCACCCCTTTCAAAAAGATCTGATGAAGATCTTTTTGAAAGGGATTTTTCTATGGGAGCTAGAATAGCCATCAGTGTCCATTTTGTTTGTTATTTTCAAAAGCAATATGGTATCTTAGCATCACGTTGCGGAGATAAGAACACGCGCCGCGATTTTGAAAAAAAAGGAGTAAAGAGGCGACTGGAAACGAGGTTCTATCCCCTTAAGTTGGACCATTTCGGAATAAACCTCTTTCGAATAAGTTTGGTTGAAAGAGTCACCGTAGCTCTAGAACGTGGCGGGCACTAGGAGGAACACGGAGGCAGAGCGAGTCTGACACTCCCTTCCGCTCCGCCCAGAGCCTGACACTCCCATCCGCTCCGCCCAGAGCCTGACACTCCCTTCCGCTCCGCCCAGAGCCTGACACTCCCATCCGCTCCGCCCAGAGCCTGACACTCCCTTCCGCTCCGCCCAGAGCCTGACACTCCCTTCCGCTCCGCCCAGAGCCTGACACTCCCTTCCGCTCCGCCCAGAGCCTGACACTCCCTTCCGCTCCGCCCAGAGCCTGACACTCCCTTCCGCTCCGCCCAGAGCCTGACACTCCCATCCGCTCCGCCCAGAGCCTGACACTCCCTTCCGCTCCGCCCAGAGCCTGACACTCCCATCCGCTCCGCCCAGAGCCTGACACTCCCTTCCGCTCCGCCCAGAGCCTGACACTCCCTTCCGCTCCGCCCAGAGCCTGACACTCCCATCCGCTCCGCCCAGAGCCTAACACTCCCTTCCGCTCCGCCCAGAGCCTGACACTCCCTTCCGCTCCGCCCAGAGCCTGACACTCCCATCCGCTCCGCCCAGAGCCTGACACTCCCTTCCGCTCCGCCCAGAGCCTGACACTCCCTTCCGCTCCGCCCAGCGCCTGACACTCCCATCCGCTCCGCCCAGAGCCTGACACTCCCTTCCGCTCCGCCCAGAGCCTGACACTCCCTTCCGCTCCGCCCAGAGCCTGACACTCCCTTCCGCTCCGCCCAGAGCCTGACACTCCCTTCCGCTCCGCCCAAAGCCTGACACTCCCTTCCCTCCGCCCAGAGCCTGACACTCCCTTCCGCTCCGCCCAGAGCCTGACACTCCCTTCCGCTCCGCCCAGAGCGGGAGAAATAGAACCAAACGAATTTTCATCCAGTTTTCACCAATGGATGGATTGATCCATGAAGAAGGTTTAGGTGTTAAATTCTTTTAGCTTTTGTTTGTTGAAGATGTCGAGTGGGAGGCTGGGAGCTTATCTTTACTAGTGAGTCACTAGTGGTCCTGTGCAGTTGGCTCATCTCCAGTGATGCCCTGTGTGCGCCCGCAGGTGGTGGAGCATGCGGCTGTGCCTGCTGTGCGGCAGCAGCGGGCAGCACGGCGCGTGCGCGGCGCGCGGCCTGCACGTGTGCGCCGCCTGCCGCCCCGCCGCGCCCGACCATATAGAGGAGCTAGCCAGCTGTATTGAAGCAGGTCGGTCACTGTCAGCTGTATAGAACCAGCACTAGTACCCCGCAGGTGGTGCAGCATGCGGCTGTGCCTGCTGTGCGGCAGCAGCGGGCAGCACGGCGCGTGCGCGGCGCGCGGCCTGCACGTGTGCGCCGCCTGCCGCCCCGCCGCGCCCGACCATATAGAGGAGCTAGCCAGCTGTATTGAAGCAGGTCGGTCACTGTCAGCTGTATAGAACCAGCACTAGTACCCCGCAGGTGGTGCAGCATGCGGCTGTGCCTGCTGTGCGGCAGCAGCGGGCAGCACGGCGCGTGCGCGGCGCGCGGCCTGCACGTGTGCGCCGCCTGCCGCCCCGCCGCGCCCGACCATATAGAGGAGCTAGCCAGCTGTATTGAAGCAGGTCGGTCACTGTCAGCTGTATAGAACCAGCACTAGTACCCCGCAGGTGGTGCAGCATGCGGCTGTGCCTGCTGTGCGGCAGCAGCGGGCAGCACGGCGCGTGCGCGGCGCGCGGCCTGCACGTGTGCGCCGCCTGCCGCCCCGCCGCGCCCGACCATATAGAGGAGCTAGCCAGCTGTATTGAAGCAGGTCGGTCACTGTCAGCTGTATAGAACCAGCACTAGTACCCCGCAGGTGGTGCAGCATGCGGCTGTGCCTGCTGTGCGGCAGCAGCGGGCAGCACGGCGCGTGCGCGGCGCGCGGCCTGCACGTGTGCGCCGCCTGCCGCCCCGCCGCGCCCGACCATATAGAGGAGCTAGCCAGCTGTATTGAAGCAGGTCGGTCACTGTCAGCTGTATAGAACCAGCACTAGTACCCCGCAGGTGGTGCAGCATGCGGCTGTGCCTGCTGTGCGGCAGCAGCGGGCAGCACGGCGCGTGCGCGGCGCGCGGCCTGCACGTGTGCGCCGCCTGCCGCCCCGCCGCGCCCGACCATATAGAGGAGCTAGCCAGCTGTATTGAAGCAGGTCGGTCACTGTCAGCTGTATAGAACCAGCACTAGTACCCCGCAGGTGGTGCAGCATGCGGCTGTGCCTGCTGTGCGGCAGCAGCGGGCAGCACGGCGCGTGCGCGGCGCGCGGCCTGCACGTGTGCGCCGCCTGCCGCCCCGCCGCGCCCGACCATATAGAGGAGCTAGCCAGCTGTATTGAAGCAGGTCGGTCACTGTCAGCTGTATAGAACCAGCACTAGTACCCCGCAGGTGGTGCAGCATGCGGCTGTGCCTGCTGTGCGGCAGCAGCGGGCAGCACGGCGCGTGCGCGGCGCGCGGCCTGCACGTGTGCGCCGCCTGCCGCCCCGCCGCGCCCGACCATATAGAGGAGCTAGCCAGCTGTATTGAAGCAGGTCGGTCACTGTCAGCTGTATAGAACCAGCACTAGTACCCCGCAGGTGGTGCAGCATGCGGCTGTGCCTGCTGTGCGGCAGCAGCGGGCAGCACGGCGCGTGCGCGGCGCGCGGCCTGCACGTGTGCGCCGCCTGCCGCCCCGCCGCGCCCGACCATATAGAGGAGCTAGCCAGCTGTATTGAAGCAGGTCGGTCACTGTCAGCTGTATAGAACCAGCACTAGTACCCCGCAGGTGGTGCAGCATGCGGCTGTGCCTGCTGTGCGGCAGCAGCGGGCAGCACGGCGCGTGCGCGGCGCGCGGCCTGCACGTGTGCGCCGCCTGCCGCCCCGCCGCGCCCGACCATATAGAGGAGCTAGCCAGCTGTATTGAAGCAGGTCGGTCACTGTCAGCTGTATAGAACCAGCACTAGTACCCCGCAGGTGGTGCAGCATGCGGCTGTGCCTGCTGTGCGGCAGCAGCGGGCAGCACGGCGCGTGCGCGGCGCGCGGCCTGCACGTGTGCGCCGCCTGCCGCCCCGCCGCGCCCGACCATATAGAGGAGCTAGCCAGCTGTATTGAAGCAGGTCGGTCACTGTCAGCTGTATAGAACCAGCACTAGTACCCCGCAGGTGGTGCAGCATGCGGCTGTGCCTGCTGTGCGGCAGCAGCGGGCAGCACGGCGCGTGCGCGGCGCGCGGCCTGCACGTGTGCGCCGCCTGCCGCCCCGCCGCGCCCGACCATATAGAGGAGCTAGCCAGCTGTATTGAAGCAGGTCGGTCACTGTCAGCTGTATAGAACCAGCACTAGTACCCCGCAGGTGGTGCAGCATGCGGCTGTGCCTGCTGTGCGGCAGCAGCGGGCAGCACGGCGCGTGCGCGGCGCGCGGCCTGCACGTGTGCGCCGCCTGCCGCCCCGCCGCGCCCGACCATATAGAGGAGCTAGCCAGCTGTATTGAAGCAGGTCGGTCACTGTCAGCTGTATAGAACCAGCACTAGTACCCCGCAGGTGGTGCAGCATGCGGCTGTGCCTGCTGTGCGGCAGCACGGCGCGTGCGCGGCGCGCGGCCTGCACGTGTGCGCCGCCTGCCGCCCCGCCGCGCCCGACCATATAGAGGAGCTAGCCAGCTGTATTGAAGCAGGTCGGTCACTGTCAGCTGTATAGAACCAGCACTAGTACCCCGCAGGTGGTGCAGCATGCGGCTGTGCCTGCTGTGCGGCAGCAGCGGGCAGCACGGCGCGTGCGCGGCGCGCGGCCTGCACGTGTGCGCCGCCTGCCGCCCCGCCGCGCCCGACCATATAGAGGAGCTAGCCAGCTGTATTGAAGCAGGTCGGTCACTGTCAGCTGTATAGAACCAGCACTAGTACCCCGCAGGTGGTGCAGCATGCGGCTGTGCCTGCTGTGCGGCAGCAGCGGGCAGCACGGCGCGTGCGCGGCGCGCGGCCTGCACGTGTGCGCCGCCTGCCGCCCCGCCGCGCCCGACCATATAGAGGAGCTAGCCAGCTGTATTGAAGCAGGTCGGTCACTGTCAGCTGTATAGAACCAGCACTAGTACCCCGCAGGTGGTGCAGCATGCGGCTGTGCCTGCTGTGCGGCAGCAGCGGGCAGCACGGCGCGTGCGCGGCGCGCGGCCTGCACGTGTGCGCCGCCTGCCGCCCCGCCGCGCCCGACCATATAGAGGAGCTAGCCAGCTGTATTGAAGCAGGTCGGTCACTGTCAGCTGTATAGAACCAGCACTAGTACCCCGCAGGTGGTGCAGCATGCGGCTGTGCCTGCTGTGCGGCAGCAGCGGGCAGCACGGCGCGTGCGCGGCGCGCGGCCTGCACGTGTGCGCCGCCTGCCGCCCCGCCGCGCCCGACCATATAGAGGAGCTAGCCAGCTGTATTGAAGCAGGTCGGTCACTGTCAGCTGTATAGAACCAGCACTAGTACCCCGCAGGTGGTGCAGCATGCGGCTGTGCCTGCTGTGCGGCAGCAGCGGGCAGCACGGCGTGCGGCCGTCATTAGAAAGAGTCAGCAAACCTCTTACCCCCGTCCCCCATTAGCAAGAGCCAACAAACCTCTTACATCTTAATCCCGTCCCTCATTAGCAAGACTCAGCAAGCCACATACCCCTGCCCCCACGTTAGCTAGACTCAGCAAGCCACTTACCCCCGTCCCCTCGCTAGCAAGACTCAGCAATCCTCTTACCCCCGTCCCCTCGCTAGCAAGACTCAACAATCCTCTTACCCCCGTCCCCTCGCTAGCAAGACTCAGCAAACCACTAATCCCCGTCCCCTCGCTAACAAGACTCAGCAATCCTCTTACCCCCGTCCCCTCGCTAGCAAGACTCAGCAATCCTCTTACCCTGTTGGAGGTTGATACTTCGTGTTTCGTAATCTGTCACATACTTGTACCATAGAGACTTGGTTGTCATAGTTGTTCCAAATAAAATGTCTGACGACTAACACGAGTTTCAGTGATAAAAAATATAATAAGTAATTTGGGATATCCGCACTGCGCGACACTCTCTGGTAGGTACATTTTCATCATACTCCCGTCCTCTCGCTAGCAAGATTCAGCAAGCCACTTATCCCCGTCCCATCGTTAGCAAGACTCAGCAAGCCACTTACCCCCCATCCCCTCGCTAGCAAGACTCAGCAAACCACTTACCCCCGTTCAAACGTTAGCAAAACTCAGCAAACCACTTACCCCCGTCACCTCGCTAACAAGACTCAGCAATCCTCTTACCCCCGTCCCCTCGCTAGCAAGACTCAGCAAACCACTTACCCCCGTCCCCTCGCTAACAAGACTCAGCAAACCACTTACTCCCGTTCCCACGTTAGCAAAACTCAGCAAACCACTTACCCCCGTCCCCTCGCTAGCAAGACTCAGCAAGCCACTTACCACCGTCCCCACGTTAGCAGGACTCAGCAAGCCACTTCCCCCCCGTCCCCTCGCTAGCAAGACTCAGCAAGCCACTTACCCCCGTCCTCTCGTTAGCAAGACTCAGAAAACCACTTACCCCCCGTCCCCACGCTAGCAAGACTCAGCAAACCTCCTAAGCAAAGCTTGCCGAGGTTGTTCTGTGAATGGGTGACCGTCTTAACATACAGAGCTCCTCCGTGCCTCGGAAAAGTCTTTGGTCCCGGCTGTCATTTGGAGTTTATTGGCAGTCGTTATGGATTGTCAGAAGCCAGTGTTCTGGGCACCAAACGTGTTAACTGGAGTTGTTACTAGTATTCAGCTGAATCCGGTTTGACTGGAAGCCGCCCCAGCATAGTTGGGAAAAGACTAGGCAGACACTTGCTAATAAAAAAACCGGTCAAGTGCGTGTCGTACCACGCATAGCGAAGGGTCCCGTAGTTCACTATTAAAATCTCATAAATCTAAAGTATATAAGCTGTGATGTTGAGTATGTCTCATTTAAAAAAAAAAAAAAAAAAAAAAAAATTGATTGAGTCAGGCGTTACTTTGCGGAAATCCATTTTAACTTTGAAAATGAAAACAAAATATCTAGTTTTAATTTCCGCGAATATTAGTGGGTTGCAGGTATGCACCTCCCTCCCGCCTAGTAATCTTGCATGTGCATAATATAGCGGGCGGGAGGGAGGTGCATACCTGCAACCCACTAATATTCGCGGAAATTAAAACTAGATATTTTGTTTTCATTTTCAAAGTTATGTCTCATTTGCTTAATTTTCAACATACACGCGTCGAACGGCGTCGCGTACGGCAGCTAGTGGTTAGATATCTGTTACTGGAAAATCGCAGACTCCGTAAAATTGTAATAAATCCTTTTTTTTATGTATATATTTATTCATATAACAATTTGCATTGTCAGATTTCTAATGGTGAAAAATTTTTGGAGTAGTTTTTGAGTTAATTCATTACAAACATACACACACAAATACAATACTTTCCTCTTTATAAATATTAGTGTAGATTGTATACAGTATGTTAAATAACAGAGGGCGTTCCCTTAAATTCGTTAATCTATATCATTAATAGATTCAAATTAAAATATCAGAATAGAAAAATAAGCATAAAATAATCCGAATAACAAAAAAAAAAAATTGACAATAAATTCGAGAAATCCTGTATAAAATCAAAATAGTAGCGCGGAATAGTACCTACTCGTAGTAGCAATGCCCAAACCGGCAAGTACGCGTGTACAGAGTGTTTCTTTAACGTATCAATTTAACATTTTTAGTGAATATTTTAATATTTAAAAAAATAAAAACATTTTGTTTCCGAATGGTATTATTTTTTTCATCATATATGAATGCTATACTATTGCGGGTTAACGGGAACGCCCTCTGTTAGTTAACATACTGTATATATATTTTAGTTATATATATGTATGTATATGTGAATAACATTTCAGTGATAGCCCAAGAGCAGCAACAGTCGTCGTCCCGCGCGCGCCGCGGGCCCGTCATGCCGTCCCGAATGTCGCTACGCCGCACCAAGCGACACCAGTACTATCCGAACTTGTAAGTATATTTATTTATTTACTAGCTTATGCCCGCGACTTCGTTCGCGTGGAGTTCCATACAAAATGTTAACCCCTTTTTCACCCCCTTAGGGGACGAATTTTCAAAAATCCTTTTTTAGCGTATGCCTACGTCATAATATCTATCTGCATGCCAAATTTCAGCCCGATCCGTTCAGTGGTTTGGGCTGTGCGTTGATGGATCACTATGTCAGTCAGTCAGTCACTTTTGAGTTATATATATTTAGATTACTAGCGCCGCCCCGCGGTTTCACCTGCATAGTTCCCGTTTTTAACCGACCTTCTAAAAAGGAGGAGGTTCTCAAGTCGACTGTATTTGTTTTTTGTGTGTTACCTCGACTTTTTACTCAGTACACCCAGTAAAAAGTTTTGATGATTCTTTTTATATTCGAAAGCTGGTGCTTATTATAGGCATAAGAGAGAGATAAAATCTCTGTGTTTGCAACAGCTCGTAGCGTGATGTTATATAGCCTATAGCCTTCCTCGGTAAATGGGCTATCCAACACTTTTATATTTTTTCAACTCGAACCAGCAGCCCTATTATGACGTCTTAAATCCATCATGATTCCTGTGTCAGAGAGAGACGGAGTTACACAAGACGAATAGCACTATCTCTTTCCCTCACACGAATCATGATAGCATTGGCACTTCGTAATACGGCCACAGTACTTCTAGAGATTAGTGCTTTCAACCAAACAAACAAACTCTTCAGCTTTATAATATTAGTATAAATTATTTTATCCTGTATTTCCAGGCCTTCGTGCTCATCTTCAGGAGTTTCGATGGAAAAATCTGAAGTTAAATCAGAATGTAAGTTATTTTCATTTTGCTATATTATACTAGTCGTAAATAATTTGTGGATGGGTGACCGTCTTCACATAACGAGACTCCTCCGTGCCTCGGAAAGCACGTTAAGCCTATAGTCCCGGCTGTCATTTGTAGATCTTTGGCAGTCGTTACGGATTGTCAGAAGCCAGAAAATCTGACACCAGTCTTGCCAAGAAGCACCGTGTTACCTCACTTCATTATGAACCATTTCTCTTATTCATCTTAGTACTCATCATTGTGAACAACTTTTAGGTACTATATTAACATAACATAGCATAATCAGTCTTTTTAACGTCCCCACTGCTGGGACACAGGCCTCCTCTCTAGGAGAGGGAATGGGCCGTAATCCAGCACGCGGGCCCAGTGCGGGTTGCTGAATGTCACATGTCTTCGAATTTTTGGTTCTAGGACATGCCGGTTTCCTCACGATGTTTTCCTTCACCGTTTTGAGAGCAGTGGTGATGAAATAATTTACACAAAGTAATGCGCCTGGCTGGGTTTGAACCCGCGACTTGCAATTCGTAAATCGGGGCCGTTACCACTCGGCCACCACTGCTCAATTCTGCTTAATTTTGATAATTTTAAGAACTTTCATAAATTTTGTGAACATTCGTTAAACTTTTTTTATCATATGAAACGGACTTTATTCTAAAAGTTTCCCGACACGCCCCACACACGTATTTCGGGTCTGGCTGTTTGTGTATGTGAGATTGTATGTTTGTAAACGCACCCACGACACAGGAGAAATTCCTAGAGTGGGGGAACGTTTTTTAAAAAAAAAAAACGGTTTTGGAGTCGCGGAAACCAGCGCGATTTACATACATACATATACACACGTAATTTTATTTTTCAGCCCCCTCAAATACTTCATCAAGCCGCCAAGATCTGAATCTAAAAACACCGAAAAGGCTCGAAGAAAACAATTCGAAAGCTCTAGAAAGTCCAAAAACAAAGACACCAACGAAAAAAGACTTCAAATCGACTTCGAAAGTCGTCGACGACTGCAAAAGTCCGTCTCCCAGCAAGGGTTTGGAGCTGAAGTATATTTCTCCTATTAAGTTTTTGGAGGAGAGCCTTAAGAAGAGGACAGGGAGAAATGACGTCGTCTTGGATAAGAAACTGGTGGAAGATTTGAGGATCAGGTTCAGAAAGCCTAAGCCACTAAGTGAGAAAAAGAAGATTGTTAAGTAAGTAAAATAACTTGCTGTCTACTAATATTGTAATGTGAATAATAAACTTTTGTTACGAGCTTCGGGTTCGTTACAATAAAATCAGCCGATTAAATAACCAAAAATGACACTTTAATTACGCAACACTAATTACACTAAAAACTCACTAATAACAAAACACAATCGCACTATTAATCACTTGAATTCGCAGTCGAAGAGCGCTCGCTCACTTGTATCGCCAATCCAATACTGACTCGGTCGGTACATGTGCCAGCCTTATATAGGGCGCCGAGTAGTTCCAGAACCTTCCATTGTAGAGCATTCCAGAAAGTTCGCGTACATATCGGCCGCGACTGACTAGGGCCCGAGAATTCTAGAATGTTCTATCATAGAAAACTCTCGAAGGTTCTTGACTTTACTAGTTCTGCTACTCGATACTAGATGGCGCTACTGGTACCGAATGCCGCTATCTCCCTTACGTAATAGGGTAGTTGACTAAAAAAATCTGATTAGTCCGTCTGATAGATTTCCAAAAAATATTGGACACGTAATTTTTCTTTTTTCACATAAACAAAAAATGAAGACGATACAGTACGTTGAAAACTCGTGTGGCGTCACTACTCGCTACAATTTTTAGCGAGCCGTGACGTCACACGATCCCACTCCTGATCTTTGATGCTTTGTATCTTCGTCAGTTTTTATAGATTTGATAAAGGAAAAAATACGTGTCCAATATTTTTCTATAATCTAACTGACGGACTAAACATAATCATATAATTTTTACTCAGGAAACATCCCTATTGTGGCGCGCAACACTTTTTTACAAAAAAAAAAAAGAAAATTTATAAAATATTTTGGTATAAAGTCGGTTTTTGAACGACTTTGATTTGAAACTCGAACTGAAAACATTTATTTCTATTAAATCATTTAGAGGCACTTTTGAATTGGGAGGTTTCCTGGGTACAGAAAGTATGATTCTATTTAGTCCGCCTGTTAGATTATTGAAAAATATTGGACATTTGTCTTGTTTTTTTTGCTTTATTAAATATATAAAAACTGACGAAGATAAAAAGGATCGAAAGATCAGGAGTGGGGACCTTGTGAGGTTTCCCTCTCTCGCACGCGTTCCGCCTCCTCCTTCGCTAGCATTACTGCTTCGCAGAAGGAGGCGACCGCTTCCCATGCCTCCTCGCTCCGGAACATGGCTTGAACCAGGGCCGCACGCGAGAGGTCGCCGCCGCCGAGCGCCTTTTTTATGGATGGGAATTCATCAATTAATGACTTCTCCCGCTCTGGGCGGACCGAAAAGGAGTGTCAGACTCTTACTGACTAAAACCCACCCGTGATCCTTCTTGTGCCCGCCGCGTTCCAGGGCCGCGGTGACTCTTTCGAACAAATTCCGGCACCCTAGCAGGCACTGACCCTATGGGGCCCCGTCTACTTTGCTGACGGCTCTTTGAGGCGCGCGTGGAACACGACGCGCCGTCGACCCGGGCCTGTGGCCGTATTACGAAGTGCCAATGCTATCATGATTCGTGGGAGGGAAAGAGATAGTTCTATTCGTCTTGTGTAACTCCGTCTCTCTCTGACACAGAATTCATGATGGATTTAAGGGCGCATATTCCGAACGGCATTTCATACAAATTTTCAAGTCGTTATTTTCCGAAATGACTGAACCGATTTTAGTGAAACTTCAGACATATAAGCAGGTTACATAGGTCTAAAAAGTTAGTTAAACACATTTTCGAAATGTCTTATTTTAAAAAGATAACTGGAAATTTATGTTTGTATGGAACATTAAAAATTGGTCTAATTTAACTGTAACACTATTTATCGAAAATGTTTTCAATTAACTTTTTAGAGCTATGTATTCTGCTTACGTGTATAAAGTTTCATTAAAATCGGTTTAGTCATTTCGGAAAATAACGACTTGAAAATTTGTATGAAATGCCGTTCGGAATAAGCGCCCTTAAGACGTCATAATAGGTAGCTTGGTTGCTATCGGACGGCGAGCCACCCACAGCTCGCCGTCCGCAGGCCCGCGCAGTAGGTGGCCGGGAGTCGCCGATCACCTAACATCTAAAACCTTGGTATCTTCCACAGTGACATCTTGAACGGCGTGTTCGACAGTCTGCTCCAGGAGCCGAAGCAGAAGGAGCCCGTCAAACAATGGTGCTCGCCCAAGAAGTGTGATATTCAACAGGAATTTATCACGATATTGGATGTAAGTATTCATTTATTACACGACTGCCCAAAAAAGGGAGTGTTATGATTTCAGGGTTTCAGAGAAGCTCGTGGCTAAATTATAACAGCTTCACGGGTCGATCTTCTAGGTTAAGCAACGCTTGCCGAGGTTGGTCTGTGGATGGGTGACCATCTTAACATAACGAGACTTCTGCGTGCCTCGGAAAGCACGTTAAGCCGTTGGTCCCGGCTGTCATTTGGAGATCTTTGGCAGTCGTTACGGATTGTCAGAAGCCAGAAAATCTGATACCAGTCTTGCCAAGAAGTACCGTGTTCCCGAGTTAATGAGTTGTGGAGGTCTGGTAGGCAGCCGCTTCACGTAAAATACTGGTATTCAGCTGAATCCGGCTTGACTGGGAGCCGACCCCAATGTAGTTTGGAAAAGGCTAGGCAGATGATGATGTTTTCAGGGTTCATGTATGTTTGTGAGTTTATTTCACCATAACTTCTAAACGACTTAACCGATATCAATGTAGGTGGTATCGTGAAAAACGTTGAGTTATCCCGGGTGACATAGGCTAGTGAACATTTTAAAAAATAAAAAGGGGGAGCCATGGTTCATAAATAAATACGAAAATATTTTGTTATCAATTAAATTATACTACGTTTATTGTCATCGTCTGAAGCTTGCTTAGTAAGTAGAAATTCGTTACACATTGTGCGTTTGCAAAAATATATTGATTTATCACTAAAAGATTGAAAAAAATAAACAAATAATTAAAAAACACGTCTGCCATGTCAGAAAGAGAGATAATATCTATTATTGGGACAGGCCAATAGCGAAACTTTTTTTTTTTCTGGATGGGAAATCATCAAATGACTTCTCCTACTCTGGGCGGAGCGGAAGGGAGTGTCAGACTCTTACTGACTAAAACCCACTCGTATTCCTCCTAATCCCCGCCGCGTTCCAGGGCCGCGTGACTCTTTCGAACAAATTCCGCAACCCTAGCGAACACTTTTTTGGCCACGTACATTTAAAAATTTATGTGAAGCTTTTAATTCTTTTTTACTTTTTTGTAGTTGTTCTGTGCGAGTCCTATATAACATTTCTTTCTTTCTAGCAGTAGCGAAACTCTGATAAAACCATCTCTTTTATTCCAGGATTCCCCACCTTCGAATTCCAATAAAGAAAACACAAAAACTCCAGTCAAGCAAGAGAAAGATTCGGAAGATTCCACCACCCCTAAAAGGCCACCCTCCACAGATTTCCGTCTTAAGTTCAAAAATGAGCCAGAAAACACATACCCCATCTTCCGGTCCCCAAAAAACCTGAAAACCGTAGACATTTTAAACGATTCTAGTTTAGAAATATCGGCTAAAGACGAGATAATTAACATTGATGTCATCAAAATTGAAAATAGTCAGAATGATGAGTTTTTGAAGAAACTCGAACTGAAAAGTCCAGAGAGAAGTAAGAAGTGTGCATTCAAATTTAGCCCTTATAACAAGGACGTTTTGGATACTGAAAATATAGATATTGATATGGAAAGCTTCAAAGATCAGTATCTAAACGAAGTAGGCTTGCAAAGAGTTAAAAATGATGACAAAACAGTCGAAGAACCGACAGAAAAGAAATCTTCGAAGAAATGCAGGAAAAGAAAACTCATTGACGACAAAATCGTGGTGAAATACGAGTCTAAAAAACGGAAAAGAGACAAGAAAATTAAACGCAAAAACATATCTATCAATGATAAGAATATACAAGTGAAAATCAAATGGCGGAAGGAGCAGTTCAAGCTGAAAATTGAATCCAAAAAGAAAAAGAAAAAATCAAAGAAATTCAAGCAGTACATTCTTGAGTGTTCGCCGCAGAATTGCTCTTCAATCAGACCTAGTAAAGATATAACTCCAATGAAGAAAAAGAAAATTATGAAACAGGAAAAAACACCCGACAACTTGATACAAACTTCAATTGAAAAGTTCTTTAAAATAAAGACTCCTTGTAGCGATTGAAATATAACAAAGTGTCTGAGCCTTATCCCAAATACGTTTGAGTTTCGTTACCAAGAGAGTCTAGAACGAATGTTTTTGACGTATATTAACTTGAACGTAAAATTTTACTATAATAATCGTTTCGCACATTATATTTATCGTGTAGCATAATCAGCCTTTTAACGTTCCAACTGCTGGGACACAGGCCGTAATCCAGCACGCGGGCCTAGTGCGGGTTGGTGAATGTCACATGTCTTCGAATTGTTAGTTCTAGGACATGCCGGTTTCCTGATCACGATGTTTTCCTTCACCGTTTTGAGAACAGTGATGTTCTCAAAACGGTGAAGGAAAACATCGTGAAGTGTTGGCAGGGTTTGAACCCGCGACCTACAATTCGTAAGTCGGGGCCATTACCACTCGGCCACCACTGCTCTCGTTTTTATTTATATATCGTTTATGTTGCATGAAATTAACGTAAATGTTGACTTATGTCAAATGTCACCAGACTGCGTTTAAATTCAGTTTCAAAACAATTTGATGTGTACGCTAACGCGATCGAGAGCGTTAAAAAAAATAAGGCCACAATTTGTATGACGTTTTATAAAACTTTTATTTTGTCACTGAGCCAAGGAAACTTAGAACATGTTAGGCCTGTATAAAAATCGCGTTTTATGTATTGAATACATATATTTTTGTATGAAGATATTTATTTGTATAATGTGACTTTTGTATTTGTATAGAAGTATATGCCTCTATTTTTTTTTTTTCTGGACACCAACTTATTATAAGTAAGCTTATTTATGTTGATAATTAATATTACGACTAGTAGTTAGAATAGGTTAACAATATATTTAGTGCCTAATGTCAGATTAGTATCGTGGTAGACCAGTGAACGCAAATAAAACATGGAAGCATTACTTCAAGGGATCTAAGCGCGAATCGTGACCCAAAAATCCAAACAAACTCACACACCGAAACCTCGTCGCTGGTTCGCCGAACCACACCAACAACATTATTGCTAATACGATGCACAGTTAAAAATTGACCTTATTTCCCAAGTATTTGGGTTTAAATTACCATGTAACGAATAGGCCCTTTTTTTTGGATGGGAAATCATCAAATGACCCCTCCCGCCCTGGGTGGAGCGGAAGGGAGTGTCAGACTTTTACTGACTAAAACCCACCCGTGCTCCTTCTTGTGCCCTTTGCGTTCCAGGGCCGCGGTGACTCTTTCGAACAAATTCCGCAACCCTAGCAGGCACCGACCCTATGGGGCCCCGTCCTCGTTGCTGACGGCTCCTTGTGACGCGCGTGGAACACAACGCGTCGTCGACTCAACCTGGTATCGGACGGCGAGCCAGCCACGCTCACCGTCCACAGGCATCAGCCACTGCGCAATAGCACAGCGGCCGACTGGTGTGATTTTTGAGTTAGGAATACTTCCATGTTTTATTTGCGTTCACTGTGGTAGACCCAGCCGAAGATGGCCGAACGTGGTTGACGCACTATCGACAGGATTGTTAGTCTCAAAACTGGGAAGAGAATTTACACTGCAGTGGGACAGTACAGGCTGAAAACATTTATATGATAACTCAATTTAAAACAGGCACCGTTCTGGGCAAGAGATTTACTGGGTCGAGGAGGTCAGGTCCTGTTGATCATAACGGGATGTTATATAGACTATTATAATAAGCCTTATTAATTCCTAAGTAAAAATAATAGTGCTTTTTTTTAATAATTTTAACACAGCCTGTCAACGAGTATCTCTCTTGTCTCTGTCTATCTTGTACTGTTCTCATCCGAATGTTTGCTAATTTTATAAGTTCGTCTTTTGTAGGTATATCTATATCCTTTATAAATGGGCTGTCGAACACTAAAATTTTTTTTTTTTCAATTCGAACCAGTAGTTCCTGAGATAGTGCGTTCAACCAAACAAACTTTTTAGCTTAATAATATTGATGAAGTTTTCCAGAAAACTGTACCCACCTAATTACCATGAGATCGGCCGAACGATGGATTTGATTGCCATCCAATGAAAATATTATTTTCATGAATAGTCTTTAAGACAAATAAATTTTTTTAAATCTGTTCCTTGTTGTCTTAGATTCTATCTATATTTACATCACATTTTTAATTAAAATCTTACCCTAGATTAAAATACATATTATTAGTTTTCTTTGTTGTAAGAGCTTTTAAGAAAACTTATTATAAAAGACGTTTTGCTAAGAAATTTAATTTGTTTTTAGTATAGATCATCGTGACATTATATTTGATAAATATTGAAAGATGATTCACATTTTCTTTTTGTCATAATTGATCGTAAAAAATAAAATAATTTAATCGGTCAAGGTGTTTGGTTGTATCGATATTTCGAGGCAGTGTTTACTTCTACAAATTCTACCAAAATGAAATATTATGGTAGATTTATTTTTGAGAATTGCATGTTTTGTTTTTTTTTTTTTATACTGCCAATATAATTTGCGATCTCATTTTTATTTCTGTACCGGTTTTACTATAATGCAATCTTATTAGTTAATAAAGTGTATACAATTATTGGTAGTTACATTAGTTGCTGTCAAAGAAGAATCAATTTCTTCCACCTAAGTTACGCATAGTAGGCTAGACTCGTAAAAGTTGTTTAGTTTATTAACATATTTTTACAGATATCCTTTTAATGTTTGATAGCAACTATTTCTTTGTTTAAGTATAGTTAAGCTATGTATTATGATAAAGATGTTTATGTATTACATTGTACGTTTAAATGTTACTTTATAAATACGTTTAAAATTATTTCAGCTGTTTTATTTTATTGAAACCATCTCGCTTTCACGACCCATTTCCCCGTTTCTTTATTGTCTTCATCATTAAAAAAAACTGGTTTAAGGAAAAAAAAATTGATGCAGATGGGGATCTAAAAAAGTTTTTATTTCGTTAAATTTATCAGTTAACTGACAACGTGCCAATGCCACCAGTATTTTGGCCACATTACCAGCTGACAGCATTCAGGATGAATTCTTTCGTACTATGTTTTAGTTTATTTTTTATATTAATTATGTTTCTCTAAAATAAAATAAGTATTATACCTAGTTTCAGTTATACCGGATGGCGTAAATTAATCTAGTTTTTTTAAGTTTCTATTACGCCTTTGTTGCAGTAGCGTGCAATATTAACTGCATTGCATTTGGCGCCATCCGGGATCCTCATTTCATTGATGCAGTAGCTTTACATAAATTACGGCTGTGATTATATATGATGTATTACACTAGAATGTGATACAATATATACAATGTGTATATACATAATTACATATTGCGTCTTGTTTATTAAATAAGATACCTTGTTCCTTCCACTTGTCTTAGGTACATTATTATTAAGAATATACTTTGTGAACTAACCAATACTAGTTCAACCATAGATGATTCTGCTAAAATTACTACCAAAATTGGCAAGATTTACTTAAGTGCTAGACAACTACTTTTTTTAAAGAGCATCATGAAAAATAATAGGTACCTAAGTAGTTATTGAACAAATTCCTGAATTTATTCAGGTATCTAATAACCGACTATTTGTTTAAAAAAATCCTCAAACGCTGTGCTGCTGCAGCAACGCAGGTTCGCTAATTGATATGACTTCAATGAAAAACTAAAGCACTTTACAATAATATTTCAATATTTTACACTGTACGTGTACACAATGTTCTTTCTGCCTTCTCGAATCATTATGTTACAACCAATCGTTAAAATGGTAGAAAACTATTCATATTGCAATGGCAACACTGACCCCCGTTGTTTACAACGCCAGAACAAACGAAACAAAAACAAGTTCAAAGCGAGTCAGTTATTTTTGTACCTTGTCCCGATACGCGTGTAGAGTTTTTGCCATTTTGTAATAAATTATACAATTTTAGCATCATTAGTTCAATTATCTACAATAGATTTTGTTTTATATTGCGACGTGAATAAGTAAATCGATTTAAATAAGAAAGCCTTTGTTCCAAGAGTGTTATAAAGCGACGTTGCCGTTCTTCTTCCATACTTTTCTTATAAGAGAAATATAATCCAGAGAATATTCTACAGTAAAGTTTAGTATCATAAGTTAAACCTGTGGTCATTTCGTGCGTGAATTCATAAAAGTAATGCTAAAGTGTATTGAAATGTGTATCTCTGAACGTTATACATTATCTGACGCAATAGCAATCTGGCAACAGCGCGAGGAATCGGAGTGAATAATTTACTGATGTATTAGCAAAACTCAATTGGATATTATTTATTATCACACATCTTTCTACTTTTTATGAGGTAAGCAATTTTTCTTCATATATTTCGTAGTTCTAAATACACAAATTATATAAAAAGGAAGTGTAACGGTCTTTTTAATTTTCCCGCGGAATGACGTAATTCGCCGTTTCTAGTCGGCCATCTTTGTACCATCAGTCATCTGTCAAGCATTCTTGGTTTAGTTCGTGAAGGGTGTGAAACAAAAAAAATCATCTCTCATAGGGTGGTTTTTATATAAAACCAACCACGGAAGCATCCGGGTGAGTCTTTAAATATTTTAATTCACTTAAAACTCCAACCGTTACGCTTTCTTTTTGTGTTAAATTTTCTTTGTTAAAGTTAACCTCACTTGGTTGCTAAGCCAGTTTTTAGGTCAACCAGTGTCTTTTATGGCGAAATTCCTTATTTGCATGTGTTTTATTTGCATATAAGATGTGTTTAGGCGCTCGTGGGAGAGAAATTGACGGTTTTTATTGGTATCTAAAAGTTTTGAAACTAGAAAGTTAAACTCAAAATCTTATGAGGAGTTTTATATTTAGTTTTTATGTAACCTTGATCACGTCATGGTATCAAATTAATTGCTATTTTTACCACATTTTTTGTGAAAATTGCCACAAAGTATGTCTATTACAAAAAGTTTTGCAAGTACCCACACAACAAAATATCAAAAATGTATACAGTTCTGACAAGTACAGAGCTCATTTCCAGAAGGTTCCAGAGACTTGTGCATTATCTAACAACTAGAATAAGTTACTAGAAACATTTAATTGTTTCTAAACCATTGCTAAATTTAGTCCCCACATGTTGAAACTTGTGCCCATTGCATAATCTTTTATCTACCCGTGAATAATCTTTAATTTTAAAGTGTGGTGTAACATGTGATGTTGAAAATGTTATTTTACACACATTTTTAATTTTATATATTCTCTAACAGGGCTTTTGGGTACTACAATAATTTAAAAAGTCTGTGTGGTCAATTCCAATTCATTGTTCCCTTTAAATTTTAATTTTTGTAAATGTCATCAAACACATCAATTATAATTTTCAGGCTACTGGGTTGTTAGCATATTTTTAATATGTTGCACATGGTTTTTACCTATGGATAGTTTTTTTTTTATTCCAGTTATCTGAATTTTGGTTGCGTTTACAGAGCTCCTTAAAGTACATTTTTTCATCTGTTTTAGCATGATCTCACAATGTCTTTGAATCTACCTTTAGGAAATAAGGTTTATTATCACTTATTTTAGATTGTTTTACACATAGAACTGCTCAGCACCTTAAAATAACCCTTATTACTACCATATAAGGTATGCAGTCTCAATGAAGCAGTGAGTCAGCCAGTTTTAAAATGACTCATCTTACTTTTTCCTTTTTTTTATTTGCATCGGATTTTAAGATGACTAAAGAGTCTTTTGCTCAACAACAGCCTATAATGTTATGATTTTGAGTTGATTTGCAGCAGGATATTTAGAAATTAAACTTGACAATGATGCAATAATAATCTAATCCTCAGGCTCAGAAATTTGTCATGAATTTTAAATGTCAGGCAATCATGATTCATGATTTTTACTTTTGCCCAAAGTAACCTTCTTATATGGAATCTTTTTTTTATATTGAGGAGCATTCTTTACATTTTTTTCTATGTGGCCGATTACATTGAAGTATGCAGATTTTAGGTGCCTTGCTAATCTGTGTAATATTAAAGCCTAGAGGTTTTTTTTGTTGTTAAGAACGGGTAATCAACTAACCATAAGATGTCTTCTGCCGCTCTGGGCGGAGCGGAAGGTCAGGCTCTTACTGACTAAAACCCATTTGAGTTCCTGCTAATGCCCTTTGCGTACCAGGGCCGCGGTGAATCATTCAAACAAATTCTGCAATCCTGGAGACTACGAGCTTCAGATAAGGTTGTTAAAGATTAGCTTGCATAGCTGCAGTAATTTTTAATACTTATATGCCTACTGTGGAGTAAGCCAAACCACAGGATAGAGCCAGTAGGGTAAGAGAAGCTTACATACAAATTCTAACGTATGCTAGATAAAACCCTTAAGTTGGTAAAAGTCAGGGCAGTTTGTAAAATTCAGTTTCTATCCTATCATGGCAGCTAGCTTTTATTTTTGCCTTTCAGATGACTGTAACGACATACAATGTTCTGTAATAACTTGTTTGTATCGACTAATGACGTCACGATAAACAATAGCTATTCAAATTCATAACGCGTGGGTTTACGCCAATCTTCATAATCGATAACCCGGCGATATTCAGAAGTATACGTTACGATATACAGAAATTAAAACGGGATCAAGTCTGATCCTCGCAGTGCTCTCGCATCTAAGGAATCGACACCAGCACCCACTAGAGACGCCATTAGGTAGATCCAAACTTAATGGTGAATAGGAGCACTAACGCCCATATTCTAGAACGTGTATTCAAACTCAACTCGAGCTTTCTCAACATGAGAATGTCTAGAAGAAGGCCAATATTTGATCAAGTGCAATTTAGTTCTGCTGTTTATTTATTTTTTAATGCGCTCTTTCATGTGACCTTTAAGAGGTCAGAGTTGTGGTCTGCTTAACTGGGGTTTTTGCCTGTGGCAGCCTTAATAGAAATGAAAGCTTCGACCTAGGGCTTTAATGAACTTTACCCGAAAATTGAATGTTTACCTGTGGCTGTAGCTGAAAACAATTCCAATGCAATGCCAATAGGTACCATTGTGCCAAAAGTTCGTAATCTAAACTTGAAAATTCTCAGTTATACTTGTCAATTTCAAGTGTTGGCGAACTTGGGCTTCCGTTTCACTTTATTTCTAGTCATCTGTGTACTAAACCAAAAATATTTTTTATCCTAATAAAGAAACGGTCCGTCCTAGTCAGGAAAACCTTTGTACCTAAGAATATAATCGTCTATCCCGACTCTATGCATAGCCTCTTTGGTCTCGTAACTGGCTGATAGCAAAACCTTTTTAGTCGTCTACCTCAGATAGCAAAGTTGAACTATAAACTATACACTAAACCTCTTTAAAGTCACGTTCACCGAGTTGCCAGTAAACATAAATTTTGTTGCACGCCCGAGTTTTGAACCGATAAGCCCAATTTAGGGCAGATAACGTTGTGTTGAAACTTTGTACGTTACTGCGCATCTAAGTACGTCAGAAGCGTAAAGATGATTGAAAATACCGATCCGTGTTGCAAAATTTGAACTACAGGGATTATAGATTTATCCTGCTTTATGAACACGTTTTTCTGCTTTATTTTCAACTCTTAGTATTGCATTTTTTGGTAGTACCGAGTCACAGGAAACCAAATCAAGCCTTAAAAAAACATAATCGGGCAGCTGATATTCGATATACCATCTGCCGCTTGCCATATGCTTGTGTCAGTCACTTGAGTGCGTACATAGATGCCAAAATGTACATAATACATAATGAGTATGATCCACCTTTCGTTGTTGCCATGTGGCTGTATGTTGCGCATAATATTTAAGGTTTCTTTTGGTTACTTTGGGAACTGTCTCGTTTTGCTGTTTATGGTTTGTTTAGCGCTTTCTGTAACTCTTGTGTTGCGTGGTGTCTTTTCTAGTTCGTTCTATAAGTTCTTTGTATAAATAACTAAAGCGTATAGAGTCTGGGATTCCCAAAACTGTCTTGTTCTCCTTTATAAACCCATATTTTTGTAAAGGTCAGGCCTCGCATCAGTAGATCAGTATATTCCCCTGAGTTGGTATTGCAAACGTTCATATATGCGTCGATGAACAATATACCTACCATCAGCCGAGCCACCTGATAAATTGCTATTCAACTGCATAAAAACGCAAACTTTTCTCCTACACACAGACAGTCGAACTACGTGCGATAAAACGTGCTCACACACATAATCGCAAAACGAGTTCGATACTACACACACATATAATTAAGCCGAAATAAAAACAAGATTCACGTGTTCGACATGTGAAAATCATTTTAATCTTTATTTCTATAATGATATTGTCTCTGTCGTTATTTTATCATACGTCATAATCTATGCAAATGTTTAAATGCGATATCATAGAATAACATGAGGAGTTCGTGCCTAAATAATAACAGCCGCACGGGTCAATCTTGTAAGGTTAAGCAACGCTCGCCGAGGTCGATCTGTGGATGGGTGACCATCTCAATATGTCGAGACCCCTACGTGTATGAAAACACGCGAAGCCGTTGGTACCAACTGTTATCTGATGATGTTACAGTAATTACCGGTAAGAAGCCAGAAATTCTGGAACTTGTATTTCAAAAGATATCGTCTTATACATTGACTACGAGTACTGGGGTGAAAAAGTCAGATAGGCGGGCTCCAAAGATAGTTTGGAAAAAGACTTAGCGGATTTTATGTCCTGCCAGGATTGTTCGAAAGAGTTACCGCGTCCCTGGTACGTTAAAGGCGTTTGTAGTAACACGGGTGGGTTTTAGTCAGTAAGAGTCTGACACTCAGAGAATCATTTTATGATTTACAGTCTCCTAACATAATTGGGACAAGACTTCGCAGATTGATTATTTGTCTTATATGCTCACTAGCAGCGCCCCGCGGTTTCACTCGCATAGTTCCCGTTCCCGTGGGAATATGAGGATAAAATATAGTCTGTCATCCGAGGATAGTGTATCTTCCCAAAAGTGAAAGAATTATTCGAATAGGTTTAGTGGTTTCAGAGCCCATTCAATACAAACAAACAATCAAATCTTTCCTCTTTATAATATTAGTATAGATGACGAGATAAATGAAAAGTTATTGTACGATAAAGGAGTCATAAAATTAGTAAATTAATCTATATATTTGCTGTATTCATCAAGTCATGCTGTGATAGTCTTTTAAAGGTCGTATCGACATATTCGTCATTTGATGGTAGATAAAGTCGGCAATAGGGTATTTTACTGTAAAAATCTAATTAGTCCGTCTGATAGATTTACAAAAAATATTGGACACGTATTTTTTCTTTTTTCACGTAAACAAAAAATGAAGACGATACAGTGCGATGAAAACTCACGTGACGTCACTACGTTGCTACAAATTCTACCAGCGACGTGACGTCACGTGAGTTTTCAACGCACTGTATCGTCTTCATTCAATCGATTAGTGCCATTCGTCCCACTAAAAAGATTTTGTGCAGTAATTTACTGACCCTATTTATGTGTTAAAATAATGAGTAAACTTTTCTAATTACTTACATAATGTAAAACGTAAAATCTTGCCACCATACACATAAGCAACTGTTACTACAAAAATAGTTACTTATATTTCAAGTCGAGGGGACGAACGGGAATACACGACTAATCGAAGAACATATTCCCATTCGTCCCCTCTTGAATTAGGATTGGGACGATCGGGAACAAATTAAATATTATTTTTGCAAATTCCCGTTCGTCCCCCTCGGGGGACGAAGTCGAGGGGACGAACGGGAATACACCTGTAGGTCTGGTAGGCAGCCGCTCCACGTAAAACACGGATATTCAGCTGAATCCGGTTTGACTGGGAGCTGACTCCTATAGTTGGGAAAAGGCTAGGCAGATGATGATTATATTAGATAGTTCAGATCAAAAGCGTTGTTTCTTTGAAGATCTAGAAATAAGAAGTCTAAGTCGTATCCCATTTAGAAAAACTGCGCATATCGCACAACTGATGACGTTTATTATCGCTTTAGAACAACATCTTTTTATTATAACGCGCTAAACTTGTTTGATCAAGTGCTGGATTAAATATCGCTCATTCTGCGCAAAACGAATTTACCTTGAAATCAATGTGCCAATAGTAATCGCTATTAATGTTTAAAGGACCTTCATTAGCATATTGTGACGCGTATTTAATCTGCAAATAATGCATTTATAGGCTACTAGTTTTTGCCAGCGGATTTGCTCTCGTGAATGTCGGAAATGATCCCAATGGCAAACAAAAATAGCCTAAATGTTATTCCAGACTATCATCTCTCCCTGTGCCGTATGGTCATCCAGATCCTTTTACGGCCGAAACCAATAACCTATCTATCACATACTGGAGATAGAAAAACAAATGAAACAACAGAAAAATCAAGAAAAATTATATAGGTTTTCTGTTGTTTCATTTGTTTTTCTATCTCCAGTATGTGATAGATCGGTTATTGGGTTCGGCCGTTAGCCGTTCTGTTTTGATTGAGTAACAAACATCTACCTATCCAAGCATTCGCATTTATAATGGTACCAACAGCGCCCCGCAATTTCACCCGCGTAGTTCCGGTCCCGAGGGAATACGGGGATAACATAATATACCCTATTTTACTTGCTGATAAAGTAGCTTTCCATTGATGAAATAATTTTTAAAATCGGTTTAGTGGTTTAGACGTGAAAGCGTGGCAAACAAACACAAATTCACTTTTTATAATATTAGTTGGGATTTACCTAGTAATATTGTAACGCACCTAATTAGAAAAACGACAAATTTTAATGTCCAAATGCAGACATCTAACTCCACACTGCTAAAATAGGTTGCACTGCTCATTTCACGAAAATTCAGTTGATAATCTTTTGGAACAACAGTTAAAAGGCTGTCTTTCTACTTTCCTTCATCAAACACCAGTCTTGAGTAATTCGCAACCACAGATAATTTTTCGTTTCAATTTTAGCCTCCAAACTCGAGAATGTAGCTAAAAATAATTCGTCACCACAAAACTGACGGTTATTTTTTAACAGTTGGCGACCCGCCACATAAAATATTTGATAACCTATGTAGGTTATGTTATGTGGACCAAAATGAGGTCGTTCCAAATAGGAAAGACCTTCTGATTGGTCTCGCCTGATGTAGGTAGATTGATAAAAAATAGCGATAAAAAACGGTCAGTTGTTCGTTGATAACGATATTCTAGTGTCCAAGAACCAGTTTTTATAGTTTTATAGATTAGTTGGGACGCAACAAGACGAGTGTAAATCCTTTAGTTTCATTTTCAAGGTCCTCTGAAGCCGACCCTACCATCCATATCTTATTATATTATTTTTTTTGTTAATTAGAAAACATCAAAAATGACTTGCCAATCTAGACGAAGCGGGAATGGGGTATCAGAGTGTCTAAAACCCACCCGTGTAACCACCTTTAAATGCAAAATAAAAAACTCTTCATTAAAAATCAACCCTGAATAATGTGGTTATTTTTTTAAATTTATTTGGACATTTTCTCTGGCCTACCCTAACTCGAACCACTGCACGCGCCTGCAAACAGTACGGCCTATTGCATCACATACCGCTAATTTGTACTTAATTATAAGTGTATTTAAAACATATTTTTGGCTTCGTACTTTTCAAACGATTGACATGCTTAACCTAATTAAAATGATGATTAAAAATCGTTTAGCGCTTCTTCTTAATATTTGTGCACAGTAGGTGACCACGTTTATAGTGGCATCAGTGGTATTAATTAAGGCTTCAAAGGTGTAAGGGAATTTGGAACACTCCAATAACTAAGCCATATTTTGGACGGAGGCACCGCACTCACATTTATTGTCGAGCTGCGGGCGTACAATGACGTCTTAAAACGTGAGTCTTCCGAGCGAGAAAAAGGGATGGAGCTATATAGGGTGTATAACTCTATTCCTCTTTCTCGCTCGGAAGACTCG
This sequence comes from Hecatera dysodea, assembly GCA_905332915.2. Lineage (NCBI taxonomy): Eukaryota > Metazoa > Arthropoda > Insecta > Lepidoptera > Noctuidae > Hecatera > Hecatera dysodea. The sequence goes on along the minus strand of HG995317.1, from coordinate 4,686,051 downwards.
CGTTTTAACACCTCATGGTGCGCCCGCTGGTCAGTGAAACCCCAATTTGTCTAGTTGTATTTAAAAAATCATTCAGTCTTTGTCATTTTCAAGCGTTTGGCAGAAATAATACAATGATTTAGCGCATTATTAAGCTATTTCTGTTACCAGTAAGACTAAGTGTTCTTTAGCTCACAGTTTTAAAGTTATGCAAAGGCACACACTAGAGAACGTGCAAGTGTCTTGTGACGGCACACGTGCTAAGATATTGATACACCTTCAAGTATCTGTGGCTGAAGAAAAAACGTATTAAACATGTTTAAATAAACGTCATTGCTACCTTCTGGTGAGGTATCTAGTGGTCAAACACGTGCCTATCAATTATAGAAAAAAAAACGTATCTACCAAAGAACAATAACATTTCTTACAGAAGAAAAAAGCTCAAATTGCCTTTTCTTGTTTGAACAAAAAATAATTTACCCGTTGTATTGAAAAATCTAGGTACTTAAATGAACTGTTTTGATTTTGTTCAGCATTTTGCAATTCCTATTTTTCTGTTTCCTTCTTCTTATCTTTTTATTAAATGTGTGTACATAAATTGTTAAATAAATAAATTAATTAATACTAATTATAATAATAATCATATGCAGGCTAAAAATTAATTCTAAAAATTTGAATTCTACTTCTCAAAAGTTCCTTTGAACTAGTCAATGCTTCTTTATAAGAATCTATAGTTGTTAGTCCGCCATACTCATGCATGACCTATTTATAACCCCCCTTGCCGATTGATCACGTACTCGCCTGGTGGCCATGTTTATATGCTTTTTTATATTGACTGTAATGTATTCAGCTAATTATTCGCTTGAGTTAGTATTTTTTTTTCGTGGGACTCGTTTTTCGGGTTCCGTACTCATAGGGTAAAACGGGGCCCTATTATTAAGACTCCGTTGTCAGTCTTTCCGTTCATCTGTCCGTCTGTCTGTCACCAGGCTGTAGCTCATGAACCGTGATAGACGGTTGAAATTTTCATTTCACAGATGTATTTCTGTTGTTTTAAAATAACTTTAGATGTGTATAATGGGGCTCCCATACAAAAACGTGATTTTTTGCAGTTTTTATAGATAATAAGTACGGAACCCTTCATACGGGAGTCCGATTCGCAATTGACCGATTTTTTTATTAATTATTTTGCGTTTGTATTTTTTATGGGTCCTTTATGAAGTAGTTGTTTTAGTAAAACAGATACGCTCTTTTTCGTAGTAAGCTTGTACTTATTTCAGTTTAGTACGTAATGTAAACAAAAGGTTAGCCAGTGATCACATTTAATTGATGTCGGGGCAATTTATTATCAACTGGGTACAAAATCCATGTTCTTTATCCAAGATAATCGGCAGTAATGAAACAGACAGTCAATATACTCTGTCTATCCGAATCGTATCTGTTATTTCAGTCTTGAATGAGACCCAGACAAACAACACTAATTACTATTCCATTAATTTGTAGTAGCATTCAAACACTCGATCTCGATCGATTCAACGAGCGATGTTTAAACACTGAACGTGATATTGGCGTCACAACAACGCACAGCGTTGTCCGTTCATAGTACCTAATCGCTTTTTATATAAGGTTACATGTGTGCGCTCGTAACGTAAACGTATTTAACCGTCATACGTCTGACGTTGTCATGTCCGTTGCTAGGCAACGAGCAAACGTAGGCGATAAGGACAGACTGAAGCGTTACGGGGTATTTTCGACCCCCCCACCCCTCTCTGTCACAGCTGGACACATTTGTAAGACCCCGCCCTAGTGTGACGTCACATATTTTTCAATTTTATTCGTGTTACACATAAAACTTATACCCCATTCACGATAAGATTAGGCATTGAAATACATCGTTTTTACAGTCCGTTCAACCGATTTAGACTTCTATTGCGTTGGCGGCATGACACATGGTAGCTGCAGTAAACAGTTGGTATTATAATCAGGCTTTTGCTTGCCATCCTTATGCCTACGGAATAGAAGTAAAAGTCGGTTGAACGGACTGTAAACAATTTTGTTACAATGTGTAATCTTATTGTGAATGGAGTATAGACAGAAAAAAATTTTGAAATGTTTCGTCACGAAATTTAGGAACCTTCCCGTTCCCACCCCCTCGTCACACAATGTCACACTTCGTCGACCCCCTCCTTCGCCCTTAACGTGTGACGTAATTTATAGATATACATACTAATTACTATTACTAATAATAAGGGTGACGCGTGAGGGCTTGTTCAGAGTTAATTCGTACAATCCAACGCTACTTCCATTGAATAGCTATGTATGGCGATACTTCAATAGGATCCCTATATAATTAGGAAACGTCTAGGCTGGTTGAGAGATTGGTGATAGTGCAGGACTTAGGCGATTTTCTAAGTGATTTGGCATGAAGAAGCACAGCAAAGAGATATGGAATTTATAGGGTTCAGCTCAACGGTTCACTCTGATGAGAATAGCTAATTTTGGGTAGAAGCAAGCCTATGGTCGTCTGTCCGATTCATTCCCAATCTGAGCCGAAACACATGGTGCTTTTGCGGAATTTGTTCGAAAGTCGCCGCGGTCCTGGAACGCGGCTTGAATTAGGAGGAACACGGGTGAATTTTAGTCAGTAAGAGTCTGACACTCCCTTCCGCTCCGCCCAAAGCGGAAGAAGTCATTGGATGCTTTCCCATCCAAAAAAATGAACACCTGGTGCCGCATTCAGTCCGTGCAATCCACTTTTTCAAGGATAAAATTCAAATTATAGTAGTCCTTCTATATTCAGTTCTGGCCTTATCACAAAGTAGCCATCTTCATCACCACTGCTCTCAAAACGGTGAACGAAAACATCGTGAGGAAACAGGCATGTCCTAGAACCAAAAATTCGAAGACATGTGACATTCACCAACCCGCACTGGGTCCGCGTGCTGGATTACGGCCCATTCCTTCTAGAGAGGAGGCCTGTGTCCCAGCAGTGGGAACGTTAAAAGTCTGATTATGCTTATGCACAATGTAGCCAATAAAGGAAATATCGCCATAGGATACTCAAACAATAAAGGGAAGGAAAACAAAGGTTTGAGGTCAACGAGGTACTTTACTAAAACAGAATGACCTCGAGGCAAGGTGAAGAGCTTGTCAGATAAACATGCCCGTCTCTTTTAGTTTAATACTACCGCTCTTTGTACAGAAGCTTGTAAGGAATAGTTCTACTCCATACATAATTCTGCCACCAAGGGTTTGGTACTGGTTGCGGAATTTGTTGGAAAGAGTCACCGCGGCCTTGGAACGCTTAAGCATTAGGAAAAATACGGATGGGTTTTAGTCAGCAAGAGTCTGATACTCCCTTCCGCTCCGCTCAGAGCGGGAGAAGTCATTTGATGATTTCTCATCCAGAAAAAAGGGTACTTAAAACCAATTGCCAGAGTTACAACTTCAGTAATGACGGTATTGACCCATAAAATAAGATTGTATAATTATACAAATTTCCACCCCCTATTCCATTCCACCCCTTTGCGGTGTGAGTTTCCTGAAATCCTTTCTTAGCGAACGTCTACTTATTATAAACTACCTCCCTGCCAAATTTCATCTATACACGTCAAGCGGTTTTCGTGATGAGTGTGTGAGTGAATCAGTGAGTGACCTTTCGCTTTGATATAATACAAATTCCGCAACCCTAGCAGGTTTTAAGTTCCCTTAGAAACGAGTCAAGGAAGTTTGTACTTTAAAATCACGTGGACAAAGTTACGAGCGAAGTGTTAGTTTTATCTATTTTGATTTTCAGAACGGACTTTATGCTTCTGGTATCATTCTATATCATTTTCCGCCCTTTTGTATCAAATTCATTGTCACAAGCGAGTATTTTTCCTGTTTCTCATACCACGCCAAACATAAAAATTTCATCATAAAGGTTGTACCGTTAGATATGGCTTGATAAACTATGGAAAGTGATATCGCGCACATTTATGGCAGTTTCCACCTGGCAACAGCGTTGAGTAAGTGCTTGCAATACACTGCGAGTGTAATAATTTTCATGGCCGTTTTGTACCCTTGAATTATAAGCAGCTTAATTGTTTCAATGTAACAGTAAATTTTGATGGATTGATGCTGTATGCTATTTAATGCTATCTACGATTGAAACCTCTCAATATATCATTTGCGCTTTATGTTACAATTTTAGTACTTAGCGAGCTAAGAACGCTACAATGTTTTGTTTTGAATCAATTTGTATCGTTCCTATAACCCCCGGCTCCGCCTGCGTGTAAGTCAACGGAATATACTCGTCCATATTCCAGACCATAATCTACCTTTGTGCTAAATTTCACTAAGATCTGTTCAGTGGTTTTTGCGTGAAAGAGTAACAAAACGCATTTATAATTTTAGTAAGTATAATTAATAGTGAGTACAAAGATATTTTTTTAAACATGGCAACTGTTAAGGACTTTTAACGTTAAAATCTGTGGAATATCGAGATGGAAGGCCTTTGCTCTCTAGTGGATCAATATAGACTAGTAACTAGTTAAATTAGATGATACCTCTCCTAATTACTACATAATTCTCTCATTTCTCTCTTATCTATTGTGTCGTTGTATTCAGCCTAATTGAATTCAACTGGTGGATATGCGGCCTCTTTAATCTTGTTTAAAAAGTCGAATTTGGTATTTTACTAGTTAAAAAATCATAATTCTATTTTGTCTAGCCGTTGGATTTTCAAAAAATATTGGACAAGTGTTTTGTCATTTTAAATCGTAAAAAAAATATAAAGATAAAGCGCATCAAAGTTCAGGAGTGGGGGGCAGGTGACGTCACGATGCTAGTAAATATTCTAGTAACGTAGTGACGTCACGCGAGGTTTTAACGCACTGTATCGTCTTCAGTTTTTGTTAACGTGAAAAAAGAAAAAATACGTGTCCAATATTTTTTAGCAATCTATCAGACGGGCTAATTAGATATTTATTTGTAAAATACCCTATTTGATGAGTCTCGAGTTGAAAAACGTAAATTCATTGTAAGAGATGTTTGGCTTATACTTAGGCTCTTAAAATTCTCTGGCTTTATTAACTCACTAGCAGCGCGCCGCGGTTTCACCCGCGTAGTTCCCGTTCCCGTAGGAATATGGGGATTAAATATAGCCTATGTTACTCAGGGTGTGAATGTAACTTTCTAATGGTGAAAGAATTTTTTAAATCGGTCCAGTAGTTTTTGAGTTTATTCGTTACATACAAAAATACAAATATTTCCTCTTTATAATATTAGTATAGATAATACTGCTACATTATACTGGTTGTTCCTTTTTTATCTAAGAGAGAAAAAGAAAAAGGTATTTTATCGTTGATAGCAAAACATGTTCAATTTGAATAATAGTTATAGCTTGCAAGAGAACAAACGTAAATATTATCTGAAGGTGACATTTTGATCAACATGACGCTGTACGTGTTTTTGTTATTACATCCTAAATTGATAAATGATAATGAACGATAAATGATTGTTTTGAACTTAGAACGCAATTCAGTTCGTATGAAAATATAATGTTATCTTCATCGCTATGGTATTATGAACCAGCTATGTTGTCTAAAGTAAATATTAATCCTATGAAGATGCACTAAAACTTACTATTTCTAATGAATAAAGCACGGATTTAGATTAATCTTGGTACTTATTTACGGCATCTGCCTAATAAGAGCGCTACAACATGACTTGTCATATAAAACAAAGAATATTTTCCGTATTCGTAATTCAAAACGATCTTTATTCTTTTGCCACTTTCAAAGTTCTATCGAAAAACTTGTCTGCCAGTGACCAAGCAGCCAAGGAGGCTACTATCGACACTATATATTTCGAAACTCCACTCTTAGTGGTGTCAATCAGGGCGTGGTTCCCGAAAGATTTGCTATCATTTGTTGAAGAGTTCCGTTTCTATCTCTATTCTTCATCAGATCTTCACAAACTGGAAAGGGACCTAGAAAGATGGTCTTCCAATCTATCATATACATCATTTTACATCGAAAAGAGTGAATGAAAACATCATCAATGTAATCGAAGCCACGCATTATTAGGGATAACTCAAATACTAGTCGTCAAATCTCAATCAAACCAAAGGACCACACGACAAGCACCAGCTTTCGAATACAAAAAGAATCATTAAAATCGGGACACCCAGTACAAAGTTCCGAGGTAACACACACAAAGAAAAAACAGTTGACTTGAAAACCTCCTCCTTTTTAGGAAGTCGGTTAAAAAGGTCGCAACCAACAGCTGCGTAATCATTTTTAAAAATCGATAGAGGAAGCCTTCAGTCCTATTAATTTTACTCGATACGGAAGTTGGGAATGAATATTGAATAACGAAACGACCTTCAACATAGAATATTCCAATGATAAATCAAAAACAAGTAGGTAGGTAGCTAACGATGTTGACGTTAACAAAAATGTTACGGAAAAAATAATAAGTCACAACATGCCATGTTGAACGTCACACCAGCAAGAATATATCTATACTATCTATAATTCTATACTAATATTATAAAGAGGAAAGATTTGTATTTTTGTATGTAACGAATAAACTCAAAAACTACAGACCGATTTCAAAAATTCTTTCACCATTAGAAAGCTACGTTCACTCTGAGTAACATAGGCTATATATTTTTATCCCCGTATTCCCACGGGAACGGGAACTACGTGGGTTAAACCGCGGGGCCGCTAGTATATATGTATAAATAAAAACATAAAAGGCGAGATTGGCGAAGCAATGCGCCTTGTAGCACTTCGAGAGATGACATGATAGTTATCACGTATCTTCTATTTTTACCCGACTGTAAAATCACATTCACTCTGAGTGACATAGGCTATATTTTATCCCCGTATTCCCACGGGAACAGGTACTACGCGGGTGAAACCACGCGGCGCTGCTAGTATTCTATATTCACCCACACGCTTACAGATTGTTCGAGACTGAGATCATTATGAAAACAAGATATATAAGTAGTTACCTTGAAGAACTACTAAAAAAAATTAGCTGGGCAATTGTCCATGGCTTTGAACGATTGTAACATTACGATTACGACATCATTACGTGTGGCTACGAAAATGTTTTATTTTACGAGCTTTTCTCATGTTGTTATCACTTGCCAAGGTTGCTTGTCGAGACTGCAATGATGCCAACAATTTTTCTTTCCTTAAATGGTAGGTTACGTCTTGTTTTCAATAACAAATCATCATTGTAATTTGGGGAACTTGAAAATGGTTCCTTTATCCATTCTCATCTATACTTCTATAGCTATACTAAAATTATAAAGAGGAAAGATTTGTATTTTTGTATGTAACGAATAAACTCAAAAACTACTGGATCGATTTCAAAAATTCTTTCACCATTAGAAAGCTACATTCACCCTGAGTAACATAGGCTATATTTTATCCCCGTAGTCTATACTAATACCTATTATAAAGAGGAAATATTTGATTGTATGTATTGAATAGGCTCCGAAACCATTGAACCAATTTGAAAAATTCTTTCACTGTTGGGAAGCTACACTACCTTCGGGTGACATAAGCTATATTTTATCCCCGTATTCCCACGGGAACGGGAACTATGCGGGATGAAACCGCGGGCGCTGCTAGGTTTTAATAATTCTTAAATGTCATAGATAGTCAACTGGGTTTAGTAACGAGTTATATACAAACCAGTCAGTCTACTTACATGGAGTTAACTGTCTATCCATCTTGTTTGTATGGATGCACAATGCACGGTGAGATAGAGTATACTTATTCAACTTTTAAACCGACACGAAAGCTGTATGCATTTAGAATAAAAGCAAATTCGCTACCTCTATTACAAATAGACACTGCTCGCTGACCTATTCTACCTACTTAGTATGCCATGCACAGACTAACACTGTTTGTTCGATTCAAATATTGCAAATGGCATGCCGTATTAGTTTGCTAAATCTAAAGTTTCACTAGTGGCCCGTAATTAGGTAATCCGGTACTGTTTTAGCGAGGGTAGAAATTTAGCTGCATCTCGATGATTAAATCTTGTATCCTGTAGGTGTCCAAAAGTTGGGCCCCATAGGGTGTGCCAGTGCCTGCTAGGGTTGCGGAATTTGTTCGAAAGAGTCACCGCGGCCCTGGAACGCAAAGGGCACAAGAAGGTGGGTTTTAGTCAGTAAGAGTCGTGACACTCCCTTCCGCTCCGTCCAGAGCGGGAGAATTCATTTGATGATTTCCCATTCAAAAAAAAAAAAAAGGTTTCCAAAAGTTGGTTGCTGAATTTGTTCGAAAGAGTCACCGCGGTCTTGGAACGGAAAAGGCGTAAGGAGGGACACGGATGGGTTTTAGTCAGTAAGAGTCCGACACTCCCTTTCGCTCCGCCCAGAGCGGGAGAAGTCATTTGATGATTTCTCATCCATTTAAGTCAGGTTTTCTCTGTTTGGTAGCAACCTTGACCAGTATTTTTTTTGTTGTATAAAAAACGTGACCTTGATTTGTGCGCGTATCGTATACAAAATGCGATGTCTCGATGTTGCAATTTGTGTACCAATGCTTATTGTGTGAGCATTTGACTCTCAGTTTCGTCAGTAACAATGAAATTAACACTACAGTATAAAATCTCGGTGCGCAATGCCTTCAAAACAACCATGATTTTTGTTTCCTATTGAACTGAGCATTAGCCATGCGGCCGTAAGGTCATAGAATGGCAAACACATGTAAGGCTCTATGATCAATTAATTAAATGACCTTTCACACTTCCTGCTTGTAGGCAACATCTCACATTCTGTTTATCCAAGCCTGCCCTAACCTGTTTTGTGTTTTTTACGCGGTAAAGGATTACCGTTAACCTTAGTTTACTGCAAAAACAACATTTTGGCTCTCGTTTCTATGTTGTTACGAAGAATAATTTCAAATGTTTATTTTAAGGTTACTTAAATCAGTATGACTTGATAATAGTCGTCCAGTTTGCGCTTGCCTATCTTGTTTATCTGCTTCGATTTTAAAACCTGTCTCTCCTGACCGCCACAACTCGACATTCCTAAAGTATACTCTAAACCTCGCGCTGGATGTCAATATACTTACCTCAAAAACGAAAATATCTCTTGAATATTTTTGTTTACTTCCCTTGACCAGTTTCATTGACAACGTTTAACACATGCGGGCCAAGGTGTCCTGTTATTTCTGAACGGCCTCTGTTACTCAGATGTCTCCTATCAGAATAATACTGAACCCTCAGAATGTTTTGACGTACATTAGTCGGTCAATTGGTACTGAAGTATTCGTGGCGTGATGCAATTGGGTTGGATTAGGAATCATGACCGCTCATCTAAAGCTAAAGCAGTTGTTTGCTTCTTCGTAGACCTCTTTAGTACTATGTTTTGGCCAAATGCTCGCGTTACGTCATATGCAGAAGATAGTGATTCCTATTTCCTCTTGGACAATCTCTCGCTTCCATTGATCTTTGTAAAAGGAGCGCAAGAAGTGGGCATATGACGTTTTGTAGTTTTCTCCTGTACTCACCCATGAGGAAAAAGCGGGACTTGATGTATGTTTCTTTAACTGATCTTCTTTCTAAGCTGTAAATATGTATATTGATGAATTTTCTTGCTAATACATCAGCTTGTGTGACTCTTTTACTTTGGCGATCCTAAGGTAACTTTTCTTTTTAACCGTTATTTTTAGCAACGTCTCCTCTACCCCGTGACTCATCAAAGGATTCCTTTCAAATGGAACCAATCTTCATTCCGGTGTACCGGTTATTTCTGCCCGTTTCCTCTGAACTTGAGTGCGACCGCTCGTCCGGCCCCTTGGTCGCGATTACCTGCGTCTAAAAATACTGACACGTAAAATCTAACGTTTTCTTGTTTGTGCCAAATGCTTGTAACGTCAACGTCGTCTTATCTTGGTTTTTGAGCAACAATAATTGTAGCTGAATACTTATGAAAATAGGAACTGATCCACACAGTGATAACTTCGAGAAAAAACGCCCTGTTTTGTCTAAATTTTGTATAAGTTACTGCTAAACCTTACCCGCCCAATCAAATTATTCCTGTTTGCATAAGTAGGTCCATTAAATCTTTTTGTTATTGTGTCATTCTACATTATTTTTGGTTATTGTTCAACATAATTATCCTCCTTCTCTTCATAAACCATCTCTCTATTGAGCTAGTTTCCTTACTCTGTTTGTTCTAAATCAGCTGTGTATTTTTCTAAACTACTTCCGCCTATTGTCCGTTCTAAAATTAAAGTACGTTGTAACGAAATCACAGTAAATAGTTTTTATCTTTATAGTTTAGTCGTATGACGTCATCGAGGTATATTTTTAAGCGAATCAAACGAGTGGATGGATGCCTTGCGAATATTCTTATCTACTCTAATCTTGACGATTGTGTTCCGGTATCTAACTAAAGTACTGCTAGGATTTGTGGATAAAAATCCATGTTTAGGCGGGAATGTATTTAATTGAATTTATTTATCGTATGTTTTTGTATTTGTGTTTTTTCGTGTTTGTTCTAGAGAATTACGAAATAATTATCAAGTAGCTACCGGTTCTTTAAAAGTCAAATGTCAGATCGCGCAATTTAAAACTTTACTTTTATCGATTTGTTTTTAATTGTTTAATCTCACACTATCTAAACCAAACAGCCTTAGCGGGAGAATAAAACTTTAAAATAAACATAAAACAACATGTTTTTTTACCGAAAACACATGCAAATCATAACTCACAAAGACCAACGGGACAAAAATTGTTTTCATAACAGTACCGGCCTAATTTCGCGCCAATATACTCCCGAAATAGACGCAAGTTTGAATTTGGAACGCTCTCTGTTGTCTATGGCGGCGGCCATCTTGTAACGGTTAATTGTTGACATTATAGTACTTTATGGTAATAATTTTTGAAAGAACCGTTATTTTGTTGAGTTTTTGGGTCCGTATAGGCGGTTGGAGATAAAAGTAGGATAACGTACGTCGCCCATGATGGTAAATTAGTTTTTTGATGTTGTAGTTTCAAAACAATTCTGTTAAAACAGGCGTTGATCAATGACTATTATGCTGATTACTTTTGAGGTCATGCGTTGAAACGCTGTCAGTGAATGAACTACTAGAGTTCACAGGTTTTGATGTCGACTGGTATTTTCGAACAAAAGCACGGCTTTTATTTAAAATAATATAACAATAGCATTCATTGAAACTTATTACTTAGTTTTCGCACCGGAAGAGTATTCTAATAATAATTAATTTACTCGATACGAAAATTGATCAATGACGTTTTTCTTCAATTCGTATTAAAATGGAATTGTGTCAAAACAATATGTAAATGTCGTGTTTTAATTTACATTAGAGGTGAAAGTAGACGAATTATTTAAATTCCTTCTTTTTTTGTAAACAAACCGAAGTTCAAATTGTCGGTTTGGAATAGAGACACTTTTTACCGTTTTGATGAACCTTTAGGTATAATTTACGTTTAAAAGCAAGGTCTTTGGAATCTAGCTTTCCATGGATTGACAACTACGGTACCTTGCTAACGGACGAATATTTTAATCATGGGATAATCGTCCACTAATCCGCACTGCCCGTGTACGCCCTTCTCACGTAAAGGGCGTGGTGGCCTGCGTCCCAGCAGTCATATCATCATCTGCCTAGCCTTTTCCCAACTACATTGGGGTCGGCTCCCAGTCAAGCCGGATTCAGCTGACTACCAGTATTTTACGTGAAGCGGCTGCCTATCAGACCTCTTCAACCCATAAGACTGGTGTCAGATTTTCTGGCTTCTGACAATCCGTAACGACTGCCAAAGATCTCCAAATGACAGCCGGGACCAACGGCTTAACGTACTTTCCGAGGCCCGTGCCTCGGAAAGTACGTTATTCCCGACGTCGACGTTAGAAGTCTCGTCATGTTAAGATGGTCACCCATCCACAGACCAACCTCGGCAAGCGTTGCTTAACCTAGAAGATCGACCCGTGCGGCTATTATAATTTAGCCACGAGCTCCATAATTTGGCTGAATAAGCATAAGCTATTCGTTCACAGCTAGGTATAAAATGTATTTAGAGACCTGTATGATACCCATAGTCAACAGGTGTACCTGTTATGAACGTAACTCGCTTCTTGCTGCGAATATACCTCCACGGTACTACTCTTAGTAAACAGCGTGGACACAAACTGTAGCATAATCAGCCTTTTAACGTTCCCACTGCTGGGACACAGGCCTCCTCTCTAGGAGAGGGAATGGGCCGTAATCCCGCACGCGGGCCCAGTGCGGGTTGCTGAATGTCACATGTCTTCGAATTTCGATTTTTTGGTTTTAGGATGCCGGTTTCCTCACGATGTTTTCCTTCACCGTTTTGAGAGCAGTGGTGATGAAATTAATTACACAAAGTTATGCGCCTGGTTTGGTTTGAACCCACGACCTACAATTCGTAAGTCGGAGCCGTTAGCACTCGGCCAGTGGCCACTACTGCTCTCACAAACAATATTAAAAGTCGACCATCGACTCTAGAATAAGATTCATTCATAATATACTAGAGAAAAAGTAGTATTTTCGGCGAGAAATTGTTGACTTGGAAATAATTATACGCGTGCGCTTACATAAGTGTCATCCTCACCTTAAACGGGTGTCGTCGACTTGTAACGTCACTACTTACCGAGTTGTGCAATTAAACAACTAGTTAATATGCGTGCGAATAAGGACGCTGGCTTTCCAAAACGTTTTGAAACTGCTTATTGTTTTTTTTTTTTAATATTTTTATCGTCGTATGTTTTTATCTTGTCTATGGTTCTGCTCACACATGAACAGCATTTTAAAATAGCGATACCATATTGAACTTTATTTACTACAGAAAAAGGTAGTCGCCTGTCCTTTGGGCACATTACAGCGTTCCGGATGTATTTTTTTGAAGATTGTCAGTCTAGTTTGTTTTTGTTTATTAGCACAAAAATGTACATATTTCAGTGAGATTGAACTATCAATAAAAAATAGGTTTTTTTTTTTAATTCGGTTTGTCTATACTAATATTATAAAGAGGAAAGATTTGTTTGTTTGTTTGTATTGAATAGGCTCCGTAACTACTGAACCGATTTGAAAAATTCTTTTACTATTTGGAAGCTACACTGTCCCCGTGTGACATAGGCTATATTTTATCCCCATATTCCCACGGGAACGGGAACTATTCGGGTGAAACCGCGGGCCGCTGCTAGAGTTTAATATATTGTGTATTCGAATAAAAAATACGCACCGTTGTTGCAGTATGAGGTGACCCTAAGTTTTAATAATATTGTATTTTGTTTTAGTCTAACGATCAGTCTCATTGTCTGTGTTGGTAATCGTGCGAATTTCAGTTGTTAGTTGATTTCCTGAAACACTCAAATGGAATTTCCGAAATGTTAATTTATAGCTGTAACGGAAAATTATGACGTACCTGTTATAAGGATTTTTGACTCGGGTGCTGTTTAAATCGTTTTAAATTAACGTAATCCCCGTTATTTTCCGTGAAAAACTACAATGATGCCATTTAAATCAAGTAATGATGACTATTTTACGTGTAAAGACTTTAGCTTAGATCATCACACGTATGTAAATAAGAGGGTAGTTGACTAAAAAATGTAATTAGTCCGTCAAATAGATTTCCAAAAAATAGTGGACACGTAATTTTTTTTTTTTTCACGAAAATAAAATTCAGTGGTTGAATACTACTGGGTTCCCTCTATCTGGCAGAATCTTGCTGCTCCGAATTTTACTTGGCATAACACACTTGGCATAATCTTTTTTAAACGAATATTTGTAAGGCATAAAAAATATTTAGTATAACTATTGTTTGGCCGAATGTTTATATGTCCGAATTTACAATGGCATACTATTAAGATGGCAGAATTTTATTTGGCATAATTACCTTTAGCATAGTTAACATTTCGCATATTTTCGTTTAGCACAATGTTTACTTGGAACAACGATCATTTTGTATAATTTCACTTGGCATACTATGAAGATGGCAGAATTTCATCTGGGATGAATCTATTTAACCATTTCCATAAAAAGCATTTATCTAATCTTAGGTATATTAAAATTTAAACATAGTCTTAACAAGTCAGTAAATTTGTAGTAAACGCTTTTTAATACAAATTTACTGACAGAAACGAGTCGCTGCAAAAACGACTCCACGTAGTCTTGTCTGCCCTACCCCTAGAGTGTAATTTAAAACCGCGAAGGCGCGGAGGGGCGAGGCGGCCCGCGAGTTGAGGAGCAGGTGGTGAGCGTTAAACCCATCTGCGACGAAACACTCGCGTGGGACCGCCGGAGTCCCGCAGCGCCGTAGCCGTGACAGAAACCATGCATGTTGCATGTTGCTTGCTTGCTTATATGCTGCATTCTTGCTTGCATGCTGCATTGTTGCTTGCATGCTGCATGCTTGCTTGCATGCTGCATGCTTGCTTGCATGCTGCATGCTTGCTTGCATGCTGCATGCTTGCTTGCATGCTGCATGCTTGCTTGCATGCTGCATGCTTGCTTGCATGCTGCATGCTTGCTTGCATGCTGCATGCTTGCTTGCATGCTGCATGCTTGCTTGCATGCTGTGTAATATAACAGATGTGTCTTTCAATTTATGGATGTCAAATGTATGCCAAAAGATGATTCTAACTGTTAACTTTCTGAAATATGACAGTTCTGCCTTTTAATGACTACCGATATGAAATGTATGCCAAAAGACGATTCTGACTGTGAACTTTCTGCGATATGATGTTTCTACTTTTTAATTATTATGGATATAAAATCTTTGCCTAAAAATGATTCTAACTTACAAAATTATGACTTTTTAATGTATGATAAATGAGGGTATACCAAACAATTTTCTGCGAAGTGAAGATTATGCCATCCGTTGTTATGCAAAATAATATTATGACATTAAAAGTTCTGCTATAAAGGGTAGACCCGAATACTACTCGCTACAATTTTACCACTGCGTGACGTTACAAGCCCTCTTTCTTAATCTTTGATGCGATGATCTTCGTAATTTTTATAGGTTTGATAAAGCAAAAATACATGTCCAATATTTTTCGATAATCTAACTGATGATGGCCTAAATATAATCATATTGTTTTAGTCAGGAAACATCCTTATTCAATGAATAGAAACTAAATTGGGCGTATAATACGCCCCTAAGCTTTCGGATAAATTGTTACCGAAAGTCTTTCGCTTCTGAACGAAGTATTAACTAACGTTTGCCCCGTGACTTCTGTCACGTAGGCTACCCGACATGAACCGTACGGTGTACTTACGTAGTAACTATAGTCGACACCAAATGAATGTGCAATAACGGTCATTGACCCACCTACATTTATTGACAACCTTAATTCTTAAAACAGAAATAATGAATTAATGCTATATTGAATCGACATCCATCGTGATCCTTTATATTTACTAGTAATGGAAAACGATTCATTTTTTTTGTCCATGTACCTACGAAGAGATACCAAGGAAAGGGCAATTACCTTTATTGCACATTTATCTGCTGGTGTCAACCATATTTATAAAAATGGGCATATCGACGGTAGAAATTTCAAATGTCATAAAACATGGTTCACTTCGTTTTCACCTCTACGTTCAATGCTTACAGTTGAAAATCCAGAAGCGAATTGCATGTCAGAATAATAGTGTAGTAACTTTGAAAAAAGGTTTTCAATTCGAACCAGCAGTTCCAAAGATAGGCGCGTTCAACTGAATAAACAAACTCTTTAGCTTCAAAATATGTATTAGTATTGATATTAGTTCAGTTCTAGTTAGTATAGCTGTATTTTCATTGTTTACCGCACGTATTCTTTAGGCAAAGTGCCACATATCGGTATATCCCTAAAGCTAAATCTGAATAGATGTATAAGGCATTGTACTCATTTGACATAAGCCTATCAATGTTTACAGGAAAATATCCAGCCATTTTAATCTAATCGCAACCTACGTATGTTGGAACAGCTAATTTTGTCACATTTCAATCATTATTATTTTCAGTGATCTGAAAGTATTACTCAGTTTCGGTATTACGGTTAAAACAATATTTGATTTCGTTAAAAACATACGCCTGATTTTACAGTCGTGTAAAAATAGAAGATACGTGATAACTATCATGTCATCTCTCGAAGTGCTACAAGGCGCATTGCTTCGCCAATCTCGTTTTTGGTTTTTCTATAGTGTTTTTTATATATATATTAGCGGGGCCCCGCAGTTTAACCCACGTAGTTCCCGTTCCCGGAGGAATATGGGGATAAAATGTAGCCTATGTCACCCGGAGATAGTGTAGCTTCCCAACAGTGAAAGAATTTTTGAAATCGGTTCAGTAGTTTTGGAGCCTATTCTTAATTGATTAAATTATTTGAATGCTCTCGTTGGTTAATTTATGTTATGGAAATGTATAGTAACTTAATTAAAATTAAAACCGAGTTTATAATTCAAAGGTTTTGATTTTGGTCATAGTCAATCTGTGTGTTGAGTTAGCTGCAGGAAATATAGCACATTCGCATTCATTTATGCTGATTTTATGAACGAGGGCAGATTTTTTGTTTGTACCGAATAAGCTCCGAAACGACTGGACCGATTTTAACCATTTTTTCACCAGTGGAAAGCTACATTATCAGCGAGTAATATATTTTGTCCCGATATTCCCACAGGAACGGGAACGATGCGGATGAAAATATAATAAACGCGAATTTTTTTATATATGGATGTTTGTTACTCTTTTATGCAAAAACTACTGATCGTATATTGATGAAATTTTGCACAGAAGTAACGTTATAGTCTGGAATAACACATAGGATACTTTTTATCCCCGGAATATGTTGCCTTGGGATAATTTTCTACACTCACGGGCGGCAGCTTGTAGTACATAATACGTATGGATATTCAATATTTTTCCACGCACTCTGGTGTATGCGTTGGATTTCTCCGTAACAATGGCCCACACCACAATGTTAGTTGCACGAAGCATGTCCAGAAGTGAAAGTCTGCACTAACATTGTAAAGAGGGAAATTGTGCGAAACACGTCTTTGTGTGTGTGTGCTGTTTGTTTTTACTTCGTTTATGACGATATATTGCCTATGATGTAGGGTTGCCATCATCGAAATTGCCGACGCCGGACAAAATCTTTAAAACCCCGGACAATTGAGTGCAACTGATTTTTTCCCCCAAACAGACCCGAAAAAAATGCCTTATAAATATATAAAAAAAGGATAAACTTTTATTTTTTTTAATAATTTACGAGTAAATCGTATCCCGCTTACGATTACGAATGAATGATTATATAACTAGGTATTGTTTTACGGTCGTTCCCAATAACCTATCTATCGCCAATTTCGCTCTACTAAAGATAGAAAAATCTATCTGTCATCGGTTTTGGTGTCCCAATAACATACTGATGATTATGGCAACTAACCGCACTAAACTATCTATCGTTGGGAGGGGCTATTTCTTACTACAGATAAATATTTCTATGAAATTGCAACATTATGCGTCCCAATATCCTTTTGATAGCTATCTGTCAGTAATGTCAATACTAAAGATAATCAAATTTGTCAAACCGTCGAATTGCAGGGATAAGCGTTGTTTATTTTTATAGAAATGCGAATAATTTTGTAGAAGTGCAGTGTTTTTATCATTCCTAATAATGTCTGAGTCTAGTGAAAGTGATTTATCTATGTTAATGGAATTATCTGACTGAGACAGTGATTTTGAAGATGAATCCCAGAAAAACTACAACACCGCGGGTGTTGTAGTTTGTTTTAAACCATATGAACGAATTAAATAGTAGCAAATTCACATATAGATTTCGTTTAAACAAAATTACTGTTAGTAATTTACTATCAGAAATATTTCGTTAAAAGTAACCTAGAAAGGTAAGTACCAACTTGAATGAGAATACATTCATTTAATATTAATTACTTAACAGTAATGACTAGGTACCTAATGTATCATCGTTTTATAAAGATTTTACTTTTTTCAGAAATCCTGGTATATCTTCTTTGCATCAGCTACTTTTAACCCTAAGATTTTATGCATAAGGCACAATGTTAAGTGTCTGTTGCAAACTTTATAGAGTCCCAAAATCATCAACAGGGAGAATTATAGCCAATGTCTCATGTGCAATAGCAAGGCTATATAGAAATTAAATACATATACATACATAGCACTATCCAGGAAGATTTTTACAATATTAACCACATACCAAGAGTTCTGTCTGGGTGCAATTGATGGTATACATAATCTAATACAATCACCAAGTAAGTATACATTGTATTGTTTAAGAAAAAAGCTTAAATTAGCTTTTAACATTTTATTTTCTAAAGTGATTGTTTTGATTCATAGATTCTAATATTGGAGAAGAATTAAGAAATAGGAAAGGATATTTCTCTATGAATGTGCAAGCTGTGTGGGATGCACTTTAAGATTTATGAATCTTGGTGCCTGTTAGCCTGGATCAACTCATGATGTAACAATCTTAAACAATTCAATACTAAGAGGTACCTAACAAAGTGATTAGTTGCTTCATACTACCTATTTTGAGCAATATAACAATATTTTTTAAAAACTACTCTACAACTCTACACTTGGAAGAGCTTTTACAAACACTTTTTATTGATTTTTCAGCGGAATGTGGAAGTGGTTATTGTGGAAATCACTAGTTGATTGGAGACAGTGCTTATCCTTGCAAACCTTATTTATTAACTCCTTTATTGAACTCAATTTCACGCAGTCAGCAAATGTACAATGAAGCCCATATGAAGCATATGAAGCCCACACAAAATACTATTGAAAGGTACCTTTTAAAATATTATTGTAGTGCACATTCTTTGAGTCACTTTATTCCTTTCTAATGAGACATCACATTGTTAGACTTATCTACAATCTGTTACACAAATTATTAATGTTATATTTTATTTGTTTCAGATTTGATTTCACAAGGGGAGGGCATGGTGTGGGAAATTCACTTCGGGACGAGACTGTGTGTGGTAGTAGTTTCCCATAAGGGTATGCAAACCCTAAAGGATTATTTCAGAATGGCCAGTAGTTTCGAAGAAATAAGCCTTTGAAACTCTACGTGTAACTGTAACTCATATACTTGTTTATTTTCATCTCCAACATGAATGATGAAATAGCCCAGTCAGTAGTGTCTCTGACTTCTACGTGGACGCTCAGGGTTCGATTCCCGCATTGGACCTTCTTTTTTTTTGTTTTTAATTGCTTATTTATTTCTTTTTAAATTAACTATTTCAATAATTAAATGAATAAAATATAGAAAAACTTTGTTAAGTATTAAATTAATTTTAATTTACATTCACTATTATACTTTCTAAATTATAAAGCAGCTAATAATTATGGTATTCACAAATAATATGTTATTCTATTATTATATAATTATTTATATAATTGAAAACTTTGTTAAATAATTAATGATAGATGTAAATGTTGTTATTATTTATGAATACCATAATTTATTAGTTGCTTTATAATTTAGAGAGTATAATAGTTATGGTAAATTAAAATTAATTTATTACTTAACAAAGTTTTTCTCGATTGAATTCATTTAATTATTGAAATATCTAATTTAAAAAGAAATAAATAAGTAATTAAAAAACAAAAAGGACAGTCCAATGCGGGAATCGAACCCTGAGCGACCGCGTAGGAGTCGGAGGCACTACTAACTAGGCTATTTGACCGTTTGTGTTATTGACGAAAATAAACAAGTATATGAGTTACACATAGAGGTTTTTTTGAGAGAGATTTCAAAGGCTTATTTCTTCGAAACTACTGGCCATTCTGAAATAATCCTTTAGGGTTTGCATACCCTTATGGGAAACTACTACCACACGCAGTCTCGTCCCGAAGTGAATTTCCCACACCGTGCCCTCCCCTTTCAGTGAATAACTTAGAATGAAGTGTTAGTGGGTATTCAATAAAGAGAAAGAAAATTTTATTTTAGTACTTTTTTATTTTGCTCCAAGTCTAATTTTAACTTCCTATTTGTTAATTACATATTTTCTATCTCTAATTCTTATTTCTTCCTTTTAATTATGTAATAATCAGCATTAGCTTGATTCCGTGCAGCTCGAGTCCTTATGTCTTCAACCAGTAGCCTACGTTTTTGTTTATCTGAAAGGAAATATAAGTATTCTTGAAAACAACTGGTTTTATTGCAATTAAGTACACCACCCCAGATTTTCTTAAAACTTTTTAGATTACAAATATGTGTAAATTACCCTAATGCTTGTTACTCTGTTAACACTTGAATGGTAAACTGTATAATTGCAAATAGACAATTTTGTTGGTAAAATTAGTACATTTTGCTGACAGCAGATACATACTAATATTGCTGCCACTGGGAGTGTTAAAAAATAATGTCTTTGGTTTAGGTGTTGCCACAACCAGTAGTTGGTTATTCCTCGATGGTCCACTCTCATTATCAACACTCATTTCTTCAGAATCAACATTACCACTGCACAGCACAACACAACATGTGGGGGTTACAGTGTGATACACTGTAACCCTCACATGTTGCACCTAATATGGATGCCACTCTGTTCATGAACACTACACACAAGAGTAAGCGCGAAAAGATTACCTTAATTTGGTTCATCCTAATTTTGTTGGATCTTTTTCGAGCAGTTTTTTTAAATTCTCCCATTTCAATTTTAATTGATCGGTTCTTCGAGGGCAACTTGAAACCGATGCATGGAAAACATGTGTGATTTTAGTCCAGGCAGCTTTTTAAGCCGATTTGTAGCTTTGCTTGTTTGTTAGCTTCAACAAGATCAATAAGCAAGGCCACCTCATCCTTGGCTAAAGGTACACCTTTTGTCTGAAAACAAAACAGATATTCTATACAGGCTTGATCCTAATTACCTATATGTAGACAAAGACGAAAAAAATATTAATTGTTTCGAGGTTTAGTTCTTACTGGAATTTACAAAATGTTATAGGTATATACCTAAAGCCTCTGTCAACTTGAAAAGGAACGTATATAACATGCTGGTAATACTTACAGCGCTAATAATATGTAGAAAATAAGCACAATTCACTAAAAAAACTTTATAACACCACAATAATACTACGAGTTTTATTGACATGACAAATGACACTTTACTTGACTTTACTACGTTTTCTTCTTTCTTTTTTCGCAGCCAGTATTTTTGTTCGCCAAACCGATGTCAATGAAACAGATAACTAAGATTATAAATCTTATTTTACCATTAAAATATCACCGCCGTTTTAATTTGATCAATATGTATTGTTTTAGGAAAAAGTTATGTGAAAAAATATTTGTTTAAACGTTGTTATTTTTTATAGCTTTGGTATTAACAAAACGTATGGGAGGACTGGATAGCTGAGCTTACCTACCGAATTCGACGCATAGATAAACGTTACCGTCACTTGTGGGACGTAAAATAAGGATAGATAGAAGTCTAGTATTTATCGTCGATAACAAAATATCGCTTACTGAGGATAGGTTATTGGGAACGGCCGTTAGTTTGTTGCTTATCTTCCAAATTTTCAATCAATGGAGGATTCCTTGACAGAAAAAATGTCCAGGTAATATACCAGGACACCTTTGAAAACCCCGCCCGGACGCTCCCCGGACGCCCTCCAAACTAGGACAAATCCGGGGACATCCGGACGGATGGCAACCCTACTATTATGGTATATGGAGGTGATTCTGTAGCCCCGTTTTAGTGTTGGGCGTCATTTAACAGGATAGAAAGGCGATGTCTTGATCCATTGAAAAGTGATGTTCTTTTTTTAAGTTTTTTTTTTTTAAATGCCCTTTATTAGGAGTTTCTCCTGTATCGTGGGTGCGTTTCTCACAATACTTTGTTACTGTTTCGGATTCGGTTAAATATCAATCTATACTAATATTATAAAGAGGTAAAGTTTGTGAGTTTGTGACGTTGTAAGGGGTAATCTCTGGATCTACTGAACCGATTTTCAAAATTATTTCACCAATAGAAAGCTACGTTATTGTGGAGTGTCATAGGCCATTTTTATCCCCGCAATGCCACGGGAACGGGAACAACGCGGGTGAAACCGCGGGACGCTGCTAGTATTTAATAATATTCGTTTTGACCTTTCCCAATGACGTATCTACGTATTTACACCAAAAACCGGTGATATTCATAGTCACACAAAAATAACGTGCTTCTAGAAAACTTAACGGTTGCAATCGTTTGACTCTTTCGCACAAGTTCATTGACTCGCGAATTACAATGAAAACAACCTATTTTATCGAAGTTCAGATGTTTTTCGACGCCTACCCGCGTACCTACCTATTTTAGATTAGGCGTGTTTTTTTTTTTAATTTCGTTTTATTTTTAATCTGGACTATGAATAAATACTTTAAAAATTTAGGCGTGTTTTTTTTATTTCTCTATCGATTTTTAGTAGTCTGGACTATGAATAAACACTTTAAAAATTTAGGCGTGTTTTTTTTATTACTCTCGATTTTTTAGTTTGGCCTATGAGTAAGTGCTTTTAGAATAGACGTGTTTTTTTATTTTATTTCAATCGATTCTTAGTGTGGACTATGAATAAGCTGCTACTTTCAGGTATGCTGGTGCTCTTTGGTCTAATATATTTTGAGCTAGTATCTTACGTCTTAGCTGTATCAAATGGCTGGTACAGTGGTACTATATGTTCTAGGCTGATGCTTTCTTTAGTCTCAACATACGAATATACTGTTGTTGAAAGCGTTAATAATTCTGACCTAGTACTAATTATATACCCTTGATTTTTTGTTGTTGTTATTGTTGATGGTCTCGTTTTTTTACCACAATCTCAAATCTGTGGCCTTACTCGCGAGTTGTTAACAGACGGCGCTTATTCAGTTCTCTTACTGACTAAAACTCATCCGTGTTTCTCCTAATGACCTATGCGTTCCGGGGCCGCGATGACTCTTTGGAACAAATTCCGCAACCTGACATACACTGGCCCCGTCTTCTATGCTGTCATCTCTTTGAGGCGCGCGTGGAACACGAAGCGCCGTCGACACGGGCCTGGTTGCTATCGGACGGCGAGCCACCCATAGCTCGCTGTCCGCAGGCCCGCGCCTACGGTGGCCGGGAATCGCCCTGCGTTTACGAAAAGGCCCTTGAACGCAAAGGACGTTAGGAGGAACACGGGTGGGTTTTAGTCAGTAAGAGTCTGACACTCCCTTCCTCTGTCCTGGGCCCTGGTTGTAATCGGACGGCGAGCCACTCAACGCTCGCTGTCCGCAGGCTCGAATTCTTTGAGGTTTACATAATAATATGTCCAGAAGTAAACTTGTATCGTCCGATTTGCAATATAGTAACTAATAAATAGACGCATCGGGTGGGGCAGTGGTTGAGCGATTGGCTGCTGCGCTACGTGTCGTGGGTTCGATTCCCGCATTGAACAAATATTTGTATGGCCTACAGATTGTTCCGGGTCTGGCTGTTTGTGTATGTGACATTGTATGTTTGTAAACGCACTCACGACACAGGAGAAATTCCTAGTGTGGGGCAACGTTTTTTTTTTTAATTTGTAACAGATCGATTGCCATCTGTTTTCTACAGACAAAACCCATCTTGATTTTAAACTAACTAAATTAAACTGCTAACAAAGTGTTATAACATCTCAATGCCACATAATATTTACGCAATGCATTACACAAGAGAAGAGTTGTTTGTTTTATAAATAGCATGTTTTCATTCTATCTGATAGGCGGTGGGCGATGCCCGGTCGAATAAGAAGAGAATAAAGATTGCTGTGCAGTTTACTTTTAGATGCCATGTCGCACCCTTAGATTGAAACAGACCTAACTCAAAAATTGCAATTTTCGGCAAATGAGCAAGAATTAAAATCTTTAAAATAATAATAATAATAATAATTTATTTTCAGTCCATAGCTGAAAATTTTATAAACACATAAATACAAACAATCTAAATATATATAACTCAAAAGTGACTGACTGCCATAGTGATCTATCAACGCATAGCCCAAACCACTGAACGGATCGGGCTGAAATTTGGCATGCAGGTAGATGTTATGACGTAGGCATCCGCTAAGAAAGGATTTTGATTAATTCTACCCCCCAAGGGGATAAAATAGGATGAAAGTTTGTATGAAACTTTGTCAATTTTGAAACCGATCGGGCTGAGAGTTTCAAAATCGGGGGTAAAAGTAACTGTTCCACGCGGACGAAGTCGCGGGCAGAAGCTAGTCAGAAATATAACAAAATAAATATGAATACTTAAACAACTTATTTAATGTAACTGAATGACGCACGGTGTGTCGTCATCCAGTGCCACATCAATGGGCCCTACCCTGCTGGCCACAGTCGCCACCAAGCTGTTGGGTAAAACAACAAAGATCTCCCGAGACCCATACGTATAAGCTGTCTCTTTCACAATTAAATTTTGCAATCTTTGCCATCACTGGGTTTTAGAGTATGTTTTTTACGTTCAGTTAATAGCAAAATTATAAGTAATCGGAATTTTGAGTTAAGCGTCTTTCATTCTGAGAGTTTGATATAGCTACTGGTGGAATACATCCAAAGTTACATAAAATCTGAAATTATTGTCAGATTGTTTTATCGAAGTCTTGGTGTTACTTGCCTTTCGACGAGTCCTCATAACACGGAGAGGGGCCTCCACTCGCTGTAATTTGCACGATGGGTCGTACAAGAGTGCTGGATTGGAGGGTTGAAAGGCGACAAGACACTGTAACTGTGAAGAAGGTGCTACCACGTTGGAAGTGTTCAAATGAAAATACTATTTCCGCTATCGATGGTAGCGAGTACTGTCCCAGATGATATTGTCATTATTGTCTATCTACAATTTCCATACAATCCAAGCATGTCATTGAGTGTTAGTTTACTTATAGAAACTGATGACCTGTGGCATTTGCGACTAGAGAAAATTTATGTCAATTTTTTTAACCAACTTCCAAAAAAGGAGGAACTTCTCAAGTTGACTGTATTTTTTTTTTTAACCAAAAACACCGACTTCCGAAATTAAAATTATTTGTTTTTTTTTCTAGAAGTCGGTTATATTTTTTTGCACCTCATATTATCGTGGTGCTCGTGGCTAAACAATTACAGCAGCACGGGTCCATCTCCAAGGTTAAGTAATGCTTGCCAAGTTTGGTCTGTGGACCATCATAACATACCCGAGTTTCCCTATTGCCCCGGAAAGCACGTTAAGCCGTTGGTCCCGGCTGTCATTTGGAGATATTTGGCAGTCGTTACTGATTGTCAGACGCCAGTAAATCTGACACTAAGAGTACCGTGTTTGTGGTGGTCTAGCGTAAAATACTGGTATTCAGCTGAAAATCATGGTACAGATTGCCGGCATTAAGTCCCGGCTTTTGTATCTGCGTAGTGTTAATTAATAAATAGTATATTGGTAATGGATTCTCTAGTCACTCCCTGCTTTTGCAAAGTCAAAAGTCAAAGTCAAAACGTTTATTTCAATTAGGCCATTAACGGTACTTTTGAACGTCATCAATAAAATTTATCATAATTAAGTGACTCTAGCGTCCATTCTCAAAGGTAGATTCTTATGGAGAAGAACGGACAAGAAACTCCATAGTTACTCTTTTCAAATAAATAAATAAATGTTATACAATATTTGGTCCTGCTCTGTTTATAGATTCTTTTTTGCTAGCCTGTTCTAGCCCAATCTTAGGCAAAAGACAGCCTTCCATATTTCTTCAATAAAAACAATCCATATATGAACAGGCGTATTCTGATAAAAGATGTGTATCAAAATCACGTAAGAGACTGTGCAAAACGTGATAGATACAAACTTAGCACTAGACGTACGAATCTACTTATCACATACACGAGTAAAGATAACATCTGATATCGCTGTATTGTTTGTTGAAAATACGTTTTAAACAATGTAAATAGGTTCGTTGTATTGTTTCGTTTTAAAATGTGTATGACGTATGTATGTACAGTAACAGAACGAGATGTTTGAGCACATTTTATATGGCACTGGAATTTCCTTTTTTTTAAATTATTGATAAGTTTTGCACTAGTGTCGTACCAATGATAATTATACAGTCGCAGAAGGAAAATTTTGAGCAGGAGTTTCCTCTTTTTTGGGGTTCCATACCCAAAGGGTAAAACGGGACCCTATTACTAAGACTCCGCTGTCAGCCCGTCTGTCTGTCTGTCACCAGGCTGTATCTCATGAACCGTTGATAGACAGTTGAAATTTTCACAGATGATATATTTAAGGGGGCATATAGTTATAACAAACGTGTTTTTTTTTTTTGCCGTGTGTATAGATCATTTGGCCGGTTTTCTTTTTTCTGGATGGAAAATCATCAAATGATTTCTCCCGCTTTGGGCGGAGCGGAAGGGAGTGTCAGACTCTTACTGACTAAAACCCACCCGTGTTCCTCCTAGCGCCCGCCGCGTTCCTGGGCCGCAGTTACTCTTTTGAACAAATTCCACAACAATTTCTTGTGGTCTTCAATTTTGTTTTCTTTCCCTAGTGTGTGTATCTGTGTGTGCCAAATAAGTATTATGTTTCTTTGGTATAAAAATACAGTCAACGGACTGTCCAGTGAATATGTTGATAATGTAATGTATATGTTATGCAGTTGTTATCGCATCGTAAATTGCAAGTCTTCATTGCATTGCCTTTCTTGTTTATTTTATTTTGTAGATTAAAGTATTATTTGTAACGATAGTGCAACGCTACAATAATCAGCTGATTTCTGTTTGTATTTTGTGAAAGTTTGTTATGAACGTCATGTTAAATTATTTTTGATATGGACGATGTTTTTTTGCGCAGTGAAAACGTTTGAGTATAAATAAACATTATTGTTTCGTTATCCATTTATCATTTGCTACAATTTCGACATATATATCTCAAAATTGATGATTTTTTAGTTATTAATACAGAAGTGTTGAAAAATTGCGATCCGTTTATTGTAAAAACGTAATTTCTCGGAGAACATCTCTCTCTCTCTCTGTGTGTGTTACAATAGAGCTTAGAGAATTTATAGTTTTACAGTAAACGGAGCGCATTTTTTTCAACTCAACTATATTAATAACTATAAAATCAATTTTGAGTTAAGAAGAACTTGTAGCAAATGAGCGATATCTGACCAAGTGTTCTCTGCACTTTTTAAAGACCTCTAACGCGTTGTAGGAACTTTAATACTAGCTTTTTCCTGTGTCTTTACTTCCGTAGTCACAGTGGAACTGCATAAAGCACTCTGAGAAGTGTGTTTTCTATCAGTGAAGGAATTTTCTTTATAAGAGCATCACCTCCACAGAATTTTCCTATTTATAACACGAGTTTTGAAGAGACGGTGGGCTTGACCTACTTATTCGAACTGGGTCAAAATTCAAACTCGACTATTGATCTTGACTTACACCTTCTGACCGCTAAGTTGTGAGCGTGTTAGGCTATTGTCCTTTCTAATTAATTTGACTTGAATAACAAACAATACTTGTTTTCATACAATGTAATACAATAGTCTGGAGTTCTAGACAAAGTCACATTAGTAGGATTAAGTTTTGAATTCGATCCAAATGATTCTTTAGTCAATAGCTACAAAACTTTATTCGATTCCGATGTTATATGGAAAAAAACGTATCTCTACATCATCATAATTCTATCTATTTACACATCAACCAACCTGCCTTCAGTAATAATCAGCCTTTTAATGTTCCAACTGTTGAGACTCGGGCTTCCTCTCTAGGAGAGGGAATGGGCCTTAATCCACCACGAGGGACATAAACCATATTTTATCTCCATATTCCCACGGGAACGGGAACTATGTGTAATAAATAAATAATAAAGAATGATACTTCAAACTGCATACTACCTACATTATACAAATATGTGATAATGACGTAAAACAGTAATTATTTAGTATGAAAGTGAGTTTATCTAAGCCACAGTGCATGTCCAATCGCCGGGTCGTTAACCCAGTGACTCCTGTGAACCGAGTCGCACGCAAAACGAGTATGTAGATGTTATACTTGTTAGCAACATGGAGGGTGTTTTGAAAATATTTTCTACCCAAAGCCGTGAGATTTTGACAGCGGAACGCGTAGCGCGTCAATAATGTATGGGATTGACAAATGCTGAACGAAATGTCACGTGGTCACCCCATTACATTTTGTCTATTCGACAGTCATATTCACGGATAGAATGGCATTTTATCTAGACTCTTGCAAATGTACCTGAGGCTGTAGATTCTAGAAGCTCTGGTCGTTGATACGTTAACTTTTACGAGCTCAGTTGTATGTTTTAATTTGTATAACGAGTTAAGTAGGAGGCAATGTTCGAAATTTTGAAAACTACCCGCAATAATGATTTATTGAGGATTTTTTAAAATTAAGTATCTAGCTTAGAATCCGAGCTTTTATGGAGGTGGTTTTAAAGATTACTTGATTGGCTATCCCTTTCAAGATAATAACTTATTTATCTATGTAAACAAAACATGAGGGTATTTGACTAAAAATCGTAATTTGACAAATAAGTCCTTCGGATGGATTCAAAAAAAAAATATTGGTACCGTATTTTTGCTTTATCAAATCTATAAAACTGGAAGATGATAAAAACATCAAAGATTAGGAGTGAGGGCTTGTGACGTCACGTCGTGGTAAAAAATGTAGCGAGTAGTGACGTCACACGAGTATTCAACGCACTGTATCGTCTTCGTTATTTTATTTACGTGAAAAAAGATATCTTCAATACATCCACCTCGAAAAAAAGTGAAAACACTGCATTTTTTACTTTCTTAACCACATTATAATTTCGGTTAGGCCACCAAATGACGTTGCT
This sequence comes from Hecatera dysodea, assembly GCA_905332915.2. Classification (NCBI taxonomy): domain Eukaryota; kingdom Metazoa; phylum Arthropoda; class Insecta; order Lepidoptera; family Noctuidae; genus Hecatera; species Hecatera dysodea. Next base: position 4,657,267 of record HG995317.1, on the reverse strand, counting down.
ACTGGTTTGCTTCGGCTAAACGATAATAGTAATTATGTATGCAACGTGTTCATATTTTACTTAAATTAGTAATGCTAATTAAACGTTTCTAACTAGGCTCCTAACGATCAGCTGTTTTGTACGTGGTTCATTTAAATGCGGTACTTGTAGCATTACTGTAGATGGTGGATTTAGTGTTAGACTGAAAATTGTTGTGTAGGTAATCAGTGTGAAAAAAGTTACATCCGAAAGTGGCACGCGTAGGAAGTAAAAATTGCAAGAAGGTCGAAATAAAGAAATACATTTGTTATGTATAGAATCATCAAAATCAGTGAAGATATTTCGGTATAAAGTACAAAAACAAAACGAGTTCCAGAATGATAAAGAAATTTAAGCAGCTTGTTTTTTAACAGCGCTGAAATCTTGGCGATAGAACCGTGAAAAATATTGTTTTTAATTCGCATCTCAGTCTAGTTGACGGCAGACGGAAAATCCGTGTAAAAAACAAGATTTCTTTAAGGCCAAAATGTTGAGATAACAAAATAAGTCTTATCCGCTTTGATAGCCAAGATTTTATCTCGGTTTTTGGGTGAGTGAAACATTTTTTATTGATAGCTTTCTCGAATATGGAGAACAGAATTCAGATTCTTATTCGACTTTACTATTCTAACAGGTTTTTTAACTTCTTGTTGACGGCATAAGTAACGTTTTCAAAGTAGAGGACTACTCGAATAAGTGTTAGTGTTGGATCATTCGGTTCCTTTCAAAATGGTTGAGCTAATTAATGGTGCCGATACACGAGTCATGTTCGTGAACGGGCCTTTGGCGTCGGTTGAGACTGGTCACCTGTTAACTGCCACTGACTTTTTTAAATCTTTATACTTTGAATTGTTTTAGTTTCCTTTTTTTTTCTTTGCGTTGTCCTCACACATAGAAACATCAAGGATGTAACCAAGGTTATGTAATACAGAACTTGATTTAAAAGAGTGTCCGTGGAGTTTCTTGCACGTTCTTCTCCATAGAGATCTATGCTTTGGAACGTGCAGATAGCTTCACCTCTTTCGACTGACCGACCTTAACAATTCAAAACTGCCTGTAAAGGATTTAATTGAAATGAATGCTTTGATTTTGAGTTTGAGTAGCGCTAACTGGTGACTAATGAATTATATAAAACTCCCTAATTCTCGAGATTGTGTTCAGTGCTAGTTTTACAACGCTCTTGATCGCGTTAGCTTGAACGTCAATTTGTATTGAAACAGAACAATCACCGTCTGGTGACATTAACGGATAACCTTCTTTCTATACCATTAGTCATAAGCGAACGTTTTACGTTACCGCAATCGGGTGCGTTAAAAACTCGCACTAAGCTTTCAGTTTTCGTTCAGTACGTACTATATAGTGATTAACGTGAAACGGAATTAATACAATAGTTCAGCTCGTTTTAATTTGTGCCTTATATTTAGTCGGATTTCAACCGATTCCGTATTGCAATCCATGTGCGATATATCGATAGATCAAAGTTCATGTTGATAAAAAAAGCAATCGACTGCGTATTACTATACCACAAATATTGATATTATAACCTTATCATTTACGTAATGCATAACGACATTTGCGTATTTTGTCATACCTTAAATAAATTATTCGTATGTATCAAAGCCAATTTGAGAGCCTTCCTTTATCTTTTAGCAGGTTTTGGAATTTGACTTGCTACTACCATGGTTCCTTGAGATTTTTTATTATAAATGTGTATTGGCATTGGCACATATAGAAGCCTCGATTAAGAATTCTAACCCAAATCTAAAACGGAAATCTCAGGGATTTTCTGAGCAAAGTATCAGTGGACTTTTACTACATATAGGGATCTTGCAGAAACTATAGATGGCAGCACAGAAGCGTCAATGTCATGTATATTTTATTTATAAGTTTCAAATTTGCAACGCTAGATGGCACAGTCTACTTCGTGCACGTTACCCCTAAACGGAGGGTGCAGGAAGTATAGATGGCAGCACAGGTTAAATATTTACAACGTAATAGTTTCAGATTTGCAACACTAGATGGTATAGTCTACGCCGCGCACATTCCCTATACGAAAACCCCTAAGGTATCGTAACTGCCTTTTGGCAGCGGTAAAGTTCACTTTTGGTGAGTTGGTTGATAGATTCTGTATCACAGTCTCAGGCCACTTTCCGTTTAACTACATTGAGGGTTACGATCAAGCAATTAATCAAATTATACCTTGGTAGCTCGCAATGTAATGCAATTTTAATGCGAGCTGGTTGCAGATGACTTCAAACTCTTTATTATTTTCTGATCTAGAAATAAATGTTTATGAAATAAGAGATTTTTTTAAACTTGTAATGAATAAGCTCCGAAACTACTAGACCGGTTTGAACCCTTTTCAGCGAGTAACATAGGCTATGTATATGTTATCCCCGCATTTCCATGGAAACGGGAACTACGCGGGTGAACCGCGCTGCTAGTGTTAAATATTTCTATGTTTTTTTTTTTTTTCATTAAATTAGTCGAGATATTGCATTTCGAGTCTAAAGATACGACATATCATAAGAATTCTGTAGTCAGAAGATGTTTTAACAAAAATCCATCGCCTATTATATGCCGTCTAGAGGCAAAACTATATAAACTTACCCCACTTCTTCTCTGCATCACCCTAAGGTTGACTGGTAGAAAATGCCTAAGGCATTAAGTCCGCCTCTGTACATTTGTGTGCGTAAAGTATAAATAAATAAATAAATAAACACATAAAATTAACAATTCAAAACGAGAATGTTGTTCAACGATATGTTTATTTTATAAAGGTCATATCGTTATGGACTAGCGAATGGAAATTATAACAACTTAAGTCAATGACAGAATATTGCTCATGTTAATTAGTATTAATATCGCAGGTTCTAAATAAAGAATTGAAAAATATATTTTCGCACTTGTCAAGTAAACAAAACGTAATGTATTGTTTTAACTAGGTATTGTTGGTCGTTTCCGTTTTCCGTAGATGGAGAAATTTTTACGTCGATAATATTTCGAGCTCTGGTGTTATGATGTAGCACGGATTATGTTTTAATGTACAGTTAAGAAAATCTTTTGGTAAAAAATATCTCCCTTACAAATAAGCGCACCAGCATTGAGTCCGTGCAAAACATACGACCTAAACTGTATTTGCAGTTAGCCTTCCATACTTATCTCTTTTATTGACGGTACATATTGAATTACTTCATCTCATGATTAAGATCTGACGTCAAACGGAAGCTTTGGTTACAAGTTACAATATTACAAAAACATCGGTATATTAAATAAATGACATGGTGTAGTATTACTCAGCAAGGATATTGTTTATAATTATCATAATTAAAACAAAAAAAATGTTATAGGATCTACAAGGCTTGTAAAAACTTCGTTACCATACAAATGTATACCTTTTTCGTCAAAAGGTCATTTGGTTAAGCCATCATAGTTAAGACTCATTTCTGCCAAAAGACACTGGTTGATTTCAAAATTATGCTTAGAAACATTTTCATGCAAGAAAAGGTTAAATTCATCACAATCCATATGCCATATTCAATGTTCCAATTTTACAGGTAACTTTAAAAGATTTTCTACTGCTATTTTAATCAATCCCTGTCAAGAAGCCCGCGTCGCTTGCTGCGATAGAACTGTCAAAGGTTCACATAAAAATAGTATAAAGAGTTAAACCAGGAGGTTAAACTCGGTGTATACTAGGGCTAAGGGATAGACCGTGGCATTTTACTTGTGTTTTTAAACGCTAGTGTCTTTGCGTCTCGTTTAGAGCGCATTGTACGGCCTACAACAGTGCTCAACCACTGTTTGTAGCGTATCTGACCTGTTTGAGAGGCGCATTGGCGGCTGGGCAATTGTTTTTCAACAAGACATTGCTCCCGGTAGCCTTCTCGAGCAATAGCTCCTGAATTCTCCTCAAATCCTATCCTCCAAATTCCCTAAAATTCGTAAAATTTAAAGTTCCTATTGATCTTCATCAGTATTTACATCGAATTTTCCAGTATTTTTTGTTTTTGAATCTCGCGAAAGGATACAATCAAATCCCAATAAAATCACATAAATTGTTTCTTTAGAAGTTTTAATTTAAAATCTAATTAAATTATTTATTTTTATTATAATTTGAAGCTTATATAAGTACAAGTGTAGCTTTCTGAAATTTGTTTTAAAGAAACTTCACTATTATCTCAGATTAAAATTACGTTTATCTAGACGACGTACTTTGATCATCCAATCCTTTGTCATCAACATCGAATACATTACTCTCTCATCCTATCTCCCTAAGACCTTGCGTCCGATCGTTCCAAGACCTTCCGTCCTATCCTTCGTCACCCTGTATCATCGCTCGGCGGCCTACTCAGGCTGCAGTGCGTTGACAGCGCTCTCTCTTGTGTCAGGTACTAGGGCCCTCGCGCCCGGTCGCTCAAACTTTCGGGACACGAGCTGCGGGCGGATCGGTGCGGGCATATACAACGACAACTAGCCGCTGATTGCTCCTGCACTCGCTTAGGTAAGGATTTTTCGAAGTTTTATTTGTTTGTTGTACCGTTGAGGAAATGTGTTGTTGAGAAGGTAGACGATTTCATAATAATGAAAAAAAAAGTTGGAGTTGTTATTTAGAAGAAGGGCAATTTCCTTAACAATCCGTTTCCTTGGCTTTACAAAAAAATGTTTACCACCCTTTTCTAAAATAAATAATGTTCATTGTATATCTGATTAATGTTGGCATTTGCTGGTAAATGTGTTTTAAATAAGAAATAGAATGTTAATGATTTTCGTGATTTTAAATTGGCCTTTTTGAATTCCGTCCTTTGTTGCGGTCACAGTATTATGTAATCAACATTTAAGCAGAAAGAGTATGACGTTTCGATAAATATCGTCATTTGGAAGAAAATAGCTGAGCATGAATCAAACCCCTAACAAGTATGAACTTGTCTTCAAGTCGATGCATTCATAAACTTATCTGATTTGAGCATTCACTTGTACAGCCAACCAGAGGCTCTAGACAAGTGACATTCTGCTAACGGTGGCCTGGCAAAGGCGACTGACAAAACGACAAAAATGTTTGGGATTCACCAACACTTTCGAAATCTCATGGAACAATCCAGTACATTTTCGCATTCGCTAATATAAATACATTTTGTTTAGAGCCTCAGTTGCTTTAAAAGGACCTTTTCAGAGCGTACGAAAACAATCAATAATGTTCTTCAAATCTATTAATCTCGTACAGGTGCCGATTCACCCTCAACTCGCGCCAATAATCCCGATAATGTTGAGATCGGGCGCGGGGCACCCGGATGCTGGCCAATCGGAAGCGTCCACGTCGCGTCAGCTGTCGCCCGAGGAGGAGGCGCAGAGACTGTACGCGACGCTAAACGAGTACCTGCTGCTCGAGCACAAGGCACAGCCCAAGCTGTGTCTGCCTGCTGAATCTGAGGTGAGAGATCTTTACAGCTTCACAGTAGTACTGCCAAATCATCCGTAAGGATAATGGATTCGACAACCATCATTTTTTGGCTCAATCTTAGGTATGGTATGAAGCTCAAGTTTGCCTGTTTGCTGAATCTAATATTTAAGAGGGCTTGTTTCAAAGAGTCACCGCAGCCCTGGAACGCAAAGGGCACAAGAAGGAACACGGGTGGGTTTTAGTCAGTAAGAGTCTGACAGTCCCTCCCGCTCCGCCCAGAGCGGGAGAAGTCATTTGATGCTCGTACTTCGTGCTCGATTTGATGCTTGTACTTTTTTTTTTCTCTTTTTATTATTCCAATATTTGTAAATATGTGAGTACCATGGGCATGAGATATTTAGAAGTTTACCTCTGCTGGTAATACTTTGTTCTATAACTCACATTGTCCTCATATACATGAAGTATTTTTTGTGTTACCAAATATTGTAAAACATTGATTTGAAAAGAGTAACTATGGAGTTTCTTGTCCGTTCTTCTCCATAAGAATCTGCCTTTGAATGGACGCTAGATTCACTTAATTTATGATAATTTTTATTGATGACGTTCAAAAGTGCCGTTAATGGCCTAATTGAAATAAACGTTTTGAGTTTGAGTTTGATGATTTCCCATCCGGAAAAAAAGGGGCTCCCATACAACACGTGATTTTTTCGCTCGTATTCTTAAACATCCTAGAGAACTTTCATTAACATAGTTCAAAATCATCTCTCAAAATATATATTTTTTACCCCTAACGTCATCTTCAAAGCCTTTAACAAAAGCCGTAATTAAACATGACCATATAAGAGCACGCTACAGGTACGTGCGTTTAACATTGTCGATATACGGAGCGCCTCTGTTGGTCAAGGCCGTGGGGTTCGAACAAGGCGGCCGTTTTTATCTTAATCGTTCTCAATCGTACATGTCTACTGCTATGGAGTTTTAAATATCCTTGTTGATGAAACAAAAAAAAAAACATTCGGGTGGGCCACATGCAATTTTTTTGTTTTCAATTCCAGGGCATATGACCCGTTTAATTTGTTGCCAGATATATAGCGGATTGAGAAAAAAAATTATAGCTAGCCTGAAATGTCCCATTACTGATCAAAGGGCTTCCTCGGCTCCTTCCATTGTTCCCGATGTTGTACCACATCCTGCCAATTCCCAAGGAAGACATCTAAATCGTCCCGCCATCACCTTCGTGGTCTGCTGCGGTATCGTCTCGATATTACGAAAAAAAAACAGGGAAAAATGTGCTAATGATGCTGTAAAGATTTGTTTTGATCCACGGTCCAGGAATTGGTATTGACTAGAAAGTTCTTTCTGACTTCGACTAGAGACTTTTTGGTAGATGGCCATTTCCGCTTCGTACATATACAACACGAGACTTAACATGGCTAGTACAAAAACATGTGGAAACCTGACCTCCATACTTATTACTTATGTCCAGAAACCTTCAAAAGATGTTAATTCATAAACTCGTTGCTAAACCGCGGTCATTCTGCGTGTACTTGCGTAATAATATGACAGTTTTGTAAATTTTCAAAGAGAAGATACTGTCAGGTTAAGTCATAACGCGCACCACGCAAAATACTGGCAGCTCAAGGCGTTGGGCCTGCGCCATGTTGGTCTTTCTTTGTAGGAAATCATCAAATAACTTCTCCCTCTGTGGGTGGAGCGGAAGGGAGTGTCAGACTCTTACTGACTAAAACGTTCCAGGGCCGCGGTAACTTTTTCGAACAAATACCGTAACTTCAAGTCAGTCTGGCGATACGAGTTCTTTATGCGGTCCACTCAAATGTCTTTAGTATTGTTCGACAAATCGTTGAACTCCTTGAAGTTCCAAGTCTGAGCTACACGATAACTGACTGCTTGCTCTCTCTGGACAGGTCCACTCAAATGTGTGTGGCACTTTCCTCAAAAGACCACCTCAGACATTAACCTAAATGTTTCTCATATGATTTGACCATTACAATTGTAAGGACTTCAAAAATGACTTTGACCTCTGAGTTTGTTTCGGTGTTTCTTCTCAGGGTAGTCTGCTAGGAAACACCGGCCTCATCTAGTTTAAAACGACCAAAAAGGCTTAGTGTTATTTACAACCTACTTACAAAATAAATATCATTACTATTTAGATATCTCTGCGTTCGTATCAGATTGCCGCCTCAATGAACTACGAGGGTATTAATGGAAGAACGGGTCCCGCGCGCGATAGGCTGCCGTGGACGAAATCGGTCTGGAGGACTAGGTATTATTCCTCCGGTTCAAGTTTATTCATTTCTTAATTAAAACTTTATGCACTAGTAAAAAAAAACTGTACAAAGGCGGACTTAATGCCATGGGCATTGTCTACCAGTCGACCTTTAGGATAGTGCAGAGACAACATGGCAGGTGCAACTTAAATGAAAGACAAACGGAGAGGGAAAATATAATAAACATAAATACATAGATACAAATAAAATTAACAAAGGCGTTGAGAAAAATGAATCCAACGAATTAACGCTGTGATGATTCTTCCAACTTCTTGCGATTGTGCTCACGCGCCGTCACTTTAAAGGACAACCGACTGGTTGCCGTCCTGATGCTCAGAGGCAGCGCATTCTAAATGAAGATCGCCTGGACCATGGGGTCTCAACTCGAACAAAGTATAATTAGTTAGTAAAAATAAATCATAGATGGCAGCATAGGTAACAATAATGAAATTAACAATCACTAAAAAGCGTTATACGATCGATTTTGGCTGAAGTAAGCTAAGTAAAAATCAAAACTTCCTTGTTTAATGTTGATTTAGCTATTTACACTCATAAATCACGTACTTTCAACAAAAACTATAAATTAAGCCTTTTACTTCAATTCGAACTTTAGAAGTAGTTGAAAGTAGAAGACTGTCATGCTGTTTATTTAGAACTCTTTGCAGTAGATGGCGCTTTACTCAATTTTTCTTGTCATTGCCTAAAGTGTCTCGAGCTACAATCGTTACCTACTAAATAAACGTTCAGTTGTTTCATTTTAGGGTAAATCAAATAACATTTTTTTTCTTAAATCTTGTATGTTACATATAAAAATAATAATTGAAAAAAAAATGTTAATATGTTTTTGGTACATAATTATCAGATCCCGAAACAATAAAACTTTTAATACAATAGAAACTTTAAAAGTATGTAGCTCTTCTGTCTTTCCGTCATGTCCGTCGGAACACTGAGTGAAATGAAACACGATATTGTGCCTTATTGCTAATACAAATAGAGAATTAAGCCGCGTGAATCCGCCTTTGCCCCGTTGTATCAATTGGATCTGAGCGGCTTGTTATTGTCTTTGTTGACTGTTATTACTTGCTCAGTTTCAAAGTTATTTTCTCTAAGTCCAATATTTTTTGTTTTCTTTACGTATTTTTAGAAAAGACACCTCTCTATGACTATTATACTTAGAACCTGGAAACTGGACAAAGAGTCTCGCACACATATATTATATATATGTCGACATATACATACATATACCTATATATGTGCAAGAGCCTGTCCAGTTTTCTAAGCTAGTAAAAACTTCGGATTTTATTTAACTCGTTTTATAATAATTGATTGTGTAGTAGGTATGTTTTGATTTAAGTAATGCAGGCGTGTACGCGACTGCGTAGGTATCTTTTGCTTAATACTGATCTGTGTGTGTAGTAGGTAGTTGCCGTGTGGTAGGGCAAATAGGAGACACAGGTTTCCGATAGTTTGTTTATTGGAACGAAGTTCCTTATCGCGCGTTGTGAAAGGGGGCTAGACTGAAAAAAATCATACGAAAAGTTGTAACGACACTTTTTAACCGACTTCTAAAAAAGGAGGAGGTTCTCAATTCGGATGTTTGTATTTTTGTGTCACGATTTGGATGGGTGTGTTCAGCAACTGTTGGCAAGGTTGCAAAAAGGATGGGTGGAGTTAAGCAGCTGTTAGTGAGGTCACGATTTGGATGGGTGTGTGAAGCAACTGTTGGCAAGGTTGCGAAAAGTATGGGTGGAGTTAAGCAGCTGTTAGTGAGGTCACGATTTGGATGGGTATGTTAAGCAGTTATGTCTGATATATTTATATGTGTGTGTGTGTGTGTGTGTCTGTATGTACATGTACAATTTTTTATTTCATACTAAAGCATCGACTACTTAGGTACAAACTTTAACATCAAGGAAAAAGACAAATGCACAAAGATGTAGGTAGAGAATATCGTGAGAGAAAGAAATTACAAAATACAATTGTACAAAACATAACTGCAGAGAGATCAGATGAATTTATAAAACTGATCTATTAGGTAGGTACTTACCTAAAACTTTAAATCATCATTCAGATGCGTAAGTACCTACGATTTTTCAAGACAAGACAAGACAAGAACTTCGTTCCTTCCGGGTGTCCCTTGACAACTCTCAATTTTTTGATGTCCATGAAACAAAATTTGGCGTAGGTATATAACTATCTACCTACTGGTCACTTTGTAACATTATACCTATAAGTTTTATTATGTACCTAGGAACCTAGGTACTTGCTTGGAGTATTAAATTATTTTTATAAAAATATTATACAAGTAGCTACTTGTATTGTTTCCTCCTCTCCTAGTACCTACCTATACTCCATTCACAATAAGATTAGACATTGGAACAAAATTGTTTACAGTCCGTTCAACCGATTTTTACTTCTATTCCGTAGGCATAAGGATGGCATTAAAGCAAAAACGTGATAATAATACCAACTGTTTACTGCAGCTGCTATGTGTCATGCCACCAACGCAATAGAAGTCAAAATCGGTTGAACGGACTGTAAAAAAGATGTATTTCAAAGTCTAATCTTATCGTGAATGGGGTATAGTTAGGTACCTATTTCATTTAATTTCCATGCCGCAGCACTGGCCGCAGTAAAATTACCGCTAAATTACAAGAAATTTTATAGTTTTGATTGATTTGAGTAGATTGAGGAGCTCATGGCTAAAATATAATAGCCGCACGGGTCGATCTTCAAGGTTAAACGCTTGCCGAGATCTGTCTGTGGATGGGTGACGTGAAGATCTCATCAGGTCGGAGGTAAAATACTGGTATTCAACTGAATCCGGTGCGAATATATATAGTTCGGAAAAGGTTACTCAGATGAACATTGATTTGAGTAGAGTAGATAATAAAATTTAAAAACATGAATAAGTAGGTACCTACTTATTGTAAAATTCGCCATAGCGACCAATTCGACTTTAGTAAGTTAACGAAGCGCGTATAGGAATAAACCATTGAGATAGGAGAAACATGGAGATGCTGCGTTATTCTAACATTTGCTTAGGTAGGTATACAAATATATGAGTGAAATATGATTCAGAACTTGAAATATCGTTATGTCTCAGTCTTTCTAGTGAGATAATCTTATTTGATAAAAGAGACAACTATATTTTAAGTTGTTGCTAATTATGGCAACATTTTATCGTGACGTAGTGACATTTGTTATTTTTTTGTATTATTGAGATTCGCGAGAAAATTAGGTACGAGGTTTTTACTTTTAAAACTACATGTAAATATTGGAAAACAGAAGCTCAACATGCCTGTGTGTTGTATTGTGAAATGTGGTGCATGAAATAATCAAAATCAATCGCAATTGTCTTTGCACAGGTTAATGAAGAATGTTAACTAATTTTGATTATTAGCACTCCATATTTCCTGTCAAAAATAAAAAATACTAGTGAAAGAATTATTTCGATATGTCAATTAGCTCCCGATTTAGAAGTAAAACAAGTTGTAACTCCACGACGCGCGACGCGGGCTACCGGTGACGGTGTGACGTCATCGCACAACACGCTCAGTCTGGCTCACTCGGTCCGCTCGCGGTCGCGCGCCTGTACCGTCGATATTATACCTAAATATTTTTTTAAATGTCGAATCCAAATACTAGGAAATCATGTGTTGTGTCTAACTGTAAAAATACAACTACCAATTCGCCGGAAAAGTTGTTTTTTCTCCTCGCTTTGACAATGTCCCTAGTCATATTAAAAATGCTATATTATGTTTACAGCCATCTCTGCTGGCGGCACAATCTTCGCAGGTTACATTTAAAACTTCTTGGTCCTTTTCATTGCATTCTAAACTGCAATGATAAGGTGTGGTACGTAGGTACGCCGTGTTCTGGTGGAGTGATTCTACATTTAACCATACATATGTACATCACCTACTCTTTTTACTTGAATATAAAATAGAATCATCGCCATAGCTGTAAATAAAAATAAATGGCCTTACGTATTTTGTTATTAAAAAAAATACAAATAAAAAAGGTTTAGTACCGACCTACATCTGTAACGTTCAATCCACTACATCTACATCCTAAGTACCATCCTACTTCCTACTAATATTATAAATGCGAAAGTTCGTGATCTTTCACGCAAGAACTACTGAACGGATCTGGACAAAGTCTGGAATACTTTTAATCCTGGGAAAATGTACAGTTCCCAAGGGAAACGGGGGCAAAGCTGCTGGCGGAAGCCAGTTTGCAATAAATCAATGTACCTACGTATTAATTTAAATTTACTAAGAAGAGCGGTACCTACCTTTATATACATACGTACCTACCTATAGCTACAAAACTATAATACATATTTGTTTAACGTAAAAATTTAATGGTAGGTAGGTACTTCTACTATTTGAGTTGCATTCTTCCATTATATTAGTTGGGTATTTTGTTTTGATAAAACAATTTAGAATAGATAAACTATTAAGTATAAGTAGTAGCAAGGAAAGTTTACTTAGGTACTTTTGCATTTTTATTCCTCGCATTTCGGCGCCAACGGAATCACTATTTGTTGATAGGTAAATAATGCGCAACCATTAATCCATCTAGGTATTTTAGGTAGATTATCCGATTGCCCTTTTTCAAACTCAAACTCAAAAAGTTTATTTCAAGTAGGCCATTAACGGCACTTTTGAACGTCATCAATAAAAAATATCATAAATTAAGTGACTCTAGCGTCCATTCGCAAAGGTAGATTCTTATGGAGAAGAACGGACAAGAAACTCCATGGTTACTCTTTTCAAACCAATGTTTTACAATATTTAGTAATACAAAAAATACTTCATATATGAGAGGAATATTTCGAATCCTTCATCAATTTTATTAATCGAATAATATTTACTATTATTGGACTATTAACGTAATACGCGCATAAAAACACAACAAAATACTGCGCAACAAGCGCAAGCTATTACACCTACTATAACCGCTGGCCACTTGATACGAAGCGGGCCGCGGCCCGCGAGTAACATGACGTCATAGGCGTCACGTGACTGTTAGCGGGACTCGATATTTTTCTAAACTTTGAATGCCTATAAAATCAAAACTTCTAGGTATTTTTGACTACAACAAAAACTAGTGTTTTTGTATACATCTGTATGTATACAAAAACACTAGTAATCGCTTGAAATTTTTTCTCAGTAAAGCCTGTGCTTTACTGAGAAAAAATTTCAAGCGATTTGGCATACCTAGTAACATTCTTCATTGCCGGTTTACTCACAATAATACACATTCGATGATACTATTGTAACGCGATCATGAATTTATGGCTAAAGTATTGATATTTGGGTTAATTTCCATGTAACAGGCCTTTTTATTATTTGTTAATTCATTCGTTTATTTACAAACATATATCATAATGGAATACTGTTGTACCGGTGCCGACTTGCCGTCCCTAATAGTCTCCGAAACTAGTTCCGCTGCTGAAACATTAACATAAATACTCCTGCGTCTTATTCAGACTTATACCTTATAACAGACACTTAAGTTTTATTTATTTATATAGATAACAGAAGGTAAGATAACCTAGGTACTCATCTTTTTCTGTTACAATTACAATAGACTTTAAGTAAGTACCTACATAATATTAGATTAGGTATGATCCAAACGTGATAACTAGTAAAACTCGTATTTAATATCGATATTCGTTATAGTAACACCTATGTCCCTTGATTGATACATTCCTAGCAATGGCAGCCATTTTATATTTATAGGTGCACCCTTTTTTGTAGGTATTTCCAGTCCATACTTTTCTATGTCAATGGAAACCAAATAAACGCATTAACAACTGCACGAAGATAGGTACCTATATTTATATACCTACCTATTCTGGCTTTGGAAACACACCGTCTTCTACTTAAGCTGAAAATTGCTAGCTTAAACACAAAAATAAAACTATTAAGAAACCAACCAACTCGAAGATATTTTATGTTGTATTGTTGTATTTGTCCTAGATAGAACGAACGGTGCGATGTCATACCTACTCGATTGGAGAGAGATGTAGAGAAACAATAATTGGAAAACGACGCCATCTAGTAGTATTGATTTCACCGCATCGATGACACCTAGTATCTAGGCTGTCTCCTAGATGGCGTTGTAAAACTACAGTCTCTGGAAATCAGTGAGCCGCTGATGCTACCATCTGTCGTAAAAATTAAGAAAATAATATAGTTAGTTCAATAGTAAGACTTAGGGAGGTGTCATTTCTTTGTATGGGATTGGGTATCTGTACTGTAGTATTATATTATCTGTGCCTGGACTAAGAAATAGGAGTGGATGAACCCAGAACGGCGTAAAAGTCGATTATTGGTAGAGCGAAGATTTTTACTGTGGGCTGCGCAAAGAAATTTAATTTGTGAAGATAGATAAGACGAAGAAGGATAATTAAGAAAAGAAAACAGAACAGTCAAGGCGCTCAAGTTATTTGCTTTAATAATAACGTGTTATGTTATTTTCAACAGAATGGAGAGGTGACGACAGGGGCGCGCGACGGCGCGGCTCACGTGCTCAGATGTCTGAAAGTCTGGTTCGACCTGCCAGCCGACGTGCTCATCAATGCCATCAACTTGTTCGACAGGTGAGCATCAGATCATTCACAACTCTGGTGATGTAATGGCAATGGAACAGAGAGTGGACATATGTTTGCGCACGCACTCGTACTCTATACAGGGTTATTTGTAAAACACCAACAACCTCTTCAGAGGTCATTGTACTCATCATTATGAACAACTTTTACTATGGGACCAAAACTGAAATCGCGAAAAAAAAATATCAGTTGTGTTCCCTACATTTATGTTAAGTAGTATAAATCATCAAAATGTACTGAACAGCTTTCGCGATTTTAGGTGTATGTGCCTATGACACTCCACAATAACGTAGCTTTCTATTGGTGAAATAATTTTGAAAATCGGTTCAGTAGTTCCAGAGATTACCCCTTACAACGTCACAAACTCACAACCTCACAAACGTTACCTCTTTATAATCACTACATAACATAGTATAAAACAAAGTCGCTTTCTCTGCCCCTATATCCCTATGTATGCTTAAAACTTTAAAACTACGCAACGGATTTTGATGCGGTTTTTTTAATAGATAGAGTGATTCAAGAGGAAGTTATATGTATAATACATGCATATTATAGTAGAGAAAACATTTGTATCTACATTGCACCCGTGCGAAGCCGGGGCGGGTCGCTAGTATTAGTATAGACTAAGGTAGCCGGTGTCTTATTTCTCCGAGTTCCGCGAAGTAATTTTCACGGTTCTCTGCCTGTCCATGAACCATAGTGCTCCTGTATTTCGATTTTCTTGTAAATATAAATAACTATATAAAATAACCCGCATAGTTCCCGTTCCCGTGGGACTATGGGGATATAATATAGCCTATGTTCACCGGAGATAATGTAGCTTCCGAACAATGAAAGAATTTTTCAAATCAGTCAAGTAGTTTCGGAGCCTATTCAATGCAAACAAACAAAAAAAAACAATCAAATCTTTCCTCTTTATAATATTAGTATAGACTAAGGTATCCAGTGTTTTATTTGTCCGAGTTCTGCGAAGTAATCTTCTTGGTTCTCTGCCTGCCCATGAACCATAGTGCTCCTGCATTTCGAATATCTTTCCTCTTTATAATATTAGTGTAGAATAAGGTATCCATCCAGAGTTTTATTTGTCCCGAGTTCTGCGAAGTAATCTTCTTGGTTCTTTGCCTGTCCATGAACCATAGTGCTCCTGCATTTCGAGTATCTTTCCTCTTTATAATATTAGTGTAGACTTAGGTATCTAGTGTTTTATTTGTCCCGAGTTCCGCGATATAATCTTCTTGGTTCTCTGCCTGTCCATGAACCATAGTGCTCCTGCATTTCGAGTATCTTTCCTCTTTATAATATTAGTGTAGACTTAGGTATCTAGTGTTTTATTTGTCCCGAGTTCCGCGATATAATCTTCTTGGTTCTCTGCCTGTCCATGAACCATAGTGCTCCTGCATTTCGAGTATCTTTCCTCTTTATAATATTAGTGTAGAATAAGGTATCTATCCAGTGTTTTATTTGTCCCGAGTTCCGCGATATAATCTTCTTGGTTCTCTGCCTGTCCATGAACCATAGTGCTCCTGCATTTCGAGTATCTTTCCTCTTTATAATATTAGTGTAGAATAAGGTATCCAGTGTTTTATTTGTCCGAGTTCTGCGAAGTAATCTTCTTGGTTCTTTGCCTGTCCATGAACCATAGTGCTCCTGCATTTCGAGTATCTTTCCTCTTTATAATATTAGTGTAGACTTAGGTATCTAGTGTTTTATTTGTCCCGAGTTCCGCGATATAATCTTCTTGGTTCTCTGCCTGTCCATGAACCATAGTGCTCCTGCATTTCGAGTATCTTTCCTCTTTATAATATTAGTGTAGAATAAGGTATCTATCCAGTGTTTTATTTGTCCCGAGTTCCGCGAAGTAATCTTCTTGGTTCTCTGCCTGTCCATGAACCATAGTGCTCCTGCATTTCGAGTATCTTTCCTCTTTATAATATTAGTGTAGAATAAGGTATCTATCCAGTGTTTTATTTGTCCCGAGTTCCGCGAAGTAATCTTCTTGGTTCTCTGCCTGTCCATGAACCATAGTGCTCCTGCATTTCGAGTATCTTTCCTCTTTATAATATTAGTGTAGACTTAGGTATCTAGTGTTTTATTTGTCCCGAGTTCCGCGATATAATCTTCTTGGTTCTCTGCCTGTCCATGAACCATAGTGCTCCTGCATTTCGAGTATCTTTCCTCTTTATAATATTAGTGTAGACTTAGGTATCTAGTGTTTTATTTGTCCCGAGTTCAGCGATATAATCTTCTTGGTTCTCTGCCTGTCCATGAACCATAGTGCTCCTGCATTTCGAGTATCTTTCCTCTTTATAATATTAGTGTAGAATAACGTATCCATCCAGTGTTTTATTTGTCCCGAGTTCCGCGATATAATCTAAATGGTTCTCTACCTGTCCATGAACCATAGTGTTCCTATATTTCGATAAATATATATAGCAACAAACATTTCCTTGGTTCCAGGTTCCTAACAAAGATGAAGGTGCGTCCGTGTCACGTGCCGTGCATCACGGTGTCTTGCATGAACATCGCTTTGGAACAGTACGCCGCTGACACCGACACTAAGCGCAGTATCTCGGTCGAGGAGTTGGGTGAGTTGTTATTATTATTTTTAATCGACTTCTAAAAAAGGAGGAGGTTCTCAATTCGGATGTTTGTATGTTTTTTTTTTTATTTTTTTTTATTGTTTGTTCGCGCATAACTCCGTCGCTTGCCAACCGATTTGAAAAATTCTTTTTTTGTTGGAAAGGGTATACTTTCCAAATGGTCCCATGAAAATTTTATCGAAATCGAACAAGCGGTTTTTGAAAAATCTAAAAAAATATCTACATTGTCTACATTGACGACCTTTTAGTTTACTCTGCATTGGAGCAGTGAGTTTTTTTTACACTAATGTAATTGGTTGGTTTAGGTGGGGGGAGGGGAGGGGGTTTAGGTACCACTAAAAAGTGAAAAATAAAAAACTTTTTACAAAAAAATACAACCGACCTTTCCACAAAAAATCAAAAAAGTACAAAATAACTTTAATTTCGGAAGTCGGTGTTCAAAAAATGAAAAATGAACCACAAACACCGAGTTCCGAAATTAAAGTTATTTTGTACTTTTTTGATTTTTTGTGGAAAAGTCGGTTGTATTTTTTTGTAAAAAGTTTTTAAATAAATCTTTGTCCCACACTAGGAATGTGTCCTCTATGGTGGGTGCGTTTACAAACATATATACTCGCATACACAAACAGCAGTGTTGGCCGAGTGGTAACGATCCCGACTTACGAATTGTAGGTTGCGGGTTCAAACCCAGCCAGGCGCATTACTTTGTGTAATTAACTTCATCACCACTGCTCTCAAAACGGTGAAGGAAAACATCGTGAGGAAACCGGCATGTCCTAGAACCAAAAATTCGAAGACATGTGACATTCACCGACCCGCACTGGGCCCGCGTGCTGGATTACGGCCAATTCCCTCTCCTAGAGAGGAGGCCTTTTCTGGATGGGAAATCATCAAATGACTGCTCTCGCTCTGGGCGGAACGGAAGGGAGCGTCAGACTCTTACTGACTAATACCCACCCGTGTTCCTCCTAGTGCCTCTTTTCTCCTAATTCCACAACCTTGCAGAGAATACCCCTAACTTTAACTCTTTATAATATTAATCTACATTACTGTAGATGACGCCTCTCCTCTGAAGGAGTCTCAAGCCGTTGATCCTAAAACTAATTTGAAATATCTTGATTCCAGTATCAATCTCCCAATCGGCGTGCACGGCGGGAGACGTGATCCGTATGTCGCGCGTGATCGTGGACAAGCTGAGCCTGGTGGCGGGCTGCCGCGCCAGCACCGCGCTGGACTGGCTGCGCCTGCTGCGCGCCATGCTGAGTCTGCATGCCGACCAGTGCAGCATCATACTGCCGCAGAGCTGTCAGGTAACTATCACACCTAATTAAGTCCGTAGTCTAAATATATGTAACTCAAAAGTGACTGACTAACTGACATAGTGATCTATCAACGCACAGCCCAAACCACTGAACGGATCGGGCTGAAATTTGGCATGCAGGTAGATGTTATGACGTAGGCATCCGCTAAGAAAGGATTTTGATTAATTCTACCCCCAAGGGGATGAAATAGGGGATGAAAGTTTGTATGAAACTTTGTCCATTTTAAACCGATCGGGCTGAGAGTTTCAAAATCGGGGGTAAAGTAACTATTCCACGCGGACGAAGTCGCGGGCAGAAGCTAGTGTTCCATATATCTAATCGCCGCAATAGCAAAAGATGCCCCAGACGTCGGGAGTCCTAGGGCCATTCCCGGCCACCTACTGCGCGGGCCTGCGGATGGCGAGCTATGGGTGGCTCG
The DNA here is from genome assembly GCA_905332915.2 of Hecatera dysodea. Classification (NCBI taxonomy): domain Eukaryota; kingdom Metazoa; phylum Arthropoda; class Insecta; order Lepidoptera; family Noctuidae; genus Hecatera; species Hecatera dysodea. The sequence continues at coordinate 4,638,598 of HG995317.1, read as the reverse complement.
CCGTCCGATAGCAACCAGGCCCGAGTCGACGGCGCCGAGTGTTCCACGCGCGCCTCAAGGAGCCGTCAGCAAAGTAGTCGGGTAGTACCAGCCAGGGTACAAGAATTTGTTCGGGCATTTGGAGGAACGTGGATGGGTTTTAGTCAGTAACAGTCTGATACTCTCTTCCGTTCCGGCCTGAGCGAAAGCAGTAAAACTCGACCTAGCCTTTTCGGAATTTTGTTAGGGCCAGAGTAGGGAGTCAGGGACTTTGTTTTCCGCGTTTATTTTGGTTGGTACACATGCCGCAATATCGCCTAGCATAATAACAAAAAAATATGTATAAGGCTTAGTGCGTGTCGAGCCACGCATATTGTAGGATTCCTAATTTCGAGTTCATTTTTGTTATGAGCAGACCTAAATTATCATTAAAAAAACACCCGCAACGTTATCATTCGATTTATTTTTATTTAGAAAATATGTCTTTTTTTATTTTGACAGTCAGAACCCCTATATTCTGACAACTAACCTCACAAAAGGGTAAAAGTATTTCTCCTAAAAAGCTAACTGCTGATCCCACATATCTGTAGTTATGTCAATGGAGAGATAGTGAACTTTCCACAGACAACAATCTTACTGGACTGTTTCAGTTTAGACATAGACTATGGAATACATTTTTTTTTTTGTACAATATGTAAAACCTCTACTAACTTAGCCCAACTTTCAATAGTTTTTACTTACGTTTTTAGGCTTCTGTACTCGAATTGTAACCAACGGAACCCTATTCCTAAGCCTTCACTGTCTGTCCGTCTGTCTGTTTATCTATGTATGTGTATCTCATGAACCGTAATAGGAAGACAGTAAATTATCCATTCAAGAAACATGTTGTGAGAGTTTGAAATGCACTTGGCTGGTTTCCTGCTAAAGTTTTAATTTATAAATTGTTATAATATTTAGAACATGTTTATCTTGGTAACATATTTATCAATCAATCAATCAAATCAATCAAATCATTTATTCGCATAGAATGTAGGTACAGTACAATTAAGTTGTTATAAAATATAGTGAGTATAGCTGCTGCCCGCGACTTCGTCCCCGTGGAATCCCCGATTTTAAAACATTCTTTATCGCTGCTCCGCTCCTATTGGCTTAAGCGTGATGATATATAGCCTAAAGCCTTTCTCGATAAATGGTCTATTCAACCCAAAAAGATTTTTTCAATTCGAACTAGTAGTTCCTGAGATTAGCGCGTTCAAACAAACAAACAAACAAACTCTTCAGCTTTATAATATTAGTATATTTCTCAGACTCATTGTTTTATATTTTTCATTAATTCAGTGATTTACATAGTTACTTTCGCGTTTCTAATATTAGTAGGATATAGTAAGATGATATGAATTTTCTGTAAGTGTGACGTGTTTGTCCCGCCAGGAGGAAGAGCTGGTTCAACTGCTGGAGATCGTGTGCTGTGACGCGGCCTGCGTCAACACGCGCACCAGTGAATTGGCGCTAGTCTTGCTCTACTACAAACTGGGTGAGTTTTGTTACATACCATCACGACATTACTTCCCGAGGGTACGGCAGTACTCTGACCTCCTTGATGTTTTTTTCTGGATGGGAAATCATCAAATGACTTCTTCCGCTCTGGGCGGGGCGGAAGGGAGTTTCAGAATCTTACTGACTAAAACCCACATTCTTCTAGGGCCCTTCGCGTTCCAAGGCCGCTGTGACGCTTTCGAACAAATTCCGCAACCGTACTCTGACCTCCTTGATGTTTTTTCCTGGATGGGAAATCATCAAATGACTTCTCCCGCTCTGGGCGGAGCGGAAGGTGGTGTCAGACTCTTACTGACTAAAACCCACCCGTGATTCTTCTAAGGCCCTTCGCGTTCCAAGGCCGCGGTGACTTTCGAAAAAATACCGTCACTACTATTACCTCCTTGGGTTTAAGTCTTGTATATGTGAGAGGAATCTTTGGCTGCGTCAGCGGATGGTGTTACCGTTTCTGAGTACCGGGCTAAACATAAAACAGGTACGAACAAAAATGCCCAGCGTAACATTTGAAAGTGGAATTTGTTTGAAAGAGTCATCGCAGCGCAGGCACGCGGCGGGCATTAGGAGGAACACGGATGGGTTTTAGTCATTAAGAGTCTGGAGTTCCGCTCCGCCCAATCTCACAAAAGGGTAAAAGTATGTCTCCTAAAAAGCTAACTGCTGATCCCATATATCTGTAGTTATGTCAATGGAGACATAGTAAATTTCCACAGACAACAATCTTACTGGACTGTTTCAGTTTAGACATAGACTATGGAATACAGTTGCTTTTTCGACTACCACCTTACCTATTTTTAATGCAAAACTGTGTGTTGTGAACTAAGCTTATTGTGACAGTTTAGCTTAGTGCTGCTATATTACTGTTTCACGAACCAATAAGGAAATCAGAACTGATTTAAAAATACTTATAATAAATGCTTACGTTAGTATCGGGAGGGGGGGAAGTTATAATAAATGCTTACGTTAGTATCGAGAGGGGTGAAGTTATAATAAATGCTTACGTTAGTATCGGGAGGGGATAAGAGCTTTGCTTACTTTTGCTGACGAGGGGGAAGGGGCGGTTAAAAATGTTTAAAAGTCTGCTTACGTAATACTAGAACGACCCCTAGATGGCACAGTCTACTTCGTGCACGTTCCCCTAAACGGAGGGTGCAGGAAGTATAGGTGGCAGCACAGGTCAAATACTTACAACGTAAAAGTTTCAGTTTTGCAACGCTAGATGGCATAGTCTACGCCGTGCACGTTCCCTATACATCATCGTATCGATTTCTTCTCGTTCTATCAGATTTTCGTCCCAGAAAATGAGAGCAAAAAAATAGAGAGTTTGTCTTTCTGTTAGCACACTCTAATGCACTACAATGTCTCCTGAGTACTTGGCTAACTTTTGTTAAGTTGACGGAACTCTATGATATCGAAAAATGATACTGGAGCACTGGGCCTTTGAGCTTTGGTCGATGTTAATTTATTATTTTGTTGTATGTGTGTATTTAACTTTTCATTTGTTGAATATGGGGATAAAATTTAGCCTATGTTACTGAGGGTGAGTAGCATTCTAACGGTGAAAGAATTTTTGAAATCGGCACGGTAGTTTTTGAGTTTATTCATTACTAACATGCATACACACACAACCATATACAAAACTTTTCTCTTTATAATATTAGTGTAGATTAGATAGACACAGGTCCTGTCGGAACGCCAGCGCTGTGGTTGGTTTTTTTATATTGCAGTGTGTGCTGGGAGGGACCTTTTTTGGCCTCGAACAGTTTAAAGTTATCATTTTTCGATTTGTGCGAGTCTTAAATAAACTTTTTACTTTTCTTTTCTTTCCCTCTAGCTCGTTCGGTAGGATTATGCTTTCTGATGAGTAATAGGGTTGTTTCCTGAGGAATAAAAATATGATTCTAGTTAGTCCGTCAGTTAGATTCTCGAAAAATATTGTACCCGTATTTTTTGCTTCATGAAGTCTCTAAAAATTTACGAAGATAAAAAGCTTCAAAGATCATGAGTGGGGGCTTGTGACATCAGGGCGTGGTAAAAATCGTCGCACGGAGTGACGTCACATGAGTTTTCAACGCACTATATCGTCTTCGTTTTTAGTTTACGTGAAAAAATAAAAAATATGTTTCCAATATTTTTGGGAAATCTATCTTACGGACTAATTAGATTTTTTTAGGCAACTACTCTATTGAGACATGTTTGTCCGCAGAGCAACAGCTGGCGGACTCGCTGGCGGCGGCGGCAGAGAGCGGCGCCATCCCGGAGCACGCCTACTACTTGTATGACTTCGCGCGCCAGCTGCAGTTGCACTGCCATGTAAGGCTTTTGTTTATTTATTCAGAGCGTGTACGCCGTATGGCATTTCATACTTCAAGTCACTATTTTGCGAAATGACTCAACCGATTTTAATGAAACTTTACACACATAAGCAGAATACATAGGTCTAAAAAGTTAATTGAAAACATTTTCGATAAATAGTGTTACAGTTAAATTAGACCCATTTTAAATGTTCCATACAAACATAAATTTCCAGTTATCTTTTTAAAATAAGACATTTCGAAAATGTGTTTAACTAACTTTTTAGACCTATGTAACCTGCTTATATGTCTGAAGTTTCATTAAAATCGGTTTAGTCATTTCGGAAAAAAACGACTTGAAAATTTGTATGATATGCCGTTCGGAATATGCGCCCTTAAGAGCGTGTACGCCGTATGGCATTTCATACTTCAAGTCACTATTTTGCGAAATGACTGAACCGATTTTTAACCGACTTCTAAAATAGGAGGAAGTTCTCAATTCGGATGCTTGTATGTTTTTTTATTAGCGAAATCGAACAAGCGGTTTTTTGTTAATTTCAATAAATGATAGCAAATCTGTTGGGATATCTGAAATCGCATGTTTGTTTATTGTTTACACCAATTTATACCACGCTGTGATGGGTATGTTTAGCTGGGGGTGAACCACTAAAAAGGGAAAAATAAAAAAAAAACTTGAAAAAAATATAACCGACTTCTTAACAAAAAAAACCAAAAAGTACAAAATAACTTTAATTTCGGAAGTCGGTGTGCTCAAAAACATGAAGCAACTAAAAACACCGAGTTCCGAAATTAAAGTTATTTTGTACTTTTTGGTTTTTTTTTTTTTGTTAAGAAGTCGGTTTTATTTTTTGTAAAAAGTTTTTTTTATTAAACTTCACAAATATAAGCAGGATACATAGGTCTAAAAAGTTAGTTAAAACATTTTCACTTACTTTTAATCATTTCGGTGCCTAGAACTAAGCATATAGGTTGAATAATCATTTGTTCGAGCATCCACAACTCGCATCCTAGTCGTCGCTAATATCACGACGAGTTGTAGGCACACGAAAAGATTATTGTCGTCGTTCCAATTTTGAAATCTTCCTATGTGTGTGAAGTAACTTTTTCGAGAAAAAATATATGTAAATATAAATATCTTGGTACAACTCACACACGGCTATCTGATCCCAAGCTAAGCAGAGCTTGTGTTATGGTAACCAGACAACTGATATACATACTTATATAATTTATAAATACATACATATTACAGATAAATCACACCCAGACACAGAACAAACAATCATGCTCATCACACAAAGTTTGTCCTGGGTGGGAATCGAACCCACGACCTCCGGCTTAGCAGTCAGGGCCATCAAAAAATAAAATATATTCCGTTGGTTCCTAATGCTGAGTACAATGACCTCTTAAGAGGTTATTGTTGTTTTTTCAAATAACCTTGTATTTTGTACGGAACACGGTACGGAACCCTTTGTGCTTGAGTTCGATTCGCACTTAGCCACTGGTATTTAGTGGAGTTGTTAGCACATTCTTCTCCATAAATAAATCTAAGCTTGGAACGTGCTAATAGCATCATCTCTTTGACTGACCGGCCATTGACATTTCGAAAGTCCTTGTAAATGATGCGTCGAGTTTGGAACAAAATAATAAATAAAATGTGGTGTCCCACAGATGTGCGAGCAGTCGCTAGCGCACGCCCGCGCGCGCGTGCGGCACGTTTTGTCGCGCTATGAACGCTGCGAGGCGCGCCGCGACCAGCGCCAGCGTCTCGTGTGGCGCCTGTCTGAACGCACGCTTAAGGTAACACTTCATCATTTTCCTAGCCTTTTCCCAACTATATTGGGGTCGGCTCCCAGTCATGCCGGATTCAGCTGAATAACAGTATTTTACGTGAAACGGCTGCCTACCAAACCTCCACAAACCATTAACTGGGGAACACGGTACTGGTGTCAGATTTTCTGGCTTCTGACAATCCGTAACGACTGCAAAGATCTCCAAATGACAGCCGGGACCAACGGCTTAACGTGCTTTCCGAGGCACGGAGAAGTCTCGTTATGTTAAGATGGTCACCCATCCACAGAACAAACTCGGCAAGCGTTGCTTAACCTAGACGATCGACCCGTGCGGCTGTTTATTATAATTTAGCCACGAGCTCCTCGCTTAAGGTAACACTTATTACCTCTTTAATGGATGACTAATCATCAATGTGACTTCTCCCGCTGTGAGCGGAGCGGGAGGGAGTGTCAAACTCTTACTGACTAAAACCCATCCGTGTTCCTCCTAACGCCCGCCGCGTTCCAAGGCCCCAAGTCTGCTATTTTTATAAATTTGTCATTCCAACACGACCACATTGTAATTTTGCTAAAAGTTCGTAATCTGCTAAATTCATAATGGTCGATCATTGGTCGGTCAATGGTCTCGTAATACTTTTTGATAACAGAACTATTAAAAGAAATGACTGCATACGACGTTCTAATGATAGATCACTGATCAAAGGAACTGTCAAAATTTTAACAGATTACCGCATACGTCTATCATTCATTTGTCATTAGGGAACGTGCACGGCGTAGACTATGCCATCTAGTGTTGCAAATCTGAAACTTTTACTTTGCTAATATTTGACCTGTGCTGCCACCTATACTTCCTACGCCCTCCGTTTAGGGGAACGTGCACGGAGTAGACTGTGCCATCTAGCGTTGCAAATTTGAAACTTATAAGTTAAATATACTTGACATTGACGCGTCTGTGCTGCCATCTATAGTTTCTGCACGGTCCCTCTTTGAATGGAGTGTCAGTGACTGACCATTGGACTGTCATAATGACGCTTTTATATTAGTAGATTACCAAACTTGTCAAAATCAACCATTATGGTTACTTTTTGTTTACTTACGTTCGTGTCTTAACACTAATAAGTGCTGTTATCTTTATAATCCAAAAACTTTTTGTTCTTTTGAACCTCGATTCACAACAAAAACTGACTCAAATTCACTATCGTTAATGAGAACCGATCATTAGTTCCTCTCCAAACTTTGACATTGGCAAAATCATCGTTAGTTAAACGATGGAGCCACAACACAAAAAATAAAAATCAATGATAGACCATTCTGACACTATTGTAATAGCAGACTTGGGGCCCAAGGCCGCTGTGACTCTTTCCGCCTGGCAGGCGACTTCTGTGCCTGCTTTGTAAATAATCTCAAATATTCGTTCCCTCAGGTGCTTCGTCCCACAGACCGCTTGACCTCGTTGCTGCCCACCATCGAAGAGCAACACTTTGCTGTCGACGCCACGCCCACCAGGACCAGGTAAATAAATACCTAACTATTATTTTATCTTACAGACTAGCAGCGCCTCGCGGTTTCACCCGCGTAGTTCCCGTTCCCGTGGGAATATGGGGATAAAATATAGCCTATAGCCTTCCTCGATAAATGGGCTATCTAACACTGAAAGATTTTTTCAAATCGGACCAGTAGTTCCTGAGATTAGCGCGTTCAAACAAACAAACAAACTCTTCAGCTTTATAATATTAGTATATATACGTAGTACTAGGTATTTTATGTCTTAATAGCAACGCTCCGCAGTTTCACCCACACAGTTCACGTTCCCGTGAGAATACAGGGATAAAATATAGTCTATGTCACTCGCTGATAACTTAGCTTTAAATTGGTGAAAGAATTTTTAAATCATCATCACTGAAATCAGTGGTTTAGACGTGCAAGTGTTAACAAACAAGCTCACATTGGCATTTATAATATAAACTAGCTTTTGCCCGCGACTTCGTCCGCGTGGAATAGTTACTTTAACCCCGATTCTGAAACTCTCAGCCCGATCGGTTTAAAATTGACAAAGTTTCATACAAAGTTTCATCCCCTATTTTATCCCCTTGGGGGTAGAATTTATCAAAATCCGATACGATCTTAGCGGATACCTACGTCATAACATCTACCTGCATGCCAAATTTCAGCTCGATCCGTTCAGTGGTTTGGGCGGTGCGTTGATAGATCACTATGTCAGTCAGTCAGTCACTTTTGAGTTCAACGTGCAAATGTTAAAATTTTCTACATTCACGCGGGTGACGCTGCGTGAATATCGTCATAAGACTTGGCATCCTATCATTTTACGGCCGAAACCAATAACCGATCTATCGCATACTGGAGATAGAAAAACAAATGAAACAACAGAATACTTATATAGGTTTTCTGTTGTTTCATTTGTTTTTCTATCTCCAGTATGTGATAGATCAGTTATTGGGTTCGTTCGTTAGACGCTAAATAATAAACTTGTAAATCGTTCCTCCCAGATCGGGCAGTGAAAGCAGCGAGAACGAAGAGACTTCAGATTGGCCGCGCAGCCCCGTTCTGCCCGTCTACTGCGATAACTAAGAGCGGCCGCCGACCCGGCGCTCCGGTACTTAAAGTGGCATCGCAGCCGACACTAGCCGGTACCACCCGACTGTACACAGACGACACCCGGTACTGTCCACACCACGAAGATTTACGTTGAAGCTGTAGGCTTGAATGGTACTTTTTAGTGACACTTGAAGATTTACAGTAGTTGCGACGCTGGTGGTGCTTTTCGGCGACACTTGAAGATTTACAGTAATTTTGAAGCTGTAGTTTTGAATGGTACTTTTAGTGACACAAGAGGCCGTTGATATTTGAAGATTGACAGTTGTACTGAGCCTGTTGGCTTGTATGGTACCTTACACTTATACAGATGAGTACTTATTTATAGTGCTTATTGAGAATGGAAATGAATCTCGATCACGCTATCTGTTCAAACTGTGGCTTCAGTGGAACTTTTAAGTGACATTCAGAGCTTTCATCAAATTGTAGCTAGAAACATGCACAGCAGCAACTGTTTTGATACAATACATCTGTATGTTTAGCTAAAGATAAGTCTCTAGTGGTACTTTTAAACCAAACTGTTACTAACATCACATTTCGAGGATAGTACCATCTGTTATTATGTTCAGGCGGTACTTTTTAGTGTAAGATTAAAAACCTAATTTGTACCTGGCAGCTGATTATTTAAAAATAAGATCTTTTGGAATTTAATCTAAAAAAAATATGACATGACTAAATTAGAAAAATATATGACATTTTTATTTTATTATGCATTATTATAAATATTGAAGAATTTAATGTAATTGCGGAATTTTATTATAATTTTTGACATTATGATTAAATTAAAACTCGAATTCTGAAAGGTCTTATTGAATGATAATTAATAATAGTTTATAGTTAGACTTGAAATATAAATCTAAATAGATGACAAGTAAAACTTGATAATTGCCGGGTCTTAGCGGTCGTAATTTATGGTAAGAAATAGCGACGAGAATGTAATATGGTTTGATGTAGTAAAAGCATTTATTTAGCAAACAAAATAGGCTAAATTCGAGATATTTATCATCTACATAGCCTTCATCCAATTATGCTGGAGTAACTGGTTAAATAAATTAAGAATATTAATTAATTTTCATACTTTTATACCGATACATAGATTAGCGAATTTCACGAATAACTTCAGGCCAAAAAGCCAACTGCTCAACCAAATTACGCCTCGTCGCACAAAATTACAAGTTTTAAGTTTATTTTACTTTTACATTTTCAATAAAAAAAAAGAAGAAAAACGATACTGTGTTAATTAATTTATATTTAAAAGAGAAATGGAGATAAAAAGCCGTGGTTCTAAATTTTTAAGTTAATTTTTTTTTTTCAAAAAGGATTAATGTCTCTCGATCGTTGTTGCGTGATCCTAATTTTGAGAATGTCAAAATGTATGCGATCCGTCTGTTGTGTGTCTGTGTGTGTCGCTGTGCGAGTGGCGCGCTTGTGTGCTGTGGCGCGGGGCCGGCTTTGTTACGAGTAAAGCCGGGTGTTACATGTTGAGAGCTTGCGGTCAACTTGATAAGTGCGTATATGGTCGACGTTTTGACGTACATAAGAGCAAAATGGAACGTTGACACCGTTTGTAACTTTGACTTTTTGCTCGAAATCGAACAAAAATGTTTGAAAGCAAGATTCATGTAGCTTCATTTATTTTTTTAAGGTCGTCATCGAACGTCATCGTTCCTGTCTTGTTGAAAAATTGGCTGTAACGCTTCAATTTCGAAGATTAGGTCAATTTGATCGTAATTTTCAGCAATCATGACCAATTTTTTTTTTTTACTAAATAAATCTCGAAGTCGCCACACAGTCGCGCCACTATCGCTCGATTGTATGTTTCGAACTAAAGTTAAGCTTAATTAATTATTAATCCGAAAAAAGGACAAAAAAAACGATAAAAATGGTGCAATGTTAAAATTCAAAAAATCCAGTTCAAAATTTAATAATGGTAAAAAATAAAAGTCATATTTTCGAGTATTATTCATGTGAAAAGTTGTTTTCTTTTATATTATACAATATTTTTTGCATTGCGATCGGACAGCGTTTCTTTCGTTTTGCAGGGGTTACGGGGGTAGGCAGAAAACTTAATTTTTTTCAATAAATAATTTGGAATTATCGAAGAGACTTCTGTCTACTTCTAGGACCCCATTTTGTTTATATCAGTCCCTTAAATAGCTTTACTAATGTTTTCGTTATACGATTAGTATGAAAGAAGCGTTGTCTGTGAACCCAAAGCTTTTCCTTACTGTGATTTTTCTTATTGGAGAGAAAAAAAAAGTTCAAAAAAAAGAATATTCCATATTTTTTACTAGTTTTAAGGTTCAGGGCGAAATCTGGGGTTGGAACTGCAGTTCAATGGTGGATAAATATCAAAATGTGGTGTTAAAAATGCATAGTATTAAAATTTATTAGGGTTAAATTGGCGAGCTTTAAGAAACTGGGCGAGTAAATATTTTAGTTGGCTCACAGTTGCCGCACAGTAGCGCAACAATCGACCAACTGTTGCGCCGCAGTTACTCCCCAAATCTCGCTCGTAGCGTTTTTAAATATAAGAATTTGAGTCACATAAAAAAAAAACTGAGCGAATGTAAACTTTTTATATGCGAAAAAAAGTGAAAAAAAAATATCCACCGAAAGTTTCTTTTTTAAGTACATCTATTATCTGTAATTTTAGTATTATAGTTATTGTAAAAATAATTATTAATTCATAAATAATATATTTCCATTTACGATTAAACTCTTTCTACGGGTTTTGAGAAAATCTGATTAAAAAAAAATTAAAAACAATTTGCCGTTATATAGTTTTCTTTATTTTCAATTACTTTTTTTTTCAGTAGTAGTAATCACTTATTTCTTATTGTCGTAGTTTATAAACTTATAAATGACAAAAAAAAAATACAAATTTATGAAAAAATAGTAAAAAAAAATGATCTCAGTTTGTAGTTTTCTTCGCATAAATAAAACGTGGAAGTTATTAGGAAGGTCATAATTTGAGTGTTGTGTGCGTAAAATGGTACCTCTACGACATTTATTTTCATTTTTATATGAAATCGAATGTGTAATTTGTGTAACAGCGGTGCAAATTGTGGCTCATATCATCCCATACCGGAAGCTAAGTATGTATTTTTATTTATATTTATTTTTCTGTAACTTTCCACTTCTTACGCATACAATACTTATAATAAAGCATAGCAAAATTAAAGTCTTTGAATATAAAAGCAATGTACATTTACGCTCTGTGATAATGTTCAAATTGAGAAAGTATAGAAGAATCAAACGATGTAGAAATCGCTTGAAATAGACTACTTTGGAAGGAAAACTAAAGATTTGCTCGAAGATTCGATGAAAATTTCGGCAAATTTGTAGCTAGATCGACTAAGTACGTCTATTTGGCCGAAACTCTACATTCCAACGTGTGCCTTTTATACTTTTATCAAAGTTGTTAATAAAATCCTCGTTGATCAACGAACATCTCGAAATATTTTAAGATCGTTTTTATAAAAAGGTATAAGATCCGACTTTTTATAAATATTATAATTAGTACTGATTTTAAAATTGTGGTGAATGATTTCGACATAAAGTCTCGAATAGTCTAATTTGTACAGTAAGTTAAGAATGCCTTAAATTTAATGTAAAAATATGAAATAGCGTAAAATCTGTTCGCACAATAACCTTCCGTTGTAAATATCTTTATAAAAACGAAGAATTATATGAATAAAGTAACTGATTTAATAATAAGAAAACTGTAATTAATATTATTTTTATAAGGAAGTACCGTTTAAAATGTAAATATCATCAAAATACTGAAGAAAATGTGTCGGAGTCAGACAATCCATGATGGCGATTTTGTCAAATTGGCGCGAACATTTTTAAAATCAGTACTAAACGGAGTGATAATTGTAAAAAAATAAATTCTAAGCTATTGCTAGCGACAACAGAAACACCAATTCAATGTAATTTATTGACAATTTATAATGTAAGAATACTTATTAATCTATTAGAAAAACCATAGAATGACCATAGCCTGTTCAATAGTCTTCCAAAATGCCTATAATACAACAATACATTGTTAAAGCGCTTTAATTTAGTACACTGTGGCATTAAAAAATCTTATATAGCATTATAAACTGTCAATTTATAACTTTTTACCTGCATTTAATATTAAAAGCAATAGATTCCCGTTAAATACGTGTGCGTGAATGTGATGTGAATTTTGTAAAGAAAATATGCACGAGTCAATCTCGAATGATGAGAATAAACAGTTGAGACTCTTATTTCTTTGTTTTATTTTTAATCGTCATACAAAAAGTGAGGAGGTTATCAAGTAGACTTTTCTTTTTTGTGTGTAACTTTTTACTGGGTGTACCGATTTTGATGATTCTTTTTATATTCGAAACCTGGCTTTTCATGTGGTCCATTTATCTGACTAGTCTGCAGTTGAGCTATCCCTAATAAAGCGTGGCGACTACATTCATGATATTCTCACTGTAGGTTTAAAATTTAAAAAAAGCGAGCACGATAAATGATAAATGATTTTTATTTTGTAAATAGGTTGTAAAAACACTTACACGTCAATATTTTTTGGCCGTATAAAAACTAGATGAGGCCGGTGTGACGGTTTGGAAGAGCGCTCCCTTTCTATTATAGTACATTTGTGTTAAGAATGCAGTGAGTCATCATTGTCCGTTGGCCTAGCCCCGCTCCCTAACCAATTAAATCTTTTCAAATTACAAAGTCAAGTTCACAATGACCAAATGAAGGCATTGCTTCGAATGTTTGAATTTAACACCGCTGTGAATGCGGAACACCTTTATCTTGCAGTTGCACTGATGACAAAAAAAAAAAAACTCAAAATTGGAGAAGATTAGAAAGGGATCGTTTTCCGAAATTCGCGTAATGATCGCATCGATACCGCTACTTACTAAAAACAATAAACACTAGCGACATCTATACGGCCAGATACGAACTAAATATCTAACGCCGCGCAAATCCTGCATCGCGATATCGAAGTTTTCCGTGCGATTTGAACATATAGAGCTACAATAGCCCATATATCAACCACAGGCCAGTTGCTCATAAGTAATACTGAGGCCATTTTATTATAACCATAGTGTAGGGGAGGCAGTGAAGAAACCAAAAGGATGTTAATTTTCGAAATGCGCGTTCGAAAGGTTGTACGTGCGCGCTGCTTGGCTAACATCATAAAAACACTAATCGCGGCTCGCGCCCTCGCGGTCGGCTCGCGGCGCCCGCGCGCCCCTGCCCCGCGCCCGCGTGCAGCTCCCCCCCCCCCCCCCGCACCCTCGAACGTTCAATTTCTAGTTTATTGGTAAACAATGGCAGGTACAGATAATTTATTAAAAATAGATAGACATGTAAGTATAGGTATAGGTTCACACGGTTAACACATAGAGTAAAGTAATATATTGGGTTATAAGTAGGTATTCCTATAATATCTTCCTGTCTGCATTGTATGTACTGTTTGCCGCTGAGAGAGTACGAACCGTTTTTAAATACGTTCGTTGAAATCAGTTTTCAACGCACTGTATCGTCTTCATTTAATGTTTTCAGTCTATAAAGTCCGTACAATCCGTACTGGTGAAATCACATTATTTGTATATTTATTTATTGCAGCAGTAAAACAAATATAAAGAGTTTGAACACACTTCACTTTACTCATTAGGGTATCAAAACACATTATTTACAATCATACACAGTTCTTGATCACTTATAAAGCAATACACAGGTAGTACTATATTTAAAAGTTACAGTAATACATTTGTACAAGTGTACCTATACAGGGTTATTTTTTCCTGTGATTTTGTGACGCTCAACACTACACTTTTTATCTTGCTTACGTGCAGAAACTATAGGTAAGTTTCAAATTTGCAACGCTAGATGGCACAGTCTACTTCGTGCACGTTCCCCTAAAGTTTAGGGGAACGTGCACGAAGTAGACTGCCATCTATACTTCCTGCACCCTCCGTTTAGGGCCTAAACGGAGGGTGCAGGAAGTATAGGTGGCAGCACAGGTCAAATATTTACAAAGTAAAAGTTCCAGATTTGCAACACTAGATGGCGTAGTCTACGCCGTGCACGTTCCCTAAACTGCTAAGAGCTTTTCACAACAAAAGGTGTGTAGGACTAACAAGTGAATATGAATCTTATCTATTAGGGATAGTGTTCAGGTTGGCATGCAGTTTCTTGTTGTGTCTTGATAGACAGGATAGCCAACTAAAGCGAGCTCCACACGTGTTGCATTTGTAGGCGGATTGTGAGCTGTGGAGAGCGAGCATATGGCAGCGGAGCTTGGCTTGGTTCTGGAAAGATTGAGAAAGCATTGTAAGTAAAGATTTAGGATATTTACTATAGGTACAGGTAATGCGGTTAAAACAACCATTAAAATTTCACACTGCATATATAATATATAGATAGATAGCTACAACAGCCCAAATATCAACCATTGCCCATAAGTAATAGAATATATCGGGTTAATAATATAATATCAGCCACGCGGGTCGATTCAATAAAATTCAATTCAATACGGTCGTTGACAAAAAAAAACTAATTTGTCCGTCAGATAGATTTCCAAAAATATTGGTCACGTATATCTTAACCAACTTCCAAAAAAGAGGAGGTTCTCAATTCGACTGTACGTTTTTTTTTCTTATATATTCATAACTTTTTACTGGTTGTACCGATTTTGATAATTCTTTTTACACTCGAAAGCTGGTGCTTGTCGTGTGGTCCCATTTAAATTTGATTGAGATATGACAACTAGTATTTGAGTTATCGCTAATCATGCGTGGCTTCAACTACATTGATGATGTTTTCATTCTCTCTTGTAAATGTAAAAAAAAACTGTACACGATGTATACGTGTACGTTTAGCTGGGGGGTGTCAACTTTTTACAAAAAAAAAACTAACTTCTAAACAAAAAACACAAAATGTATAAAATAACTTTTATTTCGGAAGTCGGTGTTCATTAAACAAAATTTAAATTATTTTATGCATTTGTGTTTTTTTTTTGTTTAGAAGTAGGTTGTCAGAAGTCATAAAATCTGATTCCAGTCTTTCCAAGTAGTACCGTGTTACCCAGTTAATGGGTTGTGGAGGTCTGGTAGGCAGCCGCTTCACGTAAAATACTAGTATTCAGCTGAGTCCGGTTTGACAGGGAGCCGAGCCCAATATAGTTGGGAAAAGGCTAGGCAGATGATGGCATCATGCGTATATTTTACAGTAAAGCAGTGAAAGTTATACTTACAGGAAAAGGCTTTCCGCAGTGGTCGCAGAGATGCTCTGCGTTGTCTTTCTTATGCACGACCTGTTTGTGTAGATACAGCGAGGTGTGGCTCTTGAAAACCTGTGACCAAAGACAAAATAAACACCGTCAAAATTAGTGCTTGGCTCTATGGTGACCTTTTTGGTTATGGATGGGAACTCATCAAATTACTTCTCCCGCTCTGGGCGGAGCGGAAGGGAGTGTCAGACCGCGATGACTCTTTCGAAATAAATCCGCAGCCCTAGCAGGCACTGACCCTATAGGGCCCCGTATTCTTTGCTGACGGCTCTTTGAGGCGCGCGTGGAACACTCGGCGCCGTCGACTCGGGCCTGGTTGCTATCGGACGGCGAGCCACCCATAGCTCGCCGACCGCAGGCCCGCGCCTACGTTGGCCGGGAATCGCCCTGCGTTTCCCGACGCCCGGGGCGTCTTCTTCTGTTGCGGCGGCTGGAGCGTGAGGTTTCCCCCTCCCTTGTATGGTCCACCTCCTCGAGGTGGCCGCTTCCCATGCTTCTTCGCTTCGGACTATGGATTCGAACCAGGGCCGAACGCTCAGGTCGTCGCCACCGATCGCCTCGACGAGGACACGGCGGTGCTCTGCCCAATCAGGGTATACTCCACCGTGTCCTCCGGGCGATCCACACAGTGATGACACCCGGACGGGTCCTCCCGCTGGATCCGACACAGGTACCTCCCGCTGGATCCGACACAGGTACCTCCCGACACAGCCGTGTCCGGTGAGCACCTGCGTCAGGCGGAAGGTGAGGACGCCGTGACGTCTCTCTAACCACTCCTCAAAGAGGGGACTCATCGCCGCAATGGTGGCGTGACTAACAATACAATCTCCTGTAACGCACAACTGTAAAGATTGTTTTGGCGTATGTATTTAATAAGTATTTAAATTATTTGTGTTGTCTATGTTAATTCTTTTTTAAATTCTACTTATATATTTATTTATTTAATATTTTACGCAATGTACAGAGGCGGGCTTAATGGCTTAGGGCTTACTTATTTTTCTTTGTTTAATTTTAATTCTAATGCTATTCATGTTTTTCAATTCAATTGGACTTTCATAGAATTCGGATAATCTATACTAATATTATAAAGCTGAAGAGTTTGTTTGTTTGTTTGTTTGAACGCGCTAATCTCAGGAACTACTGGTTCGAATTGAAAAATTATTTTTGGGTTGAATAGACCATTTATCGAGGAAGGCTTTAGGCTATATATCATCACGCTGAAGCCAATAGGAGCGGAGCAGCGATAAAGAATGTTTTAAAATCGGGGATTCCACGGGGACGAAGTCGCGGGCAGCAGCTAGTAAAAATATATAAATAAACTGTTTAGTACGGTTACCTTTTGGCACACCGGACATGTGTGCACATAGTTCTTAAGATGTTCCCAGTCGACGTGGTCCTTGAGGCGCGTCTTGTTGGCGAAGCGCTTACCGCAGTCACTGCACATATACCTGAGGATAGCGAGCGTGAATATATTGTTGCCACAATTCGTTACCACTAGCGCCATCTAGTATCGAGTAGCAGAACTAGTAAAGTCAAGAACCTTCGAGACTTTTCGATGCTAGAACATTTCAGTAACAGTCGCGACCGATATGTGCGCGAACTTTCTGGAACTTTCTATAATGGAAGGTTCGGGAACTAAACGGTGCCCTATATAAGGCTGGCACATGTACCGACCGAGTCATTATTGTCCGGTTAAGCAGTAACCAGCCTTAATGTGCTGAACTGCGAGTGGTCCATTAAAAAAAAACGACCGAGTCAGTATTGGATTTGCGATACAAGTGATAACTTCGAGAGCGATCTTCGACTGCGAACTCAAGTGATTAGTATTGCGATTGTGTTTTATAATTAGTGAGTTTATAGTGTAATTAGTGTTGTGTAATTAAAGTGTCATTTTTGGTTATTCAATCGGCTGTTTTTATTGTCCAGAACCCGAAGCTCGTAACAATATCTATACTAACTACTATAATGAAGCTGAGGAATTTGTTTATTTGGTTGATCACGCTAATCTTGGCAACTCCGTAATTCGATTATAATTTCTCGATATATTATAAAAAAAATCGTTTTGTGTTCAATAAATCCCGTTCAAATTGAACAGTTTCCAATATATCCGGAACAACTAGTTTACAGTTTCACGCGATATTTTATAATCTTGCGACTTTTGTAAGCCGTTGGTCCCGGCTGTCATTTGGAGATCTTTGGCAGTCGTTACGGATTGTCAGAAGCCAGGAATTCTGATACCAGTCTTGTCAAGAAGTACCGTGTTCCCGTAATAGGGTCCCGTTTTACCCATTGGCTATGGAACCCCAAAAATCTATGAACTAAATAACTCAGGCTGGGACTGGGAGTGGAACCGTATAATTTGACGGGCCTGTTGGTCTAGTGGTTAGTGGCCCTGACTGCTAAGCCGGAGGTCGTGGGTTCGATTCCCACCCAGGACAAACTTTGTGTGATGAGCATGATTGTTTGTTCTGTCTCTGGGTGTGATTTATCTATAATATGTATGTATTTATAAATTATATAAGTATGTATATCAGTTGTCTGGTTACCATAACACAAGCTCTGCTTAGCTTGAGATCAGATAGCCGTGTGTGTTGTCCCAAGATATTTAAAAAAAAAAATAAAAAAAATAATTTCGTGTTAAAATGATCACTTACTTGAAATCATTTTCGCTGACATGTTTCCTGCTGATTTTCATATGCTGCTTGTAAGTTGCTATGGAAGAGAATGTCCTGTTGCACGGTTCACAGACTAACTCGCCGTTTGCTCTGGAAATAACAATTGGGTATTTTCATAGTTATAATTTATAAAAAAAATAATTATTTTTATAAATTTATTTTATAAAAATCCTAATTCTATTTTGTCCGGGCGCTGGTTTTTCGAAAAATATTGGACACGTATTTTTTGTCATATCTAATCGTAAAATAATGATAAAGATAAAGCGCATCGACGTTCAAGAGTGGGGGCTGGTGACGTCACGTCGCTGGTAAAAATTGTAGTGACGTCACGCGAGTTTTCACTGCACGAAGTCGGTTGAGTTTGAGTTTGAAGTCGGTTGAAAAATGTATCTTCTTAATTTTTTAACCGACTTCCATAAAGGAGGAGGTTCTCAATTCGAATGTACTTTTTTTTTGCTTTGTGTCGTGTTCGTCGGCGGTGTTCAAAAAACGAAAAAGCAACCGAACACACCGAGTTCCGAAATTAAAGTTATTTTTTACTTTTTGGTTTTTTGGGTGGATGTATTTTATAAAAAGTTTTTTTTTGTTTACGTGAAAAAAGAAAAAATACGTGTCCAATATCTTTTGGAAATATATCAGACGGACTAATTACATTCTTTTAGTAAAATATCCTATTAAATATGCTGGTAAAATATATACATTATAGTTTTTAATACTACGTCATCATCTGCTTAGCGTTTTCCCAACTATATTGGGGTCGGCTCCCAGTCAAACCGGATTCAGCTGATTGAGGAAACTCGGTATGTTAAGATGTTCACCCACCCACAGACCAACCTTGGCAAACGTTGCTTGATAAATGATATTTATTTTGTAAGTAGGTTAAACATAACACTTTTACACGTCCAACATTTCTGGTCATTTTAAGCTAGACGAAGCCGTTGTTTCCTAGCCGACTACCCTGAGAAGAAATACCGAAACAAACTCAGAGGTCAAAGTCTCTTTTGAAGAAGTCCATACAATCCGCACTGGTCAAATCATATGACAACCATGTAGGTTAATGTCTGAGGTAGCCTTTTGAGGAAAGTGCCACACAGATTTGAGTGGACCTGTCCAGACAGTGCAAGCATTTGTCAGATACCGTGTAGCTCAAACTTAAAACTTTAAGGAGATCAACGGTTTGACGAACAATACCAACGTAAGGACATTTGGGTAGGCCGCAAGACTTACTCAAACTGCCAGACAAACTGAAACAAGACCCTAGTATGGCGATCTACATAGTTCCCATTCATGCTTAACCTTGAAGATCTACCCGTGCGGCTGTTAGTGTTTAGCCAAGAGCTCCTCACTTTTTACTACTATGTATATTATCAAAATTACATAGAAATTTACATACATGGACACATTGACAACGAGGCTAATAGTGTGATATCGTTTTACCCAATTCCTGGCTTGTGGAGGTTAGATGGCATCCGCTCCATTCTTCTATACTAATATTATAAAGAGGAAACGTTTGTAGGTTTGTGAGGTTGTAAGGGGTAATCTCTGGATCATTTAGTGACACATAATAATATTACTATTGAGTGCAAATTCTCACCTCGCCACATGACTATTAAGATGTCTCAACAGATTGCCTCGCCACTGAAACTTCTTGTCGCACTGTGGACAAGGGTACTTTTCCTTAGCTGTGTTCACCGAACATTTGATCTGATCGATAAACTGTTGATGCTTCTCCGGATTCGAGGTATCTTCTGAGAGAGATTCTGTTAGTTTCCTGTAGAAAGAGATAGGAGTTATAACAACATGTATCAGAATAGTCATCATTATGAACAACTTTTACTATAAGGAACGTGCACGGCATAGACTATGCCATCTAGTGTTGCAAATCTGAAACTTTTTCGTTGTCAATATTTGACCTGTGCTGCCACCTATACTTCCTGCACCCTCCGTTTAGGGGAACGTGCACGAAGTAGACTGTGCCATCTAGCGTTGCAAAGAAACTTATAATTAAAATATACTTGATATTGACGCGTCTGTGCTGCCATCTATAGTTTCTGCATGTTCCCTATGGGGCCAACACTAAAATTGCAATAAAAAAACAGCTGTTCAGTACATTTATGTCGAGTTATGCGCACATAAGTGTATGGGGCAGTCGATTTTTGTTCGCAATTCCAGTGTTGGTCCCATAGTAAAAGTTGTTCATAATGATGAGTACAATGACCTCTTAAGAAGTATTATATGAATACATAATTATAATGAATATGGGCATGCCCATCGTGCCCACAACGTCGGATCCGCGCTTGCCAGCCGTTTAACGAAGAGTTCAGTGACATACACAATATAAGACAAAAGTTCAGGTTGACGCGAATGAATTTGAAGCTTACCTAAGTTTTAACTGTATTTGATGCTTAGAGCTGGTTTTTACATGTTTTTGTAAATTCGATGTGTTTGTAAACGATAACCTGCAAATAAAAAAATGTTTGGATTAGTATTTTTTCTTTTTACCGAAGTTTGGTGAAAAAACTGTGAAAATTATGGTCGACACCAGATAAATGTGGAATAAGGTCATTGCCCCTTTTCTTAATATCCAAAAGAGGCCCTTGAACGCAAAGGATATTAGGTGGATCACGGACGGGTTTTAGTCAGTAAGAGTCTGACACTCCCTTCCGCTCCGCCCAGAGCGGGAGAAGTTATTTGATGATTTCCCGTACTAACATGAAAAAAGGTAGATACCGGGACTTAAAAACCATGAATAGTTTTTTTATTATTAGTAAATGTTAAGGACCATCTTATGTCATTATTTCTGTCAATAAATGTCAATAGGTCAATGACCGTTATTTATCTGGTGTCAACCATAGTAGATATACCAATATAGGATTAATTTAATGTCGTTAGAGTTCCATTTCGCCCTCAGAGATCTACTCTTTTTTTCTTCTACATAATTAACAAGCCGATACCGACTTTATCGTAGAGTTATTAGAGTTGTAATACGTCCTCAGAACACCATACTTATCTTCAAAGTTCTTCTACTACAAGATTAACAATTACCAAGCCAAAACCGACTTTATTCAAAACTTATAAGAGTTGAAATTCGTCCCCAGCCCTCTACCACTACTATCCAAGCAAAAACAGACTATACCACGTAAACATTAGAGATTAAATTCGCTCCTCACCTGCACGGCTCACAGTATGGCTTGCGTTTCTGCCCGGTCTCTATCCGGTGCGTCTCCACGTGTTTCCTTAGAGAAGCCTTCCATCTGAAGCTCTTGTCGCAAAACTCACACGAAAATGTCGCTGAAGACTGCTTTGTACTGCGAAAAGAGATAAGTAGGTGTGTGAGGTTCCAGAGTTCGAGAGAGTCACCGCGGCCCTGGAACGCGGTGGGTATTAGGAGGAACACGGGTGGGTTTTTGTCAGTAAGAGTCTGACACTCTCTTCCGCTCCGCCCAGAGCGGGAGAAGTCATTTGATGATTTCCCATACCTACATAAAAAAGGTACCTGGACAAAAAAAACATGAATCTATACTAATATTATAAAGAGGAAAGATTTGTATTTTTGTATGTCATCCTTTTCTGGAAGTCGGTTAAAAAGGCAGGCATTTGATAGTCATCAATGATGACTCATCATCATCTGCCTAGCCTTTTACCCAACTATATTGGGGTCGGTCCCAGACAAGCCGGATTCAGCTGAATACCAGTATTTTACGTGAAGCGGCTGCCTACCAGACCTCCACAACCCATTAACTGGGGAACACGGTACTTCTTGGCAAGACTGGTGTCAGATTTTCTGGCTTCTGACAATCCGCAACGACTGCCAAAGATCTACAAATGACAACGGCTTAAAGTGCTCTCCGAGGCATTGAGGAAACTCGGTATAGATGGCCACCCATCCACAGACCAACCTTGGCAATCGTTGCTTAACCTTCAAGATCGAGCCGTGCGGCTGTTAGTCTTTAGCCACGCGCTCCTCACTTTTTACCTACTACTATGTATATTTTCAAAATTACATAGTTCTAGTTTTGGGCTGAGTGGGCGGCTTAACGTGCTTTCCGAGGCACGGAGAAGTCTCGTTATGTTAAGACGGTCACCCATCCACAGACCAACCTCGGCAAGCGTTGCTTAACCTCGAAGATCGACCCGTGCGGCTGTTATAATTTAGCCACGAGCTCCTCAGGCATTTGATAGTAATGTATTGTTTACCCATTATCCTCCGTGTGGTCTGCATCATCGATCGTGCCACCATTCTGATGATGATTCTGAACATCAATCTCGATCGGCGGTCTACGAACAAAATAATTAAGATTTATTCAAAACCAAGATAAATATTGTTGGGCTTGGGGATCGTGACAGTGACAGCCGCCGATTAAATAACCAAAATGCTATGGCAACTTGGAACGAAACTAAAATTCCATTTTTGTTTTGTTTAAAACAGCGCCATCTATCAAACGGTTAAGGGAAACAAATTGCTGTTTTATTTTTGTTTGTGTAGTACATATCGCACACTTAGAATGAAAGAGACCTAACAAAAAAAAATGCAATTTTTGGCAAGTAACCAAGAATTAGAAAAAGTTTTGGGTAAAAAAATAACAAATATCTTCCGAGACCTATGTCCATTTCCCGATTATATTTCGGAGTCTTTTTCATCACTGGGTTTTAGAGTATGTTTATTACGTTCAGTTTATAGCAAAATTTTATAAGTAACAGGAATTTTGAGCCCTTTTCATTCTGAGAGTGCGATATGTATGTCCTATATACCTAGCTGACACACTAATCTCTCATACAATATACATAAGATCCTTATGGATCGGACAGTGTAGCAGCTGTAGGTATACACCTAGCCATTAGAGATGAGCGTTGAATCAACGAAATAGTTGAATCAATCGTTAATCTCCGTTAACGTATTAAACGTTTATGAATCAACTAATTGAATTGGTCAACGACGTTTATAAAGTTAACTCGTGCGTCTCGTTCAATAATCGTTAACGCAAACGCAACTAAATGAGCAAATTAAAAAACTAAAGTTGAAAATAACGTTATAGATTGCGAGCGACAGACATTTCATAGAATTTGAACTCTAAATAACGTGTTGCAGAGTTGATTTTAGAAAGATTTATTTTAAGGATAGTTTTAAGTTACAAGTTGACATTTATAGTAAGTTAACTCGTTGACGAATTTAACTAGTTGATTAACCATTTGACAAAGGTAAATCAACGTTAACGGAAAGACCGTCAACGACCCATCACTACTAGCTATACATTTACATAAATAAATTAGTTCCCTTAACTAAAAACTAGAGGGCGCTGTGTTCAACCTCTAAAAATAAGGTAGAGTTGCCTGTCTATTGCCAGTATACTATTGTAGTATTTGATAACCACTAACCAGTAACGGCTAGGCTTTCTAGGAGCGAGTACGCCGCATGGCATTTCATACAAATTTTCAAGTCACTATTTTGCGAAATGACTGTTCCGATTTTAATGAAACTTCACACATATAAGCAGGATACATAGGTCTAAAAATTTAGTTACAAACATTTTCGAAATGTCTTATTTAAAAAAAAAGATAACTGGAAATTGATGTTTGCATGGACAATTTAAAATGAGTCCAATTTAACTGTAACACTATTTATTGAAAATGTTTTCAACTAACATTAAAATCGGTTTAGTCATTGCGGAAAATAACGACTCGAAAATTTGTATGAATGCCGTTTGGCGTATACGCTCTTAACACGAGCGAAGTCGCAGTTAAAAGCTAGTATGCTCTGCTTACCCATGATAGTGCACCATTTCATAGTGTTTGATAACTGCTCTTTTATTGCTACATCGTTCCGTACATGATGTGCATTCGTAACGGCGTGTGTGTTTGTTCGTGTGGTAGTTATATGATACTTCAGACGCAAACGAACACTCGCATATTTGACATTTG
This sequence comes from Hecatera dysodea, assembly GCA_905332915.2. NCBI lineage: Eukaryota > Metazoa > Arthropoda > Insecta > Lepidoptera > Noctuidae > Hecatera > Hecatera dysodea. Next base: position 4,614,471 of record HG995317.1, on the reverse strand, counting down.
AAGTTTTTTGAGTTCTGTGAAGAAAATAACACATTGTAACTAGAGCATAAACGCATCGGCGCACCCCCCACGCCAAGCCACAAGGTCATTGTACTTGATCGTACTGCGGGCGTACCATGAGGTGTTAAAACGTGAGTCTTCCGAGCGAGAAAGAGGGATAGAGATATACACCCTATATAGCTCCATCCCTTTTTCTCGCTCGGAAGACTCACGTTTTAAGACGTCATGGTACGCCCGCTGCTCGTCACATATTTGTGACATTGGCGTAGTACAAAATAGCTGATGAAATGTGAGGGTATTTTACACTTTTGCTTACAAATAATTTTCGCTAACATAAATTATATACAACTATCTATCATAATATATTATGTATATTAGATATATTATGTATCAGAATAAAGCATGGGGGTCATTGCACTCATCATTATGAACAACTTTCACTATGATACAAACACAGAAATCGCGAATAAAACAATCAGCTGTTCAGGAATTTATAGTCTATAGAAAAAATAACTTATTGTGTTTCGCTATTATGGCGATGATAACTCAGTGGGTATGACCGCGCCGGGCCATATAATGATCCCAGATCCCATATGCTAAATGAAATATTACTGACGTAATCACCTCCCGGATCCCCCCATTCCCCATGTCATCAAAAATAAGCAAATCAAAGACCCCCCGCTCCCCTTTACTGCTTACGTAATCCTGGAATAGCCCCTATAGGAAGACATTTGCTCGCTGTGCGAAGTCAGAAAGGGTCGCTAAGATTATGTAATAGGGTAGTTGCCTAAAAAATCTAATTAGTCCATAAGATAGACCTCCCAAAAATATTGGACAAGTATTTTTTATTTTTTCACGTAAACAAAAAACGAAAACGATACAGTGCGCTGAAAACTCGTGTGACGTCACTTCGTGCGACGATTTTTACCACGCCGTGATGTCACAAGCCCCCACTCATGATCTTTGAAGCTTTTTATCTTCGTCAATTTTTAGATCCTATTAATATTATAAACGCGAAAGTTTGTAAGTATGGATGTATGGATGTTTGTTACTCTTTCACGCAAAAACTACTGAATGGATCTTGATGAAATTTGGCACAGATATAGATCATAGTCTGGAATAACACATAGGATACTTTATATCTCGGGATTATGTTCCCTTGGGACAATTTCCGACATCTACGCGGACGAAGTCGCTGGCAGAAGCTAGTATTTCATAAAGCAAAAATTACGTGTCGAATATTTTTCGATAATCTGACGGACTAAATAGGATCATATTTTTATTCCTCAGGAAACATCCCTATTACCTTGTACACTTACCAATTCATGCTTTACAGTAACATGGTCCTTTAAATCCTCAGCATTAGGAAAAGATAAAATACATCTTTCGCATCGAAACATGGCGTTAACATAATCTTCTTTCAACATAGCCAGTCTTCTTTCTTCTGCCAATTCTTCTCTACTCAACTCTATCTCTTTATACAGCTGTACTTCTTTCCTCTTCCTCTTTTTCTTCTTTTTAATGGTACTTAACAAAATTCTGTTTATTTTGTTCTTTTTTTTTACTGGAACGTTTACTGTTTTCTCGTCTTCAGAGTTTGTATCAGCACTAAAGTTATTTTCGTTGATGTTTTCTGGCGAGTTCTGTTGTTCCTCGTTTTCTGTGCTTACTATTTGGAATGATTGTTGTTGTTGTTGTTCGTTGTTTTTGTTGTTTTGTATGGAAAAGTTGTGTAGCTTTTGCGTTGATAGTCTTGGTGCTGGTTTGAGCTTTGATAGGTTTGTGTTCTGAAAGAGAAAAAATAAATGTACTTCTTGTAACAGAATAAACACAATACCTCTTAAGGGGTCATTGTACTCATCATTATGAGCAACTTTTACTGTGGGATCAACATTGAAATCGCGAAAAAAAATTTCATTGATATATCTTTTTTTATTGTCATATGGATATGCTCTTGACTCTAGTCTAGGTCGCAGGTGACAGAGAAAAAGTCTACGATAGAATGAGCTGTTTTTTTTTTTAAATGACCACTCGCAGTTCTGCACATTAAGGCTGGTTACTGCTTAACCGGGCAATCCTGGGACACGGGCCTCGGCTTAGCGGGGTCATTGAGGGGGGGCAGCAAGGGACAGGCTGGGTCAGATTAATATTATTTAGGGGATTTAACGCTAAAGGCTCAGCGGCGCGGGCTGGCTCGTTAGGCATAAGTCGGGGGGGACTCAACTATATAGAATGAGCTTACCCAGAATATACATATACATATATGTATGTAAACCTACCTGTTTAATATAATCATAGAACAAAGAGTATGAGGTTTTGACTTGTTGCTTAAACTTGGCGAAGCTGTTCATCCGGGCGTCACATTCCCAGCACAACCACACCGGTATACTGTCCCCTTCTGTAAACTGGGAAACGATAAATTATTAAGACACAAGTGATGATTTTTTTTAAATGGTAAATGTATACTAATATTATAAAGCTGAAGAGTTTGTTTGTTTGTTTGTTTGAACGCGCTAATCTCAGGAACTACTGGTTCGAATTGAAAAATTATTTTTGGGTTGAATAGACCATTTATCGAGGAAGGCTTTAGGCTATATATCATCACGCTTAAGCCAATAGGAGCGGAGCAGGGATAAAGAATGTTTTAAAGTCGGGGATTCCACGGGGACGAAGTCGCGGACAGAAGCTAGTCTTATATATAAAATTCTCGTGTCACGGTGTTTGTGGTTGAACTCCTCCGAAACGGCTTGACCGATTTTTATGAAATTTTATTTGCATATTCAGTAGGTCTGAGAATCGGCTACTAGCCATTTTTAAAAACCCCTAAATGATAAAGGGGAACCCCTTTATTTTATATGACATAACAACGTTTGCTGGGTCAGCTAGTCATATATAAAATTCTCGTGTCACGGTGTTTGTGGTTGAACTCCTCCGAAACGGCTCAACCAATTTTCTTTAATCTTAGCGTGAATATCAGCTAGAGTGGCGAATCGGACATCTATTTTTCATCCCCCTAGCTAATTTTTTTATTTTATTTTATGTGGCAAAACGACATTTGCCAGGTCAGCTAGAGTGGACATAAAAGATGCATCAGGCTAGCCAGAGAACCGTCATGGTCATCATCCCCTGGGAAGACCTAAGAAATACTGGTGTGATGACTTGGAGGTGTTCATGGCGCATTAGACGGAAAGTACAACACATCGGGAAGAGTGGAAGGCTACGGAGACCTTTGCCCAGCAGTGGGACAATATATGTTGAAGATAAAACAATAAACATGGAAAGAAAATTATTCTACATTGGTTGACAATGTCCTAGTTAAAGACTATTTTTTTAAAGAGTAACTGTGAGGTTTCTTGCTCTGTCGTACTCCGTAAGAAAGAACTAACTCTGACCATGCACTATATGAGTGCTGGTCTATTTTTACTTATTGATTTAATCTACTACACTGATTTATTCTGTACTTTTATTCTCCTGTAATTTGTGTTTGTAACCGTTGTGCTGTGTCTGTTCTGAATAAAAGTTTTTCTATTCTATTCTATTCTACTCTGTACAATGTCAATATATATTGATTACATTTATGATTTCCATCCGTATGTTTTAATTCAAGTTCTTAAAACTTGACAGACATATTACTGTCACTATGTATGTATTCAGTGGGTAGCAATTAGACTCACCCCGTAATATGTGGGCTTACCAACACGATGTAGGCGTGATGCTATGATGATAAATCAATACTTAATTGTGCAATGGCACATGATTGATGAGTTTAAGAAAACAATTATCACTTAATAGATAACTGTTTGGTTGAAAGTAGATGTCTGAACTGTAGAAATGTTGTTGTCGTTGGTCTGGAAATACATTGAGAGTCATAAAAGTGTGAACTTACAGATTCTTCGCTAATAAGTTGCCTAAAAGATTGTTTCTTCCAATATTCTACTAGAAGTATCATTTTCCGGTCAGAGTTTAGGCAACCACAACAAATGATATTATCTTCGGAATCCATTATAATTTATGTAACAGGTGGCCAGGTATTCATTCAATCTTCATTCAGAAATCATAAATAAATAATAAAAAAACAAAGTGTTTTGCGCGAAAGGGTACGCTACGGCCATTATTGTCCAAATGTCAAATACGTTTAATTAATGGATTTTCACTGAAGTGGAAATATCGGCTTTAGATTTTTAGGGATACTTTAAATATAAATACATTTTGAATAATTTAATAAATTTTCTACTTTTAATATCAAGCAATTTTTTATATAATATATACTAGGCAATAATAAATATATACTAGAATTTATTTCTTTATCATATTGAACGAAGCGTCGTCTTTTTTAACGTTCCAATAAACGAACACTCGTAAAACTCGAAATCATCTGAATTCTCCCAAAAAAGGAAAAATAAGAAGAAACGAAAAAAAAAATAGTTTTGTATGTGATTTTATATACTTTTAATAAATTTTGAGAGAAATATAATTTTATGAAAAAAAATCCTCGTAGATTAAATCTAGCAAAAGTGAAATGAAACGTTTGTTATTTTCAGTCAAATTAAAATGTTTGCTGAGAGTTGTTTTGCGAATTTATTTTACAATAATAAATTAAAATGACGTCGTTTTTACATTTAAACGTTCAAGATTATGTTTTAGTTTGTATTTGCTGCACGTCCCAGAGTGATGTTTTGTTAAAGTTTAGTTCATGTAAGCACACTGGATTTTTGGCGAATTATATTAAATCGGAAGTAAGTATTTTTTAACTGTTAAATGTTTTGTTCTATATTGAGCAATATTTTTACTTACTTTGAGCTCATTTACATGATTAATTCATAGGTAAGCAAGAGGCAAAGGCGTCCTAAATCGATTTGGGTAGATAAAATTAATGGCGGTTACTAAGCTCTCATTTCGCTGCGCAAGTGCGCAGTGCTCCACACATAACGACGCTGTCGCATCACACTGGTCTTGTATCCCGAGCCGTCATTAAGTTTGTATCTACCTGTACACAGAATTTGCTTGGGGTGGGGCAAAATAAACCAACATACTTGGCTGTTGTTTTCCTGGAGTTTTGGTATCATAGACTAGGTTTTATAATGACCTTTTATGTCTTATGCGGAAAAGTGATTAAGCAGGATACAGGAGCAAGCAAAGAGAACCTAAAACTTAGCATTCTGATAAGTTTTTGTTTTAAACAGTAACACATAATGTAAATATCTGATACCTACATTGTTTGCTTGTGTAGAAGTATTTTAGGAATTTTAGTGCAAATGAGTTTTGGCACCATTAGTTTAGTTCCTGAGATTAGCATGTTCAAGCAAACAAAAAAACTCTTCACCTTTAGATATTAGTATAGATATATTAAATTAATTTTTGTATACCAAAAATTGTAAAACATTTATTCCGCCCCTAAGATGACACACTGACCAAAGAGTAACTATGAGATTTCTTGTCAGTTCTTCTCCATAAGAACCTTTGTGAATAGACACTACAGGCACTTTATTATTACTATATTATTTTAACTGCAAATGATGCCATTTGATAAATGAAATTCATGAAATAAAAACGTTGACTTTGACTTTGAAGTGCACATTTACAAGTGTTAAAGTGCATAATACCTACATAGATATCTTAGAAAAAAAAATAGCCTGAGTTTGAGTATCAATATAATAATGTTATTACATATTTATATACAGAAATAAGCAGCAATTCACCTAAGCAAAGTACTGGGAGACACGGTATTTGGGGCCATCCATATATTACGTCACACAAATTTCATGATTTTTGCGATTATAATATTACTTAAATATAAAACACAAAAATAGGGTTGATTCCTTGGTAAAAATATGATTCAATTTAATCCTACAATTAGATTATTTAAAAAAAATGGACACATATATTTTTCGCTTTATCATATCAATAAAAATGCATCAAAGTTCAGGAGTGTAGGCTTGTGATGTCACAGCCAGGTAAAAAGTATACCGAGGCCATGTGGAATTTTAGCGTCGTTTTTGTTATCTTGACAAAAGAAAAAAAAATACGTTACCAATAATTTCTTGATAATCTGTGGTCAATTTGTTTTGAAACTGAATAAGCGCCATCTGGTGAAAACAACGGAAAACCTTTTTTTTTTCTCCATACAATTTGACATTAGCGAACGTTTAAATTAACGCGCTTGATTACGTTCAAAAACTCTCACTACGTCCTCTGATTAAAAATAATTAATTTTTTGTAACCTGTCTTATTCTCTTTTTTTTGTTACAATACTTTACATAGCTCACCTTCTTTTATTTATTTTTTAGATGGACTTGAAAAATACTTACATTTGCAACATTTGCCATAACATGCTGAAAAAGATAGAAGCTTTCAAACAGCAAGTTGAAGAGAGCACAGCTTTGCTTCTGAAACAGGTAAGAAAAACCAGAACACTATCAAATACAGAACCTCCTTTTTGGAAGCCAGTTGAAATCTACAAATAAGGTCGAATAGAACACGGCGTCCTAACCTCTGTCTGACGCAGGTACTAACAGGATACAGACGTTTTGGGAGCTATCACTTCCGGATTCGGTGGAAAGACAGGCCTGGGTGTCAAAACTGTGGGAATAGCCCCGAGGACACGGTGGAAATCTGCCCTGCTTGGGCGGGGAACGCCGCGTCTTCGTCGAGGCGATCGGCGGCCGCGGCAATCTCCCGCTTCCGGCCTTGGTTCAATCCTTGGTCCGGTGCCATAGGGCATTGGAGCCAGTCGCCTCCTTCTGCGAAGCAGTACTGCTAGCGAAGGAAGAGATGGATCGCGTGAAGGAGAGGAGTCGCAGGACGATTCTCGGCATCCGGAGGCGGCTGCGGCTGCGGACGGCGAGTTTTTGGTGGCTCGCCGTCTGATAACAACTAGTTGTCGTACTACGAAGTGCCAATGCTATCATGATTCGTGTGAGGGAAAGAGATAGTGCTATTCGTCTTGTGTAACTCCGTCTCTCTCTGACACAGGAATCATGATGGATTTAAGACGTCATGGTTCGCCCGCAGGCCCGGCTAACGGCGCATTGTTTTCCACTCTCACCTCAAAGAGATGTCAGATCATAGTAGTAGAGTAGTCGTAAAGGGCAATAAAAGGATGGCAATAAAATCATCAAATGACTTCTCCTGCTCTCGGCGAAGCGGAAGTGTCAGACTCTTACTGCCAAAAACCCATCCGTGTTCCTCCTAATGCCTGACGCGTTCCAGGGCCGTGGTGACTCTTTTTTTTTCAAACAAATTCCGTAACCCTACTTACCCGTTTGTTCATCAAACGTGATGGCACACTATCTAAAACTTCTTCCACAGATACCAGTCTTAAAGATAAACAAACTTCACAACTTTCAACGCTCGCCAATAGAAATTGACGGCGTTGCAGTGTCGGAAATAGAAGTAGAAGTCAAACTGGAACCGATGGATCCTGAGAGTTCAGATGTTGATAATGTGGCGCCGAAGGTTGATCAGGAATCTACGAACAAGCCTGAACTTGTGAAGGAGTTAAAGAATGAGAAAAAAACGAAGGAGAACAAGAAGGTGATGAAGAATGAGTCTAAGAAGGTGCAAAATGAATCGAAGTAGGTATCTTTTATGTCCACAGTAACTCTATTTGACTTTTCACGCTTAAAGAGGTAATGTGATCGGGAAGAATTGATTGAGTATCGTATACTAGCTGCTACCAGCGACTTCGTCCCCGTGGAATCCCCGATTTTAAAACATTCTTTATCGCTGCTCCGCTCCTATTGGCTTAAGCGTGATGATATATAGCCTAAAGCCTTCCTCGATAAATGGTCTATTCAACCCAAAAAGAATTTTTCAATTCGAACCAGTAGTTCCCGAGATTAGCGCGTTCAAACAAACAAACAAACTCTTCAGCTTTATAATATTAGTATAGACTAGCTGCTGCCCGCGACTTCGTCCCCGTGGAATCCCCGATTTTAAAACATTCTTTATCGCTGCTCCGCTCCTATTGGCTTAAGCATGATGATATATAGCCTAAAGCCTTCCTCGATAAATGGTCTATTCAACCCAAAAAGAATTTTTCAATTCGAACCAGTAGTTCCCGAGATTAGCGCGTTCAAACAAACAAACAAACTCTTCAGCTTTATAATATTAGTATAGACTAGCTGCTGCCCGCGACTTCGTCCCCGTGGAATCCCCGATTTTAAAACATTCTTTATCGCTGCTCCGCTCCTATTGGTCTTAGCGTGATGATATATAGCCTATAGCCTTCCTCGATAAATGGGCTATCTAACACTGAAAGATTTTTTCAAATCGGACCAGTAGTTCCTGAGATTAGCGCGTTCAAACAAACAAACAAACAAACAAACAAACTCTTCAGCTTTATAATATTAGTATAGATATGACTTTTTTAAAAAAAAAAAAAAAAACGTCGCCCCACAGTAGGAATTTCTCCTGTGTCACAGACAGCCAAACCCGGAACAACTATCTGTAGGTCATACAAATATTTGTTCCGTGCGGGAATCGAACCCACGACACGCAGCGCAGCAGCCAATCGCTCAACCACTATGTCAACCGTGTCGTCAAGTCAAGGCAATATATCAAATTGTTTAGGATCGAGCATTAATAAAAAAAACTATTTTTTTTACGAAGTTTGAATGCTTTGGGAATATGTATGAATAATCATGCAAAAACTGACGATATATCGATATTTTTCATTCAGTAATCATCGATACTGTTTAAAATTTAATGGCATGGCATGGCATTATTTGCAGAGATGGGCAATTGAAAAAATATATCGATATTATCGTATCGAAAAAAATATATCGTAATTATCGTATCGAAAAAAATATATCGATATTATCGTATCGATATATTTTTTTCACTTGCCCATCCCTACCACAACGCTCCAACCTAATCGCATAATTTTTTTCACAGGTACGAAGGAAATATCGGAGTCGTGATACTTACAGACAAAGAGGTCGAAGAAGAAAGAGATCGCATGTCTAAAAACGAAGCGTACTTGAAGCTGCCTTACAAATGTGAAGACTGCATTGTCGGCTTCGAACGCGAGTTGTCTCTGGCCAGCCATATTGAGAAGAGACATAGGAAGGTGGGATATTACATTTTTAACCCCCGACGCTAAAAGGAGGGGTGTTATAAGTTTGAAACGAGGGGTGAACTAAAAGAGGGGTGTTATAAGTTTGACGTGTCTGTCTGTCTGTTTGTCTGTCTGTCTGTGGCTCCGTGGCTCGCGAACGGATTTAGCGATTTCAATTTAGTTTTTTTTTGTATGAAAGGTGAGTTACGGGCGAGTGTTCTTAGACATGTTTGATGAAAATCGGTTGAGTCGTTTAAAAGTTGTGGGGGGTGAAAGCGGGGAAGAATAACTGAATGTCTGCAAATATACTGGAGTGGGGTCTCAAATGAAAGCGCACTGAAAGAGAATATTGATGATGACTTAATCGAGAGTCTTCTTAGAAGTATGTACCTATACAAAGTATAAAAGAAAATAAAAAATTAAAAAATTAAAAAACCCCCTACACAAAACCTAAGGTCTATACTTAGGTACTTTAAGATTAAGATTTTTTTTATTATTTTTTACTTTTTAAAGGGAACTCTAGGCTTTTGTATCGGGAGTTTTTTTAAATTTTTTTACCTTTTGCCCGCGGCTTCGTTCGCGTGAAATAGTTATTAAACATTCTTAATTTGTGCTCCGCTCCTATTAGTCGTAGCGTGATGTTTTATAGCCTACTAGCACCGCCCCTCGGTTTCACTCGCGTTGTTCCCGTTCCCGTGGCAATACGGAGATAAAAGACACTCCACAATAACGTAGCTTTCTATTGGTAGTATCTTTATAATATTAGTATAGACTAGGAGACCCAGAGCCTCAAGTCTTGTTGGAGGTTGATACTTCGTGGTTCGTAATCTGTCACATACTTGTACCATAGAGACTTGGTTGTCATGGTAGTAGTTCCAAATCAAATGTCTGACGACTAACACGAGTTTCAGTGATTTATAATATAATAAGTAATTTGGGATATCCGCACTGCGCGGCACTCTCTGCTAGGTACATTTTCATCAAGTCTGCTATTACAATATTGTCAGAATGGTCTATCATTGATTTCATATTTTTTTTTATTTTGACAAGTTTGGTAATCTACTAATATAAAAGCGTCATTATGACTTTCCAATGGTTAACCACTGACACTCCATTGAAAGAAATGGAATAGAATGGTAATCTCGTACATAATGACAAATGAATCACAGACGTATGCGGTAATCTGCTAAAATTTTAACAGTTCCTTTGATCAGTGACCTACCTTTAGAACGTCGTTGTGCAGTCATTTCTTTTATTACCTCAGTTATCAAAAAGTATTCATTACGACACCATTGATCGACCAATGATCGACCATTATGAATTTAGCAGATTACGAAGTTTTAGCAAAATGACAATGGGATCGTGTTGGAATGACGAAGTTATACAAATAACAGAGTTGGGGCCCAGGTCTAATGATTCAGCCGGACGGTCGCCATAGGAACTCCTAAAAAAACAAGATAGCACCTTTACGTTCTGCTAGGGTTGCGGATTTTGCTCGAAAGAGTCATCGTGGCCCTGGAACGCGGCGGGCATTAGGAGGAACACAGATGGGTTTTAGTCAGTAAGAGTCTGACACTCCCTTCCGCTCCGCCCAGAACGACAAAAGTCATTTGATGACTCCCATCCATAAAAATATATGTATTACATTTGGACTCATTATATATGTTATAGTGCATCTTTTTTGTTGTGAATATATATAACTCAAAAGTGACTGACTGACTGACATAGTGATCTATCAACGCACAGCCCAAACCACTGAACGGATCGGGCTGAAATTTGGCATGCAGGTAGATATTATGACGTAGGCCTAGGCATCCGCTAAGAAAGGATTTTGATTAATTCGGTCCCCTAAGGGATAAAATAGGGGATGAAAGTTTGTATGAAACTTTGTCAATTTTAAACCGATCGGGCTGAGAGTTTCAAAATCGGGGGTAAAGTAACTATTCCACGCGGACGAAGTCGCGGGCAGAAGCTAGTTTGGAACATAAAAAAACTTTTTGTTTAATATTATTCCTTTTTTTTCAGATTGAAAATAGTTTCGAATGTAAAATTTGCAAGTCGGTGTCAGGAAATAAATTGTCAGCCAGTCAACACACAAAAACGCACATTAGAAGGTAATGAACGACTAATACTTGAACTTGAATTTATAAATAAGCATAAGCATAATCAGCCTTTTAACGTTCCTACTGCTGGGACACAGGCCTCCTCTCCAGGAGAGGGAATGGGCCGTAATACAGCACGCGGGCCCAGTGCGGGTTGGTGAATGTCACATTGGTTCTAGGACATGCCGGTTTCCTCACGATGTTGTCCTTCACCGTTTTGAGAGCAGTGGTGATGAAATTAATTACACAAACACATTACCACTCGGCCACCACTGCTCTGCACTGAATTTATAAATGCTTGTTCAAAATTCTCTCTGATGGTGGCGCATGTGTTTCATAATGTTGCGCGCCACAATTAAGTAAGGAAGATAGTGGCATTCGGTACTAGTATCGAGTAGCAGAACTAGTAAAGTCATGAACCTTCGAGATTTTTCTATGATAGAACATTCTAGAATTCTCGGGCCCTAGTCAGTCGCGACCGATATATACGCGAACTTTCTGGAATGTTCTACAATGGAAGGTTCTGGAACTACCCGACGCCCTATATAAGGCTGGCACATATACCGACCGAGTCAGTATTGGATTAGCGATACGATTGTTTTGTAATTAGTGAGTTTATAGTGTAATTAGTGTTGTTTAATTATAGTGTCATTTTTGGTTATTTCATCGGCTGATTTTATTGTAACGAACCCGAAGCTCGTAACAATAATTCGGCTCCGTCATTTGCTCAACTGCCACGGTTTATTTTAATAATTTGTTCTTTTTATTATATTTTTCCTAAGGACGCTTTTGTCATGCACGTCTTTCTATATCGTTCTCATATATAGGAATAACATCAAGAAGAACAATGTATCCACAACTTTGTGATAATTTATTGATTTAAAAGAATGTCCGTGGAGTTTCTTGCACGTTCTTCTGCATACAGACCTACGCTTTGGATCGTGCAAATAGCTTCATCTCTTTGACTGACCGAACTTGAATATTCAAAACAGCCTATAAATGTTTTAATTGAAATAAATGCTTTGAGTTTGAGTTTAAATCAAGATAATTTCAATTTATCGCCACCCATTCAAGTATCGTCTTTATTGTTGTATATTTTAGGTTGATTTTTAGTGACCATTTGCATTAAAACACACGATACTTCTAAAATCATATTCATTTTGCTTTGTCGCACTTGGGTATAAAGCCCTAAAATACGTATCGGTTGACTTTTCTTTTCTGGATGGGAAATCACCAAATGACTTCTCCCGCTGTGGGCGGAGCGGAAGGGAGTGTCAGACTCTTACTGACTAAAACCCACCCGTGTTCCTCCTAATGCCCGCCGCGTTCCAGCGCCGCGGTGACTCTTTCGAACAAATTCCGCAACCCTAGCAGGCACTAGCCCTATAGGGCCCCATCTTTTTTGACAGCTCTTTGACACGCGCGCGTGACACATTTTGTTTTAACGGTTTTGCCAACCTTAAAAAAAAACTTGTCTATGAAAACTTCGTCTATTTTTTTTTCTTAAAACTTTATATTTCTAGACTGGAGTGCATGATATGCCGGAAGAGGTACAACCGTATGCAGTCCGCAGTCCAGCACTATGACGAACAGCACGCTCCCGCAGGCGCCGCCATACAACAAGGATATTCTTGCACGGAATGCAGTTTTACTAGCAAGTGAGTAAGCGCGTATTTTGCGTGCAGGTGGGTCAAATGTCGCCATGATCCGGAGCGAGGAGGCATGGGAAGCGATCACCTCCTTCTGCGAAGCAGTAATGCTAGCGAAGGAGGCGGAACGCGTGCGTGAGAGGGAAACCTCACGCCCCAGCCGCCGCAACAGAAGAAGACGCCCCGGCCGTCGGGAAACGCAGGGCGATTCCCGACCACCGTAGTCCTGCGGATGGCGAGCTATGGGTGGCTCGCCGTCCGATAGCAACCAGGCCCGAGTCGACGGCGCCGAGTGTTCCACGCGCGCCTCAAACAGCCGTCAGCAAAGAGGACGGGGCCCCATAGGGTCAGTGCCTGCTAGGGTTGCGGAATTTGTTCGAAAGAGTCACCGCGGCCCTGGAACGCAAAAGGCACAAGAAGGATCACGGGTGGGTTTTGAGTCTGACACTTCCTTCCGCTCCGCCCAGAGCGGGAAAAGTCATTTGATGATTTCCCATCCAGAAAAAAAAGAGGGACAAATGTGTCATTCGATCCACCCCAGATCCCCAAGGAAGGCCAGCAACGCCTTCGTGTTACTATTTCACGGGTACCTACGGTACGGTACGGGTTTCCGAAGTACTTAGCCCTTTAATCTGCGACTATGGGGCAGCTTAGAAGCAGATGTGCTGCTGTCTCATCCTTCTCCATGGGAGCTCATCGATAAATTAGTTTCTCAAGTTCTTGGGGAGTTTGTTGCGCCACGGGTGTTTTGGGGGACTGTCTGTATGTAAAATTTGACGTTCACAAAGTTCTGGGTCTTAGCCTAGTTTGAATAAATGAATTTTGATTTAGATTTTTTAGTTTTGGTTTTCTATTGCTTTTTAAACGCCTTCCAAAAAAGGAGGAGGTTATCAATTCGGATGTCTGTATTTTTTATGTATGTTCGGACATAACTCCGTCAAATATAGGGTTTATTCCGAAATGGTTCCTTTAAATATCATATAGATCTGATGATGGGTTTCGGAGACAGACAACGGAACACTCCAATAAATGATAGCAAATCTTTCAGGATTGTTTATTGTTTACACCAATGTTATTTGTACTTTAGGTGGGAGGGGGGAAACCCTCCCCCCCTCCCACCTAAAGTACCACTAAAAATTGGAAAATAAAAAAACTTTACTGCTGGCCTTAAAAAGTTTTTTAAGACTGTTAAGTCTATCTGTTCTAGACGTTCATGGTTCTAAATGATTTCGCAAGTATGTTTCACCACCGTTTTCCGCTTAGGTTTGAACAGTAGGATTACTGCCAAGTCCTGTGAAATACACGGGGTTCGCTACTGGTTGGTACCGAATACCACTTAGGTTCGCACAGGCCTTAACACGGTACCCAAGACGAGTCTGGTGTCAGGTTTTCTAGCTTCTAGCATTCTTCCGTAATGAAGGTCAAAGATCTACAAACGATAGTCGGATCCAACTTACTGAAAGGAATACTTTCCGTGAAGTAGATCGAACTCCGCAAACGTTAAAGTAAAGTTAATTGTAAGAGAATTCTTAAGGAAGCTCTTCAAAAAATGTCCTATGATGATACAAAGAATTTACTGATTGTGCTAAAGTGATTTTGTTTTTATACTATCCTTGACCTAATTTAAGTACCTTGTTATTTAAGAAACTATACAATTTCTGACCTAGTTTAGTTAATAATCTAGAAGTTAAGTTTTTAATTGTCTATATCATAGATTTTTTACACATTTGTATTGTACTATAGAATCCTTTTGATTATTTTTTAATTTTAAATTATTTTAGATCTTTTCGCCTGAAACACAGGATTTCCTAGTTCAGGCTCGTAATACTTAGAAATAAGATATATATCTAAGACTGTATGTAATTTGTCCTGTAAAATTGGTAATAAAATAAATAAAAAGTAAAAATAAATAAAGCTTAAAATTGAAGATCAACTCACATATTTCCTACCACTGCAACTGTTCTGCAATCTCCTACTGTTGTAGATATCTTTATATTTAAAACTGCATGCATGGAGGAGGAGGAAACGGTATCGCATGTGCTTTTTGAGTGCACAGGTGTAGCAAAAATATGGAGGAAAATAGCCATAGAGAATGTAACCACTAGAGAGCGTATAGGCTGATTTCTTCTAAGCACACGACTCACTACTGCGGGCCGGGGAACGAGGAAGAATGCGCGGCTGCAATTGGTCAGTTCAAGGTCAAGTTGCGTAGGTATGCCTATCGTTAGGGTTGCACTACTTCATTAGGGGAAAATAATCGATATCGATAAAATAGATTTTAACCTTATGAAAAATACTCAATTAAAATCATAGAAACAATATTTAATAAAATTAATTAATTACAAAAATAAACAGACGTATCCTGTTATTATTGATTTTTAAAATGAATTATTTTGGTAGGTATATGTTTTTTGAATCAAAGTTTTAGGGTCCTTGTTCTTTGTAAAAAAGAAAAACGAGCGTCTACATATTTCTGACTTATGCATCTTGCTTATTATACATTATATATAATTATATTATTAAATTATATCCAATCAGAGATTTTAATACTGATCTAAAAATAATAAAATAACCGATCGGTCCCGGTCGGGGACAGAGAGAAACAAATAAATCCCGAAACTTGCATAAAAAATACTGACGAACTGAAAACTCCTCCTTTTTTAAATCGGTTAAAAGTAGACAGGTATTTTATCACAGTATGTGAATAGAATAAAAACACATAGTTTTTTCGATATCGACTTTCAGCTAGCTATTATTGACACCACTATTTTTCTCGATAAAAATACAAAGAGAAAAAAAGGGATAGAAGCATTAGGATTGTCTAATGAAAGAACGAGACGTTTCCAAAAGACATCAACGCGGAACTCAACAGTGTACTCGTTCACCCCAAACACCATTTTAAATAGACCCCCGCGGTGACTCATAATCTGATTAAATCAAACATAATTTTCGTTAGCTTTACTTAACGATGAAAAGTTATGGCATCCTTTTTGTATCTAGATGTCTTGGAATGCTTCCCGCACCATTTCACCGCGCATGAAGGCATTTGCTTACGATAAAATTGCATAAAAAGTTATCAAAATTTGAATTAATCTAGCGTGCACACAGGTCTGACACTTGGTCACAACTAAAATGGTTACTCTTACCGTAGCCTATTTATAGGCGACAAAATACTAATCATTTTCGAGCGTCAGGGCACTGTATGCGCAGTCAAGTGGTTATTATATTGTCTTTGAAAATAGCAGAGACACCGAATTCCCTTAAAAATACCCTGAACCAACTGATCTGCTTCTGGAGGGAGGTTAGTTGGTTGCAGTGATGGCATGGCAACATCAGGACTAATTGCGGAAACCAAACACCAGAATATGTGTATGTCACTGAACTCCTCCTAAACTGTTTGATTGATTTTGATGTTGACTCTCTTGGAAGTCGCTACGTCCCCGCTAGAGGACGCGGCGAGCGGTCACGGAGCTTCGCCCCCTGCCCGCGGGGGCACCCCTCAGCCCATTAATATGGGCTCGTCATTTGGTTGTTATCAAATAACGTAAAGTTTTCGGGTTAACGCCTACTGAAAAAGTGATAGCAACGTTA
Source organism: Hecatera dysodea (assembly GCA_905332915.2). Taxonomy (NCBI): domain Eukaryota; kingdom Metazoa; phylum Arthropoda; class Insecta; order Lepidoptera; family Noctuidae; genus Hecatera; species Hecatera dysodea. Next base: position 4,598,071 of record HG995317.1, on the reverse strand, counting down.
ACCCGAGTGTATAATGTTGTGTTACTGCAGGCGTTGTCGCGCCACTGTGTACAGCGCACAGCGAACGCTTTTTTGATGTTTTTTTCTTTTGTGTCGTATAAAACGGTCACTGGATGGTTTAGTTTCACAATTTGTCCCGTTAGGTGGCGCTGCAATCTAGTTCTAGATTTTTCCGTTACGTTAAGCCAATATTCGGGCAGCACAACATATGTATGTCGAGTCCTCTTAGTAATTTATATAATAGGGTAGTTGACTAAAAAAATCTAATTAGTCCGTCAGATAGATTTCCAAAAAATATTGGACACGTATTTTTTCTTTTTTCACGTAAACAAAAAATGAAGACGATACAGAGCGTTGAAAACTCGTGTGACGTCACTCCTCGCTACAATTTTTACCGAGCCGTAACGTCACAAGCCCCCACTCCTGATCTTTGATGCTTTGTATCTTCGTCAGTTTTTATAGATTTGATAAAGGAAAAAATACGTGTCCAATATTTTTCTATTATCTAACTGACGGACTAAACATAATCATATATTTTTTACTCAGGAAACATCCCTATTATTGTTGCAGTTCTAACCGCGCATTTCGCTACCATATGGACAAACACAAGAAGAAACACAATTGTGACATTTGCGGAAATATATTCGCTAACAGTCAAGGACTTAAAGTTCATATGTAGTAAGTACTTTATCAGTTTCATTATATTAGGAATAAGAATGGACCCAGAATTGAGCCTTGAGGCACTCCTAAACGCACTAGTAGCCCAGAAGACTTTAAATCATGGACATCCACATTGGAATATATATTATGTAAATATGGATCAATTACATTGAAGAGCTTCGCTTTGGAGACTGTAATAACGTAGTTTACGTAAAGCATATCATGATGTAAGCAATCAAAAGCTTTGGAGAAATTACAGAATACTAAAGTTGCATTTTGCGAGTTCTTCCATGCGTTCATCTGGTTCTGTGGTTGAAAAAACTTTTGCGAAGCCATATTGTTAGTATTGGAGGAGGTTATTTAAATCCGTGGAGTTTCTTGCACGTTCTTCTCCATAGAGATCTACGCTTTGGAACGTGCAGATAGCTTCACCTCTTTCGGCTTGACAATTCAAAAGTGCCTGTAAAGGGTTTAATAGAAATAAATGCTTTGATTATTGAGTATAAATGTTTTCTTTTCGGGGCGACGCGACGGTAACTTAAATATTTTGTGCCCAGTAGGTGGCCACTTTTATAGGTCATCAATGGCATTCATTAGGTCTACAATGTAAATTTGGGACACCTCAATAAGTGGGCCAACATTTTGAAGAGTTATAGAGACATTTATGTGCGTAGAACTCTTCAAAATTTAAGGATCAGCTGCCTTTTTTAACCCTGTATAAGCAGAACCAGAAAAACAATACAAAATTAAAATATTAAATTATGATTAAAAATTGACATCTTGTATACGAGTATTATCATATCCATACTGGTATCATATCTGTGACCGCTGCAAATACAACTAGGCAAAATGGGGTTTTGACACATAATGTGAGTGCGGTGCTTTTACTTTTAGTTGTTCATAATAATGAGTAAAACGACCTCTTAAGAGGTTGTTGGTGTTTTACAAATAACCCTGTATAAAATAGGCGTCTTTTTCCTCAGCACAGTTCACAAACAATGTTCCCGCGTGTACAAATGCGAGCCGTGCAACAAATCGTATCGCTCTCGTACGGGTCTAGAAGCGCATGAACGCTCGGCACACAGCACAACGAACACGCGCGCGTTCTGTGTGGACTGTAACACTCATTACAGCAACATGAAGGGACTGCAGCAACACTTGAACACTCATTCTCGACACGTCGGCGACAGCGATAAGAGGTGCGTACATCACGAAACATTGTTGTTCAATGCCAAACATGTTGCACATAATTGTTTTTAATGCCGAACATGTTGCACTTAATTAAAAAAAAAAATTGTTTAAAAAACAACTTTTTTTGGCGATTTCGGTACTGTTCCCATAGTAATTTATTAGCCATTCAAGTATTACGTAAGCACTAAAGAGGGGTGGGGGGTCTTTAATTTGCTTATTCTTGATGACATGGGGGATGGGGGGATCCGAGAGGTGATTACGTCAGCAATATTTCGTTTGGTATATGGGAACTGGGATCATCATATGGCCCGGCGCGATCTTACCCACTGGGTTATCATCGCCCTAATAGCGAACCAATATAAGTTAATTTCTCTTCAGACTATAAATTCCTTATTTCTAGACTTCTTAACTACTGCTACATGTTCACTATATAAATACTAATACATTTATATAAATGTTTACGTAAGCAAGAGGGGGAGGGGTAACAGCTTTACTTACTTTTGCTGACAAGGGGGAGGGGGCGGCCAAAAATGTTGAAAATTCTGCTTACGTACCTAATTACGGCCCCTGATGATTACAATGACCCCTTTCCAGGGCCCCAAGTCTGCTATTTTTATAACTTTTCGTCATTCCAACACGATCACATTGTCATTTTGCTAAAAGTTCGTAATTTGCTAAATTCATAATGGTCGATCATTGATCGGTCAATGGTCTCGTAATACTTTTTGATAACCAAGCTATTAAAAGCAATGACTGCACAATGACGTTCTAATGGTAGGTCACTGACAAAAGGAACTGTCAAAATTATAGCAGATTACCGCATACGTCTGTCATTCATTTGTCATAATGTACGACATTACCATTCTATGCCATTTCTTTCAACGGAGTGTCAGTGATTTGAAAGTCATAATGACGCTTTTATATTAGTAGATTACCAAACTCGTCAAAATCAGCCATTAACAAATCAATGATAGACCATTCTGACACTATTGTAATAGCAGGCTTGAGGCCCTGCGGATGGCGAGCTATGGGTGGCTCGCCATCCGATAGCAACCAGGCCCGAGTTGACGGCGCGTTGTGTTCCAAGCGCGCCTCAAAGAGCCGTCTGCATCTAAGACGGGGCCCCATAGGGTCAGTGCATGCTAGGGTGCGGAATTTGTTCGAAAGAGATACCGCGGCCCTGGAACGCAAAGGGCACAAGAAGGATCACGGGTGGGTTTTAGTCAGTAAGAGTCTGACACTCCGTTCCGCTCCGCCCAGAGCGGGAGAAGTCATTTGTTAATTTCCCATCCAGAAAAAAAAAAGGCTTGAGGCCCAGGTACCGCGTATATTCTTTTAAACGTTGTGTAAAGACTGTAACTTGTTACAGATTCATCTGTGACGACTGTGGCGCTAAGTTCGCGACGAAGAGTACGCTACAGGTACATATAAATTGGGAGCACCTCAAGCTTGAGACGCATCGGTGCCCCAAATGCACCAAGGTGAGATCGTCTGCCTAGCCTTTTCCCAACTACATTTGGGTCGGCTCCCAATCAAGCCGGATTCAGCTGAATACCAGTATTTTACGTGAAGCGGCTGCCTACCAGACCTCCACAACCCATTAACTGGGGAACACGGTACTTCTTGGCAAGACTGGTGTCAGATTTTCTGGCTTCTGACAATCCGTAACGACTGCCAAAGATCTCCAAATGACAGCCGGGACCAACGGCTTAGCGTGCTTTCCGAGGGACGGAGAAGTCTCGTTATGTTAAGATGGTCACCCATCCACAGACCAACCTCGGCAAGCGTTGCTTAACCAAAGCAGAGATCATCTGCCACCAAACTTATTATAATATTACGAGCTTCAGGTTTTTCGTAATGTTACGAGCTTCGGGTTCGTGACAATAAAAATATCGGTCGCGACCGAGAATTCTAGAATGTTCTTTCATAGAAGTCTCGAAGGTTCCTGATTCTACTAGTTCTGGTACTCGATAATCGGAGGGGTTAAGCAGCTGTGAATGAGATCACGGTTTGGATGGGTGGGATTAAGCAGTTGTTAGTGAGGTCACGATTTGGATGGGTGTGTTAAGCAACTGCTGGCAAGGTTGCGAAAAGGATGGATGGAGTTAAGCAACTAAAAGTGAGGTCGCGGTTTGGGTGGGTGGGGTTAAGCAGCTGTTAGTGAGGTTACGATTTGGATGGGTATATTAAGAAACAATTGGTGAGGTCGCGATTTAGATGGGTGGGGTTAAGTAGCTGTTATTGAGGTTGCGATTTGGATCGGAGGGGTTAAGCAGCTGCGAATGAGGTTACTATTTGGATGGGAGGGGTTAAGTAGCTGTTAGTGAGGTCACAATTTGGAAGGGGAGGGGTTAAGCAGCTTTTAGTGACGTCACAATTTGGATGGGTGTGTTAAGTAACTGTTGGCAAGGTTACGAAAAGCATGGGTGGAGTCAAGCAGCTGTTAGTGAGGTTACGATTTGAATGGGTGTGTTAAGCAGTTATGTTTGATATATATATGTGTGTGTGTGTGTGTGTGTGTGTGTATATGTACATGTACAATTTTTTATTTCATACTAAAGCATCGACTACTTAGGTACACACTATAACATCAAGGAAAAAGACAAATGCACAAAGATGTAGAGAATATCGTGAGAGAAAGAAATTACAAAATACAATTGTACAAAACATAACTGCAGAGAGATCAGCAATGCTATTCTGTAAGAACTCACTCCAGTTCTCACTTCTGATTCTGCGGTGAAAACTGTATTTGGTATTCTGTAACTTGATGAAAACTACACTAGCGCCACTAAGTGAGAACATAGGTGATGCGAACTTGACAGTCAGAAATTCAGAATATCAAATACTTTTCACTTCAGGTGAGTTACGAAGTGTAATCGAAAATGAGATATGAATCGAATTCGCACGTGAGTTCTTACATAATAGCACTGCAGATGAATGAATGTAGTGAGACTGATCAATTACCTAAAAATTTAAATCATCATTCAGATGCGTATGATTTTTCAAGACAAGACAAGAACTTCGTTCCGTCCGGGTGTCCCTTGACACCTCTCAAGTTTTTATATTTTTAAATGTTTTTTTTTTAAAGATATATTTAAAAATGTAAATTAGTAAGTAAGTAAAATGAATAAAGGGAATAATAAAGTTGTATTTGGTTTGCAGGTGTTCAAATGTATTAGTAATCTGAATCGCCACGTGAACTACGTTCACGAAAAGAAAAAACGGCCTCGACCTCGGAACAAAATCTGTGACTACTGTGGAAGAGCCTTTACTGTGAGTATCAAACTGACTTATGTCACTTTTACACGACTGCCCAAAAAAGGAGTGTTATGTTTTCAGGATTCATGTATGTATGTATATGTTTGTAAGTTTCTTTAATCCACCAGAACTTCTTAACAGCTTAACCGATATCGATGTATGTGGGGTTATATGAGTGTACTAGTTTCTGCCCCCGACTTCGTCCGCGTGGGATAGTTACTTTATCTCCGATTTTGAAACTCTCAGCCCGATCGGTTTAAAATTGACAAAGTTTCATACAAACTTTCATCCCCTATTTTATCCCCTTGGGGGTAGAATTAATCAAAATCCTTTCTTAGCGGATGCCTACGTCATAACATCTACCTGCATGCCAAATTTCAGCCCGATCCGTTCAGTTTTTTGGGCTGTGCGTTGATAGATCACTAGTCAGTCAGTCAGTCACTTTTGAGTTATATATGTATATTTAGATGTAGGTCAATCTGTTTTTACTTTATTGACTCAATCTACTTTTACAATGTTTTATAGGGAATTGATTTATGATTTCCACATTGGATAAAAAAAAATTCTACCTTGTCATTTTTTGCATACTATCGTATAAATTCAAGTTCTTAAAACGCAATAGACAGATGTGTTGCTGGGGAGTTTGTTGCGCCACTTCTTCTTCCCAGCTAAAACACTAGGCAGTGGTGACGCGTGGGCGTTTTGGGGGACTGTCTTTATGTACAATTTGACGTTCAAAAAGTGCTCTCAGCCTAGTTTTAATAAATGACTTTTTGATTTTGATTTTTATGGTATCGGTAGAAGCGTTGAGTTATCCCAGGAACATTTTTAAAAATGAAAAAGGTAGCCATGGTTCGTAAAAAAAACTAAGATATATTTTCATGAAAATTTTACTACGTATACTGTCATCGTCTATAGCTTACCTACATTCTAAAGACACTGCGGCCCTCGAACGTGGCGGGCATACCACGGATGGGTTTTAGTCAGTAAGAGTCTGACACTCCCTTCCGCCCCGCCCACAGCGTAAGAAGACATTCGCAACCAAACATGACTGTATCAATAATATACAAAATATCTTATTATTTTCAGAGGCAAGCCGTCCTACAGTCTCACATCAGGACGCACACAGGAGAACATCCGCTGCACTGCACGCACTGCCCTGCCACGTTCGCGCATTCAGCAGCTCTGTATAACCATAACAAACTATTACATACTGCCAAATGAATTGTAATGCCAGAACAAAAAAATGTTTAATTTTCACTTGAGAGCAATAAAGTCGCACACCTTGACTTTTTTTTTTGTTAATGCAGTTTTTTTCATGAATCTGAATAAACATTTTAAAAACACACACTAATTGAAAGTCTACCCCATTACCTTTCTTATGATGTCAGATACAGTGTAAAAAAATACAAGAAGTTTTACGGCACAAAACCCAACTAGTAAAATTACCCAATTTTGCTTGAGAAATAATGAAAATTAAACTCAAAATTCTTGATCAAATTGTTTATTAATAAGGTGTATTCCCTTCCCTAGCCTTATTACAGCTCTTAATTGGTTTTTCATGGACCGTATTAATTTTACCATGAAATCTTGTGGTATAGCGTTCCACTCCTCTTCAATAGCAAGTTGAAGCTCTTGGAGACACATAGGAGCGTGCTTCTTGCTCCAACTCTTCTTATTAGCTCATCCCAGACATGCTCAATCGGATTGAAATCAGTAGCCCTACCATGACGTCTTAAATCCATCATGTTTCCTGTGTCAGAGAGAGACAGAGCTATACAAGATGAATAGCACTATGTCTTTCACACAGAATCATGATAGCGGAGCAGTGGTGGCCGAATGATAATGGCCCCGACTTACGAATTGTAGGTCGCGTGTTCAAACCCAGCCAAGCGCATTACTTTGTGTAATAAACTTCATCACCACTGCTCTCGAAACGGTGAAGGAAAACATCGTGAGGAAACCGGCATGTCCTAGAACCAAAAATTCGAAGACATGTGACATTCACCAACCCGCACTGGGCTCGCGTGGATTACGGCCCATTCCCTCTCCTAGAGAGGAGGCCTGAGTCCCAGCTGTGGGAACATTAAAAGGCTGATTGCCACTTCGCGGCACTTCAGCATTGGCACTTCGTGGTACGGCCCCAGGACTACGAGCTGGCCACTCCATCGCGGTGATTCCAACGTCTTCCATGTAGTCGCAAACTGTTCTAGCGACATGCGGTCTGGCGTTGTCGTACATTAGGAGAAAATCTTCTCCCATAAGCCACGCAAACAGCCTCACATATCCTTCAAGCACTTCTTCGAAGTATCGTGCAGCCGTCAAACCTGTCAATCTCGGGCCGGTATTCGCCCCAGTGATGAGTACAATGTCAGTTTGAGTGTCCAACATTATGCTACCCCAAAACATACACGATCCACCGCCAAAAGCCACACGTTCGCTTATGCAGAATTGTGAAAATCGCTCTGATGACCTCCTGTAGACCTTAGAGCGTCCATCATGACCATGTAATGTTGATGTAATGTTATTCTGCACTCATCAGGTTAGGTTATGTCAAAACATATGGAACGTCTAAAAATTGTGAACTTATACTTTTCCCCCACAACAAATTTCTCAACTTCGAAAGCTATGCAGTAAATTACTAAGCATTAATACAATCTTCATAAATAATAAATATAAACAGTGTTTGTTTAGCGCGAATACTAAGCAGAGTTTATTTATTTTCTTTTCTGAAATGTCAGGCGCGTTTAATTAACACTCGAGCATAAACACTAAGATTTTTAGGGAGTCATAAAAATGTCTAAGACTGCTAAACAAAAATATATTTATTTTCGGCTTACTAAAATATTGCATAAACTCTTTTATTTTACGTATATCATAATAATTACTGTGGATAATTTCACAGTTATTATTATAAACTTTTAAATCATTGTGAACAAGACGTCGCATTATTTACGTTTCGGTTAACGTAAAGTTGTATCAATCGAAACCTTTTAGATTCATCAAAAAAGTCAAATAAGACTACTATAACAAAATACTTTACTTATTAAATGTTATATCATCTAAATTAGTTGGTATACTGCAAAATCTGAAGAGAATTACTTACGAATAAAGGAATAAAAAAACATCTACCATCCCCAGCCAAACTGAAAAGAAACGTTTGTTATGTGTTAAAAATTGTAGAATGTCTATCGAGAATTGGTTTCTGTAATCGTATTTCCGCAAAAAATAAATTAAAATGACGTCGTTTTTGCATTTAAACGTGCAAGATTATAATTTTGAACAAAACATTACTGGAATGAATACAGTTTGCATTTGCTGCACGTCCCAAAATGCTGTTTTAGTAAAATTAAGTTCATGCAAACATACTGGATTTTTGGTGAATTACATCAAATCAGAGGTGAGTTACCGTAATTAAGTTGTAATTATGTCTTCCCCGACTATTTTCAAAAATTTTTGGTTAGTTTCTACTTATTTACGCGATACATTCATAGGTATAGAAATGACATTCTGAATTGGCGTCGTAATGTCACGGAATGGCTAAACAATATATATTTTTAGAAATGCTCACTTGTTTTATTTTGTTTTGTGAGTGAAATTGGGCTTTGTTCAAATCTGAGAACAAGTGACTTTTGTTAGTGAAGCTTAAGAAAAAAAAAAAAAACGAATCCTAACTATTAAAATTATGAATGCGAAAGTGATTTTTGTTTGTTACTTACGCTTTCACGCCTAAATCGCTAAATGGATTTTGATGAATTTTGGTACAGAGATAGATAGGACCTTAGAGACGGCTATAGTCTAATTTTTAGGGTTCAGTATCACAAAAGGAAAAACGGAGCCCTTGTACTATAACAGTACCGTTTTTTCATTTTTTCAGTGATCTTATAAGGCTTATAGGATCTCTTCGTTATCTGTCTGTCGATCTGTCACGACCCTGTTTTTCGGGAACTCATGGAGGTTGTTGAAGTTCTAATATCAAAAAAAATAATTAATTTGAAATCCGATCAACAGATGGCGGTGTGTAATTACGTCATCATCCTGAATCTGGATGTTAAGATTTTCCGGGCTTTAATGCCCTCCGTGCTAATGACGTGATTTGTAGTTCAGTTCTGCTCCGTAGTTCGAGTTCAGAATTATACCTATTTTAGATACTCAGGACTTTTATTTAGCACCCTGAAGTATCAATAGTGTAGATTCAGTGCCGCGTGACCAGATCTAACAGAGGTATAATGTTGAAATGCAGGATCGAATACGGAGGTCGATGGTAATGGTACTTACACTACCTACCTTTTTGTTGGATGGAAAATCATCAAATGGCTTCTTCCGCTCTGGACGGACCGGAAGCGACTGTCAGACTCTTACTGACTAAAACCTATCCGTGTTCCTCATAGTGCCCTTTGCTCTTCAAAGCCGCGGTAACTCTTTCTAGCAAATTCCGCAACCAGTCACTGCGTGCCTCGTCTTCTTTGCTGAAATCACTTTGAGGCGCGCGTGGAACACAACGCTTGTTCTTATTGGTCGGCGAGTCACCCATCGCTCGCCATCCTCAGGCTCGCGCTACGATGGTCGGGAAACGCCCTGCGACTTCCGACGCCCGGGGTATCTTCAGGGCCTCAAGTATGCTATTACAATAGTGTCAGAATGGTCTATTATTGATTTCATAATGGTTGATTTTGACAAGTTTGGTAATCTACTAATATAAAAGCGTCATTGTGTTTTTTCCAGTGGTCAACCACTGACAATCCATTGAAAGAAATGGCATAGAATGGTAATCTTGTACATATTGACAAATGAATGACAGACGTATTCGGTAATCCCTGAGGGTAATCCGCTTACATTTTGACAGTTCCTTTGATCAGTGACCTACCTTTAGAACCTCATTGTGCAGTCATTTCTTTTAATAGCTCGGTTATCATAAGGTATTACGAGACCGGCATTGAGAGACCAATGATCGACCATTATGAATTTAGCAGATTACGAACTTTTAGCAAAATGACAATGGGATCGTGTTGGAATGACATATTTATAAAAATAGCAGACTTGGGGCCCAGGGCTGCAAGCGAGAGGTCACCGCTGCCTATCGCTTCGCAGAGAACATGGCGTTGCTCGGACCAAGCAGGCAGACCTTCACCTTAGGCCCCACTGTGTCCTCCGGGCGATCCATAGAATGTTGACACCCGAGCGTGTCATCCCGCTAAATTCGAAGCAGGTACCTCCTGAAACGGCGGCGGCGGCGGCTGCGTACGGCGGAAAGTGAAAATGCCGTGGCGCCTCTCCAACCACTCCTCAAAGAGGGGATATATTGCCACAATCGTGGAGTGCCCAGCGCGGGGTTGCAACAGCCGCTGTCTCTATACCTCCGTGAGATCGTGCCGAAGCTCCGTCCGCTGCGTAGTAATATGCCGCGGCAACGTGCAGGCGTAGCGCCTCCACGCGCAACGCGATAACATGCACGAGGGCTCTCGCCTCCAGATCCCACGGCAGCAATCCGGCAAGGAGGCTCACCGCCTCGTCAGAGACTGTTTGGTATCCCCGGGCCAGCCGGATTGCCACGACCCTTTGGAACACTTTCTGGCGGCGCGCTGGTAGTCGCTTCAACGATAGAACATTTTTACAACTACAAAGTTAAGTTTGTCCTTCAATCGTATTTATCGTTTCATCATAGTAATTATTGGCAGAATGTAAACATCGCCCTTACCACAATTATAAAAAAAGTAGTACTGTTTTTGGCCACTTTTGTGCGCCACTGATATGATATGAGTAAAATGTTGTAACACTTTTTCTATCGTGCAATAAACCGAAGTTTAATTTGTTCTATCTTATACGTGTATCATTTTCCTACACCACGAAAAACCACCATGCGCAACTCTTTTCCCACCCACCACTCCCACACACCCACCACCCACTCTCTCTCTTACCACTTTTTCTCTCTTTCTTCTCTTTTCTCTCTCTCTTCTGCGCTGTGCGTGGATTTTTCCTTTTTTAACCGACTTCTAAAAAAGGAGGAGGTTCTCAATTCGGATGTTTGTATTTTTTTTTTTTTATGTTTGTTCGCGCATAACTCCGTCGCTTTTCAACCGATTTGAAAAATTCTTTTTTTGTTCGAAAGGGTATACTTCCCAAATGGTCCCATGAAAATTTTATCGAAATCGACCAAGCGGTTTTCGAAAAATCTAAAAAAAATATCTAATTTACCTACATTGACGACCTCTTAGTTTACTCTGCAAAGGAGCAGTACGTTTTTTTTACACCAATGTGATTGGTTCGTTTAGGTGGGGGAGGGGAGGGGGTTTAGGTACCACTAAAAAGTGAAAAATAAAAAACTTTTTACAAAAAAATACAACCGACTTTTCCACAAAAAATCAAAAAAGTACAAAATAACTTTGATTTCGGAAGTCGGTGTTCAAAAAATGAAAAAGGAACCACAAACACCGAGTTTTTTTATATTGTTTTCATACTTTAGTAAGTAGTGTGTAATAAAGACATAGACGAAAACTATATTCTACAAACGAGTTTTTACGGAACCCTCGGGCCGCGAGTCTCACTCGCACTGCTCCGGTTTTTTTTTTTTTACGAATATTGTTATTAACACAAACGAAACCGCGCGCAAAGCCAGTAACTCATTAACAGGTTTTGCAATATTACTGTACCCACTTGTCTCTATTTTTTTAGATGGACTTGAAAAATACGTACATTTGCAACATATGCCATAACATGTTGAAAAAGATAGAAGCTTTCAAACAGCAAGTTGAAGAAAGCATAGCATTACTTTTGGACCAGGTAAGTAAAATATACCTTTTTTTAAGGATGAATAATCATTAAATGACTTCTCCCGCTGTGGGCGGAGCGGAAGGGAGTGTCAGACTCTTACTGACTAAAACCCATCCGTGTTCCTCCTAGTGCCCTTTGCGTTCCAGGGCTGCTGTGACTCTTTCGAACAAATTCCGCAACCCTAGCAGGCACTGACCTTATGGGGCTCCGAATACTTGAATGACCCCTAAATGGAGGAATGTGTCTTTTCTCAGAATTAATTATTGCAAAATTTTTACCTGTTTAATTTTGTTGTACAAACAAAATAAATATTTTTGTACGTACCTACACCAAAATAAACAAGCCAATATAAAATTAATGTTGCGGCTGTTATTAATTAGCCACGAGCTCTGCAGTCTATTTCTACCTCTTTCTCAGGTACCAATATTAAAAATAAACAAACTACACAACATCCAACGCTCGCCTTTGGAAATTGACGGCGTCACGAAGTTGGAAATCGACATAGAAGTCAAACCAGAACCGACGGAACTAGAATGTTTGGAAGTCAAAACTGACGTTAAGGTCGAGCATGATTCTTCTGACAATGAGACTGAACCTCTTGCTGAGTTGAAAAAGAAAAGAAAAAAGAAGAAAAAGAATGAGTTGAGGTATAAAATAAATGATATTTATTTTGCAACTAGCAGCGCCTCGCGGTTTCACCCGCGTAGTTCCCGTTCCCGTGGGAATATGGGGATAAAATATAGCCTATAGCCTTCCTCGATAAATGGGCTATCTAACACTGAAAGATTTTTTCAAATCGGACCAGTAGTTCCTGAGATTAGCGCGTTCAAACAAACAAACAAACAAACAAACAAACAAACTCTTCAGCTTTATAATATTAGTATAGATTTATATTGAACTTTTAATAAGATGTAATCTAATTATTCAATACATATTATTAAACTAAACTATACTCCATTCACAATAAGATTAGACATTGGAACAAAATTTTTAACAGTCCGTTTAACCGATTTTTACTTCTATTCCGTAGGCATATGGATGACATTAAAAGCAAAAACGTGATCATAATACCAACTGTTTACTGCAGCTACCATGTGTCATGCCACCAACGCAATAGAAGTCAAAATCGGTTGAACGGACTGTAAAAAAGATGTATTTCAATGTGTAATCTTATCGTGAATGGGGTATAATAACAAACAAATATATAGCATCCAAAAATCCTCAACGCTGTGATGTGCCCAAACGACTGGCGGCATTGCCACGTTCAATGACAATGCTTAGCCTCTAGCCAAAGTAAAAGCCAGCTCTTGGGTCACGGAAAGTGTCAACCAGCCGTTTCGACATTTCTTTGAAATGGCTGTGAGCACAAGGTTCCCACGGCCCGAGGGTTTCCTCCAAAGAGCTCAAAAATTCCATTATCGTTCATTTTAATTAGATGAGACCGATGTTTCTACTGAATCGTGAGTACCGTGTTTCCCAGAGAGACAGAATTGTAGGTCGCGGGTTAAAACCCAGCCAGGCGCATTACTTTGTGTATTAAATTCATCACCACTGCTCTCAAAACGGTGAAGGAAAACATCGTGAGGAAACCGGCATGTCCTAGAACCAATAATTCGAAGACATGTGACATTCACCAACCCGCACTGGGCCCGCGTGTTGGATTACGGCCCATTCCCTCTCCTAGAGAGGAGGCCTGTGTCCCAGCAGTAGGAACGTTAAAAGGCTGATTATGTTATGTTATGTTTGTCCTTAGGTACGAAGGTAAGATAGGGATAGTGATATTAACAGAAAAGGAACTACAGGAAGAAAGAGAGCGCATGGCTAAAAGCGAAGGATACTTGAAGCTGCCATACAAATGTGAAGACTGTATTGTCGGCTTCGATCACGAGTTAACTCTGATCAGCCATATTGAGAAGAGACATACGAAGGTAAGTACTTACTATCAGAATATTGAAATCTACACTAAATCCCCAGACCCTTTGAGTTTATTTTTACTTACCTGTGTGTACGGGGCGGACGTGATCGACTGGACTGTAGGGTGGCCAGGGTAGGTTATCCTATTCTTCGAAAGTGGACTGTATGGTGACAACCCACCTAGGTATAAATGATCCAGACGCGTTGACGCTCCGTCTATAAGCTACGGGCCATGAGGATGCAACCCTTAGTTGATTACTTGCTATACTTGCTGCTATTGACACAGTATATAGGGGTAGGTATTGAGGGCTTACCAATAAAGTCACAATAAAACACTATTTAACTTGTTCACTATTCACTTAGCGATTTGAAGGGTGAAATTCGCGACTATATGATTCTACAGATTTTAGGCTATATCTAGGCTTAGGTCTATGTGAGTAGGGGCTGTCGTACCTTTATGGATAGCCCTCGGTAAGCTCCATACAGCGGAGACGAATTCACCCCTTCATCCCCCTCCATGTAGGGGTGGGATGCCGAAAACTATACAAAACTATTGTAGGCACGAAGCTATTACCTACTTGGGGTGAATTTACCGTAAAACTATGCTAGGAGGGCTACACTGCAGCTATATGTATCTCTATAGATACGACAACCCTCTACAAAACTACATATGTTTCAACCCTGTCACTCAAGGGGTTGCAACTCTATAAGCGTATATGTTTCAGGGGGATAAAAATAAACAGTTTTATTTAAACCTAAATTACGGCTTTATGCCTGCATACACTATAGACATCTATATATCCCCTGAAAGGATTTTTCAAGGCGGTTCTATTTCAGACATCTAGAAGTCTAGAATCTAGACTTGTATTTTCGGGAAAGGAAGAGGGTAGATGCAAAGTGTTTTATTTTTGTGCATACCTTCACCAGGGCTATTTATCAAAAACCATTGACCAATCACGTACCAGCACCCTCCTGCTCTGTGATTGGTCAGTGTCGCTTTTAGCTATGCGACTACCTTTGACCTAAATATTTCAGGTCTCAAATTACCAAGCCCTTTCTATTTACCTATGTATGTCTGTCTGTGTGTGTATATACCTCGATTACCTTATATACCACCGATCACCTTTATATACCTTTATATACCTTGATTACCTTTATATACCTTCGATTACCAGGGTTACCATGTGTTTACTGTTATGTGTAAGGGATAGGATACCCTACCTAACTATATTCTATTTACTTGGGAGAAATAAAGGCTCCAAGGGCTTATATACTGCCTCTTGAGAGCAAACGACTGTAACGAATGTGTTTTATTTCAATAACAAACTATGTATCAACTATAGCTACCTATAACTATCTATACTATGCAGCTTTATTTGTTACAGCATTCTATGTACTAACTAACTACCTATACTATGTAGTCGCGGTTTTATTTATTTGCAACATTCTATGTACTACTATAGCTACCTATAACTACCTATACTATGTAGCTAAGACGCATCGTCGCGAACACTGTGATTATAAAACTACAGAAGAGCTTTTAAAAGTTTCGAGTTAAAACTACAACCACAAACACATTAAACACTTGCACACAACACTCACACATCACTCATACATCACTAACACAACACTCACAGTAAATGGCATTATATGCTAACTAATGTAAATTATATATACAGTAGGGACTCGTTAATTCGGACTCCCACTTGTTCGGTGATCGCTGTAATCCGGCCGGGCAATGGGGTTCGCGGCGAAGGCGCGTGTAGGTGCGGGCTTTTGAAATGAATAGCGACAATTATAAACAGAAGAGATTTACAGACTTTTTAAGAAGTTTTAAGTAATGTATTATTCTAACTTATTGTTTTTATTACATGGTTCTAATTTTGAACATGTACATTTTTGTCTTTAATTTAAAAATTGACTAAAGAAACTAAGGTTAAACATATTTTTTATTACCATTAAATATGGCATACTATAATCCGGACGCCTCGATAATCCGGAAAGTGTCTTGTGTTTGCGTCTCCGGATAAACGAGGCCCTACTGTATATAGATTGTTTTTTTATTTTATTTCTAGACTGTGCTATTATGTTAACGTAACACCAAACTACTGTTATTATCAATAATTATTTCTGGAAAGTGAAATGTGTCCTGAAATACAGGCTCGGCCTAGCTCAGGCGCATTTGCTCATTTTTTTATTATTTTACAACTATCAACATTTCAATTATAATACTGTTTATGTAACCTTCTATCCTCAGTGTAATAAAGATTAAAGATTACCCAAAAGTAATTTAGTCGGTCTTTTGGTTAATTCTTTACGTATTAACAGCTGGAATAGCGAAGTTGATGAAAACAAGGGTGAGATGCCCTGAAATTGCACTAAGGATACTTTTCACCTTTTTGTTCTGGATGGGAAATCATCAAGTGACTTCGCCCGCTGTGGGCGGAGCGGAAGTGTCAGACTCTTACTGACTAAAACCCACCCGTGTTCCTTCTAGTGCCCGCCGCGTTCCAGGGCCGCGGTGACTCTTTCGAACAAATTCCGCAACAATACTTTTTACTCTGGGAGCATGTTCTGTTATAATTTTCAATTTTTACATGGGCGAAACCCCTGACAGAAGCTAGTATATATGTACCTATTATTATAAAGCTGAAGAGTTCATCACGCTAGTTCGTAAGTCCTAGCCGTCCAAGATAATTTTGTACTTTTTTTCTTTCAGATGAAGAATGGTTTCCAGTGTAATGTTTGCAAGTCAGTATTAAGCACCAAGTTTTCCTACAACGAACATACGAAAAGACACATCAGAAGGTACAGTAACTAAATGAGTCGTGAGCACAAACTGACACCTGCGCAGTAGTTAATTTTCCGGTCTCTTTGGCGGAATGAAGAAGGCAGGGGGCGCCGAGGCTGCACGCGATTGGTTCGTCAGCAAAAGCGGTACTAAATAAATTTGTCCGAAAGTGTACATGCGCGAGCTTGCCCCCGCTACTACCCATCTGTGCTCACGACTCGTGCCGTAAACTTTTGCTCATTCCTGATGATTGTAACAGTAGAACATGTAGCGCCATCTACACCGTCACATGAGAACTATATCTGACGTCTCACAAACATGGCTTCCCTCTCCTTTTCCGTCCATCCACATTTATATTCATAACTCTTTTAGTAGCTAACATGTGTTTCGTCTTCACATGACCATTCCTAGACATACGACTGCCCTTCAGCTTTTCAGTCTCTGGCCCCATTTTTAAACTACAGTAATCCCGGGTATTACTGTAGTTTACTTACGTGATAGGTGGGACTGAGCGCTATCCGCGTAAGTCGAATTCGCGTAAGTCGGGGTACAATTTTGCATATAAAGACTTACAAAGTATGTTTAATTGGGACTGGAGACTAAATAAAACAATAATTTAGGAAATAATTAGTATCTAATTCTAGATAATATGACAAACTATATTAATAGGTTGTATAAACACAATTCGAAGTTATTTTGATGTAGAAGGTTTCATAAATTGTAACAAAGTCGTCTGACGAGTCAATGATTTTTTCTTCTCCCGTAATATCTCCTCGTAGCATCCTAGTATTTTTTATTCCATGTTTTGTTACAAACCTAGTATTTTTTTTATTCCATGTTTTGTTACAAAAATGCGCTCTTCATTGGAGTCTATGCTTTCCAAAATTGTTAACCCTTTTTCAATCGAACTGAGGGCTTCTGTCAAGTTTCCAACTGTCATTTGATCTTCTAATTGAACTGGATCCAAAGAATCATGATTATCAATTTCTTCCTCTTGTACTACTACTCTTCCGCACTACACGTCTGTGCCTGTTGTAAACTGAACGAATAATAATGCGGGCGGGGGGAGTCAGAAACAAACGCCGCCGCTTGACCTTGACTGCGCGGCGTTCATACAAAAAACGAATAGACGAGAAAATTAAATCGCGTAACTCCGAATTCGCGTAAGTCGAGGTAGCGTAAGTCGGGGTATTACTGTATCTCTAATGTACTAATCCACACTTTATCGGTTTTTGTCACTCGACACATCCTCTCATCATTCTCATCTGCGTTACATGCAAGCTTCATCCGTCTTTTTCTCAGCCCTACAGGTCTTATCATCACGGAGATATATGAATCCTCGCTGATGTTATATGTCTACATATATAGGGAACGTGCAGAAACGATAGGTGGCAGCACAAACGCGTCAATGTCAAGTATATTTTTTACTTATAAGTTTCAAATTTGCAACGCTAGATAGCACAGTCTACTTCGTGCACGTTCCCCTAAACGGAGGGTGCAGGAAGTATAGGTGGCAGCACAGGTCAAATATCTACAACGTAAAAGTTTCAGATTTGCAACGCTAGATGGCATAGTCTACGCCGTGCACATTCTCTATAGGTATGTGGAACAGGGTGTAAAGTCTCGCAAACTTCCATTGATAAAGGAGGATGCTCCGACCAGACAGGTGTTGTGTCTGATAGGCAACTACGTGTTTGTTGTCTGGTGATGGTATATGCTCAAATCGCACGCAGAATGTTGATACCGCGATGTAGGATGTGAATTACGTCAGGTCTTTAGGTCATATTGGCGGTATAGATGCCGCTACGGCATTTGTTTAGTCAGTATGTGGCGGTATAGATACCGCTACGTCAGTTGTTTAGTTAGTGTGTGGCGGTATAGATGCCGCTACGGCATTTGTTTAGTCAGTATGTGGCGGTATAGATACCGCTACGTCAGTTGTTTAGTTAGTGTGTGGCGGTATAGATGCCGCTACGGCAGTTGTTCAGTCAGTATCTGGCGGTATAGATGCCGCTACGGCAGTTGTTCAGTTCGTATGTGGCGGTATAGATGCCGCTACGTCAGTTGTTCAGTTTGTATGTGGCGGTATAGATGCCGCTACGGCAGTTGTTTAGTTCGTATGTGGCAGTATAGATGCCGCTACGGCAGTTGTTTAGTATGTGGCGGTATAGATGCCGCTACGGCAGTTGTTTAGTGTGTGGCGGTATAGATGCCGCTACGGCAGTTGTTTAGTTAGTATGTGGCGGTATAGATGCCGCTACGGCAGTTGTGTAGTATGTGGCGGTATAGATGCCGCTACGGCAGTTGTTCAGTCAGTATCTGGCGGTATAGATGCCGCTACGGCATTTGTTTAGTTCGTATGTGGCGGTATAGATGCCGCTACGGCAGTTGTTTAGATCGTATGTGGCGGTATAGATGCCGCTACATTATCCTGTATTGTGTTCCAGATTAGAGTGCATGATATGTCGCAAGAGATATAATCACATGCAGTCCGCAGTCCAGCACTACGACGAGCAACACGCTCCGGCCGGCGCCGCCATTCAACAAGGATATACTTGTAAGGAGTGCGGGTTCACTACCACGTGAGACAATTCATTGTATTTTTTTCTATACCGAACGCCAGACAAATCTATACTAATATTATAAAGCTGAAGAGTTTGTTTGTTTGTTTGAACGCGCTAATCTCAGGAACTACTGGTTCGATTTGAAAACATCTTTCAGTGTTAGATAGCCCATTTATCGAGGAAGGCTATAGGCTATATATCATCGTGCTAAGACCATTAGGAGCAGAGCAGTCATGAAAAATGTGACACAAACGAAGTTGTGCGGACAGCTAGTGTGCAATAAAGGTCATTGCCCTTTCCTTGATATCACTTCGTAGGTACATGGACAAAAAACAATGAATCATTGTCCATTACTAGTAAATATAAAGGATCACGATGGATGTCGATTCAATATAGCATTAATTTATTATTTCTGTTTTAATAATTAAGGTTGTCAATAAATGTAGGTGGGTCAGTGACCGTTTTTGCACATTTATCTGGCGTTCGGTATAGGTACATTTAAAATTAAAAAACTTCTCAGTAAAACTTAAAATATATCAAAAATTCCATTGAAATGTTGTTTTATTTGTTTTTAACTACAGTTATAGGGTTCGCGGCACCCTTCTAACTCTGGGCTATTTTTTCGTAATGTTAAATCAGTCCCAATTTTTTAAATATAATAGTTTTATTTTTTGTTGCAGATCAAACCGAGCATACCGTTACCATATGGACAAACACAAGAAGAAACAGAGTTGTAACATTTGTGGGAATATGTTCGTCAACAGTAACGGACTTAAAGTTCATATGTAGTAAGTACTTTTTGCTTAACCGACTTCCAAAAAAAGGAGGAGGTTCTCAAGTCGACTGCATTTTTTTTGTGCCTCATCAACAACAACAACTTTGCAAGTACTGGGTGTCGCGATTTTGATGATTCTTTTTATATTCGAAAGCTGGTACTTGTTGCATAGTCCCATTTAAATTTCATTGAAATCTGACGACTAGTTATCCCTTTATAGTAGTTATCCCTAATAATGCGTGGCTTCGACTACATTGTTGATGATCTAATTCACCCTTGTCGAAGTAAAATTAAAAAAATAAAATTGTATACGATGGTTTGGAAGAGTATCTTAGTACTTCAAGGTGGTTTGTACACCTATCATGGTTTGGAAGAGCATCTTAGTATTTCGACGTGGTCCCTTTCTAGTTTGGTAAAGATCTGATGAAGAACAGAGATAGGAAACGGAACTCTTCAATAAAAGATAGTAAATCTTTCGGGATCGCTAAAATCGCATGTTTGTTTATTGTTTACATCAATTTTTACCGTGTACGCTGTTATGGGTACGTTTAGGTTGTGTACCACTAAAAAGTGAAAAATAAAAAAACTTTTTACAAAAGAAACAACCGACTCCTAAACCAAAAAACACAAAAAGTATAAAATAACTTTAATTTCGGAAGTCGGTGTTCAAAAAAGGAAGAAACAAACAAAAACACCCAGTTCTAAAATTAAATTTATTTTATACTTTTTATGGCCCTGCCTTGGCCTTTCTATAGTCCTTTTTTACCATGGTGGTATGGAGTGTCAGACTTTTACTGACTAAAATCCATCAGTGTTCCTCCTAATGCCCGCCGCGTTCCAGGGCAGGACTGTTTTGAAAAAGAACCGGTACCCTGGTAGGCCTAGACACTAATCGTCTGCTATGCTGCCTCTTTGAGGCATGCGTGGAGCACTACGTGCAGTCGGCCCTGGCCTGGTTGTTATTAGATGGTGAGCTTCCTAACGCTTGCCGTCCGCAGGCCCGCGCTTATGGTGGCCGGGAATCGCCCTGCGTATCCCGACCCCCGGGGCGTCATCTTCTGTTGCGGTGGCTGAGGCGTGAGGTTTGCCTCTCCCTCACGTGGTCTGCTTCCTCCTTCGCTAGCATTACTGCTTCGCTGAAGCCATCCATGCTCTCTCGATGGATTGAACCAGGGTCGGAAGATGTCGCCGTCGCCGATCGTCTTGATGAAGATACGGCGCGGCGTTGCTTCGCCCAAGCAGGCCAGACCGCCACCGTATGCTCCACCGTGTCCTCTGGGCGATCCACACAATGGTGACACCCGGACGTCTCCATACTCTACTACCATTTATTTGCCGTACGCCCCCCACGAGGCGTCCTTGCTTTAGGCCCCTTCATTTCGTACAGTACGAGTTTCCACAATATTCGATGTGCATGGTAGTGTTTCCCAGCCAAGTACTTAATTCTTTTATTTTATGTTCAGTCTAGACTATTAAAAAAAGCAGTTGGCTCAGTCGCCTCTGCCTACCTACAGAACTTGTATGTGCGTAAAAGACGCGAAAATTCTTAAAAAGGGGGTGGGTTTTTAACCGACTTCTAAAAAAGGAGGAGGTTCTCAATTCGGATGTTTATATTTTTTTTTTTATGTTTGTTCGCGCATAACTCCGTCGCTTGTCAACCGATTTGAAAAATTCTTTTTTTGTTGGAAAGGGTATACTTCCCAAATGGTCCCATGAAAATTATATCGAAATCAACCAAGCGGTTTTCGAAAAATCTAAAAAAAATATGTACTTTGTCTACTTTGATGACCTCTTAGTTTACTCTGCAAAGGAGCTGTACGTTTTTTTTACACCAATGTGATTGGTTCGTTTAGGTGGGGGAGGGGGTGTAGGTACCACTAAAAAGTGAAAAATAAAAAAAAAATTACAAAAAAATACAACCGACTTTTACACAAAAAATCAAATAAGTGCAAAATAACTTTAATTTCGGAAGTCGGTGTTCAAAAAACGAAAAAGCAACCACAAACACCGAGTTCCGAAATTAAAGTTATTTTGCACTTTTTTGATTTTTTGTGTAAAAGTCGGTTGTATTTTTTTGTAAAAAGTTTTTTAGATCCTTGTCTCAGGAGCTCACAAGGCAAGTCTTATGGTAACCGTGCAAATTCTTCATGCCAAGAAATGGCATAAAGAATTTCCAGAAACGGGTCAATACTTCCAGAGATTATCTCTTCCAAATCAACAATGTTGCCCCACTTAAAATATTAGTCTAGTATGGAATTTCACATAAATTTACCAAACGTTAAATCGCGTCTTTCACAGCACAGTCCACAAACAATCCTCCCGTGTGTACAAATGCGAGCGATGCAACAAATCCTACCGCTCGCGCTCCGGTCTAGAAGCGCATGAACGCTCGGCACACGGCACTGCAGATACACGCGCCTTCTGTGTGGACTGTAAGACGCAGTACAGCACCGCGCAGGGCCTACAGCATCACTTGAGCACGCACTCCAGACATGTCAGCGAGAGCGACAAGAGGTGAGAACCAGTGACGGATTAAGACTACTTGATGCCCTAAGCAATCCACGCCTGTGGGCCCCCCCTATCCGTATGTCAACTAGAGTCGTCTTTAAACCTTTACCGCATAAAACATGACTTACTTATTAACTGTCAAATTAATTGTATTAAGTATGCATAGAAGCCGGCCGGCATCGGCACAATTACACAAAAAAAAAACATTTAATTGACACAGATTTGGGGTGGTTTGTAATTAGCTGATCGCGATTCTGGTCCATTCGAATTGCCGAATGCACTAGCAGGCAGCGATTGGGCAAGCGGGAGTGGGGTTATGACTCTAGGTCGGACTCTATATCAACTTAAAACCCGCGAATTAGTTCTAGAATAGTTTTTTTCGTCTGTGTTTTGGTAACATGAGCGTGAGACGTGATGCCCTAAGGACGGATTTTCTTTTGTGCTTCTTCTGGAGCCCCCCCAGACGTGATGCCCTAGGCAATTGCTTAATTTGATTAAGGGTTAATCCGTCACTGGTGAGAACACAGGACTCTTCAATACCCCACCATCCTAGACTTACCATCCAGCTCGCCTTCTGTGTGGACTGTAAGACGCAGTACAGTACCCCGCAGGCGCTACAGCATAAAGAAAGAAAGAAAGACTCACTCCAGACATGTCAGCGAGAGCGATAAGAGGTGAGGACACAGGACTCTGCAATAGCAAGCCATCTCAGGCTATCAGGTTATCAAATCCCGCATCAAAATCTTAATTCCAAACCAGCGTGATTGGGGACATTAGTTTTGCGTATCCGTGGAATTTTCGGAACTACAAATATCATTTATTTTTTAAGTAAACATTCGCGTGGGGGATGTTCGCGGACGCACGTGTACCGGATTTCGGCTCACTACTGCGGCTGCGAATCGCATCAGATGATGTCGGATGCGCGACAGCCCCAATAGCCTAGTGGCTACTGTAGCCTGCAGGGTGGATGGCTTAATGGTTTCTCACTGGATGGCGGTGCACAGACCGTCTTTCAGGTATATGAAGTGGGCTTAGTGTGTATCTTTTTGCTGTTAGTGTATCTTTGTGGTTTAATTACTACTAGCAGCGCCCCGCGGTTTCACCCACATATTTCCCGTTCCCATGAAAATCTATACTAATATTATAAAGCTGAAGAGTTTGTTTGAACGCGCTAATCTCAGGAACTACTGGTTCGAATTGAAAAATTTTTGGGTTGAATAGACCATTTATCGAGGAAGGCTTTAGGCTATATAACATCACGCTGCGAGTAATAGGAGCGAAGAAAAAATGGAAAATGTGGAAAAAACGGGGAAAATTATTCATCTTTGAGGGCTTCCGTTGCGTGCGCTGCGAAAACGGTTCAAGATACCAAAAAAATATGTAGTAAAGAAATATTCCTCTTAAAATGATCTAAAAAAATGTCCGCGACAGTATATGTCTATCTTTTAAGATTAACTCACTAGAACCGTTTTTATGGTAATCAAATTTGGTCGAAAGGGATGAAAGTTTGTATTAAACTTTGTCAATTTTAAACCGATCGGGCTGAGAGTTTCAAAATCAGGGTTAAAGTAACTATTCTACGCGGACGAAGTCGCGGACAGAAGCTAGTATAGGGATAATATATAGCCTATGTCACCCGGGGGTAGTGTAGCTTCCCAACGGTGAAAGAATTTTTCAAATCTGTTCAGTAGTTTTGGAGCCTACTGAATACAAACAAACAATCAAATCTTTCCTCTTTATAATAATAGCATAGATGGATCTCTGATCTGATAATAAAGTTGTTATTATTATTTAAATAAGTTTAAATGCTTTATTCTGACATTAACTACTTGCGAGATAAATGTTGAACTTGGTTCCCATTTTCACATTTTAAATGTTTATTGATGGGTGGGATCTTTGCGTGTGAATGTGTCCAAATGATGTTAACATGTAGATAACGATGTCGTTGCGTTTTCAGTCTCGTGGACTTTAAACCTCCACGATGACTGAAAACTCCTTAATTTCATTGTACTGAAAAGAAAATGTATCTATTTTCAAAAATATTTTGAAATTCGTTTTCTCATTGACTGCGCAGATTTTTGAATCAGTCCTACCAAATCGCTCAAGCAGAGCAATACAAATCATAAATTTTCAATAGTTACCAGTGTGATCATATTTTACAATATTATGTAGTAACAGTTAGAAACCCGGGGTAAGTTTTGTAATAAACATTGTACTTTTATAACCACCTACCTACCTTCCGTTTGT
Organism: Hecatera dysodea; assembly: GCA_905332915.2. NCBI lineage: Eukaryota > Metazoa > Arthropoda > Insecta > Lepidoptera > Noctuidae > Hecatera > Hecatera dysodea. The sequence continues at coordinate 4,573,392 of HG995317.1, read as the reverse complement.
AACTCTTTAGGACTCCTTTTGTAACCTTTTATTTTGTTTTGTTACAGTTTCTTTTGTCTTACCATGAAATAATAAACAATCAAGTCACCAATCCAAGTTTTAATATTCAACTACTACCATCCTACACACAGTAGACGAGTTGGGAGGTAGGACAACCTCCCATCTTGTGACCCAGCGTCACAAACAGCTCTTTATATGAACTGTGTTTCGTTATAGATTCATCTGTGATGAATGTGGCGCCAAGTTCGTGACGAAAAGCAACCTGCAGGTACATATCAACTGGGAACATTTCAAGATAAACACGCATCGATGTACGAAGTGCACGAAGGTAAAAACTACTGTAGTATTATATTATCTGTGGTAATAGTTATTTATTATACAAGAGTGCAAAGTTGCTTTTTAACCGCGTGCTCAATTTTGATGACCGAGCAAGCGAAGGATTCTAGAATTGAATCCCGAGTGCAACGAGTGATTCAAAAATTAGAATCCTGAGCGTTAGCGACGGAATCAAAAGAGCACAAGGTGAAAAATCTTTGCACTCGAGTGCAACACGTAACTTTTCATCCCACCTCAGCGAGGAAATGACTAAATGCAAAAAAAAAACACATTTACAATCATAAGATACTTTTTTAATTACCGAATCAAATTCCGAACAATAGAGCACCATAGAGGTAGAAGTAAAAAGGTTTAATAATGTTTCGAATTCACAAACTTCGTGCACACGATGTTCTAAATTCAATTTACTTTATCCACTAGAGGATAAAAACGGCTTTTACTGCAAATCGAAGAGAAAAAATAGTCTTTCCGAGATGGGGGGATGAAAAAACTATTGTACTAGCTCATTCGCTGCTAAGCTTTATGATATAGTGCGGTTTCTGGAGATTTCTGAGGGAAGTTACTTTTTTGTACCTATAGTAGTATAGTATTTAGTGTTATTTGGGTGCATCGTCCTTATATATAATCAACTAGCAGCGCCCCGCGGTTTTACCCGCGTAGTTCCCGTTCCCGTGGGAATATGGGGATAAAATACTCAGGGTGAACGTAGCTTTCTAAAATGAATGTATACAAAATATTGTAAACCTTATGTTTGAAAAGAGTAACTTTTTTTGAGTTTCTTTTTCTCCATAAAACTTTACTTTTTGCGAATGGACAACTAAAGTCACTATAATATTTTTAATTTCAAACTGTTTTGATGTTCAAAATTGCCTGTTAATGGTCTAGTTGAAATAAATTAATTGACTTTGAGTTAGTATCAAACTATCACATTCAGAATAGTACATAGAAAGTTTGTCTTATCATTCCAGGTGTTCAAGAGTCGTAACGCGCTGAACCGCCACGTCACGTACGTACACAACAAAAAGAGGCCTCCTCGCAACAAGATCTGTGACTATTGTGGACGCGCTTTCACTGTGAGTTAATTATAAGTATAAAATTCATTTTGAGATGTTTTTTTTTTATAAAGCAAGCGGCACTCTAGTCTGCTATAGAACTGGCTAATTTTTCAATCTTAATCTAGCACGCTAGTAATCATTTTTTTAATTATTGGATGGGGAATAATCAAAAGACTTCGTTCACTCTGGGAGGAACTCTAGGAGGCAGTAAGAGTCTGACACTCCCTTCCGCTCTGCCCAGAGCGGAAGAAGTCATTTGATGATTTCCACCCTTTAAATAAAAAGGAAAGGTGCGGTGAGGCGAGGTGAGGACAGGAAAGAGCTTTAAAGAAATAGATTGAATTGGCTATCGCATGAAAACACATTTATCTCACAAGTAATACATATTAAACTAAATTAGATTGTTTAATTCAGGCAACCCTAGAAAGGCAGGACAACCAGACAAAACTATAAAGTTTTGTCCACAACAAAGTTATAGGTAGGTCAAAAAGGCCGGAACTGTTTCGAGAAAAGGATGTGCGGCCGTGTCGCTTCGCTGGACTTGGCTTGGGCACTACCGTGCCCCCAGATTATGCATAGTTTGGCGTAAGAATATTCTTACATAAATGACAACAGGGATGTTTCCTGAGGAATAAAAATATGATCCTATTTAGTCCGTCAGTTAGATTATCGAAAAATATTCGACACGTATTGTTTGCTTTATGAAATTTCTAAAAATTGACGAAGATAAAAAGCTTCATAGATCATGAGTGGGGGCTTGTGACATCACGGCGCGCGGCGTGGTAAAAATCGTCGCACGAAGTGACGTCACACGAGTTTTCAACGCACTGTATCGTCTTAGTTTTTTGTTTACGTGAAAAAATAAAAAATACGTGTCCAATATTTTTAGGTCTATCTTAAGGACTAATTAGATTTTTTTAGGCAACTACCCTATTATTTGGTGGATTTTTCGTGATTCGTTTATCATTATCTAGGTATACTAATATTATAAAGCTGAAGAGATTGTTTGTTTGTTTCTTTGAACGCGCTAATCTCAGGAACTACTGGTTCGAATTGAAAAATTCTTTTTGGGTTGAATAGACCATTTATCGAGGAAGGCTTTAGGCTATATATCATCACGCTTAACGGCCAAACCCAATAACCGATCTATCACATACTGGAGATAGAAAAACAAATGAAACAACAGAAAAATCAAGAAAAATTATATAGTTTTTCTGTTGTTTCATTTGTTTTTCTATCTCCAGTATGTGATAGATCGGTTATTGGGTTCGGCCGTAAGCCAATAGGAGCGGAGCAGCGATAAAGAATGTTTTAAAATCGGGGATTCCACAGGGACGAAGTCGCGGGCAGCAGCTAGTCGTAAATATTTTGTATTGTAAAGTGTGTCCATTCATGTGGTAATTTTCTCGTACTTTTCAGACGCAAACAATACTCCAGTCCCACATTAGGACGCACACAGGAGAACGCCCGCTGCACTGCACGCACTGCCCCGCCACGTTCGCGCATTCAGCAGCTCTGTATACTCACAACAAACTATTACATACTCCCAAATAAATGTCCACAAAGTAAAACGTTTTATTTTATTTTGTAACTTAACAAGATGGCTAATACATCTCACTAAACATTATATATGGAAGTTTGTATGTTTGTGCAACAATCATGCAAAAATGGTTGGATTTGGATATTTTGCACACAGATAGTTCGTATCTTGGAATAACATAATACTTTTATACAGGGTACTATTTATCCTTGTAGCAATCACATGGCTCAACGGATATTGAGGAAAAACCGGAATGGATGAACGGCTAAGATTTGCAAGTACTATCCAGTTTACGTTCATTCAATACGATATCACATTCGTTAAGTACTTCTAACATTTGATAGGTAAAATTTCCCCCCTGGACCTCTCCACCATGTCACTTTAAACTTATGATCCACCGCTCGTCTGATAGTCTTTCCACACGCCCCGCTCATTTCAATTTAAGTTTTTGAGCATATTTTAAAGCTACGGTAACATTAGATAAGTTACTTACCTGATGTTTAGTAAATAGTTATTGACTTCATCAAGATTTTGTGATCGTTGGTCTGTGTCATCAGCAAATAACAACATATTTTAAGCAATTGGGGCCAAACCGTTTAAGTAGACTAAGAGGAATGGACCCAATATTGAACCTTGCGGAACGCCCATTGTCATTTCAGACCCTAGTGAGTTTATACCGTTTACATGTACTTTAACCTGTCTGCCTTTCAAGTACGATCTAAGTCAATCAAGGGACGTACCTATTCCTTATCTTTTAATGGTCGAGTTTTAACAAAAGCGCCTCATGGTTAACGCAATCGAACGTCTTCGAGAGGTCGTAAAAAAATCAAATAGCCACCTGAAGAGCTTCCCAAGCGTTAAAGATGATCTTAATAGGGTAACACTGGCGTCACTTGTATAACTCTTAACTACCAGGAGATAAGAATCCTGCAGAACGTTTGTAAACATATTTTTAAACTAGCAGCACCCCACGGTTTCACCCGCGTAGTTCCCGTTCCCGTGGGAATACGGGGATAGTGTAGCGTCCCAACAGTGTTAAGTAGTTTCGGAGCCTATTCAATGCAAACAAACAAAAAATTTATCCTCTTTATAATATTAGAATTAAATTGTATGTATTACAACAATAAAGATGACTTGGATCTTGATTTTATTGAAGTTACCATCAGTATTACCTCAACACATTTTAGGTAAAGGAAACAAATAAAAACCAATATTTTAATACATATTTTATAATTAAAAATTAAAGCGTCAATTACAATAGAACTATACGTAAATGTGCAATTTTATAATACTACAACATATTATTTTATTTATTTTCTTCAATTACTGAACTATACAAAATATTTAAAAAAAAATACTCTTCCACGATTTTGGGAACATATTGCCGAACCGCTGTTAAAAATGGCGGTCATAAATATGAATCAGGGAAACGGGAAGCAAACGGAATACCTAATTGGTGATTCCATCCGACCCAGGGGCTTTCCTGGGTATGAGCCGTCTGATGATATCCTTCATCTAGTCTGTAATGACGGGGGAAGGGGAACCTCGAGGTCTTTGACGGTCCCAAACGTTGTAAAAATATGAAAGACACGACGACTAAAGACTTTTATTAGTCATAAAAAGCTGTTTTTCTATGACAATCAATGATACTTTGCAGAACCCACTCATCAATGGTAACCAATTCGACGATGATAGAGCCTTTCGAGTCGTACCAGAAGATTTTCATCTCAGTGCTAGATTAACGCCTACCATGAAGTACAAAGTTCGACGACCTGCCTCTGTGCTGTTGAGACGTGACACTTGCAGAATACTCGAAACCAAAAAATTGCCATAAAAAAAACACAGTGCTAATGTTACCACTGGTTGTAGTCCACTTGACTGTATTTGTCAAAGTTCGGGTCGATCAGTATAATGGGGTATTTTACTTGTTAAAAAAACATAATTGTATTTTATCCGTCCGTTGGATTTTCAAAAAATACTCGAAACGTATTTTTGTCCATTTCGAAAGTTAAAGAGTGGGGGCTGGTGACGTCACGTCGCTGGTAAACATTGTAGCACGTAGTGACGTCACGCGACTTTTCAACGCACTGAATAGTCTTCATTTTTTTCCGTGTAAAAAGAAAAATACTTGCCTATGGAAATCTATCAGACGGACTAACAAGATTGTTTCAGTAAAATACCCTATTCGCCGTCGGCGTCGTGTCGTGTAGTCGTGAAAATTCCCAGTATAGTGGAATATATTTTTTAAGTCACAGGCATACACACGTTTGTGAGAAACCTTTCAAATGTAATACAATCTTGTTAATGCCAAATTAGCTTGTCTAAACTATCGACAAGCGAATTTGACATTGACAAGACCTTTGAGAAGTAGCAGTAAGGGTGAATTTTCATAGCGTTTATGTTTCAACTGATTTGGAGTTCTTTGTACAAATGATAATTCCAGTCGATAAGTTTTTGCTTCTTTCCTCCAATCGTGAATTTTCGCAATAACTTGAGTATAATCTAAAAACCCATTGCTATACAAACTCTGGTGAGAAATCTTTCAAATGTGATACAGTAAATTATCGAGTAATAATAAAGGACACTGATATTTACACAATTAAACATAAATTAAGTCTAGAAAAACATCTTACAAAATAAATAAAATAGTACTATTTACACAACAAGACAAAAGGACCTAAAGGCAACTGGATTTTGCGGAAGTCATCGCGGCTCTGAAACGCAAAGGGCCAACACCAGCGAGGAACACGGACGGGTTTTAGTCAGTAAGAGTCTGACACTCCCTTCCGCTCCGCCCAGAGCGGGAGAAGTTATTTGATGATTTCCCGTACTAACATGAAAAAAGGTAGATACCGGGACTTAAAAACCATGAATAGTTTTTTTATTATTAGTAAATGTTAAGGACCATCTTATGTCATTATTTCTGTCAATAAATGTCAATAGGTCAATGACCGTTATTTATCTGGTGTCAACCATAGTAGATATACCAATATAGGATTAATTTAATGTCGTTAGAGTTCCATTTCGCCCTCAGAGATCTACTCTTTTTTTCTTCTACATAATTAACAAGCCGATACCGACTTTATCGTAGAGTTATTAGAGTTGTAATACGTCCTCAGAACACCATACTTATCTTCAAAGTTCTTCTACTACAAGATTAACAATTACCAAGCCAAAACCGACTTTATTCAAAACTTATAAGAGTTGAAATTCGTCCCCAGCCCTCTACCACTACTATCCAAGCAAAAACAGACTATACCACGTAAACATTAGAGATTAAATTCGCTCCTGACCTGCACGGCTCACAGTATGGCTTGCGTTTCTGCCCGGTCTCTATCCGGTGCGTCTCCACGTGTTTCCTTAGAGAAGCCTTCCATCTGAAGCTCTTGTCGCAAAACTCACACGAAAATGTCGCTGAAGACTGCTTTGTACTGCGAAAAGAGATAAGTAGGTGTGTGAGGTTCCAGAGTTCGAGAGAGTCACCGCGGCCCTGGAACGCGGTGGGTATTAGGAGGAACACGGGTGGGTTTTTGTCAGTAAGAGTCTGACACTCTCTTCCGCTCCGCCCAGAGCGGGAGAAGTCATTTGATGATTTCCCATACCTACATAAAAAAGGTACCTGGACAAAAAAAACATGAATCTATACTAATATTATAAAGAGGAAAGATTTGTATTTTTGTATGTCATCCTTTTCTGGAAGTCGGTTAAAAAGGCAGGCATTTGATAGTCATCAATGATGACTCATCATCATCTGCCTAGCCTTTTACCCAACTATATTGGGGTCGGTCCCAGACAAGCCGGATTCAGCTGAATACCAGTATTTTACGTGAAGCGGCTGCCTACCAGACCTCCACAACCCATTAACTGGGGAACACGGTACTTCTTGGCAAGACTGGTGTCAGATTTTCTGGCTTCTGACAATCCGCAACGACTGCCAAAGATCTACAAATGACAACGGCTTAAAGTGCTCTCCGAGGCATTGAGGAAACTCGGTATAGATGGCCACCCATCCACAGACCAACCTTGGCAATCGTTGCTTAACCTTCAAGATCGAGCCGTGCGGCTGTTAGTCTTTAGCCACGCGCTCCTCACTTTTTACCTACTACTATGTATATTTTCAAAATTACATAGTTCTAGTTTTGGGCTGAGTGGGCGGCTTAACGTGCTTTCCGAGGCACGGAGAAGTCTCGTTATGTTAAGACGGTCACCCATCCACAGACCAACCTCGGCAAGCGTTGCTTAACCTCGAAGATCGACCCGTGCGGCTGTTATAATTTAGCCACGAGCTCCTCAGGCATTTGATAGTAATGTATTGTTTACCCATTATCCTCCGTGTGGTCTGCATCATCGATCGTGCCACCATTCTGATGATGATTCTGAACATCAATCTCGATCGGCGGTCTACGAACAAAATAATTAAGATTTATTCAAAACCAAGATAAATATTGTTGGGCTTGGGGATCGTGACAGTGACAGCCGCCGATTAAATAACCAAAATGCTATGGCAACTTGGAACGAAACTAAAATTCCATTTTTGTTTTGTTTAAAACAGCGCCATCTATCAAACGGTTAAGGGAAACAAATTGCTGTTTTATTTTTGTTTGTGTAGTACATATCGCACACTTAGAATGAAAGAGACCTAACAAAAAAAAATGCAATTTTTGGCAAGTAACCAAGAATTAGAAAAAGTTTTGGGTAAAAAAATAACAAATATCTTCCGAGACCTATGTCCATTTCCCGATTATATTTCGGAGTCTTTTTCATCACTGGGTTTTAGAGTATGTTTATTACGTTCAGTTTATAGCAAAATTTTATAAGTAACAGGAATTTTGAGCCCTTTTCATTCTGAGAGTGCGATATGTATGTCCTATATACCTAGCTGACACACTAATCTCTCATACAATATACATAAGATCCTTATGGATCGGACAGTGTAGCAGCTGTAGGTATACACCTAGCCATTAGAGATGAGCGTTGAATCAACGAAATAGTTGAATCAATCGTTAATCTCCGTTAACGTATTAAACGTTTATGAATCAACTAATTGAATTGGTCAACGACGTTTATAAAGTTAACTCGTGCGTCTCGTTCAATAATCGTTAACGCAAACGCAACTAAATGAGCAAATTAAAAAACTAAAGTTGAAAATAACGTTATAGATTGCGAGCGACAGACATTTCATAGAATTTGAACTCTAAATAACGTGTTGCAGAGTTGATTTTAGAAAGATTTATTTTAAGGATAGTTTTAAGTTACAAGTTGACATTTATAGTAAGTTAACTCGTTGACGAATTTAACTAGTTGATTAACCATTTGACAAAGGTAAATCAACGTTAACGGAAAGACCGTCAACGACCCATCACTACTAGCTATACATTTACATAAATAAATTAGTTCCCTTAACTAAAAACTAGAGGGCGCTGTGTTCAACCTCTAAAAATAAGGTAGAGTTGCCTGTCTATTGCCAGTATACTATTGTAGTATTTGATAACCACTAACCAGTAACGGCTAGGCTTTCTAGGAGCGAGTACGCCGCATGGCATTTCATACAAATTTTCAAGTCACTATTTTGCGAAATGACTGTTCCGATTTTAATGAAACTTCACACATATAAGCAGGATACATAGGTCTAAAAATTTAGTTACAAACATTTTCGAAATGTCTTATTTAAAAAAAAAGATAACTGGAAATTGATGTTTGCATGGACAATTTAAAATGAGTCCAATTTAACTGTAACACTATTTATTGAAAATGTTTTCAACTAACATTAAAATCGGTTTAGTCATTGCGGAAAATAACGACTCGAAAATTTGTATGAATGCCGTTTGGCGTATACGCTCTTAACACGAGCGAAGTCGCAGTTAAAAGCTAGTATGCTCTGCTTACCCATGATAGTGCACCATTTCATAGTGTTTGATAACTGCTCTTTTATTGCTACATCGTTCCGTACATGAGGTGCACTCGTAACGGCGTGTGTGTTTGTTCGTGTGATAATTATATGACACTTCAGAGGCAAACGAACACTCGCATATTTCACATTTGAAGTTTTTTGAGTTCTGTGAAGAAAATAACACATTGTAACTAGAGCATAAACGCATCGGCGCACCCCCCACGCCAAGCCACAAGTTCATTGTACTTGATCGTACTGCGGGCGTACCATGAGGTGTTAAAACGTGAGTCTTCCGAGCGAGAAAGAGGGACAGAGTTATACACCCTATATAGCTCCATCCCTTTTTCTCGCTCGGAAGACTCACGTTTTAAGACGTCATGGTACGCCCGCTGCTCGTCACGTATTTGTGACATTGGCGCAGTACAAAATTACTGATGAAATGTGAGGGTATTTTACACTTTTGCTTACAAATAATTTTCGCTAACATAAATTATATACTACGTGTATCAGAATAAAGCAATCCCTCTTAAGGGGTCATTGCACTCATCATTATGCTCTACTTTTACTAATATACAAACACAGAAATCGCGAATAAAATAATCAGCTGTTCAGTACATTTTGTCGAGTTATGTACACATAAATGTGTATAGGGCAGTCGACTTTTAACCGATTTAAGATTCACGAAAATCGGTCGAGCCGTTTCGGAGGAGTTCAACCACAAAAACCGTGACACGAGAATTTTATATATAAGATAGAAAAATTAGGGCGATGATAACCCAGTGGGTAGGATCGCGCCGGGCCATATGATGATCCCAGATCCCATATACCAAACGAAATATTGCTGAAGTAATCACCTCTCGGATCCCCCCATCCCCCATGTCATCAAGAATAAGCAAAAATCAAAGAACCCCTCGCCCCCCTTTACTGCTTACGTAATACTGGAATGGCCCCTTTGCACGCTATGCGAAGTTAGAAAGGGTCGCTAAGATTATGTAATAAGGTAGTTGCCTAAAACATCTAATTAGTCCATAAGATAGACCTCCCAAAAATATTGGAGACGTATTTTTTATTTTTTCACGTAAACAAAAAACGAAAACGATACAGTGCGCTGAAAACTCGTGTGACGTCACTTCGTGCGACGATTTTTACCACGCCGTGATGTCACAAGCCCCACTCATGATCTTTGAAGCTTTTCTTCGTCAATTTTTAGAGATTTCATAAAGCAAAAAATACGTATCGAATATTTTTCGATAATCTAACTGACGGACTAAATAGGATCATATTTTTATTCCTCAGGAAACATCCCTATTATCTTGTACACTTACCAATTCATGCTTTACAGTAACATGGTCCTTTAAATCCTCAGCATTAGGAAAAGATAAAATACATCTTTCGCATCGAAACATGGCGTTAACATAATCTTCTTTCAACATAGCCAGTCTTCTTTCTTCTGCCAATTCTTCTCTACTCAACTCTATCTCTTTATACAGCTGTACTTCTTTCCTCTTCCTCTTTTTCTTCTTTTTAATGGTACTTAACAAAATTCTGTTTATTTTGTTCTTTTTTTTTACTGGAACGTTTACTGTTTTCTCGTCTTCAGAGTTTGTATCAGCACTAAAGTTATTTTCGTTGATGTTTTCTGGCGAGTTCTGTTGTTCCTCGTTGTCTGTGCTTACTATTTGGAATGATTGTTGTTGTTGTTGTTCGTTGTTTTTGTTGTTTTGTATGGAAAAGTTGTGTAGCTTTTGTGTTGATAGTCTTGGTGCTGGTTTGAGCTTCGATAGGTTTGTGTTCTGTAAGAGAAAACTTAAATATAGGTACTTATTTTCAATACTATACAATGTGTATCAGAATAAACGCAAAACCTCTTAAGGGGTCATTGTACTCATCATTATGAACAACTTTTACTATGGGACCAACCACGAAATCGCTAAAAAAATATCAGCTGTTCAATACTTTTTGTTGAGTTACGCGCAGAACAATGTAGGGCGGCAATTTTTTGTTTATGAAATTAAAATTAAAAAGAATTATGAAACCTACCTGTTTAATATAATCATAGAACAAAGAGTATGAGGTTTTCACTTGTTGCTTAAACTTGGCGAAGCTGTTCATCCGGGCGTCACATTCCCAGCACAACCACACCGGTATACTGTCCCCTTCTGTAAACTGGGAAAACGATAAATTATTAAGACACAAGTGATGATTTATTTTAAATGGTAAATCTATACTTAATATTATAAAGCTGAAGAGTTTGTTTGTTTGTTTGTTTGAACGCGCTAATCTCAGGAACTACTGGTTCGAATTGAAAAATTATTTTTGGGTTGAATAGACCATTTATCGAGGAAGGCTTTAGGCTATATATCATCACGCTTAAGTCAATAGGAGCGGAGCAGGGATAAAGAATGTTTTAAAATCGGGGATTCCACGGGGACGAAGTCGCGGACAGAAGCTAGTCTTATATATAAAATTCTCGTGTCACGGTGTTTGTGGTTGAACTCCTCCGCAACGGCTTGACCGATTTTTATGAAATTTTATTTGCATATTCAGTAGGTCTGAGAATCGGCTACTAGCCATTTTTTAAACCCCTAAATGATAAAGGGGAACCCCATCCCCCTTTTTTATTTTATATGACATAACAACGTTTGCTGGGTCAGCTAGTCATATATAAAATTCTAGTATCACTTGGTGCTTGTAGTTGAACTCCTACGAAACGGCTCGACCGATTTTCTTGAATCTTAGCGTGAATATCGGCTAGGGTGGCGAATCGAACAAATCCTATTTTTCATGCCCCTAGATTTTTTATTTTATGTGACAAAATACCCCAAGATCTAATCCAATCACAGTATATATAACTACTGTTTAAACAATGAGGATGTGACACAGGTCACATACTGAGCAAGTCAGCGATAGCACCAACCAACATACTTCTGAATGTCCACAAAGGAGACAGATTGTAGTAAACAAAGAACAAAAAAAAATGTATTTGGCAAAATGACGTTTGCCGGGTCAGCTAGTGTGGACATAAAAGACGCATCAGGGTAGCCAGAGAACCGTCATGGTCATCATCCCCAGGGAAGACCTAAGAAATACTGGTGTAAAAAATTTGAAAATGAAAATAATATATCTAGTTTTAATTTCCGCGAATATTAGTGGGTTGCAGGTATGCACCTCCCTCCCGCCCGCTATATTATGCACATGCAAGATTACAAGGCAAATGCAAGGATTTTAAGCACATGCAAACTAGAATATATTATTTTCATTTTCAAATTTAAAATGGATTTCCGCAAAGTAATGCGTAACTCAATCATTTTTTTTTTTTTTTAAATACTGGTGTGATGACTTGGAGGTGTTAATGGCGCATTGGACGGAATGGTCAACACACCTGGAAGAGTGGAAGGCTATGCCCAGCAGTGGGACAATATATGTTGAAGATAAAACAATAAACATGGAAAGAAAATTATTCTACATTGGTTGACAATGTCCTGTAGTTAAAGACTATTTTTTTAAAGAGTACCTGTGAGGTTTCTTGCTCTGTCATACTCCATAAGAAAGAACTAACTTTAACCTTGCACCAGGGGATTTTTTTTTTAAATTTTTTTGGAATTGAATATGAATTGAAAGTAGGTATTTTTGATTGTCTGTGGGGTTTTTCCTAAGATTTGATCTATACTGTCACTAGTAAAGTTAGTATAAAAAATAATTTTACTGGTCGTTAGTCTCCATAAAGCTCATAAACAGCATGACCGGTTTTGTTTGTTATTTACGTTGTGAGGGCGAGGTGAAGCCTGGGCGGGTACTTAATTTTAAATAAAACCAAGATGAACTACGAAATTTTCTAAATGAAAAATTTATAAGGCTGAACCAATCTAGTGTCACCGAATTCCTCAAATTCGATAACTTTAATTATATTTTGAAATAACTATTTTATCACTAAAAATATAAAACGTTTAAAATGTTGTTTTAAATGTTTATTAGAATTCGGGTTGCGCGAGGCCCCTGCCTCCAAACCAAAAATTTGAAGACATGTGACATTCACCAACCTGCACTGGGCCCACGTGGTGGATTATGGCCCATTCCCTCTCCTAGAGAGGAGGCCTGTGTTCCAGCAGTGGGAACATTAAAAAAAGGCTGATTATGAGGCCCCTGCCAGCGCGAGGCCCTGGGCGGTTGCCTTGCTTGCCACCCTCTAAAGCCGCCACTGCCCTGCACTACTGTTTTTACTTATTGACTTAATCTACTCTGTACAATGTCTATATATATATACATTAATTAGATTTATGATTTCCATCCGTCTGTTTTAATTCAAGTTCTTAAAACTTAACAGACAGACGTGTTGCTGTCACTACATATGTATTCAGTGGTTAGTAATTAGACTCGCCTCGTAATAGGTGGGCCTAACAACACGACTGCTTACCCTTCAGAGATGTAGGCGTGATGCTATGACGATAAATCAATACTTAATAAAATTGTGCAATGGCCCATGATTGATGAGTTTAAGAAAACAATTATCAATTTATCACTTAATAGATAATTGTTTGGTTGAAAGTAGGTGTCTGAACTATAGAAATATTGTTGTCGTTGGTCTGGAAACACATTGAGGGTCATAAAAGTGTGAACTTACAGATTCTTCGCTTATAAGTTGCCTAAAAGATTGTTTCTTCCAATATTCAACTAGAAGTATCATTTTCCGGTCAGAGTTTAGGCAACCACAACAAATTATATTATCTTCGGAATCCATTATAATTTTTGTAACAGGTGGCCAAGTATTCATTCAATCTTCATTCAGAAATCATAAATAAATAATAAAAAAACAAAGTGTTTTGCGCGAAAGGGTACGCTACGGCCATTATTGTCCAAATGTCAAATACGTTTAATTAATGGTTTTTCACTGAAGTGGAAATATCAGTTTTAGATTTTTAGGGATACTTTAAATATAAATATACATTTTAAATCATTTAATAAATTTTCTACTTTTAGTATCAAGCAACTTTTTAAATAATATGTACTAGGCAATAATAAATATACACTAGAAATAATTTCTTAATCATATTGAACGAAACGTCGTCTTTTTTAACGTTCCAATAAACGAACGCTCGTAAAACTCGAAATCATCTGAATTCTCCCAAAAAAGGTAAAATACGAAGAAATGAAAACTATTTATTTACTATTAAATGTGATTAAATATACTTTCGATAAATTTAGAGAAAAATAATTAAAAAAAAAAAAACTCGAAGATAAAAATCTAGCAAAAGTGAAAAGAAACGTTTGATATTTACAATTTTTCAGCTGACACTGACAGTCTTACTCAGTCTTACTAGAATGTTTGCAAAGAGTTGTTTTGCGAATTTATTTTACAATAATAAATTAAAATGACGTCGTTTTTACATTTAAACGTTCAAGATTATGTTTTAGTTTGTATTTGCTGCACGTCCCAAAGTGATGTTTTGTTAAAGTTTAGTTCATGTAAGCACACTGGATTTTTGGCGAATTATGTTACATCGGAAGTAAGTAACTTTTAAGTGCTAATTGTAACTGAATTGAACAATATTTTTACTTACTTTGAGCTCATTTACATGATTAATTCATAGGTAAGCAAGAGGCAAAGGCGTCATAAATCGATTTGTGTAGATAAACTTAATGGCGGCTACTAAGCTCTCTTTTCGCTGCGCAAGTGCGCAGTACCCCATACATAACGACGCTGTCGCAGCAATTTACTTTTACGCACCGTCTGGTCTCGTATCCCGAGCCGTCATTAAGTTTGTATCTACCTGTACACAGAATTTGCTTGGGGTGAGGCAAAATAAACTAACATACTTGGCTCTTGTTTTCCTGGGGTTCTGATATCATAGAATAGGTTTTATAATGACCTTTTATGTCTTATGCGGAAAAGTGATTAAGCAGGATACAGGAGCAAGCAAAGAGAACCTAAAACTTAGCATTCTGATAAGTTTTTGTTTTAAACAGGAACACATAATGTAAATATCTGATACCTACATTGTTTGCTTGTGTAGAAGTATTTTCGGAATTTTAGTGCAAATGAGTTTTGGCACCTTTAGTTTAGTTCCTGAGATTAGCGTGTTCAAGCAAACAAACAAACTCTTCAGCTTTAGATATTAGTATAGATATATTAAATTAATTTTTGTATACCAAAAATTGTAAAACTTTTATTTGAAAAGAGTAACTATGAGATTTCTTGTCAGTTCTTCTCCATAAGAACCTTTGTGAATAGACACTACAGTCACTTTATTATTTATATATTATTTTAACTGCAAATGATGCCATTTGATAAATGAAATTCATTAAATAAAAATGTTGATTTGACTTTGTCAGTGACACCTTCCAACACCGAATTGCACATTTACAAGTGTTAAAGTGCATAATACCTACATAGATATTTTAGAAAAAAAATAGCTTGATTTTGAGTATCAATATAATAATGTTATTACATATTTATATACAGAATATAAGCAAAGTACTGGGAGACACGGTATTTGGGGCCATCCATAAATTACCTCACACGAATTTCATGATTTTTGCGATTATAATATTACTAAAATATAAAACACAAAAATAGGGACGATTCCTTGGTAAAAATATGATTCAATTTAATCCTACAATTAGATTATTTAAAAAAAAATGGACACATATATTTTTCGCTTTATCATATCAATAAAAATGCATCAAAGTTCAGGAGTGTAGGCTTGTGATGTCACAGCCAGGTAAAAAGTATACCGAGGCCATGTGGAATTTTAGCGTCGTTTTTGTTAACTTGACAAAAGAAAAAAAAATACGTTACCAATAATTTCTTGATAATCTGTGGTCAATTTGTTTTGAAACTGAATAAGCGCCATCTGGTGAAAACAACGGAAAACCTTTTTTTTTTCTCCATACAATTTGACATTAGCGAACGTTTAAATTAACGCGCTTGATTACGTTCAAAAACTCTCACTACGTCCTCTGATTAAAAATAATTCATTTTTGTAACCTGTCTTATTCACTTTTTTTTGTTACAATACTTTACATACCTCACCTTCTTTTTTTAGATGGACTTGAAAAATACTTACATTTGCAACATTTGCCATAACATGCTGAAAAAAATAGAAGCTTTCAAACAGCAAGTTGAAGAGAGCACAGCTTTGCTTCTGAAACAGGTAAGAAAAACCAGAACACTATCAAATAACAGAACCTCCTTTTTGGAAGCCAGTTGAAATCTACAAATAAGGTCGAATAGAACACTGCGTCCTAACCTCTGTCTGACGCAGGTACTAACAGGATACAGACGTTTTGGGAGCTATCACTTCCGGATTCGGTGGAAAGACAGGCCTGGGTGTCAAAACTGTGGGAATAGCCCCGAGGACACGGTGGAAATCTGCCCTGCTTGGGCGGGGAACGCCGCGTCTTCGTCGAGGCGATCGGCGGCCGCGGCAATCTCCCGCTTCCGGCCTTGGTTCAATCCTTGGTCCGGTGCCATAGGGCATTGGAGCCAGTCACCTCCTGCGAAGCAGTACTGCTAGCGAAGGAAGAGATGGACCACGTGAAGGAGAGGAGTCGCAGGACGATTCTCGGCATCCGGAGGCGACTGCGGCTGCGGACGGCGAGTTTTTGGTGGCTCGCCGTCTGATAACAACTAGTTGTCGTACTACGAAGTGCCAATGCTATCATGATTCGTGTGAGGGAAAGGGATAGTGCTATTCGTCTTGTGTAACTCCGTCTCTCTCTGACACAGGAATCATGATGGATTTAAGACGTCATGGTTCGCCCGCAGGCCCGGCTCAACGGCGCATTGTTTTCCACTCTCACCTCAAAGATATGTCAGATCATGGTAGTAGAGTAGTTGTAAAGGACATTAAAAGGATGGGAAATCATCAAATGACTTCTACAATTCTCGGCGAAGCTGAAATGCCAGACTCTTACTGACTAAAGACCACCCGTGTTCCTCCTAGCGCCCGACGCATTCCAGGGCCGCGGTGACTCTTTCAAACAAATTCCGTAACCCTACTTACCCGTTTGTTCATCAGACGTGATGGCACACTATCTAAAACTTCTTCCACAGATACCAGTCTTAAAGATAAACAAACTTCACAACTTTCAACGCTCGCCAATAGAAATTGACGGCGTTTCGGTGTCGGAAATAGAAGTAGAAGTCAAACTGGAACCGATGGATCCTGAGTGTTCAGAAGTTGACAATGTGGCTCCGAAGGTTGAGCAGGAATCTACGAACAATAAGCCTGAAACTGTGAAGGAGTTAAAGAATGAGAAAAAACCGAAGGAGAACAAGAAAAAGGTGATGAAGAATGAGTCTAAGAAGGTGCAAAATGAGTCGAAGTAGGTATCTTCAATGTCAGTGGCGTGCAGTGGTTCGAGTTAGGGTAGGCCAGAGAAGGTTTCCAAATAAATTTTAAAAAATAACCACTTTATTCAGGGTTGATTTTTAATTAAATGAGTTTTTTTTGTTTTTTTAAATAACCTATTTAAAAAAAAAAAGCAAATAAAAATAACACCACATTTCAACCCTGAATAATGTGGTGCGTTTTTTTTGGTCATTTTCTCTGGCCTACCTTAACTCGAACCACTGCACGCCACTGTTCAATGTCCATAGTAACTCTATTTGACAATCATACAAATATTTGTTCCGTGCGGGAATCGAACCCACGACACGCAGCGCAGCAGCCAATCGCTCAACCACTGTGCCAACCGTGTCGTCAAGTCAAGGCAATATATTAAATTGTTTAGGATCGAGCATTAATAAAAATAAAAAAAACTATTTTTTTACGAAGTTTGAATGCTTTGCATCGTCAGTTTTTGCATAATTATTCATACACATTCCGTGTATGAATAATTATGCAAAAACTGACGATATATCGATATTTTTCATTCGATAATCATCGATACTGTTTAAAATTTAATGGCATAGCATGGCATTATTTGCAGGGATGGGCAATTGAAAAAATATATCGATATTATCGTATCGAAAAAAATATATCGTAATTATCGTATCGAAAATAATATATCGATAATATCGTATCGATATATTTTTTTCACTTGCCCATCCCTACCACAAAGCTCGAACCTAATCACATAATTTATTCCACAGGTGCGAAGGAAATATCGGAGTCGTGATACTTACAGACAAAGAGGTCGCAGAAGAAAGGGAGCGCATGGCTAAAAACGAAGCGTACTTGAAACTGCCTTACAAATGTGAAGACTGCATTGTCGGCTTCGAACGCGAGTTGTCTCTGGCCAGCCATATTGAGAAGAGACATAGGAAGGTGGGATATTACATTTTTAACCCCCGACGCTAAAAGAGGGGTGTTATAAGTTTGACGTGTCTGTCTGTCTGTGGCTCCGTGGCTCGCGAACAGATGAAGCGATTTCAATTTAGTTTTTTTTTTGTATGAAAGGTGAGTTACGGGCGAGTGTTCTTAGACATGTTTGATGAAAATCGGTTGAGCCGTTTAAAAGCTGTGGGGGGTGAAAGCGGGGAAGAATAACTGAATGTCTGCAAATATACTCGAGTGGGGTCTCAAATGAAAGCGCACTGAAAGAGAATATTGATGATGACTTAATCGAGAGTGTTCTTATAAGTATGTACCTATACAAAGTAAGTATAAAATAAAAAAATAAATTAAAAAATTTAAAAACCCCCGACACAAAAACCTAAGGTCCATACTTGGGTACTTAAAGATTGAGTTTTTTTTAGTTTTTAAAGGAAACTCTAGGCTTTTGTATCGGGAGTTTTTTTTTTTAATTTTTTTACCTTCTGCCCACAGCTTCGTTCGCGTGAAATAGTTATTAAACATTAATTTGTGCTCCGCTCCTATTGGTCTTAGCGTGATGTTTTATAGCCTACTAGCACCGCCCCGCGGTTTCACCCGCGTTGTTCCCGTTCCCGTGGTAATACGGAGATAAAAGACAGTCCACAATAACGTAGCTTTCTATTGGTGAAACAATTATGAAAATCGGTTCAGTAGATCCAGAGATTACCCCTTACAACGTCACAAACTCACAACCTCACAAACGTTACCTCTTTATAATATTAGTATAGACTAGCAGGCACAGGGCCTCAAGTCTTCTATTACAATAGTGTCAGAATGGTCTATCATTGATTTCATAATGGTTGATTTTGACAAGTTTGGTAATCTACTGATATAGAAGCGTCATTATGACTTTCCAATGGTTAACCACACTGACTGACACTCCATTGAAAGAAATGGCATAGAATTGTAATCTCGTACATAATGACAAATGAATGACAGACGTATGCGGTAATCTGCTAAACTTTTGACAGTTCCTTTGATCAGCGACCTACCATTAGAACGTCGTTGTGCAGTCATTGCTTTTAATAGCTCGGTTATCAAAAAATATTACATGACCATTGACCGACCAATGATCGACCATTATGAATTTAGCAGATTACGAACTTTTAGCAAAATGACAGTGGGATCGTGTTGGAATGACGAATTTATACAAATAACAGAGTTGGGGCCCAGGTCTAATGATTCAGCCAGACGGTCGCCATAGGAACTGCTAAAAAAACAAGATAGCACCTTTTCGTTCTGCTAGGGTTGCGGATTTTGCTCAAAACAGTCACCGCGGCCCTGGAACGCGGCGGGCATTAGGAGGATCGAGGGTGAGTTTTAGTCAGTAAGAGTCTGACACTCCCTTCCGCTCCGCCCAGAGCGGGAGAAGTCATTTGATGACTCCCATCCATAAAAATATTTATATTACATTTGGACTCATTATATATGACAAGTTATAGTGCATCTTTATTGTTGAATATATATAAATCAAAAGTGACTGACTGACTGACATAGTGATCTATCAACGCACAGCCCAAACCACTGAACGGATCGGGCTGAAATTTGATTAATTGAAGGATTTTGATTAATTCTATCCCCAAAGGGATAAAATAGGAGATGAAACTTTGTATGAAACTTTGTCAATTTTAAATCGATTGGGCTGAGAGTTTCAAAATCGGGGGTAAAGTAACTATTCCACGCGGACGAAGTCGCGGGCAGAAGCTAGTTTGGAACATAAAACTTTTTGTTTAATATTATTCCTTTTTTTTCAGATTGAAAATAGCTTCGAATGTAAAATTTGCAAGTCGGTGTCAGGAAATAAATTGTCAGCTAGTCAACACACAAAAACGCACATTAGAAGGTAATAAACGACTAAAACTTGAATTTATAAATAAGCAAAGCATAATCAGCCTTTTAATGTCCCACTGCTGGGACACAGGCCTCCTCTCTAGGAGAGGGAATGGGCCGTAATCCAGCACGCGGGCCCAGTGCGGGTTGGTGAATGTCACATGTCTTCGAATTTCTGGTTATAGGACATGCCGGTTTCCTCACGATGTTTTCTTTCGCCGTTTTGTGAGCAGTGGTGATGAAATTAATTACACAAAGTAATGCGCCTGGCTGGGTTTGAACCCTTTTTTTTTTTTGGATGGGAAATCATCAAATGATTTCTCCCGCTCTGGGCGGAGCGGAAGGAAGTGTCAGACTCTTACTGACTAAAACCCACCCGTGTTCCTGCTTGTGCCCGTTGCGTTCCAGGGCCGCGGTGACTCTTTCGAACAAATTCCGCAACCCTAGCAGGCACTGACCCTATGGGGCCCCGTCTTCTATGCTGACGGCTCTTTGAGGCGCGTGTGGAACACTCGGCGCCGTCGACTCGGGCCTGGTTGCTATCGGACGGCGAGCCACCCATAGCTCGCCATCCGCAGGCCCGCGCCTACGGTGGCCGGGAATCGCCCTGCGTTTCCCGACGCCCGGGGCATCTCCTCCTGTTGCGGCGGCTGGAGAGAGGGGCCTCTCTCTCTCGCACGCGCTCCGCCTCCTCCTTCGCTAGCATTACTGCTTCGCAGAAGGAGGCGGCCGCCTCCTATGCCTCCTCACTCCCGACCATGGCTTGAACCAGGGCCGGACGTGAGAGGTCGCCGCCGCCGATCGCCTCGATGAGGACACGGCGGTGCTCCGCCCAGGCAGGGTAGACCTCCACCGTGTGCTCCACCGTGTCCTCCGGGCGATCCACACAGTGTTGACACCCGGACGTGTCCTCCCGCTGGATCCGACACAGGTGCCTCTCGACACAGCCGTGTCCGGTGAGCACCTGCGTCTGGCGGAAGGTGAGGACGCCGTGGCGTCTCTCTAGCCACTCCTCAAAGAGGGGACTTATCGCCGCAATGGCGGCGTGCCCAGGCTGGGTTTGAACCCGCGACCTACAACTCGTAAGTCGGGGACGTTACCACTCGGCCACCACTGCTCTGCACTGAATTTATAAATGTTCGTTCAAAAGTCTCTCTAATGCGAGCGGCGCATGTGTTTCATAATTTGGGTCCGTCATTTGCTCAACTGCCACGATTTATTTTAATAATTTGTTCTTTTTATTATTATTTTCCTCCGGACGCTTTTGTCATGGACGTCTTTCTACATCAGTTCAGTTCAGTTCATTTATTCATAAAAACAATTTACATTGTGTTGAATATACACACGTGCAATTTACATATAATACAGAAATATGAATTATTAATTTGGTTCCAAGAAAATTCAGGTATACAGCTAAAAACAGTTTTAAAAATAAGTGGAACATTTAAATATACATAATGTCAAATATTCTTAAAATATAATGTCAAGCAATTTTCAATATACATACAATGTCATCTATGTGTATATACATACACACATCGTCCTCACATATAGGAATAATATCAACAAGAACAATGTATCCACAACTTTGTGACAATTTATTGATTTAAAAGAGTGTCCGTGGAGTTTCTTGCACGTTCTTCTCCATACAGACCTTTTTTTTTTTTTTGGATGGGAAATCATCAAATGACTTCTCCCGCTCTGGGCGGAGCGGAAGGGAGTGTCAGACTCTTACTGACTAAAACCCACCCATGTTCCTGCTTGTGCCCTTTGCGTTCCAGGGCCGCGGTGACTCTTTCGAACAAATTCCGCAACCCTAGCAGGCACTGACCCTATGGGGCCCCGTCTTCTTTGCTGACGGCTCTTTGAGGCGCGCGTGGAACACTCGGCGCCGTCGACTCGGGCCTGGTTGCTATCGGACGGCGAGCCACCCATAGCTCGCCATCCGCAGGCCCGCGCCTACGGTGGCCGGGAATCGCCCTGCGTTTCCCGACGCCCGGGGCGTCTTCTCCTGTTGCGGCGGCTGGAGCGAGGAGCTTCCTTCTCTCGCACGCGCTCCGCCTCCACCTTCGCTAGCATTACTGCTTCGCAGAAGGAGGCGACGGCCTCCCATGCCTCCTCACTCCCGACCATGGTTTGAACCAGGGCCGGACGCGAGAGATCGCCGCCGCCGATCGCCTCGACGAGGACACGGCGGTGCCCCGCCCAGGCAGGGCAGATCTCCACCGTGTGCTCCACCGTGTCCTCCGGGCGATCCAAACAGTGCTGACACCCGGACGTGTCCTCCCGCTGGATCCGACACAGGTACCTCCCGAAACAGCCGTGTCCGGTGAGCACCTACGTCAGGCGGAAGGTGAGGACGCCGTGGCGTCTCTCTAACCACTCCTCAAAGAGGGGACTTATCGCCGCAATGGCGGCGTGCCCAGCGCTGGGTTGCAGCAGTCGCTGCCTCCATACCTCCGTGAGATCCCGCCGGAGCTCCGTCCGTTGCGCAGCAATCTGCCGCGGCAGCAGAGTTTCACCCCGGCTTAGCGCCTCCACGCGCAACGCGTAGACGTGCGCGAGGGCTCTCGCCTCAAGATCCCACGGCAGCAATCCGGCAAGGAGGTTCGCCGTCTTGCCGGAGACCGTGCGGTATCCCCGGATCAGCCGGATGGCCATGACCCTCTGGGCCGAGACCAGGTGGCGCGCTGGCAGTCGCCTCAGCGACAGCGCCCACACCGGGGCCCCGTAAAGGGCCATGGACCGCACGATCCCCGCGTACAGCCTCCGGCAGCTCCATACAGACCTACGCTTTGGGACGTGCAAATAGCTTCATCTCTTTGACTGACCGACCTTGAATATTCAAAACAGCCTATAAATGTTTTGATTGAAATAAATGCTTTGAGTTTGAGTTTTAATCAAGATAATTTCAATTTATCGCCACCCATTCAAGTATCGTCTTTATTGTTGTATATTTTAGGTTGATTTTTAGTGACCATTTGCATTAAAACACACACTTTTAAATCATAATCCATTCATTTTGCTTTGTCGCACTTGGGTAAAAATCCCTAAAATACGTATGGGTTGACTTTTCTTTTCTGGATGGTAAATCATCAAATGACTTCTCCTGCTCTGGGCGGAGCGGAAGGGAGTGTCAGACTCTTACTGACTAAAACCCACCCGTGATCCTCCTAATGCCCGCCGCGTTCCAGCACCGCGGTGACTCTTTCAAACAAATTCCTCAACCCTAGCAGGCACTAGCCCTATAGGGCCCCATCTTTTTTGACAGCTCTTTGACACGCGCGCGTGACACATTTTGTTTTAACGGTTTTGCCAACCTTAAAAAAAAAACTTGTCTATGAAAACTTCGTCTATTTTTTTTTTCTTAAAATTCATATTCTTCTAGACTGGAGTGCATGATATGCCGGAAGAGGTACAACCGTATGCAGTCCGCAGTCCAGCACTATGACGAACAGCACGCTCCCGCAGGCGCCGCCATACAACAAGGATATTCTTGCACGGAATGCAGTTTTACTAGCAAGTGAGTAAGCGCGTATTTTGCGTGCAGGTGGGACAAATGTCGCCATGTTCCGGAGCGAGGAGGCATGGGAAGCGGTCGCCTCCTTCTGCGAAGCAGTAATGCTAGCGAAGGAGGAGGCGGAACGCGTGCGGGAGAGGGAAACCTCACGCCCCAGCCGCCGCAACAGAAGGAGACGCCCCGGGCGTCGGGAAACGCAGGGCGATTCCCGGCCACCTACTGCGCGGGCCTGCGGATGGCGAGCTATGGGTGGCTCGCCGTCCGATAGCAACCAGGCCTGAATAGACGGCGCGTCGAGTTCCACGCGCGCCTCAAAGAGCCTTCAGCAAAGAAGTCGGGGCCCCATAGGGTCAGTGCCTGCTAGGGTGCAGGAATTTGTTAGAAAGAGTCACCGCAGCCCTGGAACGCAAAGGGCACAAGAAGGATCACGGGTGGGTTTTAGTCAGTAAGAGTCTGACACTCCTTTCCGCTCCGCCCAGAGCGGGAGAAGTCATTTGATGATTTCCCATCCAGAAAAAATAAATAAAAAAAAGGTGGGACAAATGTGTCATTCGATCCACCTCAGCTTCCCTAGGAAGGCCAGCAACGCCTTCATGTTACTAACTATCTTACAGACGGTACCTGGGTTTCCGAAGTACTTAGCCCCGTGATCCGCGACTACGGGGCAGCTTAGAAGCAGATGTGCTGCTGTCTCATCCTCATCCATGGAAGCTCATCAGGGTATAATACTTAAAAAGTTTTTTAAAGCCAGCTGTTACGTCCAACTGTTCTAGACGTTCATGGTTCTAAATGATTTCGCAAGTATGCTTCATCACCGTTAACAGCTTAGGTTCGAACAGTAGGATTACTGCAGAGTCCTGTGGAATACACGGCGTTCGCTACTGGTTGATACCGAATACCGCTTAGGTCTGAAAAGGCCTTAACACGTTAGTCACGGTACCCAAGGCGAGTCTGGTGTCAGGTTTTCTAGCTTCTAGCAAATCCGTAATGAAGGCCAAAGATCTACAAATGATGGTCGGGGCCAACTTACTGAAAGGGTTACTTCCGTGAAGTAGATCGAACTCGGCAAACGTTAAAGCTTAAAATTGAAGATCAACTCACATATTTCCTACCACTGCAACTGTTCTGCAAGCTCCTACTGTTGTAGATATCTTTATATTTAAAACTGCATGCATGGAGGAGGAGGAAACGGTATCGCATGTGCTTTTTGAGTGCACAGGTGTAGCCGAAATATGGAGGAAAATAGTAGAGACACCGAATTCACTTAAAAATACCCTGAACCAACTGATCTGCTTCTGGAGGGAGGTTAGTTGGTTACAGTGATGGCATGGCAACATCAGGACTAAGTGCGGAAAGCAAACACCAGAATATGTCTATGTGTGTATGTCACTGAACTCCTCCTAAACTGTTTGATTGATTTTGATGTTTTTTTTCTTTTGTGTCGTATAAAACGGTCACTAGATGGTTTAGGTTCACAGTTTGTCCCGCTAAGTGGCGCTGCAATCCAGTTCTAGATTTTTTAAGCCAATATTCGGGCAGCACAACATATGTATGTCGAGTCCTCTTAATAATTGATATAATTATTGTTGCAGTTCTAACCGTGCATTTCGCTACCATATGGACAAACACAAGAAGAAACACAATTGCGACATTTGCGGAAATATATTCGCTAACAGTCAAGGACTTAAAGTTCATATGTAGTAAGTACTTTATCAGTTTCTAATCTATTACATTAGACATAAGAATGGACTCAGAATTGGGCCTTGAGGCACTCCTAAACGTACTAGTAACCCAGAAGTCTTTACATCATAGACATCTACACATTAGAATATATTATGTAAATATGGATCAATTACATAGAAAAGCTTCGCTTTGGAGACTGTAATAACGTAGTTTACGTAAAGCATGTCATGATGTAAGCAATCATAAGCTTTGGAGAAATCACAGAATACTATAGTTGCATTTTGTGAGTTCTACCATGCGTTAAATATGTGGTTTAGAAGAGCATCTTGTTCTGTGGTCGAAAAAACTTTTGCGAAGCCATATTGTTAGTAATGGAGGAGGTTATTTAGATCCGTGGAGTTTCTTGCACGTTCTTCTCCATAGAGATCTACGCTTTGGAACGTGCAGATAGCTTCACCTCTTTCGACTTGACAATTCAAAAGTGCCTGTAAAGGGTATAATTGAAATAAATGCTTTGAGTATTGAGTACAAATGTTTTTGTCGAAGCGACGCGACGGTAACTTATATATTTTGTGCCCAGTCGGTGGCCACTTTTATAGGTCATCAATTGCATTGATTAGGTCTACAATATAAATGTATTTGGAACACCTCAATAAGTGGGCCAACATTTATGTGCGTATAACTCTCCAAAATTTAAGGAACAGCTGCCTTTTTTAACCCTGTATAAGCAGAAGCAGAAAAACAATATAAAATTAGAATATTAAATTATACTTCTTTTTTTATTATTTATTTTTTACCAATTGTTTTATATTTTTGTTTGTTTATTTGTACCTCTGTGTGTGTGTATGGGGGGAACAAACTATTTTTCTTTCTTTTTTTTTCTTACTTTCTTTATGATTAAAAATTGACATCTTATATATTATCATATCCATACTAGTATCATATCTGTGACCGCTGCAAATACAACTAGGCAAAATGGGGTTTTGACACAAAATGTGAGTGCGGTGCTTTTACTTGTTCATTATAATGAGTAAAACGACCTCTTAAGAGGTTGTTGGTGTTTTTCAAATAACCCTGTATAAAATAGGCGTCTTTTTCCTCAGCACAGTTCACAAACAATGCTCCCGTGTGTACAAATGCGAGCCATGTAACAAATCGTATCGCTCTCGTACTGGTCTAGAAGCGCATGAACGCTCGGCACACAGCACAACGAACACGCGCGCTTTCTGTGCGGACTGTAACACACATTACAGCAACATGAAGGGACTGCAGCAACACTTGAACACTCATTCTCGACACGTCGGCGACAGCGATAAGAGGTGCGTATGTCACGAAACATTGTTTTTCAAATT
Organism: Hecatera dysodea; assembly: GCA_905332915.2. Lineage (NCBI taxonomy): Eukaryota > Metazoa > Arthropoda > Insecta > Lepidoptera > Noctuidae > Hecatera > Hecatera dysodea. The sequence continues at coordinate 4,546,869 of HG995317.1, read as the reverse complement.
TCAAAAATATACGATTATGGTTAGTCCGTCAGTTATATTATAGAAAAAAACTATTTTACAAAAAAATACAACCGATCTCTACACAAAAAATTACAAAATGTACAATTTAACTTTAACTTCATAACTCGGTGTTTGTGGTTGCTTTTTCGTTTTTTGAACACCGACTTCGGAAATTAAAGTTATTTTGTTGTTGTTGCAAAATAGTGTTCTTGGACACAAAAATATCTTGTAAAAAATTGGTTTTCTACATTAAAAGCTTCGTATCCACTAGGCACATAGCCCACTTCGTATCCACTAGGAAGGCTATAAGCTATACAGTGTGCAATCTTAATGGTTGTTTTCCCGCGGCAGGACGATTACCCATCAGTAGTACTATCGAAACACAAAGATAAACTAAAAAAAAAAAAATTTTTTTTTAAATCATTAAAAAAGTGTTCATAAACTCGAAAGAGCGAGAATCAATAGTAGTGCACTAGACCTAACGTAGGTAGATACCTACATGGCCGCCGCGCGCTTTCGGCAAAATACAGAGAAACAGTGAATAATAACTGTTCAGAGCAAAATAAGCTCTCGTGGATGGTGATACGGCATTAACTAGCCTGCGCGCACGCGGCAAGTGGAGCCGCCAAAGACATGCCGCGGATGCCGCCAAAGAGATGCCGCGGGTGCCGCCAAAATATTGCTCTGCGCTTAGTCCTTCCGCGAACGTCATAAGTGTAATACGTTATCGACATCTTTTCAAAAATGAATCGTCATTACATTTTTTTAATTTAAAGTTCGGTGTGAGGAACACCAAACAAGCGACGCGTGCGATAGTGGACGCTTTCAATATCGTGAGACGTAACAGAGACACTAATCAAACTGAAAGACAATCAGTTAAATTTAAAACGTGCTCGTTTGTGCATTCAACGTAGTGGTTTGCATTTCGAACAATTACTCCGCCACCGAGAAATGTAAGTACTTACTCGTACCTTGTAAATAAACATTTAAAAGTAGGTTAGGTAATCAAAATCATTGTAAATAGCTTGATTCCATCTTTTAAGTACGCTTTAAATACTCAAATATCTAAATCAGACTTTTTTTAAAGTTTTTTATTAGTTTCTCAGTGATTTGTAAGTTGTAGGCAAAAAAGTATTTATGACGGTCCTAAGCCCGTAAAAGTATGAATGGAAAATTGGAATAACTTATTGGGTTCTGTGTTTTATTAAGTCAGAAGTAGTGATCAGCTGATTAATACGTAAAGTGCAACGACCTCGTGGCTGTAGGTACGGGCCAACCGCGCGCCTACTCCCGCCGCCCGCGTTCCGCGTAGGTACCTACATATCATCGCGCGATGCACTAGGTACTGTTGGTTCAAGTCGCTTTCGAGTTTTGTTTATCACAATTGTTAATCTGCCATTTATGGAGTCTAATATTTTTTGTATATATAAATCGAATGTATTACCGATACAAACTCATTTCGCTTCGGGAAAACAACCATTAAAATTTCACACTGTATATCATCACGCTAAAACCAATAAAAGCTGAGCTCTAAAGAGGAATTTTGCAAAAACGGGGTATTTTTTTTCTCTTATCTGACGCAGACGAAGTTGCGCGGGTCAGTTAAGTCAATACTAATATATATAAAACTAGAGTTTGTTATTCCAACACGATCCCATTGTCATTTTGCTAAAAGTTCTAGCAAATTTGCTAAATTCATAATGGTCGATTATTGGTCGGTCAATGGCGAGACCATTGACCGACCAATGATCGACCATTATGAATTTAGCAAATTTTAATCGAGCCGTCAGCGCCTGCTAGGGTTGCGGAATTTGTTCGAAAGAGTCACCGCGGTCCTGGAACGCAAAGGGCACAAGAAGGATCACAGGTGGGTTGTAGTCAGTAAGAGTCTGACACTCCGTTCCGCTCCGCCCACAGCGGGAGAAGTCATTTGTTAATTTCCCATCCAGAAAAAAAAAAGGCTTGAGGCCCAGGTACCGCGTATATACTTTTCAACGTTGTGTAAAGACTATAACTTGTTACAGATTCATCTGTGACGACTGTGGCGCTAAGTTCGCGACGAAAAGTACGCTACAGGTACATATAAATTGGGAGCACCTCAAGCTTGAGACGCATCGGTGTCCCAAATGCACCAAGGTGAGATCATCTGCCTAGCCTTTTCCCAACTACATTGGGGTCGGCTCCCAGTCAAGCCGGATTCAGCTGAATACCAGTATTTTACGTGAAGCGGCTGCCTACCAGACCTCCACAACCCATTAACTGGGGAACACGGTACTTCTTGGCAAGGTTGGTGTCAGATTTTCTGACTTCTGACAATCCGTAACGACTGCCAAAGATCTCCAAATGACAGCCGGGACCAACGGCTTAGCGTGCTTTCCGAGGGACGGAGAAGTCTCGTTATGTTAAGATGGTCACCCATCCACAGACCAACCTCGGCAAGCGTTGCTTAACCAAAGCAGAGATCATCTGCCACCAAACTTATTATAATATTACGAGCTTCAGGTTTTTCGTAATGTTACGAGCTTCGGGTTCGTGACAATAAAAATATCGGTCGCGACCGAGAATTCTAGAATGTTCTTTCATAGAAGTCTCGAAGGTTCCTGATTCTACTAGTTCTGGTACTCGATAATCGGAGGGGTTAAGCAGCTGTGAATGAGATCACGGTTTGGATGGGTGGGATTAAGCAGTTGTTAGTGAGGTCACGATTTGGATGGGTGTGTTAAGCAACTGCTGGCAAGGTTGCGAAAAGGATGGATGGAGTTAAGCAACTAAAAGTGAGGTCGCGGTTTGGGTGGGTGGGGTTAAGCAGCTGTTAGTGAGGTTACGATTTGGATGGGTATATTAAGAAACAATTGGTGAGGTCGCGATTTAGATGGGTGGGGTTAAGTAGCTGTTATTGAGGTTGCGATTTGGATCGGAGGGGTTAAGCAGCTGCGAATGAGGTTACTATTTGGATGGGAGGGGTTAAGTAGCTGTTAGTGAGGTCACAATTTGGAAGGGGAGGGGTTAAGCAGCTTTTAGTGACGTCACAATTTGGATGGGTGTGTTAAGTAACTGTTGGCAAGGTTACGAAAAGCATGGGTGGAGTCAAGCAGCTGTTAGTGAGGTTACGATTTGAATGGGTGTGTTAAGCAGTTATGTTTGATATATATATGTGTGTGTGTATATGTACATGTACAATTTTTTATTTCATACTAAAGCATCGACTACTTAGGTACACACTATAACATCAAGGAAAAAGACAAATGCACAAAGATGTAGAGAATATCGTGAGAGAAAGAAATTACAAAATACAATTGTACAAAACATAACTGCAGAGAGATCAGCAATGCTATTCTGTAAGAACTCACTCCAGTTCTCACTTCTGATTCTGCGGTGAAAACTGTATTTGGTATTCTGTAACTTGATGAAAACTACACTAGCGCCACTAAGTGAGAACATAGGTGATGCGAACTTGACAGTCAGAAATTCAGAATATCAAATACTTTTCACTTCAGGTGAGTTACGAAGTGTAATCGAAAATGAGATATGAATCGAATTCGCACGTGCGTTCTTACATAATAGCACTGCAGATGAATGAATGTAGTGAGACTGATCAATTACCTAAAAATTTAAATCATCATTCAGATGCGTATGATTTTTCAAGACAAGACAAGAACTTCGTTCCGTCCGGGTGTCCCTTGACACCTCTCAAGTTTTTATATTTTTAAATGTTTTTTTTTTAAAGATATATTTAAAAATGTAAATTAGTAAGTAAGTAAAATGAATAAAGGGAATAATAAAGTTGTATTTGGTTTGCAGGTGTTCAAATGTATTAGTAATCTGAATCGCCACGTGAACTACGTTCACGAAAAGAAAAAACGGCCTCGACCTCGGAACAAAATCTGTGACTACTGTGGAAGAGCCTTTACTGTGAGTATCAAACTGACTTATGTCACTTTTACACGACTGCCCAAAAAAGGAGTGTTATGTTTTCAGGATTCATGTATGTATGTATATGTTTGTAAGTTTCTTTAATCCACCAGAACTTCTTAACAGCTTAACCGATATCGATGTATGTGGGGTTATATGAGTGTACCAGCTTCTGCCCCCGACTTCGTCCGCGTGGGATAGTTACTTTACCTCCGATTTTGAAACTCTCAGCCCGATCGGTTTAAAATTGACAAAGTTTCATACAAACTTATCAAAATCCTTTCTTAGCGGATGCCTACGTCATAACATCTACCTGCATGCCAAATTTCAGCCCGATCCGTTCAGTTTTTTGGGCTGTGCTTTGATAGATCACTAGTCAGTCAGTCAGTCACTTTTGAGTTATATATATTTAGATGTAGGTCAATGATAAATGATTTATTTTTGTAAGTAGGTTGTAAAAAACGCTTTTACACGTCAATCTTTTTTTGGCCGTTATAAAAACTAGATGAGGCCGGTGTTTCCTAGCTGACTACCCTGAGAAGAAACACCGAAACAAACTCAGAGGTCAAGGTCTCTTTTGAAGTCCATACAATTGTACTGGCAAATCTGTTTTTACTTTATTGACTCAATCTACTTTTAAAATGTTTTATAGGGAATTGATTTATGATTTCCATATTGGATAAAAAATATTCTACCTTTGTCATGTATTAATGACTTTGCATATTATTGTATAAATTCAAATTCTTAAAACACAATATAATAGACAGATGTGTTGCTGGGGAGTTTGTTGCGCCACTTCTTCTTCCCAGCTAAAACACTAGGAAGTGGTGACTGGTGGGCGTTTGGGGGCACTGTCTTTATGTACAATTTTACGTTGAAAAAGTGCTGTCTCTCAGCCTAGTTTGAATAAATGACATTTTTATTTTTGTGGTATCAGTAGAAGCGTTAACCCGGGAACATTTTAAAAATGAAAAGGGGGAGCCATGGTTCGTAAAAAAAAACTAAGATATTTTGTTTTCATGTAAATTTTACTATGTATACTGTCATCGTCTATAGCTTACCTACATTCGAAAGTCACTGCGACTCTGGAACGCGGCGGGCATTAGGAGGACCACGGATAGGCTTTAGTCTGTAAGAGTTTGACACTCCCTTCCGCCCCGCCCACAGCGGAAGAAGACATTCGCAACCAATTAGTATTTTTAGTATTAGTAATCGGGCCGGTTTCCACAACTCCGACCAAGCGCGTATTTTGCGTGCAGGCGGGACAAATGTGTCATTCGATCCACCCCAGCTCCCCAAGGAAGGCCAGCAAGGCCTTGGTGTTGCTAATAACCTCACAGAGGGTACCTGGTTTTCCGAAGTACTTAGCCCTGTAATCGGCGACTACGGGGCAGCTTAGAAGCAGATATGCATTCGCAACCAAACGTGAATGTATCAATAATATTTAAAATATCTTATTATTTTCAGAGGCAAGCCGTCCTACAGTCTCACATCAGGACGCACACAGGAGAACGTCCGCTGCACTGCACGCACTGCCCTGCCACGTTCGCGCATTCAGCAGCTCTGTATAACCATAACAAACTGTTACATACTGCCAAATGAATTGTACTGCCAGAAAAAAAAATGTTTAATTTACACTTGAGAGCAATAAAGTCGCACACCTTGACTTTTTTTTTTGTTAATGCAGTTTTTTTTTCATGAATCTGAATAAACATTTTAAAAACACACACTAATTGAAAGTCTACCTCATTACCTTTCTTATGATGTCAAATTGGGGTGTCTTGTGTATGTCAGTTTTCATGTTTGTGAACGCACCTGTAATACAGGAGTAAATCCTAGCGTGGGGCAACGTTTAAAAAAAAAATATACAGTGTAAAAATATACCCATAAGTTTTACAGCACAAAACCCAACAAACGGGTAAAATTACCCAATTTTGCTTGAGAAATAATGAAAATCAAACTCAAAATTCTTGATCAAATTGTTTATTAATAAGGTGTATTCCCTCCCCTAGCCTTATTACAGCTCTTAATTGGTTTTTCATGGACTGTATTAATTTTACCATGAAATCTTGTGGTATAGCGTTCCACTCCTCTTCAATAGCAAGTTGAAGCTCTCAGAGACGCATAGGAGCAGAGCTTCTTGCTCGAACTCTTCTTATTAGCTCATTCCAGACATGGTCAATCGGATTGAGATCAGTAGCCCTACCATGACGTCTTAAATCCATCATGTTTCCTGTGTCAGAGAGAGACAGAGCTATACAAGATGAATAGCACTATGTCTTTCACACAGAATCATGATAGCGGAGCAGTGGTGGCCGAATGATAATGGCCCCGACTTACGAATTGTAGGTCGCGTGTTCAAACCCAGCCAAGCGCATTACTTTGTGTAATAAACTTCATCACCACTGCTCTCGAAACGGTGAAGGAAAACATCGTGAGGAAACCGGCATGTCCTAGAACCAAAAATTCGAAGACATGTGACATTCACCAACCCGCACTGGGCCCGGCCGCGTGGTGGATTACGGCCCATTCCCTCTCCTAGAGAGGAGGCCTGTGTCCCAGCAGTGGGAACATTAAAAGGCTGATTATATCATGATAGCATTGGCACTTCGTGGTACGGCCCCAGGACTACGAGCTGGCCATTCCATCGCGGTGATTCCAACTTCCTCCATGTAGTCGCAAACTGTTCTAGCGACATGCGCTCTTGCGTTGTCGTGCATTAGCAGAAAATCTTCTCCCATAAGCCACGCAAACAGCCTCACATGACCTTCGAGCACTTCTTCGACGTATCGTGCAGCTGTCAAACCTGCCGATCTTGGGGCGGTATTCGCCCCAGTGATGAATACAATGTCAGTTTTAGTGTTCAACATTATGTTACCCCAAAACATACACGAACCACCGCCAAAAGCCACACGTTCGCTTATGCGGAATTGTGAAAAACGCTCTGATGACCTCCTGTAGACCTTAGAGCGTCCATCATGACCATTTAATGTTGATGTAATGTTATTCTGCACTCATCAGGTTAGGTTATGTCAATCTTAGGTTAACAAACATATCATAATATATGGAACGTATAAAAATTGTGAACTTATACTTTTCCGCCCACAACAAATTTCTCATTTTCGAAAGCTATGCAGTAAATTACTGAGCATTAATACAATCTGCAGAAATAATAGTTAAATAACAATGTTTGTTTACCGCGAATACTAAAAGCAGTGTTGCCAGTCGGTCATGTCAGAAATCACCTGAAATATAAAAAAATGTAACCTTTTTGTATAAAAAATAACCTTTCATATTTTTTAACCGACTTCTAAAAAGGAGGAGGTTCTCAATTCGGATGTTTGTATGTTTTTTTTTATGTTTGTTCGCGCATAACTCCGTCGCTTGCCAACCGATTTGAAAAATTATTTTTTTGTCGGAAAGGGTATACTTCCCAAATGGTCCCATGAAAATTTTATCGAAATCGAACAAGCGGTTTTTTGTTAATTTCAATAAATGATAGCAGATCTGTCGGGATAGCTGAAATCGCATGTTTGTTTATTGTGTAAAAGTACAAAGTAACTTTAATTTCGGAAGTCGGTGTGTTCAAAAACATGAAGCAACCAAAAACACCCGAGTTCCGAAATTAAAGTTATTTTGTACTTTTTGTTTTTTTTTTTGTTTAGAAGTCGGTTTTATTTTTTGTAAAAAGTTTTTTTTTCTGGAAAGGTATTACAAGTTGATAGAATAGAATATTAGTTGTATTGATTTACATAAACATCGGTGAGTATTTGAGCACTTGCCCGCATTTCTTGATTTATTCATATTGATCCTATATAATAAAATTGATGCATTCAAGGTTTTTGTTCTACTACTGCTAACGAAGCTTACCAACATAAAAAATTCTAAAACGAGCGTACCGTTTCACGTTGCTTATAGGTAAAAAATTAATTAAGTTAATTCTACAAATCCCGAAAAATCACCTAAAAGTAACCTTTTCAATAGTGTAACCTAAAAGTAACCAATGCAGTTCAAAAATCACCTAAAAGGTTACAAAAGTAACCTTCTGGCAACACTGACTAAAAGCAGAGTTTATTTATTTTCTGAAATGTCAGACGCGTTTAATTAACACTCGAGCATAAACTAAGATTTTTAGGGAGTCATAAGAATGTCTAAGACTGCTAAACAAAAATATATTTATTTTCAGCTTACTAAAATATTGCATAAACTCTTTTATTTTACGTATATCATAATAATTGCTGTGGATAATTTCACAGTAATTATTTTAAATTTCTAAATCATAGTGAACAAGACGTCGCATTATTTACGTTCCGGTTAACGTAAAGTTGTATCAATCGAAATTTTTTAGATTCATCAAAAAAGTCAAATAAGACTACTATAACAAAATACTTTAATTATTTAATATCATCTAAATTAGTTGGTATTCTACAAAATCTGAAGAGAATTACTTACAAATAAAGGAAAAAAAAAACATCTACCATCCCCAGCCAGACTGAAAAGAAACGTTTGTTATGTGTTAAAAATTGTAGAATGTCTATCGAGAATTGGTTTCTGTAATTGTATTTCCGCAAAAAATAAATTAAAATGACGTCGTTTTTGCATCTAAACGTGCAAGATTATAATTTTGAACAAAACATTACTGGAATGAATAAAGTTTGCATTTGCTGCACGTCCCAAAATGCTGTTTTAGTAAAATTAAGTTCATGCAAACATACTGGATTTTTGGTGAATTACATCAAATCAGAGGTGAGTTACCGTAATTAAGTTGTAATAATGTCTTCGCCGACTAGTTTAAACAATTTTTGGTTAGTTTCAAATTATTTACGCGATACATTAATAGGTATAGAAATGACATTCTGAATTGGCGTCGTAATGTCACGGAATGGCTAAACAATATATATTTTTAGAAATGCTCACTTGTTTTATTTTGTTTTGTGAGTGAAATTGGGCTGCGTTCAAATCTGAGAACAAGTGACTTTTGTTTGTGAAGCTTAACAAAAAAAAACGAATCCTAACTATTAAAATTATGAATGCGAAAGTGATTTTTGTTTGTTACCTACGCTTTCATGCCTATATCGCTAAATGGATTTTGATGAATTTTGGTACAGAGATAGATAGGAACTTAGAGACGGCTATAGTCTAATTTTTAGGGTTCAGTATCACAAAAGGAAAAACGGAGTCCATATACTATAAAAGCACAGTTTTTTCATTTTTTCAGTGATCCTATAAGGCTTATAAGATCACTTCGTTATCTGTCTGTCGATCTGTCACGACCCTGTTTTTCGAGAACTCATGGAGGTTGTTGAAGTTCTAATATCAAAATAAATAATTAATTTGAAATCCGATCAACAGATGGCGGTGTGTAATTACGTCATCATCCTGAATCTCGATGTTAAGATTTTCCGGGCTCTAATGACTCTCCGTGCTAATGACGTGATTTGTAGTTCAGTTCTGCTCCGTAGTTCGAGTTCAGAATTATACCTATTTTAGATACTCAGGACTTTTATTTAGCACCCTGAAGTATCAATAGTGTAGATTCAGTGCCGCGTGACCAGATCTAACAGAGGTATAATGTTGAAATGCAGGATCGAATACGGAGGTCGATGGTAATGGTACTTACACTACCTACCTTTTTGTTGGATGGAAAATCATCAAATGGCTTCTTCGGCTCTGGACGGACCGGAAGCGACTGTCAGACTCTTACTGACTAAAACCTATCCGTGTTCCTCATAGTGCCCTTTGCTCTTCAAAGCCGCGGTAACTCTTTCTAGCAAATTCCGCAACCAGTCACTGCGTGCCTCGTCTTCTTTGCTGAAATCACTTTGAGGCGCGCGTGTAACACAACGCTTGTTCTTATTGGTCGGCGAGTCACCCATCGCTCGCCATCCTCAGGCCCGCGCTACGATGGTCGGGAAACGCCCTGCGACTTCCGACGCCCGGGGTGTCTTCTGTTGTGGCGGCTGGGGCATGACGTTTCCCTCTCCCTCACGCATTCCGCCTCCTCCTTCGCTGGCATTACTGCTTCGCGGAAGAAGGTGACCGCTTCCCATGCCTCCTCGCTCAGGACCATACATTGATCTAGGGCTACAAGCGAGAGGTCGCCGCCGCCTATCACCTCGCCGAGAACATGGCGTTGCTCGGACCAAGCAGGGCAGACCTCCACCGTAGGCCCCACCGTGTCCTCCAGGCGATCCATATAGTGTTGACACCCGGGCGTGTCATCCCGCTAAATTCGAAGCAGGTACCTCCTGAAACATCCGTGATCGGTAAGTACCTGCGTACGGCGGAAAGTGAAAACGCCGTGGCGCGTCTCCAACCACTCCTCAAAGAGGGGACATATCGCCACAATCGTGGGGTGTCCAGCGCGGGGTTGCAACAGCCGCTGTCTCTATACCTCCGTGAGATCCCGCCGAAGCTACGTCCGCTGCGTAGTAATTTGCCGCGGCAGTGTGCAGGCGTAGCGCCTCCACGTGCAACGAGAAAACGTGCACGAGGGCTCTCGCCTCCAGGGCCTCGAGTCTGCTATTACAATAGTGTCTGAATAGTCTATCATTGATTACATAATGGTTGATTTTGACAAGTTTGGTAATCTACTAATATAAAACCGTCATTATGACTTTCGAAAGGTCAACCACTGACACTACATTGAAAGAAATGGCATAAAATTGTAATCTCGTACATAACGACAAATGAATGACAGAGCTATGCGGTAATCTGCTAAAACTTTGACAGTTCCTTTGATTAGTGACCTACCATTAGAACATCATTGTAGTCATTGCTTTTAATAGCTCGGTTATCAAAAAGACTTGACCATTATGAATTTAGCAGATTACGAACTTTTAGCAAAATGACAATGGGATCCTGTTGGAATGACAAATTTATAAAAATAGCAGACTTGGGGCCCAGATCCCACGGCAGCAATCCGGCAAGGAGGCTCACCGCCTCGTCAGAGACTGTGTGGTATACCCGGGCCAGCCGGATGGCCACGACCCTTTGGAACGTTTTCTGGCGGCGCGGCGGCGCGGTGGTAGTCGCTTTAACGATAGAACATTTTTACAACTACAAAGTTAAGTTTTTGCCTTCAATCATATTTATCGTTTCAGCCACAGGTTTCAGCATAGTAATGATATTGTTTTCATAGTTTCATACTTCAGTAAGTAGTCTATAGCTATACTACTATTATAAAGAGGATTTTTTTTGTTTGTTTGTATTGAATAGGCTCCGAAACTACTGAACCGATTTGAAAAAATCTTTCACTGTTTGGAAGCTACGCTATCCCCGGGTGACATAGGCTATATTTTATCCCGATATTCCCACGGAAACGGGAACTACGTGGGTAAAACCGCGGGGTGCTGCTAGTGTGTAATAAAGACACTTTTTCCGTAATAGACGAACTATATCTACATACGAGTTTTTACGGAACACTCGGTGCGCTAGTCTCACACGCACTGCTCCGGTTTTTTTTTTCATAAATTCTTATTAACGCGAACGAAACCGTGCGCAGAAGCCAGTAACTCAATAAGAGGTTTTGCAATATTTACTCTACCCACTTTTCTCTATTTTTTTAGATGGACTTGAAAAATACGTACATTTGCAACATTTGCCATAACATGCTAAAAAAGATAGACGCTTTCAAACAGCAAGTTGAAGAAAGCATAGCATTACTTTTGGACCAGGTAAGAAAAATATACCGTTTTTTTAAGGAAGGGAAATCATTAAATGACTTCTCCCGCTCTGGCCGGAGCGGAAGGGAATGTCAGACTCATGCTTACTAAAACCCATCCGTGTTCCTCCTAGTGCCCTTTGCGTTCCAGGACTACGGTGACTCTTTCGAACAAATTCCGCAACCCTAGCAGGCACTGACCTTATGGGGCTCCGAATACTTGAATGGCCCCCAAATGGAGGAATATGTCTTTGCTCCGAATGTATTATTCCAAAATTTTTACCTGTTTAATTTTGTTGTACAAACAAAATAAATATTTTTGTACGTAGGTACACCAAAATAAAACAACGCCAATATAAAATTAATGTTGCGGCTGTTATTAATTAGCCACGAGCTCTGCAGTCTATTTCTACCTCTTTCTCAGGTACCAATACTAAAAATAAACAAACTACACAACATCCAACGCTCGCCTTTGGAAATCGACGGCGTCACGAAGTTGGAAATCGACATAGAAGTCAAACCAGAACCGACGGAACTAGAATGTTTGGAAGTCAAAACTGACGTTAAGGTCGAGCATGATTCTTCTGACAATGAGACTGAACCTCTTGCTGAGTTGAAAAAGAAGAGAAAAAAGAAGACAAAGAATGATTTGAGGTATGAAATAAATTATATTTATTTTGCAAAAATTGAACTTTTAATAAGATGTAATCTAATTATTCAATACATATTATTAAACTAAACTATACTCCATTCACAATAAGATTAGACATTGGAACAAAATTGTTTACAGCCCATTCAACCGATTTTTACTTCTATTCCGTAGGCATAAGGATGGCATTAAACCATATCCGTACCGTATCCATGGCGTACAAGTAAACTGTATGGGAAGACTCATTGAGGGGTCGCATAGAAAAGTCTCGAGTTTGTACAAGGGAACCTTGTACGAACGAAGTCCTAGATTTTTAGAGGTATTATTATTGTTTAGAGCAGTGGTGGCCAAGTGGTAACGGCCCCGACTTACGAATTATATGTCGCGGGTTCAAACCCAGCCATTCACATTACTTTGTGTAATAAATTGCATCACCACTTCTCTCAAAACGGTGAAGGAAAACATCGTGAGGAAACCGGCATGTCCTAGAACCAATAATTCGAAGACATGTGACATTCACCAACCCGCACTGGGCCCGCGTGCTGGATAACGGCCCATTCCCTCTCCTAGAGAGGAGGCCTGTGTCCCAGAAGTGGGAACATTAAATGGCTGATTATGTTATGTTATGTTTGTCCTTAGGTACGAAGGCAAGATAGGGATAGTGATATTAACAGAAAAGGAACTACAAGAAGAAAGAGAGCGCATGGCTAAAAGCGAAGGATACTTGAAGCTGCCATACAAATGTGAAGACTGCATCGTCGGGTTCGATCACGAGTTGACTCTGATCAGCCATATTGAGAAGAGACATACGAAGGTTAGTTCTTCCTATCAGAGTATTGAAATCTACACTACATCCCCAGACCCTTGTGAGATTTTGTTTACTTACCTGTGATTATAAAACTACAGAAGAGCTTTTAAAAGTTTCGAGTTAAAACTACAACTACAAACACATTAAGCACTTGCACACAACACTCACACATCACCCACACAACGCTCACACAACACTCACAGTAAATGGCATTATATAATGCTAAGTAATGTCAATTATATACATATATAGATTGTTTTTTTCAGCGGAGCTTATTCGGTACAAACAAAAACCTTTCCTCTTTATAATATTAGTTTAGACATTTCGTAGTTGCGAAGCAAAATCACACCTTTTTGTTGTGTACATCAAATCCTAGCCGTCCAAGATAATTTTTTCTTTCAGATGAAGAATGGCTTCCAATGTAACGTTTGCAAGTCGGTATTAAGCACCAAGTTTTCTTACAACGAACATACGAAAAGACACATCAGAAGGTAAAACCTTTACATTTTCTATACATCCTCTTTTGTTCATTCCTTATAATGAAGAATGTTAACTAATTTTGATTATTAGCGTTCCATATTCTCTGTCAAAAATAAAAAATTCAAGTGAAAGAATTATTTTGATACGTCAATTAGTTCCCGATTTAGAAGTAAAACAAGTTGTAACTCCACGACGCGGGCGGCCGGTGACGGTGTGACGTCATCGTACAACACGCTCAGTCTGGCTCACTCAGTCCGCTTGCGGGCGCGCGCCGGTACCGTCGAAATTATACCTAAATACTTTTTAAAATGTCCAATTCAAATACTAGGAAATCATGTGTTGTGTCTAACTGTAAAAGTACAACTACCAATTCGCCGGAAAAGTAGTTTTTTCTCCTCGCTTTGACGATGTACCTAGTCACATTAAAAATGCTATAGTATCAATAGCATGTTTACAGCCATCTCTGCTGGCGGCACAATCTTCGCAGGTTACATTTAAAACTTCTTGATCCTTTTCATTGCATTCTAAACTGCAATGATAAGGTGTGGTACGTAGGTACGCCGTGTTCTGGCGTGATTCTACATTTAACCATACATACATCACCTATTCTTTTTACTTGAACATAAACAATAGAATCATCGCCATAGCTGTCTCTTGCCGATATGAACTAAGTTTCAAATAAAAATAAATGGCCTTACGTACTTTGTTAGTAAAAAAATACAAATAAAAAAAAGGTTTTGTACCTACATCTCTAACGTTCAATCCACTACATCTACATCCTAAGTACCTATCTACTTGCTACTAATATTATAAATGCGAAAGTTTGTGATCTTTCACGCAAAAATTACTGAACGGATCTGGACAAAGTCTGAAATACTTTTAATCCTGGGAAAATGTACAGTTCCCGAGGGAATCGGGGGCAAAGCTGCTGGCGAAAGCCAGTTTGCAATAAGTCAATGTACCTATGTATTCATTTAAATTTACTAAGAAGAGCGGTACCTACCTATATATGTATACATACGTAGGTACCTACCTATAGCTACTAAACTATAATACATATATTTGTTGTCTATAACGTAAAAGTTTAATGGTAGGTAGGTACTTTTACTATTTGAGTTTCATTCTTCCATTATATTAGTTGGGTATTTTGTTTTGATAGAACAATTTAGAATAGATAAACTATTAAGCATACGTAGTAGCAAGGAAAGTTTACTTTAGTACTTTTGCATTTTCATTCCGGCGGCAACGGAATCACTATTGGTTGATAAATAATGCGCAACCATTAATCCATCTAGGTATTTTAGGTAGATTATCCGATTGCCCTTTTTTGAATCCTTCATCCATTTTATTAATCGAATAATATTTACTATTAATAGACTATTAACGTAATACGCGGACGAAAACACAACAAAATACTGCGCAAGCTATTACAACTACTATAACCGCTGTCCACTTGATACGAAGCGGCCCGCGGCCCGCGAGGCGCGTTGTAACATGACGTCATAGGCGTCACGTGACTGTTAGCGAGACTCGATATTTTTCGAAACTTTGAATGCCTATAAAATCAAAACTACTAGGTATTTTTAACTGCAACAAAAACTAGTGTATTTGTATACATACAGGCTTTACTGAGACAAAATTTCAGGCGATTTGGCATACCTAGTAACATTCTTCATTGTAACAATAGAAAATGTGGCGCCATCTACACCGTCACATGAGAACTATATCTGACATCTCACTAACATGGCTTCCCGCTCCTTTTCCGTCCATCCACATTTATATTCATAACTCTTTTAGTAGGTAACATGCGTTTCCTCTTCACTTGATCATACCTAGACATACGACTACTAAACTATCTCTAATGTACTCATTTCACACTTTATCGGTTTTTGTCATTTGACACATCCTCTCAACATTCTCATCTACGTTACATGCAAGCTTCATTCGTCTTTTTCTCAGCCCTACATGTTTTATCATCACGGAGGTGTATGAATCCCCGCTGATGTTATATCATACATATATAGGGAACGTGCAGAAAATATAGGTGGCAGCACATACGCGTCAATGTCAAGTATATTTTACTTATAAGTTTCAAAGCAACGCTAGATGGCACAGTCTGCTTCGTGCACGTTCCCCTAAACGGAGGGTGCAGGAAGTATAGGTGGCAGCACAGGTCAAATATTTACAACGTAAAAGTTTCAGATTTGCAACACTAGATGGCACAGTCTACTTCGTGCACGTTCCCTATAGGTATGCCGAACAGGGTGTAAAGTCCCGCAACCTTCCATTAATAAGGGAGGATCCTCCGACCAGACAGGTGTTGTTTCTGATAGGCAACTGCGTGGTTCTGGTCCGGTGATGGTATATGCTCAAATCACGCGCATTCTGCGCGTGATTTGAGCATATACCATCAGTTGATACCGCGATGTAGGATGTGAATTACGTCAGGTCTTTAGGTCATATTGGCGGTATAGATGCCGCTACGTCAGTTGTTTAGCGAGTGTGTGGCGGTATAGATGCCGCTACGTCAGTTGTTTAGCGAGTGTGTGGCGGTATAGATGCCGCTACGTCAGTTGTTTAGCGAGTGTGTGGCGGTATAGATGCCGCTACGTCAGTTGTTTAGCGAGTGTGTGGCGGTATAGATGCCGCTACGGCAGTTGTTTAGCGAGTGTGTGGCGGTATAGATGCCGCTACGTCAGTTGTTCAGTTTGTATGTGGCGGTATAGATGCCGCTACGGCAGTTGTTTAGTTCGTATGTGGCAGTATAGATGCCGCTACTTCAGTTGTTTAGCGAGTATGTGGCGGTATAGATGCCGCTACGGCAGTTGTTTAGTCAGTATGTGGCGGTATAGATGCCGCTACCATTTCCTGTATTGTGTTCCAGATTAGAGTGCATGATATGTCGCAAGAGATATAATCACATGCAGTCCGCAGTCCAGCACTACGACGAGCAACACGCTCCGGCCGGCGCCGGCATACAACAAGGATATATTTGTAAGGAGTGCGGGTTCACCACCACGTGAGACAATTTATTTTATTTTTTTCTATACCGAAGCCAGATAAATGTGCAATAAAGGTCATTGCCCTTTCCTTGATATCTCTTCGTTGGTACATGGACAAAAAAAAATGAATCGTTTTCCATTACTATTAAATATTTAAAAGGATCACGATGGATGTCGATTCAATATAGCATTAATTCATTATTTCTGTTTTAAGAATTAAGGTTGTCAATAAATGTAGGTGGGTCAATGACCGTTATTGTACATTTAAAATTAAAAACTTCTCAGTAAAACCTAAAATATATCAAAAAATCCATTGAAATGCTGTTTTATTTATTTTTAACTACTGTTATAGGGTTAGTGGCACCCTTCTAACTCTGGGCTATTTCTTCGTTATGTTATCAGTCCCAATTTTTTAAATATAATAGTTTTATTTTTTTGTTGCAGATCAAACCGAGTGTACCGTTACCATATGGACAAACACAAAAAGAAACAGAGTTGTAACATTTGTGGGAATATGTTCGTCAACAGTAACGGACTAAAAGTTCATATGTAGTAAGTACTTTTTGTTTAACCGACTTCCAAAAAAGGAGGAGGTTCTCAAGTCGACTGATTTTTGTGTGCCTCATAACTTTTGATGATTCTTTTTATATTCGAAAGCTGGTACTTGTCGTGTGGTTTAAATTTGATTGAAATCTGTCGACTAGTATTTGAGTTATCCCTAATAATGCGTGGCTTCAACTACATTGATGATGTTCACCCATGCCAATGTAAAATTAAAAAAAATAAATTGTATACGATGGTTGAGTGAAAACGATATCGGAGAACAGGCGGAGGAAACCCACAGCAAAGGTGTGCTTTCATTACCAGATCACCTTCCCACATTTGCACGCCACAACGGTGGTATGTGATAATATCACTGACTAGTCCTAAGACCTTAATTATGTACCATATTCGGACAAATAAATGATTATTATTCCTGTGTCTACCTCCAGACTGCCAACTTGCCCACGTCACCCTTTTGGTTACCGCACCGCGATTTGTCTGCGCCTTTGATACCTATTTAATATACAGTCCACAACCACTGGGGTCTCATAATTTCGATCCTTGACCGATGACTTGACTCAGGTGCGGGGTTCAGATTCATCTGAACTCAATTTACCATATATTCGCCGTACGCCCCCCACGAGGCGTCCTTGCTTTAGGCCCTTTCATTTGCTGAAGTCATCTCTTTTAGACGAGTTTTCACAATATTCGATGTGCATGGTAGTGTTTCCCAGCCAAGTTAGCATGTGCTTCATTTTTTTCTTAATTTTGGTCAGTCTAAACTATTAAAAAAAAAGCAGTTGGCTCAGTCGCCTCTGCCTACCTATAGAACTTGTATGTGGGTAAAAGACGGGAAAATTCTTAAAACTGGGGTGGGTTTTAAATCCTTGTCTCAGGAGCTCTCGAGGCAAGTAACCGTGCAAATTGTTTATGCCAAGAAATGTGTTATGGTAAATGTTGAGTAAAACCCTTCGATGAAACTGTGGCTATAGGCGACCTTGAGTCGAGCACAATCACGGGAAAAAGCTGGGATTGAAAGGGAGGTACTCACGGGTCTTCTTCGCAAACGACGGTTTTCTCGTGGCGCCACTCCAATACAGTTCGTAGGTGGGTTTTGGTTACAACCTGTTTATTTATAATTTATAGCTGAAAGAGGATCGCAGAAGGAAGGAAATGAATGAACATAGGAATGGTTTTGAAATGAGGAAGTTGTGTGATTGTGCGTTAGTCAATTGAAGGTTTCTTTTATATTTTGTTTTATTTATTTTTTAACAAAATGGTATTTAAAAGAATTTCCGGAAACGGGTCAATACTTCGAGAGATTATCTCTTCCAAATGAACAACGTTGCCCCACTATATAAGTATGGAATTTCACATTTACCAAACGTTAAATCCCATTTTCCACAGCACAGTCCACAAACAATCCTCCCGCGTGTACAAATGCGAGCGATGCAACAAATCCTACCGCTCGCGCTCCGGTCTAGAAGCGCATGAGCGCTCGGCACACGGCACTGCAGATACACGCGCCTTCTGTGTGGACTGTAAGACGCAGTACAGCACCGCGCAAGGCCTGCAGCATCACTTGACCACGCACTCGAGACATATCAGCGAGAGCGATAAGAGGTGAGGACACAGGACTCTTCAATAGCACGCCATCCTAGGCTTACCATCCAGCTCGCCTTCTGTGTGGACTGTAAGACGCAGTACAGCACCGCGCAAGGCCTGCAGCATCACTTGACCACGCACTCGAGACATATCAGCGAGAGCGATAAGAGGTGAGGACACAGGACTCTTCAATAGCACGCCATCCTAGGCTTACCATCCAGCTCGCCTTCTGTGTGGACTGTAAGACGCAGTACAGCACGCCGCAAAGACTACAGCATCACTTGAGCACGCACTCCAGACATGTCAGCGAGAGCGACAAGAGGTGAGAACCAGTGACGGATTAAGACTACTTGATGCCCTAAGCAATCCACGCCTGTGGGCCCCCCCTATCCGTATGTCAACTAGAGTCGTCTTTAAACCTTTACCGCATAAAACATGACTTACTTATTAACTGTCAAATTAATTGTATTAAGTATGCATAGAAGCCGGCCGGCATCGGCACAATTACACAAAAAAAAAACATTTAATTGACACAGATTTGGGGTGGTTTGTAATTAGCTGATCGCGATTCTGGTCCATTCGAATTGCCGAATGCACTAGCAGGCAGCGAATGGGCGAGCGGGAGCGGGGTTATGACTCTAGGTCGGACTCTATATCAACTTAAAACCCGCAAATTAGTTCTAGAATATTTTTTTTCGTCTGTGTTTTGGTAACATGAGCGTGAGACGTGATGCCCTAAGGACGGATTTTCTTTTGTGCTTCTACTGGTGCCTCCCCCAGACGTGATGCCCTAGGCAATTGCTTAATTTGATTAAGGGTTAATCCGTCACTGGTGAGGACACAGGACTCTTCAATACCCCACCATCCTAGACTTACCATCCAGCTCGCCTTCTGTGTGGACTGTAAGACGCAGTAAAGCAACGCGCAGGCGCTATAGCATAAAGAAAGAAAGAAAGACCCACTCCAGACACGTCAGCGAGAGCGATAAGAGGTGAGGACACAGGACTCTGCAATAGCAAGCCATCCTAGGCTATCAGGTTATCAAATCCCGCATCAAAATCTTAATCCCAAACCAGCGTGATTGAGGACATTAGTTTTGCGGATCCGTGGAATTCGCGGAACTGCAAATATCATTTATTTTTTACGTTGGGATGTTCGCGGACGCGCGTGTACCGGATTTCGGCTCACTACTGCGGCTGCGAATCGCATCACTGATGCGTCGGATGCGCGACAGCCCCAATAGCCTAGTGGCTACTGTAGCCGGCAGGGTGGATGGCCTAATGGTTTCTCACTGGATGGCGGTACACAGACCGTCTTTCAGGTTTATGAAGTAGGCTTAGTGTGTATGTATCTTTTTGTTGTTAGTTTATCTTTGTGGTTTAATTACTACTAGCAACGCCCCGCGGTTTCACCCACATATTTCCCGTTCCCATGAAAATCTATACTAATATTATAAAGCTGAAGAGTTTGTTTGTTTGTTTGAACGCGCTAATCTCAGGAACTACTGGTTCGAATTGAAAAATTCTTTTTGGGTTGAATAGACCATTTATCGAGGAAGGCTTTAGGCTATATAACACGCTGCGAGTAATAGGAGCGAAGAAAAAATGGAAAATGTGGAAAAAACGGGGAAAATCTTCCCTTTTTCTTTTTTTCTTTGAGTTCTTCCGTTGCGTGCGCTGCGAAAACGGTTCAAGATACCAAAAAAATATGTAGGAAAGAAATATTCCTCTTAAAATGATCTAAAAAAATGTCCGCGACAGTATATGTCTATCTTTTAAGATTAACTCACTAGAACCGTTTTTATGGTAATCAAATTTGGTCGAAAGGGATGAAAGTTTGTATTAAACTTTGTCAATTTTAAACCGATCGGGCTGAGAGTTTCAAAATCGGGGTTAAAGTAACTATTCCACGCGTATAGCATATAGTATAGGGATAATATATAGCCTATGTCACCCGGGGATAGTGTAGCTTCCCAAAGGTGAAAGAATTTTTCAAATCTGTTCTGTAGTTTTGGAGCCTACTGAATACAAACAAACAATCAAATCTTTCCTCTTTATAATAATAGCATAGATGGATCTCTGGTCTGATAATAAAGTTGTTATTATTATTTAAATAAATTTAAATTCTTTATTCTGACATAAACTACTTTTGAGATAAATGTTGAACTTGGTTCCCATTTTCACATTTATGTTTATTGATGGGTGGGATCTTTGTGTGTGAATGTGTCCAAATGATGTTAACATGTAACGATGTCGTTGCGTTTTCAGTCTCGTGGACTTTAAACCTCCACGATGACTGAAAACTCCTTAATTTCATTGTACTGAAAAGAAAATGTATCTATTTTCAAAAATATTTTAAAATTCGTTTTCTCATTGACTGCGCAGATTTTTGAATCAGTCCTACCATAGATAATACACTAACATGATAGAGTCCTACCAAATCGCTCAAGCAGAGCAATACAAATCATAAATTTTCAATAGTTACCAGTGTGATCATATTTTACAATATTATGTAACAGTTAGAAACCCGGGGTAAATTTTGCCTTAAACCTTCCGTTTGTAACTCTTTAGGACTCCTTTTGTAAACTTTTATTTTGTTTTGTTACAGTTTCTTTTGTCTTACCATGAAATAATAAACAATCAAGTCACCAATCCAAGTTTTAATATTCAACTACTACCATCCTACACACAGTAGACGAGTTGGGAGGTAGGACAACCTCCCACAGAACAGAAAAAAATAGTAGAAATCGCATAACGCACAAATTACTATCAGAACCAGCGTGCCCTAACAAACACATCTTCAAGATAATCATATTATGTCACACTAGCAAATTCGTTTTGTGATTGGTTCATGCATTCTGTTCTGTGCAACCTCCCATCTTGTGACCCAGCGTCACAAACAGCTGTTTATATGAACTGTGTTTCGTTATAGATTCATCTGTGATGAATGTGGAGCCAAGTTCGTGACGAAAAGCAACCTGCAGGTACATATCAACTGGGACCATTTCAAGATAAACACGCATCGATGTACGAAGTGCACGAAGGTAAAAACTACTGTAGTATTATATTATCTGTGGTAATAGTTATTTATTATACAAGGGTGCAAAGTTGCTTTTTAACCGCGTGCTCAATTTTGATGACCGAGCAAGCGAAGGATTCTAGAATTGAATCCCGAGTGCAACGAGTGATTCAAAAATTATAATCCTGAGCGTTAGCGACGGAATCAAAAGAGCGTAAGGTGAAAAATCTTTGCACTCGAGTGCAACACGTAACTTTTCATCCCACCTCAGCGAGGAAATGACTAAATGCAAAAAAAAAACATTTACAATCAAAAAATACTTTTTTAATTTCCGAATCAAATTCCGAACAATAATGCACCATAGAGGTAGAAGTAAAAAGGTTTAATAATGTTTCGAATTCACAAACTTCGTGCACACGATGTTCTAAATCCAATTTACTTTATCCACTAGAGGATAAAAACGGCTTTTACTGCAAATCGAAGAGAAAAAATAGTCTTTCCGAGATGGGGGGATGAAAAAACTATTGTACTAGCTCATTCGCTGCTAAGCTTTATGATATAGTGCGGTTTCTGGAGATTTCTGAGGGAAGTTACTTTTTTGTACCTATAGTAGTATAGTATTTAGTGTTATTTGGGTGCATCGTCCTTATATATAATCAACTAGCAGCGCCCCGCGGTTTTACCCGCGTAGTTCCCGTTCCCGTGGGAATATGAGGATAAAATACTCAGGGTGAACGTAGCTTTCTAAAATGAATGTATACAAAATATTGTAAACCTTATGTTTGAAAAGAGTAACTTTTTTTGAGTTTCTTTTTCTCCATAAAACTTTACTTTTTGCGAATGGACAACTATAGTCACTATAATATTTTTATTTTCAAACTGTTTTGATGTTCAAAATTGCCTGTTAATGGTCTAGTTGAAATAAATAAATTGACTTTGAGTATCAAACTATCACATTCAGAATAGTAAAAAGTTTGTCTTATCGTTCCAGGTGTTCAAGAGTCGTAACGCGCTGAACCGCCACGTCACGTATGTGCACAACAAAAAGAGGCCTCCTCGCAACAAGATCTGTGACTATTGTGGACGAGCTTTCACTGTGAGTTAACTATAAGTATAAATTCATTTTGAGATGTTTTTTTTTTATAAAGCAAGCGGCCCTCGAGCCTGCTATAGAACTGGCTAATTTTTCAATCTTAATCTAGCACGCTAGTAATCTTTTTTTTATAGATGGGGAATCATCAAATGACTTCGTTCACTCTGGGAGGAACTCTAGGGGGCAGTAAGAGTCGCCGTGTTCTCGTCGAGGCGATCGGCGGCGGTGACCTGTCGCGTCCGGCCCTGGTTCAAGCCATGGTCGGGAGTGAGGAGGCATGGGATCGCCTCCTTCTGCGAAGCAGTAATGCTAGCGAAGGAGGACGCGGAACGCGTGCGTGAGAGGGAAACCTCTCGCTCCAGCCGCCGCAACAGAAGAAGACGCCCCGGGCGTCGGGAAACGCAGGGCGATTCCCGGCCACCTACTGCGCGGGCCTGCGGTCGGCGAGCTATGGGTGGCTCGCCGTCCGATAGCAACCAGGCCCGAGTCGACGGCGCCGAGTGTTCCACGCGCGCCTCAAAGAGCCGTCAGTAAAGAAGACGGGGCCCCATAGGGTCAGTGCCTGCTAGGGTTGCGGAATTTGTTCGAAAGAGTCACCGCGGCCCTGGAACGCAAAGGGCACAAGAAGGATCACGGATGGGTTTTAGTTAGTAGAGTCTGACACTCTCTTCCGCTCCGCCCAGAGTGGGAGAAGTCAATTGATGATTTCCCATCCAAAAAAAAGGGCGCAGTAAGAGTCTGAATCAACACTCCCTTCCGCTCTGCCCAGAGCGGAAGAAGTCAGTCGATGATTTCCACCCTTTAAATAAAAAGGAAGAGGCGGGGTGAAGACAGGAAAGAGTTTTAAATAAATAGATTGAATTGGCCATCGCATGAAAACATGATATATCTCACAAGTAATACTTATCGTACTAAATTAGTTTAGTGCGATTGTTTAATTCAGGCAACCCTAGAAAGGCAGGCCAACCAGACAAACTAGACAAAACTATAAAGTTTTGTCCACAACGAAGTTATAGGGGGGTCGAAAAGGCCGGAACTGTTTCGAGAAAAGGATGTGCGGCCGTGTCGCTTCGCTGGACTTGGCGGGGGCACTGCCGTGCCCCCAGATTATGCATAGTTTGGCGTAAGAATATTCTTACATAAATGACTATAGGGATGTTTCCTGAGGAATAAAAATATGATCCTATTTAGTCCGAAATCTAAAAATTGACGAAGATAAACAGCTTCAAAGATCATGAGTGTGACGAAGTGACGTCACACGAGTTTTCAACGCACTGTATCGTCTTAGTTTTTTGTTCAAGTGAAAAAATAAAAAATACGTGTCCAATATTTTTAGGTCTATCTTATGGACTAATTAGATTTTTTAGGCAACTACCCTATTATTTGGTGGATTTTTCGTGATTCGTTTATCATTATCTAGGTATACTAATATTATAAAGCTGAAGAGATTGTTTGTTTGTTTCTTTGAACGCGCTAATCTCAGGAACTACTGGTTCGAATTGAAAAATTCTTTTTGGGTTGAATAGACCATTTATCGAGGAAGGCTTTAGGCTATATATTATCACGCTTAAGCCAATAGGAGCGGAGCAGCGATAAAGAATGTTTTAAAGTCGGGGATTCCACGGGGACGAAGTCGCGGGCAGCAGCTAATCGTAAATATTTTTTATTGTAAAGTGTGTCCACTCATGTGGTAATTTTCTCGTACTTTTCAGACGCAAACAATACTCCAGTCCCACATTAGGACGCACACAGGAGAACGCCCGCTGCACTGCACGCACTGCCCCGCCACGTTCGCGCATTCAGCAGCTCTGTATACTCACAACAAACTATTACATACTCCCAAATAAATGTCCATAAAGTAAAACTTTTTATTTTTATTTTGCAACCTAACAAGATGGCTAATACATCTCACTAAACATTATATATGGTGAAAGTTTGTTTGTTTGTGCAATAATCATGCCAAAATGGTTGGATGGAGTGGATTCGTATATTTTGCACACAGATAGTTCGTATCCTGGAATAACATACTCACCAAAAACGTTTTCATGTAAAAATGTTGCCAAGACGAATCTACGTAGTTTACCCTGTGAAAAAGTTATCAGATCTCGAATAAAGCCAAGCTCTAAAGACTGCACGCTCTAAACCTACAAGCTAAGTTTAGTCAAAACTTGTGGCTTTGCCGTTTTATTTCACACCCAATGAACGAATGCCTATGAAATCTTCGTGATGGTAGCAAAACGACCAAGCCACACGTAGAAAATTTTAACTATTTAGCATCTAAACTAAGCGTTTCGAGAAAAGGTAGGTAGTGCCCTTGCGTATCTGGAAGTGCAAGGGCACTACCTACCGTTTTACTACGCTTTTTTACAGGGTACTTTTTATTATTATACACACCTAGTTTTTATTTAGTACAAAAAATAACAGGGCTCTGTCCGTACCCGTTACTGATCATATTTGTGTAGTCAAAAGTAAAAAAATAAAAACCGAAAATTGTCCACGGATTTTTTTAATAATTGGTAAATTCATAATAGAATCAACATTCATAACAATTGCTCCTAGAAAATACTACGCACAGTGTTTTTCCATTTTAATCGTCATTTATTCATTCATAAATCAATAGCCTGTACAATATTTTTATAAGTTGAGTGGCATTTTAGGATATAAAAAACGCTAATAACTTTGCTGTTTATGAACATAATTTTTTGAGACTTTTCTTAAATAATAACAAGACCTTTTCTAATAAGCCCTTAAAGTATTTATACTAATTAAAAACTAGGGGTGTATAAATAATCGAATTGAGAACCTCCTCCTTTTTTGGAAGTCGGTTAAAAATAAAACTTTTTACATGAAGTAAAAAGTTTTATTTTTTTATTAGCTTTGTATTAGCTTTACTTATTTTGCACAACAAAATAAGTAAAGCTAATACAAAACTAGTTTTTTAATTTGCTAGAACACCTCCGCAGGTGAGGGCTTCCTTCTAAGAATTCCAACTCCTCTCTATCTTGAGCTGTTTGCATCCAGTTAGGACAAGCCGTTTTGCTGATGTCGTCCACCCATCTTGGCGGTCTTTCTCTGTGGCGTTTACCCCCTGGGTCTCTCCACCGTGTCACTTTAAGGTAAGGTTCATATCTGACGGACCATGCGTCGCGTATTATATAGTTGCGAAAAACACTTGACCATTCACACTCGACGCACTAACGTATCATCGGTTGAGTGTGAACGGTCAAGTGTTTTTCTATACATTTGTCTGTTCTGGCGTTACGCGACCGATAATACGTTCCGTCAGATATGAACCTTCCCTTATGGTCCACCGCTAGTCTGATAGTCTTTCTACACGCCCCGCCCATTTCAATTTAAGTTTTTCAGCATATTTTAAAGCTACTTACCTGGTAAAGTACATTTACCTAATACATTTGGTATATTTTTCATTTAGTTCTAATTTGATTGCCGTAAACCAATTTTGAACCTGATGAATAGTTATTGACTTCATCAAGATTTTGTGATCGTGGGTTTGTGTCATCAGCAAATAACAAAATATTATAATTGATTTTAAAGCAATTGGGGCCAAACCGTTTAAGTAGACTAAGAAGAGGAATGGACCCAATTTATTTTTAAACATGTTTCCATTTAATTGCTTAATTGCATCCTGAGGATCTTCACAAGCGTTAAAGATGTAATAGGGTAACACTGGCGTCACTTGTACAATTCTTAACTACCAGGAGATAAGAATGCTGCAGAACGTTTGTAAACATATTTTTAAACTAGCAAGACACTACGGTTTCACTCGCGTAGTTCCCATTCCCGTGGGAATACGGGGATAGTGTAGCTTCCCAACAGTGTTAAGTAGTTTCTGAGCCTATTCAATGCAAACAAACAAGCAATCCCCTTTATAATATTAGAATTAAATTATATGTATTACAACAATAAAGATGACTTGATCTTGATTTTATTGAATGTACCATCATTATTACCTCAACAGATGTTAGGTAAAGGAAACAAATAAAAACCAATATTTTAATATATGTACATATATTTTATAATTAAAAATTAAAGCGTCAATTACAATAGAAATATACGTACAATGTGCATTTTTATAATACGACAACATATTATTTTATTTTATTACTTAACTATACAAAATATTACAAAAAAATACTCCTCTACGATTTTGGGAACATATTGCTGAACCGCTGTTAAAAATGGCGGTTATAAATATGAATCAGGGAAGCGGGGAACAAACGGAATACCTTATCGGTCATTCCATCCGACCGAGGGGCTTTCCTGGGTATGATCAGTCTGACGATATCCTTCACCTAGTCTGTAGTGACGGGGGGAAGGGAATCCTCGAGGTCTTCGACGGTCCCAGGCGTTGTAAAAATTATGAAAGGCACGGCTAAAGACTTTTATTAGTCATAAAAAGCTGTTTTTCTATGACAATCAATGATACTTTGCAGAACCCACTCATCAATGGTAACCAATTCGACGATGATAGAGCCTTTCGAGTCGTACCAGAAGATTTTCATCTCAGTGCTAGATTAACGCCTACCATGAAGTACAAAGTTCGACGACCTGCCTCCGTGCTGTTGAGACGTGACACTTGCAGAATACTCGAAACTAAAAAATTGCCATAAAAAAAACACAGTGCTAATGCTACCACTGGTTGTAGTACACTTGACTGTATTTGTCAAAGTTCGGGTCGATCAGTATAATGGGGTATTTTACTTGTTAAAAAAACATAATTGTATTTTATCCGTCCGTTGGATTTTCAAAAAATACTCGAAACGTATTTTTGTCCATTTGGAAAGTTAGAGTGGGGGCTTGTGGCGTCAAACCGTGGTAAAAATTGTAGCACGTAGTGACGTCACGCGACTTTTCAACGCACTGAATCGTCTTCATTTTTAAAAATATCCTATTCACCGTCATGTCGCTGTCGCGTACTCGTGAACATTCCCAGTATTCTTGAGTATATTTTTGAATAGATACAGTCAAGCACGCTGGTGAGAAACCTTTCAAATGTAATACAATCTTGTTAATGCCAAATTAGCTTGTATAAACTATCGACAAGCGAATTTGACATTGACAAGACCTTTGAGTAGTTGCAGTAAGGTTGAGTTTTCATAGCGTTAATGTTTCAACTGATTTTGAGTTCTTTGTACAAACGATAATTCTGGTCGATAAGTTTTTGCTTTTTTCCTCCAATCGTGAATTTTCGCAATAACTTGAGTATAATTTAAAAAGCCATTGCTATACAAACTCTGGTGAGAAACCTTTCAAATGTGATACAGTAAATTATCGAGTAATAATAAAGGACACTGATATTTACACAATTAAACATAAATTAAGTCTAGAAAAACATCTTACAAAATAAATACATAAAATAGTACTATTTACACAACAAAACAAAAGGATCTAAAGGCAACTGGATTTTGCGGTAGTCATCGCGGCTCTGAAACGCAAAGGGCCAATACGAGGGAGGAACACGGATGGGTTTTAATCAGTAAGAGCCTGACCCTATCCCGCTCCGCCCAGAGCGGAAGAAATAATTAGATGATTTCCCATCCATAAAAAGGGCAACTAGATCGAAGGTGGCTCCCCCTCTCACCACAACCGTAGCACCTAAGGCTATTTATTGGTCCTTCGAGCCGGATCAATGAATAGACTGCATCGGGACTTTATAATAAAATAAGTGGACTGTATTAAAATAGGTCTAATACCACAATTACATTAAGAGAAACGAAATGCCCGTAGCTGAGCGCGTCTGTGAGCTGAGTGGTGTGGAGGGCACGCAGCGACCAACCTGTAGCGGGTTCGATACCCCGAGCAGTCAATCGCGCGCAAATGTGAGGCGCCGACAATCGCGAACCGTAAGTGCTACAACCTCCTTGACGAGGTGGGATTATCCTGCCGTACAGGTCCCACCTCCAGTGCATGGGCCAAGCCATCATGGGCTAAGCATCTCGTGGTGCCCCAGCCTCACAGTAGATCTAAGGTCAAGGTTGTGGATGCCGTCGACGAATGCCCGCACCAGATTCCCTTCAATGGGCGCGGGTACCGATTGGTATTCTTTTCGAACCAGCTTTTCTACTTCAAGGGCCAACTTTTGCAGGTTTTCTGTTGCGTTGTAGGTTGTTGTTGTTGAGATGGTCACCCATCCACATACCAACCTCGTCCCGTTGCTTAACCTTGAAGACCGACCCGTGCCGCTGTTATTATTTAGCCACGACCTCCTCTTACTGACTATCGTAAACTATGGAAGATTTATTTAACTTGACCACTGAACATTTATACGGCTTTAAAATGGCAGGGAATGATTTGCACACTCAATGAATGAACCCCCGATAACGGACGCTAGCACAATGTGACGTAGCGTCAAGGGGGCTACATTATCCTGAAGTGCTAAATGGGGGGGGGGGGGGAGGTATACCAAAGCTATCGGGAATTCTCGGAAGTAGGGTCAAGCATCTTACTGAATTATGCGAGTATATTGGCAGATTTTATCCGAAAAATAATTTGACATAATCATATTCGTATACAAACCGGTGAAAAACTGTAAAATTGTAAATATATACATTTTATAAAAAATCAAGCTACATATATCGAAACCTAAATACAACTGAATCAAAAAAAAAAAGAATAGAAAAAAAATAACAAAAGCACACATATTTACACAGTAAAACATTTAAACACAAACAGACAAAATAATAATAAATTAACTTATTTCTAGTACGAATCAAATGCACATTTACATGCATTTTATAGTTATCGTGAAGAAAAATGATTTCATTCAATTTTACGGAATTTTGGATTCTGCGGTTTGTATCGTTTTTTGGTTGGTTAACAACCAATTTAGTACTTCTGAAGACCGGAAAAAGTGTTCTGGCCTGCGGATGGCGAGCTATGGGTGGCTCGCCGTCCGATAGCAACCAGGCCCGAGTCGACGGCGCCGACTGTTCCACGCGCGCTTCAAAGAGCTGTCAGCAAAGAAGACGGCGCCCCATAGGGTCAGTGCCTGCTAGGGTGCAGGAATTTGTTCGAAAGAGTCACCGCGGCGGGCACTAGACTGATCACGGGTGGGTTTTAGTCAGACAGAGTCTGACACTCTCTTCCGCTCCGCCCAGAGCGGGAGAAGCCAGTTGATGATTTCTCATCCAGAAAAAACAATGTCATATTGGTCACTCTAGTCACAGAATATCAACCAATTACATTTTTTATGAAGAGCAGAGGTGACCAAGTAGTAACGGCCCCGACTTACGTATAGTAGGTCGCGGGTTCAAACCCAGCCAGGCGCATTACTTTGTGTAATTAATTTCATCACCACTGCTCACAAACCGGTGAAGGAAAACATCGTGAGGAAACCGGCATGTCCTAGAACCAACAATTCGAAGACATGCGACATTCAGCAACCCGCACTGGGCCCACGTGGTGGATTACGGCCCATTCCCTCTCCTAGAGAGGAGGCCTGTGTCCCAGCAGTGGGAACGTTAAAAGGCTGATTATGCTATACATTTTTTTATGCGAGATCCATAGAGTCGATGTATTTTTAATTAAGGGGCCATTCAAATATTACGTAAGCACTAAAGGGGGGCGGGGGTTCTTGATTTGCTTATTTTTGATGACATGGGGGATGGGGGATCCGAGACGTGATTACGTCAGCAATATTCATTTAATTTTTCAAATTTTAGTCAATTATGGTTTGAACACATGGCAATCCGGCGAGGTCTTACCCACTGGGCTATCAACGACCTAATAGCGAACTTATTATTTCAAACCACGAATTCCTTATTTCTAAACGTATTAACTGCTGCTTCATGAACCAATATGTTTACGTAAGCATTGGGGGGGGGGGGGGGTTGAGAGCCTTGTTTACATTTGCAGGGGGGTGGGTCAAAAATGTCTACTTGAATGGCCCTTAAGAAGGGGTTGAAAGAACCTTGCTTACATTACATGCTGCGTGGGGGGAGGGGCGGTGTTGCGGAATTTGTTCGAAAGAGTCACCGCGGTCCTGGAACGCGGCGGGCACAAGAAGGATCACGGGTGGGTTTTAGTCAGTAAGAGTCTGACACTCCCTTCCGCTCCGCCCAGAGCGGGAGAAGTCATTTGATGACTTCCCATCCAAAAAAAAAAAAAGGGGGGAGGGGCGGTCAAAAATGTGTACTTGAACGGCCCCTATGAACGTGTCGTGAACTTTTTTTTAATGGAAAACTAGCAGTAGTACCAAACTAAGAATTATGTGTTCAGTCTTGTTCCAACAGCGTCACCTTTTTGGTACTAGTGTGTATATTGTGTACTCGTTTTCTATGTGTGTAGAGCAGCTTTTTTTAATGGAAAACTAGCAGTAATTTAATACCAAACTAATAACAATGTCTTCAGTCTTGTTCCAACAGCGTCACCTTTTTGGAACTAGTGTGTATGTTGTGTACTCGTTTTCTATGTGTGTACAGCAGCTTTTTTTAATGGAAAACTAGCAGTAATTTAATACCAAACTAAGAATGATATCTTCAGTCTTGTTCCAACAGCGTCACCTTTTTGGAACTAGTGTGTATGTTGTGTACTCGTTTTCTATGTGTGTACAGCAGCTTTTTTTAATGGAAAACTAGCAGTAATTTAATACCAAACTAATAACAATGTCTTCAGTCTTGTTCCAACAGCGTCACTTTCTTGGAACTAGTGTGTATGTTGTGTACTCGTTTTCGATGTGTGTACAGCAGCTTTTTTTAATGGAAAACTAGCAGTAATTTAATACCAAACTAATAACAATGTCTTCAGTCTTGTTCCAACAGCGTCACCTTTTTGGTACTAGTGTGTATGCTGTGTAGGGGGGGGGGGGGGGTAAAAATGTCTACTTGAACGGCCCTAAGAACGTGACGTGAACGTTTTTTTAATGGAAAACTAGCAGTAATTGAATACCAAACTAAGAATGATATCTTCAGTCTTGTTCCAACAGCGTCACTTTCTTGGAACTAGTGTGTACAACGTGTTGTTTTGCATCCTCGTCAAATTTCAGGAGGTTGTCATAAAATACATAAATAATCAATTGAAAGAACGGTATCGGTCAATAACCAATAAGCGCTGCTTTTTTTTGTTATTGAAATTTAACAGTATTTCAGAATAAAATCCCGAATACCACAGAATCAGGCGCCTACGCACACAGCGACAATGCAGCTGTGTGCGTGAGTGTCGACGTCTTACCTACGAAATGCTAGCGCGCGCGCGTAGGTACCTACGTGTGCGATCGTGCGATGACCTACGGCGACCAGTAGCAATAATTTTACCTAATTTTATTTCGGAAATCATTTACTTTATTGTCATAAATTTCGCTTGATAATTACCTAACTCATTTTTAAGCATGATTGGAATACGGAAATCTTACTAATGACAGTAATACCTACTACTTAGTACGCCAAAGAAAAGTTCAATGACCTGTTATCAGATGATTATTAAAATGTTAGTTTTGCTTTATTGCTATCCGTCAACTTAAAGTTTTCGTCATGATTTTGTTTTTATTTGTGGATTAATTTGGTTGATTTGAAATTTTCCTTCCTAATTAACGGGCTTAAGACCGGCAATAATACCTACCTTAGTTGGTATACCGATTTAGGTACCTACTAAGTCAAAAAATGTTTTCTACGTTTGATGGAAATGGAAAGATGTGCTAGTTAAGTGTAAGTATGTGGTGATACTTTCGAATCTTAGGTATTAGGTATTGATTCACTTAAAAATCTGAAATCGACTTATTTACAGTAGGTAATAAAATTGATTAAGCTAATAACGTATTTACAAAATGAACAAATAAATAAATTACCTACCTACTTATGTTACCCGGAGGTATTGTTCAGTTTCCATCACCACACTCTTGGCAAAGTCGACCACAATGTAGCCGGTTTTCTTTCAGCCTACGTAAAACTAACACCTTCGTTTTTAAAGAGTCGAAAGCACTAATTATCCTTGCACGTAATTTTGTTACACTTGTCACTTTTTAACTAACTTTTTAACGTCTCCTCACAAAATAAAAGTTAAGAGGCCACAGGTCCTCCGCGACCGATCCAGTAGTCAAGAAACCTTTCACGCTTCAGTAGGCGCCACACTGTGGTGTGGTGCACTCCAAAGCGGTCACCAGCCTCCCGCGTGCTTGCCCGTGGTTCTCGCTGGAAGTATTCCAGGATGTCTTCCTGCAAGGCGACAGGCAAGCCTACGCTGCTGCGTGCTTGAGCATGCCGGGGTACGTCAAACTGCCGATGATCCCGTAGTCTCTGCGTAGCAGCCAGCATGACGCTCTGTGATGGGGGTTCCCGATCGGGAAACATTTCCGTGAACATCTGGATGGCTCCACGTAGGCTGTCTCCACTGATGGCATAAAGGCGGACCATCTCTACCAACTCGACATTGGAATAATTGTCCGTCATCTTGCACTTTGTACCTACGTCTGAACGATGTACCGAGAAAGGAATTCGCAAAACGCGCGCACACGGCGGCGAAATCAAAGAAACTGTTGTGTTGTTGGATCAGGGGCCGCGCCGCGGGGCGGGGGGAGGCGCGGCTAGGCGGTAGGCGCGTGCGGCCGTGCGCGGGGGATTAGGTACCTACGAATTTTTCGAATGATCGATGTATTGTTTGCGTTTGTTTGTGTGTGTGAAAGCGCAGTTATAAGGCTAGGAACAGACGGGCCGCATTTAAATACGTCTTGTTCACACGGATTTCCGTAAATAGCAAAAATAAATTAAAAAAATACCTACTCATTTTATTGTTGATTTGGGTCGAGAATCATTAGCATAATTACGTCTGTGAATTTGACGAGGATGCAAAACAACACGTTGTATATTATGTACTCGTTTCCTATGTGTGTACAGCAGCTTTTTTTAAACTAATAACAATGTCTTCAGTCTTGTTCCAACAGCGTCACCTTCTTGCTACTAGTGCGTATGTTGTGTACTCGTTTTCTATGTGTGTACAGCGACGCGCTCTGTCTGAACGTACAGCCGCAGAACTCACACGAGAGTGGACGCTCGCCGGTGTGGATCAGCTCGTGTTCGCGGAGACCTTTCTTGTCCTGGAAAGATATACAAGTTGTTATTTAGATATTATGCTTGTTATGGAAGAGCTCCACGTATTATACTGTTATCTATACTAATATTGTAGAGAGGAAAGATTTGTATGTAACGAATAAACTCCAAAACTAGTGGACCGATTTCAAAAATTCTTTCACTATTAGAAAGCTACATTCACACTGAGTAATATGTTACTCAGGGTGAATGTCAGGGTGCTATATTTTTCCCCGCATTCCCACGGGAACTAAGCGGGTGAAACCGCGGGGGGCTGCTATATACAATGTGGAGATGACAATATGACTTTAAATGAAAACACTGGCTTTACAGGTTTATAGAAACATGTGTAACCTATCAAATATATCCGAACATCGAAATAAAAAAAAACGTTTTTTTCTAACAAACTAAATAGAAGCTTAAAACAGCAAATAATATAAAACACCATTTTTAAAATTGGTACACTGACGTGTGTACGTAGTGTAATTTTAGTAGTGTAGCGATTCTTACCCTAAAAGCCTTCCCGCACTGCTGGCATATCTTGTCCCGCGCGCTCTCCTTGACGCCGTCGTGCGCGCGCCGCATGTGCCTGGTCACGCACCGCCGTGTCGCTAGGGCCTGACAAATCATAAAAGTATGCTTGTTATAGGGCTCGTGCACTGTGCTGCATGGACGTACCCAGCTTCTGGTCTAGAGGGAGGCAAGTCAGACTTTATGTTAGATCTTCCTGCGACTGTTTCGTCCACACTACACAAAGACGCTTACATGAAACATTAGGTAAACAGCCACAAATAATCCTGCTTTATAGGTAGTTAAATCTACACTAATATTATAAAGAGGAAAACTTTGTTTGTTTGTAATGAATAGGCTCAAAAACTACTGGACCGATTTCAAAAATTCTTTCGCTATTAGAAAGCTACATTCACCCTGAGTAACATAGGCTATATTTTATCCCCATATTCCCACGGAAACGGGAACTACGCGGGTAAAACCGCGGGGCGCTGCTAGTTATAAATAAAAATAAATTTGAATATGCATTTTTATAATATTTAAATTATTTGATTCGTTTTTTTATGACAATTACACCGTGCATTTTGTCAATGTATACTGCAAGGTTTATTCAAAAGTTAGCACGCATTAAGACCCCATTTACACTTCGATTAGTGATTAGGCGAGTTCGTACATTTTATGCAAGATTTTGCAGGAGGGAGGCAGCTGTCCGCCCCCCCCCCCCCCCTGGGTACGCCCATGCTGTATAGCATAAGCATAATCAGCCTTTTTAACGTTCCCACTGCTGGGACACAGGCCTCCTCTCTAGGAGAAGGAATGGGCCGTAATCCAGCACGCGGGCCCAGTGCGGGTAACAGACATCCATCCATCCAAAATTTCGCATTAATGATAGTAGTAAAATGATCACAAGATATGCTGAGATAGGAACCTTTTTGGCCTCGTACAACTAAATTAATATTGATAGTTTATTTTTTTAATTATTTATTTTACTATCAGTTTTATTTTGATTTTTTTTTTGTTTACTATTGTTTGTTTATATGATTGTCTTGTACGAGACACAAATAAACAATTTTCTACAACTTTATCACCCATCCACAAACGGACCACCTGGCAAGCGTTGTGTAATAATGAAGATCGACTTATACGGCAGTTATTATTTAGCTACAAGCTCCTACCTGAAGCTGCCTTTTTTCTTATGGAATAGAAATCATCAAATGACTTCTCCCGCTCTGGGCGGAGCGGAAGGGAGTGTCAGACTCTTACTGACTAAAACCCACCCGTGATCTTCAAGCTAGGTTCTAAATAAATGTAAAGTTCTCACCTTCCCACAGACGGGACACTTATGCTGCGTCTTCCCCATATGTTGGTAGTTGACGTGGTCCCTCAGTTCACCGCGAGAGCGGTACCCTTTGTCACACAGCGTGCACTTGTATCTGAAACGAGAAATCATTATTTTGTACTTTTCCAGAAGTAGGTATGTCAGGTACCTACCACGGCTCTGGAACGCGGGGGCACAAGAAGGATCACGGGTGGGTTTTAGTCAGTAAGAGTCTGACACTCCCTTCCGCTCCGCCCAGAGCGGGAGAAGTCATTTGATGATTTCCCATCCTTAAAAAAAAAGTTCGTCGGGCCTGCGGACAGCGAGCTATGGGTGTCTCGCCGTCCGGTAGCAACCAGGCGCGGATCGACCAGGCGTCGTGTTCCACGTGTGCCACTAAGAGTTGTCAGCAAAGACGGCGCCCCATAGGGTCAGTGCCTGCTAGGGTGCAGGAATTTGTTCGAAAGAGTCACCGCGGCCCTGGAACGCAAATGGCACAAGAATGATCACGGGTGGGTTTTAGTCAGTAAGAGTCTGACACTCCCTTCCGCTCCGCCCAGAGCGGGAGAAGTCATTTGACGATTTCCAATGCTTAAAAAAATGCATGTCAGGTATGAGCTTCAAAGATTACAAAACGCTTGCCAGGGTCCGTTTGTGGATGGATGACCATCTTACTACTATCATAATGCGAAATTTTGGATGGATGTATTTTTGTTACTATTGTAGCGACAACAATGCTGCCACAAGAAACACTAACAAAGCAAAGAACAATGCCCACATATTAGAACAACCTTGGCCTACAGTGAACACTGATGGTTTATGGAATTATAGTTTAAGTTATTATGAACACCTTCTAGTACATACCAGTTAAGAAAATAAGTCGCCATTTGGAAATAAAACAGTTTTTATTTTTTCAAAACATTAATTATTTCACAGTCACAAACTCATTCTACACACTTTCAACCACTTTTGAATGGAAAGTATATCATTTGAACACAATAATTATGAATTTCAAAGTTATTTACTCATTGTAACTTTATGAATAATAGGAATCTTCTTTAAGTGTAAACTGCTATAGCTCCTTTTATACTTGTTTGACACTTTGACAAGCTGGGAGCAAGCTTGAGTAGGTAGTTTAATGTCAAATCTATCATTTGTCAAAGACTAATATGGCCATATTTAAAAAGAAATATCGATTAGTTGCATCGGATTTTGGTCTTTATCAATTTAATTTATATCTAACTACGGCAAAGCCAAACAGTGGTTTTATCATTATAAAGTATAGTATCTCTGGTCTGAGGTATTTATGAACATAATTGGTCTAAAAGTCGAGTGGGTTTCATAAAACAAACTAAAATGGCTGCCAGTTTTCTCAGATTAAAAAACTGAAACCTGACTAACGTTTAGTTTTTCCGTAATCGATTAGATTTATTAAATAAAATATGAATTTAAATTAAATTGACCATAAAATGGCAACCCCAAACTTAACGTGAAAATAAAAGTTGCGTAACAATAAGTAATTTTACTTATTTATTTGTTATGATCACGGCGTCTTAGTTTGAAATAAAGCTTTGATGGATAATTCCTATTTAAAATACTTATATTTTTGTGTTATCTTTCTAAACGTGTCTGAGGTGGGCCATATCTGGGCATCCTTCTTTGTTTGGAAACAAGAGGTCTGCTACGCCATCTATCCCGTCAGCGGCGAACTACTAACGTAATCCAAATCCTGCATCGCGGTATCAGAGTTTACCACATGATTTGAACATATCAACAGTCTGATATGAACTCTCGGACACAACAACCGTCCAGTCGTCCCTTTCCAAGCGAAAATGGGCCTAAAATTAATGTTTTTAGAAAACGTTAAGCTTGTGCCTGTTCCGACTTTATTGCTATACAACAACTCGTCGTGATATGTAACGTTGACACATAATCAGCCTCTTAACGTTCCCACTGCTGGGACACAGGCCTCCTCTCTAGGAGAGGGAATGGGCCGTAATCCAGCACGCGGGCCCAGTGCGGGTTGGTGAATGTCACATGTCTTCGAATTTTTGGTTCTAGGATTAGAGAGTTCTCTGTTTAGAGAGCAGTGGTGATGAAATTAATTACACAAAGTAATGCGCCTGGCTCGGTTTGAACTCGCGATTTGCAATTCGTAAGTCGGGGCCGTTACTGCTCGGCCACCACTGCTCTAGCGGTGTTGTGTCAAATGCGTGTTATGGTCGCACGAACAAAGTGTATTAACATACTTGTGCAAGTCAGTCTGTGCATGCTGCAGGGTATACTTCAGGTGGTGTTCGTAGGACGCTCGGCTGACGAAGCACTTGGCGCAGGCGGCGCAGCTGAACGTTTGTCTGTCCGTGTGGATGCGAGCGTGCACCTTCACGAGGTCGCAGCGTATCATTTTGTGGCAGACGGGGCATTCTTCCCGAGGTGGTGGGCCTTGGTGGAGCCTGGAAGAGAAAGATAAAGATAAAAGATAAAAAGATAAAAAGGTAAAAAGATAAAAAGATAAAAAGATAAAAAGATAAAAAGGTAAAAAGATAAAAAGACAAAAAGAAAAAAGATAAAAAGAAAGATTAAAGATAAAAGATAAAGATACATTTATTGCTTAACTGTGTACAATAAGGTATTATTAATAAACAAGGAAGGAATAAGTCATTGTTATTACCCTCATTTTTTTTCATCAAAGTCGCTGTTTTTAACCGACTTCTAAAAAAGGAGGAGGTTCTCAATTCGGATGTTTGTATTTATTTTTATGTTTGTTCGCTCATAACTTCGTCGCTTGCCAACCGATTTGAAAAATTTATGTTTTATTTTTCTGGTCTTAGTCTGTAGGTATATAGTGATTTAGGTATCGTATATTGCTTGGCACCGACTCCAAAAAAATGTTAAATTTTATTATAGGTTAATCGTAGGTTAGGTTAGGTTTATTTAATATAGGTAGGTTATAGAATTATTTTTAACTTTTTAGTGCTTCTAGGGTTTTTTGAAGTCGGTGTTTTTCAGTTATCCAAGTTCTGTTTGCTTATACAGGGTTATTTGTAAAACACCAACCACCTCTTAAGAGGTCATTATACTCATCATTATGAACAACTTTTACTATGGGATCAAACCTGAAATCGCGAAAAAAAAAACAGCTGTCTGTATACGAACATAAATTTAAGGAACAGCTGATTTTTTTCGCGATGTCACGCTATAATGACTTTGCATACTATTGTATAAATTCAAGTTCTTAAAACGCAACAGACAGATGTGTTGCTAGGGAGTTTGTTGCGCCACTTCTTCTTCCCAGCTAAAACACTAGGAAGTGGTGACGGGTGGGCGTTTTGAGGGACTGTCTTTATGTAAAACTACCAGCGCCCCGCGGTTTCACTCGCGTAGTTCCCGTTCCCTTGGGAATACGGGGATAAAATATGTTACTTTATTACTCAGGGTGAATGTACATAACTTTCTAATGGTGAAAGAATTATTGAAATCGGTCCAGTAGTTTTTGAGTTTATTCGTTACATACAAAAATACAAATCTTTCCCCTTTATAATATAATAATAAATAAATTTGCCGTCCAAAAAGTGCTGTCTCTCAGCCTAGTTTGAATAAATGACTTATGATTTTTTGACATACATACTCACTGCTCATGCCTCGTGAGGTTATTCTTGAAGGCGAATCTCTTCCCGCACGTCGCACACTTGTAACCTTCTCGGTGGTGGCGCTGCACGTGCTTCCATCTCTGATTCTTGTTACTGTAAACAAAATATAACTATAGTCGACACCAAATAAATGTGCAATAACGGTCATTGACTCACCTACATTTATTGACAACCTTAATCTATACTTATAATAAATCTGTAGAGAGGTCAATTCTGTACAAGGAATATATTTTCAAAATAACTATCAGGGGGTGATTAGTGATCGATACTGGTGCCAAAAATGCAATCAGTAAAATTTTTGTCTGTCTGTCTGTCTGTCTGTCTGTCTGTCTGTATGTTCTTTATAGAAACAAAAACTACTCGACCGATTTTAACGAAACTTGGTGCAATTATTCTTCATACTCCTGGGCAGGTTATAGTATACTTTTCATCACGCTACAATCAATAGGAGCAGAGCAGTGAAGGAAAATGTTGGGAAAACGGAAGAAGTTACTCCATTTTTTAAGCTTCCGTCGCGTGTGTAGCCTTAATGGTTAAAGTTACATAGAAATCATGTATTACGGAAATGTTCTACATAAAATTATCTAAAAAATATCCCGAAACAGCATGTCTATCTTTTGTCAATTTTAAACCGATCGGGCTGAGAGTTTCAAAATCGGGGGTAAAGTAACTATTCCACGCGGACGAAGTCGCTGGCAGAAGCTAGTTCTTAATAATGAATTTGTTCTATATTGAATCGACATCCATCGTGATCCTTTATATTAACTAGTAATGGAAAACTATTCTTTTTTTTTGTCCATGTACCTACGATATCAAGGAAAGGGCAATGACCTTTATTGCGCATTTATCTGGTGTCAACCATAATACTATACATCGACTAATGAATAGTTTTGGTGTACTTCTAAAACGGCGCTACCGAGTTCGACGGAACTTTCACTACTGGGAGATACTTTAAGTTTTTTTTTTTAATAATAATAATAATTTATTGATAAATGATAAATTATATTTATTTTGTAAGTAGGTTAAACATAACACTTTTACATGTCCAATATTTCTTGTCATTTCAAGCTAGATGAAGCCGGTGTTTCCTAGCCGACTACCATGAGAAAAAACACCGAAACAAACTCAGAGGTCAAAGTCTCTTTTAAAGTCCATACAATCCGTGCTGGTCAAATCATATGAGAACCATGTAGGTTCATGTCTGAGGTAGCCTTTTGAGGAAAGTGCCACACAGATTTGAGTGGACCTGTCCTGACAGTGCAAGCCTTTGTCTGTAGTCAAGTAGCTCAACTTAGAAAACAATAAGGAGATGAATCTCCAAAACGGTGCTACGGATTTCGACGGGACTTTCACTACTGGGAGATAGCTGAAGTTAGCAGCTTAGGTTACTTTTATTTTAGTCTGCTGCGCTGTCGACACGCTGGTCCTAGCGCTGGGCGGTCCCACCAGGCGGCGGCCGGCGTTATGACAAGATAAGATAGATTCATTTTGCAAAAACATGAGTATAGTATACAGGTCTTAGAATTACGGCGACAGCGACCTCGCGCGCAGGAGGCATGGGAAGCGGTCACCTCCTTCTCTCTCTCTTTTCCTTCAGCAGTAATGCTAGCGAAGGAGGAGGCGGATCGCGTGCGGGAGAGGGAAACCTTGCGGCCCATCCGCCGCCGCTGTTTTTGTTTCTTTTTTTTTCTTTACGTTATCCTCACATATAGAAGCAACAAAGATAATGTAACCAAGGTTATGTAATACCGAACATGATTTAAAAGAGTGTCCGTGGAGTTTCTTGCACGTTCTTCTCCATAAAGATCTACGTTTTCGAACGTGCAGATAGCTTCATGTTTTCAACTGGTAACCATGGTTTTGTAATACAGAACATGATTTTAAAAGAGTGTCCGTGGAGTTTCTTGCACGTTCTTTTCCATTGTGATCTACGCTTTCGAACGTGCAAATAGCTTCACGTTTTTGACTGACCGACCTATATGTAAATGGTTTATTTGAAATAAATGCTTTGAATTTTTATTACTCACTCAAAATATTTGTTGCATTCTGAGCAGAGGTATCCATAAGGCGTTTTCTTGTCCAACATCGAAGGTTTTCGATGAGGTTTGGAAGCAACGTCCCCTTCGGCAGATTTGTGGCGCGTCTGTTAGAAAAAAATAACATATGTAATACAAAATAATAAAATATACATATATAATCTACACTAAAATTATAAAGAGGAAAACTTTGTTTGTTTGGTTGTAATGAATAGGCTCAAAAACTACTGGACCGATTTTAAAAATTCTTTCTCCATTCGAAAGCTAAATTATCCACGAGTAACATAGGCTATATTTTATCCCCATATTCCCATGGGAACAGGAACGGGAACTACGCGGGTAAAACCGCAGGGTGCTGCTAGTAATAATAATAAAATAACAATAAACGATCGTGCTTTAGACCATACGACTGAAGTAAAACTTCTTTAGTTCCATCTATATACATAATAATAATCAAGAAATCACCGTTCGCGTAACGCTAGCAAACTCGCGAACGAACTACTGACTGAGATATCTATACTAATATTATAAAGCTGAAGAGTTTGTTTGTTTGAACGCGCTAATCTCAGGAACTACTGGTTCGAATTGAAAAATTCTTTTTGGGTTGAATAGACCATTTATCGAGGAAGGCTTATAACATCACGCTTAAGCCAATAGGAGCGGAGCAGCGATAAAGAATGTTTTAAAATCGGGGATTCCACGGGGACGAAGTCGCGGGCAGCAGCTAGTACTTAATATACAGTGGAATCTCACTAAACCGGTACTTTTAAAAACCAGAATCTACCGGATTATTACATAATATGTAAATAAAATACTTTATTTTATTTACATATTATGTAAATAAAATAAAGTATTTGACAAAGCTGTAGTGTATTTGGGTTCACGGTCACGTGATAAGTTTTGGAGTTGCTGACGGCTGAACGCATTACCACAGAACAAGATTATTTTCATTCAACAGACAACTTAAACATTTTTCAAGTCTACCCACCTTTTTCTTCTTACCAGGTAAAGCCAAATTCTTCACCGCATGTGCACTCCTTAAATGTGTGAGTATGTCATTGACATTATAGGCTGTATACACACAGAACTGACAGACGTGTCTAAGGTAGTGTTCTTCTCTATGGTCGTGGTATGTGTTTATTGGTATGTAGACTAGGCATACGTCGCATTGGAGGTGGTCTGGCCTCTAGAAAT
Source organism: Hecatera dysodea (assembly GCA_905332915.2). Taxonomy (NCBI): domain Eukaryota; kingdom Metazoa; phylum Arthropoda; class Insecta; order Lepidoptera; family Noctuidae; genus Hecatera; species Hecatera dysodea. The sequence goes on along the minus strand of HG995317.1, from coordinate 4,504,349 downwards.
TAATAAAAATTGTCAGTATAAAATAATTAATAAAAAGAGTATCTTCACAACATTATGAAAATTTGTCAAGGTGTTTTTCGAAAAAAAGAGTGATTTTTCACTTTCTATAGAAAACTTAAAATTCCTGTTTTATTTTCAATTATTTTTTTTTTCTTTTAAAAATATCTCTGTTACGTAGTTTTCTCTCTGGTGGGTGTTACCTAATGCATTCAATTTCAGAGATTTTTGGAAGTTTTTTTACCCCAAAACGAGTAAGTATGAATGAGCATACCCAGAAGAAGTCTGTATTAACGAAATAACTTCTAATATGATAAAATAACTCACCTCAAGATGTGAAGAAGAATTATGCTCATCCAATTCCTTTTGATTTCCAAACCCTTGAATGCAACTGTCACATTTAAACGGGGAATCGACAAAAGAACTTTCTATTTTCTTATTACTCCGTATTCCTTCCAATTCAATCTCATTAACCAAAACCGTAGTAAAACAACTCTTCTTCTTCATTCTTTTCTTTTTTGTGTAGAGCAAATCCTCTTTACAGTCTACAGTTTGTTTTGAATTTGACAGTTCATCTTTATAGTCTATGATTTCTTTCGTGTTTGACAGTTTATCTTTGCAGTCTATGGTAGGTATGACTACCTCTGAATCATTGTCTGAAAGCCAGTTGCTATGCAGTTCTGAGAGAGGAATGTCCTCTTCGCTTTCGCTTTTTATGTCAGTCGATAGACCACAGTCTATGAAATTGTCTGTTGAAGTGATATTTGATTCTGAGATTATTTTCTGGTAGGTATTCTTGTGCTGTACTGTGAGACGGGATAAGCTGGTCGTTTGTATCTGAAATAAATGGAAAATAAGTTTTTAATTTTAATGGGGAGTGCAATAATGCCTTGTTACATTAAGTCTGCCCATGTTTCATTACTGTAAATATTCTTCAATAAATAAATACATAGATTTGTCAAAAGAGACTTCTGTGATCGCAAAATACGATGCGTTAATAATATTTCGTGATAATCAAAATAAGTCACTTTTTGGGGGGCCAAAAGAACTTATTGTGGGGGATTCAAGTCAAATATTTTACACAAAAAAAACGCCTCGCGTCGCGCCTTAGGCGCAGCCCCGCAGTACAGTGCACATAAAAATACCTTGCGTGCGCATAAAAGTACAGTGCACATAAATGATACCGAGCATGTACACGACTTGTATTTGATTTTTTAATACTTTATATACCCATATAAATATACTATCTATATCCCTGTTACATGTTCTAAGAATAACTTATAAGATACTGTTAGAATAGAATAGAAAAACTTTTATTCAGGACAGACACAGCACAACGGTTACAAACACAAATTACAGGAGAAGAAAAGTACAGAATGCGCCGAGCGTGGCCGAACCGAAAGGGTTACCACCTCAGCATTTGCTGGGCGTCAGACACCCAGCGCTGGTTTTCAGTTGGCACCCTGCAGTGACGCACGGACGAGGGTAAATAAAAATATATACTTGAACTAAATACTGACGTATATGTACTGAATTTAATCAAATACGTAGATAAAGCATATTTATATATGTATGTATATACATACCATAAAACGTAACGAAACAGTTGCCACATTCTTTAAAAACGACAAATTTCACAATACCCAAATTAGGTACTCGCAATGTTACGAGCTTCGAGCTTACGAGCCGATTAAATAACCAAAAAAGACACTTTAATTACACAACACTAAGTACTAACTCGATCAGTGCATATGCAGGCCTTTTAAAGGACGCCGGTTAGTTCCAGAACCTTCCATCGTGGAAAGATCTGGAAATTTCGCATACATATCAGTCGTGACTGACTAGGTTTCGAGAACTCTAGAATTTTCTAGAATACAAAGCCTATCTTGCTTGTCTAATTATGGCGCGCAACAATACGATACACAAGATAGAGTTAAGTCTTGAGATAAAGTAGACGCAACACGGTTATATGCCCGTTGTTTATGTTACGACCTTCGGGTTCGTGACAAATAAAACAGCCGATTAAATAACCAAAAATGACACTTTAATTACACAACACTAATTACACTATAAATTCACTAATTACAAAACACAATCGCACTATTAATCTCTTGAGTTCGCACTTCGCAGTCGAAGATCGCTCTCGAAGTTATCACTTGTATCGCAAATCCAATACTGTAATAAAAAATATGAGAATGTAGGATAGAAAGTTCCAGAAAGTTCGCGTAGGTACATATCGGTCGCGACTGACTAGGGTCCGAGAATTCTAGAATGTTCTAGCATAGAAAAATCTCGAAGGTTCCTGGTTTTATTAGTTCTGCTACTCGATACTAGATGGCGCTAGTGGTAACGAATGCAACTATCTTCATTGCTTGATTGTGGCGCGCAACATTATTGTCTGGTCCAACTTACAAGTAAAACTAGTTTCAAAATACACAATACTAACTGGAGTCCTTCCATCGGCAATACTCGTGAGCTCTTTCTGTGCAGCGCAGGCCTGTTTCCGGAACCGCGTGATCCTGCACATAACGGCTCTACATTCCCAGCATATGTACAAGCTTGCTGTGTCCTTGTAGAAGCCTTCCTGTAATCAGAAGGGCAGTTTTTAGAGTTCCGAATATTCGTAAGAAAAGGAAACTAAAAAGAAACTCTGTGTTTGTGGTTGCTTTTTTGTTTTCTGAACACCGACTTCCGAAATTAAAGTTATTTTGTACTCTTTGGTTTTTTTGTGTAGAAGTTGGTTGTTTTTTAACCGACTTCTAAAAAAGGAGGAGGTTCTCAATTCGGATGTTTGTCTTTTTAACCGACTTCTAAAAAAGGAGGAGGTTCTCAATTCGGATGTTTGAATTTTTTTTTTTTTAATCTTTGTTCTCGCATAACTTCGTCGCTTGCCAACCAATTTGAAAAATTCTTTTTTTGTTGGAAAGGGTATACTTCCCAAATGGTCCCATGAAAATTTTATCGAAATCGAACAAGCGGTTTTTTTGTAAATTTCAATAAATGATAGCAAATCTGTCGGGATAGCTGAAATCGCATGTTTGTTTATTGTTTACACCAATTTATACCACGTACGCTGTGATAGGTATGTTTAGCTGGGAGTGAACCACTAAAAAGTGAAAAATAAAAAAAACTTTTTACAAAAAATAAAACCGACTTCTAAACAAAAAAAACCAAAAAGTATAAAATAACTTTAATTTCGGAAGTCGGTGTGTTCAACAACAATAAAGCAACCAACCACACCGAAATTAAAGTTATTTTATACTTTTTGTTTTTTTTGTTTAGAAGTCGGTTTTATTTTTTGTAAAAAGTTTTTTTTTCATTTTACGTCAATGTAAACTAAACCATGCATTATTAGGGATAACTCTAATACTAGTATCTCAATAAAATTTACAAAATGGGACCACACAACAAGCACCAGCTTTCGAATACAGAAAGAATCATCCAATTCGGTAAACCCAATAGGAAACTATGAGGTAAATAACATAATTTGGAAGTTGGTTGCAAATTAAGTTTACCAGTTAACATTAAACATTTAATTATGCACTAATAATAGATGATTTAATTATAATAAAAGCAATTTATTTATCTTCCAAATCAAAAACAAAAATTTGAATAAAATAAGCATTAAAAGAAATTAAGATTGAAAATTTAAGAATGATATTAATTTTGAAATCAATACACAATCCTTTGTTGTAAAATATAATTATAAGAAATTAGGTACAATGCAGCTAGGATAGCAGAGCAATGGTGGCCGAGTGGTTGAATGGTGGTAACGGCCCTGACTTACGAATTGTAGGTCACAAACCTAGCCAGACGTTTTACTTTGTGTAATTAATTTCATCACCACTGCTCTCAAAACAGTGAAGGAAAACATCAAGAGGAAACCGGCATGTCCTAGAATTAAAAATTCGAAGACATGTGACATTCACCAACCCGCACTGGGCTCGCATGCTGCATTACGGCCCATTCCCTCTCCTAGAGAAGAGGCCTGTGTCCCAGCAGTGGGAACATCAAAAGGCTGATTGTTCAGCTAGGATAAAATTAAATTAAAGTAGAAATAGGGGGTGCAGATAGTAAGTATGATAAAACAGTACAATTTCCTCCATGGTATTAGGAGTTATAATGTAGGTACATATTTCTTGAGCTTATTTTTAAATGTATTCACATTATCACACTCTTTAATTTCGTTCAGTAATTTGTTCAACTGTGCTCCTTCTAAATAGTCTTTTTACTGTAATTATTTTGTACGCTGATGATTTCAAGTTTGTTTTTATAACTATTTCTCAGGTTATATGACATTATTTTCTTTATTTTTCCTTGTATGTTAGTTTATATTGAGTTGCCATATTTAAATGTATTTTATTGCTGTATTGGGTAAACCATATTTCACAGAATCTAAAATTTAATTCTTTTTCTAAATTTAGATTCTGTGAACCGTGGCCCTACAATGCACCCTTTCCAAGTGATTTTTAATATTATTTCAAATAAAACTGAGCTTTAAACTATAGTAAGTAATACTTATTGTTTTTAACTATTATTTAAAAGAAATATTTAGAAATGTAAATTAATGTGTAAAATTAAATTAATAAAGAGAATAATACTTTATTATTAAAAGTCCTTACAATATGTTTAATATCTAAGTTCACAACAGCAGCATACAAAAGCCAATACCCTGACTCCTGACTAAAACCCACCCGTGATCCTTCTTGTGCCCTTTGCCGATACCCTGACTCCTGAACTAGGAATTCTGTGACTTAGGACTCAATGTGCAGTTTCCACTTGTGCGTCCAAGTGGAAACTGAACATTGAGTCCTAAGTCTCAAGCTATTGCTATATACCTTGTGGAAAATCAACTTTAGACTATAAGAGATACAATTATAAACAACTTTGCTACCTGTTACCAGCCAGTCACCATAATCCAAACTCCATAAGATCGAGCTTACCTGTATTGGTATATCACCAATACGGGTAAGATCATTCCCCAGACTCAGAAAAGAGATTCGACACAGAGAAAATTCCGATTCAACCGAGAAGGTCTGATTATATACTTTGTGCTACCAGAACAATTCACTGGTTACATGCGTACTTTCAAATTGTTTAATTACTATAGTAAAGTTAAATACAAGTAACAAATGAAGTATAATTACCCTATAAGCCTCGGAATCAAAGGATAACAGCAAATATAAATTATTAATGCCGTCCGGAAGTCTGCAGAGCTGAAACAACTTCCGGTCCCGACTTAAACACGTACAACACAGCTTCTTTAACTCTAATTCTGGATAGTCGTCCATTTTTCAGGAACAAATTGACTACTATTATTTACTATTATGATTTGTTTGCAAGCGCTGGTTTTCCGCTCTACTTTATCGCTATTATAAAAGTGACAGTTATAAAAAGTATTGCTATCACTATTTTAAAATTACCAAAGATTCAACAAAATATCCATGAGATGAAGCTGCCAATTTATTTAAAAAATATATATTTTTAGCTTGTAGCATACAGGCCATATCCCACGCTATTTGGGGTCAGCGTAACTAGTTTTTTCCTATCAAAACAAATAATATTTTGCAACATTGTCAAACTCAGTCCGTATTGAAATAGTCTTGAAAGCCCCCAACTTATGGTAAAAATAAGATCTGGTGACATTAACGTGGCTGACAAAGCGGTAGTACTGTAAGAAAGAACTCATATAAAAGTCGATCGGCAAAATGTAAACCGAAAAACCGGACTTGAGATGAATCGCTGAACTCTTTGTCAGTGGAACGGTTGACCTCATACGTTCATATATCTAATACTAATATTATTATTATTCTAATATAGATTTTTTTTTCGTGAAATTCATGAATAACATCTATTGAATTGAAATTATAAATTATTGCTGTCATACGACAAATTGAAAGCAAAATAAATTTGTCTATGGTAAATAATGGCCTATGGCTACCGTATTTGATAATTTGTTGTTTCTATTGTGCATTTACTTGTTAATAAACACAAAATAATGTACTTCCATTGACAGCCTACAACACAATTAATTGATACATTCATGAAGGTCGCACATCTTGCGCAAATCATAAATTGCTTTTAACAAAAATGAATATAAATGTCAATGTTTACGAAGTGCCTGTAGTGAGTGCTGTTATTATGCATCAGCCTGGGCCTCCAGAGCTGCAGAACCATGTCCAACAGCAGCAGCAGCAGCCTCAACAACAGGTGAACACACACCAACAAGAACCTGCGCCAGCTATGCCAGCGATAAACGAGCGGAAACCTAAACTTGAAAAAATAGAAAAGAAGAAAAAGGAAGCGATCGAGGGCCAAGCCAGAGAGATTATTTTTAAGGTAATAAAGTTCTTTGAGAGCGAAAAACAGAACAGAGGCTACGCTTACCCGGTAGAGAATGTTGTTAAAAGAGCGTGCGCGGCCACAGGCTTGTCAGAAAGCACGATAAAAAGAATAAAGAGGGACGGTTTACGCGCCGAAGCAACACAAACAAAAATCGCTGGTCCAAAGAAAAAACGCGTAAGAAAAACGAAAGTACAGCTAGACTACTTCCAGTTGTGTGCTCTCAGAGGCATTGTGAACAGCTACTCAGTCAGAAAAGAGATTCCAACGCTTGGGAAAATTTTAACTGCAGCGAAACACGAATTGAACTACCGTGGTGGAAAAGAATCTCTAAGACTAATTTTGTTGAATAAGCTTGGCATTAAGTTTAAGAAATGTGAGAAGAAGAATAAAAAGCCTAAGGAGGAACCGGAGCAGCCCGTGATGCCCCCGCCTGCCCCTCAGCCACCTCAGCTTCAGAACATAATGCAGCATCCACAGATGCACCAAGTAATGAAGCCAACTATGAACGACAACCAGTGTGTGTATACTACAATGATGCCGCAGCATGTACCACCGGTGTCCTATTAAAGTAGGTTAAGAACTGATGTATCAAAGATTTGGTATTGTATTTATGTTGGAACGAGATCGGGTACGTAGATCTTTTTGTATTGCCGTTACCACATAGTTGAGCCACAAAATTGTAAATCAGGATGAGGTATTTTAATTGGAGAGTAAACAAGTACACTATCTGGAAACTTACTCAATCTTGAATTTTTTGTGTGCGTGTTCATATTACCACACTATTGACAAATATTTTGTCTGAATTCCACTTCTTATTAAATGAAGTTCTTGAAACATAACACTCCTCAGTCACGTAAAGTTCTTTTTTTTTAAGTTCTAAAAAGAACTTACATGTCATTGTTGAAGTTCTAATACCACGTAAGTCTATTTTTTGTTGGTTTTGACGTTGATGCCAATTCCTAGAGAATATAAGGAATATAATTTGAATGTTTACTAAATAATTATAGACCTATGTGAATGAATTGTTCTAATTTGAAGTGTAAACATAATCGCAATGGTAATATAAAGGCATATACAGTATGTTAAATAACAGAGGGGGTTCCCTTAAATTCGTTAATCTATATCATTAATAGATTAAAATAAAAATATCAGAATAGAAAAATAAGCATATTTTAATCCGAATTAAAAAAAATTGACAATAAATTAGAAAAATCCTGTTTAAAATCAAAATAGCAGTGCGGAATAGTACCTACTCGTAGTAGCAATGCCCAAACCGGCAAGTACGCGTGTACAGAGTAAACTTTAACGTATCAATTTAACATTTTTAGTGAATATTTTAATATTAAAAAAAAAAAAAAAACATTTTGTTTTTGAATGGCAATATTTTTTTTTATCATATATGGATGCTATACTATTGCGGGTTAAAGGGAACGCCCTCTGTTAGTTAACAAACTGTATAGAATTATGCAGATTCTTCACTCTCCTGTAAAGTTGCCATTTTTTACTTACGTGGTGTTAGAACTTCAATGAAAATATGCAATTTTCATGCACAATGGTCCAATACTAGGACTAAGTGCAGATAGAGGTTGACTTTTGGCGAAGTACTAGTACTTTTCGCTATTCCTCGGAGTTTCAGATCAGAAAACAGCAAAACCATCTGCGTTACTTCTCTAGTTCCCACTATAGATATATAATGTACATTATTATAATAGAATATAAAGTATAATTGAGTTAAAAACAGAGAATATTCATCAATCCACATAGGTTGTTGGTTTAGGTTCCTAGAAAAGAAGATATAATACTTTACAGCAATTTTTACATATATAGATTGTTTATACACCGAGATTGTCAACTGCATACATTTTGCTTTTTGCAATCTTAAATTGTGCAGAGTTTTATAGGGAACATGCACAGTGTAGACTATGCCATCTAGTTTTGAAAAACTGAAACTTACATTAAAAATGACAAAAATTCTGCTTACGTTATACTTGAATAGCTTATGATCTATTCTTTACTCATCATCTGCCTAGCCTTTTCCTAACTATATTGGAGTCGGCTTCCAGTCAAACCGAATTCAGCTGAATACCAGTATTTAACGTGGAGTGGCTGCCTATCAGACTTCCACAACCCATTAACTGGGGAACACGGCACTTCTTGACAAGACTGGAGTCAGTATTTCTGGCTGCTGACAATCCGTAACAACTGCCAAAGATCCACAAATGCCAACCGGGAACAACAGCTTAAAAGTGCTTGATCATGATCTATTTACACTAAAAATAATAATTAGGTATGCCAAATTGACCCCTTCTGAAATTAATATTTTTTAATAGGTTTTATTTATTAATTTAAGTAAGTGTAAAAAGTTTGACAGGTGATAGAAAATTTCATTCACCCCACTCAACTCGGTCACCATGATATTTAGGGAAGCTGAGTTGATTGGAGGAAATTCATAATCAGCCTTTTAATGTTCCCACTGCTGGGACACAGGCCTCCTCTCTAGGAGAGGGAATGGGCCGTAATCCAGCACGCGGGCCCAGTGCGGGTTGGTGATTGTCACATGTCTTCGAATTTTTGGTTCTAGGACATGCCGGTTTCCTCACGGTGTTTTCCTTCACCGTTTTGAGAGCAGTGGTGATGAAATAAAGTACACAAAGCAATGCGCCTGGCTGGGTTTGAACCCGCGAACTACAATTCGTAAGTCGGGTCCGTTACCACTCGGCCACCACTGCTCTGGAGGAAATAACTTGAGAATATAATATAAAGATTTGTCCTTTACATAGTGTAAACAGGACACCACTCCTTCCTGCCCTTATTCCAAGCTCTGCTCAGTATGTGATTTTTCATATGAAAGGTCCACTGCAATAACAATAAATGTCCTTGTTAGGTACTTCATTTTGAGATAATTGCGTTCCAATTGTATTAATGGGAATAGGAAAGTCGTGTTGAAAGGTATGAACATTACATTATTAGTTTCAGCACATTTTTATATTGTTCCTTTACTCAAGCTTTATTTAAGAACTAAGTAAAAAATATATTATTTACAGTTATTTTTAAAAACTAGGACTTTTGTTGAGACCTACATTTTATCTAATATAAGCGTGCACTGTCTAAAATATTGGGATTTTAAGTAATATTGCTAAGTTTGTTAACGAGAATACCAACTACAGATATCCAGTGGCTAAATGACGTGCTTACTTAGAATTTTTACAAAAATGGACTTTCATCATTATTGCAGTGGACCCTTCATATGTTATCCGAGTTTCCAGAATCCTAACACTGCTTCTTTGGTGTTCCCATACTTCTAAGCGAGTTGCTTAGCACTTTTGGTGCCCATAATACGGCATGCGTAGGTGGAACAATAATTTGTTGCGGAATTTGTTCGAAAGAGTCACCGCGGCCCTGGAACGCAAAGGGCATAAGAAGGATCACGGGTGGGTTTTAGTCAGTAAGAGTCTGACACTCCCTTCCGCTCCGCCCAGAGCGGGAGAAGTCATTTATGTTTTCTGAGTGAAACTACCCACTTTATGTTTTCTGTGTGTAAATAGTTAGTTCTACACAATTGTGTCTCATTTTTTTTTCTTTAAGGTTTGCTTTTATTTTGTGCCCATAAAAATGGTCTGTGGCAAAAATTTCGAATCTACGTATGATTGTCAATTTTTAAGTATGTAAGATTTTATTTCTACATCCTAAAATTAGATTTTGTAATATTCAAATATTATAGTTTTACTGCAGTACTACAACAAGTAGTTTTCAGTAACTTTACACATCATAAAATTGTTTTATTGTTGACAATTGGAAAATATTTAAAGGTTGCAACACAAATTAATTTTGTCAATACCATGAATACTGAACCTTTAATTTTACTAAGTTCTATGATAATCTGCTGCTGTTGTTGTCTCTTTTACTGAGTAAACATACTCAGTAAGAGAGAGAGGGAATTATATAGGGAACGTGCACGGCGTAGACTATGCCATCTAGCGTTGCAAATTTGAAACTTATAAGTAAAATATACTTGACATTGACGCGTCTGTGCTGCCACCTATAGTTTCTGCACGTTCCCTATAATTATGGAGGCGTCAGATTGGTTGACATATTAATTGATGACGTGTTCCTTTATGGCAGTTAAAGCAAATAAAATAACCTCTGTGATACGACATCGAGTTTTCATAAAAATGCTCTATAAGTCAACTTTGTCTAACCTTTTCCCAACCCCGTTGGGACTGGGTCCCAGCTTACCTAGATGCAGTTGATTGCTAGTATTTTACATTAGGCGACTGCCTCACTGACCTGAGAGGAGCTTGTGGCAAAATAATGACAGCCGCACGGTTCTTGTTGCGGAATTTGTTCGAAAGAGTCACCGCGGCCCTGGAACGCAAAGGGCACTAGGAGGAACACGGGTGGGTTTTAGTCAGTAAGAGTGTGACATTCTCTTCTGCTCCGTCCAGAGCGGGAGGAGTCATTTGGCGATTTCGCATCCCGAAAAAAAATTCGATCTTCCAAGTTTAAGGGACGGTTGCCAAAGTTAATTCGTGAAAGGGTGACTTAACATACCGAGATTCCTCTGTGCCTTGAAGACCTCCTTAACGGTTGTTTTTTAGGGATGGGAAATCATCAAATGACTTCTTCCGCTTTGAGCATATTGTAAGGAAGTGTTAGACTCTTACCGACTGAAACCCATCCATGTCCCTTTGCGTTCCAGAGCCGCGGTGACACATTCGTACAAATTCCGCAACACGTTAAAACTGTTGGTCTCGGCGTTTGAAGATCTTTGACAGTCATTACGGTTAGTCAGAAGACAAGAAACCTGACCAGTCTCGACAAGGGTGTTGCCCAGTTGCTGGGTTATGGAGGTCAGAAAGGCAGTCGCTCCATGTCAAATACTGGTATTCAGCTGCACCCGGTTAGACTTTAAACTGACCCTAACATAATGGTTGAAGAAAGCATAAGCAGATTTATAAGATATAGCCGTTTAGTACAACCTAATATGACAGCTGCTTTTTAGGCGATTATCACACTGCCACGCACCACGCAGCATGTTGCGTGTCAGCGCACCTACGCGCGTGCTTGCGAGAGTGTAGTGGCCGTACTACCAAGTGCCAATGCTATCATGATTCATTGTGAGGGAAAGGGATAGTGCTATTCGTCTTGTGTAACTCGTGTCTCTCTCTGACACAGGAATCATAATGGATTTAAGACGTCATGGTAGAGCTGCTGGGGCCGTATTATGACCTCTTAAAACCATCATGTTTTCGGTGTGAAAAAGAGACGGAGCTATACAGGACGAATAGCACTATCCTTTTCTCACACAGAAAACATGATGGTTTTAAGAGGTCATAATACGGCCCCTGGTCTGAATCATCGTGTGGGTTTTTACGCACTCACGCGCGTAGTTACGTTTTGTGGATTCACGGCGGCTCTGACTCATTTCATTCAAAGCCGTATCGAGTTCCGTTATCAAACACACGTCAAGCCCATCCAAAATCACGCGCGGCACTGCGGGACTTGGTGTGCCATATCTCGCTCCGCACCCACGCGCGCGTGCGCATGTTTCTCCGCTTGTAGGCGTGATCTGCATGAACGCGGGTGGATGCATTTTCTGTTTGTTGGACTCAGCATTTTTTCTATACAAACAGAGATACTTACAAGCAACGTTAGAACACGCATTCATGCGCTACGCTGCGTGGTGCGTGGCAGTGTGTTAATCGCTTTAGTTCCGTCTCTCTCTTATTTAACCTGAAAGAAAGAGATGGCGCTACGTTTTAGTTCAGTTTAGTTCGTGAACATCAGAATCAGCGCTAATGTTAATATAATATTATGTACAGTAAATTACTTCATTATATTAATGACATAATATAATTTCTAGAACTAAGATATTTGTATCATAAGGCTGAGTATTACTTTATGTATTTTTAATCGAATAAAATGAATTAAGTTTTTTTGTGTGTCGTTTATTTTATCTTGAACTCCCTGGATAATTTCCCTACTTTCTTTTTGATAACAGATGTTATACTAAATAGTCCTAGAGGCTAGGCCTTTTGGCATTTCCGATTATTTCCAAATGAAAAAAACAAATACGTGGAGATTGGGTTTTTTAGCTCACTAAAGTCACTCCGGTGATCACCATCAGCAAATGCCAGGGGCCCTTTTTGTTCCATTTTAAAAGACCATTCCGGAACCTCTGTACTCAGGGAACAACCCTGAGGAGACCGAAGGGTTCTTTTGAGTCTCGCTGTGCTGCTCACTTCACATCATTGTGCCAATGTCTTTCCAGCGGGACTCAGTAACCTCGTGGGAGGCCAGGGTGAAGAAGTCGGGATGAGTTTGACTTCTAAAAAAGATTGGCCCAGACTAGCACAGGTTCAGGGCCCCAAGTCTGCTATTTTTATAAATTTGTCATTCCAACACGATCCCATTGTCATTTTGCTAAAAGTTCGTAATCTGCTAAATGCTTATTGGTCGATCAGTGGTCGGTCAATGGTCTCGTAATACTTTTTGAAAACCGAGCTATTAAAAGCAATGATTGCACAATGAAGTTCTAATGGTAGGTCACTGATCAAAGGAAGTGTTAAAATTTTAGCAGATTACAGCATATGTCTGTCATGTATTTGTCATTATGTACGAGATTACCGTTCTATGACATTTCTTTCAATGGAGTGTCAGTGGTTGACCATCGGAAAGTCATAGTGACGCTTTTATATTAGTAGATTACCAAACTTGTCAAAATCAACCATTATGAAATCAATGATAGACCATTCTGTCACTATTGTAATAGCAGACTTGAGGCCCTGCTTGTTGGGTAGAAAAGGAAGAGGAAGGCCTTTGCTCAGCGGTGGGACAAAAAGCCTAGTATAGCGCTACTCCATTTGTTAATTTAACGCACCTCTAGAACCCGTCACCTACCGGCTCGGTTTCGCGACTAGTTACGATTGACCGCTACACTGTTCGCATATCCGAGTTCCGGCCGCCATGTTAAGTTAGTCACGCCACCACCGAACCGCGAACGCTCTCGAATCAGACGCCTCGCGAGACCATCGTATAATTATTCCAAAGTCCTTACTATTGTAATAAAATCCACTCTGTATGATGTTTATAAGTAATGAAACAGTTTTATACTCAATAGTTGATGTTTCTTTGTTGAACAAAGTAGGTACCCCGCCCACAGATAATATAACACTATAGGGAACGTGCACGGCGTAGACTATGCCATCTAGTGTTGCAAATCTGAAACTTTTACGTTGTAAATATTTGACCAGTGCTGCCACCTATACTTCCTGCACCTTCCGTTTAGGAGAACGTGCACGAAGTAGACTGTGCCATCTAGCGTTGCAAATTTGAAACTTATAAGTGAAATATACTTGACATTGACGCGACTGTGCTGCCACCTATAGTTTCTGCACGTTCCCTATTGCAGTCTTTGCTAACACTCACAGCCCCGAGTATGGGTCCTAGATAGATAGATTTTTCTGTGCAGTAATCTATCGAAGCTTTTGTGGAGCTGTGTCCAGATATCATAAGTTGGGAAGTAAAATAAACAGTACTTGTAATCTTTGAGCACGTTTTTAATAAAACTCGAATAAATACTATTTACAATAAATACTGTTTGGATATCAATTCATGTACGGATTACAAATATGTAATTTTTTGCAAAATATTTGACAAAACAGAAGTAGCCATGCTCATTTTCACTGTAAATAAAAAATATAATACTATATATTTTGCAGATTATTTGAATTCTATAAAAATAATTCAGTTATATGAAATAATACTTATTTGAAAGATGTTAGACACCAGTTTAAAACGATTCCTTAAAAACAAAAAGTCCAATAGCTTCAGACAGAATGACCTCATTTCGGTCAGGTAGTTGAAAAATAAAAAAATACCTAGTGTACAGCGTAAAAAAACATCTCAATTATTTATCTTTTCATTTTACTTATATCTTTTTTTTTCAATGAAAGTATTTTTATACATCAAAAATTTTATAGCCTACCCAACACTGGGAATTATTTTCAAAAATACTTAGATAAGTGCCTCACGAAAAATTGTCAATAGCTGTATGACGCAAAGCATTTCAGAGGGCAATTCTCGTATTTTATATTTTAAGTGTGTCGAATGCGAACACTCCTTAGTTCGCATTCGACACCCTACGTTCCAACAAACCAACTAATTTCCCTACACTTTTTCAAGTTACTGACATTGATCGTCACTGAGATGTATTGCGACTTGAATTTTATCGCTTTTTAAGTACAAAAATAGGCATTCAGATTTTTTTCCGCAGAACGCGAAATACTGTACTTCAAATACTGACAATATATCCAAAACGTAATATACTCTGAAGTATATAACTTTTTAAAGAGACTCATCTCTTTTTCAATAGACTATGGACGATGGCTCACACCAAATAAATTACAAGATCAAGAAATGATCCATGTTTGCATAATTGTTCGAAAGTGTTACCGCGGCGTTGGAATGCAAAGTGCATTAGAAGGAATACGGGTGGGTTTTAGTCAGTAAGAGTCTGACACTCCCTTCCGCTCCGCCCAGAGCGGGTCCCTTAAATTTTGACGTTTCATTAATCAAATTACACTCTGTCTAGAGCCTAAGTACGAGAGTATGATGAAGATTCCAGTTCGTATTTAACCAGACATCAACAGACTCTTGTGCTGAGTCTTCTGATGCGTCTTCATGGCGTATGCCTGCGCGAACGCCGCGGGACAGTACTCACACTTGTAGGGTCGCTCCCCAGTGTGAGTGCGGCGGTGGTTCACTAGGATCCTGTTTGACTGTAAGAGAGAGAAAATGTAGTATTAATCAAGGAACAATTAAAGAAGAATCATAATTTCAGCCGAAGCACGTTCACTGCTGGCATAAGCACAAGCATTATCACCACCACTGCTGGGACTCAGGACACCTCTCTAGGAGAGAATGGGCCGTAATCCAGCACGCGGGCCCAGTGCGGGTTGCTGAATGTCACATGTCTTCGAATTCACTGCTGGACATAAGCCCAACCAAGTATCGCTACATCCACCGATCCTGTGCGTCTCGCATGCAAAGAATTTCGGCGGCCTTCATCAGATCACCGCTCCACCTTGTGGGAAGCCTTCCAACTCTTGTCTTTCAGTACGCGGTTGCCACTCCAGAACATTTCGACCACGTCTAATCTGTTTTGATAGCACTTTACCCAGGCTGCTGATATTTTATTTATTGGGTATAAAAAAGGACTGTTAAATGTTAAGGCGATACAAACGGATTCTTAAGATATATAGGTAAACAGACAACCACACTATTGTTCACGTAGAAACAATGTAAATTGAAAATGAAACTAAGAAGTAACGCTCAAGGCTCACTGTCTGATTAAGAGTCGTCCAAGCGAAGCGTCAAATTCTGTAAGGCGTATATTCGCTTGTGTTAGCGAATGTTTTGTAAGTAACTAATAACAGTTTTAATTTAAATAAATTCAACTTATGCCAGAAGCCTCTATAGGAAACTCCTATGCATTATAATTAAAACTTTTGGTCCCAATTGGGCGCCAATAACTTGCCGCCAAAGTTATTGACGCCCAACTGGGACTCAGTACCATCTTTGACATTAAAACGAAAAGAGGGTAGTAGGATCATGCCTTTTTTTATGGGAAATCATCAAATGACTTCTCCCGCTCTGGGCGGAGTGTCAGACTCTTACTGACTAAAACCCACCCGTGATTAGAGATGGGCAATGTGTTTCTGCCCGGCAGGAAAATATGGTAAAAATCCGGCATTTTGGGCATAAATTGATTATTGCCCGATATATGCCCAATCGTAAGGCATAAAAATATGGGGTCGTAAAACGTAAAAACTAATATTTGCATAAATTGTGTAAACGGAAGTCTCGAATGGAATAAAATATGCGGACGGTATCTGCAACTGACACAGGATGACTATCAACAAAATGGCGGCGCGGCGAGTGCGTGTGCACATCCCTCACCCCGCAACCGTCACTTGGTACAAGTCTTTTTTACCGGCGCAGCGTACTTTGAAACATTCATATAATTCTTATGATATATTTTATATTTAAATATGTATTTTAATAATTAAATAAAATGTAACTTAATTCATAAAATTATAATGTACCAAGTAATCTTAACAGTATACGCATCCCTCGCCCTACACTCTTCTCACGATGCAAGTATTTTCACGCCGCCGCCGGGTAATTTGTAACATTTATGTTCGTAAACATGGTTTTGCAAAACATAGATTTAAATAAAATGTACAAATTCATAAAAATACACCTTTAAAGAATTAACTCTAGGTAAACTCAACAAGTTAGATCAGTTTTCTAAGCGAACATCATTTTCTTAAATTAATTTTGAAACAAAAAATATATGCCCAGATAAATGCCCAGGGACAGAAATTTATGGGCACTTATTAGGAAGTTACCCAATTTGCCAAAAATGCCCGGGCATTTGCCCATCTCTACCCGTGATCCTTCTTGTGCCCTTTGCGTTCCAGGGCCGCGGTGACTCTTTCGAACAAATTCCGTAACCCTAGCAAGTAGGATCATGCCTGGAGTACAGAGACCAAGAGACTAATTTCCGTTTTAAGCTAGTTTTAGGCTAAAGTAGAAATAGAGCAATAAAACGATGGATATATAGTGTACAAGACGATAAAAGTTGCGTTGACCCGATATTTTTACACACGTCAACATAGTTGACGTCTGTTGCCTGCCAGTTGCGAATTTGTTCGAAAGAGTTACTGCGCAAATGGCATTTGAAAGAACACGGGTGGGTTTAGTCAGTAAGAGTCTAACACTCCCTCCTGCTCCGCCCAGAGAGGGAGAAGTCATTTGATGGTTTCCCATCCAAAAAACAAAAGGGGATCAAACTTGATACTCACACTAAATCCTCTACCGCATAGATCGCAAATCTTGTCTTTGGGCTTCTGTATCTTTTGATGAACGAACTGAATGTGCTGGCGGACGCCGAATCCATTCGCGAAGTACTGAAATTACAAAAAAAATATATAATGTATAAAGAAGCATAGTAATCTCTACTCCCAAGCTTTTTTCCAAATATATTTGGGTTCCAGTCAAACCGGATTCAGTAGGGTGTTTTTATGGATGGAAAATCATCAAATGACTTCTCCCGCTCTGGGCGGAGCGGAAGGGAGTGTCAGACAGACAGACAGACAGAAAGACAGACAGACAAAAATTTTACTGATTGCATTTTTGGCACCAGTATCGATCACTAATCACCCCCTGATAGTTATTTTGAAAATATATTCCTTGTACAGAATTGACCTCTCTACAGATTTATTATAATTTTAGTCTTTATAATTTGAACTAGCTTTTGCCCGCGACTTCGTCCGCGTGGAATAGTTACTTTACCCCCGATTTTGAAACTCTCAGCCCGATCGGTTTAAAATTGACAAAGTTTCATACAAAGTTTCATCCCCTATTTATCCCCTTGGGGGTAGGATTAATCAAATCCTTTCTTAGCGGATGCCTACGTCATAACATCTACCTGCATGCCAAATTTCAGCCCGATCCGTTCAGTGGTTTGGGCTGTGCGTTGATAGATCACTATGTCAGTCAGTCAGTCACTTTTGAGTTATATATATTTAGATTGTTTTGTACAGTTATGTTTTTCTTTGCATTGTCCTCACACATAGAAGCAACAAAGATGTAACCAAGATTTTTGTAATACAGAACATGATTTAAAAGAGTGTCCGTGGAGTTTCTTGTACGTTCTTCTCCATAGTGATTTACGCTTTCGAACGTGCAAATAGCTTCATGTTTTTGACTGACTACTCTTGACAATTCAAAAGTGCCTATGAATGGTTTATTACTACATAATATAAAACAAAGTCGCTTCCCGCTTTCTGTCTGTCCCTGGCTGACTAAAACCCATCCATTTTCCTCCTAATACCATTTGCGTTCCAGGGCTGCGGTGAGTCTTTCGAACAAATTCCGCAACCCTAGCAAGCACTGACCCTATAAAGCCCCATCTTCTATGGTGACATCTCTTTAAGACGCGCGTGAAACATGACGCGCCGTTCAAAGCCCGCCGAACTGTGTAGATGACAGCCGGGACCAACGGCTTAACGTGCTTTCTGAGGCATGGAGGAATCTCGGTATGTTAAGATGGTCACCCATCCACAGACCACCTTGGGCAACCGTTGCTTTACCTTGAAGATCGATCCGTGCGGCTGTTATTACTTAGCTACGAGCTCGTCCTCTCTAGTCAGAAAATTTTAATCACTACATAGTATAAAACAAAGTCGCTTCCCGCTGTCTGTCCCTATGTATGCTTAAATCTTTAAAACTACGTAACGGATTTAGAAGAGGAAGGTTTATATGTATAACTAGCTTCTTCCCGCGACTTCGTCCGCGTGGAATAGTTACTTTACCCCCGATTTTGAAACTCTCAGCTCGAAGTTTGATACAAACTTTCATCCCCTATTTTATCCCCTTTGGGGTAGAATTGATCAAAATCCTTTCTTAGCGGATGCCTACGTCATTACATCTACCTGCATGCCAAATTTCAGCCCGATCCGTTCAGTGGTTTGGGCTGTGCGTTGATAGATCACTATGTCAGTCAGTCAGTCACTCTTGAGTTATATATATTTAGATGCATGCATATTATAGTAGAGGAAACATTAGTATCTACATTGCACCCGTGCGAAGCCGGGGCGGGTCGCTAGTTATTTAGTAAAAAAAAGGCTACATAGATACCTTATTACATAATTCGCAGTAGTGTTTGCTCTCTTTTACATGCACCAGTCTGTAGTGATTGTTTTTGTAGGAAACGCGGGAGAATATCTTGTTACAGGCAGGGCACGGTATCCTGGAATAAATTATTATTAAAATTATTACTAGGAAGAGGTTGAGGTGGCCCGGGAATAGACCAACTGGAATAATTAATAGGGGGAGGTCTGCCTAGCAGTAGGACTGTGGGACAGTAAATGCAAAATAATAAAAAAAAAACTTTTTACAAAAAAATTCAATCGACATTTACACAGAAAAACAAACAAAAAGTACAAAATACGTAAGTACGTATGGCACGGTTGGCGCAGTGGTTGAGCGATTGGCTGCTGCGATCCGTGTCGTGGGTTCTATGCCCGCACGGGACAAATATTTGTATGGCCTACAGATAATTGTTCCGTGTCTGGCTGTATGTGAGATTATATGTTTGTAAACGCACCCAGGACACAGGAGAAATTCCTAGTGTGGGGCAAGGTTTTTTAAAACAAACTAAATTAAAGAAACTAAACTAAAATAATTTTAATTCTACTACAACTCTAACTCTACTTTTATTCTAATACTAGTTTTATATTCCTTAAAATTATTATTAAAGAGTTGCAACAATGCTGAGTTTCCTACTAAGGGAAGAACTTGACAGCCCCAACAAAAGTACTAGCCACAAGCATTCCACACAGAAGCGCGTCTCCTCGTTCGCTTCGTTCGTCCGTTAAGTTAGTTGAGACACTTTCTACACACAAACCTCACTTTCTTCCTTGGCGTATGCACTACCGATAGCTGCAAGTGTATTTTGTACTTGTTCACGGTAAGATACTACTTGTCACATTCCACGCAGTGGCGCGTCTCCTCGTTCGCTTCGTTCGTTCGATAAGTTATTCAAACACTTTCTACATATGTACATACCTAACTTTCTTCCTTGGCGGATGCACTACCGATAGCTGAAAGTGTTATTTGTACTTGTTCACAGTAGGATACTGCTTGTCGCACTCCACAAAGAAGCGCGTCTCCCCGTTCGCTTCGTTCGTTTGATAAGTTAGTCGAGACACTTTCTACATACAAACCTAACTTTCTTCTTCGCCAGATGCACTACCAACTGCTGCAAGTGTATTTTGTACTTGTTTACCGTGAACAAGAACAACTGGATACTACTTGTCACACTCCACACAGAAGCGCGTCTCCTCGTTCGCTTCGTTCGTTCGTTAAGTTAGTTGAGACACTTTCTACATAAAAACCTCACCTTCTTCCACGGTGTATGCACTATCGACTGCTGCAAATGTCTCTTGTATTTGCTCACAGTAGGATACTGCTTATCACACTCCACACAGAAGCGCGTCTCCCCGTTCGCTTCGTTCGTTCGTTAAGTTATTCAGACACTTTCTACATACAAACCTAACTTTCTTCCGCGGCGTATGCACCACTGATTGCTGCAAATGTCTCTTGTATTTGCTCACAGTAGGATACTGTTTGTCGCACTACACACAGAAGCGCGTCTCCTCGTTCGCTTTGTTCGTTAAGTTATTCAGACACTTTCTACATACATACCTAACTTTCTTCCTCGGCGTATGCACCATCGACTGCTGCAAGTGTATTTTGTACTTGTTTACCGTGAACAAGAACAACAGGATACTACTTGTCACACTTCACACAGAAGCGCGTCTCCTCGTTCGCTTCGTTCGTTCCTTAAGTTATTCAGACACTTTCTACATAGTCATACGTTACACCATACGTTGTGTTGTGTTGTTAGCCCATACGTTGGTCTATCAATTCCTATGTTGACATTAGTATCTAAGCCGAATAAAATGGGAGAGGGCGCTGACTCCTGACATACAGGTACACCTAGTTCAGGAGTCAGAGGCTTCCAACAAGTTTCTGTAACCTATTATGTTAATAAAGAATTATTATTATTATTATTACCTAACTTTCTTCCGCGGCGTATGCACCACGGACTGTTGCAAATGTCTCTTGTATTTGCTCACAGTGGGATACTGCTTGTCACACTCTACACAGTAGCGTGTTTCCTCGTTCGCTTCGTTCGTTAACAAGTGCGGGACAAGCGTAGGATGTACTCCGCGCATGTGTTTCTCTAGTAAATGGTATGTTGGATAGTCTTTGTTGCAGATCGAACAGTGGCCTGGGATGTGGTTTCTTCTGTAAATAGATACGTTCTTTGTTTGTTTTAATAAGATCGTTAATTTGGAATGTGTAAGGGCTTCAAGAAGAACGGCGGTGTGTTCAATCTAATATTTGTTTTATAGTACCATCTAGCTCGATAGATGTCGTTGGGATCGAATTGAATCGCGGTATGGTTTCGTTACATGGCGGAGTATATAAGGCTCAGGTGAATTTAATAAAATTGTCTTGCTCTGAGGTACTGCGTTTTATTCGAGTATCACTGGCTTCAAGGGACCTTGTACCGTTAATGTACATGGTCCTTCGAGCCGGATGGTACTATAAATCAAAATATTAGATTGAACAACCGGTACATCGAAAATCACAATCAAAAGTTATTTATTCAAACTTGGTTGAGAGCCAGTACTTTTCAATGAGGGGAAATTTCCCGATTATTCCCGATGTCCACCACTTGTCTGGCCACCACTGGGGGACAGCGGGACAACTTTAAAACATTATTCTCGTTGTCCACCACTGGGGGACAGCGTCACAACTTTGTAAATTATTTCCATTCGCCATCACTGGTGGACAGCGACACGGATTTTTTAACATTCCCTATGGCCGCCGTTGGGGGACAATGGCACAACTCTTTTGATCCGATTCCCACTGGCCATCAATTTAAATTGTTTAATCTAGAGACCGGTAAAGGATAGCTTAATATACTTACGGATTCGATTTTTAGCAGGGCTAAGGGTAAGACTAATTTAAATATTTATAAATTATATGGTAGGTAAATAATAGTCATATTCTTAAATCAACTTTTATTAAATGTTTCACTCAAGTATTAAAAAATGATCCTACTACTTAGTATTATATAATATAGCTTTGATTGCTTATTTTTTATTGAAGTGGGTAATTAACCGACTTAATTTCCACAGCTGGTTGACAGGCTACAATTTTTAAAATCAACTAGAACATTACAATCATAATCACAGTTTTATTGGATAGGAGTAGATATTTGGCCGTTTACAAGTTCCATTTGGGTTTTGGGCCAAATATCTGTAGGCCAATTTTTAGAAATTATGAGAAACTAATAAGTACTTATTGTATTTTGTTTAACTATGTGGTGTTTAAGACTTTTGAGTAGTACCTACATTATGTTTAATTCAAGAAACCCAAATGGGTCTGGTAAAGGCCAATTTGATATTGTGAGAAATTATTATTGTTTTTTGTTTAACTACATATGTGATTTTTA
This sequence comes from Hecatera dysodea, assembly GCA_905332915.2. Taxonomy (NCBI): domain Eukaryota; kingdom Metazoa; phylum Arthropoda; class Insecta; order Lepidoptera; family Noctuidae; genus Hecatera; species Hecatera dysodea. The sequence continues at coordinate 4,481,911 of HG995317.1, read as the reverse complement.
AAACTGTTGATTATTTTATAATAGTTAATTTTTATTCCTCCGTCGAGGAATAGGATAATAAAACTGTGATTATGATTGTAATGTTCTAGTCGATTTTAAAAATTGTAGCCTGTCAACCAGCTGTGGAAATTAAGTCGGTTAATTACCCACTTCAATAAAAAATAAGCAATCAAAGCTATATTATATAATACTAAGTAGTAGGATCATTTTTTAATACTTGAGTGAAACATTTAATAAAAGTTGATTCAAGAATATGACTATTATTTACCTACCATATAATTTATAAATATTTAAATTAGTCTTACCCTTAGCCCTGCTAAAAATCGAATCCGTAAGTATATTAAGCTATCCTTTACCGGTCTCTAGATTAAACAATTTAAATTGATGGCCAGTGGGAATCGGATCAAAAGAGTTGTGCCATTGTCCCCCAACGGCGGCCATAGGGAATGTTAAAAAATCCGTGTCGCTGTCCACCAGTGATGGCGAATGGAAATAATTTACAAAGTTGTGACGCTGTCCCCCAGTGGTGGACAACGAGAATAATGTTTTAAAGTTGTCCCGCTGTCCCCCAGTGGTGGACATCGGGAATAATCGAAATTTCCCTTTTGAGGGGAATTTAGGGTTCAGAGGGGAAGAAAAAGGGGAAAGACATGAAAAGGGGAAATAGAGGGCCTTGCCTAAAATATTGGACAGAAAATTTCTGAACTAATTTTTGTATGGACTTTACCGTGGACTATGGTGTTACCATATAAAGCAAACAGTGGCGACACGTGCAGGGTTTATATATATCTCTTTTATTTTAAATTTAAATGGGACCACAAGACAAGCACCATCTTTGGAATATAAAAATAATCATCAAAATCGGGACGAGTACAAAGATATGAGGTAACACACATAAAAAAAATACAGTCGAATTGGGAAACTTCTCGTTTTTTGGAAGTCGAATTAAATTAACTTTATGTAAACACTAGCTTCTGCCCGCGATTTCGTCCGCGTGGAATAGTTACTTTACCCCTGATTTTGAAACTCTCAGCCCGATCAGTTTAAAATTGACAAAGTTTCATACAAACTTTCATCCCCTATTTTATCCCCTTGTGGGTAGAATTAATCAAAATCCTTTCTTAGCGGATGCCTACGTCATAACATCTACCTGCATGCCAAATTTCAGCCCGATCCGTTCAGTGGTTGGGGCTGTGCGTTGATAGATCACTAGTCAGTCAGTCAGTCACTTTTGAGTTATATATATTTAGATGCATCTGATTATCTTTATTATTAATCTAATATAATTGATAATAAACCCACTTGATGTGTCCCTCTAGTTTCCGCTTGGAACATACATTCTTATTGCAGTAATCACAGGTGACCCTCTCGTGAATCATAATGTAGTGTTTGCTGAATTCTCGAAGAGTTCTGTAAAAAAAGAAAAACATTTTATTTTATTTTGGGACTAGCAGCGCCCCGCGGTTTCATCCGCGTTGTTCCCGTGGCAATACGGGGATAAAATATAGCTTACGTTACTCAGCGTGAATGTAGCTTTCTAATGGTGAAAGAATTTTTGAAATCGGTCCAGTAGTTTTTGAGTATATTCGTTACATACAAAAATACCAATCTTTCCTCTTTATAATATTAGTATAGAAGTATAGACAGATAAATTAACTTATTGTGGTTCGCTATTAGTGCGATGATAACCCGGGCCATATGATGATCATATGGGAGCATATGGGATCTGGGTCCCATATGCTAAATGAAATATTGCTGACGTAATCACCTTCCGGATCCCCCCATCCCCCATGTCATCAAAAATAAGCAAATCACGCCCCCCCCCCCCCGTCCCCCATTATATACAAAGTGGAGCAGGACGATTGACATTCCGTTAAGCCACCTAAAGAGTATCATGTTCTTTACCCGTATACAAAAAATCAATCAAATCCAACGAATACTTTAGCTACAGGAAATTATTTTTCATTTTCTTATTTTTCAACATGCTGTAGATCTGAGTCCGTAATAATGGGTAAACATTGTAAGGTCAAGAACCTGTGCAAAAACGTAGGTACGATTTGTTGCGAACGCGCAACTTGGTGATTTGTTGTTCTCCGACTAAAGTAGCTACCTACGTCCCGCACCGCAACTGCCCGCTGCACCCCGCACCACGCCGCGTAATAGGTCAGTGACTTTTCGTAGATAAAGCGTGTTTACTTTTTATGCAGTAGATTTTGATATTTAATTTGTTTGAAAATTGAAATTTTTAAATTTTCCATTAACTACTAATTTTCGTGTTTTAAAATATTCAATGGACTAGTACTGTGCTAGTTTTAATTTAATGTCGTAAGTCCAGATCCACATTGTATATATAATATATTGAATAGAATATTTACCCCCTATACAAAAACACGAAATCAGAATAATACTTACCTAAACTGCTCCGAACAACTGTTACAGGCGAATGTCTTAGTATGCGTTCTATTGAGATGTTTGGTCAGCTCCCCTTTAGTTCTTAACAGATCGCCGCAGATGGAACATCGTAACATAGGACTGTGGAGCTTCCAATGTTCCTCGAGGTGGGATTCTGTGAGTATCTCTTTTTTGCAATACGTGCATTTTGTTGGGTATTGTAGCTGAGAACAGTAAGTTATGTTAGAAAGTAAAAGCGCTGTGAAGCTCGCGACTTCGTTCGCGTGGAATAGGGTAGTTAACTAAAAAAATCTAATTAGTCCAAAGTCCGTCGGATAGATTTCCAAAAAATATTGGACACGTATTTTTTCTTTTTTCACGTAAACAAAAAATGAAGACGATACAGTGCGTTGAAAACTCGTGTGACGTCACTACTCGCTACAATTTTTACCGGGCCGTGACGTCACACGCTCCCACTCCTGATCTTTGATGCTTTGTATCTTCGTCAGTTTTTATAGATTTGATAAAGGAAAAAATACGTGTCCAATATTTTTCTATAATCTAACTGACGGACTAAACATAATCATATATTTTTACTCAGGAAACATCCCTATTGTTACTAACTCGGAACCCCCGATTTTGAAACATTCTTCATTGGTGATCTTATTAGTCTTAGCGTGATGATATATAGCCTATAACCTTCCTCTATAAATGAGCTAAGTATCAAACATTGAAAAAATTTTTCAAATCGAATTGTAGTTTCTGAGATTAGCGCGTTCAAACAAACAAACTCTTCAGCTTTATATATTAGTATAAAATATATATAACTCAAAAGTGACTGACTGCCTGACATAGTGATCTATCAACGCACAGCCCAAACCACTGAACGGATCGGGCTGAAATTTGGCATGCAGGTAGATGTTATGACGTAGGCATCCGCTAAGAAAGGATTTTGATTAATTCTACCCCCAAGGGGATAAAAAAGGGGATGAAACTTTGTTTGAAACTTTGTCAGTTTTAAACCGATCGGGCTGAGAGTTTCAAAATCGGGGGTAAAGTAACTATTCCACGCGGACGAAGTTGCGGGCAGAAGCTAGTATTAGTATAAATTTTCAATTTAAAATTAGTTTAGAAAACAACACAAACCTGGCTATGACTGAACGTGGTATGCCTGAGGTAGTCCACACGCCTTACATACGCAAAATTACACGTGTTGCATCGATACGCCAGATTTTTACCCGTCCGATGCGTTCCTTTCTCTTTATAATCATCTTCAACTACCCTCGGATTTACATAAACCGTTTCATAATACTGAAAAACATTATCTGAAAATTTACCGTTAATTTTTGTTACGGTTGTAAATTCTTCGTATTTTTTAATTCTTGGTTGCAGCTTGCGGACCCGTTTTTTCGGTTTTTGAAAATATGTAAAGTCTTCATCTGTTTCCTGTTTTAAATCTGTTTCGTAGTAATCCGGGTCATTGTTGAAACTGCTGTCGTTCTCATACTCATCTTTAATAAGTCCGTTGTTTTCAATTTTTATGTCTTTCAGAAGTCTCTCTGCATCCGTTTCTTCTTTTTGTTCAAATACGAGATCTTTTTGGTCTAGAATTAAGTCTTTTTGTTCATGAAGAAGTTCGTTATGTTCAAATATTAGTTCTTTTTTCTCTTCTTCAAAGATATAGTTGTAGTCAAATTCTTTGTGTTTGGTTTTTATTAGTAAAGATAATGTATGCGGTATGTTCTGAAATTGTATGAGAATTTTTTAAAATACGCTGAGATTATAATATTGATTCGAGACTTTTAAATAAAAAAAAAAAATGTATGTTTATTTCTATTTCACAACTTTTGCTATGGGAACAAACCTGAAATCGCGAAAAAAAGTCAGCTGTTCCCTACATTTTGATGAGTTATACGAACATAAATGTAGGGAACAGCTGATTTTTTTAGGTAAAAGTTTTTCATAATGATGAATACAATGACCTCTTGTCTTGTCAATGAATGAGTTGGTATTTTTCAAATAACCCTGTATATTGTACCAACTATAAATTGAACAGAAAAAACAAGAGCCTCTGCGTACAATTTCTTTTTTAACCTACCTTGTTTTCATAGAAATTTTGTAGAAACTGAACCAGTCTATATTGAGCAGTTTTGATGCGAGTTTGGAAGTATTTCATCTTATTTAGTAACGCTACACATTCCCAGCATAAAAGTAGGCCTCTTGTATCCTGAATAAGAATATTTGATTTGTGTAAAACATGGTGTGTTTACAGTATATACTATAATAAATATAAATACAAATATAAAATATAAAAATTATACATACAAATAATAAATATAAATACTATAATAAATATAAATGCAATACAAAGTACAGATATATAGAGTATATTTTATGTATTTGGCAAATATATAAAAGTGCTCTTCCTCTCTCCTATTTAAATGTTGCTGTGCCCGACAGGGTCCATAATTGATACCGCACTTATTTGCAATTTTTTTTTGTGGATTGCAATAAACACATGAAACTTGAAACAGTCTTATTTTATTTTAGAATTATGATCTTACATGTTTGCAATTTACTCTGTCATTTGTAGATCTTTGGCAGTCAGTCAGAAGCCAGAAAATATGACTCCAGTCTTGCCAATAAGACCTTCTTATCCAGTTAATAGTTTATGGAGGCCTGGTAGGCAGCTTGTCTATGTAAAATACTGGTATTCACCTGAATCTGGTTTGACTGGAAGCCGACCCCAATATAGTTGGGAAAAGGCTAGACAGATGATGATTGCCATTTACTGGCACACAAATATTTGAGCAATTGCTCATAGGAATGTTATGTATAAAACTTTTGCTTATGTTGTATATTATTACTTATATACATTATGAATGTTAATAAACTATATTTAATTTCTGTCAATATTAAAACAATGATTGTAATCGAAACATAGTATGAATAGTTATCAATCTTAGCATGAACTTAGTATGCTAATGCGTTGTCATTCTTCGTTCACTTATTATCTTGAATTAATCAATGAATCATTTATAAATAATTATTTATTAAGGATCTTAACGACTTGTTTTTTCATGACAACTGTTTGAGCAGTAATTAATTTCTTAGCTAGATAGGAACAAATGTTTATGAACTAAAAAGTCAGACATTCAGACAACAACAAAACACACTTACAGCTTCATTTTGTACAACATCTTCCCTTAGTTTTATGAATAACGCTTTAGTCTGACCAGTTATACATTTGAGCTTTCTATCAACGCTCAAACAGCCTTGACATATCGTAAATATACGGTTTGATTCATCTTTTAAATTCATTTTAACTATTAACTCAGTCATTTTCACATTGTTTTTGAAGAAAATCTTGAGTTTATGTTGTTGAATCGAATTTGACATTGACAGCTCAAGCTTCTAAATCCAGAGACTTTTTAATTTGGGTTTATCCATTCAACACATTGGAGTCAGGTACAGTGCGACCAATATTTTACAAAAACTAAGAAATAACGAGTGTCCAACCGAAACCATATCTGAATTCAGTTGAATACGGTTTATTTTCGATTCTGAACGAATCTAATTTTTATTCTTCAGAACGTTTATACACTGATGATAGCCCTAAATCTATCTCTCTCTCAGTCCGATAAGACTGCTGATTGAACACTTCTTTTCATAAATGTTTTTCCTTTTTTTGCGGTGTATAACAGTATAATAAAGTATATTATCTATACTAATATTATAAAGCTGAAGAGTTTGTTTGTTTGTTTGTTTGAACGCGCTAATCTCAGGAACTACTGGTTCGAATTGAAAAATTCTTTTTAGGTTGAATAGACCATTTATCGAGGAAGGCTTTAGGCTATATATCATCACGCTTAAGCCAATAGGAGCGGAGCAGCGATAAAGAATGTTTTAAAATCGGGGATTCCACGGGGACGAAGTCGCGGGCAGCAGCTAGTAATAAATAAGACTTGACAAGACTAACGATTGTGACCGCGACCTCACAAAATGAAATATCTTCGTTCGCAGTTCAGTGGCCCGAATATGACTGGTCACAACGCGAAACCTCTCGAATTTAGTTTCCGCTTCCATTGTAGTTTCTACCGGATGGCAACCGAAACCTCCTTTTTGCCGAAACTATGCAAAATAGTTTTGAAAATGAAAATAATATATCTAGTTTTAATTTCCGCGAATATTAGTGGGTTGCAGGTATGCACCTCCCTCCCGCCCCCGCCCGCGGATTTCCGCAAAGTAACGCCTGACTCAATCAATTTTATGCAAAATAGGCCAAAACCGAAAGTTCTGACGGACACTAATATTGTAGTTAAGGATGGAAAATCATCAAATGACTTATTTCGCTTTGGGCGGAGCCTAAGTGAGTTTCAGACCCTTCTAACCAATCCATGTTCCTCCTAATGCCCGCCGCGTTCCAGGGCCGCAGTGACTCTTTCGAAAATCCGCAATCTGGTAACTACACAGACATATAAAGAGTAGGGTAACTACCTGAACTACCTACACTAACGGCAGACATTGACTCCAAAGTCAGCAGTAGCATTGTAAAATGAAATATGTACTTACTATTGAAAGCTTTATTAACCAGACTGTAACTTCTTCCCTCAGGAGCTCGCGGCTATTAACAATAGCCGCACCGGTCGATCAACATATTCCGAGGTCTTACTGTAGATGGATGACCATCGACACACGATTCTCGTCAATCTATGATAACGAGAATCCTGTAAGCACGGTAAGCACGTTATGGCGTTGGATCCCATTGTCATTTGTATTATCTTTAGCAGCCAGAAAAACTGACACTGGCCTTACCAAGGGGTTATCGTATACGGTTAATCCGGTTTGAATGGATGCCTACTCCAATATCGTAGAGAAAAGGCTAAGCAGATGATTTATAACTCCTTTTCTATATATATATAACTCCTTTTCTTATGACGGGCCTGTTGGTCTAGTGGTTAGTGGCCCTGACTGCTAAGCCGGAGGTCGTGGGTTCGATTCCCACCCAGGACAAACTTTGTGTGATGAGCATGATTGTTTGTTCTGTGTCTGGGTGTGATTTATCTATAATATGTATGTATTTATAAATTATATAAGTATGTATATCAGTTGTCTGGTTACCATAACACAAGCTCTGCTTAGCTTGGGATCAGATAGCCGTGTGTGAGTTGTCCCAAGATATTTATTTAATTTTCTTCTCCAAAGACGTACGATTGACTTCGATATTGGAAAATAATTCATAGAAATGGAGTTGGGCAAGTTACATAGCAGGGCGCAGTGATGATAGGTGGAGTATGGCAGTGACCGATTGGCGTCCAAGAACTGTTGGACGCCACTCGGCCACTGCCGTCTGGCACCACTGCATTTGGGCAGACGACATTGTACTTATCGGGAGTAGAGCCTCAATAATAATAATAATATATCATTTATTTCGGGTAACAAAGACCCATAACATATATACCTTAGAGACTATCATACATATTTATAAAAACTACAAAAAATACACTATTGTACACGAAATGTCGGCGTCGTGTTGCGCTGCGTGGTGTCACGTAATCTACCGCGGAATCGCCGATACACGACACCCTTCGGCCAAAACTCTTCCTTGAGAAAGGTCTCAACATGATCCACGAACGACTTGAAATTCGTGTTATGGCGCGGCTCCAACTTCTCTACCCTCAAGGTCCAGCTGGTCTTCACTCGAATATACTCCACGATCTCCTCAACCTTCGTGGTGTGATGTAACCGAGACACATAGAGCTGCGCCGTAGGTATTGCCGGACGCAGCATATTGGGTCCTACCAGCGCGGTCCCGCACTGGTTCCGACTAGGAGGCTTCTTCCTCTCCACTTTCAGAAGCCATCCTTGTCAGTCGTGCCCGTAGCTGGACCTAGCTGTTTCGAACTCAATGAGGGTGGCACTGGAGCGTAGGAATTGGCAAAGCAAAGAGACGCCTATGGCCTAAGCAGTGGGCAGAGGTGGCGTAAGGAGTGGGCGGTGTGGGTCCCCACCCACGGGCTCGTGGTGCAAAGGGCTCCTCACAGCAGAAAATAAATTTGAAAACGTATGGAAAATCCAAAATTACACGAATTCAGTAAAACCAGAAGTGGAAAATTTCTGTTTGGTTTGTTTTTATAATGAATAAAACACTGTTAAATTTTATGTGAGTTTTTATTTTATATTTTCTTCTTGCACCATCAGAGGGCCTCACGAAATGCACTTGCCCACATAAAGTTACAGTAGTAGTACCAAGTGCAGTTAGTTAAGTTTAGGTCTTGTGCCGCCACTGGCTGTGGGCAAAGTCAGGCTGTGTACACCGTACTGTTAGACGAATGAAAATAATACGAGGAATAAAATAACTGAGTATTTTTATTTTCTTAAAACTATTCTAGTACAAAAAGTCATCTTAAATTAGTTACTTAAGTAGGTACATACTTAATCAGTTTTTGCTTATTTTTAAACTAAACTGATACATTCGTTTTATTTATTTTACGGTCACAGTTAAGTTATAAATAAGGGAACAACCTTTCTTCATTTAAAATACTTTCAGTTATAATAAAGACAAAGATCATATAAAAATGCAGACTCAAAAATATATTGATTCCTCTGTATTAATAAAAAATGATTGATTCTGTAACATCAAAATCTGGAAAATTAGTTTTTGTAATATTAACATTATTTTTATTTTGTAAATATAAATAAGTTACCTACAAAATAGAAGTACCTATCAGTCAAGATCTAATTCACATTAAATTTTAAATAATAGATAATCTTGTTTTATAAAACCAGTAATAAACAATTATTTATTAAATAAAGTGTTCGTTTTTTATTTAAGTAGTTACATGCCAACGCAAAATTGCAAACGCCGTAAGATTGTAAAATTTGACGTGAAATTGTCACACATGCGCCTTGCTTACCAAGGCAATGCTTACATACATAAATATACAAACGCACACAACCATTTATTTGTTCTTGCATCTGAGTTTCGTATCACACAATAAATACAGCAGATAAAAGCTATTTGATGACTCAATAAATAATTAAATTAGTCATTTCGTTTCGCGGCATATACGTCATACTAAGGACACTATGCTCGATAGAATAAAGATTGCACGATCAAAATGCCTTCAATGCCTTGACTACCAGTTTTCATATTATCAATACTACAAGTATTTATGAATATGTATAATTTTAGATTCATAAATCGAGATAATTTCAATTATCTAGCGCCAAGATTGGAATATTTAATCATTTGAATTTGTCTCCTTTATATGTTTCATAGGATATTGCACGCTGTCAGAAACGATGTACGAACAGCAGAGGCTTAGTAATGTCACCGGAAAATTGTAGACTCCGTTAGATTGTAATCCATCTTTTATAGATTATAATTACTCGATTTATTTTGAAAAAACGTTTTGTAAAATAAAAATCTATCCAAATTCAATCGTTTTTTAGTTTCGTAGGTATCTTATTAAGAAAAAATAGTTTACAATTTTACGGCGTTTGCAATTTTCCGGTGACTGTAATAAGGTTCCGTCTCCTATGGTTGTAAACCAAATGTTTTTTTTTGGGCCCACCAACCAAACCAAACCACCGAACCAAACCATAACAAACCAAATGTTTTTGATCAATTAACTCAGTGTTATTAAATGACACAGGGTAAATCGTCAAAAAATGTATGACTATGTCAAATTCTGAATACAAATTCAACACACACATACTTATACACCCTCAAACACACAACTCATCTTCGTCCACATTTACATCTGTTGCCTGAACATAGCGGTGATTTCTTCAACGGTCTTGTTCTTTGTTTCAGGCACTTTGAAGAAGATGAAAAATATGAATATTAGTTGGAGAACCGCGAAAATTATGAACACATTCGCTCCGAGTGCAATCTGTGGAGAAGAAAACAAAGTAAAATTAAAAAGACAAAATGTAAACTGCACAGCTGATTTTTTTTTCGCGATTTCGTCCCATAGTAAAAGTTGTTCTTATTACCCCTGAAGAATTACCCCTGACAGGTATTGCGTTTATTTTGTTACACGTTGTATATAAAAATAATTTTCCAAATCCGACTGGTAGTTACAGAGTTCAAACAAATAAACTCTTCAGCTTTATTATTTACTAGCAGCGCCCCGCGGTTTTACCCGCGTAGTTCCCGTTCCCGTGGGAATATGGGGATAAAATATAGCATATGTTACTCAGGGTGAATGTAGCTTTATAATGGTGAAAGAATTTCTGAAATCGGTCGAGTAATTTTTGAGTTTATTCGTTACATACAAAAATATAAAAATACAAATTTTTCCTCTTTATAATATTAGTTTATATAGATGAATAGATAAATCAGTGGTACTTACAGAGAGCTGCAAAAAGCTGAGCCCAACTATAAAGTTGGCTGTCCAGTTGACCGTGACTGCTACCGATGTCGCCGCCGGCCGCGCGGACTGGTTGAATAGCTCTGCAAGCAAACGACATCATTTTTAATCGACTTCCAAAAAGGGAGGAGATTCTTCGATTTTTTTTTTTTGTTTTTGTTAAGTACCTCATAACTTTGTACTGGGTGTCCCGATTTTGATGATTCTTTTTGTATTGGAAAGTTGGTGCTTGTCGTGTGGTCCCATTTAAATTTGTTCAAAATACGAAGAAACAACCAAAAACACCGAGTTCCAAAATTACGGTTATTTTATACTTTTTTTTAGTTTAGAAGTCGGTTGTTTTTTTTTTTTTGTAAAATGTTTTTTTTTTTAAAGGGAGTGTGTCGGAACTGTTTTTTTAAGGATGATGAATGGTCAGATGACTTCTTCCGCTCTGGGTGGAGCGGTAGGTAACCCATCCGTGGTCCTTCCAACGCCTTACTTTTTCGAAAAAATCCGCAATCCTGGCGGAGGAACTGTAGGTGGAAGCGCAGAAGTGTCAAGGCTTTATAACGTAAATGTTTTGAGTTTGCAACGCTAAATAGACGGCCCAGTCTACGCCGTACATTATGTATATCACAATAATCAATATACCTACAGGAATACTATATTCAGTGCACTAACATTAACAAATTAAACTCAACCGAGTTTTATTAAAAACGTATTTTTCATTTTGATACGTATTTACTAATACGTATCAAAATGAAAATACGTGTTGTAAACAAAAAGTTATCGATAACGAAAGATGTTTTTTTTTTAAACTGACTGTATGGTCAGCGCGAGCGATGACAAACTATCAAGCGCCCCCCTGCCGCCCGCAACCCTTACCCCCGCTCTGACAGCCGCGTGTGTGTCTGACTGCCGGCTTGTTATTATGTCGAATAGATAGTGTCTCCATTTAGCCGATTTAAAGCCAGATAAAAAAATAATAGTGAAAATGTGTTCTATTACTGATAGGTATAGAACCTCCACATATTTGATTGTGTACTGAAAAAATAATCCTGTATAATATGTACATTGTATTAGATTTATATAAAAGATAAAAAAAATTAACTTTATTTGATCCTAGGTGGCAGCACTGCCTATGGCCTCGGTCTATAATGTAAATGTTTTTGGTTGTTGCTTCGTGTTCTTGCAAACTATTAATAAGTTTTTCTACTGTTTATAAAGAATTGTTTTTCAATCAGAAACCCATATTCCAATTCATTATAATGAAAATATTCTGGGCAATCTGTATTGGACCATAGAGATTCTTCTACTTGCACGGCTATGGCTAAGTGGTTGGCCGTTGAAATGTGGAATAATGATTTTCTGCTGTGTTTTGTTATGGATGATTTTGGTATTTTTTAATAAATTGCATATACAATAGTGGAACATAGTGCACTCAATGTCGTAGGTACTGACTTAATGCAGCAGCACATTCTCTACCACCTAAAAATCTGCTAGATTCTTGTCAGTAAATAAGTATTAACTAAACTTACCAGTAACCAAGAACCAGGGAATAGAGCCGGGTCCCACCGCGAACATAACGACAAAGAGGATCACCAGCGCGATGCATAAGTATGATACCCAGGATATATGGGCCTGCGGGAGAGAAACACATCATGTTAGACTGTCTTGAAAGAAAGAAAGAAAAATGTTTATTTATGGTATTTATTTATAATTAGCAGCGCCCCGCGGTTTTACTCGCGTAGTTCCCGTTCCCGTGGGAATATGAGGATAAAATATAGCCTATGTTACTCAGGTTGAATGTGGCTTTCTAGTGGTGAAAGAATTTTTGAAATCGGCACAGTAGTTTTTGAGTTTATTCATTACAAACATACACGCACAAAAATACAAATCTCTCCTCTTCATAATATTAGTGTAGATGTTTTGCATAGGTAATAGACCTTGAATGGGGCACTGTTGAACTACGCCACAGTGCCTGTCACCGGAAAATTACAAACGCCGCTAGATTGTAAAACATCGCGTGAAATTGTGAACTATTTTTTCTTAATAAGACATAGATGTATTGGAAACTACTGAATTTGTATGGGATATATTTGCTACCGGAAAGTTGCAAACGAAGTAAGATTGTAAAATATCGAGTGAAATTGTAAACTAATTTTTCTTTATAAGACTCGTACATATACTATACCTATTGGAACATACATTTTTCATTCAATAACAATTAACTTGAATTTGGATGGTATTAATTGTGCACAAAACGATTTTTTCATAATTATCTAGAAATAATAATCTCAAATAAAGAATTATAACAATCTCAAGGAGTATGCAATTTTCGCTGACATCAATATTTGATTTCAGAATTCGAGATAGTCATTAAGTTTTGATATAAGAAACTCTGTTTCCTACAACACAAAGTTCAAATTCCATTGCAACTTTATAAGACTACAAATATTGGGTCTTTTCAATTCAAACGTTCATATTTAATTCAAATTTAAACACGGAACTGAAGTCGATTGGTACCTACTAGAGTTCGTCGCGATGGATTTAAATGTTGAACTCAAGTTTATTGTAACAAGCGACGGGGAATTCCAAGTTCAGACGCTATCTACTGAAAATTTCTTGAGAATTTGCGTGAAACGGAACGATTACCGCATTTATCTGAACAGGCGTTTTATTCGTCAACTGTGAGGCCCTGATCTAGGTTTGTGTGGTGATACTGACAACTACAATGGTCAATAATCACTTTTACTCACACACCAACTTCCCACTGCTGGGACACAGGCCTCCTCTCTAGGAGAGGGAATGGGCCGTAATCCAGCACGCGGGCCCAGTGCGGGTTGGTGAATGTCACATGTTTCGAATTGTTGGTTCTAGGACATGCCGGTTTCCTCACGATGTTTTCCTTCACTGTTTTGAGAGCAGTGGTGATAAAATTAGTTACACAAAGTAATGCGCCTGGCTGGGTTCAAGAACCCGCGACTTACAATTCGTAAGTCGGGGCCGTTACCACTCGGCCACCACTGCTCTCTCTTTAATCGTTTTTATTTGGGTTCTATGCTTTTTGTTTCATAATTATTATTGTATTATTCATCTATTATGTATTTAATGTATATATAAATAATACACCTAAGACTACCTACAGTACTGCATTTCCTTTTCTCTTTAAAATCCATCCAAAGGTCGTCTTGAAAAGATCGCTTTTAACGATAAGGCCGCCCATTGTGTGACCCTAGATAATGTTTTCTTCGTCTGTATTTACTGTAACTTATATGGTGTACATAATAAAGAGTATTCTATTATATTTTACTCACATAAATATAAGCGACGACCAAGCCCACAGTACAAACAAACATCCCAGCGAAACCTGACAGCAAAAGAGTCTTGCGACCTGCTACCTCCACTAGTAAGAGACTTATTACTGTCATTACGACGTTCATGGCGCCCATTCCTAGAAAAGAAAACATAAAATCAAACATTATAATTATTTAGAACTAGGAGCACCCCGTGGTTTCATCCGTGTAGGTCCCGTTCCCGTGGGAACACGGGGATCAAAATTATAGCCTATGTCACCCGGGGATAGTGTAGCTTCCGAAAGGTGAAAGAATTTTTCAAATGGGTTCAGTAGTTTCGGAGCCAGTGCAAACAAACAGTCAAATCTTTCCTCTTTATAATATTATAAGTATAGATTTATAAGGATAGATGGGTCAAGATCTTTGCCCAGTGGGAGCCAAAGAGGACGGATGTCGCTGCATAGAAAGTAGCGACATCTATGTTTTTAAGTTGTAACTTTTTACTTAGAGTTTTGTAACACAGATGGCGCTGTCAGTACAATCAATCTAACTTACCCAAGGTAGCATACTGCGACTGAGTGGTGGTGAGTTGTACCCTGGTGAATATGTCTGTGGAGAAGAAGATGACGGCGTTGATGCCAGAGAACTGCTGCGCGACCATCACCACCATGCCTATGAGGAGCGGCTGCCGAAGCTGGCGGTTGCTGAAGAGCTCGCGAAGTGTCACTTTCTTGCTGATTTTGTTCTTTTCGGCTTCCTGAAACGTGGTGGAGGTTATCAGCCGTTTTTTGAATAGTGTTTGTTGCCCTATATCTACTACTAGCTGCTGCCCGCGACTTCGTCCCCGTGGAATCCCCGATTTTAAAACGTTCTTTATCGCTGCTCCGCTCCTATTGGCTTAAGCGTGATGATATATAGCCTAAAACCTTCCTCGATAAATGGTCTATTCAACCCAAAAATAATTTTTCAATTCGAACCAGTAGTTCCTGAGATTAGCGCGTTCAAACAAACAAACAAACAAACTCTTCAGCTTTATAATATTAGTATAGGTATAAAAATAAGTCGGGTTTTCCTTCCTGACGCTATAACTCCAGAACGCACGAACCGATTTCCACGGTTTTGCATTCGTTGGAAAGGTCTCGGGCTCCGTGAGGTTTATAGCAAAGAAAATTCAGGAAAAAATTCAACAGAAAAGCGGGACAATCTTTTTTCATTTTTTCATATATGGCAAAACAACGTTTGCTGGGTCAGCTAGTAATGTATAGATAATTGTAAAATGCGTAAGATTACAAAATGTCTTGAGAGATTGTAAAATCTTGATAAATTGTCAACTGAACATTTGGAATAGGTACTTTTTTACGCATCAGAATTTAATCCTACTACCTATTATTATAAACGCGAAAGTTTGTAAGTATGGATGGATGTTTGTTACTCTTTCACGCAAAAACTACTGATCGGATTTGGATGAAATTTGGCACACGAGATGGTTTATAACCAGGATTAACATATAGGATAATTTTTACACTGATATTCCCACGTGATCGAAACTTATGCGGGTGAAACCGCGGGGCGCTATTAGTAGTCTATAATCTCTCAAAGTCATTAAAAGAAATTGTAGAATAGCAAGTTACTTAAATTATACAACGTGTAATAGAATAAACGCAATACCTCTTAAGGGGTCATTGTACTCATCATTATGAACAACTTTTACTAAGAGACCAACACACTGGAATTTGTTTTGGACCCATTGACAACAAAACAAAATACGACCGACTTAAACAAAAAACCAAAAAGTACAAAATAACTTTGAATTCGGGTGTTTGTGGTTGCTTTTTCGTTTTTTGAACACCGACTTCCGAAATTACAGTTATTTTGTATTGTACTTTTTGATTTTTTTTTGTGTAGAAGTCGTTTGTAATTTTTTGTAAAGTTTATTTTTTATTTTTCACTTTTCAGTGGTGTACCTAAACAATAAACAAACATGCGATTTCAGCAATCCCGAACGATTTGCTTTCCGAGGAAGAAGAGTTCCGTTTCCTATCTCTGTTCTTCATCAGATCTTCACGAAAATACCTTCACCAAAAAAAATACAGTCGAATTGAGAATCTCTTCCTTTTTTGAAAGTCGATTGATTGAAAAGAAAAAATAAAAATAAATGATGAATTAGTATTAAGAAAAAATGTATAAAGACTCATTAGACCCGGTGGCCTGTGTTGCTCTATGATTAGACCCCACAGTCAAACCAGTACTACGGTTTTATGGGGCAAAGTTTATAAATGTAAATCATAGTTTGAATACTACAAATAAAAATAAATAAATAATTACCTGATGCATTTCTTCCATTTCTCCATGAACGGCCACGTCTCCTCGCAGCCAGTTCAGAGCTGAAAAAAAAAAACAAAAAATAAAGCCTGGTAAGTAAGACCAAAGGAACTATGAAAAGATTGTGTAAGAACGATTATTAATACACAGCGGTACAATAACGCGAAAGACAATAGGAATGAGCTTCCTGAGTAAAAAAATATGATTCTATTTAGTACGTCAGTTAGATTACCGAAAAATATTGGACACGATTTTTTTGTTTGAACACGAATTGACGAAGATAAAAAGCTTCAAAGATCGGGTGTGGGGGCTTGTGACGTCACCTCGTGGCAAAAATTGTAGCACGTAGTGACGTCACACGAGTTTTCAACGCACTGTATCGTCTTCGTTTTTTGTTTACGTGGGAAAAGAAAAAACACGTGTCTAATAGTTTTTGGAAATATATCTGACGGACTAATTCAATTTTTTTAGTCAATTTAGTACCTAAAGCTAAATTATAACAGCCGCAAGGGTCGATCTTCGAGGTTAAGCAACGCTTGCCGAAGTTGTTCTATGGATGGGTGACCATCTTAACATAATGAGAATCTTCCGTGCCTCGGAAAGCACGTTACGCCGTTGGTCTCAACTGTCGTTTGTAGTTCTTTGGCAGTCGTTACGGATTGTCAGAAGCCAGAAAATCTGACACCACTCTTGCCAAGAAGTACCGTGTCCCCCAGTTAATGGGTTGTGGAGGTCTGGTAGGCAGCCGCTCCACGTAGTACACAGCTGAATCCAGTTTGACTGGAAGCCGACCCCAATGCAGTTGTAAAAAGGCTAGGCAGATGATCATTTAAGTAGACTTACCTCTTTGGGCATGTAACTCCTGTCCCTTATTTAACAGTAAGAACTTGGGCGACTCGGGACATATCGGCAGTGTGCATATCTGCAGTACTGCCGGTATTGCGGTCACCGCTAGGAGGTAAGGCCAACCTTCAGGAGTACCTAGAACTGCCTCCAGGCCTAGTACTTGGGAAAGGAGGATCGTCACCGTGATTACTAGTTGGTAGACTGTGCCAATCTGCGAAGAAAAGTAAGTAATTATTCATCAGTAGCACCGCCCCGCGGTTTCTCTTACGTAGTTCCCGTTCCTGTAGGAATACGGGGATAAAATAGCCTATGTTACTTGCAGATAATGTAGCTTTTGATTGGTGAAAAAATGGTTGATAAATGATATTTATTTTGTAAATAGGTTAAACTTAACACTTTTACACGTCCAATATTTCTTGTCATTTTAAGCTAGATGAAGCCGGTGTTTCCTAGCCGACTACCCTGAGAAGAAACACCGAAACAAACTCAGAGGTCAAAGTCTCTTTTAAAGCCCATACAATCCGTATTGGTCAAGTCATATGAGAACCATGTAGGTTAATGTCTGAGGTGGCCTTTTGAGGAAAGTGCCACACAGATTTGAGTGGACCTGTCCAGACAGTGCAAGCATTTGTCAGATATCGTGTAGCTCAAACTTAAAATTGGTCCAGTAGTTTCGGAGCTCATTTGGCACAAACAAATACATAAAAATCCTCTTTATAAAATTAAGTATACATCAACCAAATATATTCCCAAGAGTACATATTTCCGGAATAAAAAGTATCCTATCCTATTCCAAGATTTTTCACCGCTCCGCCCAGAGCATAAGATGGTTTCCCATCCATAAAAAAGGATGCATATAATTTGGCACAAAGATTGCAGTCTGGATAAAACACACAGTGGCCGTATTACGAAGTGCCAATGCTATCATGATTCGTGTGAGGGAAAGAGATAGTGCTATTCGTCTTGTGTAACTCCGTCTCTCTCTGACACAGAAATCATGATGGATTTAAGACGTCATAAGCCTCTTTTATCTCAAGAGTATGTACTCTTGAGATAATTTCCGGGACAAAGCCGGTGGCAATAGTTAGTATCCTAATAAAGATAAACTCACAGATCCCCGGAGCGATACGGGCGATATTTCAGCGAGGTACATTGGCGCTAAGCCGGCGTTCAATCCGCTGTTCACGCCAATAATTAACCTGGAACAATACAGTGTTTATTGTAAGAGGAGAAGTCAGTAGGATGTAAGGTTATGGTCGGAGGTTTTAATATCAATGTGAATGGCAATGACAATTTTTAACCGACTTCTAAAAAAGGAGGAGGTTCTCAATTCGGATGTTTGTATGTTTTTTTTTTATTGTTTGTTCGCGCATAACTCCGTCGCTTGTCAACCGATTTGAAAAATTCTTTTTGTTGGAAAGGGTATACTTCCCAAATGGTCCCATGAAAATTTTATCGAAATCAACCAAGCGGTTTTCGAAAAATCAACAAAAATCTAAAAAAAATATCTACATTGTCTGCATTGACGACCTCTTAGTTTACTCTGCAAAGGAGCAGTACGTTTTTTTACACCAATGTGATTGGTTCGTTTAGGTGGGGGGAGGTACCACTAAAAAGTGAAAAATAAAAAACTTTTTACAAAAAAATACAACCGACTTTTACACAAAAAATCAAAAAAGTGCAAAATAACTTTAATTTCGGAAGTCGGTGTTCAAAAAACGAAAAAGCAACCACAAACACCGAGTTCCGAAATTAAAGTTATTTTGCACTTTTTTGATTTTTTGTGTAAAAGTCTGTTGTATTTTTTTGTAAAAAGTTTGTACAGTCACATACGTTTGCTAAGGTTCGGGGGTTGAATATGAAAGCGATTACGAGGGCATAATGCTGCAAGTAGAGTGGTCTTTCTCGCGGTTTTACGGACGGCGAGCCAGGCCCTGGTCGACGCCGCGTCATGTTCCACGCGCGCCTCAAAGACCTGTCAGCAGCGAAGACGGGGCCCCATAGGGTCAGTGCCTGCCAGGGTTGCAATATTTGTTCGAAAGAGTCACCGCGGCCCTGGAACGAAGGGCACTAGAAGGATCACGGGTGGTTTGTAGTCAGTAAGAGTCTGACACTCCCTTCCGCTCCGCCCAGTGCGGAAGCAGTCAGTTCCAGCTATGTTTACACCATGAGTAGTTGACAGAACAGACTGTGAACCTCTCATCGTGTTAGCTCGGGGGAAGTGACGTGTCCATAACTTTTTGGAATTCTGTCTGGCGGACTAATTTCATTTTCGACACGACCCCTGAGGATGCCTCGTGGAGAGGCGAAACACGTGTCGGTAATGGTGTTGGGTTATGCATTGCCTTCCTGCATGTGCATATTATCCTTGCTTTTGCCTTGTAATCTTGCATGTGCATAATATAGCGGGCGGGAGGGAGGTGCATACCTGCAACCCACACATATTCGCGGAAATTAAAACTAGATATATTATTTTCATTTTCAAATTTATTAAAGCCCCAAAAATTACAGGTGAATGGACACTTGGGGCCCTCGAAAATATGGCTCATGTTCTGAACAGGAGGACCACACTCACACTGAGTATCCAACGGGTCTACGAAACCCCATATCATTTCAGTGTAGGCATGTTTATCTTACCTTCCTAAAATAAGCATCTCAGCAGAATTGGAAACTTTTGAGAAGCCTTCCAGCAACGCAGCAACAAACACTAGTACGTTGTTCCAGAGCAGACCACCTTTTCTGCCGAATCTGGAAAGAATAGCAAGCTTGATTAGAGATGAAGTTTTAAATAGGACCAGACAGAGTCTAGTTGCTTCGTAAGGGAAGGTTCATATCTGACGGAACATGCGTCGCGTATTATCGGTCGCGTAACGCCAGAACAGACAAATGTATAGAAAAACATTTGACCGTTCACACTCGACGCACTAACGTATCATCGGTTGAGTGAACCTTCCCTTACTGTGATTTTTTGTCGAGAACTAGCCAAACTCTAGTCTGAAAATCTGTGTCCTGTCCTGTGTGTGTATGTGTGTGTGTGCGCACGCGTTTGTGTGGGCGCGTAGTTTTTGTTTCAAGTGCTTTTAACCGACTTCTAAAAAAGGAGGAGGTTCTCAATTCGGATGTTTGTATGTTTTTCTTTTTTGGTTTTTTTTTTATTGTTTGTTCGCGCATAAATCCGTCGCTTGTCAACCGATTTGAATTTCTTCTATTAACCGATTTGAATTTCTTAATTCTTTTTTTGTTGGAAAGGGTATACTTCCCAAATGGTCCCATGAAAATTTTATCGAAATCGACCAAGCGGTTTCCGAAAAATCTAAAAAAAATATCTACATTATCTACATTGACGACCTCTTAGTTTACTCTGCAAAGGAGCAGTACGTTTTTTTACACCAATGTGATTGGTTCGTTTAGGTGGGGGAGGGGAGGGGATGTAGGTACCACTTAAAAGTGAAAAATAAAAAACTTTTTACAAAAAAATACAACCGACTTTTGCACAAAAAATAAAAAAAGTGCAAAATAACTTTAATTTCGGAAGTCGGTGTTCAAAAAAACTTTTTACAAAAAAATACAACCGACTTTTACACAAAAAAATAAAAAAAGTGCAAAATAACTTTAATTTCGGAACTCGGTGTTTATGGTTTTGTGGCTTTTTCGTTTTTTGAACACCGACTTCCGAAATTAAAGTTATTTTGCACTTTTTTTATTTTTTTGTGTAAAAGTCGGTTGTATTTTTTTGTAAAAAGTTTTTTATTTTTCACTTTTTAGTGGTACCTACATCCCCTCCCCTCCCCCCACCTAAACGAACCAATCACATTGGTGTAAAAAAAACGTACTGCTCCTTTGCAGAGTAAACTAAGAGGTCATCAATGTAGATAATGTCGATATTTTTTTAGATTTTTCGAAAACCGCTTGGTCGATTTCGATAAAATTTTCATGGGACCATTTGGGAAGTATACCCTTTCCAACAAAAAAAGAATTTTTCAAATCGCTTGGCAAGCGACGGAGTTATGCGCGAACAAACATAAAAAAAAAATAAAAAAATACAAACATCCGAATTGAGAACCTCCTCCTTTTAAAAAAAAAGTCGGTTAAAAAACGAAAAAGCAACCACAAACACCGAGTTCCGAAATTAAAGTTATTTTGCACTTTTTTGTGCAAAAGTCGATTGTATTTTTTTGTAAAAAGTTTTTTTGGTATATTGGTTGGAGTAGTTTTTATGTATCGATTCAGCGATTCTAGTAGTTTTTGGGCTATTGGTTCTAGTAGTGTTTGGTGTATCGGTTATAGTTGTTTTTGGTGTATCGGTTCTAGTAGTTTTTGGTGTATACGTTCTAGTAATTTTTGGTGCACCTATTGGAGAGGAGTGGTGGCCGAGTGGTAACGGCCCCGACATTAACGAATTGTAAGTCACGCGTTCAAACCCAACCACGCGGATTACTTTGTGTAATTAATTTCATCACCACAGCTCTCAATACGGTGAAGGAAAACATCGTGAGGATACATCGTGAGGATAGGATGTTCTAGAACCAAAAATTCGAAGACATGTGACATTCACCAACCCGCACCGGGGGCGCTTGGTGGATTACGGTCCATTCCCTCTCCTAGAGAGGAGGCCTGTGACCCAGCTGTGGAAACGTTAAAGGATTGATTATGTTATGCTCTATTATTTATAGTAGTTTATGGTGTATTGGTTCTAGTAGTTTTTGGTGTATTGGTTTTAGTAGTTTTTGATGTATCGGTTTTAGTAGTTTTTGGTATATTGGTTGGAGTAGTTTTTGTGTATCGATTCTAGTAGTTTTTCGGCTATTGGTTCAAGTAGTTTTAGGTGTAACGGTTATAGTTGTTTTTGGTGTATCGGTTCTAGTAGTTTTTTGTGTGTCGATTCTAGTAGTTTTTGGTGTATCGGTTCTAGTAGTTTCTGGTGTACCTATAGGATTTAGTGGTTTTCGAATCTTATCTCACCTGTTAGCCACGACCCCAGTAATGATGCCCCCGATCATGCCCCCCACACAGTATATCGCGACAGCTATGGACATCACTGTCGTCACTTTGGGGTCATCTTTTGCCGCTAATGTTAAGTTCACGCCCGTCAGTACTTCTTTTTGTAGCCATTCTGACATTACCTGGAAATAATTTTGGAAAGGTTTAACTTATGTTGCATATAGTATGAGTTTGGGCGGATTTGTGATGCAAGCTCGCAGCGGAACATATGCCAAAAAATGTATTAAACTCCGTTTTTCTTTTATACTTTGCCCCACACCAGGAATTTCTCCTGTGTCGTGGGTGCGTTTACAAATATACAATCTCACATACACAAACAGCCAGACGCGGAACAACTAGGTACCTGTAGGCCTAGTAGGTATCTTGTGAGGCCATACAAATATTTAAAAATCTAAAGTGAGGTTAAGTGAGCTCCTGTTAACAACACATTATTTTTTATGCTTTGTTCTTTTCGGGGGCAAATCTTTCAGTAATTGTTTTGAAAAAACTATCTCGTCCTGAAGCAAGAGTGTAGATTTATTAAAATTCTTTGAGATTCTTAGCTAAATTCATAGCTAAGAATAAGACTTTTAATGTTAACACATTAAAAGTCTTATTCTTAGCTGCATGCCGTTACAACAGCGTTTTTTGACCCCGTGCGCGTTTATGTAATACGGCGAGTTATTAATATGATTTGGCTGCGACATAAACACGTTGGTAGGTTGAACACGCAAATGTTGTAGAGTTTAAAAGCTCACACTAAGGGCAGAGAGGACCTAGTGCGAGTTTTTAAACGTTGAGTACGTTTTGCGTCAATCAACGTAAACGTTTGCTTATGTAAAATCGTATGGAAAATACAAGCTTCTTCCGTGATTGTCCGTTGTTGCTCTGGTGTTGTATTTATTAACGCGATCGAATGCATTTGCCACTTAGGCTAGTGGGACCTTTTTTCTGGCTGGGAAATCATCAAATGACTTCTCCCGCTGTGGGCGGAGCGGAAGGGAGTGTCAGACTCTTACTGACTAAAACCCACCCGTGATCCTTCTTGTGCCCTTTACGTTCCAGGGACGCGATGACTCTTTCGAACAAATTCCGCAATCCTAGCAGGCACTGACTCTATGAGGCCCCGTCTTCGTTGCTGACAGCTCTTTGAGGAGCAGTGTGAGGGAAAGAGATAGTGCTATTCGTCTTGGGTCTTGTGTAACTCCTTCTCTCTCTGACACAGAATTCATGATGGATTTAAGACGTCATAATAGGTCGCCTGGTTGCTATCGGAAGGCCAGTGAGACCTTAGAGCGATTTTTAAATCGTACTGGATCGCCTAAGGGTCACTGAAGTCTTATTAACATAATGTAACGGGTACTTACAGCTTGTGGCGCGTTCAGTACTCCAGTGTTGTATCCATGCTGGAAGGCCGACCAGCACGCTGAGGATATGATCGCGAACGCGAGCCGAAGGTTCATGCCCTGTTGGAGAAAAATAATAATATCAGTAAGTATAGTAATTTAGCATAACTTGTGGAGAGCAGTAGTGGCCGAGTGGTAACGGCCCCGACTTACGAACTGAAAGACGCGGGTTCAAACCCAGCTAGGCGCTCATTACTTTGTGTAATTAAATTCATCACCACTGCTCTCAAAACGGTGAAGGAAAACATCGTGAGGAAACCGGCATGTTCTAGAACTAAAAATTTGAAGGCATGTGACATTCACCAACCCGCACTGGGCCCGCGTGCTGGATTACGGCCCATTCCCTCTCCTAGAGAGGAAGCTATATAGTGGTCTATCAACGCACAGCCCAAACCACTGAACAAATCGGGCTGAAATTTGGCACGTAGGTAGATATTATGACGTAGGCATCCGCTAAGAAAGGATTTTTGAAAATTCGTCCCCTAAGGGGGTGAAAAAGGGGTTAAAATTTTGTACGGAACTCCACGCGAAAGAAGTCGCGGGCATAAGCTAGTTTTTATATAAAACCGTTTGATACCAATAACGCACTGACTCTCCGCGTTTTAACTTTCAAAAACAACTTCATGTGAAGCAAAAAGACTTTGTTTTGACGCAGTTTAGTAAATAAAATAGTATTTATATTTAGTCCCGGCTTCCAGGCGTCGATGTTTACGTTACAGCAGATTTGTATGAAACTGTAATAATAAAGCATTATGTTTACCTATGTGAACCGCGGATATATTTTCGCAGTTCCATTTTATGTGGTTTTCGGGCCGAAATGTGTGTTCCAGTTATCATTGTATTTGGGCACGCCGCCATTGCGGCGATAAGTCCCCTCTTTGAGGAGTGGTTAGAGAGACGCCACGGCGTCCTCACCTTCCGCCTGACACAGGTGCTCACCGGACACGGCTGTTTCGGGAGGTACCTGTGTCGGATCCAGCGGGAGGACACGTCCGGGTGTCATCACTGTGTGGATCGCCCGGAGGACACGGTGGAGCACACGGTGGAGGTCTGCCCTGCCTGGGCGGAGCACCGCCGTGTCCTCATCGAGGCGATCGGCGGCGGCGACCTCTCGCGTCCGGCCCTGGTTCAAGCCATGGTCGGGAGCGAGGAGGCATGGGAGGCGGCCGCCTCCTTCTGCGAAGCAGTAATGCTAGCGAAGGAGGAGGCGGAGCGCGTGCGAGAGAGGGAAGCCCCTCTATCCAGCCGCCGCAACAGGAGAAGACGCCCCGGGCGTCGGGAAACGCAGGGCGATTCCCGGCCACCGTAGGCGCGGGCCTGCGGATGGCGAGCTATGGGTGGCTCGCCGTCCGATAGCAACCAGGCCCGAGTCGACGGCGCGTCGTGTTCCACGCGCGCCTCAAAGAGCCGTCAGCAAAGAAGACGGGGCCCCATAGGGTCAGTGCCTGCTAGGGTTGCGGAATTTGTTCGAAAGAGTCACCGCGGCCCTGGAACGCAAAGGGCACAAGCAGGAACACGGGTGGGTTTTAGTCAGTAAGAGTCTGACACTCCCTTCCGCTCCGCCCAGAGCGGGAGAAGTCATTTGATGATTTCCCATCCAAAAAAAAAAAAAAAAAAAAGTTATCATTGTATTAAAGAACTTGGTTACAGTTTATTACGAAAATTGGAGCATCCTGAACGTCATAGACTTATGAATATTGAATGGCTGGCGTCTGCCAGTGGTTTATTTATAATATACTTAATTGTACACCTTATAATAAGAACATAGCATAAGCATAATCAGCCTTTTAATGTTCCCACTGCTGGGACACGGGCCTTTTTTTTTCTGGATGGGAAATCATCAAATGACTTCTCCCGCTCTGGGCGGAGCGGAAGGGAGTGTCAGACTCTTACTGACTAAAACCCACCCGTGATCCTTCTTGTGCCCTTTGCGTTCCAGGGCCGCGGTGACTCTTTCGAACAAATTCCGCAACCCATGGGACACAGGCCTGCTCTCTATGAGAGGGAATTGGCCGTAATCCAGCACGCGGGCCCAGTGCGGGTTGGTGAATGTCACATGTCTTCGAATTTTTGGTTCTAGGGCATGACGTATGTATACCTATGTATACTTATCTATACTAAAATTATAAAGAGGTAACGTATGTGAGTTTGTGACGTTGTAAGGGGGTAATCTCTGGATCTACTGAACCGATTTTCAATATTATTTCACCAACAGAAAGCTACGTTATTGTGGAGTGTCATAGGCTTTTTTATAAGTATTTTATTTTATCCCCGTATTGCTACGGGAACGGGCACAACACGGGTGAAACCGCGGGGCACTGCTAGTAGCTTATAAAATAACACTGATTGTATATCTATTCCAACGGTCACACTTGGACCGGTTAGTGAATCATCACAGTGAACACGACCACTCACTGGTTCACAATAAAACCTTTTTTGTAACTAGGCGTGACGGAATGCTGATGTAATCTGTGGTCTGGGCTTGAGCTACTTTAAAAATAAAAACAATTTAACGAGTTCCCTCCAAAACGTGCTCGGTCGAATGACCTCTTATGTCAAACCGCGCGTGGAAGCTGGTCGAGCGCGGACTCGCATACGAAGGGTTCCGTACCATTGAGGAGTAAATACAACAAACGTTTTGCGACAATCGAAAGATTCAGTATCTCTTGCTGCACGTTTCAGATTTGTATGTTAGTGCCCCACGGTTTCACCCGCGTAGTTCCCGTTCCCGTGGGAATACGGGCATAAAATATAGCCTATGTTACTCAAGGTGAATGTAGCTTTCTATTGGTGAAAGAATTTTTGAAATCGGTCCACTAGTTTTTGAGTTTATTCGTTACATACAAAAATATAAAAATACAAATCTTTCCTCTTTATAATATTAGTATAGAAGTACAGATAATACACAGTAGTTGAAACAAAAATAATCCCTTGTTTGCATTGTGCACTGAGCCATAACTGAGACAATATTAACTTGTATGGACTCGCTTGATCGTTTTTTTTAGTACTACTTAACCTTGATGTATTTTAGACTTTGATATCATTTGCGAAAGCATCAGACTATAAATATATTTTATCTTGCTTTAGGTAATCCATTTAAAATGATATGCTTACCTACTTAATTTTATACGAAGACTAGCTGACCCGCGTAACTTCGTTTGCGTTACATAAGAGAGAAATAAAAAAAACGTATTAGGTTGGGGAAAAAGTCTTTACGCATTATAGTATGTATGAACTTGTAATAAAATCTCTTTGGCTATACTATTTGTATCTGGCTGGTTTTGGTATCATTGAAAGTTTGAATTTTAAAGAACTTATTTCCAAATTCAAATTAGGAAAATGTGCGATTTTCATATGTTTTTCGTAACGTCAAGTTGAGTGAATGTACCTAATAAAGAAATTCGATACATTTTAAATTTTTGCTACAAAAAAGGTAAAAATCAACGCACGCCGCGAAAAAAAATTCCGTTGTTGTGAACATTTGCAACATTTTCATTGATGCTCCGCTCCTGTTAGTCGCAGCGTGATGATAAATAGCGCTATAACCTTCCTCGATAAATGGGGTATCCAACACTAAAATATTTTTTTCTCTTCGAACCAGTAGATCCTGAGATTAGCGCGTTCAACCAACCAAACAAACGAACTCTTCAGTTTTATAATATTAGTACAGACTAGCTTCTGCCAGCGACTTCGTCCGCGTGGAATAGTTACTTCACCCCCGATTTTGAAACTCTCAGCCCGATCGGTTTAAAATTGACAAAGTTTCATACAAACGTTCATCCCCTATTTTATCCCCTTGGGGGTAGAATTAATCAAAATCCTTTCTTAGCGGATGCCTACGTCATAACATCTACCTGCATGCCAAATTTCAGCCCGATCCGTTCAGTGGTTTGGGCTGTGCATTGATAGATCACTATGTGTGTGTGAAATATGTACAACTTACAACAAAAAAAGAAATGAAAGTAAAGCTGAAATGCCTGTGCAAAATTACTTTACCGATTTCTATGATTCTTTTTTTATTGGATAGGTAATAATGTTAACTTTTTTTAATTAGGGATGAGTGAGAGTATTATAAACGTAAGAGTAAACAAATATAATCAGAAAGCTCCGAACTGCTAAGCTATCGGGAGTTACACGTGTTATTGTGAGTCAACCATAAAAGATAGACATATGCTGTTTCGGGATATTTTTTAGGTAATTTTATGTAGAACATTTCCGTAATACATGATTTCTATGTAACTTTAACCATTAAGGCTACGCACGCGACGGAAGCTTAAAAAATGGAGTAACTTCTCCCGTTTTCCCAACATTTTCCTTCACTGCTCTGCTCCTATTGATTGTAGCGTGATGAAAAGTATACTATAACCTGCCCAGGAGTATGAAGAATAATTGCACCAAGTTTCGTAAAAATCGGTTGAGTAGTTTTTGTTTCTATTAAGAACATACAGACAGACAGACAGACAGACAGACAAAAATTTTACTGATTGCATTTTTGGCACCAGTATCGATCACTAATCACCCCCTGATAGTTATTTTGAAAATATATTCCTTGTACAGAATTGACCTCTCTACAGATTTATTATAAGTATAGAAGATGAATTAATGGTTGAGTGGGTATTTTGTTCGGCAACTCTAAATGGTCATGTCTGTTTGGTATTCAATCTTAAATGACTTGCGATATGTTGGATGTATATTAGCAAAAGTATTATATAAAGGTAAGTAAAAATATTAGACTGTTTTTGACCGACTTCTAAAAAAGGAGGAGATTCTCAAGTCGACTGTATTTTTTGTTTTTTTTCTTGGGTGGTTACCTCATAACTTTTTACTGGGTGTACCGATTTTGATGATTCTTTTAACATTAGAGAGCTGGTGCTTGTGTGGTCCCATTTAAATTTGAGTGAGATCTGACGACTAGTATTTCAGTTATCCCTAATAATGCGTGGCTTCGACTATATTGACGATATTCTCATTCCCACTTGTCTAAATAAAATGAAAAAAAAAAGAAAATGTACCTATACGATGGTTTGGAAGAGCGTCATAGTATTTCGAGGCGGTCCCTTTCTAGTTTGGTGAAGATCTGATGAAGAACTTCGGAACTCTTTAATAAATGATAGCAAATCTTCCGGGATTGCTGAAATCGCCTGTGTGTTTATTGTTTACACCAGTTTATAACAAGCTGTCACCACAAAAAAAGTAAAAAAAAAATACAAAAGACAAAATACATTAAAAAAGAAACAAATAAATAAGGAAAAAACATGCGTTGAAAACGTTTTATAAATCAATGACTAATAAAGACAGCACTAACTGCCTTGTGCCAGTCAATCCATAGGGAACGTGCAGAAACTATAGGTGGCAGCACAGACGCGTCAATGCCAAATATATTTTACTCATAAGTTTCAAATTTGCAACGCTAGATGGCTCAGTCTACTTCGTACACGTTCCCCTAAACGGAGGGTGCAGGAAGTATAGGTGGCAGCACATGTCAAATATTTACAACGTAAAAGTTTCAGATTTGCAACGCTAGATGGCATAGTCTACGCCGTGCACGTCTCCTACAGTGGATTTGCGCCATTCAGTATGGACGACATTGTACACAACAAGAAAAGAAGAATAACTGCAACAGCGTTTAGTTACCTTTTTACGGATGGAAAATCATCAAATGGCTGCTCCCGCTCTGGTCGGAGCAGAAGGGAGTGTCAGAATCTTGCGGACTAAAACCCATCTGTGTTCCTCTTAATGCTCTTTGCGTTCAAGGGCCGCGGTGACTATTTCAAATTAACAAATTCCGCAACGCGTCTAATTGCCCTACATTTTTGACAAATTTGACATTGTCTGTCAACGAGATGATATCTCCCATATATATACTCTTTGGATGATATCGCGACTTCAGTCTCACTTTAAACTCGAAGGGGCGTATTCTCGCCAACCTCAGTGAACTTGGCACAGCGAAAAGCAAAAGATTTTTCACAGAGACACTTGACAGATTTTTCAATTTATTTTAGTTTCGCCACCTGATAAAGCGCCGAATTCATTAACATTACCTACCCAAAAAAACTTTCTAACAATACTGGCCTTCTGGCCTCAAGATTTGAGGATAAGACTGTTATTCACTGTAACAGCCCGCTTGGCCCAACGGTTTAACGTGCTTTCCGAGACCCGAAGGACCGCAATATGAGCTCCTCTGAAGCCTGCCCACGTGTAGAATAGGAAAGATGCAATTACAGAAATCATGAACATTTTGTTATTGAAATGATACAATAGTATAAAAGAAGGGCCACTGCAATGTTTTTATTGTAGTTTAATATTGATTTTTAACAACTATTACGAATTAATATAACATGAAACGGAACGTAAACAATCAGCGTCTAGTGACGTCACTGGTGTTATGACAACGTCAAAGTCAATG
Source organism: Hecatera dysodea (assembly GCA_905332915.2). Taxonomy (NCBI): domain Eukaryota; kingdom Metazoa; phylum Arthropoda; class Insecta; order Lepidoptera; family Noctuidae; genus Hecatera; species Hecatera dysodea. The sequence continues at coordinate 4,451,904 of HG995317.1, read as the reverse complement.
TTAATACATGACAGTTCATGATCTCTGACCATTGACCTATAAAAGTTCCTACCTCAATGTCTCTGACAGACAGGAGTGGACTTCATGGTCCGTTTTCGCGGGAAAAGAAAAACAGTCAGTTCCTTTATAATCGCAATTTTGGCAATACATTAAGCGTATTAATTTTTTAATTGTTGTATGGTCTATTTTACACGAAATTCTTTTAAATGAAAGCAAGATGAAAATATTGCATGCTCCCTATTGTGTGTGTATGCGATTTCACTCTTTGTTCGGAAACGTTCACTTCTGATCTGCCTATCTATATTTTGCTAAGTAGGTACACTTTACAGTTTATAAGAAAATATTTAGGTATAGATAAAAGGAGCAGGTTTAAATGTGGAGTACGTGCTGTCTTGTGTCTACTTTGAGACCACATAGAGCTACTGGTGACGATAAGTTTAAACAATGAATCAGTCGGTGACCTGTATGTTAGAAGGCTTGCACCTAATAGCATGTTCTTTTATAATAAAAAGGAAATCCAGATGCATTGCATTAGCAAAGAAGACGGGGCCCCATAGGGTCAGTGCCTGCTAGGGTTGCGGAATTTGTTCGAAAGAGTCACCGCAGCCCTGAAACGCAAAGGGCACAAGAAGGATCACGGGTGGGTTTTAGTCAGTAAGAGTCTGACACTCCCTTCCGCTCCGCCCAGAGCGGGAGAAGTCATTTGATGATTTCCCATCCGGAAAAAAAAAGATGCATTGCATTGCCTGTTTAAAAATTTGTCTGTTCGACAACGTACGCCAATCTGGGCCTGGTTGCTATCGGACGGCGAGCCACCTGCAGGCTCGTGACTACGGTGGCCGGGAAAACGTCCTATGATTCCCGACGCCCGCGGCGAGATCACGCTTACCTACATATATATATTATATTCACTATTAACTTGTCGAGCAGTGGTGGCCGAGTGGTAACAGCCCCGACTTACGAATCGTAGTTCGCGGGATCAAACCGAGCCAGGCAGCTAGCATATGTTCTATGTAGTTAATTTCTTCACCACTGCTCTCAAAACGGTTAAGCAAACATCGTGAGGAAACCGGCATGTCCTAGAACCAAAAATTTGTTGACATGTGACATTCACCCGCACTGGGCCTGCGTGGTGAATTACGGCCCATTCCCTCTCCGAGAGAGGAGACCTATGTCCCAGCAGTGGGAACGATAAAGGCTGACTATGATGCATACAACTTAAACAACCCCAGATTGTATTTCCTCCGCTCGGTAGTCCCGGCCGGGAACTTCCGAGCGGAACGCTCCTAAGCAGTCAAATAATTGGCACCCACGCTGTCAGTGATGCTCGTGTGGCATCATCAGCCCCACGATCCCCAAACGCTTGAGAGTTAAGAGTCTGACGCTCCTTTCTACTCCGTCCAGAGTGAAATAAATATAGATATCTCTTCAAAGTTAGAGTGAACAGGCTTCTTCTGGGTAAGCTCATTCCATCGTCGACTTTGTCTCTGTCCCCTGCGACTTAGACTAGAGTCAAGCGTGCGTTAAATATACTACTTCAGCCCGTCCGATAGGTAATCTTCGCCATACAGAGGTTTTGTATCAGGGCCTCAAGTCTGCTATTACAATAGTGTCAGAATGGTCTACTATTAATTTCATAATGGTTAATTTTTAAAAGTTTGGTTAATCTACTTATATAAAAGCGTCACTATGACATTCCAATGGTCAACCACTGACACTCCATTGAAAGAAATGGCATAGAATGGTAATCTCGTACATAATGATAATGACAAATGAATGACAGACGTATGCATTATACTAAAATTTTGACACTTCCTTTGATCAGTGACCTACCATTATAACGTTATTGTGCAGTCATTGCTTCTAATAGCTCGGTTATCAAAAAGTATTACGAGACATTGACCGACCAATGATCGACCATTATGAATTTAGCAGATTACGAACTTTTAGCAAAATGACAATGGGATCGTGTTAGAATGACAAATTTATAAAAATAGCAGACTTGGGGCTCTGGGCTTCTGAACCTTTTCTTTACTGTGACAGCTAGCCTTAAAAGACATTCAGTAAATGTTTGCACAATGAACCAGTGTTTGTATAAAGTGACAGGTTAATTTTCAACAAATGTTTTGTCATTTCTTCTGAATTACGGTGTCTTGTTACTGCGGTGTTTTAAAGATGACGTGCAGTGCGTGCTAAGCCCACAGCAGTGTGGCGGGGAAAATATTAGGATGAGACATCTATAGGTACCAATATTAAGAGGTAACGTTTGTGAGTTTGTGAGGTCGTGAGTTTGTGACGTTGTAAGGGCTAATCTCTGGCTCTACTGAACCGATTTTCAAAATTATTTCACCAATAGAAAGCTACGTTATTGTGGAGTGTCATATATTTTATCACCGTATTGCCACGGGAACGGGAACAACGCGGGCGAAACCGCGGGGTGCTGCTAGTATGTTATACTTTCATTTCAAAAAACGAAGAAACAACCTAAAACCCCGACTTCCGAAATTATAGTTATTTTATGCTTGTGTTTTTTTAGTTTAGAGCTCGGTTGTATACTGGTTGTATATATTTTTTAAAGAATATATTCCTATCTTAACATACAACATAACAACGACAACTCAGTAGCCAGCTAACTACATCATATAGGAACTTCACATATCCTCATATTGTGTAACTATTTATGTAACCCGTTCTATTCCGGTAAGGAGTCATTCAGCCAAAACAGGTATAACCAGATGAAACCAGTTTACTAGAAGAATAATAAAAGTAAGAATATCAGCGGGACCACACCCACGCATACCCGTATTGTAAGAAGTTTATTTTTAAGGAGGTTAAATCATGGTTTCGTAAAATTGAACAGAAACGGAACGAGAGTTTTGTTAGGTTGATAAAAACCCGTCAACAACGACGGGTTTTTTTTTAGTAGGTTCCTGATATACCTACATAAGTTTTTCCACACCCTTTTTTTCCGGATGGGAAATCATCAAATGACTTCTCCCGCTCTGGGCGGAGCGGAAGGGAGTGTCAGACTCTTACTGACTAAAACCCACCCGTGATCCTTCTTGTGCCCTTTGCGTTCCAGGGCCGCGGTGACTCTTTCGAACAAGTTCTTTATTTCAGTCTTTAATATACTATGTACATACAAATATATTTAACTTTATTATAAAGCTGAAGAGTTTGTTCAGTTTGGTGAACGCGCTAATCTCAAAAACTACTTATTCGAATTGATAATATTATGTATCTTTTAGTTTTGGATAACTCATTATAACATCACACTACGACCACCGGAACTGGAGCGGAGCATCAATTGAAAAATGATGTAAGGAAATACCGGAATTGATGTACCTACCTAAGTTACGCGTGTCAGCCAGTAATAAAAAAGACATATTATTCCCGTTCCCGTCGGAATATGGGGATAAAATATAGCCTATGTCACCCGGGGATAGTGTAGCTTCCCAACAGTGAAAGAATTTTTCAAATCGGTTCAGTAGTTTCGGAGCCTATTCAATGCAAACAAACAATCAAATCTTTCCTCTTTTTAATAATTATAGTATAGAAAACACACGTATGTAGGTACCAGAAAACTGGTTCGTACTCTATTGGAACTGTTAATTAAAATCGAAATATCGTAATGAAAATGATCGTTTTTTGGGAGGTATAATTATTGGGATAATTTTTATCTCACGCGGGCGTAACCGCTGCCTACAGTTAGTTTACAAAATATAAGTAAGATTTATCAAAGGTCACACCTCCACAATTATTCAGATATTCAAGTCTGTAAACTGAAAGTATAATACCAGTGAACGCAAATAAAACATGGAAGCATTACTTCAAGGAATCTAAGCGCGAATCGTGAACGAAAAATCTAAACAAACTCACACATCGAAACCTCGTCGCTGATACGCCGAACCATACCAACAACATTATTGCTAATACGATGCACAGTTAAAAATTGTCCTTATTTCCCAAGTATTTGGGTTTAAATTACCATGTAACGAATAGGCCGTGTAACTAAACACGTGAGCGGCGCAATCGGTAAGCCCCGCCTACTGCGGCGCAATGTGCTTTGGGTCATTTTTTTGAGTTAGGAATGCTTCTATGTTTTATTTGTGTTCACTGTATAATACGCATACGTTCTTGTCCTGTTGTCCTCTTCAAGATGACAGCATGACTGTTCCACTTTACAATTGCGATGACGTCAAAAAGGACGATGCTCAGTTGTTTTTTTTTCATTTCTATGTAAACAGCTTCAGTTGATGACGCAGGTACCTACATAGGGTTGGCTAATCGTTCGATAACAACCAAACCTTTTTTTTTTGGATGGGATATCATCAAATGACTTCTTCCGCTCTGGGCGGAGCGGAAGGGAGTTTCAGACTCTTACTGACTAAAACCCTTCTTCTTGTGCCCTTTGCGTTCCAGGGCCGCGGTGACTCTTTCGAACAAATTCCGCAACCCTAGATAACAACCAAGCCCGGGTCGACAGCGCGTTGTGTTCCGCGCGCGCTTCAAAGAAATGTCAGCAAAGAAGACGGGGCCCGCTAGGGGCAGTGCCTGCTAGGGTTGCGAAATTTGTTCGAAAGAGTCACCGCGGCCCTGGAACGTAAAGGGCCTTGGGCCACGCGGGTTTTAATCAGTAAGAGTCTGACACTCCCTTCCGCTCCGCTCAGAGCGAAAGAAGTCATTTGATGATTTCCCACAACTACATTAAAAAGAAACAAGTGTGTGTCAGACCACGCAAAGTAAAGGGTTCCGTAGTGCACTGTTAAAATTATAAAAGTTTTAGTTGATATGGACGTTATCGCGATTCAGGAAAAGGTATAACGCCATCGACATCACAACAGGGAATGAGAACGTCTTCAATATAAACTAAGCCACGCATTATTAGGGATAACTCAAATACTAGTAGGCAGGCAAATTTAAATGGGACCACACGACAAGCACTAGCTTTCTAATATAAAAAGAATCCGAAAATGAAAACAATATATCTAGTTTTAATTTCCGCGAATATTAGTGGGGTTCCTGCATGTGCATAAAATCCTTGCATTTGCCCAGTAATCTTGCATGTGCATAATATAGCGGGCGGGAGGGAGGTGCATACCTGCAACCCACTAATATTCACGGAAATTAAAACTAGATATATTGTTTTGATTTTCGAATTTAAAATGGATTTCCGCAAAGTAACGCCTGACTCAATCAATTTTATAAAAAGAATCATCAAAATCGGTACCTACACCCAATACAAAGTTATGAGGTACCAAACATTTAAAAAAAATACAGTCGAATTGGGAACTTCCTCCTCCTTTTTTGGAAGTCGGTTGAAAACGCAACCAAAAACACCGAGTTCCGAAATTAAAGTTCTTTTGTACTTTTTGGTTTTTTGTTTAGAAGTCGGTTGTATTTTTTGAATACGTGCTATTAGTCTTCGAGTCTCGACTGTCAGTCTGTCACGGCTGCTGACGAATGAGGATGGCGTCAACACATATTGACGCTTCTATTTTTGGCAGCTGAGTGGTAGAGAATGCCTGACGCAATCAATCCGCCATTTTACCTTTTCTTCGCTTGAAGTTTCATATCATTATTTGCCTAGCCTTTTCCCAACTGTACTGGAGTTAGTTTTCAGTCAAACCGGGATAAACTGAATACCAATATTTTACGTAAAGCTACTGTCTGTCTGACCTTCGTAACCCAGTAGCTGGGTAACACGGTACTCAGCATGAAGTTTCGAATAAATAAATCATCCGCCTAGCCTTTTCCCAACTATATTGGAGTTGGAATTATAAGAGTTGGAATTGTAAGTAAGAAAACCCGTATTTTTACGTAAAGCGGCATCCTGACCTCCACAAACCAGTAATTGGCTAATAGCAAAACAGCAACCCCTGATAGCAAATTTATTAATTTTACTCCTGCTGTTATTACTTTTTGCACCTATTAGTACTTAGTGTTGTTTGTCTCAATCAATCAATTAATTAATGTATACAACATATTGTAAAACTTATATTTGAAAAGAGTAACTATGGTCTTTCTTGTCCGTTCTTCCCCAATCTACTTTTAGCGAATGGACAAAATATAAAGTCACTATAAAATTTTTATTATAAAAATGTTTTGACGTTCAAAAGTGCCTTTTAATGGTCTAGTTGAAATAAATGAATTGACTTTGACTTTGACTTTGAAATACTTTGAATAGGACTCTGTTTAGCAAGACAGGTGTGTTACTGGTTTCAAACTAAACGATGCTAAAGATCTATTTTTTTTTTGAATGGGCTCTCGCAGTTCAGCACACTAAGGCTGGTTACTGCTCAACCGGATAGCCAAAGATCTACAAATGACAGCCAGGACCAACGGATTAGCGTGTGTTAAGATTGTCACCCATCCATAGACCGACCCCGGCGTTGCTTGACCAACACTGACCCAAATTTCATTGACTCCCAAATTCTGATGCGATAAAAGTATTCCAAATGTTTACAGTTAATCGAGAGTTTACAATCTCTCAAGATATTTCTAATATAACGCATTTAACAATTATCCGGAGACTATAAATAAGAGTAAGAGGCTCGCAAAATATTGCGTATTTAAAGTCGAGTTTGTTTATAATCGTGCACATTTTTGGCCTCGAAAAATCTCTCACACTTCGCTTACGCCGGAACTGTATTCTCGTGTTACTCGAGTCGGCCGTGATTTTCATAAACACGCCAGACTGGTCAGTTATACCCAACGGAGCGAGACTGATGTAACAGGATGTCGATAATATTCTTGTATATAATCTTAATATTCATAAAATACAACTAAAAAAGTTATAATATGGAAAAAAAATAACTATTACTACTTAAATAAAAAAAAACAACTAACAAAAACTAAAACTAAACACACACACACACAACAAAAGATGGCGTCGAAAAATTCCTCCGCTTCGCTGGGCTGTATGGCAACGATTATCCTTTGTCCAAGGTAAAATCCAGCCCTTGGGTCACGCGAAAAAAATATGTAAATGAATAAGCGGAGTAAAAAAGGGGGAAAGACTCAGGGCATCGAAAAATTCGTCCACATCGCTGTCAACGGGAAGTGCTCAGAACACTGGCCGCATTGCCACGTTGAATGGCAATGCTGATGCGTCTGCTATTTTTATGAATTTGTCATTCCAACACGATCCCATTGTCATTTTGCTAAAAGTTCGCAATCTGCTAAATTCATAATGGTCGATCATTGGTCGGTCAATGGTCTCGTAATACTTTTTGATAACCGAGCTATTAAAAGCAATGACTGCACAATGACGTTCTAATGGTAGGTCACTGATCAAAGGAAGTGGCAAAATGTTAGCAGATTACTGCATACGTTTGTCATTCATGTGAAATCATGTGTCATGTACGAGATTACCATTCGCTGTCCATTCTATACCATTTCTTTCAATGGAGTGCCATTGGAAAGTCATAATCAAATCATTCACCCTGAGTAACACATGTTACTCAGGGAGAATGTAGCTTTCTAATGGTGAAAGAATTTTTGAAATCGGTCTAGTAGGTTTTGAGTTGGTCCGTTAGATAGAAAAATACAAAACTACAAAAATACAAATCTTTCCTCTTTAATATATTTATATTATTTTGGAGGTATGCGGAACAGAGAGTAAAGTCCCGCAAACCTCCGTTGAAAAGGGAGGATCCTCCGGCCAGACGGGTTGTTATGTCTGGTGGGCAACTGCCCAATAGATGATTTCGGGCTGTCGTATATGTTCTAATCGCGCGGAGAACTTTGATTGCGCGATGCAGGATTAGTTCTTATGTGGCGGCACAGATGTCGCTACATCACTCCCCTCCGGAGATCGGAGATCGATGGTTCTTGATGCTTCTTGATGCGTGCCAGGCCAGTGGTAGGTTGGTTCCAGTGGGTCGGAACCGAATGCCGCAGAGTTCTCGGTGAGTCGGAACTGTCTGCGGTGATGCCCCAGTGAGTCGGGGTGGTGCTGTCCCAGTGAGTCGGGATGATGCCCCAGTGAGTCGGGGTGATGCTGCAGGCTCCAGTGAGTCGGAGTAGTGCTGCTGGCTCCAGTGAGTCGGAGCGGTGCTGTGCGACGTAGTGGCTTGACTGCTTGCGTCGACCAGGAGAGGTTCGTCATGGCTCTTCATGTGACTGGCCGAAGGTTCAGTGTGCTTCACCAAAGTCGCTGATGAGGCTGAGGGTGATGACCAGGTATGACCAAGTAGGCATATGCTGGTGGTCAGGATACCCTTTATAGCCGTGGGTGCTGGCTGTATGGCTGCTCGAAAGCTTGAGAGAAGTGATGATGACGTCACGAAGTAGTAGCTGCACGAAGGCTGCGCTGACGTTCTTTGTCGAGGGTCACCAGTTTGGAGGTATGCGGAACAGAGAGTAAAGTCCCGCAAACCTCCGTTGAAAAGGGAGGATCCTCCGGCCAGACGGGTTGTTATGTCTGGTGGGCAACTGCCCAATAGATGATTTCGGGCTGTCGTATATGTTCTAATCGCGCGGAGAACTTTGATTGCGCGATGCAGGATTAGTTCTTATGTGGCGCCATAGATGTCGCTACATTATTTTCAATTCAATTCAATTCAAATCATTTATTTCAATTAAACCCTTTACAGGCACTTTTGAATTGTCAAGACGAAAGAGATGAAGCTATCTGCACGTTCCAAAGCGTAGATCTCTATGGAGAAGAACGTGCAAGAAACTCCACGGACACTCTTTTAAATCATGTTCTGTATTACATAACCTTGGTTACATCCTTGGTCGCTTCTATATGTGAGGACAATGCAAAGAAAAAAAAGGAAACTATAAAAACGATTCAAAGTATCTTTATACTTTGAATCGTTTTTATAGTTTCCTTTTTATCTTAATCTTTATTAAAACAAATCATTGGCAGTTAAGAGGTGACCAGTCTCAACCGACGGCGCCCGTTCACGAACATGACGCGTGTATCGGCACCATTTAGCTCAACCATTTTGAAGGGAACCGCATGATCCAACACACACGCCGCCATCAGCGAAACATTTAAGCGAGCATGACATGCTCTCAACTGCCATTTTAGTTCAAGTCACAAAGTAAACTATAACTTATCACATGTAAGTGGCTCCATGGTACTCACATTTACAATATTTGAAAATAAAATGCTTCTACATTATACAAAACTATGGTTTACAATAACCAAGCAACTACAAGTAAAAAGTAAAATATTATTATTATAGGTACCTATTATTATATTCAATATGTAGTTAAAATACTCTAGCTAGTCAAAGAGAAGTATGGAGGAAGGAAACATTGTATGCTTTAACTCGTCGGTGGCCAGTCAGTTATAACCAGAGGTCGAAATTAGGTAGAGTTATTTTCAACACACTTCCTCGTAAAGTGAGTCTTATTACATCTTTTTTAGGACCATAAACCAAACTATAACACTCACGTGCATAATAGAATTATCCCTACAGAGTTAATATCTGCATTTTTTTTTTGTAAACACAAAGAGGTTTTATGCCGCTGAAAATTTATTTACATTTGTGGATTAAATAAATATGTGCCTAATTAAGACAAAAATCACAATGATTTGTTATACAATATTTGCACTTTATCACTAAAATTATAATTTTGAAGTAGGCTGTATAGCTATATGTAATAAATCAAATTACATTTGGCGGGTACAAAAAAAAACTTGCGCGCCATTTCCCATAATTTTCATATTTTATTTGTAACGCATTTGTTGCTGAGTGGTAAAATATTTATGCACAGTCATGTTTGGTTTTTCCTCGCAAGTACATATTATGTTGAAAAAGACGTGTGTAGGAAACTCGGAGAGCAACTTGCTCACTAGACACTCGGCTGCAACCATAGAAATATTAAATTGTTATATCTATGGCTGCAACCCATAGCCTCGTGTATAATGAGCAATTCTTAGCTCACTTATCTCATAATGTACTTGCATCGAAATGTTGATATTATTAAGGATCTTCCCGGGATTTCTAACAGACAATCCCGTGTGGCCAACAATATAACAAATAAATAATAATAAAAACCTCACAGACAGATAAAACAACAGATAATTAAAAAACTATTAACAAAATACAACTAAAGAAGATATAATATAGAATATATATATATATATATATATATGTACAAGCGGAGTAAAAAGGAGAAAAGAATCATAGGGCATCGAAAAATTCGTCCACATCGCTGTCAACGGGAAAAGTGCCCAGAACACTGGCCGCATTGCCACGTTGAATGGCAATGCTGATTCGTTGACCAAAGAAAAGGCCAGCCCTCTGGTCATGTATATTAATTAAAATACATTTTTAATTAATATACATTAAGTCACAATAAAACAATATGAATAGACTTTAAACAAATTCTCATATTTTACTTCGTCTTTTTTAATCGATTTCAAAAAGGAGGAGGTTCTTAATTCGTGAGGTATGTTTTTTTTTTTTTCTATGTATGTACAGTGATTATGCCGAGATTTCTGATCCGATTTAAGTACGTGGTTGTTTTTTTTATTCGATGAAGAATAGTTGCCATTTGGTCCCATAAGAATTTAGTTCAGTTTTATCGAGTAGTTTTTATTTTATGAGCATTTTTGTTAATTTCAATAAATGATAGCAAATCTGTCGGGACCGCTGAAATCGCATGTTTGTTTTGTGGTTTTTTGTTTTATTGTTTAAACCACGTACGCTGTGATATTGGTTACTTTGCAGTGGTTCACTCCCAGCTAAACATACCCTGTTTAGCTGGGAGTGAACCACTAAAAAGTGAAAAATAAAAAAACCTAACATAAAAAACTTTTTACAAAAAAATACAACCAGCTTCTACACAAAAAACAACAAAAAGTACAAAATAACTTCAATTTCGGAAATCGGTGTTCAAAAAACGAAAAAGCAACCAAAAACACAGAGTTAGGAAATTAAAGTTATTTTGTACTTTTTGTTGTTTTTTGTGTAGAAGCTGGTTGTATTTTTTTGTAAAAAGTTTTTTATGTTAGGGGACTAATCTTGGTCGCATGCTTCATTGAGATGAGCTTCCGACTGCCATGGCGGGATTGTTTTCACATTTGCTTTTCCATTTGTCCATCAAGAGTCGGGTTTCATTATAACAGTTGAGTCCAGAGTCACTATAGTTAAAGAGTAGCCGGTCGCCGGGCAAGAATTAGCCGGACAAAGTCAAAGTCAAAGTCAATTCATTTATTTCAACTAGACCATTAAACGGCACTTTTGAACGTCAAAACATATGAAAATAAAAATATTATAGTGACTCTAGTTGTCCATTCGCAAAAAGTAGATTCTTATGGAGAAGAACGGACAAGAAACTCCATAGTTACTCTTTTCAAATATGTATAAGTTTTACAATACTTTGTATACATACACGGACGAAGAATAGGTCGTCTACTAGGCCCACCGTGCCCATAACGGTGGGTCCGCGCTTGCACCTACACTACCATAATAACCTTCCTAAGTTTAATAACCGATAACGAAAGTTGAGGAAATCATGCAGTATGTGCGAGCGAAGACCAGCTGGACCTTAATTCGTTCATAGCGCGAGTTCCGACTCATCATGTTGAGACCTTCCTTAGGAAGAAGTTTTGGCCGAAGGGTGTCGTGTATCGGCGATTCCGTGGAAGCCTACGTGACACCCACGCAGCGCAACACAACGCCGTCACTTCGCGTACAATAGTTTATCAATATTTTTGTGGTTTTTACAAATATGTGTAAGATAGCAGCGCCCCACGGTTTCACCCGATTGTTCCTGTTCCCGTGGCAATATGGGGATAAAATGTAGCCTATGTTACTCAGGGTGAATGTAGCTTTCTAACGGTGAAAGATTTTTTAAATTGGCACAGTTCGTTTTGAGTTTATTCGTTACAAACATAACACATAAATACAAATCTTTCCTCTTTATAATATTAAGTGTAGGTATATGAATGATAATCTGTAAGGTAAACGTCATGGGTTTTCGTTACCCGAAATAAATCATATCATACGCTTCTGGGACTAAGTGGCATTTTGAATAGTTTGTTGTGAATATTTTCCTGTTTCATATTTTTAGAGCGTTTCTCTTTAATAAACATGCGGGTATCTAGACAGGTTTATAACCAACGAAGCGAGACTCATGTAACGGGAATGGATCGTATAAACAATAGCCGGGTTTATTGACGGCACGGATGGACCGCTACTTGTATTACTTGGATTCTTAGAGACAATTGACACAACTGCGGGCCTACCATGACGTCTTAAAACGTGAGTCTTCCGAGCGAGAAAAAGGGATGGAGCTATATAGGGTGTATAAATCTATCCCTCTTTCTCGCTCGGAAGACTCACGTTTTAACACCTCATGGTACGCCCGCATGTGAGCTTGCACATGTTTTTTTTACCGTTTACGAGTGTCCGCCCAAATGATGGTAACCCTTTCGGTTCGGGCACGCTCGGCTCATTCTGTACTTTTCTTCTCCTTTAATTTGTGTTTGTAACCGTTGTGCTGTGTCTGTCCTGAATAAAAGTTATTCTATTCTATACTATTCAAATTAAACGGCGTTCGGCCTGTTCGGATATTTTTTCAACTATCGGATATTTTATAGAATTTTTAAATTGAGATATTTTTTCGCTCACCTTGTATTACTTCCTACGTAGTGCGTAGGTAGGTACTAATACTATTGCAATTATTGAAATTAATATTGAATGCATGATTGAATGATTAACAATAACGAAGACTGGCTCACTCAACTTGACTGTTGTTTCATTAGAATACAAGAAGATTTTATGGTAAATTATAAAAAAAAAATTATAATAAAATGAAGTGTCCGGCCTTTTTGCCCAAGTGTCCAAATTTGAAAATGAAAACAATATATCTAGTTTTAATTTCCGCGAATATTAGTGGGTTGCAGGTATGCACCTCCCTCCCGCCCGCTATATTATGCACATGCAAGATTACTGGGCAAATGCAAGGATTTTAAGCACATGCAGGAAGGCAATGCAAAACCCAACACCATTACCGACACGTGTTTCGCCTCTCCACGAGGCATCCTCAGGGGACGTGTTGACTCGCTGACCGTTGAGTTGCGGAGGATGCCTCGTGGAGAGGCGAAACACGTGTCGGTAATGGTGTTGGGTTTTGCATTGCCTTCCTGCATGTGCTTAAAATCCTTGCATTTGCCCAGTAATCTTGCATGTGCATAATATAGCGGGCGGGAGGGAGGTGCATACCTGCAACCCACTAATATTCGCGGAAATTAAAACTAGATATATTGTTTTCATTTTCAAATTTAAAATGGATTTCCGCAAAGTAACGCCTGACTCAATCAATTATATTAAGTCACCAAGTGTCCAGTCAAACTGGCTGGCTTGTCTAGCTTTTCGGTTTTAAGACCTGCTGCCCTACCAAGACGTCTTAAATCCACCAAGATTCCTGTGTCAGAGAGAGACGGAGTTACACAAGACGAATAGCACTATCCCTTTCCCTCACACACATCATGATGGATTTAAGACGTCATGGTAGGGCTTCTGGCAACTCTAAGTACAAAGACTCAGTGCTATTTCTTTGAACTGACTGGAACGCGCCACTCAGAGCAAGTTCCAACTAAGCGTGTGTTCATTTTCCTGTAATTCAGATCCAGTAATATAATACAAGGCTGAAATTAATCTCGAGCAGTTCGTGACTAAATAAGCAAAGCCACACGGGTCGATCTTCAACGAAAAGCATTTTCAACCGACTCCCAAAAAAGGAGTAGGTTCTCAATTCGACTGTATTTTTTTTTATGTCTGTTACCTCATAACTTTGTACTGGGTTTACCAATTTTGATGATTCTTTTTAACCGACTTCTAAAAAAGGAGGAGGTTCTCAATTCGGATGTTTGTATTTTTTTTTTTTTTTTTTTTGTTTGTTCGCGCATAACTCCGTCGCTTGCCAACCGATTTGAAAAATTCTTTGTTGGAAAAAATTCTTTGAGTCTTTGTTGGAAAGGGTATACTTCCCAAATGGTCCCATGAAAATTTTATCGAAATCGAACAAGCGGTTTTTGAAAAATCAACAAAAATCTAAAAAAAATATCTACGTTGCCTACATTGACGACCTTTTAGTTTACTCTGCATTGGAGCAGTGCATTTTTTTTACACCAATGTAATTGGTTCGTTTAGGTGGGGGAGGGGAGGGGCTGTAGGTACCACTAAAATGTGAAAAATAAAAAAACTTTTTACAAAAAAATACAACCGACTTCCACAAAAAATCAAAAAAGTACAAAATAACTTTAATTCGGAAGTCGGTGTTCAAAAAACGAAAAAGGAACCACAAACACCGAGTTCCGAATTAAAGTTATTTTGTACTTTTTTGATTTTTTGTGGAAGTCGGTTGTATTTTTTTGTAAAAAGTTTTTTTTTATATTCGAAAGCTGGTGCTTGTTGTGTGGTCCCATTGAAATTTGAGATCTGACAACTAGTATTTGAGTTATCCCTAATAATGCGTGGCTTAGTTTACATTGACGACGTCGTCATGCCCTTTAACCGATGTAAAATGAAAAAATAAAATTCTGTACGATGGTTTGGAAGAGTATCTATTTCAACGTGGTCCCTTTCTAGTTTGGTGAAGATCTGATGAAGAACAGAGATGATAGGAACGGAACTCTTCAATAAATGATAGCAAATCTTTCGGGATTTCTGAAATCGCATGTTTGTTTATTGTTTACACCAATGTGATTGGTACGTTTAGGCGGGGAGGGGGGGGGGGGGGACCACTAAAAATTGAAAAATAAAAAACTTTGTTTCTGTAGTAGTCGGTTGTATTTTTTGTAATAAGTTTTTTTTTACTCACAGAGTTATACTACCTAATTTAAATGTGGGTAGATCGAGAGAGAGACGAAGGTCAAAGAAAAGATGCTTGGTTTGTGTGAGGAGCAGTGATCGGAATCGGTAGAGCTAAAATACCTACCTAAAGTTCAGAACAGAGACAAAGTGGAGACGCCTTCATCATCATCTGCCTAGCCTTTTCCCAATTATATTAGGGTCGGCTTCCAGTCAAGCCGGATTCAGCTGAATACCAGTATTTTACGTGGAGCGGCTGCCTACCAGACCTGAAACAACCCATTGGGAAACACGGTACTTCTTGGCAAGACTGGTGTCATATTTTCTGGCTTTTGACAATCCGTAACGACTGCCAAAGATCTACAAATGACAGCCGGGACCAACGGCTTAACGTGCTTTCCGAGGCATGGAGAAGTCTGTTTATGTTAAGATGGTCACCCATCCACAGACCAACCTCGGCAAGCATTGCTTAACCTTGAATATCGACCCGTGCGGCTGTTATAATTTAGCAACGAGCTCCTACGCTTTACGACATAATATTTTATCGGGGCTAATGTCCCGGAATTTGGAACATTACTTAAGTACAACTGAAATTAATAAAGTAAAACAACTATCGAATGATTAATTCATTTCCTATTTCTGTACTTTTTTTTAAGTGTATGCATGATTTTCAGTAAAGATAAAAAAACAGTCAACCCTTTTGTAATTATTTCATCATCAACAATCATCAACAGCCTGTTGCAGTCCACTGCTGGACATAGGCCTCTCCAACTGCACACTCACTTTTGGGAAACGAAAATAACGGACAGACGCAGTTCTTTACCTAAATTAATAACGATAGAAAACTACTATATACTGGTTTTTTGAGAACAGTTTTCCTTGTATGAAATCGTTAAAAAGGAAAATGAATTCAATTAGTCAACTCTATTAATAACATTAATATTAAATGAACTTACGTGACGTCCCGAAACTCAGAACAAATATTCCGAAAAAAAAAAATTTAGTCCTAAGGAAGTCTCCTGTTTGGTTTCTGTTCTTTTAACTTGAAATGTTATTTATTAGCTCTATTTATTCCGATCACTGTGACACCTTGTGGATATCTGGTAGGCAGCCGCTTTACGTAAAATACTGGTATTCAGCTGAATCCGGCATGACTGGGAGCCGACCCCAATATAGTTGGGAAAAGGCTAGGCAGATGGTGATGATGGTGACACCCAGAACCAAGAGTAGTAGGGAAACCCTCCCCGACTTTTGCCTAACGAGCCAGCCCGCGCCGCTGAGCCATTAGCGTTAAACCCCCAAAATAATATCAACCTGACCCAGCCTGTCCCTAGCTGCCCTCCCTCAATGACCCCGCTAAGCCGAGGCCCGTGTCCCACAGGGGATGCCCTTAGCGAACGGTCATTTAGCTTTTAAGTAGTTTTAAGCCCTGGCTGGGGGCCTTAAATTCATTTGAGGCCACCACAGGATTGCCCGGTTAAGCAGTAACCAGCCTTAGTGTGCTGAACTGCGAGTGGTCCATTACAAAAAAAAAGAAGATCACTGGTGAAGAGTGATATGAAAGAAAAGAGAGTTAAGTGATAGCGTGACGGCTGAGAGGGCAGACTGGAGGACAAAAAACTTTTTACAGAAAATAAAAACGACTTCTAAACAAAAAAAAAAAACAAAAAGTATAAAATAACTTTAATTTCGGAAGTCGGTGTTTGCTTTTTTGTTGTTGAACACACCGACTTCCGAAATTAAAGTTGAATGGCAATGCTGATTCGTTGACCAAAGAAAAGGCCAGCCCTCTGGTCATGTATATTAATTAAAATACATTTTTAATTAATATACATTAAGTCACAATAAAACAATATGAATAGACTTTAAACAAATTCTCATATTTTACTTCGTCTTTTTTAATCGATTTCAAAAAGGAGGAGGTTCTTAATTCGTGAGGTATGTTTTTTTTTTTTTCTATGTATGTACAGCGATTATGCCGAGATTTCTGATCCGATTTAAGTACGTGGTTGTTTTTTTTATTCGATGAAGAATAGTTGCCATTTGGTCCCATAAGAATTTAGTTCAGTTTTATCGAGTAGTTTTTATTTTATGAGCATTTTTGTTAATTTCAATAAATGATAGCAAATCTGTCGGGACCGCTGAAATCGCATGTTTGTTTTGTGGTTTTTTGTTTTATTGTTTAAACCACGTACGCTGTGATATTGGTTACTTTGCAGTGGTTCACTCCCAGCTAAACATACCCTGTTTAGCTGGGAGTGAACCACTAAAAAGTGAAAAATAAAAAAACTTTTTACACAAAAAAAAAAAAAACAAAAAGTACAAAATAACTTCAGTTTCGGAAATCGGTGTTCAAAAAACGAAAAAGCAACCAAAAACACAGAGTTAGGAAATTAAAGTTATTTTGTACTTTTTGTTGTTTTTTGTGTAGAAGCTGGTTGTATTTTTTTGTAAAAAGTTTTTTATGTTAGGGGACTAATCTTGGTCGCATGCTTCATTGAGATGAGCTTCCGACTGCCATGGCGGGATTGTTTTCACATTTGCTTTTCCATTTGTCCATCAAGAGTCGGGTTTCATTATAACAGTTGAGTCCAGAGTCACTATAGTTAAAGAGTAGCCGGTCGCCGGGCAAGAATTAGCCGGACAAAGTCAAAGTCAAAGTCAATTCATTTATTTCAACTAGACCATTAAACGGCACTTTTGAACGTCAAAACATATGAAAATAAAAATATTATAGTGACTCTAGTTGTCCATTCGCAAAAAGTAGATTCTTATGGAGAAGAACGGACAAGAAACTCCATAGTTACTCTTTTCAAATATGTATAAGTTTTACAATACTTTGTATACATACACGGACGAAGAATAGGTCGTCTACTAGGCCCACCGTGCCCATAACGGTGGGTCCGCGCTTGCACCTACACTACCATAATAACCTTCCTAAGTTTAATAACCGATAACGAAAGTTGAGGAAATCATGCAGTATGTGCGAGCGAAGACCAGCTGGACCTTAATTCGTTCATAGCGCGAGTTCCGACTCATCATGTTGAGACCTTCCTTAGGAAGAAGTTTTGGCCGAAGGGTGTCGTGTATCGGCGATTCCGTGGAAGCCTACGTGACACCCACGCAGCGCAACACAACGCCGTCACTTCGCGTACAATAGTTTAACAATATTTTTGTGGTTTTTACAAATATGTGTAAGATAGCAGCGCCCCACGGTTTCACCCGATTGTTCCTGTTCCCGTGGCAATATGGGGATAAAATGTAGCCTATGTTACTCAGGGTGAATGTAGCTTTCTAACGGTGAAAGATTTTTTAAATTGGCACAGTTCGTTTTGAGTTTATTCGTTACAAACATAACACATAAATACAAATCTTTCCTCTTTATAATATTAAGTGTAGGTATATGAATGATAATCTGTAAGGTAAACGTCATGGGTTTTCGTTACCCGAAATAAATCATATCATACGCTTCTGGGACTAAGTGGCATTTTGAATAGTTTGTTGTGAATATTTTCCTGTTTCATATTTTTAGAGCGTTTCTCTTTAATAAACATGCGGGTATCTAGACAGGTTTATAACCAACGAAGCGAGACTCATGTAACGGGAATGGATCGTATAAACAATAGCCGGGTTTATTGACGGCACGGATGGACCGCTACTTGTATTACTTGGATTCTTAGAGACAATTGACACAACTGCGGGCCTACCATGACGTCTTAAAACGTGAGTCTTCCGAGCGAGAAAAAGGGATGGAGCTATATAGGGTGTATAAATCTATCCCTCTTTCTCGCTCGGAAGACTCACGTTTTAACACCTCATGGTACGCCCGCATGTGAGCTTGCACATGTTTTTTTTACCGTTTACGAGTGTCCGCCCAAATGATGGTAACCCTTTCGGTTCGGGCACGCTCGGCTCATTCTGTACTTTTCTTCTCCTTTAATTTGTGTTTGTAACCGTTGTGCTGTGTCTGTCCTGAATAAAAGTTATTCTATTCTATACTATTCAAATTAAACGGCGTTCGGCCTGTTCGGATATTTTTTCAACTATCGGATATTTTATAGAATTTTTAAATTGAGATATTTTTTCGCTCACCTTGTATTACTTCCTACGTAGTGCGTAGGTAGGTACTAATACTATTGCAATTATTGAAATTAATATTGAATGCATGATTGAATGATTAACAATAACGAAGACTGGCTCACTCAACTTGACTGTTGTTTCATTAGAATACAAGAAGATTTTATGGTAAATTATAAAAAAAAAATTATAATAAAATGAAGTGTCCGGCCTTTTTGCCCAAGTGTCCAAATTTGAAAATGAAAACAATATATCTAGTTTTAATTTCCGCGAATATTAGTGGGTTGCAGGTATGCACCTCCCTCCCGCCCGCTATATTATGCACATGCAAGATTACTGGGCAAATGCAAGGATTTTAAGCACATGCAGGAAGGCAATGCAAAACCCAACACCATTACCGACACGTGTTTCGCCTCTCCACGAGGCATCCTCAGGGGACGTGTTGACTCGCTGACCGTTGAGTTGCGGAGGATGCCTCGTGGAGAGGCGAAACACGTGTCGGTAATGGTGTTGGGTTTTGCATTGCCTTCCTGCATGTGCTTAAAATCCTTGCATTTGCCCAGTAATCTTGCATGTGCATAATATAGCGGGCGGGAGGGAGGTGCATACCTGCAACCCACTAATATTCGCGGAAATTAAAACTAGATATATTGTTTTCATTTTCAAATTTAAAATGGATTTCCGCAAAGTAACGCCTGACTCAATCAATTATATTAAGTCACCAAGTGTCCAGTCAAACTGGCTGGCTTGTCTAGCTTTTCGGTTTTAAGACCTGCTGCCCTACCAAGACGTCTTAAATCCACCAAGATTCCTGTGTCAGAGAGAGACGGAGTTACACAAGACGAATAGCACTATCCCTTTCCCTCACACACATCATGATGGATTTAAGACGTCATGGTAGGGCTTCTGGCAACTCTAAGTACAAAGACTCAGTGCTATTTCTTTGAACTGACTGGAACGCGCCACTCAGAGCAAGTTCCAACTAAGCGTGTGTTCATTTTCCTGTAATTCAGATCCAGTAATATAATACAAGGCTGAAATTAATCTCGAGCAGTTCGTGACTAAATAAGCAAAGCCACACGGGTCGATCTTCAACGAAAAGCATTTTCAACCGACTCCCAAAAAAGGAGTAGGTTCTCAATTCGACTGTATTTTTTTTTATGTCTGTTACCTCATAACTTTGTACTGGGTTTACCAATTTTGATGATTCTTTTTAACCGACTTCTAAAAAAGGAGGAGGTTCTCAATTCGGATGTTTGTATTTTTTTTTTTTTTTTTTATGTTTGTTCGCGCATAACTCCGTCGCTTGCCAACCGATTTGAAAAATTCTTTGTTGGAAAAAATTCTTTGAGTCTTTGTTGGAAAGGGTATACTTCCCAAATGGTCCCATGAAAATTTTATCGAAATCGAACAAGCGGTTTTTGAAAAATCAACAAAAATCTAAAAAAAATATCTACGTTGCCTACATTGACGACCTTTTAGTTTACTCTGCATTGGAGCAGTGCATTTTTTTTACACCAATGTAATTGGTTCGTTTAGGTGGGGGAGGGGAGGGGCTGTAGGTACCACTAAAATGTGAAAAATAAAAAAACTTTTTACAAAAAAATACAACCGACTTCCACAAAAAATCAAAAAAGTACAAAATAACTTTAATTCGGAAGTCGGTGTTCAAAAAACGAAAAAGGAACCACAAACACCGAGTTCCGAATTAAAGTTATTTTGTACTTTTTTGATTTTTTGTGGAAGTCGGTTGTATTTTTTTGTAAAAAGTTTTTTTTTATATTCGAAAGCTGGTGCTTGTTGTGTGGTCCCATTGAAATTTGAGATCTGACAACTAGTATTTGAGTTATCCCTAATAATGCGTGGCTTAGTTTACATTGACGACGTCGTCATGCCCTTTAACCGATGTAAAATGAAAAAATAAAATTCTGTACGATGGTTTGGAAGAGTATCTATTTCAACGTGGTCCCTTTCTAGTTTGGTGAAGATCTGATGAAGAACAGAGATGATAGGAACGGAACTCTTCAATAAATGATAGCAAATCTTTCGGGATTTCTGAAATCGCATGTTTGTTTATTGTTTACACCAATGTGATTGGTACGTTTAGGCGGGGAGGGGGGGGGGGGGGTACCACTAAAAATTGAAAAATAAAAAACTTTGTTTCTGTAAGTAGTAGTCGGTTGTATTTTTTGTAATAAGTTTTTTTTTACTCACAGAGTTATACTACCTAATTTAAATGTGGGTAGATCGAGAGAGAGACGAAGGTCAAAGAAAAGATGCTTGGTTTGTGTGAGGAGCAGTGATCGGAATCGGTAGAGCTAAAATACCTACCTAAAGTTCAGAACAGAGACAAAGTGGAGACGCCTTCATCATCATCTGCCTAGCCTTTTCCCAATTATATTAGGGTCGGCTTCCAGTCAAGCCGGATTCAGCTGAATACCAGTATTTTACGTGGAGCGGCTGCCTACCAGACCTGAAACAACCCATTGGGAAACACGGTACTTCTTGGCAAGACTGGTGTCATATTTTCTGGCTTTTGACAATCCGTAACGACTGCCAAAGATCTACAAATGACAGCCGGGACCAACGGCTTAACGTGCTTTCCGAGGCATGGAGAAGTCTGTTTATGTTAAGATGGTCACCCATCCACAGACCAACCTCGGCAAGCATTGCTTAACCTTGAATATCGACCCGTGCGGCTGTTATAATTTAGCAACGAGCTCCTACGCTTTACGACATAATATTTTATCGGGGCTAATGTCCCGGAATTTGGAACATTACAATTACGTTATTTTTTTATTTATTACATTACAAGTACAACTGAAATTAATAAAGTAAAACAACTATCGAATGATTAATTAATTTCCTATTTCTGTACTTTTTTTTAAGTGTATGCATGATTTTCAGTAAAGATAAAAAAACAGTCAACCCTTTTGTAATTATTTCATCATCAACAATCATCAACAGCCTGTTGCAGTCCACTGCTGGACATAGGCCTCTCCAACTGCACACTCACTTTTGGGAAACGAAAATAACGGACACACGCAGTTCTTTACCTAAATTAATAACGATAGAAAACTACTATATACTGGTTTTTTGAGAACAGTTTTCCTTGTATGAAATCGTTAAAAAGGAAAATGAATTCAATTAGTCAACTCTATTAATAACATTAATATTAAATGAACTTACGTGACGTCCCGAAACTCAGAACAAATATTCCGAAAAAAAAAAATTTAGTCCTAAGGAAGTCTCCTGTTTGGTTTCTGTTCTTTTAACTTTAAATGTTATTTATTAGCTCTATTTATTCCGATCACTGTGACACCTTGTGGATATCTGGTAGGCAGCCGCTTTACGTAAAATACTGGTATTCAGCTGAATCCGGCATGACTGGGAGCCGACCCCAATATAGTTGGGAAAAGGCTAGGCAGATGGTGATGATGGTGACACCCAGAACCAAGAGTAGTAGGGAAACCCTCCCCGACTTTTGCCTAACGAGCCAGCCCGCGCCGCTGAGCCATTAGCGTTAAACCCCCAAAATAATATCAACCTGACCCAGCCTGTCCCTAGCTGCCCTCCCCCAATGACCCCGCTAAGCCGAGGCCCGTGTCCCACAGGGGATGCCCTTAGCGAACGGTCATTTAGCTTTTAAGTAGTTTTAAGCCCTGGCTGGGGGCCTTAAATTCATTTGAGGCCACCACAGGATTGCCCGGTTAAGCAGTAACCAGCCTTAGTGTGCTGAACTGCGAGTGGTCCATTACAAAAAAAAAGAAGATCACTGGTGAGGAGTGATATGAAAGAAAAGAGAGTTAAGTGATAGCGTGACGGCTGAGAGGGCAGACTGGAGGACAAAAAACTTTTTACAGAAAATAAAAACGACTTCTAAACAAAAAAAAAAACAAAAAGTATAAAATAACTTTAATTTCGGAAGTCGGTGTTTGCTTTTTTGTTGTTGAACACACCGACTTCCGAAATTAAAGTTATTTTATACTTTTTGTTTTTTTTTTTTGTTTAGAAGTCGGTTTTATTTTTTGTTAAAAGTTTTTTTATTTTTCACTTTTTAGTGGTTCACTCCCAGCTACACATACCCATCACAGCGTTCGTGGTATAAATTGGTGTAAACAATAAACAAACATGCGATTTCAGCTATCCCGATTTTTCAAATCGGTTGGCAAGCGACGGAGTTATGCGCGAAAAACATTTTTAAAAAAATACAAACATCCGAATTGAGATCCTCCTCCTTTTTTAGAAGTCGGTTAAAAAAGTGTAGCACCGTCTTCAAGTAACATGGGATAAGGGCAGGATGATGATGGGTCAAAGTACTAACCAACATTTAAGCAAACATTAACCAACTATTACATTAACACTCTTGTAAAACACATTACCCCACTTTATCATCTGTAATATCCCTACCGCAACAGTTATCAATCTACAAACCACGTGTGTAGCATTAAGCATATATTTTTATCCTTGTTACGTCATTATACCAGAAACTATGTAATAATTCATTCGTAATCGTAAGCGGGATACGATCTACTCGTAAATCAGCAAAATTGCTGGCGCTATAGTTTATATTGAAAACACGCTGTAATAGATTATTAAAAAAATAAAAGTTTATCCTTTTTTATATATTTATAAGGCATTTTTTCGGATCTGTTCGGGGAAAAAAATCAATTTCACTCAATTGTCCGGGGTTTTAAAGATTTTGTCCGGCGGCGTCGGCAATTTTGATGATGGCAACCCTACTAGTAACTATCAACGTATGATGAACTAAACGGGTTCATTGGGACAAGTGCCACACGGGATTTACAGGAAAATATATGTTACGTTGTTTACTTGGAATATGACCCAAACCCAAACGCTACAATTAAGTGTTGCGTTTTTGTAATTTGGCTACGGAACCCTAAAACAAGCGAAGTGTGACATCGGACATAAATAATGAATACATAATTAATGACTTCCCATGAATGTACGATGATGCGTATAATACATATATTCTACTAACTGACCCGGCAAACGTCGTTTTGCCACATAAAATAAAATAAAAATTTGGACCACTGTTAACATTTAGGGGGATGAAAAATAGATGTTCTCCGATTCGCCAAACTAGCCGATATGCACGCTAAGATTCACGAAATTCGGTCGAGCCGTTTCGGAGGAGTTCAACCACAAACACCGTGACACGAGAATTTTATATATAAGATGATTACAGTCACGCATTTTTTGACATTAACTGTCAAAAAATGCGTGCCTGTAAATTATTTAAATAAATCATTTTATAACTTGTAAAAATTCAACAACAAGGTTTTATTCTTAAAATTTTAAAATCATTGTTTGTTGTCTTTGGTCTCACACGTCTTTTAATAGTACAATTTGACATTGGCAGAATGGTCGACATCGGCAAGAATAGAATTAAATAAATCCTTTGAGTTTGAATTACACAGTTTGAACTTTTGAATCCACTTTTAAGAGCCAGACAGAAAAATAATAAAAAGCAAAATCATTATGACCAAAGTATCAACTTGATCGACAAGGTCACACGAAACAGAATGTTTACTTTCGCGCCAAGTATAAGTTTATTCACTTTGTAATAATATTAAATGTATTGCTAGATAGCTAAGAATGTTCTGTAAATAACTGGTTTTTATTAAATGTAATTTATAGACCGTGACTTATTAAAATCAAGTCCATTCACTCATGAAGAACAAAATATGGATACGGACTGCACTTTAACAGTGGAAACAAGCAGTGTAAAATCTATACTAATATTATAAAGCTGAAGAGTTTGTTTGTTTGTTTGTTTGAACGCGCTAATCTCAGGAACTAACTACTGGTTCGAATTGAAAAATTCTTTTTGGGTTGAATAGACCATTTATCGAGGAAGGCTTTATACTATATAACATCACGCTGCAAGTAATAGGAGCGAAGAAAAAATGGAAAATGTGGAAAAAACGGGGAAAATTATTCATCTTTGAGGGATTCCGTTGCGTGCGCTGCGAAAACGGTTCAAGATACCAAAAAACATATGTAGGAAAGAATTATTCCTCTTAAAATGATCTAAAAAAATGTCCGCGACAGTATATGTCTATCTTTTAAGATTAACTCACTAGAACCGTTTTTATGGTAATCAAATTTGGTCGAAAGGGATGAGTTTGTATTAAAATTTGTCAATTTTAAACCGATCGGGCTGAGTTTCAAAATCGGGGTTAAAGTAACTATTCCACGCGGACGAAGTCGCGGACAGAAGCTAGTAATGAATAAAACCGCCCAAGTGCGTGTCGGACCACGCATAATGAAGGGTTCCGTAGTTCACTGTTACAATCTCATATCTATAAAAGTATATAAGCTGTGATGTTCGAACCAATTTTCGTTGGAAGTGTCTGTTTAGTTATATTTGCTCAATTATTTTTTTTTAGGATTTTCAACTTCATAGTTTAATAGATAGAGGGGGAGTGCATTTTTTACAAATTTGGAAGCACTTATCTCAAAAAATGTTGCCTTAAATAAAAAGCGTTTTTAGAAAGTTAGAAACAATCTATTTCATTTTGAAACAGTTATCCAATGATAACCCACACGATTATGTTTGATGGAATTTATTTTTTCATCCCTCAGTTACATGTTCCATACATGTAACTGAGGGATGAAAAAATAAATTGCCATCCCCAAAATTATTTTCCATAATATCACAGCACTACTATGTAGTGAAGCGATATGATACTGATTATATTGATCCAAATGAACCACCACACGTTCTTTAAAAGGTTCATTAGAAAACCAGCATCAGACAGCGTCAGTCTGTCTGGCATATCGCTGAAATGGACCTTTTTAGTGCAGCCATGAGATTACTCACTAAGTTTTTTACATGCCATTTTTGTAATATCGTACCGTGCATGTTTTATATACATATACGAGTTTGAGCTAAATAAATGTTATTATTTCTTTTCTTTTCGTACCAGAGCCGCGGTAACTCTTTCGAAACATCCCGCAACGGTCGCAAGCACTGGCCTTATCGACCCCAACAACCCTACTTAGTACTTATCAACCGACTTTTTAAATATTTTATTCCAGTATGGTCCCGTTTCGATGAAGGTCTGATGAAAAACTTTGAAGACAGAAAATGGTAGCTTAAATGAATAGTAGGTAGCAAATTTCCTAGATTTCTGAAATCAGCACAATTTTACAACATACCTACATTTACAATACGCCATTCGATACCGTCGCAGTGTCGCAGTCGTCTTTGGGAGCTTATAAAAGATAACCTCAGCCAATAACAAATGCGTGGCGTAGGTCACGTTCACGGGACGTGACGTGACTCATAACGTTATGTCCGTTTGATCTAGCCTAACTGTCTACGGGTAGCTGTAAATGCCTACATCAACATCAACACTAATATTGTTGTAATCTGTGGTAAATGTCATAATCATGATTCTTAAGTTGGCAACATTTCCGCTCTGTCTGTCATGGCATCGCTTGTTCTAAGACTGTAACACGATTATAATGTAAAACGTTGTTAAAGCTAATATAAAGTAATAAACATAAATTAATAAGACTATTGGCCTAGTTTATTAATATCCACCGCCCCAAAAATTATAAAGGAAAGATATTTTGCAAGCAAGCAAGTTATTAATATACATTTCTAATTGTAAGTCACCGGATAATTGCAGAATCCGTAAGATTGCAATAAATATTTACTAGATTATAATTTCACTATACAAAAAAAAAAACGTTTCGCATACAACGAGCAGCACCCCGCGATTTCGCCCACGTATTTCCTGGTCCCTTGGGAATATCGGAATAAAATATAAGCTATGTTACTCTCTGATAATGTAGCTTTCCACTGGCGATAAAAATGTTACAATCGGTCCAGTAGTTTCGGAGCTTATTCGGTACAAACAAACAAACAAAAAATCTTTCCTCATTATAATATTATTAAAGATAAATCCTATCCAAATACAATAGTTTCCATTATGTATATCCGTGTCTTATTAAGACAAATAGTTCACAATTTCACGCTATATTTTACAATTTTACGGCATTAGCAATTTTCCGGTGACATTAGGTATATATAAGTTATTATAAGTCCGATTTTTCAAGGACAGTGGTTAATTTTTATAATATATGTAGGACATTTGTTTTATGTCAGTAAAATGTATTTTTTTATTTGCTTAAAAGATGGAACAAACATGTGTTGCTATGTTATAACATTCAAAAAGTTTTTGCCAAACCACCTATAAGTACTACTTACCACCAATAATAATGAAACTAATCATCATTTAGTATCCATAAAATCTTTAAAAAAAAGCATAGTAGTCCACTGGTATCGGATACAGAGTCCAAGCTACCGGCGGTCAGAGCTCCAGAGAGAGAAACCTCCTAACAATACGAGCCGTGTCCAGAAGTACCGCTTTCTGAATCAAGCCCTTGATCCAGCCGCCTAACGTGAGCCTCCTAAGGAATAAACGTAACTTATCGACCAAGATATAGTACCCATAAACTCCTTCAAATTAAAAAAAAAAACTACGTCCACATAACCACTTGTAAAATTGAATCCTCAACAACCTTATATTCAGTGACTTAAATGGCTTGGCATGTGGTTTTAAATACGCACACACATGGCTAGGCAGTTCCTATTGTATTTGGATAGTCTTGGCAACTCATGAAGAACCAATTTTGTAAGGATCTAGTCTTTTCCGAAGGCATACATCATTTGCTGTTTTGAAAAGTTATAAAGAAAGGAAGTATTTTGTTTATTTGGGTCTCGCACAAGATAAACAAAAATCTGATAGAAAAGTAAACATAACAGTACTCCACACATACAGTTTAACAGTTACCTATATTAGTGATGTAACGAATATTCGCATTCGCATTCGCGGATATTCGCATATTTTTGAATATTCGCATTTGCATTCGCGAAATTACTGCGAATGTTTTGCGAATATTAAAAAAGTAGTTGATTAATAAAACAAAGTCCATTAATTATATTTCACTACAATTTAATTTACTCATGTTTTTAATGACTATTCATGTGAAATCATAAAATGACTCCTCCCGCTCTTTGCGGAGCGGAAGGGACTGTCAGACTCTGACTGACTAAAACCCACCCGTGATCCTTCTCGTGCCCTTTGCGTTCCAGAGCCGAGGTGACTCTTTCAAAAAAATTCCACAACCCTAGCAGGCACTGACCCTATGGGGCTCCGTCTTCTTTGCTGGCAACTCTTTGAGGCGCGCGTGGAATACGACGCGCCGTCGACTCATAGCTCGGCCTGATTGCTATCCCACCCATAGCTAGCCATCCGCAGACCCGCGCCTACGGGACCGGGAATCGCCCTGCGTTTCCCGGCGCCCGGGGCGTCTTCTTCTGTTGCGGCTGCTGGAGCGTGAAGTTTCCCACTCCCGCACGCGGTCCGCCTACTCCTTCGCTAGCATTACTCCTTCGCAGAAGGAGGTGACCACTTCCCATGTCTCTTCGCTCCGGACCATGGATTGAACCAAGAACGGACACGCGAGAGGTTACCGCCACCGATTGCCTCGACGAGGGCAGACCTCCACCGTGTCCGCCGGGCGATCCACACAATGTTGACACCCGGACGTATCCTCCCGCTGAATCCGAAACAGGTACCCCCCGAAAAAGCCGTATCCAGTGAGCACCCGCGTCAGGCGGAACGTGAGGATGCCGTGACGTCTCTCCGACCACTTCTCAAAGAGGGGACTTATCGCCGCAATGTTGGCCGCCCCAGCGCTGGGTTGCAACAGTCGCTGCCTCCATACTTCCGTAAGATCCTGCTGGAGCTCTGTCCGCTGTTCCATAACGGGCCATGGACCGCACGATCCCCGCATCATACAGCCTCCGGCAGGAAGCGTTTGGTCCCTCTAGATTGGGCAAGATCCGCTTGAAAGCAGCCCTGGCAAGCCCCAGTATGGTCAGCCAAAAGTCGGAAATGTTCCGCAAAGTTCCACTGGCTGTCGAGGACGAGACCCAAGTACTACACCGTCGACCCGACGCCAATGGGAACTCCAGGAGGAGTTCCCATCACCGTTATCTGGGATTCCGATAATGACCTAATCCGAGATCCATGAAAGCACATTGCCTCGGACTCGGCCACCTCAAGACCCACCTTGCCTGATCCTCTCAATGACTGTCGCAACCCCGCGTGTCATCAGCTCGGCTTCACACTGTAACCTCAAAATTCACTTGTTTTGTTTACGAAAACACCGGTCACAAACAGTCGGATGCGTTCGTATTAACTCGGCTATTCTCGAAACAAAAAAGAAACGAAACCCACTTCATACGAATGGGACTACCGCCAACATAAAAAAAACTGAATATTCGCATTCGCATTCGCGAATGTTGGCAGCAGATATTCGCATTCGCATTCGCGAATGTCCAAAATATGACATTCGTTACATCACTAGTAGGTAGTACTCGTGAGTTTATTGACTAACACATCTTTGAATAAAGATACTTACACCTAGCTGTCTAAAAATCAAAAATGATCTTTACAAACACAGACATGGCGACCTATTATGACGTCTTAAATCCATCATGATTCCTGTGTCAGAGAGAGACGGAGTTACACAAGACGAATAGCACTATCTCTTTCCCTCACACGAATCATGTTGTCAATCACTTCGAATGCAGTTGGCAGTGATTGTGTCAGTCGTAAAATGATACTCCCTGTCCTCGACGAAATCCTTCCTATCCTTTGCTATATCCTAAACTACTCAATATCCCATGGGGTCTTTCCATCAGCTTGGAAAGACGCCAACATCACTCCCTTACCCAAAAAGGCAAATCCAACTTTCTTTTCTGAATACCGTCCTATTTCCATCTTGCCTTTCCTCTCCAAAGTCCTTGAACGCCTTGTCCATAATCAGCTTAGTGCTTTTCTTTGCAAAAATGGTCTGCTGAATCCTTTTCAATCCGGATTTCGTCCTGGTCATAGTACAGCTACAGCCTTAGTACAAGTTACTGATGACATACGGCTGGGCATGGAGCGAGGACATCTGACGGTTCTTTGCTTACTAGATTTTAGTAATGCTTTTAACACTGTTGACTTTGATATCTTGCTTGGCATACTGCGCTCGCTTAACATATCTCCAACGGTGATTGACTGGTTTCGTAGTTACCTGTATGGTCGCCGGCAACGTATATGCATAGAAGAATCTAACTCTTCTTGGTGTTATACAACTGCCGGTGTACCTCAGGGTGGCGTTTTATCTCCTTTACTCTTCGCAATATTTATAAACGCTATCTCCAAAAAACTTCTCGCTTCCTACCACCTCTATGCAGACGATTTACAAATCTACAAACAAGCTCCTCTTGCAGATTTGGCCGATGCAATAAATACATTAAACAAGGATTTGGCTACAATTTGTGAGTGGAGTGAGGCAAATGGGCTTCAGGTAAATCCATCGAAGACCCAGGTCATTGTTGTCGGTAGCCCTAGGATGATTCCAAAAGTAAATTGGTCACAACTTCCCCAGGTACAATTTAACGGAACTACTATTCCAATATGTGAAACGGTTAAGAACCTCGGGGTTTGGATCGATAGACATCTGTCTTGGGGTCCGCAGCTCCAGCACGTCAGCCGGAAAATATATGCATCTGCCAAGTCCCTCAGACGATTGCGGAACTTTCTTCCCACTGCCACTAAAACTGCGCTTGCACAGTCCCTTCTGATTCCCATCCTTGACTATGCTGATGTCAGTTATCTTGATCTCACTCAGGCACAATTAGACAAACTTGAGCGTCTTCAAAACCTTTGCATAAGATTTATATTTGGCCTGCGCAAATATGATCATATTTCTGAATTTCGCACAAAGCTCAAGTGGCTTCCCGGCGTATGCCTTCGCCGGGATTCTCATATTCTATTTCTGCTCTACAGTATTCTGTTCAATCCCACAACCCCCTCTTATCTTAAAGAACGTTTCAAGTTCCTTCATGACACACATAATAGATATCTGAGGTCATCGGAAAACTTGAGACTAGAGATGCCGATACATTCCACCAGTTTTTACGACAAATCTTTTACGGTTCAAGCGGTCAGATTATGGAATGCCTTGCCCGTATCGGTAAGGCGTGCTCAATCTTTGTCCATTTTTAAAACAATGGTCAAAAATCACTACCTCTCTCTTTAATCGATTTTATTTGGATTCTATGCTTTATGTTTCATCATTTTATTTTATTTAATTATTGTATATATTTATATATATTATGTATTTATTGTATGTATAATTAGTACACCTAAGGCTACCTACAGCGCTGTATTTCCTTTTCTCTTTAAAATCCATCCAAAGGTTGTCTTGAAAAGATCGCTTTTAGCGATAAGGCCGCCCATTGTGTCACCCTATGTAATGTTTTCTTCATCTATATTTTCTGTAACTTATATGGTGTACATAATAAAGAGTATTCTATTCTATTCTATTCTATCATGATAGCATTGGCACTTCGTAATACGGCCAATGGAAGTGCTAAT
This sequence comes from Hecatera dysodea, assembly GCA_905332915.2. Lineage (NCBI taxonomy): Eukaryota > Metazoa > Arthropoda > Insecta > Lepidoptera > Noctuidae > Hecatera > Hecatera dysodea. The sequence goes on along the minus strand of HG995317.1, from coordinate 4,420,574 downwards.
AAAGCTTAGTGGTTACCGTTTGTCATGCTTCGGTGAGAGTCGGCTCCACTCGGCACGAAGACGAACCGAGGCAGCCGCAACGTATACGGAGGAATTTAACGGTGCTCGCTCAGTTTCATATATCGCATCAGATATCTTGGTATAGGTAGGGTTGCCACCATAGAAATTGCCGACGCCGGACAAAATCTTTAAAACCCCGGACATTTGACTGAAAATTAATGGAGGATTCTTTGACACAAAAAATGACCGAGTAATACCAGGACACCTTTGAAAACCCCGCCCGGACGCCCTCCAAACTAGGACAAATCCGGGGAAACCCGGACGGATGGCAACCCTAGGTATAGGGCTACCATCCATCCGAGTTTCCCCGGATTTGTACTCGTTTGGAAGATGTCCGGTGAGCGTCCGTCGGACACTTTTTGCGTCCGGGAAACTCGATTGGTTGAAAAGTAAGTTAAAAGGCAATAAATTAAATCAGATCTTACTCGAACTTTTATTCGTATTTTATATGCTAGCCTAACATATGAGCTAACTGCCGCTTTGTCGTTCCTCAAACTGAGTTTTGACTTGATAACCCTAGTTGAAAAACACTAGTAGTCTTCGAGCCTGCTATTTTATAACTTCAAGAAATATTACAAACATTTCTTGATAAAAAAAATACGAAGTATCTTCCCGAAGCTAAGTAAATGATGTAAATAAAAGCGTGGGTACACGATGTTTTAAAAGGTTGATTTTTTTTTTCGTCCGGGGAAAAATGTTCATGTCACTGAAATATCCAGAAAAAAAAATCCGGCGTCGTTAAATTGGTGTTAGCAGCCCTAGATAGATAGGTAGGTACCTAGTTTATTCGAAACAGTTAAGATTTGCGCTCTGTGTCTCTATCTAGGTTTTATTTTATTAGGTATTAGAAAACAGATTATCCAGTAAAATCTTTATTTAGAAATAAGCATATAAACAAATGACACTCCCTTCCGCTCCGCCCAGAGCGGGAGAAGTCATTTGATGATTTCCCATCCAAAAAAAAAAAAAAAAAAAAAAGGTCCTCATCTCGATAAAATCCCTCCTTTCGACGTAAGTAATCGGATAAAAAACTTAAGGACTTCCAATTTTACTTAACTGTTATATTTTTCCCAAAATATGTAACTTTCTGGGAAACATTTTTTTTTTTACCAACGTGCAAAGAATTGCCAGGAAAAAATCATACCTAGTGTCTATAATTCATACCTAATGCTCTGAATTTTTAATGGCAAAATTGGCTATTCAGGCTGATCGCTGAAACAGGCTTATAGAAAATATGCGAACCATGTGCTCTATAGAAAAAAAATAGTACCTACTAATCAGTAGGTAGATTTTTCAACTATGAATGTCCATTGTCCATAGTTTTCTATGAAGAGTTCTGATCTATAATCTCAACAACTAGATATACCTCTATATATCTCGCATATATAATCGGAACGGATATTTTTGTCTTTTACATAAGACAGAGCTGTTTTCTATCAAACGGACCAAATATCCGCAAAAAACAAAATTCACCTTACAACGTAAATATTTATTTATGGAAACTAATTTATGGTTGGCCAGTTCCTGCTAGTAGGTAGGACTGTTGATAAAATATCGATATATCGAAATATCGATATTATTATTTCGAAATATCGATATTTATTACTAATATTTTTTTGGACGATATATCGATAGTTCGATATTGAAATTTCGATATCGATGGTCGATATTTTTTTTAATATTTTTTTTTTTCGTAATTTATTTAATCTACAAAATCATCGTAAAACTTAATGTACCGTATTGTGCCCAACAATCGTAGTAGCCAAACAGCTGAACATATAAAACAAAGAGTATTTTTAAAAACTCTTACTGAAAAAAAACTTTTTACAAAAAAATACAACCGACTTTTACACAAAAAATCAAAAAAGTGCAAAATAACTTTAATTTCGGAACTCGGTGTTTGTGGTTGCTTTTTCGTTTTTTGAACACCGACTTCCGAAATTAAAGTTATTTTGCACTTTTTTGATTTTTTGTGTAAAAGTCGGTTGTATTTTTTTGTAAAAAGTTTTTTATTTTTCACTTTTTAGTGGTACCTACATCCCCTCCCCTCCCCCCACCTAAACGAACCAATCACATTGGTGTAAAAAAAACGTACTGCTCCTTTGCAGAGTAAACTAAGAGGTCGTCAATGTAGATAATGTAGTTTTTTTTTTTTTTTCGAAAACCGCTTGGTCGATCTCGATAAAATTTTCATGGGACCATTTGGGAAGTATACCCTTTCCAACAAAAAAATTTTTTTTCAAATCGGTTGACAAGCGACGGAGTTATGCGCGAACAAACATAAAAAAAAAATACAAACATCCGAATTGAGAACCTCCTCCTTTTTTAGAAGTCGGTTAAAAATATTATATTATTTAATTTTAAAAAATAATTACTAAGAACTATAACCTAACACTTACGTACATTCATAATTTAATTTGTTTAATAAATATACTGGACTATAAACTGTGTATTCATTTTTGAGCAGAATTACGATTTTTTCTAAATAAAGCCGATATATCGAAATATCGATATTTTTTTTCGATATATCGAACTCCGATATTGATATATTTAAAAATATCGATATATCGAAATATCGATATTTTAAAAAATATCAACAGCCCTACTAGTAGGCACGCAGGCCCGACTTATTTTAAGAAACAAAAACAAACGTCAAAACTTTACCGCCATAGTTTTAGATCCAATGCAGCTCCTTTCACTTAAAAAATATCACCAACACACTCAACAAAATTATCAATTTTAACCAACAGCACTGTTTTAAGTTTTAACACTTGTTAAAAACATTAAATTAATTTAAAACAAATTCACTGTTTATTTTATAATTTCGTTCGCGGTAATTTGTTACGCACGACGCATGCGCGGCGCGATCAGGCTCCGAATATACAGTATATTCATCTATGCTCCGAATTACAAATGAAATGACGTGCGACGCGGCTCACTGGAGGAAATGTGTTTGTCTCGCTTGTGACGTCAGGAGGAAACCGGTTGAGGAATGTTGGGTTTTTGTTAGTAAGTGGTAAAGCGCTGGAGGGCTTTAGACTGCGTTTTATTTGGAGCGGGAATGGTGCCAACCTAGGCAAATTATTAATTGTTTTTACGCTCTCGTTTGACTACAATCACATCTAACGGAAAGCGACAATGGCGCAGGCTTGCGTACAAGTAACCTGTTCTGGAATTAAAAATCCCAGGATATGTAGCAAGGGGAAACAAGCTCCACCAGGGTATTTCACTATTTAGCCGTACGCACAACGAAAGTATTCCCAAAACGTTTTGTGCCTACGTTTGATGGCTGCCATTGACACTCTGCTACAATATATTCCACTTTACCGCACTTTAACAACGCTCGGACTCCTGGTTACTTGTTCCTTGGTTTGCTTGCTTGCGTCCTGGTCACAATGATCTGCTCTGTTTATTCTTGTAACGGAGAAAGAGAGCGTACCCAGCTCTACACGTAATTAATTTGCCGTTAAAACGGACAAAACATTTCCACACAACACTGTAATGCACAGCAGTTATATCCAATGAAGCGAAGAAAAGCGTCGTGAAAATAAATTAAGTCGCATTACTAAATTATTAATAAGAATAATAATTAAGAAGATATGGAATAAGTACCTACAGAAATGGATACCGCAACGTGGACCACTACCATCTAGGTTACGCCAACTCGGGCTTATCAACAACGTACTGACTGCCGACGACCCGAAGTTAAGAAAACCATTCCAGAGCGCCTCGGAAGCTGTGAAAGGATACAAGAAGATTATCGTGAGTGAATGCATTAAAGGTTGAGAAAAATCAATGAACACTAAATCATGGTGCCTTCCATTACTTCTCTAATGTCAATTAAAAGAGAGCAGCGGCAGTTTTGTCGCCAGGCTTTTTTTTTTTTGGATGCGAAATCATCAATTATGACCCCTCCCGCCCTGGGTGGAGCGGTAGGGAGTGTCAGACTCTTACTGATTAAAACCCACCCGTGCTCCTTCTTGTGCCCTTTGCGTTCCAGGGCCGCGGTAACTCTTTCGAACAAATTCCGCAACCCTAGCAGGCACCGACCCTATGGGACCCCGTCCTTGGTGCTGACGGCTCCTTGAGACGCGCGTGGAATACAACGCGTCGTCGACTCGGCCTGGTATCGGACGGCGAGCCACCCACGCTCACCGTCCACAGGCATCAGCCACTGCGCAATAGCACAGCGGCCGACTATTGTCTCTGGAGAAGGCTGCAATGGGACCATTACTGGCACTCCATTTCAGCCCCCTCAGTATTGTCGCCAGGCCTGAATCCAGACTGGAATGAGCTAAGAAAGTTATTCCAATCTATACTAATATTATAAAGACGTAACGTTTGTGAGCTTGTGACGTTGTAAGGGGTAATCTCTGGATCTACTGACCGATTTTCAAAATTATTTCACCAATAGAAAGCTACGTTATTGTGGAGTGTCATAGGCTACGAGTATATTTGATCCCCGTTTTGCCACGGGAGCGGGAACAACACGGGTGAAACCGCGGGGCGCTGCTAGTATAAAATATGTTTCTTATTAATTTCCCATAAATTGAATTTTTGAGATGGTTCACATTTTCAAGTCGAGCGTTCAAAAGCGCTAAAGCCGCTTCAAAGTCAAATCCACTAGAAGGTGTGCGCGGGGGCTTGCCGTGCAGTGACGTCAAACTTGTGTGCGTACCATCAGTGTGTGTGTGTGAACCTTGTCGCGTCTTTATGTAAATGACATATTACTCTTTCTTTTTTTTCCACGCTGAGGTAAGACAAAAGGTGAAGTTTGAGTGATGGGAAATAATCAGACAAAGAGGCCCATTTAAGGTTTGAGGTATAGTTTTTAATCGGCTGATATACTGTAGGCACAAGATATTGTAGAGACTCTTAGTAGTCAGAAAATCTGATACCAGCCTTGTTAATGGGTATAATACTACCAGTTACTGAGTTGTATAAATCAGATAGGCAGTTGCTACATGTAAAATAGTACCTATTTATTTTTATCGGAAGGGTGTCACACTCTTAGGTACTAACTTAAACCCACTCGTGTTCTTCCTAATGCCCTTTACGTTCCAGGGCCGCGGTAATCCTTTCGGGCAATTTCCACAACGCTGGTAGACACTCGCCCTATCGGACCCCGATTAACTGGTACCTTAGCAGCATGTGAAAAGACTGCAAGTCGGTTCCAAGTAGTCTCAACGTAAACAGTTGTACTTTTCACAACTTTTTAACCGACTGCCAAAAAAGGAGGAGGTTCTCAATACGACTGTATTTTTTTGTGTTTGTGTTACGTCATAACTTTGTACACCCAGTACCGATTTTGATGATTCTTTTTGTATTCGAAAGCTGGTGCTTGTCGTGTGGTCCCATTTATAAATTTGATTGAAATCTGATGACTAGTATTTGAGTTATCACTACTTAATAATGCGTGGCTTCGACTACATTTATGATGTTCTCATTCACTCTTGTCGATGTAAAATGAAAAAATAAAATTGTATACGATGGTTTGGAAGAGCATCTTAGTATTTCAAGGTGATCCCTTTCTAGTTTGGTGAAGATCTGATATTTTAGCATCAACTTTTAATAAAAAACGTTGCCCTACACTAGGAATATCTCCTATATCCTGTGTGCGTCTACAAACATATAAACTCACATACACAAGCATCCAGACCCGGAACAACTATCTGTAGGCCGTCAAAATATTCGTTCCGTGCTCGAATCGGTCCCTGCGGCCCTGGACAAACAGCCGCTAATCGTGCCGACTGAAGTTATTGTAATAAGAATGTCATCAATATGGATTATTAAAAAACTTCATCATGGTTTCAAGCGCCACAAATTATGATGCCTTATAATAACAAACCGGTATCAAATATTTAAAATAGACAGTGTAGGAAATCCGTATCCATATTTAAAAATGCATAAGCGGAAAAGGGCTTCCGACTTGCATTTTGTCCGTCAATCAAATGTGATGACAGGGTCCGTTACCAATCGGAAGGCTTAGACCTTCCAAGGAAGCGCATATACGAGGCATAATAAAAGCATGTACAAAAGCCAGCTTAACTCAAACTTGAGTTCTCCCCCAGCAAAACAAAAAAAAAAAAAAACGCTAGCCAGCCAGCAATTTATTTTTTTATCTATACCCCCTACCTTAGCTGACCGACGATGTAATCGACTATAAAGAAGTGGTTGGTATGTTTGCACCCCAGGTAGGCCCAAACATACCAACTTACACAAAAACGAAAAATATCAGCCGTTTTGAAGTACGGTGAACTTGTCACTTACAGAAGTGCACAGCACTTCCAAAAACTATAACAGTTCAAAGCGAAAACCCACTACTAAGTCAAATAAACACAGTTTGATATAAAAATCGCCAGGTAATGCAAGATTTTGAATAAAACAGCGTTTTTTTTTTGTGTTGTGGCTCCATCGTTTAACTAACGATGATTTTGCCAATGTCAAGGTTTGGAGAGAAACGAATGATCGGTTCTCATTAACGATAGTGAATTTGAGTCAGTTTTTGTTGCGCCACGATACTGCTAGCACAATGGCACTTGTCTAGAACGTAAAAACATACAAGAAGTCTATGGTTCTAAATCCACATTAATTATTCGATCGGGAGTTGGGCCATAATAGTCTATGGTCGGGACCCTTTTCGCGCGTGTTTGACTCGTCGGTTTTTTTTTCTAGGATATCGCACAGTTCGCTTTAGTAGTTAGCGTATTAATTTGAATCTGTTTCCCTGTTGATGTAATAATTTTATTTATAGATTATTACTTAGTTATTCTAAATTACTTGTTATTATCGCCAGATGTTAGACTGATAGTCTCCCGCAAAAGGCAAAACAAAAAACATCTTAGAAATATGGTCAACACATTTAGATTGGAATTGGAACTGACATTGACACAATATGTGTGTTTAATAATCTAACCTAAAATTATAGAGGAAAGATTTTTGTTAGTTTGTAAGGAATACGCTCCGAAACTAATGGACCGATTTTAACTATTTTTCACCAACGGAAAGCTGCACCATCAGCGAGTAACATATAAGCTATATCTATACTAATATTATAAAGCTGAAGAGTTTGTTTGTTTGTTTGTTTGTTTGTTTGTTTGAACGCGCTAATCTCAGGAACTACTGGACGGATTTGAAAAAATCTTTCAGTGTTAGATAGCCCATTTATCGAGGAAGGCTATAGGCTATATATATATCATCACGCTAAGACCAATAGGAGCGGAGCAGTCATGAAAAATGTGACACAAACGAAGTTGTGCGGACAGCTAGTATTTTATATCTATACTTAATATTATAAAGCTGAAGAGTTTGTTTGTTTGAACGCGCTAATCTCAGGAACTACTGGTTCGAATTGAAAAATTCTTTTTGGGTTGAATAGACCATTTATCGAGGAAGGCTTTAGGCTATATAACATCACGCTTAAACCTGTAACGATGTCGTTGCGTTTTCAGTCTCGTGGACTTTAAACCTCCACGATGACTGAAAACTCCTTACTTTTATTGTAATGAAAAGAAAATGTCTATTTTCAAGAATATTTTAAATTTCGTTTTTTTATTGACTGCGCAGATTTTTTGATTCAGTCCTACAAAATCGCTCAAGCAGAGCACAACAAAGCATAATTTCAATAGTTACCAGTGTAATATTAATAACAGTATTAGAAACGCGGGTTTCTGTTTCTTTTCTCTTACATTCATAAAAAATAAACAAGCAAGTCACCAAATCAAGTTTTATTATTACAATAATACCATCCTACACACTGTAGACGAGTTCGGAGGTGGGAGAACCTCACATCTTGTGACCCAGCGTCACATTGGCTCTCCGACGGCCAATCTCGTCACAAACCAATAGGAACGGAGCAGTGATAAAGAATGTTTTAAAATCGGGGATTCCACGGGGACGAAGTCGCGGGCAGCAGCTAGTCTCTGTATTACCACGGGATCGGAACTACACGAATACGAGCTTGAGGTAAAGTAATAACAAGGGCACTGGTCGATCTATCGAGTTTTTTTCCTAACTACATTGGGGTGGCCTCCGAGTCAAACCAGATCGGGCTGAATACCAGTATTTAACGTGGAGTGGCTGCCTACCAAACCTCCACAACCCATTAACTGGGTAACACAGTACTTCTTGGCAGTGCCGGATTAAGTCAGCGCGGGGCCTGTAGCAAACTTTACAGCGGGGCCCCCTTAACCTAAAACCTCCATAAAATCATCATCTGCCTAGCCTTTTCCCAACTATATTGGGGTCGGCTTCCAGTCATGTCGGATTCAGCTGAATACCAGTAGGTATGTTACGTGGAGCGGTCACCTACCAGACATCCACAACCCATTAACTTTGTAACACGGTACTTCTTGGCATGACAGCATGACTGGAGTCAGATTTAAGTACTGGCTTCTGACAATCCGTAACGACTGCCAAAGATCTTCCAATGACAGCCGGGACCAACGGCTTAGCGTGCTTTCGGAGGCACGGAGGAGTCTCGGTATGTTAAGATTGCGTGGATGTTGACTGTGTGGATGGGTGACCACCCATCCACACAGTTTGTAGTGGTCGATGTTTGTAGTGGTCGATCTTCAAGACAAATCATGCTAGCCGATGTCAGGCGTTGAATGGAGTGGCTTGCACGAAAGCAAGTTAAAATTTTGGTCTCGGAAACATTCTAACCGAAACGGAATTAGGGATGGCGATCTGAGATCGATTAATCGAAGAATCGATTTTTTAGGCCCAAAAGATCTATTTTTTAAATCGATATGCAATACTGAATCGAGCCTGTGAATCGATGTTTTACCCTTGAAAATCGCCTTTCGAACTTTCGCCTTTAGATACCTATGAAACATTGGGAGCTTTGACTTTTTCATGTAATAAATACATTTTGAAAATAAGTATCTTTTTTCATACCTGATTTGACTTTGATATGGTAAAAATAACTAATTTTACTGATATGATATCATTTATCATGTTATCTTTCTTGTTTCATAAAAAATAGATTTATATTTAAGTACATTATAAATGGAAACTTGAAAAAAAAAAACGATTTTTTTAGAAATCGATCTTTTCGACCTCGATTTTTTTGTGATTCGATTCTTTTCGGAAAGAATCGCCATCCCTAAACGGAACCCCGCAAAAGTTCACTCACTCACTCTAGCTCTCATCTGCCATTCGAACCTAACCTATCCGTGTCATGCATGCATCGCATGTCACTCGAAATCTTTAAAAAAGGCCTCCATTTCCCTAAAACTTTGACAGATTGCAATCAATAGATACAGAAAAGAGCTGGAGAAAAATAAAGGGCACATTTGTGATTGCACCTATGGCAAAAACAAAGAAGAAACCAGTGAACGCAAATAAAACATGGAAGCATTCCTAACTCAAAATAATGACCCAAAGCACATTGCGCCGCGGTAGGCGGGGCTTACCGATTGCGCCGCTCACGTGTTTAGTTACACGGCCTATTCGTTACATGGTAATTTAAACCCAAATACTTGGGAAATAAGGTCAATTTTTAACTGTGCATCGTATTAGCAATAATGTTGTTGGTGTGGTTCGGCGAATCAGCGACGAGGTTTCGATGTGTGAGTTTGTTTGGATTTTTGGGTCACGATTCGCGCTTAGATCCCTTGAAGTAATGCTTCCATGTTTTATTTGCGTTCACTGGATGAAACAGACTAACTCATATTATCGCTGTGCAGAGCTAAAATGAAACACTAACGACGTAATGAAAAAATATTTATTTATGTAATTAACATTAAAATAACAATTATTTTGCTGCATGAATGCACTTTATATGTTTATTCAGGTTGGATTTGTTGGAAAACGTCTGAAACAAACGAAAACAGGTTTCTTTTATAACAGAAAATATAAATTTACTGATTTAACGACTAATAAAAAGATAATTATGAAAACCCAGTGCCTCGTACGGTTACGGATACAAAGCCGTTGGTCCTTTTTTTCTCGATGAAATATCATCATAATAATGATTTATTCCGCTCTGGGCGGAGCGGAAGGGAGTGTCAGACTTACTAACTAAAACCCATCCGTGTTCCCCATAATGCCCTTTGCGTTCCAGGGCCGCGGTGACTCTTTCGAACAAACTGAGAGAGGGCCCCATAGGGTTATGGGGCCCTCTCTCTGACAGAGTTCGGCACGTTATTAGGAGGTATGAAATAGGTGTATAAATTAAACAGAAACAGGCACAAACAGGTTTAAAATAAGACAGTTGGAAATATCTAGAAAAGCGTCCTGTGGTAAAGTAATTCGCGGTCACAAGCCCACTCTGGCGGGGGCGTATATTATCGTCAACGCCGCGCGTAAGATACGTTCGAGTACGGACTTAATAACGCCATGCTACACGACTAAAATCTAACGTGGTCAAGGCTCTTTAATAAAAACTCAATTACGTTTATAAATTATTGCTATTGTTGTTGCTTAATTGCAATTAAGTACATAATAAACTGTGACTTTGTGATTTATTAGTATAACAACTGATTATCCTGACCTTGTAACGGCAAGTTATTGAACGATAAGGGGTAAATAAGTTTGCTGTTTTGATTACGGTTCAAAGTGCAGATTTATTGGAAATTAATATGAGTTCCAGAAGGAAATCGGTTTTTCAATCACATAGGTACAATAACTAGTAGGGTTGTCGACTTAAAAAAATCTAATTAGTCCATCAGATAGATTTCCAAAAGATATTCGACACGTATGATTTTTTATAGTAAACGAAAAATTAATAAGATACAGTTCGTTGAAAACTCGTGTGATGTCATAGTGCAGTACACTTTTTACCAAGACATGACGTCACAAACACCCGCTCCTGGTCTTTGATGCTTTTTATCATCGTCAATTTTTTTTAATTTGATAAGTAACTCAAAAAATACATGTCCATCCTTTTTTTTAATAAATAAAAAAAAGTTTTTTTTTTTTTTACTTAGGTATATATCAAATAAGGTTGAATATATTTGTAGACTAGCTTCTGCCAGCGACTTCGTCCGCGTGGAATAGTTACTTTACCCCCGATTTTGAAACTCTCAGCCCGATCGGTTTAAAATTGACAAAAGATAGACATGCTGTTTCGGGATATTTTTTAGATAATTTTATGTAGAACATTTCCGTAATACATGATTTCTATGTAACTTTAACCATTAAGGCTACACACGCGACGGAAGCTTAAAAAATGGAGTAACTTCTTCCGTTTTCCCAACATTTTCTTTCACTGCTCTGCTCCTATTGATTGTAGCGTGATGAAAAGTATACTATAACCTGCCCAGGAGTATGAAGAATAATTGCACCAAGTTTCGTTAAAATCGGTCGAGTAGTTTTTGTTTCTATAAAGAACATACAGACAGACAGACAGACAGACGGAAAGACAGACAGACAGACAAAAATTTTACTGATTGCATTTTTGGCACCAGTAATAATAATAATAATAATAATTTCTGGATCAAGGGCTTGATTCAGAAAGCGGTACTTCTGGACACGGCTCGCATTGTCAGGAGGTTCCTCTCTCTGGAGCCCTGACCGCCGGTACCTTGGACCCTGTTCCCGATACCGGTGGGCTACTATTTTTTATATTTTTAAATGTTTTTTTTTTACTTTAATAGAAATATTTAAAAATGTAAACGATATGTATAGAATATGAATAAAGGGAATAATAATAATAATAGAGCTTTATTTATTCCACACAATTTGAAAAATCAAATACAAATTTAAAAAGTTCAAAATTAAATTGCATGCAGTAGGAGCTACAGTCTCGCTATCATTCAAAATATCTAATAACAATAATTAATGAAATTGGTGCTAAAAATTACTGAGAAATAAATAAGATTAAATAACTAATTGATTAAAGATCACGATTAAATAAAATTTGATAATTTACACATGCATAATTCATAATTAATTTTGATAACTGAGATCAGTATAGTGTGGACCCCCTTCGGGTAAAAGCCTCCTCCAAAGAATTCCACGTTTCTCTATCTGAAGCGGTTGCAACCCAGTCATGGCCAGCATTTTCCACAATCTCATCTTGCCATCGGGCGCACGGCCGGCCTCTGCTTCTGGAACCTTTAGGACCTTTCCATTTGGTTGTCCTTAAAGTCCATCGATCGTCGCAATACCTTGCAACGTGTCCAGCCCACCTCCATTTAAGGCTTTGCGAAAAAACTAGAGCATCGGTGACTTTAGTCTTGCTACGAATAGCAGTGTTTCTTACTCTGTCACTCAGTCTGATATTTAAGCAGCTTCGCTCCATAGCTCTTTGCGTTGTCTGGATCTTCTTTCTCGCCCTGGTATCGAATATCCAAGTTTGGCAGCCATAAGTAAGACTCGGTAAAATTGTAGAGTCTAGCACTGTCTTTTTCAGCTCGATGGGAAGTTTTGATTTAAATATCTCTTTATGAGCCCAATACTTTCTCCAGGTAAGAGCTATTCTTCGGTCTATTTCTTCTAAATTTCTACTGTTCTTAAATGAGATTTGTTTGCCCAGATAAATGTAGTCTTTGACGTACTCGAGTGGCATTTCATTGACTAAGATAGGCGTCGTCGTGCTGTTGGTCATGACTTTTGTTTTGCTAAGGTTCATCTCTAATCCCACAGATTCGCTCGCTGTTTGTAAATCGTTTACCATAGTGTTAAGATCTTTGGGATTTTCAGCGAATATGACGATGTCGTCCGCAAAACGTAAGTGGCTTAGATGTTTTCCATCGACATTAATACCTTGCCTTGACCAAGGAAGGTCTGCCATTATATACTGTAACACAGCAATAAACAACTTCGGAGAGATAGGATCACCTTGCCGGACTCCTCTATTGATATTGATTTTAGCACCGACTCTGTCTAGCTTGACCCGACTTGTACTTTTGGAGTAGATATTTTTAATAATATTTATATATTTTGAGTTGATATTTTGTTTATTTAATGCCTTCCATATACTTTTATGTGAGATAGAGTCAAAAGCTTTTTTGTAATCAATAAAAGCTATGTAAAGCGGCTTTCGGTATTCTAGATATTTTTGAATGACTTGGTCTATAGTATGAATATGGTCGGTAGTGCTGTACCCTTTTCTGAAGCCTGCTTGTTCCATCGGTTGGTATGAGTCTAGATCTGATGATAGTCTGTCAAGTAGACACGATGCAAATAATTTATACAGGCAGGGCATAAGACTTATCGGGCGGTAATTACTTATGTCTACTGGGTCGCCTTTTTTGTAAAGCAAAATTATTTCAGATTCAGTCCATTGTTGGGGCACCACTTCTTCGTCTAAAATCTTGTTAAATAATACTGTAAGAGGTGACAATAGAAGAGTTTTAGCGTGTATAATGCATTCATTAACGATTCCATCTGGCCCTCGCCCTCGATCACTAATCACCCCCTGATAGTTATTTTGAAAATATATTCCTTGTACAGAATTGACCTCTCTACAGATTTATTATAAGTATAGATAGATAGAATAAATATCTGATTGTATTTTTTTCTTTTTTCAGCCAGCCACTGAGCCACCCATAGCTCGCCATCCGCAGGCCCGCGCCTACGGTGGTCGGAAATCGCCCTGCGTTTCCAATATTTTATCCTCGTATTCCCACGGGAACGAGAACTACAAGAGTGAAACCGCGGGGCGCTTCTAGAAACGGAAAACTGACTGACTGACATATCAACACACAGCCGAAACTATAGGGACTAGGAAAATTTTGTACAAGGCTCCCGGGGATTTTCCGAAAATCAACCTTTAAAACAGGTGACAAGGGGGCAAATCGGTCCGTCCTGCTTGGGCGGAGCCACGCCGTTTCTCGTCGAGGTGATTAGCGACGGCGACCTCGCGTCCGGCCCAGGTTCAAGCCATGGTCCGGAGCGAGGAGGCATGGGAAGCGGTCGCCTCCTTCTTAATAATGCTGGCAAAGAAGGAGGCGGACCGCGTGCGGAGGGACACCACGCTCCAGCCGCCGCAACAGAAGAAGACGCCCCGGGCGTCGGGAAACGCAGGGCGATTCCCGGCCACCGTAGGCGCGGGCCTGCGGATGGCGAGCTATGGGTGGCTCGCCGTCCGATAGCAACCAGACCCAGGTCGACGGCGCGTCGTGTTCCACGCGCGCCTCAAAGAGCTCCAGAAAAAAAGGGGGGCAAATCGTTTGTCCTACTCTGCGCAGATAAATTCGCGAGCGATGACTGCTAGTTCTAGAAAGAAAATAAATCGAGGGTAATACCGACCTTATCGCACTGTGTACAGCGGTGTTCCGTACCATGTCTAGTACTTAAATGACAGTTTAACGACTTCTCAGTCGAAAATTGTTTAGTACACACTTCACATGAGTACCTGAAAGTAAATACTGTTTTAAAAGAAAGAAAGAAACAATGTTTTATTTGGGAATCGCACAAGACCAACAAAAAATAAATTGAAACTAAGAGTAATTAAACTTTATTAACAAAAGCCATAAAACAGCATCATAATCAGCCTTTTAATGTTCCCACTGCTGGGACACAGGCCTCCTCTCTAGGAGAGGGAATGGGCCGTAATCCAGCACGCGGGCCCAGTGCGGGTTGGTGAATGTCACATGTCTTCGAATTTTTGGTTCTAGGACATACCGGTTTCCTCACGATGTTTTCCTTCACCGTTTTGAGAGCAGTGGTGATGAAATAATTTACACAAAGTAATGCGCTTGGCTGAGTTTAAACCCGCGACCTATATTTCGTAAGTCGGGGCCGTTACCACTTCCTCGTCCTAAAAAAAACAGCATACATTTTATCAATGTAAGGCCAAAAAGTTCCTATCTCAATATATAGCTACGATATTTAAAAAATAAATGCGCTGGTTTTCTGATAGATCCTGTGAAGCCACGGATACATTCCCTCTCCTAGAGAGGAGGCCTGTGTCCCAGCAGTGGAAACGTTAAAAGGCTGATTATGCACGGATACACTCACGGAACATATACACAAAAATGTTTCGCTTGACTTTTTAATTACAACCTCTATAGATAATAGAGCACATAAAAAAATAGACCGGCCAAGTGCGAGTCGGACTGGCGCAAGAAGGGTTCCGTCCGTCCAAGTTAATATGAAGCTGAATAAGCGCCTTTTTTTTTGGATGGGAAATCATCAAATGACTTCTCCCGCTCTGTGCGGAGCGGAAGGGAGTGTCAGACTCTTACTGACTAAAACCCACCCGTGATCCTTCTTGTGCGCTTTGCGTTCCAGGACCGCGGTGATTCTTTCGAACAAATTCCTGCACTCTAGCAGGCACTGACCCTATGGGGCCCCGTCTTCTGTGCTGACAGCTCTTTGAGGCGCGCGTGGAACACTCGGCGCCGTCGACTCGGGCCTGGTTGCTATCGGACGGCGAGCCACCCATAGCTCGCCATCCGCAGGCCCGCGCGTAGGGAGCCCCTTAAAAATTTATTTTACTCTGTTTTTTTAGTATTTGTTGATATAAGGCAACAAAAATACATCATCTGTGAAAATGTCAACTGTCTAACTCTCAGAGATCTGTATATTATGAACCGGATAGTTAACCATTTGAATTTTTTTGGTGACAGACAGACGGACACGGCGTCTCAGTAATAGGGTCCCGTTTTATCCTTTGGGTACGGAACCCAAAAAACCACTACTCACTTATCAATCTTCAAGCCCACATGCTTAACAGACTCGTTAAAATGCCTTTTCAAACTCTTTGCTGTCTTGTAATGCGTATGGCATTCGACGCAGTAAAACTGGGCGGTTTGATTGTGCACCGCACTGTGAGCGCGCAAGTTAGAGCGCGTTGTGAAGGTGCGCGCGCATTGAGAGCACGAGAATGGCTTTATACCGGAGTGTGACCTATAAATAAAAATATACGAGGGGTATAGACTAGGCCTAGTTTTTTTTATCAGCCATGTGCATGGTTTTACGTTCATAGGTGCATTTACACAACAAACACAAAAAAGAAACAAAAAAAAGAACAGATAAAAACTTGTCCAGAATTTGAATAAAAAAATCTGATTAATTACATTTAAATATTCAAAAACTCACTAAAAATAATAATGGTACATCTTTGTTGGTACAATAAATAAACTATAAATCTAGCTACATAGACTTAAAATAAAAATAAACTAAAATCTAAAATAAATTTGTCTAGAAATTATGAAATAACTTTAATTTCGGAACTCGGTGTTTTTGGTTGCTTTTTTCTTTTTGAACACACTGACTTCCGAAATTAAAGTTATTTTGTACTATTTGTTTTTTTTTTATTTGTTTAGAAGTCGGTTGTATTTTTTGTAAAGCTTTTTTTTTCACTTTTTAGTTTTTAGTGGTTCACTCCCAGCTAAACAAACCCATCACAGCGTACGTGGTATACATTGGTGTAAACAATAAACAAACATGCGATTTCAGCTATCCCGATATTTGCTATAATTTATTGAAATTAACAAAAATCCGCTCGTTCGATTTCGATAAAATTTGGGAAGTATTCCCTTTCCAAAAAAATAAAGAATTTTTAATCGGTTGGCAAGCGACGGAGCTCTGCGCGAACAAATAAAAAAAATACAAACATCCGAATCGAGAACCTCCTCCTTTAGAAGTCGGTTAAAAATAATCAGAATCGTATAAAAAATTAAAACTTAGATATAAAATAAAATTGTGAAACCGACGACACCGTTGGCGCAGTGGTTGAGCGATTGACTGCTGCGCTGCGTGCCGCGGGTTCGATTCCCGCACGGAACGAATATTTGTGAGACAGATTCAGATACTTGTTCCGGGTCTGGCAGTTTGTGTATGTGCTATATGAATTTGATGGCGTCACCTCATATGCACAGTCAATCGTTGCTTGCTACCAAACTTCCTATCGCACTGCTCACAACAGTGCTTCTTCTCAGTCCTGTGTACTTTCATGTGAATTTTCAGGGAATATTCGTTGCTGCAACAAAATTTAAAATAAATAAAAACCTATTTCTCTCACTTAATATTTTCGGTGCCCAGAACCCCGGCCACATTGGCCGAACAATAATTTGTGCCCACAACTCGCATCCGAGTCTTCGCTGCATATTGTTGCGCGCCACAAGTAAGTAAGGAAGATAGCGGCATTCGGTACCACTAGCGCCATCTAATATCGAGTAGCAGAACTAGTAAAGTCAAGAACCTTCGAGACCTTTCGACGCTAGAACATTCTAGAATTCTCGAACCCTAGTCAGTCGCTACCAATATGTACGCGAACTTTCTGGAACTTTCTACAATGGAAGGTTCTGGAATTATCCGGCGTCCGACCGAGTCAGTATTGGATTTGCGATACAAGTGATAACTTCGAGAGCGATCTTGAACTGCGAACTCAATTGATTAATAGTGCGATTGTTTCGTAAATTAGTAATTAGTGAGTTTATAGTGTAATTAGTGTTGTGTAATTAAAGTGGCATTTTTGGTCATTTAATCGGCTGTTTTTATTGTCACGAACCCGAAGCTCGTAACAATATAACGACGAGTATTGGATAACAAACCACTGCTGACGTATACGGCGGCAACGAAACTGTTAAAAGTGCCACCGTGCCATTCCTCCAACAACTATCTGCTGAGGGGAGCAATCCTCGCAACCAATCCCCAAATGCGCAATTCCTGTACAGTTTTATATCAAGTTTAAAGTGCAAAATTCTGCAAAATTTCAAAATATTATTACTGCTCCCATTCAAGCTGGATTCAGCTGAAAACCAGCGCCGGGTATCTGACGCCCAGCAAATGCTGAGATGGTAACTACTGAGTACGGGCACGCTCAGCGCAATTCTGTACCTACTATTATAATTTTCTTTTACTTTCATCTTTGTTGCAATAGGGTAGTTGACTAAAAAAATCTAATTAGTCCGTCTGATAGATTTCCAAAAAATATTGGACACGTATTTTTTCTTTTTTCAGATAAACAAAAAATGAAGACGATACAGTGCGTTGAAAACTCGTGTGACGTCACTACTCGCTACAATTTTTAGCGAGCCGTGACGTCACACGCTCCCACTCCTGATCTTTGATGCTTTTTATCTTCGTCAGTTTTTATAGATTTGATAAAGGAAAAAATACGTGTCCAATATTTTTCTATAATCTAACTGACGGACTAAACATAATCATATAATTTTTACTCAGGAAACATCCCTATTGTTTTTGTAGATTTTTTTTTATTCCATTCTTAATTACATGAATATCTTAGCACATTCTCTGCAAGCGATCGCGAGCGAATGTGCATAGTTTATAGTGGGCATGGGGTCATGTTTTACTCACTTTTACTAAAACTAGAACTGCATTATGCTGGGGTACTTCTTTACCACGGGGTCCGCAATTACCCCAATTTTATATGATGGGATGCGCAAGTACCCCACTTCCACACGACCATCTCTTGAAGTTACTGCCACAGGGCAAGGATTTGAACCGCCTGTCATAGGTGCATGCAAACTTTATGCTGGTCACGTTTTTGTCAGTCTAACTACTTTAAGATGGGGTGCGAAATTACCCCACTTCAATACAATGTGGTGCAAAATTACCCAACTTATTCACGATGGGTTGCAAAATTACCCTAAATCTAAATAACTTAAATCAAAATTACCCAACTTATTCACGATGGGTTGCAAAATTACCCTAAATCTAAATAAAGGGAATCAAAACTACCCCACTTCTTTACGATTTGCGTTCGAAAATACACTACTACATCACGTTAGGATACCTTCATAATTTCAACACTTACCTAAATATCTTAGCACAATCTCCACAAGCGATGGGTTGAACAGTTCCGCCACACTTATACCTGTGCGCCACGCAGTGCGACCACCTCTTGAAGTTACTGGCACAGAGCAAGCATTTGAAGCGTCTCTTGTGACCAAGCAAGTGTTGAGAGAGAACATCTGGAGATTTGAAGTGGAGATCGCAGATGTTGCATTTGTGTGGCCCGGAGAGCTGAATGGAAGAAAAGACGTCCTATTCTTTAGTACAGCGTATCGTTAAGAGCGCATATGCCGAACGGCATTTCATACAAATTTTCAAGTCGTTATTTTCTGAAATGACTAAACCGATTTTAATGAAACTTTACACACATAAGCAAGATACATAGGTCTAAAAAGTTAGTTGAAAACATCTTTGAGGCGCGCGTGGAACACGACGTTCCGTCGACACGGGCCTGGTTGCTATAGGACGGCGAGCCACCCATAGCTCGCCATCGGCAGGCCCGCGCCTACGGTGGCCGGGAATAGCCCTGCGTTTCCCGATCTCCATTAAGCCCAGGCGACCTATTATGACGTCTTAAATCCATCATGATTTCTGTGTCAGAGAGAGACGGAGTTACACAAGACGAATAGCACTATCTCTTTTCCTCACACGAATCATAATGGCATTGGCACTTCGTAATACGGCCACTGAAGACAGAAATACGAGCCACACGCAGCAGGGTTCCGTCATATTTCAAGAAATTGCTAATTCTTCTATATGGATAAGCTTAAGCAGACAGATGCCTATCATAGAATAACTTGTTGTACTAGACGCATTGGCTAGACTTAATTTAAGCCGTTGATTAAACGGCGTCCGTCGATAAAAAGGCAAGGTCTTTAATTAGCAAGCTGATTTAACCAGTTTTCTGCGACAGATACACATTTAAGTGGCTGCCAGTAACACTTTAAAAATAAAAATACATACCTCCGAATGTCGTACGTTATGTTCTTCCAAAACATCGCTAGTAGCAAACGCCACACCACATGCATTACATTGAAATTTAAAATCTTGATACTTCAACTTTTTCAATTCAACTTCTTTCAACTGCTCTTCTAAATTCAAGTATTCCACTTCAAACTTGAGTTCATTGAAATCAAATTCTTTTCTATTCTTCCTCTTAGTTTCTATTTCACTATCGACTGTTTCATATTCTTTATTCGAAATTGGTTTGTCAATTGAAAATGATTCTTTATTTGAAATAGATTCTTTATATTTTGTAAACGATTCTTTACTTGAAATATATTCTTCATTTGTAAATGATTCTTTATTTGAAATATATTCTTCATTTAAAGTGTCAGTTGATTTAATTGTTTTTATTTTTAATGGTATTTCATAGTCTTGTATTTCAGATAATGGATTAGTAACTTCTTCTAAAATATTTTCAGTCTTATAATCTTGGTATTCTATTATAAGAGGCGGTATGTCAATGTGAGAATTGTGGATGTATTTCAGTGAATGTAAGCTTTTCGGTTTAGTAGGAATGTCCGTTGGTATCTGGAAAACAAAGACAATGTTTAGAATCTTAGACAATTCCTAATCATCCAGTTTTGAGAGCTTGAATTTTATGCTATAATTCCTTTGATCAATTTCAACTGAATTATGCTTAAGTATACAGGTATTAAGTGGCAATTGATGATAATGTAATTTTTTTTATTGAAAAGAAACTGTTGGAAAAAAGACTAACTCTGTAAATGCAATAATCATGCTATGTTTTTTAATACAAAAACGCGGGGGACAAAATATTTATTTAAAGGGTGTTTTTTTTTTGAGCACCACAGATAAGCATAAGCATAATCAGCCTTTTCATGTTCCCCTTGCTGGGACACAGGCCTCCTCTCTAGGAGAGGGAATGGGCCGTAATCCAGCACGCGGGCCCAGTGCGAGTTGGTGAATGTCACATGTCTTCGAAATTTTGGTTCTAGGACATGCCGGTTTCCTCACGATGATTTCCTTAATCGTTTTCCACAGATAAGGATTGAATTTATTTAATTCAAAACAAAGGTATTTTCAAAACCATAAGGCTAAGAACTCACGGAGCGATTTTCACCCGCGAGCGCCGCGGTTGCGGGCCCGCAGCTTCTGTAGAATGCAGATATATATGTAAAAAATTAAAGCACAACTCACGACGCGTTTTACGCCCGCGGTGAGCGCGGTTGTTTACGGTTTCCGCTGCACCGGCGGGCAACTAGTAGAATCGCGCGGGCCGCGGTCGCCCGCAGCCTCGGCGGGTGGCGCCCGCGCGCTCTGCGATCGGTTTGCGTTCGACCGCGGTGGCCGGCGGGGGCAGGGGGTACAGAAATCTAATGCCATTTTGCACCAGTGACTTGTGGCATCGTGACATGTTTGTGCATGTTTAAAATTAAACAAACATAAAATGGATATTGAAATCGAACTACCAATTAATTTGGTCGTAGACGTGGTTGGCGGTCATCGCCCGCCACGTCTGCGGGCAATGATCGCAACCGCGACGGCTGCGTAACCGCGCAAATAACCGGTGTCG
Source organism: Hecatera dysodea (assembly GCA_905332915.2). Lineage (NCBI taxonomy): Eukaryota > Metazoa > Arthropoda > Insecta > Lepidoptera > Noctuidae > Hecatera > Hecatera dysodea. Next base: position 4,399,321 of record HG995317.1, on the reverse strand, counting down.
TGAGTTTAGAAATAAAACCGCAGTTCCACCACCGCGGCGGTCGCGGGTGAAAATCGCTCCGTGAGTTCTTAGCCTGAAGGGGAAGTTTTGCATACATACCTTATTGTGTAGATTTTTCTGAGATTCCAATGCCAGTTTGAATAAAGTTATTGCTTGTCTTAAAGTAGCTTTACACCACATACATAGCCATAATTGTTCGCCGAAGTCCTGTAAAATTATGAATTACTTAATAGTATACAAAATGTTTAAAATAGGAAATAACAGAAAAGGTACCTTGAAGGATTTTGAGGAGGCTGCATAGAATAGGTAATATAATAGCATAAACATAATAATAGCATAATCAGCCTTTTTATTGTTCCCACTGCTGGGACACAGGCCTCTTCTCTAGGAGAAGGAATGGGCAGTAATCCAGCACGCGGGCCCAGTGCGGGTTGGTGAATGTCACATGTCTTCGAATTTTTGGTTCTAGGACATGCCGGTTTCTTCATAATGTTTTCTTTTTTTGAGAAAACATTAGAACAGGTAATAAAAAGAAAAACTTAATAAAGATATTTAGAGTAATACAACTCAAAATGTTCTTAATTCAGGAATAGATAAAAATGCTATGTTCTATTACTATATCATAAAATAAAATAAAACACCTTATGCCATATACATTTTATAATGTAATCTTTTTCAATTCATAAATTTAAAAAAACTAAATTAACATAATTTTTTTGTTTTTGTTGTGGACCACTCGCAGTTCAGCACACTAAGGCTGATTAGCCAGACAATCCTGTGGTGGCCTCAAATGAGTTTAAGGCCCCCAGCCAGGGCTAAAAAACTACTTAAAAGCTAAATGACCGCTTCGCTAAGGGCATCCCCTGTGGGATACGGGCCACGGCTTAGCGGGGTCATTGAGGGAGGGCAGCAAGGGACAGGCTGGGTCTGGTTATTATTATTTTATGTGTTTAACGCTAATGGCTCAGTGGCGCGGACTGGCTTGTTAGGCAAAAGTCGTGGAAGGATATTATGGGGGCGTCGCGCTGGCGGCCTCGTTGGTGAGGCAAGAATATGGAACATGGTGAAATATAGCATAAATAAATTCATCCTCTATGCTGTCAGCTGGTAATGTGTCCAATGGACTGACGGCATTGCCACGTTGAATGGCAATGCTTAGCCTCTGGCCAAAGCTAGCTCTTGGGTCACGGGAGGTGTCACCAAGCTGTTTTGAAATTTCTTATAAAATGCTGAGAGCACAAGGGCTCCAGGGCCCGAGGGTTTCAACCCATCTTTTTTAATTTTTGTGTGAGTGGCTTTTTTATATGGGTATCTTTGGAGTTTATAGTTTCCAACACAGATAGGTACCTATGACACTAATAACTTGAGTTTGGATTATTTATAGTTGTGCTACTTACTCTAAAAAATACAAGTTGACCTTCTTGGACATGTTAAGCAGTTGTATATGTTCATTGTTGGTAAGTACGGACACTAAGTTTAAATAAATGCATGAAAGTTAAATGTTCACTATTTTAAGAAATCACTATAATCTACGCCTATCCTTCCTATCCTTGGAACGATACAATATTTAGCTATGATTAATGAAAACACAAAACAAATTCTCAAATAATGACTTACTTTCAAACCAACAACTTCAATTAAAAACTTGGCGAAACAAGATGAATCAGTAATATTATCTTCTCTGCAGTTTGTTAAACAAATGCGACACATTGTCGTGTAATTTTCTGCCATTTTTTTACGATATAAAACAAATAACAAACATTATGTTTACATCAGTCACCGAAAACAGCTGTTTTTTGTTTTTTTTTTAGTCTAAAGGGAAGACTACAGTCTTTTGACCAACTTACCTAGCCTTACATCCTGGTTCTTTTTGTTATAATAACTGCCAATGTCTTTTTTTAGTTTTATGGCCTGGTTGCCAAAGCGCTTATTACACTATCCAATTTTAGGAACTCGGAAGATGTATTTGAAGTCTACTAAATCGAATTCAACTGTCCTAAGTTGAATTCGATTTAGTGCGACGAGAAGGTAAATTGTTTACGATTTATGTGAGAGTAATCGCTTCGATTCGCAACCTAATGTAATTCTACTTCACGATCATGAGTCGTCTGTCCAATTTAGCATTAAATTTAGTTGGTCGCTAGGTTCCAACTTCTAATTCGAGTGTTCCTAAATAGATTTCCTAAAAATGGGCTAAAAAGTCGCTTAGTACACTATTATTGCGACTTTTTAGCCAACTTACACAGTCATAAACAGATTTTCTATAGCATTTAAAGTCAATTCACACTTCGCTGATGCTGTACATTAGCCTACCTATAACTTTTTGCATTGTACGGTTTTGTCTAGGAACCTTGTAGTCGTAAAAGACAGGGTATCACATTAAAATACATCTTTCAAACCTATGGAACCACAAAAAAAGTTGATTCGTATTGTGATATGTTTTGATACAGTGTATTTTTCTTCACCAATTATTATTAAATGTACAAATAGATGAGAAACACTAATAAAAATGGAAGAAACATTAAATATATGCATCACATGTCTAACTACTGATCGCCGTCTAGTTCCTATCCATAAATTAACTAATTTACTACAGGAAATACGTTTCGAAGAGGTTAGTGATTTTGGTAAATAAAAATAAATAGTATTTATTGACTTTATATACAATTCGTTGCTTGTGATGCATACATAGATACTTTTACTACCCTAATCTTCCCAGGTCAGGATTTTACGATAGTGTATCTAAAACAATCAAAAGATAAAAACGTTAATTTTGCAGCTTGAAAATTTTTTTAATTAGATTTCATAGTAAATAAGTTTTGGGTTTTCAGTTGAAAGAGCTCCATGGTGGAGTATGTTGGGAGTGCTGGAGTGTCCTGGCAAAGTTCTACAGGTTCAAGAATAGGGCCAAGAAAGCTCAGAAGATTTTATCACAATCTAAAGATGTAATTAAATTTTTCATGTAATTTTTTAAACATTTATTTAAAACTGAATTAAATGATATAACCATTGCGCAAATGTGATGCATACCTTCCGAACTTTTAACTAGGTATTATTTTTGTTTTAGTTCTAAGCTGTATTTTAAATTCTTTGGTGTGCGTCATGCTTGGCGCAAATAAACAGTTTTTCTTTCTTTTCTTTCTTTGTAACCAACAATGAAAAACACATACACCATACAGAGAATTTTACCAGTGGATATATAAAGGTTTGATACTTCTGATGCTCAGAACTTGGATTTGGGTTTGTATAATATTTTTTGTGTGCCCATAACTCGATTCGTAAGCGGGTTGTGGGCACAGAAACAAATTATTAATCAATCTATATCCAAGTTCTGGGCACCGATAGTGTTAATTTACTACTAACTAAGCCTTTAGGATAGATTAGAGATTGTCAAATTACAAATAATAAGCATTTATTTTACAGAATATTAACATAAAACCATTAACAAAATTGACATCAAAGATCAATATTTTATATGATTACCAGTATACCTATTGCTTTGATCCTCTCACCAACTGTGATGCAAAACTAAAGGCTGAACCAGATTTGATAAAACAAGAAAACATAGACTACAGTGATGATAATTTAGACAAAACTCCAGATCTAGATGACAAAAAAGGTTTTAATGAAGGTACAGAAAATGTTTATACTGATATTATAGAGAGAAAATGTGATAACAATTTTTTGAGGAAACAAGATATTGATAACCAATGTAATGTTAGTTTAGACAACATTTCAGATTCTGATGAAAAATTCTCAGAAACTCCTGAAGATATAGTTGAAGTTACAAACAAACGCAACAATAAATTATTAAAAAAACAAAAGTATCATAGATTTGTAAAAGGAGTAAAAATTAATATTGACCACACCAATGAGAGACATAAAGAAGAAACAAATCAAAATGATTACGTAGAAAGTACAAGAAGAAAGTACACTAAACGCAAGTTAAAATCTAAAAGAAGCTTGGAAAGAGATGCAGTAGAGTTCCAAGAGAAGTTTCTAAGAGTTGTATTGAGTGAAGAACAAATGCTTAGAGTAAGAGAAGAAAAGAGAAATCATTATAATTTCAAGAAGATTCCTTACAAATGTGATAGTTGTGTGCTTGGGTTTACGAGGGAGGAAACATATAGTTTGCATATGAGGAAAAAGCATGCTGAGGTATGTTATATTTTTTACTATTATTATAAAGAGGAAAGGTTTTTTTTGTACGGAACAAGCTCGGAAACTACTGGACCGATTTATTGAATGTTTTCATCAATAGAAAGCTAAATTATCTGCGAGTAACATTATTAGTATTAGTATTAGTAATCGGGTCGGTTTCCGCAACTCCACGACTAAGCGCGTATTTTGCGTGCAGGTGGGACAAATGTGTCATTCGATCCGCCCCAGCTCCCCAAGGAAGGCCAGCAACGCCTTCGTGTTGCTAATAATCTCACAGAGTGTACCTGGGCTTCCGAAGTACTTAGCCCTGTAATCTGCGACTACCGGGCAGCTCAGAAGCAGATGTGCTGCTGTCTCATCCTCCTCCATGCAGGCTCTGCAGAGCGGGCTGTCAGTGACTCCTATGACATAGAGGTGTTTATTAAAAGACCCGTGGCCAGTCGTGACAGCTGTGACTGTACGTAACTTCTGTTTGGACAGTCCAAGGGCTTGTTTTGTGAAACGGCCATCAATAGAGGGAAGTGCCTCTTTGGCCTGTCTACACTCACCATGGTTAGCCCACTGCGAGTAACATAGGCTATGTTTTATCCCCATATTCCCATGGGAATGGGAACAACGCGGGTGAAACCATGAGGCGCTGCTAGTACTGTTATATAGGGCCATTCAAACTCCAGAAGTTGGCTACGACCAGTGGCGTAGCTAGGGAGGAGAGGGGAATGTTTTGATAAATGCGAAAGTGACTTGTGTGCGAGTGTTTGCCACGCTTTCACATGTGAAATGCTGAACCGATTTTGATGAATTCTGATACTGAGATAGATGGGACCTTTAATAGGGTAGTTAACAAAATAAATCTGATTAGTCCGTCAGATAGATTTCCAAAAAAAATTGGAGACGTTTTTCACATAAACAAAAAATGAAGACGTGTAACGTCACTACTCGCTACAATTTTTACCGGGCCGTGACGTCACACGCCCCCGCTCCTGATCTTTGATGCTTTTTATTTTCATCAGTTTTTATAGATTTGATAAAGGAAAAAATACGTGGCAAATATTTTTCTATAATGTAACTGACGGACTAAACATAATCATATATTTTTTACTCAGGCAACATCCCTATTTACTTAAAACGTCAAAACTCTTTCCAGAGCATCGGGGATGAAATCTGTGATGTATGCAACATCCGGTTCCGTCACAAGCTAGCTTTGAACAACCATAGGATGAAGCACTATGTAGTGTACCGATGTAGACTGTGTAAATATGAGATTCATGAGCATATGTCAGCAGTGAACCACTGTAAGACAAAGCATGTAGCCGATATGCCCGATAGCATCCACTGTTCAAAGTGTGATGTTGTTGTCAAGTAAGTGTAACCTTACATAATTATTTTATTTATCAGCCGACTTCAAAAACGGAGGAGATTCTGAATTCGAATGTATTTTTTTTTGTCTGTTACCTCATAACTTTGTACTGGGTGTACCGATTTTGATGATTCTTTTTATATTCGAAAGCTGGTGCTTGTCGTGTGGTCCCATTTAAATTTGATTGAGATCTGACGACTAGTATTTGAGTTATCCCTAATAATGCGTGGCTAAGTTTACATTGAGGAAGTTCTCATTCCCTCTTGTCAATGTAAAATGAAAAAAAAAGTGAGCTGTTCCCTACATTTTGATAAGTTATACGAACATAAATGTAGGGAACAGCTGTTTTTTTTTTAAATATTTGAAATAGAGAATGATTTATCTAACTCCATCGCCTTCGTTTTTTAAATAGATACAAATTCACTGTGTATTTGTCCTTAGAACTCCAGACGATTTAGAAGCTCACATGCAGACACAGCATAGCCTCTACTGCGAATGCGGAATAAAATTTAAAGACAAGAATAATCTTAGAAGACATATAAGGTGAGTTTATAATGATTTTTCGTTGACTCCAGCAAATAATGACGATTTGATGCTGACGGAAATTTCACTTTGCATATTGATTATTAAAAAAAAAAAAAAAAACATGCCTGCCATGTTAAAATGTGAACTGCAAAAAACTTTTTACAAAAAAAATGCAACCGACTTCTACACAAAAAAAAAAACAATACTTAAATACAAAATAACTTTAATTTCGGAAGTCGGTGTTCCAAAAACGAAAAAGCATCCTAAAGCACCGAGTTCCGAAATTAAAGTTATTTTGTACTTTTTGATTTTTTTTTGTGTAGAAGTCGATTGCATTTTTTTATAAAAAAATTTTTTGCAGTTCACATTTTGATGACACAGGCGTGTTTTTTTATTTATTTTTTTCTTTTCTTTACAGCCGAGCCCATTCCGGCCTAAGAAACTTCATCTGTGATATATGCAAGAAGACTTTCAAGACTAAAACTCGCTTAGAAACCCATATGGTGACGCACAGCGGTAACATTGCCAAGAAGCTTGCTTACTGTCAGCAGTGTAACGTACAATACAAGAACATACAGGTCTATAGAAATCATTTGAAGACCAGTGCTAAACATTCGGAAGGGTGAGTCGATAATCATCTGCCTAGCGTTTTCCCAACTACATTGGGGTCCGCTCCCAGACAAGCCGGATTCAGCTGAATACCAGTATTTTACGCGGAGCGGCTGCTTACCAGACCTCCACAACCCATTAACTGGGTAACACGGTACTTCTTGGCAAGATTGGAGTCAGATTTACTAGCTTCTGACAATCTGTAACGACTGCCAAAGATCTCCAAATGACAACCGGGACCAACGGCTTAACGTGCTTTCCGAGGCACGGAGAAGTCTCGTTATGTTAAGATGGTCACCCATCCACAGACCAACCTCGGCAAGCGTTGCTTAAGCTCGAAGATCGACCCGTGCGGCTGTTATAATTTAGCCACGAGTTCCTCCTACGAGGGTGAGTCGATAATTATGGTCATCATAGCAGTAAGAAGAGGTCCACTGCTCCAGCAGTACTCACCACCGTAGGCCTGAGGACAGCGTAACCAAGACCTCAAGTCTGCTTTTAAGGAACGTGCACGGCGTAGACTATGCCATCTAGTGTTGCAAATCTGAAACTTTTACGTTGTAAATATTTGACCTGTGCTGCCACCTATACTTCCTGCACCCTCCGTTTAGGGGAACGTGCACGAAGTAGACTGTGCCATCTAGCGTTGCAAATTTGAAACTTATAAGTGAAATATACTTGACATTGACGCGTCTGTGCTGCCACCTATAGTTTCTGCACGTTCCCGGGATATTGGAATAGTGTCAAAATGGTCTGTTATTGATCTCATCATAATGGTTGATTTTGCCAAGTTTGGTAATCTACTAATATAAAACGCGTCACTATGACTTTCCAATGGTCAATCACTAACACTCCATTGAAAGAAATGGCATTGAATGCTAATCTCGTACATAATGACGAATGAATGACAGACGTATGCGGTAATCTGCTAACATTTTGACAGTTCCTTTGATCAGTGACCTACCATTAGAATGTCGTTGTGCAACCATTTCTTTTAAAAGCTCGATTATCAAAAAGTATTACGAGACCATTGACCGACCAATGATCGACCATTATGAATTTAGCAGATTACGAACTTTTAGCAAAATGATAATGGGATTGTGTTGGAATGATGAAGTTATAAAAATAGCAGACTTGGGGCCTAAGTTTGGGTCGACGGCACGTTGTGTTCCACGCGCGCTTCAAAGAGATGTCAGCCGTCATGGCGAGTGCCTGTCAGGATTGTGGATTTGTTCGAAAGAGTCACCGCGGCTCTGGAACGTAAAGGGCATTAGAAGTAAGAGTCTGACACTACCTTCCGTGTCCCAAAGAATTTATTTCAAATAAACCATTTACAGGCACTTTGAATTGTCTAAGTCGGTTAGTCAAAAGAGGTGAAGCTATCTGCACGTTCCAAAGCGTACGTCTCTATAGAGAAGAACGTGCAAGAAACTCCACGGACATTCTTTTAAATCAATAAATTGTTATAAAGTTGTTTAAATACATTGTTCTTATTGAAATTAACCATATATGTGGGGATTATTTAGAAAGACGTTTATGATACAAGTATATATACAGTGTGCAATCTTAATGGTTGTTTTCCCGCGGCAGGACGATTACCCATCAGTAGTACTATCGAAACACAAAGTTAAACTAAAAAAAAAAATGTTTTTTTTTTTTCAAATTTTTAAAAAAGTGTTCATAAACTCGAAAGAGCGAGAATCAATAGTAGTGCACTAGACCTAACGTAGGTAGATACCTACATGGTCGCCGCGCGCTTTCGGCAAAATACAAAGAAACAGTGAATAATAACTGTTCAGAGCAAAATAAGCTCTCGTGGATGGTGATACGGCATTGACTAGCCTGCGCGCACGCAGCAAGTGGAACCGCCAAAGACATGCCGCGGATGCCGCCAAAGAGATGCCGCGGATGCCGCCAAAATATTGCTCTGCGCTTAGTCCTTCCGCGAACGTCATAAGTGTAATACGTTATCGACATCTTTTCAAAAATGAATCGTCATTACATTTTTTTAATTTAAAGTTCGGTGTGAGGAACACCAAACAAGCGACGCGTTGATAAGTGCGATAGTGGACGCTTTCAATATCGTGAGACGTAACAGAGACACTAATCAAACTGAAAGACAATCAGTTAAAACGTGCTCGTTTGTGCATTCAATTCAACGTAGTGGTTTGCATTTCGAACAATTACTCCGCCACCGAGAAATGTAAGTACTTACTCGTACCTTGTAAATAAACATTTAAAAGTAGGTTAGGTAATCAAAATCATTGTAAATAGGTTGATTCCATCTTTTAAGTACGCTTTAAATACTCAAATATCTAAATCAGATTTTTTTTAAAGATAACTGTCTTGATTTTTATTAGTTTCTCAGTGATTTGTAAGTTGTAGGCAAAAAAGTATTTATGACGGTCCTAAGCCCGTAAAAGTATGAATGGAAAATTGGAATAACTTATTGGGTTCTGTGTTTTATTAAGTCAGAAGTAGTGATCAGCTGATTAATACGTAAAGTGCAACGACCTCGTGGCTGTAGGTACGGGCCAACCGCGCGCCTACTCCCGCGTTCCGCGTAGGTACAATACGGCCGACGTAACTTGGCGAGTCCGAACTTCGCGCAGAAGGTTGCGCAATAACTTTATTTAGGAACCAAATGGTGGCACGAGGCGACGTGCGCGGGGCGGTGGTCTAGGCTAGAGATTGACCTTATGTTAATACAATCGACCCTTTATCGATTAAATATCGTAATCGAATCGAATCGAAAAAAGTTTCATTTAGAATTTATTGATTTTTGTTTATATAATATATGAAACGAACAAGATTTAAAAATATAGTGAATTTTGTCGTTAATGAACGAGATTTCGAATTTAGTAAAAAAATAAACTAACAAAATATAATTTCTCAGTTGAAAGTCACTTATTTATCACTTATCTATTAACGACTACTTGAGTAACGACTGTTTGAGAAAATTTAAAACCTCCTTATATAATTGAAAATAAATATATTATTGAGTCCTAATATCGATCGATATGAAGAAAATCGATTAAAAAAAAAAAAAAAAAAAAAAAAAAAAAAAAAAAAAAAAAATTGATTGAGTCAGGCGTATGCCTCGTGGAGAGGCGAAACACGTGTCGGTAATGGTGTTGGGTTTTGCATTGCCTTCCTGCATGTGCTTAAAATCCTTGCATTTGCCCAGTAATCTTGCATGTGCATAATATAGCGGGCGGGAGGGAGGTGCATACCTGCAACCCACTAATATTCGCGGAAATTAAAACTAGATATATTGTTTTCATTTTCAAATTTAAAATCGATTAAACAACACCCTCAGACACGCGTATTGGACATCCCTTTTTGGTTACTTCGTAAAGCTTCGTGCGAATTCGGCAATGCTCGGTACACGATAATATTGTCTCAGTCACACGTTAGCGTCGGTGTCGTGTTCGTGTCGCTATCTCTGTCTTGAGCGCAGTCGGTTACAAAAGTTTTCGTTGTTACTGTTGTTAAGTTTTATTGGTATTTTTTAATTTTTTGTTTAGTGTCTAAGATTGTTGTTACTGTTGTAAGTTTTATTAGTATTGTTAAGTTTTTGTTTAGTGTTTAAGATTGTTTTGTGTGTTATTTGCAAGTATCAGTTGGCACTTATATTATTCATAAAAATGCCACCAATAACAGTTTTCTTCACGCTTGTACATGCGCTAAAGTTCGCAAAGCCTATGTTCAGACTCGCCAAGATACGTCGGCCGTATTGTACCTACCTACATATCATCGCGCGGTGCACTAGGTAAGTATTGTTGGTTCAAGTCGCTTTCGAGTTTTGTTTATCACAATTGTTAATCTGCCATTTATGGAGTCTAATATTTTTTGTATATATAAATCGAATGTATTACCGATACAAACTCATTTCGCTTCGGGAAAACAACCATTAAAATTTCACACTGTATATACAAGGAACAATCCAAAGGTCAAATAGTTAAAATTAAAATATTTCTGTAGGCTCCCCCTTTTTTTCTGGATGGGAAATCATCAAATGACTTCTCCCGCTCTGGGCGGAGCGGAAGGGAGTGTCAGACTCTTACTGACTAAAACGCATCCGTGTTCCTCCTAATGCCCGCCACGTTCCAGGGCCGCGGTGACTTACGAACAAATTCCACAAATATACTCCCTCCTAAGAGTCGCCAGCTACGTAACTGAATTCCCATAAAAATAAGACTTTTCCTCTATCCCAATTTACAGACATCCATGTTCGGAGTGCAACAAGAAATTCAGATCAAAGGGCTACCTGAGGCAACATTTCAACTTTTATCATTTACGAAAATCGCAGTTTCGATGTGAAGTATGTAATAAGGTATGTATGTTTGTTTATACTGATTCTGTGGCGTTAGTGCGAGTTTTTAAGCTATTGCATAGCTTCTATCGCGGGCCTTGAGCGTGGCAACCGAATCCAGAAATTCCGTAACGAAAATAACCTAACACCGCTACGTCATTCGATTAGGCCCCGCCTTTTTAAAATGGTCGCTTCGTTACTGAGCTATTATGTCGCCGTCACCGAGCCGACCCGAACGTCTGCGTTCGGAAACAATCGGTGGGACAAAGTTAAGTGAAACGTATGTGATTTACAGTAGTACAGTAACCCAGGTGAACGAATCGAGACCATATCACAATGACGCAGAGTACTAAATATATAATTGCATAAGTTGATAAAAAATGCTATGCAATAGCTTTACCGCGGCTGTCACCGAGTGCCACATGTATTTTTTTTTAACGTTCTCGTGCGCGTTAGCGGGAACATCAATTTGTATTGGAATAGTATAAGCGCCATCTGGTGACAGTAACTTGAAAACTTTTTTTATTTATTTATTTAGAAAAAGTACTACCACATCACAAACATTTAACATTGAATATTACTTAATATTCAAGTCCTCGGTCAAGAAACCGAGGTCGCAAAGTGAGAAGATGGGAAGATGATCTGAAGATGACTCTAGGTCCTCTTTGGTTAAGAATTGCAACCGATAGGAAACAGTGGAAGACGTTGGAGGAGGCCTATGCCGCAAGGCACACCGAAATTAGGGACCTATTGTGATCAATGCATTAGTGATTATTTAGAAGAACGAACATTGTAATATTTCGGAATAAAAGGCTTATTATTATTTCCTTTATTTATTTTATTTATTTATTATATTATTATTATTACTTAATATTTAATTTATGGCCTGATGCATGTGACAATAATAGCGCACATAACATTGGCAATTCATCGGCTCGAAGGTAAAATACAATAATTAATTAAAAGAAAAAAGAATACCTAATGAAATTATACTTTGAAATTCAAAACGAACAAATAATACAGTAATAATTGTTGAAATATTAATATGAATGTTTGATAAATGTCATGTGTGTGTTTTTTTTTTCTATTAACACATTAAACGCCGTGGGGGACAACATATAGGCCTCACTTAAGTAGTCGATACAGCCAGGCCAATAGTAACAAGTTCATAAAATTTCAGGTCTAAGTTTTTATTGTTCGAGGGGTTAGAAAATGTGGTAAATAACCTAAAAAACATCGAATAAATGTAATTTGTGACTTAAATTTGACACAAGCAATGATGACGTTAAACCGTTCGAGTACGTTAAAAAAACTCGCTTCTTCAGCATAACGTTGTCGACTGCATAACCGCGCTTGCCTGTGGCGCCTTGATATAAATATTGAAGCCTACATCTAGGGCTTATAAAAAAAAAACTTGCAAACTATGCGCTAAGGGCACCCTTTGTGGGGTACGAACTTCGGATTAGGACGTCGCTGGGTTGGGGAGGGGGCTAGGGGGGGGGCTGGATTGAACAAGAAAAAAACAACTCGCACTAAGTCCTCTGTACTTATATACAGTTTGTAACTGAAGCAACGCAAGTCGTGACAAACAGAACAAGCCAAATTTTAATTTTTCTGATTGTTGCTGCTTGAGAATAAGGTTCAAAATCGTATAAAACTTCAACTTTTACTGTTTAAATGTGATTGTGCCTTAGTTTGATTTTTTTACTTACCCGGTCGTGATGACGTAGTCATTGTCTTGTATGGAATAATTATGTTTACCATTATTGTTTAAAATGTTACAATAAAATTCCTCCCCATATATTAGACCTGAATGAAACGAAATTTAAATCTTGTATTAAACGCACATTATGCAGGCAAGCATATTATAAGTTGGGGGATTACATTGAAGATAATAATGCTTGGCTAAATGCCGGTCCTGCTCCACAGCCTCAACCACTTGGATAAACAAGTTAGGATTCTATATTTGGAAGAGATGCCTTTTTTTTTGTCTCACTTATTTATCCTTTTTTTATAATATTATTTTGATAATAAATAATTTCCTTTTCTTTTTTTTACTTGTAGTTGCTTGGTTATTATAAACCATAGTTTTGTATAATGTAGAAGCATTTTATTTTCAAATATTGTAAATGTGAGTACCATGGAGCCACTTACATGTGATAAGTTATAGTTTACCTTGTGACTTGAACTAAAATGGCAGTTGAGAGCATGTCATGCTCGCTTAAATGTTTCGCTGATGGGGGCGTGTGTGTTGGATCATTCGGTTCCCTTCAAAATGGTTGAGCTAAATGGTGCCGATACACGCGTCATGTTCGTGAACGGACGCCGTCGGTTGAGACTGGTCACCTCTTAACTGCCAATGATTTGTTTTAATCTTTATAATTTGAATCGTTTTTAAAGTTTCCTTTTTTTTTTCCTTTGCATTGTCCTCACATATAGAAGCGACCAAGGATGTAAACAAGGTTATGTAATACAGAACATGATTTAAAAGAGTGTCCGTGGAGTTTCTTGCACGTTCTTCTCCATAGAGATCTACGCTTTGGAACGTGCAGATAGCTTCATCTCTTTCGTCTTGACAATTCAAAAGTGCCTGTAAAGGGTTTAATTGAAATAAATGATTTGAATTGAATTGAATTGAATTGAATTGAATTGTCACTAGATGGCAGTTATTCCGTTTCTAAAAAAAAAATATCTACTAATTGCAATGTTACTAAGTAAAGTTTCCGTTTTATACGAATATGAACCTTACCTTTAAGCATTTAATGTTGGCAGTGTATAAGCTAATACGCGCAAACGTTTTGCGTAAAGAATATAAACCTTATTTCAGTTGATATGAGCATACGTTTTTGCTTGACAAAGTCAAAGCGAGTCACTGAAATATCGCCTTTACACGCATGGATTAGAATTTTTCTGTGTCATCATCATCTTCCTGCCATTATCCTATGTTACTTGGTGTTGGCGCAATACTTTTAGGGTTCGGTACCCATAGGGTTAATCCTCATACAATCCATCCATCTCAACTTAAGCCCCCAACTCCCTCTCCATCCATAAATTCAAACATCCAGACTTTTATGTTCAGAACTATTTTAGATTATTACAATTTTTCCGTGTTCTTGTCCTAAAAAAAGTCTTACATACTTTGAAACAGAGTTTAGTTCAGTTCCCATGCCCTGTGTTCCAGATTTTCATATCAAACTGGCGCCTCCGTAATCATAAGCAGCAATACCACGGCTTGAGCAGACCCAGGAATCATTCCTGTAACACCTGTGCCAAGAAATTCTTTGTGAGTATCTCTTTCTTGAAGACTGATGAACGATAAATTAAAGTACAGTTGAATCCGCTTATAATGACATCGAAGGGAAGTGAAAAATATGTCATACTAAGCGGACGTCATAAACAGCGTCATCTTAGAAATTAAACAAAATCCCATCTTTGTTAGTTATATCATGTAATAATGAGAAACACAAAAAGAAAATGTTGATAGACATAGATCAATCAAAACAAAATGAGTCAGAAACAAATTAGAAGTCATGTCCCTCACTGTAACCAGACATAATTTCTGAAAAATAGGTCATAATAAGCGACATGTCAATAAACGAAGTCATTATATCCGTACTTTTTTAAAAAGAAAATAATATGAAAATCAAAATTAGAACCGTTTTACTTCATACTAAGCGGTTGGGCAATATAAGCGGCGTCATAATAAACGAATTTCACTGTAATCGCAATTCTATTAAACAATTAGAATAATAAATTCGCGAAATTATGTTCAAACTGTAGTGATGGGTACGCTTTCGCATTCGCGAATATTCGCATCTTTTATGGCTTTCGTACTCGCAATAAACGAAGCGAATGTTTGGCGAATGTATTTGCCAAATAAAAAGGAAATTGTGTATGGCCACCGCGTCCTGTATGGACTATTTGCCGCTCGCGCGAATATCGGTAATTATCCCAAGGGAACATACTCCTTTTTTTATGGAAAATCATCAAATGACTTCTCCTGTCTCTGGGCGGAGCGGAAGGGAGTGTCGGACTCTTACTATATATTACTATATAGTGACGAATTTTGGTACCTACAAAGATATCTTTGTAGGTACCAAAATTCGTCACTATCATTACGGCGATTTTCCCGTGAAAGCATAACAAACAAGCGAACTCGCTTTAGCATTTATCTTTAGGTTAAGATTATTAGAGCGAGAGCAGTGGTGGCCGAGTGGTAACGGCACCGACTTATGAGTTGTAGGTCGCGGGTTCGAACCCAGCCAGGCGCATTACTTTGTGTAAATAATTTCATCACCGCTGCTCTCAAAACGGTGAAGGAAAACATCGTGAGGAAACCGGCATGTCCTAGAACCAAAAAATCGAAGACATGTGATGTGACCAACCCGCACCGGGCCCGCGTGCTGGATTACGGCCCATTCCCTCTCCTAGAGAGGAGGCCTGTGTCGCAGCAGTGGGAACATTAAAAAAGATTATTATAAATAAATAAATTATCTAATATATTATTATTTCCTTTCTCAACAGTCATTGGCAACGCTCCGCAGCCACCAGCTCATTCATTCAGATCAGAGATCGTTCATGTGTGAAGAGTGTGGAGACACATTCAAGCAAAGTGCTGCTTTGTATACACATACCAGGCTGGTACACAAAGGTGGAGGGACAAAAAAGAATCGTGACTTTTGAGCGATTGTTGGGCAACAGTTGGACAATAGTTGCGCAACAATTGGGCAACAGTGGCGTGACAGCTGAGTGATTGTTCGGTAACAGTGGGGCGACAGTTGAGTGACTGTTGGTCAATAGTGGTACAAAATACAAAACAAAAAGTCTGGACTAGAAAGTACATCCTACGCCGCTCGGGTCTCCACAGGTCCACCGCACAACCGGCCTATGCATCTATAGAATAGAATAACTTTTATTCAGGACAGACACAGCAAAACGGATACAAACAAATTAAAGGAGAAGAAAAGTACAGAATGCGCCGAGCGTGTCCGAACCGAAAGGGTTACCACCTCAGCATTTGCTGGGCGTCAGACACCCAGCGCTGGTTTTCAGTTGGCACCCCGCAGTGACGCACGGACGAGGGTAAATAAAATATATACTTGAACTAAATATTGATGTTTGTGTACTGAACTCGTATGCGGCTGAAGAGTCTTCATGCCCAGTGTGGCATCGTTCCGCCTATGCTAAAGAAGTCGACATAGCGCTAAATGATACCTACCAAATCGTTACTGGATGGCTAAAACCTGTTGAAAAAACTAGCGAAGCAGTACAGCGACAAGAAGAAACGTTACGCCATCTATCTCGCCAGTGACGAAGTAAAATCCTACATCGCGGTTTGGACACGGGAATTTACCGTGCGGTTTGCACATACACAATAGTCCGAATATCAACTATCGGGCAGTTCGCCCACAGTGGCAAAATAGTTGCGAGATTGTTGGTCCACAGTGTTGCAACTGGCAAGCGATGGTTGGGCAACATATGGGTGATAGTGCTAGCTCGCAGTAAGTTAGACGCGTCCCAAAAAATATTTATTTTGTAAATAAATATTTGAATTAACATAAAAATAATATTTGATGGTAAAATTAAATAAAGAAGTGTTGTCCTTGAAAATTGTTTTTTTTTTCATTATTTTTCCTCCTGGCAATTATTTATCAGAAAATGTATTGGTGTTGCCTGCATCATGTGTAACTTAAAGCAGTTAGCTTAGAGGCACTTAACACTTCGCTTACATTCTCACTCCTAATACCGTTTTAGGGTTTTTTTGTTATGGATCACTCGCAATTCAGCACACTAAGGCTGGTTACTGCTCAACCGGGAAATCCTGTGCTGGCCTCAAATGAATTTAAGGTAGTAGTCAGTAGTTTTTAGCCCCAGCTAGGGCTAAAAACTACTGAAAAAGCTAAATGACCGCTTTGCTAAGGGCATCCCCTGTGGGATACGGGCCTCGGCTTAACGGGGTCATTGAGAGGGGCAGCAAGGGACAGGCTGGGTCTAGTTATTATTATTTAGGGGATTTAACGCTACTGGCTCAGCGGCACGGGCTGGCTCGTCAGGCAAAAGTCGGGGAGGGATTTTACGGGGGCGTCGCGATGGGCTGGAATACGGAACGCGGTCTGTTTTTGTGTTTACGTAAGGTATTGGTTTCCCTACTGCTTTCCTGCATCAGGGTGATAGGGTCGTCTGATTCTACTAAAGAGTGCCGAGGTCGGCGAATCTTGCTTATCTTAGAAGGTGCGGGTTGGTGGGTTTGCCGCTATAAATAGGAAAAAGTGCGGGTCAGTGGATCATCTTAGGGGCGGAGCCTATTTCTGTCTGCAGGGTTTAAAAAAAACATGGATGGCATGACGAGAGCTATTAGTTCGCTCGGATCATTCGGTAATCGTGTCGGGGAGCCCTAAGTTCCCTGTACACACACAGGGAACTTAGGGCTCCCCGACCGATGTACCGCTACTTGGCTCGGCTAGAAAATTGGTTAAATTTTTTAATTAACACAGATTGTTTATAAATATAGGGCAATAATACAAGTAAAATTGATTTTTACTTGTGTTCCACGCGTGCCTCAAAGAAATGTCAGCAAAGAATACGATGTGACGTCACTTATTGTGCATTGTGAACGCACCTTAAATGAAGCAAACGCACCTTAGAAGAATGCATGCTTTAATTTTTAAGTCGTACGATTGTTAAATGGCAACACCAGAGACGATTCTGGCCGCTGCCCTTAGCGTCCCTCTCTCTCACCTGTTCACCGTCGCGAGACACGGACTACGTTAGTCCATACTAGGTTATGTAGTAATAATTTATTATACGCAATTCATATTGTTTTACTGTTACCGTGTGTGAATATACATTAGGTACTTACTGAAACTTGGAATTTCATTCTGTCTCCGAATCATCAACGTCATTGCAAGAGGCATCAAGGGGATAGATAGAAAACCTTCTATATGCGTCCCAACGCGGCCCCATGGGGCATGGCATTTCGAGAAACACGGGTGGGTTTTAGTTAGTAAGAGTCTGATACTTCCTTCCGCTCCGGCTAGAGCAGACGAAGTCATTTGATGATTTCCTGTCAAGAAAGTAAAATTGTTTCTGTTTTGACCAGAAGCTTTCCAAGACTGTCGTTGGCCCCCAAAACAACAATCTTGAACTTGCTGACCCCACTGAGGGTAGGTTTTTACCAACAGTAAATACGAATTCGCCAGTATTCATCGCATGTTTATCAACATACGTCTTGAAAAGTTTGCAAAATTTGTAAGACAATTTGAACTTTTCTAGCTTTCTTGGTGTCTCTGTCAATAATAATTTCCCTTGTAATAATACTTAATGAAAACGAATATACGGGGCACTCTGTACAATCTATAACTGTCTATTGCCAATATACTAATTTTATTAGGCAACACTCCATCAGAATGGCCGCCAGTGTCGTTCATCCGGTAGTCTATGGTAAATTAAAAACATTTTGTTTGTTTTTATAATGAACAAACAATTTTCTAACCGCTCGGGGTAGTCTAAGTAAATGTTTTGTTTATAAGTATTTTTTTCTATGTCAGTTATTATTTTAAGTGTTCAATCATGCACGGATTATGTTATACTTGTTTGAGCCAGGATCGTAATGTGAAGATTTTGGATAATGTGATAAAGTCAATTCTTTCAGAATGGTTTGAAGTAGGTGGAGTCGGGAATTTAAAAGTAAGTAAAATGGTTTACATTCACGAAAAAATAATGCGAAGGTTTGTCCGCGCCAAAATTACCCACAGTTCCTGTACGGTATCTGTCTGTACGCTTTTGTTATCTGGCGTTATGTCGGAAACTGCGTCATAGATACTTCCAGCATTTTTTTGTTTTAAGAACAAAGTAGCTTTGTCTTTGGAGGCTAATAACCGCGTACCTACTTAACTAAGATGACGCGAAACCGCGCGCAATTTTCTTGTTAACTAAACAATAATTACCTATAAAATTTTATTATTTATGAAAAAAGGTAAATGTTTCGGTGAAAGAATTGGAACACAAAACGCAGTAGGTACTTATAAGTTCGTATATGTTTCAATTCTTTCATTGAAGTGTGTACGTTTTTTACTTTAGTTTTAAGTTCTTTGTTGGAAATAGGGATGGGCAAGTGATTTATATGAATACATCGATATTTATCGTATCGATATTTTTAAACAGTATCGATAATTATCGAGTGAAAAATATCGATATATCGTTAATTTTCGCATGATTATTTATACATATTCCCAAAGCATACAAACTTCGTAAAAAATAATAGAAGAAAATAGTAGGTATTTTTTATTATTTCTCGAGCCTAAACAATTTAATATATTTAACATATTTTAAAGTTATATGATTGATTTGATGAAAAAAAAAAAATATCCGAAAATTGTTAATTTTCTGTTAACTTCAGGGTCATATTCGTCTCACACTGATGGTTTAATAGTATTATTATTTTCGTGCACGCAACCAATAGTCTTACTGCTATATTCCATTTCATAAAGATTGTGGCGGGATTTTTTAAAGTTAACGCAAGGAGCATGCAAGGAGAATCTAATTACATTAAAAACACGAAACCAAAATTGCGTAAAAATAAATAAATCGAAATTGATACGAATTCGATACTCTAAAATAAAAATCTAATATCGATATATCGCGATTAAAAATATCGAGGATATATATCGATAATTGTATGGAATCTTTTTGATATATCGATATTTTTTGCCCATGCCTAGTTGGAAAATTAACTTAGCTTCTATGTGATCCTAACGGGACCTAGATCTCCAATATAACATGTATGAAAAACTTGCCTTTCTTAGACATAACAATAATGAGCTACTACCTAGAGTTCCTTTTAGGGTTCTTTTAGTATGTCCATGCAAAATACCTTTATTCAGTTACATACTGTTAGAGTTGAAATTGCAGGGAAAAGGCAGGATATTAATTGTTGAGTAATGAAAAGAATTAAACTATGAATAATATGAAGTATTTCTGCGTTTCAGGAAAATATATAAATTATCCCATTCACTAATGTTTCACCTGAACTCTTTTTTTTTTAGTTTACTACAAATGTTTCATAATTAATGTCACAAACAACTCATTCAGCAAATGTTTGATCAGAATCAGAATATCATTTATTTGCAAATATGGGTAATAAAAAGTGGGTAGTAGTGAGTTTACATAGAGTTCTGCCATATTTTACCATTAAAATTGCTTTAAAACATTTATTTGGTAAATAGAAGCATTTACAATGCCCTGTAATAATAATACCTTTACAAATGTTTTGTATGATATTATATCATTTTATTATAAATATTAATTCTACCTGCTTGCAATTTCCACTTCAGTCAAATAATTTACAGGCAAGTACTGAAGTTCTTTAATAATAAAAGTACTGTTTTTTCATAATTTATTCCTTTGTCACAGCATCAATATTATAGGTTTTATACTGGGTTCAGCCCGCGACTTCATCCGCATGAAATAGTTATTAAACATTGATGATATACAGCCTATAGCCTTCCTCAATAATATTAAACAATTCCTGCAATTAGTGCATTGAACCAAACAAACTCTTCAGCTTTATATATTAGAATAGATATAAAAATAATTCTATGAAGATTCTCACACATCCTTCTTTATAAAGAACATGAAAATATATCAAGGCAGGATGAAAAATAATTTATGAGTGCCAAACATGACTAACAGCAAAAAAATTTAATCATAATAACGGTCATTGCTCAGCATAATGCTGGCTCACGTGTGTGTGACAGAGTCAGTGTTAGTTTTCAGCAGTATTTATTTGTATGAATAAACCATGTTCATTAAAAAATAGATTATTATAGAACTACAAATAAAAAAATAAATAAAAACAAAAGTGTTGTCTACTAAAAAACAAGAATCAATAGTAAAATAAATATTTACAATAATAATATTATGTTAGAAGTACCGTGTTCCCCAGTTATTGGGTTGAATACTGGTATTCAGCTGAATCCGGTATGACTGGAAGCCGACCCCAATATAGTTGGGAAAAGGTAGGCAGATGCATAATATTATGTTGCCTCAACTCTAAAAGAGCAACGAGCCTCTTACTTTATGGAGCTGAGGTAGTCAGTGCCTCTATGTGTAAAACCAGCATTCATCTGCATCCAGTTGTACTGGAAGCACACTCAAATATGACTGGGAAAAGGCTAGACAGATAGAATATCAAGTATATAACATTTATACTCGTAATTTTGATAGAAATTTCATAGATTGAAAGATTGACGACACGGTTGGCGCAGTGGTTGAGCGTTCGGCTGCTGTGCTGCGTGTCGCGGGTTCAATCCCCGCACGGAACAAAAATGATTGTATGGCCTACAGATAATAGGGTAGTTGACTAAAAAAATCTAATTAGTCCGTCGGATAGATTTCCAAAAAATATTGGACACGTATTTTTTCTTTTTTCACGTAAACAAAAAATGAAGACGATACAGTGCGTTGAAAACTCGTGTGACGTCACAACTCGCTACAATTTTTACCGAGCCGTGACATCACAAGCCCCCGCTCCTGATCTTTGATGCTTTGTATCTTCGTCAGTTTTTATAGATTTGATAAAGGAAAAAATACGTGTCCAATATTTTTTCTATAATCTAACTGACGGACTAAACATAATCATATATTTTTTACTCAGGAAACATCCCTATTGTTCCGGGTACGCGGGTCTGTGTGTCTTGTGTATGTAAATTTTCATGTTTGTGAACGCACCCACGATACAGGAGTAAATCCTAGTGTGTGGCAACGTTTTTATAAAAAAATAAAAATAAGTAGCATTTTACCCAGTTACTGAGTTTTGGAGGCAAGATAGATAGACAGAGAGAGTCTGAGTGTCCGTGGAGTTTCCTGACGTTCTTCTCCATAGTTTTATGCTTTTCGACGTGCAAATAGCTTCATGTTTTTGACTGACTGAACTTGACCTTCAAAAGTGCCTGTAAATGGTTTATTTGAAAGAAATACTTTGAATCTTGAGTCACTCCACATAATACTCTGGTATTCAGCTGAATCTGACTGCCCAACTCCAGTATAATTGTGATAATGCTAGGCGGATCAGGAAGCGTTCAAGTATTACGTAACGCAATTTTTGAAGATTTTTGACCCCCCCTCCTCCCCTTGTAACGCACCGTAACGTTTTTCTGTACCCCCCTTCCCCCTCTCGTAAACGTTACGTAACACTCAAGTGACTATTTTTACCCTAAAGTCGCAAAAAGTTATGATATAGTTATTAACTTTAATTGACTTAGAAGAGAACAAATTAAAAATGACGACCAGACTAATACAATCGAGGGATTCCCCGTAAAACCTAAATGAAAAGGGTTGCCAATTTGGGAGTTTTGATTCCCTAATTTTTTATTAAAAAAAAAATGTTACGTAACGTGTTGTAAGAAAGACCTCCCGCCCCTGTAACGTATCGTAACGTTTTACGAGACACCCCCTCCCCCCAAATTGCGTTACGTAATACTTGAACGCCCCCTCTTGATTCAATGTATGTATGTAAGTGTATATGGTATCTGCCTTCTCTTTTATGGCTGCCTGGATTTAATTTTCATTTTAGGTCAATTTGGATGAATTCAAAGTTTGCTGGGAGTGCATAGCTTGGTTTATAAAGATAAGTAAATTCAAACACCAAGTGTTTACGTCTCAGAAGATAAGGTTGAAATTTGCACAAAAAAAGGTATAGGTTCATATGATGTTTTGGATAAAATTTTATTTTCTTGTCCGCGCACTTAGATGATGCATGTAAATTGATCTCTCTGATATGGTATTGAGGTTGTTAATTGAATGTTAATTTCTGTAACTTAATGTATATCAGCCTATGTATGTACCTACATATATAGATGCGAATGCTATGCGATTTTTGGGGCTGAGTTTATGTGCTTAAATTAATATGTGTTATATACATAATTATGTCACAGGAAAATGGCAAACTTCGTAAGATTATAAAATATCTAGAGAGATTGTAAACTTTCGATAAACTGTCAACTGATCATTTGGAACTCCCTTCCGCCATTCGAACCATTCGTGTCGGGGCGCCCTTGAGTCCCCTTTTTTGTTATGGGAAATCATCAAATGACTTCTCCCGCTCTAGGCGGAGCGGCAGGGAGTGTCAGACTCTTACTGACTAAAACCCACCCGTGAGCCTTCTTGTGCCCCTTACGTTCCAGGGCCACGGTGCCTCTTTCGAACAAATTCCTGCACCCTAGCTGGCACTGACCCTATGGGGCCCCGTCTTCGTTTCTGACCGCTCTTTGAGGCGCCCCGCGCCTGGTTGCTATCGGACGGCGAGCCAACCGCGCCCCAGGCCCGCGCCTACGGTGGTCGGGAATCGCCCTGCCTCCCGGGGCCCGGCGGCTGGAGCGTGAGGTTTCACTCTCTCGCACGCGGTCTGCCTCCTCCTTCGCTAGCATTACTGCATCGCAGGAGGTGACCGCTGCCCATGCTTCCTCGCTCCGGACCATGGATTGAACCAGGGCCGCACGCGAGAGGTCGCCGCCGCCGATCGCCTCGACGAGGACACGGCGGTGCTCCGACCAAGTAGGGCAGACCTCCACACGCCCTAAGTTTTGTGCCCTATATTCCGCTACAATGCCTTGGCAGAAAATCCCATAAATTGTAGAACCGTATGCTGATTATTCGCCAACATTTCGTCAGTTGACGGCGGTTCATAATTTCTCAGAATTACTTCGAGAAATTATAGACTATCAAATTCTGAAGCGTAAAAAAGTATTCCAAATGTTCAGCTGACAATTTAGCGAGAGTTTACATTCACTTAAGATATTTTATAATCTTACGCGTTTTACAATTATCCGGTTACATTTATGTATAGTAGGGAATGTGACAGCTAAAGCGATTTTTTTTGCAATATTGTGATTGTGATGCAAATGTTTGCATAAAAACGCTATAATTGTTTTTAAAATTTTGTTGTCAGCATCTCAGTAATCAGTTTGATTTGACAACCTATTTTAGGCAAAGCGCGCTCTACAAAATTTAACCAATGCGATATTTAACAAGCGATGAAAAATACAGGGTGTGCCAGAAGTGCGTAGAGTCGTATTTAAGGGTGATGTTTATAGATGCTGTAGAATAAATAAATAACATCAATACAAAAAAAAAAGTTTTTGTTTTTTAAAACCAGTCTGCAATAACAACTACCTAAACAGTTAAACTTTTTACAAACAAATACAATCGAGTTCTAAACAAAAAGTATAAAATGAATTTAATATCGGAAGTCGGTGTTCAAAAAAAAACATTTCGTAAATGTTTTTAACTAACTTTTTAGACCTATGTTTCCTGCTTATACAGAGTTGATATGACAGAGGGGCGTTAAATTACACTACTTATACTATAAGTGTTTAGTATTAATTCGATACGGTATAAAAATAAGCACCAAAAATTAGTTTTTCGAACATACTAAATAGCTTACAAATCAGAGTAAAACCCAACCACCCTTTGTAAATAAATTAAACTGATGTTATACGTATACCTACCTAGGTGACAAAGCAACACCGTCGTTTGGTTGTACTTGTGACTTGCGTCAAAGCGGCAACAACGCATCGTAGGTTATACTCAGATTTATTGTTTTAAGGGGCATGACCTATGCGTATAGACATAATCAGCTGTTAGGAAATATACTAAATGTTGTTCAAAGGGGGCAAAAACTTAAAAAACCATTTGCGACTAAACTACTGCTCCTATTTAATTGGTTTTTGGTACAGAGCTAGCAAATAGTACCTAGTATATGCAGTTTAAAGGAAAGCCCCTCTGTCGTATCAACTTTGTATGTGTGAATTTTGATTAAAATCGATTCAGTCATTTCGCAAAATAGTGACTTGAAAATTTGTATGAAATGCCATACGGCGTGCTCTGAAGTAAAAAAAACAAGCGTAGTGCGCGCTTAGCCCTTGCGCTTGCTCTTTAATTATGCGTAGGCTGCATAGCGTAATATAATTGTTAACATGAATTTGTACAGAACGTCTCATTTTTCAGTCATTACCTATGAAAAATCTATCTCAATTGAGTATTTATACGAAAAATGGTTACGACAGTATATACGAACATATTGAGGGATCCAGCGGCACAGAGTCACAAAATAAAAGTCACCCGAATCCAGATGACATTGACAGTCTGAGCAACGAGGGTCGAATTGCCAAAAAGAATGTCACAAGGAATTCTGAAAAAACGAAGCGCAAATTATCCATCACATTGCGCAAAAACAAACAAAAGGTTACCAAGAAACAATCCACAGATTCTGAATATGATAGTTATGAAATAAAACAAAACACAACCGAAGATAATACAGATGAATCAGACAGTAAAGAGAAAGATACGTCAAAACATGAAAATGGGAAACTCGATCTTCTGTCAATTTTTAACGTAAGAGATCTATCTGAGGACGTCAAACTACGATCACGTCCTTACGTACTACTAGAAAGAGAAAAGCATAAGAAAATATCGAATCATTCCAAGCGTAAACATAGAAAAAGGAAACACGGGGCAGTCGGTGACGACGTTAAGATGAAAAAAATTAAGAAGCATAAACAGACAGATTCAACAGATGTTGATAATAAAACTACTAGAACTGATTCAAAATTTAAACCAAACGCTGGCATTAGCGAAGACGCCGCACAAGATTCCAGCGATTCAAACCAAGATTTACCAGTAGTAAAGTTCACAATAGTGCATTTGACTGAGGAACAAATGCAGGAAACTCGAGAAATAGACAGGAATGACCGCTTGTATGGAAACAGCGCTTTTAAATGCCAAACTTGCATCATTGGATTTCTTGAAATTGGTCAGTTTGAGAAGCATAACAAAGAAAAGCATAGTGTGGTAAGTAATTTAAGTTAGATACACTTTATTGAAATTAATAAAAATGCTCATAAAATAAAAACTACTCGACGAAACTGAACTAAATTCTTATGGGACCAAATGGCAACTATTCTTCATCGAATAAAAAAACAAACACGTAAATCGGACCAGAAATTTCGGCGTAATCGCTGTACATACATAGAAAAAAATCCCTATGTCAAAAACTAGTGAACTGATTTTGATAAAACTTCCCTGTAAAGGAAGTATTCCCTAAGTTGAACAATATCTAGTACAACAATAAAAGTATTACTTAAATCGGACTTGTAGTTCCGGAGATATGCAAAAACATACATACATACTATACACTTTTGAAATTTGGCACATTTGTTCAGACGCTGATATAGACTAACATATACGAAAACTGGGCAGTTCTGGAAATATTACATACATACCTACTTACCTACGGGTCGAATTCATAACCTCCTTTTTTGAAGTCTGTTAAAAACCCACCCGTGATCCTTCTAGCGCCCTTTACGTTCCAGGACCGCGATGACTCTTTCGAACAAATTCCACAACCCTAGCAAGGACTGACCCTGTGGGACTCCATCTTCTTTGCTGTTTGGGAGTACTTCTGCTATAAATTCGGACGCGACCCCCTTTTTTTTTTGGATGGGAAATCATCAAATGACCCCTCCCGCCCTGGGTGGAGCGGTAGGAAGTGTTAGACTCTTACTGACTAAAACCCACCCGTGATCCTTCTTGTGCCCTTTGCGTTCCAGGGCCGCGATGACTCTTTCGAACAAATTCCGCACCCTAGCAAGCACTGACCCTATGGGACCCCATCTTCTTTGCTGTTTGGGAGTACCTGTGCTATAAATTCGGACGCGACCCCCTAAGATTTAACATAAAACTTATTTCTTCCAGCTCAACGGCCGTCTAGTATGTCGTATATGCGACATTCGCTTCAAGAAGCAAGGTTTTCTGGAGCTCCACCAGAAGACCCATTACCGGAGTTACAGATGCCGGCAGTGCTCGTTTGAGCACCATCGACGCTTTGTGATTGAGAACCACGTGGTGAAGGAACATGGCTTAAAGCCGTCACCCGTGTGTCCCGACTGTGATATGGAGTTTGAGTACGTATCTTCTTCTAATCTATTGTTATATAGAGGTAACATTTCTTTTTAACTGCCTTCCAAAAAAGGAGGAGGTTCTCAATTCGAATGTTTGTATTTTTTTTTATGTTTGTTCGGGCATATCTCCGTCGAATATAGATTCTTTGCGCGACAACAATAGTTTTAATATACTGCATGTTTGTGATAAGGGTTTCCGGCTGTGTGTTTTGGAACAATTAGAGATTTTGAAACATAGTAATGATAATAATTTTGCACTGTTGAATGACCAGACGAATTTAGTTTCTTCCCCTTTACTGCGAATGTTTGTGGGTAGTTGTACACAAACAACCAACGGTGGCAGTGTATAAAAGGGGGGGTGCCTTGTACTAATTTCTCAGTCGCAACTCAACGGTCAGCGAGTCAACATGTCCCCTGAGGATGCCTCGTGGAGAGGCGAAACACGTGTCGGTAATGGTGTTGGGTATTGCTTTGCCTTCCTGCATGTGCATAAAATCCTTGCATTTGCCTTGTAATCTTGCATGTGCATAATATAGCGGGCGGGAGGGAGGTGCATACCTGCAACCCACTAATATTCGCGGAAATTAAAACTAGATATATTGTTTTCAATTTCAAATTAAAATGGATTTCCGCAAAGTAACGCCTGACTCAACCAATTTTTTTTTTTTTTTTTTTTGAATATAGACGGTTTTGCAAAATTATTTTTAAACTTGAAAATGGAAATAATATATCTAGTTTTAATTTCCGCGAATATTAGTGGGTTGCAGGTATGCACCTCCCTCCCGCCCGCTTTATTATGCACATGCAAGATTACAAGGCAAATGCAAGGATTTTAAGCACATGCAGGAAGGCAAAGCAAAACCCAACACCATTACCGACACGTGTTTCGCCTCTCCACGAGGCATCCTCAGGGGACGTGTTGACGACTCGCTGACCGTTGAAACGCTTCACGATTTTGCGTTTGCGTAAGGATGATACGCAAAATAAAAAAGGAGGGAGGTGCATACCTGCAACCCACTAAAATTCGCGGAAATTAAAACTAGATATATTATTTCCATTTTCAAGTTTAAGGCGGTACCCGGACCAAATAACCTTGAGCATTCGTTTCCTCTTCGCCGCACCCGCAAGATTCGTAGCGATTACGCTCAGATTTTATAGTAAAATCTATATAAAATCAAATTTTCGAGTTAAATAAAAAATAAAACTAGCAAAATGTTTATTATTAAATTACCTATCCATTACTTTAAGTAGCAAACCAAAATAATGGTTACTTTACGAGGAGATGTATTTTAAAAATAATTATTTCTCATTTCTGTCGTTTCGTTGCGGCTCTATAATTAAACATTGCGACTGAAAAATAAAAAAAGAAAACTACCATTTTGGAGTCAAGATTATGTAGAAATTTAATGTATTTTTTATTTGTTGATATTTCTAATGGATAATGAGAAGATGGCTCCTAAAAACTACGCAAAAAACGGCTACCGCTGCGTTTTGCACGGGGACGCGCCTTAAAATGGATTTCCGCAAAGTAACGCCTGACTCAATCAATTTTTTTTTTTTTTAAATTATTTTTTTATTCCAAAGGGGTTTATTCCGAAATGGTCCCATTTAAATTTTATGTAGATCTGATGATGGGTTTCGGAGACAGACAACGGAACTCTTCAATAAATCTATCGATATCGATTAATAATAAAAAATCTTTCGGGATTGCTGAAATCACATGTTTGTTTATTGTTTACACCAATGTGATTGGTACATTTTTGTGTACAAAAAAAAAAAATACAACCGACTTCTTAAGTTTTTTTTTGTTATATTAGATTGTTTTAAAAATTCTCTCACTATCAGAAAGCTGCATATTTACCAAGTAACAGGCTATTTATTTTCAAAAAAACTAGAGCCTAAAATGAAACAATGGAATCCAAGAAGTCACAATGACCGTTTTTTAACCGACTTCCAAAAAAGGAGGAGGTTCTTAAGTAGACTGTATTTTTTTTGTGTATGTTACATCATAACTTTGTACTGGGTGTCCCGATTTTGATGATTCTTTACTACTAGTAATTCTGACAACTAGTATTTGAGTTATCGCTATTAATGGGTGGCTTCAACTACATTGATGATGTTCTCATTCACTCTTGTCGATGTAAAATTAAAAAATAAAATCATATACAATGGGTTGGAAGAGCATCTTAGTATTTCAAAGTGGTCCCTTTCACACCGAGTTCCTAAATTAAAGTTATTTTATTATATTTGTGTTCTTTTTTTGTTTAGAAGTTGGTTGTATTTTTTGTTATTAAAAGGACGTATACCTTCCTTGCCGATGAAACTTTTTATTTTTGCAGCTCCATAGTTACAATAATTCAATATGCATAGGATGACCTCATTACTTTGGAACGGTGGTTTTTGGAAAACCTGTTAACAATGAACACATCCAAAACTAACTACTAAGTTTGAAAATGAAAACAATATATCTAGTTTTAATTTCCGCGAATATTAGTGGGTTGCAGGTATGCACCTCCCTCCCGCCCGCTATATTATGCACATGCAAGATTACTGGGCAAATGCAAGGATTTTAAACACATGCAGGAAGGCAATGCAAAACCCAACACCATTACCGACACGTGTTTCGCCTCTCCACGAGGCATCCTCAGGGGACGTGTTGACTTGCTGACCGTTGAGTTGCGACTGAGAAATTAGTACAAGGCACCCCCCTTTTATACACTGCCACCGTTGGTTATTTGTGTACAACTACCCACAAACATACGCAGTAAAGGGGAAGAAACCAAATTCGTCTGGTCATTCAACAGTGCAAAATTATTATTATTACTATGTTTCAAAATCTCTAATTGTTCCAAAACACACAGCCGGAAACCCTTATCACAAACATGTAGTATATTAAAACTATTGTTGTCGCGCAATGAATGGCCGGTATCAATTAAATGTTTCGCGAAATTCGATTTGTCCGAATGGCCATTTCTATACGCGGCAACATGTTCCCCATACCTTATGTCAAAGTTACGGCCCGTCTGACCCACATATACCCCGTTGCATTCATCACAGACCAGCCTATACACCCCAGACTTTTTACTATTTTCTAAAATATCTTTTCCGTTACAAACACGGCGTATATTCTGGTCCGTTCTGAACGCTACATAAACGTTGTTTTTTCTAAGTAAATTACTAATTCTATCTGAAATGGGGCCCATATAGGTCAGACTGGCCACATATCTATTAATATTAGTACGCGGACATGCATATAATAGTGAACGAACCCTTTCTTTCTGCTTTTTACTAATTAAACTGTCTACCATTGACTTTGAGTAACCGTTAGAAATAGCGATTTGGTAAATAATATTAAGTTCTTTTACATAATTATCTGCTGAAAGGGGGAGGGCAAATAATCTATGAATATAGCTGCGGAAGGCGGCTAATTTATGTTGAAGAGGGTGACAAGAAGAGGCTGGTATTGTTGTGTCAGTATGCGTCGGCTTTCGATAAATTTGGAAATCCAAGTTACTATTGAGTT
This sequence comes from Hecatera dysodea, assembly GCA_905332915.2. NCBI lineage: Eukaryota > Metazoa > Arthropoda > Insecta > Lepidoptera > Noctuidae > Hecatera > Hecatera dysodea. The sequence goes on along the minus strand of HG995317.1, from coordinate 4,368,875 downwards.
TTGTGATAGTCAAATCTAAAAAGTTAAGGGAGTTCTGGGACTCTAGTTCTAATTTAAATTTAATTTTAGGGTGAGTTTTATTAAGTTTCTTTACAAAAAGCTCTATTTGTCGAACGGTACCATTCCAGCAGATAACTATGTCATCTACATATCTATAATAAAACAGAATATTAGGTTCGTTCACTATATGTTTACATTCAAAGTTATCCATAAAAACCTCCGCCATTAGTGGACTTAAAGGCGACCCCATAGCCAACCCTTCCTTTTTCAATCAAAAATCGAGTGAAATGGAATAGTGGTGATTTTAGTATCATGATGTCAATACTTATGTATTTAAATGGTTTCATAATACTAACTATATTTAACTTGCTAAACGTTTAGTTGGCACTTCGCGTGACCCAAGGGCTGACTTTTACTTCGGACAGAGGATAAGCATTGCCATACAACGTGGCAATGCCGCCAGTCTATTGGGTTCACTCCCAGTCGATAGCGATGCGGACGAATTTTTCGATGCCATATTGTTGTTAGGGCGATTTTAGTTTATTTTTAGGTTAATTGAAGAAAGTTCCGAATTGAATAATGTAAGGTGTAACTAAAAAAATCTAATAAGTCCGTCAGATAGATTTCCAAAAAATATTGGAGACGTATTTTTTCTTTTTTTCACGTAAACAAATAATTAAGACGATACAGCGCGTTGAAAACTCGTGTGACGTCACTACTCGCTACAATTTTTACCGAGCCGTGTCGTCACAAGCCCCCACTCCTGATCTTTGATGCTTTGTATCTTCGTCAGTTTTTATAGATTTGATAAAGGAAAAAATACGCGTCCAATATTTTTCTATAATCTAACTGACGGACTAAACATAATCATATACTTTTTACTCAGGAAACATCCCTATTCGGACCTTTCTTTTAAAAGTTAAAACGCCTAAATCACTTCGCCTAAGATTTCAGAGGTCTTTATAGCATAGCACTGCAGTCCGTTTCCAATTAATTGTTCTTTCTATATTAGTATAGATAGGATAGAGGAAATTGATGAATTTTAGAATTAGTGAATGTATTCTTTTCAGCAGGGAGCAGTGGTGGCCGAGTGGTAACGGCCCCGACTTACGGATAGTAGGTCGCGGGTTCAAACCCAGACAGGCGCATTACTTTGTGTAATTAATTTCATCAGTACTGCTCTCAAAACGGTGAAGGAAAACATCGTGAGGAAACCGGCATGTCCTAGAACCAAAAATTCGAAGACATGTGACATTCACCAACCCGCACTGGGCCCGCGTGCTGGATTACGGCCTATTCCCTCTCCTAGAGAGGAGGCCTGTGTCCCAGCAGTGGGGACGTTAAAAGGCTGATTATGCTATGCTTATGCTATTCTTTTCAGCACACGAAACCTTCTTATAACCCATTACGAGGCAGCCCACAAGGATAGGCTGAAATGCAACGTATGTGGCGATAGTTTTGATTCTTATGACCGAGTGAGGAAACATTCAGAGTAAGTTTTTATTTTAATGATCACTAGCAGCGCCCCGCGGTTTTACCCGTGTAGTTCACGTTCCCGTGGGAATACGGGGATAAAATATAGCCTATAAGACTCACATTACAAGCAGCGCCCGCGGGGTCACCCGCTTATTTCCCATTCCCGTGGGAATACGGGAATAAAATATAGGCTATGACACTCCCATTACTAGCGGGGCTCCGCGGTTTAACGAAACCACGTAGTATTAAGCAAACCCCATATATATATAATAATAAATAATAAAATATCAGCATAGAGAAATAAGCATAAAATAATCCGAATTAAAAAAAAAATAATTGACAATAAATTTGAAACATCCTGTTTAAAATCAAAACAGTAGCGCGGAATAGTAGCCTGTACTCGTAGTAGCAATGCCCAAACCGTCAAGTACGCGTGTACGAGTGTACAGAGTGTTTCTTTAACGTATCAATTTAACATTTTTAGTGAATATTTTAATATTAAAAAATAAATAAAAACATTTTGTTTTCGAATGGTAATATTTTTTTTATCAGGTACATGGATGCTATACTATTGCGGGTTAACGGGAACGCCCTCTGTTAGTTAACATACTGGATGTAGTTAGATTTAAAGTTTAATTATTCTAGCAACAAATAGTTATTCTTCCATAATATTTTCAACGTTAAAAGTATACGGACACGCTGATAAAGACCTCTTTTTCACCAGAATACACAAAGAAAAACACGAAGACTTCGAAGTTAAGCAACGTACTACGCTGGAAGAACGAGAGTAAGTTGTCCTTATATTATTGTTACGAGCTTCGGGTTCGTTACAATAGGGTAGTTGACTAAAAAAATCTAATTAGTCCGTCAGATAGATTTCCAAAAAATATTGGACACGTATTTTTTCTTTTTTCACGTAAACAAAAAATGAAGCCGATACAGAGCGTTGAAAACTCGTGTGACGTCACTACTCGCTACAATTTTTACCGAGCCGTAACGTCACAAGCCCCCACTCCTGATCTTTGATGCTTTGTATCTTCGTCAGTTTTTATAGATTTGATAAAGGAAAAAATACGTGTCCAATATTTTTCTATAATCTAACTGATGGACTAAACATAATCATATATTTTTTACTCAGGAAACATCCCTATTAAAACTACCAATTAAATACCAAAAAATAACACTTTAATTACTCAACACTAATTACACTATAAACTCACTAATCACAAAACACAATCGCACTATTAATCACTTGAGTTCGCAGTCGAAGATCGCTCTCGAAGTTATCACTTGTATCGCAAATCCAATACTGACTCGGTCGGAGTATGGGCCTTATATAGGACGCCGGATAGTTCCAGAACCTTCCATTGTAGAAAGTTCGCGTACATATCGGTCGCGACTGACTAGGGTCCGAGAATTCTAGAATGTTCTAGCATAGAAAAATCTCGAAGGTTCCTGGCTTTATTAGTTCTGCTACTCGATACTAGATGGCGCTAGTGGTACCTAATGCAACTATCTTCCTTGTTTAATTGTGCCGCGCAACATTATACTAGCTTCTGCCCGCGGCTTCGTCCGCGTGGAATACTTATCCAACATTCTTAAAATCGATTCAGTCATTTCGCACATTAGTGACTTGAAAATTTGTATGAAATGCCATACGGCGGCGGCATAATAAGAGCGTGTACGTATTGCAAATTTTCGAAATCTCTTATTTAAAAAAAGAAAACTGGAAATGTATGTTTGTATGGAAAAAATAAAATGGGTCTAATTTAACTGTGACACTATTTATCGAAAATGTTTTCAACTAACTTTTTAGACCTATGTATCTTGTTTATGTGTGTAAAGTTTCATTGAAATCGGTCTAGTCATTTCGGAAAATAACGACTTGAAAATTTGTATGAAATGCCGTTCAGCGTATGCGCTCTTAAGTCAGTAAGAGTCTGACACTCCCTTCCGCTCCGCCCACAGCGGAAGAAATCATTTGACGATTTCCCATCCATAAAAAAAGGTTGCGGACTTGTTAGAAAGAGTTACTGCGGCCTTTGAACGCAAAGGGTATTTGGAGGAACGCGGGCGGGTTTTAGTCAGTAAGAGTCTGACACTCCCTGTCGTTCTTAGCGCTCAAAGCTCTTTTGAATATCAAACCTGATTGTGACGTGTTCACGGACGAATGGAGCACCTTCTCTAAATGTCTAGTATTCTAAGATATTTCATTGTTAGTCAAAATATTTTTAAAAATTAAATATCTATACTAATATTATAAAGCTGAAGAGTTTGTTTGAACGCGCTAATCTCAGGAACTACTGGTTCGAATTGAAAAATTATTTTTGGGTTGAATAGACCATTTATCGAGGAAGGCTTTAGGCTATATATCATCACGCTTAAGCCAATAGGAGCGGAGCAGCGATAAAGAATGTTTTAAAATCGGGGATTCCACGGGGACGAAGTCGCGGGCAGCAGCTAGTTTATGATATGAGAGCAGTGGTGACCGAGTGGTAACGGCCCCGACTTACGTATTGTAAGTTGCGGGTTCAAACCCAGCCAGGCGCATTACTTTGTGTCATTAATTTCATCACCACTGCTCTCAAAACGGTGAAGGAAAACATCGTGAGGAAACCGGCATGTCCTAGAACGAAAAATCCGAAGACATGTGACATTCACCAACCCGCACTGGGCCCGCGTGCTAGATTACGGCCCATTCCCTCTCCTAGAGAGGAGGCCTGTGTCCCAGCCATGGTGCCAATACACGCGTCATGTTCGTGGACGGGCGCCGTCGGTTGAGCCTGGTGCCACTGACTTGTTTTAATCTTTATACCTACTTTGAATTGTTTTTATCGTTTCCTTTTTTTTCTTTGCATTGTCCTCACATATAGAAGCGACCAAGGATGTAACAAAAGTAATGTAATACAGAACATGATTTAAAAGAGTGTCCGTGGAGTTTCTTGCACGTTCTTCTCCATAGCTTAATTGAAATAAATGCTTTGAATCTTGAATCCAGCAGTGGGAACATTAAAAGGCTGATTATGCTTTACACTTAAATATTTAAAACAATTTCGTGTTCCAGATATGATTGCGCGCACTGCACTTCAAAGTTCTTGACTAGAGAGGCGCTTTTGGCTCATATTATGCAAGCACATCGTTTGTTGAGCCACACCTGCTCTCTTTGCAATATGGTGAGTTACTATTAATGACCTAAATATACATATTTAACACCAGGGGCCCAAGTCTGCTATTTTTATAAATGTGTCATTCCAACACGATCCCATTGTCATTTTGTTAAAAGTTCGTAATCTGCTAAATTCATAATGGTCGATCATTGGTCGGTCAATGGTCTCGTAATACTTATTGATAACCGAACTATTAAAAGAAATGACTGCACAATGACGTTCTAATTAGATGCAGATTACCGCATACGTCTATCATTCATTTGTCATTATGTACGAGATTACCATTCTTTCAATGGAGTGTCAGTGGTTGACCATTGGAAAGTCATAATGACGCTTTTATATTAGTAGATTACGAAACTTGTCAAAATCGACCATTATGAGATCAATGGCAGACCATTCTGACACTATTGTAATAGCAGACTTGGGGCCCAGAGAGCTTTGTCCCTAGTGTTACTTACTATTCTAATGAATAAAACGCGGATTGGAATTTAATTTCATACTTCCTCCCCGACTTTTGTCTAACGAGCCAGCCCGCGCCGCTGAGCCATTAGCGTTAAATCCCCTAAATAATAATAACTGACCCAGCCTGTCCCTTGCTGCCCTCCCTCAATGACCCCGTTAAGCCGAGGCCCGTATCCCACAGGGGAAGCCCTTAGCGAAGCGGTCATTTAGTTTTTAGCCCTGGCTGGGGGCCTTGAATTCATTTGAGGCCACCACAGGATTGCCCGGTTAAGCAGTAACCAGCCTTAGTGTGCTGAACTGCGAGGGGCCACGTAAAAAAAAATCATACTTATTTACGGTATCTGCCTTATAAGCGATACCTCTTAAGGGACCATTGAACTCATCACTATGAACAATTTCACTGTGGGACCTACACTGATCGAGAAAAAAATCGACCACCCCATACATTTCTGTGCGTATAACTCGACTAATTTAAAATTGATTGAGTCAGGTGTTACTTTGCGGAAATCCATTTTAAATTTGAAAATGAAAATAATATATCTAGTTTTAATTTCCGCGAGTATCACCGCCGCGACGTGTTGACTCGCCGACCGTTGAGTTGCGACCCAACAACAACTCAACGGTCGGCGAGTCAACACGTCCCCTGAGGATGCCTCTTGGAGAGGCGAAACACGTGTCGGTATTGGGTTGGGTTTTGCTTTGCCTTCCTGCATGTGCATAAAATCCTTGCATTTGCCTTGTAATCTTGCATGTGCATAATATAGCGGGCGGGAGGGAGGCAACCCACAAATAATCGCGGAAATTAAAACTAGATATATTATTTTCATTTTCAAATTTCGACAAAATTTACTGAACAGCTGATTTTATTTTAGCGCTTTCTGGGTCTTCCCAAACTATCACCCCCTGCAGTATGTCGAGCTATTTACTGGACGCCCTGTATTAAAATCATTTACGAAAACTATTAAGCCAGTTAAAAATGACCACTAATAAAGATAACAGTCTTATAAATAACTAGCTTCTGCTCGCAACTTCGTCCGGGTGGAATATTTACTTTACCCCCGATTTTGAAACTCTCAGCCCGATCGGTTTAAAATTGACAAAGTTTCATTCAAACTTTCATCCCCTATTTTATCCCCTTGGGGGTAGAATTAATCAAAATCCTTTCTTAGCGGATGCCTACGTCATAACATCTACCTGCATGCCAAATTTCAGCCCGATCCGTTCAGTGGTTTGGGCTGTGCGTTGATAGATCACTATGTCAGTCAGTCAGTCCCTTTTGAGTTATATACAGTGTGAAATCTTAATGGTTGTTTTCCCGCGGCAGGACGATTACCCATCAGTAGTACTATTGAAACACAAAGTTAAACTAAAAAATTTTTTTTTTTTTCAAGTCATTAAAAATGTGTTCGTAAACTCGAAAGAGCGAGAATCAATAGCAGTGCACTAGACATAACGTAGGTAGATACCTACATGAGAAGCACGTACCGCCGCGTACCTACATATCGCGCGATGCACTACTGTTGGTTCAAATCAAATCGCTTTCGAGTTTTGTTTATCACAATTGTTAATCTGCCATTTATGGAGTCTAATATTTTTTATATATATAAATCGATTGTATTACCGGTACAAACTCATTTCGCTTCGGGAAAACAACCATTAAAATTTCACACTGTATATATTTAGACATTGATGAAAATTTTTTACATCAAAATTACTAGGTTGAAGCGGTACGTTGCCACGGCTGAACGATTTGGATTACCGAGTTTGAACGAGAATGAGAGTTGGTCACACCTACTGAACGAATGTGAAACTGTTGATCACTCATGGACCCATTGATCTTCGCATGCCTTATGTAATTCAGCTTATATATATATATACATTTTAAGTTGCTCAGTTATTTGAATAAAGGTTTGTTTTTTTATTATTCTTATTTATTTTTTTTTTGAAAATTTGTCTCGCATAATTTCTGATTGTCAATCCTCGTATTCATGGTAATCATTTGTTTTATAAAAGGTTTAAAGATATTTATTCTGTAATAGCGAAAAAACAGTTTAATCAACGTGTTGCCGAATTGTTTTAATTATGTTGCTGGCAACACTGCTTTCGTTCGACAGGCGAAAACATCAGTTTAGCAACAACTGTTGAAGTGTGTGGACGTGTTTGATTCCAATTTATAAACTTGGTAGTAGTGTGGAGCAATGATAAAATAATGCAGTTAACAGAGTCACATCATGTGACAAAGTTTTCATGCAGATTGTCCCTTTTCATCAGAAATGCTGATCAACAGACAAAATAAAAAAGTCATTTATTCAAACTAGGCTAAGAGACAGCACTTTTTGAACGTCAAATTTTACATAAAGACAGTCCCCCAAAACGCCCACCCGTCACCACTTCCTAGTGTTTTAGCTGGGAAGAAGAAGTGGCGCAACAAACTCCCCAGCAACACATCTGTCTATTGCGTTTTAAGAACTTGAATTCATACAATAGTATGCAAAGTAATACATGACAAAGGTAGAAATTTTTTTTATCCAACATGGAAATCATATATCAATTCACTATAATTGCTCAGCAAATATTTAGCATGAATACGGGGCTACATTTGAACTAAAAATGTACATAAATATACAGGATGACTTTGAATAGATGCGACAAAATGAAATGGGAGCTTCAGTTACAGTAACATAGTAATTATAAACTGTTTTTTCTACAATCTAAATCGTTAAAAAAAGTTACGTGGTTGGCGTTTTAAAATGATCCATCGATGTTAACATCTTTATTTAAGTACGAATTATCGGTATTCCAGAAAAATAATTAATATGCAAAATAAATAAGAAAAATTAAAGTATCAAAAAATCTCGTCCAACTAATCGCAGTGCTCAATGATCGTTGTGGAGTACTCGCGTTATTAAACGTTGCCATTCATAGCGGTGATAAAAGTTCATTAATTTTACATTTGGTATGTTCTGAATTTTCTTGACAACACGTATTATTGTATATTTAAATATGTCGCATCTATTCAATTTCACCCTGTAGTATCACTTCAACCCCTCTTGGATTCATTCTCACAGAATTATATTGGCAATGATACGCATTGCTAACATGAATCCGTCGTGAAAAAGGGATAGTGCCAAATATCTTGTACATCACCCTTTCACAGCGGAAAATGATGACATTTGAGGCAGAACACTTTGTAGACCAAGAAAAAAAACATAACAATGTGTGGCACTTTTTTTTTGAGGCTTAATATATTGTATATACTATTTAGTTAAAGTAATTATATTTTGTATACTTCTTTTATTTTTGTTTTTTTTTTTCCTTTATAATTATAGTTTGCAGATCATAATTATACTTAATTTAATTGAAATGGTGGAGATTGTTAGGAAAATAATATATTCAAAATAAAAGTTGACTACTTTTGTAAGTCAACTTGAATGTTATAAAGGTGTATTTATCCCGATTGCAACAAACACGTTATAAAACTACAGGTCTATTTGTTCGTACCACAGTACATTATACAATATTTAATTTATTTCAAAGTGTCACTTAATATGGTCATAAAAATAGACTATAAAATGTCCGTTTTTCAGGGTTTTTTTGATCAAATTCGCCTGAACGATCACGTCCAGACGGAACATCCCGAAGAAATTCCAGCCAACCAGGTGATGGACAAAATATGCCAAATCTGCGGCCAAAGATTCTCTGTAAGTAACTATTTAATGTTCTAACAAAAAAAATAGGTACATGTAGCACTCGGGGACTGCCGCGGTAAAGCTAGGTCTTGCATAGCATTTTTTATCAACTTATGCAATTATACAGTGTGAAATTTTAATGGTTGTTTTCCCGAAGCGAAATGAGTTTGTATCGGTAATACAATCGATTTATATATATAAAAATATTAGACTCCATAAATGGCAGATTAACAATTGTGATAAACAAAACTCGAAAGCGACTTGAACCAACAGTAGTGCATTGCGCGATATGTAGGTACGCGGCGGTACGTGCGTCTCATGTAGGTATCTATCTACTTTATATCTAGTGCACTACTATTGATTCTCGCTCTTTCGAGCACTTTTCTTCTTTCTTTATGAACACTTTTTTAATGATTTGAAAAAAAAAAAAAACATTTATTTTTTTAGTTTAACTTGGTGTTTCGATAGTACTACTGATGGGTAATCGTCCTGCCGCGGGAAAACAACCATTAAGATTTCACACTGTATATTTAGTACTCTGCGTCATTGTGATATGGTCTCGATTCGTTCACCTGGGTTACTGTACTAATGTAAATCACATACGTTTCACTTAACTTTGTCCCACCGATTGTTTCCGAACGCAGACGTTCGGGTCGGCTCGGTGACGGCGACATAATAGCTCAGTAACGAAGCGACCATTTTAAAAAGGCGGGGCCTCATCGAATGACGTAGCTGTGTTAGGTTATTTTTGTTACGGAATTTATGGATTCGGTTGCCACGCTCAAGGCCCGCGATAGAAGCTATACAATAGCTTAAAAATCAATTGTCCATACATTTATTTATTAGCAGCGCCTCGTCAAACTTGTATGCGAAATTTCATCTCAATCAGTAGACTGTTACTAAATTTTCTTATATTTTGACTGTTTAGTATGTATGTATCTACAGTCAGACAATAAAATAATATCTTGACGTATCGGTCATTTGCTACAAGTTCGACATATCTCAAAATTGATTATTTTTTAGTTATTAATACATATATGTTAGAAAATTGCGATCCGTTTTCTGTGAAAACGTAATTTCTTGGATAATATTTGTCCTCTCTCTTACTATATAGCTTAGAGGAATAGGATAGTTAACTAAAAAAATCCAATTAGCCCGGCAGATAGATTTCCAAAAAATATTGGACACATATTTTTTCTTTTTTCACGTAAACAAAAAATTAAGACGATACAGTAAGTTGAAAACTCGTGTGACGTCACTACTCGCTACAATTTTTACCGAGCCGTGACGTCACACGCCCCCACTCCTTATCTTTGATGCGTTGTATCTTCGTGAGTTTTTATAGATTTGATAAAGGGAAAAATTCGTGTCCAATATTTTTCTATAATCTAACTGAAGGACTAAACATAGTCATATATTTTTTACTCAGGAAACATCCCTATTACGGTTTTACATACAACGTCACAAACTCACAAACGTTACCTCTTTATAATATTAGTATAGATATAGTTAGTACACCTAAGACTACTACAGTACTGTATTTTCTTTTCTCTCTAAAACCCATCCAAAGGTTGTCTTGAAAAGATCGCTTTTAGCGATAAGGCCGCCCATTGTGTCACCCTATGTAATGTTTTCTTCATCTATATTTTCTGTAAATTATATGGTGTACATAATAAAGAGTATTCTATTCTATTCTTTTCCACTTCATAATATCAGTGTATTTATTTATTCTTCAACAAAATTACATTTGTGTCGAACAGTGGTTTTAACACTAAATGTCGCAACAATTTAAATCTTCGTTATAAAGCCGGGAACAAAAACAAACATTATATTCCACATTGGTCCCAACATTCTTAGTACCTATTAATTATAATAATCTAACAAAATATAATTCAAAAATAAATTCAATTCTAAGAAATATGTATATTATTATGTCAATAAAATTCATTATAAAATAAATATCAATAACCTTAATAACCAAATATATGTCAATACATTTGATAATGAAGGCTGTAGATTGTAAAATAAATCCTTACTAATATTATAAATGTGAAAGCGTGGATGTTTGTTACGCTTTCACGCAAAAACTACTTGACGAATCATCATGAAACTTTGTACACATATTCTGAGAGGTACTAGAAGTAACATAGGATACCTTTTTATCCCGGGATTATGTTCCCTTGGGATAATTTCCGACATTCACGCGGGCAGCGTGTAAAATACAATTTGAAAATACATTGTTACTGTGACCCCACTAATGTATTTCCGTTTCCCCACAGGCCCGAAGCGCACTACTGGACCACATGAGATCGCACACGGCCGAAAAGCCTTACCAATGTAAGACGTGTGAGAAGCGTTTCGCTGTCGAACCTCTGCTTAAGAAACATATTCAACGCATGCACCAATAAGATGATAATAGAAGGACGAATATAGGCCAGCTATTAAAAAAAGAAATAAAAAATTAAGGACGAATACAGGCCAGCTATTCAAGAAAGAAATACAAAATTAAGGACGAATTCAGGCCATCTATTCAAGAAAGAAATAAAACTTTAAGGACGAATACAAGCCAGCTATTAAAGTAAGAAATACAAATTTAAGGACGAATTCAGGCCAAGCTATTCAAGAAAGAAATAAAAAAATAAGGACGAATACAGGCCATCTATTCAAGAAAGAAATAAAAATATAAGGACGAATACAGGCCAACTATTAAAAAATAATGGAATATTGAAAGACGCGTACAATTCAAATTATAAGTCATGGTGGATTGAAAGAAAAACACTAAGGGTTATGGTATCGCAGTGTCCACCAATGTTTTCGACTTGATAATGCCGCTGGTGTTTTTCTAGCCAAAGAATCGGTATTCATGATTCTTGGCTTCAGTTTTTTTTTCTATTGAAAGCGATGTGGATAATTTTTTTTATGTCCCACAATTTATAATTATATAGGTAGGTATATTAGCTTCATAAGCTGTAAAATTAGAAGTTTTTAATCGAAAACAAAAAGCAAAATGGTTGTCAAAATATACGTGGGATATATATTAGTAGTTCTTAGTACCTAATTGATGTGTACTTAGTAAACACGTTTTATGCTTAGGGGCCGTTCAAGTATTACGTAAGCAGATTTTTTAACATTTTTAACCGCCCCCTCCCCCTCGTCAGCAAAAGTAAGCAAAGCTTTTACCCCCCCCCCCTCATGTGTACGTAAGCATTTATACAGGGTTATTTGTAAAACACCTACAACCTCTTAAGAGGTCATTGTACTCATCATTATGAACAACTTTTACTATGGGACCAAACCTGAAATCGCAAAAAAAAACGGCTGTTCCGTACATTTATGTCCGCATAACTCATCAAAATGTAGGGTACAGCTGATTTTTTTTTCGCGATTTCAGGTTTGGTCCCATAGTAAAAGTTGTTCATAATGATGAATGACCTCTTAAGAGGTTTTTGGTGTTTTACAAAAAACCCTGTATAAGTATGTATTTTTGAATCCGTTCTGGTTTCCTTATTGGTTGATGATATGGCAATTAAAAAGTCTAGAAATAAGGAATTTATAGTCTATAAAGAAATTAACCTATTGTGGTTCGCTATTAGGGCGATGATAACCCAGTGGGACCGCGCCGGGCCATATGATGATCCCAGATCCCATATGCCAAATGAAATATTGCTGACGTAATCACCTCTCGGATCCCCCCATCCCCCATGTCATCAAAAATAAGCAAATCAAAGACCCCCCGCCCCCCTTTAGTGCTTACGTAATACATGAATGGCCCCTTATTGTAAGTAGCTTTATGAAAATGGGCGGATTTATTTTTTAGATGTTTTTTTTATTAAGAATGACATATCTTTCTATATCATGGAAATTGAGTGAGACGCTTTTTAATTGCGTGACCTGTAAAGGAGGTCATGTTTAAGTAATATAAAAAAAACTGACAATTTCTTGATGTTAAAAACATGATGATGTTCAGAAATTTTCTGGACGTAAGTCTTAAGTAAGAAGTCTTCTGGGTAAAGTAAAGAAGGGAATCGTAATGTTCAGAAGATGTTAGTAAAATAGGGAAAAGTGATAAAAACACCTGAGAGGACTGATATACAATACTTTTGGCGTAATTGTAAAAGAATATTTCTCATTTTAAGTGTGATTGATGTGTTCAAATATTGAACAATAAAAAAAATGTTAAGTACGTATAAAAACATATGAGGTGCTTGAGTAGCTATGTACAGCTTGTTCTAGAAATTCGTGGTCATATTTAAGAGTGGTTTTCGGTCATCATAATATCAGCCCGCAGATGCCCACTGCTGGACATAGGCCGTAAAATTGTGTCTTCTTGAAGACATAAACATTGCTTAGTGGTCTTATTTAAAACTAGCAGCGCCCCGCAGTTTTCCCCGTGTAGTTCCGGTTCCCGTGGGAATATGGGGATTAAATATACCCTATGTTACTCAGGGTGAATGTAGCTTTCTAATGGAGAAAGAATTTTTGAAATCGTTCCAGTAGTTTTTGAGTTTATTCGTTACATAAAAAATTAAAAATCTTTCCTCTTTATAATATTAGTATAGATAAGACCAAAAAGGTCCTAGAAATGGAATTTGTACTTTGTCTTTCAAGACATAGAGTTGGTTGATCTTAAATTTGATAACTCTCGAATTCAGAATTCGAATAAAAAAGGTAGCTATATTTTTTTGGCATTAGTCGTTAATGTGGCTCTTTAATTACTACTATCGAATGTAAAATTAAAAATGAAAATATCAAGCGTTGTCTTTTGTCCACAAATTGCAAACCAAGAAATGTCATATGTCAAGGGGCCATCCATATATTACGTCACGCGTTAAGGGGGAGGGAGGGGGTCGACGAAGTGTGACATTTTATGACAAGGCGGTGGGAGGGGTCCTGTATTTCGTGACGTCACATTTCGAAATCTATTGTAATTTAAGTGTTGAAGTAAAACACGAACAAAATTGTAAAATATATGACGTTACACTAGGGAGTCTCACAAATTTGACCAGGTGGTCTATTATGACGTCTTAAATCCATCATGATTTCTGTGTCAGAGAGAGACGGAGTTACACAAGACGAATAGCACTATCTCTTTCCCTCACACGAATCATGATGGCATTGGCACTTCGTAATACGGCCACAGCTGTAGACAAGGAGGGGGGGGAGGGGGGGGGGTCAAAAATTATGTAATTCGTGTGACATAATTTATGGATGGCCCCCAAGCACCTAATTTTAAAATAGGTAAGTATTTAACGTATTTTGAAGTGTTGAAATTATTGAATAATAAATGTTTGTTCCTAGTATGTAAAATTGACATCGCTTGTATAAACTAAAAATGAGTAAATAATCATGCCGTTGTTGTATAAATATTACTCTTAGTATAGGGGCAACTTGTCCTGTCTTTGTTGCGCCCGAAATAAGTGTAAGCATCTACATTTCACTAAGATTAATTATTCTGATATTGATGTTATTATATGTATTTTTAACAATAATGATTATGTATAATGTTTCTGATGAAAATGCATGTAAACATGTATAGCGATGTATATATATACCGGTGTGTATTTCTTGTATGTTTTGTTTATATTTTTTATTGTTTTTGGCAACGGTTACCGAAGCGTCTAGTCTCCGTGTGTTGTAGTATTTTATTGTAAGCTTAGTTAATTCTATGCCCATATTCCAAAACGTAAACTTCAAGTACAAGTCCAAGTTGTCGTGAAGTTTTCGTGTGGAATTGTACCACATGAGCACGTCTAATTGAGGTTGTAAATTGAGGTCTCATGCTCATAGCAGTGGTGGCCGAGTGGTAACGGCCTCGACTTACGAATTGTAATTCGCGGGTCCAGACCCAGCCAGGCGCGCATTACTTTGTGTAATTAATTTCATCACCACTGCTCTCAAAAGGGTGAAGGAAAACATCGTGAGGAAAACGGCATGTCCTAGAACCAAAAATTCGAAGACATGTGACATTCACCAGCCCGCACTGAGCCCGCGTGCTGGATTACGGCCCACTCCCTCTCCTAGAGAGGAGGCCTGTGTCCCAGCAGTGGGAACATTAAAAGGCTGATTATGCTATGCTTTATTTATGCTCGAGATATGAGTTTTAGCCGAATAAGTTCGTTTTCGCATTTGTTTGATTTTGAGCATGAACATTTTGACATATGACGAGCTTAATTGACAGTTCGATGCTCAGTTCGAGTTGAATTGAAGTTTACGTTTTGGTATATGGGCGTCACTCTCTTACGGGTTTGACACCCGTTTTCCGCCTATTAGTTGTCCCAGATATTTTTGTAATCGTTATGGCCGTTAAATAGTTTATTATTTTTATACGTCTTAGACATTTCTTGATACTTTGGGGCTCGGGACCTTCGGAAGGTATACGAGGAGCCTAAGGCAACTCCAAATTATATTTTTTATTTATTTTCAGCCTGTTCTGTTCCACTGCAGAGTCAAAGACCTTCCATTTCTTTACGAAAATAATATGACTTTGAATTAAACGAGGTCGAATTACTATTTGTAAATCAAACACAATCAAACTTTTTCTTTGTGGCCTTTATTTTTTACTGTAGTGACACAAATTAAAAAAAAAAGTCAAACTTTATCGTATCGTAATTTCTAAGAACCAAATTTAAAAAAGGAATCTAATCCGAATTTATGTTTCGTTCGTCCCCTAATCTTAACATTTTGTCCACATTTAGGATATAATTTTATAAAGATATATTTCGTCTACTACATGTCTATTACCTATAATATTTCAGGTACTGAATAGTGAATAGTATTAAAAGTATCTTAACTTTCTGTGTAAATAAATGTGATTGATAATATGAGCTTTTGAATAACGCTCAAAATATTTAATGTGTTACATTGATGATACTATTTGGTTAGGTACCTACCTATATCATAGGTACTGTAGGCGCTCCACAGCCAAAGCAACTTGTGAGTTGCGGCAACAGGCAACTTACAATTTACTAATACTTGAAGGGTACAGGAAAAGAAGGGGCTCATTGCCAATTTTTAAATTTTGAATTAACTATGCCGTTCGGTGCGTTTTTATACGGCCAATCAGACCACATTATTCAAAAAATGGTAAAAGGAGCTGATTTCACGTAAAGCCCATGTAAAAAAATCTGAGTTTAGAATAAAACGCGCTCATTACATACCAAACCAAGTAAAAAGGCGCCCATTGTCTATTGAACAGTGTTAAAACGCGCCCATTGCAGCGGTTGTATTAGAGAACGCGCTCATTATCGGCCATTTTGAATTTGTTGTCATATAAGTGACAGCTGTCAGATAAGCTTTCTTGCAGAAATTTTACGACTCGTACGTTGTTATTTCAAAATGGATATTAATACTTAGTGATAATGAAGAAAACTGTGTTTATAAGACTACAAAAAAAAGGAAATCACATGGTCGAATAGCTGAAGTATTGAAAAAGTTAAGATTATCAAGTCATGAAGCCGGTCCAGCATGTAGCTGCAGATTGGGATGTTTCGATAAAGTTACTAAGCAAGCAAGAACACAAATTCTCCAGAATTTTAATTTACTGTCGTCACATGATGCCCAAAATAGCTATTTAAGTGGATTAATCTCTGTTCTTCCAGTCAAAAGGCCTTCAAAGAATGAAAGTGCATTACATTACGACGCTGTGTACAAGTACAGAGTACTTGCTATGATTGATTCGGAAATAAAAGAAATAACTAAATGCAAAAAGGCATTTATGTCCATACATGGAATTACTAGAAAAAAAATTCAATACTTAGTAGCAAGTTTGAAAAAAAATGGATGTGCTCCGATTGATAAGAGAGGAAAGCATAATTCTCATAAACAGCTCAATGATGAAGTTAAAAGTTTGATTAGAGGGCATATTAATTCATTTAAAGGTAGTGTATCTTTTTATAAACTATTTACTGTGATAGTCTTCTACATATTTTTTTATAAATTAATATTATTATGATAACACACAACATTTATATTGTCTGTTCTAGGTCGTTCCAGTCATTACAGTCTTCATGATTCAAGCAAAACATATTTGTCAGAAGATTTAAATGTTAAAAAAATGCATAAAATGTTCCTTCAAGATAATGAAAGTGTATCGGTATCCTATGAGACTTATAGAAATATTTTTTGCAATGATTTTAACATTGCTTTCGGCTACCCCCGGACAGATACATGTAGCATTTGTGACGAGTTTATTGCAAAAACAAAAGCATTGGAGGCTGAGAAGAATACAGGCACTGAAACTCTTGCCAGATCCACATTGGATCGATCAAATTATGAATCTGTTTAATCAAAACAAGTTACATAAGCTACAAGCAGGTACTTTTTATAGCCGAAAACGGATGGCTAGGTTGCAAAGTAGAGAAGCCAGCAGCTCAATGGAGGCAATATGCTTTGACTACGGCAAAAATCTTTGTGCACCTAACATACAAACAAACAATACTTACTATAAGCGACAGCTGTCAGTGTATGCTTTCAATGTGCATGTGTTATCTTCATCAGAAAGCATATTTTATCTCTATCCAGAAACAGAAGGTAAAAAAGGGAGTGATGATGTATGCTCACTTGTCCATAACTTTGTCTATAACTACATGAAGCCTACTACGACTCACCTTCAAATATTTTGTGACTCGTGCGGAGGGCAAAACAAGAATTTCACAATGTTTCGCTTTTTACATCACCTAGTACACATTGAAAAAAAGCTTGAAAAAGTTACTGTGACATTTCCAGTCAGGGGCCATTCATACATGGAGTGTGATAAAAACATGGGTTTGGTGAAATCTAAAACACGAGCAGAACTTCCACAAGAATGGACAGAAATTTTTAAAAATGCCCGCTCCAAGCCCAGTCCGTTTAAAGTCGTAGAGGTGGAGTCTTATTTTAGATCATGGACTCAGCATTTGGACTCAATTTATGCTAAAAAGTCGTCTTTTCCGTCAAGGCCAATAAAAGTTCTGAAAATTGAAAAGTCTACTCCTAAAATAGGCTTCCGCTCGACTTATAATGGTCCTTGGGAATCTGCATGCATTAGCGGAAGGAAGAAGAAAACCAGTGCGGGCAACATTGTACAAAATAATGAATTCGTTTTGCCTGGGAGTTTGTACACAGAGAAGTTACCAATTTCTCAAGAAAAATACAGTGATCTTCAGCACTTGAAAAAATTTTGTTCTCCTGAAAGCATCTTGTTTTATACAAATTTAACCCATAATTAAAATGTCATGCTAAAATTAAAATCTGTTTTATTTCATTACTCAAACAATACAGTAAACAGGAAAAACAGAAATACATCAGACACTGTTTATCATCACCATTTCAGTTGCAATATGCAAAAAGGAGCTCATTGCGACAATGAGCACCTTCTTTCCAGTTACATTTGGGACTTTGACAATAAAATATCAAACTGTTATTTGTTTACTAAATTAATGTTAAAAAACATTAACCTATGGTGTTAAATGTACACTGTCCCTTGTATAAATAGGTAAATATGAAATTCTAAGTAATTTGTAATTGTTAATTAAGAGATTTTAGGTTTAATTACTTGATTACTCAAAACAATGAGAATGTTAATGAGCCCCTTCTTTTCCTGTGCCCTTCACTTAAGAATAAACGTGAGCAAAGTGACGCGGCGTGTGGTTGTATAAGTCTTAAATTAATTGTAAGTCAATTATAATACTGTCATTTCAAACATTTTGCCAATTGTTATTGGTATAAGGTTCAATTTGCTTTGTATGGGATTCAAAATGAAAAGGACGCGTGTTCTGCTAAAAATGTATTGAGCGAAGAGTTTGTTCAAAGAACTGCTTATGAAATATTATATATCTATATGATTTATACATAGCTATTACTAAGTACGTATAACCGTTGAAAGCAATACGTTAAAACATCAATCTTGAACCAAACTTAGTAGGGTTCTTTATCTTTTGACGGCGGCCAAAGATTGTGCTGACAGCTGAATCAGCTTCCACTTCGGCCAGAAATCTATATTCGGTTGTACACTAGGTTCCTGTAGGCCCTACCATGACGTCTTAAATCCATCATGCTTCCTGTGTCAGAGAGAGATGCAGTTACACAGGACGAATAGCACTATCCCTTTTCCACACAGATATCATGATAGCATTGGCACTTCGTGGTACGGCCCTGGTCTCTGCAACCTTCAACCACAATCTGACAACTATATTCGCTCTGCTTTCGTCTTGTCCACGCATGGTTTTGCTCAACTGGAAACTTTAACAAAGTTGCTAAAGGCGTCAACTAAAGTTGCTCTGTTCATGGAGCGCCATACGGCCTAAAGCGATGTTCTCGCGTTAATTAACATGTATTCCACTATATTAATGTTATTGTATTTTTCTGAGGCAAAGTCTGACATATAAAAAGCATGCCTAAAAGGGGGAAATAATGAAAAATTTAATTTTTCGGCTCTCGTTTTTCAATGGGAATATGTATAATTATGAAAATGTGCGTATTCAGAGGCATTAGACAAATTCTCATTCTGTTTAGCGAATGCGATTGTCGGAATGCCAAAATATAAGGGTTTGTTCACGTGACATTTCGACAGCGCTGTCAATGTCATTCATTTTTGACGTTTGACAATCACCTTCGCCACACTAACTGCTGTCAGAATGACAAGTCTAGAGCCTCAGGCCCTATTGGTAACTGTGATGTATATGTCCGGCGCAGTCTGATATTAAATGTATTAAATGTCTTTTGAAATAAAACTATTGATGTCGTAGTAATTATATTGTTTTATTCCAAGCTTTTTCACCTCAAATCGTAAGTGTGATGAAATATTTGACGGTTTCTGAAAGCGTCATAAACAGTCCGACATCATCATATCAACCTAAAAATTACATTTTCTGAAAATATATCGGATATCGTAATCAATTATATTTCAATGTTAGAGAGGTCAATTCTGTACATTGAATATATATTCAAAATTAATATTGGACGATGACTGGTGGTCGATACTGATGCCAAAAATGCAATCACTAAATTTTTTGTCTGTCTGTCTGTCTGTATGTGCACGCATGGGTCAAAAACTACTGAAGGGATTTTAACCAAACTTGGTACGATTGTAGTCTATACTCCTGGGCAGGTTATAGGCATAACCTAACATAACGCTAAAACACATAGAGCAAGTCGGATGAAAATGCGCATACGTTGATCGTACACAAAAATTATGTATTAAAAAGATGATGGTCTTCAAAAGATGTACAAAAAAGTCCTTCATAGTATATGTCTATATTTTATAAATTAGCCACAATAACGTGTTTAAGCATCAATGAAAAATGTTACAAAAACGTTTTTTTTTTCTCTCTTATGTGACGCAGACGTAGTTCCGCGAACAGCTAGTTTTTAATAATTTCTAAGCGCCCTATCAAACAGAAAGAGCTTTTCGAGCTTTTGAAATTTTTAGATAGTTCGTAACATTTTCAGAAAATTGGAGACTTGTTAGATGGTTGCGACAGTATCAGATAGTCGAGGACTTGTCAGATAGTTGCGACAACGTCAGAGAGTTGGAGACTTGTTAAATAGTTGCTACAATACCAGATTTAGTTGGAGACTTATCAGATAGTAGCGATGTCAGAAAGTTGCGACAATTTCAGATAGTTAGAGTTGCACGAACCCTTAGGCATGGGTAATTAAAAAAAAAAAAACTGGATAAGTGCCGACGAGCAGCTCCAATGACGTTTTATCAAATGTACAGGCAAAGGTCGCCATCCTATTCTTCCAGCTGGTAAGCGCTTTATGAGGTCTTGTTTATACACATTTTGTTTATTTTACTTACGTTTGCTAACTAAATATTCCTTTAGTAACAATTATTCCATGAATGCACTTTTATTTTCGAGATCAACGAGTAACATTTGTGTCAATAATAAATGGAATAACGATTTAATAATGTGCTTGCGCTTGCATTAATAATAAACAAAATTATCTTTTGTTTAATTGTTTCTAAGGTATTCATTGTTACTTAATCAATGGGTTTTCTTTTGTTTTTGAATAAGAATAGAACTGACAGGGTGTTAAGTGATTAATTTTATTTACTTAGAAATAATATAACGCCTGTATTTTCTAGCGGGGTAGGCAGATGTACATAGGGTACTAAAGCTACAATTATTTGGAGCCTGTTATGTGTTTGAAGTGGTGGCTAATTCGGGATGGTTCGTGGTCGTTCGTGGATTGGTAACCGTTCATACCGAGACTCCCCCTTGCCTCAAAAAGCACGTTAAGCCGTTGGTCCAGGCTTTTATTTGTAGATCTTCGGCAGTCGTTAGTTGATAGTCAGAAGTCAGATAATCTGATAGGTATCAGTATTGCCAAGAAGTATGGGCGAACCCAGGGGGGGGGAGGAGGGGGGTTGTGGGAAGCCAGCTGCCCCCCCCCCTGGAAATCTTGCAGAAAATGTATGAACTTGCCTAATCACTAATCGGAGTGTAAATGGGTATGCTAACTTTTGAATAAACCGCGCAGTAAACATTGCAATTGTCATAAAAAACTAATTAAATAATTTAAATAAAATAAAAATGCATATTCAAAATTTACTTTTATGTATTTAACTACCTATAAAGCAGGATCATTTGTGGCTGTTTGTACTACACACTACATATAGGAGGCGCGTCGTGTTCCACGCGCGCCTCAAAGAGCCGTCAGCAACGAAGATGGGGCCCCATAGGGTCAGTGCCTAATAGGGTTGCAGAATTAGTTCGAAAGAGTCACCGCTGAAAAGAGCGCGGCGGGCATTAGAAGGAACACGGATAGGTTTTAGTTAGTAAGAGTCTGACACTCCCTTCCGCTCCGCCCAGAGCGGGAGAAGTCATTTGATGATTTCCCACCCATAAAGAAAAGCCATTCACCTAGAAACTGCAACTCCAAACAAAAGAAAACACTAGGTATTCAATACAGACTTATTTACCTTACGCCACCCTTCAAAAAAACTCCCAATAAATCAAACGTAGTACATTTATCAAAGTTGTTTGTTCAAATGTTCTTGATTTCTATGGATCGATAGAAAATTTTGCATATAAATACTGCGAGGAGGTAGCCTGATCATCAGTGTGGGGTTCAAGTCTTCAGCTGGGATGGGTGCCATCAAGATTCTCGTGTGCGTCTTTGCCCTCAACGTAAGTAAATATTCTTTTTTTTTCGTCACATTTTTCTACTATATACATTCTAAGAGTTAGAGAGAGCTAGTTATGAATTCTTTTTACACGACTGCCCAAAAAAGGAGTGTTAAGTTTTCAGGGTTCGTATGTGTGTATGTTTGTGAGTTTCGTTATTCCACCATAACTTCTAAACGGTTTAACCGATATCGATGTATCTGGTATGGTTAGAAGCGTTGAGTTATCCTGGGTATAATAAATTAGGGGGGCCATGGTTCATAAATAAAAAACCAAAATATTTTGTTTACATGAAAATTAGACTACGTATAGATACTGTCATCGTCTAAAGCTCGCTTAGTACATAGAAAAAAATATATAAAATCAAGCTAGATAATAATCTTTTCATTGCAGTCAGTCGGGGGACGATTCTTTTTTATCATGTTACATTTACTCTTCTTGAAATCTGTACACACCTATAATAAAATTGTAAATGATCGATGTCTGTATATCGAAGATTTTTAAAAACAAAAAAAAAAAAACAACAACAGAAGCAGAAAAAAAAACACTTTTTAGATTTTTTTTCCGTCTTTTTACCTGTATGTTTGTACGGGCATCACGCCAAAACTACTGCATGGATTTGAACGCAGTTTTCACCGCTCTACTGCTAGATGATTTACTTAAAATATAAGCTACAATTTATCACTTAGAAATACTAGATTCTAAGTACCACGCGTACAAAGTCGCAAAAGCTAGTCTCCTTTAAAAAGAAGACAAGGTAGATGATGATGACTTTAACGGCCGAACCCAATAACCGATCTATCACATACTGGAGACAGAAAAACAAATGAAACAACAGAAAACCTATATGATTTTTCTGTTGTTTCATTTGTTTTGCTATCTAGACTGTACATAGGATACTGTGAAATTTATGTTACTGTTACAGTAAGACTTGTTTTCAATCAAGTTTCTTTTGTATTGTTTCAGATCCTCAATGCAAATGCTTCGAACTGTAAGTCATCTGAATGAGTTCGCTATTCTTAGTGTCCTAACTTGCCCTATTCGCGGGAAGCTTGGACCAGATTCCCCG
This sequence comes from Hecatera dysodea, assembly GCA_905332915.2. Taxonomy (NCBI): domain Eukaryota; kingdom Metazoa; phylum Arthropoda; class Insecta; order Lepidoptera; family Noctuidae; genus Hecatera; species Hecatera dysodea. The sequence continues at coordinate 4,345,903 of HG995317.1, read as the reverse complement.
AACTCGTCAATTCCTATTTTCAAATACACCATTTAAAAATTTTAAAAATCTGTTAATTTTAGTTATGCGCTCAAAGTGGTATGGTACCAAAATCAACATTTCGAAGAACCAAAAATTCGACAAAGTTTCATCCAAAAACCCGACGTTTCCTCTCATAGAGAGGAGTACGTACAGCTATCTGGGAATGATTATGTTAAATTACATGTTATTCCAGAACCTTTTTAAACCTTTCTGGAAGGTTCTAGAGAAGTGGCCATGTATCAAAAGACTAAGTGTCGGAAAACCTCTCAGAAGGTAGACCGAAGACGCTATTGCGCAGTGGCTGATGCCTGTGGATGGTGAGCGTGGGTGGCTCGCCGTCCGATAGCAACCAAGCCCGAGTCGACAGCGCGTCATGTTCCACGCGCGCCTCAAAGAGCCGTCAGCAACGAAGACGGGGCCCCATAGGGTCAGTGCCTGCTAGGGCTTCGAAAGAGTCACCGCGGCCCTGGAATGCGAAGGGCACAAGAAGGATCACGGGTGGGTTATAGTCAGTAAGAGTCTGACACTCCCTTCCACTCCGCCTAGAGCGGGAGAAGTCATTTGATGATTTCCCATCCAAAAAAAAACCTATTTAAAAGTTGTTGTTGTTGATGATATTGATGTATTTTGTTCTTTAGCTCCACGACCAAAACCAGAGATTCACGAAGCTACTGAGAATAGAGACTACAGCAGAGACAATGAAGTCTACAAATCAGAAGTCAACGACATGCATGGTCGCAGTAAATTTTCGTCAGTGCGTGATCGAGAGAATTACGACCAGCTGAACACCGTGCGGAATTCTAACGCCCTGGCCACAGAGAGGAGTGTGTATGCGAAAGGTAAGACTACTATCTAAATATATATAACTCAAAAGTGACTGACTGACATAGTGATCTATCAACGCACAACCCAAACCACTGAACGGATCGGGCTGAAATTTGGCATGCAGGTAGATATTATGACGTAGGCATACGCTAAGAAAGGATTTTTGAAAATTCGTCCCCTAAAGGGGTGAAAAAGGGGTTAACATTTTGTATGGAACTCCACGCGAACGAAGTCGCGGGCATAAGCTAGTAATATAATATGTTGATAGTACAGTTAAAAAGGGCTTATGTTTAACTTACCACCAGATATAGTAACATATAACAGACAAAAATAGTAAATGATCACCAAAATTAAACCCGCATTTTAAGACGCGTCCCCGAGCAAAACGCAGCGGTAGCCGTTTTTTGTGTAGTTTTTAGGAGCCATCTTCTCATTATCCATTAGAAATATCAACAAATAAAAAATACATTAAATTTCTACATAATCTTGACTCCAAAATGGTAGTTTTAATTTTTTATTTTTAAGTCGCAATGTTTAATTATAGAGCCGCAACGAAACGACAGAAATGAGAAATAATTATTTTTAAAATGCATCTCCTCGTAAAGTAACTATTATTTTGGTTTGCTACTTAAAGTAATGGATAAGTAATTTAATAATAAACATTTTGGTAGTTTTATTTTTTATTTAACTCGAAAATTTGATTTTATATAGATTTTACTATAAAATCTGAGCGTAATCGCTACGAATCTTGCGGGTGCGGCGAAGAGGGAATGAATGCTCAAGGTTATTTGGTCCGGGTAGCGCCTTAATGTAAAATTATAACCAAAGTTTTAACATCTCGCTATCCATATTTAAGCAAAATGACTCCAAATAAATCATTGATAACCCAAAAGTAGTAAATGATCACTAAAATTAAAACAGCACTTTAATGTAAAATCGACTTTTAGTAACCTAACCTCAAAACACTCAAAAGTGGCTTAAAAGCTTAAAAAGCGTGACGGGTTTCAAAAGGGTTTAAAAAAAAAATCCGAGTCGGGGTGCCCCATGTCCCGAGCTCGTTTCGTTCGCTGTTACATCCTAAGTTCTCCTTGTAACAATAGTACTGCGCATTCATTTGCTTGCTAAAATTTGGTGATCATTTACCACATTTGGTGTTCGAATACAATTTGAAGTGCAGCCATGACTAAAATAGCTATTACTATTGTAATTTTAGACTTTAATTTTCTGGTGTCAAGTATATATTTTTAGTAAAAGAACTAAGTATCAAAGCATTTTATGGTGATCATTATATTTAACCCCGTTAAAAAGTACAAAGTTTACCACACGTAACATGTAGGTAGAATCTAGAACAGTTCTTACGTTTAAGCGTTTTCGCCATACCTTTTATTGGAAGGAGCTCGTGGTTACATTCTAACAACAGCACGGTTTAAGGTTCGAGGTTAAGCATCACTTGACTCGATAGGTCCATAGCACCAAGACCATTTTCACATATCGAGATTCTTTCGTGCCTCGGAAAGCGCGTTTAACCGTTGCTCCCGGCTGTTATTTGAAGATCTTTGACAGTCGTTACGGATAAGTCAGAAGCCAGAAAATCAGGAACTTGTATTGCCAAGGGTTATTGTGTAATTTCGGTTCAGGATATGCAGTCTTAGTAGTTCAGGTTAGCTTCCAGTCATGGAGATGACTTGAAGCTAACCCCAGCACAGTTGGGGAAAAGGTTAGGAAGCTCGATTGAGACGTTTCATCTAATCTATACTAATATTATAAAGCTGAAGAGTTTGTTTGTTTGGTTGTTTGTTTGTTTGAACGCGCTAATCTCAGGAACTATTGATCCGATTTGAAAAATCTTTCAGTGTTAGATAGCCCATTTATCGAGGAAGGCTTTAGGCTATATATCATCACGCTTAAGCCAATAGGAGCGGAGCAGCGATAAAGAATATTTTAAAATCGGGGATTCCACGAGGACGAAGTCGCGGGCAGCAGCTAGTCTATACTAATATTAATTCTATACTAATAAAGCTGAAGAGTTTGTTTGTTTGTTTGAACGCGCTAATCTCAGGAACTACTGGTCCGATTTGAAAAATCTTTCAGTGTTAGATAGCCCATTTATCGAGGAAGGCTATAGGCTATATATCATCACGCTAAGACCAATAGGAGGGGAGCAGTCATGAAAAATGTGACACAAACAAAGTTGTACGGACAGCTAGTTTTCTATAATTTGGCCCATAAAAACCTAGTTTTTCTCTTCAAGTATTTGATTTTGAAAATTAATTTAAATTTGCTGTATAAGTAACTAGCAGCGCCCCGTGGATTCACCCGCGTTGTTCCCGTTCCCGAGGCAATACGGGGATAAAATATAGCCTTTGACACTCCACAGTAACGTAGCTTTCTATTGGTGAATTAATTTTGAAAATCTGTTCGGTAGATCCAGAGATTACTCCTTACAACGTCACAAACTCACAAACGTTACCTCTATAGAATATTAGTATAGATAAAACATAGTAACAAATTAGAGTCACGCCTCAAGACGAATCGTTCGTGGTGCAAGTAATTCCAACTCATCATGTTGAGACCTTCCTCCAGGAAGAGTTTTGGCCGAAGTTTGTCATGTATCGGCTATTCTGCGGAAACGTATGCGACACCATGACGCTCTCACTTCATGTACAATAGTTTATTAATATTTTTGTGGTTTTTATTAATATGTATGATAGTGTGTAAGGTTGATATATGTTACAGGTCTTTCCTACCTAAAATAAATCATAATTATACAGTATGTTAACTAACAGAGGGCGTTCCCGTTAACCCGCAATAGTGTAGCATCCGTATATGATAAAAAAAAAATATTACCATTCGAAAACAAAATGTTTTTATATTTTTTTAATATTAAAATATTCACTAAAATTTTTAAATTGATGCGTTAAAGAAACACTCTGTAAACGCGTACTTGCCGGTTTGGGCATTGCTACTACGAGTATTATTCCGCGCTACTATTTTGATTTTAAACAGGATGTTTCGAATTTATTGTCAATTAATTCTTTTTTAATTCGGATTCGGATGCTTATTTTTCTGGGTTCCCTCTATCTGGCAGAATCTTGTTGCTCCGAATTTTACTTGGCATAACACACTTGGCATAATCTTTTTTAAACGAGTATTTATTAAGCATAAAAAATATTTAGTATAACTATTGTTTGGCCGAATATTTATATGCCCGAATTTACAATAGCATACTATTAGGATGGCAGAATTTTATTTGGCATAATTACCTTTAGCATTGTTAAAACATCGCATAATTTCGTTTAGCACAATGTTTACTTGGAACAACAATCATTTTGCATAATAAATTTCACTTGGCATACTATGAAGATGGCAGAATTTCACCTGGGATGAATCTATTTAACCATTTCCATAAAACAAGCATTTGTATCTAATCTTAGGTATATTAAAATTTAAACATTGTCTTAACAGTAAACGCTTTTTACTAAAAATTTAGTGACAGAAACGAATCGCTGCAAAACCGACTCCACGTAGTCTTGTCTGCCCTACCCTTAGAGTGTAATTTAAAACCGCGAAGGCACGGAGGGGTGAGGCGGCCCGCGATTTGAGGAGCAGGTGGTTGTAACACTCGCCGCCGCGGCTGAGGCTGGCCGGCGAAGCCGGGCAGCAAGCCGAAGCTGCGGTGGTGAGCGTTAAACCCATCTGCAACGATAAACTCGCGTGGGACCGCCGGAACCCCGCAGCGCCGTAGCCGTGACAGAAACCATGCATGCTTCATGTTGCTTGCTTGCTTGCATGCTGCATGCTTGCTTGCATGCTGCTTGCTTGCATGCTGCTTGCTTGCTTGCATGCTGCGTGCTTGCTTGCATGCATGCTGCATGCTTGCTTGTACAAATTTTATTGTTCTGGTAAGAAATGCAAAATTATTGTAACTGAATTTTCTGTAATATAACAGATGTGTCTTTCTATTTATGGATGTCAAAATGTATGACAAAAGATGATTCTGTTAACTTTCAGAAATATGCCAGTTCTGCCTTTTAATGACTACCGATATGAAATGTTTGCCAAAAGACAATTCTGACTGTGAACTTTCTGCGATAAGATGGTTCTACTTTTTAATCATTATGGATATGAAATTTATGCCTAAAGATGATTCTGACTTACAAAATTATGACTTTTTAATGTATGATAAATGAGGGTACACCAAACAATTTTCTGCGAAGTGAAGATTATGCTATCCGTTGTTATGCAAAATAATATTATGACATTAAAAGTTCTGCTATAAAGGGTAGACCCTATTTTTCTATGCTGATATTTTTATTTTAATCTATTAATGATATAGATTAACGAGTTTAAGGGAACGCCCTCTGTTATTTAACATACTGTATATTACAAATAATTATGTTTATAGGTTTCTCTAACGCTGCAGACGAATACAAGACCTCGTTTGTAAGTCTCGACGGCAGGGAGAAGAGGAAATACGAAGCTAAGAACAGAGCCAGCACAAACTATGACGCCAACAAATATGAGTACCACGGAGCAGATGGGACTGTCGTCCAAACTGAACAGAGAAACGAAAATGTGGACACTTCTTGTAACACGTGTCAGACTAATACTATTGTCGATCCTCCAAGTAACACAACTCATAAGCGTAAGTCACCTTTTTGTTATTTTACTGAGCTTGTTTCAGTGTTTCTTCGTGGATTAATCAGATAGAAAACACCGGCGTCATATAGTTTAAACTGACGAAAAAATATTGAATTGTGTTTTGATTTTATTTGGAATCGTTAATTACTGATAATATAGACTAAATTATGAACGACTGTATTTGTTCTAGATGCCTACATAACTGTGGACTGCGAGTTAGAAGGTAAATCATTCAAAATCATTTGTACCTACCATAAAAAGTGTTTCTATCAGTATGAAGTTAAGGTAAAATACGTAATACGGTGGAGGTCTGCCCTGCTTGGGCGGAGCAACGCCGTGTCCTCATCGAGTATCTCGTCAGTAGAGGAATTTGACATGGAGCTTAGAAGTCGGTGCTGTGCTTCTGAAAGAACATAAAGCTGTTGGTTCCTGGTCGTGTCAAATTGCCGTCCCATCGGACGAACGTAAAGAAACAGAAATTCCACCTGTATTAGCGCACACATTATAGTGCACTATAATATTCTCTTGAGCAGTGGTGACCGAGTGGTAACGGCCCCGACTTACGAATTGTAGATCGCGGGTTCAAACCCAGCCAGGCGCATTACTTTGTGTAATTAATTTCATCACCACTGCTCTCAAAACGGTGAAGGAAAACATCGTGAGGAAACCGGCATGTCCTAGAGCCAAAAATTCGAAGACATGTGACATTCACCAACCCGCACTGAGCCCGCGTGCTGGATTACGGCCCATTCCCTCTCCTAGAGAGGAGGCCTGTGTCCCAGTAGTGGGAACATTAAAAGGCTGATTATGCTTTATTATAATATTCTCTTGAGCACTTGTCTACTCTCCGTTTAGATGGGCCACCTTGACGAATTTCTTTTTGACAACCATGATTACTTGACTCTGTTTATATAAAACACATTATTTCGCAGGTTCTGATTCTGACGAGGAGGACTGGTCCGTCGAAAGGAAGGTTACCATGGAAAATGGCCGTCCGTGCATTACTATGAAAATAAAACCAAAAGGTGAGTACTCCAGTTAAAATCCAGTACCGTTAATTCCGCTACCCAATTAAAAACACCTCTTGTTGAAAGTATCATTGCCAAGTAATATCAGCCACACACGTTGATATGTTCACGGTTCATGGACCTTCTATAACATACTGAGATTCGCCCAAACCTTTTGAGCATACGTTAAGCCATTGATCTTGCATGTAGTCTGGTTCTTCAGGGGACGTGTTGACTCGCCGACCGTTGAGTTGCGACTGAACAACGGTCAACGGTCGGCGAGTCAACACGTCCCCTGAGGGTGCCTCGTGGAGAGGCGAAACACGTGTCGGTATTGGTGTTGGGTTTTGCTTTGCCTTCCTGCATGTGCATAAAATCCTTGCATTTGCCTTGTAATCTTGCATGTGCATAATATAGCGGGCGGGAGGGAGGTGCATACCTGCAACCCACTAATATTCGCGGAAATTAAAACTAGATATATTATTTTCATTTTCTAATTCTGATTCTGGTGTGTAGAGTTACAATATTAAGCCATGTGGCCCAATCACTAAACTTCAACCGTTTGTTTTAGACCATCCGAAGAATACCACCACCACTTCTACGTCGTTATCATCAAGCAGTAATCATCATTCGTCAGTATCTTCATCATCTACTGTTGGTAAGTTAGGTCTTTTTTTTAGAGTCTCGAACGGGCGCGGGCGTATGAAAACGGAACCCTAAAGCAACTCGTGTGTTTGTCTGTCACAGCTAATTTGCTCCGAAATTGCAGGGCCTAGCGGGCCAAAAAATAAAATGTTTACCAATTTGGCCTGTTCCAAATGCTTGTCCAATATATTACGAGTAAATGCATAACGTTAGGGTCTCCAAATTATCTTTCGAAATGTTGAAATATTCAAATCTAAAGTTTTAAATGAAAGGAGACTATTCTCGTTTTGTTTAGGTATTTAAATAAAGGTAAACAATCTTGATGTGTCCTTTTAATCATTAAAAAAAACTCCGTATCACTTAAAATAAAAACGGAACTAAAAACCAAACTAAATACAACAAAAACGATTAAGTACTAAATCAATCGAAACATTAGTAGTAGTATTTGTTCATGTGTTTGTGTAAAAAGTAGCGTCAAGATTGTTTATCTTTATTTAAATACCTCCATAAACAACCACAGACTCTGAAATTCCCCCCCCCCCCCCCTTAAATATTTATTATTCTGTTTTTTAGTTAATTATGTTGTTATCTTGTTATGTTTCAACTGTCTACCACGGTTCATGAGATACAGCCTAGTGACAGACAGACAGACGGACGGACAGCGGATTCTAAGTAATAGGGTCCCGTTTTACCCTTTGGGTAGGTACGGAACTCTATAAACGAGTGTACTAGGATCAACCGATTTTCATCAAACATGTCTAAGAACACAAGCCCGTAACAAACCTTTCATGCAAAAAAACTAAATTGAAATCGCTTCATCCATTCGCGAGCCTCGGAGCCACAGACAGACAGACAGACACATCAAACTTATAACACCCCTCTTTTTGCGTCGTGGGTTAAAAATATGATTCGTACGTAACCCTAAAACTAAATGTATTTTTTAAACCTGTTACAGTCAGGCCTTCGGTATCGCCTGCATATCTTGGGCCACCAGTGGTGGTTGGACCACGAGTTGTGATAAGACCATCATCGCCCGGAAGACCACCAATACGAATCCATACTGGTCCACCAGTAGTTATTGAACCAATCAAACCACGACTAGGTAATTTGCGAAAATTCTTCTTTTTATAAAGACCAGTGGGGCCGAGTGGTAACGGACCCGGCTTACGAATTGTAAGGCGCGGGTTCAAACTCAGCCAGGCGCATCACTTTGGGTAATTAATGTCATTACCACTGTTCTCAAAACGGTGAAGGAAAACATCGTGAGGAAACCGGCATGTCCTAGCTTGAAACAAAAATTCGAAGAAATGTGACATTCACCAATCCGCACTGGGCCCGCGTGCTGGATTATGGCCCATTCCCTCTCCTAGAGAGGACGCCTGTGTCCCAGCAGTGGGAACGTTAAAAGGCTGATTATGCTTATGCTTCTTTTTATAGATATTTGACGTTCGGTTCAAGTACACTCCGTTCCGTGAAGACTAAAGTCTAGTTTTTAAAAAGAAATTATTCTCTCGTTCCAAATTTATCGCAAGTCAATCGATGCGACCAGAGACAATACCAGCAACAAGACAATGTGTCAAAAAGAAACAATTTCGGAAGTCGGTGTCCAAAAAACGAAGAAACAACAAAAAACACGGCGTTCCGAAATAAACATTATTTTAGCCTTTTTGTGTTTTTTTTTTGTTATATGTATTAACAACATTGATCATCGTAAATCTGATAATTCCCAGGCAATAATCCCGCTAAGCGAGGACCGTCTACCTCACTTATTAAAGTGAGTACTACAAGTACTAGTCGCGCTGACAAAGTAGTTGCAGCTGCAACAAGCGGTACAACTATTATAACTACAAACAACAGAGGAGATACCAAGCCCACTTCACATCACGGATCCGATAGCGACAGCTCTAATGAAGACGACTCAAGTGCATCAGACCACAGCGGAGACAAAAAGTCCACTTCACATCACCGTCCCGATAATAGACACAAACCAAAAGGGACTCAGAGGAGGAGGGTACACACAAAGCCCACTTCACATCACGGATCCGATAGCGGCAGCTCTAGCGAAGACGATTCGAGTGCCTCTGACCACAGCGGAGACACAAAGTCCACTTCACATCACGGACCTAATTATAGACACCGTCCTAAATATACAAAAGGACCCTCCACTTCAGTAACTCAGATAAGTGAAAATTCTGCCAGATTCGACTACGACCAACATGCAAGCTCTGTAACAAGCGACAAAACCATTATTTCTACAAACTACAGACGAGGCGCTAAGCCCAGTTCACATCACGGATCCGATAGCGACAGCTCTAATGAAGACGACTCAAGTGCATCAGACCACAGCGGAGACAAAAAGTCCACTTCACATGACGGACCCGATAATAGACACCATCCTAAAGTTACTCGGAGGAGGAGGGGACACACAAAGCCCACTTCACATCACGGATCCGATAGCGGCAGCTCTAGCGAAGACGATTCGAGTGCCTCTGACCACAGCGGAGACACTAAACCCACTAAAAATCACGGGCCTAATTATAGACATCGTGGAGATCCTAAATATACAAAAGGACCCTCCACCTCGGTAACTCAGATAAGTGAAAATTCTGCCAGATTCGACTACGACCAACATGCAAGCTCTGTAACAAGCGACAAAACTATTATTGCTACAAACTACAGACGAAACACTAAGCCCACTTCACATCACGGATCCGATAGCGGCAGCTCTAGCGAAGACGATTCGAGTGCCTCTGACCACAGCGGAGACACTAAACCCACTAAAAATCACGGGCCTAATTATAGACATCGTGGAGATCCTAAATATACAAAAGGACCCTCCACCTCGGTAACTCAGATAAGTGAAAATTCTGCCAGATTCGACTACGACCAACATGCAAGCTCTGTAACAAGCGACAAAACTATTATTGCTACAAACTACAGACGAAACACTAAGCCCACTTCACACCACGGATCCGATAGCGACAGCTCTAATGAAGACGACTCAAGTGCATCAGACCATAGCGGAGACTCTAAGAACACTTCACATCACGGATCCGATAGCGACCGCTCTAATGGAGGAGACTCGAGTGCGTCTGACCACAGCGGAGATACTTCACATCACGGATCCGATAGCAACCGCTCTAATGGAGGAGACTCGAGTGCGTCTGACCACAACGAAAACTCTAAGGACATTTCACATCACGGATCCGATAGCAACAGCTCTAATGAAGACGACTCAAGTGCATCAGACCACAGCGGAGACAAAAAGTCCACCTCACATCACGGACCTAATTATAGACACCGTCCTAAATATACAAAAGGACCCTCCACCTCAGTAACTCAGATAAGTGAAAATTCTGCCAGATTCGACTACGACCAGCATGCAAGCTCTGTAACAAGCGACAAGACCATTATTTCTACAAACTACAGACGAGGCGCTAAGCGCTCTTCACATCACGGATCCGATAGCGTTAGCTCTAATGAAGACGACTCAAGTGCATCAGACTACAGCGGAGACAAAAAGTCCACTTCACATCACGGACCTGATAATAGACACCATCCTAAAGTTACTCGGAGGAGGAGGGGACATACAAAGTCCACTTCACATCACGGATCCGATAGCGGCAGCTCTAGCGAAGACGACTCAAGTGCATCAGACCACAGCGGAGACACTAAACCCAATAAACATCACGGGCCTAATTATAAACACCGTCCTAAATATACAAAAGGACCCTCCACTTCAGTAACTCAGATAAGTGAAATATCTGCAAGATTCAACTACGACGAACATGCAAGCTCTGTATCAAGAGGTAAAACCATTATTGCAACAAACTACAGACGAGGCGCTAAGCCCAATTCACATCACGGATCCGAAGGCAACAGTTCTAATGAAGACGACTCAAGTGCATCAGACCACAGCGGAGACTCTAAGAACACTTCAAATCACGGATCCGAACGCGACCGCTCTAACGGAGGAGACTCAAGTGCATCTGACCAGAGCAGAGACACTTCAGATCACGGATCCGACAGCGACCGCTCTAACGGAGGAGACTCAAGTGCATCTGACCACAGCAGAGACACTTCAGATCACGGATCCGACAGCGACCGCTCTAGTGGAGGAGACTCAAGTGCATCTGACCGCAGCGGAGACACTTCAGATCACGGATCCGACAGCGACCGCTCTAGTGGAGGAGACTCAAGTGCATCTGACCGCAGCGGAGACACTTCAGATCACGGATCCGACAGCGACCGCTCTAACGGAGGAGACTCAAGTGCATCTGACCGCAGCGGAGACACTTCAGATCACGGATCCGACAGCGACCGCTCTAGTGGAGGAGACTCAAGTGCATCTGACCGCAGCGGAGACACTTCAGATCACGGATCCGACAGCGACCGCTCTAACGGAGGAGACTCAAGTGCATCTGACCGCAGCGGAGACACTTCAGATCACGGATCCGACAGCGACCGCTCTAACGGAGGAGACTCAAGTGCATCTGACCGCAGCGGAGACACTTCAGATCACGGATCCGACAGCGACCGCTCTAATGGAGGAGACTCAAGTGCATCTGACCGCAGCGGAGACACTTCGGATCACGGATCCGACAGCGACCGCTCTAATGGAGGAGACTCAAGTGCATCTGACCGCAGCGGAGACACTTCAGATCATGGATCCGACAGCGACCGCTCTAGTGGAGGAGACTCAAGTGCATCTGACCACAGCAGAGACACTTCAGATCACGAATCCGACAGCGACCGCTCTAGTGGAGGAGACTCAAGTGCATCTGACCGCAGCGGAGACACTTCAGATCACGGATCCGACAGCGACCGCTCTAACGGAGGAGACTCAAGTGCATCTGACCGCAGCGGAGACACTTCAGATCACGGATCCGACAGCGACCGCTCTAATGGAGGAGACTCAAGTGCATCTGACCGCAGCGGAGACACTTCAGATCACGGATCCGTCAACGACCGCTCCAATGGAGGAGACTCAAGTGCATCTGACCGCAGCGGAGACACTTCAGATCACGGATCCGACAGCGGCAGCTCTAGCGAAGACGACTCAAGTGCATCAGACCACAGCGGAGACACTAAACCCAATAAACATCACGGGCCTAATTATAAACACCGTCCTAAATATACAAAAGGACCCTCCACTTCAGTAACTCAGATAAGTGAAACATCTGCAAGATTCAACTACGACGAACATGCAAGCTCTGTATCAAGAGGTAAAACCATTATTGCAACAAACTACAGACGAGGCGCTAAGCCCAATTCACATCACGGATCCGAAGGCAACAGTTCTAATGAAGACGACTCAAGTGCATCAGACCACAGCGGAGACTCTAAGAACACTTCAAATCACGGATCCGACAGCGACCGCTCTAATGGAGGAGACTCAAGTGCATCTGACCAGAGCAGAGACACTTCAGATCGCGGATCCGACAGCGACCGCTCTAACGGAGGAGACTCAAGTGCATCTGACCACAGCAGAGACACTTCAGATCACGGATCCGACAGCGACCGCTCTAACGGAGGAGACTCAAGTGCATCTGACCGCAGCGGAGACACTTCAGATCACGGATCCGACAGCGACCGTTCTAACGGAGGAGACTCAAGTGCATCTGACCGCAGCGGAGACACTTCAGATCACGGATCCGACAGCGACCGCTCTAGCGAAGACGATTCGAGTGCCTCTGACAACAGCGGAGACACAAAGTCCACTTCACATCACGGTCCTAATTATAGACATCGTCGAGATCCTAAATATACAAAAGGACCCTCCACCTCAGTAACTCAGATAAGTGAAAATTCTGCCAGATTCGACTACGACCAGCATGCAAGCTCTGTAACAAGCGACAAGACCATTATTTCTACAAACTACAGACGAGGCGCTAAGCGCTCTTCACATCACGGATCCGATAGCGTTAGCTCTAATGAAGACGACTCAAGTGCATCAGACTACAGCGGAGACAAAAAGTCCACTTCACATCACGGAGCTGATAATAGACACCATCCTAAAGTTACTCGGAGGAGGAGGGGACATACAAAGTCCACTTCACATCACGGATCCGATAGCGGCAGCTCTAGCGAAGACGACTCAAGTGCATCAGACCACAGCGGAGACACTAAACTCAATAAACATCACGGGCCTAATTATAAACACCGTCCTAAATATACAAAAGGACCCTCCACTTCAGTAACTCAGATAAGTGAAAATTCTGCCAGATTCGACTACGACCAACATGAAAGCTCTGTAACAAGCGACAAAACCATTATTTCTACAAACTACAGACGAGGCGCTAAGCCCAGTTCACATCACGGATCCGATAGCGACAGCTCTAATGAAGACGACTCAAGTGGATCAGACCACAGCGGAGACTCTAAGAACACTTCAGATCACGGATCCGACAGCGACCGCTCTAATGGAGGAGACTCAAGTGCATCTGACCAGAGCAGAGACACTTCAGATCACGGATCCGATAGCGACCGCTCTAACGGAGGAGACTCAAGTGCGTCCGACCACAGCAGAGACACTTCAGATCACGGATCCGATAGCGACCGCTCTAACGGAGGAGACTCAAGTGCATCTGACCGCAGCGGAGACACTTCAGATCACGGATCCGACAGCGACCGCTCTAACGGAGGAGACTCAAGTGCATCTGACCGCAGCGGAGACACTTCAGATCACGGATCGGACAGCGACCGCTCTAACGGAGGAGACTCAAGTGCATCTGACCACAGCAGAGACACTTCAGATCACGGATCCGACAGCGACCGCTCTAGTGGAGGAGACTCAAGTGCATCTGACCGCAGCGGAGACACTTCAGATCACGGATCCGACAGCGACCGCTCTAGTGGAGGAGACTCAAGTGCATCTGACCGCAGCGGAGACACTTCAGATCACGGATCTGACAGCGACCGCTCTAGTGGAGGAGACTCAAGTGCATCTGACCGCAGCGGAGACACTTCAGATCACGGATCCGACAGCGACCGCTCTAACGGAGGAGACTCAAGTGCATCTGACCGCAGCGGAGACACTTCAGATCACGGATCCGACAGCGACCGCTCTAACGGAGGAGACTCAAGTGCATCTGACCGCAGCGGAGACACTTCAGATCACGGATCCGACAGCGACCGCTCTAACGGAGGAGACTCAAGTGCATCTGACCGCAGCGGAGACACTTCAGATCACGGATCCGACAGCGACCGCTCTAATGGAGGAGACTCAAGTGCATCTGACCGCAGCGGAGACACTTCAGATCACGGATCCGACAGCGACCGCTCTAGTGGAGGAGACTCAAGTGCATCTGACCGCAGCGGAGACACTTCAGATCACGGATCCGACAGCGACCGCTCTAGTGGAGGAGACTCAAGTGCATCTGACCGCAGCGGAGACACTTCAGATCACGGATCCGACAGCGACCGCTCTAGTGGAGGAGACTCAAGTGCATCTGACCGCAGCGGAGACACTTCAGATCACGGATCCGACAGCGACCGCTCTAGTGGAGGAGACTCAAGTGCATCTGACCGCAGCGGAGACACTTCAGATCACGGATCCGACAGCGACCGCTCTAGTGGAGGAGACTCAAGTGCATCTGACCGCAGCGGAGACACTTCAGATCACGGATCCGACAGCGACCGCTCTAACGGAGGAGACTCAAGTGCATCTGACCGCAGCGGAGACACTTCAGATCACGGATCCAACAGCGACCGCTCTAGTGGAGGAGACTCAAGTGCATCTGACCGCAGCGGAGACACTTCAGATCACGGATCCGACAGCGACCGCTCTAGTGGAGGAGACTCAAGTGCATCTGACCACAGCGGAGACACTTCAGATCACGGATCCGACAGCGACCGCTCTAACGGAGGAGACTCAAGTGCATCTGACCGCAGCGGAGACACTTCAGATCACGGATCCGACAGCGACCGCTCTAGCGGAGGAGACTCAAGTGCATCTGACCGCAGCGGAGACACTTCAGATCACGGATCCGACAGCGACCGCTCTAGTGGAGGAGACTCAAGTGCATCTGACCGCAGCGGAGACACTTCAGATCACGGATCCGACAGCGACCGCTCTAGTGGAGGAGACTCAAGTGCATCTGACCGCAGCGGAGACACTTCAGATCACGGATCCGACAGCGACCGCTCTAATGGAGGAGATTCAAGTGCATCTGACCGCAGCGGAGACACTTCAGATCACGGATCCGACAGCGACCGCTCTAACGGAGGAGACTCAAGTGCATCTGACCGCAGCAGAGACACTTCAGATCACGGATCCGATAGCGACCGCTCTAGTGGAGGAGACTCAAGTGCATCTGACCACAGCAGAGACACTTCAGATCACGGATCCGACAGCGACCGCTCTAGTGGAGGAGACTCAAGTGCATCTGACCGCAGCGGAGACACTTCAGATCACGGATCCAACAGCGACCGCTCTAACGGAGGAGACTCAAGTGCATCTGACCGCAGCGGAGACACTTCAGATCACGGATCCGACAGCGACCGCTCTAGTGGAGGAGACTCAAGTGCATCTGACCGCAGCGGAGACACTTCAGATCACGGATCCGACAGCGACCGCTCTAGTGGAGGAGACTCAAGTGCATCTGACCGCAGCGGAGACACTTCAGATCACGGATCCGACAGCGACCGCTCTAACGGAGGAGACTCAAGTGCATCTGACCACAGCAGAGACACTTCAGATCACGGATCCGACAGCGACCGCTCTAGTGGAGGAGACTCAAGTGCATCTGACCGCAGCGGAGACACTTCAGATCACGGATCCGACAGCGACCGCTCTAGTGGAGGAGACTCAAGTGCATCTGACCGCAGCGGAGACACTTCAGATCACGGATCCGACAGCGACCGCTCTAGTGGAGGAGACTCAAGTGCATCTGACCGCAGCGGAGACACTTCAGATCACGGATCCGACAGCGACCGCTCTAGTGGAGGAGACTCAAGTGCATCTGACCGCAGCGGAGACACTTCAGATCACGGATCTGACAGCGACCGCTCTAGTGGAGGAGACTCAAGTGCATCTGACCACAGCAGAGACACTTCAGATCACGGATCCGACAGCGACCGCTCTAGTGGAGGAGACTCAAGTGCATCTGACCGCAGCGGAGACACTTCAGATCACGGATCCGACAGCGACCGCTCTAGTGGAGGAGACTCAAGTGCATCTGACCGCAGCGGAGACACTTCAGATCACGGATCCGACAGCGACCGCTCTAACGGAGGAGACTCAAGTGCATCTGACCGCAGCAGAGACACTTCAGATCACGGATCCGATAGCGACCGCTCTAGTGGAGGAGACTCAAGTGCATCTGACCACAGCAGAGACACTTCAGATCACGGATCCGACAGCGACCGCTCTAGTGGAGGAGACTCAAGTGCATCTGACCGCAGCGGAGACACTTCAGATCACGGATCCAACAGCGACCGCTCTAACGGAGGAGACTCAAGTGCATCTGACCGCAGCGGAGACACTTCAGATCACGGATCCGACAGCGACCGCTCTAGTGGAGGAGACTCAAGTGCATCTGACCGCAGCGGAGACACTTCAGATCACGGATCCGACAGCGACCGCTCTAGTGGAGGAGACTCAAGTGCATCTGACCGCAGCGGAGACACTTCAGATCACGGATCCGACAGCGACCGCTCTAACGGAGGAGACTCAAGTGCATCTGACCACAGCAGAGACACTTCAGATCACGGATCCGACAGCGACCGCTCTAGTGGAGGAGACTCAAGTGCATCTGACCGCAGCGGAGACACTTCAGATCACGGATCCGACAGCGACCGCTCTAGTGGAGGAGACTCAAGTGCATCTGACCGCAGCGGAGACACTTCAGATCACGGATCCGACAGCGACCGCTCTAATGGAGGAGACTCAAGTGCATCTGACCGCAGCGGAGACACTTCAGATCACGGATCCGACAGCGACCGCTCTAGTGGAGGAGACTCAAGTGCATCTGACCGCAGCGGAGACACTTCAGATCACGGATCTGACAGCGACCGCTCTAGTGGAGGAGACTCAAGTGCATCTGACCACAGCAGAGACACTTCAGATCACGGATCCGACAGCGACCGCTCTAACGGAGGAGACTCAAGTGCATCTGACCGCAGCGGAGACACTTCAGATCACGGATCCGACAGCGACCGCTCTAGTGGAGGAGACTCAAGTGCATCTGACCGCAGCGGAGACACTTCAGATCACGGATCCGACAG
This sequence comes from Hecatera dysodea, assembly GCA_905332915.2. NCBI lineage: Eukaryota > Metazoa > Arthropoda > Insecta > Lepidoptera > Noctuidae > Hecatera > Hecatera dysodea. Next base: position 4,328,537 of record HG995317.1, on the reverse strand, counting down.
CGACCGCTCTAGTGGAGGAGACTCTAGTGCATCTGACCGCAGCGGAGACACTTCAGATCACGGATCCGACAGCGACCGCTCTAGTGGAGGAGACTCAAGTGCATCTGACCGCAGCGGAGACACTTCAGATCACGGATCCGACAGCGACCGCTCTAGTGGAGGAGACTCAAGTGCATCTGACCGCAGCGGAGACACTTCAGATCACGGATCCGACAGCGACCGCTCTAACGGAGGAGACTCAAGTGCATCTGACCACAGCAGAGACACTTCAGATCACGGATCCGACAGCGACCGCTCTAACGGAGGAGACTCAAGTGCATCTGACCACAGCAGAGACACTTCAGATCACGGATCCGACAGCGACCGCTCTAACGGAGGAGACTCAAGTGCATCTGACCACAGCAGAGACACTTCAGATCACGGATCCGATAGCGACCGCTCTAACGGAGGAGACTCAAGTGCATCTGACCGCAGCGGAGACTCTAAGAACACTTCAGATCACGGATCCGACAGCGACCGCTCTAACGGAGGAGACTCGAGTGCATCTGACCACAGCAGAGACACTTCAGATCACGGATCCGATAGCGACCGCTCCAATGGAGGAGACTCGAGTGCATCTGACCACAGCAGAGACACTTCAGATCACGGATCCGATAGCGACCGCTCCAATGGAGGAGACTCGAGTGCATCTGACCACAGCAGAGACACTTCAGATCACGGATCCGACAGCGACCGCTCTAACGGAGGAGACTCGAGTGCGTCCGACCACAGCAGAGACACTTCAGATCACGGATCCGACAGCGACCGCTCTAACGGAGGAGACTCAAGTGCATCTGACCGCAGCGGAGACACTTCAGATCACGGATCCGACAGCGACCGCTCTAACGGAGGAGACTCAAGTGCGTCCGACCACAGCAGAGACACTTCAGATCACGGATCCGATAGCGACCGCTCTAACGGAGGAGACTCAAGTGCATCTGACCAGAGCAGAGACACTTCAGATCACGGATCCGATAGCGACCGCTCTAACGGAGGAGACTCAAGTGCATCTGACCAGAGCAGATACACTTCAGATCACGGATCCGACAGCGACCGCTCTAATGGAGGAGACTCAAGTGCATCTGACCACAGCAGAGACACTTCAGATCACGGATCCGACAGCGACCGCTCTAACGGAGGAGACTCAAGTGCATCTGACCACAGCAGAGATACTTCACATCACGGATCTGATAGCAACCATTCTGACAGAGGAGACTCGAGTGCGTCTGACTCCAGTCCGAAACATGATGGTGGACGCGACAAAGCACTTATTGTTTGGTCTGTTGGCTCGAGTAAAAGTCGAACTGCTGGTGACAATCATCGCAGCGGAGACAAACGACTTAAAATCATACATCGCAAGTGCCGTGGCTGGATATGCGTCTGTTTTAAGAGTATTAAAGATATACCTCGTAACATTCGCAGAGCCTTGAGAATAAGTAAACCTTAAAAACCTACGCTTATGTCAGGGAAATGCATCGTTTATCACTTCTCTTTATGGATTTGAAATTATCAAATGACTTCTCCCGCTCTGGGCGGAACGGAAGGGAGTGTCAGACTCTTACTGTCTAAAACCCATCCGTGTTCTTCCTAATGCCCTTTGCGTTCCTGGGCCGTGGTAACTTTTTCTAACAAATTCTACAACATCGTTTATTACTGGGAGGGCTATAAATAACTGGGTCCATTATTTCGTCTTGGTGTCAGGTTGTCACTCATGGTCCAATTCACTGGTGATTGATGATAAAAGTGATAATAAATAAGTTTCCCTAAGGTCAGCCGTATTTATTCAAATTTTAATCAAAGAAAGCAATAGAGATCCGCATATTATCAATTGTTTAGTTGCTTGACTAAAAAATAAAAAAAAAACAACCTACATCTATGGCTTTTTGATTAATCAGTCAAAACAATTATCGCCCGACAGCGCAAAGTATTTTAGCGCACATACGCTCGAATTAACAACCGAACCACGATCCGCGTCCAGTATAGAAAATTATTTAGATTTAGTACGCATTTCGTCAACTAAACATTTTCATTGTCATGAATTCGTCTCACGCACACAACTCGACCAAACAGTTTGTTTGATTGACACCCCCCCAAGAGAAAACCGTTAAAAAACAGAAATACGAAACTTTTGAAAAAGTTATAGGATGTGTCTGTCTGTCACCAGGCTGTATCTCATAAACCGTGATAGTTAGTAATTTTCACAGATGATGTACTTCTGTTGCCAATTAAACAACAAAAACTAGACAACAACTAAAAACCTCAAATAAACATTTAAGGGGGCTCGCATACAACAAACCTGATTTTTTGCCGCTTTTATAGAGACAAGTGTCGCGCCCCGGCTTCGCTCGGGTGCAATGTAGATACTTATGTTTTTCTCTGCTATAATATGCATGTATTATTTACTATTACTTATAAACCTTCCTCTTGAATCACTCTATTTATTACAAAACGCATCAAAATAATTGCGTTTATTATACTATGTAATGATTATTATGTATTTATTATCTACTATCTACTATGTTAGCGGCAAAAACCAGAGTTAAGAATTGTTGCAAAGTTAATCTAATTATCGGCGTTGTTTGACTGGATTACAAGTCAAATTTTCAATCATGAACTAATAATACATTTTATTGCTACTGTGTCAACATCTGTTGGCGCGTTGTCAAAATCGGAGCGAATGCCGACATCTTGTTTTTCAACATTGCCATAGACAATTTTACCTCTTTTTAATTAATTCTGCCTCTCTGACAATGTCACTAAGCGCTATTTATAGCTTTGTACATATTAAAACCAAAATGAACGAACGATTTACTTTTTATGTATCGTATTTATTTAATATCAAACAACAACAACAGCAAACGAAAAATTCCTAAAGGTTAGGATGAAAAAAAAATGTTTAATATTGTATTTTAATTGAATAAAAATATTTTATAATATCAGTACTTCATGTTTTATTATAACATTTCTTTTATAATGTACCTGTAGATACCTATCCATCCTCTCCAAGTTCTGAATGATTAATTTGAAGTTGAGGGGGTAATTGTATTTTTAACCGACTTTTAAAAAAAAGAGGTTCTCAAGTCTACTATATTTTTTTTTTGTGTGGATGTTTCTTTTTATAAGCTGGTGCTTGTCATGTGGTCCCACTAGTATTTGAGTTATCCCTAATAATGCGTGGCTTCGACTACATTGATGATTTTCTCATTCTCACTTGTCGATGTAAAATGAAAAAAAAAGAACAGTATACGATGGCTTGGAAGAGCATCTTAGTATTTCGAGGTGGTCCCTTTCTAGTTTGGTGAAGATCTGATGAAGTAGGGAGAAAGGAAACTCTTCAGTAAATGATAGCAAATCTTTCGGGATTTATGAAATCGCATGTCTGTTTATTGTTTACACCAGTTTATAACACGTACGCTGTGATGGGTACGTACAGCTGTGGGACGTGTCACCACTTAAAAGTGAAAAATAAAAACATTTTTTACAAAAGAAATAAGTACTTACCGTGTTCTGAGGCGCGTGCAGTGGTTCGAGTTAGGGTAGGCCAGAGAAAACGTCTAAAAAATTTTTAAAAAATAACCGCATTATTCAGGGCTGATTTTTAATGAAATGAGTTTTTTTTTAAATAGCCTATTTGAAAAAAAAACACCACATTTCAACCCTGAATAATGTTTTGTTTTTTTTTGGACATTATTTTCTGGCCTACCCAACTCGAACCACTACACGCCACTGCCCAATACCAGTATTTTACGTGGAGCGGCTGCCTACCAGACCTCCACAACCCATTAACTGGGGAACACCGATTCGGCTGAATCCGGTCTGACTGGGAGCCGACTCCAATATAGTTGGGAAAAGGCTAGGCAGGTGATGATGGACGGTTCAATCACCTAGTTGCTTATCTTCCGTAGGGTTGGGTAGGTCTCCTGCCAGTTGTTCTAAAGAGTCACCGCGGCCCTGGGACGCATAAGGCATTTAAAGGAGCGCGGATGGGTATTAGTCAGTAAGAGTCTGACACTCACTTCCGCTCCGCACAGAGCGGGAGAATTCATTTGATGATTTCCTATCCACAAATAAGGCAGGTTATACACAAAAAGGCGTAGTCCCTCAGTAAATAAATTTAAATTCTTTAATCAATAAGTACATTAATTGGACATAGAAACTACTGGCTATTGTTGAACCGAAAAAACATTATTTAAATTAACTTTAATTAAAGTATTTCGGGTACAACTAATTTATTCACTGTTATTTGGTAATGAAATCGTTTCTCTTAATCTCACTTAATTGAAATTAATTGTTCTAACAATCGTAAAGGAAAAATAAGGAAAAATTGCTTTGTATTTTCAACCGATTTCTAAAAAAGGAGGAGGTTCTCAATTCGACTGTATTTTTTTTATGTTTGTTACCTCATAACTTTGTATCGGGTGTACCGATTTCGATGATTCTTTTTACATTCAAAAGCTGGTGCTTGGCGTGTGGTCCCGTTTTATTGAGATCTGATGACTATTATTTAATTTATCCCTAATAATGGCTGGCTTAGTTTACATTGACGATGTTCTCATTCCCTCTTGCCGATGTAAAATGGAAAAATAAAATTGTGTAAGATGGTTTGGAAGAGTATCTTAGTATTTCAACATGGTCCCTTTCTAGTTTGGTGAAGATCTGATGAAGAACAGAGATGATAGGAAACGGAAATCTTCAATAAACTATAGCAAATCGTTCGGGATTTCTAAAATCGCATGTTTGTTTATTGTTTACACCAAAGTGAACCAATAAAAAGTGAAAAATAAAAAGAAAAAAATACAACCGACTTTTGCCAAAAAGTACAAAATAACTTTAATTTCCGAAGTCGCTGTTCAAAAAACGAAAAAGCAACCACAAACACCGAGTTCCGAAATTAAAGTTATTTTGCACTATTTGGTTTTTTTGTGTGGAAGTTGGTTGTATTTTTTTTTGTTGTTATTCACTTACTTATTAGCTATCTCGCCTTGCTTTAAGAAAAAGCTGAGACAGAACTGGCAGAAGTATTCCAAAGGTCTCGGCTTTAATTTTTTCTTTGTCTTCTAAGTTAACCCATTTTGTGAGCATCTTAGCATTTTTCTTTTCAAAAACAGTGCAGTGGCGTGTACTCAAGAGCAGTGGTAACGGCCCCGACTTGTAGCCCTTGTAGGTCGCATGTTCAAACCCAGCCAGGCGCATTACTCTGTGTAATTAATTTCATCACCACTGCTCTCAAAACAGTGAAGGAAAACATCGTGAGGAAACCGGCTTGTCCTAGAACCAAAAATTTGTAGACATGTGATATTCAGCAACCCGCACTGGGCCCGCGTGCTGGATTACGGCCCATTCCCTCTCCTAGAGAGGAGGCCTGTGTCCCAGCAGTGGGAACATTAAAAGGCTGATTGGTTGATTTGTTGTAGCATTTCTCTTTTATGGATGGGAAATCATCAAATGACTTCCGCTCTAGGCAAACAAAGGAAGCATAATTTTAATTTATGAATATCTTTCGACTTGAAAAGCATGTCATCCTTTTCTTTTTCTTTGTTTTGATTCTGGATGGAAAATGTTGTTAAAGTACGTTTTACAAACAATCAATTCGAACAAAGTCGCGAGCACAGTCAAGTATTAAAAAAAAAAACGTGCCCCACACTAGGAATTTCTCCTCTATCGTAGGTGCCTTTACAAACATATAAACTCACATACACAAACAGTCAGACCCAGAACAAGTACGTGTAGGACATATAAATATTAAAAAAAACAATAAGTAACACATGTTTTTAAAAAAAAAAAAACCCGACCCAAAAACCTAATTTCCCTGAACACATAAACACACTAAACACATTGACACATAGTGTCAAAAGGAAATTTTTTATTTCTAAATAAATAAATTCATTTTTCACCTATTTTTCGACCAACAAAACATAAATGTACAGGCGTACGAACTGATAAAAGTACATTATTATCGAAAATTGCTTTAATTTTAATCACCAAGTACGGTACGCGGTTGCCTCCGATTGGCTTCGTCGACCATTTGCACTTCGTTGTGAAGAACTAAGACTTACTGTGCATAAAAGTAAGGTCTGGAGACGACATCATCTGGAGACTCGTCTGGAGACGACGCTGCGAGTGAGACGCCGGTCCGCGTGTCGCCTCGCAACGGTTGTCTGGGGCGCTGCCACCGTCATGGACTTGTCGCTGCGCCCCAGGCCCTCAGCGCGACTGCGCATCACAATCTTTGACTCTGTCATCATTTGACATTTTTAATCGTGTTTTTTTCTTAGTTTTTTTAGTTATTTAATTGTAAATACTAATATAAGTGTGTTTTTTTTAAGTTGACGCTTTAAATGATTAGTGGTTGCAGTGATGTGTTGCAAAATAGTGCCGATCAACCTTCAACATCACTAGAAATCTTGGAGAGGTGTCCTCTGTGCACCCAGGCACGATTTTTTAAAGGTAAGCGGGGTCTAAATGTGCATATTGGGAAGGTACATAAATCCCAAAATGCACTCGCTTCAGACCCTGTCATTCCATCTCTTACGCCTACTACATCCTGTAATCCGATTTGGAAAACCCTAACTAAATTCAAAAACTCTGTTCCTGTTTTAAAGCGAGTTCCCCGCGGCGCTAGACCTCTAGTTGCACAAAACCTAGCAGGGTGCGTTCGCCGAGCCGCCAGGGAGAACTCGCTAAGTGCCTGGGAACATCTTCTCACTTTCCCCTACAGAATTTTACATGTTAATAAGAATTTGGCAACCAAAAAGACCTTAACAACCCAAATTAAAGAAAATTGCAATGTTTCGGCCTTTAATTTGGAATCTAAATTATCGACACAAAGGTTTACCGCCTTAAGAGGTATTTCTCATCTGATTGAATCTAAATTAGGGGAAGGTGATATAAGCGGAGCAGCCAGGATTCTTTTTAGTAGTGATGTGTTGGCTCCATGTTCTCCAGATACTCTCGCAGCTCTGGAGAGCAAACATCCTGCTCCAGCGGATGGTCTTTCTTTTCCCGATCCCCCTGATCCGGATATTCACTCTCTCACCATTACAGGTCGTGAGGTGATCACAGCCGTCTGCTCCTTCCGGAGTGGCTCTGCTGGCGGACTCGACGCTCTAAGTCCTCAACATCTTAAGGACCTTGTCTGCTCAGGCGCCGGGGAAGCTGGTGAGATGCTTTTGAAGGAGCTCACGGCTCTGATTAACCTCATGCTCTCCGGCAAGGTAAACGAGGCCGTCATCGACGTCCTGTACGGGGCCAACTTATGTGCCCTGCGCAAGAAAGATGGCGGAATTCGTCCTATTGCCGTGGGAACTACTTACCGTCGTATGGCAGCCAAGATTTGTTGTAAATTTTATGGTGAGGTCGTTTCGGAAAAATTTCAGCCCCTGCAGTTGGGTTACGGCTCCAAAGGGGGCTGTGAGGCTGCCGTACACGCGTTATCGACCTACCTAAATTCTGGTAAAGGAGAGGTCATCCTGAAGGTTGACATCAAAAATGCATTTAATTCTGTAAATAGGGACACCTTGCTGGCAGAAACTAAAAAAGAAATGCCTCAAATTTTCAGTTTTCTCTGGCAATGTTATAGACAACCATCGAAATTACTATATCGGGACAAACTTTTGGAATCTGCTGTTGGTTGCCAACAAGGTGATCCCCTCGGGCCAGTGATCTTCAGTTTAGCTATTCATCCCATTATTCGACAGCTAAATTCTAAATTTAATGTTTGGTATCTCGACGATGGAACCCTTGGAGGCGATGTAAATTCTGTATTAACTGATCTTCAATTTTTGAATGATCATTTTCATTCTATAGGACTTGACCTGAACTTTTCCAAATGCGAATTATTTTTATCTAACAGTACTGACCGACATCTAACGCTTTCTAAATTCAACGCAATAGCCCCTGAAATCAAAATTATGGACAAAAGTTCTCTTCGCCTCCTTGGGTCGCCAATCTTTGAAAATTCCTTTCCCAACTTTATCGAAGAAAAAATCCAAAATTTCAATGACGTGTCTGAAAGATTGTTCCAAATTAACATGCATTCGGCCATCACCATAATTCGTTACTGCTGTTTCGGCTCTAAATTAACTTATTTCCTTCGTGCTTCCCATCTATGGAATTACCCTCACCTTTTAGACAAAATGGACCAAATTATCCAACATACACTGTCTTCAATTTTAAATGTGACCATGGACGACCGAGTTTGGGCACAAGCTACTCTTCCCATCCGTATGGGAGGACTTGGCGTCCGCAAAATTTCCAGTATTAGTTTACCGGCTTTCATATCCTCGGTTCACGGCACTGATAAATTAATCAGGAATATTCTAGCTCCCACACTGGTTGATTTTGAAGTGCCGTACTTCTCCGAGGCCGTGAATGCATGGAGACTCGCTTGCCCGAATGCAAATCCTCCCGACAACCCATCAAACCAGAGACGGTGGGATGAGCCGCTTTGCAGAGAAGTTCAGAAAAAGCTTATTGCTACTTCTGCTACTCCTGTGGAGCGTGCGCGCCTGCTGGCTGTGGGCGAGTGGGAGTCGGGCCTCTGGCTTCACGCACTACCGTCGTCGAACATAGGCACCTTGTTCGACGATACTACTTTCCGCCTCGCTGCTTCCCTTCGTTTAGGCGCTTCTTGTTGCTCTCCTCATCGCTGTCACTGTGGCGAAGCTGTCAACAGCCTCGGGCACCACGGCCTGTCATGCAGCCGTAGTGCGGGTCGCATAGCACGGCACGCAAACATCAACGACATTATCCGACGTGCTCTTGTTGCCGTCGGCGTTCCTGCCGTATTAGAACCCAATGGCCTGGCACGCGACGATGGCAAGCGACCGGACGGTATGTCTTTATTTCCATGGAAGATGGGTAGGCCTTTAGTGTGGGACGCTACTTGTGTCGATACTCTTGCGCCATCCCATCTTCCTAACTCGTCATGTTGTGCTGGTGCTACAGCTGCGGCTGCTGAGAACCTCAAACGGCGGAAATATAATAACCTAGTCGGCAATTATATGTTTGAGCCGTTTGGGGTTGAAACTCTCGGACCGTGGGGTCCGAGTGCTCATGCGTTATTTAAAGAACTTGCTAAACGTTTGGTTGACACTTCGCGTGACCCAAGGGCTGGATTTTACTTCGGTCAAAGGATAAGCATTGCCATACAACGTGGCAATACCGCCAGTCTATTGGGTTCACTTCCAGTCGATAGCGATGCGGACGAGTTTTTTGATGCCATTTTGTAGTAGTTTGTAGGAGAATTTTAGTTTATTTTTAGGTTAAGTGTATATATAACTAATATTATAAAGAATAAAGTTAGTTACATATAAATTTCCCTTTAAAAAGCAAAAAATAATAATTTTTTGCTTTTTTATGGGAAATCATCAAATGACTTCTCCCGCTCTGGGCGGAGCGGAAGGGAGTGTCAGACTCTTACTGACTAAAACCCACCCGTGATCCTTCTTGTGCCCTTTACGTTCCAGGGCCGCGGTGACTCTTTCGAACTAATTCCGCAAAACTATCTATTAATAATTCTGTAAAAAAAAATACGTCGCGTTGGGGGACCGCGCTGCTTAGTTAGGTAATAGACTATTTGTAATTAAATTGTTAGGTTTGGAGCGTTAATAGGTCAGCCAATTAAATAACCTTTTTGTTATCGTCCTTTTTCTATACACTACGTCGCTATCTATAGTTGCGGGGGTGTGTAGATTGACAGATCGTATTGAACTGTAATGGACTTCACGAAACTAGATTTGTATCAATTTGCCTCTAAGACTTTAATACGGCGAGGAGAAAGGGGATCTTGGGATAGGTATTTTATTTTCTTTTTTTCTATTTTCTAGATGTTGATTTACGGCATTTTTTTAAATCACGTTTATTAAACTGTTTGGTATAATGTTTGTAGGAACTTACAAAAAAAAATCAGCCAAAATAACATCTGACATAATTTTAATTCGACCAATCCTGGGCTTCCCGCATCCAGCGGAAAATAATCTTAATACTACTCAACATAGGTTCGATTGAAATTATGATTTCTGCCATCATAAGAAAAAAGGAGGTATCTACACAAAACGAAGTAACTGATTACCGACTTTAAGTTATTTTCTTAGAGTCGGAAATCGGTTTTTCGCAAGAAAAAAAATTATCCCAAGGGATTATAACCCGACATCAAAAGTTATATTCTAAGACTTGGTATACCCGTTTGCAAAGCTTCTACTAAATTCGTTCGGCCGTCAATACCTGAAAAAGTAACAAACCGATAGACAGACAGAATTTTATAATATTAATATAGATGATTAAAACTGATTTTGTAGTTATGAGCGAGTAACATGGGCTTATTGCAATTCCTTTAAAAAACAACACAAGAAAACAAGTTTTCCGCTAATGTGTGCAAGTTTAACAAAAAAAATATGATTAATCTTATATATATATAAATATATGAAAGGCAAACCTGACTGACTCATCTATCAACGCACAGCCGAAACTACTGAACGGATTTCGCTGAAATTTGGAATACAAATAGTTGCAATGACGTTGACGTTTTTGACGGTTTTTAAAATTAGCCCCAGGTGTGTGAAAAAGGGGTTAAATTTTTGTATGGAAGTCCGTCATTTTTAGAGCTAGAAGCTTGAAACTTTGTTTTTAGGTTAACGATTAGAAATAAACAGTTACATGTCCTAGAGTTTTTGAAAATCCAACCCCTAAGGGGGTGAAAGGTTCCCCACCGAATGTGTCTCCACGTTGTCGTCGTGGTGGGGCTTGAGCGTCCCAATGATCTTGCGAGCTTTCCCGGTAGAGCCACTCATGCCGGAAGGTCGCAAGTGAGGGATCAGACCAAGAGAGACACACGCTTGCTCGCTGCTCTCTGGTACGCGTCTGATCATCAGACGTGACTGTGAGAGCAGCGAGCAGGTGGAGAGGTGAGGTTGGGAGAGAGGGCCCTGAGAAGGGGCGGAGCGAAAAGGGACCACACCCTTAAAAGGAAAACATGAAAAAAGACGCTTGCAAAATGAGTCCCCAGGTGGGTCCCGACTGCTCAGCGGTCGGGGAATCCCACCCCGCTTCGGCGGGCTGCCCTCCGTACTCTGGGGTGGGCACCAAACGTCTTCCGCTTGCCAGTGGCAACAAGAGCCGAGGAGGCTCCAATTCGTCGTCGTCATCCGGATCCGCCTCCTTTAAGGAGCTGATGGCGCACGAATTTGCAGAGGAGGGTTCGCCTGAGCGCCGGGGTGGCGTGGAGTTGGATTCCGGCTCCGCGCTAGACCTAGTAACGGTCAGCTCGGCGGGCTCCGGAGATGAAAGAGGGGGGGCTGCTGCGGAGAACGTAAAGTTCTTCCGCAAGCGGCCCAGACGGGAGGATGACAGCGGGTCGTCCTCCGAGGGCGAATTTGCCTCCGCCCGCAAAATCCCCACCGCTAGGCGGGGCAGGGGCTGTGAGGCAGGGAGGGGGCTGGCACCCTCTACCCGGGAGGTGGAGCGTCGGGCCGAGAGGTTGGTGGAGGAGGGGCGTCGCCCTGGAGGGAGCGGTCGCAGGGCTCCCTCTACTCGTCCGCCTCCTCTCGACTCTGACGACTTGGAGTCCCCGGGAGAGGTACCTCCCGCTGTTGAGGACCAGAGGGCCCAGTTTGCGGAGGTCGTGGAGGCCGCGATCCGCGCTGTGGCCTTCAAGAGGAAGCAGTCCTCGAAGCGGGAGGCCATCAGTGCGGCCAAAGCCTCCATACTGGCGGCAGCGGCGGCCAACGCTGGCGGGACTGCCTCAGACGAGGCGTCGGAGTTGCGGGCGGAGGTCGCCCGCCTCGCGGTTCTTACGGAGCGACTCGTTCAGGAGAATGAGTCGCTCCGGAGGGACCTGGCGGGGATGGCCAGAGCGGCCTCCGTGGAGCCGCGAGGGGGACTGAGTCCGGCAGCGCCGGAGGGGGGCCAAGTGCTGAGCCAGGTGCGGGACCTGGTACGGAGCTGGCTCCCTTCCGGAGGCAGTTCTCCATGCTGGAGGACATGGTCCGGCGTCCCCCAACAGCGGCAACAGCGGCGACTCAGAGGGCCCCGGGCCAGCAGCAGAAGGCGGCTTCGTACGCGGCCGCCGCGGCTGCCAGCCCGGGAACGTCCGGCAAGGCGAAGGCAAAGGCCAAGGGCGGAGCAGCGCCAGCGCCTGTGGCGCCGGCGGCTGCGACGCCGGCGACGACCAAGTCGGCCCCGGCGAAAAGGGGTGGGAGGAAGGCTCGGGGAGGAGCGGCTAAGGCTGCGGCGCTAGTGGTGCCACAGCCGCCCCCACCCCCACCCTCGGACCCTCCTGCGGCCGGGGCCGAGTGGCAGGTTGCTGGCCAGAAGCGGAGGGCCAAAGAGGCGGCCAGGAGGAAGGCGAGGAAGCAGCGGCGTAAGGCCAACGCTATTGCGGCGAGGCTTCGCGCCCCGAAATCCGCGGCTGTAGTGCTCACACTGCAGCCGGAAGCGGAACAGAGGGGCGTGACGTATCTCGCCGTATTGAAGCGGGCGAAGGAGGCGGTGAGCCTCCAAGAGCTGGGCATCAGCGGGGGCATCGGGGTCAGGAGGACCCTAACCGGTGCCCGCAAGCTCGAGCTCGCCGGAGCGGAGAGTGGCCCGTTCGCGGACGCCTTGGCCGAAAAGCTGAGGGCGGTCTTACCCGCGGACGAGGTCCGGGTGTCCAGGCCGACTAGAAAGAAAGAAAGAAAGAAAGAATAAAATTTATTTAGTGCAGAAAACACACACGGTACAAAGACTAAGCGCATCGACATGCGCATAGTGGGCCTGGATGACTCCGTTACGGAGGAGGAAGTTGTGGCCGCCGTCGCCAGGACTGGGGGGTGCTCTGCCGAGCTCGTCAAGGCGGGCACCCTCCGGCCTGACAACACGGGCATGCAAACCCTTGTGGTGAGCTGCCCCGTGACGGCGGCCAGAACTGTGTCGGAGGGCCGAAGGCTCTTGGTGGGATGGGTGTCTGCGCGGGTAAAACTGCTGGAACCCAGGCCTCTGAGGTGCTACCGCTGCCATGTGGGCAACCACACGGGAGCTATGTGCCCCTCGGAGGTGGACCGCAGCGGTCTTTGTTTCCGCTGTGGTCAGCCCGGTCATCGGGCCGGCTCATGTGAGGCCACGCCGCACTGCAGTGCATGTGCGGCTGCTGGCAAGCCGGCCGAGCACTGGGCTGGGGGAAGGGCCTGCGCGCCATCCGCCCTGACCAAGGGCAAGAGGTCTGCCGCCGCCGCCGCCTCTGCCGCCGCCGCGGCTTCCGTCGCCGCTTTTGCCGCTTCTGCTGCGGGTGCTGCGACTCCCAACGCTCGGGAGGGTGCTGAGATGGAGTGCCAGTAATGGTCCCATCTCGGCCTCCTCCAGAGACAAGTCGGCCGCTGTGCTATTGCGCAGTGGCTGATGCCTGGGGACGGTGAGCGTGGGTGGCTCGCCGTCCGACACCAGGTTGAGTCGACGACGCGTTGTGTTCCACGAGCGCCGAAGGAGCCGTCAGCACCAAGGACGGGACCCCATAGGGTCGGTGCCTGCTAGGGTTGCGGAATTTGTTCGAAAGAGTTACCGCGGCCCTGGAACGCATAGGGCACAAGAAGGATCACGGGTGGGTTTTAGTCAGTAAAAGTCTGACACTCCCTACCGCCCCACCCAGGGCGGGAGGGGTCATTTGATGATTTCCCATCCAGAAAAAAAAAAAAAAAGGGGGTGAAAGGTTGTATGGGGAACAAGATTAGTTAAACTATTTTATTCGAAACTTCACAGGAGTACTCCTATCGATAAAAAAGTAAACAAGTGTTTCAGGCTCTTTCAGAATTCAACCCCTAAAGGTGGAAAAGGGGCGACAAATTCTGGAAATCAACATGGGTATCTTTTTTATAGTTTATCGGGTCGCTGATTACGAAAACAACAACTATTTCACAAAAATTGCACAAAAAATCAAACAAAATAGATTTAAACAAAAAAAAAAACGCATAAAATTACATCTGAACAAAAAAAATATTAAAAAACAATGAAAATAACCAAACCAATTTTTTTTTCAAATTAATAAAACGGCAGAACCAAAAGAAAAACTTGGGTACCTACCTACTTTGTATTGATTTTCAATTTCCAATCGCTACCAATATAATATCAATAGCTTTAGCCCGCGACTTCGTCCGCGCAATTCTACTTCCTTTCTTAGTGCTCGCCTACGCTACGATATAACCGAACTCCATGCGGACGAAGTCGCGGGCAAAAGCTATTCAACCAATAAAACAAACCTTTTCTTAACTATCGCTGTACAAAGTACTCTCATTCTGAGATGGGAAGTCCACATTTTATGCAAATAAATAAAGATTCCCCAAGGATATCGTGATGGCTCCTTCAATATACTCGTAAGATCCGTAGCAAAACAAGCCTTGTAGTATCAGTCTGCTTTATTGGTAATAATACTGTTTATTCTGTGAAAGAAAAGTGAGTTAGTGACAGCGTGACGGCTGACAGGACAGAATGGAAGAAAAAAACTTTTTACAAAAAAAGCAACTGATTTCTGAGTTAAATTGAAAGCAACTGCTCTCTCCAACCAATCCGCAATGAACACTCCAAGTAAGCACTTACTAATCGAAATACGAGTATATGTAGGCCTCTCGCATGACTTCGGTCCGTTCCAAAACAAGCGCTGTAAAGGAACCGTGCTTTTTCCCGGAATATAGCCTACTAGTAGCGCCCCGCGGTTTCACCCGCATAAGTTTCGATACCGTGGGAATATCGAGGTAAAAATTATCCTATATGTTAATTATGGTCATTAACCATATGTGTGCCAAATTTCATCCAAATCCGTTCAGCAGTTTTTGCGTGAAAGAGTAACAAACATCCATCCATTCTTACAAACTTTCGCGTTTATAATATAAGTAGGAATTAGTAAGATAATACCGCGCCGGCCAATTGAGTCAGCATCACCATCATAATTGGATCAGAAATTCCTTTAAAAAACATAAACAACTAGCGACCCGCCCCGGCTTCGCACGGGTGTATTGCTGATACTAAATCTCTGCTATATTATGAACTTATTATACATATAAACCTTCCTCTTGGATCACCCTATCTATTTAAAAAAAACCGCATCAAAATCCGTTGCATAGTTTTAAAGATCTAAGCATACATAGGGAGAAACAGACAGCGGGAAGCGACTTTGTTTTATACTATGTAGTGATAAAAAACATTTTGTTTTTCACACACTCTCACATCGGAAATATAAATCATACACATCTATTTTTAGACTTAATTCATAAAGTTCAACTGGCAACAACACTAAAATTACTCAAGCTTCATAAAAATAAAAGTACTTAAAAAAAAAAACAATTTAACACTCGTTCCTGTCAAAAACCAGTTTGGAAACAACGTGGTTTTCCAACGGGGTTATACATGTTCTATTTTTAAACCTATGCGTAAAATCCGTCACTTTTCTACGTCATAAATATATCCTATAAGAGGCTAGAACTGCACGTGCCGTGTTTCCCCATTCTCCCCAGCATTAGCATAAGATTTCCATTTAGTAGACTATATATAGTGTCCCCCACTATCCAGGGTTATCAGTCGTTCGCAGGTTCTTCATTCGAAATGTACGGAACAACTGTTTTTATTGGATTTTTCGTCTTCTCTATTAGCTGTGTGCTCGCTAACAATAATGATTTGAAGGTAAGTTTGTACTAAGAGAAATAATCATCATTAAAAAAAAAACAACGTAAAGGACTTCGTGTCTGAACGGTCGAACTTCGAGGTTAAGCTACGCATGCCGAGGTCGGTTTGTGGATGGGTGACCGTCCATCGTATATCAAGTTTCCTTCGTGCCTCGGAAAGCACGTTAAGTCGTTGGTTCTGGCTGTCATTTGAATATATTTTTGAAGCCAGAAATCTAATAGACTTGCCGAGGTGTGTGGAGTTAGTCAAACCCTCCATATAAAATACTGGTAATCAACTACATTCGGCATTTTAAAAAAACCGGGCAAATTAAGAAGTTCGGAATCTTCCGTATTTAAAATCGTTGAAAGGGTAAAAATTGACATAATCTATGGGAATTTTTACTGAGGTACTAATACTAACATTTCTGTAAAAACAGAGACCTTTTTTTCTGGATGGGAAATCATCAAATGACTTCTCCCGCTCTGGGCGGAGCGGAAGGGAGTGTCAGACTCGTACTGATTGCACACATAATTGCGTAATAGGGTTTAAATATTTATTTAATATCTTTGATTCTACCGACTATCCTACACAGTCTGGACATATCCACTCAAATCTATGTGGTGTTTTCCCTCAAACTTACATAATAATAAGTTTTGAATATAACATTAATTGTTTGGAAATTTAAAATAGACTCTGATTCTGTTTCGGTGTTGCTTCTCAGGACAATCAGCCAGGAAACATCGGCTTCATTGAGATTATTATAAAAATGGATTGATGTATGAAATATCTATTAGGAACCTATTTGTTAGGTTACTAATAGATCTTTTAAGATGAGGAGCTCGTGGCTAAATTATAACAGCCGCACGGGTCGATCTTCGAGGTTTAACAACGCTTGCCGAGGTTGTTCTGTGGATGGGTGACCATCTTAAGATAACGAGACTTCTTCGTGCCTCGGAAAGCACGTTAAGCCGTTGGTACCGGCTGTCATTTGAAAATCTTTGGCAGTCGTTACAGATTGTCAGAAGCAAGAATATCTGACACCAGTCTTGCCAAGAAGTACCGTGTTCCCCAGTTAATGGGTTGTGGAGGTCTGGTAGGCAGCCACTTCACGTATAATACTGGTATTCGGCTGAATCCGGCTTGTCTGGGAGCCGACCCCAATATAGTTGGGAAAAGGCTAGGCAGATGATGAGTAGGTAAACCTATTTGTTAAGTAGCCTTTTTATGTTCCCAGAATGAGAAAGAGAATGGGCCGTAATCCAGCACGCTGGCCCAGTGCGGGTTGGTGAATGTCACATGTCTTCGAATTTTTGGTTCTAGGACATGCCGGTTTCCTTACGATGTTTTCCTTCACCGTTGTGAGAGCAGTGGTGATGAAATTAATCACACAAAGTAATGCGTCTGGCTGGGTTTGATCCCGCGACCTACAATTCGTAAGTCGGGGCCAGTACCACTTGGCCACCACTGCTCTCCTCATCACTTATTTGTTAAGTAAATATAATTTATCATTTAAGTAATTCAATTCTTTATTTCTTACAGGATGGCGGAGCTGATAGGGGAGCACACAGCGACCGTGGAGGCATGTGGTTCGGTCCCAGGATAGGCAAACGATCCCTTAGAATGGCTACTGAAGACAACAGGTACGTTACCCAGTAACCCAGTAACTGGGTTGTAGACATAAGTGGCCTTAGAGCGACTTTTTTAACGTTCTCGATCGCGTCAGCTTACGGCCGAACCCAATAACCGATCTATCACATACTGGAGATAGAAAAACAAATGAAACAACAGAAAACCTATATCATTTTTCTGTGGTCTCATTTGTTTTTCTATCTCCAGTAGGTATGTGATAGATCGGTTATTGTGTTCGGCCGATAGACGTTATTATGACAGTAACGAAAAACCTTTTTTCAGTACACTTCCTCGAAAACTAGCTCTTATCGCACTACGATTAGGTTCAACATGCAATGTATTTGGCACTCGTGGTTTTTTTTTTCACATACGAGTGTTTACCGTTTCAGATTTTGCCACAGATAATATTAAACAACTATTCAATTCCCTATATCCGGCAGTGATTGTTTTCTTTTTCACAGCAAAGAGGCGCCTTATATTTAATGAAAATTAAAATTGTGTTTATGAACAGAGTATCAG
The DNA here is from genome assembly GCA_905332915.2 of Hecatera dysodea. Taxonomy (NCBI): domain Eukaryota; kingdom Metazoa; phylum Arthropoda; class Insecta; order Lepidoptera; family Noctuidae; genus Hecatera; species Hecatera dysodea. Next base: position 4,310,723 of record HG995317.1, on the reverse strand, counting down.
AAATAAACATTATTATTTATGTAATAATTTTACTTTTATCAACAAATTTATATTAATTTGTGTTCTAAATTTAAAAAAAAATGTTACATTTTATTTTAAAATCTCAGGCTGTTTTGCGGCTTCATAACTTGGCTTCTCCTGTAAAGCGTGGTAAAAAAAAGTAAATTAAATCTTATTAGTTTCGTTCTATTATTTTATTAATTCGAAAGTGTATTGAAAAACGTCGTTTGATACAAGTGGACATTTGTTACTGCAGTACTCGGCTCCATAAGCCCTTTTTTTTCTGGATGGGAAATCATCAAATGACTTCTCCCGCTCTGGGCGGAGCGGAAGGGAGTGTCAGACTCTTACTGACTAAAACCCACCCGTGTTCCTTCTTGTGCCCTTTGCGTTCCAGGGCCGCGGTGACTCTTTCGAACAAATTCTGCAACCCTAGCAGGCACTGACCCTATGGGGCCGGCCCCGTCTACGGGCTCCATAACATAATTCCGCCTCGGCCGCAATAACAAACTTTAATATTAATTCTCAAAACGTAATACTTCTTGCATGATAATATTTTTGACATAAGCGAACGTTTAGGTTAAAAAAAAAACTCGCGCTAAGCCCTCGGATAGGCAGTTCAAGGTCAAGTTATTTATTTCGTAACAAAAATACATTTGTGATTGTGACGAAATATTTGCACATCAAAAACAAAAATCTAAAATCATTTATTCAAACTAGGCTGAGAGCCAGCACTTTATATAAATTAAATTAGAAACTCATACTATTTGGACCCAATACCTAAGTGCCAAAGTTTAAAGCGGCGTACGTCTAAAAAAAAGCAATTGCAAAATATTAATCTTAAAATGGCTTTTCAGACAAGCGTTCTTCAAGTTACTGGAAGCAGCGGACACGCTGAAATACTATTACGATCAGTTACCGTATGAGATGCAAGCTGACGAGCCGGAAGCCAGAGGTAAGACGCCATCTCCATACTCTCAATTTGAGAAACTTCCGGTCAGCTAGTTTATACATATATAAAAACCCAAATTTGAACCATCCACGTTACACCCAAGAATTAGATGAAAATAAAACCGTTCCGCCATATTTTAAGTGCATCGCAGATGGCGCTACCATGTCTTGTTATCTCAAAGTATAGCTTAACTTGGGAGTGTTTAATCAAGAGTGAATAGGTTACTTGTAGGCAAGCGTGCTTCATCAAAGTCAAAATCAATTAATTTATTTCAACTAGACCATTAAAAGGCACTTTTGAACGTCAAAACATTTTGAAAATAAAAATATTATTCTGACTCTATTTGTCCATTCGCAAAAAGTAGATTCTTATGGAGGTACATTAATTAATTGATTATACGTAAGGACGATGCACCCAAACAACACTAAGTACTAATAGGTACAAAAAGTAATAACAGCAGGGGTAAAATTAATGAAATTTTCTATCAAGGGACATAGTGCTCACATATTATTATTTACAAATTTTGCAGCCATTTATTAACATTAACTACAATGGATCAGTGTGTGTTAAATCTAATATAACTCAAAAGTGACTGACTGACTGACATAGTGATCTATCAACGCACAGCCCAAACCACTGAACGGATCGGGCTGAAATTTGGCATGCATTTTGAATTTGGTTGCATGTTATTACGGAGGCATCCGCTAAGAAAGGATTTTGATTAATTCTACCCCCAAGGGGATAAAATAGGGGATGAAAGTTTGTATGAAACTTTGTCAATTTTAAACCGATCGGGCTGAGAGTTTCAAAATCGGGGGTAAAGTAACTATTCCACGCGGACGAAGTCGCGGGCAGAAGCTAGTTAAGTATAAAAGATCAGTGGCTAAAGCTGAATACATAGTGAATAAATCAATACATACCCACCAACAAGTTTGGCTTTGTCTACTATACCTAATATTGTCCTATGGAGCAGGAGTCAGGACCCGTATCGTTGACCGATCCGTCGATCATCGCTTACCATCAGATGAGGTAGTGGTCAAACGCGAAAAAAAATGATGTCAATCATAATATGTCGATCTCTGAACATACAACTGCAGGTACCTTCCCGTAGTATCGTTAATTAAATCAAAAGCTATTGGAACGAAGTTCCATATCACGCGTTGCGAAAAAAAAAAATCAGCTGTTCCCTACATTTATGTTCGTATAACTCATCAAAATGTAGGGGACAGCTGATTTTTTTTTTCGCGATTTCAGATTTGGTCCCATAGTAAAAGTTGTTCATAATTATGAGTACAATGACCTCTTAAGAGGTTGTTGGTGTTTTAAAAATAACCCTGTATATACATAAAATACATCACTATCACTACATAGTATAAAACAAAGTCGCTTCCCTCTGTCTGTCCCTATGTATGCTTAGATCTTTAAAACTACGCAACTGATATTGATGCGGCTTTTTTTAATAGATTGAGTGATTCAAGAGGAAGGTTTTTATGTATAATAAATGCATATTACAGTAGAGAAAACATTAGTATCTACATTGCACCCGTGCGAAGCTGGGGCGGGTCGCTAGTGTATAATATATGTGTTACAGATTTAATATCGGCGGGTCGCTAGGCAATGATAAAAAAGACGTTCTACCAAGCCTTTTGATGTATTTTTTTTTTAATAATTTTCGTTTCACAGTGACAAAGAAGGTGATCTTTACCCCCAAGCTGGGCCGTAGCCTGGCGTACGACGACAAAGTGTTCGAGAACGTGGAGTTCACGCCCAGGCTGGGCAGACGGCTCGCTGATGACATGCCTGCTACTCCCGCTGACCAGGAGATGTGAGTTTTAACACTATGTCACGCAATTTCACTTAATATTGTTTCCTTTATCTAAATACAACCTTAGTTTTTAATTAGTACAAAAAAAAAATAGGGCTCTATCTGTACCCGTTACTGATCATATTTGTGTAGTCAAAACTGAAAAAATAAAATCCCAAATATGTCCACGGAGTTTTTTCATAACTGGTAAATTCATAATAGAATCAACATTCATAACAATTGCTACTAGAAAATACTACGTGCAGTATTTTTCCATTTTAATCGTCATTTATCTATACTAATATTATAAAGCTGAAGAGTTTGTTTGTTTGTTTGAACGCGCTAATCTCAGGAACTACTGGTTCGAATTGAAAAATTATTTTTGGGTTGAATAGACCATTTATCGAGGAAGGCTTTAGGCTATATATCATCACGCTTAAGCCAATAGGAGCGGAGCAGCGATAAAGAATGTTTTAAAATCGGGGATTCCACGGGGACGAAGTCGCGGGCAGCAGCTAGTTCATTCATAAATCAATAGCCTGTATAGTATTTTCATAAGTTGAATGATGTTTTGGGATATAAAAAACGCTAATAACTTTGCTGTTTATGAACATAATTTTTTGAGACTTTTCTTAAATAATAGCAAGACCTATTCTAATAAGCCCTTAAAGTATTTGTACTAATTAAAAACTAGGGGTGTATATAAAACTCAAAAGTGACTGACTGACTGACATAGTGATCTATCAACGCACAGCCCAAACCACTGAACGGATCGGGCTGAAATTTGGCATGCCGGTAGATGTTATGACGTAGGCATCCGCTAAGAAAGGATTTTGATTCATTCTGCCCCCAAGGGGCAAAAAGGATAAAAAAAGGATAATAGGAAAGGATAATAGGGGATAAAAGTTTGTATGAAGCTTTGTCAATTTTAAACCGATCGGGCTGAGAGTTTCAAAATAGGGGTAAAGTAACTATTCCACGCGAACGAAGTCGCAGGCAGAAGCTAGTTCACTACATAAAGACATATAAATAACATTTTTAAACATTAAAATACAATTTACATAAAAAAATAGTAGCCCACCGGTATCGGAAACCGGGTCCAAGCTACCGGCGGTCAGGGCCCCAGAGAGAGGAACCTCCTAACAATGCGAGCCGTGTCCAGGAGTACCGCTTTCTGGATCAAGCCCTTGATCCAGCTGCCTAACGTGAGCCTCCTATGGTGTTGGTCAAGGCTCTTGGCTATTAAGCCGTTGGCTGATACGACTATCGGTACAATGATTGCTGAATCCACATCCCACATGTTGACAACCCCGCCATCGCCAGCCAAGTCAAGATACTTAATGTTGAAAATGTTGTTTGTTTGTTTGTGCACTTTTTTGGGATGGGTAAAAAATGTTAAACTCGCGTCACGACACGTGACCTGATCAAAAATTCGTAAGACGGAGGGAGACTAGACCGCCGGTGCGGCGGAGGAGAGGCAGGAATATGCCCCGTTCTTTCTACCATCATCTGCCTAGCCTTTTCCCAACTATATTGGGGTCGGCTCCCAGTCAAGCCGGATTCAGCTGAATACCAGTATTTTACGTGAAGCGGCTGCCTACCAGACCTCCACAACTCATTAACTGGGGAACACGGTACTTCTTGGCAAGACTGGTGTCAGATTTTCTGGCTTCTGATAATCCGTAACGACTGCCAAAGATCTCCAAATGGCAGCCGGGACCAACGGCTTAACGTGCTTTCCGAGGCACGGAGAACTCTCGTTATGTTAAGATGGTCACCCATCCACAGACCAGCCTCGGCAAGCGTTGCTTAACCTAGACGATCGACCCGTGCGGCTGTTATAATTTAGCCACGAGATCCTTTTTCCCCGTTCTTTCTACCGCGCGGCGAAAATGTATGCCTGCTGCTGCTGTTTCGTTTATGCGGCGCTTTCGCTTTCGCTTTTCGAGAAAAAAATCAGCTGTCCCCTACATTTTGATGAGCTCTACCAACATAAATTTAAAGAACAGCTGATTTTTTTAGCGATTTCAGGTTTGGTCTCACAATAAAAGTTGTTCATAATGATGACTACAATGACCTCTTACGAGGTTGTTGGTGTTTTACAAATAACCCTGTATATAGTCATAGTTAGTTATAATAATAAAAATATTAACTGTTTGGTTGATAGCTCAACATTATTTTAAGGAACTTAATGGAGCTAATTCTTATCTGCCTCTCCCTACAGGTACCGCCCCGACCCTGAACAGATTGACAGCAGGACAAAATACTTCTCCCCCCGTCTCGGCAGGAACATGAACTTCTCACCGCGGCTTGGAAGGGAACTTGCCTATGGTAAGCTTATTATCGTATGATGGAAATTATTCCTGCCTTATCTATACTTACTAATATTATAAAGCTGAAGAGTTTGTTTCTTTGTTTGTTTGTTTGAACGCGCTAATCTCGGGAACTACTGGTCCGATTTGAAAAAATCTTTCAGTGTTAGATAGCCCATTTATCGAGGAAGGCTATAGGCTATATATCATCACGCTAAGACCAATAGGAGCGGAGCAGTCATGAAAAATGTGACACAAACGAAGTTGTGCGGACAGCTAGTATAATATATAAACAAAACAGCTTAGTTTTTTATCAATTTCCATTTCGTTTTTTGTCACCTCAAAATGGAACTACTTCGCATGCAGTACAAAACGACATCTCGATAATATTCCAAGCGAAAAAGGCACATGTTACCAAAAACAAGAGATCTCTAATCGTTCCAAATATGAAAATTTTTGCATAAAAGTACAGATGTATCAGTAGGGCTATTTCCTGAGCAAAAATATATGATCATGTTTAGTCCGTCAGTTAGATTATAGAAAAATATTGGACACGTATTTTTTCCTTTACCAAATCTATAAAAACTGACAAAGATATAAAGCATCAAAGATCAGGAGTGGGGGCTTGTGACGTCACGGCTTGGTAAAAATTGTAGCGAGTAGTGACGTCACACGAGTTTTCAACGCACTGTATCGTCTTCATTTTTTGTTTACGTGAAAAAAGAAAAAATACGTGTCCAATATTTTTTGGAAATCTATCCGACGGACTAATTAGACCCTATTTCATGTGTACGGTAAAATATTAGTACTTAGTGCATTCTTCATGTCGAAAGATTTACGCACAAAATAAGGAACCACCCTGTTGCAATTAATTGCCAGGGTTGCGAAATTCGAAGACGGGGCCTCATAGGGTCAGTGCCTGCTAGGGTTGCAGAATTTGTTCGAAAGAGTCACCGCTGCCATGGAACGCAAAGGACAATAGAAAGAACACGGGTGGGTTTTAGTCAGTAAGAGACTCTTACTGACTAAAACCCACCCGTGTTCTTTTTCATACATTCCCTTCCGCTCTGCCCAGAGCGGGAGAAGTCTTTGATCATCTTCCATCCAGGAAAAAAAAGAACGAAAAAAAAGGTTGCGTAATTTGTTCGAAAGCGTCACCGCGGCCCTGGAACGCAAAGGACATTAGGAAGAACACGGATGGGTTTTAGTCAGTAAGAGTCTGACACTTCCTTCCGCTCCGCCCACAGCGGGAGAAGTCATTTGATGATTGCCACACACGATGATTTGCCATTACTAGCATAAGCATAATTTAATCAGCCTTTTAATGTTCTCTCCGTTTCGCTCATGCTTCCTCTTTTAATGATTTCCCATCTTAAAAAAAAAACAAATAACTGAGTTAAAATCCAGACTCTGGGTTTCTACACTTTGTCTGACCCGGTAATCGACCCCAATAGGTCGGCAGTTAGAAATTCTAACTGCCGACCTATTGGGATCGATTACCGTTATTCTTACTTAGAATCACATACTTCAAAAGGTATTTATAAATTAAAATGTTTTCTTTGTTCACAGAAATGTTGCCCAGCAAAGTCAGGGTAGTAAGGAGCACTAACAAAACACAATCGACATAAAACGGAACAGCAACAAAACGCAACACTAGGCTAAACTCAAAATGAATTAATTTTTTATAAGAATGTTATTTTGGACGAAGTAATGTACTGTTTTATATTTAAGTAATATTAATATTAGTATTTAATGTGGAATAAAGCATTTAAGCTATAATTTTCTGGCTATTTATTTACAACTAACACCCCGCTCCGGCTTTGCCCGGGTCTTATGATACTAATATTATAAACGCGAAAGTTTGTAAGTATGGATGGATGGATGTTTGTTACTCTTTCACGCAAAAACTATTGAACGGATTTGGATGAAATTTGGCACATAGATGGTTTATAACCAGGATTAACATATAGGATATTTTTTACCCCGATATTCCCACGGGATGGAAACTTATGTGGGTGAAAACGCGGGGCGCTGCTATTAGTCTAAAATAATGTAGGTATGGCAAAAAGATTCTTCAAACAGGTGCAGTGGTTCCGCAGATATCCCTTCAGATATGATATCACAATCTTCTAATGAACTTGAATTGAAATTAAAAAGTGTGTGTAGTGTTTTAATTCAGGATAGGGTTGCCATCCCTCTCAGTTTCCCCGTATTTGTCGTAGTTTGGAGGGGGAGCGTCCGGGGGTTTTCAAAAGTGTCCTGGTTTATATTATTAATTTTGACATTGTATTTCTGAATTCATAACACTGGGTATTTCTTTTTTTATTTTTTGTTGTGATTGTAATAATGTAATATGGAACCTTAAATAAATTGATTTAATTTAATTTTTAATTCAAAACTAGGACATTTTCTGAGTCAATGGAAACTACATTGATTGAAAATTTGAAAGATGAGCAACAAATTAAATCAAAACTTAGTTTAAAAAAAACATCTGTAATTGTATGGGATACAATTTTCTTCTCATCTTGTAAATCTGACGTTACAGAATAGCTGAGTATAGTTCTATATTGCAAATAAGCTGTAAGTAATAGATTAAAGCTGTAAGTAATAGATTAAAGCTGTAAGTAATAGATTATTAAAAAATTAAACTTTGTATTTTTTTTAAAAAGTCCTTTTGATTCGGGTCTGACCGGAGAATAAATTTAATGTTACCCAAATGTTCGGGTTTTATAAGATTTTTTCCGGCGTCGGCAATTTCGATGATGGTAACCCTAACCCAGGAGCCAAATTTCATCCAAATTCATTCAGCCGTTATCGCGTGGAAGAGCGACAAATATCCATCCACACATTCACACATACATTTTAATCTTAGTAGGATTTGTAGGAACATAGCCATTTCAAGAAAAAAAATTGGTAGTTTGTGCGACGATTAAAAACAAAATATAATTTGATTTAGTATATTATAACCTTAATGTATTTAAATGTATTTTGTACTTAAATATCTACCTAATTAATAATGTACACAAGTAATCTGTGGAAACGTTGTGGATTGTACATATACCTATCTACTCGTATGTACCTATATGTCATACTAGCAGCGCCCTGCGGTTTTACCCGCGTAGTTCCCGTTCCCTTGGGAATATGGGGATAAAATATAGCCTATGTTACTCAGGGTGAATGTAGCTTTCTAATGGCGAAAGAATTTTTGAAATCGGTCTAGTAGTTTTTGAGTTTATTTGTTACATACAAAAATACAAATCTTTCCTCTTTATAATATTAGCACAGATAATATAATACTACCTACAGATTAATACTATCTAGATTAGTATAGATTATACTTGATCGAACACTTTATACCTAAAATTTATTGATTGTTTTTCCCAAGCAAATAAATAAATGATCGATATTAGTCGGAGATCGGTATAGCCCAGTATTATATTATCTGAGATAGGTATACCTAGTTGATTATTAACAATTCTGATTGGTCAAAGTCACAACATAAAGGAAAAACTCAAATAGAGAGTAATAAACCATTAAGGCTCTTTAAATTTCATTTTTTTTTAAATAATGTAGGTATTTGACAAATCTATATCGGAAAGCACGTTAAGCCGTTGGTCCCGGCTGCCATTTGTAGATCTTTGGCAGTCGTTACGTATTGTCAGAAGCCAGAAAATCTGACACCAGTCTTGCCAAGAAGTACCGTGTTCCCCAGTTAATGGGTTGTGGAGGTCTGGTAGGCAGCCGCTCCACGTTAAATACTAGTATTCAGCTGAATCCGGTATGACTGGAAGCCGACCCCGTTGTAAGTAAGTAGTTGGGAAAAGGCTAGGTAGATGATAATTTGGAAAATTGCATGTAAGCAATTCTTATAATTTTGTGTATATTCCAATGTAAAACGTATTAATACGTACTGCCTTACACAAACGATTTCTGCATTTTGCATTTAATCTGAAGAATTTCGACGTGAATCGTAAAATGCGTGTTTTATGTACCTAACTTTTTAACTGCTAACCTGCCAGTGCATATGTGGACAAAATATACTGTGTTTGTCATTGTGCAGGAGTATTTTTTTTGTACTTTTTATTTTATTTAACTTGTCATAATTATCATGCCAATGCGATAGAGTGCAATTCTTTTAATAGTTATCCTAAACTTATAGTCTTAAGCCGTTTGGAGTTGAAACCTTCAGGCTGATAAACAATAAATTAATAAATAATCGTCGATAGCAAAACGGCCAAGCCACACGTTTTGACTAAACTTAGCTTCTTTAGAGCTTGGCTTTATACGATATCTGATAACTTTTTCCCAGGGTAAGCTATGTACGTATACTCGTCTTGGCAACATTTTACATGAAAATGTTTTTGATGGGATTTCATTTATTTTTGTAAGTTGGTTAACGGTTTTTTTTTTGTTAATTTTGTCTCCTTTTTTGCGTGTATTTCTTGAAGAAGTATTTTAATTAATTTTCACTTATGTAGCACAACTGTAGTGCAAGTCTTATTACAGACTTCCACCGTAGTAGGTACTATTATATAATCTGTGCTTACTCCCATTCCCTCCCATTCCCATTCCCAGGGGATAGGTTAGGTTAGATTTTTTATTTTTTTTGTTGTCTTTGTAGTAATATTAGCTTACATACCAAATTCCAGCTTTCTAGGGCTTCAGGAAGTACCCTAACAATTTTGATGACCAATGAGTCAGTGATGAAATCGAGGGTTTTGAGACATTAATAAAATCTAAAGTATAATACCTACGACATTCAAACTTTGTATGTGCAATGATTGTATTGCTGGCATCCTATCTTGAAAAAAATAACTATTAAGTATCATGTATTGTTGTATGTCTATATATTATGTATTTATTTTATATATAATTAGTACAGTACTGTATTTCCTTTTCTCTTTAAAATCCATCCAAAGGTTGTCTTGAAAAGATCGCTTTTAGCGATAAGGCCGCCCATTGTGTCAACCTATGTAATGTTTTCTTCATCTATATTTTCTGTAACTTATATGGTTTACATAAAAAGAGTATTACATTCTATTCTATCATCCAAAGCAATGTTATGACTGTTCAAAAAAACGTAAAAGCGTTTCGAGAAAATGTAGGTGCCCTTGCACTTCGCTTGGCTCGTCTTGGCGGGGGCACTACCGTGCCCCCAGATAATAAACACACCAAAAATGTATCTTTCCACGGTGACTATGTCCAATGGTTAAGGTTGTGCGTTCACCGTCAGTTATTAAATATGTTTCAAGTAGACTGTTTGGATTTTTCGACCCCATTCTGCATTTAACATGTTAAAAACAGTTCGATAAACGAATTCAGCAGTTTTATCTCAATAAAATTGTACTGTGAAATGAAAAAAACATGCTTCTCGATTTATGTGACGACTAGCATATATATTTAGTTGTATATAGTTTTCATAATGTATATATTTTTATTCTAAACTGAAATCCTATAAATATCAATAGTTACAATATGTATTTCTTTCATTTTTTCATATTATGTAAGTAGAAATTTTAAATGCGATATAATTCATATTAGACTAAAACGTATAATTATCTTTGTGAGTGTTTCAATCTACTCCGTAATAGGGATGTTTTCTGATTAAAAAAATATGATTCTAATTAGTCCGTCAGTTAGACTATAGAAAAATATTGGACACGTATTTTTTCCTTTATCAAATCTATAAAAATCGACGAAGATAAAAAGCATCAAAGATCAGGAGTGGGAGCGTGTGACGTCACTGCCCGGTAAAAATTGTAGCGGGTAGTGACGTCACACGAGTTTTCATCGCACTGTATCGTCTTCAGTTTTTGTTTATGTGAAAAAACAAAAAATACGTGTCCAATATTTTTTGGAAATCTATCTGACGGACTAATCAGATTTTTTTAGTTAACTACCCTATTGTGGAGTGGAGTGGTTGTATTATTATGAATCCAGATACATAATAATATGTACCAGTTTCGCTCTTAGAGATAATTATTATTCAGTCGCATCCACCATACCCAAAGATCGTTTTAAATATGAAGCACTTCAACTGAATCAAACTTTCAAAAGAAAACTGCACAGCTCGAAATCTTCCTGCCACAATAACCAACTTAGTTTTCAGTAACTCAATCAAGAGCAGTGGTGGCCGAGTGGTAACGGCCCTGGCTTACGAATTGTAGGTCGCGGGCTCAAACCCAGTCAGGCGCATTACTTTATGGAATTAATTTCATCACCACTGCTCTCAAAACGGTAAAGGAAAACATCGTGAGGAAACCGGCATGTTCTAGAACCAAAAATTCGAAGACATGTGACATTCACCAACCCGTATTGGGCCCGCGTGCTGGATTACGGCTCATTCCCTCTGCTAGAGAGGAAGCCTGTGTCCCAGCTTAACAACTCTCAACTTATAACTCAATCAACTATTCAATTTATTCCAGATTGCACATCAACTCTGCTTCCCTCAGTTAACACCTACGTCGTACTATCAGCGAATCTGAACGATTTTAAATCTTTAGCTAAAAAATACGTTCCCAAAAAAAATTTAATTGATCAAATCAAAGTCATGGTACTAGAAACTGACCACAAAAATAATAACAGAGAAACGTTAAAAGTAAACGATGTAGACAGAACAGTTGAATACTTGGAAGAAGAACAAGATGACACTTATGAAGTTCAGAAACCGGTATATCAACATCAGCAGCAGACGCAAGATCCATCTCTAATAAGGCCGCTTACAGCACCCACAGTTATAACTGTAGATGATCTTGTAAATGAATTGAAACATAGAATTTTGCAAGAAAATATTGACAGTGGAGATAACAATGCACAAGTTTACACGCAAGTCAATGATGCACCAGAAGAGCAATTGGAAACAATAGTCTACAACAGCGTTCAAAATAAACTAAAAAGTCCAGTTCCAATGAAACTTTTGAAAGAAGTACAATTCGGAAGTACTTACGAAGATACGATAGATGAAAGCACGAAGCCACAAATACAGTACCTAGGGCAAATACAGATACCAGCACAATATCTAAAAAGAAAGCCAGTAAGGGATGAAAGTTTGACCAAAAAAGTAGTTCATAAAAAACATAGATTTACAAGCCCAAAGCATTTGGGGGCTGGGAAAAAGGTAAGGTATGTTAAACAAGTGCTTGTGCCATCAAAACCAAAGCAGAAACTAACTGAGTATGTACTACAGCCAAAATTGGTTCAACTGGTAGTGCAACAACCAAATTCGGACCAAAAGATAAGTTTGGACCAACACTCGAACACTGTGAAACAATCGATCTTAGAGCCGCAATTAAGCTTGATGCATCAGTCAAGCGAGATGAAACTTCCATTGGACCAACAACCAAGCATTGTACAACATTTGGCTTTAATGAAACAACAAATAGATCGACTGAATAAGATCGTGGAGCAAAATTTATCACAAAATAAAACATCGCCTACATTAGAAGCCTCGCAATCAAACATCGACGCTGGCGAAACTTCTTTTGAAATTATAGAAAACTCTAAAGAAGACGCGCAGAAAACAAATGACAGTACGGAAGATGAAGTTCAAGTAGCAGAAGATACTTTATCAGAAGAGGCAACACCAACCACAGTAGAGAACGAACAGTTTACCGAAAATAATGAAGAAGTCGAAGAATCAGCTGGTCAGGAAGAAGAACATACTGCTGGAACTGTCGAAAGCGAAACCGTAACTGAAAAAGAAGCTCATTCGAATGACGTAGAAGAGACGACATCTAATGTGGCCACAACGCCCGCAGAGGCAATTTTAGTCAAAGCTGACATTATTCCTAAATTGGAAGAGACTCCAAAGACACACACTCAAGAATTTGGTAAACCTGCCGCTGGAGAGCCTATTGTTGAAAAGACATATAACTTCAATGCTCCAATAGCGGAAACTAAAACTTCGTCGAATTTAAAATTGCCGGTCGATAGTGCAAGAAAGGTTCTGTTGTTCTAACCTAAAGTCGACTTTACAATAAAATTTATGATCTGCGTTTGTTTTTTGATCAACGTCAACCCGCGCCGTCTTTGTACGGGTAGTAGAGCATATACTTATAAGTACAAAAAATCATGCCGACAAGAACGTCATGATTATTTTTGAAATCATGAAGAACCGTGTCATATTTTAGTCAATTAATAGGATATTGTTTATAAATCTAGAGTTTAGAATTAGTAGTAAGAATTTCTTGAAACACGATGTAAAATATCTAATTTGTTACAACTCTTTGACCCCGAAAACTTAGTGATCAAATAAAGTTTTGACTCTTGAAATTGAGAAAATCCTTTTGTATGTATATGTAGAATAGTAGATTATTAACCAAGGGGATAAAGCAGTGTCTTCTGTCGCGGGTGACGATTTAAATCGCGAGCGTAACGAAGGACTCGAGGTTTACTCCCAAGCCTAGCGAGGGTGTTAAAAACTTAAATCACGAGCGAAGCGAGAGATTTAAGACGAGTCCTGAGTGTAGCGAGGGATTTAAATTCAGCCAAGACTAAGACAGCTTTATCACCGAGGAAAATACTCTACTTTTCGTACCATTTGCGAAAAAATTAACACAATAATAATATGAGATAAGCATTTATTAAAAACTAGCTTCTGCCAGCGACTTCGTCCGCGTGGAATAGTTACTTTACCCCCGATTTTGAAACTCTCAGCCCGATCGGTTTAAAGCTTAAAAAATGGAGTAACTTCTCCCGTTTTCCCAACATTTTCCTTCACTGCTCTGCTCCTATTGATTGTAGCGTGATGAAAAGTATACTATAACCTGCCCAGGAGTATGAAGAATAATTGCACCAAGTTTCGTTAAAATCGGTCGAGTAGTTTTTGTTTCTATAAAGAACATACAGACAGACAGACAAAAATTTTACTGATTGCGTTTTTGGCACCAGTATCGATCACTAATCACCCCCTGATAGTTATTTTGAAAATATATTCCTTGTACAGAATTGACCTCTCTACAGATTTATTATAAGTATAGATAATGACAATTAAAAGTAAAATTTAGAACTTAACTTATTTATAAAAATAAATTAAAATTTGAAGAAAAAAAAAACGCGGCAAATTCCTAGATTTTTTTGTCGGAAAAGCAAAGGCATCAAGCTCATACGGCCTCGTCGGTTTACGTAATTTTATTTAAAATAATCATAACTGCATAATAAATGCGTATTGCTTTTTCAAAAAGATGTATAATGCTTTATATACAAACTAAATGGTGTAAACACAGATGTAATCCAAATTTAAATCACATTCTCCCCTAGAGGATGAATGAAATTCATTACAATTTTCTTTCCCTGTTTTTAACAGATTAAAAATGACTATTGTTATGTTCGCTTTTTGTGGCATAGAATGTCACTTTTTTAAGCAAGTGGTATGAAAACTATGTTTTCTAAATAAAACGGGGCACGTTGGAAACTATTGAATTTGGATTCCAACGTGTCCGTGTGTTATTTAGAAAACATAGTTGACAATTGAACGTGATATTTCACAATCTTACGGCGATTGTAATTTTCCGTTGACATATACACAAACCATCATCGTTTATCGTTCTTTCAATTAGTGAAAACTGACTGCGCAACTCCACGCACAGTGGGAGCTGGTGATTCGGCCCCTAATGACGACTTAATGCTCGAGCTTAGACTTTTGAAGCGACATGAACTTAAGTGGATTAGCCATTATACAGTATGTTAAATAACAGAGGGCGTTCCCTTAAATTCGTTAATATATATCATTAATAGATTAAAATAAAAATATCAGAATAGAAAAATAAGCATAAAGTAATCCGAAAGAAAAAAATAATTGGAATAAATTCGAAAAATCCTGTTTAAAATCAAAATAGTATCGCGGAATAGTACTATAGCAATGCCCAAACCGGCAAGTACGCGTTTTAAATTTTAAATTTTTTGTGAATATTTTAATAAAAAAATAAAAAAAAACATTTTGTTTTTGCATGGTAATATTTTTTATCATAATAGATGCTATACTGTTGCGGGTTAACGGGAACGCCTTCTGTTAGTTAACATAGTGTATAAAAAAAAAACTGGTAAAATAATTAAAAGTTGGGTAAGTGTTGAACGATTTTATTAGATAAAAACAAAAACAAATTCTATTTACTCCGTCCGTCACTATTTCAAATTATACTAAATAACGCCTTGGTTGTTTTACCACTATAAGAAAGCAATACATATGTAAAACAAGAAAATAACAAGCAACATTCTTATTGTACTGAAATTCATTTCAATTGTAAATCAATTTATCCTTTTTAATATCTAAAATATTATCTGTGCATGCTGTCGTTTCGTGTAAGTGAAAAGTACACCTACTCGATATTTATTGTAACTTCTTATTTATGTGTGTGTGTTGTGTATATTCTATGTTGGAGATCCTAAAATAAATATATAAATAAAAACAAAAAATAAATAAAATGCTCTAAATAAAAATGCTAATTTGTACGCACGATATAACAAAACTCGTTAAAAATTATGCATATACAATAAAACGTTTTGAAAATTAAGTTGCTGACTGCTTTTAGATATTAATAAAATAATACCAAAACGTAAGGAAAAAACAGCAACAAATGCAACAATCAGGAAAAATTGCAACTTATTTTTTGAACTAACTGTACATCAAAATTGTTACAATTCCATGAGCATGACTGTACTTTGTAAGTCTATATCTATTACTAATATTAAAAAGAGAAAAGATTTGTATTTTTGTATGTAACGAATAAACTCAAAAACTACTGTACCGATTTCAAAAATTCTTTCACCATTAGAAAGCTACATTCACCTTGAGTAACATAGGCTATATTTTATCCCCGTATTCACACGGGAACGGGAACTACGCGGCTGAAACCGAGGAGCGCTGCTAGTACTTAATAAATTTCTGCAACATACACGCTACTAATTATAATAATATTAAGGCGATACCCCGACCAAAACCTTGCGATATAGTGCGTTTTTCTTCGCTATTCAGACACTATTAACTCATTAGTTATGATAAATAATCTACATGTATAACCACATTATTAATGTTCGATGTCTTATCATCACATTCCACGTTCTACTAGGTTTTTATATGTTAAAAATAAATTTAAAATCTACTTTTAAAAAATGATTAAAATTGTTGATTTTATGCATCTGTTGCTAAATGCAACGCTCTAATTATTTGAGGATTACACTAATGGATAGATAATTTAAAAATTTATAGGTATTCTACACGTTTTATGTTATTTCGAAAGATCGCTTATTTTTTTTTAATTCCAAAAATTGTGTGAATTTTATGATAAAAAGGCGTGCGCAGGACGCGGGCGGCAAAGGGAACGAATGCTCAAGGTTATTTGGTCAGGGAAGCGCCTTAACTATACAGTTTAATAGTTTTCTAGACCTGTTTCTAAACATTCTTCATCATAGTCGTTACGTCTGTTACACTTCGGCTTCGAAGGTCTTTTGGTGAATCTGGAATGGTCGTTCCGCGGTGTTACCGTGGACCCTGAAATCAAATAATGAGCTTTTTAACTTCTATTACATAGAGCAGTGGTGGCCGAGTGGTAACGGCGGCCCCGACTTACGAATTGTAGGTCGCTGGCTCAAACCCAGCCAGGCGCATTACTTTGTGTAATTAATTTCATCACCACTGCTCTCAAAACGGTGAAGGAAAACATCGTGAGGAAACCGGCATGTCCTAGGACCAAAAATTCGAAGACATGTGACATTCACCAACCCGCACTGGGCCCGCGTGCTGGATTACGGCCCATTCCCTCTCCTAGAGAGGAGGCCTGTGTCCCAGCTGTGGGAACATTAAAATGCTGATTATGCTTATGCAATACATTTTTATGCACTTGGCAAGTCGAACGAAAAAAACATTGCTACATAATAAAACCACGCGTTAATTCGAACTCATCGGCGTCAAACACTCAATAATTCAAAGTTGCAGAGTGAAAGAGACAGAAAGGCTGATGAAATTTTGAGACAGAAATATTAATTAATCCAAATCGTAAGCTGATGTATCGATTCACAAAAATATCGAGGTCTAAAAGATCGATTTCTAAAAAAAAATTTTTTTTTTCAAGTTGGCTTTTATCATGTAAATATAAATCTATTTTATAAGAAACAAGAAAGACAACATAATAAATAACCTCATATCAGTAAAATTAGTTTTTTTTTTAATTCATATCAAAGTCAAATAAAAAAAAACAAAAACACTGGACACAAACACTGGTATTCAGCTGAATCCGGCTTGACTGGGAGCCGACCCCAATGTAGTAGGGAAAAGGCTAGGCAGATGATGATCAAAGTCAAATCAGGTATGAACATTGATTAGGATATGACATTTATTTTGAAAATGTATTAAAAAAAACAGTTAAAAAACAAACAAACAGCCATCTCACGACTTTTTGAGTAATTAACCCGGCAACACCGTAATGTTAAAGACACATTCAACTAATCTATACTAATATTGTAAAGCTGAAGAGTTTGTTTGTTTGTTTGAACGCGCTAATCTCAGGAACTACTGGTTCGAATTGAAAAATTATTTTTGGGTTGAATAGACCATTTATCGAAGAAGGCTTTAGGCTATATAACATCACGCTTAAGCCAATAGGAGCGGAGCAGCGATAAATAATGTTTTAAAATCGGGGATTCCACGGGGACGAAGTCGCGGGCAGCAGCTAGTTGTAAATAATTTTATGGTTTTTACCAATACAAAAAAATAATCGAAGAAAAAGGCGATTTTCAAGGGTGAAACATCGATTCACTGGATCGATTCAGTACTGCATGATTCTCGATTTAAAAAATCTTTATTTTAGGCCTGAAAAATCGATTCTTGGAAGCCGATTCCTACAAAGGCAGGAAGATCTCTTGATTGTAGTTCCAGCAATACCAAGAAGAGAACTAGTTCCTATCGCTTACCTCCATATGAAGTTATTTGAAGACATGGAGGTCGAAATATTCGGGACTGCGTCAACACTCGAGTAAGATTTGACGTGTTCAGTTTCCAAGAGGAGAATAGCGCTTTTATTCCGTACTTCAAACTTCTGAAATCGTGTCGGAAATCTGTAATAAAACATAAATCACAGTTTAGAATAATGACGTTGCGGAATTTGTTCGAAAGAGTCACCGCAGCCCTGGAACGCAAAGGGCACAAGAAGGAGCACGGGTGGGTTTTAGTCAGTAAGAGTCTGACACTCCCTTCCGCTCCGCCCAGAGCGGGAGAAGTCATATGATGATTTCCCATCCAGAAAAAAAAAAAGTTTAGAATAATGACGAGTTTCTGAAATGACGAGTACCAGTTGCCGTACTACGAAGTGCCAATGCTATATATCATGATTCAGTGTGAGGGAAAGGGATAGTGCTATTCGTCTAGTGTAACGCCGTCTCTCTCTGACACAGGAATCATGATGCATTTAAGACGTCATGGTCGGGTGGCAGTACTTAGGCGCCAAATCCAGACACCTGTCAAAACGGTAATGTTTTCTGACATCTGTCAAATTGACATCAACGTCATGTTTAACTCAAAGTTGCTTTTTCAAGGAAGAAGACCTCTCGCCTATGTGGCGCCAACTGGTTGCGAAAGTTTTCCTGAAAACCCTATTTACACCACACAGTATCTTAAAGCGTATACGCCGAACGGCATTTCATAAAAATTTTCAAATCCTCATTTTCCGAAATGATTGAACCGATTTTAATGAAACTTTACGCACAGAAGCATATATCTAAAAAGTTAATTGAAAACATTTTCGATAAATAGTGTTACAGTTAAATTATTACACCCAATTTAAACTTTCCATACAAACATTTCAATTTATCTTTTTTTAAATAAGATATTTCGAAAATGTTTTAACTAACTTTTTAGATCTGTGTATCCTGCTTATATGTAGGTATGTGTGAAGTTATATTAAAATCGGTTCAGACATTTCGCAAAATAGTGACTTGAAAATTTGTATGAAATGCCATTCAGCGTACACGCTCTTAATACAAACTTGGAATTCCTCGCAATGAAATTGTAAGTACAAGCAGATCCAAAATATGTAGGTCTAAAAAGTAAGTATAGTCTCTTCTGTAGGAGTTCATGGCTAAATAATAACAGCTGCACGGGACGATCTTCAAGGTTAAGCATCGCTTGCCGAGGTTGGCCTGTAGGTGGGTGACCATTTTAACATAACGAGACTTCTCCATGTCTCGGAAAGCACGCTAAGCCGTTGGTCCCGGCTGTCATTTGTAGATCTTTGTCAGTCGTTACGGATTGTCAGAAGCCAGAAGATCTGACACCAGTCTTGCCAAGAAGTAACGAGTTGCCCAGTTAATGGGTTGTGGAGACCTGGTTAAAATATTGCTCCACTTATAATACCGGTATTCAGCTGAGCCCGGTTTGACTGGGAGCCGACTCTAATGTAGTTGGGAAAAGACAGATGATGAGTTAATTCTGCAAAAATACGATTTTACAGAAACACAGATTCTGATACCAATTCATAGTTTACTGATGAAAGTGAAGAATTTGAACTTGAGGATGCGAGTTTGTACTTAGAATAGAATAGAATACTCTTTATTATATACACCATATAAGTTACAGAAAATATAGACGAAGAAAATATTACATAGGGTGACACAATGGGCGGCCTTATCGCTAAAAGCTCTCTCTTCAAGAAAAGCCTTTTTTTCTTTTTTTTTTAAATGATTTAAAGCTGTTTGACGGCTAATTCTTTGAATATGGATTCTCTTACTTACCATTAATAATAACGTTCAAAATATGCCTGATAGCACCGATATCCCACTGGAATATCCTTAACTGCAGTGAACTCAGTTCAAACAAAATCGATCGGATTTCATCTGTGCTCGCTTCCGTCATATTAATAGTCAAGAGATACGATAACCTGAAAGGCAACTTAACAATTAGATTAATCGGGAATTAATTCACTCGGGTACTGCCGCGGTTAAGCTATTGCGTAGCATTTTTTATCAACTTATGCAATTATACAGTATGTTAACTAACAAGGGCATTCCTGTTAACCCGCTATTGCGGATGCTATATACTATTGTATATAGCATCCATATATGATAAAAAAAATATTACCATTCGAAAACAAAATGTTTTTTTTTTTAATATTAAAATATTCACTAAAAATGTTAAATTGATACCTTAAAGAAACACTCTGTACATGCGTACCTGCCGGTTTGGGCATCGCTACTACGACTACTATTCCGCGCTACTGTTTTGATTTTAAACAGGATGTTTCGAATTTATTGTCAATTACCAACTATTTTTTTGTGTATTTAATCTATTAATGATATAGATTAACGAGAACGCCCTCTGTTATTTAACATACTGTATATTTTATGCGTACAGCTATTCACTGTTGTACATAGATGATAGATACCTATATACCTATATACTTTACAAACAGCTGCATATGTATTCGTCCGATTTCGGAGCAGCTCGTCTCGATCCGTGCGAGCTTCGTGCAGTCGTCATATACATACACGTTAAGGTTCAACTAGTCGCGGGCTCGAACTATCTCGTGGACGCGGCCAAAAAACACGCTGTCTCTAAGTGAGACAGCGTGCTTTTTGCATTGTGTCTAAAAGAGATAGAATCAGTTATGAGCAGTCAGCAGCTAGTCTACACGCATACGTCTAGTCGCACACAAACACCGTGCCGAAGTTTGCCGAACTGAAACGACGTTAGACGATGCACGGCTTTCAACGCCGCACCGCTGTGCCGGTCGGAGTGGGGGGTGTTACTAGGTTTATTTTCGTTACGGAATTTCTTGATTCGCCGTGCTCAAAGCCCGCGATAAAAGCTATGCAACAGCTTAACATTTTTATCTCTAACTAAAAATAAAAAAGATGACGTCGAAAAATTCGTCTGCATCGCTGGCCACTGGTAATGTACCCAAAAGGCTGACAGCATTGCCACGCTGTATGGCAATGCTTTGTCCAACGTAAAAGCCAGCCTTTGGGTCTCGCTAAGTGTCAAGACTACGTCTTGACAAATCTTTAAATAAGTCATGAGGACTCGGAAATCGAACTCTACGACCCGAGAGTTTCAACCACAAACGGTTCGAAAATATAACTACCAACATGGTTATCATATTTCCGCCGCAGCGGTTGTGCCACAGCATGATGAGCTAGGAAGATGGGATGGCGCAAGAGCATATACTTAAATATATATCTATGCGTAAGAGTATCGACACAAGTAGCGTCCCACAGTAATGGCCTACCCATCTTCCATGGAAACAACGACATGCCGTCTGGTCTCTTGCTATCAAAAAAACGAAACGCAGAGCGATTCCTGGCCTCCATAGGCGCTGGCCTGCGGATGGCGAGCTATGGGTGGCTTATCGTCCGATAGCAACCAGGCCCGAGTCGACGGCGCGTCGTGTTCCACGCGCGCCTCAAAGAGCTGTCAGCAACGAAGACGGGGCCCCATAGAGCCAGTGCCTGCTAGGGTTGCGGAATTTGTTCGAAAGAGTCACCGCGGCCCTGGAACGTAAAGGGCACAAGCAGGATCACGGGTGAGTTTTAGTCAGTAAGAGTCTGACACTCCCTTCCGCTCCACCCAGAGCGGGAGAACTCATTTGATCATTTTCAATCCAAAAAAAAAACAAAAAAGGGCTGTCTAGTCATTGACGTGGAGTGAGGAAGCGAATCGGATGAGGGAGTAGTGCGGAGCACAGACTGTCTCTCCATTGATCCGGGGCGAGGTAGTGTGGAATGGAGTTGTTTTGCATAAGAATCATCAGCCTTTTAATGTTCCCATTGCTGGGACTCAGGCCTCCTCTCTAGGAGAGGGAATGGGCCGTGATCCAGCACGCGGGCCCAGTGCGGATTGGTGAATGTCACATGTCTTTGAATTTTTGGTTCTAGGACATGCCGGTTTCCTCACGATGTTTTCCTTCAACGTTTTGAGAGCAGTGGTGATGAAATTAATTACACAAAGTAATGCGCTTGGCTGGGTTTGAACCCGCGACCTACAATTCGTAAGTCGGGGCTGTTACCACTCGGCTACCACTGCTCTTATTTTTTAATAGCTCGCAAAGCCCTGTCCTATGAAGCGGACCGATGATTTTATGTAACTCAATTACTATAATTGGCTCAGCTCCGGTCCGCTCCAGTGATAAGTCAACCTGAATGTCAAATTCTTGACAGGTCTTGAAGGCCTCTCAAGTAATGGGCAAAATTTGGGTTTGAGAAACCATCATGCAAGCATATACTTTTGTTTATATGGTTTTCAGGAAAATTGCTATTGAATCAGCTGGCACCACTTAAGCAAGAAGTTCTCTTCCAAACCATAGTTTGTTTTTTTTTCATTTAACATTGACAAAAGGGAATGAGAACATCGTCAATGTAGACTACGCCACGCATTTTTATTTAAGGATAATAATAGTACCTAATCAAATCTCAATCTTTAAATGGGACTACACGACAAGCACCAGCTTTCGTATGTAAAAAGAATCATCAAAATCGGTACACCCAGTACAAAGTTATAAAGTAACACACGCAAAAAAAAAAACAGACGAATTAAGAACCTCCTCCTTTTTTGGAAGGCGGTTAAAAATAAATATATGTACCTACTTAAAAATAATTCACAAACCTTTTTATAACACTATCTGTTGCTACAACCTTTTTAGTTTCCGTCACATTACTCAAAAATCCATTTAAAAACGGGGACAGCAAGTCTAAACAGTGTGTCCATTTCTGCGGTTTATCCCTCGCGTTGCCATCGAAAATCGTCCTTCTGTAGAATATTTCCAAATCCTTCTTTTTCTTCGATGTTCTTTTAGATTTTTTTGTTTTATGTTTCCTTATCCTTAAAGGCCCTACGTTATCTACCTTTTCAGGCGAACCCACAAACTTCTCCGTCGTTGTACTTTTTAATTGATCTAGCTGTTTGAACGTGATATCTGGTTTCTCCTTATCATGTTTAGTTGTAGAGCCTTCAGGTTTGTTTGAGTTATCTACGTAGTCATAAATTTCTTTGTAAACATCAGAATCATGTGGCCCTTGATTTTCTTTGATTTCTTTAAATATTTCGTTTTTAAGATGTCTGATTTTTAATTCTATTGGCTGGATGTTATCTGTTGAGGATGTTATATCGATGGAGATAGCTGAAATATGATTTAAAAGTATAGCATGTGATCAAAATTATATTCCTTGAAGGAAACAGTGTGGGTGTCACAGGTTGTAATGTGGATACATATATAGATGGGTAACACAGTACTTCTTGGCAAGACTGATGTCAAATTTTCTGACTTCTGAGCACGTTACGATTTACAAAAAAATGATTACAAATGGCACGGCAGAGTCTTGGTAAGTTAAGAACCATTTAAGCTCAAGTTATTTAAGTCACAGACACATTACAGACATTTGTATCGAAATATTTGCACAGCTGGTATACAAGAAGAAGCAACACAAACAATTAAAATCTCTAAGCAAGCTCGCTCCTCACCCATCATTGAACTTAGAACGTCTATCCTAATTATAAATAATAATATGCAGACAGTATTTTAATATTATTAGAGAGTAGAAACTTTTGCGAGATCACATTGACCAAAAACAATGATGATTTGGTTACTCACACATCATTGATACGAAAATTAAAACACTTTTCATGGTCATCACGTTAAAAAAGAACTTATAAAAAAGTTACAAAATTTCAGAATCACATTTGTAATTAAATGAAATGACTCAAAAGTGATTTTTTTGGTAAAAATCCTATACGAAAAACATATCTTGACAAATATTCGATATCTTTAAATTATTAAACAATGATTGTTAATGTTACACATTTCAAAAACACAATGATTAAGTTCTTTCAAGCGTTTATAAATAAAATGCACATAAAATTGTTTCAATTTTGACACACGATTTCTCACGCTTATGTCAGCTAAGATTGGTAAAGCAGCTAGACTCAAGACTTTTTAGTATAGATAAGATATCAAGTGAGATTCACGATTCACGATTCACGTCAAAGTTTGCGTTTGACGTGAATCTCACCTGATCGTAAGCGATGATGTGGTCGACGATGGAGCTCGCTTGCCTAGAATTAACCAGGTTGTAGAATGCATCAGGAAACACTGCATTGAATTTAATTCCTTAGCTGTATGCAAAACGAAAGTATTCTCAAAACGTTTTGATTTCAGGGAACCAATTGAATGTTATACTAGGTCAGAACCTTTTATATAGATTGGAAAAAATCATCAAATGATTTCTTCCGCTCTGGGCGGAGCGGGAGGGAGTGTCATACTTTTACTAAGACCCACCCATGTTCCTTAAATTGCCCTTTGCGTTCCAGGGTCACTCTTTCGAACAAATTCCGCAACTAGACCAAACACCTACAATGATGAATGCTTATAATTCTGATAACAAAGCAAAGAGTCTAAGATATGAAATTTGTAGGACAGTATTTATTTTATTGTAAATCAAAAGACAAGTTGTTAACTAAAAAATAATGGACCCAATATAATTCCTTGAGGGACACCTGAAGCTAGTATTACTTTATCATAACAATGAACACTCATAGTGACACTATTTTTTTTTTTGTTTATATCTCTATTTAAATTCATGCATATTCAACAGTCTCGCATTAAACAAAAATATGAAATCACGAGTATATTCCTGACGTTTTCTAAGTGTGGAATGGAATCAAAAGCCTTTGTCAAACCTTGTTTTATTTCACATATTATTTTTTATAGACTTAATAATGAATTTCTTTACGCATAGTTGAACCACATCTTGTGTTTCACAGAAACCTCGTTTAAATGAACTACCCCCTTGCTACGTAGGAGGATAAGAAGAGGCCAGGAAGAGGCTAGAAGAGGTTATTTTTGTGGTTCATTTGTTTTCTGGCGTGGTGGTGTGGTCTGTTATGGAATTGTGCCTTAAAGCATCTGGCTTCAACCCGTGATTTCAGCAACTGCATCATCACGTATATTTTAAAACGCTTCAAAGAATTTAATTATTTGTGTGTTTCGTGATTGTGTTGACTAATTCAGATGTATTATTAATCCGTACAAATCAGTACACACGTGTTTGTCATGCTACAGTAGATTTAAGTGTGAAAATGTTTGAAAAATGTATATGTTTTAAAATATTAATTGTATCCTTCAATAATTAGTTTAGTTATAGTGTAGTTTATATTTATTTATTAAAAATTCATGGTAAAAAATGGTTAAATGTTACTTGAGATTAATGATAATTTTAGGTAAGTTTATGTTTAGATATTTCATTCATAGCTTATGGTCCGGCTAAAGATAACTTTCGTTTGTGCAAGCTGGCATCAGACAGGGAAATTCAATATTAGGAAGTTCACTAACGTTGAAGTTATTTGACTCATAAAGTATATGAATAAATCGTAAATTTTAAGCAAAGCGACGTTTTAATATCAACAATAACTTAAGTCGAAACGTCATAATCTTTGGGGTTAACCATAGGCTTTAATCAAAGTGACATTTAATCAGCAAAAACTATTGTCAAAATGTTAAAATTATAGGGTTTGAACACGACATTCTGGTCGATTATTTTATGGGACTGTTTTCTTTTGTTTTCGACGATTTTTGTATTGTATCGTGCTGGTTTCCGCAACTAAACGACTAAGCGCGTATTTTGCGTACATGTGAGATAAATATGTCTTTCGATCCAACACAGCTCCTCAAGGAAAGCCAGCAACGGCTTGGAGTTTCGACAATAGTTATCGATGAATGAATGTCACTTTGACTAAAGGTACATGTGGCATTTCGGTAGCGCATGACAATCCAATAAATTTTTAAATTTTTAACATTCGGTAACGCTTGTCAAAAGGAACGTGTTTCGACCTTCAAGTGACAATTATGTTCCTAATTAGACTCACCGGTTCAATAATGATCACTTTAATTAATACCTTCCAGGTATCCAACAGCAAGTCTTTTCTTACTCAACCGACATCCAAAAAAGGATAAGCAGGCATAAATTGAAGAAAGATGTACAGGACATTCAAGTAAGGTCTAATGTAGAAGATCCTCAAGAGTTCATAGAAAACTATGATCTGATCGTCTCAGAGCCGTCAGTGACCACTAATCCAATTCTTCGAGTGGGGCATCGCCACCATCACCGAGCTCGTAAACATCGTCCAAATAAGACTGATACTAGAGATCTGCCTCGGCTTCGATCAGGTATAAATTATATGCTTTTTTTTTTTGGATGGGAAATCATCAAATGGCCCCTCCCGCCCTGGGTGGAGCGGTAGGGAGTGTCAGACTTTTACTGACTAAAACCCACCCGTGCTCCTTATTGTGCCCTTTGCGTTCCAGGGCCGCGGTAACTCTTTCGAACAAATTCCGCAACCCTAAATTATATGCTCACACAAACCTTTTTCATCTGTAGTTTTTGGATTCAGTTTAAAAAACTGAAACCTTTCTCTCTAGTGTGTCTGTCTTGCGGTCTGTCACAAACAATTGCCAGGGCCGTCTTAAACCACGCGGGGGCGCCTGGACACACCTGAGTCCGAGGCCCTATAGGTAGTTGAGATCCGTAGGTATGAACGAAATGTAACCAGTGAAACAAAATTTCCAAAAATAATAGCAGTTGAGCGAACGACACGAGCTCGAACTTTTTTACTTATCGGATAGCTTTCGCTGCTGGAGGGAACAATATTTAAAAACTATTGATGGAGTTCGGAATATCTTGTATCCATTATTGGATAGATACTTAAATTTTCTTTTTGAAATTGAAAAGAAGTTGTACACTTTGCTGAATTGCTAAAGAAATTCTTCATTTAGCAACCGTGGTGAGGTCCAAAATATATTCCGCTTTAGATTGGTTCTACAAAATTTTGTCT
This sequence comes from Hecatera dysodea, assembly GCA_905332915.2. NCBI lineage: Eukaryota > Metazoa > Arthropoda > Insecta > Lepidoptera > Noctuidae > Hecatera > Hecatera dysodea. Next base: position 4,283,847 of record HG995317.1, on the reverse strand, counting down.
GAAGCTAGTCCGCGTTTCGAGTTGATCGTTTACCTCTAATAAATTTGGGGGGCACGTGCCCTTATGGTAAAGACGTAACTAAAAACTGTTTTGAATCTACGGGACTGATTCTGTTCAAATATTAAATTCTGTGACCCAAATCGAAACTCTGATACACCGAAAGACACAAGCGCGTCAAACACAAATGAATTTAGAATGAATAAAGAAAATATAAAAGATGACCATTACGAGCTGCCCGGTCACCAGCCTCATATTATGAAAACAATAAATTTACCAGGTGGGCTGGCTGCCCCTGTTTTCACAACTCATTGCGAGTCTAATAGCTGTAGATTTTCTTTTTAGGAGGTGACTCAAACGAAACTTTGACAACGAATGATCCAGGAACACTAAGAACCGTTCAAGATGGCTCTCTAACAAGTACACCAGCCAATAACACATTTGAAGATAATGTAAAGCTTCTAGAAGAAAAAGTAGAAGCAGCGATTAAAAACTTAACAAATTACATTAATCACAGTAACACTAAAATAACAGAGAAACAGGTTGCAACAACGACAGATAACCCAGGAAAAAGGAACTTAAAAGTATCTCCAGCAGTACCGTTCTATAGGAGATTTAACTATCTAAATGATGTGGAAAGGAACAAGCCACAGAAATGGGTGCACTGTTTGGATTTGATAGCGCCAAGACTACAAGGAATGAATGACGAAGGGCGACCTAAAGAAATGACAAATGCTCATGGAGATGTGAAACGGTAAGTCGAAGATAGCAATAAAGTGTTAGATAGATAAATAAAACATTTATTTGGTACAACAAGAAAAGAAAACTCAATTCCACAGTTCATTAAGCAAAATAATTATTTAAAGAAACAAAAACTAGAGAATACCTTCTTAAAACACATTAATCTATACTAATATTATAAAGCTGAAGAGTTTGTTTGAACGCGCTAATCTCAGGAACTACTGGTCCGATTTGAAAAAATCTTTCAGTGTTAGATAGTCCATTTATCGAGGAAGGCTATAGGCTATATATAATCACGCTAAGACCAATAGGAGCGGAGCAGTCATGAAAAATGTGACACAAACGAAGTTGTGCGGACAGCTAGTAAAGATATAAGGTGGGTGGACCATGGAAGGCCATGCTCCTTCGATGGCCAATTATGAGTAACTATGGAGTTTCTTGTCCGTTCTTCTCCATAAGAATACATACACATAATACAATATAATACTTTTTGCGAATGGACAACTAGATTCACTATAATATTTTTATTTTCAAATGTTTTGACGTTCAAAAGTGCCGTTAATGGTCTAGTTGAAATAAATGAATTGACTTTTTTTACTTTTTTAAAATGTTGTAGTTATTGCCATGTGAAGACAAATTACATTCTACTTACGCAAACACCCATCGAACTGAAAATTACAGACGCGCCGGCGAATCGCTCGCATTACAGTTTTGGTAGTAAACTTTGTCTATATTTAATCGCTGTATATTAAACTTTGTGTTAAATTACTGATTTAATTATAATGGCCTTCTAAGAAGCCTTGTTCCTAGCAAGGCCATTTGGAAGAGTTCAATGAAACTTAAGTTCAATCAATATTAATTAAATCTGCAATTTAAAAAAGTGGTTTATATGTTACGTAATAAAACAAAGTATTACTTAAATATTTGTTAGTTTCATTTATCTAGTAAATAAACGAATAATAACTGTTTATTTGTTAGAGTGGCCTTCCATGGTACACGCACCTTACGTTTTTAAACTATGCTATGCGATGTTTTACTGTTTGTGTAAAAGTTGTACAACTAATTTTAGTGTAGAACTTTATTCGGTAAAATGTAGAGCTAAGAGGCTCATTGGTGACGAAAAACTGGTGAATGCCAAGCTTCACAGCCTGGGTCATCGCCATAAGGTCGCCTGCTTGTCAGTCGTCTTTTTTATATTGTTTTTAATTTTTTAGTTCACTTTCTGACATGCCATGCCATTGTGTCACCCTATGTAATGTTTTCTTTGTATATATTTTCTGTAACTTGTATGGTGTACATAATAAAGAGTATTCTATTCTATTCTATTCTATTCTATGCCAGGCGTGTTTTTTTTAAAGTATGAGATATCATCAAATGACTTCTTCTGGGCGGAGCGAAAGGGAATGTCAGACTCTTACTGACTAAAGCCCATCGGTGTTCCTCCTAATGCCCTTTGCGTTCCAGGGCCGCGATGACTTTCGAACAAATTCCGCAACCATGGATACGCTTTGACGTCGGCAATTTTAATAACCCGTACAGAAGTTTATCCGTTTATTTTATTTCAGGTTAGCACAGCTGCTCTACACAAACGTTTCGAAATTCAATGCACAAGACATGGTATCAATACTAACTCAAATAAGTAAAATTCGTATTAGAATGTATCAATGGGATCAAAACGCTATAACTACTATTTTTAACATCATAATAAAAGGTAATAGTTCATTATTATACACGAACTGAGTGTCTAACGAGCAAGTTGCTCACCGAGTTTCATAATTACGCACTTTTGCAACACACTTGTGAGGAAAAAACAACAATTATTTACCACACAGCAACAAATGTGACACAAACAAAATATGAAAATTATGGAAAATGGCGCGCAAAAAGTTTTTTTTTTCACGCGCCGAATGTAAGGTGGTTGACTACATATGGCCATACAGCCTACTTCAAAATTATAATTTCAGTGATAAAATGCAAATATTTTATAACACATTATTGTGAATTATAAAGAATTTGATAGTAATAGGTCAAAGGTTTTGTCGTCTTATTTAGGGACACATTTATTTACTCAAAAAATCTAAATGGATTTTGGGCGACATAAAAACTCTTTGTTTTTACAAAAAAAAATGCAATTTGATTAGTAAGCTAACTGCATTTTATTTGACTAATTCAACTTAGTAGGGATAATTCTACATATTATACACTAGTGTGTTATACTTCGGTTTATGACCCTAAGTACGATGTAATAAGCCTTACTTTACGAGCAAGTGTGTTGAAAATTATATACCTAATAAATAGCTTTTGTTGGCTTCGCTTGCGCTATAATAACCGTTTTCTGCCCTGCAGCTGTGCTGACGAACTAAGCTCGATCACACAGCCGTAGGGTAGAAGTAGAAGGCCGACCTTCTACTTCTACCCTACGGCTGTGTAAGTGGCGCGATATCCTGTTCACCATCGGGACCGATCCCGATGGTGAACAGGATATCGCGCCACTTAGAAACGGGTGCGTCTGTCACAGGGATGTGCCCCCTCGCCGCGGGAGCACCCCTCAGACCATAAATAAGTAATAATAATAAGTTCATCACTGGTGGGATCATCTATCCCACCAGTGATGAACTAAAATCATATCGGTTCTTTTTGTTGCCATACAAATTTACATCGTTAGTTTTTCTTGTATATTACAATTTTGAGGCGATTACAATATCCCGAGCTGACATATATACGAGTTGATCGTTACTTTTTTTGATTTCAGGCCCAGAACATAGTTTTAGAGCATTGAGAGCAGGGATAAAAGTTCTATTTGATAACTGGCATCTTGACACAAGTATGCTGCCAGTTTTCTTAAAGCAAACTAGGATATTTCGACCTCCGTGCATAGAAATCTCTGGTTATTCTGGTACGTATGCAATTAAAATAGCGCTAAGTAGCCTCAGTTTGACCAGAATTTTACTAAGTACCACTATCAATGTTTCAGGCATCACCAAGAAACCTGGTGGGATCGCCATGTATACTAAACCAGACAAGCCGAAGAAGAAAAAGCACAATCCTGACGTATCGTGTCACAGCAGAGAAGAGCATAAGTATAATAATGACCCCTGATTTCTTGAAGAGTCATCGACATATGGAGCCTGGTATTACTGCACCAGCAAATAGAGATGTAATGAATACAGACGAAAGAGTCTTGAGGCTGATTTTAATGAAAACTGAAACTGCAACTTGGTAATTTTGGATTAACTAATTATCATCATCATGTCAGCGTGCAGACGTCCACTGCTGGACATAGGCCACCCCGCGCGTGTGGCCACAACAACCGGTCCTATGCGTCTCGCGTCCATCGGCTACCCGCGCCCCTCAACAGGTCATCGCTCCACCTTGCATGGGCTATTAGATACTAATTAATCAGTTAGATTTAAATAGGTAACGTAAGAAAGGTAAAAGTTTTTTTTTTTAACTGGCTATTTCCTTTAGTTTTCCATGTGTTACCTACCTACTTCCCAGAATTTGATTCTTAGGTATTAAAGACACTCGCCTCCTTCTGCGAAGCAGTAATGCTAGCGAAGGAGGAGGCGGAGCGCGTGCGAAAGAGGGAAGCCCCTCGCTCCAGCCGCCGCAACAGAAGAATACGCCCCGGGCGTCGGGAAACGCAGGGCGATTCCCGGCCACCGTAGTCCTGCGGATGGCGAGCTATGGGTGGCTCGCCGTCCGATAGCAACCAGGCAAGTCGACGGCGCGTCGTGTTCCACGCGCGCCTCAAAGAGCCGTCAGCAACGTAGACGGGGCCCCATAGGGTCAGCGCCTGCTAGGGTTGCGGAATTTGTTCGAAAGAGTCACCGCAGCCCTGGAACACAAAGGGCACAAGAAGGATCACGGGTGGGTTTTAGTCAGTAAGAGTCTGACACTCCCTTCCGCTCCGCCCAGAGCGGGAGAAGTCATTTGATGTTTTCCTATACAGAAAAAAAAGGTATTAAAGACACTTTCGGGTGGGACGATGCAATACGAACAATACAGTTTTTTGACGTGAATACGTCTTTAAGGGAAGGTTCATGTCTGACGGAACATGCGTCGCATATTATCGGTCGCGTAACGCCAGAACAGACTAATGTACCTATAGAAAAAAAAAAACTTTTTACAAAAAGTAAAACCGACTTCTAAACAAAAAAACCAAAAAGTATAAAATAACTTTAATTTCGGAACTCGGTGTTTTTGGTTGCTTTTTTGTTATTGAACACACCGACTTCCGAAATTAAAGTTATTTTATACTTTTTGGTTTTTTTGTTTAGAAGTCGGTTTTACTTTTTGTAAAAAGTTTTTTTAATTTTTCACTTTTTAGTGGTTCACTCCCAGCTAAACATACCCATCACAGCGTACGTGTGGTATAAATTGGTGTAAACAATAAACAAACATGCGATTTCAGCTATCCCGGCAGATTTGCTATCATTTATTGAAATTAACAAAAAAACCGCTTGTTCGATTTCGATAAAATTTTCATGGGACCATTTGGTAAGTACACCCTTTCCAACAAAAAAAGAATTTTTCAAATCGGTTGGCAAGCGACGGAGTTATGCGCGAACAAACATTAAAAAAAAAAAAAACATACATACATCCGAATTGAGAACCTCCTCCTTTTTTAGAAGCCGGTTAAAAACACTTGACTGTTCACACTCGACGCACTAACGTATCATCGGTTGAATGTGAACGGTCAAGTGTTTTTCTATACATTTGTCTGTTCTGGCATTACGCGACCGATAATACGCGACGCATGTTCCGTCAGATATGAACCTTCCCTAAAATTGCTTCCATAGTGCGACGCAGTTCAAAAAACAAATGATAACAAAATTGGTGGATACAATTCCACATACAACATAATTACTTCATCGGAAGCAAGGCAGTATTGGGAACGTAAAAGAATGAATGCGGCCGAGTGATCAACGACGGTGCCAGTACAACTTCAGCTGGGGTTGTAGGAATAAAGCGATCGTGTAACTAGTAGAGCTGTCTGATTGGTCCGGGTCACAGGCTATCAGAATAACATCGTCACTACGTCCCACAGAAAAGATATATTGGCGACACATCATATTTTCCCCGAAGTCAAAAAGAGAATGATGTTTTTCGACAGCAGGTGTGTATGTAGATCTGTATGTATGCTTATTCAAATTCAAATATTTTATTTCAGATAGTGTTAGTAGTAGTACAACTTAACCTAATGTTAGTATTACATTAAATTATCATAATAAACAACCAATGAACCATTGTACGAACAGTTCAATGGTTCATTTGTTTATTTGGTTAAGTGTGTCTGGACACTTATCCACCTTCGTATGAGAGGAGAGTCCCACCTATCTGAAAACACATTCAGGATGCCCTTGGAGGAGGAACGCAAGCGCGCCAACATGGAAGCGCATCGCATCCGCATGATCGCTGGGTATACTTGGTCTTGGAAAGCCTTAAAAAGCGTTCTTTGGTATATGATGTACAGATGTAGCCTGAACGGCTGGTTATATTTTTAACCGACTTCTAAAAAAGGAGGAGGTTCTCAATTCGGATGTTTGTGTCTTTTTTTTTATGTTTGTTCGCGCATAACTCCGTCGCTTGTGAACCGATTTGAAAAATTCTTTTTTGTTGGAAAGGGTATACTTCCCAAATGGTCCCATGAAAATTTTATCGAAATCAACCAAGCGGTTTTCGAAAAATCTAAAAAAAATATCTACATTATCTACATTGACGACCTCTTAGTGTACTCTGCAAAGGAGCAGTGCTTTTTTTTACACCAATGTGATTGGTTCGTTTAGGTGGGGGGAGGGGAGGGGGTGTAGGTACCACTAAAAAGTGAAAAATAAAAAACTTTTTAAGTACAAAAAAATACAACCGACTTCTACACAAAAAATCAAAAAAGTGCAAAATAACTTTAATTTCGGAAGTCGGTGTTCAAAAAACGAAAAAGAAACCACAAACACCGAGTTCCGAAATTAAAGTTATTTTGCACTTTTTTGATTTTTTGTGTAGAAGTCGGTTGTATTTTTTTGTAAAAAGTTTTTTAATCAATAATGTATCATTATACGAGTACTCTACCTATGTAGGTACAAAGTCTTAAAGTGCCGAAATGACACATAGGTTATGACTTTTGAAAAAATATAAACAAGATGGCGGCCGCTGTTAGGTACAATGTAAGTGAAATAATATATTAGTGACAATCATGTGGGGTAAATATAGGGCTCTAGGAGAACATGTAAAAAATGTAGGACATAAAATAAAAATATAAGATTATTTTGTGAAAGAGAGATACTGCCATTCGTCCTGTAGGTACCTATAGCTCTGTTTCCCTCTTAAAACGGAATCATGGTAGCATTGGTCACGTCATTTTAAGAAGCAATTTTTTATGTCTATTTTACTCCTATCCGATGTTATTATGTCACAATGATATAGTAATCATTTTATTTAGGTTTTTGCTAGTAAATGGCATATCTAATAGGGAACATTAAAAAGGCAGAAACACACAATACACGGGGCCTTGTGTTACTAATCAAAAACAATATAATAATTAAGTACTGTCTAGGTAATTCATTTTTGATATGAAAATTTTCAACTCACACACAACATAAAGGTAGGTACCTAATTAGTAATTAGGTACCTACTTATGTTTTGTTTAATGGTCAATTTCATGGTTTACCCAATAATATTAAATACCATTACGCTGCTATAATATCTTCAAAAGTCAATTTAATTATTCTTTGATAAAGAATACGGACGCCACTTTGATTTTTAATTCCATTTTTAAAAGTTGGACAACAGTGACATGATTTGAACGAATAGATTGGACATTTATTTTTTTATTTATTTAAAAAACTTGCGATTATTTGTGTAAAATATGATGAAATATGGCATTTTATTCGCAGTGTTATTATGTGAGTAGAAATTTCTTATAATACCTAATTTACCATTCAGTAACTTGCTAAACGTTTAGTTGAGGCATCGCGTGACCCAAGGGCTGGCTTTTACACCGGACAGAGGATAAGCATTGCCACAGTTTTTAGTTAATTTAAGTTTGTTTATTTCTAGTTTTTGTGCGTCATTTCTGGCGGAATAAACGAGTTTTCTTTTTCTTCCATAAAACGTGTCAATGCCGCCAGTTTCTTGGGCTCACTTTCAGTCAATAGCAATGGAGACGAATTATTTGGTGCCATATTCTTGTTAGAAGGATTTAGATTAGTACCCATTGGAATATAAAATTTAATATATTTATGGGCTCTTCGTCCGATACCGTACTCGAGAGTGGACGTGCTTCTGTCCTAATTAAAATTCAAATTTCGTATACGCGACACCAGTCCATAGTAATACAGACAGAGTGCCTAATATCCTCTCACGTGCGCCGTGTTATATTAATTATTAAGTTCAACGAGAGCCCGCCACCACATGAGTAGATAAACGGAACAGAGATAAAGCTTCGAACAACCGCGCGAATCGGTTGCACTTCTACAAGTACGCGGGGCATGTGTGCGTGTCCACTGGCCGCTTGTCGCGTACACAGCGAGACTGGAAAAAACCAGTTTACGCTGGCACAGCCAGAGGACAATCTAAGGGTCAGCGCGACGCACTTTGTTTGTTTTGTTAGTTGCAAGTTTGAATATTTTAATGTAAAAACGTGGTATTTAATTATTAATAATGGTTGTTTATTGTACTGTTTGTACAATAATACTAGAAAAAATAAAAATATATCATACTTTAACTTTCTCTAACTTTCACAATAGGTAACAAATTTGACTATTATTTTTTCAAGTATCTTATTGTATGATCTTTTTTAATAAGAAGAGAGTAGTACTACACGTAGTGTTTTACCTTTTTATTGTTATAACAAGCTTTTATTAAACATTTGTAGGTATGTGAGTGGGTTGGTATGTAGTAGGTAGGTAGGAATTATGTGTGTTAATTTTGATAGTTTAGAACGATTTTTATCAGGAACTGCCGTTGCAGCCAGAATTGTCTCCTTACGAGGGAACTCTTTAACGGTTAGTAGCATGTTATATTATTTACCACACCATTAAAAGAAACAATAAATTATTCAAAAACTAAAATTATAAAAAGAAAAACATTCGAGTAATATAAAGTATTCTATCATACTGAATAATAAAACTATTTAACAAAATGTTTACTGACTAAAACCCACCCGTGATCCTTCTTGTGCCCTATGCGTTCCAGGGCCGCGGTAACTCTTTCGAACAAATTCCACAACCCTAGCAGGCACCGACCCTATGGGGTCCCGTCCTTGGTGCTGACGGCTCCTTCGACGCGCGTGGAACACAACGCGTCGTCGACTCAACCTGGTGTCGGACGGCAAGCCACCCACGCTCACCGTCCCCAGGCATCAGCCACTGCGCAATAGCACAGCGGCCGACTTGTCTCTGGAGGAGGCCGAAATGGGACCATTACTGGCACTCCATCTCAGCACCCTCCCGAGCGTTGGGAGTCGCAGCACCCGCAGCAGAAGCGGCAGAAGCGGCGACGGAAGCCGCGGCGGCGGCAGAGGCGGCGGCGGCGGCAGACCTCTTGCCCTTGGTCGGGGCGGATGGCGCGCAGGCCCTTCCCCCAGCCCAGTGCTCGGCCGGCTTGCCAGCAGCCGCACATGCACTGCAGTGCGGCGTGGCCTCACATGAGCCGGCCCGATGACCGGGCTGACCACAGCGGAAACAAAGACCGCTGCGGTCCACCTCCGAGGGGCACATAGCTCCCGTGTGGTTGCCCACATGGCAGCGGTAGCACCTCAGAGGCCTGGGTTCCAGCAGTTTTACCCGCGCAGACACCCATCCCACCAAGAGCCTTCGGCCCTCCGACACAGTTCTGGCCGCCGCCACGGGGCAGCTCACCACAAGGGTTTGCATGCCCGTGTTGTCAGGCCGGAGGGTGCCCGCCTTGACGAGCTCGGCAGAGCACCCCCCAGTCCTGGCGACGGCGGCCACAACTTCCTCCTCCGTCACGGAGTCATCCAGGCCCACTATGCGCATGTCGATGCGCTTAGTCGGCCTGGACACCCGGACCTCGTCCGCGGGTAAGACCGCCCTCAGCTTTTCGGCCAAGGCGTCCGCGAACGGGCCACTCTCCGCTCCGGCGAGCTCGAGCTTGCGGGCACCGGTTAGGGTCCTCCTGACCCCGATGCCCCCGCTGATGCCCAGCTCTTGGAGGCTCACCGCCTCCTTCGCCCGCTTCAGTACGGCGAGATACGTCACGCCCCTCTGTTCCGCTTCCGGCTGCAGTGTGAGCACTACAGCCGCGGATTTCGGGGCGCGAAGCCTCGCCGCAATAGCGTTGGCCTTACGCCGCTGCTTCCTCGCCTTCCTCCTGGCCGCTTCTTTGGCCCTCCGCTTCTGGCCAGCAACCTGCCACTCGGCCCCGGCCGCAGGAGGGTCCGAGGGTGGGGGTGGGGGCGGCTGTGGCACCACTGGCGCCGCAGCCTTAGCCGCTCCTCCCCGAGCCTTCCTCCCACCCCTTTTCGCCGGGGCCGACTTGGTCGTCGCCGGCGTCGCAGCCGCCGGCTCCACAGGCGCTGGCGCTGCTCCGCCCTTGGCCTTTGCCTTCGCCTTGCCGGACGTTCCCGGGCTGGCAGCCGCGGCGGCCGCGTACGAAGCCGCCTTCTGCTGCTGGCCCGGGGCCCTCTGAGTCGCCGCTGTTGCCGCTGTTGGGGGACGCCGGACCATGTCCTCCAGCATGGAGAACTGCCTCCGGAAGGGAGCCAGCTCCTGCCGTACCAGGTCCCGCACCTGGCTCAGCACTTGGCCCCCCTCCGGCGCTGCCGGACTCAGTCCCCCTCGCGGCTCCACGGAGGCCGCTCTGGCCATCCCCGCCAGGTCCCTCCGGAGCGACTCATTCTCCTGAACGAGTCGCTCCGTAAGAACCGCGAGGCGGGCGACCTCCGCCCGCAACTCCGACGCCTCGTCTGAGGCAGTCCCGCCAGCGTTGGCCGCCGCTGCCGCCAGTATGGAGGCTTTGGCCGCACTGATGGCCTCCCGCTTCGAGGTCCTCCAAGACCCTGCGTTCGTCGCCGGCGCTGCCGGCGTGGCTTGACAAAAGGACTGCGATAAACATTGCTCCGTTCGTGCCTTCACTAATTTAGAAATAGAACCGTGAGTACTTGTACTTTCGGTCTTTTTTCGTAGCACAGCTGATTCACGATGTCTCGCGTACAGCGCTCGCCGCCACCGCCAAACACTGCTGCATTAAAGCCGCCGCTGGCCTCAAATCTTCATGCAGCTTCATCTGAGGCTGAGCTGAGCGCTCTCTTAGGTAATCAGGAGCGAATCAAAGATATCTTTGTTAACGCAAACCGCAGAACAAAACGTCGTCTCGGCGAAAGCGATGGTACGAGTTTTGAGGATAGTGAATCAGACAATTCGCTGCTTTTACATGAGATCACCAAACTGTTTACTGATTTTGAGTCCAAACAAAACCGAAAGTTCGATTGCCTTAAATCCTCCATGAAAGAAATTTCGGAACAGAACTCTAAGATCCAAACATCTATGGAGTTTTTCAGTGGAAAGTACGATGAACTTATGGAACGACTGGATGCAACTGCACGAGAAAATTCCTCCCTTAAAAGGCAGATTTCTGCGTTAGAATCCAAAGTTGATTACCTGGAACGCTGCTCTCGCTCTTCTCTGCTTGAAATAAATAACCTGCCAACCACTGCCACAGAAAGTAAGGAATCTTTATTGGATAACCTCTGTAAGATTGGGACTGTAATTCGTGAAGAAATTAAACCATCCGAAGTGAATAATATTTACAGATTGAAGGCAAAAAAAGACTCGCAAGTTGTTGGTACTGTTGTTGCGGAATTTAAGACTTCAACCTTAAAGGAAAATGTTCTAAAAGCCACCAGAAACTATAACAGGCTAAGCGGTAACAGTAAGCTGTCAACAGCCAGTATTGAGCTGCCTGGCCCGCCAAAACCTATCTATATTGCTGAGTCCTTAACGTCGTATTGCAAGCATCTTTACTACCTGGGCCGAAGACTCCAGAAAGAAGGTAAATGTGAAAGCTGCTGGTCAAGCCACGGGAAAATTTATATAAAAAAGTCCACAGGTTCGATTCCGTTTTGTGTAAACTCTGAAAGCGACCTACATAAACTTATGGGCGCCGTATTGTGACTAAGTTTCTCTAACATTATTGCGCCTCTTATTTATGCTAGTTTTAATTTTATTATTTTTTCATTTTTTAAGCTTATTATATTACACTACACACAACACTACACAAGGTCATACGCAACCTCGATCATTTTTTATTCCCAGCATGTACCAGAAGTTAGCTGTTCATACGCGTTTCTGCCTTTCATTCTGCATACACATAATTTGCAAAACTATAAGAATAATAATTCAAATTTTACTGATAGTGTTCATGTCAATATTTTAAACCACTGCCACATTAGCTTGATGTTTTATCTTAGTTATATAATTCGATAACTTAAATGACATACAGACTGACCTGGACAGTATTTCAGTAGCAGAGTCTGCAACCTGTATGATTGAGGACTGCAATGCTATTGCTGATTTGCATAAAAATGCCCTCTCCCTTCTTTGTCAAAATATTCGAAGCATAATTAAGAACTTCGATGGCTTGACATTGCTTTTGGAAAGAAGTAATACACCCTGGGATTTCATAGTTCTCACAGAATGCTGGCTGTTCAACTCTCCTCCCCTGCCCTCAATCCATGACTACACCTGCGTCACTACCAATCAACATAGATCCCAAAATGAGGGTGTGGTGGTGTTTTTCCGCTCCCACCTTCAAGTTTCTGTTTCGGAGCCCCTGGTCCAGGACGCAAACTGTTTGTTGTTAAAACTTAACAATGATACCGCCTTGATTGCAATTTATCGCTCGCCAGCTGTTCGGAATATCTCAGCGTTCGTAGACTCTCTGGATGTTGTATTAAAATCTGTATCGTCTTACAAAAACATAATCATAACCGGTGACATCAACATAAACATCTCCGACACCAGTAACGACTCACGCGCGACTGAGTATCTGACAATGCTCGCCTATCACGGTATGCTACCAGCACACACTCTTCCCACGCGACAAAGTAACACCTGTCTCGACCACCTAATATTAAAAACAAAAAATGCTGCTTTTTGTTTCGTCGCCAACACCTCAGTCACTGATCATGACACTGTTTTATTATTTATGGAAAACAAAAAAGTGTCCAATAATTCACTGAAAAAAGCTAGACAGAATAGGGTTTTGGATTTTGACAGAATTGAATTGGAACTCCTTCAGACAGATTTTAGCCCTGTTTATACTACACCGGATGTGAATGAAGCGACTGATTTCTTTATCAACACCCTTAACCGTGTCATAGTTCAAAACTCTATTTTGAAGGTCGTGTCCAACCGTAAAAGGCTAAGTAAACCCTGGATGACCCCAGGGCTCCTTAGATGCCTACGAAATCGAGACAACATGCATATGAAATTAAAAAAAAACCTGGAAAATAAAATACTTCAAACCACTTTTAAAAGATACAGGAATTACTGCACTAAGATACTAAAAACTACTAAAACCAATTATGATAAAGCCCTTATAAGTAACGCACAAAATAATCATAAAAAACTCTGGAATGCTATAAAATCTATCACCTATAGCTCAAAGGTTAAAACACAAGCCAACGCTCTTCTGTCATCCTCTGAACCAGAGCGCTCTGTAAATGAAGTGAACTCGTACTTTGCTAACATTGGACGAACATTAGCCGAAAATATACCATGCGTCTCTGGATGCTTACCTCCACCAACCGATGACCTCCCAACGTATCATAACAGTTTCGTAATGCTGGGAACGGACGAATATGAATTAGATATTTTGATCGGGAAGCTGAGAAGCGATTGTGCGGTGGGCTCAGATGGAATTTCGGGTACGTTTCTTAAGAAATTTAAAAACCTTCTCACCCCACATCTGACTCATATATGGGTGAATTTCAACAAGTGATTTTTATATGTCATTTCGGTGGGATTTTTTAATTTCAATGCTATCTACATATTTTTAGTGACAAATAAAACTTTAGCCTATTTTATAACATTGTGCGTGAGTGGACATCAAATTTCATCAAAACTTACATAAATATTTAAGGATGAATTTTTAAGAGTCCACTGAAATGAAAAGTGTCTACCGAAATGATAAAAATGACCACCGAAATGATAAACTGTGCACCGGAATGAAATAAATCCACCGATATGATACAGCTAAGAACAACCGTGCCGGGCAGCCAGGGTTCCGTACTTTGTTAGGTTTGATTTCCACAAATTTTAGATAAACACTGAGACAGGACAGTAGACAGTTATTTTAATATCATCATTAATATATAGATATTACAATTACTATTACATATATCATTCTTTGAGGTTACAATAACCTCAAAGAATGATATTATTGTAATATTTATTATGATATGAATGAATTGTTTCTTCACTTAAATAACCTTTGGTAATTTTTCTGGTTGTTGTTGTGTGAAAATGTTGGAAAACTTTATCGTAAATGCTGGTAACCATAAATAAATATTTTTGTTTGTTTATGAACTAATACTAATTTACTTGATATATTTTCAAAAGAGTGAACGAAGCGCGATAAGAAAGCTTAAAGTTTCTGATTAATATGATGGCTGCATTTGTAAGTTATGCCATTAATAGTAATACATAATGTGTACCCGTTGCACTAAGAGAAAAATGCTAGGTATAATTTAGTTAAATTGGTAACGAAACGAGAATAGTGTTTCTACAGGTATATAAGTAAAACTTCTAAAATTAAATCAACTCTTATATTTTATACTGGGAGCTACTACCCGATAATATCACCGTGGACTCGACAATATACTGTCATCAGCTTGACCGACTCCGTACAGAAATCAACAAAAAGCGCCGTGAACAAACAAAGATATACCTACTTCCTTCACGACAACGCTCGGCCGCACATAGCCAAAGTCGTTCGTCAGAGCTATTGGATTTTGAATGGGAGCTACTGCCACATCCACCTTACTCTCCCGATCTAGCGCCAACGGATTTTCATTTGTTACGCTCTCTCAGTAATCATATACAGGACAAAAAATTTGATGATAGAGCACAGTTAACAGATTTCCTCGAAAGCTTTTTTGCCTCACGGCTCCCAAGTTTTTACGCTGAGGGTATCCATGCTTTACCTAATCGCTGGAAATGGGTTGTAGATAACAACGGTGCCTACTATAAAGACAAGTAATTATAAATTAAAAATATAATTTAAAATTGTTTTGTTTATTTGCAACGCTCATTACTTTCCTACCAACCCAATATATACATGTAGGTACTAGCTACATAGAAATATGTGTATATTATATATCTTTAATCTTAAACACAAATATTACACAACAAATACACCCGAATAATCTAATATACACTTACTTACATTACAAAACTATGACTTTATATTTGATAAAGGATCTCTAAGACTTTATGGTTTTATCATTTCGGAGATACATTTCATTCCGGTGGACTGTGACACCGAAATGAAACTATTTTTGTCCCCATGTTACTGAAATGATAAACTTACTTTTTTGGCGGAAAAACCGCAAGCTTTGGGACCGCTGCGTTCGCGCCGAGAGCTTGAGCCGGACTGATCCGAAGTGAGGAAAGGTGAGAGGGGCGTAACAACGCAATGTTGACATGGATAATCTACTAAAACTTACTGTCCTCTGAAATGATAACTTTTTTCCAGACAAAAGTTGACTGCCTGTCAAATCCATGAGAAAGAAGATAAACAAACAAAAATAGTTTTATTTGATCGAATATATTATAATTTAATGATAAGAGAATTGATTTAAATCCATATTATGAATCTATTGGCAGGGGAAGGTATTTTATGAGCGGAATTGGGTTCAGGACAGGCCACCGTGATGATAAAATAACACTTTGTAATTATTTTTTTTGGTATATTAGAGGGTAGAAATCAATGATTTTTTTTGCCAAGGTAGAGAAGTACTTACGTTGTTGAGAAAAAATATATAAAATAAAAAACCAGCACATTGCACTACCGTTCTCAGGTTTGCCGTGTATTTTTTTTGCTTGCGCAATTCACCCATATGTAACCTGGCTTTTTCCTCTGGCGTCTTTCCAAATGCGCTTAAGCTGGCAGTAGTGCATCCTGTTCATAAGGGTGGGGACAGAGATCGATCAAATAACTACAGACCTATATCAATCCTGCCAACACTCTCAAAATTAGTTGAGAGGCTCATGAATAACAGATTGGTCAAGTACCTTGAGCAAAATCATCTTCTTTCTTCGTCTCAATATGGTTTCCGTTCCGGAATTTCCACAAATAATGCTGTGCTAGACCTTACCACTAACATTTTCTCCAACCTGGATAAAAAGCAGAAGGTGATTGGTATTTTCTTGGATCTGGCAAAAGCCTTCGATACGATATCTGTCCCCAGTCTTATTGCGAAACTTGAAAGGATTGGTATTAGAGGCACTCAACTTGCTCTCTTTGAGAGTTACCTCACAGGTAGACGACAGTGCGTCAGGATCGGTGACTGGACGAGCGACGAGCTCCCAATTTCGTATGGTGTCCCCCAGGGTAGTATCATCGGTCCGACCCTTTTCCTTATTTATATAAATGAGCTCTGCCGGCTAAAGCTTCTCAATGCATCCATCTTCACCTATGCCGATGACACTGCCCTACTATTTCACGGAAGCTCCTGGGAACGGGTGTTCCAGCATGCACAATCTGGACTCAACCTTGTCACCAGCTGGTTGGCTCATAACCTGCTTACTCTAAATGTTGACAAAACGAACTACTTAACCTTCTCTTTTAATGCCGCTGGTAAACCTCCATCTTCATACTCTTTGATTGCTCACTCTTGTGTTGCGCCTCACCTCACAGCTTGTAATTGCCCCTTCCTCTCTCGCACCAATTGTGTTAAATATCTTGGTGTGCAAATAGACGATTGCCTTTCATTTTCTACGCATATAAGCACTCTCACTTCACGACTGCGCAGGATGATCTATATTTTTAAGTACCTTCGTGACGCTGCGGATACTACGGTGCTCAGACTTGTATATCTCGCCCTCTGCCAATCACTTCTACAATATTGCATAAATACTTGGGGCGGATCAGCTAAATCTCATATGCTGAAATTGGAACGTGCTCAAAGGGCACTCCTAAAGGTTGGATGGCGGTTACCTTACCGCTTTCCTACCAGTGATCTTTATGAAACATGTACGGTTCTCTCTGTTCGCAAATTATTTATCCTTAACCTTGTTTTAACCACACACTCTCAGAATCCCTACTCCCCATGCAAGTTTGGCTCCCAACGACGTAAGCATACTGTCTGTCCCTCTATCCGTACAAATTGTCGCTCAGCTCAACGTAGTTTCACTTTCCTCAGTAACTACGTCTACAACAAGGCTAATAAATTGTTGAATATATACCCCATGTGCAGATCAAAATGTAAAATAACTATTACGAATTGGCTACTTAAATTGGACTATACAGATACTGAAAATATACTGAATATTTTAAAATAATTTTGCCTACCTCAAAAATTCAAATACTCAAAAAATCCCCGCGTTTAACCTTGCCAAACACAGACACACACACACTCACTCTCGGGCATGTAGGTGCTCACTACCAGGGCCCCTTGTGAGCTCTGGGGTGAGGACTTATATTGCACTCACGAACACTACACTATCCAAAGACACTCACAGTACTTTTGTTTAGTATTAGTATTTCTCTTTCTCTCAACACTTGGAGAGTTCTTATTGTTGTAGTAAGTAAGTGCACATTAATTGTAATTTTAAGGGTGTGAGCCTGGAGATCTGTCATACAGGTCCCGAGCCCAGTATAGACTCCAGCTCTCACAAAGGTTGAATTCGCCTGTAACCTACATACTATGTACCAAAATTGTACCTTTTTGAGAGAAATAAACAACTATTATTATTATTATTATTATTATTATTATGTTTTTACATAAATAAAGGGTTTTATCTAAGCCATCCATCTGGGGGGATTTTTCATTGCACCGCTTTCGCTAACATTAATAAAAAAAAACAATAAAACAGCCAAGTGCGTGTCGGATCACGCATAGTGAAGGTTCCGTAGTTCACTGTTAGAATCACATATCTCATGATATCTCTAAAAGTATAGGTAGGTACATCTAAGCTGTGATTTTCAAACCAATTTTCTTTTGAAGTGTCTGTGTAGTTCTATTTGCTCATTTTTTTACAATTTTCAACTTCATAGTTTCAAAGTTAGAGGGGGGCGGGGGACATTTTTTACGAATTCGGAAGCACATATCACAAAAACTACTGCCTTAAATAAAAAACTTTTTTAGTAACCTGTATTTAATTTTGAAAGAGCTATCCAATGATATTCATGAACTTATTTTTTCATGCGTCAGTTACATGTATGGAGTGCCACTCTTACAATTATTTTTTTCAATAATATTACAGCATTATTGAATAGCGGTTAACAGGTACAGGATACTACAGGATACACCTACCTACCAATTTTCATTTATGTAGCTTTAATAGTCTCCGAGTAAAACGGCTGTGACAAACGGAAGAACAGATAGACAAACAGACATGACGAATCCATAAGGGTTCCGTTTTTTGCCATTTGGCTACGGAACCCTAAAATATCTTTAATTTCTCTACATTTTGACACCTTATCGGTAACAATTCAAGAAAGATTTACAAAGATTCATAAAGTTTGATAGCGGAATTTGTTCAAAAGAGTCACCGCGGCCCTGAATCACAAAGGGCATTAGATGGATTTTAGTCAGTAAGAGTCTGACACTCCCTTCCGCGCCGCCCAGAGCGGACGAACTCGGCGAAAAAGTGGTCGGGTTTCAGTCTAAGTAGCTAAGTACTAGTACACATACTACCTATTTGATAAAAACCCAATATGTTACAAATAATAGGTGCCTAGAAATATAAAAATGAATATATCTACCTACTCATTTCTTGCAGCACTCCTCAAAATAACCAAAGCAGCATCCACAAACTACAATCCCCCACAAGAAGGAGCCTTCAGTCTTCGAGAAGCTATCGACTTGATACAACAACTGATATTGCAAACAAATGACGACTTTCTAAACAACCCAAATGCTGACTTTTCCAAGGAAGATGACACATCTATGTCCTTCGAATCCCCATCCGAAGATTGGAAACTAAACCCAATACAAATTGTAGATTTGATTAAGAATAATTAAGTTAAGGGCAATGTGGCCGTACTACGAAGCGCCAATGCTATCATGATTCAGTGTGAGGGAAAGGGATAGTGCTGTTCGTCTTGTGTAACTCCGTCTCTCTCTGACACAGGAATCTAGGGCAGCTGGTTGACTAATAGCATAAGCATAATCAGCCTTATAACGTTCCCACTGCTGGGACACAGACCTCCGCTCTAGGAGAGGGAATGGGCCGTAATCCAGCACGCGGGCCCATTGCGGGTTGGTGAATGTCACATGTCTTCGAATTATTGGTTCTAGGACATGCCGGTGTCTTCACGATGTTTTCCTTCACCGTTTTGAGAGCAGTGGTGATCAAATTAACTACACAAAGTAATGCGCCTGGCTGCGTTTGATCCCGCAACCTACAATGCGTAAGTCGGGGCCGTCACCACTCGGTCACCACTACTCTCTGGTTCCATAATGGGTTTTGTGAAATGACAATTTATCGAAAGTTTACAATCTCTCAAGGCATTTTATAATCTTACGATGTGTGTGTGATAATAGCCAACAGCTTGCTGGTTCGCTGATGGAGGGAGAAATAAAACACACGCTCAGCTTATTAAAACAGGCTTCATTCGATAAACATATTTTTCTTCATCGCTTTTAGATTTTTCCCCTGAGTTCTCGAGGTAAAGAAGACTCTCGCATAGTGACATGCGAACGACATCGTACTCTGAAAATTAAAATAGTATTAGTATTGAGCCTACCCAGAATATTAGCAGTATCTATACTCCATTCACAATAAGATTAGACATTGGAACAAAATTGTTTACAGTCCGTTCAACCGATTTTTACTTCAATTCTGTAGGCATAAGGATGGCATTAAAAACAAAAATATGATTATAATACCAACTGTTTACTGCAGCTACTATGTGTCATGCCGCCAACGCAATAGAAGTCAAAATCGGTTGAACGGACTGTAAAAAAGATGTAGGTATTTCAATGTCTAATCTTATCGTGAATGGGGTATACACATAATAATACAATCGTAACAGGCCAATGGCTGTAAATTGAAGATGCCATAAAAACATAACTCGTAAAAAAAACAAGTCTCACAACTCAGTTCTTCTACTGTCAAAAGTTGTGAGATCCATGTTATACCAAGTTGGTTGATTAAGGGGACCTTCTGTCTTAAGTTATTACGAAATTAGATAACCTAACAACATGTTATAGGGAACGTGAACGGCGTAGACTACGCCATCTAGTGTTGCAAATCTGAAACGTTTACGTTGTAAATATTTGACCTGTGCTGCCACCTATACTTCCTGCACCCTCCGTTTAGGGGAACGTGCACGAAGTAGACTGTGCCATCTAGCGTTGCAAATTTGAAACTTATAAGTAAAATATCCTTGACATTGACGCGTCTGTGCTGCCACCTATAGTTCGACTTTTAAATTTAAGTTCGTCTTTTCGTTGTTATAACACCAGTGATGTCACTAGACGCTGATTGTTTACGTTCCGTTTCACGTTATATTAATTCGTAATAGTTGTTAAAAATCAATATTAACTACAATAAAAACATTGCAGTGCTTCTTTTATACTATTTTATCATTTCAATAACAACATTCATTGAATTCTGTAATTGCATCTTCCCTATTGTATTTATTTTAGGAATACATAAGTCTAGCTATATAAAGCTTCCTCTCCGCTACATTATTTTTTTTTTGCTGTGCTGTGTGTTTTTTAACTTACCACCTAAGTACACGTTGTGGAATGGAAATAAAGATTGAATATTGTCTATAGGTACTACTATTATAAAGAGGAAAGATTTGTTTGTTTGTTTGTATTGAATAGGCTCCGAAACTACTGAACCGAATTGAAAAATTTATTCACTGTTTGGAAGCTACACTATCCCCGGGTGACATGGGCTATATTTTATCCCCATATTCCCACGGGAACGTGAACTATGCGGGTGAAACCACGGGCCGCTGCTAGTATATTATAAAGTAAAAAAATCTTGTACCTTGCAAAGTAGTATTCTTGCAATTCATAGCGTCCAGGAAGCATTTGTTTTGGAATATGACGGCATGTCCGTCGATGGAGCTGATAGCGCACAGAGGCTCAATCTTGTGTTGATGGCAGTCGTTCTGTTGTGGACAGCCGGCGCGCAAGAACATGACGTATGCTTGGCAGAACTTGTTCTCAATCATATCGTATTCTGGAATTGAGTCCAAATATTTAGTGAGAAAACTTTTGGGGGATACGGGAACGTCAAAACTCGATTTTTTTTTCCAAAGAGTATAATAATATTATGGAAGGCAGTCGCTATCTGTCAAAATGTATAATTTTAAAGACAGTCAATGTCAAAAAAAATTCAAGGTGTAGGTTTTTGACGGATTTCGACTGAGACTTAAAACTTGTAATGGTTTTTTTAAAGATCTTCTAAGAGTCCAAGTTTTTCGTGGTTTGCAAAGCCAAAATCGAAGACTTTTCGAAAATAATTTTTAAAGTCAAAGTATCTCTAAAGCTCGATTTACAAAGTCAAAGTTTTTCTAAAGCACTTTCTCAATAGAACGTTTATCATATTCCCAAAATTTCAAAATTTATATTCGTTTATCATGTTACAAAAAAGTTACTGAATATAAAAAAATGCAAACAATCCTGGCCTAAAAACAAAAAAAAATGTATACATACTCAAAAGCCCTCTAAAATAAGAACACTGGTTGTTAAGAATCAGGTGGCAGACGCTTTGAAACCATTTGAAACGCATCTTGCGCCTGTTAAGTCCACACACTGTCTTATGATAGTCATTACAGTGGTAAGGGTCACAGTAATCCATCCAATTAGAATCGTACAACTTTTGGTGGCGATTTGTCCAAGTTGGGGGCATTTCTGGCTTTAAAATTATATCTAAAAATTATAAAATACATGTTAGCCATCGGACGAGATAGTTGCCGCGCCCAACAGTAGTTTATTCCGCATTCGCCCCACTTTTATTATAAATTGAGACAAAATTAGGGCGAATGTGGAACAAATCCCGGCTATAACTAGAGATGAAATCTATTCTGTAGCGCCTGATTTATTTTATCACTGTCAAAACAATCAAATACACGATCAGCTTGGTTGTTATTTATTGACTTTCAGATTTGTGTGTTTGTAATTTTTCCATAGACAATTTGCTCCGAATAAAATGCACCTATTGAGTCCAACATCGGACGCGTAGTTTCACTTTTGAGGGTCAAATGAAAACAAAATAAAACATTTTTCAAACTGTACTGTATAACATCAGATGATTTTTTTAAATAATCTGATGTTATACAGTATCTCTAAATTTTTTTTCATATTTTTAAAATAACCTGTTAAAAAGTTAATTATTAAAAAAACTAATGAGCTAAGAAAATCTTAGGAAAACAAATATAAAGTCTATGGTTTCTAAAATATAAATCGTTCAAAATCCTTTCCGTGCGAGTCCAAATTGCTCTTGGTTTCCACCAGACCCTCCTAGTTCCATAATGGCAGTGGAATAGACGTAAAATCTACTCGATAACTTAATAAGAAAATAGAATAGACTACACATAGGTACTTACTTCTCAAACGGTCTCGTATAAAATTAGGGTTGTCCCTGATTGCCGAATTTCTGAAAAATGATTGGTTGAATTTTGAAAACGTCAACTATTTTATCCCATTCGGATAATAAACATCTTTTGAACATCTCATCGTGTAAGTGTAGGTGAAGTGAGTTGTCAATCCATATAAATAAGATAAAATGACATGAGATGAAAAACTTTTTCTTTTTTTGGCTTCACTAGTTTTGTGCGTTTAGCCCATGTCACGTTTGGGACAGTTTGCTGTGTCACGTTTGGTGAGACGTTGACATAATAGACTGGCTGGTGCTAAGGCGGCCGAGTGGACCTAATTTCTTTTTTTTTACTTTTGAAAACTCCGTTTGCGTATCCTATGAGTGAGTTTAATAAAATAAATACTTACGGTAGCGGTATTTTTTGCTGAGGCGGTGGTTTTTTTTCTTTGTTTGCATCTTAAATATAGAAAGCACTGTTTTAGAGGGCATTAAAAAATAAACTAAATAAGTACTCTTTTTAACCCAGCTTTGAGTGGTAGGTAGAGAATACCTTGTTGCATTAAGTCCGCCCATGTAGCACTATCGTACATGAAGTTTAAATAAATAAATAAGTAAATCAAAATAGTAGTAGGTACATAAATAATTTCTATAAAATTGCGATATCTGGTCGCGCCTTTCAATTTGTTCTGTATTCGCCCTATTTTTTCCAATAGTGGGGCAAAAAATTACGTAGGTAGATAGGTACTATATTTTTGCTAGCCTAAGGTGTCCTACAGCTGGGAACAGATCACCTTTTTTACTCTTCCAAACAGATTTACAAAAACTAAACAGGTTTAGGTACTTACAAACAATTACCAATAACTGTATAAAGAATGATATTTTCATCCTGGCTCACCAATTTTCAACTGATCAATAGATCTGTGCATACATAAAAGCAAATAGGCTAGGTAATAAAACTTCACGGTCAAATACTAAACTCTAATTGGTGATTTTTAATGGGTGCATTTTCATAGCTTTTTAATTAATGTTTGTTGACTGATTGACATGCAATTATTACTACTTACTTACTCAAAAACTAGCACTAATAGTCCCTATGATTAGGCCATGTTATCTCTACACTACTCTCAGGTCGACTGGTAGAAAATGCCTGTGGCATTAAGTCCGTCTTTGTACAGTTTTTTTTTACTAGTGCTACTACTAGTAAGTTTTAATAAATAGATTAGGTTCAGAAACCTTCGTAAAAGTCGTTTTATTTCATTTTTTTTCGCCAAGGTAATATTTGCATGCCATCAAAGTGTTGATGAAGGTTTCCCGCGCCTTTGTATTTTTTATCTGTACATGTCGATTAATCTATACTAATATTATAAAGCTGAAGAGTTTGTTTGTTTGTTTGTTTGAACGCGCTAATCTCAGGAACTACTGGTTCGAATTGATAAATTCTTTTTGGGTTGAATAGACCATTTATCGAGGAAGGCTTTAGGCTATATATCATCACGCTTAAGCCAATAGGAGCGGAGCAGCGATAAAGAATGTTTTAAAATCGGGGATTCCACGGGGACGAAGTCGCGGACAGCAGCTAGTTCAATTATAAAAAAAAACGAACGAACCTTACAGTAGTCGCATATATATGATGTGTAACATCTTACATGTCACCTTGAAAATAAACAACACTAATAGGTACCTACTACAGTATATACTGAAACAAATATATTGAGGTATTACTTGAACTGATTTTTCGTAACGAAGCATAATTTGAAATGAAAAATGTATTTGATTTAATTTACACTTGGGCTGATGCAATTATTTTAAAAGTTTTTTATTTCGGACCAAAAAGGTTGGTTCCATTTGACAGCCAACTACCACCGCGCGCGCTCATACGTCAAATCAAATATCGCGCCACGCCTCCCCATCTTCCTGTTACACACTTTCGCCCCTTTTCACGAAATCACTCCGATAGATTGCAGACAAGCGAGAAAAGATGTTATACTACTACTACTACTATCTTAGTTTATTTCCGAGAAAAAGAAAGGTCGTAACCTTGAAAAAAGAACAAGGAGCATAGGTAATTTTAAAACATTTTATTCAAAAATAGAATACTTACGTATCTAAGTAAATACATAACATTTACGTAACAATGCATTATTTGTTTTGACTTAGGCATTAGAATTAAAAAAACATCCGGTCAGTCATTTTTTTTAGCCTAATATCACAAATGCCACAAAAAAAAAACATACGTGGCCTGACTAATAAATTCATTTGCCCAAAAAAGAAAACTCAGCAAAAACAGTTCCCGCCCAATGACCCTTTTTCAGGTACCTATTACGTTTATTCTGAAACACGCAGTATATCAGATATAGACAAACATCATCAATGTTAAAAAAAAAAGAATTATAAAAAAAACATTCAAATTTAGAATTTGCTTCTTTTGCTACCCAGGTTCTTCTCTCTTACTTTTTATAATAAGGTTTTCCTGAAATGACGAGCACTAGGTGGCAGCACTAAGGCGTCAGGTCCAGGCACCTATGAAAACGCTGATGTATTCCGACAATTTTTGTTAAATTTTCATCAATGTTATGTTTACGTTAAAGCCCCCTTCTATGAAGAGGACCTTGCCCTATGTGGTGCCGACAGGTCGTGTACATTTTCCTGAAAATCTTCATTACCACTCAAAAGCCTCCTTCAACTCATAAGCACAAACTTTCTTACCAACTCTGACCTCTCTTTCTTTCACTACCTTTCGCTTTCTCGGCGAAATCTTAAACTCTTCAACTGCTTCCTCAACCAAATCGCCATCTTGAATAATATTCATACAACTGTCACTGTCAAATTCGTTCGGAAACCCGACGATCCTCTTTGGTTTTAAATAGTTTATGAAATGAACGAGTTCCTCTCTACTGCAGTGTGTTGAAAAACATACTTCTATTCGATTTTCTTTGAAATTTAAAAAATCTTCTTCTACGTTTCGTTTGTCCCCCCATTTATAAGCAGAAAAGTATATTTGTAGTTCGAAGGGGCTTGAATCGGCTTTATAACGATATTTTGTGCTCAAATATATGCGGGCTGATGCGTCGTTAGTCATACCGTAGATTTCTTTGGGGAATTGGCTGAAAAATAAATGGAATATTTTAAAAAAATTATCCTGCCTGTACCGTCTAGTGTGGTCTGGCTGTGAGCGCAAGAGGCAATAGGGATGTTTCCTGAGTAAAAATATATTGTAGTTAATCCGTCAGTTATATTATCGACAAATATTAAACACGTTTTTATTTTATGAAATCTATAAACAATGACGAAGATAAAACGCATCAAAGATCAAGAGTGGGGCCTTGTTTTTTTTTTCCTGGATGGGAAATCTTCAAATGACTTCTCCCTTTTTGTTTGTTTGTTTGCATTGAATAGGCTCCGAAACTACTAGACCGATTTGAAAAATTCTTTCACTGTTGGGAAGCTACACTATCTCCGGTGAACATAGGCTATATTATATCCCCATTATCGCACGGGAACGGGAACTATGCGGGTGCAACCGCGGGGCGATGCTAGTCGCTTATAATTAAACAAAGTGACAAACCTGTAAATATTCCAAAACGACTCCCCAACGCAAGTCTTAATTCCCGTTGCATCATAAATATTATTACATACACATTCATATCCATAACCAGCTGATGTCAACAACACAACACGATGCCTCTCACTTACATTCAACCAGTTCTGGATATGGAACACCACATTCCGTACCACATCAGACCTTTTTGGGAACGTGGGCACATACTGGAAAGTTGTATCCACATATAACACATCTAAGTGGATTGGTTCGCCTTTGGATTGTAAATGGTTGTATTTTGCTACGCTGTTCCGTGATATTCTGAAGTCTCCTGTGTACAGAATTTTCTTTTTGTTGTATTCGAAAAGGTACATAACGGATCCTAAGGAGTGGCCAGCTGGTAGTGCAGTCACGTTGAGGAAGACCTCCTTTTCATCGGTGTGTATGGATACTGTATTTTTACCTGTAAATAATAAAGAATGTTTAGGTGGTTATAATTGGGGTAGGTAGGTTAGGTATGTTCTCGCGTCACTGTATCGGGGCGCGAGGACGCGCGGGCGCGCGGCGAGCGACTGATGCTCGGTGTCGGTCGCAGCTGCGCGAGGTCTAGGTGGCGGAATGGCGAGACAGGCTTTCACGCCCTTCCGCCGGCCTCGTCACTGTCGAGGCCATCCGGCCAGTGCTCGAGCTTTGGCTCGGGAGAAGGCACGGCTCCCTGACATATCGCGCGACGCAGGTCCTCTTGGGGCATGGCTGCTTCGAGAGGTTCCTGTGTCGCATAGGCAGCAAGCCAGACGCTCGGTGACACCACTGCGTCGACTGTCGGGAGGATACGGCGCGGCATACGCTGGCAGAGTGTGCCGCTTGGGAGGGGCCGCACAGTGACCTCTCGCTACCGGCCGTAGTTCAATCTATCTGCGAAACAGTTATCTCGCAGAAGGAGGCTGCGGAAAGGGAAAGGGAGATCTCAACCTCCCTCCCCGCCCGCAGCAGGCGCACCGGGCGTCGGAGGAGGGCGTACCTACGCTGCCCTCTTCCGGCCCCCTAACTGGGTCCAGGGGCAGCGGACTTGGGGACGTCTGTCGCCCCCCATTCATCCGGACCCGAGGTGGCGGCGCGTGGTGTTCCCGTGCACCCCTCTTTGACGTCGCGGGGGGAGTCAAACACCTCATTCCCTCCGCTGACTCGAGGTGGCCTGCAGAGGCGGGCTGGCACCAGCCGGGGATTACGGACGTCGCATACGTTCCCGCGATCCCCGGCGTAGGTGAGAGATGGAACACCGGGGTGGTTTTAGTCAGTAAGAGTCTGACGGACCCCTCCGCCCGCCCCAGGGTGGAGGACATCCATGAGGATTTCCCCCGTAAAAAAAGGTTGGTTAGGTATTCGGAGGCTGCGTTGCAGATTGCTTAAGTGTGCGTGGTTTTAAGCAGTAGGAGTCTGATAGACCCGTCCCCTCAGGACAGAAGATATCCATGAAGATACATCATAGAGTTTGTATATGTCACTTTTTTTATTTTTTTTTTGGATGGGAAATCATCAAATGACTTCTCCCGCTCTGGGCGGAGCGGAAGAGAGTGTCAGACTCTTACTCACTAAAACCCACCCGTGTTCCTTCTTGTGCCCTTTGCGTTCCAGGGCCGCGGTGACTCTTTCGAACAAATTCCGCAACGTCAATACTTGTATTGACCTAAGACTTTCCAAACAGCAGTTACGTACAGTCACAGCTGTCACGACTGGCCACGAGTCTTTTAATAAACACCTCTATGTCATAGGAGTCACTGACAGCCCGCTTTGCAGAGCCTTCATGGAGGAGGATGAGACAGCAGCACACCTGCTTCTAAGCTGCCGTGTAGTCGCAGATTAAAGGGCTAAGTAGTTAATTTCTTCGGAAACCCAGGTACCCTTTATGAGATAGTTAGCAACACCAAGGCTTTGCTGGCCTTCCTAGGGGAGCTGGGGTGTATCGAATGACACATTTGTCCCATCTGCACGCAAAATACGCGCTTAGTCGTGGAGTTGCGGAAACCAGCCCGTTTACTAATACTAATGTCAATGGAAAATGGTAGACTGTAAGATTGCAATAAATCCTTATTCGATTATAATTACTCGATATATTGTGATAAATCATTTTGTACAGAATGAATCCAGTCCAAATGCAATAGTTTCCAATATATCCGTGGTTCATTAAGAAAAAATAGTTAACAATTTCACACAGCGATGTATATATACATATACACATTAAGTGCAAGTAGTATATACAGAGTTGATATGACAGAGGAGCATTAAATTACACTACGGTATGGATATGGTATAAATAAATAAATTATTTCTTTTTTTTCAAACAAACTATATAGCTTACAAATCAGAGTTAAACGCATACACCCTTTGTAAATAAATTTAACTGACCTTAGATACCTAGGTAACAAAGCGGCACCGTTGTTTGGTTGTACTTTTGACTTGCGTCAGAGCGGAAACAACGCATCATAAGTTACACTCAAATTTATCGTTTTTTAAGTGGCATGACTTATGCATATAGACATAATCACCTGTTAGGAAATATACATTGTGTTCAAACGGCACAAAAACTTTAAAAAATCATTTGCAACTAAACTACTGTTCCTATTTAATTGATTTTTGGTACAGAGCTTGTAAATGGTACCTAGTATATGCAATTTAAAGGAAAGCCCCTCTGTCATATCAACTTTGTATAGTAATAATTTTAAACATCTGATAAGACTTATGTCAAGGGTGAGCTGGACTACACTTTTTTGATTGATAATTGTACATGTACCTAAATGCTACTTAACACTTTTTAATTGGCTAACTTGTTGACATATGTATGCAGCAATAACTCAAGAACCAGTTGTGGGCACACAAACAAGTTATCGTTTGAACCATATCTGTTGTCTGTTTTTTGTAGCAATATAGCATACACCCTTGAAATTAAAGTGGCCTAACTCAGAATTCTAAAATTAAAACATTGTGGTGAAGATAAGTAGAACAGGAAGAGGCTACGTAATAATGTATGAGCAATTGTAAACCATTTTATCCTAATAAGACACCGATATAATATTGGAAACTATAGAATTTGGATAAGATTTATTCTATAAAAAAGGTTTTCTAAATATATCGAGAAATGATGATCTAATAAAGATTTATTACAATCTTACCATCTGACATTTTCTCGTAACGTATCACAGGAGAGATACCTACATTTAAAACTCAATATAATACTTTTTAAAGATTTGCTAGCTCATTATCCACAAATTATAATGGGAATTAGGTCACTTTCATTCAGAGGTATAAAATCTAACTTTTATGGTCCACTTAAACCTTAATAACACACAAAGCCCTCTCCTCATATCAAGAAAAAATTACAAAACTTACCCAATTCTAAAAATTTAAGATAAGGCGCCAACCTAGGACATTCCTCTTTAATAATTGCAACAGTAACTTTAGAAGCATAGATAAAGACGTTATTTCTTTTAAGTTTCCTACGAAAGAGGTCCCCTGCTAATCCAAATACGTGGTCACCATGATAGTGACTCAAGAAGTAAGCACACTTATTTAAATCATTCTCGAAATTATCGACCAAAATGAATGGAATTTCGTCTATGTGTCCGTCGAAAGCACTGCGCATTTTCACTTGTGAGCTCTTCAAATACAAATGAATACGTTTTATTGTGATTTTTCATTAAGATAATCAGTTTTTTGTTGATAAACAAACTATTCAGGAGAAATTGACGAAAAGTCGACAAGTAAGTACACACTTGACAGGCCTCTGATCAACTGACAGGAAAATAATTGTCAAGTTGACGTAAGAAGAGTTGCCTTTCTAAATTCTTAAATACCACATCGTCTTAAAAATAGCAAAATATTTATAAATAATATAAGGTTGGTGACGTGATGTTAACATGCACAGAAGTAGCTCTCATTAATCTGCTAGTACCCAAACTGGAAAGCTGCAAATTGAATAACAAACAATGCAGCATCGCCTCTAAATATGGTTTCTCTGGACAAACGAAAGACGCGATATTTGTGTGCTAAGTTATCTATACTTATAATAAATCTGTAGAGAGGTCAATTCTGTACAAGGAAAATATTTTCAAAATAACTATCAGGGGGTGATTAGTGATCGATACTGGTGCCAAAAACGCAATCAGTAAAATTTTTGTCTGTCTGTCTGTCTGTCTGTCTGTATGTTCTTTATAGAAACAAAAACTACTCGACCGATTTTAACGAAACTTGGTGCAATTATTCTTCATACTCCTGGGCAGGTTATAGTATACTTTTCATCACGCTACAATCAATAGGAGCAGAGCAGTGAAGGAAAATGTTGGGAAAACGGGAGAAGTTACTCCATTTTTTAAGCTTCCGTCGCGTGTGTAGCCTTAATGGTTAAAGTTACATAGAAATCATGTATTACGGAAATGTTTTACATAAAATTATCTAAAAAATGTCCCAAACAGCATATGTCTATATTTTATGGTTGACTCACAATAACACGTGTAACTCCCGATAGCTTAGCAGTTCGGCGCTTTCTGATTATTTGTATGAAACTTTGTCAATTTTAAACCGATCGGGCTGAGAGTTTCAAAATCGGGGGTAAAGTAACTATTCCACGCGGACGAAGTCGCTGGCAGAAGCTAGTTGCCCATAAAATCGACTGTCCGCAAGTGTTAAGTACATTATTTTCTTCCGTGCCCCCTCAAGAATTCCTGGCAGTACCTACTGTAACACCACTCTCCTTGCGCAGAAAAGAACAGTTCTGCAAATTCTCCCTACGCGAGGTATTGCAGGTTTGTGAACGGTTGCAGTGATGGCGGTTGCCTTATTTCGAGTTTCTTAATCTGTTACTAAAATAATTCGGAAAAGTATTTCAGTGATTATAATCATTTCAAGAATAAAAAATAAAAACACAAAGTCCATTTCATTAAAAGTTTCCAACGCATTATGGGAAATAGGATAAAGCTGGCAATACTTTTGTGCAACGTTGAATTATTTTTAAACCGACTTTTCTCAAATACTTGGCTTTAGTAAAATTTTTATATATTATATATTGATTAATTAAACACAATACATAATTTATATCAAGCCATTACACAGTACACTTCTGTTTTAAGTAGACTTTGGCAGAAAATAAAAAAAGAAAATTATATGTACCTACTATCTATCGCAAATAGCTACAGGGTGACAACGATATTGACCTTCTTTTTTCTCTCTCTGGAAGGAAATCATCAAATGACTTCTCCCGCTCTGAGCAGAGCCCACTCGTGCCTCCTAGTGCCCTATGCGTTTCAGGGCCTCTTTCGAAAAATTCCGCAACCCTAGCAAGCCAATGGGGTCCCGTCTTTTTTGCTGACATATTGTCGCGACGAACGCGAAATCATAGACTAATTTCAACTCTAGCAACATTTTGGGGCGCCATCTTGTATGACTATGGTAAGCATAGTAAATATAGACTTGCTAATCGTGCGAAGTTTTTGAGCGGGTAACAGCGCGTTACACATATTATTATAAACATGGCGCCAGGTGTAAAAGTACCGAACTATAGTTAAAGTGAACTGTGGTTGCTTATGTAAAAAGAGTTATGTGAATTAAAGACTTTCGGTGCCGTGTCTGGAAGACGGACATGTATCCAGACTTCGAAGGCATGAAAGCTAAGTATTTCTTGTAAATATCTTAGTTAAGCTCTATGTGGTAATTTGGTATTTCAGCACAATTGATTCTATTTGTCTATATAAAGATGTTAAAGGTTAAAGCCAAACTGTGTGAGGCATGATAAGGTTAGGCCTAGTCCAATGTCGTAGACATGGACAGGTAGAGGGGATGGAGGAGGCATTCTGAGGAGAATGCTGAGGCTGGGATAGCCACACCCCAGATTCCAAACCCTCAGCTGGAAAGAGTAGGCAGCTTTTAGTATGATAAAAGTTGGTGCCGAGGCCTGGAGAGGTGTGTTCCTCTGGGAATCTGACCAGTTATGTTGTTGAGTAGGCAGCTCTCTTTAGAGTTTGTGCCGAGGCCTGGAGCGGTGTGTTCCTCCGGGATTCCAGTAATTAGTATTATGGAACGGTGGCTCCTTGGACTTGCCAAGGGGCTTGGACCGCTGACGGGAGATGGAAGTTCCTCCCGGATTCCGATGTTATGACTCAAGAGTGTTACTTGAAGTCTCGCTCGGGTACGTGTTTACCCGGGTGGTGGCCAGTCGACTGTAGCTCTGGCATGGTGACGCCGAGCTGTTTGGTGTTCCGGTTTTATCCGCTGGACGATATAGAGTCTCGCACACTTGGGGCGAGCACGAGGTGCTAGACGCCGAATTGCGGGTCTTATTAGTACCTCCTATCCTTATCTAACCTCATTATGAACTGCCCTGGATGAATCTGTTAATATGTCGTATATGTACGTCATAGCAAGACGTATTTCATTACGTATTATGGAAACGATGTTCCTAGATGAAAGTGTTAATACTTGTATATTATGTACACTGTTTAGTATAGGGTTAATTGTGTTGATATAGTCATTTTCATTGAGCTAAAAATTTATACAGGTGGTAGACGGACTCGGACATAGCGAAGCAGATGAATATATAAAGGATGTTAATAAGTGACCAGAGCTAGCAGTTAAATCAACAGGTATGTGACGCATTTCCTTCCCCCAGTATTTGTCGTACCTACACAGAACATAGTTCATCCCCACTTTAGATACCTAATAGTGTGTGAGGTGACGACAAAAATGGTGGAGATGCTGGGATTCGCATCACTTTATAGTACCGTGCCCAAAGGGCTCATATTTCAATCAAAGAGGGAATGCCGAACATACCAGTCGAGTTAAACTTAATAATTCATAATCTGATAGGTAACATAATAATTTAATACGCTTCGTGGCGACATCTATGACAGGCGACAGAGATACTCGTTGAAGTACGAAAAGGAAATTTCGCTTCAGTCACTTATTTAGATAAATATCAGCCAAAACCTCATATTTTCTTGGTTTAAGTATCTTGCTAATTTAATAGCAAGAAAGGCTTTCGAAAGGCGAAAAAATTTCAATAAAGTATTGTTATGTACGCAAAAAAAAATTAAAACGTGAACGGAAGTTGAAAAGGTGGAAATGAATGTGTTTCATTGGATACACGAAATGGAGATTATTTACGGCACAAAGATAATACAAAGAGTATTATTGTGAATTGTTTTATAATTTAAAAGGCTCAAGGAAATTTGTCGAATTTAAAATGGAATCTAACTGTGTGAAATAATTGATTTCACAGTTAAATGGATTGAGTTGTGTCGTAAATAGGATACAATATGGCGGTCTATATGTGTGTGGTTAAAACCAGTAAAAGGTGAGAAATGTTGCCAGATCTTCGAAAATTTCCACACACAAGTGGAATTGTAACAGTACTTGAGGAATCTTGGAAGTAATTTATAAAATAAATGTTTGGAAGTAAATGAGGAGAAATATTGTCTATTAGACTTCAGCTGTTTAAAACATTACGTTCCTTGGATAAAAATCAGATATGAAATATTGATTGAATAACACCAACAACGTTAGTTGGGAAATATTATTTCCTAAGATAACTTTGCAGAACCAAAAGGATTAGCGAAAATCTTCTATTCAAGATGAATATTACAAGTGTTAAGAAAGTGTTGTAAATGCGAGGAGCATAAAACGATAACATATTGTGTTAACTATTTTAGAATAAGTATAAAGGGATGTCGATTAGTACTGGACTAAAGCGACATTAAGAATAATATATTTGTCATATTATGTGCATATATTTTATACACGACCTTGAATTTATTGGTTAAGATGTAAAGTAGAATTAAGTAATAAGAATCAATTCGAAACAAATAAGAAAATATTACCCTTAAAATATTTTCCCATATCGGGGAGTTGCGATCGCATCGGGGAGTTAAGAATGTTCTAACTGGCAATTTTTGATGAATTGATGGCAAACTTTCGAAGAAAACGGCGGGCTAACATTATGCACGCGTGTACGAAATATTTTAAAACATAATTATCAAGACTTAGCAATAACACCGTATTTTACGTTACGCTGAAGACTTATTACACGGATTGAGACAATAAACACACGGAATTGGATTATTTAAACGGACATTTTCATAATACCCCGGTGAGTTTGCATAAACTTTATTTCATCTTGTTAAATGAGGCTCATACCTATAAAAATTATTGGTCTGAGATATGAAGTGTTAAATACACGTTTGTACAAGTTAGTAACTGAGATTTGTCAAATGTAAACCTATCAATTGCAAAAAACCATGTACCTACTCACGCGCCATTTTTTATAAAGCGAACATGCGCGATTCCTTGTAATTAAAATTACAAGTTGAATTTTCACTGTTACATTAAAAAGAAACGTATTTATGAGTACTGAAAAGTGCATGATCACCGTTAAATACAGGATACATATTTAATTATAAAATAAATGTCTCTAATTTAGTTTAAATTATCCCAGTATGATAAATACTTACAGGTAATTCATTTAAGTAAGTATGAAGAAATAACTCATTTATTTCTTATTGGGAAAAATAGATATATGGATAGATAATATGTATGAAAAAGGAAAACAAAAATGCAATTACTTAGGAATGGAGTATTGATAGAATTAAAGTATAATTTTATATAATTTCATAATTAAATTGAATACAAAATAATGATTGAACACTGAATATTGATTTTATCTTATTCATTAAATAATTTCAAAGTAAATTAAAGTAATTCAATGTATTTTAAATTGTGTAGGAAAGAGGTTGAGGAACTCTTCTTTCATAAATCATATTCAAGCATTTGAATTGTTAATGTATTGATTGGAGAAGTTTTGAACAAATAGACAAGGTCTGAATTGGATTGAATGTGGACATTCAATTAATAATATATGTTTATTTTGAATAAATGGGAATAGGAAGTAATTTTAATAATTCTCCATAAATAATGAAAGTAAAATAAAGCTGTTGAATTGTATAACTATTACACTATGTAAGTTTGTCTTCATATTGCAGGAATAGACAGCAACATGGATGAAATACTTTTAAATAGACTTAGGCTCATTGTCAGAAAGATTAAAATTGACTTAGTTAACATACCAGAGTTTCTTAGTGTTGAAACATTGATGCATGGGCAAATTGCACATAGTAAACTAGAAGCTTCAGTAAAACGGTTTAACTCTGATCTCATTGAATATTTTCGGTTGGTATCCAACTCGGCTTCGGATGAAATTTCTCAAATGAGTGAAGTACAACTTGAAGCAGAAGAAGCTTTAGCCGAATTGAATGTGAAGATAAATTGCGTCCTTTCGGAAAATAAATTGAAGCAAATTAATCAGGAAAACAACTCATCTAGTCGTCTTCCTAAATTACAATTGCCAACATTTGATGGAGATATACTGACCTGGCATGAGTTTTGGGATCAATTTAGTTCAAATATTGATTCCAGAAATTTAACTGATGTTGATAAACTATCTTATTTGAAAGTTTCTTTGACTGGTAATGCCAAAAGGGCGATTGAGGGGTTAGATACAACAAACAAAAATTATCAAATAGCTTTATCAATTTTGAAAGAGAGATATGGTAAAACTTCATACCTCATTGATGCACATTATGCAACGCTGTACAAAATCAACACTGCCAAAAATACATCTGAAGATTGTAGAAAAACTTTCAATGAAATTGAAAGGAATGTTAAAATATTGGAATCACTAGGTGAAGATATAAATCACAACCATCTACGTTTCATGATAATGGAAAAGTTCCCCACTGAATTGATTTATGAATTAAAACTTAAAACAAATAGTAATTCTATCCAAGAACTGAGGGAACATTTGGAGAAGGCTATCACTGCCAGGGAAGATGCAGAAAGAATATCAGGAAGAAAAAGGTCAAATGATAAAGAAAGTAGTACAGTGGAAACTTTACATGTACTGTCAAAACGAGCAAAGTATTCAAATCCACGCAACCTTAAAGAAGATAGGAATCTTCGTGACAACAGAAAAGCAAAGTTTCAACAAAATATAAAGCATAAAGAGACCAATGTACGAAGAACCAGATTCAAAATTAATGGCCATAATAAATCCAGTCATCCAGTCTGTGTATTTTGCAGAGGAAGTCACTATAGTGATACATGTGAAAAATTTGAAGGACTAGAAGAAAGAAAATCAAGATTGAAACAACACTGTTACATTTGTCTGAAAAAAGGTCATGTTGCATGGAATTGTTTGTCTAAAAGTTATTGTGCGCATTGTAATGCAAAGCAGAAACACAATAGAGCTTTATGCCCATCAATTTTTTCCAAGACCCTGGACGAGAAGAAACAGCTATGACAGTTAGCGAAAAGGGGCCCACAATTTTACAAACAGCTGTAGTCAAAGCTAGCATCGTTGGAAATACAGTCAAACAAATCAAATGTCGTGTGTTGTTGGATTCAGGATCACAGAGATCTTATGTTACATTTAAAGTAGCTAAAGAGTTAAAACTTTCAATAGAGGAGGAAAGTAATTTAACTATTTTCACCTTCGGGACAGGAAAACCACAGGAGATACACAGTCCTGTAGTTACTCTTCAATTGCTGTCACGAACGGAGGAAATGATTATTTTACATGCAAATTGTGTCGAGTTCATTTCAAGAGGAGGTATCCCTCACACAAATTTATCAGATATAAATAAATCTTACATGTTGGCTGATGACGGATCACTGAAGAACCAGGTACACATACTGATAGGAAATGATTACTACTTCAATATTATCCGTGAAGAGAAGATACGTTTGAGTAAAAATCTTTTTCTAGTAGATTCTACATTTGGTTGGATTGTCAGCGGTCAAGTGGACACAGCAAATATCAACGAATTATCAGTAATTACTTACACTCAAGCGAGCAGTTTAATGGGTTTGAATCAGCCTGATCCACCATTATGTAATGGTGATATCAAGAAGCTGTGGGAGTTAGAATCTATCGGTATAACTGACTCACCTAAGGCAAGTAGAGATGAAGAAGCTGTTAAACACTTCAATGAAACAACACAAAAAATTGACAACCGATATACGGTCAGCTGGCCATGGATAAAATATCCCCCAGACTTACCAGATAATTTTGGAATGGCATTTGGAAGATTAACAAGTTTATTGAAACGAATGGAAAGTGATACTTTAGTGGAATATGATAATATCTTAAAGGATCAGATGGCCAGAGGTATGATTGAGATAATACCGAATTCTACAGAGTCAACATCAAACAGACTTATTCATTATTTACCGCATCATGCAATACAACATTCAGGAAAACCCATCAGAATAGTTTACGACGCGAGTTCCAAAAGTAAAGATAGTAGGAGTCTAAATGAATGCTTATGTCGAGGACCACTGATGCTTGAAGATCTTACAGGTTTACTTCTAAAGTTTAGAAGCCACCGTGTAGGATTGTCATCAGACATTGAAAAGGCTTTTCTTCAATTAGCATTGCATGAGAAAGACCGTGACGTCACTAGATTTCTTTGGATTAAGGATACGTCGAGACCTGTATCAAAGGATAATCTTATTTACCTAAGATTTTGCAGAGTACCTTTTGGTGTCATAGCCAGTCCATATTTACTTAATGCAACCATCAAGCATCACTTGTCAAATTCGAGCAAGAAACAAGTGAGAGAAAAGGCAAATGATATCTACGTTGATAATTTTATATCTGGTTCAGATTCGACAGCAGGAGCATTAGCGCTCTACAAACATCTTAAAGGAACCTTTCAAGAAATATCGATGAATCTTAGAGATTGGAGTTCTAATTCTAAAGAATTTATACGTACAATTCCGGATGCATGCACCGATGAAAAGGTTAATGTACTAGGTTTAGAATGGGACATCAAGAAAGATACCCTGCAATTGAAATTTACGAATCCATACATGGAAATATATACAAAAAGAGAAGTTCTTAAAGTTATTGCTTCTGTATACGATCCATGTGGATTCGCAGTACCTTATATTTTAGAAGCTAAACTCTTTCTACAGCAGCTTTGGAAAGCTAAGGTGAATTGGGATTCACCACTATCACAGGAATTGACTGATGAATGGAAGATCATCAATGAAGGATTCGATGCCATCAGAGAGGTGTCAGTAAACAGATGCTACATGAAGAATACTAAAGGAAAGGACTATGAATTACACTGTCTTACCGATTCTTCTCTGCAGGCATACGCTGCTTGTATTTTTTTAGTTAGCGGTTCTAATAAAAATTTTGTCATAGGGAAATCACGTCTTGTACCAATAAAGGACCAAGACAACCTTAAAATTCCACGACTTGAGCTACTTGGTGTATTGATCGGATGTAGATTGATAAAATTTGTTCTTAAATTTATTCAACTGAACATAACGAAACAAGTCTTATGGACAGACAGTCAAATTGTCATAGAATGGTGTAAAACGAACAAGTTATTACCACCGTTTGTAGCGAGAAGAGTGGATGAAATTAAAAAGAACCAACAGTTAGAAATTAGATATATTCCATCGGAGCTCAACACAGCTGACGTCGGAACGAGACCAAACAGTTCGAAAGAAGATAAGAAGAAGTGGCTTATAGGTCCACAATTCCTTGGAGACAGTCCAGACAAGTGGCCAAAAGGATCTGTTACCGTGGAAACCCATTCATTTTCGGCTGAGGAGGGTCCGACGAAGGAAATAAATAATGATCCGATGGAAATAGATAATCCAGACATACATATCAACAACACAATGATTAAAGATACAAATATACAAATTAACGAGAAAGAAATCCCAGAAGATAGTAATATACAAGATGATACAATTACAAATTTAAAGAAAATTCAAGCTGAACATTTTCCTTTGGAGGTAGAAGGAAAATTGACAAGCTTAAGTCGCAATTTAGGACTATTTAAAGACATAGATGGATTATTAAGATGTAAAGGTCGTATGAAAAATGCAGATTGGTCGTTTGACAAAAGATATCCTATACTTATTCCCAAGAACATAAATTTTACAGAAAAAATAATTATAAAAACACATCGTGACAATAAACATGTAGGAGTGAGTCATACACTAGATAGGATCAGACAATTATATTGGATTCCTCAAGGAAGAAGTCAAGTTCAACGAATTATCAAGAAGTGCCCTGAATGTGTTAAATATACAGGAGGACCATATAAGTTACCATTAACACCAGCTTTGCCAAAAGAACGAGTCAATTACAGCTCTCCATTCACATATGTCGGAATGGATTACATGGGACCTCTAATAGTTAACAATGGCAACGGCAACTGCAAAAGATGGATATGTCTATATACATGTCTAGCAGTGAGAGCAGTACATCTCGAAGTAGTCAATGACCTCACAGCTGAAGAAGGATTACTTGCATTAAGAAGAATGGTATCTACGAGAGGTTTGCCAGATTTAATTACGTCAGACAATGCAACACACTTTAAGTTAATATCTGAAATATTGCAAGATCAATTCTGTGTAGAAAAGAAAATACGCTGGAAATTTATACCACAATTAGCACCGTGGCATGGAGGATTCTACGAACGTTTAGTGGGTCTTGTTAAGAACTGTATGAAGAAAACTTTACAGAAACACTTGTTAAAAGACAGTCAACTTGTTACAGTAGTAAAGGAAATCGAAGCAGTTCTTAATACTAGACCTCTGACTCGAGTAGACTCAGAACCAGATCATGTACTCAAACCCTCAGATTTTCTCACTATGGGGAAATGTATTACAATGGAAGGGTCTGCAAAGGATCCTACTGAATTTGAAGGTACAGTGACAAAAGATAACCTGATCAAAGGTTGGAAAAGAGCACTTGTAATCTTAAATGAATTTAAAGACATGTTCTCTAATCGTTATCTTCTCAGCTTGCGAGAAAGATACAGTCATGGACCGAAAGAGCCAAGAGTAACGTCAAAATTGACTCCCATAATTGGTCAAATTGTGCAAATCAAAGGGGACAATAAAAACCGAATAAGTTGGAAAGTTGGAAGAATAGTGTAGTAGCCTTAATGGTTAAAGTTACATAGAAATCATGTATTACGGAAATGTTTTACATAAAATTATCTAAAAAATGTCCCAAACAGCATATGTCTATATTTTATGGTTGACTCACAATAACACGTGTAACTCCCGATAGCTTAGCAGTTCGGCGCTTTCTGATTATTTGTATGAAACTTTGTCAATTTTAAACCGATCGGGCTGAGAGTTTCAAAATCGGGGGTAAAGTAACTATTCCACGCGGACGAAGTCGCTGGCAGAAGCTAGTTGCCCATAAAATCGACTGTCCGCAAGTGTTAAGTACATTATTTTCTTCCGTGCCCCCTCAAGAATTCCTGGCAGTACCTACTGTAACACCACTCTCCTTGCGCAGAAAAGAACAGTTCTGCAAATTCTCCCTACGCGAGGTATTGCAGGTTTGTGAACGGTTGCAGTGATGGCGGTTGCCTTATTTCGAGTTTCTTAATCTGTTACTAAAATAATTCGGAAAAGTATTTCAGTGATTATAATCATTTCAAGAATAAAAAATAAAAACACAAAGTCCATTTCATTAAAAGTTTCCAACGCATTATGGGAAATAGGATAAAGCTGGCAATACTTTTGTGCAACGTTGAATTATTTTTAAACCGACTTTTCTCAAATACTTGGCTTTAGTAAAATTTTTATATATTATATATTGATTAATTAAACACAATACATAATTTATATCAAGCCATTACACAGTACACTTCTGTTTTAAGTAGACTTTGGCAGAAAATAAAAAAAGAAAATTATATGTACCTACTATCTATCGCAAATAGCTACAGGGTGACAACGATATTGACCTTCTTTTTTCTCTCTCTGGAAGGAAATCATCAAATGACTTCTCCCGCTCTGAGCAGAGCCCACTCGTGCCTCCTAGTGCCCTATGCGTTTCAGGGCCTCTTTCGAAAAATTCCGCAACCCTAGCAAGCCAATGGGGTCCCGTCTTTTTTGCTGACATATTGTCGCGACGAACGCGAAATCATAGACTAATTTCAACTCTAGCAACATTTTGGGGCGCCATCTTGTATGACTATGGTAAGCATAGTAAATATAGACTTGCTAATCGTGCGAAGTTTTTGAGCGGGTAACAGCGCGTTACACATATTATTATAAACATGGCGCCAGGTGTAAAAGTACCGAACTATAGTTAAAGTGAACTGTGGTTGCTTATGTAAAAAGAGTTATGTGAATTAAAGACTTTCGGTGCCGTGTCTGGAAGACGGACATGTATCCAGACTTCGAAGGCATGAAAGCTAAGTATTTCTTGTAAATATCTTAGTTAAGCTCTATGTGGTAATTTGGTATTTCAGCACAATTGATTCTATTTGTCTATATAAAGATGTTAAAGGTTAAAGCCAAACTGTGTGAGGCATGATAAGGTTAGGCCTAGTCCAATGTCGTAGACATGGACAGGTAGAGGGGATGGAGGAGGCATTCTGAGGAGAATGCTGAGGCTGGGATAGCCACACCCCAGATTCCAAACCCTCAGCTGGAAAGAGTAGGCAGCTTTTAGTATGATAAAAGTTGGTGCCGAGGCCTGGAGAGGTGTGTTCCTCTGGGAATCTGACCAGTTATGTTGTGGAGTAGGCAGCTCTCTTTAGAGTTTGTGCCGAGGCCTGGAGCGGTGTGTTCCTCCGGGATTCCAGTAATTAGTATTATGGAACGGTGGCTCCTTGGACTTGCCAAGGGGCTTGGACCGCTGACGGGAGATGGAAGTTCCTCCCGGATTCCGATGTTATGACTCAAGAGTGTTACTTGAAGTCTCGCTCGGGTACGTGTTTACCCGGGTGGTGGCCAGTCGACTGTAGCTCTGGCATGGTGACGCCGAGCTGTTTGGTGTTCCTGTTTTATCCGCTGGACGATATAGAGTCTCGCACACTTGGGGCGAGCACGAGGTGCTAGACGCCGAATTGCGGGTCTTATTAGTACCTCCTATCCTTATCTAACCTCATTATGAACTGCCCTGGATGAATCTGTTAATATGTCGTATATGTACGTCATAGCAAGACGTATTTCATTACGTATTATGGAAACGATGTTCCTAGATGAAAGTGTTAATACTTGTATATTATGTACACTGTTTAGTATAGGGTTAATTGTGTTGATATAGTCATTTTCATTGAGCTAAAAATTTATACAGGTGGTAGACGGACTCGGACATAGCGAAGCAGATGAATATATAAAGGATGTAAATAAGTGACCAGAGCTAGCAGTTAAATCAACAGGTATGTGACGCATTTCCTTCCCCCAGTATTTGTCGTACCTACACAGAACATAGTTCATCCCCACTTTAGATACCTAATAGTGTGTGAGGTGACGACACATATCTTTGAGGCGCGCGTGGAATCGACACTCCGGCAACTCGGGCCTGGTTGCTATGGAACGGCGAGCCACCCATAGATCGTCATCCGCAGGCCCGCGCCTACGGTGGCCCAAGGGATCTTCTGTTGCGGCGGCTGAGACATGACGTTTCCCTCTCCCGCTTCGCGTTCCACCTCCTCCTTCGCTAGCATTACTGTTTTGCAAACGGAAGTGTCCGCTTCCTATGCATCCTCGCTCCGGACCATGGATTGAACCAGGGCCGGACGTGAAAGGTCACCGCCGCCGATCGCCTCGACATTGACCTTGATTTTGTCCGAACAGTAAGGTGGTGACCGAGTGCTGTCCGCGGACAAAAGAGATATTAAAACTCCTGAACCCTTCACCCTACACCCCCTGAGTTTGGGCTCATAATACTTGGCATCCCAAGACCCAGCCGGCAGCCCCCAGGAAATCCCCCCCTCCATTATATACCTCCCTTCCTTTCAGCAACTCACATGTATAACGAGTAACAATGAATTATTTATTTTTTTGTATTAATACCGTTCAATTTCTGTCACTTATTGAAAAGTTCCGTTGCCTAACTCCGAAGATCTTCTGTCTAGCAAAATACTCTTCCAAACTAAAAATAATCATCCAAATCGGTAGACAATTGGCGAAAGTATCGCTGAATAAACGTACGAAAAAAAAAACAGTCGAATTGAGAACCTACTTCTTTATTTGAATTCAATTTAAAAAAAAAAAGTTTACCAAAAAATCTTTATTCGAAAAAATCGATTTTTAATTCTTGTCAGCCCGTTTATCTAACTCGTACTTTATAGAGCGGTAGACCACAGCCGCTTCTTTTGAATAGTGGTCCAATAGTTGGCGCGCCAACTTTGAATGTAATAAATCCTTTAAGCCATTTATGATTGATTGTGAATTCAGTTCAAGCATAACTGAAGGTTTATCGTCCGGGCCATTTCTGAAGTGAATTAATTCTGACTCTGAAAATGTTCCCAAAAAAAAAAATTATCTTCAAATAACTTTGTACTTACATTTTTATATTTAAAATAATAAGTAAACCATAAAATATGGCGGTAAAAAAATTCGTCCCTATCGCTGTCGAAGGGAGCAGGCCCAAAAGACGGTATTGTCTTGTTACTCTTGTTGTATGGCAATGATTATTTTATGTGCAAAGTAAAAAATAAAACTCGATGCAGCTCGGGAAAATAACAAACGATAGCAAAGTGATCCTAAAAGGGTAAGGCAACATTATTCATTGATGCTCCGCTCCTTAGCGTGATGATATATACCTATAGCCTTCCTCGATAAATGGGCTATCTAACACTGAAATAATGTTTCAATTCGAACCAGTAGTTCCTGAGATTAGCGCGTTCAAACAAACAAACAAACTCTTCAGCTTTATAATATTAGTATGTTAGTATTAGTATAGATATTAGTACAGATTATAAAGCTGAAGAGTTTGTTTGTTTGTTTGAACGCGCTAATCTCAGGAACTTCTGGTCCGATTTGAAA
Source organism: Hecatera dysodea (assembly GCA_905332915.2). Taxonomy (NCBI): domain Eukaryota; kingdom Metazoa; phylum Arthropoda; class Insecta; order Lepidoptera; family Noctuidae; genus Hecatera; species Hecatera dysodea. The sequence continues at coordinate 4,239,963 of HG995317.1, read as the reverse complement.
AAATCTTTCAGTGTTAGATAGCCCATTTATCGAGGACGGCTATAAGCTATATATCATCACGCTAAGACCAATAGGAGCGAAGCAGTCATGAAAAATGTGACACAAACGAAGTTGTGCGGACAGCTAGTCCGTAATGAAATACTTACTAAAATACTCCTCAGCTTTAGACCTGAAAACTGATTTTTTCCCGTTGTCCTTCACCAAGTCAACCAGAGACTTAGCAAGGTTTCCGATGATTTCTGTCTTATTATCGCTGGCTATAAAAGTCTTCACTCCATTGTCTATGGTCGAAATGACATTCTCCAATGACTTATCCATAGTCTTTTCCGTAGGTTTGTCGGGTTTGTCAACAGATTTAAATTGCGGATTATCTTCATATCTGTGATTTTTGCCATGGATCATTCTTCGACCGCTATTGGAATATTTGTCGTTCAGGAAACTTATTTTGTGGTCATATTTCTTCGAAACTGGTAGAGCGTTTACTCCTTCGAAGATTAGAAAGCCTGAAAGAAAGCTTTTTATAGTTTTTATTATTGTTCGTTCTGTGTATAAGAAGACTATGATTGGCTTGAATATCTTTGATTGAAATTAGACCATGTATTTAGGAGCTACGTGTAGCTACGCCTTAAAATTTCAAATATCGAAGACTTACTTCGACGACAAATACAAACAAGAGACGGTTTTTATAACTAACTAGCATCTCCCCGCGGTTTCTCCCGCGTAGTTCCAGTTCCCGTGGCAATACGGGGATAAAATACCTACCTATATAGCTTAGGACACTACAATAACGTAGCTTCCTATTGGTGAAATAATTTTGAAAATCGGTTCAGTAGATCCAGAGATTACCCCTTACAACGTCACAAACTTACAAACGTTACCTCTTTATAATATTAGTGTAGATTTATGGTCTTTGCTCAGCAATGCGACAACACGGACTCGTAGAAAAAAAAAGGTACAGTATTCCCAAATTAATAATGCGCATGCAGATCTTCGCCAATTGTCGTATTCCCGGAAAAACCTGAATCCAAACACATAATTCTACTAAATTGAAGAAAATGCACTTAACCACTCTATATACATATCGTCTTCCGACGCTCGGGAATACGACCGTTGCCGAACAGTGACGAAGATTGCTATGCGCATTATCACTTTGGGAGACCTGCGGGCTTACCATGACGTCTTAAAACGTGAGTCTTCCGAGCGAGTAAAAGGGATGGAGTTATATAGGGTGTATAACTCTATCCCTCTTTCTCGCTCGGAAGACGCCCGCTGTAAACTGTGTTTTGTTGTTTCATACATGACAGTCGACGATGATTGAATCACTTGACGGATTTTGATGAAACTTAGCACATGGATTGACTATAACCTTGATTAGGGATTAAGTTAGTTTTTATCCTGTTACTGAGTTCCTTAATGATGACAAAACAGTTTTCACTGGAAGAAACTAGTACCTAACTAATGAAAATGTAGGTAGATAACTATCAAAATAAAAATGACTATAAAATCAAACATAAAAAAGGATATTCTCCTTTTTTTGAAGTCTGTTAAAATAAATATAAAATATTTACCAATTAGAACGACAACCGAACTGTGCATCGTCGAACAACGTTGTTTTACAATTTCTCTACAATCTGTTCATTAATATCTTAATGGTTTTTAATTTCCTCATTGGTAATTTTATATCCAACGGTTTTAGTTGTGTTATAAAATATTAATAGGGTATTTTACTAATCTAATTAGTCCGTCTGATAGATTTACTTACAACAAAATATTGGACACGTATTTTTTCTTTTTTCACGTAAACAAAAAATGAAGACGATACAGTGCGTTGAAAACTCACGTGTCGCGTCACGGCCCGGTAAAAATTGTAGCAACGTAGTGACGTCACGTGAGTTTTTAACGCACTGTATCGTCTTCATTTTTTGTTTACGTGAAAAAAGAAAAAATACGTGTCCAATATGTTTTTGTAAATCTATCAGACGGACTAATTAGATTTTTACAGTAAAATAACCTATTAATTTAGGTACTGCAGAGCTCGCGCCTAAACAATAATAAACGGCCAAGTGAGAGTCAGCCTCGTGCACGATGAGTTCCGTACAATCAATAAAAATATTGAAGGGAGATTCAATATTCTTTTTTATTTTACTGAATATATAACTAAATATTCTGTGAATATGAAAAAGCGTCTACCTTTTGCCGTTATCAATATCTAGCAAAAACGAGCAATAAATCACGTTGGTTGATTGTTTTTTTAGTATTTGTTGTTATAGCCATGGGCGTAACACGAAGGCAAGTCATACTTTTTAAGTTAGATCGTCCGCGGCTGTTTTTTCAAAGGGTAGGACTCGGTTGGGCGATCGCCCTGGGCGCCGGACCAAAGAGACTTCGCAGTCGCCCCTTTGTAACCCATCACTCATAGTTCGAGATCTATTTACTCGAAAATTCCCTAAATTAAGCGAAAAGATCTCTATATTGGCAACACTTGAATGGAACGCGTTCAAGTGTTGCCAATTAATATATAAAAAAAATATAAATATTAAACAGATTCAGGAAAACCCGACCTTGTCAAACTCTGTGGTGATCTCCAAATTAAAATTAACTGTAGACTCTAAATCAGATATAGATGGTTGTAGGTATGTTGTTTGATAAACTCGTAAGTCTGAAATCCTTTTGGCCTGATCAGAATGTGATTACTCCTATTTTAATTTTAAATTTTATCAAAGATCTCAACTTACTAGAACTGTACCCAAATGTATGGATAGCATTGCGAATAGTATTGATTGACTATACCTGTAACGGTTGCTAGTGGGCAGAGAAGTTTTTCAAAGCTGAAGCTGATAAAAACCTATCTTCGATTAACAATATCTTAATCTAGATTGACAAACTCATCAACTTTTTCAATTCTTTATCTTTATTATATTTTTTACACAATATAGTAACATATAAATAGCCACAAGTAATCTTAAATAGGAGGGAGGGAGCGGTCGTAGGGCTCCCTCTACTCTTCCGCCTCCTCTCGACTCCGACGACTCGGAGCCCCCGGGAGAGGTGCGTCCCACTGTTGAGGAGCAGAGGGCCCAGTTCGCGGAGGTCGTGGAGGCCGCGATCCGCACTGTGGCCTTTAAGAGGAAACAGTCCTCGAAGCGGGAGGCCATCAGCGCGGCCAAAGCCTCCATTCTGGCGGCAGCGGCGGCCAACGTTGGCGCGTCTCCCTCAAGGGAGACGACAGAGCTTCGGGCGGAGGTCGCCCGCCTCGCGGCCGTTACGGAGCGACTCGTTCGGGAGAATGAGTCGCTCCGGAGGGACCTGGCGGGGATGGCCAGAGCGGCCTCCGAGGAGCCGCAGGGGGTGCTGAGTCCGGCGGCGCTGGAGGGGAGCCTAGTGCTGAGCCAGGTGCGGAACCTGGTGCGGCAGGAGCCGGCTCCCTTCCGGAGGCAGTTCTCCACCCTGGAGGACATGGTCCGGCGGCCCCCAACGGCGGCGACTCAGAGGGCCCCGGGCCAGCAGCAGAAGGCGGCTTCGTATGCGGCTGCCGTGGCTGCCAGCCCGGGAACGTCCGGCCAGGCGAAGGCGAAGGCAAAGGGGGGAGCCGCGCCGGCGGCTGCGACGCCGGCGACGACCAACTCGGCCCCGGCTAAGAGGGGTAGGAGGAGGGCTGGAGGAGGAGCGGCTAAGGCTGCAGCGCCAGTGGTGCCGCAGCCGCCCCCACCCCGACCCTCGGACCCTCCTGCGGCCGAGGCCGAGTGGCAGGTTGCTGGCCAGAAGAGGAAGGCCAAGAAGAAGGCGAGGAAGCAGCGGCGGAAGGCCAATGCCATTGCGGCGAGGCTTCGCGCCCCGAAGTCCGCGGCTGTAGTGTTAACACTGCAGCCGGAAGCGGAACAGAGGGGCGTGACTTATCTCGCCGTATTGAAGCGGGCGAAGGAGACGGTGAGCCTCCAAGAGCTGGGCATCAGCGGGGGCATCGGGGTCAGGAGGACCTTGACCGGTGGCCGGAAGCTCGAGCTCGCCGGAGCGGAGAGTGGCCCGTTCGCGGACGCCCTGGCCGAAAGGCTGAGGGCGGTCTTACCCGCGGAAGAGGTCCGGGTGTCCAGGCCGACTAAGCGCATCGACATGCGCATAGTGGGCCTGGATCACCTGGATGACTCCGTGACGGAGGAGGAAGTTGTGGCCGCCGTCGCCAGGACTGGGGGGTGCTCTGCCGAGCTCGTCAAGGCGGGCACCCTCCGGCCTGACAACACGGGCATGCAAACCCTTGTGGTGAGCTGCCCCGTGACGGCGGCCAGAACTGTGTCGGAGGGCCGAAGGCTCTTGGTGGGACGGGTGTCTGCGCGGGTAAAACTGCTGGAACCCAGACCTCTGAGGTGCTAACGCTGCCATGTGGGCAACCACTCGGGAGCTATGTGCCCCTCGGAGGTGGACCGCAGCTGACTTTGTTTCCGCTGTGGTCAGCCCGGTCATCGGGCCGGCTCGTGCGAGGCCACGCCGCACTGCAGTGCATGTGCGGCTGTTGGCAAGCCGGCCGAGCACTGGGCTGGGGGAAGGGCCTGCGCACCATCCGCCCCGACCAGGGGCAAGAGGTCGCCGCCGCCGCCTCTGCCGCCGCCGCGGCTTCCGTCGCCGCTTCTGCCGCTTCTGCTGCGGGTGCTGCGACTTCCAACGCTCGGGAGGGTGCTGAGATGGAGTGCCAGTAATGGTCCTATTTCGGCCCCCTCCAGAGACAAGTCGGCCGCTGTGCCATTGCGCAGTGGCTGATGCCTGGGGACGGTGAGCGTGGGTGGCTCGCCGTCCGATACCAGGTTGAGTCGACGACGCGTTGTGTTCCACGCGCGCCGCAAGGAGCCGTCAGCACCGAGGACGGGGCCCCATAGGGTCGGTGCCTGCTAGGGTTGCGGAATTTGTTCGAAAGAGTTACCGCGGCCCTGGAACGCATAGGGTACAAGAAGAATCACGGGTGGGTTTTAGTCAGTAAAAGTCTGACACTCCCTACCGCTCCACCCAGGGCGGGAGGGGTCATTTGATGATTTCCCATCCAAAAAAAAAAGAGGCTCCTTTATAAAAAAGGAAGGCCAGAAAAGTAAAATTTTACTAGTTTCTTTTTTCTAATAAACGGTTATTTTTATAATAAATAATTATTTCTTTTAATGAATGGTTATTTCATCATATTATCCTTTCCGTTTTTTCGTATGGGTATGAATCGCAAATGGGAGGCGCCGTAGAAATCTTGCTCAGGGCGCTGGTTTTGTTAAAATCGGCACTGTGTGAAGTTACATTAAAATCGTTTCAGTCATTTCACAAAATAGTGACTTGAAGATTTGTTTGAAATGCCATACGGCGTACACGCTCTTAAGAACAAAATGACCCGCATAAGTTCGTCATATTATTTTTTAATACATTTTTTTCAGTCCGGACACCCAATACTTACCTACCTATTACGGGATTATTCACGCCAATTCACTAAGAAGCCATTAAAGGCCACTCACCATTTTCTCCTAGGTTTAATCCTTATGGGCTTAAAAAGAATAGGGGCTAATATACTATGTATAAAGGGGCTAATTTATTTTTTATTTATTTAACCTTAATTTGATTGTGTTCACTGTGATAAACATTTACGCGTACAATTGTACAGAGGCGGACTTAATGCCTCAGGCATTTTTTATCAGTCAACCTTTGGGTGATGCAGAGAATAATTGTGGTAGGTGCAAAAAGAGAAAAAAAATAAAAAAAATAAACAGAAGCGCGATTAATATTAATTAAATTACTACAAAGATAATATATAAACTATACATACAATGCAATGCTATAAGATATACTCAAATTAATAAAGGGGCTAATTTGCTATAGTGTAGTATTTATCCAATGAAGATGTATCCACGTAGCTGATATAAAGATGACGCAAACGCAGGAAAATCTCGAGAATTATTAAACACGCGAGTCATGTAGATAGGTATCGCAAAACAAAACACCTCATCGCATGTTTTACTGTTCTTTTAAACATTCCATTGTAGGGTTGTTACTAGGGCCTGCGAGGGTTACGCCGTTACGGAATTTGTTCAAGAGACCCCGGCCCAGGAACGCAAAGATCATTAGTGGAACACGGATGGGTTTTAGCACAGAACAGTGGCCGTATTACGAATTGCCAATGCCATCATGATTCGTGTGAGGGAAAGAGATAGTGCTATTCGTCTTGTGTAACTCCGTCTCTCTCTGACACAGAAATCATGATGGATTTAAGACGTCATAATAGGTCGCCAGACCTCTTTTATTTGTTCTGTGGGTTTTAGTCAGTAAGATTCTGACACTCCCTTCCGCTCCGAGAGTAAGAGAGATAAGAACTCATTTGATGATTTCCATCCTAAAACGATTTTTTGACGACACAGTTGGCACAGTGGTTGAGCGTTTAGCTGCTGCACTGCGTGTCGCGGGTTCGATCCCCGCACGGAACAAATGTTTGTATGGCCTACAAACAATAGGGATGTTTCCTGAGTAAAAAATATATGATTATGTTTAGTCCGTCAGTTAGATTATAGAAACATATTGGACACGTATTTTTTCCTTTATCAAATCTATAAAAACTAACGAAGATACAAAGCATCAAAGATCAGGAGAGGGGGCTTGTGACGTCACGGCTCGCTAAAAATTGTAGCGAGTAGTGACGTCATACGAGTTTTCAACGCACTGTATCGTCTTCATTTTTTGTTTACGTGAAAAAAGAAAAAATACGTGTCCAATATTTTTTGGAAATCTATCCGACGGACTAATTAGATTTTTTTAGTCAACTACCCTATTGTTCCGGGTCTGTGTGTCTTGTGTATGTGAGTTTACATGTTTGTGAACGCACCCACGATACAGGAGTAAATCATAGTGTGGGGCAACGTTTTTTTTTTAAACAAAAAAAAGGGTTGTGACTTGGGAGAGGCAAACCTCACGTTCCAGCCGCCGCACAGAAAAAGACGCCCCGGGCGTCGGGAGTCGCAAGGCGATTTCTGACCACCGCGGCACCGTAGGCGCGGATGGCGAGCGTTGGGTAGCTCGCCGTCCGATAGCAACCAGGCCTGGGTCGAGGGCGCGTTGTGTTCCACGTGCGCATCAAAGAGATGCAGTATAGCAGATAGGGCCCATCAGGGCTCGCCTACCATGGTTGCGAAATTTGTTGGAACCGGAACCTGGAACGCGGCGGGTATTAGGAGAAACACGGATGGGTTTTAGTCAGTAAGAGTCTGTCACATTTCATATACTTAAAAAAAAAGCATTGTTATTTGAAAGAATAGCTTGGACTTTAAAAGGGGCTTGGCCTTTTTTTTCTAGACTGGAAATAATTAAATGACTTCTCCCGCTCTGGGCGTAGACTCTTACTGCCTAAAACCCACCCGTGTTCCATCTCGTGCTCTTTGCGTTCCAGGGCCGCGGTGACTCTTTCGAACAAATCCCGCAACAATTTTGTTTCCGTGTTTCTTCTCAGGATAGTCAGCTAGTAAACACTGGCCTCATCTAGTTTAGATTGACAAGTCGATCGACTCTTCACGTGACCAGAGGGCTGGCCTTTTCTTTGGTCAACGAATCAGCATTGCCATTCAACGTGGCAATGCGACCAGTGTTCTGGGCACTTTTCCCGTTGACAGCGATGTGGACAAATTTTTCGATGCCCTATGAGTCTTTCCTCCTTTTTACTCCGCTTGTACATATATATATATATTTTCTATATTATGTCTTGTTTAAGTCCTACTTGCAAAACAGTTCAGTCCTTGTTAAGGCCGTGGCGACCATCTTAGACATACCAAAACTCCTCTGTGCCTAAGAAAACACGTTATTAAGTTAAGCCGTTGATCCCGGCTGTCATTTGAAGATCATTGACAGTCGTTTCAGATAGAAGCGATACCTTGTTATCTAGTTACTGTGAGGTCTGGTAGGCAGTCGCTTGACGTAAAAAACTGGTATTCAGTTTTACATTTCAGGTTCAGTCATTTTAGTTGGGAAAAGGCTAGACAGATGATGGGGTAAACGTTACAGATGAATATTTATACTAACACGAGCGAAATCACGGGCAAAGCCTAGTTTGAAATACCTAAATGTTTCACAATCTATACTAATACTAGCTGCTGCCCGCGACTTCGTCCCCGTGGAATCCCCGATTTTAAAACATTCTTTATCGCTGCTCCGCTCCTATTGGCTTAAGCGTATGATATATAGCCTAAAGCCTTCCTCGATAAATGGTCTATTCAACCCAAAAAGAATTTTTCAATTCGAACCAGTAGTTCCTGAGATTAGCGCGTTCAAACAAACAAACAAACAGATAAAATCAAAAACAGCTGGACCGATTTTAAAAATTCTTTCACCATTAGAAAGCTACGTTCACCCTGAGTAACATAGGCTATATTTTATCCCCGTATTCCCACGAGAACGGGAACTACGCGGATGAAACGGCGGGGCGCTGCTAGTATTTTATATATAACGGTTACATGTTATTAAAAAAATGTACGTATTAAGGAGCATTAAAAGTAGATAAACATTTCGCTTTGTTTAAATTAACCCTTGAAATTACCTAATGGTGCGTTTTATATTAAAACAATAGAATCGATCCTAATGTTATGGAATATAATAGAAAACAAAATCGTTCCGCCTCATTCACATGGAAACGTCGGTCTTGTAAAATCGAGGAAAATGGAAAAAATCATAGTTTTGTTTGTGTTGTGTTTCACATCTACAAGTTATGTCTTTGGAGCTAAAATCCGCCATTGTGACCATACTTTTGGTAAGCATTTTTTTTTCCTTTTTTTTTAAACGTTGCCCCACACTAGGATTTACTCCTGTATCGTGGGTGCGTTCACAAACATGTAAACTCACATACACAAGACACACAGACCCGGAACAATAGGGATGTTTCCTGATAAATCCAAATATGATTCTATTTAGTCCGTCAGTTAAATTATCGAAAGATATTGGACACGTATTTTTTGTATCTATAAAAATTGACGAAGATAAAAAGCTTCAGAGATCATGAGTGGGGGCTTATGACGTCACTGCATGGTAATAATCGTCTTCGTTTTTTGTTTATGTGAGAAATAAAAAATACGTGTCCATAAATATTTTTTGGAAATCTATCTGACGGACTAATTCGATTTTTTTAGTCAACAACCCTATTATCTGTAGGACTGTAGGCCATACAAACATTTGTACCGTGCGGGGATCGAACCCGCGACACGTAGCGCAGCAGCTGAACGCTCAACCACTGCGCCAACCGTGTCGTCAATTGGGTTCCTACTTTACTAGATATAAAAATCATAATTCTATTTAGTACGTCCGTTGGATTAAAATTCAAAAAAATGTAAAGCTATTGGGCGTCAAGGTTTTAGGGTGGGGGCTGGTGACGTCACGACGCGCGACGCTAGTAAAAATTGTAGGTAGCACATAGTGACGTCACGCGAATTTTATAAATAACAAAATACTTTAGTATTAATCTTGTTTATTTCCAAAGTGAGATATTAGGAGCTCGTGGCTAAATTATAACAGCCGCACGGGACATTCTCGAGGTTAAGCAAACGCTTGCCGAGGTTGGTCTGTGGATGGGTGACCATCTTAACATAACAAGACTTCTCCGTGCCTCGGAAAGCACGTTAAGTCGTTGGTCCCGGCTGTCATTTGTAGATCTTTGACAGTCGTTACCGATTGTCAGAAGTCAGAAAATCTGACACCAGTCTTGCCAAGAAGTACCGTGTTAAGTTACCATTAACTGGGGAACACGGTACTTCCTGGCAAGACTGGCACTTGTGAAGGTGGTAGGTAGCCGCTCCACGTAAAATACTGGTAGTAGGTATAATCAGCCTTTTAACGTGCCCACTGCCGAGACACAGGCCTCCTCTCTAAGAGAGGGAATGGGCCGTAATCCAGCACGCGGGCCCAGTGCGGGTTGGTGAATGTCACATGTCTTCGAATTTTTGGTTCTAGGACATGCCGGTTTCTTCACGATGTTTTCCTTCACCGTTTTGAGAGCAGTGGTGAAGAATTTAATTACACAAAGTAATGCGGCTGGCTGGGTTTGAACCCGCGACCTACGATTCGTAAGTCGGGGCCGTTACCACTCGGCCATCATTGCTCTCCTAAAATACTGGTATTCAGCTGAATCCGGCTTGTCTGGGAGCCGACCCCAATAAAATTGGGAAAAGGCTAGGCAGAAGAAGATTTCCAAGGTGTTAGATGTTTATGACGTCACACATCATAGGTAATGCGACTGCTGTAGGGCTCGCTCGTTTTTTTTTTTTAAGCTATTGCATAGCTTCTATCGCGTGCCTTGAACGTGGCAACCGAATCCAGAAATTCCGTAACGAAAATAACCTAACACTGCTACGTCATTCGATTAGGCCCCGCCTTTTTAAAATGGTCGCTCGCCGTCACCGAGCCGACCCGAACGTCTGCGTTCGGAAACAATCGGTGGGACAAAGTTAAGTGAAACGTATGTGATTTACATTAGTACAGTAACCCAGGTGAACGAATCGAGACCATATCACAATGACGCAGAGTACTAAATATATGATTGCATAAGTTGATAAAAAAACTTTTTCCAAAAAAATACAACCGACTTCTACACAAAAAATCAAAAAAGTGCAAAATAACTTTAATTTCGGAACTCTGTGTTTGTGGTTGCTTTTTCGTTTTTTGAACACCGACTTCCGAAATTAAAGTTATTTTGCACTTTTTTGATTTTTTGTGTAGAAGTCGGTTGTATTTTTTTGGAAAAAGTTTTTTATTTTTCACTTTTTAGTGGTACCTACACCCCCTCCCCTCCCCCACCTAAACGAACCAATCACATTGGTGTAAAAAAAACGTACAGCTCCTTTGCAGACTAAACTAAGAAGTCGACAAAGTACATATTTTTTTTAGATTTTTCGAAAACCGCTTGGTTGATTTCGATAAAATTTTCATGGGACCATTTGGGAAGTATACCCTTTCCAACAAAAAAAGAATTTTTCAAATCGGTTGACAAGCGACGCAGTTATGCGCGAACAAACATAAAAAAAAAAAATACAAACATCCGAATTGAGAACCTCCTCCTTTTTTAGAAGTCGGTTAAAAATGCTATGCAATAGCTTTACCGCGGCAGTCCCCGAGCGCCACATGTATTTTTTTTACTTCTAATGTTGCGTTAATTTCACAGGCGACCCGACATGGAGCTATTCTAAATTATTTTTCGACGAAGACGTCAAGTTCCCAGCTGGCGCGAAGACACATACTGTAGTACTGCCGGTAATTATCTGCATTTTTATCTCTGATAGCAGCGCCCCGCGGTTCCACCCACGTTGTTCCAGTTCCCATGGGAATATGGGGATAAAATATAGCCTATGTTACTCTGGGTGAATGTGGCTTTCTAGTGGTGAAAGAATTTTTGAAATCCGTCTAGTAGTTTTTGAGTTTATTCGTTACATACAAAAATACAAATCTTTCCTCTTTATAATATTAGTATAGATTAGTTTTTGTCCACGGCTATCTCTGTAACAAAATTCATCAATATCGGTTCCGCGGTTTTGGCATAAAAACGTAACAAACAAACAAATTACCCAACATCATCCTTATAGTTAGGTTTTAGTCGATATAAATAGTTAAGGAAGAAGTTTAAGTTAGTTGCACTGTATTGATTGTTATTTGCAAAATAAAATGTTTTTCTTCCAATAAAATTTCTTGTCGAAAAGTTTTATACCTACTTACGTGTTTTTTTTTCAGGCACAAAAAGGACTGATGATCAGTTACGTATGCGTTACTCTACCAGATGTGATGGACAAAGATGCTGTAAAAATCAGTTATCATCCAATAGACCACGAAGTTTCAGTAGCAATGGCACGAGAAGCTGATGAAGCGTTCAGTTATCATGTCACCGCAAAACGTCATGGAAGTTTTATATAAAAAAAATATATGCGTACTTATTATTAGTTTGCATTACGTGTATGTCTTTTATTGGTGTTGAGAACATCACAACGCAACGTGCAACGTGCGAGCGACCGCTGGCGGTAGCTGTGGAGGGGCGTATAGGTACGCCTAACGGCATTTCATACAAATTTTCAAGTCGTTATCTTCCGAAATGACTGAACCGATTTTAATGAAGCTTCACGCGTATAAGCAGGATACATAGGTCTAAAAAGTTAGTTGAAAACATTTTCGATAAATAGTGTTACAGTTAAATTAGACCCATTTTAAATCTTTCATACAAACATAAATTTCCAGTTATCTTTTTTAAATAAAACATTTCGAAAAACTTTTTAGACCTACGTATCCTGCTTATGTGTGAAGTTTTAGTTGCGGAATTTGTTCGAAAGAGTCACCGCGGCCCTGAAACGCAAAAGGCACAAGAAGGATCACGGGTGGGTTTTAGTCAGTAAGAGTCTGACACTCCCTTCCGCTCCGCCCAGAGCGAGAGAAGTCATTTGATGATTTCCCATCCACGAAAAAAACGGTTTTTGTATAAGTCCAACATTTGACGTTAGTTCCCATCCCTAGACGCCTATGTTGGCAATACATTTCTCTAGTTATTCTAGCGCGGCTGTCACATTAAGATGATACCCCGACCAAAACCTAGCGATACTGCGTTTTTCTTCGCTACTCATTAGTTATGAGAAATAATCAACATGTAAAAGCACATTATTAACGTTCGATGTTTTATCATCACATTCCACGTTCTAATTTGTTTTTATGTGTTATAAATAAATATAAAATCTACTTTAAAAAAATGACTAATATTGTTGATTTTATGCATCTGTTGCTAAATGCAACGATCTAATCATTTGAGGATTACACTAATGGATAGATAATTTAAAAATCTATAGGTATTCTACACGTTTTATTTCATTTCAAAAGATCGCTTATTTTTTTGAATTCCAAAAATTGTGTGAATTCTATGATAAAAGGGCGTGCGCAGGATACGGGCGGCAAAGGGAACGAATGCTCAAGGTTATTTGGTCAGGGAAGCGTCTTAATACGACCACTGCCTACGTCACAAGCGGATCAAAAGAATATGTAACGTGTTATTCGTTATCGTCGATAAAATAGGTAGTCACATTTCAATAATGACGACTATTGAATGATTAATAAGAATATTAGAAGGTGAATACGAAACGGAATTATTTACATCTGAAAGGAAACTCCAAATTGATTGTTAGGTATTTATTTTTGTTGAAAATAAAGAATAATCACAGCAATAACATCATTAGTTGCTTACTTTCATTTCTTATTATTAAAACAGTGTACATACCTTAATTTGTTCTAGACAGCACTTTATCCACAATTACAGATTTTTATGCACTCGTGCGACTGACATATTTTTCGTCCTTTCGACTCGATTGTTGCAGCAAGACTAACACGACGACGACCCTCTTGCCCGTTGCTTGCGCTCAAATCCCCTCCACAGGCTTGATGGGGGGCGCAACGTGGTGGCGATCCAGTCAGTGTTGCCAGGATGAAAACAAAACTCGATAAAATAACTAATTAGATAATAAAAACTATTTTATATACCGTGATCAGAAAAATAAACAGACTTCTAAAATCAAATAGTGCTTATAAATACAAATAAATGTTTAACTTAATGTTACAATTCTATGATTCGTAACACATCTATAGAAGAATTTAGAAGTGATTGAGAGGCAAGTACCTATTTCAATTACTTATGTTAGTTGTCACATTATTCAGTAGGTATAGATACATAGATGTAAATAAGACTTCCTTTGGGTTTAGGTAACTCCTTGATGAATCGACATAGCTTTTTTTAAATATTGTGATGTCATTCTGTTATTCATCATCATCTGCCTAGCCTTTTCCCAACTGTATTGAGGTCGGCCCCCAGTCATGTCGGATTCAGCTGAATACCAATATTTTACGTGAAGCGGCTGCCTACCAGACCTCCACAACCCATTAACAGGGGAACACGGTACTTCTTGGCAAGACTGGTGTCAGATTTTCTGGCTTCTGACAATCCGTAACGACTGCCAAAGATCTCCAAATGACAGCCGGGAGCAACGGCTTAACGGACTTTCCGAGGCACGGAGAAGTCTCATTATGTTAAGATGGCCACCCATCCACAGACCAACCTCGGCAAGCGTTGCTTAACCTAGACGATCGACCCGTGCAGTTGGTATAATTTAGCCACGAGCTGCACGTGATGTAATTCTGTTATTATATTACCTATTTATCTACATATCCTATTGATTGATCAAATTTGTTGACCGTGTTGTATGTTGCCCTTGCGACAACCGTGTTGTATAAGGTACTGTGACAGTACCTACCTACTTATCAAGTCAGACAAGCACTCACACTCACGTTTATCTCTTTAACCGATTTCGTGCCGATGGAGCCGCAGAGGCGCCATGGGTATCTTTTCTGAATGGCGTGTGGCGCCCGAGAGGAGTCAAAATGTTTACCGGTAAAACTATGATAAAATTACATTTTTCTGAGGTTTCCCGTACATAAAAGTGTCTTTATTTGTCACGCATTTTACGCTTACAGTGTTCGTTTTAGGATATTTCATGAAAACGCACACTTCAGGAGTTGTAAACATTTTCAATTGATCATTCATTATGATCAATACGGACACTGAATTATTTTATAAGTAGCTATTTTGTTCAATTTATAGAATGATTTTTTGCTTTCATACGATACCGTTGTACTAATCTCAGCAAGAACTGCAAATCTAAACAAGATTTGCAGTTTTATTACTTACCTATCGTCGAGATAGCCCTTTACCTGGACTACTATCTTATAATCATGACAATATCGATTATCTTTTAATAACCGTTGATAACTTTGTTTTGTTGATAACTTTCTTTTTATGTTGATAACCGTCATTTCGTGTTCAATTAGATATCTTTTTGATTGAATTGTTCGAATCAGATATTTAATTCAAAAGTTACAATTAATACAATGTTGATTGGTTTATAAAATAATATAAAATAAGTACATTAGCGTTATACATGACTAGCATGATAATACACATGGTAATCCCGTTCTACAATAAAACGAAAATGAATTGATCAATCAATCGAGCCAAACAAATACCACAAGGTTTACAACACCTGATAAAAATAAGTCGCTTACCCTCCATTTCGGTTTGTACACGTAGATAAGCTTCTAAACACTTGAAATGAACTATTAAACAGCTTTACGTTCGCTGCTGGGTCGCGACAAAAAAAAACCACATGAGAACAGACGAAAAAGCGATAAATTACACTTCATGGCGGGTGGCGCTCGAGAGGAGCCATGAAAGTTCCTGGCGCTTGGCGCCTCAGAGGATCCACGAAATGTTTGTTCGCCGCCAGGCGCAAAGGTTTGCAAAAAATGACACCGCACGGAATCGGTTAACGAACTGAGTTCCATATGGTGTTGTCTCTTACTGTGCTCCGGCGTTGCCACTAAGCGTGACAAGTTTGGGTTATGATGACGCCGCGCGCCGGCACAGTTAGATGCCAGAGACTCGCGTAGGCAGGTTTTTAAAATAAAAACATAAAAAGCTGTCCTTATTTATTGTAGGTATTATTTTGACGATATTTAGCCGCGCGCTAAGGGCACGGCAATGGATATTTGGCCGCGCGCTTAAAAGGTTAAACAGTTACCTTAGAAAATCACGCCGGCAGAGATTGTAAATAGCTCTAACAGTTCTTGTCTTCAGAATAAAAATATACTTCCTTATCTGCAGCCCGAACCCAAGTCAAACAAAAATAAATATTAAAAAAAAAAAACAAAATATACTTTGTTTAAAAATAATCTTTATTATTGTACCTATACAAAGGTTTTATTCACATTCACTTTTTTAAATCTCTTGTTGATTTTTACAATTAGGTATTATACACTTTAATTTTGTTTGCAAGAAAACGGTTGAAATTTTTTTTGGTATGTTTAAATTGCAGAAAAACATTCTTGAATAGAAGAAGTATCCATTTATTTCCGAAATTTTACTTATACGCAATCACCACTTTTTTTTATGGATCACGCACACGAGAACTTTCCGAATACGCATTCGGAAAGTGCGGACCAACTTTGGCCCAATATGTGGTGTCAGAAAATCAGTCCGCTCGCTCTGTCTTTACTTATAAGTACAAAATATTATTTAAATCAACCATGTTCATGCAAATGATGAGTAAATGTAAAACTACCTACATATTTTCCATTTCAACTATTCTCAGTTTGAAAAAGAAAAATATTCTCTTTCGATCTTAATTTTAAACAAATGACTGTCGAAGTTACGTTGTGAAAATACACTGATCAAAAAACAATTTTGTATTATCGAAAACAGAATTCATACAGTCGGTTAAGACCTGCTATGGACTTAGATGTCTTTTGGATTTGTTTACGTTTTAGTAAATCTGAAATATTTATTATTTACTTATGAATATGTTAAGATAAATCTTCGGTAGAAACCATCACTTGTTTAAAGTAACATATTATACTTACATTTTAAGAAACTGTTTAAAATAATTTAAAACAGTACAATACATTTTTTGACCAGTACACATAAAATTCACACCTTACATTTTTTTTTCTTTTTCATGAAGCATAATTTTCACATCTTATCGTATAAAACATTTAAAGTACATTAACATAAATTAAATATAATTTCAACTAAAAAAAAATAGGAATGAGAACTTATAAGTTTTTTAAAGCACCAAATGACTTAAGTACTATATTTACAATTGCAGATCGATAGGACATTAGGTATTTAAAACTGTTAAAGTATGCGTTTATTCTGTTTTGCGTTGTATAACTCGATACGTCTTTTTTATTTTTTTATTATCAGATGGATATGCTCTTGACTCTAGTCTAGGTCGCAGGTGACAGAGACAAGTCTACGATGGAATGAGCTTACCCAGAAGAAGCCTGTTCACTCTAACTTTGAAGAGATCAGGGTTGAATGCGTTCGGAAACACAGACGTCTCTTGAATATAATGGTTAAATGATAATAATCGCATATTGATCTCCTAGAGAGGAGGCCTGTGTCCCAGCAGTGGGAACATTAAAAGGCTGATTATGCTATGCTTATGCTATCTCCATAGTTAAGCAACTCTTGCCGAAGTCCGTTGATGAGAGACCAGCCATTAAAAACCCCGACTCTTCAGCGTCACGAAAAGCAAACGTGTTTTCTTCTTTTTTTTTAACAAATGACAGCTGGGACTAGTGTTTCCTGCCTGTCATTTGTAGATCTTTGACAGTTGTTACGGGAGAAGCCAGAATATCTGACACCAGTCTTATGGAAATTATATTATCCAATTTTTGGGTTGTGGATGACCGATTTACAGATGCTCCACGTAAAATACTGGTATTCAGCTGCGACTGGAAGCTGACTTCGATATAGTTGGGAATATTTTAGGCTGATTGGTAGACACGGCCGTTCGATTCAATTATTTTTACATCATTTTGGTTGAGTCAACCAACTTGATTTTAACCAATTTGTTTGATTCAACCAACTTGAATTCAACCAAATGGATTTGGTTGAACAGTGTAACGTTGTCATTAGATTAAATTATACTGTATACCTACTTATGTATATTTCTTGTATGAAAACTTTTAAGTTACTACGAAACTTCTTAAGTTATTTTTGTCTTGAAAAATATATTTATACACATATTTTTTACTGAATCTAGCCAGGGACGTATTACAAGCTTTTAATAATTTTAATTAAGTTATGTCGGCCCTAAATGTCCTGTATTTAAGTTATAAAATATAAGTAAATCATAGAATCTTTTTTGCTGATCTATTAATAAAAAATAAAATTATTTCCGAAACGAATGTTGAAAGATCATGAGTGGGGGCTTGTGACGTCACGGCGTGGTAAAAATCGTAGAACGAAGTGACTTCACACGAGTTTTCAACGCACTGCATCGTCTTCGTTTTTTGTTTACGTAAAAAAAGAAAAAATACGTGTCCAATATTTTTTGGAAATCTATCTGACGGACTGATTAGATTTTTTTAGATAACTAACCTATATGGCGGCGTTTATTCCAATTTTGACAACGGGCAAAACTATTATTACCCCAGGATCAAATAAATATTTTCTATTCTAAAATTTAAGTTTATCAATGACAAATTATTAAAAATACATCACACAGAATGAATCGACATCATCTTCCTACCATTAAAATATTTTTATTAGTAGACCAGCAAAAATTTAAAGAACTATTTTGACTCTTTAAAAATAAGTATAATTTTAAAAAGAATAATTTAAATTATGGCATTTAAGTTCAAGATAAGTAAATTAAAAAAAATAAGTAAGTATAATATTCTTAACGACTATTTACAATCCTTGGTCCGGATGGGTTTCATTACTGAATAAAATATATATGTGTATGGACATAGAGAATGGAGTGAGCGCTCCCTAATCAGCCAGCTAATTCTGTAAAAAAAAACTTACCTTTTGTAAGTAT
Organism: Hecatera dysodea; assembly: GCA_905332915.2. Taxonomy (NCBI): domain Eukaryota; kingdom Metazoa; phylum Arthropoda; class Insecta; order Lepidoptera; family Noctuidae; genus Hecatera; species Hecatera dysodea. The sequence continues at coordinate 4,221,574 of HG995317.1, read as the reverse complement.
GAAGTAAAACTATCAAGTAGTTAGCTCCCCGAAATTGGCACAAAGATATAACCAGTGCCACATTACAAAAAAAAAACACACCATTCTCCATCCATTCCATTCCATTCTCTCAGTCCAAGATTTGTTACGATACAGACTTTTACAGTGTCACTTTACTTTTATATTTTACACACAGTGAAACTATTTACATAAAAATTTGCTTCAATTACAAATACAATACAAGGTGTAACAGAATTAATGCAAAACATCAAAAGGGGTTTTTGTGTTGTGATGAACACACTCCTTTACAGTTTTAACGTAATTTCTGTTAAATGAACGAAAAATATAAGAACGTGAACCGCAACATCATATTATAACGTAAAAGATACAATAAACTATTCGTAAGACCACAATTTTACAAGTTTTAATTAAAAGTGTGGCGACACGTACATACAATATTTATACAGATGCCTAGTTTCTCGAAAGAAAAGCAATATCGCAAAATAAATACGACAAATTGTCAAATAGGTGTGATTTTTTTTTTAAATAATTTTTCAATTCTCAATGGTACCACTTGACCTAGGTCGATATTCTCTTTCCAGAAACTGGGAAAAAATCTTAAAATCACACATTTTCAAACACACATTTACGACTATCACAAAATGGTAAAATATACAGAAATGTCAGAGTAATTAAATTTATTCACAGTATTCGACAAAATGACAGGTCGCCATTTTTTTTATTCCATGCATCATACAAAATCTTTTTATTAAACTCAATACAAAACTAGAATAGCGATACAATTTTTGTTTGTATTCAATACATTGGAATCAAAATATAAAATATATTATTTTGATATCATAATCACATTTTTTTTAAACTAACATCTTTCTTTACAAATATCTATCTAGTTCTTATACATCCCGTTTCTAAAAGCCACACATTGTTTTACTTAAAAAAAAAGATTGCATTCGTATATTACACAATCAGTTACAAAAAAACTTACATTTTTGTAAATTTTCTTATGTACAAGAATTGACTTTCTGAGCAAATGGTTGTAAAACGTTAAGTTTTTAATATATGTCTGAAAAAAAAAACTAATAATTATACATTTTATAGTTGTGATGAGTTGACACCAGATTTAGGCAATGACTTGGCTTTTAGAAATTGAGATTAAGTACTGAATATCCAAACTCTACTAAATTTAAGGCGCTATTAAGTTCATGCTATATTACTGTCAGAAAAAAAAAAACTAGTATTTCACTGACACAAAAACGCCTTTCAAACGTCCTAAAATCAAGCAGCGTTTGAATATTCAGTCATTAGTTAATTTATTATCATTTACAAAACAGAAATAATAGAAAAGAATAAGACGTTTTATTTCTGCATGACGTGGAATATTAAAACCAAAATGGTGGTTATCAAAATGGCGGGAGATGTCAAACTGACAGCCGCACAAGTCAGCACATCGTTGGGATATAAATTCGGTGGCAAAGGCTCTTCGCCGCCTTTACAATATTCGTTTCTCGACTGTGGGGACAAAAAATACATATTAATCACGATGAATAAAAAAGTACACGCACGTGTAACTATGTATTACAAACACCTGCTAATTTACAAAAGCTATAAAAAATTACGAAGATAAAAAGCATCAAAGATCAGGAGTAGGGCCTTGTGACGTCACGTCGCTGGTAAAAACTGTAGCACGTAGTGACGTCACACTAGTTTTCAACGCACTGTATCGTCTTCGTTTTTCGTTTACGTGACAAAAAGAAGAAATACGTGTCCAATATATTTTGGAAATCTATCTGACGAACTAATTAGATCTTTGTCAACTACCCAGCCAGTGTAATCGTATCTTACAAGCCTGGGTTGCGGAATTTGTTCTAAGTGCAAAAGGCACAAGAAGGAACACGGGTGGGTTTTAGTCAGTAAGAGTCTGACACTCCCTTCCGCTCCGCCCAGAGCGGGAGAAGTCATTTGATGATTTCCCATCCAGAAAAAAAAAAGCCTCAATGTATACCACTTACCGCAAATTCTTCTCCACAAAGTTCCCGGCAAGGAGGACAGACGACACCTCCTTTGTGAAGCCAGCCTCGTTTTATTATCCTTATCTGTAGCACTTGACTCGCGTGGAAGCAAGTGTACGAATAGTTTCCGACCTAGAAGTAGATGGAATTTATTAAAAACTAGCAGCGCCCCGCGGTTTCACCCGCGTAGCTCCCGTTCCCGTGGGAATACGGGGATAAAATATAGCCTATGTTACTCAGGGTGAATGTAGCTTTCTAATGGTGAATGAAAGCTACATTCACCCTGAGTAACGTAGGCTATATTTTTGCTGCTAGTATATTATACATTTATAAAACTTTATCATACATATTTATCAATCTTACAAATCTTTACCAAATTATATTATGTGTTTTACTTACAACAATATGCAGTCGGCCACTTTCACATTTATATTTATAGCAACCTGAACCCCAGTGTTGCCATTCTCTTATCTGTAAAAAAAAAAAAAACAATTTATTTACCAACAACATCAAAGCAAAAAACAAAGTTTTATTACATTAGCCCCAAACTAGGCGAGCCTGTATCACGGGTACCAATTTTAGCGGGTTTAACATTTCAAAATTTATACTATAGTAAACATGTTCGGTTACAAAAATTAATAATAGAATAAAAATTAAATTTAAAAGCCAACTAAAAATGATCAAAATAGAAACAAAATAGGTTAGAAAAAATACATTGATACCAAAATCAGCATCCAGAAAGCTATGCAGTTTTTCAACCAAATTTAAAAGGTTTGGTTGAAAGGTACAAAACAACTGCCCAGAGTGAATAATGCTTCGACCATTATGTTTAAAGATGCATAATCTGCTTTTTTTAACAAACACATTAATTTATTAAACTATTTTATTTATTAAATATACTTTACTATTATTCATTGATATGCAAAGCCTTGCTTTAAATATTATTATTATTAGATTGGGTCCCAGTCAAACCGGATTCAGCTGGACGCGGAGCGGCTGCCTACCAGACCTCCACAACCCAATAACTGGGGAACACGGTACTTCTTGGCAAGACTGGTGTCAGATATTCTGGTTTCTGACAATCCGTAACGACTGCCAAAGATCTACAAATGACAGCCGGGACCAACGGCTTAACTTGCTCTCCGAGGCACGGAGCAGTCTCAGTATGTTAAAATGGTCACTCATCCACAGACCAACCTTGGCAAGCGTTGCTTAACCTAGGAGATCGACCCATGCGGCTGTTTTAATTTAGCCACGAGCTCGTCCTTAGTCCTACTTCTAATTTAATACTACGTTCTACTAACCAATTACTATACAATACTTATACCACTTAGTAGGTACTTTCCATTTTTTTTTATTGTACAATTGCGACCCGCCCCGGCTTCGCACGGGTGCAATGTAGATACGAATGTTTTCTCTACTATAATATGCATGTATTATACATATAAAACCTTCCCCTTGAATCACTCTATCTATTAAAAAAAAATACATGTGGCACTCGGGGACTGCCGCGGTAAAGCTATTGCATAGCACTTTTGATCAACTTATGCAATTATATATTTAGTACTCTGCGTCATTGTGATATGGTCTCGATTCGTTCACCTGGGTTACTGTACTAATGTAAATCACATACGTTTCACTTAACTTTGTCCCACCGATTGTTTCCGAACGCAGACGTTCGGGTCGGCTCGGTGACGGCGACATAATAGTTCAGTAACGAAGCGACCATTTTAAAAAGGCGGGGCCTAATCGAATGACGTAGCGGTGTTAGGTTATTTTCGTTACGGAATTTCTGGATTCGGTTGCCACGCTCAAGGCCCGCGGTAGAAGCTATGCAATAGCTTAAAAAACCGCATCAAAATCCGTTGCGTAGTTTTAAAGATTTAAGCATACATAGGGATATAGGGACAGGGAAAGCGACTTTGTTTTATATTATGTAGTGATTACAAAATAAATACCTGTCTACAAGATTTCTGTTCCCACACTCTATCGCTGTGGTCAAAACATTTCGAATGAGCACCATAATTCTCTAAAGCGAAGTTTACATCAGATTCTGAAATAGAAAAATAATATATACGTATATATATCGTGACTAGCTGCTGCCCGCAGCTTCGCCCGCGTGAATGTCGGAAATTATCCCAAGGGAACATAATCCCGATATAAAAAGTATCCTATGTTACTTCTAGTACCTCCCAGAATATGTACACAAAGTTTAAAGATGATTCGTCCAGTAGTTTTTGTGTGAAAGCGTAACAAACATCCACGCTTTCACATTTATAATATTACTAGCTGCTGCCCGCGACTTCGTCCCCGTGGAATCCCCGATTTTAAAACATTCTTTATCGCTGCTCCGCTCCTATTGGCTTAAGCGTGATGATATATAGCCTAAGCCTTCCTCGATAAATGGTCTATTCAACCCAAAAAGATTTTTTCAATTCGAACCAGTAGTTCCTGAGATTAGCGCGTTCAAACAAACAAACAAACTCTTCAGCTTTATAATATTAGTATAGATTAGTAAGGATGATGGTAACCTCCTTGACTGCTGGTCACTGGCAGACAAGTTTGTCGATAGAACTTTGGAAGTGGCAAAAGAATAAAGAGTATTTTGTATTACGAATACGGAAAATATGCTTTGTTTTATATGACAAGTCATGTTGTAGCGCTCTTATAGGGAACGTGCAGAAGCTATAGGTGGCAGCACAGACGCGTCAATGTCAAGTATATTTTACTTATAAGTTTTAAATTTGCAACGCTAGATGGCGCAGTCTACTTCGTGCACGTTCCCCTAAACGGAGGGTGCAGGAAGTATAGGTGGCAGCACAGGTCAAATATTTACAATGTAAAAGGTTTCAGATTTTCAACACTAGATGGCATAGTCTACGCCGTGCACGTGGTTAAGCAGATGCCGTAAATAAGTACCAAGTTAAATCAAAATCCGTGTTTTATCTCTAATATATAAAATTCTCGTGACACAATGTTAGTTACCATACTCCTCCGAAACGGCTTGACCGATTCTTATGAAATTTTATTTGCATATTCAGTATGTCTGAGAATCGGCTACTATCTATTTTTCATAACCCTAAATGATAAAGGGACCCCCCCCCCCTTTTTATTTTATATGGCAACACAAAGTTTGCTGGGTCAGCTGGTATTACTATAAATCGACTACATACTTGGCGTGTTTTCCTCATAAGAACAGCGGCTTCCCCTGACCAGTACGCTTTTGTGCCTCCACGTGAACTCTTGAAGGTATGGACAGTAGTCAGCTAGGGACACTGAGCCGCCGTAGTAGGCTTCCTCGCCGGCTGCTAAGCCAGGTAGGGTGTCGAAATGCTGGAACAAAATGTATGGTTTTAGAAAACATTTGAATTATTAAAGAGGTTGAATAATAATAATTCATTTATTTCTGAGTATACGGTACATATAAGATCTTAATATTAAAATGGATCACGTACACTACCATTGCAGGTGTAGAAATTTTTTAAGCACAATTTTGTTGGTAAGTAAGTATATCATATTATTATAATGGAAGGAAATATCAAAATTATTACACAATAATAATTATCACTATATTTAAAGTACTTTAAAAAAATGCAAATCAGTAGGTTACACACAAAATATTAATAAAAATTAATTTAAAAAAAAGTCATATAAATTTCAAATAATAATAATAATGTCTACATTTTAAAGAAGAATCAAATCAGTCAAAATAATAATTTCAAAATAATAATAACACAATATTAATTACTGTCATTACTTCGAATATTTATTGGTCAAAACTAATGATTTAAGAATTCGTTAACCGAATAAAAACACATGTCCAAAAGCCAGGCCAACATTTGACGTTTAAATTTATCAATTGGTAGCATTCTGAATTCAGGTGGTAATTTATTATAAATTTTTACTGTCATACAACTGGCATTTCTGCTATAGAGATGCAATCTCTGAGGAGGGACTAGCAGTTCTAGCAGTTTCCCAGCATTTTTTTTATTCAATCTTTCTGAGACGTGTTCATTCAATGAGAATAAATGAGGGTATTTTTTACAAATAAACATATACCTCTCTCTATGGAGAAGAACGTGCAAGAAACTCCACGGACTCTCGTTTCAATCAATAAATACAAAAACCCACCTGATAAGCTCTAGGCAGTATGGTGTCATGTCGCACGAGGTTGCACAGGACTACAGCATTCCGTCTTGGTGAACATTCTGTTCTCAAAGGATTGCCTTTTATCCTCTCGCAGAAGGGAGCCGGATTCTTACGTCTGTTGAAATATATTTAGTTTAGTACAAGTTTCTTTGAATTTTAGATATGATTGGACATAAGGGCCTTTTGCTCCAGACTTTTATATATACTGGCAAAATCAATCTGGCTTTTCTCATTCGTTTTTCTTAAAAAAAAACGTTGCCCCACACTAGGAATTTCTGCTGTATCGTGGTTTCGTTAACAAACATACAAACTCACATACACAAACAGCCAGACCGTCAATAACCATCTGTAGTCCATACAAATATTTGTTCCCTGCGGCAATTTAACCCAGGACTCGTAACGCAACAGCCGATCGCTCAACCACTGCGCTAACCTCGTCGTCTAATGACATATGATTGGACATAACGGCCTTTTGCTCCAGACCATAATAAGTACAGAGTTTTGAGAGCAGTGGTGGCCGAGTGGTAACGGCCCCGACTTACGAATTGTAGGTCGTGGGTTCAAACCCAGCCAGGCGCATTACTTTGTGTAATTAATTTCTTCACCACTGCTCTCAAAACGGTCCTAGAACCAAATATTCGAAGACATGTGACATTCACCAACCCGCACTGGGCCCGCGTGCTGGATTACGGCCCATTCCCTCTCCTAGAGAGGAGGCCTGTGTCCCAGCAGTGGGGACGTTGAAAGGCTGATTATGCTAATAAGTACCTACTGGCAAAATCAATCTGCCTTTTCTCAACTTTGCTGCAGGAAGCTAAGTCTCACTGGATGTAGCTGAGTACTGGTATTTGATATGGTGTGACGCAGCATGTAAATGTATTTTCAACTCTAGGCCCAAAGCCAAGAGGTGAAAATTCATCAGTGCACTTTCATTTAGGCATTTATTCAGACAAAGCAATTTTTTTTTGGAGAAAGCCGTTAGATCCAGCTAATGCTTATTCCGTATAAGTAAAATTGACCATAGACAAAAAGGAACTATATAGGTTTTTTTTTTTAGTAAAAATACTATACTCACTCTTCCAAAGCTGTCGCGTTAGTAATGCTTGGAAAATTAATTGAGATTGTTAGTTTATAAAAAAAGGTGAATAATAGGAATAATCGGTTTTTAAATACGACACAAAACACAACACCCAACCAATATAAATGGGCTTTTCTTGGCACAAAAGACAAAAATTTTAAAAATGAACTACAATTCTTATTTCAAAAATTTACATTTCTCAACACAATGGTTTTAATATGCATGAAATTTCTACTTAGGTATTTATCTTTCTTAAATTTTACCGTGACAAAGTTTTTTTTTAAATATTAAAATGTATTAAAAGGTTTTTTTAATCCATTTTAATATTTCGGACTTTTATATCATTGCGCTAAGAAATAATTAGTTAAATAACTTTATAAGTAATCAACACTTACTCCAAAGTCGAATTATCCGAGGTAAAGCTTGCAAGAAAATACAACATTCAATAATAATATTTACAACAAGAAAACAAAATCAGCACACGCACAAGTAATAAAAACAAAAACAAACAACAAAACAGTACACAAGGAAGCACTCATAAATATGGAACCTCTTTTTTAAAAGTTCGGGACCTGACTGGGGGCCTTTTTTTTTTGGATGGGAAATCATCAAATGACTTCTCCCGCTCTGTGCGGAGCGGAAGGGAGTGTCAGACTCTTACTGACTAAAACCCACCCGTGATCCTTCGAGTGCCCGCCGCGTTCCAGGGCCGCGGTAACTCTTTCGAACAAATTCCGCAACCCTAGCAGGCACTGACCCTATGTGGCCCCGTCTTCTTTGCTGACGGCTCTTTGAGGCGCGCGTTGAACACTCGGCGCCGTCGACTCGGGCCTGGTTGCTATCGGACGGCGAGCCACCCATAGCTCGCCGTCCGCAGGCCCAACTGACTGGGGGCCTTAATTTCATTTGAGGACACCACAATAGAGTCTAATTAACATTTTCGGTACCCAGAACTCGGATATGGGTTCGCACGATCATATAATTTGTTCGTGTGCTCACAACTCTTATCCGAGTCGTCGGTACTTATAGGGAACGTGCAGAAACTATAGGTGGCAGCACAGACGCGTCAATGTCAAGTATATCTATACTAATATTATAAAGAGGAAAGATTTGATTGTTTTTTGTTTGTTTGCATTGAATAGGCTCCGAAATTACTTGAGCGATTTGGAAAATTCTTACACTGTTGGGAAGCTACACTATCTCCGGTCAACATAGGCCCATACTCCCACGGGAACGGGAACTACGCGGGCGAAACCGCGGGCCGATGCTAGTTTTACTAGTAAGTTTCAAATTGGCAACGCTAGATGGCACAGTCTACTTCGTACACGTTCCCCTAAACGGAAGGTGCAGGAAGTATAGGTGGCAGCACACGTCAAATATTTACAACGTAAAAGTTTCAGATTTGCAACACTAGATGGTATAGTCTACGCCGTGCACGTTCCTTATAACGACGGGTTGCCACGTTTAACCGACTTCCAAAAAAGGAGGAGGTTCTCAAGTCAACTATATTGCGAGTTGCAACTATAGAGCACACGAACAAATATTGTTTGACCCAATATGCGGAGTTCTGGGTACCGAAAGTGTTAAGAGGTAGCCCTAGCTTGTTGAACTACGAGTGGCCATGTTTGGCTAAAAGATTGGCTATTACTCATAAATTAATAACAGTATCTTTCTAAACTCTATTTTCTTATTCCTCCACTCGACTCGGACTCTTTCCATCAAATTGACAGTTAAATCGTGGTGTTTTTAGGTATGCGTAATCAACAATGACTTCTCTCGCTCTGGGCGGAGCGGAAGGGAATGTCAGACTCTTACTGACTAAACCCCACCCGTGATCCTTCTTGTGCCCGCCGCGTTCCAGGGCCGCGGCGTCTCTTTCGAACGAATTCCGCAACCCTAGCATAAGACTGAGACTGAAATCTGATCATAGTTACCAACGGGATTCAATAGATAAGTCTTAACGATTTGAAAATAGAATACTCTTTATTATGTACAACATTGTATGGTGTACATAATAAAGAGAACATTTCATCATTTTTATAGGCAGTAACATATAGAACATAATTATAGTAACAGAAAATATAGGCATTATTCACATGAATCAAATATTTTCCGTTGTCAGACTGAGTCGAGTGGAATAGAGGAAGTTTCCTTCAAAATGATTTAGAATAGGTACTTATTAGTGCATAAGCTCAATGTGCCATATTTACACCCGGGCCATATGCCCATATTTACTCTGACTTCATAAGAAAAAGGACGTACTCATGTCACCGACAAATTGCAAATTCCGTAAGATTGTAATGAACCTTTATAACTTTAAAAAATCTCGATACATTATAAAAAAAAAACTTTTTACAAAAAAATACAACCGACTTTTACACAAAAAATCAAAAAAGTGCAAAATGACTTTAATTTCGGAACTCGGTGTTTGTGGTTGCTTTTTCGTTTTTTGAACACCGACTTCCGAAATTAAAGTCATTTTGCACTTTTTTGATTTTTTGTGTAAAAGTCGGTTGTATTTTTTTGTAAAAAGTTTTTTATTTTTCACTTTTTAGTGGTTTCCCCCCCCCCCCCCCTCCCCCACCTAAACGAGCCAATCACATTGGTGTAAAAAAAACGTACAGCTCCTTTGCAGAGTAAACTAAGAGGTCGTCAAAGTAAACAAAGTACATATTTTTTTTAGATTTTTCGAAAACCGCTTGGTTGATTTCGATAAAATTTTCATGGGACCATTTGGGAAGTATACCCTTTCCAACAAAAAAAGAATTTTTCAAATCGGTTGACAAGCGACGGAGTTATGCGCGAACAAACATAAAAAAAAAAAAAAAATACAAACATCCGAATTGAGAACCTCCTCCTTTTTTAGAAGTCGGTTAAAAAATACTTCTTTTTATAGAACTAATATTATAAAGAGGAAAGATTTGATTGTTTGTTTGTATTGAATAGGTTCCGAAACTACTGAACTGATTTGAATAATTCTTTCACTGTTGGGACGCTTAACTATCCCCGGGTGACAAAAGCTATATTTTATCCCCATATTCCCACGGGAATGAAAACTACGCGGGTTAAACCGCATGGCGCTACTAGTATAGAATAAATCTCATCCAAATTCAATAGTTTCTAATATATGCGTAACTTTTTAAGAAAAAATAGTTCACCACTTCACGCGACATTTCACAATGTTACGGCGTTTGCAATTTTGCGGTGACATATAATAGGTACATAAGACTACGTAACTGATTTCCGATATTAAAAGTTAAGTTAGGAAATCGGTTAGTTTGTTTTTGTCAATACATCCTTTATTCGTATGATAGCAGTAGGTAAGTACTATAGTTATTATTAATACTAACATACCTCACACACCCATTTTGGGAAGTCGCCAGGGTAGGTCATACTAAGAAAACTGTACGTACAATAAACAATTTTATCTGAAAACTGAGGTAGTCACTACATACCTACTTAGTATAAAACAAAGTCGCTTCCCGCTGTCTGTCTATGCCTATGTATGCTTAGATCTTTAAAACTACGCAACGGATTTTGATGCGTTTGTTTTTTAATAGATAGGTATAATGATTCAAGAGGAACGTTTATATCTACACTAATATTATAAAGAGGAATGATTTGTATTTTTGTATGAAACGAATAAATTCAAAAACTACTGGACCGATTTGTAAAATTCTTTCACTATTAGGAAGCTACACTATCTCCGGTGATCATAGGCTATATTATATCCCTATATTCCCACGGGAACTGGAACTAGGCGGGTGAAACTGCGGGGTGATGCTAGTGTATAATATATGCATAATATAGTAGAGATTTAGTATCAGCAGGGCTGATCATTAGTATTCCTATAATGTTAAATACGTACATTTGTTTTTAGGTCTGATGGTATAGTTAATTGTTTTTAATTTGTCCATAGAATTTAATTTCAACTAATAACTAGAGATCTTTTTCAATGCCCATTTTTAAAACAATTTACTTTTTGTTTGCAAAGGAGATGAATCTTTATGTCGACTTTGAGATTGTAGCTTCAAAACATATGTTTTTTTTTAATGTCAGATCTATGATAAAAATATATATAAGTATATCTAATCACAAGGGAAAATCGCGAATTTAATTAAAAATCGCAAACGCGTAAAAAAATATTTTCCCTCCATTTTTGGCATAACTGTCAATGTCAAAAAAGGAGGGAAAATATTTTTAGCTCAGATGATATTGCAACTTGAATTTTTGCACGCTTTTCGAGTACGACTTAGATCAAAATTGAACTAGGTACAATAATAAAAGTTTTCTACCCTGGCATCTCCCACAAAACCCAAAAATACAAAATTTACCTAAACCTTTGCGTATTCAGCCATTGTTTGCAGGAGACCATAGAGAACTTGCAACCGAGTCCTTTGCCCCAGTCCAGTGGCGTAGCGTGGTCGTAGTTGGCCCTGTACCAGCCAGTGTCCTCCATCAGAGCGAAGGTTATACGACTGAACACTGAGTTTTGAGTGTGGGTACCTGTCATTGCCTCGTTCTGAAAGAGAATGGTTTAGTTTTGGGTAAGACAGAAAGAGAAGATGTGAATTTTATTATAACATTAGCCTTTCCATTAAAACACTAGTGGCCCGCCCCGGCTTCGCTCTGGAGTATATATTTTTTTTAATTTTCTTTCATAAGAATTTTCTTCTGACAATAATAAAAGCAACAAAAAAGAATCAGCTTAATAATTGGTCCAGCCGTTCACGCGTGATGCCGTGACAAAAGCGAAATAGGGATTCATTTTTTAAATATAAATACAGCGTGTAGGTAATAGAATAACGAAATACCTCTTAAGAGGTCATTGTACTCATCATTATGAACAACTTCTTGTTCATAATGATGAGTACAATGACCCCTTAAGACGTATTGCGTTCATTCTGACACACATTGTATGGATCACTTAATAAGACTTACTTCAAAAACCCTCTTTTCCCAATGCGTCAGTGCTGTACCATCACCACCCTGATCTTCCAACTCAGCACCTTCTAACTCAGAACAGTTGAAATGTTCGCGCACCTGAAAGTTTTAAAATTAACGTTATTTGAGAATGCATAAATCGCGATAACCTTTGGCAAGACCAGGCGACCTATTATGACGTCTTAAATCCATCATGATTTCTGTGTCAGAGAGAGAGAGACGGAGTTACACAAGACCATAGAAATATAAAATACAGGAGAAGTGGCAAGGGGGCGTGTCGGTGTCCTCGCGACATGCTCGGGGCGAGCATGTCTTACGCAATGGTCGAATCCGCGAACTAGTGCGCTTACGACCGTGAGCGTGATAAGATATAAGAATGCCGTGTTGTTCAGTGTTTTCTTGTAAAAACCGAAGCCTAAACCAAAACTTTGTTAATTATGGAATCACTTACCATATCAAAATACAAGTATTTTACTATATTTGTCTTTAAAATCATGAAAAACAACAAATCGTAAAATATTTCTTGCTTATACTATGTTATTTTTGTTTTCAAATGTCACAGCGACAATAACATATTACAATGAATACACTGCTCCTTAACCACTACCTAAGTTTGTCGCTAAGTGACTGGATGAGCAATGTAAAAATCACAAAACGATACTTTAGCAAGCCGATGTATCGCATAGTACGGCCGCTGCTTCTTGCCGCGAGTTAGTGATGTAATTGTGCAGATACACTGTCGACAACAATGTCGATTGTTGAATGAAATATTACAAAAGTGTACCAAACTTTCTTAGATTGCAATAAATTTTTGGTAAATAATCGTTCAAGTGTTTTTGGCTTTGAATTATCGTATGTATGCCTTATCCTCGTGCTACTTCCTTACTTTTTATGGTAATTGTATTTTACTTTCGATAAAGTTTCGAATGCATTATAGTAATCGGCATGTTTAAGATAATATATTAGTGACCTTTGCTTAAAATAGTCAACATATTCATGCTATTTATTTGTTATACATGGGCAGCATGGCGTGTGTAATAAATGCCAGAATCGATAAGTCAATCACTAGCGTATATGTAAAATAAATTGCTTTTGCACAGCACAACGATACCCAGCGTTGTTTTTGTGTGAGTAAGTTGCACGGTGTACTGTAAATATACGCTGTGTTTATTAGGATAAGGTTTATAATTGATTGTGTAGTACAGTCCGATTTCAAAAATGCGGGTGTGTGCGCGACTGCGTATCTACAACGTGTTGTTTTGCATCCTCGTCAAATTCACAGACGTAATTATGCTAATGATTCTCGACCCAAATCAACAATAAAATGAGTAGGTATTTTTTAAATTTATTTTTGCTATTTACGGAAATCCGTGTGAACAAGACGTATTTAAATGCGGCCCGTCTGTTCCTAGCCTTATAACTGCGCTTTCACACACACAAACAAACGCAAACAATACATCGATCATTCGAAAAATTCGTAGGTACCTAATCCCCCGCGCACGGCCGCACGCGCCTACCGCGTAGCCGCGCCTCCCCCCGCCCCGCGGCGCGGCCCCTGATCCAACAACACAACAGTTTCTTTGATTTCGCCGCCGTGTGCGCGCGTTTTGCGAATTCCTTTCTCGGTACATCGTTCAGACGTAGGTACAAAGTGCAAGATGACGGACAATTATTCCAATGTCGAGTTGGTAGAGATGGTCCGCCTTTATGCCATCAGTGGAGACAGCCTACGTGGAGCCATCCAGATGTTCACGGAAATGTTTCCCGATCGGGAACCCCCATCACAGAGCGTCATGCTGGCTGCTACGCAGAGACTACGGGATCATCGGCAGTTTGACGTACCCCGGCATGCTCAAGCACGCAGCAGCGTAGGCTTGCCTGTCGCCTTGCAGGAAGACATCCTGGAATACTTCCAGCGAGAACCACGGGCAAGCACGCGGGAGGCTGGTGACAGCTTTGGAGTGCACCACACCACAGTGTGGCGCCTACTGAAGCGTGAAAGGTTTCTTGACTACTGGATCGGTCGCGGAGGACCTGTGGCCTCTTAACTTTTATTTTGTGAGGAGACGTTAAAAAGTTAGTTAAAAAGTGACAAGTGTAACAAAATTACATGCAAGGATAATTAGTGCTTTCGACTCTTTAAAAACGAAGGTGTTAGTTTTACGTAGGCTGAAAGAAAACCGGCTACATTGTGGTCGACTTTGCCAAGAGTGTGGTGATGGAAACTGAACAATACCTCCGGGTAACATAAGTAGGTAGGTAATTTATTTATTTGTTCATTTTGTAAATACGTTATTAGCTTAATCAATTTTATTACCTACTGTAAATAAGTCGATTTCAGATTTTTAAGTGAATCAATACCTAATACCTAAGATTCGAAAGTATCACCACATACTTACACTTAACTAGCACATCTTTCCATTTCCATCAAACGTAGAAAACATTTTTTGACTTAGTAGGTACCTAAATCGGTATACCAACTAAGGTAGGTATTATTGCCGGTCTTAAGCCCGTTAATTAGGAAGGAAAATTTCAAATCAACCAATTTAATCCACAAATAAAAACAAAATCATGACGAAAACTTTAAGTTGACGGATAGCAATAAAGCAAAACTAACATTTTAATAATCATCTGATAACAGGTCATTGAACTTTTCTTTGGCGTACTAAGTAGTAGGTATTACTGTCATTAGTAAGATTTCCGTATTCCAATCATGCTTAAAAATGAGTTAATTATCAAGCGAAATTTATGACAATAAAGTAGATGATTTCCGAAATAAAATTAGGTAAAATTATTGCTACTGGTCGCCGTAGGTCATCGCACGATCGCACACGTAGGTACCTACGCGCGCGCGCTAGCATTTCGTAGGTAAGACGTCGACACTCACGCACACAGCTGCATTGTCGCTGTGTGCGTAGGCGCCTGATTCTGTGGTATTCGGGATTTTATTCTGAAATACTGTTAAATTTCAATAACAAAAAAAAGCAGCGCTTATTGGTTATTGACCGGTACCGTTCTTTCAATTGATTATTTATGTATTTTATGACAACCTCCTGAAATTTGACGAGGATGCAAAACAACACGTTGTATTGCTTTTACTGAACTGCATTCGTAGTAGTTGCCGGGTGGTAGGGCAAAACAGGAGACACAGGTTCCGATACATTTTCGGCTACAGGGCATATCTCCTTGTTTATTATATCTATGCACAAGACAAATAGCACTATCTCTTTCCCTCACACGAACCATGATGACATTGGCACTTCGTAATACGGCCACAGGCCTTTTTTTCTAAGGATGGGAAATCATCAAATGACTTCTCTCGCTCTGGGCGGAGCGGAAGGGAGAGTCAGACTCTTACTGACTAAAACCCACCCGTGATCCTCCTAATACCCGCCGCGTTCCAGGGCCACGGTGACTCTTTCGAACAAAGAGTATCCGTGGAGTTTCTTGCACGTTCTTCTCCATAGAGATCTATGTTTTTTTTTACCAGGCCTCCACAACCCATAAACTGTTTAACACGGTACTTCTTGCAAGACTGGTGTTAGATTTTCTGGCTGCTGACAATCCGTAACGACTGCCAAAGATCTCCTAATGACAGCTGGGACCCACGGCTTAACGTGCTTTCCGAGGCACGGAGGAGTCTCGGAATGTTATGATGGTTACCCATCCACAGACCAACCTCGGCAAGCGTTGCTTAACCTTGAAGATCGACCCGTGCGGCTGTTATAATTTTCTTGAGCTGTATCCGGTTAGAGAATCCAACACTGACAAATTTGGGAGGAAGCTAGGCAGATTTGTATAAACAAAATCCTTAAAGTTCTAAGTTTGAGCTACACGTTAACTGACAAATGCTTGCACTGTCTGGACAGGTCAACTCAAATCTGTGTGGCACTTTCCTCAAAAGACCACTTCAGACACCAACCTACATGGTTCTCATATGATTTGACCAGTACGGATTGCATGGACTTTAAAAGAGACCTTGACCTCTGAGTTTGTTTCGGTGTTTCTTCTCAGGGTAGTCAGCTAGGAAACACCGGCCTCATCTAGTTTTTATAACGGCCAGAAAATATTGACGTATAAGTGTTTTATGCTATTGCATAGCTTCTATCGCGGGCCTTGAGCGTGGCAACCGAATCCAGAAATTCCGTAACGAAAATAACCTAACACCGCTACGTCATTCGATTAGGCCCCGCCTTTTTAAAATGGTCGCTTCGTTACTGAGCTATTATGTCGCCGTCACCGAGCCGACCCGAACGTCTGCGTTCGGAAACAATCGGTGGGACAAAGTTAAGTGAAACGTATGTGATTTACATTAGTACAGTAACCCATGTGAACGAATCGAGACCATATCACAGTGACGCAGAGTACTAAATATATAATTGCATAAGTTGATAAAAAATGGTTCCCTATCCATTAGCATAAAATTTTAAGACCTAATATAACTTAGCATAATGTTGTTTGGCATAATTATTTTTTCGCATAATAAAGTTACGCATAACAGCTCATGCATAATTTTTTTAAGCATAATGTCTGTAACCATAATAATGATTAGGCATAATATTTTAAAGCATAAACTTATTAAGCATAAAGTTCTAAAGCATAACTTTTTTAAGCATAAAGTTCTAAAGCATAACTTCTTTAAGCATAATATCCTAAAGCATAAAAGTTAAGCATAAATAACGCATCGATTGGAGAAAAGCCATATCTCCTGAATCAGGTAATATATAAAATATTAATATATTATAACGTATTGAACAATTTTGTGAGTATTTTTTCGCTGTAGGAAGCAAGCATTGCAAGCATACAGCATGCAAGCAAGCATGCAGCATGCAAGCAAGCATGCAGCATGCAAGCAAGCATGCAGCATGCAAGCAAGCATGCAGCATGCAAGCAAGCATGCAGCATGCAAGCAAGCATGCAGCATGCAAGCAAGCATGCAGCATGCAAGCAAGCATGCAAGCAAGCATGCAAGCAAGCAAGCAAGCAAGCAAGCAGCATGCAGCAGCCAGGGTTTCTATGACGGCTCCGGCGCTGCGGCCCTCCGGCGGCCCCACGCGTTCTTATCGTCGCAGACGGCTTTCGCTCAGCCCGCGGGCCGCCTCGCCCCTACGCGCCTACGCGATTTTAAATAACACTCTAGGGGTAGGACAAACAAGACTACGTGAAGTCGGTTTTGCAGCAATTCGGTTCTGTGACTAACTTTTGTTGCACAGCATATTAAGTTTTTAACCAACAATATTATTTGATTGTTACAGGTACTATAGCTAATTGGTTATTAGGCCTACTAACGTTATGCTAAAAGTTTTTAGGCCTACTAACGTTATGCTAATAGTCATTAGGTCTACTAACGTTATGCGAATCAAATTTATGCCAAAACAAATTAGTCTTTAACATGATTATGCCAACATAAAATGTATGCCTAAAAAAATTATGCCAAAGTATTATTATGCCAAAACAAATTGTGCCAAAATCGTTATGCCGAAGTATATTAGGACAAAAAACATTATGCGAAAAGAAGGGATCCCATAAAAAATGCTATGCAATAGCTTTACCGCGGCAGTCCCCGAGTGCCACATGTATTTTTTTTTCTGCAGCCCTAATATGACGTCTTAAATTCATCATGATTTCTGTGTCAGAGAGAGACGGAGTTACACAAGACGAATAGAACTATCCCTTTCCCTCACACGAATCATGATAGCATTGGCAGTTCGTAGTACGGCCACTGGATGGGAAATCATCAAATGACTTCTCCCGCTCTGGGCGGAGTGGAAGGGAGTGTCAGACTCTTACTGACTAAAACCCACCCGTGTTCCTCTTAATGCTCTTTGCAAGCGGCCGTTCCAGGGCCGCGGTGACTCTTTCGAACAAATTTCGCAAGCCAGTGTGTGATTTTGATATTGATCACGGAACAAAAATATTTGTATGGCCTACGGATAATTGTTCCGGGCCTGGCTATCGTGTATGGGAGATTCATGGAATAGAAGAAATTCTTAGTGTTGCGTTTTTTCTACAAAAAAAAAAGATAAAAAAGTAAACAGAGAAATGATTGCGGTGTAAATGATAAATGATATTTATTTTGTAAGTAGGTTAAACATAAGGGTGCGTCCACATCTGGCGAATGTGCCGCGAATGTGCAGCTCGCGCGCAACCTTAGCTCCGTACGCGATCAGCGCGCAGTCGGCGCACTAATTATTAAATGGTTTTAAAACATAACTTACCCGATCGAGATCGCGCGCTGCGCGTACGCCTTTATACGAGCCTTGCATGAGTTGCGCTCAACGACGATATAAAGGTTATATCGTCGTTGGTTGCGCTAAAGAGGCGCACCAAACCATTGCCGTGACTGCACGCGCGCAGTTCGCAAACGGCTCGCGAGCTGCACATTTGCGGCACATTCGCCAGATGTGGACGCACCCTAACACTTTTACACGTCAAATATTTCTGGTCCACTCAAATCTGTGCGATACTTTCCTCAAAAGGCTACCTCAGACATTACCCCACATGGTTCTCATATGATTTGACCAGTACGGATTGTATGGACTTCAAAAGAGACCTTGACCTCTGAGTTTGTTTCGGTGTTTCTTCTCAGGGTAGTCGGCTAGGAAACACCGGCCTCATCTAGTTTTTATAACGGCCAGAAAAGATTGACGTGTAAGTGTTTTTAAGCTATTGCATCGATAAAAATCTGTCTTGGGGTCCACAGCTCCAGCACATCAGCCGCAAAATTTATGCATCTGCTGGGTCTCTCAGACGATTGCGGAACTTTCTTCCCACTGCCACTAAAACTGCGCTTGCACAGTCCCTTCTGATTCCTATCCTTGACTATGCTGATGTCATCTATCTCGATCTCACTCAGGCACAATTAGATAAACTTGAGCGTCTTCAAAACCTTTGCATAAGATTTATATTTGGCCTGCGCAAATATGATCATATTTCTGAATTTCGCACAAAGCTAAAGTGACTACCCATACGTCTTCGCCGGGATTCTCATATTCTATTTCTGCTCTATAGTATTCTGTTTAATCCTACAACCCCCTCTTATCTTAAAGAACGTTTCAAGTTCCTTCATGACACACATAATAGATATCTGAGGTCATCGGAAAATTTGAGACTAGAGATGCCGATACATTCCACCAGCTTTTACGACAAATCATTTACGGTTCAAGCGGTGCGGCTATGGAATGCCTTGCCCGTGTCGGTAAGGCGTGCTCAATCTTTGTCCATTTTTAAAACAATGGTCAAAAATCACTACCTCTCTCTTTAAATTTTATTTGTGCTCTATTCTTTTTGTTTTATAATTATTATTGTATATATTTATCTATCATGTATTTATTGTATATATAATTAGTACACCAAAGACTACCTACAGTACTGTATTTCCTTTTTCTCTTTCAAATCCATCCAAAGGTTGTCTTGAAAAGATCGCTTTTAGCGATAAGGCCGCCCATTGTGTCACCCTATGTAATGTTTCTTTGTATATATTTTCTGTAACTTGTATGGTGTACATAATAAAGAGTATTCTATTCTATTCTATTCTATTCTATCGCGGGCCTTGAGCGTGGCAACCGAATCCAGAAATTCCGTAACGAAAATAACCTAACACCGCTACGTCATTCGATTAGGCCCCGCCTTTTTAAAATGGCCGCTTCGTTACTGAGCTATTATGTCGCCGTCACCGAGCCGACCCGAACGTCTGCGTTCGGAAACAATCGGTGGGACAAAGTTAGTGAAACGTATGTGATTTACATTAGTACAGTAACCCAGGTGAACGAATCGAGACCATATCACAATGACGCAGAGTACTAAATATATAATTGCATAAGTTGATAAAAAATGCTATGCAATAGCTTTACCGCGGCAGTCCCCGAGTGCCACATGTTTTTTTTACAACCTACTTACAAAAAATAAATCATTTATCATTATCAAACTTACCTCCTTCACGACCCTCGGCGTGACTATCATGTGGAAGGTCCTCTCCATCATTCCGCCTCTGATCATCCAGTTCTTCCTAGTTATGTTCTTCACCACACGGTCGGACCATTTGTGGATCTGTAGTCTGGAATGATCACGAATGAAGTTTTGATATTGTAGCACTTACTACTGCCAACGGATTTGCCCTCGTGAATGTCAGAAAATATCCTAAAGGAACATTGATATCAGCCGATAGGGATGTTTCCTGAGTAAAATGGATATGGACTGCTTAAGACTGCTGAGGGCTGGTTAGCGAGTTTTATGTTCAGCAGTGGACGGCAATAGAGTAGTTGACTAAAAAAAATCTGATTAGCACGTGAGAGTCCAAAAAATATAGGACACGAAGACGATACAGTGCGTTGAATACTCGTGTGACGTCACTACGAGCTACAATTTAACCACGGCGTGACGTCACAAGCTCCACCACTCGCCCCACTCCTAATTTTTAATGTTTTTTATTTTCGTCATTTTTTATACATTTGCTAAAGCAAAAAATACGTGTCCAATATTTTTCGATAATCTAACTGACAGACTAATTAGAATCGTATTTTTTTCACTTAGGAAACATTCCTATTGTTGGCATTTACTTAAGTTCTCTTCTTCTTTCTCTTCTTAAGTTAGTCTTCGTTTTGACAGATGCCTGATTCTGACAGCTCAGCCGTGCCACCTGGTGTACGTCATTTCACAAAACCCTCATTTCATTAGTGAACCAGAGAGCAGTGGTGGCCGAGTGGTATCGGCCCCGACTTACGAATTATAGATGGCTGGTTCAAACCCAGCCAAGGCCGTATTACTTTGTGTAATTTAATTGATCACCACTGCTCTCAAAACGGTAAAGGAAAACATCGTGAGGAAACCGGCATGTCCTAGAACCAAAAATTCAAAGACATGTGACATTCACCAACCCGCACTGGGCCCGCGTGCTGGATTACGGCCCATTCCCTCTCCAAGATAGGAGGCCTGTGTCCCAGCAGTGAGAACGTTAAAGGCTAAAGGGAAGTTCAATCACAGGCTCCGCCGACGAGGTCCATCGCGACGCCCCCGTAACATCCCTCCCCGACTTTTGCCTAACGAGCCAGCCCGCGTCGCTGAGCCATTAGCGTTAAATCCCCCAAATAATAATAACTGACCCAGCCTGTCCCTTGCTGCCCCTCTCAATGACACCGTTAAGCCGAGGCCCGTATCCCACAGGGGATGCCCTTATCGAAGCGGTCATTTAGCTTTTAGTAGTTTTTAGCCCTGGCTGGGGGGCCTTAAATTCATTTGAGGCCACCACAGGATTGCCCGGTTAATAACAGGCAGTAACCAGCCTTAGTGTGCTGAACTGCGAGTGGCCAATTCCAAAAAAACAAAACTTTTAATCACAGATTTGATGACAATACTGTACTACACAATAAACAAATACGTAGATGACAAAGAAATATTTTACACATAAACGGACACCATATATTGATATTTCAAATTCTCACTCATATAATTATATGTATGTATATTATTATTGTAATAGAATAAGTTAGAATACCAAATACTTTTTTTTTTGCTTTTTATGATCTCAAATGGAAATAATTGATCTCCAAATAATATAATTGTTATAATTAAGTTAATAAATACTAAAAATAAGTTTAAAAATTGTTATAAAATATCTATTAATTTTATTATTACTTTATTTTATACAATTAATTTTATACTTTTTGCTGTGCCCTACAGGGTCCATAATTGTACTTAGCTCTATGGAATGCAAATAAAGATATGAATATGACATATGTAGCGACGCCTCGGATGCAAGTTGTGGACACTCGAACATATCATTGTTCGACCTATGTGCTGAGTCCCAGCAGTGGGAACGTTAAAAGGCTCAATCACAGGCCTCGCCAACGAGACCCATCGCGACACCCCCGTAACATTCCCCCCCGAAGAATCTTTCTACTCTCATTTTAATATTTACAACAAAAATCCTTCTATCATACGAACAGACAGGGGAAATTATAAACTAATTTAGATTAATATTCCTGTAAGGCGATTAAAAAGAACACAAATTCAAATAAATATCTCAAATACCAATCATAGAACACTTATGTAACTCACGAGCAAATACACGCATCTTTATTTTGTAAGTTAATTTGTTTGTTCTTATTATATTTTCTTTCTAATTTTAAAACTTTTTAGGTACCATTGTTTACAACAACCTACCCACTTATTAATAAACCGACTCAGGACATGTCGACACAATTGTGTGTTACTTATATTTTTAATGGAATCACAACTCAGGACCCCAAGATACAGGTTCTACCTAGTTTGGGGCCCAACGTCCACATGATACTAATATAAAGTTACTGATAACTTAATTATGTTTTAGTCGTAAGGTTATTAATGTAACAGTGAACGAATAAACTTTATTCTTATTCTAGTTTTGGGCACAGAAAGTATTAAAGACTAGCTTCTGTCCGCGACTCCGTCCCCGTGGAATCCCCGATTTTAAAACATTCTTTATCGCTGCTCCACTCCTATTGGCTTAAGCGTGATGATATATAGCCTAAAGCCTTCCTCGATAAATGGTCTATTCAACCCAAAAAGAATTTTTCAATTCGAACCAGTAGTTCCTGAGATTAGCGCGTTCAAACAAACAAACAAACAAACTCTTCAGCTTTATAATATTAGTATAGATATACTCACTCTTCATCCATAGGCGGGTTACCGGTGTCAGGTCTTCTTTCCGTCAAGGGCTCGCCATTTTCATCTCTAAAATAATGGAAACAAAAAAACATTGAAAGGTCCACTGCAATAACGATGAATGTCCTTGTTACCTCGTTTTGAGATAATTGCGTTTCAATTGTATTAATGGGAACAGGAAAGTCGTGTTTAAAGGTATGAACATAATACACTACCTATTTGTTACAGCACATTTTTATTATTGATATTATATTGTTGCTTTACTCAAGCTTTATGGCTTTTTTTTTTGGTTTTTTGGCTTTTTGGCCTTTAATATATTATTTAGAGTTATTTTTAAAAAAACAGACTTTATGGAGTAACTTTTATCTAATATAAGCGTGCACTATCTAAAATATCGGGATTTTAAGTAATATTGCTAAGTTTGTTAACGAGAATACCAACGACGACACACGACAACACACACACATCTCGTCACATGTCGTGTGTCGTCGTTGTCGTGTGTGTGTGTGTGTGTGTGTGTGTGTCGTGACATGTCGTATCATTCGTTTCGTTTTTTCGTTATTACATTTTTATTTAATTATATTATATTGTTTGTATATGACTGTTTGATGCCAAAACAAGATAAATAACTTCATTAGTAAGGTCATTTGTTTGAGTGGAATGCAGGATATAATAAAACTAATAAGTTCTTACCTATAAAACGCAAACAAAGATACACTGAAGCCCAGAGCGTGTAACATTTCATGTTTGACAGTGGATAGTACTGACGGTAGATCTCTGTACTTAGTAGACAGCTCGCCCGGACAGAAGTTTGCGTGACCAGCTACCGGCCTGTGGATAAATGATAAATGATATTTATTTTGTAAGTAGGTTAAACATAACACTTTTACACGTATTTTAAGCTAGATGAAGCCGGTGTTTCCTAGCCGACTACCCTGAGAAGAAACACCGAAACAAACTCAAAGTCTCTTTTAAAGTCCATACAATCCGTACTGGTCAAGTCATATGAGAACCATGTAGGTTAATGTCTGAGGTAGCCTTTTGAGGAAAGTGCCACACAGATTTGAGTGGACCTGTCCAGACAGTGCAAGCATTTGTCACATACCGTGTAGCTCAAACTTCAAGGAGCTCAACGATTTGACGAACAATACCAAAGTAAGGACATATGGGTAGGCCGCAAGAATTACTCAAACTGCCAGACAAACTGAAATAAAACCCTAATATGGCGATCTACATAGTCCTCACATTCACAATATGTTATATGAGAACTATGCAGATCAGTGTCTGAAATGGTCTTTTGAAGAAAGAACCACACATATTTAAGTGGGCCTGTCCATTCTGTGCAAGCTTTTGTCAGTAGTCGAGTAGCTCAACTTAGAAAACAATAAGGAGCTAGGAGATAAAAAAGTTAAAATATTACTATACTGTTGCGCGCCACAATAGGGTATTTTACAGTAAAAATCTAATTAGTCCGTCTGATAGATTTACAAAAAATATTGGACACGTATTTTTTCTTTTTTCGCGTAAACAAAAAATGAAGACGATACAGTGCGTTGAAAACTCACGTGACGTCACGTCGCTGGTAATAAAAATTGTAGCAACGTAGTGACGTCACGTGAGTTTTCAACGCACTGTATCGTCTTCATTTTACGCGGGGGAACACGGTACTTCTTAGCAAGACTGGTGTCAGATTTTCTGGCTTCTGACAATCCGTAAAGACTGCCAAAGATTTTCAAATGACAGCCGGGAACCACGGCTTAACGTGCTTTCCGAGGCACGGAGAAGTCTTGTTATGTTAAGATCGTCCTGCTCCTTCTTAAAGGGAAATTATTCTAGAGGAACATACAAAAAAATACATGTGTGCAATTCACACGTGGTAGAAGTGAAACCTTCAACAAAAAAACTTTTTACAAAAAACACAACCGACTGCTAAACAAACAAACCAAAAGGTACAAAATAACTTTAATTTCGGAACTCAATGTTTTTAGTTGCTTTTTTGTTTTTGAACACACCGACTTCCAAAATGTATATGTGTACTTTTTGGTTTTTTTTTTTGTTTAGAAGTCGGTTGTGTTTTTGTAAAAAGTTTTTTTTATTTTTCACTTTTTAATGATTCACTCCCAGCTAAACATACCCATCACAGCGTACGTGGTATAAATTGGTGTAAACAATAAACAAACATGCGATTTCAGCTATCTCGACAGATTTGCTATCATTTATTGAAATTAACAAAAAACCGCTTGTTTAATTTCGATAAAATTTGGGAATATACCCTTTCCAACAAAAAAATAATTATTCAAATCGGTTGGCAAGCGACGGAGTTATGCACGAACAAACATAAAAAAAAATTCAAACATCCGAATTGAGAACCTACTCCTTTTTTAGAAGTCGGTTAAAAATTTTGGCTTCAAGATAGTGAGACGAAGCGACAGTAAAAAGAGACAGACACATGAATTTATGTATCTGTCTCTTTTTACTGTCGATTTTTCGTTTCATAAACTTTCAAATCACAACGATGCTAAAGAAGTTTTCACTTCAAAAGTTAAGCAACACAGGTCAAGGTATAGAAGTGGATGGGTGACCTGTCCAGCGCGGACTCCTGCTGACAGTGCGAGGCGTAGGCCACTGTTTGTCCCCGTCTACACCGCTCCGTCTCCACGGCGCTCACGTACAGGACAAAGTCCGTGTCTTCTACGCCTTGGTAATCTTCTTCTACTTCTGGCGCTGGAAAGAGAAGAGAACAGAAGATTATGAGAATATGCAGAGAAGTGACGAGAGAATATCATGAGGATATAATAATAAACCGAACAATCCATTTCCATAGACCGGACATTGTAGTAATAAATAAAACAGGATATCTAATAGATATAGCTGTACCAAATACACATAACTTACAGGCTACAATCGCAGAAAAACTAGCTAAATATATAGAACTAAAAGACGAAATAACCAGATTCTGGCATCTACAAAAAGTTACAATAGTTCCTATAGTTTTATCTACAACTGGCGTAATACCCAAACAACTTCATCAATCCCTTAATTCTTTAAACCTACCTTCAAGCACTTACCAATTACTTCAGAAAGCAGTGATATTAAACACGTGCAGAATAGTAAGAAAGTTCTTGCAATGTGAACCCGATATTCCCCACCAAAACATCCACGCAAATACACCTTCGTCTATCATACAACCTATGTACTGCATCTACTCATACCCCAATTGATGAACACTTGGCTTAGGCCCGTGCCATCAATCCTTCCCGGCTCGCCGAGGAAAACAAATGAAAACCAAAAATAATGATAATAATAATATATCATTTATTTCGGGTAACAAAGACCCATAACATATATGTATATCTTACAGACTATCATACATATTTATAAAAACTACAAAAATACACTATTGTACACGCATGCTCTTTAATAGTCGTTACGACATACCTATGCAATTACAGTTGAATCCGCTTATAATGACATCGAAGGGAAGTGAAAAATATGTCATACTAAGCGGAAGTCATAAAAAGCGTCTTAATAAATCTTAGGAATTAAACAAAATCCCAGTCTTTGTTAGTTATATCGTGTAATAATGAGAAAGAAAATGTTGATAGACATAGATCAATCAAAACAAAATGAGTCAGAAACAAATTAGAAGTCATGTCCCTCACCTATAACCAAACATAATTTCTGAAAAATCTATACTAATATTATAAAGCTGAAGAGTTTGTTTGTTTGTTAGTTTGTTTATTTGAACGCGCTAATCTCAGGAAATACTGGTTCGAATTGAAAAATTATTTTTGGGTTGAATAGACCATTTATCGAGGAAGGCTTCAGGCTATATATCATCACGCTTAAGCCAATAGGAGCGGAGCAGCGATAAATAATGTTTTAAAATCGGGGATTCCACGGGGATGAAGTCGCGGACAGAAGCTAGTAGATCATAATAAGCGACATGTCAATAAACGAAGTCATTATATCCGTACTTTTTTAAATAATTTAATGTGAAAACCAAAATTAGCTCCGTTTTACTTCATACTAAGCGGTTGGTCAATATAAGCGGCGTCATAATAAACGAATTTCACTGTACGCGGCTCTGCCATCAATGGAGATCGGATAATCGAATGCTATCACTCAAAGGACAATGAAAGAAAGAAAGAGAAAGAAAGAAAAAGAAGAAGAGAATAATGCTCGGAGATACGTTGCGTGATCGAATCAGGAATGATGATATCCGCAAGAGATCCAAAGTTACCGACATAGCCCGAAGGATCGCCAAACTGAAGTGGCAGTGGGCAGGGTACATTGCTCGCAGAACAAATGGTCGATCGGGTCGAAAAGTTGTGGAGTGGCGACCGCGTACCGGAACACGCAGCGTTGGAAGCTCCCACAAGGTGGAGCGATGACGTTTTTTTTTTTTTTTGGATGGGAAATCATCAAATGACCTCTCCTGCCCTGGGTGGAGCGGTAGGGAGTGTCAGACTTTTACTGACTAAAACCCACCCGTGATCCTTCTTGTGCCCTATGCGTTCCAGGGCCGCGGCAACTCTTTCGAACAAATGCCGCAACCCTAGCAGGCACCGACCCTATGGGGCCCCGTCCTCGGTGCTGACGGCTCCTTGAGGCGCGCGTGGAACACAACGCGTCGTCGACTCAACCTGGTTGCTATCGGACGGCGAGCCACCCACGCTCACCGTCCCCAGGCATCAGCCACTGCGCAATAGCACAGCGGCCGACTTGTCTCTGGAGGAGGCCGCAATGGGACCATTACTGGCACTACATTTCAGCCCCCTCCCGATGGAGCGATGACCTGGTGAGGGGCGCGGGTAGCTGATGGACGCGAGACGCACAGGACCGGTTGTTGTGGCGACACGCGCGGGGAGCCCTATGTCCAGCAGTGGACGTCTGCACGCTGACATGATGATGATACAATTAAAGGTAATCCCGGAAAGGCGGGATATTTTGTAAATTTGATAAATGGCCTCGTAACTTAGGCATCTGAACATACGATATCTAGTCACAAAGTAACGCTTGCCGAGATCAATTAATGGATGGATGACATCCTTTGATTTGCAAATTGGCTAAAAATACTTTTTATCCCGGGGTTATGTTCCCTTGGGATAATTTCCGACGTTCACGCGGACGAAGCCGAAGCAGCAGCAGCTTTAGATAAAAAGAAGGAAAAAAAAAGAAAATTGATTGAGTCAGGCGTTACTTTGCGGAAATCCATTTTAAATTTGAAAATGAAAATAATATATCTAGTTTTAATTTCCGCGAATATTAGTGGGTTGCAGGTACGCACCTCCCTCCCGCCCGCTATATTATGCACATGCAAGATTACAAGGCAAATGCAAGGATTTTATGCACATGCAGGAAGGCAAAGCAAAACCCAACACCATTACCGACACGTGATTCGCCTCTCCACGAGGCATCCTCAGGGGACGCGGAAATTAAAACTAGATATATAATTTTCATTTCCAAATTAAAAAAATAAGAGTCCTTACCTGGAATATCAGTGACATCACTGATAGAATTCCCATCGATTTCCGGCGGAACCTCGTCATCCAACCGAATCTGGCGTGGCAGGGCTCTGCAGTTGTGTCCCGTACTGTTGCACACATAACACAGCTGGAAATTAAAGAAAATAATGTGTTCATCATCATTTACATAATCATAATCAGCCTTTTAATGTTCCCACTGCTGGGACACAGGCCTCCTCTCTAGGAGAGGGAATGGGCCGTAATCCAGCACGCGGGCCCAGTGCGGGTTGGTGAGTGTCACATGTCTTCGAATTTTTGGTTCTAGGACATGCCGGTTTCCTCACGATGTTTTCCTTCACCGTTTTGAGAGCAGTGGTGAAGAAATGAATTACACAAAGTAATGCGCCTGGCTGGGTTTGAACCCGCGACCTACGATTCGTAAGTCGGGGCCGTTACCACTCGGCCACCACTGCTTCGTCATCATCATCATTTGCCTAACCTTTTCTACACTAATATTATAAAGAGACTAGCTTATGCCCGCGACTTCGTTCGAGTGCAGTTCCATACAAAATGTTAACCCCTTTTTCACCCCCTTAGGGGACGAATTTTCAAAAATCCTTTCTTAGCGTATGCCTACGTCATAATATCTACCTGCATGCCAAATTTCAGCCCGATCCGGTCAGTGGTTTGGGCTGTGCGTTGATAGATCACTATGTCAGTCAGTCAGTCACTTTTGAGTTATATATATTTAGACTAGCTTATGCCCGCGACTTCGTTCGCGTGGAGTTCAATAGAAAATGTTAACCCCTTTTTCATCCCCTTAGGGGACGAATTTTCAAAAATCCTTTCTTAGCGTATGCCTACGTCATAATATCTACCTGCATGCCAAATTTCAGCCCGATCCGTTCAGTGGTTTGGGCTGTGCGTTGATAGATACACTATATCAGTCAGTCAGTCACTTTCGAGTTATATATATTTAGATTAGATGGATCTACCCTCCCACTGCATCCTACCCACTGGATCCTACCCTCTAAGCTTATCTCTCTCTCAATCACTCAAAGGTTTGCTGGGAGAAAACTCAACTTTTGTACATGCACTTTATTATGTCTAATCTATACTAATATTATATGTAAAGCTGAAGAGTTTGTTTGTTTGTTTGTTTGAACGCTCTGATCTCAGGAACTACTGGTCCGATTTGAAAAAATCTTTCAGTGTTATATAGCCCATTTATCGAGGAAGGCTAAAGGCTATATATCATCACGCTAAGACCAATAGGAGCGGAGCAGTCATGAAAAATGTGACACAAACGAAGTTGTGCGGACAGCTAGTATAATATAAGTTTTTTTAGTGTACAATAAAGAATTAAAGAAAGAGGGAAAGATTTGATTGTTTTTTTGTTCGTTTGTTTGCATTGAATAGGCTCCGAAACTACTGGACCGATTTGAAAAATTCTTTCAGTGTTGGGAAGCTACACTATCTGCGGTGAACATAGGCTATATTATATCCCCATATTCCCACGGGAACGGGAACTACGCGGGTGAAACCGCGGGGCGATGCTATCCGAAATATATTGGGGTCGGCCTCCACTCAAACCCAGCTGAAAACCAGTTTCTTTAATGGAATCCTTTATTACAGGCAACTGAGACCCATATATAGTTGGTCTGTCATCTTTAGGATTTCACGTAATCCACTACACGGTCTACCATTTTTTTTCTGGATCGAAAATCATCAAATGACCACCACTCTGGGCGGAGCGGAAGGGAGTGTCAGCCTCTTACTGACTAAATCCACCCGTGTTCCTCCTAGAGCCCGCTGCGTTCCAGGGCCGCGGTGACTCTTTCAAACAAATTCCTTCTTCCAAACCCAAGCAGGCACTACCCGACTAATGTGCTGAAATCTCTGTGAGGCACGCGTGGAACACAACGAGCCATCGATCCGGGTACAAAGTCTACCCGTATGCCAAGTTTCACCCAAACCCTTCAGCCTTTAAGACATAAAGACAGACAAACAAACTTAACTTTCACAATTAAATGTAGTACGGACGGCGTCTATATTAGACGGAGTTATGCCCAAATATACATAAAAAAATACAAACATCCGAATTGAGAACCTACTTTTTTGAAAGTCGGTTAATACATCACTGGGACCTCATATTGTACTATAAGTACCGTAAAAATCCAGAAAAAAAAACCTTTGTTAACTGCCTTTGTAATAAATCAAAAATAAATTCGTAAGCAATAAAGTTTATAGCAATCTCCAACAATTTGAAATAAAATAAAAAAACAATTTTTATTTCTTTATTTCACACACAACTTTGATATTTTTCTTAAAATGTTGGTACTATGTAGATCGCCAATAGTTGGTAAGTTCTTTATTTAAAAACGGATAAAAAAACATTATCTGTACACGATACTGTGATTCTGTAATTATATAGAAATGTATTATTCCATTATAGTGTATGTATTTGGTAAATTTATCTACACTAATATTACAAAGAGGAAAGATTTGATTGTTTTTTTTTGTTTGCATTGAATAGGCTCCGAAACTACTTGACCGATTTGAAAAATTCTTTCACTGTTGGGAAGCTTCACTATCTCCGGTAAACATAGGCTATATTACATCCCCATATTCCCACGGGAACGGGAACTACGCGGGTGAAAGCGCGGGGCGATGCTAGTTACAGATAAATTTATTGAGTTTGAGTGACGTGAAGTTTTAGTTAAGTCATTATAGTCTCTTTTAAGTTTCCTTCTCTGTCTTTTTACACACTGTATCTAAGTTTTGTATCTTACTCTTCTGTCGCAGGTCTGCTGTAAGAAGTTTCTATTGAAATAAGTATTTCCTTTGTGCTCTTGACTCTGTACAGATGATAGGGACCGTGCACGCATTGGCCATAGTCTACCTACGCCGTGCAGGTTCCCTATCATTTGTAAAATTTTGACGTAAAAGTTTCAGATTTGCTGATGATGAATGATGGGATTTTGAAATGGCAAATCTGAAACGTTTACTTTGTAAATATTTGACCTGTGCTGCCACCTACTTCTTGCACCTTCCGTTTATGGGAATGTGCACGAAGTAGACTGTGCCATCTAGCGTAACAAATTTGAAACTTATAAGTAAACTATACTTGACATTGACGCGACTGTGCTGCCACCTATAGTTTCTGCACGTTCCCTATAGCCGAGACCAAAGGCTTAACGTGCTTTCCAAAGCACACGGGAGTCTCAGTATGTCATGTTTATTCATTTACGAACCTACCACCCTATCACAAAAGATCGACGCGAATGGCAGTCATTATGTAGCTCTTCAATCTACCGTTTTATCCAGGCCCGCCGTAAGCGGGCGTGCAAGGCGTGCACCGCACGCAGGCGGCACGTCCAAGGGGGCGGTAATATTCAAAGTCATAGTCATAATATTTAGCCACCTCACCTAAAGCATAAGAAATATCATCGCATCGAAAACAAACCGAAGGCGCTATTTTATCCGTCAGCAGGCACCGCAGGAAACGCCCGCCCCCGTTTGGACTCAAATTCAATACAAGTATCCATAGTCGTATTCTATGAAAAGCATTATTCGCGAAGTTTTGGGGATTGACTCTGAGCTTATTTCTCAGTTGGTAGGTAAGTAGGTACTTGTTGAGCACGCCACCATTGTGGCGATAAGTCCCCTCTTTGAGGAGTGGTTGGAGTGGAGCAACGACGTTCTCAGCAAACCTCCGAAACACCCGTGTCCGGTGAGTACCGTCACCGGACACGGGTGTTTTGGGAGGTACCTGATTTTTAATTTACGGGAGGACACGTCCGGATGTCACTACTGTAGATCGCCTAGAGGACATACGGTGGAGGTCTGCCCGTCTTGGACGGAGCAACGCTGTGTCCTCGTCAAGGCGATCGGCGAACTCTCACCTCCGGCTCAGTTTCAATCCATGGTCCGGAGCGAAGAGGCATGGGAAGCGGTCACTTCTTTCTGCTAAGCAGTAATACTAGCGAAGGAGGAGGCGGAACGCGTGCGAGAGAGGGAAACCTCACGCCCCAGCTGCCGCAAGAGAAGAAGACGCCCCGGGCGTCGGGAAACGCAGGGCGATTACCGGCCACCGTAGGCGCGGGCCTGCAGATGGCTAGCTATGGTTGGCTCGCCGTCCGATAGCAACCAGGCCTGAGTTGACGGCGCGTCGTGTTCTACGCGCGCCTCAAAGAGCCGTCAGCAAAGAAGAGGGGGCCCATAGGGTCAGTGCCTGCTAGGGTTGCGGAATTTGTTCGAAAGAGTCACCGCGGCCCAGGAGTGCAAAGGGCACACGAAGGATCACGGGTGGGTTTTAGTCAGTAAGAGTCTGACACTCCGTTCCGCTCCGCCCAGAGCGGGAGAAGTCATTTGATGATTTCCCATCCAAAACAAAAGGGCAGTATTATCGGTATTGCACGCGGGCGATCAAGCAGCTAGCAGCGGGCTTGGCTGTATCTTTACGATTCTTATAAGTAATTTTCTCGTCCTTACTGACCATCACCGCATAGCCAAAACAACTATAAGTCTAGACAGCTAAAACTTGAAATATAGAGTCATTTTATACTGAACTAGCGATCCGTCCCGGTACTAAATATACTAGAGAATGTATTTATTCACAAAGTTCACAGTTTTTTATGAAAAATGTGTGTTTATTTACGACATAACTTTAGATACCTCTATGTACATATAAACCTTCCTCTTGAATCACTATATCTATTAAAAAAACCGCATCAAAACCTGTTGTGTTGTTTTAAAGATAGGCGGGATATAAAACGGGAAGCGGCTTTGTATTTTTAGTAGTTTCAGAAATTTAGAGGGGGAAATGGGACGGAGGACTTCGTACCGCGATAACCAATCGCGCGTATCAGCTAGTAAATTAATGCCATAACTCTGTTCCAGCGCTTCATCTTCTACTGGCTACTCACATCGCACATACATTCGTCCTCTTAACAGCAAACGTAGAAGACGTCAAGAAAATAGCTCGCAAATTCGTCTCAGATGAACTGGCTGAGAAAATAGCCGATTTTATAGCCCGAGCAACTGAAACTTTCTCTCAACAATCTTCGAAAGCTTCAGAAGAAAACTTAAAGGACAACTCCCAAGTATCCGCTGAGAACCGAATGTATAATATCGAACGACACGGCTTTGAAAGCTTGATCGGTGATGAAACAAAATCTAAAGATGCTGGAAAGGAAAAGGCAAAAACATCTACAGAAAAGAAAAAACAAACTAAATCAGAAGACACAGATACCACAGATAAACCCAGAAAGGAAACTAAAGGGCGCAGCAGATACATTATTGAATCAAAACCAAAGGAAACTACGACAGAAAAACCCGCTTCAAAAGCAAGCGAAGAAGATTACAATCAAATGAAGGACTCAATTAATTTAATAGAAAACAACTTAATAAGTGCTTCTGAAAAGACGAAAACTAAAAAACAAAAGCAAAAGAGGAAGAGCAAAGCGAAGCCATACAAACTGCTTTCTAATTTTGATTCTGATGAAGATAACGACGTGAAAGATGAAACTCCAAACAGTCAAGAGAAGAAAGAAATGAATCAGAGATCATTTAACGATGAAATAGTTTTGATTAGAAAAACTGCCTTAGAGAATGATAATGAGAAAAACAAAGCTGTAAAGGTCCCTACTCTAGTAAGAAATGAACCTGAATATTACGGCAATGTAAATGTGAATACAAAGAAAAAAGAAAAACTAGGTAATAGTGGATCTTTGGTGATCGAGAATGATGATGGAGCGAAGTGGTGGGAGAAGGAATTGCCAAAGCATAATCAAGATGACGCTAATTTGAAAAAGAAGTCTTGGTTCTAAATAAATTGTTTTTAAGTATTGTTTAGGGTTTTATTTCGTCCGCTCAGTAGTTTTTGCGTGGGAGGGTAGCAAACATCCATCCATCGGCACAAATGTACGTACTTTACTTTCACATCAATAATAATATGTTGCGAGCAGTTGAGAGCAGTGGTGGCCGAGTGGTAACGGCCCCAACTTACGAATCGTAAGTCGCGGGTTCAAACCCACCCAGGCGCATTACTTTGTGTAATTAATTTCATCACCACTGCTCTCAAAACGGTGAAGGAAAACATCGTGAGGAAACCGGCATGTCCTAGAAGCAAAAATTCGAAGACATGTGACATTCACCAACCCGCACTGGGCCCGCGTGGTGGATTACGGCCCATTCCCTCTCCTAGAGAGGAGGCCTGTGTCCCAGCAGTGGGAACGTTAAAAGGCTGATTATGATGTTAAAAGCTGAAGATTTTTCTGGTTGAACGCGCTTATCTCTAAAACTACTGGTTCGAATTGAAAAATAAATGTTAGTGTTGGTTAGTCGATGTATTGAAGAAAACAATGTTTTATCTATACTAATATTACAAAGAGGTAACGTTTGTGAGTTTGTGACGTTGTAAGGGGTAATCTCTGGATCTATTGAACCGATTTTCAAAATTTTTTTCACCATTAGAAAGTTATCGCGTTATTGTGGAGTGTCATAGGCTATATTTTATCCCCGTATTGCCATGGGAACGAAACCACGCGGGGCGCTGCTAGTAAGCTATATAACATCACTCTGCGACCAATAGGAGCGGAGCATCAATGAAAAATGTTGCAAATACAGGGTATGTCTCTCTCTCTCTCTCTCTCTTATGTGACGAAGACGAAGTTGCGTGAGCCAGCAAGAGGCAAAATAAGAGGTTGTAGAGTTGTTTTTTTTGGATGGGACATCATCAAATGACTTCTCCCGCTTACTGACTAAAACCCACCCGTGATACTTCACGTGCCCTTTGCTTTCCAGTGCCGCGGTGACTCTTTCGAACAAATTCCGCAACCACACTTGTAGAGCCTCAGTTCTCAATGAATTAGGTTTGCTATACTTACGTTTAAGTGTTCTTCAGGTACCCTGACCTCTCCACACATGGTTTCGACGTTGCACTGATCTATGCAATGCGTTCTGCCATCTCTGACGAAGACTTGTCGAGTAGGGCATTTTCTGTAACAATACAAATACAAAAATTGTAAAAATAGTATTGGAAAGTAGGAAATAATGCCAAAGGAACATACTCTGGGGATAAGTTGGATTCTATGCAGGGTTGTAGAATTGTACCCAGAATGGCGGAATTTGTTTGAAGGAGTCACCGCGGCCCTGAAACGCGGCGGGCACTAGACGGAGCACGGATGGGTTTTAGTCAGTAAGAGTCTGACACTCCTTTCTGCTCCGCCCAGAGCGGATAAAGGCAATTATGATGACTGATACATACAAGATGACTTTACATCCTTTTTTTTTTTTTGGATGGGAAATCATCAAATGACCCCTCCCGCCCTGGGCAGAGCGGTAGGGAGTGTCAGACTTTTACTGACTAAAACCCACCCGTGATCCTTTTTGTGCCCTTTGCGTTCCAGGGCCGCGGTGACTCTTTCGAACAAATTCCGCAACCCTAGCAGGCACCGACCCTATGGGACCCCGTCCCTGGTGCTGACGGCTCCTTGAGGCGCGCGTGGAACACAACGCGTCGTCGACTCAGCCTGGTATCGGACGGCAAGCCACCCACGCTCACCGTCCACAGGCGTGACTTTACATCCTTATAAAAATCCAAGACATGGTTCATCCAAATCAGTTGAGCGAAGACAGACTAAGAAACTTTGTCTGCCTGTCTTATAAATGAGTTTAGAAGTATGGATAACGCAGGTAAGTTGCTTGAAATGCAGACTTTTTTCCGTTTTGCCTGGATAATCTTTCAGCGATGATATTAATGACATAATTAGTTGCAAAATCAACTGAACTATTAAAGTCTCTAGTCTATAAAATGTAATGAGATGCAATGATGATGAGAGCAGTGGTGCCGAGTGGTAACGGCCCCGACTTACGAATTGTTGGTCGCGGATTCAAACCCAGTCAGGCGCATTACTATGAGTACTTAATTTCATCAGCACTGCTCTTAAAACGGTGAAGGAAAACATCGTGAGGAAACCGGCATGTCCTAGAACCAAAAATTACGAAGACATGTGACATTCACCAACCCGCACTGGGCCCGCGTGCTGGATTACGGCCTATTCCCTCTCCTAGAGAGGAGGTCTGAGTCCCAGCAGTGGGAACATTAAAAGGCTGATTATGTTTATGCTTATGCTAGTAATGGCTAATCATCGTGTGTGGCAATCATCGAATAACTTCTACCGCTTTGAGCGGAGCGGAAGGGAGTGTCAGACTGTTACTGACTAAAACCCATCCGTGATCCTCCTAATGCCCGCCGCGTTCCAGGTTTGCAGTGACTCTTTCGAATAAATTCCGTAATTGTGGAAGGAGTTCGGTATAGGCGGGGCAGATTAAAACGGTTAGTATAATTTCCTAGTCACCCTTATTGGCACCTCCACACAAACACTGACGTTTAATGAATAATATTACGATAAGATACAATCTTATCATAATTATCGGCATTCAAAATATACGGCATTTTATCTATGGTCAATAAAAAGCATAGAGAATTATCTTTACAATACGTAAGTACATACTATTTGACATTTCCTCGCAAGTGCTAAGATACTATAAACCGGAAACGTTGAATTACGAAAATTTACTAGGAATACGATACCTAAATGACAATAAAATCTTCGAGGTTAGGCGTCACTTGCCGAGGTCGATCTTTGGATGGGTGACCATCTTAAACTACTGAGACCGGGTGTCATTTGTGCATTTTTGACAGTAGGAAGCCTGTCACCATTCTTGTCAAGGGGAATCGTATTATTTAGTTAATGGCTTCAAGAGGCCGACCCCAATATAGTTCGGACAAGGCTAGGCAGATTGATGATTGAACCAATTTAAAACAATGGTCTTCACTTATTTTTAAAGCCATTTAATCAAATTGTTAAGCTTGATATTTATTGCCATTAATCGACTTCTTTTTGGCTTATTAACCACGCCATAAACTATCCTCATCATTACAATGTTGCTACTAACAACTGTACAGGGTATTGGCGTAGTAACTATTTAGTAATCTGTGGTATTGGTCTTTAGGGAACGTACAGAAACTGTAGGTGGCAGCACAGACGCGTCAATGTCAAGTATATTTTAATTATAAGTTTCAATTTTGTTACGCTAGACGGCACAGTCTATTTCGTGCACGTTCCCCTAAACGGAGGGTGCAGGAAGTATAGGTGGCAGCACAGGTCAAATATTTACAACGTAAAAGTTTCAGATTTGCAACACTAGATGACATATGGATAGTCTACGCCGTGTAAATACTAAATAGGTCAGTAACGTCATTCTCTAAACATCATTCGAAATTCGAGCGGTTATGTTGCGAATCCCGGATTTACCAGTTGAGAATTTACGGATATAAGATTCAAGATTCAAAACATTTATTTCAATTAAACCTTTTACAGGCACTTTTGAATTGTCAAGTCGAAAGAGGTGAAGCTATCTGCACGTTCCAAAGCGTAGATCTCTATGGAGAAGAACGTGCAAGAAACTCCACGGACACTCTTTTAAATCATGTTCTGTATTACATAACCTTGGTTACATCCTTGGTCGATTCTATATGTGAGGACAATGCAAAGAAACAAAAAGGAAACTATAAAAACAATTCAAAGTATAAAGATTAAAACAAGACAGTGGCAGTTAAGAGGTGACCAGTCTCAACCGACGGCGCCCGTTCACGAACATGACGCGTGTATTGGCACCATTTAGCTCAACCATTTTGAAGGGAACCGAATGATCCAACACACACGCCACCATCAGCGAAACATTTGAGCGAGCATGACATGCTCTCAACTGCCATTTTAGTTCAAGTTACAAAGTAAACTATAACTTATATAAGTGACCATATGTAAAAAAATACAGATCATAGAACCTCATCCTCTTTGGAAGTCGCTTAAAAACAAATGAGTTCACTTCGAATCGTGTGCGCTTACTCAAGTGAAGTGAGCTGTGAAATTAAAAAAAAAAACTTTTTACAAAAATTAAACCGACTTCTAAACAAAAAAACCAAAAAGTATAAAATAACTTTAATTTCGGAACTCGGTGTTTTTGGTTGCTTTTTTGTTGTTGAACACACCGACTTCCGAAATTAAAGTTATTTTATACTTTTTGTTTTTTTTTTTGTTTGGAAGTCGGTTTTATTTTTTGTAAAATGTTTTTTTATTTTTCACTTTTTAGTGGTTCACTCCCAGCTAAACATACCCATCACAGCGTACATGGTATAAATTGTTGTAAACAATAAACAAACATGCGATTTCAGCTATCCCGACAGATTTGTTATCATTAATTGAAATTAACAAAAAACCACTTCTTCGATTTCGATAAAAATTTCATGGGACTATTTGGAAAGTATACCCTTTCCAACAAAAAAAGAATTTTCAAATCGGTTGGCAAGCGACGGAGTTATGCGCGAACAAACATTAAAAAAAAATACAAACATCCGAATAGAGAACCTCCTCCTTTTTTAGAAGTCGGTTAAAAATATCACTACCGAGATTGTTTGAATAGGGTAGGGTAATCAAGATCTTATTTAGACTGAGTAAAGGTACACAATTTAAAAAAACATACCTACACTTAATACTGTGATTCTTCATTTGATAAAGACAATTTTGATTATAACTATCTATTACTATATTATTATATACTTACACTTAAATAAAAAAAACTCTAAGTAACCAAAAATAGTCAAAAGATGGCGTCAAAAAATTCTTCCGCATCGCTGTCAACGAGAAAAGTGCCCAGAACACTGGCCGCATTGCCACGTTGAATGGCAATGCTGATTCGTTGACCAAAGAAAAGGCCAGCTCCATGCCAAACCCAGTTACATGAAGAGTCAACTAACTGCTTGGTGATTTCACGAGAAACTCGTTTTTTTTTTTCTTATACGGACGAAATCGCGGGAAAAGTCACTATTTCCTTTATGTATGAACTATGTACATAGTAATGTTATTTTTCAAAAGTACAAATGCTTTATTCCTATTTATCTTATCTCGTATTCAGATAACCGCTCATTTCGATATCAGTTACTGCCTTGCAAATATGGCGTCAATGACAAAATAGAAAATTTGTGGCGGAAAATTGTGTTTTTTAAACATAATTAATAGTTTTTGAACTGTGAAGTGTGTTATACTGGATTGTTACAAACATAAAAGGTAATGTGATTTTTTTTTCCTGGAAAATATTGTGTAAATTTGTGTGAAATTTTGTGTTTTTGTTTAATACGTCAAAATCGTCACTAGGAAAATAACGCTTTGTCGTCATCGTGTAAAATGTTTGTCTAGTAGGACGAGTAGGACGTCAATATGGCCATTTGTTCGAATCTCTTGTCATTAAATGTCAAAACTTTTTTTTAATTCAATTTTTTTTTAATTTGTTTTTGTATTAAAAGGGAGACATTCTCGATTCAAATATGTTTTGGTCTACGCACACTTCACATTTAGGTAGTCGATCTACATTTTACGTTTTTATAGGCTAAACTTAGCTATTTAACAAAGATAAGGTTTTAGGAACACAACACAACATTTTTATTCTATTTAGTGACGATATTTATACATAACTGCAACGCCATCGCCACTTTGAAATTTCAACGGTGTCTCGATGTGAATCTTGTGATACTTTTGAAAAACAAATGAATTCGCTATCGAATTGTGTTTGCTCACTTAATTGAGCTGAGCTGTGGCGTTCTGTTTGGGTTGAGACATTTGTTCGAAAGACTCACCGCGGCCTTGGAACGCAAAAGGCAATAGGAGGAACACGAGTGGGATTTAATCAGTAAGAGTCTGACACTCCCTTCCTCTCCGTACAGAGCGGGAGAAGTCATTTGATGATTTGTAGAAAATTTGTGAAAATGTGCTTGCGTTCTAGAACATTGTTGATAATAATCTGAATGAGATTCGATGTAAAACAAATAGGTTTTATACTAATCTCGACTCAAATCTTGTTTTAAATCGATGAAATCATGACAGAGCATTAATTTAGTAAACCTCCAAACTTTGGACGCCAATATTGGTTTTGAGTTTCGAAAATCTATATAATATAGACTTTTGAAACTCAAAACCAATATTGAAACGCTGAAACGAACAAACTTGTTTGGTTGATTGAATACGCTAATCTCAGCACAACTATTAGTCATCATCAGCCTAGCCTTTTCCCAACTATATTAGGGTCGGCTTCCAGTCAAGTACCAGTACTTTACGGGGAATGGCTGCCTACCAGACCTCCACAACCCATTAACTGGGTGACACGATACTTTTGGCAAGACTGGTGTCAGATTTTGTGGCTTCTGACAATCCAATGGCAACTGGGAACAACGACATAGCCCTAGGTTTTCATTATTACAACACAGATAGGTAATAGTCTTGTGGCCGTACTACGAAGTGCCAATGCTATCATGATGTGTGTGAGGGAAAGGGATAGTGCTATTCGTCTTGTGTAACTCCGTCTCTCTCTGACACAGGAATCTTGATGGATTTAAGACATCATGGTAGGGCTGCAGGATCCAAGAACTAGTCAGGTTTACGGAATTGTTAGAAAAAGTCACCGCGGCCGTGGAACGCAAAAGCATGGCATTACTAACACCATACTCGACCGTACCTCATGCGCGACGATGACGAGAATATACACCTGCCAGCAATTCCCGCCAAACTTTAGTGGACTTTTGGATTGCCAAAAGTCCACTAAAGTGTGGCGGGAATTTCGTGTAAAATAGAGAATAAAAAATAAATTGTTTTTTTTTTTGTCGCTTTAATGTCAATACATTAAAGCGTATTGTTTTCATTGTCTATTTTGCACAAAATTCTTTTAAATAAAAGCAAGATTAAAATATTGCATGTTCCCTATTTATCGAGAGTTTACAATCTCTCAAGATATTTTATAATCGTACGAAGTTTTCCATTTTCCGGTGACATAAACATCCAAATTGATAACCACTCCTCCTTTTTTGTCGTCGATTATAAAGCTTGAAATATTAGAAACGATACCAGAATTACTTTGGCTCACCGTTACACAATAGATGAAAACACTCGAAATATATTGGCACAGATTTAGAATGAGCTTACTTCTGTCTATTTATAGGTACAGATAAAAAAGCTTTTATAAGAGTTGAGAGAATAACAATATTGTTCTAAAATGAAATTAATTAATACTACGTGTACGTAGTAATGCGCCTGGCTGGGTTTGGACCCGCGACCTTACAATTCGTAAGACGGGGCCGTTACCACTCGGCCACCACTGCTCTCAAAACGGTGAAGAAAAAGATCGTGAGGAAACCGGCATGTCCTAGAACCAAAAACTCGAAGACATGTGACATTCACCAACCCGCACTGGGCCCGCGTGCTGGATTACGGCCCATTCCCTCTCTTAGAGAGGAGGCCTGTGTCCCAGCTGTGGGAATGTTAAAAGGCTGATTATACTATTCTAAAATGATGATTTCGTTATTCATTACCTAATGTAGGATCGTAGTAGAGTTCTGCGAAGTAAAGACACGATAAAAACACATTCGTGACCTTTTTGATCATCCGTGACCTAGATGGGAAATCATCAAATGATTTCTCCCGCTCTGGGCGGAGCGGAAGGGAGTCTCAGCCTTTGTTGCTGACAGCTCTTTGAGGCGCACGTGGAACACGACGCGCCGTCGACCTGGGTCTGGTTGCTAGCGGACGGCGAGCCACCCATAGCTCGCCATCCGCAGGCCCGCGCCTACGGTGGCTGGGAATCGCCCTGCGTTTCCCGACGCCCGGGGCGTCTTCTTCTGTTGCGGCGGCTGGGGCGTGAGGTTTCCCTCTCCGACAAGCTTTCTGCCTCCTCCTTTGCCAGCATTATTGCTTAGCAGAAGGAGGCCACCGCGTCCCATGCCTCTTCGCTCCGGACCATGCATTGAACCAGGGCCGGACGCGAGAGGTCGCCGCCGCCGATCGCCTCAGACAGAGGGTCCCTTAAGAATGGACTGAATATATCAGTCATTTTATCCGTAATAGGGCGACCAGAGTGACGTGCATCTTTGACATCAAAATTTCCGGATTGATAACGCTTAAACCAAATTTGTGCTACTCTCCTAGACACTGCACTAAGTCCATAAACATCGCAATTTATTTTCGCGGCTTGCGTTGCATTTTTACCTTTTTTGTAGTAAAATTTTAAAATGTATCGAATTTCTTCATTAGATTCACTCATCTTGATGGTAAGAAAAACAAATGAAAATCACACAGTTTCCTAATTTGAATTTGGAACTATGTTCTTTAAAATTTATACTTTCAATGATACCAAAACCAGCCAGATACAAATAGTAAAGCCAAAGAGATTTTATTACAAGTTCATACATACTATAATGCGAAAAGACTTTCTCCAAACTAATTAAGTTTTAGTATATTTTTTTCAGAAGATGCAGTCCTCAAGCCAGGGCCGCTACGGGTACCCAGGCTACCAGGGGTATCCCTACGTCAACCCTGTGGTCCACGACGTCCCCACCATAGACGCGCAGACAGCTTCGAGATGGGCCAACCTGCCCAGGCGGCCGGTGCAGGACGGGCCACCTGTCGCTGTGAGTCCAGTGGCTGGGTCAGTGTCAAATCGAAGTGGGAGTAGTTCACAGGTTTGTGGGGTTTCTTTGTTTATTTATTGTACTTAGAATACAGTAGAATACAACCAACAGTACAGTCACTTACAAGTCAAATTATATATTTGAAAATGAAAATAATATATCTAGTTTTAATTTCCGCGAATACACACGTGTTTTATTCGCGGAAATTAAAACTAGATATATTATTTTCATTTTCAAATTTAAAATGGATTTCCGCAAAGTAACGTCTGACTCAATCAATTTCAAATTATATAGCCCGTTCCCGTGGGAATATGGGGATATAATATAGCCTATCTCCTCAGGGTGAATGTAGATTTCTAATAGTGAAAGAATCTTTCAAATCGATCTAGTAGTTTTTGAGTTTATTCATTACATACAAAAGTACAAATCTTTCCTTTTTATAATATTAGTATAGTTCCCGTTCCCGTGGGAATACATGGATAAAATATAGCCTATGTTACTCGCTGATAGTGTAGCTTCCCAACAGTGAAAGAATTTTTCAAATCGGTTCAGCAGTTTCGGAGCCTATTCAATACATACAAACGATCAAATCTTTCTCTTTCTTTATAATATTAGAATAGACTAGCGACCCGCCCCGGCTTCGCACGGTTGCAATGCTGATACTAAAAATACTACAGAATATCTTTATATACAACGTAAATAATCCATTATTTCTCGTTAAAAGTAAAGGATAAAAAATATTATTGTGGGTTATCTCTAATAGATAATTATTAATTTTTTTTACCCAAATGCTGTCATATTTCGTTAATAATTTATTTGGTTACATATTTTTTCTTTCCTTTTGTATAATAAGTACTCACTACTTTTATTTATTTATATACAATACATTATTGTACACCCAATTTATAAATACATACATAAAAAAAATCAATACGATTGGCGGTCTGCGGGCGTACCATGACGTCTTAAAACGTGAGTCTTCCGAGCGAGAAAAAGAGATGGAGCTATATAGGGTGTATAACTCTATCCCTCTTTCTCGCTCGGAAGACTCTCGTTTTAACACCTCATGGTACGCCCGCTGATCACAATCCACGTGCACCATCCAGGCCACCTGGAATGGATACAGATATCCTGGAGACGAAATGGCATGAGTTGGATGTTTCTTTTTTTTGTGTTTCAGCCGACTCAATCCTCGAACCAAGATCGACAAACCTATTCAAGATACCGAGGGTATCCTTACGTGAATCCTGTGTACACCGATGTAACCGGTTCTATCAGCCCAGGCACCAGCGGTGACAGCGGCTTAAATGGAAATAGTTCACAGGTAAATCATCATTATTTTCAGCTACTGAAAGCTCAGTTTCCCAGAATATCTTTCGTGGTTCTTCCATCCTTATCTAGTTCACACTTAACAAACTTTCCATCACAATTTTTAGTTATTTGAAATATGCTAGTCACTGCTTTTAAGATAGAGTGAGCACTTTTTCGACGTCTTTAAAAAGCGCTGTTTCTTTGTGTGTCTCGTTTCATTAAAATTAAATGCACATTGCAAATAAATTTGCAGCCGATAACTGTCCAGGGCCACAAGTCTGCTATTTTTTATAAATTCGTCATTCCAACACGATCGCATTGACATCTTGCTAAAAGTTCGTAATCTGCTAAATTCATAATGGTCGATCATTGGTCGGTCAGTGGTCTCGTAATAGTCGTGGTAGAATAACATTTTCGTACTGCCATTATTATAAAACCCTATAGAAATGATTTTAGAAAAATTACTACTTAATTTGAACATGTCAGATTTCTTTTATATCTATACTAATATTATAAAGCTGAAGAGTTTGTTTGTTTGTTTGTTTGTTTGAACGCGCTAATCTCAGGAACTCCTGGTCCGATTTGAAAAAATCTTTCAGTGTTAGATAGCCCATTTATCGAGGAAGGCTATAGGCTAT
Source organism: Hecatera dysodea (assembly GCA_905332915.2). NCBI lineage: Eukaryota > Metazoa > Arthropoda > Insecta > Lepidoptera > Noctuidae > Hecatera > Hecatera dysodea. The sequence continues at coordinate 4,176,815 of HG995317.1, read as the reverse complement.
ATTTTATCCCCATATTCCCACGGGAACGGGAACTACGCGGGTGAAACCGCGAGGCGCTGCTAGTAAGTAATATGTTTATACATTTTATGCCATTTTTATACAAGATTACCATTCTATGCCATTTTTTTCAATGCAGTGTCAGTGGTTGACCATTGGAAAATCATAGTGACGCTTTTATATTATGAAATCAATGATAGACCCTTCTAACACTATTGTAATAGCAGACTTGAGGCCCTGTTTTAATGTAAAAACAATAATAACTAAGTAAAACGGGAATGAACACAACAACTCATGAAAGTAAAGGCAATTCATTTATTCCATTTCGACCACTGAAAGGCACTTTGGAATGTCAACATTTACTGTATTTTTTTTTTACAAAAATAATAAAGCGACTCTAGCATCCTTTCGATCTAGAAAAACTACGGTTTTACTGTTTAATATATACAAAAAAAAATACAATGACGATGTAAAACGGTTTTTTTTGTTGTTAACGATAAACCTCAAACAGGTTTAGGTACTACTAATAACATTTTACACCTCATAACCTGACTTAAACTCGAGGAGCTCGTGGCTAAATTATAACAGCCGCACGGGTCGACCTTCGAGGTTAAGCAACGCTTGCCGAGGTTGGTCTGTGGATGGGTGACCATCTTAACATAACGAGACTCCTCCATGCCTCGGAAAGCACGTTAAGCCGTTGATCCCGGCTGCCATTTATTGATCTTTGTCAGTCGTTACGGATTGTCAGGAGCCAGAAAATGTGACACCAGTCTTGTCAAGAAGTACCGTGTTCCCCAGTTAATGGGTTGTGCAGGTCTGGTAGGCAGCCGCTCCACGTAAAATACTGGTATTCAGCTGAATCCGGCTTGTCTGGGAGCCGACCCCAATATAGTTGAACCTGACTTGAAACTCATAATTACTTAATCAAAAGTACATATTGACCCATCCTAGTTATGTACTTATAACATTTTCAGGCTGCCCAGCGCCCACAGACACCTAGTGATACAACTACTAATACTGCAACTAGTAACGATACAGTACCCCCAAAAAAGGACATAGATGAGAACCCAGTGGTTTACATTGACATACCAGAAGCTGGCAGCGAAGTGTCCAGGAGTATTGAGGGCCCAGATGATGATGAACCGGAGTTTGTACAGGTACATCTTACTTGGTCACGATTTCATCTGCGTCAAATAGTTACTTTGGACAGCCATTTTTATTTTCAAAAACGCTTCAACATATTTTTAACCGACTTCTAAAAAAGGAGGAGGTTCTCAATTCGGATGTTTGTATGTTTTTTGTTTTTTTTTATTGTTTGTTCGCGCATAACTCCGTCGCTTGTCAACCGATTTGAAAAATTATTTTTTTGTTGGAAAGGGTATACTTTCCAAATGGTCCCATGAATATTTTATCGAAATCGAACAAGCGGTTTTTGAAAATCAACAAAAATCTAAAAAAATATCTACATGGACGACCTTTTAGTTTACTCTGCATTGGAGCAGTTCGTTTTTTTACACTAATGTCATTGGTTCGTTTAGATGGGGGGAGGGGAGGGGGTTTAGGTACCACTAAAAAGTTAAAAATAAAAAACTTTTTACAAAAAAATACAACCGACTTTTCCACAAAAAATCAAAAAAATACAAAATAACTTTAATTTCGGAAGTCGGTGTTCAAAAAATGAAAAAGGAACCACAAACACCGAGTTCCGAAATTAAAGTTATTTTGTACTTTTTTGATTTTTGTGGAAAAGTCGGTTGCATTTTTTTGTAAAAAGTTTTTGTTTTTATTTATTTTTTTATCAAGTATCTAAATGCAAATTTTCATGGTTTTAATCTAAATATACATAACTCAAAAGTGACTAACTGACATAGTGATCTATCAACGCATGATGGGCTGAAATTTGGCATGCAGGTAGCGCACCACAAATAATAATCGTTTCGGAATGGAAACGAATGTAGGTATAGCTCTTCGAATAGCTATCGAATGGTTTATTTCTCTGAGAGAGGAATTAGGTCACCATCTGGGACTATCTGTCACGTTTTAAACGTAATAGTTATTCTGATATATATTTTTTACAATTACATGTGGTCTTTATCGGCAAATATTTTCAAGATACGAAATCCATAAGTCCGACGCACAATTTTCGTATTAAAATTGTACCTACATGATTGTTGGGTGCGTTCGGTGATAGACTAATGTGTTGGCAAATATATTGATTTAGAAAAATGTTAATAAATAAACACTGTGTTTGGTGATAGAGATACTGATCATTTTTAACCTCCGACGCAAAAAGAGGGGTGTTATAAGTTTGACGTTCCTACACCTAAACTAAAAAGAAATCTTATTTTTTTTTTTCAGAACACAATAATGTACGATCCATTTGAGAACCGAAGGATTGACATGCCAAAGGATGACGAGATATCAGCAGCATCCTCCGAGTCAGGATCGACTTCTACGTACACCCGGCAGTATCAAAACGCCAGACCTATTCCGATGAGACCTAACACTTTGAACTTAGCAGGTGGTTCAGGGACTAGTAAGTTTATATTGGACTCCCTTTTTCCGCGACACCGCTGAACGCGAGCGGTGTCGCGGAAAAAGGGAGTCCAGTTTCATTTTTGGCAAAAAAAAATAGCTTATAACCGTCCCTACCTGTCAATATTTATAAACCAAAATTCATCAAAATTGGTTCAGCGGTTTAAGCTGTAACAACAACGTCACTTTCGCATTTATAGAATTCGTTAGGATTTACTGCCCATTGGTCGCAAGCGTTAAACTACTAAGCGTGGGATTCTGGATTTAACACCCAGGTTGGGCAAAAAGTGTTATTGAGTTTTTCTATACCAGTAGGAATTTCTCGAGAAAGTGGGACTATGAGTGTAAAGGAACAGAGAGTGCACCTCTAATAGTTATTCTTATATATAAAATTCTCGTGTCATGGTATTTGTGGTCCTCCGAAACGGCTCGACCGATTTTCGTGGATCTTAGCTTGCATATCGGCTAGGGTGGCGAATCGGACAACATCTAGTTTTCATCCCCCTAAATGTTAAGAGTGGTCCAACCCTATTTTTTTTTATGTGGTAAAACGACGTTTGCCTGGTCAGCTAGTAGACTATAAGATCTTAGTCTTATGTATTAAAGACGGAGTCTATAGTAATCAAAAAGCCCTATTGACAACAAACTCATCTTGAATCTGTGTGGCACTTTCCTCAAAAGGCTACCTCAGACATTAACCTACATGTCCTACATGGTTCTCATATGATTTGACCAGTATGGATTGTATGGACTTCAAAAGAGACTTTGACCTCTGAGTTTGTTTCGGTGTTTCTTCTCAGGGTAGTCGGCTAGGAAACACCGGCTTCATCTAGCTTAAAATGACCAGAAATATTTGACGTGTAAAAGTGTTATGTTTAACCTACTTTCAAAATAAATATAATTTATCATTTGAAATAGAAGTGGAATACCACTTGGAAAATGTATACTTTACACTTCACAATCTTCAGAGATCTTTGTCTTATTTCAGGCAGTCAGACCCCAGGGTCCTCCAGGCCAGGAGTACCAAGCTTCATGTCAAAAGAAAGTCAAGTTTACGGCGGCAGCGATGGGCCGGATGGATTCCCTTTATCTCCTATACCCATATCAGAGTTCCCTGAACCACCACCAGCATATACTGAAGTAGCTGAGACGCCAGCACCTCGAGAGTCAGCAAGGGAACCACCAAGAGTTGTGGAACTTCCTCCGCCACCAAGAACGCAAGTCATTGTAAATGGTAAGTTTTTATGTTTGGTTTCTCAGCATTGCCTTATTAACAGCCTTAGAGGAATAACTAACATCTTTGGAAGAAGCAATATATTCGCTTGTCACTAGAGAGTATAAAACAAAGTTGCTTCCCGCTGTCTGTCCCTATGTATGCTTAGATCTTTATTCCCGCTGTCTGTCCCTATGTATGCTTAAATCTTTAAAACTACGCAACGGATTTTGATGGGGTTTTTTAAAAAGATAGAGTGATTGAAGAGGAAGGTTTATATGTATAATACATGCATATTATAGTAGAGGAAACGTTAGTATCTACATTGCATCCGTGCGAAGCCGGGGCGGGTCACTAGTTTTTTATAAAATATCATACGAGTAAGGGTAAGGAAGAGTTTCGTATTGTTTTTGAGTTCTGTTTCCTTGGGAAAAGCAACTGGAACTCCTGTGAGATTGAACTACGTAGCGGTAATCACCGAAGAGTGTCAAGAAAATTAAGATCTTTGGACAAAGGGTTCTTTTTCTGTTCTGAGAATTTTTAAATTAGCCAAGTAAGAATGAGAGCACGAAAATTATGCTGGCTGAGTGAACTTAATGCGGATATTCTTCACAGCAACAGGAAGGATAAAAATCGATCGTTTGTGAACTGTCTTTTATAAACTCTTACTGTGTTTTGACGTTAAGAGCTGATTCTTTGAAGAAAGAAGAGCTCTTTTTGAACGGCAACATTTGAATCGGGCTTTTAATTTGAATTCCAATTTTGATTATGTGATTTGTAACCATAGTAACTACAGTTGCTAAAAGCTAAGAAGACATTCCTCTAAAATAAAAGCAGACAGCCAATTACACGTAAGTTTTTTTTTTTTGACGTTAAGAGCTGATTCTTTGAAGAAAGAAGAGCTCTTTTTGAACGTCAACATTTGAATCGGGCTTAATTTTAATTCAAATTTTGATTTTGTCAACTATAGTAACTACAGTTGCTAAAAGCTAAGAAGACATACATATGTATATGTTAGTTATTCCTCTAAAATAAAAGCAGACAGCCAATTACACGAAAGCTTTTTTTTAATTCAATAGGCACGCCTATGACCAACACACAGGACGTTAAAGGAGGATGTCCACAGTGGTGCACGATTCTCTAAAACCCGTCGAGATCAAGAAAGAAAGAAAGTGAAGAAAGTGCTCAATGATAAATTTACGCATATACTCATAAAATAAATTATATTTCAATATTTTCGTCTTTTATAACAGCCACACGGGTCGATCTTCTAGGTTAAGCAACGCTTGCCGAGGTTCGTCTGTGGATGTGTGACCATCTTAACATAACGAGACTTCTCCGTGCCTCGGAAAGCACGTTAAGCCGTTGGTCCCGGTTGTCATTTGTAGATCTTTGGCAGTCGTTACGGATTGTCAGAAGCCAGAAAATCTGACACCAGTCTTGCCAAGAAGTACCGTGTTCTCCAGTTAATGGATTGTGAAGGTCTGGTAGGCAGCCGCTCCACGTAAAATACTGGTATTCAGCTGAATCTAGCTTGACTGGGAGCCGACCCCAATATAGTTGGGAAAAGGCTAGGCAGATGATGATGACGTCTTTTCTGTTATATTTATTTTGACGATTAATTAATAGTATGCTCGGGTTAGACTATAATCTCATGTGATGGTAAGCGATGATGTGGTCGACGATGCAGCACGCTTGTCTAGAAGTAACCTGTTCACTCTTGACTTAAAGACTCCCAAGTTGTAGCTGTCAGGAGACACAAACTCTGGCATGGTATTCCAATCCTTAGCTGTACGCACGATGAAAGTGTACCCAAAATAAATTGTGCATCCATCGGCAGCCATACTTGTTAATTTCCAGTTTAAAACTAAGCTGATTAATTCTATATCGGAAATACTTATAAAGAACTAGCTGCTGCCCGCAGCTTCGACCGCGTGAATGTCGGAAATTATCCCAAGGGAACATAATCCCGGGATAAAAAGTATCCTATGTTACTTCTAGTATCTCCCAGAATATGTGTACAAAGTTTCAATACTCAATACTTTATTGCATTCCATATTTATTAAATAGACGGTACAATAAGGTAAAATATCAATATGGACCCTGTCGGGCACAGCAACATAAGGAGAGAGGAGGAGGACTAAGTAACAATTTAAGAAATTCTAATTCACTATTTCCTACTTAAAAATTATTAGAAATGTTTAATTGTATGTACATAAATGATGATTCATCAAGTAGTTTTAATATTAGTAAGGATGCACTGAAACGGGAAGTATGGGAGAATAGATGGGTGGCTTATAGCCAGCAATGGGTGAGTGCCAGCTGATAATATGAAGATGACGATCAATCTCTACAACCCCCCCCCCCCCCCCCAAATGTTAATAAATTGACAAGCCCCCTCGGATCAGAACACAAAAAGGTTTTTTGGTTGGGAAACAACGTAATAACAGTTTTCAGGGAGAAAAAGTGCAGTAAACCTTTAGTACTATGCATGAATTTATTATAACAGAACAAGCCAGATACTGTTCCCTCTTTTTTTAAGGCTGAGAAGTCATCATATGTCTTCTCCCGCTCCGGGCGGAGCAGAAGAGAGTGTCAGACTCTTACTGACTAAAACCCATCCGTCCTTATGCCCTTTGCCTTCCAGGGCTGCAGTGACTCTTTCGAACAAATTCCTGGCAATTGCCCACTTAATAATGGTTACAGTTACAGGGCAAAGCGTAACCGCATCCAAAGAAACCATAAGCATTGATCACCACGCTCACGCGTACCGGCGGATACATTTTTTAAAGGATAGCAATAAAAATCTGGAACAATGAACCTTGCAAACGATGATAGTGTTTTTTTAAAACTAATTACTTTAATTCTTTTTCATCATCACTGTGTTCCTGAAAATCGTGATCTTATCTCTTAGTTTCGTATATCTGATCGTATATCTTAGTGTTATCTGTAACTCAGACTGAGGAGCTCGTGCCTAAATTGTAACAGCCGCACGGGTCGATATTCTAGGTTAAGCAACGCTTGCCGAGGTTGGTCTGTGGATGGGTGACCATCTTAACATAACGAGACTTCTCCGTGCCTCAGAAAGCACGTTAAGCCGTTGGTCCCGGCTGTCATTTGGAGATCTTTGGCAGTCTTTACGGATTCTCAGAAGCCAAAAAATCTGACACCAGTCTTGCCAAAAAGTACCGTGTTCCCCAGTTAATGGGTTGTTGAGGTCTGGTAGGCAGCCGCTTCACGTAAAATACTGGTATTCAGCTGAATCCAGCTTGACTGGGAGCCGACCCCAATGTAGTTGGGAAAAGGCTAGGCAGATGATGATTAGTAACTCAGACTGAATACTGTTATGGTCACATCTATCTCCCAGCCCATTCCCAACTATTTAGAGGTCGGCTTCCAGTCAAACCGGATGATGTATATTATGGTCTTTTAATTTCTAACTGATCTTGCCATCGCTTATTTTTCTTTAGAGCGTTTTTCTGTATTTCTTTTCTCTTTAAAATTCATCCAAAGGTTGTTTTGAAAAGATCGCTTTCAGCGATAAGGCCGCCCATTGTGTCACCCTATGTAATGTTTTCTTCATCTATAATTTCTAACTTACATATATGGTGTACATAATATTGTATTGTATTATATTCTATTTTTCTATATAGCTTCTATATACATAAACCTTTGACATAACTGGGTAAAATCCCTCACTTATTTTTCTATATCCTGCTTTCTGAGATCTGCGAGCCAATTCTTTATGTAAAAGTCAAAGTTGATCTTCAACCAACCTGACCCAGCCTGTCCCTTGCTGCCCTCCCTCAATGCCCCCGCTAAGCCGAGGCCCGTGTCCCACAGGGGATGCCTTTAGCGAGCGGTTATTTAGCTTGTAGCTTAGTTTTTAGCCCGGGCTGGGGGCCTTAAATTCATTTGAGGTCACCACAGGAAAGATAGGTTAAGCAGTAACCAGCCTTAGAGTGCAGAACTCCTAACAAAAAAACAAAAAAAGAAGATGATCTTCATGTGGATTATAAATCTGGCCTAGTCCCACTTCTGACTAAACTTCCTGTAAACTTTCCATCCGTTCTCTATTCTACTATGCTACTATCAACATCTGCCTAGCCTTTTCCCAACTATATTGGGGTCGGCTTCCAGTCATACCGGATTCAGCTGAATACCAGTATTTAACGTGGAGCGGCTGCTTACCAGACCTCCACAACCCAATAACTGGGGAACACGGTACTTCTATGCTACTATTCTAACTCATTTTATTTCCAGAGCAAGGCAGCCGGATGAGTACAGTGTCCACAGCCAGCCCCATGAGTCCAGTGCCGATGGGTAGTACAATGGGTCCAGTGGTCATAGGCAGCCCCTTGAATCCAAGGCCTATCGGCGACCCAGTAAACCTTGTGCCTATCACACGTCGCCAGAACATTGACCAGAAATACCTTATCTGCCATCATTGTGGTGCGAGGGATCATACCATAGTTCAGAAGGAGAGCGGCAGGCTGACACACTTGATAGCTTGTCTGATGTTCATTATATTGTAAGTTTATTTAAAGGTGCTCCCTCACCGGGAGCATTGACGTGTATTGTAACATTATAGATTCGACTTTGAGCATTACATTACAATAATACCTCACTTACTAACGAGCAGTAACCAGGGCCCCAAGTCTGCTATTTTTATAAATTTGTCATTCCAACACGATTCCATTGTCATTTTGCTAAAAATTCGTAATCCGTTAAATTCAAAATGGTCGATCAGTGGTCGGTCAATGGTCTCGTAATATTTTTTCAATGACGTTCTAATGGTAGGTCACTGATCAAAGGAACTGTCAAAATTGTATCAGATTACCGCACATTTCTGAAATTCATTTGTAATTGTGTACGAGATTACCAATTTATGCCATTTCTTTCAATGGAGTGTCAGTGGTTGACCATTGGAAAGTCATAGTGACACTTTTATATTTGTAGATTACCAAACTTGTAAAAATCAACCATTATGAAATCAATGACAGGCCATTCTGAGACTATTGTAATAGCAGACTTGGGGCCCAGCCTTAGTGTGCTGAACTGCGAGTGGTCCATTAAAAAAAAAAAAAAATGACTTACGAGCATTTGCGTGTAATGTAACATATTGATTCGAGTTTGAGCTGTTTGAGCATTTCATAGCAAGATGTCAGACGAAGCGGTCGTTGTGCTGAGTGCGGCAATATTAATTCGACATTGTTATTTACGTAAAAAAAAACACACACAGAAGAAAAGATATTGGTGTCATGAATTATTTATAGGGGGACGTGGAGCGCATTGATGTTACAAGTTGTATCAAGATATTATACATTGTATCATTACAAGGTGCGCATTGTAATGGTTCTCCTCCTTCACTGATGTAATGCTCAAATCTGTAACGTTACATTACACGCGAATGCTCCCGGTGAGGGAGCACCTTAAGAGTACACGTTTTAAGATAATTCATAAATTCGAAACATGTAGCCTATTCTATAAAAACTTTTAACAAAAAAATACAACCGACTTTTCCACAAAAAATCAAAAAAGTACAAAATAACTTTAATTTCGGAACTCGGTGTTTGTGTTTCCTTTTTCATTTTTTGAACACCGACTTCCGAAATTAAAGTTATTTTGTACTTTTTTGATTTTTTGTGGAAAAGTCGGTTGTATTTTTTTGTAAAAAGTTTTTTATTTTCACTTTTTAGTGGTACCTAAACCCCCTCCCCTCCCCCACCTAAACGAACCAATTACATTAGTGTAAAAAAAAAACGCACTGCTCCAATGCAGCGTAAACTAAAAGGTCGTCAATGTAGACAATGTAGATATTTTTTTAGATTTTTGCGATAAAATTTTCATGGGACCACTTGGGAAGTATACCCTTTCCAACAAAAAAAGAATTTTTAAATCGGTTGGCAAGCGACGGAGTTATGCGCGAACAAACAATAAAAATAAAAAAAACATACAAACATCCGAATTGAGAACCTCCTCCTTTTTTAGAAGTCGGTTAAAAATCAAAGGCCTTTATCATAGAAAACGCGTTGTCGCGAAAGGGACAGATATTTTCGATTGAAATTGTTGTCTCTTTAGTTTTACGAGTAATTTTGGTTCTCTGTGCACTGTTAGTATTATATTTTTTAATATTGTTCGATTTACTAGTTTTAGTATTAACCTGTAAAAAAGGTTTTTCCCCAAAAGCTTATATCAGGCACCAGTCTCCAACAAAGGTGGAATTCAGTTGAGACATTTATTGTACATATTAACCATAAATGATATTTATTTTGTAAGTAGGTTAAACATAACACTTTTACACGTCCAATATTTCGTGTCATTTTAAGCTAGATGAGGCCGGTGTTTCCTAGCCGACTACCCTGAGAAGAAACACCGAAACAAACTCAGAGGTCAAAGTCTCTTTTAAAGTCCATACGATTCATACTGGTCAATTCATATGAGAACCATGTAGGTCTGATTGTGAGATGGCCTTGTGAGGAAAGAGCCACACAGATTTGAGCGGACCTGTGCAGACAGTGCAAGCATTTGTCACATACCATATAGCTCAAACTTAGAACTTTAAGGAGCTCAACGATTTGACGAACAATACCAAAGTAAGGACATTTGGGTAGGCCGCAAAAGTACTTAAACTGCCAGACGTCGTCGTTATATACACTTTAAGGAAAGAAAAAGAAAATAATACCCATATAGTCCTCATATCTTAGAGGATAAATGATAGAGAATAAATGACATATTATCATTATTACTATTCCCAAAACGAAGATCAAAGTCAACATTACAGAAAAGCATTACCACTATCTTTTTTACTTCATAATTTAAACACTCAATTTTTTTTTTGTTCCAGTTTGCCGTTCGTGCTAATTGTCTATTTGACAGATTACTTTAAATACAAGAATCATTACTGTCCTTCTTGTCTCAAACTTATCGGATATGAGATACCAATTGTGGGTGAAAAAGTTAATTATGTGACATAGACTCTGCTAAGAAATTGTAACAGTGCTACAAGAATCTTTTAGCGCTTAAACTACATTGTCAGGATTGATTGAATCAGGCGTTACTTTGCGGAAATCCATTTTAAATTTGAAAATGAAAATAATATATCTAGTTTTAATTTCCGCGAATATTAGTGGGTTGCAGGTATGCACCTCCCTCCCGCCCGCTATATTATGCACATGCAAGATTACATTGTCAGGAGTCGCTGTTGGTTAAAACTTGTGTCAATCGTTTAGGAAAAACAAGATGGCGGCGACGTTAGTTCCAATTTTCGCGCCAAAAGATCCTTGTAATGTTCTAGAAGACGGTTCCAACTGTGAAGTGAGGGTTTTTTATTAGAAAATAAATAAAGAACATTACGTGTGTCAATGTTACTTTATCCAGCGGCTTAATTGCGTAATGCAAAAATAGCAGCAAGTAATTAAATTTTGACACTGCAATCATATGGGAGAAGAGGAACACTTCATTCACCGGAAAAACGACTATTAAGTTCTAACAAAATCACTTTTCAAGCAGTTTGATGCAGTTGCTGGTATCATATCTGTGATTAAACTAAAATAAACGCCACAAATAGCGTCAGATTGCTTCAACAGTGTTACAACTATTAGTTAGATATTTGAAAAGTTGTTTGTTACTCTATAGCAGAAACAGAACCCTTAGATACGACCACGCGCTTCTGAAACACCCTGTGCAAAATCAAAATACACTTAGGCGCGAAGTACTTCCTGTACAAAAACAAAATACACTTAGGCGCGAAGTACTTCCTGTACAAAAACAAAATACACTTAGGCGCGAAGTACTTCCTGTACAAAAACAAAATACACTTAGGCGCGAAGTACTTCCTGTACAAAAACAAAATACACTTAGGCGTCGTAGTACTTCTCCACGTCGCTGTCATATGTGTATGTTTTCCTATTTAGTTTGAAAACTATAACGAATTTCGAAGTAGAGTAATTGTGTCTACAGAATTTCTTTGTATCCAGCTTATTTGTGTGAAGTTTCATTCAATCATTTAGCCAAATAATGACTTGAAAATTTGTATGAAATGCCGTTCGGCATACACGCCCTTTTAAGATTAAAAAATAAAAAATACGTGTCTAATATTTTTTATCAGATCGACAAATTAGATTTTTTCAGTGAAATGCCCTATGGGACACGCTTTCATTGATGTTTTCGTGCTCATGTTGGAGTTGCGAGTTTAGTGGCGAATTTACGTTTTGGAATATGGGCTTTACTCTCGATTTATATTCTTCTTCGTCTTTAAGACTAATTGATCTATTTAATCATTTGGGTCTAATGTTTGTGATATGTATATACATAATGGTTTTTTTTTTTAAATTATATGCATATTAGATAACTTAAACTTTGTTTTTTTTTTTTTGGAATAATGTATCGTACTTCGCACGAATGCGTTGCACACGTCAAACGCCTTGCTTGAAAGAAGCAATGCCGTCTTGATTCCGTTGTGATAGAGAGAGACGGAACTATGCATAACAAATAGCACTATCCTTTTATCATCACGGAACCGTATTGACAATGACGTCATGTAGGGGGGAGCATTTGTCCATCGCCTTGCACAGATTATAAATGCCAGTATATAATTTTATGCCGCAACCAAGTGGCTTATCAGCCTGTTAATTAGCGATCTAGCCTTTTTATTAAACGGCGCTGTTTTATCAGCAACCTAAGTAACATGCCGGGATCTAGGCCGCTGACTTACTTCAATACCGTTTAAATTATTGACTAGCCAAGTCCTTTGGGAACTTAGGGCACAGGGAATTTGGGACACCCCGACAAGGATAAGTTCACGTTAGTTTCCTTTAAACCCTTTATTTTTTTTCTGGATGGGAAATCGTCAAATGACTTCTCCCGCTCTGGGCGGAGCGGAACGGAGTGTCAGACTCTTACTGACTAAAACCCACCCGTGATCCTTCTTGTGCCCTTTGCGTTCCAGGGCCGCGGTGACTCTTTCGACAAAAACCGCAACTTCCTTTAAACTCTGCAGACAAAATTAGGCAACACTGGTTTTGACGGCCAACCAGTTGGGAAGATGATTCACGTGGCTGTTATTAGTCATAAGTTATTCTCATCATCATCATGTCAGCGTGCAGACGTCCACTGCTGGGTATAGGCCTCCACGCACGTGTCGCCACAACAACCGGTCCTGTGCGTCTCGCGTCCATCAGCTACCCGCGCCCCTCACCAGGTCAGCGCTCCACCTTGTGGGAGCTTCCAACGCTGCGTCTTCCGGTATGCGGTCGCCACTGTTCTGCGAGCAATGTGCCCACTGCCACTTCAGTTTGGCGATCCTTCGGGCTATGTCGGTAACTTTGGTTCTCTTGCGGATATCATCATTCCTGATTCGTTCACGGAAGGAAACTCCGAGCCCGTCCATTTCCCTATGAGTGACTTTAAGCCTTCTGATGAGGCCCATTGTGATTGTCCACGCTCCAAGTCCGTACGTCACCACTGGCTTTCATCACACACACACAAGTTATTATACTTAACCCTTTCACAACTGGTAATATCTGTTTCCAAACTAGAGAAAATAAAATAAAAATAATGATGAACTTACCTATTTAACTTAATCGGCCCACCAGTTTTTCTAACTTTTAAAGCTTGTTCCCAGAACTTCACAGCTTCGGGCAATATTGTATTCTGAAAAAGGTGAAACTTATTTATTATTATTATAATTATCTATTACTATATAATATAGCTACATTTAAATAAAACACAGTTAAACAACTAACTAAGAATAAAAACAGTCAAAAGATGGCGTCGAAAAATTCTTCTGCATCGCTGGCCACTGGTAATGTACCCAAAAGGCTGGCATAATAGGGTACTTGACTAAAAAAATCTAATTAGTCCGTCAAATAGATTCCCAAAAAATATTGGGCACGTATTTTTTCTTTTTTCACATAAACAAAAAACGAAGACGATACAGTGCATTGAAAACTCATGTGACGTCACTTAGTGCTACGATTTTTACCACACCGTGACGTCACAGGCCCTCACTCATGATCTTTGAAGCTTTTTATCTTCGTCATTTTTTATGGTTTTGATAAAGTAAAAAATACGTGTCCAATATTTTTCGATAATCTAACTGACGGACTAATTAGAATCACATTTTTATTCCTCAGGAAATATCCCTATTCTGCCAGCCTTTTGGCAATTCTTATCTTTTGTCCAAGGTAAAAGCCAGCCCTTGATTCACGCGTAGTGTCAACTAAACGGCTTGACTAATCTTTAAACAACCACGACCCGCGAGTTTCAATTTTGATTGCTGATTGATTGAATTAAGATTATTTATTCTGCTGGATACTTGTGTGTAAGGTATCAGTCTCAATAAGACTAAAAGAAAAGAAAGAAAGAAAGAAAAAGCGTTATTTACCACAAAAAACGTCAGTTTTTGTTCTAAACTAAATCTTAAACTATAGTATTAGTCGGTACATCTTAATTTATGTTAGTCAAGATAACTTATAAACTAATACAAAAAACCAATCCATGTCGTGGTTGTGGCAAAGAGGCTTCCACTCAGAATAATGCTGTGCCGTGGGATACCCACCGCACGGCGCTGGTTTTCAGTGGTCGCCTCAGGACATGACGTACGGAAATCAATAGGATAGATAGATAGATAAGACTGATACCTTAATTATCGTAATCCAGTATCAATTCAGCCGTTTGCAAGATACAAGGCAATATAGTATACAGATAAGATACGCGCGAAAAACATAACCTTCTTCTTACACAACTTTTCAAAACAACATTAAACCATTATATTCAATACTTACATTTATCATATCAAACTTCTCTGGTTCTAACCTGGGAACAAAAACAAACAACAATTAAAAAACACGTCAAAAATGCATGGTTACAGGATGTGATATGAGCTCTAATTCCCCCCTAGGTAGGTGTTGAAAAAAAACTTTTTAACAAAAAAATACAACCGACTTTTACACAAAAAATCAAAAAAGTGCAAAATAAATTTAATTTCGGAACTCGGTGTTTGTGGTTGCTTTTTCGTTTTTTGGACACCGACTTCCGAAATTAAAGTTATTTTGCACTTTTTTGATTTTTTGTGTAAAAGTCGGTTGTATTTTTTTGTTAAAAAGTTTTTTATTTTTCACTTTTTAGTGGTACTTACACCCCCTCCCCTCCCCCACCTAAACGAACCAATCACATTGGTGTAAAAAAAAGCACTGCTCCTTTGCAGAGTACACTAAGAGGTCGTCAATGTAGACAATGTAGATATTTTTTTTAGATTTTTCGAAAACCGCTTGGTTGATTTCGATAAAATTTTCATTTTCATTTGGGAAGTATACCCTTTCCAACAAAAAAAGAATTTTTCAAATCGGTTCACAAGCGACGGAGTTATGCGCGAACAAACAATAAAAAAAATAAAAAAACATACAAACATCCGAATTGAGAACCTCCTCCTTTTTTAGAAGTCGGTTAAAAACGTAAGGCTCTAAGGGAGTGCAGACTCTAACTCTGAAGAAAAAGAACCCTTTACAGGCATTTTGAATTGTTAAGTCGAAAGAGGTGAAGCTATCTGCACGTTCCAAAGCGTAGATCTCTATGGAGAAGAACGTGCAAGAAACTCCACGGACACTCTTGTAAATCATGTTCTGTATTGTATAACCTTGGTTACATCCTTGATGGTGCTTCTATATGTGAGGACCTTCTTTATAATATCTATGGTGAGGACAATGCAAAGAAAAAAAGGAAACTACATATAAAACAATTCAAAGTATAAAGATTAAAACAAGTCAGTGGCAGTTAAGAGGTGACCAGTCTCAACCGACGGCGCCCGTTCACGAACAAGACGAAATAAAAAAGGGTTCTTTGTTTTAAGACGGTTATGGGATACTTTAACACGAGCGAAGCCGCGGGCAGAAGGCTATCTTAAAATCTAATTTAGTTTGAGTTCAAACTAAGAAGTTCCCAAGCATAATTCAGCTCGTAAATTTACACAAAGCAACTAAAGTGAACTCTCACTGAGGTTACCTTTAGTTGAACTGTTATACTAAAATAAACATTGAACTAACAATTATGTATTCGCGAAGTTTGCTAACGATTCTAAGATAAAGGACGTTTAGTATGGACGACACGACTTGGTCACGATTTAATACATTGTAGGCTATAACAAGGGCCTGCTAGGGTTGTGGATTTGTTCGAAAGAGTCACCGCGGCCCTGGAACGCGGCGGGCACTAGAAGGATCACGGGTGGGTTTTAGTCAGTAAGAGTGACACTCCCTTCCGCTCCGCCCAGAGCGGGAATTGATTTGATAATATCCCACATAACCAAAAATGAGTCAAATGTGAGTCCGACTATCTTGTTCACACACGAAGGTTTCACCCGCGTCGTTCTCGTTCCTGTGAGAATACCGGGATAACATACATATATCATGTATAATAACCTGTATTACGGAAAATAATTATTCTCCTCACTATTACATCCAAATACGCATAAGCAGTAATGGTGCGTTATGGTATTAAAATATTCTCTTCCCTACAATAAAGGATATTCTACCATATTCTAATACAGTTTCTACATGATCTTGAACTCATTTGTTACACGTCAAAACATTATAGGGAACGTGCAGAAAATATAGGTGGCAGCACATACGCGTCTATGTCAAGTATATTTTACTTAAAAGTTTCAAATTTGTTACGCTAGATGGCATTCTACTTCGTGCACGTTCCCTTAAACGGAAGGTGCAGGAAGTATAGGTGGCAGCACAGGTCAAATATTTACAACGTAAAAGTTTCAGATTTGCAACACTAGATGGCATAGTCTACGCCGTGCACGTTCCCAGTTCACTACTTACTTAAGCCAGACAGAATTGGGTTAACTTGTTTAAATCAATTTACGTAACTAATGTCAGATTTTATTAAATTGTATGTTCAACTAAAGCTTTGTTTTGACACGAGTTTTTGAATTCGAAGACATGTGACATTCACCAACCCGCACTGGGCCCGCGTGGTGGATTACGGCCCATTCCCTCTCCTAGAGAGGAGGCCTGTGTCCCAGCAGTGGGAACGTTAAAAGGCTGATTATGATATGATTATGAATAATTCTGTTTATTAAGGTTTACTAGGAAACATATTTTGGGTCTAAATTTTGTAGGTCATTAGTTAGTTCCCGCAGCTTTGCTTAAACCGCACATTTGTTTTTTAACCTGCCTTATTAGTTACTATGTTTGGGTCATACCTTTTTTTTCTGGATGGGAAATCATCAAATGACTTCTCCCGCTCTGGGCGAGCGGAAAGGAGTGTCAGACTCTTACTGACTAAATCCCACCCGCCGAATTCCAGGGCCGCGGTGATTCTATCAACAAATTCCTGCATCCTAGCAGGCACTGACCATATGGGGTCCGTCTTCTTTGCTAAAATCTATTTTATGCGCGCGTGGAACACGACGCGCCGTCAACCCGGGTCTGATTGTTATCGGACGACGAGCAGATGTTTGGGTCACACCTTGCAAATGAATTTGAAAACATCTTTCCAAACCGATTGAGCTGGAATTTTCCGTAGTTCGATAGTTTGGATAACAATGCACGGTTAACTAAATGACATCATTCGAAATCCAAAATGGCGGGCACTCAAAGATGGCGGACCAATTAAAATTATAAACCCCAATTTTGTCAAAACTACGACGTAATAATAAAATATATCTCAAATAATTTCAATAAATTATATATAGCAAGTTACAACAATTTTAGTGATTTGAAGCGAAGGTGAATTAGAAGTCCATAAATAGAATTGTTAAAAAAAACCGAGACCTTTCAATATAATGTGATCTGAATATTTATTACCAAAGTTAGTTTTCTACAGAATACAAATTAAATTGAGTCTTATTTTTACGTCGAAAATAAATTAGCTTAGTCTAGACCGGGAAAATCAGCATAAATTATAGCAGTGCGACTCGGGTTTCAATTGGAAACGTGGCCTGTGGCCTTTTTAGGGTTCCGTAATCAAAGCCACTACCAGGCCATCACCAGGCTGTATCGTATGTTGCGGAATTTGTTCGAAAGAGTCACCGCGGCCCTGGAACGCAAAGGGCACAACAAGGATCACGGGTGGGTTTTAGTCAGTAAGAGTCTGCTGACACTCCCTTCCGCTCCGCACAGAGCGGGAGAAGTCATTTGATGATTTCCCATCCAGGAAAAAAAAGGCTGTATCGTATGAACCGTGATAGTTAGACAGTTGAAATTTTCACAGATGATGTATTTCTGTTGCCGCTATGAAAAAAAAAAAAAAAAAAAACAGAGTAAAATAAATATTTAAAGTTTTTGCTCGATATTGATTACAACAGGTAGATTCTTGAAATATTCACAGAATATTTAGTTATACGAGTATATTAACCTTAAAAATCAATAATTTAATTAAAATAAAACAAATATTTAAGGGGCCCTTCTCATAAGCGAAGGAGGAGGCGGACCGCGTACAAGAGAGGAAAACTCATGCTCGCAACAGAAAAGGCCCCGGGTGGAAGGGCAATAGGCGCGGGCCTGCGGACGGTGAGCTTTAGATGGCTTCTCGTCCGATAGCAACCAGGCCCGGGTCGACGGCGCCTCGTGTTCCACGCGCGCCTCTAAGAGCTGTCAGAAACGAAGACGGGGCCTCATAGGGTCAGTGCCTGCTAGGGTTGCGGAATTTGTTCGAAAGAGTCACCGCGGTCCTGGAACGCGGCGGGCACAAGAAGGATCACGGGTGGGTTTTAGTCAGTCAGAGTCTGACACTCCCTTACGCTCCGGGGTCTTCTTTGCTGACGGCTCTTTGAGGCGCGCGTGGGACACGACGCGCCGTCGAACCGGGCCTGGTTACTATCGGACCACCCAACGCTCGCCATCCTAAAGCTTGCGCCTACGATGGCCGGGAATCGCCCTGCGAATCCCGCTGTGATCTTCTGTTGCAGCGGCTGGGGTGTGAGGTTTCCCTCTCACTCACGCGGTCCGCCTCCTTCGCTAACATTACTGCTTCGCAGAAAGAGGTGACCGCTTCCCATGCCTCCTCGCTCCGGACCATGTATTGAACCAGGGCCGGACGCGAGAGGTCGCCGCCGCCGATCACACAGAGCAGACCTCCACCGTGTCTTCCGGCAGATCCACACCACACATTTTGTGCCACACACCCTGTATTTTTTTAAATATTTTCATGTAAATAATTGAACTTACCTATATACGGAATGGTCATAAAATATGCTAATTCTTAACGGTTGATCAATGCTTCTCTTCTTGACTATGTGTGCTGGTTCTATGTGGACCCCCCGGACTACCTGAGAACAAAACAAACAATGATTTTAATACACAGTTAAACTTGGTTAAGAGCTGGATTTGTGAGAAACCTCCATAGCTGGAACTCACGCTGAGGTCCCGACGACACTTTAGCAATGCACTTAAATGAGCGCGGTTCTTTCCTCAAAATTAGGGTTGCCATCATCGAAATTGCCGACGCCGGACAAAATCTTTAAAACCCCGGACATTTGAGTGAAATTGATTTTTTTCCCCGAACAGACCCGAAAAAAAAGCCTTATAAATATATTAAAAAAGGATAAACTTTTATTTTTTTAATAAAAAATTACGGCGTGTTTGCAATATAAACTGAATGCCAGCTATTTTGCTGATTTACGAGTAGATCGTATCCCGCATACGATTACGAATGTATGATTACATAACTAAGTATTGTTTTAATTTGTTGCTTATCTTCCAAATTTTCAATCAATGGAGGATTCCTAGACAGAAAAAATGTTCAGGTAATACTAGGACACCTTTGAAAACCCCGCCCGGACGCTCCCCGGACGCCCTCCAAACTAGGACAATTCCGGGGAAATCCGGACGGATGGCAACCCTACTCAAAATACTATTTCAGACACATCTGCATGGTGCTTATATATGTGTATGTAATGTATTGTGATTGTGAGGACCATGTACAAGTACATACATAGGTAGATCGCCATATTAGGATCTCATTTTAGTTAGTCTGGCAGTTTGAGTTATTGTTCGTCAAATCGTTGAGTTGAGCTCCTTAAAGTTCTAAGTTTGAGCTACATGGTAATTGACAAATGCTTGCACTGTCTGGACAGGTCCACTCAAATCTGTGCGACACTCTCCTCAAAAGGCTACCTCAGACATTAACCTACATGGTTCTCATATGATTTGACCAGTACGGATTGTATGGACTTCAAAAGAGACTTTGACCTTTGAGTTTATTTCGGTGTTCTTTCTCATGGTAATCACTAGTCGGCTAGGAACTCATTCGTCATCTAGCTTTAAATGACCAAAAAGTATTGGACGTGTTATGTTTAACCTACTTACAAAATACATACAGGTTACAGAAAATATAGATGAAGAAAACATTACATAGGGTGACACAACGGTCGGGCTTATCGCTAAAAGCGATCAATACTTCAATAAATCTAATCAGGTAGCAGTTTCCACTTGTGGGTGGATCGTACACGAACCTGAGGCAGTTACATAATTACTTACGAGAAACTATCTATACTATACTCCTACTAATATATAAAGCTGAAGAGTTTTTTGTTTGCTTGAACGCGCTTATCTCAGGAACTAATTAAACTAGAATTGAAAAATTATTTCAGTGTTAGATAGCCCATAAGGCGATAGGCTATTATATCATCAAACTAAGACCAACAGGAGCGGAGCAGTCATGAAAAATGTGACACAAACGTTCTTGCGCGGATCAGCTAGTCTACACTAATATTATAAAGAGGAAAGATTTGATTGTTTTTCGTTTGTTTGCATTGAATAGGCTCCGAAACAGCTTGACCGATTTGAGAAATTCTTTCACTGTTGGGAATCTATCTCATGTGAACAGAGGCTATATTATATCCCCATATTCCCACGGGAAGTGGCCTGCCCTTCCGAAGTGACGCCGTAAAGGATGCACTTGGCGAGCGGTCATTTAGTTTGTAAGCTTAATTCTTAAGCAAATTGTAATTTGGAATTGAGATGTTTCACGGATGAATCGCATGCTATTTTATTTATCTATCGGGAGACTTCAACTACCTATTCAACTAATTACCGATCAGAGTTTTATCGGGATAGATCCTGTTTTTCAGCGGGTCGTCTATACTAAACGTAATTTATATGGATTAGGCAACTATCCTATATATGGGATAGAAGTCCCAAAACGTGAAGAGT
This sequence comes from Hecatera dysodea, assembly GCA_905332915.2. Lineage (NCBI taxonomy): Eukaryota > Metazoa > Arthropoda > Insecta > Lepidoptera > Noctuidae > Hecatera > Hecatera dysodea. The sequence goes on along the minus strand of HG995317.1, from coordinate 4,155,905 downwards.
CAGTATGGCATCTATCCCGGTTTTACCCTACAATAAACCTCTCGAAATCAGAACTACAAAATGTTAGCAAACGAAGTCAAGAAACCACCATATAGTAACACTAGCTGCTGCCCGCGACTTCGTCCCCGTGGAATCCCCGATTTTAAAACATTCTTTATCACTGCTCCGCTCCTATTGGCTTAAGCGTGATGATATATATAGCCTAAAGCCTTCCTCGATAAATGGTCTATTCAACCCAAAAAGAATTTTTCAATTCGAACCAGTAGTTCCTGAGATTAGCGCGTTCAAACAAACAAACAAACAAACTCTTCAGCTTTATAATATTAGTATAGATAAGTAAGGAAAACATAACGAGGAAACATGAGCTTAATCATTTGGAACCACTAACAAGCAATTCTCGTTAGTTCGAACGATAATTACATGAAACCTTATGACTTTCTACTTTCCTTCGTTCCTGGGTGTTGGAAAACCATATCAGTAATTATCTAAATATATGTATACTAATATATAAAGCAGAAGAGTTTGTTTGCATCAAAAATAATATCTGTATCAATAAATTGAATCAATTTCTAATACACAAACGCTACTACACTGTTGCCGAATATTTTAGCGATAAATTTCAACAACAATAAAAACTATAATAACTAAAATTTAAAAATAATATGTAGTTTACTATAAACGTTAATAATGTAATTCGTGCAATACATAAATATAACTTAAAACCAAATATATAAATACCATAAAATCAAATAATATTATTTAATGAAACAATTTTAGTTTAATATTTATTTAATTTTTTATTTTATCTTAACAAAAAGCGCCTTATTCATCCTCCTGTAAAAAATTACTTTTCTGTGGCCGACAGGATCCATAACTGGTTCTATGTTTTTTAACAACCAACTGACTACATATTATGGAATACAATAAAGTATTGAGTGAGTATTGAGTATTTGTTTGTTTGCTTGAACGAGCTAATCTCAGGAACTACTGGTCCGATTTGAAAAATTTTCTCCGTGTTCAGTGTTACGTTGAATGGCAATGTTTCGCTGAATTACAGACTTTTCAAGAAGAATCAAGTAATGTTTTATTTCAACTAACTATTTTTCTTACATGGTTTTAATTTTGAACATGTAAAAGGGGTATGCCAAGCTGCCATAGTGATTTAGGCCCTGAGTGCCCACAAGTAACATCGGATGTTAATATTAGTATGCCCCACAAATAATATATTGATAAAAGAACATTATTGAAAAAAACTTGGGAGTTTCCAAATTATAAGGCTTTTTTAATGTGCCCTACACAAGTATTAAAAAGTAATTGAAAACTCTTCCTACATAACATACTAGCTGCTGCCCGCGACTTCGTCCCCGTGGAATCTCCGATTTCAAAACATTTTTTATCGCTGCTCCGCTCCTATTGGCTTAAGCGTGATAATATATAGCCTAAAGCCTTCCTCGATAAATGGTCTATTCAACCCAAAAAGAATTGTTCAATTCGAACCAGTAGTTCCTGAGATTAGCGCGTTCAAACAAACAAACAAACAAACTCTTCAGCTTTATAATATTAGTATAGATTAAAGCTAAATTGTTGTTGGTTGTCATTATCAGAATAGGAGAATCGCCAGAGTCAGTATTCATGGTCAAAAACGTCGATTTTAATAGCAAAATACACGCAGCGAATCACTAAGATGCAAATACAAACAAAGTGACAATTCTAATATTACATTTGATTTGACAATGACAACGACATTTCTAATATTGTTAACTGACAAGTTTTAGTGTTGCCATTGCACAAAGTATCGATCGGTGCATTATGTAGATCATTTTAAAATCATTATATTATACTTTTATTATATATTTGATTACAAATCTAAATATAGTAACATAAAATGCATTGGGACTTCTATAAACAAAAGAACGAATAAATAAAGTACAAATATGTGTAAATGTTTTGCAACAAATCTATATTTTGTACTGTTTTTAAATTGGCAACCTAGCAAATGTCTGTTTATTTCGTTGTATCGTTTCAATATTTATTTTTTATTAAAAAAATGTTGCTAACTTGTATCGCGTCGTAAATAGAAGAGTTAATTACGTAAAATTTACATATTTTTTTTAGTAAATTAAATTTCTTGGGCATTGCAAGGCCTAAAATCGGCATTCCCTTTAGACTTTAGGTTGTAATTTAAAAATTGACTACAGAAACTATGGTTAAACATGTTTTATTACCATTAAATATGACACACTATAATCCGGACGCCTCGATAATCCGGAAAGGGTCCTTTTTTTGCCTGTCCGGATAAACGAGGCTCTAACGTAGTAGATATGTTTTACAAAGTTGAAAACATCACCTTGACAACTTCTCGTAAGAACTAAGGTTGGAGCCCTGACCGAGATGGCGAAGCCTTCCGCGTTGAAAACCTTGCAGTAGTTCATTATCAATGACTTTCCCCGTCTTGCGGCTTCCGGCGGCCATCTTGACGATTTTATTTTTTAAATTTCGAATTGTTCTTTAACTGTTATGGTGGGTCCACACGAGACAATGAATGAATGAGAAGGTCAATTTTTTTTTAAGATTCTGTGCGCACAGACTGTGTTGCACAGATAAAATTCTATGGAAATTTACAGAAGCCTATGTGGAAGTGTTTATGGAAATCTATGTCGTGTGGACGATCCATTACTTATACGTATTCAGTACGTCGGTACAGATGGGCCAGATAAGAGATAACGAGTTGTTACACAGTGGGAGCCTGAGGATTTGACGTGGCAACTCAGAGGCATACATAACGGATTGCCTGGAGATGGCAACACACCAGGAAGAGTTGATGGCTATGGGGGAGACCTTTGCCCAGCAGTGGGATAATCAGATAGCTTAATAAAAAAATCGACACTTATTATGGATCCTTTTTAGGGATGGCTAATCATCTAATGACTTCTCCCGCTCTGGGCGGAGCGGAAGGGAGTGTCAGACTCTTACTGACTAAAACCCATTCGTGTTCCTCCTAACGTCCGCCGCGTTCCAGGGCCGCGGTGACTTTTTCGATCAAACTCCACAACCCTGGCAGGCATATTTATCTGACCTGACAACAGGTTACCCTTACACTCCCTCCATATAACCCTTGGCAAGACCGTTGTCATATTTTCTGGCTTCTGTATATCCCCAACGACTAGCAAAGCTTTACAAATACCAGCCAAGACTAACAGCTTAAGCTGTGCTGTGCAGAGGCACTGAAAAATAGAATAGTAAGATGGTCACCCATCCACAGACCGACCTCAGCAAGCGTTACTTAACCTTGAAGATCGATCCGTGCGTCAGTTTATTTAGCTACTTCATGGGTCTAATGTATGTATATCTATCAAAAGCGTATTAATGTTGTCCCTTAACCCTCATAAACGTTTTCAAATGTCTTATTACTAAAAGGGTGTTGAAATCCTTTTTCCCTTATGGTGGGTCCACATAAAACAGACTTTTCTAGTCGACTTTTTAAGTCGACTGTATTTTTTTTGTGTGTGTGATTTACTGGGTGTACCAATTTTGATGATTCTTTTTATATTCGAAAGCTGGTGCTTGTCGTGTGGTCCCATTTAAATTTGATTGAGATCTGACGACTGGTATTTGAGTTATCCTTAATAATACGTGGCTTCGACTACATTGGAGAAGTTCTCATTCCTTCTTGTCGATCTAAAATAAAATTGTGTATGATGGTTTGGAAGAGCATCTTAGTATTTCGAGGTAGTCCCTTTCTAGTTTAGTGAAGATCTGATGAAGAACAGAGATAGGAAAGGTAACTCTTCAATAAACGATAGCATATCTGTCGGGTTATACGGGTTATATGAGTTCATATAATATTGTTTTTTATTTTTGATGACTATGTAGGTCAATCTGTTTTTACTTTATTGACTCAATTTACTCTTTACAATGTTTTATATTGAATTGTTTTTATGATTTCCATGTTGGATAATTTTTTTTTCTACCTTGACAATGCATACTACTGTATAAATTCAAGTTCTTAAAACGCAATAGACAGATGTGTTGCTGGGGAATTTGCTGCGCCACTTCTTCTTCCCAGCTAAAACACTAGGAAGTGGTGACGGGTGGGCGTTTTGGGGGACTGTCTTTATGTTTTGACGTTCAAAAAGTGCTGTCTCTCAGCCTAGTTTGAATAAATGACTTTTGATTTGATTTGATTTGTCGGGATAGCTGAAATCGCATGTTTGCTTATGTTTACACCAACTTGTACCACGTACGCTGTGATGGGTACGTTTAGCTGTACCACTAAAAAGAGAAAAAAGAATCGGAAATCGGAGTTCCAAAAATAAAGTAATTTCATACTGTTTGTGTGTTTTTGTCGGTTGTACTTTTTTGTACCATTTTTTTTACTTCAGATTTTTGAATCATTAATTTATTTATCAATCAGCTTTGTTTTGGCTTTGATAAATACGCAGACTTATTACATACCTACATGCATACTCCGACTTTTGTACCATACCGAATTTGCTGCATTGCTTTGTAGCACAGACAAAATTCGATAGAAGATTATGGAAATCAGTACGGGTTGTACCCACCATTATATTGAAATTACAATGACAAGACAATACAGAACCCAGAATTTCAAAGGTTTCACAAAATGCCAAAGTTTAATGGGACATGGGGTAAGGGTACTAATGTGTTTACAGTTTTCGTTTGATGAAACGTTTATTGAGTTAATATGTTGTTAAGGGTTGTAATCATTTTAGAAGCTGTGGGCCAATTTTAAAATTATTATTTTTTCTATCTATCTAAAAAATACCCCCTCCTCCCCCTCTCCTCTCCCCTCTGCTAGAGAGGAGGCCTGTGTCCCAACAATGGAAACATTAAAAGCCTGATTATGCTATCTAAAAAATACTATTCTTTCCTGTTTTTATTTAAGCTGATACGCAAGATTTTCAAAAAATATTGGTCACGTATTTTTGACTTTTCAAATGGATAAAAAATGATAAAGATAATGCACCTCAAAGTTCAAGAGTGAGGGGCTGGTGACGTCTTCCTTCTGCGAAGCAGTAATGCTAGCGAAGGAGAAGGCAGACCGCGTGAGGGAGATGGAAACCTCACGCTCCAGCCGCCGCACCAGAAGAAGACGCCCCGGGCATCGGGAAACGCAGGGCGATTCCCGGCCACCGTAGGCGCGGGCCTGCGGACGGCGAGCTATGGGTGCCTTGCTGTCCGATAGCAACCAGGCCCGAGTCAACGGCGCGATGTACTCCACGCGCACCTCAAAGAGATGTCAGCAAAGAAGACAGGGTTCCATAAGGTCAGTGCCTGCTAGGGTTGAGGAATTTCTACGAAAGAGTGACCGCGGCCCTGGAACGCAAAGGGCACGTGGAGGAATACGGGTGGTTTTTAGTCAGTAAGGGTCTGACACTCCCTTCCGCTCCACCCAGAGCGGGAGAAGTCATTAGATGATTTCCCATCCAGAACTAAGGGGGCTGGCGACGACGTCACGTTTTAGTAAAAATGTGACGACACGCGTATTTTCATCGCGATGAAGCCCTGAATAATTTATGTCCGTAGAAGGAAATAAGATATCATTTATTTATGAGAACAATAAGCATTTGACATTTGCTCTTAACTCGTAATAAAAGTAATGAACAAAAATATTTTGTCATGATACACTGTTGAAGCTTCAAATGGTCTTAATTACTTGTGTACAATTACACTGCCAGGGTTGCGAATTGGGTATTTTACTAGTTATTAAATCAAGTTTTTGGTGCTTTTTATTTTTATACCGTGTCGATTTAATACTAAACACGTAGATAACATTTGATTATTTTACTTTAAATCTAACTATATATACACTTAACCTAAAAATAAACTAAAATTCTCCTAACTACAAAATGGCATCAAAAAACTCGTCCGTCGTCAAATCAAGTCCGTCCGTTGGATTTTCCAAAAAATATCTGACACGTATTTTTGTCATTTCAAATCGTAAAAATTTATAAAGATAAAGCGCATAGAAGTTCTAGAGTGGGGGCTCGTGACGTCACGTCGCTGGTAAAAATAGGGTAGTTGCCTAAAAAAATCTAATTAGTCCGTAAGATAGACTTCCCAAAAATATTGCGTGCATTGAAAACTCGTGTGACGTCACTTCGTGCGACGATTTTTACCACGCTGTGATGTCACAAGCCCCCACTCATGATCTTTGAAGCTTTTTATCTTCGTCAATTTTTAGAGATTTCATAAAGCAAAAAATACGTGTCCAATATTTTTCGATAATCTAACTGACGGACTAAATAGAATCATATTTTTATTCCTCAGGAAACATCCCTATTGTAGTGTCGTAGTGACGTCACGCGAGTTTTCAACGCACTGTCTGTATCGTAAGAAAAAATACTTGTCCAATATTATTTGGAAATCTATCAGTCAGACGGACTAATTAAATACTTTTAGTCAACTACGCTGTTGTGGATCGATTTTCAAAATTCTTTTTTTTTTTTTCTTTATTTAACGGCTGCATTTATAAGACCCGATTTTAGAGAGATACTCGTATCTAATTTCTGGCTAAAAATTAAGCTTTAGATATATTTTTTTTTATGTCTATTGCTAACAGTTAAAAAAAAATAAGTGTGAAGACGCAGTTAACCTAGACTTCATAGTAAAAAAAGATTTATAGACAGACCAAAAACAACGCAGTTTATTTTTATGTTTATAGATTTTTATGTCATAAAGTTTTATTTTATTCAATGTTGGTACAATTCGTATTATTGCGTTATGTTTTCCGTTCAGTTCTGTGTTTGTTTTCCTATGATATTGCGTAAGTAGAAAAAAAAACATTTTCAAATAAAAAAAAAAACAAAATATCATTACGTACCTAATTCGGCCACCGTTTGGAAACGACTTTGTTTTTATAACAAGTATAGGTAGATTATTTAAATTAGCATTTTCTATTTAATTTCTACTGTCTGTTTGTGGATGGGTGACCATCTTAACATAGGGAGTTTCCTCCGTGCCTCGGAAAGCACGTTAAGCCGTTGGTCCCGGCTGTCATTTGTAGATCTTTGACAGTCGTTACGGATTATCAGAAGCCAGTTAATATGACACCAGTCTTGCCAAGAAGTAACGTGTTACCCAGTTAATGGGTTGTGGAGGTTTGGTAGGCAGCCGCTCCACGTAAATATACAGTAAAACTTGGATAACTTGGACTTGGATTAAGGGACCTGCAAATTTGTCTCACTTAAAGAGGTGTTCCACTTACCCAGTGTCTCAGATATCCAGGTATAATAAGATATCTGTCTCATTTACGGAGAGTTCCATCCACATAATGCAGGTAAACAAAATATAGTCCTATTATAAGAGGTAAATTACACTAGCTGTCTCAATTATAGAGGTGCTTGTGACGAATAAAATCGAAAGAACTAATCCCTAAAATATAGTCTCAGTAAAATAGGTAAAATATACTCACTGTTTCAATAATAGAGGTAATTATGACTATAAAATGGAAAGAACCAATCCCAGATATAGAGGTTTGTGTTGTCCCACTAACAGAGGTAATTCATTGCCAAAGTGTCGGGACCTAAGCAAGAGTTCCAGCTATGGAGGTTTCTCACTTATCCAGGTCCCACTTAACCAAGTTTTACTGTATTGGTATATATACATAGATATGACCATAAACTGCCAAATTATCCCTTTTTTTTCTGGATGGGAAATGATCAAATGACTTCTCCCGCTCTGGGCGCAGCGGAAGGGAGTGTCAGACTCTTACTGACTAAAACCCACCCGTGATCCTTCTTGTGCCCTTTGCGTTCCAGGCCTGCGGTGACTCTTTCGAACAAAATCCGCAACCCTAGCAGGCACTGACCCTATGGGGCCTCGTCTTTGTTGCTGACGGCTCTATGAGGCGCGCGTGGAACACGACGCGCCGTCGACTCGGGCCTGGTTGCTATCGGACGGCGAGCCACCCATAGCTCGCCATCCGCAGGCCCGCGCCTACGGTGGCCGGGAATCGCCCTGCGTTTCCCGACGCCCGGGGCGTCTTCTTCTGTTGCGGCGGCTGGGGCGTGAGGTTTCCCTCTCACGCACGCGTTCCGCCTCCTCCTTCGCTAGCATTACTGCTTCACAGAAGGAGGCGATCGCTTCCCATGCCTCCTCGCTCCGGACCATGGCTTGAACCAGGGCCGGACGCGAGAGGTCGCCGCCGCCGATCGCCTCGACGAGGACACGGCGGTGCTCCGCCCAAGCAGGGCAGACCTCCACCGTATGCTCCACCGTGTCCTCCGGGCGATCCACACAGTGATGACACCCGGACGTGTCCTCCCGCTGGATCCGACACAGATACCTCCCGAAACAGCCGTGTCCGGTGAGCACCTGCGTCAGGCGGAAGGTGAGGACGCCGTGACGTCTCTCCAGCCACGCCTCAAAGAGGGGACTTATCGCCGCAATAGTGGCGTGCCCAGCCAAATTATCCCTGAAAAACAGGCTAAGTGTGAATAGATGTAATGACGGAAAACTTCATTTTACATACGATGTAAGCAAAAATATATGGAATAACTACAAAAAAACGCACTTGGCCCTCTGATAACAATTGATTGATTTAAAAGACTGTCCGTAGAGTTTCTTGCACGTTCTTCTCCATAGAGATCTACGCTTTGGAACGTGCAGATAGCTTCACCTCTTTCGACTTGACAATTCAAAAGCGCCTGTAAATGGTTTAATTGAAATAAATGCTTTGAGTTTAAGTTTAATCTGCAAGTAATAGTAAGGATATAATCGCCACCTTAAAAAAATATCATTACTATATACCACCATCATCACTAAATGCCCCCCCCCCCCCCCCGAAGCGTCTGTCTGTCTGTGTTGACATGATAACCTAAAAAACTATTGAACGGATCATACAGTTTGCACCAATAGACGTAGTGATTTATAAGAAAATTTTAGCTGTGAAATTCAATGTTCTGTGCAAAAAAAAACTCCGTGCGAAGACGGGGCGAGTTGCTTGTTAAAATTAAAACTATGTTTCATTTTCAGATGTCAGCCACTGTCACTTTAATGGTTACGTTTATGAGAACTGCACAAAAAGAAGCAATTTACTTCTCAGAAATAGATACGAAACTAACATTACTAAGAGAAATGACTCTACAGTAGAGTACCCGCCTAAAGATATTTCCAACATACAAATAGGCATAGACAGAAGAGGCGGAAATGTCATTCCGAAAACGAAAACTGAAAATAACACCATAGATAATATAAACGAAGATGTCAAAAACCAGAACGATAGTTTAATAGGGGTAAACGTCACACTTAATAAATTAGATATTACAAAAAATAAGCAGATGGTAACAGAGAAAATGAATAATACTACCGATAATTTAGGAACTAGAACTGATTACAAAAATGAAAGCGATATTATAAGACATACTGAAATAGTTGCTGTTACCAGAACAGATATTGCTGAGGGGCTAATTACAAAAGCTATAAATGAAAGTATAACTCGAAATATGACTAAGACTATCCAAAACAATAGTACGGATACGATTGTCCAAAAATATGATAAACCTAAGAATATCGATGTGACTACAGTTTTCCAAGAAAATAGTACGGATAAGAATGACCAAAAACATAATTTACCTAAGTATGTACAAAAACGTGACATTGGTAACCCAGAAAAAGTATCCATCGACAGAATACCTATAGACAATCAAGAGTTCAAATCACAGGAGAGTAACGAAAACTACGATACGGCAAACAAACATAATATCCACAAATATGGCACACACAAGCTTAAGCATAATTATGACGATGAACCATATAATTATCAAAATTATGAAATTAATTATAAAAAAATTATTGACAAAGATGAGCCTAAAAATGAAAAATATACTAGTAACTTTGGCGGTGACGACAGTCACCATGTCAAACCACAAATTCAAACAAGAATAGACAACGATCTAGTTAAAAAGCGTTTAGACGAATTCAAAATGGTGCGAAGGAAAACACACTACACTTTGCCTCAAGTTAATTTTAAAAAAGATGTTGAAGTACAAGATGCAGATCGCTACCAAGATCTAGCATATACACATGTTTACGAAGATATTGTAAGAATAAATAGGGCCAGAAATCATAAAGACTCAGACTATCACACAAAAGACGATCAAAATTCTGTCTTATATAAACAATATCCGAGTTACGGCGAAAATTATCAAAGCTATGAAGAATCTAACATGCCGCATTTCAAAGAAGTGAATGCCTTACTAACAAGACAAAAAGAAATCGTCCGGAAACTAGCAAAAATACACACAGCCGACAAGAATAAGCTTGGGAGTGTTACATGGAATACTGAATTTACTGATATCTTGAATGAAATAGAAGCTAAGAATAACCAGTCTAAAATTTGGAAAAACTACACAGAATTCTCTTTCGAATCGACCACTAAACTAATAACAACAAAAAAGACCACCACTTTGAAAGCGACCACCATTCTGACACTTTTTGACGAAACGGAAATTAGACGCGCGCTAAAGAATGATCCTCAGGTCAAAAGGATTTTAAAGATGGCGAATTTGAAGCGGGAAAAATATTTGAATAATGTCCGAAAGTATTTAGTCCGGAATAATTATGTTCATGACAAAGAATACGCGAAAAAAATAGCAGAAGATCCTTCAAATATGAATCGAGTTGGCGATTATGAAACTAATGTTTTTTAATAAAGAAGATTGTTTTTTTTTTCTGGATTGGAAATCATCAAATGACTTCTCCCGCTGTGGGCGGAGCGGAAGGGAGTGTCAAACTCTTATTGACTAAAACCCATCCGTGTTCTTCCTAAAGCCCGCCGCGTTCCAGGGCCGCAGTGACTCTTTCGAACTAATTCCGCAACCCTAGCAGGCACTGACCCTATGGGGCCCCGTCTTCGTTGCTGACAGTTCTTTGAGGCGCGCGTGGAACACGACGAGCCGTCGACCCGGGCCTGGGTCTCAAGTCTGCTATTACAATAGTGTCAGAATGGTCTACCATTGGTTTCATAATTGTTGATTTTGACAAGTTTGGTAATCTACTAATATAAAAGCATCATTATGACTTTCCAATGGTCAACCACTGACACTCCATTGAAACAAATGGCATAGAATGGTAATCTCGTACATGAATGATGATGAATGACAGACGTATGCGGTAATCTGCTAAAATTTTGACAGTTACTTTGATCAGTGACCTACCATTTGAACGTCATTGTGCAGTCATTACTTTTAATAGCTCGGTTATCAAAAAGTATTACGAGACAATTGACCGACCAATGATCGACCATTATGAATTTAGCAGATTACGAACTCTTAGCAAAATGACAATGGGATCGTGTTGGAATGGCAAATTTATAAAAATAGCAGACTTGGGGCCCTGGTTGCTATCGGACGGCGAGCCACCCACAGGTCACCGTCCGCGGGCCCAATTTATATAAGCAACAATAACAATGTAATATGCAAGATGGGCGGCGTATTCTCAGTGATAAGCTTCCGCTGACAATTTACGGTACCCTAAAACCGTCTTTATCAAACAAAGCACGTTTTCAATTTATCCAAACTATTGTACAGAAAAATCTTTCAACTTCAAAAGTTTGTAAATCATTTGTAAATAGAAGTGTCTATTATACAGATTTTCATTAAATATTTAAGAAAGTTACTACCACAGATATTAAATTAACAAAAAATATTTTTGTATCTGTCTGTTCGTTACCGATTTTCGCTGGCAGATAGCGCGTGATAAGAGAAGTAATTTAAGCCACTATTATTTTAGACTAGCAGCGCCCCGCAGTTTCACCCGCTTTGTTCCCGTTCCCGTGGCAATACGGGGATAAAATATAATATAATAGCCTATGACACTCCACAATAACGTAGCTTTCTATTGGTGAAATAATTTTGAAAATCGGTTCAGTAGATCCAGAGATTACCCTTTACAACGTCACAAACTCACAACCTCACAAACGTTACATCTTTATAATATAACTATAGAAAAAACTTTTTACAAAAAATAAAACCGACTTCTAAACAAAAAAACCAAAAAGTATAAAATAACTTTAATTTCGGAACTCGGTGTTTTTGGTTGCTTTTTTGTTGTTGAACACACCGACTTCCGAAATTAAAGTTATTTTATACTTTTTGGTTTTTTTGTTTAGAAGTTGGTTTATTTTTTGTAAAAAGTTTTTTTATTTTTCACTTTTTAGTGGTACCTATACCCCCTCCCCTCCCCCACCTAAACGAACCAATCACATTGGTGTTAAAAAAAAACGTACTGCTCCTTTGCAGAGTAAACTAAGAGGTCGTCAATGTAGACAATGTAGATATTTTTTTTTTGATTTTTCGAAAACCGCTTGGTTGATTTCGATAAAATTTTCATGGGACCATTTGTGAGTATACCCTTTCCAACAAAAAAGAATTTTTCAAATCGGTTGACAAGCGACGGAGTTATGCGCGGACAAACAATAAAAAATAAAAAAAAGACATACAAACATCCGAATTGAGAACCTCCTCCTTTTTTAGAAGTCGGTTAAAAAGGATTATGGCTCGGTTTAAAAACAAATAAAAACTAATAAAATGAAATCGTAAACAAATGACCTATGTGTTGTTTTACGAATTTGACGCGAACGAAGTCGCGGGCACCAGTTATATAGTCATGTATAAATATTTATAAAGAAAGATTATTCAACTCTGATCCCATTGACTCGAAATAAATGATTTATCTTTTTATTTAAATTTTATACAACTCACCGGTTTCTTAGAAAAAAGTAAGAGTGATTTTTGTAATATACTGTTATGTATTTTGAATATTATGTAATGGAAAATATTGGGAAGACTTTCTTTGTTACGCTATCGACAAAACATATTATAATCTTTTTGATATAAATACATAATAACATGTGAAAACCTCACCTCTAGATACATATTTTTATTGCTACAATAAAAAAATACGAATAATTTTAATGAACGTAAAAATGCAGTATTTTAAACTAAGTTAACACTGATAAAATTATTCGTTTAAAAAAACCATTTCGTACTTCTCTTAGATAAACCTTTAATTTGATAACCATGTTAACTCAAAACGGTGAAGGAAAACATCATGAGGAAACCGGCATGTCTAGGGCATGCAAAACCGGAAAGTCATCAAAACCGGTTTTGAACATCGTTTTTTTGGGACCAAAACCGAAAACCGGAGCTAGGTCCGGTTTTAGCAAAAAAAATCGAATGTAGTATAATTTAAAAAGAAACACCATTTTTTTTTAAATACCCACTAAGTCTACAAATAAAACAAATTGTATGATACATTTCTTTTTAATCCAAACCATAATAATTGTACAGATAACAATGAACTTATAATAGTATAAAGATTAATTAACTGAGATCAAATCAACAACAAGTAAGTTTTTGGTATCTTTGGTACCTATTAAGTCTGCTATCAAAAATAATATATTTTAAACATAGAAAACACAATCAGCATCTTCAAATATTAAACACAGCCACCCACAATAGGGTAGTTGACTAAAAAAATCTAATTAGTCCGTCAGATAGATTTCCAAAAAATATTGGACACGTATTTTTTCTTTTTTCACGTAAACAAAAAATTAAGCCGATACAGAGCTTTGAAAACTCGTGTGACGTCACTACTCGCTACAATTTTTAGCGAGCCGTAACGTCACAAGCCCCCACTCCTGATCATTGATGCTTTGTATCTTCGTCAGTTTTTATAGATTTGATAAAGGAAAAAATACGTGTCCAATATTTTTCTATAATCTAACTGACGGACTAAACATAATCATATATTTTTTACTCAGGAAACATCCCTATTACCAAAAAAAATCAACATTTTTTTAACTTTGAAGACGAACTACAAAATAACATTATTATAATATGATTCATATTGCACTAAAAAAGAGATCAGTAGTCAACTATGTATACTAATTTAAATAAAGCATAAATCACTTGTTTTCAAGAGATGGCTGTTCTTGATAATGTGAACTCAAGAAAATAAGTGCATCCAACATTCGATCAGACAGCGAACTTCTTATTTTGTTACAGAAATACCCAGCACTCGAAAACACCCTTTCACTCTCAACACTTGTTGGTAGAACACATAATAAATAATTATATGCTTCGGTGAGATACACACCCCGATGCCCTCCGCTTTCATACATGGCTTGCTCTACTTTTACGAACCCAGCCAGGTCGAAATCTGACCGATTTTTGGGGGTTCTATTTCTCTTGCATTTGTGTAATTCCTTCTCTAGCTGCTCTTGAAGAGTTAGCTCTTCAGCGTCAGATGATGACGGAACAAAACAGCGTTTTGAGTCTCAAGCTAGCGACTAATTTGAGAAGTCGCATAAAGCAAAGACGTCTCCTTCTAGCAGGTGTTTTACACTATTTACATGATTGGGAACTTCTCCGCCCAAGATGATGATGACACATTTCCCAAACCCAATGGTGCTGAAATAACTGAAACTATTATCAACTTGTTGCAGCAGCTAAAATTTACTTCTCCCGCTCTGGGCGGAGCGGAAGGGAGTGTCAGCCTCTTACTGACTAAAACCCACCCGTGATCCTTCTTGTGCCTTTTGTGTTCCAGGGCCGCGGTGACTCTTTGAACAAATTCCGCAACTCGAACAAATTCCGCAACTTTTTACTTACTACTTTAACTTTATTTCCTTCACTTGGTTTTTCAGCCTGCGTTATTTTATTTTTCAGATTTATATCAAAATTAATTATTTTTTGAGTGTTCGAAAAAAATGTTGATAAAAATCAAAATGTTAATTGTTACTCAATAATGGGAAAACCGGAGATGAGCTCCGGTTTTGGCTCTCAAAACCGGTTTTCAAAAATCGTTAAATTTTGGCCGATTTCCGGTTTTGCGCAAAACCGGAAAACCGGTTTTGCATGCCCTAGGCATGTCCTAGAACCAAAAATTCGAAGACATGTGACATTCACCAACCCGCACTGGGCCCGCGTGCTGGATTACTGCCCATTCCCTCTCCTAGAGAGGAGGCCTGTGTCCCAGCAGTGCGAACGTTAAAAGACTGATTATGCTTGTGCCATGCTATGGGGGTGCATAAATATTGTAGGTACTGGTCCGCCATCTTTGGGAGTCCGCCATATTGGATTTAGAATGATATCACTTACCTAGCCGTGCATTGTCACCCAGATAAAAGGTGTATTGCGAAATTTCAGCTCATTCGGTTTGGAATTAAAATTCAGTTGAAAAATAACACCCATACATAATACATACTACTGTTCACTGAGAGGAATATGAATACAAAAGCAAGTATTCCAATTATTATTATTATATTTAAAAAAAACCTGTGACATAGACGAAAGATTTGATTATCTGTAGAAATCAAAAACATCGTGGGGTTTTTGTTTGTAAAAATCACTACGTACGTATAAAACAAAGTCGCTTACCGCCGTGTCTGTCCCTATGTACGCAGCGGATTTTTACGCCGTTTTTTTTAATAGATAGAGTGATTCAAGAACAAGGTTTATATGTATAGTATGTATAATATAGTAGAGATTTAGTATCAGCATTGCACCCGTGCGAAGCCGGGGCGGGTCACTAGACCTTTATAATAATTCGTCATAATGATTGTTATGACTATCTACCCACGCAATGGAATGTCCTTCTAATCTTAATAAGAATAGTTTTTATTGATATGACAGTATGCATTTTATTTACCAAATACAGAACAAAATTAAACTGAATCCCACAATATATTGAACTTTGTTATAATAATAGGGTAGTTGACTAAAAAAATCTAATTAGTCCGTCAGATAGATTTCCAAAAAATATTGGAAACTAATTTTTTCTTTTTTCACGTAAACAAAAAATGAAGCCGATACAGAGCGTTGAAAACTCGTGTGACGTCACTACTCGCTACAATTTTTACCGAGCCGTAACGTCACAAGCCCCCACTCCTGATCTTTGATGCTTTGTATCTTCGTCAGTTTTTATAGATTTGATAAAGGAAAAAATACGTGTCCAATATTTTTCTATAATCTAACTGACGGACTAAACATAATCATATATTTTTTACTCAGGAAACATCCCTATACAAAGGTCATGCGTGGGTTTTGTTTTGAGTTTGTAATCGTTTCCGAGGTTTCGGCTACGTCCCCTCTTCGTCTTTGGCTTTGTCTCCCCCGCGACGTCAAAGAGGGACGTGCGGAACACCTTCGCGTCCGGATGAATGGGGGCGACAGACATACAGAAAAGTAGCCCTTGGTTGACTTAAAGCGTTATGATGATGTAAAAATAAAACTTTCTCCAAAAAAAAAAACAACCGACTTCTAAACCAATAAAGTATAAAATAACTTTGTTTTAGGAACTCGGTATTTTTGGTTGTACACCCCCCTCCCTCTAAACCAATCACATTGGTGTTAACAATAAACAAACATGCGATTTCAGCAATCTCGAAAGATTTGCTATCATTCATTGAAGAGCTCCGTTTCATATCTCTGTTCTTCACCAGATCTTTCACCAAAATAGAAAGGGACCGCCTTGAAATACTAAGATGCTCTTCCTAATCATCAATACAATTTTATAATAAGTTATGAGGTATCACAAAAAAAATACAGTCGAATTGAGAACCTTCTCCTTTTCGGAAGTAGGTTAAAAAGAGGTTAGTCTATGGTTAAAATCGAAAACAATTCTTCACGCATAAAATGAATTTAAACATTTATAACCATGAAGGCGCGATATGTATTGTTTAGAATAATAGTAAGACGAAATGTATATTTTTCAACGCTTTTTAGATACGGTTCTATTCGGTACACATTCTTGTTGCGTTCGTCCAAGGCCTGAAGAGTGATAAAAATGCTGAAGTTTCACCAGAATCTCACCAAGTGAAAAGCGATAATGTGTTCGACGATGGGCAACTTAGAAGTAACCTGTTCACTCTTGACTTAAACAGGAAACACGAGACTCCTTTATGAAATTAAACTCATTAGCTGTGAGAACAGTTAAAGTATTCCCAAACGTTCGTTAAAGAGGTATGTTTACTCTACTACAAAATAAAGAAAAGAAGAAAGAAGAAAGAAAATACATTTATTTGGCACATACAGATACACACAATGTAGACACAAATAAAAGGAAACTTAATTTTAAAACAATAACATTGTGTGACCCGCGGCTGCGCCAAATAGGTCCAGTTCAGCAAAATGCCAGACAACTAGGAGCTGCCTGACGCTGGTTTTCAACTGAACCTAACGTTGAAGTGTACGGATGTAAATCAGTTTGTAAGGTGTTAAATATACAGGTAAATAGATACATCATAGTAACATACGTACATGTAAATGTGTAGTGAACTATAAATAATAATGTGATATAGTAGTGTGATAAATAGATTTGAATAAATTAAGGAAAGAAAACAATTGAAACAACAAACACAAATGTCATCAAATTAATTATAAATAAACAAGTAAATTTAAATGTAACCACGCAAAAACTTACGATGAGACAGAAAAGAGTCTAACAGCATAAATGAAACTATAAGTACATGAATATCACACCAATACGCTGACGCGCCAGCATGCACCCACCCACACACACTCACTCTACTTTCAGCAAATGTTAAAAAAAAACTATACTTAAAAACCGTAACCGATAATCTCCTTACATAACATAATCGATAAAATTAATATTCATCACATCACTATTGTATCTCGTTAGTGTGGTGATATTTTTTAGCTGTCCAGTGAGGCAAAGGTCAAAAGCTCATTCAGCCAGCGATTAAAAAAAAAACTTTCACTATGGATGACATTTGATCGGATGCGTTTTGAAAGTACAAATGACATTATTTATTTAAATAGATTATTATGTAATAGATTAAAATGCGTATACAAAGTTTTAACGTGATGACACCAGTGTGGTATATTGTTAAATAGTATACAATTTATTGTGACCATGCAAAAATAACATTAGGAGCATAAAATAGAAGGTTGTATAAATGTAATGTCGACGCGGTTGGCGCAATGGTCGAGCAATTGACTGCTGCGCTTTGTGTCACGGGTTCAATTCTCGCACGGAACAAGCATTTGTATGGCCTACAAATAGTTGTTCCGGGTCTGGCTGTTTGTTTATGTGAGTTTATATGTTTGTAAACGCACCCACGACAAAGGAATACCCGTGGACGAGCTTAATCTATGTGACTCGCTGATAATGTAGCTTTCCATTGGTGAAAAAATGGTTAAAATCGGTCCAGCAGTTTCGGAGCTCGGTACAAACAAACAAAAAATCATTCCTCTTCATAATATTAATACCAATTTGTTTTAGAAACCTGTCACCGATGTTCAAAATTTTGACGTGTGTCAAAAAAGGCGGGAATACCAAGCAATCAAAAGTGACAGTTAACGTTCACCCGCGAACCATAAACAACAACTTCCTAGAATGCACACTTTTACTGATTGCGTGCTAAAAAACTAAATCGGCGTCTATGAACGACTTGATGTGAACTTTCCTGGTTATATAATAGACATTAGCTGTGAATCGCTCACGTAACAGATATTTTTCTTGTTGTCGTTATGTAGCATGATTCTCTATTTACTTGACATAAATCACATGATCTTGCGTTAGTATTTATCCTTATTTACCGCACGAAGACGAATGAGCTAATGGCTAACTTAAAAAAAGTTGGTTGTCTGTAAAGTTGGTTTACGGACGATAATATTAAGTGATAACGTCATAAAAACACATTGATGAACAATTGCAGTGGTGGCCGAGTGGTAACGGCCCCGACTTACGAATTTTAGGTCGCGGGTTCAAACCCAGCCAGGCGCATTACTTTGTGTAATTAATTTCACCACCACTGCTCTCAAAACGGTGAAGGAAAACATCGTGAGGAAACCAGCATGTCCTAGAATCAAAAATTCGAAGACATGTGACATTTCAACCCGCACTGGGCCCGCGTGCTGGATTACGGCTCATTCCCTCTCCTAGAGAGGAGGCCTGTGTCCCAGCAGTGGGAATATGAAAAGGTTGATTATGAACAATTGCATACGTCACAAGCCGAACGCTCAGGCCGATCGTGCCTCTCTATCGCTTGTTCCGCGCTCTCACTTGCACGCTCGGCTCAAGCGGAAAGTGACACTTTTTCGTGCGTGCAGCCGGCGTTCATCGATTTATTGTCACGTAAAAACAGCATTTTGAGTTAAGCACATGCCATACTACGCTTCTAAGTTTGAGAAATACTTACTCAATTTCAAATGATCTATTCTGTAACTAGCTTCTGCCCGCGACTTCGTCCGCGTGGAACAGTTACTTTACCCCCGATTTTGAAACTCTCAGCCCGATCGGTTTAAAATTGACAAAGTTTCATACAAACCTGCATCTCCTTTTTTATCCCTTTGGGGGTAGAATTAATCAAAATCCTTTCTTAGCGGATGCCTACGTCATAACATCTACCTGCATGCCAAATTTCAGCCCGATCCGTTCAGTGGTTTGGGCTGTGCGTTGATAGATCACTATGTCAGTCAGTCAGTCAGTCACTTTTGAGTTATATATATTTAGATTGCGTAACGCCAGAACAGACAAATGTACAGAATAACACTTGACCGTTCACACTCAACCGATGCTACGTTAGTGCGTCGAGTGTGAACGGTCAAGTGTTTTTCTATACATTTGTCTGTTCTGGCGTTACGCGACCGATAATACGCGACGCATGTTCCGTCAGATATGAACCTTCCCTTACACACGGTGATTCCTCCCAGCCTCGTTAGCCCGTTGGTCCCGGCATTTATTTGTAAACATTCGGCAGCAGTCACAACACGACAACGATACTATTACGCGGTTATCAAAGAAAATCAGTGGCGGCTTTAGGGGCTGAAGAGCAGGGCAACCACCCCGGGCCTCGCGCTGGCACCCCGCCTCGCACGACCACGTTCATACCTTAAATTTTAAACTTAGCATTAAAATAAAGTAATTTCATATCAAATTACAATCATCAACAGCCTGTTGCAGTCCACTGCTGGACATAGGCCTCTCCAATTGCACGCCACTTAGATCTATTTTCAAATTACAATAATTATTCGAAATTGAGGAATTCGGTGACAATAAATTGTTTCAGCTTTATAGTTTTTCAAATGGGTAATTTCGTAGTTCATCTTAACTACTAGCTGGCCGCCCAGGCTTTACACGGTTTTTTTTTAATTTTATTCTTTCATATAAACTTCGCCCTGACAACGTAAATAACAAACTAAACCGGTCATGCCGTTTATGAGTTTTACGGAGACTAACGAACAGTAAATGATTATTTATACTAATATTACGACTGACAGTCTTAGGAAAAACTATCTTCGGAAAATCTTAGGAATAACCCGGAAACGATCAAAAATACCTACTTTCGATTCATATTGAATTTAAAAATTAAAAAAAAAAGAGGGCCACGCAAACATCTACTATCCGGGCTCGCAACGGCAAAGGCCGCCCCTGAAGAAAATGTTCTTTGAGCTGATGTGTAAAAGCGTTGTCGCATCGCTTATGTCTGTGAGAGTCTTAACTAATGCGCTCTTTTACATAACATTCGTTACACAGGTGCAAGCAATAAACTACACGGAAGGAAATGCACAGATAATATAGTTCTGAGAAAAAATCACTATCTTAATACATAACAGCTAACTAAAGCATTTATGTAACATATATAATCAAGGCTCAATCATCATCTGCCTAGCCTTTTTCCAACTATATTGGGTTCGGCTCCCAGTCAAACCGGATTCGGCTGAATACCAGTATTTAACGTGGAGCGGCTGTCTACCAGACCTCCACAACCCATCAACCGGGTAACACATTACTTCTTGGCAAGACTGGATGTGTTGCTGGGGAGTTTGTTGCGCCACTTCTTCTTCCCAGCTAATACACTAGGAAGTAGTGACGGGTGGGCGTTTTGGGGGACTGTCTTTATGAAAAATTTGACGTTCAAGGAGGAATCTCAATATGTTAAGATGGTCACCCATCTACAGACCAACCTCGGCAAGCATTGCTTAAGCTCGAAGATCGATCCGAGCGACTCTTATTACTTAGCTATGAACTCCTTTTGTTACTTTACTCATCGAATATTGTCGCTGACTGTACAATTTTTATACAAATTTAGTCCTATACGGACAATGGCGGGTCTTATTAGTGACGGCCATAACATGTCTATCAGCTTTATCAACTTTATCAACTTAACATGGTCTCAAAGAACTTAAAAATAAACAGCCTGCAAGGGACGGACCAAGAGGGGGCTGAAATGGAGTGCCAGTAATGGTCCCATTGCAGCCTCCTCCAGAGACAAGTCGGCCGCTGTGCTATTGCGCAGTGGCTGATGCCTGGGGACGGTGAGCGTGGGTGGCTCGCCGTCCGATACCAGGCCGAGTCGACGACGCGTTGTGTTCCACGCGCGCCTTAAGGAGCCGTCACCATCGAGGACGGGGCCCCATAGGGTCGGTGCCTGCTAGGGTTGCGGAATTTGTTCGAAAGAGTCACCGCGGCCCTGGAACGCAAATGGCGCAAGAAGGATCACGGGTGGGTTTTAGTCAGTAAAAGTCTGACACTCCCTACCGCTCCGCCCAGGGAGGGAGGGGTCATTTGATGACTTCCCATCCAAAAAAAAAAAAGGGACGGGCCAAACTTAAAACGTCTATTGGGAGAAGCAGCGCGAATAACTAGCATTATCTCCAATCTTGTACAAAGCAATGTCACTGTTAATAACCTTCAGTTTGAGGAAAACTAAGCATCAATTAATTTAAACGAAGAAATCACGCAATAGAAGAATTCAATGTTTACTTAAGTATGTCTCATATATTAGAAACGGATTCTGTTTGTCTTATTTGAATTTTAAATGGTATCTAAGACTCCGGGTATATAAACAATGGTTCGCCGGTTTCCGAACGAATTAATGAACGGGGAAATTCAATTTGGCTGTTTGGCTTTGAAATTTTTAACCGACTTCCAATAAAGGAGGAGGTTCTCATTTCGACTGTATTATTTTTTTGTTTGTTACCTCATAACTTTGTACTGGGTGTACCGATTTTGATGATTCTTTTTTTACAATCGCAAGCTGGTGCTTTAAATTTAATTGAGATCTGACTACTAGTATTTGAGTTATCCCTGATAATGCGTGGCTTTGAAAACATTGATGATGTTCTCATTTCCTCTTTTCCATGTAAAAAAGAGAATCTTAGTATTTCAACGTGATCCCTTTCTAGTTTGGTGAAGATCTGATGAAGAACAGAGATGATAGGAAACGGAACTCTTCAATAAATAAAAGCAGTTCCTTCGGGATTCGTCGTCGGGTGTCGTGACGTCACATGTCTACTAACATACAAGTACATAGCTAAATACTTCTATGTTCAGTAAAGCATTGAAGTAAATTGACTGGTCGTGACGTGGACTCACGTTGGTAACTTATAATTGAACGACCCTTTAGACTCTGGCTAGACTGACGGGCTTGCGTGGGATCTTAGAGTGCCACGAAATATCATATGATACCGTCGTTTTAATTCGTTTTGATTAAAACCCACCCGTGATCCTTCTAGTGACCTTCCCGTTCCAGGCCCGTGGTGACTCTGTCGAACAAATTCCGTAACAAAGAGGCCACCCCTAGGTTGTAGCTATCAGCTATGTTTGTTAAATAATTTTATTTTAGTTTAGACTTAGATAAAGACCCGCCCCGCCTACGCACGTGCAAATTATAATAAACACTAGCAGAGTTCCGCGGTTTAACCCGCATAGTTCCCGTTCCCGTGGGAATCCGGGGAATAAAATATAGCCTATGTTAATCAGGGTGAATGTAGCTTTCTAACGGTGAAAGAATTTTTGAAATCGGTCATCTAGTTTTTGAGTTCATTCGTTACATACAAAAATACAAATCCTTCCTCTTTATAATGTTAGTATAGAAGTATAGATTACTTCCCCTTTTATCGTTATTTCTACATGTGAAAACCGTATTAAATCCGTGGTTTCCGTTGGATACCTTCCGGGAAAGAATCGCCCTGCCTTTCCCGGCGCCCGAGGCGTCTTCATCTGTTGCGGTGGCTGAGCGTGAGGTTTCCCTCTCTCACACGCGTTCCGCCTCCTCCTTCGCTAGCATTACTACTTCGCAGAAGGAGGTGACCGCTTCCCATTACTCCTCGCTCCGGACCGTAGTTGAATCAGGGCCGGACGCGAGAGGTCGATGCCGCCGATCGTCTCGATAAGGACACGGCGTTGCTCCGCCCAAGCAGGGTAGACCTATACCGTATGCTCCACCGTGTCCTCCGGGCGATCCACACAATGTTGACACCCGGACGTGTCCTCCCGCTGAATCCGAAACAGGTACCTCCCGACACAGCCGTGTCCGGTGAGCACCTGCGTCAGGCGGAAGGTGAGGACGCCGTGGCGTCTCTCCAACCACTCCTCAAAGAGGGGACAAGTCGTCGCAATGGTGGCATGCTCAGCCCAATCTAGGCTTGCAGTCGCTTACGAGTTTTCCAGATCAGCCATTGCAGTTCGCATAATAAGGGGTAAATGTTCTGCGGGGGCGATGAAGGGTAAAGGGGTAGAGTATTTGTTTCTCCCCGACTACCGTACATAATCAGCCTTTAAATGTTCCCACTGCTGGGACACAGGCCTCCTCTCTAGGAGAGGGAATGGGCCGTAATCCACCACGCTGGCCCAGTGCGGGTTGGTGAATGTCACATGTCTTCGAATGTTTGGTTCTAGGACATGCCGGTTTCCTCACGATGTTTTCCTTCACCGTTTTGAGAACAGTGGTGATGACATAAATTATACAAAGTAATGCGCCTGGCTGGGTTTGAACCCGCTACCTACAATTCGTAAGTCGGTGCCGTTACCACTCGGCCACCACTGCTCACCGACTACCGTAAGGACTGGCGAAGATCTACAAACAACAGTCTACTAATGACTAATGAAGAGTTATTAGTCATTATTTATAATAACAGCCAATTGCATAGGTTCATTGCAGCCAATCTGTTTCATGTTGCACAATAATCAGGCAGTTGACGCACTGTGTGAATTAGCTGCTACGTTTGTTTTAATTTGATGATCCTTTACCACCTTTTTTTTGGATGGGAAATCATCAAATTACTTCTCCCGCTCTGGGCGGAGCGGAAGGGAACTCGATGTTCGAAAAACGAAGAAACAACCAAAAACACCGAGTTATATTAAAGTTATTTTACACTTTTTGGTTTGTTTGTGTAGAAGTCAGTTGTATTTTTTGTAAAAAGTTTTTTTTTTTTCAAAAACAGCTTGTCAAACCGCGGCTGCTAAAGTACCCAGTGCGTGCCCCGGTTTTGATTAATTGTCCGTTAAGGAAAGCATAGTCGTACCATAGCCATCTAATGTGGCGTGGACTTGTAGTCATCCGACACGCTACGTTGAAGATGGCGACACACATTATAATTTGCTGTATAGCTACGTGGCGTGTACTAGCGTGCGTCAGTTAGTATGTCTAGGTCGATTCGATGGTGAAGCTTAAGGACCAGCTCGCATAATCTATCTAAATATATATAACTCAAAAGTGATTGACTGACTGATATAGTGATCTATCAACGCACAGCCCAAACCACTGAACGGATCGGGCTGAAATTTGGCATGCAGGTAGATGTTATGACGTAGGTATCCGCTAAGAGGATTTTGATTAATTCTACCCCCAAGGGGATAAAATAAGGGATGAAAGTGTGTATGAAACTTTGTCAATTTTAAACCGATCGGGCTGAGAGTTTCAAAATCGGGGGTAAAGTAACTATTCCACGCGGACGAAGTCGCGGACAGAAGCTAGTCTATATATATACACTAGCAGCACCTCGCGTTTCACCCGCGAAGGTCCCGTTCCCGTGGGAATACGGGGATAAAATATAGCCTATGTTACTCAGGATGAATGTAGCTTTCTACTGGTGAAAGAATTTTTGGAATCGGTCCAGTAGTTTTCGAGTTTATTCGTTACATACAAAATACAAATCTTTCCTCTTTATAATATTAATATATATGTATAGATATACATAAAATTGGAGTGTCTGTTTGTAATATTGAAATAATCGCTTTTTGCTACATGCATATATGAAAATATACGGTACATACACCAAACATATACGAAAACTGGGCAGTTCTGGAAATATTACATACATACGGGTCGAATTGATAACCTCCTTTTTTGAAGTCGGTTAAAAATAACATTTTGTACAATTTTTGTCGTCTGTCTGTCTGTTTATTTGTTCCGGCTAATCTCTGAAATGGCTGGACCGATTTCGACGGAACTTTTATTGGCAGCTAGCTGATGTGATAAGGAGTAATTTAGGCTAGTTTTATTTTAGAAAAATAAAGTAATATTGCACTACGTAACTCTGTCGGTCAGTTTCTTAACGTTTCAAGTTTTAAATGGCGTTGGCTTGTAGCCAAAAAACTCCGTTTTCCATTCATATGTATTAGTTAAGATTCTTATGGAAGTATTTCATATGTATATGTACCTAGGCCTTTATTTATGGATGGGGAATCAAATAATTTTTCCATTTTAGGCGGAGACAAAGGGAAGGGAATGTCAAACTCTTACTGACTAAAACCCACCCGTGTTTCTCCTAAAGCCCGCCGCGTTCCCGCCCCAGTATCGGTATTTCGATGTAATGGCAAAATTGATCCGACTCGTCACGGCCCGAGTCCGCGTTTTCACATTCCGCGAATTTCCTTCGATTTCTTTCTGTGACATTGTCGGGCGTGACAATGGATCCGTATCAATTATTTCCATAGACATGGGAGAATGAACTGAGCGATACAGTCACAAAATTGAATAATAGAGTCAGTGCCTGCGAGGGCTGCGGAATTTGTTCGAAAGAGTCACCGCGGCCCTGGAACGCAAAAGGCACAAGAAAGATCACGGGTCGGGTGGGTTTTAGTCAGTAAGAGTCTGACACTCCATTCCGCTATGGCCAGAGCGGGAGATTGATGATTTCATTTGATGATTTCCCATCCAGAAAAAAAAGGTATTCACAGCTGTTACTGAATTTGTTCGAAAGAGTCACCGCGGCCCTGGAACGCAAACGCAAACGTTTCCAGAGAAAAAATAAATCGGATTGGTTTTTGCCGTGAGAGCACACTTGAAGCTCACTTGTGTGTTATCACGGTGAGATTGTCGCCGAAAAACACTATCGATTATCGTATCGATGCAGTTGTCACTGTAAACTTGAAGACTCCGTAATATTTAAATAAATCTTTATTAGATTAAGTACTAACAATAATTACCTAGTTTAAAATCAATTTTTCGATGTATTATGAAACAATAGTTTCGTATAGAATAAATTCCATCCAAATTCAATGGTTTCCAATGTATCTTATTAAGAACAATTTGTTCACAATTACACGCAATATTTTACAATCTTTCGGCGTTTGCAATTTTCTGATGACATTCCGGTTACACGCAATAATTTTTAATCGGTTGCCGCATGTTTTCTTTCAGTAAATTGCCAGTTATAGGGATTGGGAACTTTAAGTGTAAAAATTCAATTCAACGTGGCAATGCCGCCAGTCTCTTGGGCACATTACCAGCTGACAGCGTTGAAGACGAATTGTTTTGATGCTATATTATAGTTTTTTGTAGTTTAGTTTATATGTTAGTTTTATTTATCAGTAATAAAAGAAAATAAACTTAAAATATGAAATTACACAATGTTGAATTAAAATAATAATTAATCATACAAAAAACACGATTTAAACAATGCTCACACACACATATGTTGCAGGTTTTTCATAAAATTGTTTTATTTTTAATACTTGAATGACCCCATAAATAAAATAAAAGACAAGATTCATTCACTTCACGGCCAGCTACAAATCGCTCAGTCCATTCCTCGTTTTATGGGTATTTCTGTATTTCATTGCCATTGGCATGAAATGTCGCTTTTTCTTGGTTGCTTAGCAACGCTCTACCTCAACGGTCGGCCAGTCACCTCTGGACTTTAGTTTTCACTTGTTTTAGGTACGAAGCTGACAGGTGCCCGAATCTTATAGTGGAGGCCTAGAAGATGGGGGAAGGAATTCTGAGTGTAGTAAAGTCAGTGTCTTGGCTGCGATGCGTAAGCTTCCTGAAAATACGCGAATAGGGGGGGGGGGGGGGGGTTTCCTGAGTAAAAAAAAATGATTCTAATTAGTCCGTCAGTTAGGTTATCGAAAAATATTGGACACGTATTTTTTAATATATAAAAAATGACGAAGATATAAAGCATCAAAGATCAGGAGTGAGGGCTTGTGACGTCACGCCGTGGTTAAAATTGTAGTACGTAGTGACGTCACACGAGTATTCAACGCACTGTATCGTCTTTGTTTTTTGTTTACGTAAAAAAAGAAAAAATACGTATCTAATAGTTTTTGGAAATCTATCTGACGGATTAATTAGATTTTTTTAGTCAACTACCCTAAGGTTTCTGTCATCTATAAAGAAGAAATGATCATCAGATGTGTCTGAAGCGACATACGCTTTATCAAATATTACCGGCGTAGTTCCCTTTCCCGTGGGAATACGGGAATAAAATATAGCCTATGTTACTCAGGGTGAATGTAGCTTTCTAACGCTGAAAGATTTTTTGAAATCGGTCCAGTACTTTTTGAGTTTATTCGTTACATACAAAAATACAAATCATTCCTCTTTATAATATTAGTATAGACTAGCAGCGCCCCGTGGTTTCACCCGCGTATTTCCCGTTCCCGTGGGAATATGGGGATAAAATATATGCCCATGTCACCCGGGGATAGTGTAGCTTCCCAACAGTGAAAGAATTTTTCAAATCGGTCAAGTAGTTTCGGAGTCTATTCATTACATACAAACATACAAATCTTTCCTCTTTTTAATTTAATATTATGTTAAAAAAAAGCAAGGAAGCAGTAAAAAGATAATTGCAAGATACACGAACGCAGTTCGTAAGGTAAACGGGTATGTAACGGTGCGCAAACGCAGCGCGGTGTTAATGACCTTCCAAATGTCATTCGTACGAGTATACCCGAATTGGGTACAGGTGGTGACAGAAATGTTTTGACGTTTGACAATTTTATACAACCAGCAAGTCTGCTCTGTTAAAATGTCACCGTTAAAACTTATGTGAAACTGATATGGCAATTGGGTATTTTACTACAAATAAAAATCATGATACTATATTGCCCGTCTGTTCGATTTTCAAAAAATATTGGACACGTATTCTTTGCCATTACAAATCGTAAAAAAATAAGTAAAGATAAAGCGCATCAAAGTTGTAAAGTGGGGGCTAGTGACGTCACGATGCTAGTAAAAATAAACACATCAAAAGTATCTAGGGATCAACATATATTTTTGCAATAACTTTCCTCCTGATTGATATTAATTAAAATTTTCTTTAAGGATTCATCAAATAAAGTGTTTTCGTTTGTCACAGTAACGATAAACCAAGTCACCTTTGCATTAATAAAGAAATTTGCCATTTTCCTAATAAAGGGATTTTTGACATTTGAACCACTAACATTAAAGTTCGAAAAAAAGACTGAAATAACAGTTTTCTTTAAAATTTTATTGGGTAACTTAAACAATTAATAATCCGTGTTTCTACCGCGAACACTAACAACACAAGAACATCGGTTTGGCATACTCAAAATGAGTTCATCCAAATCACGCTGTGGAATGGCCGCCCATGTTCGTTGCAACAACAAAAAAAGGTCTTCTTGCGACTGGATACCCTCCATATTCGGCAGAGCTCTTCTCTGTAGCATATCCCATGCATGCTCAATCGGGTTCAAGTCTGGCGACTGAGCAGGCCAGGGCAGGACATTGATGTTAGCTGCGGCGAGAGTCTGTCTTACAACTCTTGCGGTGTGCGGTCGTGCATTATCATGCATTAACTGAAATAAGGGACCGATTTGCACTTGTAGAGGAACGATGACGTCTGATACAATCGTCTCAGCATAAATTTGAGCGTTGAGGTTGCCTCTGATCCAAATCAACTCAGTTCTTCCGCCGATCCAAATACCCGCCCATACTATGATGGTTCCACCACTATAAGGATGGACTTCCTGGCAGGATTTTAATCGCTGTTGGCGTCCAGGGGTTCTCCAGTGTCGTATACGTCTTGTATCCGGTCTCATACCAAAACGAGACTCATCAGAAAAGCACACGAAACGCCATTGTTCTTCTGCCCAATTTCTGTGTTCAAGAGCCCATTGATATCGAATCCTACGATTGTGCATTGCTATAGGTGGTACCCGTAGCGGTCTTCGGGAATGAAGGTTCACTTCATGCAAGCGGTTTCTGACTGTTTGGTCGCTAATTAAGTTCCCTGAAGAGTGATGAAGCCTCACGGCTAACATCATGGCGGTTATTGTTGGAGCTCTTCGAGTTAAGATTTGAATGTATCGGTCTTGTCTCCGTGTGGTGCAGCGATACCGTCCTCCATGGCGCTCAGCCAAGGTAAGCGAAGAGCTCTGCCGAATATGGAGGGTATCCAGTCGCAAGAAGACCTTTTTTTGTTGTTGCAACGAACATGGGCGGCCATTCCACAGCGTGATTTGGATGAACTCATTTTGAGTATGCCAAACCGATGTTCTTGTGTTGTTAGTGTTCGCGGTAGAAACACGGATTATTAATTGTTTAAGTTACCCAATAAAATTTTAAAGAAAACTGTTATTTCAGTCTTTTTTTCGAACTTTAATGTTAGTGGTTCAAATGTCAAAAATCCCTTTATTAGGAAAATGGCAAATTTCTTTATTAATGCAAAGGTGACTTGGTTTATCGTTACTGTGACAAACGAAAACACTTTATTTGATGAATCCTTAAAGAAAATTTTAATTAATATCAATCAGGAGGAAAGTTATTGCAAAAATATATGTTGATCCCTAGATACTTTTGATGTGTTTAGTAGCACGTAGTGACGTCACGCAAACATTCAAGTCAGTAAGAGTCTGACACTCCCATCCGCTCCGCACAGAGCGAAAGTCATTAAGTTGATTTCCCATACGTAAAAAAAGAGCCAGCGACTTTGTTGTATACTATTTAGAGATAAATAAATTGAATTTGTTTTAATAGAAATTGCAAATAGGAAAGTAATATATGCAAAAGTTCAATAATTCTATCCTTTACATGATCCCAGAATTGCGGGTTTTTTTATAATAAAAAAGCGCTTTCCATTATAGTCAACATCTTAACTTCAGGCAAATATCCATATAATTATATCTATACTAATATTATAAAGCTGAAGAGTTTGTTTGTTTGTTTGAACGCGCTAATCTCAGGAACTACTGGTTCGAATTGAAAAATTCTTTTTGGGTTGAATAGACCATTTATCGAGGAAGGCTTTAGGCTATATATCATCACGCTTAAGTCAATAGGAGCGGAGCAGAGATAAAGAATGTTTTAAAATCGGGGATTCCACGGGGACGAAGTCGCGGGCAGCAGCTAGTCTCTAATAAAAGAGGAGCTCGTAACTAAGTAGTAACAGCCGCACGGGTCGATCTTCAAGGTTAAGCAACGCTTGCCAAGGTTGGTCTGTGGATGGGTGAGCATCCTAACAAATGTGTGTGGTACTTTCCTCAAAAGACCACTTCAGACACCAACCTACATGGTTCTCATATGATTTGACCAGTACAACTGTATGGACTTCAAAAGAGACCTTGACCTCTGAGTTTGTTTCGGTGTTTCTTCTCAGGATAGTTTTTATAACGGCCAAAAAGATTGACGCGTAAAAGTGTTTTTACAACCTACTTACAAAAAAAAAAAAAAACAATTATCATTAATATACCGAGATTCCTTCGAGCATCGGAAAGCACGCTAAGCCATTGGTCCCGGCTGTCATTCGTAGATCTTTGGCAGTCGTTACGGATTGTCAGAAACCAGTAAATCTGACTCCAGTCTTGCCAAGAAGTACCGTGTTACCTAGTTAATGGGCTGGGGAGGTCTGGTAGGCAGCCACTCCACGTAAAGATCTGGTATTTAGCTTAATCCGATTTTATTGGAAACCAACCACAATATAGTTGGGAAAACGCTAGGTAAATGATGAAATCCGATCTATAATTGTTACAATAGGAAAACCATAGAATTACAGAACAACTTAATTAGTGTCTTTTCAATTCAATCAAATATTTTCCTATTGCTAATTGTTCAATCACCTACACAATAGCAAATTATAAGTTACATATTTTCCTGCCATTGTTATTGAAATGTCATAAATTAAACCATAAACAACCACTTTGTTTTTTTTATTATTCAACACGTGTGGTCTCTGGTTTTCCCGATTAGTAAAATAGGTAATTAATTATAGCATTTACATGTAATCATGTTTACGCGTGAGGAATAAAGTTTTCCTTCCTTCTGCTCGGGTTGCGGAATTTGTTCGAGAGTCACCGCGGCCCTGGAACGCGGCGGGCGTTAGGAGCGGCGTTAGTTAAGAAAAAAATATGCGTAATAGGGTAGTTAACTAAAAATATCTGATTAGTCCGTCAGATAGATTTCCAAAAAATATTGGAGACGTATTTTTTCTTTTTTCACATAAACAAAAAATGAAGACGATACAGTGCGTTGAAAACTCGTGTGACGTCACTACTCGCTACAATTTTTACCGGGCCGTGACGTCACACGCTCCCTCCTGATCTTTGATGCTTTCGATCTTAGTCAGTTTTTATAGATTTGATAAAGGAAAAAATAGGTGTCAACTATTTTTCTATAATCTAACTGACGGACTAAACATAATCATTTTTTTTTTACTCAGGCAACATCTCTATTATGTTATGTGAAAACATTAGTAGGATAAACAAAAGTTTGCCATGTTATACATGTATACATATGTATCTTAATTTCGTATGCTAATGGATTGGGAACCTTATTAATTCATAAAATATTAAAATACTACGAAACTTATGTAAAAATCCAAATAAGCACGTCTTAAACATTCTTGAGGATAATAATCTTGAACCTAATTGATTTTGTCCATGACCGTACATCGTTAGGAAAACACAAACCAGTTACACAGCCTCCGCACACAATGATAATACCATATTTGTACAAAATCTTTAAATGCACACGCTACGCAGTGACATTATATGCATATATTAAAAAAAAAAAAATTTGAAGATACATATGTACAGTAATGCAGGGCCCTAAGTCTGCTATTTTTATAAATTGGTCATTCCAACACGATCCCATTGTCATTTTGCTAAAAGTTCGTAATCTGCTAAATTCATAATGGTCGATCATTGGTCTGCCAGTCGTCACGTAATACTTTTTGATAACCGAGCTAGTAAAAAGAATGACTGCACAATGACATTTTAATGGAAGTTCACTTATCAAAGGAACTGTCAAAATTTTAGCAGATTATTGCTACGTCTGTCATTCATTTGTCATTATGTACGACATTACCATTCTATGCCATTTTTTACAATGGAGTGTCAGTGGTTGACCATTGGAAAGTCATAATGATGCTTTTATGTTAGTAGATTACCAAACTTGTCAAAATCGACCATTATGGGATCAATGATAGACCATTTTGACACTATTGTAATAGCAGACTTGGGGCCCTGAGGTCACACTGAAGGAGCGCTGTAGTGGTGGGCGAATAGTGAACTAAATTGTTTTTTTTTTTAACCGACTTCTAAAAGAGGAGGAGGTTCTCAATTCGGATGTTTGTATGTTTTTTTTTTATTTTTTTTTTATTGTTTGTTCGCGCATAACTCCGTCGCTTGTCAACCGATTTGAAAAATTCTTTTTTTGTTGGAAAGGGTATACTTCCCAAATGGTCCCATGAAAAATCAACAAAAATCTAAAAAAAATATGTACATTTTCTACATTGATGACCTCTTAGTTTACTCTGCGAAGGAGCAGTACGTTTTTTTTACACCAATGTGATTGGTTCGTTTAGGTGGGGGAGGGGAGGGGGTGTATGTACCACTAAAAAGTGAAAAATAAAAAAAACTTTTTACAAAAAATAAAACCGACTTCTAAACAAAAAAAAACAAGAAGTATAAAATAACTTTAATTTCGGAAGTCGGTGTGTTCAACAACAAAAAAGCAACCAAAAACACCGAGTTCCGAAATTAAAGTTATTTTATACTTTTTGGTTTTTTTTGTTTAGAAGTCGGTTTTATTTTTTGTAAAAAGTTTTTTTTTTACAATGGATAGGCACGCGTTTGACAACTATCTCACTCACCTGATTGTATGCTATGATGTGGTCGAAGATGAAACACGCTTATCTATTCAAATAAAAATGGTATTTTTCTTACTTACAATTACAATGCTCTGGTTAGATATTAGAATATTAAATTATGCTATGTTCGTTTAGCTTTTTTGTTAAATTTGTGTTTTTTTTACTGATAGGAAATCATCAAATGATTTCTCCTGCTCTGGGCGCAGCGGAAGGGAGTGTCAGACTCTTACTGACTAAAACCCACCCGTGTTCCTCCTAATGCCCGCCGCATTTTAGGACTGGAGTGACTCTTTCGAACAAATTCCGCAACAATGTTTGTGTGTATATTGTATATTAACTATTATATATAAATATTATTCTATTTAGAATCCTACATAAAATTAACCTATTGCAACGTTGTATATCTACATCTAATAAGGAATTCAATTAAAAATGATGAAATTAACTAAGTATCATGCGAGAGGATTTGTACCCATTTAAAAATCTTAGTGGTTTCTTTTGTGACTTAATTTAAAAAAGAAGGATTTTGACAGAGAACTAAGTGATGCTATCAGGGATTTTTAAACCCACGGAACCCTAAAAACGTGAATGCCGTTTTAAGAAAACAGGACGTAATTTACAAATACTAAGTAACCGATGTCGAACATTAACAAAAACGACTTAAGGTCTGAAATCGGTTACTTCGTTTTGTGTCGATACGTTCTTTTTTTTCTTATAACGGCAGATGACAGCATCAACTAGGTAGCAAGTTAAAAACCGTCATTTTCGTTACCGCAGCCGCGAGCAAAAGCTAGTTAAAACATAATTTGTTGACATTTACCTTTGCAAGAAGCACTACCATTATTGTGATATAATCAACATTATTTATGCCTTATTTGATGTACTTGTCGATCGTTGAGAAGTATTGTACAGGATCTGGCCTTTATTTTATACAGCGTGTAAAACAATAAATGCAAAACATGAAAATTGCAATGATATACAAAAAACTTTTACTATTGTACCAACCCTTTTTTTGTAGTTAGGAAATCATCAAATGACTTCTCCCGCTATGTGGCGGAGAGTCACTCTAACGAACAAAAACCCAACATCCTTTATAGATGACCACGCACTTCTGGAACACCCTGTATACGTCACCGGAAAATTGCAAACATCGTTTGATTGTAAAATATCACGTGACATTGTAAACTATTTTTTTCTTAACAAGACACAGAAACCTATACATAGAAACTATTGAAAATGGATGAGATTTTCTCTATGTATACAAAACTATTTCTCATTTTCATTATGTATTTCATGTATCAAGAAATTATAATCTAATAAAGTCTGATTACAATCTTACAGATTCCGCAAATTTCAAATAACATTTATACACCTCTGCACTTTGAGAAATACAAGCGAGATATAATGTTATATTTGAAAACGACGTCATTATTTTAATCTCGACATTATATAGCGAGAGTATATAGTTTACCCTTAGCTTAAAAGTTGAATGACCTTTTTAGCGATTGCAAAGGTCATTCACCTTTTTGTTGTTTTTTTTTGTACCTCTTGCCCCGGGTTACTTGTTTTTAATAATTTTTTTTACATACGTACGTATATTTATGTACGTGTATAATAAATTGTTACTTTGCTCGCATACATTTCAGAAAAGAATAAGAAAAAACACTACTCTTTTGCCCTCATCCCAACATGTATTTTTCTATCATAATCATAATCATAATCAGCCTTTTTAACGTTCCCACTGCTGGGACACAGGCCTCCTCTCTAGGAGAGGGAATGGGCCGTAATCCACCACGCTGGCCCAGTGCGGGTTGGTGAATGTCACATGTCTTCGAATTTTTGGTTCTAGGACATGCCGGTTTCCTCACGATGTTTTCCTTCACCGTTTTGAGAGCAGTGGTGAAGAAATGAATTACACAAAGTAATGCGCCTGGCTGGGTTTGAACCCGCGACCTACGATTCGTAAGTCGGAGCCGTTACCACTCGGCCACCACTGCTCCCCATTTTTCTATATCTATACTAATATTATAAAGAGGAAATGTTTGTATTTTTGTATGTAACGAATAAACTCAAAAACTACTGGACCGATTTCAAAAATTCTTTCACCATTAGAAAGCTACATTCACCCTGACTAACATAGGCTATTTTATACCCATATTCCCACGGGAACGGGAACTATGCGGGTAAAACCGCGGGGCGCTGCTAGTCTTCCATATATTAGTGACCATCTTAGTAACGATCCCATTTTTAATAAGTGTCTCGAACTAACGTTATTTAACGAAAAAATATCTAATTACTTAATCCGTCAGATAGATTTCCATACAAACATTGGACACGTATTTTTTCTTTAAGCGGTATCCAGACATATACATAATTATATATGTATATATTACTAGCGTCCCGCGGTTTCACCAACGTAGTTCCCGTTTCCGTGGAAAAAGGGGGATAAAATACAGCCTATGTCACCCGGGGATAGTGTAGCTTCCCAACAGTGAAAGAATTATTCAAATCGGTTCAGTAGTTTCGGAGCCTATTCAATACAAACACAAAATCAAATCTTTCCTCTTTATAATTTTAGTAAAGATTATATTATATAATAATTTACTATATTATTCATGAATTTAGCATGAATAAATAGATATAGCTATGTTACGATGCCTAAGTGTTTTCACAGACCAATCAAATGAATTATTCAACTGTTTAATGTCAAAAGCCAAAACTATTAATCTAAAGTAAAACGTGACGTCTGCATGACTAATAAATACATTGTTACGAAAACATACGAATATATTATAACACACGCTAAATGAGATAGTCGTTAATTTAGTTCTTAAAGGCAGACGCCCACTGACTCGTAACACGGTAATTCTTAACTGTCTATTTATTGCAGTTTTGAAAATTTAAAAAACAAACAAAAATGTGATCATAAAAAAATTGTCCGCAACGCCGTCAGCTGTTAACGTGTCCAAGTGTCTGGCGGTATTGCCACGTTGTATGGCAATGCTTAGCCTCTGGCGAAAGTAACAGTGCAGAGCTGCTTAGATGAAATCAGAAAGAAATTAAGAAAGAATGAATAGAAAATAATCCCACCAAAACGCAACTCAAAGGAAGCCAAGTTGATATGCCTGATAATGGCTTCGCCGACAAAAGTACTGTCTACAATCACGTTCTTTTAAAGTTTCTTAAATAGCTCGTCATTCACAAATTTCTTCACCCGTGTTCCTCCTAGGCCAGGGCCGCGGTGACTCTTTCGAACAAATTTCACAACCCTAGCAGGCACTGACCCTACGGGGCCCCGTCTTCTTTGCCGACAAGAGGTGCCACCGTCTGGTTGTTATCGGACGGCGAGCCACCCATCGCTCGCCATCCGCAGGCCCGCTCCTGTTATGACCGGGAATCTCCCGGGACCTGGGGCGTACTAAGCTTCAAGCCCCTCCGAGATACATAACTTTCTTAATAGACATATTCAAGACGACTGCATTAATAGCATCCGGCAAATCTTGAAAACTGCCCCGAGCAACTCTCAACCTTACTTATTAAGTTATCAGCTGACCTGAGCAGTGATGGCCGAGTGGTAACGGCCCCGACTTACGAGTAGTGAGCCGCGGGTTCAAACCCAGTCAGGCGCATTACTTTGTGTAATTAATTTCGTCACCACTGCTCTCAAAACGGTGAAGAAAAACATCGTAAGGAAACCGGCATGTCTGAGAACCAAAAATTCGAAGGCATGTGATATTCACCAACCCGCACTGGGCCCGCGTGGTGGTAAGCGGCCCATTTCCCACTCCTAGAGAGGAGGCCTTTGTCCTAGCAGTGGGAACATTAAAAGGCTGATTATGTTTATGTTATGACCTGATTCAAGGCCGCTAAAGGATCTGTACATAACCAGTGGCATTGCAGATTCCATCACAAAAAGCTACCAAAATGGGACTGTTTCCTGTGGAACTATACGAAGTAAGATTCTATTAGCGATGACAATTATCGGAATGCCAACATATAGGGAAATGATCACGTGGCATTTTGACATCGTTGTTCAATCTATACTAAGTAATATTATAAAGAGTTTGTTTGTTCGGTTGGTTGAACGTGCTCATTTCAAGAACTGCTGATTCGAATTTAACGATTCTTTTAGTGTTGGATATCCCATTCATTGAGGAAGGATATCCTTACTAATATTATAAATGTGAAAGCGTGGATGTTTGTTACGCTTTCACGCAAAAACTACTTGACGAATCATCATGAAACTTTGTACACATATTCTGGGAGGTACTAGAAGTAACATAGGATACTTTTTATCCCGGGATTATGTTCCCTTGGGATAATTTCCGACATTCACGCGGGCGAAGCTAAGGGCAGCAGCTAGTAGGCTATATAACATTACGCTACACCCAAAAAAAAGCGGAGCATCAATGAAAAATGTTCTCTCTTATGTGACGCAGACAAAGTTGCGCGGGTCAGCTAGTCTAAATATATATAACTCAAAAGTGACTGACTGACTGACATAGTGATCTATCAACGCACAGCCCAAACCACTGAACGGATCGGGCTGAAATTTGGCATGCAGGTAGATGTTATGACGTAGGCATACGCTAAGAAAGGATTTTTGAAAATTCGTCCCCTAAGGGCGTGAAAAAGGGGTTAACATTTTGTATGGAACTCCACGCGAACGAAGTCGCGGGCATAAGCTAGTCTCATATATTTTTGACATTCTGGCAATCGCCTTTATATCACTACTTCTGAAACAATTACACTTGTAAAGAGCCTCTGGTAAACGAGAATTTCTCTATCACTAAACGAGCATTATTCATTTAAGGATACACATCAGTGGCGACCAACCCGTAAGAAGCTGTCAAAACATGTAAAATTACAAAATGTCTTATTTTGTCGTGTAACGAGACTAATTTGTGTCGAACTAACCTTCATGCTACATAATTTGTTATTCAAATAGCAGCGCTAATGGTTGTTACAGTTTTTAAAACAATGTATGGTTTGCGACGTTTAAAATGTAACTTCTGTTTTAATACTTTTTCGTGAGTTGAAATCATGGTCGACGTTTGCCTAGAAGTAATAAAACGGTGAAGGAAAACATCGTGAGGAAACCGGCATGTCCTAGACCCAAAAATTCGAAGACATGTGACATTCACCAACCCGCACTGGGCCCACGTGCTACGGCCCATTCCCTCTCCTAGAGAGGAGGCCTGAGTCCCAGCAGTGGGAACGTTAAAAAGGCTGATTATATAAAGACCCAATGTTGTAGCTATCAGGAAACAAACTACGGCAGGAAGTACCGTTAAGTGTTCGCACAATGAAAATTTTCCCAAAACATTTTATGGATGGGATGTCCACTAAATAACAATCGCCGCACCTCTTGATACGTGATATTGAAACAGGCTTTTCGGAATTAAACTGTGCCATTCCAATGCACAATCAACGAATTTCTGTATTCGTTACAAATTATTTTTAACCCCCGACGCAAAAAGAGGGTTAGGTGTTATAGTAAGATTAACGGCCGAAACCAATAACCGATCTATCGCATACTGGAGATAGAAAAACAAATGAAACAACAGAAAACCTATATGATTTTTCTGTTATTTCATTTGTTTTTCTATCTCCAGTATGTGATAGATCGGTTATTGGGTTCGGCCGTTAATGAACATGAATTGTATTGACATATATTTGGTAATGAAGTTTATTGACATTTACTTGATGAGATTTTATTGACATTTACATATTTCTTAGAATACAATTTATTATTTTAATTATCTTCAGTTAGATTATAATAATTTTTTTTTCCTGAGTTTATAATGTAGATTTTGATTTTGACACTGTTCAACACAAATGTAATTTTGTTGAAGAATGAAATAAATTAAATATAATTTTGACGTGTCTGTCTATGTCTGTTTTTCTGTCTGTCTGTGGCTCTGTAGCTCGCGAACGGATATACGTCGAGTTGGGGGCCCGCGCTGCTTAGTTAGGTAATAGCCTATTTGTAATTAAATTGTTAGGTTTGGAGCGGTCCCCTACGCGACGTATTTTTAACCGACTTCTAAAAAAGGAGGAGGTTCTCAATTCGGATGTTTGTATGCTTTTTTTTTTATTGTTTGTTCGCGCATAACTCCGTCGCTTGCCAACCGATTTGAAAAATTCTTTTTTTGTTGGGAAGTATACCCTATACTTCCCAAATGGTCCCATGAAAATTTTATCGAAATCGAACAAGCGGTTTTTGAAAAATCAACAAAAATCTAAAGAAATGTCTACATTGACGACCTTTTAGTTTGCTCTGCATTGGAGCAATGCGTTTTTTTACACTAATGCAATTGGTTCGTTTAGGTGGGGGAAGGGGAGGGGGTTTAGGTACCACTAAAAAGTGAAAAATAAAAAACTTTTTACAAAAAAAATACAACCGACTTTTCCACAAACAATCAAAAAAGTACAAAATAACTTTAATTGGAAGTCGGTGTTCAAAAAATGAAAAAGGAACCACAAACACCGAGTTCCGAAATTAAAGTTATTTTGTACTTTTTTGTTTTTTTGTGGAAAAGTCGGTTGTATTTTTTTGTAAAAAGTTTTTTTTTAGAATTATTAATACGTACTTAGGTACTTTAAGATTGTTTTTTTTTTAACTTTTTAAAGGGAACTTAGGCTTTTGTGTCGGGGGTTTATTTAATTTTTATAATTTACGTTACGTTTGAATTTAACCAATCAAAATATTAATAAACGCATGTCTGCAGCAGATATAACAGACTCCAGTCGATGGGGAGCGAATTAAGACTCACTTATTACTATAACAGTTTATTGTTCAGGAAAACAGTTTTAGCACAAACAACAGTCTTGAAAGACTCACTTATTAGCTAGATTTTAATTTGTTACCGCTCGAACATGTCACAGCCGTTCGTCAAGCACCTAAGCGCGCTCTAGCGGATGGCATACAGAAGACGCTATCGGGCTGCCACGCTATAGAAATATTTTATAAACGAAACTTAATATCTCACAGGCACAGTAGTACTAACAGACTGACGACACGGTTGGCGCAGTGGTTGAGCGTTCGGCTGCTGCACTGCTTGTCGCGGGTTCAATCCCCGCACGGAACAATTAATGTTTGTATGGCCTACAGATGAACGCACCCACGATACCTACAGGAGAAAATCCTAGTGTGGGGCAAAGTTAAAAAAAAGATACCAATCACACTTCGTAATGAGACCCACGGAATTAAGACACACAACAACACTACACATCCTTTTTTTTTTCTTTATTATTATTATTTACTAGCTTCTGTCCGCGACTTCGTCCCCGTGGAATCCCCGATTTTAAAACATTATTTATCGCTGCTCCGCTCCTATTGGCTTAAGCGTGATGATATATAGCCTATAGCCTTCCTCGATAAATGGGCTATCTAACACTGAAAGTTTTTTTCAAATCGGACCAGTAGTTCCTGAGATTAGCGCGTTCAAACAAACAAACAAACTCTTCAGCTTTATAATATTAGTATAGATTAAAGATACAAGTTTTCCATGACCATGGGTTTGCCCTCTACAGCCTAGAATTTATACATCAATGTTGAATACTAAATCGTAGGAATTTTGCAATAATAACCATGAAAATGCATGAAACAAAGTCGCATCTTGCAAAATCGAAAACCTAAGAAGTTGATGTAAACATAGCCTTACAAAGAAGCGAATCTGTCAAACAAACTGTCAGTGTCAATCAATTCGTACTTTGTAAAGCAAATAATAATTCATGGACAAATTATATCAGCGGCCAGGTTTTGCTCTATTATACTAATATTGTAAAGAGGAAAGATTTGTATTTTTGTATGTAACGAATAAACTCAAATCTACTGGACCGATTTCAAAAATTATTTCACCATTAAAAAGCTACATTCACCCTGAGTAACATAGGCTATATTTTATCCCCATATTCCCACGGGAACGGGAACTACGCGTGTAAAACCGCGGGGCGCTGCTAGTTTCTAAATAAATCTAATTTAATCTAAAGCAATGTCAATAAACTGTTACAGAAAAGAGATCTAGCTTTCAAAATCGTTAACATAAATTAAGGATGATCGATTTGAATGTAATCAATATTGAATACGAGAGATTTTTATCGATAAATCATGTTTATTTATATCCTTGCGCAAGTCGTCGGCTTGTTAGCATATGTATGTATGCGAATTCTTAATTATAATTTGTACGTTTTTTAACTATATATTTCGACAGAGATGATAGTTTTTATTACAATTTATTAGATGCCATAATCTTGCAAACGAACTCAACTTTCGCAACTATCAAATTTATTTAAGTAAATCCTCATGACAATCCACAAGTTTTGCCGTTTGTCACATAACCAGTAAGTGGTCCAATAGCACTGGCTGGTTTCATAATCAGCCTTTTAATGTTCCCACTGCTGGGACACAGGCCTGGGCAATGGGCTTTGGCCCATTCCCTCCACCACGCGGGCCCAGTGCGGGTTGGTGAATGTCACATATCTTCGAATTTTTGGTTCTAGGACATGCCGGTTTCCTCACGATGTTTTCCTTCACCGTTTTGAGAGCAGTGGTGATGAAATTAATTACACAAAGTAATGGGCCTGGTTGGATTTGAACCCGCGACCTATTACTTAAGTCGGGGCCGTTACCATTTGACCACTACTGCCTGGCTGGCTGGCTGGTTAATCAGAATTATATTTTCGTCTAGTTCTTGCTGTTTCTGGAATAAGGAAGCAATTGATGGACCATAGTTTTGAATTTATTTCCTTTTAAGGCGAAACCATTTACATTCAGCCAGTCTTCGATTTCCATCTAACGATTTCAAAAATAAATGGGATATTTGCTGGCAAAAACTACGATCACAGATTCACAACAATTTAATCAACTTACAAATGCCGTATTTTAAGGTACGTTCGTATTTTATTCTCAATCCTTTTTTTATGGATGGGAAATCAACAAATGACCTCTCCCGCTCTGGGCGGAGCGGAAGGGAGTGTCAGACTCTTACTGACTAACAACCACCCGTGTTCCTCCTAATTCTCTTTCCAGGGCCGCGATCACTCTTTCGAACAAATTCCGCCCGAACAATCCTAGCAGGCACTGACTCTATGGGGCCCCGTCTTTCTACACATTTCTAAGCAACGCATGCGCATCGCAGTCGCAATCCGTGAAAAATGTGGAGAAATTGAGGCTTTTTGACAGTTTGCGACTGACATGCGTGATGCGTGGACGTGACGCGAACAAACGCATCAACGTAAAGCGAACGTTATTTTTATTATTATTATTCACCCTAAGATATGTCTAAAACACCTCTTCTGTTTAATTCTTGACATTAAAAATGTCGCCGCTGAAGATTTTCTATGAGCGAATATGGGTCTACTGATAAGGCGGACATAAATCTTTCAACCAGAAAACAAGATCACAAGCTCAGGGTCACAGATGATGCAGGGGCACAAGAAGGATCACGGGAGGGTTTTAGTCAGTAAGAGTCTGGACACTCCCTTCCATTCCACCCAGAGCGGGAGAAGTCATTTGATGATTTCCCATAAAAAAAGGGTCACAGATGATCACAAGTTTACTAATTTACAACTATCAATCAATATGTACAAACTTCCAATATAATGTCTTATTCAGCGCAGATTCTCGTAAATACCCATAAAAACCACAAAGATACTACTTACTATTTCCATACATTGCAATAACTCACAAAAGCAAGATGGCCGCCGGCTGCATATTAATTAAATCGTACGTTTTCATCGCCATGTGGAGCGTGGATTCTGCAATATAAATGCCGGGAAACTACTGGACCGTCGCGTGTCTTGTGTAGTTGGGTCGTTCTTCTATTTTTGCGACAATGGTCAGTCTCTCACCTCATTTTATGTTACACTAGCTGCTGTCCGCGACTTCGTCCCCGTGGAATCCCCGATTTTAAAACATTCTTTATCGCTGCTCCGCTCCTATTGGCTTAAGCGTGATGATATATAGCCTAAAGCCTTTCTCGATAAATGGTCTATTCAACCCAAAAAGAATTTTTCAATTCGAACCAGTACTTCCTGAGATTAGCGCGTTCAAACAAACAAACAAACAAACTCTTCAGCTTCATAATATTAAGTATAGATTAGAGTATGAATTATTATGTTTTTATTGTTTGAATTTACATCCTCATCGCTTTATACCTTTTAATACTAAGTAATCTTTACCTTTCTGTAACCTATTTTTTTTGCGTGTGTTAGTTTTTCATTAAATACCGTGACAGAGTAGTCATTCACAGGTATGTCCTACCCAAAAAGGACCACTCTGTAACAGTGTTTTCACGACAATCACCATAAAATAAACAACATTATGGGCATGAAAACAAAGATTCAATGATCCAAATGAAAACTATATGCATACGAAAAGAAATATCTAACACTGAAATCAAAATATTATCACTTGAAAAACTCGAAAAACTGAGAAACACCAATTCATTGTCGCAAAAAAAGAAGAACGACCCAGTTACATTTCACGACAACGCTAATTTTGCAGATATCATTATTGTTGGAAAGTTTTAAATAAGCAACGCTTTTTTATGGATGAGAAATCATCAGGGAGTGTCAGACTCTTACTGACTAAAACCCATCCGTGTTCCTCCAAATGACCTAAGCGTTCCAGAGCCGCGATGAACGCGCTATTTTCAAGAACTACTGGTCCGATTTGACACATTCTTTCAGTGTTAGATGGCCCATTTATCGGTGAAAGCTATAGGCTATTATCATCACGCTAAGACCAATACGAGTGGAGCAGTCATGAATAATGTTACACAAACGAAGTTACGCGTGTCAGTTAGTTTTCTTATAAAAAATACACAACATTAATAAAAATATGGAATTTCAACTACCCTGGGCGACCACTTGTTATA
Source organism: Hecatera dysodea (assembly GCA_905332915.2). Taxonomy (NCBI): domain Eukaryota; kingdom Metazoa; phylum Arthropoda; class Insecta; order Lepidoptera; family Noctuidae; genus Hecatera; species Hecatera dysodea. The sequence goes on along the minus strand of HG995317.1, from coordinate 4,111,909 downwards.
TTTAATTATTTGTTTCGAATCAAACAACTAGGTTTTTGGGATAGGGTAGTTAACTAAAAAAATCTGATTAGTCCGTCTGATAGATTTCCAAAAAATATTGGACACGTATTTTTTATTTTTTCACACAAACAAAAAATGAAGACGATACAGTGCGTAAAAAAGTCGTGTGACGTCACTCGCTACAATTTTTAACGGGCAGTCACGTCACACGCTCCCAATCCTGATCTTTGATGCTTTGTATCTTCGTCAGTTTTTATAGATTTGATAAAGAAAAAAATACGTGTCCAATATTTTTCTATAATCTAACTGACGGACTAAACATAATCATATATTTTTTACTCAGGCAACATCCCTATTGCAAGTCTTGCACACTTCAATACTTTTAAAGTTCCAATCGAAGTCAACCAGTTTGTATCTTATCTGTCATGGCTCGTACCCCTGCCAAGTTGTATATATATATAATACTTTAAACTATCCCGTTTTCTATAAACTGATAATTCCGTCTGCATGTGCCAATGACTTTAGGAAAGCAGACAGAAGTAACTTTCACACTGTTGCAATTTATTGATCGATATATATTTGTCCATACATCACAAGAAATTAATACACAGATTATGATTCTTGTGTGACTTTGCGAATTTGCGTAGAACTTCATCAAAGCTGAAGAGTTTGTCTGCTTGAACGCGCTAATCTCAGGAACTGCTGGTCCGATTTGAAAAAATCTTTCAGTGTTAGATAGCCCATTTATCGAGGAAGGCTATAGGTTATTTATAGCATCAAGCTAGGCTATATATCGCTAAGACCATTAGGAGCGGAGCACCAATGAAGAATGTTTCAAAATCGGGGGGTTAGTAACTATTCCACGCGGACGAAGTCGCGGACATAGGCTAGTTTCTTGATAAAACACCGCAACACATTTAAATTACTAACAAAAATCTACAGATAAAACTACAGAACCCATGTACAATTTTTATATTCTTTCGTTCCATGAATTCCTCTTTTCGTCAATCGCCATTCAGTCAGACAAAAATGTTCGTTCATTCGTTCTCGATGGATCTTTTTAATCTGTAGCAAGAGTTACTCGGGCGTTCTGTTAAAAAATGCTGCTTTTAAAAGGAAAATCTATAATACATTGATGAACCGTTTTTTAATATTATTTTACTGTTGTCGATATTTGAATTTCAGTTCGCAAAACTTTTGAACACGTAGCGATATTTTTTAAATAAAAATGAATATTTTATTCACACGTCAAAAATTCTTTTTGAACGTAATTGAGTGTGATGTAGTCGAAATTAATTAAATTTGAATTACATGCGGTCTAAATTATATTGTTATGTATTCTGAAATGAAACAACAAACTGAATGACATGACAAGAAAAATTCTGCAAACTGCAAAGAACATCGGTTTATGAAGATGTTACCGGCAAATGGAAAACTTCGTAATATTATAAAATATCTTGAGAGATTGTAAACTTCGGATGAATTCATCAAAATTTGATAGTCTATACATAATCTCTCGAAGTCATTCCGAGAAATAGAAAGACCACCCAAGTTTAAAGGTTTTTCGTTACTAGTAAATGAATTAAAAATTAGAGGCTAAAGAAAAATTAATACCATCTACTATATAAAAATAAGTCAGGTTTTCCTTCCTGACGCTATAACTCCAGAAGGCACGAACCGATTTCCACGGTTTTGCATTCGTTGGAAAGGTCTCGGGCTCCGTGAGGTTTATAGCAAAGAAAATTCAGGAAAAATTTCAACAGAAAAGCGGGAAAATCTTTTTCATTTTTTTATATATGGCAAAACAACGTCTAATATAAATTCTAATATATTTTAGAATATTAAAACCGAAGAAGAGCGCTTACTTAGCAAAATTTTGCTGTATAATTATTAATCCATAATTATTACTAACTGTACTGATTTACCTACCACCTTTTTTTTTGGATGGGAAATCATCAAATGACTTCTCCCGCTCTGTGCCAAAACCCACCCGTGATCCTTCTTGTGCCCTTTGCGTTCCAGGGCCGCGGTGACTCTTTCGAACAAATTCCGCAACCCTAGCAGGCACGGACCCTATGGATCCCCGTCTTCTTTGCTGACGGCTCTTTGAGGCGCGCGTGGAACACGACGCGCCGTCGACTCGGGCCTGGTTGTTATCGGCGGCGAGCCACCCATAGCTCGCCGTCCGCAGGCCCGCGCAGTAGGTGGCCGGGAATCGCCCTGCGTTTCCCGTCAACCGGGGCGTCTTCTTCTGTTGCGGCGGCTGGGCGTGAGGTTTCCCTCTCTCGCACGCGTTCCGCCTCCTCCTTCGCTAGAATTACTGCTTCGCAGGAGGAGGATTTACCTACCACCTGTATTAGTACATTGTGGATTGCAATAAATACTTGAATATACTTGAAAGTAGGTAGTTGTCAGGAAAACTGACATATTTAGTGTTTCCGGAATATGTAATCCTGCAGTTTTTTCTTCAACGGAACTACTAATTGGTACCTATTTCATGTCTCTACCCAACCATGAAATCTTTGATTAATCATTAGTACCAATTTAACTTATTTTAACTTTTTATCTAAATTAACGTAATAACTAAAAATCATAACACTGTTACGTGACGACAATCTACACTAACGGCCGAACCCAATAACCGATCTATCACATACTGGAGATAGAAAAACAAATGAAACAACAGAAAACCTTTATAATTTTTCTGTTGTTTCATTTGTTTTTCTATCTCCAGTATGTGATAGATCGGTTATTGGGTTCGGCCGTAATAGTATAAAGAAGAAATATTTGTAGGTATCTATGGTATGTGTTTATCAAATTGACACAAAAAACAAATACAGTCGAATTGAGAACCTCCTCCTTCTTTGGAAGTCTGTTAAAAACTACTGGCCAGAAAAAAATAAAAACGTTTGCAATTTTAAAATTCTGTCACAAATAGAATACTACATTATTCCTGAGTAACATTGGCTATATTAAAAATAAATAAAAGTCCACCCGTTCGAAACCGATACGGGCCGCTATTATTTTATACTAGCTGCTGCCCGAAGCTTCGCCCGCGTGAATGTCGGAAATTATCCCCAGGGAAGATAATCCCGGGATAAAAAGTACCCTATGTTACTTCTAGTACCTCCCAGAATATGTGTACAAACTTCCATGATGATTCCTCAAGTAGTTTTTGCGTGAAAGCGTAACAAACATCCACGCTTTCACATTTATAATATTAGTAAGGATTAAGAAACAAAATTTCAAAATCTTCATAATCATCAATATTTCAGCCAAAAGATGCACTGCTGGACTTAGGCCTCCCCCATGAGTCGCCAAATCGTGGAATTCCACGGCTTCCACCAAGTCATCGGTCGGTACGCGGTCGCCATTCCAGAACCACTCATTTTAAAAACAATAAGAATGGTACCTATTTTTTACATTTCTGTTTGCAAGCGAAACCGAGTAGACAACGTAACAAGATAACATCAAGGTACAGCACGTGTTATTAAAATGTGAAATCTAATTATGGTTTATGAGCAAGTTGGCGGGAAAGTTGACGTCTGTCAATGTCATTTGCTAATTCTGCAACTTTTTTTCGAATGTTCTTTTTTTAATAGTTGTTTTTAATTCCGTTTTTACGTATTTAAATTTATTTTGTAATTTTTGTTCCTACACACATCACATAGATAAAAGAAAGCATAAAAACATTTTATTAGACCAGATTCCGACCAGCGGACTAACGAAAGGAAAAATAAAAAGAAAAGTTATTTAATAGACAATTGTTTTTAAGAACATGAAGAGAAACTTAATGAAACGTTTTAACCAATGTTTAAAACGTTAAAAAAATATTATTTATAATTCTTAATATTTCTGTGACTGTAACATTTTACAAAAGAATAATATAAAATTACAAATCTGAATGGAAAATTAATTCGCTTTAATTGAAACCTCAGTTATACAATGGTTCTGTGAAACATATTTGAACTTCATTTAAATACATGGTAGCTCAGTGTTGGCGTTTGTTCAACTTCTATTGTTTTATTAAAAACTTTCAGTGGGATAACTTATTTAATTTACTCTCTGTGTTAACAGTTCTCGAAGTTTGAACAGTTGGGAAATGGGAAAAATATCGGGGTTGTAAAAAATCGAGTCTTGATTTTTTCCGAGTATACATAACCTACGGAAGTTCATAAACTATAAAAGCAAAATAGAGCACGTAAGATCGAAGGACAAACTTAACTTTTTGTTGATCAAAATGTTCTCCCACATATAACTGTACCTCACGGTCAAATGAGTAAGTATATGGTTTTAATTTCAACTCGGATGTCAGTCTTGCTAGACAGACAAACGGACGGACGACGAAGTGATTGCATTTTTGAACCCTAAAAACCGTATTCATAAATCTTAATAGGATCCAATATTTTATTACTTCACTAGCATCGCCCCGCGGTTTCACCCGCGTAATCCCCGTTCCCGTGGGAATATGGGGATATAATGCAGCTGTTTTTTTGGCTGAAGTATAAGCTACTAGAAAATTAATCAAAAGATTGTTTTAACGTGTAAAACAACAATTACATGCGTTTTCAACCATGAATAACTTAGCGGCACACGCCTGACGTCACATCTGTCTTTAGTTTCTACTCGTTAGACTCGTCTTTTTAAGCCATCATGCTGTGACCACAGATTAAATAAATAATTGCATCAACCACGCATAGACAATATCAGATTTTTTCGAAAAGAAAATTTAATTTTGATGTGTAATGTCAACCATTTCATAAATTTGACGTGAAATATTTATCTTATTCCGTCGACTTAAATACTTAATTTCCTTACCTGCTAGCCTCCTACATCAGACTTCTAGACGCACTGCAAGTTACCATCCCTACCTACTTCTCAAATTCGCACCAAGCATTTCCAATCGTCTTTAATAATGCGCACAGCAAAGGATTGGAACTCTCTGCCTGCGTCTGTGTTTCCGAACGCATTCAACCCTAATCATTTCAAAGTTATAGTGAACAGGCTTCTTCTGGGTAAGCTCGTTCCATCGTAGACTTTGTCTCTGTCACCTGCGACCTAGACTAGAGTCAAGAGCAAACCCATCTCAAATCCTACTAATATTATAAACACGAAAGTTTGCAAGTATGGATGGATGATTGTTACTTTATCACGCAAAAACTACTGAACGAATTCGGATAAAATTTGTTTATAACCAAGATTCCCTGAAGGTTCCCTTTCAACTTTTCCATCACTGGCGCCACTTTTAACCTACCTCCAATGTACTAATTTCAAAGGTACTTTACAATGCCTAAATCTGTCAAGCACCATTCCTGTTCCATATTGAAAGGTAACACTGCTAATGACAGCTTTATCTCCGGTCGACAGGCAATACGAGTAAGATCTTTGTGCACGTCACCAGCGCAAAATGGATCCAAATAAACGAGACTAAATAGAGAAACTAAATTGTATCGTAGTGGATTTGACAGGTGTTTCATATCTTCCTTCATTGGCAACTAGCTGTCGCCTGTGTGGAATAGGGTAGTTGACTAAAAAAATCTAATTAGTCCGTCGGATAGATTTCCAAAAAATATTGGACACGTATTTTTTCTTTTTTCACGTAAACAAAAAATGAAGACGATATAGTGCGTTGAAAACTCGTGTGACGTCACTACTCGCTACAATTTTTAGCGAGCCGTGACGTCACAAGCCCCCACTCCTGATCTTTGATGCTTTGTATCTTCGTTAGTTTTTATAGATTTGATAAAGGAAAAAATACGTGTCCAATATTTTTCTATAATCTAACTGACGGACTAAACATAATCATGTATTTTTTACTCAGGAAACATCCCTATTAGCAAATTACTTCGCTCCTTTGTAAACTATAGTCTACATAGCAAGATGTAGCAAAGGATAGACAAAAGTGGAAGGAAGAAGGGACTTTGCACTCCAGTGGGACATAACGGGCTCATAATAATAATAATGGGTCATTCTGATATGTTACTGAATGTAAACTGTCAAACACTGTACAAACTTTCAACTGTCTCAGTAAGGATTAATATAAAATAGGGATGTTTCCTGAGGAATAAAAATATGATCCTATTTAGTCCGTCAGTTAGATTATCGAAAAATATTGGACACGTATTTTTTGCTTTATGAAATCTCTAAAAATTGACGAAGATAAAAAGCTTCAAAGATCATGAGTGGGGGCTTGTGACATCACGGCGTGGTAAAAATCGTCGCACGGAGTGACGTCACACGAGTTTTCAACGCACTATATCGTTTTCGTTTTTTGTTTACGTGAAAAAATAAAAAATACATGTCCAATATTTTTGAGAAGTCTATCTTACGGACTAATTAGATTTTTTTAGGCAATCTACCCTATTGCTAGCGAAACCTCTCGTTCCAACCGCCGCAACAGAAAATTCCCCGTGGGGAGTTGCAGGGCGATTCCCGGCCACCGTATGCGGACGGCGAGCGCTGGGTGGAGAACAACCAGGTCTAAGATGACGACGCGTTAAGTTCCACGCGCGCCTCAAAAAGATATCAGCATATAAGTCGGGCCCTCTAGGGCTAGTACCTGCCAGGATTACGCAATTTGTTATAAAGAGTCACCGCAGCCTTGAAACGCGGCGGGCATTAGGAGGAACACGGATGGGTTTTAGTCAGTAAGAGTCTGACACTCCCTTCCGCTCCACCCAGAGCGGGAGAAGTCATTTCATGTTTCAAACATTGGTTCGCCACCTTTAGCAGTCTGTCTCATTGGCTTTTAATGTCACTTAACTAACTTTGCATTGCCATCTAAACCAAACGTGTGTGTAAAACTTACCTGATTCGGTTCCGGATAACTGTATTCAAATTCAATTGCGACATTTGGCCTATACAAACTAACTAAAAAAACAAGTTCAATAAAAGCTTGCAAACTGGTTAAATAATAATCCATTAAGTAAAACAAAAACGTATCGGATCGTAATCCAGTGAGTAAACAAAAACGCAAACGTGTTTTCAGTTCAAACATAATCTACTTTCGTTCGAACCACGTGGCTCTATTAACAGCACTCTGCAAGCCACAAGTACATACCTGTAAGCCGCAAGGTTGTGTTGCCCAATAGAAAATAACTGTACTCAGGAACAATGGCGCGAAATATCGGTGTTCCGTAATAAAACCTTTTTGCACAAGGTTATGGGTGAAAAATACGTGAGAAAAATATTTTATATTGTGTTAATTAAGTTGAAATTGACCTGTTTTCTCGGAATTTTCGCATTCCATCGGATCTATGGTGTCTGATTTTTGCCTGTAGTTTTTTTTTTTGTGGAATGGCCCTCGTTCTTGTTCGGTAAAAGGTCAGCTTAATACAACATTACTATATATTTGGGTATATCAACTAATATCATAAAGAGATTGAACATATTTGTATGTTCATTAAACGTAACCTGTAGAATTCCTGTTACGATTAAGTTTTTTTCTCTCATAGGAAGCTACATTATCGTTGAGTATCGTAGACAACTGAGTAGGTAACATAGCCAACTGATAATCTCGTGCATAAATACACACTTTTGCGGAATAGCCCAAGACGAAACCGCGGGAAAATATTAAAACTTTAAATTGCGCCAGTAACGGAAAAGTTAAAAGGAAACCGCTTGTCTTGGTATGGTCATGTGAAAAGGAGGGATGAAACACATCTAACTAGAAGGGTTATGAATATTATTATAAGTGTAGATGGATAGAAAGGGAGAGGTAGGCCAAAGAAACGATGGATGGATTGTGTGAGAAAAGTGTGAGAATAGTGTGAGAATATGAAAGAAAAGGGAGATAGTGATAGCGTGACGGCTGACAGGACAGAATGGAAGAAAAAAACGTGTTGCGCCGACCCCAAGTAACATGGGATAAGGGCAGGAAGATAGTGATGAGACGGTTAATTTTGACGTGTGAATTAATCTTTCTTATTTTCTTAACGGATGGAAAGCTACTAAGTTAGATAAAGCAGACTATGCTTCTAACTGAGAAACCGTTAGAACTTAGATTGTTAAGTCACAAGAACTTTGTAAAAATGGACTTTAGTAATAGTTTTATAAGTTATAGTTATAAATAAGTTTCGTCTGAAACTCCTAACCTACTCGACCGAGATATTTCTAAGCAACGTTCTTGTTTGAAAACTTTGAACGACGAGTACCTTAGAGTTAGCGACAATATGGATACACATGAGCGTTTACAAACTTTGTGGTCAAGCTGGCAAGTAACTCTGGTGGATAAAGGCTTAAAACAAAAAAAGTAGTTTGTTGTTTAGTAGGGAATACGTATTTAAAGATTCTGAATTGTTTCATTCCAACTTATTTTTCTAGTAAAATGCTTAGTATTGTTGTTATAAATTTAAAAAATCGACAGATTTATTCTTCGATACCTATACTATAAGGTAGCCGTCATTAAAAATAAAAAAAAACCTTATAGCAATAAGAACGGGAGACGAGCGGGGGGAGTGTGAAAGAGACACTAATATAGTTACCGAGTCGTTAATGTTCTTTTTCTCACTCTGTCAGCGGTAACCGGTAGATAACTTCGTTTTGTGGCATTCAAAATCAAACTTTACAAAAATATTGACTTGAGTCCTTATATTATTAAGGGTGCGATATTGAAGGGTGATGTCTTCCTTTCGGAACACGCTGTACACATACCGAAAAAAAAAACCATTTTACGTCTTTACAACACTTGCAGTTTCGATGAAATAATATATCGGTACAAATGTCACATTAATATTTAAGCATAATTTACAAAATAGAACATTATCCGTAATCGCTGTATTGCTGTTTCTTTCGCACTTATGAAAATTTTATGATACTGTCCCTTTCTTTTGACATTTACGCTGCCATATTGGTTAGGTATGCAACTTTGAATGTTTGAATGACAAGAGTCGCAAAGTGTGAATACGTTCTAAATAATTACCTATCTATTTCTTTGTTTGTTGCAATGGTTCTAGGTGATTTCAAGAACATTATTTGTTCAGAAAGCCAATTCTCATACTTAAAAAGCGTTAAACCAAGCTCTGGTCCTTGAATTCTTCGACTCAAATACTGGTATTCAGGTGAATATGACCTGAATTATCTCTAAATATATTTTATTTGCGGCTGCTTACCAGACCTCCACAACCCATTCGGATATCGCGGTACTTCTTGGCAAGAATGGTTTCTCGATATATGGTCACCCATCCACAAATTGACCTCGGCAAGCGGTTCTTTACCTAGAAGATCGACCCGTGCGGCACAGAGCGCAAAATGGAGTATCATTTTGAGCTCCGTGATCAAAATGTGGTCATGATGATGATGACCACGTGACATTTCGTAAATTTTTGAGTTTTGTCAAAGTCAAACATTTTGACAATAGGGATTGTTCTGAGTAAAAAAATGTGTTTCTATTTAATCCGTCAGTTAGATTATCGAAAAATGTTGAACACGTATTTTTTGCTTCGTCAAATCTATAAAAATTGACGAAGATAAAAAGCTTCAAAGATCAGGAGTGGGGTCTTCTGACGTCACGTCGTAGTACATTATAGCGAGTAGTGATGTCACTCGAGTATTCAACGCACTGTGTCGTCTTCTTTTTTTATTACGTGAAAAAAGGAAAAAAACGTCTCTAATATTTTTTGGAAATTTATCTGCCGGACTAATTAGATTTTTTTTAGTCAACTAACCTATTAATTGACAAATATTGTAACTACCTGATGGAATGTCACATTATTGTCTATGCTCACATGTTCAAAAGTTAATATCGTGAATACTACAAGCCTATAATAATGTTTTTCTAATATGTAGCATACAAAATAGCTAGGGAATTTCACACGACCATAATATAATGTGTAACACTATGAGAACTTAGATAAATAAAATATCACAATCTGTCAAATACCTATGTCAACATGACATAGTGTCGACCAAGGACAATATCTTGCGACTACATTTTTTTTTTAATGCGAAACGGCTTTGTTTTCGGCCAGTAAGCCCTAGGGGCTTAGCTAGCCCCATTTGCAAAAAAAAAAATGTAACGAGAAATACCTAATATGTTATGTCAGCTTATTTATTTGGTTTGTATTGTAGCATCTTTTTTTTCTGGGTGGAAGGGAGTGTCAGACTCACAGGTCAGACTCTTACTGACTAAAACCCATGCGTGTTCCTCCAACTGCCCTTTGAGTTCCATGACCGCGGTAACTTTTTCGAACAAATCCCGCAACCCCAGCAGGCATTGACCCCATCGAGACGTCGCCGCTGCCGATCGGCTCGACGAGGACACGGCGTTGCCCCGCCCAAGCAGGGCAGACCTCCACCGTATGCTCCTCCACACAGTGTTGACACCCGGACGTGTCCTACCGCTGAATCCGAAACAGGTACCTCCCGAAACAGCCGTGTCAGGCGGAAGGTGAGGACGCCGTGGCGTCTCTCCAACCACTCCTCAAAGAGATGACTTACCGCCGCAATGGTGGCGTGTCCTAAATTGTAGCACTTACCGTCGTTTTTTTATTACCCTAATTTATATTTCATTATCAACAAGCACTTCTTTTCAGAAACACCTTGTATAGGATTTTTTCTGTGCGTGTACATATACATATGTATGTAACTGAATTCCGCCTAAACGGCTGAACCGATTATAAATTTTTACTTTGATGTTTTTGAGTGTATAGTTTAGATTCACAACTGGACCCAGTGGATGTTGCGGCAATTGGGTTAGTTCTAGATTTATTTTCTTACATAAAGCCTACGTTCTGGAAGGAAATTTTGGGAATATTATCTAGTATGCGATGTATTTTTTATCATGTTTATAAACGGAAAAAAACGTACTTACAGATCAAATCTCATGCTAAGAAATACTAAAACAACTTTTGTTTTCATCGCATTGTTCTTTAAATTTTCGCAGATTGAACAATAAGCATTTGAGTAAAAGTAATTCACATTCATTAATTTTGATCTTTTAACAGTTATTTAACGTCGCGTCATTATCATACATAAGGTATCAGTTTTTTAACATAAAATGGAGATCAACTTTAAAATTAATAAAAATAAAAAAGACCTTATATTTCTCTAAAAAAACTTAAATTAAATAATTTAAACTAATACAAAATAGTCATCGACGAAAAAAGAATAAAATAAGAACAGGAATTTAAAAAAAAAAAGTTCTCAAGTTCGTGCCTTTTGGGGAGCATAGCCAACATAGAGATATTGTCTTTGATAGCCAACTTCAGAAAAGTAAAATGTGTAACGTATTTTTCTACAGTCAAACGATGATGAAGAAATTCTGGAAGAAGATAAAATTCTAATTGGCCAATAAAAACGACTGAAAATATAGGTCTACTCTCTATATAGGCCTCTGGCAAATGTTTTCTTTGAAATTAAAGTTCAGCAATTACTATAATCTAGGACGAACTTATAGGAAATGAATTTATTCTGAAAACAATACTCAGGAACTGAAGAGTTAAAATCGGTTCCATCATTTCGCAAAATAGTGACTTGAAAATTTATATGAAATGCCATACGGCGTATACGCTCTTAAACCAGAAATTAAATAACGGCCATTGCTACGCCCCCTCCGGACCTATGTAATTTTTGCAATATAAATTAGTACAATAAATATTGTTTAATCTTTCAATTAATCAGTGACAGAGACAGTATGAGACAATCTGCTTAAGAATCCAGCAAATAGCCACGAGGATCACCACGTAACGCTAAAGATAGCTAACAAAGTAGTTGAAGCCTCAATTACAATCAACAATAGCTTTAAACTTTCACTTTTGTAGTTGAAAACGTAATATTACGCAATACCAATGTGAGTTACGGACTCCGCTATCTATGGAGCGGTTATTCATTTACAGCGAAAGTGATTTGTCGTTGATAAAAAATGTGAAATGTTTGCGGAATCGAACCGCTTTGATTTATCGCGCGTTTTTTGCTGTCAAATGTCAAATTGTTTATGGTGTGCCTAGGTATTTTATGTTCGGGCGCGATTTTTGCTGTCAAAAGAAGACTATTATTACGGTGTACTTTTGAAAGGGGTTGAGTACTGTGAATTCCAACGACTCGATAAAATAAAAGCCTTCGGCCATGGCCGGTTTTTTTTTTAGAAGTCAAGAAATAGTGATATAATTTAAAAATAATTTCACTAATTCTATACTTCTACACTAATATTATAAAGAGGAAAGATTTGTATTTGTGTGTGTGTGTATGTTTGTAATGAATAAACTCAAAAACGACTAAGCCGATTTCAAAAATTATTTCACCATTAGAGAGCTCCATTCACCCTGAGTAAATTTTATCCCCGTATTACCACAGGAACGGGAACAACGTGAATGAAACCGCAGGGCGCTGCTAGTATATTATAAAGCTGAAGAGTTTATTTTGTTTCATTGATAGGTTTAACACTAGTAATAAAATGAATATGAGCTTTCTGCCTGCCGGCAAAATATCAACATCCCCTCTATTTCTAACCTATGTACCGTAAAGACAAAAACATTTTATTATATCAAAGTAATTGGAATTATTCCTTACTACCTACTTTCTTTGATTTCAATCCAATTTCAAGAAATCCTAGAAGCCTTGACTAACGGCTTGACGTGCTTTCCGAGGCGCGGAGGAGTCTCGGTATGGAAGGTTACCCATCCATAGACCGACCTCGACAGGGCCGCTGCTAGCTGTTTGATCGCCCGCGTGCAATACCGATTATACCGCCCTTTTTTTTTGGGTGGGAAATCATGTGTGGAAGGGAGTGTCAGACTCTTACTGACTAAAACCCACCCGTGATCCTTCTTGTGCCCTTTGCGTTCCAGGGCCGCGGTGACTCTTTCGAACAAATTCCGCAACCCTAGCAGGCACTGACCCTATGGGGCCCCGTCTTCTTTGCTGACGGAAATATGTAGATACCTCCGAGTTCGTTAATAATGTACCTTTTCTTGACTTTTGTTTTGTTGAAAAATAAAAACGCGTTGCTGACGGCTCTTTGAGGCGCGCGTGGAACACGACGCGCCGTCGCCTCCGGCCTGGTTGCTACCGGATCCGATCCGATCCACCCATAGCTCGCCATCAGCAGGTCCGCGCCTACGGTGACCGGGAATCGCCCTGCGTTTCCCGACGCCCGGGGCGTCTTCTTCTATTTCGGCGGCTGGAGCGTGAGGTTTCCCTCTCTCGCACGCGTTCCGCTTCCTCCTTCGCTAGCATTAATGCTTCGCAGAAGGAACCACAGAAGGACTACATATGCTGAGTTTTGCTAAAAAAAAGGCTATTTCATGATTTTTTCATTATGGTGGGGAAACCTTAACGCAAAAAAAAAAAACATTTATTTTGATTAGGTAACTTAGTTATTTTGGTTTACTAAAGTTTAAAACTGCTGAAGCATTGTTGATAAGGTTTTGATATATTTTTTTTTTTATTTTGAAAAGAATCTTTCGCCTGATGCAACTGAAACCGGCAGGAAAATATTCTTAGAGCTATCGCTGTGTTCGGAAATGTTGAAATTAAGTAATCGGTAAAAATATTTATACTGTAATAAGGATTGTGAAAAGGACATGCTTCATTACAACTGTAATTTGTTATATCTGGTGTGTAATCCAATATATTGGAAAAATATTTTGATTCTCTGACTTTGTTCAGTATATATAAGCCTGGTTGTTATCGGACGGCGACCCATCATCCACAGGTGCCCTACGCCTATAACGGTGGCCAAGAATCGCTCTGCGACTCCCGACGCTCGAGGCGTCTTCTTCTGTTACGGCGTAAGGTTTCCCTCTCCCTCACGCGGTCCGCCTCCTCCTTCGCTAGCATTACTGATTCGCAGAAAGAGGTGACCGCTTCCCATGCCTCCTCGCTTTGGACCATGTATTGAAACTGAGCCGGAGGCGAGAGGTCGCCGATCGCCTTGACGAGGACACAGCGTTCCTCCGTCCAAGCAGGGCAGACCTCCACCGTATGTTCCCTCAAGTCCTCCAGGCGATCACGCGGCCAAGTCCGGGTGTGAACACTGTAGTGTTGACACCCGGACGTGTCCTCCCGTGGATTCCAAAACAGGTACCTCCCGAAACACCCGTGTCCGGTGAGTACCGGTGCTAGGAACGCCGTGGCTCCTCTCAAAGAGGGGACTTATCACCACAATGGTGGCATGCTCAACAAGTACCTACCTAACCTACCAACTGAGAAATAAGCTCATAGTTTTCATAGAACACGACTATGGATACTTGTATTGAATTTGAGTCCAAACGGTGGCGGGCGGTTTCTGCGGTACCTGCTGACGGATAAGATAGCGCCTTCGGTTTTTTTTCAATGCGATGATATTTCTTATGCTGCTGCTGTAGGTGGGGTGGCTATTATATTATGACAATGACTTTGAATATTACGTAATGAGTCGCTCGATTTGCCGCCCCCTTGGACGTGCCGCCCGTGTGCAGTGCACGCCTTGCACGCCCGCTTACGGCGGGCCTGGACCTCGACATGCGTTGCTTAACCTCCATGATCGACCCGTGCGGCGGTTATTATAAAGCCGAGCTCCCAATCAACACCAAGTAATTCTTCTAAATTAGTAGGAAATTAAGTAATTTAATTAAAACTACAAACACGTACTTAGAGCATTAACTTTAGAGTGGTATTACAAATTGATTATCTATGTCATTATTTTATTATTACGCTACGCTTGTACATATATAAACAATCGCTTCGCCGGTTTCCGAATGAATTAATTAACGGCAAAATTCAATTTCGTTGTTTGGCTTTGAGATTTTAATTTCCTTTGCGTGGGTTTAAAAATAAATGTAGAGTATATGTATATTCTCTATCTTTAGGATACTCAAATTGTAAAACATGTTTGCGCTACCTTCCGAGAATTCAGCTTTTGAACCGTTTTATTTAAAATCCCTCAAAGCTTTTTCCGCGGAAAACGAGCATCAGAAATAACAAATTGGAACAGGGCACGAAAATAGGGATGTTTTCTGAGTAAAGCAAACATGATTATATTTAGTCCGTCAGTTAGATTATCGAAAATATTGGACACGTATTTTTTGCTTAAAATAAAAATGGTCGAAGATGAAAAGCATCAAAGATCAGGAGTGGGGGCTTGTATCGTCACGTCGTCGTTAAAATTTTAGCACGTAGTGACGTCATACGAGTTTTCAACGCACTGTAGTAGACTGTCTTCTTTTTTTGTTTACGTGAAAAAAGAAAAGATACGAATCCAATATTTTATCAATAGTCATAAAAAAAAAACAAGTAAAAGGAGAAATACCTAAATCATGTACAATCGTACATATTATGTAAATAATATGTAACATTTAAGAACTATAAAAAGGCACCTTTTGAATTCATAACAAAATAATGAAAGAAAAAAAGATTATTAACTGTCATAATAAGAAAAAAATACGTTTACAAATGTCAAAGAGTTATTCAGCAACATGATTGTCTATGATTGTAACGGCTGGTACCACAAAGAAAGTGTGTAAAGAAGCTCTACTAACTAAATTGGAAAAATATTACGCTCACTTGTTTCGGAAAGCATGTTACGATGATGTTATTTAATAAAGATTTAAAAACTAATGAATATAAAACAATTGTACATTTACCACACTTGCATTCTAGTAAGGAAAATATTAAGCAACTCACTCCATACTAACTTATCTTTTGTACGGTTGAAACAAGGTGATAAGACAGCGAAGCTCAAGTCGAGCCAGTTTTTTAGTCCTACAGTATTACTTATATTATCTGTGGTCCTACCCAAGACAAGAACGAATCTCTGCAAAACAATGTTTACCTATGCAGGCGCGGAACTTTATAACAAATTACCGTCTGTAGTTATAAATGTAAGCTCCTTTAATGCATTCAAGGTAAAACTTGCCCGGCATATATGTAGGTAGTCGAAAAATATTGACAATAGAAGCAAATAATTGTTTCCGAATGCATTATAGAAGTACCCACATAATATAATTTATAATTACTATAAACGACAATTCCTTAGTTAAGTACTTACTTTTTTGTTAAACATATTTCTCATGTAAGTGACAGTGTCTTTTATGAGAATAAATTTCTTTAAACCGAAATGGCAGCCGGCTTCTGCGTTTAGTCAGAATCCTTTGATCATCATCATCTGCCTAGCCTTTCTCCAACTACAATTGAGAGCAATAAAATTGGACATCCCTTGTAATTTGGTTTATTACTGTTTTTTTTTTCTCTTAAATCTAAAAATATTGAGTACAAATCATTAGGCAAAATTAAAGAATACAAGCTTAGCTTTAAAAAAAAACACAAAATTAAAATCATTGACCTTCACGTAACGTACAGAAACCAGCCGTATATCAAATTAGCTAAATTTACGGTCGGCTTCCAGTCAAACCAGATTCAGCAGAACACCAGTTTTTTACATGGAGCGGCTGCCTACCAGGCCTCCGCAATCCCCCTCGAGACCAACGGCTTAGCGTCTTTCCGAGGCACGGACGAGCCTGAGTATGTTAAGATCACCCATCCACAGACAGACCCTGGCAAGCGTTGCTTAACCTTGGAAAGACCCGTGCGACTGTTATTATTTCGCCACGAGCACCTCAGTCAGAACTCTTTTTTTTCTGGATGGGAAACCATCAGATTACTTCTCCCGCTCTGGGCGGAGCGGTAGGGAGTGTCAGACTCTTACTGACTAAAACCCACCCGTGATCCTTCTTCTGCCCTTTGCGTTCCAGGGCCGCGGTGACTCTTTCGAACAAATTCCGCAACCACCTCTGTCAGAATCCTGAGATTAAGTACTAAAAATGATATCGAAATAGTTTTGTGAAAGAGAGTAATTTTATACTTTTTTCTATAGAAACTGAATAGAAAACTCTGAACGTCCTTCTAAAAGCTTTTTCGTAAAATATCTCAACCTTCTTTTTAGACCTAGGCTTGCATGCAAAACAAGTATTCATTAAAATCGGTTGATTCGTTTTCCGAGAACAAGGCCTTACCGCGTTGGTATATAAAATATCGTGAATTCGTGAGGAGTCAACTCTTAAATTTTTTATTGAACTCTAGGGCGTATATTACCGGGTTCTGTAAGTTTTCGACATCGGAAAACATGGAACGGAACTGAAATTGAGCTGGGCAGGAGACCTGGCAAGGAGTGGTGCTGGTAGGTGGAGTAACGCAGTGACTGAGTGGCGTCCGCGGACTGTAAGAAGAAGTGACGGGCGTCGGCAGTCTGGTAGTAAGATAGGCAGACGGCATTGATGCTATCGCGGATAGAACTTGGATGAGGCTGGCACAGGAGTGTGGGGATTGAATTGACACAAGAAAGGAGAGGCGTATGCTCAGCAGTGGGCAAAATCGGGCTGTGATAAATGATATTTATTTTGTAAGTAGGTTAAACATAACACTTTTACACGTCCAATATTTCTTGTCTTTCTAGATGAAGCCGGTGTTTCCTAGCCGACTACCCTGAGAAGAAACACCGAAACAAACTCAGAGGTCAAAGTCTGTTTTAAAGTCCATACAATCCGCACTGGTCAAATCATATGAGAACCATGGAGGTTAATGTCTGAGGTAGCCTTTTGAGGAAAATGCCACACAGATTTGAGTGGACCTGTCCAGACAGTGCAAGCATTTGTCAGATACCGTTTAGCTCAAACTTAGAACTTTAAGGAGCTCAACGATTGGACGAACAATACCAAAGTAAGGACATTTGGGTAGGCCGCAAGAATTATTGGATGATGATGATGATGATACTACCGGAATGAAAAGTATCCTGAGTCATGTTTCGGAACATGGTCTACTCATTTGCCAAACATCAGATTCAGACGTTAATAGGTAACAGACAGATAGAATCTCTTATGAATATTAGTATGATTGTATTTCAAGAAGCTGCTGCCCGCGACTTCGTCCCCGTGGAATCCCCGATTTTAAAACATTCTTTATCGCTGCTCCGCTCCTATTGGCTTAAGCGTGATGATATATAGCCTAAAGCCTTCCTCGATAAATGGTCTATTCAACCCAAAAAGAATTTTTCAATTCGAACCAGTAGTTCCTGAGATTAGCGCGTTCAAACAAACAAACAAACAAACTCTTTAGCTTTATAATATTAGTATAGATTTGTGTGAATTTATTGCGATTAGATCTTCTGCCATCTCCTACTTAACGTCTTTCCTATTACAGTTTAACTTCCAAGCCATTCGCAGGCGGAAGCATATCCGACTTCATTCCTGCTTCCGTGACAGATATTACAAAACTTAAATGACGTTGTTTACTTGTTTACCTAAGTTCACTAGATCATTTCCATTGCCTGCGAACCATAGCTTATAGAGCGCAGTAAAAACAAAATGGCGGCATCGTTAAAAGCGCGGGAAAATTGCGAATGTAATGTCATTCCTGACATTGTTGGTACATTTATGACACGTTAATATGCTTGCGCCGGAATTGCAATATGACTCAGTAATGGTCGTGGCCATGTCACTTGGGTGCTATAAAATACGACTTAGGGACTTATTATGATAATACGAGGAGCAGGCGTCTTTCTCTCTGCTTATAAAAATATACTAGAGGCCACCAACGCGACTACTAGCTAATCTTTCGCCAAAGAAGTTTTTCAAAGCCTTTTATATTTAACTAGCTTCTGCCCGCGACTTCGTCCTCGTGGAATAAAAATAAAAACGTGGCATGAAAATAGTAAGTTCCGTAAGGTCTGGAACGCTGCGTTGTACAAAGCTTAACTCACAAAAGATAAGAATTTATGGCAATAAAAAGATCTATCAGGCGTTTTATTACGACATCGTAATCTTTTATCTTTGTACAGCCTCTGGGGTCTTATAAACAGACGTAATACTAATTTAATTCAGCTTTTTTAAATACCTATTAGCGGGAATTTCCGTTACCCATTTACTTAGGAAATGAAAGCCATTTATTTTGCAAAATATAAAATATTTTGTTTATGAAACGTGAATTATTTTCTTTCACTGTTTTTGTTTTAACAAAGGAATTTATAGGGCAAACTGATTCCTCAACTCTTGATTAGAGAGGTATAAGAAGCTATTATGGACTAGTAGCGCCCCGCGGTTTCATCCGCGTAGCTCCCGTTGGTTTGTATTGAATAGGCTCCGAAACTACTGAACCGATTTGAAAAATTATTTCACTGTAAGTTGGGAAGCTACACTTTCCCCAGGTGACAGGCTATACTTTGTCCCCGTATTCCCACGGAAACGGGAACTACGCGGGTGAAACCGCGGAGCGCTGCTAGTATTATAAATAGGAAAGATTTTTATGTTTGTTTGTACCGAATAAGCTCCGAAACTACTGGACCGATTTGAATCATTTCTTCACCAATGGAAATAATGGAATGCTACATTATCAGCAAGTAACATAGACTATATTTTGTCCCCGTATTCCCACGGGAACGGGAATTACGCGGGTGATTTAATTTTAACCCCCGACGCAAAAACGACGGGGTGTTAAATTAAACGTGTCTGTGAGTGTGTGTGTGTGTGTTTGTAGCATCGTAGCTCAAGAACGGATAAACCGATTTTGTTTTTTATTTAAGAATAATTTAATTAACAAACTAACCAGTGTTATTCAAAACCATCGCTATACAATAACGGCTATCACTCAGTCCCCTAGTATGTAAGTATCATAAACTCCCGATAACATCAAGTGATACAATACATAAGGTAAACGGCCCAATAACCGTGAAGTTTTTAGGGGTTGCCGCCGCCGATTGCCTCGACAAGGACACGGCATTGCTCCGCCCAAGCAGGGCAGACCTCCACCGTATGCTCCACCGTGTCCTCCGGGCGAACCACACAGTGTTGATACCAGGACGTGTCCTCCCGCTTCATCCGAAACAATTACCTCCCGAAACAGCCGTGTCCGGCGAGCACCTGCATCAGGCGAAAGGTGAGGACGCCGTGGCGTCTCTCCAACCACTCCTCAAAGAGGGGACTTATCGCCGCATTGGTGGCGTGCCCAGCGCTGGGTTGCACACAGTCGCTGTCTTCATACCTCTGAAACTCTGCCCGAGCTCCGACCACTGCACAGCAATTTGCCACACCACACCGGGACTCCGTAAAGGGCTATGGACCGCACGATCCCCGTATACAGCCTTTTTTTTACGGGGGCAAATCCTCATGGATGTCCTCCACCCTGGGGCGGGCGGAGGGGTCTGTCAGACTCTTACCGACTAAAACCACCCCGGTGTTCCAACTCTCACCTACGCCGGGGATCGATCAACATCCGTAATCCCCGGCTGGTGCCAGCCCGCCGCTGCGGGCCACCTCGTGTCTGCGGAGGGAGTGAGGTGTTTGACTCCCTCCGCGACGTCAGAGAGGGGCGCACGAGAACACCACGCGCTGCCACCTCGGGTCCGGATGAATGGGGGGCGACAGACGTCCCCAAGTCCGCCGCCCCTGGACCCAGTTAGGGGAGCCGGAAATGGGCAGCGTATCGCCCGTACGTAGCGCCCTCCTTCGACGCCTGGTGCGCCTGCTGCGGATGGGAAAAGAGGTCAAGATCTCTCTTTCCCGTTCCGCAGCCTCCTTCTGCGAGATAACTGTTTCGCAGAAGGTGACCACCACGTCCCAGGACTCTTCGCCGCCGACCATAGATTAGACTATGACCGGTAGCGAGAGGTCACTGCCTACCACAGAGATGAGGTCACGGCGCGGCCCCTCCCAAGCGGCACACTCTGCCAGCGTTTGTCGCGCCGTGTCCTCCCGACAGTCGACGCAGTGGTGACACCGAGCGTCCGGCTCCCTGCCTATGCGACACAGGAACCTCCCAAAGCAGCCATGCCCCGAGAGGACCTGCGTCGCACGATACGTCAAGGAGCCGTGCCTTCTCCCGAGCCAAAGGTCGAGCACTGGCCGGATGGCCTCGACAGTGACGAGGCCGGCGGTAGGGCGTGATAGCCTGTCCCGCCATTCCGCCACTAGGTCCTCGCGCAACTGCGACCGACGCAGCTCAATGTGTCGCTGCATCAGTCGCTCGCCGCGCGCCCGCGCGTCCTCGCGCCACCGATACAGTGACGCGAGGACTTTTGCCTCCAGGTCCCATGGCAGATATCCGGCCAGTGCGCAAGCCGCCTCGTATGAGATCGTGCGATAACCCATGATGACTCTGACGGCCATCACCCTCTGCGGCCTCCGCAGAACTGTGTTGGTACTGGCCGTCAGGTCAGCCCGCCTCGGCCGTATGCGTATGCGGCTCACCACCTGTGACACCGCAGCTGTCTCCAGCAACGCTGCCTCCCTGTACGAGCTCCCCCGGGCAGTGACCAGCGTGTCGTCAGCGTAGCGTAACACGTCAGGTCCACTCCCGGCTGGAGCTCGCTCCTCAGCACCCAGTAGAACCCGATGTTCCACAGGGGCGGGCCCAAGACCGAACCCTGCGGAACGCCGCACGGCATGGGGCGCTGGTGTTCCCCGCATACAGCCTCCGGCAAGAGGCGCTTGGGCCCCTTAGGTGGGCAAGAGCTGCTAGCGAGCAAAATTAGTCGGGTATCCACAGATCGACTCATGTAAGTTTGCCTGAAGTTTTCTTTAAATTACTGCCTGGTTATCAGTATCCATACAGAAACAGCAACATGCCACATGATGCGCATTGAAAAACCTGGTTTCAGAACAGCTGAGCAGTATTACGCGAAAAGTGCAAAAATTAGGAAATCATTAAAAAAAACTTAAAATGCAACCGAATCCAGAAGATTACAACACAAGTAAGGAAAATAGAAACTGCATTCTATTGATTCGAAGGAAAAGAGCACATAACACAAGGCAATAAGAACGACGTCGGTTTAAATGCAACTATCAATGCTGCCGGCAGGAATATATTCTACAGTATTAAAGGAAAATGAGACCTATTTCAAGGCAATAAGTACACAATAACGGGTTTCTGTACAACGTGTCTTACAGGGTTGATCGTGTACCAATATCCGGTAAAAAAAATACGATTTTAACGGGTACTAGGTCAAGTAGGGGTTTGTTAGTACCAATAGATGTAAACGGCAATATTATTTATTTCTCAATTAGATACACCTCAATTTATAGGTTACATCGCAAAATAATATACTCAAATATTTTATAAAATTAACTCCCTCACTTTAACGTTATCCGTCGCAGTATGGCTAGCTGATCAATGCGACGTGGTGGTTTCGTAGTTCAATGACAGAACTTTGGACTTACATAATATTTTCTTAATGCAAACTTTTGTAATCTCTCAGTTTTGACGCCATTAAACTTTTTGAACAATGTTGACATTACAATTATACAAAATATTTCCGAGAAGGTATTGCGATTCAAAAACTTTAATTTATTATTGTTAGAAAAGTGCAATAATAAAAAAACTGACTTGTTAACGGGTATTGGTACACTAACGGGAATACGTACTTCTACCTTACACAAAGCGTGTGGTTTTCCCCGATAGTAACTTAAACCGCAAACCTTTCTAACAATATTAGTCATTCGCTCTTTTATCCGCTTATTGATCAATATTCTGAGTAATTATGAAAGCTGTTAACTTGTTATTGAATAGAGTTCAAGTCTTCACTGGTGAGGGACATTTTCTTCAAAAATCAATCTTAAATCAAAACCTGAAAAAGTGGTCACTGAGCTAATTACTATGAATAACTTATGCTATTGAAACAACCCTTTTTTCTGGATGGGAAATCATTAAAATGACTTCTCCCGCTCTGGGCGGAGCAGAAGGGAGTGTCAGACTCTTAATAATTAAAACCCATTCATGTTCCTCCTAATGCGCAATGCGTGCCATGGTCGCGGTGACTCTTTTGTACAAATTCCGCAACCATGTCGGTCGGGACTAGGGTTGCCATCCGTCCGGGTTTCCCCGGATTTGTCCTAGTTTGGAGTTTTGGAGGGCGTCCGGGGAGCGTCCGGGCGGGGTTTTCAAAGGTGTCCTATGTAAGGTGTATTACCTGGACATTTTTTCTGTCTAGGAATCCTGCATTGATTGAAAATTTGGAAGATAAGCAACAAATTAAAACAATACTTACTTATGTAATCATTCATTCGTAATCGTAAGCGGGATACGATCTAGTCGTAAATCAGCAAAATAGCTGGTGCTATAGTTTATATTGAAAACAAGCTGTAATAGATTATTAAAAAAATAAACGATTATCCTTTTTTATATATTTATAAGGCTTTCTTTTCGGGTCTGTCCGGGGAAAAAAATCAATTTAACTCAAATGTCCGGGGTTTTAAAAATTTTGTCCAGCGTCGGAAATTTCGATGATGGCAACCCTAGTCGGGACCAACCCTGGAATCACGACATAAAACATTTCAAGTACATTACACTTTTTTATGTCACCATCGTTTACAACAACCTACCTACCTACTCATTAACACAATTGTTACTTATATTTCAATGGAATCACAACTCAGGACCCCAAGATACAGGTTCTACCCAGTTTGGGGCCCAACGTCCACAAGATACTAATATATAGTTACTGATAATATAATTATGTTTTAGTCGTCAGGTTATTACTTAATGTAATAATGAACGAATTTTTCTTATTCTTAACATTTTGTCGAGTCTAGCAAGTCACTTATTTTACTTACAGTTATTTTTTTCAGTTTTTTCGCAATTTTGTGGTTAGTTCAGTTTTAGTTTAGTTAATAAGGTATTTTCTTTTATGTTGTTTTTTTCTGTTCTGTGCGTCAGTCTTGGCGGAATAAATGAGATTTCTTTCTTTCTTTCTTCTTTTTCTTTCTAATTATGATGAGTACAAAAAGTACTCCTTTTCAGGTTTTACGTTCAAGGCCAGCCCCCTACAATAAGGTGTTGACGTGCCAAAACGCACATAATATCTAGTAGTCATATCGAGGTATGGTTAGGTACGTAATAGAGATCTATTCTTAAATAAAGTACTTCCAAATAAGCCACCAGATAACGACAAAACCCACAGAGTGCAAATCAAACTAGCCATGAAAAAATAACTTGAAATTACGATTTATTTTTCCCGCCAATAAGTCTTTTGCAAAAAAAATGTTTAAAATATAATTCGGAATTCAAAATGTTCTTGGTCTACGCCTTACATTGTGACGTAAATTTATTCGTCCGAAAACGTTAACAAGATGGTTCCTAAATGATTTAATTATGAAGTTAACGCTTCCTCGTTTAATGTATTTACTGAGTAAATTATTTACCTTGTATTTAAGGAGGTAGAAAATATTTAATTAGCAGATCTGAATGCCTACTTTAAACATACGCTTCGTTAAATTGACGATACCTATTTACTGGATATTTTGTCGTAAAAGTTGCCTAGAAGATTAATGGCCCATGTTCCAAGTTAGTTTGAAGGGACTATTTGACTACGGAAAAGCCCTCTATAATGTCACAAAAAATACACAGTTTTTACAAACCTAAACGTACCAATCACATTGGTGTTAACAATAAACAAACATGCGATTTCAGCAATCTCGAAAGATTTGCTATCATTTATTGAAGAGTTCCGTTTCCTTCATTTCTGTTCTTCATAAGATCTTCACCAAATTAAAAGGGACCGCGTTGAAATACTAAGATGCTCTTCCAAACCATCGTACACATTTTTTTTTTTTCATTTTTACATCGACAAGAGGGAACGAGAACGTCGTCAATGTAAACTAAGCCACGCATTATTAGGGATAACTCAAATACTAGTCGTCAGATCTCAATAAAAAATGGGAACACAGGACAAGCACCAGCTTTCGAACATAAAAAGAATTATCAAAATCCGTACACCCAGTACAAAGTTATGAGGTAAAACTGACAAAAAAAAAACAATCGAATTCAGAACCTCCTTTGAACCTTTTTGGAAGTCGGTAGAAAATGCTCTTACTTAATAAACGAAAAAAAAAACTAAACTACAAATTTACAATCGAAGACGTATGTATGTAAGTATGCATGCAGATTGCATCATAGGTGTCTCGTATCATACATGAACATACATATAAATTCGCATTTCACCAGTTATAACATAACGCCTCTAGATCCCAATCCCGTGTCAAGATATTCTGGCTAAACTAACGAGGATGTCGTGTGAATAAGTACCTGATATACTGAACATATTCGTGTCCTCGTTATATGCCAGACCGTGACGTAATTAAGGGTCGTCACGTCTGTAAAATCCGAACATAACACGGTTTTCAGACAAAACCGTCACCGAATGTTCGGTTCAGTTCCGCCGTCTATCAGCGGGCTGTATCTAATGAACCGTAATAAATAGACAGTTGACATTTACACAGAGTACGTATTTCTGTTGCCGCTTTAATAAAAAGTAATAAAAATAAAATTAATTGAGAAAGAGAGAAAAAGAAAGAAATGAAAGAAAAAAGAAAGAAAAGAAAGAAAGAAAAGAAAGAAAAGAAAGAAAGAAAAGAAAGAAAGAAAAGAAAGAAAAATGGTTTATTCCTCTCATTTCAGTCAAGTAGTTATTTTCTCAAAATTAAATTATAATAATGGGTATGGTACGGAACCCTTCTTGTGCGAATCAAACTCGCACTTGGCCTGTTTTTTAATATTCGAAGTTTGTAGTTAGACGACATATTATTTGTATTTTATATACATTATTAGTAATTTCTTCCCCAAAAAATGGTATTTTAAATTAGGTGGGTGTCTTTTTAATCTAAGGTTGACTGGTAGATAATGCCTTGTTGCGTTAAGTCCGCCCATGTACCAAAATTGAACTTAATTATTTTTTTCTGGATGCGGGTTTTAATGCACCCATATTTAACTAGTTATGTTTTAAGTCCCACAATAATATTCGCTATAAGCCAGCCCGTTTGATGACGTAACGGTTTTGCAGTTACTAGCAGTTATCTGACCTCTGGCCCTTTGCGGAAACTGGATTTAGACATTATTATGTCACCTGTGTATATATGGGCGCTCGTTTGAGGCTATTCATGTTTAAAACCTTTTTGTTTATGTAACTGGCCGCATGGAAAGTGGTTTTTGTAGTTTTGTCTATGGAGCCATAAGTTATGACTAGTTGGTATTTAAACTACGTTGTGGAGGTGATATAGGCAGCCGCTCCATGTAAAATACTGGTACTTAGATACGTACGACTGGAAGACGACCCAACATATTTGGGAAAGGGCTGGGCAGATTGATAGGTATTCTAAATACGAAATAGTTATTTTTTATGCAGTGAAAACTTCTTTAGCCGTGTTTCTTGGTAGGACAAAATCTTATATGTTCGCGTCACCGATATGCTCATAACTCATGCGTATAAGTCAAATTGAATGGATTTCTGTATTGTTGAAATAGTATTTTTGTTTGGTTCTTAATTCAAACATTATGAAATTTAAAATTTTAATATTGAAAGTTCTAAGTTTTCACTTCTATCGGTAGGTCCTATAACTTCATTTTTTTTTAAACAGGTAACTGT
This sequence comes from Hecatera dysodea, assembly GCA_905332915.2. Classification (NCBI taxonomy): domain Eukaryota; kingdom Metazoa; phylum Arthropoda; class Insecta; order Lepidoptera; family Noctuidae; genus Hecatera; species Hecatera dysodea. The sequence continues at coordinate 4,085,589 of HG995317.1, read as the reverse complement.
CGTATTTTTCGCGCCTGGGCGCCGTTTGAATTCGCATGGCAGTCGCACACTGTTAAAAACAGATCGCAATTTTTCATCTGTTACAATAACATCAAACTATGGAAAATTTGATGTCAAAGATGCAGGTCGCTCTGGTCGCCCTATTAATAAAATGGATGCCATTTTTTTAAAAGTGGAACAAGATAAATCTAAAAATAGTATCAGTAGTTACGACGTAGCTGAAGAACTGGGGATTGACCACAAAACAGTTTTGGCTAACTCGCAACAAGGTGATGCTGTGTGTGTGGTGGGATTGAATGGCATTATTCATTATTTATCCATTGTTTATTTGGGACTCGCACAAAACAAACAAAACAGTAAACAAAAAAAAAAACTACTAGAAAACTAAGTTAACTAAAGCTGTAGATATCAGTTGTACACTTGTACCTAAATGTAAATGTGCGAGGCCAAAAAGGTTCCTACCTCAGCTACTGCTGCTTACTTAAAAAAAAAAAATATGGCTGCGCTGGTATTCTGATAGGTCCTGTACAGATTACTTGGAGATTTACTGTAATAAATATGTACAGTGATAGGCTTTACTGATTACCGGGAACACCGGATTAGACAGGGGCCGGATTACTAGGAGTCCCCTGTATTTCATTTAGACTAGCTTATCACGAAGATACGAGCTAAAAATACGAGAACAAGTTTTTTTTTTCGCCTACAAACGGCACAAATATCTTGAATACATACCGCACTACTAACCAAACCAGTTTCTCTATGAGAAAATCGATTATGTCACGCCATATTCTCTACAAGCTTCTGCCCGCGGCTTCGCCCGCATGAAAAGCATTTCAAGGTTTCATTTTTTTTCACGGAACTGTACATCCGCTAACTGACAGTGAAAGTCTAGATGTTTCTTGAAGAAAAAAATATGATTCTATTTAGTGCGTCAGTTAGATTATCAAAAATGTTGGACACGTATTTTTTGCACAAATCTATAAAATTTTACGAGGATAAAAAACATCAGATCTGTATTGGGGGCTTAAAAACTTCACGGCACTGTATCGTCATCGTTTTTTGTTGACGTGAAAAAAGAAATTATGCGTGTCGAATTATTTTTCAGAAATCTATCTGACGGACTAATTTATTTTTGCTGGCCACATTTAAGCTCGTTAAATAACGTTAGTTCGAGATACTTATTAAAAAGGTGGTACCTACCTACTTATTTACTAAGATGGTCACTAATAATAATGTAGAAGTATGGAAAATTTATCTGACGGACTAATTAGATTTTTTTTAGTCAGCTACTCTATTGTTGCGGAAACTAGCCGGAACAACCACACATACAGCAGTTTATTTTGATATTATTTAAACAGATACTTCAGTTTTATTTATTCATATGTATGATAGATAAAACGCGAATTGAATAGCATAATGCAATCTGAAACATACGTGTGTGCAAAGCGAAAATGTCCACATGTTTTGCATAGAAAGCAGGGCCATATTCGATAAACCTACATATATCTGATATTATATATGCTATTGTCGAAGAATATCAAAATCGTGACGGCCCGGGGCAAAAGGGAGTAGTGAAGAATTGGGGTTCCTGGATCAGGGATCCAGGAACCCGCAATTCTTCACTTGAAAACCAGTTATAATCTATCAATCAAATTTCAAAATGATGGGATGGGATAGAAAACTCGAAAGGACGTCTTAACTTATACAGAAATTAAACAAAAAAATATTTACTTTTTTTAAATTTATTATCAAAGCACGATTTTTTTTAACACAATGCATTCTACAAAGCACATACCTGCTGTCTACCGTCTGCTTTATATGGTTTATTTTAGACGTCACTGCAATATATACAAAAAGCGTCGGTTTGCGTAGGTAACGATATTATTTGTACCTATATTGTAATTATGTCAATAAACTACTTTTCTTTCAAAGGGCATTAGGAAGAACGAATAAAGTCATTTGATGTTTTCTCATCCATAAAAAATGCATGCTTCATATTATCTGCGGACGGTGGCTTGCCATCTAATAACAACTTAAATAATATTTTTTTTATCTTTTGTTATAGCGGCAACAGAAATACCTACATCATCTGTGAAAATGTCAACTGTCTAACTATCACGGTTTAGGAGATACAGCCTGGTGACAGACGTACAGACAGACAGACGAGACGGACCGTCGTTTTACCCTTTGGGTATAGAATGGATGTTTTTAGCAAACGGATTTTTTTAAATCTCGAAACCAACAGTATTGTTCTAAATTACTTAAATAACTGAGATTGTATCTTTAACAAAGATCACACGAACACAAACACACCTTTTTACTTTTCACAATAATTAGCTTCATCTTCACACGGAACCATTCATTTCATTCATTGTTTAGCTCAGTAGATCACATTATGTAACTATGTGAAAGACATTCTAATTTAAAAAAAAAAGTATCGTAATTTTTGTTTTTTTTTTATGCAACCGATGCATGACAAAAACCTATCGAGTAAGGATGGGATGGGAATGCAATCGCTCCTTAGTCGAATGACTTTTGTTATCGATGACTTCACTAACTGTCAAACACCTCTATTTTCACTACATTTTGTCATATTTTAGACGTTGATTGCCGCCGAAATGATAGTAGACCAAAGACAATTAGTAGACGTTAGTACGAGCATTATCGTTCAGCTTTTCCCAACAATGTTAGTGTCGAATTCAAACATAGCCGAGTGACTATTCTATTAATTTTTAACAGACTTCTAAAAAAGGAGGCGGTTCTCAATTCGGATGTTTGTATTTTTTTATTTATTCGCACAAAAAAAATACAACCGACTTCTAAACAAAAAAAAAAAACAAAAAGTACAAAATAACTTTTAACTTCGGAAGTCGGTGTGTTAAAAAAAAGCAACCAAAAACACCGAATTCCGAAATTAAAGTTATTTTGTACTTTTTGATTTTTTTTTTGTTTAGAAGACGGTTGTATTTTTTGTAAAAAGTTTTGTTTTGATAAACCAGCAGTATTTGAATGAAGCTAAGTATGTATAAATTCAAAGCCGTCCATCATTCCATAGACAAGAAGAATACTTTTGTTTTCCGACGCCAGCAAAATGGAGCGAAATATTTGAAAATAGAGTTATGGAACAAAGGGCTTTGCGTCATTCTTGTCTCAAACCAGAGATTTCTTTCATATCTAGACAAGGACGCTCCAAATTGACGCGGATTGTGTTCAAACCATTGAGATATACTTATTTGAAAGACAATGCCAGCAGATGGCAGTCCACACTGTATTGCGAATTGACATTACATTTTGTTTTGTCCACTCATACTAGCGACGCGTCTCTTCTCGCGACTTCGCCCGGGTGCAAATTACTTAGTCAAACTTTTTATGTAACATAGGGCACAAAGGGCTTTTTATGTATTATTAAAATTAAAAATAAATGACCACTCTTGATTACAAAGTACGTCTACGAGAAGTAGATAAGATACAATACTCTATCTATATTAAAAAACGGTTGGGAATTCTACATTCTATTTTTGAATTTTAATTTATTTAAGTAAGTCATTTTGAATTGAATTTTAATGTCAAAACACAAAATGCTAATACACAAGTAACGCGCCGCAGTTTCACCCGTGTAGTTCCCGTTCCCGTGGGAATACTAGAACAAAATATACGCCATAGATATAATAAACAAGGAGATATGCCCTGTAGCCGAAAATGTATCGGAACCTGTGTCTCCTGTTTTGCCCTACCACCCGGCAACTACTACGCATGCAGTTCAGTAAAAGCAATAGATACGCAGTCGCGCTCACACCCGCATTTTTGAAATCGGACTGTACTACACAATCAATTATAAACCTTATCCTAATGAACACAGCGTATATTTACAGTACACCGTGCAACTTACTCACACAAAAACAACGCTGGGTATCGTTGTGCTGTGCAAAAGCAATTTATTTTACATATACGCTAGTGATTGACTTATCGATTCTGGCATTTATTACACACGCCATGCTGCCCATGTATAACAAATAAATAGCATGAGTATGTTGACTATTTTAAGCAAAGGTCACTAATATATTATCTTAAACATGCCGATTACTATAATGCATTCGAAACTTTATCGAAAGTAAAATACAATTACCATAAAAAGTAAGGAAGTAGCACGAGGATAAGGCATACATACGATAATTCAAAGCCAAAAACACTTGAACGATTATTTACCAAAAATTTATTGCAATCTAAGAAAGTTTGGTAAACTTTTGTAATATTTCATTCAACAATCGACATTGTTGTCGACAGTGTATCTGCACAATTACATCACTAACTCGCGGCAAGAAGCAGCGGCCGTACTATGCGATACATCGGCTTGCTAAAGTATCGTTTTGTGATTTTTACATTGCTCATCCAGTCACTTAGCGACAAACTTAGGTAGTGGTTAAGGAGCAGTGTATTCATTGTAATATGTTATTGTCGCTGTGACATTTGAAAACAAAAATAACATAGTATAAGCAAGAAATATTTTACGATTTGTTGTTTTTCATGATTTTAAAGACAAATATAGTAAAATACTTGTATTTTGATATGGTAAGTGATTCCATAATTAACAAAGTTTTGGTTTATGCTTCGGTTTTTACAAGAAAACACTGAACAACACGGCATTCTTATATCTTATCACGCTCACGGTCGTAAGCGCACTAGTTCGCGGATTCGACCATTGCGTCGACATGCTCGCCCAGAGCATGTCGCGAGGACACCGACACGCCCCCTTGCCACTTCTCCTGTATTTTATATTTCTATGATATACGCCTATCTTATTCGTTGATCATGTAGCTTTCCACTGGTGCAAAAACGGTTAAAATCGTTCCTGTAGTTTCAGAGCTTATTCGGTATAAACAAACAAACGTTAAAAAATCTTTGCTCTTTATAATATTAGCATAGATTTGCCCTTTAAAAATTTGAAATATGACTAGAAATTATGATAACTAGGTGTGCGAGCGGATAAAGGTGTTATATGTCTTAAATTGTAGTTTGTATCATGTTGCTACACCTACGAGGTTCAAGGCCCTGACAAAAGGCGTAGGTGGCTTAAAAGTTACCTAAAGGACAGTCTTTTTTTATTGAGAAATGGATTTGCTCTTGACTCTAGTCTAGGTCACAGGTGACAGAGACAAAGTCGACGAAGGAATGAACTTACCCAGCAGAAGCCTGTTCACTCTAACTTTGAAGACATTAGGGTTGAATGCGTTCGGAAACACCATAGATATAATAAACAAGGAGATATGCCCTGTAGCCGAAAATGTATCGGAACCTGTGTCTCCTGTTTTGCCCTACCACCCGGCAACTACTACGAATGCAGTTCAGTAAAAGCAATAGATACGCAGTCGCGCACACACCCGCATTTTTGAAATCGGACTGTACTACACAATCAATTATAAACCTTATCCTAATAAACACAGCGTATATTTACAGTACACCGTGCAACTTACTCACACAAAAACAACGCTGGGTATCGTTGTGCTGTGCAAAAGCAATTTATTTTACATATACGCTAGTGATTGACTTATCGATTCTGGCATTTATTACACACGCCATGCTGCCCATGTATAACAAATAAATAGCATGAGTATGTTGACTATTTTAAGCAAAGGTCACTAATATATTATCTTAAACATGCCGATTACTATAATGCATTCGAAACTTTATCGAAAGTAAAATACAATTACCATAAAAAGTAAGGAAGTAGCACGAGGATAAGGCATACATACGATAATTCAAAGCCAAAAACACTTGAACGATTATTTACCAAAAATTTATTGCAATCTAAGAAAGTTTGGTAAACTTTTGTAATATTTCATTCAACAATCGACATTGTTGTCGACAGTGTATCTGCACAATTACATCACTAACTCGCGGCAAGAAGCAGCGGCCGTACTATGCGATACATCGGCTTGCTAAAGTATCGTTTTGTGATTTTTACATTGCTCATCCAGTCACTTAGCGACAAACTTAGGTAGTGGTTAAGGAGCAGTGTATTCATTGTAATATGTTATTGTCGCTGTGACATTTGAAAACAAAAATAACATAGTATAAGCAAGAAATATTTTACGATTTGTTGTTTTTCATGATTTTAAAGACAAATATAGTAAAATACTTGTATTTTGATATGGTAAGTGATTCCATAATTAACAAAGTTTTGGTTTATGCTTCGGTTTTTACAAGAAAACACTGAACAACACGGCATTCTTATATCTTATCACGCTCACGGTCGTAAGCGCACTAGTTCGCGGATTCGACCATTGCGGACATGCTCGCCCAGAGCATGTCGCGAGGACACCGACACGCCCCCTTGCCACTTCTCCTGTATTTTATATTTCTATGGGAAACACAGACGCAGGCAGAGAGTTCCACTCCTTTGCTGTGCTCATTAAAAAGACGATTGAAAACGCTTGGTGCGAATAACGAATTAGTGGAATAGCAACAAGGTAGGGATGATAACCTACAGTGCGTCTAGATGTCCTATGGTAGAAGGGGCCGGTGGGATGAGGTCGTGGAGTTCATGGGCACACTCGCCGAAGAACAATCTGTAGAAGATTGACAAAAGGATTCCGTAATTCTGTAAAATCCCTACCATCTATACAGATTTACGTCAGAGGCAGTGAGTATTTTTCTTCCATGCACTAAATTATTTGTATGTAAATTTGTATCTGTTTGCACCGGACAATTGCAAACGCCGTTAGATTGTAATAAATCTTCACAAAAATTAATCTGTCTGTTTACTCCTCAGGAACGGCTGGACCGATTTTGACAAGGACTTACTGCCTGATAGCTGATTTTATAAGGAGTAAGGGTTTTCGTGGAAATAAAATAAAACCCATGACAATACTAGATATTCACGCAGACGATGCTGCACATAGAAGCTAGAAGTTAATATACATTAATTTATGAAAACATTTTTTTATATTTTGTTATATTTAAATAATTTACATACATCATTAATAAAAAATGGACCTTTTTAGTGCAGCCGTGAGACGCTCACTAAGTTTTTCTACATGCCATTTTTGTAATAAATGTACTGTGCGTGTTTCATGAATGTACTACTTACCATAACTAAGCAGCGCGGTCCCCCAACTCGACGTATTTCCGTTCGCGAGCTACGGAGCCACAGACAGACAGACAAACAGAAAAACAGACATAGACAGACACGTCAAACTTATATTTAATTTAATTTATTTCATTCTTCAACAAAATTACATTTGTGTGGAACAGTGGTTTTAACACTAAATGTCATAACAATTTAAATCTACATTAAGTAAATAAATTTTATTCTTTCTTTCTTTCTATATAGTGGGTACGTTGCGGAAATATTTTTTGCGCAGAAACCTTATTATTTTTAAAAACAAAATCAGTCTTAGTTACTCTTTATTTCTGTTAGTGAATGTCCAGTTGTTTTAGAAATTAGCAAAAAGTATTTTGATATTACAAACAGGCACTTCACTTTTATCTATTTGTATAGATTGTCACAGCAAGGCCGATCTGTTTACGAGGTGTAGGGAACCAAATTATCCGATCACGCATCTCCAATTATCGTGAATTACGAGGCCCATATTGATTAGAACAATATGGGCCTCGTAATTCACGGGACATTTTTACGCCCGTATATAAAAATAATCATCTATTTTCGAACAAAAAGTCAGTAAAAGTACGATTGGATACTATAAATAATGATGAGTAACCACCATTGGCGCCATTTTTAATCCGTACCCAGATTCCAATTTCAAAAGCAGGCTTGTTCGGTTTCACGACTTCACGTTCAAAGTTAAAATGGTTGAATAAACTGCATAGGATAAGTTCGCGGACTGGTTGATGCACACAAAACCTGTTTGGTGTGACCTACCTACAGTCTGATACTGGCTTTACAAAAGATCTTTGTGTTATTGAACTTTGGTGATTGTGATACGCTCCATAGAGTTACAATAAATTATTTGTTCAAGACTTTGATGGTGATAGGTAAAGTTTAGCAGAATTGCAATAAATGTATTGCGTCATGGATGGTTTCGTATGAGCTGGGGTCTGCCAGGGTTTGCGGAATTGTTCGAAACAGTTACCGCGGCCCTGTAACGCAAAGGGCATTTGAAGGAACACGGGTGGGTTTTAGTCAGTAAGAGTCTGACACTCCCTTCCGCTACGCCCAGAGCGGGAGGAGTCATTTGATAATTTTCCACCATGAAAAATAAAAGAAAACATATACATATCTATATTTAACATAATAGGCTAGGTAGGCATCCATCTATTGTAGGTCTAGAGTCCTATGTTTATTTATATACATAAAGACTTGTTATTAAGTACATAATTTGCATATCTAATTATCTATACTAATATTATAAAGAGGAAAGATTTGTTTATTTGTTTGTATTGAATAGGCTCCAAAACTACTGAACCGATTTGAAAAATTCTTTCACTGTTTGGAAGCTACGCTATCCCCGGGTGACATAGGCTATATTTTATCCCCATATTCCCACGGGAACGGGAACTTCGCGGTTAAAACCGCGGGGCGCTGTCCTATATATATAACACTAGCAGCGCCCCGCGGTTTTACCCGCATAGTTCCCGTTCCCGTAGGATTATTGGGATAAAATATAGCCTATGTTACTCAGGGTGAATATAGCTTTCTAATGGTGAAAGAATTTTTGAAAGCGGTCGAGTAGTTTTTGAGTTTATTCGTTACATACAAAAATATAAAAATACATATCTTTCGTCTTTATTATAATACTAGCTGCTGTCCGCGACTTCGTCCCCGTGGAATCCCCAATTTTAAAACATTCTTTATCGCTGCTCCGCTCCTATTGGCTTAAGCGTGATGATATATAGCCTAAAGCCTTCCTCGATAAATGGTCTATTCAACCCAAAAAGAATTTTTCAATTCGAACCAGTGGTTCCTGAGATTAGCGCGTTCAAACAAACAAACAAACAAACAAACTCTTCAGCTTTATAATATTAGTATAGATTAGTATTTAGTATAGATTTACATACAGGTGACTGGTAATTGAGAACATTCCTTGAAATGGCTGTAGGTACTAGACCTATAGGGCTGCAGAATTTGTTCGAAAGAGTCACCGCGGCCCTGGAGCACGGCGGGCACTAGGAGGATCACGGGTGTGTTTTAGTCAGTATGAGTCTGACACTCCCTTCAATCATCAAATGACTCCTCCCGAGCTCTAGGCGGAGCGCCCCAAGCGGAAGATGTCAGGCCTATGTCCAGCAGTGGACTGCAACAGGCTGTTGATGGTGATGATGATGATGATGATACTCTTCCCTACTATAAGTAAACTCAAATGATTTATTTTTTACTTTCGCAAAATTTTAATCCCAGTTTCAACGACTTGTCAAAATACTGTTTACGGTATGCGCTAGTGCTGCACTCTGGCGGCAAAACATCGCAGTAAAACTCCCTATTAGCTCTGGCACAAAGCATTTCAAGAAATGCACTCAATTACCACCAATCAATATTTTATAGGACACTAGTAGGTACTAGGTTCGTACTACAATCAGAGATTCTCAATTGCCTACTAAGAACCAACATTATTAGATTACCTACGCAGAATGCTCCATGTTGAATCGTTTCGATAAACATTTCCTGACATACCAACGATACATACTGATATTATGTATCTGTTTCATCGTTCAATAGAAACATTTAAACGATTGCAAATAAACAATCTATCTATATTTTTATATGGCAAGCAAAGCCGATGTCGACTATTCTGCCAATGTCTAAAGTATATTGGAAAAGCAACTTGTGTGTGTTTGAAATAAACAATCATTTGTTGACGTTTGCTTTGTCAACAGAAGAGATATCGTAAAGCTAAGGAATTCGTGCGTAATGCCACCTGAGCTATTATGCCTACATTAATTAATTTTACATAAACATAGATAGTTGGTATTTCTTGCGTTTTTATAAGTAGTCACGCAAATCAAATGTACCGTGAACACAGCAGGCATCGTAATTTGAATAAATTGCACGCGAATTGCATTATTTTGCGTGCTTCGAGCAATTATAATGTCATACTGAACATAAGTATGCACAACGTGTGATTGGTAATTTAAAATTGTATTTAATTTCTTTTTTTTAACTTCCGTATGTCTATTCATTGACTTTTGTATCGAGAATGAGATTTGCTAGACATTTCTAAACTTGTTAGAGAGAATGGAGATCCCAAATAAAAAAGTTCAGTTCAAATATCTATCTATCGATCTATAGTAAAAGTATTCCCGAGTAGATATAATAGTAACTGAATGTAGGTATATGTAGGTGTTTCAAACTACTAGAAAACATGTCATACATGAACAAAATTCACAAAAAAGTTTGGTAAAAAACCAGACAGATTTAAAAAGCATACTGGCTGAATGAAAATCGCTAACTTTGCCCAAAATAAAACAAAACTTCGAAGAATAGAAACATTTCAGTATTTTCAGAACAGTTTCACGTCTTCAATGACTTCAACGAGCTTGTCCTATACTATCCGTGTTTTAGGTTTAGAAAATAAACAAGGTAAATTAATTAAATACACTACAATCTAATAAACACGTCAATCTAGTTGTTTAATTAGAAATGAACTGTAAACAAAGACCTAGTAAGTAACAATAAACAATTGATCCAATTTGATTTGCGTTCGTTGCTGGCTTGCTGCACGAACGGGAGTGGATACAGTTTGACATAACCTCCAAAAAGTTCCTATTACACATAGAAAAAACATTATTCCATTATAATTACTCACTTCGTCTGCCTTTGGATGTTTGTGTGTGCAGTGAACATGCTTGTGCTCACTTATTGTCTCGCTAAAAACACTATTTACACACTGTAACACCACCAAACACAGCACTGTGCCTACGTTTCGGTACATTTTCGCTAAAAAAGAGATATTTCACTCACTAAAAGTAATAAAAATCTGTTTGTTTACATTTTAAAATTAAAAGAACGTAATTACACGCGTTCACTCTGAGAAATTCACGACGAAACTAAGTATAAATGAATGAATAGTCTCGGTTTGAGTGAAGTGAGTAACAATACAACAGCTGATGTCAATCGGAGACTCGGACGGCCATTATGCTTCCTTCTCTCGGACTCTTTCTAACACAAGTAACTTATAAATGAGTGAAAAGGTTGGGTATATGCGTACAGTGTACGATTGTCAATTGATTTACTAACTTCGCTGCATCTTCGCTGCTGAGAGTACCTAAATCGGAGTAAATCGTAACCTGCAAATTGGATTTTATTGTTTATCTGTCTTCTTTTAAATCAAAAACGTCATCCTATAAACTATTGATACGTCATTTTGGCTCAATATAGTTTCGATTTATGGTTTCGGAGAAGAAAATAGTAAACACATCAAAAGTATCTAGGGATCAACATATATTTTTGCAATAACTTTCCTCCTGATTGATATTAATTAAAATTTTCTTTAAGGATTCATCAAATAAAGTGTTTTCGTTTGTCACAGTAACGATAAACCAAGTCACCTTTGCATTAATAAAGAAATTTGCCATTTTCCTAATAAAGGGATTTTTGACATTTGAACCACTAACATTAAAGTTCGAAAAAAAGACTGAAATAACAGTTTTCTTTAAAATTTTATTGGGTAACTTAAACAATTAATAATCCGTGTTTCTACCGCGAACACTAACAACACAAGAACATCGGTTTGGCATACTCAAAATGAGTTCATCCAAATCACGCTGTGGAATGGCCGCCCATGTTCGTTGCAACAACAAAAAAAGGTCTTCTTGCGACTGGATACCCTCCATATTCGGCAGAGCTCTTCTCTGTAGCATATCCCATGCATGCTCAATCGGGTTCAAGTCTGGCGACTGAGCAGGCCAGGGCAGGACATTGATGTTAGCTGCGGCGAGAGTCTGTCTTACAACTCTTGCGGTGTGCGGTCGTGCATTATCATGCATTAACTGAAATAAGGGACCGATTTGCACTTGTAGAGGAACGATGACGTCTGATACAATCGTCTCAGCATAAATTTGAGCGTTGAGGTTGCCTCTGATCCAAATCAACTCAGTTCTTCCGCCGATCCAAATACCCGCCCATACTATGATGGTTCCACCACTATAAGGATGGACTTCCTGGCAGGATTTTAATCGCTGTTGGCGTCCAGGGGTTCTCCAGTGTCGTATACGTCTTGTATCCGGTCTCATACCAAAACGAGACTCATCAGAAAAGCACACGAAACGCCATTGTTCTTCTGCCCAATTTCTGTGTTCAAGAGCCCATTGATATCGAATCCTACGATTGTGCATTGCTATAGGTGGTACCCGTAGCGGTCTTCGGGAATGAAGGTTCACTTCATGCAAGCGGTTTCTGACTGTTTGGTCGCTAATTAAGTTCCCTGAAGAGTGATGAAGCCTCACGGCTAACATCATGGCGGTTATTGTTGGAGCTCTTCGAGTTAAGATTTGAATGTATCGGTCTTGTCTCCGTGTGGTGCAGCGATACCGTCCTCCATGGCGCTCAGCCAAGGTAAGCGAAGAGCTCTGCCGAATATGGAGGGTATCCAGTCGCAAGAAGACCTTTTTTTGTTGTTGCAACGAACATGGGCGGCCATTCCACAGCGTGATTTGGATGAACTCATTTTGAGTATGCCAAACCGATGTTCTTGTGTTGTTAGTGTTCGCGGTAGAAACACGGATTATTAATTGTTTAAGTTACCCAATAAAATTTTAAAGAAAACTGTTATTTCAGTCTTTTTTTCGAACTTTAATGTTAGTGGTTCAAATGTCAAAAATCCCTTTATTAGGAAAATGGCAAATTTCTTTATTAATGCAAAGGTGACTTGGTTTATCGTTACTGTGACAAACGAAAACACTTTATTTGATGAATCCTTAAAGAAAATTTTAATTAATATCAATCAGGAGAAAAGTTATTGCAAAAATATATGTTGATCCCTAGATACTTTTGATGTGTTTAGTTATCTCGAAACTATGTAGGTAGGTACCTACTCTAAATAATTATAATATCGATTGTCTTGTACACGGACATATGCGAACGTGGCCTATGAAGTAATGATTCTTCGATACAATGCATAGATGAATATAATACAATGAGCCACGATAGCGTTTTAAGATCTATTAAAAATGTTACCGTTAAATTATTTGTTTACGAAATGGAGTTTGAAAGATGATTATGACAACATATTGGCCTAGAACTGTTAGGTACAGTGCGTGTTAAAGACATGAGATTATTTACTTAGTTATAGCACAGATAATATAATACTACAGTGTTATAGGGAAGGAATAGCATCCACATGAGCGTACCTAGCTTCTGGCCTACGGGGACGCAAGTCAGACTTTTTAACCGACTTTTTTTTTAAAAAAGGAGGAGGTTCTCAATTCGGATGTTTGTACCTATGTTTTTTTTTTTTTTTTTTTGTTTGTTCGCGCATAACTCCGTCGCTTGCCAACCGATTTGAAAAATTCTTTTTTTGTTGGAAAGGGTATACTTCCCAAATGGTCCCATGAAAATTTTATCGAAATCGAACAAGCGGTTTTTGAAAAATCAACAAAAATCTAAAAATATATCTACATTGTCTACATGGACGACCTTTTAGTTTACTCTGCATTGGAGCAGTGCGTTTTTTTTACACTAATGTAATTGGTTCGTTTAGGTGGGGGGAGGGGACGGGGCTTAGGTTAGGTAACCTACCACTAAAAAGTGAAAAATAAAAAACTTTTTACAAAAAAATACAACCGACTTTTCCACAAAAAATCAAAAAAGTACAAAATAACTTTAATTTCGGAAGTCGGTGTTCAAAAAATGAAAAAGGAACCACAAACACCGAGTTCCGAAATTAAAGTTATTTTGTACTTTTTTGATTTTTTGTGGAAAAGTCGGTTGTATTTTTTTGTAAAAAGTTTTTTTATAAGTTAGATCGTCCGCGGCTTTTTTTCCGTGGAGTTTCTTGCACGTTCACGTGCTCACGTGCAGATAGCTTCACCTCTTTCGACTTGACAATTCAAAAGTGCCTGTTTTTCTGTGTTTTCTGTTTAAATAAATGCATTGAGTATTGACATGTACATGAAACATTAGGTATCTAGGTACCTACTTATATGTAGTGTTTAGAACAGCCGCAAAATATGATCCTGCTATATACCTAGGCAGTTAAATAAATAAAAGTAAATTTGAATATGCATTTTTATTTTATTGAAATGATTTAATCGTCTATTTTTATGGAAATTGTACAGTGTAAGTATTTTACCGTGCGGTTTATTTAAAAGTTAGCACAGTTGTTTAAATTTTGATTAGTGGTTCGGCGAGTTCATACGTTTTCTTCGAGATTTCCAGGTGGGAGCGGAAGAAGTAATTTGATGATATTCCAACCAAAAAAAGATATTATAATATTTTTTTTAACCGACTTCCAAAAAGGAGGAGGTTCTCAATTCGACTGTATTGTTTGTAACTTCATAACTTTGTACTGGGTGTACCGATTTAGACCATTCTTTTTAACCCCCGCCGCAAAAATAGGGGTTACCCCACTACAAAGGGGTCGGTTACGTATGAGAGATTGGCATCTAGCCAGCCAATGGTTAGGGGGTTGCTAAGTGACCGCTCCAAGCTCAATGCTTTACAAACATACGTAACTACTAGCTAGCCAAGCCACTTAAGTACTTTTATTTGTTTATAAGTAGGTACATACGTACGCATGTTTAAGAAGCTGACTCATCAAAATGCAATTTCCGGAATCTGCAGTCATTTTTGTTGTAAAATATTAGTCAGCACTTTTATTCTCCATTCGAATTTGTTCGCAGCCTGAAATGGAGGGGTCACTATACCTAATATGTAATAAAATATTTCGAGTAAATTAGACTTTATGTAGGTAATGAATAATACACAATTTTATGCAACACATACAATAAAACAAATGAAGGGTCCACTGCAATAATGATGAAAGTCCATTTTTGTACAAATTCTAAGTAAGCACGTCATTCAGCCAGTGGATAGGTATCTGTAGTTGGTATTCTCGTTAACAAACTTAGCAATATTACTTAAAATCCCGACATTTTTTTTAGACAGTTCAAGCTTATCACTACATAGTGTAAAACAAAGTCGCTTTCTTTGTCCCTATTATCTATCTTCTATCTAAATTAAATATCTAATACCTAGTGATCTATCAACGCACAGCCCAAACAACTGAACGGATCGGGCTGAAATTTGGCATGCAGGTAGATGTTATGACGTAGGCATCCGCTAAGAAAGGATTTCGATTAATTCTACCCCCAAGGGGATAAAATAGGGAATGAAGGTTTGTATGAAACTTTGTCAATTTTAAACCGATCGGGCTGAGAGTTTCAAAATCGGGGGTAAAGTAACTATTCCACGCGGACGAAGTCGCGGGCAGAAGCTAGTCCCTATGTATGCTTAAATCTTTAAAACTACGCGACGGATTTTGATGCGGTTTTTTTAATAGATAGAGTGGTTTATATGTATAATACATGCATATTATAGTAGAGAAAACATTAGTATCTACATTGCATGACTCTTACTGACTAAAACCCATCCGTGATCCTTCTTGTGCCCGCCGCGTTCAAGGGTGACACTTGCGCATAAATACCGCAAACCTGGCAGCGGCCAAGGTGTACCATAATACCAACTTACTGGGTTTTGGAATGCGGAGATTGAATAGCCAAGCCAGTCGCTCCATGTAATGCACTAGAACTCAGCTGGATCCGATTAGACAGGTAGCTGCCCCAAATCAATAGCTGAGAAAATGCAGGATACATGATGAGTACTTGACTTAGAAATCCTCCTCAACTATTACGCATAGTACTTTTATTCGTAAGTGTGAATACAAATAACTTTCGCTAACACATTGACAGATATAACACGTACGGTTACGTAAAATGGTCAATATGTCACACGCGCGCTAAATATGTAATCAGCTAGATTTACATGTGTTAAGGATGTTATTCCGTCATTGCTGGGGAGTTTGTTGCGCCACTTTTTCCCAGCTAAAACACTAGGAAGTGGTGACGGGTGGGCGTTTTGGGGGACTGTCTTTATGTAAAAAATGAAGTTATAAAAATGCTGTCTCTCAGACTAGTATGAATGAATGACTTTTGATTTTGATTGGCGGTAATTGCCGCAAAATTCTTTTTGGCGGTATAGAGTATTTTAAAACAATTTTTCTGTACATGTTTCACTACATAGTATAAAACAAAGACGCTTCCGCTATCCGTCTGTCCTCATGTATGCTTAGATCTTTAAAACTACGCAACGGATTTTGGTGCAGTTTTTTTTTCAATGGAAATAATGATTCAAGAGGAGGGTTTATAATGACATATGGACATGCATATTAAATTAGAGAAAACATAAGTTACCGAAGCCGGGGCGGGTCGCTAGTTAATATTATAAAGAGGAAAGTTATTTTTGTTTGTTTGTTTGTACCGAATAAGCTCCGAAACTATTGGATCGATTTTATCTTGTGATGCTATATAGGTAGTAACATAGGATATACATATTATATACTGGATGCGAGAAGCCGAAAATAGATCTATGTGGCGTGCAATTGGAGAGGACTATGTCCAGCAGTGGACTGCAACAGGCTGCTGATGATGGTGATGATAATAGGCTATATTTTAACCCCATATTCCCACGGGAACGGGAACTACGATGGTGAAACCGCGGGGCACTGCTTGTTAATTGTAATTGGGTACTTTCCTGGATAGAAAAAAATATGGTCATAGTATTTAGCCCGTCCGTTAGATACAAACAAAATATTGGACACGTATTTTATGTCATTCCAATTCGATTAATTTTTTTATTGATAAAGATAAAGCACAGTAAAGTCCATGTGTGGAGAGGGCTGGTGACGTCACGTTTTTAGTCAAAAGTGTACTAAAACGTCACGCGAGTTTTCAACGCACTGTATCGTCGCCGTTTTTTGTTCCCGTGTAAAAAACAATACGTGTCCAATATTTTCAGGACATCCCTGTTTGGAAGAAGACAATGAAATAACCAAATAAATATGAAATTAACACATTTATTAACACAAAACACCGTACACCACTATTTACAAATAATCACACATAGTATCCGTAAAATGATTACATTTTATACTAAAAACAAAAAAAATGCTTTTTCTCAGACACTTACAAAAAATTAAAAAAAAAAAAACAATAATTAATTCACCATTTTATGCGATCGTATTGTAGAAGAGCAAAGTAACTAGACAATTGTCAAATTGCGTATTTTAACTGTGATGCAACTCTCGTATTTTAAGGAAGATCGCATCACATTCGCAAACTGTCAAAAACACGTCAAACTACCCTACATTTCGCCAAAACTTGACATCAACTGTCGCTGAAATTATATTGCAGACAAAATAAGCCGAGTCATCTGATTTAGAATAGAATAGAACAAACTTTATTATGTACACCATATAAGTTACAGAAAATATAGATTAAGACAACATAAGCGTTCTGGCTTGGCTGGATTAAGACAACATAAGGTATAGACAACGCAGAAACTATAGGTGGCAGCACAGACGCGTAAATGTCAAGTATATTTTACTTGTTTCATATTTGCAACGCTAGATGGCACAGTCTACTCCGTGCACGTTCCTCTAAACGGAGGCTGCAGGAAGTATTGGTGGCAGCACAGGTCAAATATTTACAACGTAAAAGCTTCAGATTTGCAACAATAGATGGCATAGCCGACGCCGTGCACGTTCCTTATGTCGGCTTGAATTAAACACTTTTTAACACTTTCAGTACCTAGAACTGTGCTGTTCGGCCCATATGCTGAGTTCTGGGCACAAAGTGTTAAGTACTAGAATTGGCCCTTAGTATAAAAAGGAATAGAGGGGCCCTGGGGCCCTAAATATCTTATTCCAGATGTCTAACTTCCTTTGGTCGGTTCGGTCTTTTTTTTGGTCTACGTACAGCTTTTTCGTCCTATTAAAATGCAAACAAGATCATTATTCGTCAAATCGTTGAGCTCATTAAAGTTCTAAAGCTTGAGCTACACGATAACTGACAAATGCTTGCACTGTATGGACAGGTCAACCCAAATCTGTGCGATACTTTCCTCAAAATACCACTTCAGACACCAACCTACATGGTTCTCATATGATTTGACTAGTGCAATTGTATGGACTTCGAAAGACACATTGACCTCTGAGTTTGTTTCGGTATTTCTTCTCAAGGTAGTCAGCTAGGAAACACTGGCTTCATCTAGTTTATAACGAAAAAAGATTGACGTGTAAAAGTGTTTTTACAACCTACTTACAAAATAAATATCATTTATCATTTGTATTTCGACGACGCCTTACTTTTGCATAACCTTGTGCTACTCAATAAACAGACTTAAAACCTTATCAAACTAATGAGGTTTTATTGGTTTTTAGGGGGGCCCGAAGTAAACAAAAAGGCCTGTAATGTTATCACGGCTGGGACACAGGCCTCCTCTCCGTGAACTGGACTTTACTCCAAATAAAGAAGACTTATTATAAAGTTCACCCAAATTCTATACTGATTAAATATAATAAATATCTTCCTTACCGTGTTCTTGCTTGTGGACTAAAACCACTGAGCATGCGAGAATATTCAATTTAAACAGAAATCCGTATCTACAATAAGAACTATTTATTTTGCTTATCCAATTTATAGGAAACTAGCGTCTGCCCGCGACTTCGTCCGCGTGGAATAGTTACTTTACCCCCGATTTTCAAACTCTCAGCCCGATCGGTTTAAAATTGACAAAGTTTCATCCCCTATTTTATCCCCTTGGGGGTAGAATTAATCAAAATCCTTTCTTAGCGGATGCCTACGTCATAACATCTACCTGCATGCCAAATTTCAGCCCGATCCGTTCAGTGGTTTGGGCTGTGCGTTGATAGATCACTATGTCAGTCAGTCAGTCACTTTTGAGTTATATATACCTATTTAGACTCCCATTTAAAAAAATATCCCAAGCATTTTAACTAATAAATATATCTCCAATAACATAGCCATTAGTTTTCTTTAAACTATAGGAATTGAAACCTTATTCCAACATGCATTTAGCTCAAACTACCCTCCGGACGTCACGCGGTTGCAAATTTTATACATGTCACAGGAAAATTGTTGAATCCTTTAGATTTTTATAAATCTTTTTTAATCAACTAGCTGCCGCCCGCGTGAAAGTCGAAAACTATCCCAAAGGAAACATATTCTAAACTATAATCTACCTCTGTGCTAAATTTCATTAAGATCCGTTCAGTAGTTTTTGCGTGGAAGAGTAACAAACATCAATACATAAAACACTTTAGCGATTATTTCACGATCAATTATAAAAAATCGTGATGTGTACACTACAACAAAAATCCCATCCAAATTCAATATCTCCGTGACTTATAAAGAAAAAACAGTAACACGGGTGGGTTTTAGTCAGTAAGAGTCTGACACTCCCTTCCGCTCCGCCCAGGGCGAGAGAAGTCATTTGATGATTTCCCATCCTTGAAAAAAAAGCATATAAGTAAATATATCCTGAAAATCCGTCCACCGGTGTCACCAAGAGGTAGAGGTACTCTGTTACCCAGTTACTGGGTTTTGTATTACGCTATGTTCACATTGGTTGCATAAATATTTAAATAAAATATATTTCTAATGGTTCTCTCTTAGAATTTCAGTGTTTTTGATGGCTTCTGAAGAGTCATTCTTTAGATGTTCCTTTTCTGAGCATAAGTGTTTGAAGAATTCCTTTGATTGCAAACATCTTGGACTGATACAGTGTGGGCATCTGAAAAATAAAAAAGTATGTTATATTTTTTTTTAATTTTACTAGCTGTGGCCCCCCGGTTTCATGGTGGTGTAAAAGCGAAAAAACCGGCCAAGTGCGTGTCGGACCACGCATAATAAAGAGTTCCGTTGTTCACTGTCAAAGTCTCATATCTCTAAAAGTATATAAGCTGTGATGTTCAAACCACTTTTCGTTGGAAGTGTCTCATAATCAGCCTTTTAACGTTCCCACTGCTGGGACTCAGGCCGCCTCTCTAGGAGAGGGAATGGGCCGTAATCCAGCACGCGGGCCCAGTGCGGGTTGGTGAATGTCACATGTCTTCGAATGTTTGGTTCTAGGACATGTCGGTTTCCTCACGATGTTTTGCTTCACCGTTTTGAGAGCAGTGGTGAAAAAATGAATTACACAAAGTAATGCGCGCCTGGCTGGGTTTGAACCCGCGACCTACGATTCGTAAGTCGGGGCCGTTACCACTCGGCCACCACTGCACAAGTGTAAGTTGGTAGTGTCTGTGAAGTTCTATTTGCTCAATTTTTTATTAGAATTTTCAACTTCATAGTTTAAAAGTTAGAGGGGGGGGCGGACACATTTTTTACGAATTTGGAAGCACATAATATATCTCAAAAACTATTGCCTTAAATAAAAAACTTTTTTAGAAACCTCTATTTTACTTTAAAGAGCTATCCAATGATACCTATCCACACGATTCTGTTTGTTGGAATTTATTTTTTCATCCCTCAGTTAAATGTATGGGGTGCCACCCCTAAAATTATTTTTTCCATAATATTACAGCATTATTAAATAGCGGTACCTACCTATAGTACGATTTTTAATTCGAGTCAGTAAAATGACAAGTGCAACTGTCACCGATACAAAAAAGGGTGACCCGCTACAATAGTGATGTTCAGCAATCAATAGACTTAGACATTTAGTCACGCTTTATTGTATTAGGTATCAAAGCGTTTTTTTTTTTTATTGTAAATATTTAATACATACCGTATTAAATAATACTATTTTAGAAACATGGACCTTACCAACATATTAAAAATTTTCACTACAACATTATTACAAAAGCTGGGAAAAAAATGTATAAAGAGATTCAGAGGAGTTAACACTAGAAAGTCGGGAAAATACAAGTAATTTTATACGTTTTTATTCATTACGGTTGCTATTGATTCCGACTCCGATTCTGAATCAGTATATTCAGAATCGGAATCAGTTACATTTATAACGAATGAATTCACATATTCATCTATAAATTTTGTCTTCGACTTTTACTTCGGCATGGAAAATTGGAGAAACTTTATTTTAAAAGTTTTGTTGTTCCTGGCGACGTAACTCTTTGCTTGAGCCCAAACTAACTCTATTGGGTTGAGCTCACTGTGATAAAGGGGTAGACGCAGGATTGTGACACCGTATTCAGCGGCCAACTCTTCCACAGCATAGCGTTTGTAATCAGGTTTTTGTAATTTTACTATTTCTATTAATTGAGCCTATATCATTGTAGGTTGATATTGAATTTGTTTTTCATCCAACCACTGAATAATATCAGCCTTCCGCCAGTTTGAAGTGGGGATACG
Organism: Hecatera dysodea; assembly: GCA_905332915.2. Taxonomy (NCBI): domain Eukaryota; kingdom Metazoa; phylum Arthropoda; class Insecta; order Lepidoptera; family Noctuidae; genus Hecatera; species Hecatera dysodea. The sequence continues at coordinate 4,064,247 of HG995317.1, read as the reverse complement.
CTCGACTTTTCTTGAATGGTATGGTGCGTTATGTAATACCAGCACCGCATTTTGGAGGGAGACATCTCTCTTTAGAGGTGGACGGTTGGGTTTCGGGATTTTGAATTCGGGAGCAGAATGAAAAACAAGATGTCGTTCATAGCGTGACAAGTGATGATCCAACAACCAAAAACAAAGAATATAACAGTATTTTATGTTATATGTAATTACCTACCGTGTTGTATTCTGTTTAATTACCGTAAATTACATATTTTTATTTATATAAAGGCTATTTGATATTGAATAAAAAAAATGTAATCTCGACTAAGTTTTAATTGTAAAACTCGATTTTACCACATCACTATTTATTTGAGACTAAAAACCTGCAACATTGGAAATGTCATTTTACTGACTCGAATTAAAAATCAAACTATAGGTAGGTGCAACTTGTTAACCGCAACAATAGGGTATAAATGAAAATTGGTAGGTACCAATTTTCATTTATACCCTATCTGATTAGGTAGTTAACTAATAAAGGTAATACTTGGTATGTCTTTTTATGTAAAAATATATTTTAAAATATGGATATTACTACTTATACAAATCCATTATCTATAATTTTAGAAAATCTGGAAGTATTTCATGTTGTAAAACGTATTTCACATTTTTCAAAAACATTTTTCGTTAAAACACATACCAAGATTACCTTTAGTTAACTACCTAAACAGATAGGGTATAGCTTTAATAGTCTCCGAGTAAAACAGCTGTGACATACAGACGGACAGACATGACTAATCCATAAGGTTTCAGTTTTTTTGCCATTTGGCTACGGAACCATAAAAAATTGTGGTCGTTTGTGATAAGGACCAGGCGACCTATTATGACGTTTGAAATCCATCATGATTTCTGTGTCAGAGAGAGACGGAGTTACACAAGACGAATAGCACTATCTCTTTCCCTCACACGAATCATGATGGCATTGGGCACTTCGTAATACGGCCACAGTAAACTATACAATCTTACCTTGTCAAGAACTGCTTAGAAACTCTGTGCCCCGATGTATGGTCCAGGTTATTTATTACAATGTCTGCTAACGCTTCGATGAATATGGGGTGGGCGTTGGGCGTTGCTGCTCTTTCAATCTGTTTGATACCGGCCTGGAACACACAAAACATTCTAATTAAATACATATATAGTGTGAAATTTTAATGGTTGTTTTCCCGAAGCGAAATGAGTTTGTATCGGTAATACAATCGATTTATATATATAAAAAATATTAGATTCCATAAATGGCAGATTAACAATTGTGATAAACAAAACTCGAAAGCGACTTGAACCAACAGTAGTGCATCGCGCGATATGTAGGTACGCGGCGGTACGTGCGTCTCATGTAGGTATCTACCTACTTTATGTCTAGTGCACTACTATTTATTCTCGCTCTTTCGAGTTTATGAACACTTTTTTAATGATTTGAAAAAAAAAAAAAAACATTTACTTTTTTAGTTTAACTTTGTGTTTCGATAGTACTACTGATGGGTAATCGTCCTGCCGCGGGAAAACAACCATTAAGATTTCACACTGTATATATGCAAATTAATTATCATCAGTTCAGTTCAGTGCCGGAATAAGGCAACCCCTGAAACGTACTAAAAACTTCAGTGGGGAGGAGGGAGGGGGGGCGCTAAACCGAAAACCTCCGTAAAATAAAAATGAAAATATTGATTTATAAGGGTAGAGTTTTTAACAACCATGTAAAAGTCATAACGTTCAAGGGTATCAACATCAGCAAACCGCACCTGCCATCAAGCTGAGAAATGACTTGGAGAGATTATTGCCTATCAAATTTTGATACGTAAAAAGTATTCCAAATGTTCAGTTGACAATTTGTCGAGAGTTTACAATTTATAAAGACATTGTTTACAATTATCTCGTGCTATATACAGGGTTGTTTGTAAAACACCTAAAACCTCTTAAGGGGTCATTGTACTCATCATTATGAACAACTTTTACTATGGGACCAAACCTGAAATCGCGAAAAAAAAACAGCTGTTTCCTACATTTTGATGAGTTATACGATCATAAAATAATGTTTTGTTTGGTAGGTTTGGTCCCGTAGTAAAAGTTGTACATAATGATGAGTACAATGACCCCTTAAGAGGTTTTAGGTGTTTTACAAATAACCCTGTATAATAAGTATGATAGCTCACCTCTTTAGCGACGTCATAACAGTACTCGATGTCTAATTCGTGCAGCGTCTCGATGTGTTCATTGACAAAGGCGATGGGAACCAACAAGAGATGCTTTATGCCTTTCTTTGCGTATGCCTGTAAAAAAATAATAAACTCATTTAGACAATATAGCATCCTAGCTGTCCGCACAACTTCGTTTGTGTCACATTTTTCATGACTGCTCCGCTCCTATTGGTCTTAGCGCGATGATATATAGCCTATAGCCTTCCTCGATAAATGGGCTATCTAACACTGAAAGATTTTTTCAAATCGGACCAGTAGTTCCTGAGATTAGCGCGTTCAAACAAACAAACTCTTCAGCTTTATAATAATAAGTATAGATTAAGTACTAGCACTTCGCCCGCGACTTTGTCTGCTTAGCATAATAGCATAATCAGCCTTTTAACGTTTCCACTGCTGGTACACAGGCCTCCTCTCTAGGAGAGGGAATGGGCCGTAATCCAGCACGCGGGCCCAGTGCGGGTTGGTGAATGTCACATGTCTTCGAATGTTTGGTTCTAGGACATGCCGGTTTCCTCACGGTGTTTTCCTTCACCGCTCCTATTTCCGCTTTACAATGTTTTTTAGTGAATTGATTTGTGATTTCCATGTTGGATATTTCTTTTTTCTACCTTTGTCATGTATTAATGACTTTGCGTACTTTTGTATAAATTCAAGTTCTTAAAACGCAACAGACAGATGTGTTGCTGGGGAGTTAGGAAGTGGTGACGGGTGGGCGTTTTGGGGGACTGTCTTTATGTAAAATTTGGCGTTCAAAAAGTGCTGTCTATCAGCCTAGTTTGAATAAATGATCTTAAGCTTCATGGGCATGCCCAGCTACAACATAGTGTTTGCAACGGTTGCTGCAACCTCGTGTGGTATATTATCTTACCTTAATAGCATCATCAGTATAGGGCTGCAACCAGGGCAAAGGCCCCACCTTCGACTGCCACACCAGCCGGTAAGGGTTGGGCACGCCCAGCTGCAACATGGTGTTCGCAACCGTTGCTGCAACCTCGTGAGGGTAGGTGTCGCCGCGTGAAACGGCCTGTAACATTACAGGGTAACATGTTAATGGAAAAAAAAAACAAAATATTTTTGTCAAGTATCAAGGTTCATGGGAAGCGGTCACCTCCTTCTGCGAAGGAGAAGGCAGACCACGTGAGGGAGATTGAAACCTCACACTCCAGCCGCCGCAACAGAAGAAGACGCCCCGGGCGTCGGGAAACGCAGGGCGATTCCCGGCCACCTACTGCGCGGGCCTGCGGATGGCGAGCTATGGGTGGCTCGCCGTCCGATAGCAACCAGGCCCGAGTCGACGGCGCCGAGTGTTCCACGCGCGCCTCAAAGAGCTGTCAGCAACGAAGACGGGGCCCCATAGGGTCAGTGCCTGCTAGGGTGGCGGAATTTGTTCGAAAGCGTCACCGCGGCCTTGAAACGCACTAGGGGGAACACGGGTGGGTTTTAATCAATAAGATTCAAACGACAGTCGTTTGATGATTTCCTATCCCGAAAAAAAAAGTCTAAGGTTGAATTTGATACTTTCGCGATTACAGTGTTGGTCCCATAGTAAAAGTTGTTCATAATGATGAGTACAGTGACCCCTTTTCAGGGCCTCAAGTCTGCTATTACAATAGTGTCAGAATGGTCTATCATTGATTTCATAATTGTTGATTTTGACAAGTTTGGTAATCTACTAATATAAAAGCGTCACTATGACTTTCCAATGGTCAACCACTGCATTTTAGATTGCATAGAACACTAATAAATAATATGTAAAAATATAATGTCCAAATTAAGAAGTTTTTCAAAAATCATTTCTACTAACGGGTTTTTATAAGAATGGCAATACGACAATGTCATTCTACCACGATTCTATTACGAGATCATTGACCGACCAATGATCGACCATTATGAATTTAGCAGATTACGAACTATTAGCAAAATGACAATGGGATCGTGTTGGAATGACGAATTTATAAAAATAGCAGACTTGGGGTTGGGGCCGTGGTATTGTGTTAATTCTGTTGCACGTTGTAATTATATTCTGCTACTTGTGCGAATCCAGGGCGTGTTGCTAGTGTAAAATAAAGATTAATACTAACCTTTAATGGCAAACTATGAGCCGTGAACAATATAAGTACATCATCGCGTTCGTTAAGGTTGAATTTTTCAAGTTTCTCTAGTATTCTCTCTGCAAATACTTTGGCCAAAAGCGGATGAGTCGCCCATCGCTCTATCAAACTGAATTGTATGTTCGTTGGTAGAGGCCTGTGGACAAAATATTATGAAAGAAAGAAAGAAAAATGTTTATTTGGGACTCGCACAAAACAAAACAAAGTAAAATAAAACTACTACAAGAATAAATGAACAAAATCTAATCAGAAAAAAAGAATCTAATCAGTCCGTCAGATAAAGGGTATTGCTCATTATTGGCTTAACGTGGACAAGTTGCTATGCGAAAAGTATTTTTACGAAAAAATATAATTAAAACTAAAATGAATATTTTTTTGATTCTCGTTGCAGGAAGTTAAATATAAAAACAAGTCGTTTAATAAGTATTTAAGCCGATTGAGTTTAAAAAGTGTCGCCATTTTATGGTTGGCGACCGATTCTGTGTGGCCACATTAATAATAATTGTGATTTCAATCGATTATTAAAGATAATAATCGATTGCTAAAACTGAGTAAAAAGTGTGTATTTTCTTAAAAATCTGTAATCAAGTTTTTTTTCAAAAGGTTTTACACTTATGTTCCTTTAATTACATTAAAAAACAAACAAAACACTCATCGTTTTAGGCCATCAAATCATTTTACATGCGGTTATAGTATTAGTTTGATCGTTGTCAAATCGATTCTTTTTTATTACCTGGCAACACTACTAACTGTCAATAATGACAAATCTAGATAACGAAATGAAAATATTATGATATTATTTATGAAGTGTATTGTGAATGTTGTTTCAGTTATTTTTGCGAAGGTTTTGGTTTTTGTTATAGTTGTAATGGACTCTGATACCACTTCAATTACCCGACCGACCCGTCCGATTGACCCGTCTTTACCCTTGGACACTGAATCTGCTCATGACGATGACCCTGGCGCTGTTTTGTTAAACGTGAAATCTTGAAGGTTTACCCTTATCTGGCAATTGCACTCTATTACGAGGAAAAATTCAAAGCAGGCACATAAGCCGAAAATTATATTTCGTATAGGTATATTATAATTAATATAATCTGCAAGGCAGAGAAGCAATTACTCAATATTGTTGCAATTGCCTTGTAGGGCGAAGAACGGTGGGTTGCTGTGCTCACGTTATGACCACAATATGGTACTTAAGCTGGGCAAGGCATGAAAATAATATTAGGCCGCCTGCCCATTTTTTAGATGATATTTTATTAATTTACCATTCGGATTAAAAATATTAGTTTTATTTTTTCCATTTAAATGACCTTAGGATATGTTACTACCGGATTCAAAATAAGATAATATCATGATTAAAAAGGCAAATGGTTTATTTTGGAAAATAAACACTCATAATTGTAACTTTTTCAGCGACAAGTTTTAGCAATAGACATGCTAAATATGAACTATTTTTACACTCTCCTGCAACCTTATTACTATAATTCATTTCTTTTAGGTATAAACTATTAAAAACCCTAGTCATTAAATATAATACTTAATGTTCATGTTAAGCCAAATTGCCCTAACAAACTGAGCAAGCCCTTTCCAAAAAACATTGGACACGTATTTTTTCACGTAAACAAAAAACGAAGACGTCACAGTGCGTTAAATATTTGTGTGATGTCACTACGCGCTACAATTTTACCACGACGTGACGTCACAAGCCCCCACTCCTAATCTTTGGTGCTTTTTATGTTCGTCAATTTTTATTGGTTTGATGAAGCAAAAATCACGTAGATCAGACGAGGTACTTATTACTTCAGAAATCGAGAGCCAACTTGAACTTATACCTAATCTTGGTAATCTCTTCAAATGACTTCAGCAATTCAATGTTTTTTTTCCGAGTATTTTCCACTCTTCAGTAGACAAATTTTCGGACACGCTCGCAGTGATAAATGATAATGATAAATTATATTTATTTTGTAAATAGGTTAAACATAACACTTTTACACGTCCAATGTTTCTTGTCATTTTAAGCTAGATGAAGCCGGTGTTTCCTAGCCGACTACCCTGAGAAGAAACACCGAAACAAACTCAGAGGTCAAAGTCTCTTTTAAAGTCCATACAATCCGTACTGGTCAAATCATATGAGAACCATATAGGTTAATATCCGAGGTAGCCTTTTAAAGAAAGTGTCACACAGATTTGAGTAGATCTGTCCAGACAGTGCAAGCATTTGTCAGATATCGTGTAGCTCAAACTTAAAACATTAGGTAGCTCAACGATTTGACGAACAATACCAAAGTAAGTACATTTGCGTAGGCCGCAAGAATTACTCAAGTATTTGCGACTTGCGCGTGATTCAGCTGTAAACGAAACGTCACGGAAATACCCGAAACCATGATGGGCCGGGCCGAGTATTCGGCCTCTTTACAACCGGCTAGTCGGCCTAAGTCATGTACGGCACATCTCTAAACCCCCCCCCCTCCCCTAATAATGCCCCCCCCCATAATGTCCCTTCCTTATGTAATGTTTTCTTCATCTATATTTTCTGTAACTTATATGGTGTACATACCTAATAAAGAGTATTCTATTCTATTCTCTAATAATTAACCAGTATATCGTACGATTATGAACTCACCTGTTTTTATAGAAATCTGCAATGGCGTTCAAACTGGATCCGGTGGTAGCGCAACTGTATTGAGGGTACTGTGAAAATATTACTGCTCTTTCTACACCATCCCTGTTATGAAGAAATAAATATTATACACACACAGGTTCCATCCACAGATATCTATAAGACCCCAAAACGCCCTTATCAAACTCAAAGCATTTATTTCAATTAAACCCTTTACAGGCACTTTTGAATTGTCAAGGTCGAAAGAGGTGAAGCTATCTGCACGTTCCAAAGCGTAGATCTCTATGGAGAAGAACGTGCAAGAAACTGCACCAAAACAGGCTAGGTACATCCAAATTATAAAACGTAACGTGTAGAAAACTTAAGCAATACAGTAGTTAACTAAAAAAAATCTAATTAGTCCGTCAGATAGATTTCCAAAAATATTGGACACGTATTTTTTCTTTTTTCACGTAAACAAAAAACGAAGACGATGTATCTAGTGCGTTGAATACTCGTGTGACGTCACTACTCGCTACAATTGGTACCATGACGTGACGTCACAAGCCCCCACTCCCGATTTTGTATGCCATATACCAGGGATGGCGAACCTTTATAGGATATCGTGCCCATTCTTTGTCAAAATGCATATTCATTTGGCATTGGCGTGCCAATAACGAATCTTACCTTAAATAATGTAATGAACAAAATAATATGGAAAAAAAAGAAAAAAAATCGATAAATTTGAGATATGTGGAAAATAGTTGAGATAGCATTACCATACCATATGAAAAGATGTGAGATAGCATTTACCACATTTTTCTTTCCTAATTTAAGCATAATTAAAGCTCATCTTGAGGCCAATCATTAATTTGGCGTGCCACAATTATTTTGTAGCGTGCCACCACCGGCACGCGTGCCATTGGTTCGCCATCCCTGCCATATACCTTCTATGATTTTGATAGATTTGATAAACCAAAAAATTCGTGTACAATTTTTTTCGGTAAGCAAACTGACGGACTAAATAGAATCATATTTGTTTTGATCAGGAAAAATCCTTATTACACAGAAACAGAAAGCGATTTAGTTCTCTATACTTACTTCTCAAGTTCTGTAAAAGCGTCCTCAGTGAAAGGAGGCACATATCTGAAGGCTACGTAGTGCTTGTGTGGCGCCGTCGAGGGATGCAACTTGTCCAGGGATTCAACTAGTAATTGACCTAAAAGTAAATGACAAAATTGTAAGAAGCTGTGGGTGGCTCGCCGTCCGATAGCAACCAGGCCCGAGTCGACGGCGCGTCGTGTTCCACGCGCGCCTCAAAGAGCTGTCAGCAACGAACACGGGGCCCCATAGGGTCAGTGCCTATGGCTGCGGAATTCGTTCGAAAGAGTCACCGCGGCCCTGGAACGCAAAGGGCACAAGAAGGATCACGGATGGGTTTTAGTCAGGAGACTGACACTCCCTTTCGCTCCGCCTAGAGCGGGAGAAGTCATTTGATGATTAAGGGTTGAATTTATGGGCTATTGAATAAATTCGGCACGTTATCAGGAGCTAAAAAAAATAATAGGCGACTGCGTCCCATGACTCCTCGCTCCGGACCATGGATTGAACCAGGGCCGGACGCGAGAGACCTCAGCGACTTACCTTGACTGTTAGTCCACTTTAGTATAGGAGAACCGCCTCCAATCTCCATATACTTCTTCTGGACTTCCTCGGTTCTCCTCGAAGCTATCCAGGGTCCGAGCTTACTCTGGATTGGAAGCTGTATCATGTCCCTATCCGTCATGATACGGTGTAGGTAGTCACCTACCTAGAGAGCAAAATAATATGTACCTATACATAACATAATCAGCCTTTTAACGTTCCCACTGCTGGGACACAGGCCTCCTCTCTAGGAGAGGGAATGGGCCGTAATCCAGCACGCGGGCCCAGTGCGGGTCGGTGAATGTCACATGTCTTCGATTTTTTGGTTCTAGGACATGCCGGTTTCCTCACGATGTTTTCCTTCACCGTTTTGAGAGCAGTGGTGATGAAATTAATTACTCAAAATAATACCGCATGGCTTGGTTTGCACCCGCCGCCTACTATTCGTAAGTCGGGACCGTTACCACTCTGCCACCACTGCTCCCGTACCTATAACAATATATCTAATACGTATGTATATATCACTGGAAAATGGCAAACTCCGTAAGATTATGAAATATCTTGAGAGATTATAAACTCTCGATTAATTGTCAAATGAACATTTGGAATACTTTTTTCATCATCTGCCTAGCCTTTTCCCAACTATATTGGGGTCAGCTTCCAGTCATACCGGATTCAGCTGAATACCAGTACCAGCTTGTTTGTACCAAATAAACTCCGAAACTACTGGACCGATTTTAACAAATTTTTCACCAATGGAAAGCTACATTATCATCGAATAACATAGACTATATTTTATCCCCGTATTCCCACGGGAATGGGACCTATGCAGGTGATACTGCGGGGCGCTGCTAGTCATTTGTAATGTCAATTCAACCACAAGTTTGATCATTCATCTATCACATTTACAGAGTTATTAGAGATACCCTTTGGCAAAAAGGTTATCAAAATTTGATTTTAGAATTTTACCTCTCTTCCAGAAAAAAAAACTAGCCAGTATCAAAATTTTGTAAATTGCGTAACGTAGTTCTGATAACCTGTATTTCAGGTCAAATCCAATACGGTAACAGATTTGTTTTTAAGTTAATATTTTATAGAAATTGCGAAATTGAAATTAAATTTTCTAAATGTTTTTGTATGTAGTTATTAGAGGATAAACACGATATGTATGCTTTAATATGTTGTCTATATCTATACTAATATTATAAAGAGGAAAAATTTGTTTGTTTGTTTGTTTGCATTGAGTAGGCTCCGAAGCAACTGAACCGATTTGAAAAATTCTTTCACTGTTGGGAAGCTTCACTATCCCCGAGTGACATAGACTATATTTTATCCCCGTATTCCAACGGGAACGGGAACTATGCGGGTGAAACTGCGGCGCGCTCCTATTTTTTTATAATTGTAAGTTAAACTGAAGGAATATGGGCCAAAATCGCCTGACAGCAAATAAATTAGTTATATGTACTAGCTTCTTCCTGCGATTTCGTACCTTATATCTTGTGTCTTGTTTTTCCCATTTCCTTTAGGAATTTCGGGAACTCCAAGGAACCTACGCGCCAAAACCCAGCATTCTACAACCAGTAGTTTGGGTGTGCGTTGTCCGTCACTAATCACCTAATCACTCAGAAATGGAAGTTTTACAAATATTGATAAAAAAATTAATACAATTCCAATTACATCTATAACTAGCACTTCGCTTGCGACTTCGTCTGCGCAGATTTAGTTTTCAAACAATTTTCAACCCCGTTTTACCCCCTTGGGGTTTCCCTAGTTTCGTAAAATCCGTTCTTAGCGATGTCTACACCCTATATGGAACCTACTTGCCAAATTTTAAGTTTGTAGTTGTTATAGTTTCTAAGATTTCGTGATTAATCATTGAGTGGTATTTTGCTTTTATATACATACTAGCTGCTGCCCGCAACTTCGCCCGCGTGAATGTCGGAAATTATCCCAAGGGAACATAATCCCGGGATAAAAAGTATCCTATGTTACTTCTAGTACCTCCCAGAATATGTGTACAAAGTTTCATGATGATTCGTCAAGTAGTTTTTGCGTGAAAGCGTAACAAACATCACCGCTTTCACATTTATAATATTAGTAAGGATAGTATAGATTATGTACATATATAGATTTATCGGGATCCCTTCTTTTCGCATAATGTTTTTTGTCCTAATATACTTCGGCATAACGATTTTGGCACAATTTGTTTTGGCATAATAATACTTTGGCATAATTTTTTTAGGCATACATTTTATGTTGGCATAATCATGTTAAAGACTAATTTGTTTTGGCATAAATTTGATTCGCATAACGTTAGTAGGCCTAAAGACTTTTAGCATAACGTTAGTAGGCCTAATGGCTATTAGCATAATATTCTGAGCAAACCAATTAGCTATAGTACCTGTAACAATCAAATAATATTGTTGGTTAAAAAATTAATATGCTGTGCAACAAAAGTTAGTCACAGAACCGAATTGCTGCAAAACCGACTTCACGTAGTCTTGTTTGTCCTACCCCTAGAGTGTTATTTAAAATCGCGTAGGCGCGTAGGGACGAGGCGGCCCGCGGGCTGAGGAGCAGGCGGCTGCGAGCGAGCCACCGCGGCTGAGGCTGGCCGGCGAAGCCGGCCAACAAGCCGAAGCTGCGGTGGTGAGCGGAAGCCGTCTGCGACGATTAGCACGCGTGGGGCCGCCGGAGGGCCGCAGCGCCGGAGCCGTCACAGAAACCCTGCCTGCTGCATGCTGCTTGCTTGCTTGCTTGCATGCTTGCTTGCATGTTGCATGCTTGCTTGCATGCTGCATGCTTGTTTGCATGCTGCATGCTTGCTTGCATGCTGCATGCTGCATGCTGCATGCTTGCTTGCATGCTTGCTTGCATGCTGCATGCTTGCTTGCATGCTGCATGCTTGCTTGCATGCTGCATGCTTGCTTGCATGCTGTATGCTTGCAATGCTTGCTTCCTACAGCAAAAAAATACTCACAAAATTGTTCAATACGTTATAATATATTAATATTTTATTTAGGATATTATGCTTAAAAAAGTTATGCTTTAGAACTTTATGCTTAAAAAAGTTATGCTTTAGAACTTTATGCTTAATAAGGTTATGCTTTAAAATATTATGCCTAATCATTATTATGGTTACAGACATAATGCTTAAAAAAATTATGCATGAGCTGTTATGCGTAATGATATTATGCGAAAAAATAATTATGCCAAACAACATTATGCTAAGTTATATAAGGTCTTAAAATTTTATGCTAATGGATAGGGAACCAGATTTATCACTTGGGTTCTGCTGTTTTAAGCAAGTATTCTTAGCATATTAGATTAGGATAAATTAATCAAGTCAAATAATAGCTATTTTTCAAATAAATAGCAAGAGTTTATAGGGACAAGGGCTAAAAGTTTACATTTAAATAGCTAGATTTTACAAATCATCATCTGCCTAGCCGTTTCCTAACTGTTCTGAGCTCGGGTTCCAATCAAACCAGATTCAGCTAAATACCAGTATTTTACAAATAAATAGTAATAAATAACTTATAGATATTAGATACGATACTACTACTATATTTACACTATATATACTATTTATTGATTGACTTTGATGTATCTGACGTTTCTCTTTTATATTATGTTCGTTCCTGTATCGAATTTAAAATTTGTATGTCATAATTATGACAAAACATAGCACACCGCTATTTACGAAAACACCTATGTTAACACCTATGTTTGAAAAATAAATTGATTGATTGATTGATAAAATAAGTGAACTTAGGGAAGGTTCATATCTGACAATCGACGCACTAACGCATCATCGGTTGAGTGTGAATGGTCAAGTGTTTTTCTATACATTTGTCTGTTCTGGCGTTACGCGACCGATAATACGCGACGCATGTTCCGTCAGATATGAACCTTCCCTTAAGATTGCATTAAAATAGCGAGGTTTACCTGATCAGTGTCCGTAGGACCTCCCATGTTGAGCATAACAATAGCTGTCTTGGGTTTCTCTTCATATTTGACTTTCCTTGAAGAATAACATGCTGTCCTTGGTAGACGAGTGAACGCTGTGCGACCTGTAACCATATAATTGTAAAAATATATCAGTCATCCGGGGCACAGACATCAGTTGCATGCATTTTGACTTTAGATGTGTTATTATGATTTTTAATCTTTCAAACACTTGTTACCCTACATCAGGAGTCTAAAGTATATTACTGGCTGCAAAGTCAAAACTGCATATACAATTGAGGACAGATGGATTGATATTTATCATGCCTGTAATAGGGATGTTTTCTGAATAAATAAACATGATTATGAGTTAGATTTATCGAAAAATATTGGACACATATTTTCTGCTTCATCAAATCTATAAAAATTGTCGAAAATAAAAAGCATCAAAGATCAGTAAATGATAAATGATATAGTAGTGATGTCACACATGTAACGTCTTCATTTTTTGTTTACATGAAAAACGAAAAAATGCGTGGCCAATACTTTTTGGAAATCTATCTGATGGACTTATTAGATTTTTTAAGTCAACTGCCGTATTATTTGTTTTATCTCAAGGAAATAAATCAATAATAGTATTCATATATACAAATTTTATGCTATTGGGCAATATTGTTATAATGAGTTACTTTTCAAAGACAGCCATATTTTTTTACAGGGATGTTCATCAACTCTCAAAAAGGTAAAAAATCCAGTCAATTGTGAGTTGGATCCTCCCATCAAGGGTTACGTTCCATAAACCGGAAAAGACTTTACTTGTAACCCCCCCTTTAATTTTTATTATTAATACAGCCTGCTGACAGACAAACGGACAGATGAACAGTGGAGAGTGTTAGAATATAGAATTTTATCTATGGCCATACTGGCTGTTTTAAGTTTATGGTATGTTTTAGAAAAAGTAATGTCTGAAAGCTTTTTAAAAATATGTTTTGAATTTTGGAATGGATAGAGAAATAAAAGCTAGCTGGTAGCTAGAGAGTAGCAGGAAATTTTAATAGAATGTTTTAATGATTTTTAGAAAATGTTTTTAAGGGTAGAAGATTAAAGGGAAAGATTAATCTTTTTCTATTTGTTTAATTTTTAAAGAAGGATCCTATTGATGAAGAAGATACCCCACAGCGGTGAGTCTGAAATGAATAACTTCTAGAGGTTATGGGCCTTCGCCACCGTTGTGGTAGGCAATACAAATGAAAAAGAGAGATAGAGAAGCCTGAAAAACGTGTGGAGGAAAATTTATTTTTTTTGGAAAAATAAATGAAATTGAAATAATTTAAAAATGGCGGAAGAAATAAATTTATCAAAATTAAAATGCGAAACCGAATACATATTATGGAAACAAAAATTATTAATACTGTTAACATCAAAAGATTTGGAAACAGTTTTGGAGAAGAATGCTGAAAAATCAATAACTGATTTTAAGAAAAAGGATGCAAAGGCAAAATTATTAATAATTTGCGGAATCAGTGAAAAATATATGGTATACGCAATTAATTGTGAAACAAGTAGGGACATTTTGGAGAAGTTTGATAGATTATTTTTGGGTCATAAAGAAACACAAATTTCACAAGAATTGGAAGAATTTTATAAGTTTAAAATGGAAAATAAAGATATAATGTCAGATATAGCAGAAATAGAAAATAAAGCGACAAGATTAAGACGATTGGGATATGAATTTGATGATCAACAAATTATGACAAAAATATTATCACATCTACCAGAGAATTTAGTACACTTCAGGACAGCGTGGGAATCAACATCAAGAGGAGATAAAAATTTAATAAATTTAATATCAAGAATAAATTTGGAAATTAAAATGAGAAAAGAAAATATAGAAACAAAAGAAGAAAAAGCAAAAACAACTTTTGAACAGGAAAATGTAAAAGAAATTGAAAACAACTTTCTTGTAAAGAGTTGTTTTAAATGCGGAAAAAAAGGACACATAGCGAGATTCTGCAGAACCAGAGTAAATGATGAAGCGAAACAAAACAATATCAATAAATGCTATAAATGCATGACATTTGGACATCGATATGCAGATTGTAATTCAAAATATAACTGCATATATTGTAAGGATAACTCTCACTACTCAAAGTTCTGCCTAAAGAAAACTGTAAGTAACTTTTATTCAGATAATTCTAAAGAAGAGGAAATTGAATTCATAATTGATTCAGGAACCAGCAGTCATATAGTAACATCAGAGAGTTATCTTAAAGATAAGAAGAACATAAATTATAAAATAATGACTGCGGATGGTAACTTACACAATGTTAACATCATGGGAAATATTTATTCAAAAAATATAGTGCTCAAAGATGTCTTATGTGTTCCACAATTGAAAAAGAATTTGATATCGGTATCTAGATTAGTTGATGATAATTATATGTTAAAATTTTTCAGAACGAGCTGTCAAATCGAAAGTGAGGGCTCTGAATGCATAGAGGTTGGTGAATTGAAGCAGGACGGTCTGTATTATTTGAGTATAAATACAAAGCCAGTCGTACTTTCAAGGTCAGTAAACATCTTTCAAATAAATACTAACTTCTGGCATCGTGCATTAGGTCATATACCAATTAACAGAACAAAGGAAATTGTTCGAGGCATAGACGGAGGCCGGGTAAAGGAGATTGATATTTGTGAAGTCTGCACACAATCAAAATTGTGTAGAAAACCTTTTAAAACAAATAGACAGAGAGCTAGTAAACCATTAGAGATTATTCATAGTGATATTTGTGGTCCAATTGAAACAGAAACATGGGATGGTTATAAATATTTTATCACGTTCTTGGATGATTATTCTCATTTTGTTAAAGTTTATCTAATAAAAAATAAAAAAGAGGCATTATCAAAAATTATAAACTATATTAATTTGGCGGAAAATCATTTTAAAACAACAGTTAAAACATTCAGATGCGATAATGGGGGTGAATATACTTGCAAACAATTTAAAATGTACTGTAGTGGCAAAGGGATTAACATTGATTATACTATTCCCTATACTCCACAGCTGAATGGTAAAGCGGAACGATTAAACAGGTCATTAATGGAAAGAACAAGAGCTTTACTTTTTGACATGCAGCTACCACAAGAATTATGGGGTGAAGCTGTTTTAACTTCAGCTTATTTATTGAACAGGAGTGCAAATACAATAAATAATAAAACACCAGCTGAAATGTGGTTTAATAGAATACCGAATTTAAAACATTTGAATATTTTTGGATCTTTAGCATATTATAAAAATAATTTTCAGTTACATAAACTTGACTCCAGGAGTAGCAAAGGGCTATTAGTAGGGTTTACTAACAATGGTTATAAGATATGGGATCCTTCAAGTTTTAGAATTAGTTATTCGAGAGATGTGGTGTTTAATAATAGTAAGAGTGATGTTGCGGAATATTTGAGAATGTGTAATTGTAGAGTTAAAAAGTGTGATTTAGAGAATTTATTTAAAGAGATTAGAGTTGATATTAGTAGTGATGGTGTTCGTGGTGAAAGAGTAGATGATTTTCGTGATGAAGGTGATGATAAAGCTGTTGGTGATGGAGAAATTTTTGAAAATAGAGTTGAAGTTAATGATGAAGAAGTTGATGAAGTTGAAGTTGGAGGAAGTATTGAAGATAATGTTGAAGATGTTATAGTTAGTGAAGAAGACAATGAGATTTTTGAGGATAGTGTTGAGGACATTAGAGTTAATGATGAAGAAAATAATAATTTGAGAGGGGAAGTTAGAGATGATACTATAGTTGAGATTAGTGATGAGTTTGAGGATGCAGTTGAACCAATAATTAATGATGGTTTGAGGATTTTACCGAGAAGAGAAAGAAAATTGCCAGCTAGGCTGAAAGATTATGATTTAGAGACTTCGTTTTTGACTTATACAGATGTTCTTAATAGTTTTGATAAAGATTTATGGAATAAAGCAATCAATGAGGAAAAAGATTCACTAGAGAAAAACAAAACTTGGGAAATTGTGAATAAATATGAAGCAAAAAATAGGAAAATAATTTCGAGTAAATGGATATTTACAATAAAGCCTGGTGGAAGATATAAGGCAAGATTAGTGGCTAGAGGTTTTCTACAAAAATATAATATTGATTATAAGGAGACATATAGTCCAGTGGTGAATACTACTAGTGTTAGATTATTGTTGGCGATTGCAGCTCAAAAAGGTTTTAAATTAAAACAATTTGATGTAAAAACAGCATTTTTGTATGGAGAATTGGATGAAGAGATTTTTATGGAAATACCATTAGGATATGAAATAAAAGATAAAGAGAATAAAGTTTGTAAATTAAAAAAAAGTTTATATGGTTTAAAACAAGCACCACTTATGTGGAACAAGAGATTAACGGAGTTTTTGAAGAAATTAGGTCTCTTACAATTAAAATCAGATCCATGTGTGTTTGTTAATAAAGAAAATGAAATATATTTGGCTATTTATGTAGATGATGGTATTTTAATTGGTAAAAATGAAATTGATTTAAATAAAATTATTAATAAATTAGAAACAGAATTTGAAATGCGGAAATTTGATGAGATAGAAAAGTTTATAGGGATTGATGTTAAAGTAGAACAAAACTTTATTAAGATTTATCAAGAAAGTTATATAAATCAAATTTTGGAAAAATTTAAATATGAAAACTTAAAAGATAATAGTTATCCAGATATTTTAGTCGATACACATCAAGAGGGGAAAGTGGGAGTTGATGATGTGCATCGTTATAGACAATTGATTGGTTCATTGTTGTATTTAGTGAATAAAACAAGATTAGATCTAGCTTTTCATGTGGGTTATTGTAGTAGGCATCAAGAACATCCTAACGTAAATGACTTTGCTAATATTAAGAATCTTTTTAGATATATTAAAAATACAGTTAGTTGTGGTATACAGTATGTTCGTGGTAACGATTTGACTTTGAAAGCATATTGTGATGCAGACTTTGCAGGTGATCCTGATACTAGGAAAAGTACGACTGGCTTTATAGTATTTTATGGTGGTGGTCCAATTCATTGGTGCTCCCGAAAACAGTCAGTCACTGCTCTTTCCAGTACTGAGGCTGAATATATTTCTGCAGCCGAATGTATAAAAGACCTCCTATACATTCAGGGTTTGATCTACGAGTTGACAAATAAAATACCAAAAACACAATTGTTTGTTGACAATCAATCAGCTATAGTATTGATTAAAAATGGAATTTTGAATAGAAGAAGTAAACATATTGATGTTAAATATCATTTTATCAAGGAAAAGATAGATAAAAATTTATTAGAAATTTATTATTGTGCAACTAAAAACAATTTGGCAGATATACTGACTAAGCCACTGGATAGGACAAAGTTTTTGAGATTGAAACAATGTATAGTGAGTGATACTTAGAGGACATTGAGTGATGTAATATGTTATGTGGTTATATTAGAATGTAAGGTTGTTGGAGAATTAATTTGAAATTTTAAATGTAAGTTAGTTATGTAAGGTGTTTAGGTTAATTAATTCTAAAGTTTGTTTGTTGTGTTTAGTTAAGTTGGGTGGGTTAATTAAGTTGGGTTTTTTAAGTAGGTAGGTGATGAGGATTATATAGGAGGTGTTACTTTAATTGAAATAATATAAAATTCAGAGGGGATGTTAGAATATAGAATTTTATCTATGGCCATACTGGCTGTTTTAAGTTTATGGTATGTTTTAGAAAAAGTAATGTCTGAAAGCTTTTTAAAAATATGTTTTGAATTTTGGAATGGATAGAAAAAAAACTAGCTGGTAGCTAGAGAGTAGCAGGAAATTTTAATAGAATGTTTTAATAATTTTTAGAAAATGTTTTTAAGGGAAAAAGATTAAAGGGAAAGATTAATCTTTTCTATTTGTTTAATTTTTAAAGAAGGATCCTATTGATGAAGAAGATACCCCACAGCGGTGAGTCTAAAATGCATAACTTTTAGAGAGAGGGCTATAAAAAGAGGCTAGACATTGAGAAATAACCTGCCCGGTTAAGCATTAACCAGCCTTAATGTGCTGAACTGCGAGTGGTCCTTTAAAAAAAAAAAAAAGAGAAATAACCTCATATTATTAATGTAAGTCGTACTGAAAGGGTTGGACATTTAGATACATAATTTTAAAAATAAATAATATCTTAAAACTTTAAACTACATTGAATAAAGATTACGAAATTTTTACATAACTACATTTTTTATTGGACACTTTATTTAGCGCTTATCGCTACTTTTGATAATAACTTATTGATACAGTTGTTACCAATATGTATCGTCGATAAATACTACTACAGTACAATACAATAAGTATTATTTTCCATGAAAGTAAAAAAAATGAGCGAAGTTTTGTACTCACTTATTGAGGTTAGCATTTTAATGACTGACACTGTTACAGGAATGTTTTAATTAATCTGTTAGAGTACGAATGCTTCAAAATAAATGCAATACGTTTATGATCAAATAGTTAATTGAATTTAATTATTTTTTTCACGTATCATCACTTGCCGGAATATTGACATTTGACAACTGGGCGAATGAATGATACAGACGAATTTAGATAGTGGACGTCATTCTCTTTGTTTAGTTCGTTCAATCAGTGATGTGCTATGAAGTAAGACAACACAATTACAAATCGATTTAAAAATATCTTAACCAATTTTTTATTTTGCGAATTTTATTTGCTTGGAAGTTGTGTTTGATGTGCGACTGTATTCTAGAAATAACTTCACGACACCAAGATGATTGGATTTTTGGGTTTCATATTTTTGCTCATGGAGGTGCTAGAAATAGCCGTAGATATCTAACATATAAGTTGCATGATATCGCATGAGTTAGCTATTACAATAATTTTCACACAGAGTCGACTGACCATAAATACAAATATGCTGCAAGAATGGCTGATATGTGATCTGAATAAAATGTTAAATTCAACTTGAGCTATTTTTTTTATTTTATTTGGATATGTTACTGGAAAATTGCAAACGCCGTAGGATTGTAAAATATCACGTGAAATTGCAAACAACTTTTCCTAATAAGACACGGTATGTTGCAGGAAAATCCGTAGATTATAAAATATCTTGAGAGATTGTAAAATCTTCGCACTCTACTGGCTGTGGAGCAGGACTAGCATTTAGCCAAGTATGTTAATTAATCTTCAATGTAATCCCCTAACCTATAATATGCTTGACTGCATAGTGCGTGTTTAATACAAGATTTAAAAAGTTAAACAGATTCAAAGACAGAAACCACGAAATATTGGCTAATTTAGCCAGTTGAAGCCTATTGATCTCCATTTATAGTAGATTAATTATGTCTTCAGTTCAGTTGTCAAATTCATCGAAAGTGTACAATCTCTCAGGATATTTTATAATTCTACGCATTTTACAATTATTCGATGACAGATATACTATTGGACACTATTGAATTTTGATGGGATTTATTCTATTCAGAACGAAATTTTCATAATAGTTTAAATCGAGAAATTATAATATAATAACTATTTATTACAATCTTACGCAGTCTGCATCCAATTTTTAAGAAATCGAATTCGGAAATTGGATAGTGTAATAAGCTCTCTATAACTAGACTAGCAGCGCTCCGCGGTTTCACCCGCTTTGTTCCTGTTCCCGTGGTAATACGGGGATAAAATATAGCAGTAGGTGAATGTAGCTTTGTAATGGTGAAAGAGTTTTTTTAAATCGGCACAGTATTTAAGTTTATTCATTACACACACACACACACACACACACACACACACACACAAAAATACAAATCTTTCCTCTTTATAATATTAGTGTAGAAGGACATCGACTAACACACTCTCATATAGAAGAATGGGTATGTTAGACTTGTTTAAATTGACTGGAGATTGCATTGTGTAAACAATGGTAAAACGAGACGATCATAAACCATTTTATTTTAAATTACAAGTAGCTTCGTAAACGCTTATCATTATGAATGAATGAAAATAAAAAGTGGTAAAAATTGTCTGTGGTGTATTTACATCAACGTCAAAGTATTATTTTTGTGATTGTGAAAGTTATCGTTTAATTATTTATTTACCTTTAATCATTATAAATAAATTGCTCAGAAAATTACGAAGATGACCTGTCGCAACGCTTCGCACGCGGGCAGCTGGTACACAGAGAATGGTATGTGAACTTAAAAAGTTTTATAATTCATCGAAATCGCTTACGAATTTAATTGATTACATCTCGAAAAATTTCAAAAGGATTGGAAGGTTCAGGAGATCAGATTTTGTATCTAAAAAGGATAAAGAAAAGTGCACTTAAAAGTCAAAAGGTTATTGACCTTTGTTTTGAAACCTATAATTAAAATCTTTTGTCTCTTTCAATGATGAATCTTTAAAAACATTTTTGAAACAATGACGGCGCTATAAGAAAAAAAAAACTTTAATTATAACCTAACAAGCAAAACAAAAAAATTGTGTGAAATTATATAAAAAGATCAAGTTTTGAAATCTTATATATTCCCGCCCCTATTATGTCCTGGAATAACCTCGGTATTGATTTTCTATAATTTGACCTGTTGACCTACGTAGGTACGTCTAAAAATAAAAAGTCAATTGATTTTTCTGTCAGTATTTTCCATTCGTTCGGAAATAGAACTGTATCCAATTTATTTAAAAAAATAAGCTTGAAACAGAAGTGCATTCATTCTAATCTAAAGCAATATCATCACGTTATAAAAGAGTCATAATTACTAACTCGTATGATATCGATCAACGGGGCATTTTGATTGTTCTTACATCTATAAAATATTCATAGTCATGAGTAAATAATGTAAATAATATCAGGTATATACATGAAAGTGACACTTTATAATATGTGATAGACAATGCTAAAACATTTTATTGAAATTCGCACTCCTGTCAAGTTTCCGAACGAAAACGGAAATCGCGGTTGCCATGACAATGACAGTCGTTTTAAAGAAACGTCAAAATTCAACTGGCGATTATTTGGGTAATTTGTGTGCATAAACTTTAAAATGTCCGATAAAGCGAAAATATCGGCTGCATCATCCAAAACGTCTTTGAAAACAAAGCGCCAATCGACAGTCAACGTGCAACCCGCACCATCTCGTTCCAAATTTGCGGCAATAAAAGAAAAAAATGTTCCTTGTCCGACATCGAAGAAAAATAATGCAAACGCTTCTATGGCTGTTGCGGATACCACAATAATGAAACAAGAGCCCCAAGGACTTCCCGATTTTGATGCGGAAACCCGCCAAGTTGCTTATGGGAAATTTTTACGAACGATGTTAGAAGAATGCCTTATTGATGAAAAGGTTGAACGCGAGGAAACTATAATGGATGTTCAAATGACTCAATTGGCTGATAGATTCCAGAAGACCATGGATCAATTGGATAAAACCAACAAGAGACTGATGAATATATCATTTGCTGTAGAACAACAGAGGTTGGTATGGAATTTGTTTACAATGCTAATACAATTTTTTTTTTCTGATGACCACAGCCAATAAAGTAAAAACAGATTAACCTACATAAGATTAATCTGTTTTTACTTTAATGGCTCAATCTAATCTTTACAATGTTTTATAGTGAATTGATTTATGATTTCCAAGTTGGATAATTATTTTTTCTTTTTCCCTACCTTTGTCATGTAGGTATGTCATGTAATGACTTTGCATACTATTGTATAAATTCAAGTTCTTAAAATGCAACAGACAGATGTGTTGCTGGGGAGTTTGTTGCGCCACTTCTTCTTCCCAGCTAAAACACTAAGAGGTGGTGATGGGTGGGCGTTTTGGGGGACTGTATATAAAATTTGACGTTCAAAAATTGCTGTCTCTCAGCCTAGTTTAAATGAATGACTGTTAATTTTTTGGTTATTTCTACAAAGAGAAGCTTTTGGTTAAATAATAAGTAGCGTATGAGAGGTTGGTCCGTGGGTGGGTGACCAATGCTTTGTTAAAAATGTAAAGCCATTGGTCTAGAATACAGTTGAATCCGCTTATATTGACATCGAAGGGAAGTGAAAAATATGTCATACTAAGCAGACGTCATAAAAAGCGTCATCTTAGGAATTAAACAAAATCCCATCTTTGTTAGTTATATCGTGTAATAATGAGAAACACAAAAAGAAAATGTAGATAGACATAGATCAATCAAAACAAAATGAGTCAGAAACAAATCAGAAGTCATGTCCCTCACTATAACCAAACATAATTTCTGAAAAATAGGTCATAATAAGCGACATGCCAATAAACAAAGTCATTATATCCATACTTTTTTTAAAGACCAAAATTAACTCCGTTTTACTTCATACTAAGCGGTTGGTCAATATAAGCGGCGTCGTAATAAACGAATTTCACTGTAGTTTAATTGAGCTCCAATATCATCTAAATAAATAAATATAAACATAAGTTTCTCATCCAATCTTCATTTTCAGACTGCTTGATCTCAAAACCCGTGTCAACACACAATTCTTTGAAACAACAAATAAATCAAATGCCGAAACTCTCCTACAAGACCTACGTACTACAGAACAAGGCTACCTTGACAAAATAAACCTCAAAGATGTCGACTTCGGTTACAACCAGATGTCAGGACACAAACAGCTTTTAGATGCGGTCAATGACGCTATCGAAGGCCTTGAACAGATAAAAAAGGAGTCCGACTTAGACTTAGACAAGTTCAAAGAATATGAGAAATCACAAACATGCATTGAAGACTTGGAAAGAGATAGGTTTGATTTGGAAAGTTTAAAGTCAGAATTTGAAGCGAAGTTTCCTAAATTCAGTGAGCAGTTGTTAAAGGAAGCGTCAGAGAAGATTGCTAAGATAATAGAAGATGATGAGAATGACGACAGAGACGGTGATGACTGATGATGGATAAATTTATTTAGTTTAATAAATGTACCAATAAAAGACTCCCCGTCTTTAACATTTCTGGTGCCCAGAACTTAGCATATGGGTAGATTTAATTAATTTGTGTGCCTACAACTTACATTCCAGTTGTGCTACACAAAATGACGAGTCACACATCATATCTGAGTTCTGGGCACTGAAAGTACAGTGTAAACTTATATGGAGTGAACAAAAAAACAACTAAATTAACAAGAACTTTTAATATGTATGTCACTTCCGAGAAATGCGTCATACTGCACGTGTTCAAGGCAATTAAGGATAACAAAAGCTAGGAGCTTCAAAGTCTTTTGTTACCTAATAACATAACATAAACAATAATACCGATAATAAATATTTACTGTCTAAAAATATGAACACATTTCTTATAGAGAATGGCGTATCACTATAAAGAGTGTTTCAATATGTGGGTTTTAATGCAAACCAACCATGTTGGGCTCACTTCAACGTTACAGGGAATTTATTGTTATAAAGGATAACGTTATAAATAGTTTACACTGTATTAAGTCAAGAGTGCATACGTATGTACTTCTAGACAAGCATGCTCTATGGCTAACTTAATTGTCTATTACCATCAGCTGAGATTGTGGTTGAATAAGTAATGTCAATTATATAAAAAAAAAGCAACCATGCCTGATTAATGGCTGCTTCTTTCCATTGAAAACTAGACTAGAATCTAGACATTGATATGCAAATTGTGACAAACAAAGAAGGTAGATTGAAGCTGAATCATCTGTTTCAATATGGGCCTGCTGCCAACTACAATTTAGTTTCCATTAAATTTATAGGTGGAACAGAGTTTGTATGAAATTATCTGCTAAGTAGCAGATAATTTCATACAAACTCTGTTCCACCTATAAATTTTTTTGATGAGTGGTCTATGTCATCGGAAAAACGCAATTTGCGTAAGATTGCAAAATATCGCGTGAGTTTGTAAACTCATTTCTCGACTCGGTAGGAAACGAATAAATTGAGTGGAATTTATTGTATTTAAAACTAGTTTTTCACAGTATGTATACTTATGGAAAAAATATAATTTTAAAAGAGTTATTGCAATCTTACTGAGTTTGCAATTTACCGTGACATATATAAAACATAACGCATGCACTATTATAAGGCACTGCTTTAGTTCAACATGTGCAACAATATTTAAAATTGGTTTGATTAATAATAGTCTATGAAGGCGGAATATTTGTACTGAAATGCAGATTAAAGATGTTCATTGTGGTTGTACTGTACCTACCTAATGTTAAAATTCGTGTTGATGTTGAGAATTATTTTATTTTCTACATTATAAATATTATATTGCAACATAACAATGGTTTTATTCTTATAACCCTACTAAAAATATCTTGTGTCGAAAACTTATCTCGTATGAATTTTACCTATGCGAAAACACTTCTTTTTCCCGCCAATACTGATACTGGCTACAAATTCACTGTACTGTTTTCTTTGATGGGCTAAGCAGAGGTATCTATATGCCTCCGGAAAATTGCAAACGCCTGAAGATTGTAAAATATCGCGTGAAATTGTAAACAATTGTTTCTTAATAAGATGGATATATTGGAAACTATTCAAAATTTCAAAAAATTGTCCGTACTAATATATAAAGCTGAAGAATTTGTTTGTTTGGACACGCTAATCTTAGGAACTACTGGTCCGATTTGAATATTCTTTCAGTGTTAAATAGCCCATTTATCGAGGAAGGCTATAGGCTATATATCATCACGCTAAGACCAATAGGAGCGGAGCACCAATGAAGAATGTTTCAAAATCGGGGGGTTAGTAGCTATTCTACGCGGACGAAGTCGCGGGCAGAAGCTATTAATCTTATAAAGATTTATTACAATCTTACGAAGTTTGTAATTTTTCGGTGCAATGTATACCTCATCATCTGCCTAGCCTTTTCCCAACTATATTGGGGTCGCCTCCCAGACAAGTATTTTACGTGGAGCGGCTGCCCAGCAGACCTCCACAACCCATTAACTGGGGAACACGATACTTCTTGGCAAGGCTGGTATCAGATTTTCTGGTGTCTGACAATCCGTAATTACTGCCAACGATCTCCTTATGACAGCCGGGACCAACGGCTTTGTTATATCGGGAACTTTGTTACATCACACCTCCGGTGCAACACTGTCACATTTTCAAAAATGCATTCAGGAGAAGTATTTAAAAATTTGGCGTTGCTTATGTCACCCTACAAACCGTAACGATACTTCCACCCTTTTTTTTTTTTGGATGGGAAATCATCAAATGACTTCTCCCGCTCTGGGCGGAGCGGAAGGGAGTGTCAGACTCTTACTGACTAAAACCCACCCTTGTTCCTGCTTGTGCCCTTTGCGTTCCAGGGCCGCGGTGACTCTTTCGAACAAATTCCGCAACCCTAGCAGGCACTGACCCTATGGGGCCCCGTCTTCTTTGCTGACGGCTCTTTGAGGCGCGCGTGGAACACGACGCGCTGTCGACTCGGGCCTGGTTGCTATCGGACGGCGAGCCACCCATAGCTCGCCATCCGCAGGCCCGCGCCTACGGTGGCCGGGAATCGCCCTGCGTTTCCCGACGCCCGGGGCGTCTCCTTCTGTTGCGGCGGCTGGGGCGAGAGGTTTCCCTCTCTCGCACGCGTTCCACCTCCTCCTTCGTTAGCATTACTGCTTCGCAGAAGGAGGCGACCGCTTCCCATGCCTCCTCGCTCCGGACCATGGCTTGAACCAGGGCCGGACGCGAGAGGTCGCCGCCGCCGATCACCTCCACGAGGACACGGCGTTGCTCCGCCCAAGCAGGGCAGACCTCCACCGTATGCTCCACCGTGTCCTCCGGGCGATCCACACAGTGATGACACCCGGACGTGTCCTCCCGCTGGATCCGACACAGGTACCTCCCGAAACAGCCGTGTCCGGTGAGCACCTGACGATACTTCCACCCTCACGTTGAAACTATAAGTAGGTACCTACTACATCAGTGACATTATTGCATCAAGTGCAGAAGTACTTCACCGGGCGTACCATGAGGTGTTAAAACGTGAGTCTTCCGAGCGAGAAAGAGGGATAGAGTTATACACCCTATATAGCTCCATCCCTTTTTCTCGCTCGGAAGACTCACGTTTTAAGACGTCATGGTACGCCCGCAGGTCTCTTATTTTACATTTAGTTCAATTTTGTCGGTTTAAATTTCGGACATATTTCAAAGCATGTTTGTATGGAAATAACAAGTCCCTTTGTTTAGGTAACGAGCTGTCTCGTCAACTGGGTCTCTGGCTATCCAAAGCGGATCTCACTCATGGACCTGCGAGGGCTATCATTGCGCCGTAAGTGCTAAATTAATTAATGTCACCGGTAAATTGCAAATCTCGTAAGATTATAAAAAGTCAGATGTAACTATTCAATTTGATGGCTTCATTTTATACAAAACGATTTTTTCATAATCTATCGAGAAATTATCATGTAATAAAGATAATTTACGATCTTAGGGAATCTGCAATTTTACGGCGACATATAGAAAAATGTTCGGTTACTAAAGAGTGGCTGACAGTGGGCCTGCTTGTTATCGGACGGCGAGCCACCCATAGCTCGACATCCGCAGAACCGCGCCTACGTGGGTCTTTTTTTTTACTTTTTATATACGGGGTGAAATCCTCATGGATGTCCTCCGCCCTGGGGCGGGCGGAGGGGTCTGTCAGACTCTTACTGGCTAAAAACCACCCCGGTGTTCCAACTCTCACCTACGCCGGGGATCGCGGGAACGTATGCGACATCCGTAATCCCCGGCTGGTGCCGGCCCGCCTCTGCGGGCCACCTCGCGCCGCCACCTCGGGTCCGGATGAATGGGGGGCGACAGATACCCCTGCGGCAACTATCCTGGTTTTACCCTATATTTACCGGGGAAACGTAATGTAATGATGGTTCTGTTCATTTTACAGTCATGCTGGCTATTCGTACTGCGGAGCTTGCGCCGCGTTCGCCTACAGACAAGTTAGTCCTGTGGTTGTGTAAGTATAGTTATACATATATCATCATCTGCGTAGCCTTTTCCAAACTATATTGGGGTCGGCCTCCAGTCAAACCGGATTCAGCTGAATAACAGTATTTAACGTGGAGCGGCTGCCTACCAGACCTCCACAACCCATTAACTGGGAAACACGGTACTTCTTGACAAGACTGGTGTCAGATTTTCTAGCTTCTGACAATCCGTAACGACTGCCAAAGGTTTCCAAATTACAGCCGGGGCCAACGGCTTAACGTGCTTTCCGAGGCACGGAGAAGTCTCGTTATGTTAAGATGGTCACCTATCCACAGACCAACCTCGGCAAGCGTTGCTTAACCTCGAAGATCGGCCCGTGCGGCTGTTATAAATAGTAAGTAACATTACGGGGGAGATTCCCTGATGTTACAATATGTCACCAGAAATTCTAGACTTCGTAAGATTGTGAATTGATTAAACTTTATAAGATTACTACCGCGCAACTTTGTCTGCGTCACATAGGAAGGGAGAGCGCAACAGTAAAATCCCGTTTTTGCAATATTTTTGATTATTGCTTTGCTCCTATTGGTCGAAGCGTGATGTTATATAGCCTGCCTCGATGAATGGGCTATCCAACACTAAAGTAATATTTCAAATCGAACCAGAAGTTCCTGTAAAGTACAATTATAATAAATCTTTATTAGAAACTATTTATCATTCATGGCCATATTAGTCATAGAATCGACAACCGGTGGGGTAAACGAGTTCTAGAGTGGAGACCGCGTCTCGGCAAACGTAGTGTAGGACGTCCTCAGGCACGGTGGAGTGACGATTTGCGCAGGACGGCTGGCAGACACTGGATGCGAGAAGCCGAAAATAGATCTAAGTGGCGTGCAATTGGAGAGGCCTATGTCCAGCAGTGGACTGCAACAGGCTGTTGATGATGATGATGATAAGAAACTATTCGGAGAGCAGTGGTGGCCGAGTGGTAACGGCCCCGACTTACGAATCGTAGGTCGCGGGTTCAATCCCAGCCAGGCGCACTACTTGTATAATATTAATTTCTTCACCACTGCTCTCAAAACGGTGAAGGAAAACATCGTGAGGAAACCGGCATGTGCTAGAACCAAAAATTCGAAGACATGTGACATTCACCAACCCGCACTGGGTCCGCGTGGTGGATTACGGCCCATTCCCTCTCCTAGAGGGGAGGCCTGTGTCCCAGCAGTGGGAACGTTAAAAGGCTGATTACGCTAAGCAGATAAAGTCGCGCGCGAAGTACTAGTACTTAATATGTTATATTGTCTAAATGAGTTCCAAGACATGTGACATTCACCAACCCGTACTGGGTCCGCGTGCTGGATTACGGCCCATTCCCTCTCCTAGAGAGGAGGGCCTGTGTACCAGCAGTGGGGACATGAAAAGGCTGATTATGATTATATGATAGAAATTATTCATAAAAAAACTCGCCCCCAATGCAAAGGTTTTAAATGATTTCTTTCAGTAAGCGCATCTTCATCTTGGGTCCCTCCCACCACGTGAGGCTTGGTGGCTGTGCGCTCTCCTCCCTGGACAAGTACCAGACGCCCCTCTACGACCTCACAATTGATAAACAGAGTGAGTAGCTTGGTAACAAACTCAAACTCAAAGCATTTATTTCAATTAAACCCTTTAAAAAAAATATGATTGAGGGTAGTCGACTAAAAAGTCTAATTAGTCCATCAGTTAGATTATCGAAAAATATTGGACACGTATTTTTTGCTTTCTCAAATATATAAAAAAATGACGAAGATAAAAAGCATCAAAGATCAGGAGTGGGGGCTTGTGACGTCACGCCGTGGTTAAAATTGTAGCACGTAGTGACGTCATACGAATATTCAACGCATTGTATCGTCTTCGTTTTTTCTTAACGTGAAAAAAGAAAAAAATCCGTGTCCAATATTTGTTGGAAATCTATCTGACGGCCTAATTTGACTTTTTTAGTCAATAGATGTCGCTACCTCTTTCGACTTGACAATAGGGTTATTGTCAAGTCGAAAGAGGTAGCGACATCTATCCCGCCCTGTATGAACTGCAGACACTCTGACGTCACATAAATCCTACACTACTTTAATACCGCGAGGTATTAAAGTTTTCCGCGCGATTTGAACATATACAACAGCCCGAAAACTACCATCGGGGAATTTTCCACCAGGGCCCCAAGTCTGCTGTTTTTATAAATTTGTCATTCCAACACGATCCCATTGTCATTTTGCTAAAAGTTCGTTATCAAATCAAAATCATATTGGTCAATCATTTTCAATCAATCAAATTCATAATGGTCGATCATTGGTCGGTCAGTGGTCTCGTAATACTTGTGGTATCGCAATACTTTTTGATAACCGAGCTATTAAATGACGCTCTAATGGTAGGTCACTGATCAAAGGAACTGTCAAAATTTTAACAGATTACCGCATACGTCTGCCATTCATTTGTCATTATGAACGAGATTACCGTTCTATGCCATTTCTTTCAATGGAATATCAGTGGTTGACCATTGAAAAGTCATAGTGACGCTTTTATATTAGTAGATTACCAAACTTGTTAAAATGAACCATTATGAAATCAATAATAGACCATTCTGACACTATTGTAATAGCAGACTTGAGGCCCTGGATATGAGTATCGGTTACCGGTACCGGTTACCCGGTACCAGATATCAGATACCTGGTATCAGATACCGATACGAATATTTTACGGTATTTAAGTATCTGTTTGTTTCTGTTCAGTTTATGCAGAGCTTGAAGCAACGCGTCAGTTTGAATGGATGGATGTCCAAACTGATGAAGACGAGCATTCGATTGAGATGCATCTGCCTTACATAGCGAAAGTGATGGAAGAGTAAGTGTTATTTTGTATACAGGGTCATTTGTAAAACACCAACAACCTCTTAAGGGGTCATTGTACTAGGGGGCTGAAATGGAGTGCCAGTAATGGTTCTATTGCGGCCTCCTCCAGAGACAAGTCGGCCGCTGTGCTATTGCGCAGTGGCTGATGCCTGGGGACGGTGAGCGTGGGTGGCTCGCCGTCCGATACCAGGTTGAGTCGACGACGCGTTGTGTTCCACGCGCGCCGCAAGGAGCCGTCAGCACCGAGGACGGGGCCCCATAGGGTCGGTGCCTGCTAGGGTTGCGGAATTTGTTCGAAAGAGTTACCGCGGCCCTGGAACGCATAGGGCACAAGAAGGATCACGGGTGGGTTTTAGTCAGTAAAAGTCTGACACTCCCTACCGCTCCACCCAGGGCGGGAGGGGTCATTTGATGATTTCCCATCCAAAAAAAAAGGGGTCATTGTACTCATCATTATGAACAACTTTTTCTATGGGACCAAACCAAAAAATCAGCTGTTCCCTACATTTTGATGAGTTAGTTATACGAAACATAAATGTATGGAACAGCTGATTTTATTTTCGTGATTTCAGGTTTGGTCTCATAGTAAAAGTTGTTCATAATGATGAGTACAATGACACCTTAAGAAGTTGTTGGTGTTTTAAAAATAACCCTGAATTTTGTCGAGTTATCATTGTACAAGAGTTATTTAAAACATTAAGGATGATGTTATATTATTGCGGACGACGACTCGACTCGAATCGTCACTTTGTCTCTGTCACCTGTGACCTAGACTAGAGTCAAAAGCACATCCATAAAAAATCTAAATTTTATTTATATTATATATAATTAAAAAACCACTGACTGATTGACTGATTGACATAATTGTTCTCCCACTTGCCGTGCTAGGAGGGGAAAACTTTTTATGGGGTTGTATAGAAGGTGTCGGGGTGAGTATGGGAAAAATCTGAAACTACCCCTTTTCAACCCCCTTCTTTCAACCCCATTGCTTATCTCAGAAACCTAACGTCGAAGCGAAAAATGGTTTTCGGGGTTGTATAGAGGGTGTTTGGATGAGTAGAAAACGAAAAAAAAAACTACCCCTTTTCAACCCCCTTTTTACAACCCCTTTGCGTATCTCAGAAATCTGACATTTTAGAGAAAAATGGTTTTCGGGGTTGTATAGAGGGAGTCTGGATGAGTATATGGCCAGTAAAAAATTCAACCCTATTCAACCCTTTTCAACCCCCTACTTTCAACCCCTTTGCGTATCTCAGAAACTTGACATTGTAGAGAAAAATGGTCTTCGGGGTTGTATAGAGGGTGTCTGGATGAGTATATGGCCAATAAAAAACCAACCCTTTTCAACCCCTTTTTTTCAACCCCCTACTTTCAACCCCTTTGCGTATCTCAGAAACCTGACACAAATAATTGTTAGTCAAAAAATACTAAAAAGACACCGCGGGTTGCTTGCAACTCGCGCCCCCAAGCGAAATACTAGTATATATTTATGTAACTCAAAAGTGACTGACTGACATAGTGATCTATCAACGCACAGCCCAAACCACTGAACGGATCGGGCTGAAATTTGGCATGCAGGTAGATGTTATGACGTAGGCATCCGCTAAGAAAGGATTTTGATTAATTCTACCCCCAAGGGGATAAAATAGGGGATGAAATTTTGTCAATTTTAAACCGATCGGGCTGAGAGTTTCAAAATCGGGGGTAAAGTACATAACTATTCGACGCGGACGAAGTCGTGGGCAGAAGCTAGTGCTTATATAAGATTTCTACTTATTGCAGATACCAAACCGGCTTCACAATTATCCCCATCCTAGTAGGTTCTCTGACACCAGAGAAGGAAGCTAAATACGGCGCCATCCTCGCGCCCTACTTAGCAGACCCACAGAATTTACTAGTTATATCCTCCGACTTCTGCCACTGGGGCTCGAGGTTTCGTTACACGTGGAAGGATAACGCGCGGGGGCAGATTTATCAGAGCATCGAGTGGCTGGATAAACAGGTGAGTTAAAATAATTATTTCGATTTGTACAGCTCGCGTGGACGTCCGCATCAAACTTGTTAGCAGCAGAATTTTCATTCTTTTTCACGGAACTCGTAATTCTTTTTCCGATATAGAAGTAGACTTACGGCCGAAACCAATAACCTATCTATCACATACTGGAGATAGAAAAACAAATGAAACAACAGAAAAATTATGTAGGTTTTCTGTTGTTTCATTTGTTTTTCTATCTCCAGTATGTGATAGATAGGTTATTGGTTTCGGCCGTAAGTGACTCCGTATAATCATAAGCATAATCGGCCTTTTAACGTTCCCACTGCTGGGACACAGGCCTCCTCTCTAGGAGAGGGAATGGGCCGTAATCCAGCACGCGGGCCCAGTGCGGGTTGCTGAATGTCACATGTCTTCGAATTTTTGGTTCTAGGACATGCCGGTTTCCTCACGATGTTTTCCTTAACCGTTTTGAGAGCAGTGGTGGTGAAATTAATTACAAAAAGTAATGCGCCTGGCTGGGTTTGAACCCGCGACCTACAATTCGTAAGTCGGGGTCGTTACCACTCGACCACCATTGCTCTCCGTACTGACTCGTAGTGACTCCGTATAATATCCAGTTATCTACACCTCCAGTCTATCCCGTCATAATCGATCCAGCCGTTTCGGAGATATGAGAACAAACAGATATTTCAAAATTTATTTAAGCATACACTTTTACAGTTATGTGTAAGTTGGTAACACTTCAGTAACGGAAACCTTATTACTATCACCGGAAATGGCAAATTCCGGAAGGTTATAAAATATCTTGAGAGATTAATTTTGTTGTCATTAATAAATTTAATAAAAACTTATAAATTCTTAAAATGTAATTCATAAATCAAAAACTAGGCTGGTCGTATTTCAGACCCCCGTTCCCCCCATAGGGTCAGTGCCTGCTCCGCGGCTGTAGTGCTCACACTGCAGCCGGAAGCGGAACAGAGGGGCGTGACGTATCTCGCCGTACTGAAGCGGGCGAAGGAGGCGGTGAGCCTCCAAGAGCTGGGCATCAGCGGGGGCATCGGGGTCAGGAGGACCTTAACCGGTGCCCGCAAGCTCGAGCTCGCCGGAGCGGAGAGTGGCCCGTTCGCGGACGCCCTGGCTGAAAGGCTGAGGGCGGTCTTACCCGCGGACGAGGTCCGGGTGTCCAGGCCGACTAAGCGCATCGACATGCGCATAGTGGGCCTGGATGACTCCGTGACGGAGGAGGAAGTTGTGGCCGCCGTCGCCAGGACTGGGGGGTGCTCTGCCGAGCTCGTCAAGGCGGGCACCCTCCGGCCTGACAACACGGGCATGCAAACCCTTGTGGTGAGCTGCCCCGTGACGGCGGCCAGAACTGTGTCAGAGGGCCGAAGGCTCTTGGTGGGATGGGTGTCTGCGCGGGTAAAACTGCTGGAACCCAGACCTCTGAGGTGCTACCGCTGCCATGTGGGTAACCACACGGGAGCTATGTGCCCCTCGGAGGTCGACCGCAGCGGACTCTGTTTCCGCTGTGGTCAGCCCGGTCATAAGGCCGGCTCGTGCGAGGCCACGCCGCACTGCAGTGCATGTGCGGCTGCTGGCAAGCCGGCCGAGCACTGGGCTGGGGGAAGGGCCTGCGCGCCATCCGCCCCGACCAGGGGCAAGAGGTCCGCCGCCACCGCCGCCTCTGCCGCCGCCGCTGCCGATTCTGCTGCGGGTGCTGCGGCTCCCAACGCTCGGGAGGGTGCTGAGATGGAGTGCCAGTAATGGTCCCATTTCGGCCCCCTCCAGAGACAAGTCGGCCGCTGTGCTATCGCGCAGTGGCTGATGCCTGGGGACGGTGAGCGTGGGTGGCTCGCCGTCCGATACCAGGTTGAGTCGACGACGCGTTGTGTTCCACGCGCGCCTCAAGGAGCCGTCAGCACCGAGGACGGGGCCCCATAGGGTCGGTGCCTGCTAGGGTTGCGGAATTTGTTCGAAAGAGTTACCGCGGCCCTGGAACGCATAGGGCACAAGAAGGATCACGGGTGGGTTTTAGTCAGTAAAAGTCTGACACTCCCTACCGCTCCACCCAGGGTGGGAGGGGTCATTTGATGATTTCCCATCCAGAAAAAAAAAAAAAAAAAAAGGGTCAGTGCCTGCTAGGGTTGCGGAATTTGTTCGAAAGAGTCACCGCGGCCCTGGAACGCAAAGGGCACTAGGAGGACCACGGGTGGGTTTTAGTCAGTAAGAGTCTGACACTCCCTTCCGCGCCGCCCAGAGCGGGAGAAGCATTTGTAGTTTCGTAACCTCAAAACAAAGGTTTGATGATTCAACTGTAATATTTTCTAGTGATTTGTCAACAAAAACGTTGTTTATTCCAGGGAATGGAAATAATAGAGAAGATGGACCCGCGCTTGTTCACTGATTATCTTAACAAATATGGCAACACGATATGCGGCAGACATCCCATAGGCGTGCTGTTGCAGGTAAATACAGTATGTTAAATAACAGAGGGCGTTCCCTTAAACTCGTTAATCTATATCATTAATAGATTACAATAAAAATAACAGCATAGAAAAATAAGCATAAAATAATCCGAATTAAAAAAAAATGACAATAAATTCGAAATATCCTGTTTAAAATCAAAATAGTAGCGCGGAATAGTACTCGTAGTAGCAATGCCCAAACTGGCAAGTACGCGTGTACAGAGTGTTTCTTTAACGTATCAATTTAACATTTTAGTGAATATTTTAATTTTAAAAAAATATAAAAACATTTTGTTTTCCAATGTTAATATTTTTTTTATCATATACGGTTGCTATACTATTGCGGGTTAACGGGAACGCCCTCTGTTAGTTAACATACTGTATAATCTTCCTGATTAAATATAATCTTCCTGTTTTTCTAAGCATATGAATTAAGCTTCTGTAGTCGAACTAGGCAGGGCTTATATTTTGACTATCAGTGCCCAACACCCTAATTATACAATCAAGTTAGCGTTTTCAGCGTTATTTTTAAGGCGTACAATATATTTTTCATCCCCCCATCTCGGAAAGACTATTTTTTCTCTTCGATATCTGAGCGTAAAAGCCGTTTTTATCCTCTAGTGGATAAAGTAAATTGAATTTAGACATCGTGTGCACGAAGTTTGTGAATTCGAAACATTATTAAACCTTTTTACTTCTACCTCTATGGTGCTCTATTGTTCGGAATTTGATTCGGAAATTAAAAAAGTATCTTGTGTTTGTAAATGTGTTTTTTTTTTTTGCATTTAGTCATTTCCTCGCTGAGGTGGGATGAAAAGTTACGTGTTGCACTCGAGTGCAAAGATTTTTCACCTTGTGCTCTTTTGATTCCGTCGCTAACGCTCAGGATTCTAATGTTTGCATCACTCGTTGCACTCGTGATTCTTTTCTAGAATCCTTCGCTTGCTCGATCATCAAAATTGAGCACGCGGTTATAAAGCAACTTTGCACTCTTGTATAACAAATAACTATTAAATTAATTTATATTTGAGTTGTGTGTGTTGTGTGTTCATGAGTATATGGGTGTGTGTGTGTAAGTGAGTGTTTGTTTTAGTTTATAGTTTAGTTTATAGTTTTATTGTGACAAATAAAACTATAAACTAAACTGTAAACTAAAACAAACACTCACGGGTGTGTGTGTGTAAGTGAGTGTTTGTTTTAGTATGTTCAGATATGGGTGAGTGGATATACATTACTTGGGTATGTTATTTTTACTGCATTTTGTTTAAAAGCAATTCAGTTTCTTCATAGTTAAAGTTTCGTAAATATTTATTTAGTTTTATTTTACATTCTATTTTAGATACTGGGTAAATGTCCAACGATTTATTGATTTTGTTATACAGATATGGTCCATTGGTTACATTGTTTTGGAGTTTTGAAAACTATATATTTTCTACGTTTATTCAGATGTAATAACTGTGGATAATAAATCAATTTACTGTGTTGTAGGAGGATACAGAATACCTTTACATTACCTAGTTTCTAGTGGCGTGCAGTGGTTCTAGTTAGGGTAGGCTAGAGAAAATATCCAAATAAATTTAAAAAAATAACCACATTATTCAGGGTTGATTTTTAATGAAATTAGTTTTTTTTTTAAATAGCCTATTTAAAAATAAAAAATAAACACCACATTTCAACCCTGAATAATGTGGTGTTTTTTTTTTGGACATTATCTCTGGCCTACCCTAACTCGAAGCACTGCACGCCACTGCTAGTTTCTTATATTAACCAAACAAAAAATTCTATCTTTCTAGGCTATAGCAAAGCTTCGCAGCCAGTCGAATTCACCGCGAATGGCTATGAAATTCCTCAAATACGCGCAATCTTCTCAGTGCATGAATATGCAAGACTCTTCTGTTTCATACGCTAGTGCCTCCCTTGTAATGGAGTAAAAAAACTGTTACAAGCAAGTGTTTTAAAAAATATGCCATCATGCGCACCGCTAAGAGTTGGTTCACATTAGGTCGGAACGACAGTTTACCGTCGACCGACTGTCGGTTGTAGCTGTTCACACTAGACGCTGCCGACCCGACCTAATGTGAACACCACTGACGGTACGCTCGTTTTACTGCCCGGATCGTCACAAAAGTTGACTTTTGTATACGATGGACGACGAAAAGTTTCGTATTATTTCGCCCTCCATATTTAAACGTGTTTTCTCTGCATACACGTCGACGAAACTGCTCGCGCGAGTGCCGAGAGCGGGGAATGAGCGGGTGGAATTGGCTCCGCCGCTTCGCGCCGACAAATGTGAACGGCGCTATGCTTGCCAGTTCGCCAATATTATGCCGACCCGACAGAAATCGTGGCTGAATGTCCGGTAAAAGTGTCGGCTCCGATAGTTTGGTCGGGTCGCCCATATGTGAACGGCGCTATTGAAATACATACGCCAATATGGATCCTCCGCGTTTGTCGGCCCGATAAAATTGTCGGTCCATTAGGCCGGACCGACAGTTTTATCGGGCCGATAAACTTGTGAACCCGCTCTCAGGAGTTCAATACGGTGTTTTACTATACAACGTGTATCAGAATAAACGCAATATCTCTTAAGGGGTCATTGTACTCATCATTATGAACAACTTTCACTATAGGACCAACACAAAACCCGCGAAAAAAATATCATCTGTTCAGTACCTAAATTTTGTCGATTTATCCGCACATAAATGTATGGGGCATATGGGTTGATATTATTGGGTTGTTTATTATTATTATGGGTCGGTACGTGGAGTGGCTGCCTACCAGACCTCCACAACCCAGTAACTGGGCGACACAGTACTTGTCACAACTGCTTGTCGAAACCCAGATCAAATAGTAAAATCGTACAGAAAATGAAATGTCATATTTTTAAAACACTTGGCTTGAAATAATAATAATAATATAGGAATACTAATAATATTATAATTTTCATTCTTAAGTGCTTTTGTTAAGTTAATAACAGTCTTCAATTTTTTATACCTTTTTTTATTTCTAAGTAGCATTAGTAAAAATATGTGAAAATGTAAAAAAAAAAATATATATCCAAATGAATTTATTGTTATATTCAGATGTTGTCTTTTGGTCACCATCCAAAATCTTTACAGGCGTCAGGTACTGGGGCCGTACAATGCTATCATGATATCAGTGTGAAAAAGGGATAGTGCTATTCGTCTTGTATAACTCCGCCGTTTGGCCATCAAATGGGACAAAAAACATCATAGATCAGGAGTGGGGGCTTATGACGCCACGTCGTGTTAAAAATAGTTACAAACGGCGTAAAATTGTAATCAGACCCAGCCTGCCCCTTGCTGCCCTCCCTCAATGACCCCGCTAAGCCGAGGCCCGTGTCCCACAGGGGACGCCCTTAGCGAGCGGTCATTTAGTTTTTAAGTAGTTTTAAGCCCTGGCTGGGGGCCTTAGAATCTAAGGCAACCACAGGATTGCCCGGTTGAGCAGTAACCAGCCTCAATGTGCTGAACTGCGAGTAGTCAATTCAAAAAAAAAAAAAAAACGTAAAATTGTACGGATAAACTATTTGGACAATCTTACATAGAATACTTTTATACTAGGCATGTGTTCTCTTCAATTAATTTCTTCAAGTTCTACGCGCTCTACGCTGATGTGAAATATTAACAAACAAACATCGTATTTACTTTAAAATTAATAATATTTGTATGGTAAATGCCTCGATAAACGTTGGATGGTGATACAAAAAATCATGTTGTATTTAAAAGGCATCTATGTATGAGATTTTTGTAAATTTCATCTTTTTAAGATACTGCCTTATCATATCATTAAATGTTATAAAGTCTCTTGCTTTTAAATCTGTATTTCACTGACAATAAGGGGCCATTTATACATTACGTCACACGTTAAGGACGAGGGAGGGGGTCGACAAAGTGTGACATTGTGTGATAAGGAGTGGGAGGGGTCTTAAATTTCGTGACGTCACATTTCAAAATGTATCTTAATCTAAGTGTTAAATATAACACAAATACGCGAATAAAGTTGTGAAATATGTGACGTCACACTAGGGAGGGGGTCTCACAAATGTCACAAGGACGGACGGGGGGGGGGAATCATGAAATAAGTGTGACGTAACTTATGGAAGGCCCCTAACTGAAGTGCTATCGCTGGGAATATTTAAGGAGTGAATCCGGTTAATTCAACGTTTTTAATGTTACTTCAAGTTACTTACTCGAATGAAAATTATCACAAACTGAATGCGACAAAATCGTTAAGTAAAAATTAACTGCTGTGATTGGTTTACAGAATGAGGTTGATTTACAAAAAATATTGGACACGCATTTTTTCTTTAGTCAAGCAAACCAAAAATTCATTCTCAATACGGTTTTGTAAGATCCCGTAAGGCGTTAGTATACTTTGTACTAAGAAGTGACGTCACCAGTCCCCACTGTTTAAGCCCATCAGTAAGATATCCAAAAAATATTGGGCACGTATTTTTTTTTTAGTCAAGTAAACCAAAAAATCATTCTCAATACAGTTTTTTCTTAAGATCCCGTGAGGCACTAGTATACTTTTTACTAAGAACTAACTTTTAACTTTGATGCGGTTCAGGTAATTTTTTATTGATTTGAAGAGCTAAAGATAACGTACCTGTTCAATATTTTTTTTAAATATTTACTGAGCCAATTTTTCTCAAAATACAAATCTAAAATTCATTCACAGCTTTATTTCAGCATTCAAAGTTTACAATTTTTTACATTCATTTTAGCGATAATTTGCTTTTAATTAACTGGGGGTTAATAAATTAAAAATCTTAAATTAAAATAACATTATTCCCCGTATTAGCAATGTTTCACTGAGACAAAAATGAGTAATGATCAAATAAAAGATTTTAAAATTCTTCAAACGCACACTTTTTGATAAACATTCTAAAATATTATGCCGTTCAATAAAACTATTACGTTATAAACTTATAAATTTGATCATGGTTGTGCTCGATTCTTGAATTTTATTTATAAACTGTTTGTAATTATAGAAAATAGGAAATTTAATTTAACGATTTATTTTCTTAAAAAATCACTAGATATCTATTGACTAAAAGTTTTTGTTGAACGGTAAAATTTCCAAACTGGCTTCACTTCAAAAACTAAGAAATCTTATTGATATTTTTAAGTATAAATAACAGATTGGTAATACGTATTACTAGCTTTTGCCTTCCACTTATCCCGTTTTTCCCCGTTCCCATATTTAAAGCTTATAGCTAATAGCCTTTCACATGAACGTGGCTAGCGTATGCAAAAAGAATTTTCCAAATCCGACTGGCAGTTCCAGAAATAAGCGCGCTCAAACAAAGAAACTCTTCAGTTTTATTATATTAAGTATAGATTATATTATGTAGAGAGTATGTAAAGGACTTGTAATCGGGTTGAATTTTTTTTTTCGATTTGTACTTTAGTACCTGATATGGCACCGATATTATGACTGGCCTCGTTACCGATCTAGTACTGATATTGTAACTGGTATAGCTACCGATCTAGTAACTAGTACCGCTACGAATCTAGAACCGATATTGTAAGTGGTATAGCTACCGATCTAGTACTGATATTGTAGCTGGTACCGGTACCCATCTAGTACTGATATCGCTACGGATCTAGTACCGATATTGTAACTGGTATCGTTACCGATCTAGTACTGATATTGTAACTGGTATAGCTACCGATCTAGTACTGATATTGTAACTGGTGTAGCTACCGATCTAGTACTGATATTGTAACTGGTATCGCTACCGATCTAGTAACTGGTATCGTTACCGATCTAGTACTGATATTGTAACTAGTATCGCTACCGATCTAGTAACTGGTATCGTTACCGATCTAGTACTGATATTGTAACTGGTATCACTACGGATCTAGTAACGATATTGTAACTGGTACCGCTCAAATCTAGTACCGATATTGTAACTGCTATCGCTACCAGTATAAATCTGGTATAGTTCGTGCCGATACTAGAAAGAAAAAGAAAAACAAATAGAATATCGGTACTAAAATATAAATTGTCTACAAAACATAAAATATACCTATGGTTGTTATTTCTGTAATTAAAAATACTGTTGTGTTCAAATCTGCAAAGTATCCGTGTGTAAATATGACACATGATATTCAATGAAGTTCGTCTTTTTAGAAGTGACTCACTTTCTACAAGGAAATTTTCTCCACCTCGACTCAGACGCCAAAACAACTGACTAATCTCTCGATTACTGTTATATAAAAAGGTAGCACTGTCAATTTCCTTGAGTCTTGAGTCGAGTGGAGGAAATTACTTAGAATATGTGTCAAAGATTGATGTGACATATTTACGCCCAAATAGGGAACGTGCAGAAACTATAGGTGGCAGCACAGACGAGTCAATGTCAAGCATATTTGACTGATAAGTTTTAAATTTGCAACGCTAGATGGCAGTCTACTTCG
The DNA here is from genome assembly GCA_905332915.2 of Hecatera dysodea. Lineage (NCBI taxonomy): Eukaryota > Metazoa > Arthropoda > Insecta > Lepidoptera > Noctuidae > Hecatera > Hecatera dysodea. Next base: position 4,023,006 of record HG995317.1, on the reverse strand, counting down.
TGCACGTTCTCCTAAACGGAGGGTGCAGGAAGTATAAGTGGCAGCACAGGTCAAATATTTACAAAGTAAAAGTTTTAGATTTGCAACACTAGATGGCATCGTCTACGCCGTGCACGTTCCCTTGTAAGTATACAACTTCTTTAATTAGTGCTATAAAAATATGTAAAATTATCTCAGGTGCCTGGTTCCTGTCTGAATTCTGTTTTGTCGAAAGTAGCTATGTATGACTAGCTGATGCCTGCGACTTCGTCCGCGTAGATGTCGAGAGTCTTTCGTTCAAATTTACGCCATTAAGAGCGTGTACGCTGTATGGCATTTCATACGAATTTTCAAGTCTTTATTTTACGAAATGACTGAACCGATTTTAATGGAACTTCACACATATAAGCAGGACATATAGGTCTAAAAAGTTAGTTAATTTTTCTCTTTCGAAATGTCTTATTTAAAAAAAGATACCAGGAAATTTATGTTTGTATGGAAAATTTAAAATGGGTCTAATTTAACTGTTACACTATTTATCGAAAATGTTTTCAACTAACTTTTTAGACCTTTGTATCCTGCTTATGTGTGCAAAGTTTCATTAAAATCGGTTTAGTCATTTCGGAAAATAAGGACTTGAAAATTTGTATGAAATGCCGTTCGGCGTATACGTCAAACCGGATTCAGCTGAATATCAGTATTTTACGTGGAACGGCTAACTACCATACCTTCACAACCCATTAATTGGGTAACACGGTACTCTTGGCAAGACTGGAGTCAGATATTCTGGCTTTTGGCAATCCGTAAGGACAGCAAAAATCTCCCAAAGACAGCCGATACCAACGGCTTAACGTGCTTTCCGAGGCACGGTGGAGTCTCGGTATCTTAAAATGGTCACCCATCCATAGACTGATCTCGGCAAGCGTTGATTTGATCAATTTTGGAAGTTCAGTGAGAATAAGAGATACTATATACATTAAATATAGCGTCATCTCTTCGCTCCTTCATAGTCAGTAAGATGTAGGGATCAGGCCTCAAGTTAAATTAATTTGTTCGAAATATTTGCCGCTCATATTATTGTCATTTTAATTATTATAAATATATTGTTGACGTGTATGTTGGCATCGAATCGGTCTCAAATGGCATTTATTTTGTAAAAACTCACAATAAAATTTTAATTTGACACTATTTTTTGGTTTTATTTATTTTTTTAGCAGCAGAGTCCCGCGGTTTCATCCGCGTAGTTCCCGTTCCCGTGGGTATACGGCAGTGGTACTCAACCTTTTTTTTATACGGGCCACAAATACGTTTTAGTTATGGTGTCGCGGGCCGCAAACAAAAGTAATTTAGGGGTAAAAAATAACGTTTATCTAAATTAGCGATGTATATTCATTAATAATGAAAAAGACAAGGTAGTTACAATAAAATAAAAATATTAGGCGAGATAACAATACGACAGAAACTCTTGACATTGTTTTGAAATTAAAGAAATTAAGAAACACCGAATAACTTCAATAAGTCAAATTCAAAAGAAGTCGAGTCAACCAGCAAACAGAACGACACGCATTTACGTAGATGAGGGATACCGCCGTCTCTTTCTGGCAAACGCTCACTGGAACGCACCGCGGCTATCTAGTTAATATTGTTTTACTCGGCGCCTGCACTATTTCGCCGATGCGTCGGCGAATGAGCGCGAAATTGAAAATAGTTTACAGTTATCTCTAGTGGAGCGCCCAGGGGTTTTGACCTCGGAAAATGGTTGGAGTGAATGTTTTTTTTTGGTTGAGCTGGCATTTTCTTTTTTATACTATAACTTGCATTGTTTACCAAAAAGTTTTGTGCTTAATCCGACGTTTGTATGATTTCGACGCTCCAGGCGCTCCACTACTCTTAACTGCATGCGGGCCACTGATAAAGGCCCGTCGGGCCACATGCGGCCCGCGGGCCGCAGGTTGAGTATAGCTGGTATACGGGGATAAAAAATAGCCTATGTTGCTCTCTGATAATGTAGCTTTCCAGTGGTGAAGAATTTTTAAAATCGATTCAGTGGCTTAGCCGTAAACGTGTAACAAACATACTCACATTCGCATTTGTAATATTAGTTAGTTGTCGGCACGGTTGGCGCAGTGGCTGAGCGATTGGCTGCCGCCGCGCGTGTCGCGGGTTCGATTCCCGCACGGAACAAATATTTGTATGGCCTACAGATAGTTGTTCCGGGTCTGGCTGTTTGTGTGAGTTTATATGTGTAAACGCACCCACGACACAGCAGAAATTCCTAGTGTGGAGCAACGTTTTATAAAAAAAAAGTTAGGATACAAGTAGGTGGACACACAGTGAAACGGGCAGCAGTCTAAAATGTTTGTAACTAACTTTGAGACCTATGTATCCTGCTTATACATATTATTATATGTGAAGTTTCATTAAAATCAGTTCAGTCATTTCGCAAAATAGTGACTTCAAAAATTTGTATTAAATGCTATACGGCGTATGTACATGCTCTTAAACACCGCGGATTCTTCGATTTGCCTATTAAGGGCGCTTATTCCGAACGGCATTTCATACAAATTTTCAAGTCGTTATTTTCCGAAATGACTAAACCGATTTTAATGAAACTTTATACACGTAAGCAGAATACATAGCTCTAAAAAGTTAATTGAAAACATTTTCGATAAATAGTGTTACAGTTAAATTAGACCCATTTTTAATGTTCCATACAAACATAAATTTCCAGTTATCTTTTTTAAAATAAGACATTTCGAAAATGTGTTTAACTAACTTTTTAGACCTATGTAACCTGCTTATATGTCTGAAGTTTCACTAAAATCGGTTCAGTCATTTCGGAAAATAACGACTTGAAAATTTGTATGAAATGCCGTTCGACATATGCGCCCAACATCAGCTGTTTTTTGAAAGTTTGTGAGCAACCATAGAGAATGTATTGTGAGCAACTAAGGATGGTGATAACGTAGGTATAGATAGTCCATGACTCCTACTACTAACAGTCTACACGTGCAAGTAATCCCAATTTGTAAACAAAACAACGGGTTTCTTAGATAGTTCTGTATGAATGATGCCGAAAGTCGAGTTTATTATTAAATGCCCTTACTTTGATATTGTCGTCAAATCGTTGAGCTCCTTAAAGTTCTAAGTTTGAGCTACACGGTATCTGACAAATGCTTGCACTGTCTGGACAGGTCCACTCAAATCTGTGTGGCACTTTCCTCAAAAGGCTATCTCAGAAATTAACCTACATGGTTCTCATATGACTTGAACAGTACGGATTTTATGGATTTTAAAAGAGACTTTGACCTCTGACAATGAGTTTGTTTCGGTGTTCCTTCTCAGGGTAGTCGGCTAGGAAACACCGGCCTCATCTAGCTTAAAATGACCAGAAATATTTGACGTGTAAAAGTGTTATGTTTAACCTACTTACAAAATAAATATCATTCATCATTACGGGCTAGGGTAGTAAAGCGACAAAAGAACGTACACAGCTGCGCAGTTTTTACTAATTTTGGCAACTACACACTACATTGTCGTCGTTATTGAGAGTGTTTGTAATGCTATATAGAGTGTATCATTGTATGGAAGATAAGCTAAACCAACCACGGAGTGATTTCGACGCTTTATAGAGTGTTATGGTAAATGTTGAGTTGTTTGAAAACCCTTCGATGAAACTGTGGCCATAGGCGGCCTTAAGTCGAGCACAATCACGGGAAAAACTGGGATTGAAAGGGAGGTACTCTCGGGTCTTCTTCGCAAACGACGGTTTTCTCGTGGCGCCACTCCAATACGGTCCGCGGACGTCCCTCGCCCGTCACTTAACACTTCACTGAATTGTTGAAAGTCTTCGTAGGTGGGTTTTGGTTACAGCATTGTTCATTTATAATTTATAGCCGGCAGAGGATCGCACGCGCCATTTTTTCGTTGAGTTCTTGAGAGTTGTTAAAGGATTGACTGAATGCAGAAGGTAGGAAATGAATGAATGGAATGTAGGAATGGTTTTGAATGAGGAAGTTGTGTGATTGTGCGTTAGTCAATTGAAGGTTTCTTTTATATTTTGTTTTATTTATTTTGATACTTCAACAGGGAGTTTGTCGTTAAATCGAGTGACGTTACATGGAGTTTACACTGTATGTGTAAATAAACTGGATTTAATAAAAGTATTATATGCAACGCCTAGCCTTGCGCTGCCGGTGACTATTCACCCACACAAGCTTCGAGTACAGGTATGACCATAGATATAATAAACAAGGAGATATGCCCTGTAGCCGAAAATGTATCGGAACCTGTGTCTCCTGTTTTGCCCTACCACCCGGCAACTACTACGAATGCAGTTCAGTAAAAGCAATAGATACGCAGTCGCGCACACACCCGCATTTTTGAAATCGGACTGTACTACACAATCAATTATAAACCTTATCCTAATAAACACAGCGTATATTTACAGTACACCGTGCAACTTACTCACACAAAAACAACGCTGGGTATCGTTGTGCTGTGCAAAAGCAATTTATTTTACATATACGCTAGTGATTGACTTATCGATTCTGGCATTTATTACACACGCCATGCTGCCCATGTATAACAAATAAATAGCATGAGTATGTTGACTATTTTAAGCAAAGGTCACTAATATATTATCTTAAACATGCCGATTACTATAATGCATTCGAAACTTTATCGAAAGTAAAATACAATTACCATAAAAAGTAAGGAAGTAGCACGAGGATAAGGCATACATACGATAATTCAAAGCCAAAAACACTTGAACGATTATTTACCAAAAATTTATTGCAATCTAAGAAAGTTTGGTAAACTTTTGTAATATTTCATTCAACAATCGACATTGTTGTCGACAGTGTATCTGCACAATTACATCACTAACTCGCGGCAAGAAGCAGCGGCCGTACTATGCGATACATCGGCTTGCTAAAGTATCGTTTTGTGATTTTTACATTGCTCATCCAGTCACTTAGCGACAAACTTAGGTAGTGGTTAAGGAGCAGTGTATTCATTGTAATATGTTATTGTCGCTGTGACATTTGAAAACAAAAATAACATAGTATAAGCAAGAAATATTTTACGATTTGTTGTTTTTCATGATTTTAAAGACAAATATAGTAAAATACTTGTATTTTGATATGGTAAGTGATTCCATAATTAACAAAGTTTTGGTTTATGCTTCGGTTTTTACAAGAAAACACTGAACAACACGGCATTCTTATATAATATCACGCTCACGGTCGTAAGCGCACTAGTTCGCGGATTCGACCATTGCGTAAGACATGCTCGCCCAGAGCATGTCGCGAGGACACCGACACGCCCCCTTGCCACTTCTCCTGTATTTTATATTTCTATGGGTATGACGGACATTTCTACCTACTTTATTTTTAAATATTATTTTTGTTGAGAAATAGTGTTATGTGGCCTTGCATAATCAGCCTTTTAATGTTCCCACTGCTGGGACACAGGCCTCCTCTCTAGGAGAAGGAATGGGCCGTAAATCCACCACGCAGGCCCAGTGCGGGTTGGTGAATGTCACATGTCTTCGAATTTTTGGTTCTAGGACATGCCGGTTTCCTCACGATGTTTTCCTTCACCGTTTTGAGAGCAGTGGTGATGAAATTAATTACACAAAGTAATGCGCCTGGCTGGGTTTGAACCCGCGACCTACAATTCGTAAGTCGGGGCCGTTACCACTCGGTCACCACTGCTCCTGGTTCCTTGGTGGTACATTAAAGAAAAACCGCGCGCAACCATTTTGAACCCTTTGAGTTAGTCGCACGGTACGTGCTAGTAGTCGAGGTCCCACCACGGTATGGGCATAATTTAACTTAGACAGAACCAGACTTTTTAACTAGCTGTGCACGCAGGTCTGCGCTTGAAAACGGTCGAATCTTATACAAAACTTTAAGACGGTAGAAGCAGTTTTTTACAAAACTTACAGTTGAGCCTCAAAACGTAGATCTTGATCCATTATCGAACCCAGATTTCTCGCCTCCATTTCTTTTTCTGGATGGTAAATCATCAAATGACTTCTCCCGCTCTGGGCGGCGCGGAAGGGAGTGTCAGACTCTTACTAACTAAAACCCACCCGTGTTTCTCTGAGTGCCAGAACCGTGGTGACTTTTTCCAAAAAAATCCGCAACCCTCGCAGGCATTGACCCTATGGGGCCCCGTCTTCGTTGCTGACAGCTCATTGAGGCGCGCGTGGAACACGACGCGCCGTCGACTCGGGCCTGGTTGCTATCGGACGGCGAGCCACCCATAGCTCGCCATCCGCAGGCCCGCGCAGTAGGTGGGGACAGCTGGAGAGATCTCATTAGGGCGGCCCACAGCGCAACGTATTTTAGTACAAATCTTAGTGCGGTTCAGGTCGCCTGTAGTATGTTCAGGCTCATGCTCAGCAGAGTTGCCACCCGTCTCGATTTCGAAGACATTATCCTGCGTCCCGACGGCCTATCGATTTTGTCCCGATTTTTGACAATAAGCGATAGGCTTAATCAATTCATTCACGGGTACTCAACCCAGTCACGCGCCACCGCGCCATCTACCGCGCGCCGCATGTACCGCGTTCGTCTTCGCGCGCAGAAATGCTAATAAAAGCGGCTCGGAACAACAAGAAAGAAATACGTATTGAAAATTATTTATTTATTTATTTAATACTTTACGCACACAAATGTACAGAGGCGGACATAATGCCTTAGGCATTTTCTACCAGTCAACCTTAGGGTGATGCAGAGAATAAGTGTGGTAGGTGCAGTACGAAAGAGAAAAAAAAATAAAAAAAAATAAATTTAAAATTAATTATATCAAATAAAAACACAAAATAAAGTTTCATTTTCCTTAGACTGTTTCACATGGGTCATAATATTTTGATTGGACCAAACTCCGAACGTCTCTGATGGATGCCCGATCGTCCCGATTTATTTTTACCTAAAGGTTGCAGCCCTGATGCTCAGGTTTGCGTTGCATTGCATCAGCCTCTACGCGAAACACCATAGCAAAAGTGAATTAATTAGTCTTTGAAAGACCTCTTTATCTAAGCCTCTATATCTCTCAGCTCTGTGTTCTATGACAAATTAGAATAAACCATAGTGCAAACATTCCGGTCAGTCAAAAAATAATTTAACATCATTTACTCTGTCAAAACTTGTCATGTGAAATTCCTACTGTATTCTTAGGTTTCTTCAAAATTCTTTCGTTTAAACGAATTAAATAGTCAAAATAACATGAATCGTCATCATAAAAAAGAGAGCAATGCAATTATTTTCGATAAACACAAATCTTGGTACAAAATGGATATTGACGGAGAATATATAACGAAAACATGCAACTCGGACGTTACAAATGATATACCTGAGCAAAAATATTCAAATCGATCTTTATACAATAAGAAAAAGTCCTCCAAGCAGTACAGTTTACGGAAATCGAAATTAGATGACAATTTTTATAAGAGGGAAAAGCCAGATTCTTTGCGTAAAACGCATGAATTAATCTTCAAAACTAGCATGAATTTATGTTTTTCTTTAATAATGACACTTGCTGCGTGCTGCGGATTCTCTTACATGGCTCCAACGCATATAATTATGAACAATCTGCATTCGTTAGTTGGTGTGGTTCAGACAAAACTGTGTTAGTTGATGAATGAAATAAAAATAAACTGTAATGTTTTAATGACCTTTGCAATAAAAGTTAGATGAACGAAGAGTAACTAGGTATTTTAATTTTATTCTTGACCACTTACGAGCTTAGGGTTCTTGATAGTAAAAACAGCCGATTTAATAACCAAAACCAAAAATAGGCACTTTAATTTAAATTTAAATTTAAGAGCAGTGGTGGCCGAGTGGTTACGGCTTCGACTTGTGAATTGTGGGTCGCTGGGTTCAAACCCAGCCAGGCGGCATTACTTTATATAATTAATCTCTCCACCACTGCTCTCAAAACGGTGAAGGAAAACATCGTGAGGAAACCGGCATGTCCTAGAACCAAAAATTCGAAGACATGTGACATTCACCAACCCGCACTGGGCCCGCGTGACGGATTACGGCCCATTCCCTCTCTTAGAGAGGAGGCCTAAGTCCAAGCAGTGGGGACGTTAAAAGGCTGATTATGCTTATGCTATAGGTAAGGCTCGAAGCGATCTCATTGTATTTGGAAAAAAGACAGAAGAAGATTCATTTAGATATACATATCTAGTGTGTAGCTATGAACTACTTACTCATAAAAGGGAAAAGGGGAAAATTGATCGACTTACACATATAGGTAGTAAGGGCAGAGCGGCGGACGCGGGCGGTACGTTTTTCTAGCGCCACGAATTGGCCTGACTAGATCAAAGCGAACTTAGGAATGCAGTGAACTCGCTTCTAACTTTGTTGACAACGATCAAATATTTTTTGCTTTTTTTTTGCTACCCGCACTGTTTTAATCTAATTAGTAATAAGATTTTATGTTCTCAGGTAGGTGACGATTCCTGCTAGGGTTGCGGAGTTTGTTCGAAAGAGTTACAGCGGCCCTGGAACGCATAGGGCACAAGAAGGATCACGGGTGGGTTTTAGTCAGTAAAAGTCTGACACTCCCTACCGCTCCACCCAGGGCGGGAGGGGTCATTTGATGATTTCCCATCCAAAAAAAAAAAAAAAAAAAAAAAAAAAAAAAAAGGTAGGTGACGATTGTCGTAATGAGAATAAAGTTCTTTAAACCGAACTCGCCTCGAGGTCGGTCATCTTCGGGAATGTTCGTTCGTGTGCGCGAGAGTTAAAAATCACGCGTACCTTTACTATTTAAACCTATGGGATTGGTACAAAAAATCATACAATAAAACAAAATTTAGTAAAATATAAATTTTTATTGTAAGTAATGTTAACAATTTTGTTTACATGATCGTTTACATAAATAAAGCAATGATGGAGAAAAACTTAGAAACAAATCATTTTAACAATTCTGTTTAATAAAAATAAATAGCTCTATCTTGGAATCCATTTATTTGTAACTTAAACTAGATTTAAGGGTGGTAACACAAAATTGACATAACCTCAAAAATTACTCCATCATTTTGAAAAAAAAAACAGATACTTAAATGTATTTATTCCTAGAAGTTCATTTGAAATTGGCGGGAAAAGCCATTAACAAAAATAGAATTAAGTGTCTCTATGAAAGTGCCCGCTTCTTTGACGAGAGTTATATATGTCAAAAAATGCGGGGAAAATTACTAAATATATAACGCAAAATTTGACGCACCCTAGGCAGTCTTGCTACTAATTTATTGACTGGCTCATATTTTCACCAAGCCATGATTGAGCTTTCCGTCATATACGGAATGTCAAACGTCAAAAACGGAGGAATGGGGGAGAAAGAAGAAAAAAAACAACTAAAATTTAACCAAAAAGATAATGTCAATTCTGCGCGAACAGCTTCAATAAGGATATAAGGTATTGCCGTTTGTTAATGGAAGAAAACATTGAAAGATTACTCATAAATTGACTTTTCGGATACTAATTAAAATGCTTAAAAAATAATCGACTATTCACCTCTGGCGTTACAGTAGTTAGTCGTCATAAAATCTGACACCGCTCTTTTCCCAAGCGGCATCGGTAGAGGTACTCAGTAACTGGGTAAGAACCCAGTTACTGGGCTGTGGTGGTCAACAAGGCAGTAGCTCCATATAACAAATTGGTACTCAATTGTATCCCGTTAAACTAGGAGCCGACTGCAATATAGTTGGGAAAAGACTAGGCTCATTTTTTAAATCTAACCTATCAGGTTGAGGAAGTAAGGTACTGTATTCTGATTGGCCCTGCCTATTGATGGACAGTATTAGACAAGGACGGAACTATTCTTTTTGCGACTCTGTCATTACGTCAGATTCTATAGTCTATGTGCCAATTCTACTAATTTTCAAGCAACTTTCGTCGTAATCTGTCGAAAATATCGCACCTTTAGAATTAAAGGGGCTTTTATGTTAAAATGCCGGTTACTTATAATTAAGCTATAAGTACAATGAACGTAAAAAACATACTCTAAAACCCAGTGACGAAAAAGATTCCGCAATATGAATGGGAAAGGGGCAGTTTATACATAGGTCTCGGGAGATATTTGTTTTTTTACCCAATACTTTTTAAAGATTTTAATTCTTGCTCATTAGCCACAAATTTCAATTTTCGAGTTAGGTCCCTTTAATTCTAAAGTGCGATATATGAAAAATTACGATTTTTTGACAGATAACTGCTAAGATGCGTTTACATTACTTTAAAAAAATGTAGAATTGGGTCTATGGTTTCGTAGTCAGATTAGGTCAGTTATGCGGTATTGAGAGACTAAATAGTCGATGAGTAAAATATTAAATCGAAGTTGACTATTATGGACGTTTTCTGAAAGACTTTGACAGTTAATTTGACGTTTAACCATGTCAAGCGTTTTGACTAGCTGTTATTTTTTCACTCAGCCAATCACAGCAGTTAACATGAGTTTTACAGTCAATTAAGGAATATTGTGTTTATGAGTCTTTCAGAAATTGAGTGAAAAGAATTTTTATTTAAAAAATGTGACTTAATTTTAGAACATAATATTTTATATGAACTTATCTTGTCAATTTATCAATAATCTTTTTTATTAAATGTAATTGGTAAAAAAGGTAAGTATGGTAGCATTTTATAATGTGTAATTTTAAAAGATGAATAGCCCTGTACCCTTAGTAGTGAGTGTGTGTGAAGTTATACAATTTTGATATATGACTGTATCGAATTCCGATTGAAAACTGATTCAACCAATAGCAGCTTTACAGCGCGCGTAGGACAATTTGTCACATTAATTTTGTGGCGTTTTTCGGAGCCTAAAAAAATATTTGTGCCAAGAGTACTATTTAACATATAAATATGCTAACATAAATAACTATTTTGCCATACATATTATTATGTAGGTACACACTACATAGAATAGTAAAAAATAAATTAGACCTTTTCTAATGTTATAAATTTTAAAGCTAAATCTTTTCAATCAACAAAATAAGGTTTTTTTTTCATCACTTGCTGCTAGTTTATAGCTAATTGAATTAAAAAAAAAAAACTAAAAACCGATTTTTAGGATAACCGCTTCAAGTGACGAAGACCAAAATTTTCGTGAACTAACTTAAATAACTGTTTAGTATAACTTTTAGAACAATTTTCGGCTTTAACGCACGCCTGTGGTGGTTCAATCATCGTCATCGTCGTCATCATCTGTGCCGATACCGGAACCGATTTCGGAACCGATATCGGAACCGATACCGGAACCGATACCGGAACCGATACCGGAACCGATACCGGAACCGATACCGGAACCGATACCAGAACCGATACCACAACCTACCTATTAGTAATAGTTGTTAAAAACAACTATTACGAATTAATCAATATTAACTACAATAAACACATCGTAGTGCAGCAAAATTTTCATGAATTCCGTAATTGCATCTTCCTTATTAAGAAGACGGATGGGGGATTGCCATGGCGCTGCAGTGCGTCAGAGACGTTTGCGGCAGCGCGTATAGATTGTGTAAAAACACACAATAATGCGCAAGCGCACAGCATCGATGGTAATTCGTTTCATGATCAGCCCTAACAGGATTCTAAAAATGATTGCTGATGAGGCAGAGTGGACAATCTGCATGTGGTTGACTTTTGTCACTTATCGTGTTGTTTACTAAAACACTACGTTACTAATCCACCCTATGTCATGACTGAGATGTCTTTGCTCGAAGTAAAGTTTTCGAATTGAAACAAAATATAACAACATACTGTATCTCTGTCTCGTGTTTAGCGAAACACAGGAGGAGCTCGTGGCTTAATTATAACAGCCGCACGGGACGATCTTCAAGGTTAAGCAACGCTTGCTGAGGTCGATCTGTGGATGGGTGACCATTTTAACACAACGAAACGTCTCCGTGCCTCAGAAAGCACGTTAAGCCGTTGGTCCCGGCTGTCCTTTGGAGAATTTTGGCAGTCGTTGCGGATTGTCAGAAGCCACAATATCTGACACCAGTCTTGCTAAGAAGTACCGTGTTCCCCATTTAATGGGTTGTGGAGGTCTGGTAGGCAGCCGCTTCACGTTAAATACTGGTATTCAGCTGAATCCAGCTTGACTGGGAGCTGACCCCAATATAGTTGGGAAAAGGCAGATGACGATGTTTAGCGAAACACAGGCGTACGCGTTTCCATATTTTGTCTAAAAGTTATACGGAAGAGTCTTACACCTTATATTAAATTTATATTAACACAGTTTTATTAAGATATTTCTTAATTTAACAAATATCTTTTGTGGATAATTTACAATGTTTAAATTATATTCTTTTTTTTGTGTATTTTTTATATATTTTTCTCTTTTCTGGTGAAATACTGAACTTATTTTTATAATTTTTTTCCACGTGATTTTGATACGATTTTTGGTGGACTTTTGACTGTTTTTTTTTTATTAAAAAGATCCATAAGCTTTGTTTTTAAAGGTTATTTAGGATTGTTTTCATTGTAGTTTTTTTTAAACCTTTTTTTATTTCAAAAGCCAAAAGCCAAGAAAAAACCATATCGTACAATCCCGAAACATAGTTACAAGCTATACTATTTTAATGTCAATAATTTTCGATAAACTACAATACATTAAACGTCAATCTACGGAAACTGTCAGTTTCTTATCGACCAAGTTATTGAGACCACAGTCAAATTGATGACTTCATTCATTTTGACCTATAACTGAAGTAACCCTTACTTCGAGGACAGTGCATTTTTCGTGAAAGATTTTTTGATATCGCTCCAGTAGTTTTTGAGTTTATTCATTAAAAAAATACAAATCTTTGCTTTTTATAATATTTATTATAATGTAGATGATCTCACTGTCTGCAAAGTAACGCTTTATATAATATGAAAGGCCAAGAAGCGTAGCTTTCGTGGGCTTAAAATGCGAGAGCGAGATGGCACTAGACATTCTAGTACAACATATTCGCCATCCTACTCGCACTTATGTTATGACCACGATTGTTGCTGTTGCATAGAAGAAGAATTTGTTTGTTATCTTATACTCCATTTATTAACATTAGTGATTCATATAAAGGTTATTTGTAAAACACCAACAACCTCTTAAGGGGTCATTGTACTCATCATTATGAACGACTTTTACTATGGGACCAAATCAGAAATCGCGAAAAAAACATCAGCTGTTCCCTACATTTATGTTCGTATAACTCATCAAAATGCAGGGAACAGCTTTTTTATTGCGATTTCAGGTTTGTTCCCATAGTAAAAGTTGTTCATAATGATGAGTACAATGACCCCTTAAGAATTTGTTGGTGTTTTTCAAATAACCCTGTATATCTATTTAAAAAGTCTCCAAGTAAGGTTTTAGATCTTATAACTTGAACATTAAGGTCCATAATAGGATCTCATCATGTCCTCATAGGAGGAATTCTTCAAATTTGCAAGGTTATTTTTTATTATCGAAAGTTGTCTCGTTTGACCACTATCTCACCTGATGGTAAGCGATGATGTGGTCGACGATGCAGCACGCTTGTCTAGAAGTAACCTGTTCACTCTTAACTTAAAGACTCCCAAGTTTCAGCTATCAGGAAACACTGTCTTTAAAAATGGAGCATGGCTTGGTCGGTTAATTGAGAATAATAATTATAATTAATTAAATATTAGATACAAATATGAGAAATCATTTTAAGTGTACATTGATAATGTTAGTGATAACAATTACCTTCCTATATACTATTAATTTACGGTCCGTAGCTGTTGAGAATCAGGTTTTGTAACCGAAAATTCAAACCAATCACAGAGTCATCTCGGCGGCACTAGCTAGATAAGAAATTGCTAATACAATTAAAAACTGGTTTTGAGCACAATCTGGATGATTGAGAAACTTTTACTAGATAACTAAACAAATCTAATTAGTCCGTCATATAGATTTTCAAAAAAATATTGGACACGTATTTTTTTCTTTTTCACATAAACCAAAAATGAAGACAATAACAGTGTGTTAAACACGTGTGACGCCACATTTGAGTGCGTTTTTTCTGAACGTGACGTCACAAGCCCCCCACTCCTGATATCTGATGCGTTTTATCTTCGTCAATTTTTAGTGATTTAATAAAGCAAAAAATACGTGTCCAATTTTTTTAAATAATGTAGGTAACTGACGGAATAAATAGAATTATTTTTTTTTACTCAGGAATCATTATTCATCATCATTGAGGAGATTTGTAGTCATATTGAAACTTATATTTAAAAAAAAATGTACTGACCAGTCAAACTTGGTGAACTTCCGGAAACAAACATAAAAAAAGCAGCTGTTCTATACATATTTGCTCACATAACTGTGCAAAACGAAGGAACAGCTGATTATGTTATTTGGTTTCTATGGAAACTTGACAATTTTATCTCTAGTAGTGCCATCGAGGATTCTTTGTGATTCAAATTCATTATTTGTAGTATATCTATTGAATAATCCATTATTTTTTTGTTAAATCTCCGTAGAAAGACAAGTCCCAAATTTTGATTAAATAAGGCTGCACTTCTCTTAAGCGGGAGCGGATTTCAAAATCGCTCTCAGTAAGCACAGCTTCATATTTTAAACAACCAAACAGTATTTGAAAGAAATGCATTTTTTTTTCTAAACGAGTATATAATATAAAAATTAAACTATTTTTTATTTATGCAACACATTATATCGGTCCGCGGCTTGTCGATGGAACGTCTGGAAAAAAAGAAAAAAAAATGTCACAATTCTTGTCTTTGGTCCGGATTGCGTTCACTCCTTGTTGGGAGTCGGCTTATTGAGTATTTTCTTTACCTTAAAAAAAGGATTTTGCAAACTTATACTTTTTAGTTATATAGTACCAAAACTAAAAAGAGCACAAACACCTTAAAGAAATGAATAATGAATTCCATAGGAAAACATTATAAAGTCCAATTAACGCATCTAAAGTCAGTGTATTGGTACTATTCAAAAAACATAACCTCTTACATTGTTGAACTAGGATTAAAATAAATTTTAAGTCATAATATCAGAAAGCCAATTCTCGTTCAATATATTTATGTGATACCGGAAAATTGCAGACTCGTAAGATTGTAAAAAAAACATAATTTCTCGATATATTAAAATATATTATATACAACTAGCTGACCCGGCAAACGTCGTTTTGCCACATAAAATAAAATAGAAAATTTAGGGGTGGACCACCCTTAACATTTAGTGGGACGAAAAATAGATGTTGTCCGATTCCCCACCCTAGCCGATATGCACGCTAAGATTCACGAAAATCGGTCGAGCCGTTTTGAAGGAGTTTAACCACAAACACCGTGGCACGAGAATTTTATATATAAGATAAATCTCATCCAAATTCAATAGTTTACAAAGTATCCGTGACGAAAAACATTCACGCTTTATTTTACAATTTTACGGGCGTTTGCAATATTCCGGTGGTATATACAACGTGTGACAGACATACGGACGAACAGACAGACAGACATGTCGAATCCATAAGGGTTCCGTTTTTTGCTATTTGGCTACGGAACCATGAAAATCGACTGCCCCATACATTTCTGTGCGACATAATTCGACAAAATGTACTGAACAGCTGTATTTCTATTTTTTAAGCGATTTCGGGTTTGGTCCCACAGTAAAAGTTGTACATAATGATGAGTACAATGACCCCTTATGAGATATTGCGTTTATTCTGATACACGTTGTATATAAAATCAATGTCGATTTTTCTACTAAACTAGAGTTGTTTTATGTCGACAATACACTTGGTGTATTTGTGAAAGTATTCGGATCTCTTGTGTGGCCGTAGTACGTAGTGCCAATGCTATCATGATTCGTGTGAGGGAAAGGGATAGTGCTATTCGTCTTGTGTAACTCCGTCTCTCTCTGACACAGGAATCATGATGGATTTAAGGCCGCTATCCCACTGGCGTTTCACGAGCGTCGGCGCCTCTCGAACGTCTGCGCAGCGTCGACGCTGCGTAGACGCGACGTTGACGTCGAGTCGTCGCGTGACAAGCATTAACATCCGCTGAACGCGACGTCAACGTCGACGCTGCGTAGACGCGACGTTCGACGTTAACGCTCGTAAAACGTCAGTGGGATAACGGCCTAAGACGTCATGGTAGGGCTGCTGATGTATCTTATGATCTTTGAAGTAAAATTAAATTTGTCTACTGTTTGATGCTGAAATCACACTATTTCCGATAGCGATTCGAATGCTCATTAAAAATATGAGAATAGGGTAGTTGACTAAAAAAAAACTATTTAGTCCGTCAGTAAGAATATCGAAAAATATTGGACACATATTTTTTTAAATCAAATCTATAAAAACTGACGAAGATAAAGAGCATCTAAGATCAAGAGTGGGCTTGTGACGTCACGGTCCGGTACAAATTGTAGCGCGTAGTGACGCCACACGAGTTTTCAACGCACTGTATTCATTTTTTATTTACGCGAAATAAGAAAAAAATACGTGTCCAATATTCTTTGGAAATCTATCTGACGGACTAATTAGATTGGTTTGGTTGTTGTTGATTAAATTAGCGAGTACGAGTATAATTTGAATGTCACTTTCATCTCTGTTTAATCTTATAAAAAATACTGTAAAATAAATTAAATCTTATAAAAAAATACTGTAAAATAAATTAAATCTTATAAAAAAATACTTTAAAATAAATTAAATCTTATAAAAACATACTGTAAAATAAATTCAATCTTATAAAAAACTACTGTAAAATAAATTAAATCTTACCAGTGACCGAGATCAAACCGTCTTCCTGAAAGAAGAGAAAATATAATCAATAAATTTTGATTTCATGTTTAATTTTAACTATTTTAAAAATATTTAAAGGGGGGTGAAGATATTTTTCAGTCAGTGATATAGTAGCTGGGTTGTTACCTAAATTTACTTCTTTTTTCTGTCGAGCTGATGATTCCCTTTTTACTATATTGTTGTGGAATTTGGAGTCAGATTTAGTGGCTTCTGACAAACCGTGACGACTGCCATAGATCTGCAAATGACAGCCGGGACCAACGGCTTAACGTGCTTTCGGGGGCAAATTGGTATGTTTGTTTGTGATTGTGCCTCGGAAAGCACGTTAAGAGCCATTTCACATTTTCGCGCAGTTTTTTAAGATTTTAGTCGTCTTTTTTACGATCTTAGGTAATAGTCTGAAAATCTAAAATACACGTATAAGATAGATCAGTCCTTAGTATTGTTATTTAAAGTACAATATTTTCAAAAACCAACTTCGTTTCTATGTAGTGATCAATTTCCCACAACTCGATTACTGAAAAATCGTCGCAGATACAATTTTGGATTCCAAAATCTATCAAAAACATTTATAAATTTGGGTAAAAAAAATATGGTAAGCATCAGACATATCTTTTTGTCGTTACATTGCGTACTATTTTCTCGATTCTTGATTACATTAATTAGTAAAAAAATTAAAACCGAGTCCAATTTTCACGACTTTAATCTAAACTTTATCGCTATTTTTTTAACATAATAAATATAATTTAAAAGAAAATATACATATCACCGTAAACTATGTTCTTTGAAGAATATGTTTCTATGTTTTCATAACAATTGCTTTATTCAATTAGAAATAACATCGTTTTTAAAACTACTCTAAATTGCAATAAATTACGATGCGCAAGCGGTCACCGATCAGTACGGCGTAAACGCCCGTCGAGGTAGGACCTGTGTCACTTTTTTCCGCGTCCCGATCTTCAAGCGCGCGTGTTGTAAACCCATTATTATATTACGACTACTACGTTTTGATACTCGCTATTATTTTTAGTAAAATGATTTTTAAAGTAGAATACGATTATCGTATTCTGTAGAATAATGATGTTATTTGGTTTATTAGTTTAAGCAATGGGGAGCAAAAGTTCTGTACACCATTGTATCATAAATGGAAACGTAATTATTTAGCTGCCTTATAGAGAAACAATTTATAACAAACTTTGTAATAATTTATTGATTTAAGAGAGTGTCACTGGAGTGTCTTGCACGTTCTTCTTTATAGAGAATTACGCTTTGGAACGTGCAGATAGCTTCACCTCTTTCGACTGACCGACCTTGACAATTCAAAATTGCCTGTACAAGGTTAATTAAAATAAATGGTTTAGGTTTGAGTTTGAAAGCCACGGTTTACTATTTCAATTTATTTGTAGGTATCGAAATTTAATAGGCATGTTTTATTTTTTAATTAGAAATTTTGGTTTTATCATTAGACTAGCTGCTGCCCGCGACTTCGTCCCCGTGGAATACCCGATTTTAAAACATTCTTTATCGCTGCTCGGCTCCTATTGGCTTAAGCGTGATGAAATATAGCCTAAAGCCTTCCTCGATAAATGGTCTATTCAACCCAAAAAGATTTTTTCAATTTGAACCAGTAGTTCCTGAGATTAGCGCGTTCAAACAAACAAACAAACAAACTCTTCAGCTTTATAATATTAGTATAGAAGAGACGCTGTGCTGGGTACATATAAAAAGTTAGATCCGGTAATAGAAATTGTATCTTTAAGAAACAACTCTTGATTTAAAGCATACGGTTATTGAGCAGCAAATAACATTATTATTTTAATATTGTAGGAGAAAGAATGTTGACTGTTGGACGATTGAGTGAACCATTCGGAATCAATCGTAAATATTTTATTTTATTACGGAGCCTTTCCCGACACTCTTATTCTGTTGCGGCTGGAGCGTGAGGTTTCGCTCTCCCTCACGCGGTCTACCTCCTCCTTCGCTAGCATTACTGCTTCGCAGAAGGAGTTCATCGCTTCCCATGTCTCCTCGCTCCGGACCATGGATTGTACCAGGGCAAGTCACAAGAGGTCGCCGCCGCCGATCGCCTCGATGAGGACATAGCGTTGCTCCGCCCACGCAGGGCAGACATCCACCGTATGCTCCACCGTGTCCTCCGGGCGATCCACACAGTGTTGACACCCAGATAACGGAACCCTTATAGGATCATTTTATTGTCCGCCAGTCTGTCCGTCTGTCACGACCCTTTTTCTCAGGAACTTATGGAGGAATAAAGCTAAAATTAATATGAATTCCTCAAATATGTTGAGACTAACTTGGAGCTGTGAAAAAAATCAAGTTCTAAGACAATGCAATCTGGAGATAAGGCCGGTTATGGTGCATATTTTGACGCCCGCAAAGGAATCAAAACCAATAGGGCACATTCCGGTGACCTAGAGTCATGAAATTTGGCATGAAGATAGATTTTACAGTACTGTAGTACTACAATTTTCTGACTTTTTCTGTACTTACAGAAAAAAAGTTAGAAAATTGGGAATTTGTAGTTTTCTCTTATTAAATGATATAAAATATTTTTTGCAATTACAATTTATTTCAACAAGTTTGCCCTTCAATTTAATTTGCTTATTTTTGCCAGAGTAATGAGAGTGCTTTCATAGTTTATAAACTTCCGTAGAACCCGGAAAAAATCAAAACTCGATCGAAATAACACGAGTCTGACTCGCTTTATCCAGTTTTTTCCTTAATTTTCAATTTGGGTTTAGGGGATTTTTACAAATTTATATATCATAGTTTATTTAGCAGTAAATGATACAATTTATAGAAAAACGGACCTGTAGCGTTAGACCACGGACTTAATGAATCAATTAACGAACTTGATGAACTTTCAGACTCAATCAATTTGGGGATTCTACCGAATTGATATCGCTATTTCACTTTATTTTTAAAGTGAGGGCGCAAAATTATTGATGACTCTGCCCGCGTGGAATAATTACTAATTTGATTTTGAAACATTCTTCACTGGTGTACCGCTCCTATTGGCCTTAGCGTCTCAGACTGAAAGAAATTTTCAAATCGGTCCAGTAGTTCCTGAGTTTATAGCGAGTTCAAGCAAACAAACAAGCTCTTCAGCTTTATATATTAGTATAGAAGTATAGATAACAATACAAAACAAAGCCGAATGTTGAAACTAACATATTTGAAATATTTAACATGATTGAATAAAGTAACTAAGAGCTTCTTGCAGGTTTTTCTCCTTATGTAAATTTTCGTTTTGAAAACTACAATCTCACTAGTTCTCTGACTTACCGACCCCTTAATTATGCAAAAGTGCCCGTAAAAGATTTACTTACCACATACGTCTGTAATTCATTTGTCATTATGTACGAGATTACCATTCTTTCAATGAGTGTTCAGTGGTTGACCGTTTTACCGACCGATTACAAAACTTGTCAAAATGGACCATTATGAGACCAATGATAGACCATTCTGACACTATTGTAATAGCACTTGGGGCCTTGAAATCCTTAATTCTACTGCATAAATGAAATCACTTTTTAATAACTCGCGAACAAATGTGCATTACGATGTTAGCAGCTCAAGATTGTTTAGTCCGTCTCGACACTCGCGCTACACTGTCGGCTCGGTTTTTGTGTGGGTAACTTACGCACACATACAATATGCTAGCATTTTTACCTAAACTCGAGCGTTCAAATTTTGTGAAATGGCTCTTAAGCCGTTGGTCCCGGCTGTCATTTGCAGATCTATGGCAGTCGTCACGGTTTGTCAGAAGCCAGTAAATCTGACATCAGTCTTGCCAAGAAGTACCGTGTTAAACAGTTAATGGGTTGTGGAGATCTGGTAGGCAGCCGCTCTACGTTAAATACTGGTATTCAGCTGAATCCGGCTTGACTGGGAGACGACCCCAATATAGTTGGGAAAAGGCTAGGCAGATGATGATTTGCACAGGATACATAGCGTGAAGATATGTGTGTAGTACAGGGATGGCGAACCAATGGCATGCGTGCCAGTGGTGGCACGCTAAAAAATAATTAGCGCACGCCACATTAATGATTGCTCTCAAGATCAGCAGAAAAATGAGAGAAAATGTGGTAAATGCTATCTCACATTTTTCCAAAACTATTTTCCACATATTTATACTCCATTCACAATAAGATTAGACATTGGAACAAAATTGTTTCAGTCCGTTCAACCGATTATTACTTCTATTCCGTAGGCATAAGGATGGTATTGAAAGCAAAAACGTCACTATAATACCAACTGTTTACTGCAGCTACCATGTGTCATGCCGCCAACGCAATAGAAGTAAAAATCGGTTGAACGGACTGTAAAAAAGATGTATTTCAATGTCTAATCTTATCGTGAATGAGGTATAAATTTTTTCTACATATCTCAAACTTATCCACATTTTTTCTTTCTTTCCATATTATTATAGGTTTTGTTCATTACATCATTTAAGGCAAGATTCGTTATAGGCACGCCATGGCCAAATGAATTTGCATTTAAACAAAGAATGGCAGTAATTTTTTTTTACTTTGTTTTTTGTTGCTGTTGTGTTGTGTCTGTGTCGAATAAATGTTTTCTATTCTATTCTTTTTATCTCCTCATCTCCTACTAATATTATAAAGCTGAAGAGTTTGTTTGTTTGAACGCGCTAATCTCAGGAACTACTGGTTCGAATTGAAAAATTCTTTTTTGGTTGAATAGACCATTTATCGAGGAAGGCTTAAGGCTATATATCATCACGCTTAAGTCAATAGGAGCGGAGCAGCGATTAAGAATGTTTTAAAATCGGGGATTCCACGGGGACGAAGTCGCGGACAGAAGCTAGTCTCCTATAAAGGTTCGTCAATTGTAACTTACCGGTTTGGTCACCTTAGTCCTCTGAACGGTCATGTTCTGCTGCGGTACGGTCGAGTCGGGCTGGACTCCGAGCGCAGAATAAATCTCTCGTAACATCAATAGCATTGTGTCTTCTGATTCCCTGTTTATAGAAAGAGATACTGAGTATTTTTTGTTTAATTGTTAAATAAAACTTTGCACGGGTGCGTTTACAGGCATATATCTCACTAACAGCGGCCCGCGGTTTCACCTGCGTTGTTCCCGTTCCCGTGGCAATACGGAGATAAAATATAGCCTATGACACTCCACAGTAACGTAGCTTTCTATTGGTGAAATAATTTATAGTAAAACACCGTATTGCACTCCTTAGATGCACGTATAAGCATAAGTATAATCAGCCTACCCCCCCCCCCCTATTGCCACGGGAACAGGAACAAAACGGGTGAAACCACGGGCCGCTGCTACTATGTAGAAAAAAATACCCAATTAGGAAAAGTGAGATGTCTCACCAGTATCCGACATGGCTGCTCATGGCGAACAGGTACTCGTTGATCATCTCGAGCGGCGCCTCCTGCAGCACGTAGTCCACGCGCCGCCCGCCGTTCAGCCGGCCCAAGTTGTCCGGCTTCGACTGTGGGAGGGAACTTATTGGTTGTGACGAGATTGGCCGTCGGAGAGCCAATGTGACGCTGAGTCACAAGATGTGAGGTTCTCCCACCTCCCAACTCGTCTACAGTGTGTAGGATGGTAGTATTGTAATAATAAACTTGATTTGTGACTTGATTGTTTATTTTTAAAATTAGACTAAGAAAAGAAACCCGGGTTTCAAATACTGTTGTCTGTTACATGTTATTATTACACTGGTACTATTGAAAATTATTATTTAATGTGCTCTGGTTGAGCAATTTGATAGGACTGAATGAAAAAATCTGAGCAGTCAATAAAAAAACGAAATTTAAAATATTTTTAAAAATAGACATTTTCTTTTCATTACGTTAAAAGTAAGGAGTTTTCAGCCATCGTGGAGGTTTAAAGTCCACGAGACTGAAAACGCAACGACATCGTTACATGGTTAAGAGCGTATGCGCCAAACCATTCATACAAATTTTCAAGTCATCATTTTCCGAAATGACTGAACCGATTTTAATTAAACTTCACAAATATAAGCAGGATTTTTAGGTCTAAAAAGTTAGTTAAAAATATTTTCGAAATGTTTTATTTAAAAAAGGATAACTGGAAATTTATGTTTGTATGGAAATATTAAAATGGGTCTAATTTAACTGTAACACTGTTTATCGAAAATGTTTTCAACTAACTTTTTAGACCTATGTATCTTGCTTATATGTGTAAAATTTCATTAAAATCGGTTTAGTCGCCAAACGGCATTTCATACAAATTTTCAAGTCGTTATTTTCCGAAATGACTGAACCGATAGGAAACATCCCTATTAGGGATGTTTCCTGAGTAAAAAATATATGATTATGTTTAGTCCGTCAGTTAGATTATCGAAAAATATTAGGCACGTATTTTTTCCTTTATCTATATATATAAAAATCAATGCCACTTTTCGTTGTAATTCCATAACTCAAGAACGGGCTCACCTATCCAAACCAAATGCTTAGGATTTGGTCGGCATATTTAGTAGATGGTTTATGTGAAGTTTGCACAAAATCGGTCGAGCGGTTCCTCATTTGTCACATTTTTTGTAATAAATGAATTCAATAGAAACTTTTTTCACAGAAACTTTTTTGAAGTTTTGTTGACAGGACAAGCACGTTGTTATGTCATTCATGCCGTCAATTCATTTTGGACGTGGTTTGATTAAATCATATTATCAGCGATAAATTTCTACTATATAAAAATAAGTCGGGTTTTCCTTCCTGACGCTATAACTCCAGAACGCACGAACCGATTTCCACGGTTTTGCATTCGTTGGAAAGGTCTCGGGCTCCGTGAGGTTTATAACAAAGAAAATTCAGGAAAAATTTCAACAGAAAAGCGGGAAAATATTTTTTCATTTTTTTATATAAGTATGGCAAAACAACGTTTGCTGGGTCAGCTAGTTAAATCTATAAAAATTGACGAATATAAAAAGGCTTCAAAGATCATGAGTGGGGGCTTGTGACGTCACGGCTCGGTAAAAATTGTAGCGAGTAGTGACGTCACACGAGTTTTCAACGCACTGTATCGTCTTCATTTTTTCTTTACGTGAAAAAGAAAAAATACGTGTCCAATATTTTTGGGAAGTCTATCTTACGGTCTAATTAGATTTTTTAGACAACTACCATATTCACACACATAAGCAAAATACATAGGTCTAAAAAGTTAATTGAAAACATTTTGTTTTTTTTGTCTGATCAAAGGAACTGTCAAAATATTAGCAGATTACCGCTAACGTCTGTCATTCATTTGTCATTATGTACGAGATTACTATTCTATGCCATTTCTTTCAATAGAGTGTCAGTGGTTGAACATTGGAAAGTCATAGTGACGCTTTTATATTAGTAGATTACCAAACTTGTCAAAATCAACCATTATGAAATCATTGATAGACCATTCTGACACTATTGTAATAGCAGACTTAAGGCACTGAGCGTGTTGGGGTTTTTTCGTCGTTGACGGATACCCCGGTAGTTGTTGTAGGTAGATAGTTGACATCAAACCACAGTTAAGTTAAATAATTTGTTTAATACGGAACCAGTGTAAAGTTTTGATTGTTTAGTAATCTGAGCCGCACATTAGTACGTGACGGAGTTTTGTTACGACTGACTCTTGATGGAGTATTAATAGGGTATTTTACTGTAAAAATCTAATTAGTCCGTCTGATAGATTTACAAAAAATATTGGACACGTATTTTTTCTTTTTTACGTGAAAAAAGAAAAAATACGTGTCCAATATTTTTTGGTACGCATAAATATACTTTTGCTGTATGAGCATTATTGGCTCGTACAGAGCGTCTTTAAGTCAAGATTGAGCTGGTAATTTCTAAGCACACACATCATCGCTTACAGTCAAGTAGAAAACAAGTTTACCAGTTCCATTTCCCTCGCTAATTCTTCTTTGTCTTCTGTGAGCTGCTCCTTCTCCATTTCTTCTTCTACAACCTAAAATTCAGAACGGAAAAGAATTATAACGTTTTAATTTCGAGGGCAAACATTTTGAAGTTGTCTGTTTTAAAAATTATAAAAAAATATAATATCTGTGCAGCCAAGTAAAATAAAACTTTCGCTTTTAAAATAATATTAGTATGGTTAAGGGAAATATATATTAGACATATAAGTTTACTATTTTGAATTTTACATACATTTTTGTAATATTTTATAAAAGGAACTATGGTGTTCTGTTTCTTGGATGTCTTGAACGTCGCAATATGAAATACTATTATTGTTAATTCAGTTAAAATTTCTCTTTAAGAGCGTGTATATCGTATGGCATTTCATACAAATCAAGTCACTTTCTTACGAAATTACTGATCGGATTTTAATGAAATTTCACACATATAAACAGGATATACAGGTCTAAAAAGTTAGTTAAAAACACTTTCGAAATGTCTTATTAAAAAAAACTGGAAATTTATGTTTGTATGGAAAATTTAAAATGGGTCCAATTTAACTGTAACACTATTTATTGTAAATGTTTCCAACTAACTTTTTAGACCTATGTATCCTGCATAAATGATATTTATTTTGTAAGTAGGTAGTGTTAAACATAACACTTTTACACGTCCAATATTTCTTGTCATTTTGAGCTAGATGAAGCCGGTTATGTGAGTAAAGTTTCATTAAAATCGGTTCAGTCATTTAGAAAAATAAGGACTTGAAAATTTGTATGAAATGCCGCACGGCGTATGCGCTCTAAAGTGAACTGTAATATGTTCTTTGAGAAAACTTTTTACAAAAAAAATACAACCGACTTTTCCACAAAAAATCAAAAAAGTACAAAATAACTTTAATTTCGGAACTCTGTGTTTGTGGTTCCTTTTTCATTTTTTGAACACCGACTTCCGAAATTAAAGTTATTTTGTACTTTTTTGATTTTTAACCGACTTCTAAAAAAGGAGGAGGTTCTCAATTCGGATGTTTGTATGTTTTTTTTTTTATTTTTTTTTTTATTGTTTGTTCGCGCATAACTCCGTCGCTTGTCAACCGATTTGAAAAATTCTTTTTTTGTTGGAAAGGGTATACTTCCCAAATGGTCCCATGAAAATTTTATCGAAATCAACCAAGCGGTTTTCGAAAAATCAACAAAAATCTAAAAAAAACATCTACATTGCCTACATTGACGACCTCTTAGTGTACTCCGCAAAGGAGCAGTACGTTTTTTTTACACCAATGTGATTGGTTCGTTTAGGTGGGGGAGGGGAGGGGGTGTAGGTACCACTAAAAAGTGAAAAATAAAAAAAACTTTTTACAAAAAATAAAACCGACTTCTAAACAAAAAAACCAAAAAGTATAAAATAACTTTAATTTCGGAAGTCGGTGTGTTCAACAACAAAAAAGCAACCAAAAACACCGAGTTCCGAAATTAAAGTTATTTTATACTTTTTGGCTTTTTTGTTTAGAAGTCGGTTTTATTTTTTGTAAAAAGTTTTTTTTTGTGGAAAAGTCGGTTGTATTTTTTTTTGTAAAAAGTTTTTTATTTTTCACTTTTAGTGGTACCTAAACCCCCTCTCCTCCCCCCACCTAAACGAACCAATTACATTACTGTAAAAAAACGCGCTGCTCCAATGCAGAGTAAACTAAAAGGTCGTCAATGTAGACAATGTAGATATTTTTTTAGATTTTTGTTGATTTTTCAAAAACTGCTTGTTCGATTTCGATAAAATTTTCATGGGACAATTTGAGAAGTATACCCTTTCCAACAAAAAAAGAATTTTTCAAATCGGTTGACAAGCGACGGAGTTATGCGCGAACAAACAAAAAAAAATACAAACATCCGAATTGAGAACCTCCTCCTTTTTTAGAAGTCGGTTAAAAATAAATGTGACGTTACCTTCTCGAGCTGGCCGTCGGTGGGCGGCGCCGCCTTCCACTTGTTCCAGGTGCTCCGCAGCGACTCCAGCAGCTTCTGCTTGAGGTCGGCGCCCACGCGCGCCATCGTGTCCTTCAGTTCTACGGCGGATTCCAACAGGTCATCTATTTACTTATGTTATGCTGCTCCCCGACTTAGCTTAAGGTTATTCCGATTATGTACCTATGTTCTCAGTTATTTAGTTATGTTTTTTTTTTTAACTAAAAAAATGATATTTATTTGATCATTATCAAGATTAAGCTATTGCATAGCTTCTATCGCGGGCCTTGAGCGTGGCAACCGAATCCAGAAATTCCGTAACGAAAATAACCTAACGCCGCTACGTCATTCGATTAGGCCCCGCCTTTTTAAAATGGTCGCTTCGTTACTGAGCTATTATGTCGCCGTCACCGAGCCGACCCGAACGTCTGCGTTCGGAAACAATCGGTGGGACAAAGTTAAGTGAAACGTATGTGATTTACATTAGTACAGTAACCCAGGTGAACGAATCGAGACCATATCACAATGACGCAGAGTACTAAATATATAATTGCATAAGTTGATAAAAAATGCTATGCAATAGCTTTACCGCGGCAGTCCCCGAGTGCCTCATGTATTTTTTTATTTTTATTGTGAAATGGATTTGCTATTGACTCTAGTCTAGGTCGCGGGGGCAGAGACAAAGTCGAAGATGGAATGAGCTTACCCAGAAGAAGCCTGCTCACTGTAACTTTGAAGATATTGATCGAAAAACGCAAACATACGAAATGTTTGCGTTGCGTTGTTTAGGACTATAGAGAGGGAACGGGCCGTAATCCAGCACGCGGGCCCAGTGCGGGTTGGTGAATGTCACATGTCTTCGAATTGTTGGTTCTAGGACATGCCGGTTTCCTCACGATGTTTTCCTTCACCGTTTTGAGAGCAGTGGCGATGAAATTAATTACACAAAGTAACGCGCCTGTCTGGATTTGAACCCGCGACCTACAATTCGTAAGTCGGGGCCGGTACCACTCGGCCACCACTGCTCTTCCCAATTACCTCTTAATCTAGCATGCAATACAGTATCAGGCTGAACTAGTCGTGCCTACCTAAATGCATCCTCTTGCGCCCCTTGTGATGGGGGATGAGGTGGGGCTTCAGATCCCGCAGCTGAGGGTTGATTAGGGGCTCGATTCTGAAAGAAGATACGATTGGTCTGTTAAAGAATATACTGCTTCTTTGTTCTTTTCGAGTCGATGGTGAGTTTTAAGAAGATTGTGGACAGTAGGTGCCCACTTAAATCTTCTTAAGACTTCTTGCTTCCCACCCTGATTCAATCCATTGTCCGAAGCGAGGAGGCATGGCGGTCACCTCCTCCTGCGAAGCAGTAATGCTAGCGAAGGAGGAGGCGGAACGCGTGCGTGAGAGGGAAACCTTACGCTCCAGCCACCGCAACAGAAGGATTGTTTGATGTTTTTGGTTGCTTTTAGTTTTTTGAACACCGACTTTCAAAATTAAAGCAATTTTTTAGTTTGTGGTTTCTTTTGTGTATAAGTCAGTTATATTTTTTGTAAAAAGTTTTTTTAATTTTCACTTTCTAGTGGTCCATAAACAAACAAGCGACAACCAACAACTTCTTAAGAGGTTGTTGGTGTTTTACAAATAACCCTGTATATAAATAGATAAATACCACAGCGCTGGTGTTCTGATAGGGCCTGTGATGCTACGGATACACTCACGGAACACTTACTTATTAAAAAGAAACATACACATACCAATAAAAAAAACTTTTTACAAAAAATAAAACCGACTTCTAAACAAAAATACCAAAAAGTATAAAATAACTTTAATTTCGGAACTCGGTGTTTTTGGTTGCTTTTTTGTTGTTGAACACACCGACTTCCGAAATTAAAGTTATTTTATACTTTTTGGCTTTTTTGTTTAGAAGTCGGTTTTATTTTTTGTAAAAAGTTTTTTATTTTTCACTTTTTAGTGGTTCACTCCCAGCTAAACATACCCATCACAGCGTACGTGGTATAAATTGGTGTAAACAATAAACAAACATGCGATTTCAGCTATCCCGACAGATTTGCTATCATTTATTGAAATTAACAAAAAAACCGCTTGTTCGATTTCGATAAAATTGTCATGGGACCATTTGGGAAGTATAACCCTTTCCAACAAAAAAAGACTTTTTCAAATCGGTTGGCAAGCGCGAACAAACATTAAAAAAAAATACAAACATCCGAATTGAGAACCTCCTCCTTTTTTAGAAGTCGGTTAAAAATAATAAATATCAACTAATATTCATAACAACATATGAAACAAATAAAAAGTAAAAAATACACACATACAACAAAATAATAAATTAACATCGACCAACGCTCAATAGCCCAGTGCTCCAGTTCCATTTGTCGATGTCATAGAAAATGATGGAACGCGCGGGCGCAGTGGGAGTATTATGGTCGATTGTCAAAATAAAATACATATGTAGTAACCGTAAAAGTGGTAATTTCATGAAGTGTCTTGCCACTTCATAAACTATAATAGAAATAAAGATAAACTTACCGATAAGCAATAGGATCATAAGGATGGAATATATTGAAGAAGTTTTTGCACGTTGGCAGCGAGAAGTTTGCCCCCAGAGAATCAACGCCTCGTATGCACTCAAAAATAGCTGGAAATTAATAAAAATAATTTATTACTAGCTTCTGCCCGCGACTTCGTCCGCGTGGAATAGTTACTTTACCCCCGATTTTGAAACTCTCAGCCCGATCGGTTTAAAATTGACAAAGTTTCATACAAACTTTCATCCCCTATTTTATCCCCTTGGGAGTAGAATTAATCAAAATCCTTTCTTAGCGGATGCCTACGTCATAATATCTACCTGCATGCCAAATTTCAGCCCGATCCGTTCAGTGGTTTGGGCTGTGCGTTGATAGATCACTATGTCAGTCAGTCAGTCACTTTTGAGTTATATATATTTGGATATATTACAACATATTATTCGTTTAGATATACGAAGAGCTCGTGGCTAAATTATAACAGCCGTACGGGTCGATCTTGGAGGTTAAGCAACGCTTGCCGAAGTTGGTCTGTGGATGGGTGACCATCTTAACATAACGAGACTTCTCCGTGCCTCGGAAAGCATGTTAAGCCGTTGATCCCGGCTGCTGTTTGAACATCTTTGGCAGTCGTTACGGATTGTCAGAAGCCAGAGTATCTGACACCAGTCTTGCCGAGAAGTACCGTGTTCCCCAGTTAATGGGTTGTGGAGGTCTGGTAGGCAGCCGCTCCACGTTAAATACTGGTATTCACTGAATCCGGCTTGACTGGGAGCCGACCCCAATATAGTTGGGAAAAGGCTAGGCAGATGATGAGATGATTCATTTAGATATAGAAACAGATTTCAACCCGTACTGGGCTCTCGTGCTGGATTACGGCCCATTCCTTCTCCTAGAGAGGAGGCCTGTGTCCCAGCAGTGGGAACGTTAAACGCAAAACGTTGCTTTAATAAAAAAGAAACGGGGGGAGTTCCACTTCCACTTTCCCCCCCCCCTCCTTTTGGCCCCCAGAGTTCGTGCACCTCACCTATAGGGCTGCCGAGCGCGTACATGGCGTCGGGCGCGAACACGAGGCTGGGGTAGCGCACGTAGGGCTGCCCCGTGCCCGCGGGGCCCTTCACGTAGTTTTTGTCCGCTAAGGACTTCGCCTCTTCGGTTGCTATCTGCGGAGAAAAATGAAACATTTACCAACGCCAAAAACAATTAAAAAAAAAAATTGATTGAGTCAGGCGTTACTTTGCGGAAATCCATTTTAAATTTGAAAATGATTTGTTGACTCGCTGACCGTTGAGTTGCGACCAACTCAACGGTCAGCGAGTCAACACGTCCCCTGAGGATGCCTCGTGGAGAGGCGAAACACGTGTCGGTATTGGTGTTGGGTTTTGCTTTGCCCTCCTGCATGTGCATAAAATCCTTGCATTTTCCTTGTAATCTTGCATGTGCATAATATAGCGGGCGGTAGGGAGGTGCATACCTGCAACCCACTAATATTCGCGGAAATTAAAACTAGATATATTATTTTCCTTTTTAAAATACAAAATTATTGTCTACTGAACACCCATACGATAAATTGTTTCGATATGAGTTCGTGAATCATTTCAATCAATTTATTTTTAACCGACTTCCTACAACGGAAGAAGTTCTCAAGTCAACTGTTTTTTTTACTTTTTACTGGGTATACCGATTTTGATGATTGCTGTTACATTCGAAAACTGATGCTTGTCGTGTGGTCCCATTTAAATTTGATTGAGATCTGACGACTAGTATTTGAGTTATTCCTAATAATGCGTGGCTTAGTTTACATTGATGATGAAAATTAAAAAATAAAATTGTATACGATGGTTTGGAAGAGCATCTTAGTATTTCAACGTGGTCCTTTTCTAGTTTGGTGAAGATCTGATGAAGAACAAAAACTTGACAAAGAAAATGAAAATCTACACCAATATTATAAAGAGGAAAGATGTGCATTTTCGTATGTATGTAACGAATAAACTCAAAAACTACTGGACCGATATCAAAAATTCTTTCACCATTAGAGTGCTATATTATCTTTGAGTAACATAGGCTATATTCAAATAAATAAATGTCCACACGTGGGGAGCCGGGACGGGACGCTTGTTGAAAATAATTACAATTAGTTATACTAATATACTCACATCAGCCTGATGACACAGCAAATCGTATAGGATGACGCTGCCGAGAGAATGTCCCCCCAGAGATACTCCCCCAGTAAAGGAGGGGTTCCTCTTCAGAAACAGCTCGTAGATACGGTTCAGTTCCTTGCATACTGTGTCTAGGATTGTCTATGGAAGAAGAAAAATAGTATTTTCAACCTTATAGTATAGCAGGTTGGGTGGTTATTTGTTAGCAGCTAGCATGTTTTGACACGACTGCCCAAAAAAAAGAGTGTTCTGTTTTCAGAGTTCATGTATGTATGTGAGTTTCTTTAATGCACTGTAACTTCTAAACGGCTTAACCAATATCGATGTATGTGGTATCGGTAGAAGCGTTGAGTTATCCCGGGTAACATAAGCTAGTGAAAATTTTGAAAAATAAATAGTGGGAGCGTAAATAAAAACTGATATTTTTTTTCATGATAATTAGTCAATGTATACTGTCATCGTCTATAGCTTGCTTAATACATAGCAAAAAAGGTATCAAATGAAAAAAACAAACAATTAACGAGGACGGTTCCTTTGAACAGTTCTTTACAGGACTCCGACTGCGATGAAAATATGATTATATACCCCATTCTTGTCCACATTACCCTTAATTGACTATTTCTAGCAATAATCGCCCACATTAGCCCACCTATTCTTTGCTGCACATACCTGACAGTACACAGGGCTGGTATAGAACAGTACATCAAGTACAGTCTCGTTGGTAAAGCTGCGCAGTCTCGGTATACTGTCCAGTGTGATCTAAGCTATCTCACCGGAGTGAGTCGGCAATACTATCACACTTTCAAAAAAGAAAGTTTTTTGGCAATATTACCCACTGTCGGCAACATTGTCACACAATTGGTAACACTACCCAATTTGACAATAATATCCCCACCGAGATAATATCACCCCATATGGGGCAATATTACCCCACATATGGCAGCATTACCCCACTCGTGTCCACATTTCCCATAATTGACTATCTCTGGTAATAATCGCCCACATTACCCCATCTATTCTTAGCTGCACATACCTGACAATACACAGGGCTGGTATAGAACAGTACGTCAAGTACAGTCTCGTTGGTAAAGCTGCGCAGTCTCGGTATACTGTCCAGTGTGATCTGAGCCAGACGCCGGTCGACGCCCGTTTCACCGGAGTGGAGAGTCGAGTGCCAGGATACGGGCAGTACCTGGGGACAATTTGAAGATTTTTTTATAATTAAATATTTAGGCTTTACTTATAAGAAGCAAAAACTCTGAACTGTTTAATTTTGCTCATTCTTTCTCAATCAAATTTTTTCATCTATACTAATATTACTAGCAGCGCCCCGCGGTTTTACCCGCGTAGTTCCCGTTCCCGTGGGAATACGGGAATAAAATATAGCCTATGTTACTCTGGGTCAATGTAGCTTTCTAGTTGTGAAAGAATTTTTTCAATCGGTCCAGTAGTTTTTGGGTTTATTCGTTACATACAAAAATATGAAAATACAAATCTTTCCTCTTTATAATATTAGTATAGAAGTATAAATAAAGAGGAAAGATTTGTAGTTTTGTATGTAACGAATAAACTCAAAAAATCCTGGACCCATTTCAAAAATTCTTTCACCATTCGAAAGCTAGATTTACCCTGAGTAACATAGGCTATATTATATCCCCGTATTCCCACGGGAACGGAAACTACGCGGGTGAAGCTGCGAGGCGCTACTAGTATCAAATACATAGAAATTTGCCCAGCGCTGGGTGTCTGACGCCCAGCAAATGCTGAGATGGTAACACTTTCGGTATGGGCACGCTCTGCGCAATTCTGTACGTACTATTATTTCTGTTACTCTGTATGTTTGTGTCTGCGCCGAATAAATGTTTTCTATTCTATTATCAGTCTCTAAGCAGTTCTTAGATTTGTGTGTGTGTGTTCGTTTTGACCTTACGTTTATGATCCTGGTACTGAGATTTTCAAAGACTTCGAAATATAACTAGCTTTTGCCCTTGATTTTGTAGGAATATTTTCTTTCTTTTACAACGTATTAGGAATTCATTTTGATATATAGACTAGTGGCCCGCCCTGACTTCGCTCGGATGTATTTTAATTTTCAATATATTCTTTCATAAGAACCTTCTTCCGACAGTAACAAATACAACAAAAAAAGAATTAGCAGAATTGGTCCAGCCGTTCACGCGTGATGCCGTTTTTCTTTGCTTGTGCATGTGCTTTAGGGAGATGTGTACTGCTTACCTCAACTCTGTTTACAACGCCTTGGTCATAAGAATTCCTGTAGTGCGACTGTACCAGTTGTAAGCTAGTCGCTCTGAAGTCTTCCACTGCGAACAAAAGAAGACTTTATTAATTAACACTGAAAGTTCAATATGATCTATACCCCATTCACAATAAGATTAGACATTGAAATAGATCTTTTTTACAGTGCATTCAACCAATTTTGGGAGCAGTGTTGGCCGAGTGGTAACGGCCCCAACTTACGAATTGTAGGTCACGGGTTCAAACCCAGCCAGGCGTATTGATCTGTGTGATTAATTTCATCACCACTGCTCTCAAAACGGTGAAGGAAAACATCGTGAGGAAACCGGCATGTCCTAGAACCAAAAAATCGAAGAGATGTGACATTCACCAACCCGCACTGGGCCCGCGTGCTGGATTACGGCCCATTCCCTCTCCTAGAGACCTAGAAAGGAGGCCTGTGTCCCAGCAGTGGGAACATTAAAAGGCTGATTATGTTATATTATTCAACCGATTTTAACTTCTATTGCGTTGGTGGCATGACACATGGCAGCTGCAGTGAACAGTTGGTATTATAATCACGTTTATACTTTTAATGACATCCTTATGCCTACGGAATAGAAGTAAAAATCGGTTGAACGGACTGTAAACAATTTTGTTTAAATGTCTAATCTTATTGTAAATGGAGTATAAATACATCGAAGTTTACTTGTATCTATTTTCATGTTACATAATGAGTTCGCAAGCATTTTTTATGAATGACATTTAATCTTGTCGTTGATTTGCCTATTTGAATATATTCTCGGGAATATTACCCACACTAAGCCTGTGCCTTCTTGCGGAATCTTATAATGAAGATGCTTGGATGTACACGGATGGGTCAGTAAGAGTCTGTCACTCCTTTCCACTAAACCTAGAGCGGGAGGTGTCATTGGATGATGGGACATCTCAATCTTCAAATAAAAGACTGTTATTGCTCACTAAATTATTCAAAACAAATATTGTGACGTCATCATCGTCCCTATTTGGAGCCAACTGCAGTAGCTATGTGTGGGTAATGTGAGCAATATAACCAACCCCACTCACTCAAACTACGTCACATTACCTAAGTTGGGCAGTATTACCCAACATATCGGCATACAGGGTGATATTGCCAAGTGTAGGGTAATTTTACCAATATTACCGTATTATTATTAATTTTTTTGCGTCAATTCTTCATTATAATAAATAAGGTCGTTATAAGCTATATGTGGCCGGTATTTCCCTGAGAAAGAAACACCGAAACAAACTCAGAGGTCAAAATCTCTTTTGGAGTCCACACAATCCGTACTGATCAAATCATATGAGAACCATGTGAAGACCATGTAGATCACTATGTTAGGGATTCATTTCATGTTAGTCTGGCGGTTTGAGTTCTTTATGTGGCCTACCCAAATGTCCTTACTTTAGTATTGATCGTCAAATCGACGAGCTCCTTAAAGTTCTATGTTTGAGCTACTCGGTAACTGACAAATGCTTGCACTGTCTGGACAGGTCCATTCAAATCCGTCTTTCTTCAAAATACATCAACCTACATGGTTCTCATATGATTTGACCAGTACAATTGTATGTACTTCAAAAGAGGCTTTGGCCTCTGCGTTTGTTTCGGTGTTTCTTCTCAGGGTAGTCGGCTAGGAAACACCGGCTTCATCTAGCTTATAACGTCCAAAAAGATTGACGTGTAAATGTGTTATTTACAACCTACTTGCAAATAAATATCATTTAACCACAGGTAAAATTGCGATACATCTTCATTAGATTATAACTTCTTAATATATCATGAAACAATCGTTTTGTTTAGAATAAATCCCATCCAAATCATAAGAAAAAAAAAATTAAAATATTCAAGCGATATTTAACAATGTTACGGCGTTTGCAATTTTCCTGGATCATAAAAATTATGAACTCTACGTAGTAGGGCATGAAGTTATTAGTAGGCAAGGGCAACATTAACTTACCCACTTCCTCGACGGACCGGAAGCGCATGTCACAGGCAGATCCGACGCCATGACACAATAGCAACAGATGATCAATGCTTGACGGTTCAATGTCTTCGATTTCTGATTCATCATGACCCCTTCGAACGACGCGGGGACGGGAACTAGATTGCTGTTATTAGAAATAAATTAAATTAGTAACACGTCATATTTGTATCTTATTGCCTGATGGGGTTGTATATAATTCACAATAACATAACGAAAGAACAATAGTTTATTTGCGCCAAGCATGACGCATACCATAAAAAACAAAAACTAATAAAAACGACTTTACAAGAGTTATGCAAGTTGGGTAAATCAAGGAGCTTCTGGCTAAATTATAACAACCGCACGGGTC
The DNA here is from genome assembly GCA_905332915.2 of Hecatera dysodea. NCBI lineage: Eukaryota > Metazoa > Arthropoda > Insecta > Lepidoptera > Noctuidae > Hecatera > Hecatera dysodea. Next base: position 3,987,054 of record HG995317.1, on the reverse strand, counting down.
GATCTTCTGGGTTAAACAACGCTTGCCGAGGTTGGTCTGTGGATGGGTGACCATCTTAACATAACGAGACTTCTCCGTGCCTCGGAAAGCACGTTAAGCCGTTGGTCCCGGCTGTCATTTGGAGATCTTTGGCAGTCGTTACGGATTGTCAGAAGCCAGAAAATCTGACACCAGTCTTGCCAAGAAGTACCGTGTTTCCCAGTTAATGGGTTGTGGAGGTCTGGTAGGCAGCCGCTTCACGTAAAATACTGGTATTCAGCTGAATCCGGCTTGTCTGGGAGCCGACCCCAATGTAGTTGGGAAAAGGCTAGGCAGATGATGATGCAAGTTGGGTAAATACTGAAAAGGGTTATAAAGGGGCCTATTGCCAATAATATGTTAGTTTTCAGTCTGCGCTGGACTTATTTGGAGCAGCCGTGAAGTACATTTTCTTCTTTTAAAAGCATTTTTTTTTTTTCGTTTGGCCTGTGAAGTCGTTAAGTACCTGTAAATTTGTGCCAGATACATATATTTTATTTGTATCTTTTTAGATTCCGACTCGATACAGTTAACTAAGAACTACAATAGGGTCTACAATACAACCAGTATTTTACATAGAGCAACTGCCTATCCAAATGGAGAAGAGCTCTTGGCTAAGTAATTAGAACTGCAAGGGTCGCTTTCTAGGATAAGCAATGCTTACCCAGCGAAATCACCTCCATGCCTCGAAAAGTAGGTTAGTCTGTCGGTTTCAACTATAATTTCAAGACCTTTGACGGCAATTGCGGTTATATAATATAATCAGCCTTTTAACGTTCGCACTGCTGGGACACAGGCCTCCTCTCTAGGAGAGGGAATGGGCCGTAATCCAGCACGCGGGCCCAGTGCGGGTTGGTGAATGTCACATGTCTTCGAATTTTTTATTCTAGGACATGCCGGTTTCCTCACGATATTTTCCTTCACCGTTTTGAGAGCAGTGGTGATGATATTAATTACTCAGAGTAATGCGCCTGACAGGATTTGAAGCCGCGACCTACAATTCGTAAGTCGGGGCCGTTACCACTCGGCCACCACTGCTCTATACTCGGCCACCACTGCACAATTGCGGTTGCTAAGAAGGCAAAAAATCTGACACAAGTCTTGCTAAGGCGCAAGGTCAGTTAGGCAGTCGCTACATGTAAAATACGGGTATTTAACTGCATCCGGTTAGAGTGGGAGCGACCCCACGTCCGTCGTCCCCCATTCAACCGGACCCGAGGTGGCGGCGTGTGGTGTTCCCGTGCGTCCCTCTTTGACGTCGCGGGGGGAGTCAAACACCTCACTCCCTCCGCTGACTCGAGGTGGCCCGCAGAGGCGGGCCGGCACCAGCGATCCCCGGCGTAGGTGAGAGATGGAACACCGGGGTGGTTTTAGTCAGTAAGAGTCTGATAGACCCCTCCGCCCGCCCCAGGGTGGAGGACATCCATGAGGATTTCCCCCCGTAAAAAAGTGGGGGCGACCCCAAAGTTGTTTGGGATCGGTATGTATGTAGAATGTTCTTTTACCTGCTTATCGTTCCACAATCAACTGGATAACACGACAGCTAACGACTACGTTTCTACGAATTCTGTATATTTATTGCAGTGGCTTACTTACCTTTGAAGTGCTTCGCGATACACTCAGCTAGGTAAAATTACCGCTACCAACTCTAATATCGACTTTAACGTTGCATACTTTAAGTTGATTTTCAACTGACCTTTGGTGTAAAAAATGCCTTAAAAAAGGTAAAGTTTGCAACTGAATTTGAACTATGTTTTATTTAACACAGAGTTTGTTGTTCAATATTTTGATTGTGTTCTCGAATAGGCTATAGGAAAAACTAAGCATCCAGTGCGTTTTCGGTCTATATCAAAATAAAAGATGTACATATACAACTAACAATTTTTTCCCTCTGGCACCTAAACTCTCCAGCGCCGTGTACCAACAATAATAAGTGATCGATCTTCTCTGGTTGATCTCTAGCCACTCTTATCTTTGGTGGGTTACGGTACACACGTTTGCCGAAGGAGAATAACTGGGAAACGGAAGGAAAGGATAAGGAAGATAAGGTTACTGTGTAATGGCGTGCAGTGATTCGAGTTAGGGTAGGCCAGAGAAAATGTCCAAATAAATTTTTAAAAATAACCACATTATTCAGGGTTGATTTTTAATGAAATGAGTTTTTTTTTAATATAGGCTATTAAAAAAAACACATTTCTACCCTGAATAATGTGGTGTATTTTTTTTTGGACATTTTCTCTGGCCTACCCTAACTCGAACCACTGCACGCCACTGTTACTGAGTAATAAAAATATGATTCTATTTAGTCCATCATATTAATTATAGAAAAATATTAGACACGTTATTTTTGCTTTATCAAATCTAGAAAAACTGACGAAGATATAAAGGATCAAAGTTTGAAAAGGAGTGGGGCTTGTGACGTCACGTCGTGTTAAAAATCGTAGCACGTAGTGACGTCACACGAGTTTTCAACCCACTGTATCGTCTTCGATTTTGTTTACGTGAAAATATAAAAAATACGTGTCCAATATTTTTTGGAAATCATTCGACGGACTAATTATATTCTTTTAGTCAACTACCTTATTCTCATAAGGAACATAGGTGAAAGGGTAAATAAAGGGAATAGTTAGAATGAGAACATTGCTTTAGAGACCTGTTCCACCAAACCGGGATTTCAACTATACCGAACGCCAGATAAATGTTCAATAAAGATCATTGCCCTTTCCTTGATATCTCTTCGTAGGTACATGGACAAAAAAAATGAATCGTTTTCCATTACTAGTAAATATAAAGGATCACGATGGATGTCGATTCAATATAGCATTAATTCATTATTTCTGTTTTAAGAATTAAGGTTGTCAATAAATGTAGGTGGGTCAATGACCTTTATTGCACATTTATCTGGCGTTCGGTATAGAATCAGAACTATTTATTAACCGAGTTAATACAATGCCAACTAATTTACTGCGAACTTATTCCAGAGCTGGTGAAACAGATTTTAAGTTCCTACCTCCTGATTAAATGAACGCGGTATTCCCACTAATACAGGATTTTAGATGAATTTGCTAATGCATATCGAGTCGTGGATTGCTTCGAGCCGCCATTAGGTTTGATACTTGCTGTGCGATTAGCTGTGCTAATAACTAACCTAATCTTACACTATCCCTCTTATTAATAAAAACTGTACCCTTTCTTTAGAAATAATAATATTGTGAATGTTGTTTCTTTTTCTCAACCAATTAATATTCTTTTTTTATTAATAAAGGCTTATTAACAGTTTCAGTGCCCAGAACTCAGCATATGGATCGAAAAATAATTTGTTTGTGCCTATAACTCGCTTCCCAGTCGTCGTGTTGTGGGAATTGGCTCTTATGCAGTGGCGTGCAGTGGTTCGAGTTAGGGTAGGTCGGTAGAAAATATCCAAAAAATAAACACACCACATTATTCAGGGTTGAAATGTGGTGTTTTTTTTTTAAATAGGCTATTTAAAAAAAAACTCATTTAATTAAAAATCAACACTGAATAATGTGGTTATTATTTAAAATTTATTTGGACATTTTGTCTGGCCTACCCTAACTCGAACCACTGCACGCCACTGCTTTTATGGGAGTGGGGTGTAAGATTAGTAGTTAGTACAACTAATCGCGCATACAGTACCCAAGCTAATAGGGGCTCGAGTCGATATGCAGTAGCAAATTACTGTGACAGAGGAGGTGAAAGATTAGACGACCTTCACGACGTCATTAAGTTTGAATCGACTTTTAACACTTGAACTTCCAAAAAAATCCATACCGGTTTGAAATAGAGGTGCTATCGATGTCAAATGGTTACCATTATTGTGGCGTGAAGTTGTCTATGTCAACAAAAAAAAGTAGGGTAATGAGGCTCAGAGTACCATTACCCTCACTCAGGGCCTCAAGTCTGCTATTTTTATAAATTTGTCATTCCAACACGATCCCATTGTCATTTTGCTAAAAGCTCGTAATCTGCTATATTTTGTTATTCATTCAAATGGTCGATCATTGGTGGGTCAATTGTCTCGTAATGCTTTTTGATAACCGAGCTATTAAAAGCAATGACTGCACAATGACGTTCTAATGGTAGGTCACTGATCAAAGGAACTGTCAAAATTGTAGCAGACTACCGCATACGTCTTTTTATTTATTTCTTTCTTTCAATGGAGTGTCAGTGGTTGACCATTGGAAAGTCCTAGTGACGCTTTTATATTAGTAGATTACCAAACTTGTCAAAATCAACCATTATGAAATCAATGATAGACCAATCTGACACTATTGTAATAGCAGACTTGAGGCCCTGGTCGTTATTACCCTAATGTTTTTTTTTTTAAAGGAAAAAGTTGCTTTGAGCAATCTAATCTTACCGGTGGCGTGCTAAAAGCGTCGCTATGCAGAAAGTGCACCATGACGCTGGGGCCGTGCATTACCACGACCTCGCCGTTGGGTAGAACAAGACGGCGGTGCCATTCTGCGGTTGTCATGCCGTGACGATATTCCTCCTAAGAAATAAACATAATTTAGTTCGATGACTCTTAAGCTATTCCGCTTAAGAGCGTTTACGCCGTACGGCATTTCATACAAATTTTCAAGTTCTTATTTTCCGAAATGACTGAACCGATTTTAATTAAATCTTACACACATAAGCAGGATACATAGATTTAAAAAGTTAGTTGGAAACATTTTCGATAAATAGTGTTGACTGTTACATTAGACCCATTTTAATTTTTCCATACAAACATAAATTTATCTTTTTATTATTTTCAGTTATCTTTTTTGAAATACACCATTTCGAAAATGTTTTTAACTAACTTTTTAGACCTATGTATGTTGCTTATATGTGTGAAGTTCCATTCAAATCGGTTTAGAAATTTCGCAAAATAGTGACTTGAAAATTTGTATGAAATGCCATACGGCGTACACGCTCTTAAACATTATATCCACCGTCCTTCTTCCTACTGTGTTAGGAAACAGTGAGAGCTACGTAACGTTTTAGTTCATATCCGAGGGCATTTATTTTTAGGGTTCCGTTTTACCCTTTGGGTAAAAAGGGTAAAACGGGACCTTATTACTAAGACTCCACTGCCCGACCGTCCATCTGTCACCAGGCTGTATCTCATGAACAGTAATAGCTAGACAGTTGAAATTATCACAGATGATGTATTTCTGTTGTCGCTATAACAACAAATACTAAAAAAAAAACAGAATAAATACATATATTAAGCTCCCATACAAAAAACGTGATTTTTTGCTCGATATTTATAACGGCAACAGGAAGACGCTTGAAATATTAACAGAATATTTAGTTGTACAGTATGTTAAATAACAGAGGGCGTTTTCTTAAACTCGTTAATCTATATCATTAACTAGCAGTGCGCCGCGGTTTCACCCGTGTAGTTCCCGTTCCCGTGAGAATATGGGGATAAAATATAGCCTATGTCACCCGGGGATAGTGTAGCTTCACAGAAAGTGAAGAATTTTTCAAATCGATTCATGAGTTTCGGAGCCTATTCAATACAAACAAACAGATCTTTCCTCTTTATAATAGTAGTACAGATAGATTAAAATAAAAATATTAGCATAGAAATATAAGCATAAAATAATTCGAATTCAAAAAAATAATTAATTGACAATAGATTCGAAACATCCTGTTTAAAATCAAAATAGTAGCGCGGAATAGTACTCGTAGTAGCAATGCCCAAACCGGCAAGTACGCGTGGACAGAGTGTTTCTTTAACGTATCAATTTAACATTTTTAGTGAATATTTTAATATTTAAAAAAAAGCATTTTATTTTCAAATGGTAATCGTTTTTATCATATATGGATGCTATACTATTGCGGGTTAACAGGAACGCCCTCTGTTTGTTAACATACTGTATACTCATTTGAAAAAACAAATAATTAAAGGAGATGGAAAATGGTGGGCCCAAATGTAATGAGTTGAGATATGATCTAAAAAATTTGTCATATTTTTTTTATCTTACTATGTGAAAAATCAGCTCAATTCTGAATCTGGGAGCTGAGAAATGAGAAAAAGATAGGTTTCGTGAGATTTTCGATTGACCAATCGATTAAACAATTACAAAAAAAAAAAAAACTAAATTCACTACATGCAATACAGTACATTTTATTACAGTCATATTAAACAATGAAATATCAATTAATGACTTAAAAACCAATAAAATGATTATTGATTTTATATCGATTAAAATTAATCGTACATTTTTAGTCTATGTCACTGGCATGACAGCTGACTGACATCAACACTAGACGATAATTGCCGGCACACTCGTATTATTATTCATTTTCAACGACCACTGCTTTGTTTTTTACTGATTCTGACCCTGCCTACCTCGTACGACCCTTGCTTTTACGTTACTCTGGACACCGAAGATCACTCACACGTTTGACTTGGAATTGTTATTTTGGATTTACTGCCGGTTTGTGGAATATTGTTGAAAATATGGATCGTTGTGTGAATTGTGAGATAGCAACTAGCCACTGCAATGCACTGGACCTTCTACTAGACCGACGACCCCTAAATGATGAAACAATTCTCAATCATGTGTTTGATAAAGTAACATAACCTTACTTTTACTAAACCTCTATTAACTCGGCTCTCAGATTGTCAACACTTACAGAATTTTCAGAAAGGGACTGACAGGTCTGAATCTATTAATTCACACCATTTTCATCTCTTTACATTTAGGCCCAAGATTGTATGTAATCGTTTCCGTCTCCTTTAATTAAAACAAATAACCCCTTATTTGTTTTAATCATTATAGACTAATAAATATTGACGCCAAAAAAAAATTCCAAATGTTCTGTTGAGTTCTTCATACATACCTCTAGTTTTTCAGCTACTGGTTCCGTATACGGCACATATCTAGCATCCGTGGTGCCTTTGTAGAACCAACTGCACCTGTGAATTGTGAAATAAAAACATTATTTCCTTTGAGCCAAAACAGTGGTCGTACAGTCGGTGATAGCAATTAACTGACCCCCTAGAAATTAAACGAATTTGAACCTTTTGCTTGATAACAGTAAGACAACTGGTTCAACGTCTACGATCAATAAAATAGTTATTCGAATTTGATCTTTAATACGCAGTGTTAAGGTAGGTATGATCTTGAATATTATTTTAACTCGTAATATAATACGTAATTTCGTTCACGTTACATATGTTTCGAGTGGTCTAGTGGTGACTGTAGTGAGCCGACGAATCGAGGTTGTGAGTTCGTAACCAGCGTGATTGACGCGTTTTGTTTCTGTTTTGTAAATTTATTTTAAGTTATAAATAATAAATTATAACTTTAGCAACAAAAAAAAAACGAACATAAATAAAAAACCAAAATGATGGTAAAAACGATTATATTTTATTAAAAAAATATTATAAGAATAACATAAATGATATTGATGACGACACGAAGATGATAATATTTACCTACTTACTATTTTACTAATAACATTGTTAACTGCACTGAGTTTAATGTAGTGAATCAGCATGTTATAATATTTAGAAATATAGGTATGTATTTCTATTTCATAACAATAACATCACCACATTAAATATCATTTAACTAAATAAAACGGCATTATACGTTGAAGTTCTACCTACTATTATATCAATTTATTTTGTGAGTAGTTATTTTAGTTATAAAGTTTTGACAAAAAACTAGGTATTCGAAATACTTCGTTAAAAATTATAACAATAGTTAATTTAACACACACACTGACATACGTTAGTATTGTTTGTGACCAACACTGGTTACTCAAGTCATTTATAATATGCTTTTAATAGCGAAGTGGAACACCATTTTTTTCTATTACTTGTTGCAAGCAGTCCCGCATACCGCGCACCATATCCAACAACAATCACTTCCTCTCATGAATGGTTTTGGTCCAGGGCGATCTTTTTGAATATTAAAACCACACGTCAAACGTCTTATTAGCCACAATCTGACTGTATTTCTCTGAAACAACACAATAAGCATAATTTTAGTAACGAATAGGTAAACATAATTTATCGATTAAGTTTACAAAAATACGTTTATCAATTTAGATAATATAAATCAAATTAGACCTATAAATGATCTCAAATTAGACTCATAATGAAACATAGTTAATTGTCTATTATTCTACATTCACCGGTTTTTAAGCCAACTAGCGAATTAAGGAATAACTATAATTATAAATGAAGCATAAAAAGAATACACTTACCGCTATATTAAGTTTCGTAGCAATCGCTTTAATACCAACATTCTCCTCATGCAAATAGATTATTTGGTATTTTAAATAATCACTCAACTCAACTTGGACATGACGATTAAACTACCAAAACTGATAACAATAGTAAGTCAAGGTAAAAATGTTCGCGCGTATTCACTGCTATTTGTGCATGAATATCTTGTTCAATTTATTCTTCTACCCCATATTCCTAATGCCATATTTATAGCAGATTTGGTTGAATACGCATATTGACGTCTAACTACCCACTTATTAAAATAGGTGAACAGTTATAAATAAATGACCTAATACCAACCTCTTAAAGCTCAAGTTTGCGTATCAAAATTATTTATTGTTTCTGTTCAACGAGTAGTGTTAGTCTGATAAACTCATACATATTGAATAACGTTTAATGTTATGAGCATAGGGTGTAAAATCGAGTAATTTTTAGGGGGGTCAGCTAATTGCTATCACCGACTGTACTACGAAGTGTCAATGCTATCATGATTCGGTGAGGGAAAGGGATAGTGCTATTCGTCTTGTGTAACTCCGTCTCTCTCTGACACAGGAATCATGATGGATTTAAGACGTCATGGTGGGGCTGCTGGTATTATTAAATTCATGGTACGGTGGTCCCTCTCCTAGAGAGGAGGCCTGTGTCCCAGCAGTGGGAACGTTAAAAGGCTGATTATGATTTATGACGGTGTATGATAGTGCCTTTATCAACATGTATAATCAGCATTATAGGGAACGTGCACGGCGTAGACTATGCCATCTAGTGTTGCAAATCTGAAACTTTTACGTTGTAAATATTTGACCTGTGCTGCTACCTATACTTCCTGCACCCTCCGTTTAGGGGAACGTGCACGAAGTAGACTGTGCCATCTAGCGTTGCAAATTTGAAACTTATAAGTAAGATATACTTGACATTAACGCGACTGTGCTGCCACCTATAGTTTCTGCACGTTCCTTATAGATTACTCACTTATTTTCAAAGTCTACGAAAGACGTACGAATTTAACTTTTATATCGTTTTTGTATTTTACTTAAGAAGCTATATTCAACAAAATACAAGTTTTCCGAGGGGTTTGTCCACTTCTTCTTCTTGAAAAAATTAAACTGAACAAGACACACGATGTTGGTGAAAAGGAATACATTGATTTCAGTTTATTTTGAGTTCTATAGTAAAACTTGTTTGTATGTAAAAGTGAAAAGTTTTCTGAGCAACTATATCTTTCTTAAAATAACTGAAAGCCTTTCATGGGATCATTGGACTCACTATTATTGTAATTTTATCATTGTACAATTAGTTTATCATTGTTTGAATGATAAACTAATTTTACAATGTGGCCAAAATTTAAATCACGAAAAAAATCCATAAATTACGTCACACGAATTTCATCATTTCTTCTGCCCCCCCCCCCCCCGTCCTTATCACAGCTGGTCACATTTGTGAGACCCCTTGGTGTGATTCACATATTTTACAATTTTGTTCGTGTTTTACTTCAACAACTAGATTACAATACATTTCGAAATATGACGTCACGAAATTTAGGACCCCTCCCACCCCCTTGTCACACACTTCGTCGACCCCCTCCCTCCCCCTTAACGTGTGACGTAATTTTATGGATGGCCCCTCATCTAGATTTTGCACAGCTGATTTTGTATTCGAAATATCGTGGAACTGTTGGTCCTATAGTAAATGTTGTTCATAATGATGAGTACAATGATCTCTTATGAGGTATTGCGTTTATTCTGTCACACGTTGTATACATCTCATTTTGCTGTAGTAATAAGTCTGTACGTACCTTCTGACATTGGTAGGTTTATCTTCCCAGTAGACTGGTATTCTCAGTCTCCCTATGACGTTCACATCGTACCGGCCGCCATCAGTCGCTACCAGAGTGTGTTCGTTTAAGTCCGCTGGAAAAACATTTTTACAAGCTTTCATTGAAAATTGTTAGTTATTATGCAGGGATCTAATCTTGCAACTGAATTTAGAAACAGTTATTCCCAATCGATTGACTTGAAATGTGCAGAATGCAATTAAAAAAAGATTTACTATCTGCTGTCTGCCACTAAAAATAATGGCTGACAGCTGTCTGCTACTAAAAATAATGACTGACAGCTGTCTGCTACTAAAAATAATGACTGTCAGCTGTCTGCCAGTAAAAATAATGACTGACAGCTGTCTGCCACTAAAAATAATGACTGACAGCTGTCTGCCACTAAAAATAATGACTGACAGCTGTCTGCCACTAAAAAAAAGACTGACAGCTGTCTGCCACTAAAAATAATGACTGACAGCTGTCTGCCACTAAAAATAATGACTGACAGCTGTCTGCCACTAAAAATAATGACTGACAGCTGTCTGGCACTAAAAATATTGTTTGTCTATAAAAAGGTGGACAGTCTGCTGTCTGCCACTAAAAATAATGACAAACAGATGTCTGCCGCTAAAAAAGGTGGACTGTATAGAGTCTACTCGACAAAAGATTGTTTGTCTATTTCCTGCTGTTTGCCACTAAAAAAAGGTGGTGGTGCTGTCTGCAACTAAACATAATGACTGACAGCTGTCTACCACTAAAAAAGGTGGAATGTCTACTGTCTGCCCCGAAAAAAGATTGTTTATCTATTGCCTGCTGTTTACCACTAAAAAGATCGAATATTTGCTGTCTGCCAGTAAAAAAAGGCTTGTAAAGTAGCACAGTAAATATACTCACGACTAAGATTAGCAGCCTCCAAAGCTCTGGAGTCTATGACAGAGAACCCCCTCCATATGGACTTATCCTCAATGTCCACGCGGTAAAACCAATGGTGCTTTACTGGGGTATACTCTGTCACTGATCGATTCTGAAAATGTATTCATAGGACTTAAAAAAAAAGTATCAATTTCAATCTATTTGGTATAAAGTAATTTCAGAACGATTAATGTAACGCTAAAATTTGAAGTTAAAGTAAATTGAACTGTAGATTTTGGCTTGGCAGTTTTTTTTTCTAATTTATTTCAGTTGTGGCATTTGTGAACGCAGTTTAAACGGGATAATACTAGAGCTTCTTTATTTCTCAATGCGATCGAAATCATGTTTAATAGTTTTGTAGATAGAAATGGGTGATCTTTTGCGTTAACAGTTATTCATTACAATTTTTTTAAAGGATGGGACATCAGCAAGTGACTTCTACCGCTGTGGGCGGAGCGGAAGGGAGTGTGAGACTCTTACTGACTAAAACCCATCCGTGTTCCTCCTAATGCCCGCCGCGTTCCAGGGCCTGTTACTGTAATTTTGAATGCTTTGTGAAAAAGGGACAGTGTTATTCATCCTGTATGGCCGTCACTCTCTCATTGGAGCTAGTTTTATGGTCAGGATTCTAAGATTTCATGGGCGCATGTGATTTGATAATTCTGTATCTGTAAGATATTGTATGTTATGTCAGTACGATACAGTGTTTTAATTCTCTTCACTCTTTTATATGGATTACATTTATGCCATAAAAAAAAAACAAATTATCACTACCCAAACAAGTTTCCGCATAATTTCATTTGCCAAATTATTCAATTGCAAATAAACTCTTCACAAATAATTGTAACGCAAACCTAATGTATGGCAAGAGAATGTTTAAAGAATGACTTGCTTCCAACTAGTACTTTCATGATAGAAAAGAAAATTTTATCCTAGTCTATATTATTTTTCTTCAAAACAAATCATTTGACTAAATGTTTATTGTCACATTATTTGCTGTAATAAATCATTTAATTAAAACCAAATGCATTAATGGCATTTCCCTTGAAAATATTATGCCGAGTAAAAATTTAACCAAATGAAAATGTGTGTAATCATTCCAAATATTTCATTTGTGTAAACAAAAGGTTGCAAAAATTAGCTTGGGTTAACAATTAACTTGGTTCATGGAGTTATCACTGCCGATATTCAACAACAATTAAAAAAGGGCAACAAAAAAAAAAGACACTGACAGGTCATGAACGCAGTTCAAGAGTCCTCTTCATCTTTAAAAAAAGAATTGCCCCGAACTAGGATTTACTCCTGTATCGTGATTGCGTTTAAAAACATGTAAATTCACATACACAAGACACCCAGAACCAGAAAAATTCGTTAGTAGGCCATACAAACATTTGATCTGTGCGGGGATCGAACCCGCGGTACGTAGCGCAGCAGCTCAACCACTGCGCCAACAGTGTCATCAAAAAGTGTGTTTCAATGGTGAATTTAGCTCCAAAACAAACAAAAGTTAATACCTCAGTCATTGACGCAGCTCCTTCATTAGGCTCCTCTTGTATCGTCAAGCCATCGAAGTTAACAGTGACGGATCCTTTCCCAGTTTCCTTATGCGGATCCATTGTCGTATTCACCTTGCCCTGTTCCCCGTTTATATCATTCACGGCCGTCCTAACTTTAAACGTTGTATCAAATATGTTCGCGCAAAGCCTACAATTTTTAAAAATACTATCTATGTCTAAAACGTCTATATCGTCCGCGAATTCGACTTTTTCATTATCTTTTACCTTCTTGAAACCCGCGATTTTATCTTTTACTGTTTCGTGCTTGTTGAAGTCGGGTATAGAATCGTATTCAACAGTGAAATAGTTTACGTGTTTGACTGTTTGGTCTTTAGGTATAGTTATGTTGTTAACTGAAGTTAAATCGTTAATTAGATCGATGATTTTGGTTTGTTCTTCGGTAGAGGCATGCCTATAATGGTTTTGACTCTGGCTTAGTTCAAAAAAAGATTTCGCGTGTTCGGTTTTTGGTGGGGAACTGAAGTAACTGGCGAGTCGGCTAAAGCTCTCTGGGGGATTGCTTGCGGCCGTTTCAGAGAAGAAGTTGATCGGGTCGGGTAGTTTGGGTTCGGGTTTTTCTTCGGGTTTCATAGCTCCGAATGGTGGCAGAATCGTCGCTGTTGTCTCTTCTGACGTTGATATATTAAACGCTCCGAAGGTCGGTAGGATCGGTGCCGCCTTTTCTTCAGACTTTGATGCAGTAAATGATGAAAATGGTGGTAGGTTTGGTTCAGTCTTTTCTTCAGATTTTGAAGTAACAAAGGCTGCAAATGGTGCTAGCTTTGTAGAAGGACTTTCATCAGGTTTCGAACTCGTAAATTGCGTAAATGGTGTTATAACCTCTGATGGATTTCCTTCAGATTTCGAAGCTGCAAAGGCTGCAAAAGGCGGTATTATACTTTCCAATTTTTCTTCAGGTTTTGACGTAGTAAACGGTGCAAAAGGAGGCAACATTGTTTCCAGTTTTTCTTCAGGTTTCAAAGATGTAAACGCTGTAAATGGCGGTAGAATCGCCTCCGATAATTCATCAGGGTCAGATATGGGAAACGGTGCGTAAGTGGGCAAAGCCGTTTCAGATAAGTCATCAGTTATCGATGTGAGAAACGGTCCATAGGTAGGCAGATTCGATTCAGGCTTTTCAACAGATTTGGAAGTCGTAAACGCTGCACACGGAGGCAAAATCGTTTCAATCTTTTCGTCAGCTTTAGAACTGAAAGCTGTTAACAATTCCGGTAAAGGCGTTTCATCAGGTACCTCCGTTTTAAAACCAGGAGCAAGTGCATATTCCGGCAACTTAGAATCTTGCTTTTCTGCGGGCTTCGGATCAAAAACGTTTGGAATCGGAGGCAGTTTAGGTTTCACTATGGTCGGCTTTGTAATGTCTTGTGACTTTTCTTTTATATCATCAGCCCTTTTCTCGAAAGCTTTTTTAAGTATTGGAGGAGTCGGAAAATCTGGTAGCGGTTCGCTTTGCTCATCGACTAAGCTCGTTATGTTAGCTTCTATATTGAACCCTACAGGTACTATAGGTTGGACTTTGGTATAGCTGGGTGCTATACGTGATGAGCAATATGTAGCAACAGATGTTGTTCTCGTCTGTGTTGAAGTTTCAGGAACAGTTTTGAATTCATTCCTAATTTTTTCCTCTCTCTGTTTGGCTAACTCTACTCTTCTTTTAAACTCCTCTTCGAAGCCTGGTGGTATGCTCGGGGCAGGTCTTGTATTAGTGTTCCTATAGTGGGCTTCAACGGCGTAGTTTCCTGTGTCAAAGTAAGATACCATGCTTATTGGCTGTGGTGCAATATCATAGAATAACGATTGGTTATCAACGCCATCAGCTGGATCCATTTTCTTGTACTTCTCTACTCGATTTGTGAACGAGTCCAGCTCGTTTTCTTCCGATTTAGGGTCATCATCATCGTCTTTATTCGATGGTTCAATAACAAATTCTTCAAAAAGTGGGAAATCTTTATTTGCGTCTCGCTCTATGGAGTTTACGTCTAATTTCCCTGCTTCATCAGATTTCGCATCTTCTTCCTCTTCTGCTGGTGGAGCAGAGGGCAAGCTCATTTGTCTAGCTAACAATTCCTCATGATGCTTAATTTCATCCGTACTTGTTGGTACGTTATCAAAGAAGAGAGAATTGTTATCAAAATACCCTCTTTCATTAGGGTCGGCGTCAATACTACAGTCTTCTTTTAAAACGCTTTCCGTCCATCCATAGCCCATAGCTTTAACTTTATCAACGTCTTCATGTAGTTCTGCAGCTGATTGTACTTGTATAGTCTCTATAGTTTCTTCAGTAATATGAGATATTTCGTCATACTGTCCAGCGTCGATCTTCACTTGTTCCTTATTGGTCGGTTCACGCACAGCTGCTTCAGTTAGAGTTGTCTCAACTGGGTTTGATAGTTGTATAGGTGCTGTGATGTTTTCTATCAGCTGGTTGGTGACATCCTGATCATCTTCCTTTTCATCTGGCTTGTTTACTTCTCGGCAGGTCTCACATATGCTTAATTCGGAAGCATTCTCGTCTTGAGTCTCTGTTGCAAGATTTGAAGAGATATTTTCATGTTGATCTCTTTCCATTCTGTCTTGATTTTCAGGAGTATTTTCTTTAGTATCGTGACTACTATGTATGTTTTCAAACACATTGCCACTGGTTGGCCCTGATCTTAAGTCTATGTTTTTGTCAGTTGCGTTTTCTTCTTGCGTTGGAGTGCCCAGGTTTTCAAAAAAACTGAAGCTGGAATGGCGACTCAACTCGTCAGCGTGCTTAGCACCGTAATCCTCTAGCTTCTGTGTGTGATCAAAGAAACTCATACCTGAATTTCTTTCAGGCAGACTTGTTATCATGTCAGCAGGAATGTGTTCCTTCGATTTCTCAGCAAGTATTGTGCTTAGTCCAAATAATGGTACAGATGATACTCCAAGTATTGGTACGTCAGGTTTAGTTAAAGAATCTAGTAGGCTGTCTTTCGGGATAACAGCTTCTTTTCCTTCATAAATTATGGGGCTTGCAAATAAGTCATGCGTTTTAATTTCATCGTTTAGTTTTTCTTTGTCTTCTTTTTTATCAAGAGTCATACTTGAGAATAATTTTGACTGGATATCTTCCATTATTTCATTGTTTGTTTTAATTTTATGAAATAAGTCTTGACTTTCTGCACCGTAACTTGATATGTCTTTGTTTTCTGTATTTTCAAACGTTTTGTCTGCAAATACATTTGATGTTTTGTCATTATGAGCATCTTTATTTGCAAAAAGATTTTTAGTATTAGGATTGAATATTATCGCTCCTTCTTTCGGCTTATGCTCTTCATGTTGAATCTGTCCAGAAGATTCACTTATAAACGTCCTGTCCTGTGCAACTTGAGGAGGATTATGTATTGCGGGTACCTGAGCTGTTGGCACTTCTATGGGGTTTTGCACTCCTAAGTTACCCATGTCATAGAAATTAGTAGCAAAGTTTTCTTCAATAAACGTAGTACTTTGTACCAATCTAGCAACTTCGGGGCCAGCTCTGGCTTCGTTTTCATCCATGCTTCTCTCAGCATTAAAATCTTGATTCTCTTTAAACGTTCTTGGTCCTTCAGTTTTAGCAATTTCGTTAGCAGACGGTATTTGGGTAGTTTCTTGCGGGACATGACTTGATGTTTGTTGGAACATAGTGGTATAAATATTTTCATCCGGATATCCTTGCTGCACATTATTATTATAGGCTTTTGGATGCGGAGAATGGCTCGGATAATCATGGCTGTTAGAACAATGTCCAGCAAATGGCTGTCCCTGATTCTGAAAGTTCGGATACTTATAGTATTCGTTATTCAAATAAACAGCATTCTGTTGCTGTTGAAAATCGTAACTGTACGGTTGATTATTTTGTGGGGCATTTGGCACGAATATTTCTAAGTTAGTTTGAGCTGCCTGTGAGTCGTACGGTACATTGGAATAAGGCGCATTTTGCTGTGCGGTCGGGGCAGCTGATTCTTCCTTTGTAGCGTCTTTGTAAGCAGGATCAAAGAAAGTTGTCACGCTATGCTGAATCTTATTGATATCGATGCTGCTCAGCTTGGATTTGAGAGATCCAATAATACCAAATCCTATGGATTCTTTCGGTTCCTCGTGTTGATTATAACTGTCGGTTGTAGATCGACTCAAATCAAATGCTGTGTTGTATTGTGGCTCAGGATTCTGTATATGGTGAGTTATATCAAAGTGAGGATATCCTGGCGCTGGTTGACTGATATCAAAAGCCGCTGGAGGTTGCACATTTATAGGATTAGCTATATTATATTGAGGGATCAACGGTACAGTTTCAGCAGGCTGGCTCAAATCGAACGGAATTGAAGATGAGACGTTTTGGTCAGCTTGTGGCTGTTCAGGTGTGAACAAAGAACCTTGGAATGTTCCTGAACCTACGGACGGGATAACAGGTTTTATACTGTTGCTTATGGAACCTACTCCTTCGATAGGCCCAGAGTAATACTGAGGCCTTTTCTTATTCATCCTAAAGTTAACAGCGCCAGTGGCCTTCGGTGGTTCTATCATGGGTTTCGGTGGTTCTGATGCGAATGACTGACCAGGTTTCGGTTGTTCCTGTACTATTGGGTTATAAAATGTTGGTGCATCATTGGTGGGGGGCGGTGGAGTGAAAAATGATACTGGCGCAACATTTGCTGTGGAACCTACAGCTGGTTGTATTGGTCCTGGTGGTGACATAGTTTGGGCAGATGGTGTTGTTGGCGAAAATATATTGCTTTGTGGCGGCAGCGATGATGTATTTCCAGAGTTTGTTTTCTCATCTACCGGTACAGTAGATGGTACAAACAACGTTGGGGGATTGGATGGTAATGTTGGAGCAAACATTGGTGGAGCTGCTATATTTGTTGGCATCATGTTTGACGGTGGTGAAGCCAATTTCTGTGGCGGTAATCTTGATGGTGCTTTACTTGGTGGTGCTATAACACTCGTTGGCGGGGCCAATGGTGGAGGTGTAAATCCTGGTGTAAATTGTGCTGGTGGTGGTATGCTTGGCATGTTGGCTTCTTGGCTCTCAGAAGTCGGCTGTTCAGTAACCATCGTACCGAAAGCAGATTGGGAATGTACATCGCTGAATGAAGTTCCTACAGGTTGAGCTGTAGCGGGATAATTCATCGGATCAAAAGTAGGAACGAATATGTTTTCTGTGTTAATTGTCTGCATCGGTTGCTGTTTCATTACAGGGTGGTTTGATCCTATACGTCTAGCTACAGATGGAGGTAAGACAGACTTTCCAGTCTGGCTTCCTGGTCTTTGCGTAGAGAACATGGGCGGTGGAGGAATCGCAGTATTTGGAGCGTTGGAGCCATGTAAGTCGTAAGTAGACGGTGGCGGAGGTGGCAAGCGCTCTTCAAATGGTTTGGGCTCCATTTCTTTTGAAATATTAAACCCTGAAGCTTGGGAATCGCCAACTTGATTATTAGAACCATCCATTGGATTGAATATATTGTAAGTTTCTTGTATTTTTGATGGAGTTTGTTCCAGAATATTATTATTATCTTGAGCAGGAGATCCAATAGCTTCCGTGCAGGTATTTCCGTCATTTGACGGTACGAAATGGTTTTTAACGTTTTTAGTTAGTGGATTAATTTCTATTTTTTGGGATGTTTCGAAATTAGTGCCTGAAGTGAGTCCTGGTATTTGAGCGTATTTCTTTTTTGTTGTAATCCTGAAGTTCGATGAACCTGTAACAATAGAAAACATAGTTATTGTTAGGTCTTGTGTACAACTTAAGATTATTGGCAAACCTATTTCCTATTCTATGTGTGAGTTGGACTCGTGCACGAAGGGTTCCGTACCATTATCTCTAAACCAATTTTGAGTTGCATGTGTTTTTAAAGTGATAAAATATATATAATATATAAAATTCATAACTAAATTATATGTGAATATTTCAAGCGTCTACTTGTAGCTGTAATTAATATCGAGTAAAAAAAATCTCGTTTGTTGTATGGGGATCCCTTAAATATTTAGTTTATTCTGTTTTTTAGTATTTGTGGTTATAGCGGCAACAGAAATACATCATCTGTGAATGTGCGAACAAAAAAATCAGCTGTTCGCTACATGTTGATTAGTTATACGAAGATTTGTATGTAATGATTTTTTTTTCGCGATTTCATGTTTGGTCCCATAGTAAAAGTTGTTCATAATGATGAGTACAATGATATATTAAGAGGTTGTTGGTGTTTTTCAAATAACCCTGTATATTGATTGATCCTACCTATTAAACTCCCACATAGATTAAAACAACTAAGAAAACAGGTCCCCATTCAATGATAAACAATTTTCTTTAGTTTTCCGACAAGCCGAACCAGTTATTAAGATATTCATTTATTCATAATATTCCATATAATTGGTTCCTAGTTATACTGGTTATTATTGAAACCAGCCGTGTTGGTTACTTATGAAATGGACTGAGTATATCCTGTACAGGCTAATCTCTTCTTGATGGATAAGTGATTGCAGTAACGTAACATTCGATTAATATTATAAACACTTTAATATCTACGGTTTTTATTTTATTAATTAATTCTAATTAGCACGACGAGATTTTTTTCGCATAAACAAAAAATAAAGACGATACAATGCGTTGAAAACTCGCATGACGTCATGTGATGACAAAAACAGCAAAAAAATAATAAAACATTTTTTTTTTAAATGTGTTGAAGTGCTAGGTAGTACACATTTCGAAATATATAAAATGAATATTAAGTAGGAAATCTAAGAAGGAGTGTACACCCCGCAGTTTCACCCGCGTTGTTCCGTTCCCATGGGAATACGGGGATAAAATATAGCTTATGTTACTCGCTAATAATGTAGCTTTCCATTGGTGAAAAAATAGTTAAAATTGGTTCAGTATTTTCGGAGCTTATTCGGTACAAACCAAGAAACAAAAAAGTATTACCTCTTTCAAAGTCAAAACGTTTATAGCAATTAAAAGTTTTTATAACATTAGTATAGAAACAAGACTGCTTGTACAATCGCTTTATTAAAAACATATATTCGACTTGAGAACCTCCTCCTTTTTTGTAAGTCGATAAAAAAGTAAACAAAAATCGCTCAATCCATTCTCTAGATATCTATGGTCGGTACAGATACGTGTCTAAGTAGTATCTCGGGATGACTATACCCCATTCACGATAAGTTTAGACATTGAAATACATCTTTTTTACAGTCGGTTCAACCGATTTTGACTTCTATTGCGTTTGTGGCATGGTAACTGCAGTAAACAGTTGGTATTATAATCACGTTTTTGCTTTTAATTCCATCCTTATGCGTACGGAATAGAAGTAAAAATCGGTTGAAAGGACTGTAAACAATTTTGTTCCAATGTCTAATCTTATTGTGAATGGAGTATAGGTGGTAACAGCAACTTTCCCTGCCTGGTTATCAGTTCGGTGGTAATTAGTAGCTACTGTAACGGAGATCAGGTTAAAGCGCTCATAAAGACTACAATATTCTACTCAATCCTACTAATATTATAAACGCGAAAGTATGGATGGATGGATGGATTGATGTTTGTTACTCTGTCACGCAAAAACTACTGAATGGATCTTGATGAAATTTGGCACTGAGGTAGATTATAGTCTGGAATAATACTAAGTATACTTTTTATCCCGAGAGTACGTTCCCTTGGGATAATTTTCGACAATTACGCGGGCGCAGCGGCGGGCGGCAGCTAGTAAAATATAATTCACTACCTTAAAATCTTTTTACAAAAAAACATAACCGTGTTCTTCTTACAACCTCTTTTATACTTTGTAGTGTCTTTATTCAGAAGTCGGTTGTATTTTTTGTAAAAAAGTTTTCTTATTTTTATCATTTCCCTTCACAGCGCCATCAAAATCGGTACGCCCAGTAAAAAGTTATGTCACAAGAAAAATAAATTGCCAGTTATAGGGACTACCGACAGAAGTAAATCTTAAAACTTTTATTATTAAAATTTGAAATTTCATTATGTTTGAATTAAAAAAAAAATTGAATTTGCAGAACCTAAAATTGGAAATGATGACTGGGCCACTGAGCGTTAGTGGATGTTAATTTATTGTTTTGTTGTATATGTGTATTTTATAATTACTTTTTATTTATTTCATAAATATATACATTAATGTATATCCATTTATTTTATTTGTATTCCACAGTACATTTATACCATACTAGTTCTAGACGTGAATACCTATAATTGGCTGTCCGATTATCAACCTGTTATATGTCATGTATATCACCATTGTATTTAGCTGTAAGTCTTCCAAAGTCTTGAAATAAATAAATACAGTATGTTAAATAACAGAGGGCGTTCCCTTAAACTTGTTAATCTATATCATTAATAGAATAAAATAAAAATATCAGAATAGAAAAATAAGCATAAAATAATTCAAACTTAAAAAAAAAATTGACAATAAATTCGAAAAATCGTGTTTAAAATCAAAATAGTAGCGCGGAATGGTAAGTACTCGTAGTAGCAATGCCCAAACCAGCAAGTACGCGTTTACAGAGTGTTTCTTTAACGTATCAATTTCACATTTTTAGTGAATATTTTAATATTAAAAAAAAAAAAAAATATTTTGGTTTCGAATGGTATTTTTTTTATCATAATTATATGGATGCTATACTATTGTGAGTTAACGGGAACACCCCCTAACCCTCCCCGACTTTTGCCTAACGAGCCAGCCTGCGCTGCTGAGCCACTAGCGTTAAATCCCCCAAATAATATCAATCTGACCCAGCCTGTCCCTTGCTGCCCCCCCTCAATGACCCCGCTAAGCCGAGGCCCGTGTCCCACAGGGGATGCCCTTAGCGAGCGGTCGTTTAGTTTTAAGTAGTTTTAAGCC
Organism: Hecatera dysodea; assembly: GCA_905332915.2. Lineage (NCBI taxonomy): Eukaryota > Metazoa > Arthropoda > Insecta > Lepidoptera > Noctuidae > Hecatera > Hecatera dysodea. Next base: position 3,965,625 of record HG995317.1, on the reverse strand, counting down.
CTGGCTGGGGGCCTTAGAATCTAAGGCAACCACAGGATTGCCCGGTTAAGCAGTAACCAGCCTTAATGTGCTGAACTGCGAGTGGTCATGTCAAAAAAAAAAAGGGAACGCCCTCTGTTAGTTAACATACTGTATATTTCATGTTAGTAGGCATGTGTTCCGTGAGTGTATCCATGGCATCACAGCACAGGCCCTATCAGAACACCAGCGCTGTGGTACTTATTTACAATTTTTTTTTATAATATCGCAGCATATGCTGAGATAGGGCACAGTTTAAACTTAACAATAAGCATTTTTTTGTTTTGTTTTGTGCTTGTCCTTAGTAATCATTTTCTTTCTTTCTGTCTTTACTTAATAAAATTCTTTGGTGAATTCTTTCATAAGAAGCTCCACTACAACTAAATATACATAAATTTTACTCCAACATAAAACAAGTGAAGCCAGCTCGAGTGTCTAGTTATTAAAATATCGTGTGCGATGCGTGTGGCTTGTTTTCTAACTTGCGCCTGCGCCCAGCAGTCTGGCAATTATGTTAGCAATCGACTTCGAACCGGCCGCGGCAGTGTTGTGTGTTTCCACTGATAGCTGCGTTACGATCCTACCATGGCTGCGAAATTTGTTAGAAAGAGTCACCGCTGCCCTGGAACGCAAAGGGCACAAGAAGGACAGTGGCGTGCAGTGGTTCGAGTTAGGGTAGGCCAGAGAAAATGTCAAAACTCATTTAATTAAAAATCAACCCTGAATAATGTGGTTATTTTTTAAAATTTATTTGGACATTTTCTCTGGCCTATCCTAACTCGAACCACTGCACGCCACTGAAGAAGGATCACGGGTGGGTTTTAGTCAGTAAGAATCTGACACTCGCTTCCGCTCCGCCCAGAGTGGGAGAAGTCATTTGATGATTTCCCCTGCCCCGTCTTCTTTCAAGCGAGACAGCTCTTTGAGGCGCGCGTGGAACACGACGCGCCGTTCGGGCCTGGTTGTTATCGGACGGCGAGCCACCCATAGCTCGCCGTCCGCAGGCCCGCGCCTACGGTGGCCGGGAATCACCCTGCGTTTCCCGACGCCCGGGGATACGCAGAGGGCCTACATCGCTCTTCGTGTCCAGTATAACAACGCCTTCCGGGTGCAGTTGGTGCTACCTAGATTCTGTAGTGCGTCAGGCATGTTTGCTGAATCGGCTATCAATAGTTTTTCAGCAATTATGAGAAAAAGAGCGGCATCATTGTCACGCAGTATTCGGGAGAGTGCCAGCAGTATCCTGAAGGTGATTGGGAACAGGCCAGATGATGTTTTCCTGGAGTATTGGACCCGTTTGCATAACTGCGAGTCGACCCGTTTGCGTAAATGCATAGAACCCAACAAAAAAAAATACTTGTGTGCAATTCACACGTGGTAGAAATGAAACCTTAAAAAATGTTGGCTCAAAGATAATGAGACGAAGCGACAATAAAAAGAGACAGACACATGAATTTATGTGTCTGTCTCTTTTTAATGTCGCTTTTTCGTATCATAAACTTTCAAATCACAACGATGCTAAAAAGAAGTACGATTAAAGAGAGAGGTACATTTGCCAACACAGAAATACCTACTGTGTCCCAGTAATAGAAACGTAAAAGCCTGAAGGACCTCGAGCGTTCCAAAAAAAAAATCCCGTGCAACATAGGAAACACACACTCGACTATAACCTCACAACGATAATTTCCCGCGTCAACTTATTACTTATTACACATAATGAGCTGTTCCCAACACACAGTGTAGGAAAATGTCTTCAGTGATTTAAGGAGCATCTACATGATTTAGCATGACAGAGACTGCTGAGAAACTGTGTATACATAGCTTGTTTTCAGTGAGATTTCTAAAACGTGATTTATAGCGATCTCTATTTGCGAGAGTCCGAAACGTTGAAATCCGAAACCATACGAAGTTTGACGAGATCGGAAAACGAATGACGGGACTCAAATGGAATTGGGCCTTTTTTACGGTAAATCATCAAATGGCTTCTCCGTGTCTGACTAAAACCCACCCGTGATCCGCCTTGTGCCCTTTGCGTTCCAGGGCCGCGGTGACTCTTCCGAACAAATTCCGCAATTGTCTCTGTCTCCTGTGACCTAGACTTGAGTCAAGAGCAATACCAATTAAAAACAAAAAAAATCCCCTCGTTCCTGTGTTCGTCCCCTCGTTAAAAGGCTGATTATGCTTATGTATGCAGCTTCTATTGCGTAACTCAAAAGTGACTGACTGACATAGTGATCTATCAACGCACAGCCCAAACTACTGAACAGGTAGATGTGATGTGGCTCAAAGAGCCGTCAGTAACGTAGACGGGGCCCCATAGGGTCAGTGTCTGTTAGGGTTGCGGAATTCGCTCGAAAGAGTCACCGCGGCACTGGAACGCAAAGGGCACAAGAAGGATCACGGGTGGGTTTTAGTCAGTAAGAGTCTGACACTCCCTTCCGCTCCGCCCAGAGCGGGAGAAGTCATTTGATGATTTCCCATCCAGAAAAAAAAGGTGACAGAGACAAAGTCTACGATTAAATGAGCTGAGCCAGAAGAAGCCTGTTTACTCTAACTTTGAAGATCGGATAAGAAATAAGACCCCTATGCTCAGCAGCCCACTGCTGCAAAGAGTGTCCGTGGAGTTTCTTGCACGTTCTTCTTCATAGAGATCTACGCTTTGGAACGTGCAGATAGCTCGACCTCTTTCAACTGACCGACCTTTCAAAAGTTCCTGTAAATGGTATAAGTTTGTAGGCTACTCAATATAAGATTATATCTCCTGATTCTACATCTAGTATCAAACGGCTCCAGAACAAGCGACTCATTAACGATCAAAATGAAAGACACGATTCTATCTCTTTTTCAAGGTGTTTGGTTTTAAAAAAATGTTTATTTACTACTAGCAGCACCCCAGATTCACCCACGTAGTCCTCGTTCCCGTGGGAATATGGGGATAAAATATAGCCTATGTCATCCGGGTCTAGTGTAGCTTCTCAAAAGTGAAAGAATTTTTCAAATCGGTTCAGTAGTTTCGGAGCCTATTCAATGCAAACAAACAATCAATTTATTCCTCTTTATATTAGTTAGTATAGATTAATTAAAACAATTCGTGATGTAAGTAAGTACTCATTCACAAATCGAATTACACGCTTCCTCATTTCATGCCTCAATTATTTATTACTTATTGAATAAAGATCATTAAACTTCGAAAAACTAATGGACGTACAGAACTTTGTATTCAATCATAAATATCGGTATGTAAGATGGGCACCCATTCAAGAACGGAAAAAATACAACCGATTTCTAAACAAAAAAAAAACACTAAAAGTATAAAATAACTTTAATTTCGGAAGTCGGTGTTCAAAAAACAAAGAAACCAACAAAAACACCGAAATCCGAAATAAAAGTTATTTTATACTTAGGGGTTTTTTTGTTTAGAAGTCGGATGTATTTTTTTGTAAAAAACATTTTTTTTTGCATGGGCTACCATCAAATAATTCCTCCCGCTCTGGATGGAGCGGTTCAACCCGTGTTTCTCGAAATGCCCTTTGCGTTCCGCGGTAATTCTTTCTCACAATTCCGCAACCCTGGTGGGAGTGTAGCGGGCTAATCCCATAAAAACATGGTACAAATAACACTTTTCCCTTAACAAAACCCCCCTCAATACTACTGCATACACAAAATCACCAAGTTATTAGATAACACACAACAGACTAACTTTCGCACGTAACAAGTGTCAAGTATTTTTCGACATCACGAACGATGGTTTCCATTGACCTTTGAAAGGTCATGGGCTCATGGCGTCTGCGTGGGAACAAAACACCATGCTTAGGAAACTGCGGGTTTTATGCGGGTCATAAATGGGATTTGTACTCGTATACGTAAACGAGTGAAGATGTGTGTATAGGAAATCGTTTTATTAAGCTATTGCATAGCTTCTATCGCGGGCCTTGAGCGTGGCAACCGAATCCAGAAATTCCGTAACGAAAATAACCTAACACCGCTACGTCATTCGATTAAGCCCCGCCTTTTTAAAATGGTCGCTTCGTTACTGAGCTATTATGTCGCCGTCACCGAGCCGACCCGAACGTCTGCGTTCGGAAACAATCGGTGGGACAAAGTTAAGTGAAACGTATGTGATTTACATTAGTACAGTAACCCAGGTGAACGAATCGAGACCATATCACAATGACGCAGTACTAAATATATAATTGCATAAGTTGATAAAAAATGCTATGCAATAGCTTTACCGCGGCAGTCCCCGAGTGCCACATGTATTTTTTTTTCAGCCTGTACTTTACCAGCTCTTTCCAGATATCGTTGTTCCGAGCCCCTTCAAGTAACCCTTACAGAAGGCGCCTATGTCGACGCGTTGTGTTCTACGCGCGCCTCTAAGATATGTCAGCATTGAAGGCGGGGCCCCGCTAATGGCGCATCCACATATGCTGAGCGGCACGGCACGCGCCTCTTTAATATCGAAGCAGCCTAAAATCCGGCGGCATGTGTGGATGCGCCATATGGCCAGTGCCTGCTAGATGCGAAAGAGTTACCGCGGCCTTGGAATGCAAAGGGCGTTAGCAAGAACAAGGATGGATTTTAGTCAGTAAGAGTCTGACACTCCCTTCCGCTACGCCCAGAGCGGTAGATGTCATATGATGATTGTGTCTCCTCTTAGAGCCCTTTGCGTTCTAGGGCCGCGGTTTTTCAAACAAAATCCGCAGCCGATAGACCGATATCTGACCTTAAGTTATTTCCTTAATGTCGGAAATAGGTTATTCCGTTTTCTGTAGATACTTTCTTTTTTCTTTTGACGATAGATTAGCCTATGAAACTCGGCGTTGGTAAAGCTTTCTTTCAGCGAAATAATTATCGTTTTTACTTCCAAGAGATTAAGTCCTTCAATAGAACAATTTCATCTTTTTGTTATTAAGATATCTGGCTAAATAATAAGAGCACCACGGGTTTGTCTTAGAGGTTACGCAATATTTGTGTTATCGCTCTATGGATCGGTGGTCATTCATAATATACCGCCTCTTCTTCGAGCTTTGTGGAAACACGTTAAGCCGCTGATCCCGGCTGTCATTTGTACATCTTTAACAGTCGTTATGGGAAGCCAGGAATACTGAGTCTAGTCTCCCTTAAGGGTATCGTGTAAGCCCATTCCTATACTGACTGGGGCTGCATTGTGTTAGGATGGAAGCGTACCCCAACTTAGTCGGGGAAAAAGGCAATACAATTTGGATGAATATAGTTTAACGGCCGAACCCAGCAACTGATCTATCACATACTGGAGATAGAAAAACAAATGAAACAACAGAAAAATTGTATAGGTTTTCTGTTGTTTCATTTGTTTTTCTATCTCAAGTGGAGATAGATCGGTTATTGGGTTCGGCCGTAAAAGTATAGGAAAAGTATTAAAAGATAACTCACCAGAATTCGGAATCTCCTTTGGTGGTGGTGCCACTTCCTTCACCACCTCTTCAGCCATCAGCGGCGTATCCATCGCAAGGTTTTGTTGTCCTACAAAACCTGGTGCCGACAACGGGCTTTGGTACGGCACATCCTGTGTCTGATGTGGTGCTCTATCATCAGGAGTCTGCTCCCTACTCTTGTAGTTGAGCATATTAGAAAACGAGCTGAATACAGCGCTAGCTACATGCGGCAAAACTGTTGGCAGCTGTGAGAAATTCTGAGCTATATCAGCCGTCAAACTTTGTTGCACCTCAACATTCTTTTCATCGTTCAGATTAATCTCTTCTAAATTCTCCTCAGTAGCTGCTAAGTTCGCATTCTGATCGGGATTACTGTTTATGGGAGCACTCACATATCTTGTACCTTGTAGCCTTGCAAAGTACTCGTTCACGTCAAAATCGTCTTCGGATTTCACTGAGGCCTTTGACACGGTTGTTGTCGGAATTTCAGGGTTTCTATCATAGTGTGGGGGCTGTGGGTTGTCTAGTGGAGGGGAGTAAGCCGATAAAGTAGTGAGAGGTGTATAAACGTTCGTGTTTGAGTCGCCGGACGGGAAATCGGTGATTTCATGTTCGGACTGTTGCAAAGTCTGAACATTGGTGCCAATTTGATGTTCTGTAACAATGAAAGGAATTTTGTTAGTGACGTTGATTTTTAAAACTATATTAACCTGAAGGGAAACGAGGAGGCAGAGAGATTAGCAAAAATCGGGTCAATTTCGGGTATTGAAATTTATATTCTTCCGTTTTATTCGGAAATATTGCGTAAGTTTAAAAATTGTTGTTATGATAAATGGAAAGATCATTTTAATGAGCAATCGAAACTAAAAGGTGTATGGCACAAGATCATACAAAACGAGCCTCCTCGTATTCCATGGTTTGATAGCAATACCATTAGCCGAGGTACTGTTGTAACTGCTCATCGGGTTCGTTCTGGACACATGCCATTAAGAGCTTTTGCATATCTTATGCAAAAAGCAAGTTCACCCAATTGCGAGGTTTGCGGTAAAAGAGAAGATGTACAACATCTTTTGATGGAGTGCGTCAGGAACGAATCTCAGCGAAAACAAGTTGTTAGGGAGTTAAGTGTAAATAGGTTAGACTTAGGCATGTTTTATAACTTTTTATCTCGACCTTTGTCCCGTGAGGCTAAAATGATTTATTCATTAGTTAATATTTAAGATTTTTGTTTAGCTTAGTTTTTGCTAGTAATTTAAGATTAGTTTATGATGGGGCTGACATGAACGGAGTTCAAAAGTCCCTTAAAATAAAGATTAAAAAAAAAATATAATCGAGAAACAAATGCAAATGCGTTGCATATATTACAGCGATAAAAATGTCTACATGTAAAAGTGATATTATTAAAACCTCTCTCTAGAAGAAAATATCATTTATCACCATAATATTTTTCCTAGTTAAAGTAAGTGTAGCCTTTCTGTTTCGCAGAAGGAAGTGACCACTTCCCATGCCTCTTCGCTCCAGAGCATGGATTGAACCAGGGCAGGGCCGGAAGAGAGGTCGATGCCGCCGATCGCCTCGATAAGGACACGGCGTTGCTCCGCCCAAGCAGGGTAGACCTATACCGTATGGTCCACCGTGTCCTCCGGGCGATCCACACAGTGTTAACACCCGGACGTGTCCTCCCGCTGAATCCAAAACAGAGCTCCCGAAAGCGACGTGTCCAGTGAGCACCTGCGTCAGGCGGAAGGTGAGGACGCCGTGGCGTCTCTCCAACCACTCCTCAAAGAGGGGACTTATCGTCATATTGATGGCGTGCCCAACGTTAACAGTTTACCAAGTCTAGTAAGTGTTTGAAACAGCCCTTCAGTATATGCAGCTCAGTTTATGACAGTCACGTACTAAAGTGACTAAGATAAATTTTAAGAAAATCATTGTTGCAACCGCAAGACTTATACAGATATCAATCAAACCAACCACATCTATAGTAATATTATAAAGCTGAAGAGTTTGTTTGTTTGTTTGAACGCGCTAATCTCAGGAACTACTGGTTCGAATTGAAAAATTCTTGTTGGGCTGAATAGACCATTTATCGAGGAAGGCTTTAGGCTATATATCATCACGCTTAAGCCAATAGGAGCGGAGCAGCGATAAAGAATGTTTTAAAATCGGGGATTCCACGGGGACAAAGTCGCGGGCAGCAGCAAGTTAATAATAAAAAAAACATCAAGGATTTATTTACTCAATGAAAATTTAAACGCTATTCATCATTCAAGAATTAAGGATAAATTCAAAACATTTACTATACGCGACAGCCTTGGAGAAACGAGTAATTTATATTATGTCGCAGTCCTTATAAAAACGGAAATAAAAATATGCAGTCAAGGTATGCACGAATATTATATTCAATTAAATTTGATATACATATAATTATGTCACCGGATAATGACAAACTTCGTATGATTTAAAGAAAGAAAGAAAGAAAGAAAAACTGTTTATTTGCGCCAAGCATGACGCACACCAAAGAATTTAAAATACAGCTTAAAACTAAAAAAAAAATAATAGTTAAAAGTTGGGAAGGTATGCGTCACATTTGCGCAAAACGGCTGTCGCTCAGCATAATGCTAAGACTCTTGTACGAGACTGAGTCTAAGCGCTGATTTTCACCGATTGATTATAAAATATATTATTGTTTTATATATTTATTATTAATTATAAAATATCTTGACAGATTGTAAACATTACATACATATACAGAGCAATGGTGGCCGAGTGGTAACGGCCCCGACTTACGAATTGTAGGTCGCGGATTCAAACCGAGCCAGGCGCATTACTTTGTGTAATGAATTTCATCACCACTGCTCTCAAAGCGGTAAAGGAAAACATCGTGAGGAAACCGGCATGTCCTAGAACCAAAAATGCGAAGACATGTGACATTCACCAACCCGCACTGGGCCCGCGTGCTGTTTTGCGGCCCATGCCCTCTCCTAGAGAGGAGGCCTGTGTCCCAGCAGTGGGAACGTTAAAAGGTCACCGCCAAATATATAAATAAAATAAGTTAGGTCTAATAATAGATTCCTTATTATATTTTTTGTTCTCTGTTAATAATATCAGTGATAGGGGAATCCCTTTTTATGGATGGGAAATAAACAAACGACTTCTCCCGCTCTGGGCGGAGCGGAAGGGAGTGTGAGACTCTTGCTGACTAAAACCTATCCGTGTTCCTCCTAATGCCCGCCGAGTTCCAGGGCCAAGGTGACTCCTTTTTTTTCTGGATGGGAAATCATCAAATAACTTCTCCCACTCTGGGCGAAGCGGAAGGGAGTGTCAGACTCTTGCTGACTAAAACCCATCCGTGATCCTTCTAGCGCCCTTTGCGTTCCAGGGCCGCGGTGACTCTTTCGAACAAAATCAAAATCAGTAGCAGAACAACAATTAAGTCCCGAATCTATTGGTTGACCAAAATAACACTCGAAAATCCTAAACATCATTGACACTATTGATACACACGAACTTCGCGGCCATTGGTCAAAAGTAAACATCGCCGCATATCTTGAAGCCACAGACACTTGCGATAAAGTACATGTTACCTAATTTGGTCAAGTCACTTCGTAATACCTCGTACAAGGTGATATTGCATTTGGTAAAGTTGTGTCTCTTTTTAATGACATAACACGCTCTGATGAGGCTTGTAAGGGGCTGGCGTTTTACCATATCTTGACCTGATGGAAAGCGTTGATATGATCGGCGATGGAGCAAACTCAAACAGGGAATTTGATTTCAATGCCTATGCCAGAGCAATGGTGGCCGAGTGGCAACGGCCACGACTTACGAATTGTAAGTCACGGGTTCAAACCAAGCCAGGCGCATTACTTTGTGTAATTGATATCATCACCACTGCCGGCATGTCCTAGAACCAATAATTCCCGCACTGGACTGGATTACGGCCCATTCCCTCTCCTAGAGAGGAGGCCTGTTGCTGGGAACAATAGAAGGCCGATTATTAGCTGTTTATTAGCTTATTAGGAGTTTATGAGCTGAATACAACTTTTGCTACAACGTATCCTCAGCGTTGTCAAGCCCCCCCCCCCCCCCCCCCGCAACAATCCTGGATCAGTTTGTCTTTTTCATTTAATGAATGAATTGCCTTTTTATTTTGAACTTAATAAAAATAGCCTCAAAAAGATGGTTTTAGAATTTTCTTAATTTTGTTGTCAACTTCGTTCCGAAACACAAACTTCATTAATATAACAAAATTGTTGTTGTCTGAATTAATACAACATTAATGACGCAAATATAACTTTGTAACCATTTATTATTTTTAAAAGGAGGCCGTGGAGATTCTTGCACGTAATTCTCCATAGAGATCTACACTTTGGAACGTGCAAAAGCTTCATCTCTTTGAGCGACCAACCTTGGCAATTTAAAAGTGCCTGTAAATGGTTTAATTGCATTAAATTATTATTATTGTCTCTTTATTTAGTTATACTTACATACTAATTTACATTTTTAAATATTCCTTAAAAAACACATCTATACTTATATTATAAATCTGAAGAGTTTGTTTGTTTGTTTGTTTGAACGCGCTAATCTCAGGAACTACTGGTCCGATTTGAAAAAATCTTTCAGTGTTAGATAGCCCATTTATCGAGGAAGTTCTCTCGACTGTCTTTCAGCTTCATCATAAGAGTTACTTCAGAAGTTCAGACCTTCATTAAAAAGCTTTAAGATAATTAATGAAAAAATTAATAAACGCACTACTCGCCGCTACCATTTCGAAGGCTCCCATCGACTTCTCTGAGAGGCCATCATAAGATCCTGGTTTCCTTATCGCGGTACTAACCTTGGGATATCACCTTTACAAAAAAAAGGATCATCAAAATCGGTTCATAAACGACGAAGTTATCCGCAAACACACATAAAATATATATATGTATACTCGTATATACGGTCGAATTGAGAAACCTCATTCTTTTTTTGAAGTTGGTCAAAAACCTACCCTTTGTTCCTCACACGACACGTCCAAGTGTCAAACCTGTGTAGATCGCCCGGAGGTCGCCTCCTTCTGCGGAGCAGTAATGCTAGCGAAGGAGGAGGCGGAACGCGTGCGGGAGAGGGAAACCTCACGCCCCAGCCGCCGCAACAGAAGAAGACGCCCCGGGCGTCGGGAAACGCAGGGCGACTCCTAGTGCCCTTTGCGTTCCAGGGCCTCGGTGACTCTTTCGAACAAATTCCGCAACCCTAGCAGGCCACCGTGTATCTTTGACGTACACAGGACGTAGGTGCAGCAACCATATAGATAGTGCGAGCTCACCACGTTACTCCAAGTTAAACAATTTGATTCATTGGGTAACTACCTCTAATATGGTAACCTGTTGAATCATAACGAGTCCGTGGGCAAGTGTGAGCCAGGTATTTTTATGAAATGACTAGATTCTGCCCGCGACTTCGTCCGCGTGGAATAGTTACTTTACCCCCGATTTTGAGACTCTCAGCCCGATCGGTTTAAAATTGACAAAGTTTCATACAAACTTTCATCCCCTATTTTATCCCCTTGGGGGTAGAATTAATCAAAATCCTCACTTAACGGATACCTACGTCATAACATCTACCTGCATGCCAAATTTCAGCCCGATCCGTTCAGTGGTTTGGGCTGTGCGTTGATAGATCACTATATCAGTCAGTTAGTTAGTCAAATTTTGAGTTATATATATTTAGAAATAGAAGATAAACTAGAGGATCTAGACAAACGACATATCTGTCGGCATTATGGTGGCGACGGCGAATTTTAAACCTTAAAAAAATGCATGGGATTGATAAACTTTCTATTATTAGCTTTAACTTATTTACGCAAATAAGGGGCCATCCAAAAATTACGTCACACGTTAACGGGGAGGGAGGGGATCGACGAAGTGTGACATTGTGTGACAAGGGGGAGGGGTCCTAAATTTCATGACGTCACATTTCAAAATCTATTTTAATCTAAGTGTTAAGTAAAACACTAACGAATACACGATTAAAACGAAAACGCGAATATATGTGACGTCACTCTAGGAGGATAAATATATGTGACGTCACTCTAGACTCCCATACTCACGAAGTTTAGACTTTACCGCAATCCACCAGCTTCGTAATCTATCCGCAACATAGACGCACCATTTTTCACCGTCTCTTATCTGTTCACACCTTAAGCTGTCCGCTTCGTAGTTGTTAAGTGAAGTTCTAATTACACAATACGATGATGGCATGGTCCACTTATGTATATTTTGTAACTTTTTTATCGTTTTGCGAGTATTGTTCAATGGGTGGGCCTTTATTGGGAAACCGGGTGACAGAAATTCCATGGAAATGAAAATTCACGTCGGCAAACGTAGTGTAGGACGTCCTCAGGCACGTTGGAGTGACGATTTGCGCAGGACGGCTGGCAGAAACTGGATGCGAGAAGCCGAAAATAGATCTAAATGGCGTGCAATTGGAGAGGCCTATGTCCAGCAGTGGACTGCAACAGGCTGTTGATGATGATGATAATAAAAATTCATGTAAGACTTTTTCAGATAGAATATTGTAAGCGACTATTTGCACTTTTTAAAGTAAAGGGTTTTCCTTTTCTAAAAGTAGGCCAACCGATCAGTAGGAGTAGTCCACGCTTGTCTAAAGCAAGCCAGGAGGTGTGTGTGTGAGAAGAAAAACGGGAGATCTTTACCCTTTTTTTCTGGATGCGAAATCATCAAATGACTTCTCCTGTAGCAGATTCTGAGTGTCAGACTTTACCTGACTAAAACCTACCCGTGTTTTTCCTAATACCCGCCGAGTTCCAGCCGTGCTATTCTGAAAAATTTATTTGCGAAATCACTTCTGAATCCGCAGTGAACGAATGTGAAACTAAAATTTCGTATTCTTAAATGGGGTGAATTCGACACTGGCGCCACCAAGTGATGATCGAAGTGAGAGGAACTAAAACGGGTGAGAATTTTGACGTTTGTCTATAGGATTTGTTATACAAATAAATTTGTTACACATATAAATTAAGTGAGTCGATGTAAATCATAACAAGACACAATTCAGCGTCACTACCCTACTACCATAGAGCAATGTCACTTGGGTTCTCGGAACTCACTTCCATAGAGTCTCACTTCACTTCACTTGGCCTTGATCTTGACATGTGAATACCGAAACTTGTACAAGCGAGATAAGAAGCGAAGTGAGTGTGACTTTCGAGATGATTTGCGAGATGGCTTTCGAAGTGATTTACCATTTACAGAATAGCACTACAGGGCGGCGAAGACTCTTTTGACTGAATTGCACAGCAAACCTGGACAGCTAGGAATTGGTAACACAGGACTCTGGATTCTGAAAAGGATTAATCAGCAAGACTTAGCTGACTAATCCTTTCACCACGATGGTAAACCCTAATAGCTATCCTCAAAGTCGATTATCGCTTGCCACTTTTAGCGGTATATTTTTCCTGTAGAAAATCCCAAATGATACCAAGATTATTTTACTGTTAACTCCGAATTAACGTATATTAAAATAGTAGCTTCTACTCGCTGCTTCACCCGCGTGAAAAGTATTTTCATGGGTTTTGTTTATGCAAGAACCTTAATCCTTAAGTTAACACTTTTTTTTCCTGGATGGGAAATCATCAAATGACTTCTCCCGCTCTGGGCGGAGCGGAAGGGAGTGTCAGACTCTTACTGACTAAAACCCACCCGTGATCCTTCTTGTGCTTAAAACATAACTATTTACGAGTAAAAGACCAGTCATGCGTGCATTTGTGGAGCTCGTGGCTAAATAATAACAGCCGCAAGGATCGATCTTCAAGGTTAAGCAACGCTTGCTGAGGTCAGTCTGTGGATGGGTGAAAATCTTAACATATCGAGATTCGTACGTGCCTCGGAAAGCACTTTAAGCCATTAGTCAAGGCTGTGATGTCTTTGGCAGTCGTTACGGATTTTCAGAAACCAGAAAATCTGACACCAGTCTTGTCAAGAAGTACCGTGTTGCCAAGTTAATGGGTTGTGGAGGTCTGATCGCCGCTTCACGTAAAATACTGGTATTCATCTGGAGCCAGTTTGACTTGGAACCGACCCCAATATAGTTGGGAAAAGGCTAGATAGGCAGATTGTGATACATTCCTATACGTTTATTAATAAGCTGTAATTTTGATATTACAAACAGACACTTTTATTTGTACAGACATTTTTCCTGTAGAAAATCCCAAACGATCTCAAGATGATTTTACAGTTGACCCCTAATGAACTTATAACGAAAGAAAACAAAAAAACTCCACGGGGACTTTCCTTGGTGCAGCAATGATGTTCCGATGATATGCGGAATATTTTCGAAAGAGTCACCGCGGCCCTGGAAGCGGCGGGCACTAGAAGGATCACGGGTGGGTTTTAGTCAGTAAGAGTCTGACACTCCCTTCCGCTCCGCCCAGAGTTATATCATAATCATCATGATCAGCGTTTTAAAGTTCCCACTGCTGGGACACAGGCCTCCTCTATAGGAGAGAGAATGGGCCATAATCCAGCACGCGGGCCCAGTGCGGGTTGGTGAATGTCACATGTTTTCGAATTTCTGGTTCTAGGACATGCCGGTTTCCTCACGATGTTTTCCTTCACCGTTTTGAGAGCAGTGGTGATGAAATGAACTACAAAGTAATGCGCCTGGCTGGGTTTGAACCCACGACCTACAATTCGTAAGTCGCGGCCGTTACCACTCGGCCACCACTGCTCCTCGCCAAGAGCGGGAGAAGTCATTTGATGATTTCCCATTGAAAAAAAAAAAACGATGATGACTAATATTTAAACAATTCACTCGAACAACGGATATACTTAAGTTAAAATTATGTATAATGACTATTTCCTCTACATAGTCATTATGAGTTTTTTCTGTAAATGGTCGAGGACGTATTATTATCAAATTAAACTATTTTTTTCTGAATCATTACATCATTTCAGATTTATTTTAACACTTATTTCTTATCATTAAATTTTTAGGGTTCAGAATGCCCGTATCAAAAAACGGAACCCAAATCGGTACACTGTCTGTCTATCTGTCACAGACAACTTCCTCCGAATCAAGTGGACTGACTCAGTTGTAATTTTGTACTCATAAATGACAAAACACGGATGATTTATGTAAATATTCCTTCGTGCATAGCCCGTTTTTTCCCGGTTCCATAGGAATTTCGGGAAATCATTTCTTTGTGCCCGACACTCCCCAAGGAAGCTAGCTATATTATTCCAAATTTTAAGTTTCTACCACCAGTAATTTTGGCTGTTCCTTGTCTGTCTATCCCTCAGTAACGGAAAAGTTTTATATATGTAGGTCATCGGATAATTGTAAAATGCGTAAGATTATAAAATATATTTTTTTATATACACTTACGCATCAGATATTGATAGTCAATAACGTCATTTCGGAAAATTGTTGATGTTGATGCGTATATACTCGTACATTCAGAACCCTTTGCGCACCTGTCCAACTCGCACTTGGCCGGTTTTGTTTACCTCACACAATCACTGCATCTTTAATTTCCCTGTCCAAGTAAAGTACAATACACACTTCTGTCCACCCCTTAGGAGTGCGGTCGTGATGTCACGTTACTTCCGTCAAAGGTATAGATCATTAGATGAGAAAGTCCGAGGTCACTGACCCGTGCGTAATACACAAGTAATTATATGTGCTGCGTTTGCGCAGGTTATAAGTACCTATACGCGGCATTGCATGTGTAAAAAGAGGATGGTTAACACAGATTGCTGAAGCAAATAATAGGGTATTTTCCTCAAAAAAATGTAACAAAACCGTCAGACAATTCTCCAATAAATATTGGACTCGAGCAGTGTGGTGGCCGAGTGGTAACGGCCCCGACTTACGAATTGTAGGTCGCGGGTGCAAACCCAGCCAGGCGCATTACTTTTTGTAATTCATTTCATCACCACTGCTCTCAAAACGGTGAAGGAAAACATCGTGAGGAAACCGGCATGTCCTAGAACCAAACATTCGAAGACATGTGACATTCACCAACCCGCACTGGGCCCGCGTGCTGGATTACGGCACATTCCCTCTTCTAGAGAGGAGGCCTGTGTCCCAGCAGTGGGAACGTTAAAAGGCTGATTAAGCGTTCCAGGGCCGCATATTAACGCAAAGACAATACAATCAAATGGCAGTTTCTCTACAAGACGGCGTTTAAAATAACAGATAGCCAGATGTCTTGGTTTAATATCGTTTAGTGATTTGCCTAGCCAATTGGCGGAACATAGGGAACAGGGAGCTTAGGCGTTAAACGTATTGACTGGATGTTATAAAGGCAAATCAAATGGCTAGGCAGCCAATTAAACGACTGATTAAGACAGCTGGCTGCGACATATATAAATAAAAGTTCTCGATCAAGCCACCATCAAAAATGAAATTACGTCTAACCTACTCTACCATTAAAAAAACGTTTAAATCGGTTTATCCGTTTACGAACTACGATGCTACGCACAGACACACAGATACACACGTTAAACTATAATATATAACACCACTCTTTCTGTCCAGGGGTTAAAAGGTACTGTGATCTCAGCCTAATTTGAAATGATTTTTAAGCTATTGCATAGCTTCTATCGCGGGCCTTGAGCGTGGCAACCGAATCCAGAAATTCCGTAACGAAAATAACCTAACACCGCTACGTCATTCGATTAGGCCCCGCCTTTTTAAAATGGTCGCTCGCCGTCACCGAGCCGACCCGAACGTCTGCGTTCGGAAACAATCGGTGGGACAAAGTTAAGTGAAACGTATGTGATTTACATTAGTACAGTAACCTAGGTGAACGAATCGAGACCATACAGAGTACTAAATATATAATTGCATAAGTTGATAAAAAATGCTATGCAATAGCTTTACCGCGGCAGTCCCCGAGTGCCACATTTTTTTTTTATTTTGATTTCGTTCACCTACTTACCCTTGAGGAAAACTGGCATAATATAAGTACTAGTTGATTTACCGACGGGAAGCTGCGTTCTGACTCACAACAACTTATTACACAAAGTTGAAGATCGTGCACACTTCACTATCAATCAAACTGACCATCAGAAGTCAGCGAGCTTTGTTCAACAGATGCGAGTCAAGTTGAGCGAGTTACTAGCGCCAGTGTACTTGACCGTGTGAGCGAGCGAGGTCGAGTCATATGTGACTTAGAACATGTGAGTTTTAAAAGCTCTGTGAAGTATTTTGCAATTATTTTACCTATTTTTTACGCGACCACCATAAACCACCACGCAGGCCCAGTGCGTGTTCGCGCCTCAAAGAGCCGTCAGCAAATTAGACGGGGCCCCATAGGGTCAGTGCCTGCTAGGGTTGCGGAATTTGTTCGAAAGAGTCACCGCGGCCCTGGAACGCAAAGGGCACAAGAAGGATCACGGGTGGGTTTTAGTCAGTAAGAGTCTGACACTCCCTTCCGCTCCGCCCAGAGCGGGAGAAGTCATTTGATGATTTCCCATCCAGAAAAAAAAAAAAAAAAAAAGGCCCAGTGCGTGTTGGTGAATGTCACATGTCTTCGAATTTTTGGTTCTAGGACATACCTCACGATGTTTTCCTTCACCGTTTCGAGAGCAGTGGTGATGGAATTAAATACACAAAGTAATGCGTCTGCTAGGTTAGAACCCGCAATCTTTTTTTTTCTGAATGGAAAATCATCAAATGACTTCTCCTGCTGTGGGCGGAGCGGAAGGGATTGTCAGACTCTTACTGACTGTGCACCCGTGATCCTTCTTGTGCCCTTTGCTTTCCAGGGCCGCGGTGACTCTTTCGAACAAATTCCGCAACCCTAGCAGGCACTGACCCTATGGGGCCCCGTCTTCTTTGCTGACGGCTCTTTGAGGCGCGCGTGGAACACGACGCGCCGTCGACTCGGGCCTAGTTGCTATCGGACGGCGAGCCATAGCTTGTAAGTCGGGGCCATTACCACTTGGCCACCACTGCTCTCCAAATGTGCTCTTAATCCACGTATCACCAACGAACCCGCCAAGTTTCCTGCCCAGCTCCATACAACTTTAACACTATAAAGTTATTACTTACTTAAACGCTACATAAGTTGGCAATGACTTGTTTAAGGTTTCGCTAAAACAAGGCGTGTTTATCTCAAGGCACATTTTAAGTACTTATTGAAATAAGGGCGTGCCACACTTAAGCGCAATAAGTTACAAGTACCTTGTTGCTTTTGAGGCGAAGATTTTTTTAATGTAAATGCAAAGTAGACTCTTGAGCTCTCTTGTTTACGTGCAAAAGTAAAAAAAATACGTATCCAATATTTTTGGAAACCTGGCGGACTAGATTTTTTAGTCATGTACCTTATTGTGCATGGCGACGCATTATCACACTGCATTAGAGCTTAAATCTATACTAATATATAAAGCTGAAGAGTTTGTTCGTTTTCTTGAACGCGGTAATCTCAGGAACTACTGGTCCGACTTGAAAAATTCTCTCAGTGTTAGATAGGCCATTTATCGAGGAAGGATGTAGGCTATATATCATCAAGCTAAGACCAATAGGAGCGGTTCACCAATGAAGAATGTTTCAAAATGGGAGGGTCAGTAACTATACGACGCGGACGAAGTCGCGGGCTAGTCTGCTATTACAATAGTGTCAGAATGGTCTATCATTGATATTATAATTGTTGATTTTGACAAGTTTGGTAACCTGCTAATATAAAAGCGTCGCTATGACTTTCCAATGATCAACCACTGACACTCAATTGAAAGAAATTGCATAGAATGGTAATCTCGTACATAATGACGAACAAATGACAGACGTATACGGTGATCTGCTAAAATTTTGACAGCTCCTTTGATCAGTGACCTACCATTAGAACGTCATTGTGCAATCATTGCTTTTAATAGCTCGGTTATCAAAAAGTATTACGAGACCATTGACCGACCAATGATCGACCATTATGAATTTAGCAGATAACGAACTTTTAGCAAAATGACAATGGGATCGTGTTGGAATGAAAAATTTATAGTTGGTCTGAATTGCCCCTTTAGATGATTCACATAAAAAAGTAACTAAAAAGTTTAGCTGTTCAGTCTGTTCCGCCCTTAAGCTCAAGAATGACGAATATTTCTTCGTGCTTATGTTTCATAGTACAAACATCAGATTATATTATTGTAACTTGTTTCAAAGCGTTTGTTTGCTTTGACTGTCGCCGGTTAAGATGCAGTTTCGAGATTAGATTACATTTGTTAGTCTCCTGGGGGTTATTTCCACTTTTTAACCGACTTCTAAAAAAGGAGGAGGTTCTCAATTCGGATGTTTGTATTTTTTTTTTTTTTTTATGTTTGTTCGCGCATAACTCCGTCGCTTGTCAACCGATTTGAAAAATTCTTTTTTTGTTGGAAAGGGTATACTTCCCAAATGGTCCCATGAAAATTTTATCGAAATCGACCAAGCGGTTTTCGAAAAATCTAAAAAAAATATCTACATTGTCTACATTGACGACCTCTTAGTTTACTCTGCAAAGGAGCAGTGCGTTTTTTTACACCAATGTGATTAGTTCGTTTAAGTGGGGGGAGGGGAGGGGATGTAGGTACCACTAAAAAGTGAAAAATAAAAAACTTTTTATAAAAAAATACAACCGACTTCTACACAAAAAATAAAAAAAGTGCAAAATAACTTTAATTTCGGAAGTCGGTGTTCAAAAAACGAAAAAGCAACCACCAACACCGAGTTCCGAAATTAAAGTTATTTTGCACTTTTTTTATTTTTTGTGTAGAAGTCGGTTGTATTTTTTTCATGATATAATGTAAGTTGTACCTAGTGTTAAAAAAAGTTATTTTGCCCCCACAAAACCATACAAGGAAGTTAAGATCAAGATCGCGTCTCCGATCGACGATCGTTTCATATTAGGAAAACGCATGGGAAAGAAAAGTATTTGTTATCATCAGTATACAGGGTTGTTTGAAAAACACCAATAACCTCTTAAGGAGTCATTGTACTCATCATTATGAACAACTTTTACTATGGGACCAAACATGAAATCGCGAAAAAAATAAAATCAGCTGTCCCCTACATTCTGATGAGATATACGAAACATAAATGTAAGCAACAGCTAATTATTTGTGTCATGATGTGATGATGTGTGTGCTTTTTGGGACATGCCGGTTGCCTCACGATGTTTTCCTTCACCGTTTTGAGAGCAGTGGTGATGAAATTAATTACACAAACTAATGCGCCTGGCTGGGTTTGAACCCGCGACCTACAGTTCGTAAGTCGGGGCCGTTACCACTCGGCCACCACTGCTCTCGTCGTTGTATATGTCACCAGAAAATTACAGACGTGTTGAATTATAATAAATTATTAGATTACAATTTTTCGATTTATTATGTAAAAAATCGTTTTGTATGGAATAAATCGCAGCCAAATTCGGTGACATGCATATGTATATGATGTTCTTCTACCCGAGCAAAGCCAAGGCAGGGAAACTAGCACTCTAAGAAAAATAACCACAGACAGCGTTCCGTATTCCGGTCTTGCCGACGAGGCCCATCGCGACGCCCCCGTCCAAACCCTCCAGACTTTTGCCTAACGAGCCAGCCCGCGCCGCTGAGCCATTAGCGTTAAACCCCCTAAATAATAATCAGACCCAGCCTGTCCCTTGCTGCCCTCCCCCAATGACCCCGTTAAGCCGAGGCCCGTATCCCACAGGGGATGCCCTTAGCGAGCGGTCATTTAGCTTGTAAAAGTAGTTTTTAGCCCAGGCTCCCGCCTTAAATTCCTGAGGCCAAAAAAAAAATCAAAGCCAAGGCGGGTTGCCAATGTTATGATAGAATTATCATTGAACGCGTAAAGGTAAATTGTTTACTACGAGAGCAGCGATTCAGTTCAAACATAACTTAAGCAAGAGAGTGGTAGTACGTGACGTCTTTATGAAAAAGGGAGGCAAGAAGAAATTGTAGCTACTTTACTTATCTTAATTATGTTAAGTTGGCAGTCAGGCATAAAAAAGCTCCGAAACTTCTGGACCGATTTTAGTCTATTTTTTCATCAGTGGAAAGCTACACCATAACCATTCCCGCGGGAACCGAAAATTCGCAGGTGAAACAGCTCGGCGCTGATATATGCCTATAAATTGTTCAATTTTCACTGACCGTCTAAATAGACCATTCGGCTTGCGACTCCAATTATGTCCTTTGTGCGTGGACACACACACAAACAATTTAGGAACAAAAATAAGGAGACTAATTTTGAAAAATTATCATTGATTCATAACATAGACTATCGCAATAAGTATAGCCTTATAACCATGTCCAGGGCCTCATGTATCTCTTAACCTAATTTCAACATTATTTGAGGTCGTGACAGCGTAACAAACAAACAGACAAAAAAAAATAGCATTCATAATATTAATTTGAATTATTTCAAATCACGTTTATATCACGAAGGAGAACAGTGTGAGGAAACCGGCGTGTTCTAGAACCAAAACTTCGAAGACATGTGACATTCACCAACCCGCACTGGGCCCGCGTGGTGAATTACGGCCCATTCCCTCTCCTAGAGAGGAGGCCTGAGTCCCAGCAGTGCGAACGTTAAAAGGCTGATTATGCTTTATTTATTATACATTAATATCTACAAAAAATAATAATTAAGAAACTATTCTATCTGTTTTGTAACATATGTAAGTATAAGAACGTTTTTATTAGTAAATACGAATCGTGTCTGATAAGAAGTCGATAGAGAATTTTAAAAGAAACACGTCCAAGATGATAATTTTTGTAATATATCAGGAAATTAATTATTATAACTAGCTGAGCAACGTCCTCCTTCCACTCCTTCCATTGTTTCCGATATTGTGCCACGTCCTGCCAATTTCCAAGGAAGACATCCAAGTCGTCCCGCCATCTCCTTCGTGGTCTACCGCGGCCCCGTCCCGTGATGTCGGGGCACCAATTTTGTGTTTTATGGGCCCAGCGCTCGACGGGCATAGCCTAGTCCCATTTAAGCTGGGCAGCCTTCTGACCGCTATTTTGGAGTGAAGTATCGTGTAAACTAACGCGATCAATTAAATTAACACCAAGTATACTGCGCTCGATAGCAAGTTGGCAAACCTTGAAGAAATGAATTAGACAAAGATATCTTGATCTAAAGCCATTGTAAAATGTGTGACATAAAACGTTGTGTTTTCTTTATTGTGAATTGGAACAGCTTTTTCGAAATATGCTAGTAGTTTTAGCAATAAGAGATATTTGTGAGTCAAAAATCAGAAAAGTCAGCAATTTCTGAATTAAGAATTGACTTTTTGCCAGCTTGCTTTGGCCAGAGGATAAGCATTGCCATTCAACGTGGCAGTGCCGCCAGTCTATTGGGCACATTACCACTTTACCAGCTGACAGCGTTGAGGACGAAGAATTTTTGATGCAATATTTTAATTTGTCGCAGGTTTAGTTTATTTTTATTAACAATGTTATTAAATATCAAAAGTACATATTTTAATTATTTGTTGTTCACCTACCACAGTGTAGTCTTTTAATCTTAAGGTTGACTGGTAGGGAATGCCTTGTTGCATAAGTCCGCCCATGTACTACTATTGTACATAAAGTTTAAATAATAAATAAAAGTCCGCGTGGCCGTGGTGACTGTTTCGAACAAATTCCGCAAGCATCCACTCCTGCCTACCATTTGTTTAGTGTGTTTAGTGTGTCATATGACTTATCATGACTGTCCATATCAACTATTGACCAACTAATGACTCTTCAAAGAAAAGTGTCACACTAACGGCCGAAACCAATAACCTATCTATCACATACTGGAGATAGAAAAACAAATGAAACAACAGAAAAATTGTATAGGTTTTCTGTTGTTTCATTTGTTTTTCTATCTCCAGTATGTGATAGATCGGTTATTGGGTTCGGCCGTTAAAAGGGCAGGAAACCATATCCGTTGGGTTTAGCTGAAAATGTGTTACTTTCACTACTTCTCCATATGTGGATATTCAAAGCTTACTATCTTATCTCTTTAGGGCAAAGTTTTTAGGTCATCATTTTGTTCAGCTCCTAAAGTTCTAATTTGAGCTACACCATAAATGCTTGCACTGTCTGGATAGATCCATTCAGATCTGTGAGGTACTTTCTCCGAAGGAACACCTTAGTCATTAACCTACATGGCTCTCGTATGATTTTACCATTGCATGGACTTTAAAGGAGACTTCGACCTCTAGAGTTTGACTTTTGGTTTTTCTTCTCGTGGTAGTCAGTCAGGAAAGGCCGGTGTTATCTGGATCAAATTGACGAAAAAGATTACAAATTACAAATATAAATATGGGTTTTTTGCTCATTATCATTTGTATGCCCCAAATAAGCAGATTTGAACGAGGCAATCGACACGAAAAACTCTTGTGGAACTCTCTGCCTGCGTCTGTCAAGATTCAAGATTCAAAGCATTTATTTCAATTAAACCCTTTACAGGCACTTTTGAATTGTCAAGTCGAAAGAGGTGAAACTATCTGCACGTTCCAAAGCGTAGATGTTTTCGAACGCATCCAACCTCATCCACCTGTGACCTAGATTAGAGTCAAGAGATTCTCTTGACTCTAGTCTAGGTCACAGGTGACAGAGACAAAGTCGACGATGGAATGAGCTTTAGTTTGTATTGAACAGGCTTCGAAACTACTGAACCGATTTTGAAAATTCTTTCACTGTTGGGAAACTACACAATTCGCAGGTGACATAGTTGACATATATTTTATCCCCATATTGCCACGGGAACGGGAACTATGCGGGAGAAACCGCGGGCCGCTGCTAGTCTACACTATTTTTTTATATTAGTATTTTTGTGTGTGTGTGTGTATGTTTGTAATGAATAAACTCAAACACTACTGTGCCGATTTAAAAAATTCTTTCTCCATTAGAATGCTAAATTCACCTTGAATAACATAGGTTATATTTTATCGCCATATTCCCACGGGAATGGGAATAACTCGGTTGAAACCGCGGGGCGCTGCTAGTCTTAGATATGATAAGAAATTAAAGTGTACCCACACCTTAGTTATCTGTTTCCGGTCAGTTTCACTGAAAATGACTAACTTTCACTATTTGGACATACTTGGGAGCGGTAAACCCTTTGACGATATTGGGACATTATCATGACTCAAGAAATTCTTCAGCAGCAGGTTCTAGGTTCCATTTTTCATTATTTTGTCTGTAGTAAAGGGTATTTTTTAATAAAAATATTATTTAAAATTATGCTATTAAACATTACCTTTAGCGTAAGTAGGATTTTTTATCTGCTTACAAATACAATAAATGTGAATGTTTGGATGGATGGATGTTTGTTACTCAATCACGCCAAAACGGCTGAACGGATGTGGATGAAACTTGGCACAGAGATAGATTATAATCTGGAATAAGACACACTATTTTCCCGGGAGTATGCTTCCTTGGGATAATTTCAGACATCCACGCGAACGAAGACGCTAACAGAAGTTATTTAATAAAATCTACACTTGCTTTTCCATTTTACTTTAGACTTTGGCAGAATAGTCGACATACATAACATACATAATCAGCCTTTTAACGTTCCCACTGCTGGGACACAGGCCTCCTCTCTAGAAGAGGGAATGGGCCGTAATCCACCACGCGGGCCCAGTGCGGGTTGGTGAGTGTCACATGTCTTCGAATTTTTGGTTCTATTTTAGGACATGCCGGTTTCCTCACGATGTTTTCCTTCACCGTTTTGAGAGCAGTGGTGATGAAATGAATTACACAAAGTAATGCGCCTGGCTGGGTTTGAACCCGCGACTTACAATTTGTAAGTCGGGGGCCGTTACCACTCGGCCACCACTGCTCTCAATCAGCTACAATTGCTATTAATAAAAACGTAGAATAGACTATAGATTAGGCTATTTTTCAAAACAGTCTGTAAAACTTGTAAAACAAAACCTCTTAAAACGTACATACCTATTTTGCGACCGGATACAGTAATACCAATAACTTTATCACACAAATACCGAAAAAAAAAACACTAACCGGAAAGTCATTCACAAAAAAAAAAACACAATCTAATCATAAAAGTTATTCACAAAAGCAACAAAATACTCAAAAGAAGAATCAGGCCGGAAAACGATTCAAAAATGGCGATAGCAAATAATGGAGCCTTAGCGCATAACACCATCCCTCGTCGATCTTATACGAGGCATCTGCGCGCGAGCAGCCAGTCAGTCTACGACAGCCGCGTTGGACAGACGTCTGATTTTTTTTGTTCGGCAAAAATATATTCTCGTGTCAAACTTTGTGTCGTGAAGTGAAAAGTGCATTTAAGTGATTGAATAAGTTCTGTGCAGTGAATGAAAGTCGATTTTTAAACTTAGTAAGTTGAAAATTTTCCGTGTTGATTGTGTTTTGTTATTTTTTTGTTTTTTATTTAGGTATCTATTCATTGGTCAATGATATCGGAGTCGATAAATTTTATTTTGGCGCTTTTTTTTTGGTGTTGATAAGTTGTCGTTATAAGAAATTGATAACTTTGGAGTTTTATGCAAAATAAACATTTCTTAGTTAGCAAGCATGTAGGAGTTAATATCAAATACTATGATGTTCTGAAATATATACGTCTTCATCACCATTCTCCAGAAAAATATAGCTCCTGCCGAATGCTGATGAGTTCTTATTTACATTTATGTATGTAAGAGTTAAGAGCGCATATGCCAAACGGAATTTCATACAAATTTTCAAGTCAATATTTTCCGAAATGACTGAACCGATTTTAATGAAACTTCACACATATAAGCAGGATACATAGGTCTAAAAAATTAGTTAAAAACATTTTCGATAAATAGTGTTACAGTTAAATTAGACCCATTTTAAATTTTCGATACAAACATAAATTTCCTGTTATCTTTTTTTAAATAAGACATTTCGAAAATGTGTTTAACTAACTTTATAGACCTATGTTTCCTGCTTATTTGTGTAAAGTTTTATTCAAATCGGTACGGTCATTTTGCAAAATAGTGACTTGAAAATTTGCATAAAATGCCATACGGCGTACACGCTCTTAAAACAAAAAACACTACACTGTTTCGCTTTTTTCACGCACAATTTCTAAGAAAAGTATAAATCCAATTAGCAAAAAACTACAAGGCTGATTCTCGTACATAAAAACCGTTCAAATTTAACACTTAACAGCGTGTACGCCGTATGACATTTCATACAAATTTTCAAGTCACCATTTTACAAAATGACTGAACCGATTTTAATAAAACTTCATACATATAAGCAGGATACATAGGTCTAAAAATTTAGCTAAAACAATTTCGAAATGTCTTATTTAAAAAAGATAACTGGAATTTATGTTTGTACATAAATTTAAAATGGGTTTAATATAACTGTAACACTATTTATCGAAAATGTTTTCAACTAACTTTTTAGACCTACATATGTATCCTGCTTATGTGTGTAAAGTTTCTTTAAATCGGTTTAGTCATTTCGATAAATAAGGACTTGAAAATTTGTATGAAATGCCGTCGGCGTATACGCTATTATATCATCAAAACAATTAGATCAAGAACTAATCAAAATGTAGGGAAATTAATTGGTGGCATTATTGACAATTTACGACGGCAAAGCGAATTCTAAGGCTCCACAAAAATACGAGAATTGCCCCCTCTGCACCCGACAATCTGATCACCGATATCTGAGATAAGTATTAGGAGATAAGAAAACGTCAAATCCTACTTTAAGTCAATTTTTGACAGGCTTTCAGGCGAAGCCAAATAATGGTAATGATAATAGTATAAAATAAAGTCGCTTACCGCTGTCTGTCTGCCCCTATGCATGCTTAGATCTTTAAAACTACGCAACGGATTTTGATGCAGTTTTTTTTTTATATACATAGAATGATTGAAGTGGAAGGTTTATATGTATAATACATCTATCTAAATATATATAACTCAAAAGTGACTGACTGACATAGTGATCTACCAACGCACAGCTCAAACCACTGGACGGATCGGGCTGAAATTTGGCATGCAGGTAGATGTTATGACGTAGGCATCCGCTATGAAAGGATATTGATTAATTCTACCCCCAAGGGGATAAAATAGGGGATAAAAGTTTGTATGAAACTTTGTCAATTTTAAACCGATCGGCCTGAGTGAGTTTCAAAATCGGGGGTAACTATTCCACGCGGACGAAGTCGCGGGCAGAAGCTAGTGCATAATATAGATAAACACTGATCATTTTAGAGTACTTATTCTAATGTGATATCGTAAGTAAAAACATTTTTTTCATAAAATGGTGAACGTTAGCCCTAGATTTAGTACAAACAATTTCCACCCCCGTTTTACCTTCTTAGTTTTCTTTCTTTCGACATATAATTTGAAAGACTAGCAGCGCCCCGCGGTTTTACCCACATTTTCCCGTTCCCGTGGCAATACGGGGATAAAATATAGCCTATGACACTCCACAATAACGTAGCTTTCTATTGGTGCAATAATTTTGAAAATCGGTTCAGTAGATCCAGAGATTACCCCTTACAAAGTCACAAACTCACAAACGTTACCTCTTTATAATATAAGTATGGGTAAGTAAACAAAGGCAACGGTTTAATATAATCCAGTGACCTTTTAACACATACATTTGGTTACGTTTTAGTCTTAGTTAAAAGTTTACATGGTGGACATCTCACACACACGCACAAAACGTTTTGGGAACACATTCATTGTGCGTACAGCTCATCATCATCATCCTGCCCCCTGCCCTTATCCCAACACTAGATGGCACAGTCTACTTCCTGCACGTTCCCCTAAACGGAGGGTGCAGGAAGTATAGGTGGCAGCACAGGTTAAATGTAAACGTAAAAGTTTCAAATTTGCAACACTAGATGGCACAGTCTACTTCGTGCACGTTCCCCTAAACGGAGGGTGCAGGAAGTATCGGTGGCAGCACACGTCAAATGTAAACGCAAATGTTTCAGATTTGCAACACTATATGGCATAGTCTACGCCGTGCACGTTCCCTATAAACTGAACGTATAAAACATACGATAAAACCCAGTGATGAAATAGATTCCAAAATATAATTGTGAAGGAACAGCGTATACATAAGTCTCGGGAGATATTTGTTTTTTCACCCAACACTTTTTAAATATTTAAATTCTTCCTCATTTGCCAAAGATTGCAATATTTAAGTTGCGCCCTTTTATTCTAAAGGCGAACCTTTAGAATAAAAGGGGCCCAACGAAATACGGTCTTCACTTTAAAATGGATGTAAGTATAGAAAGTTATAACAGAGGTGTACCATGGCCAGAATTAGGAGATATATTTCCCGGTAGTATCTGCATACGTTCGCGAGTGATGTTTTATTTACGTGCGCGAATCCACTGACAAAAACTACTAAGAAATAAAACATACCATTAGCATATTTACATAATAAATAAAAGACCAGAAACACAATGAAATCAGGTTCGACTTGTCAATCTTGATAACATTAATAAAAAGGCTACGAAACAATATTGATTATAACAAAAAATAAAATAAAAAAAGTTTGCAATCGTCGACAGGTTAGGGCAATATAAATTTGTATATAAAAACTATTATATATTGCATAGTAAAACTGCATGTAATAGCAAAAATACAATATTATAGTATACTAGCAGCGCTCCGCGGTTTCACCCGAGTAGTTCCCGTTCCCGTGGGAATACGGAGATAAAATATAGCCTATGTTACTCAGGGTGAATGTAGCTTTCTAATGGTGAAAGAATTTTAGAAATCGGTCCAGTAGTTTTTGAGTTTATTCGTTACATACAAAAATACAAATCTTTCCTCTTTATAATATTAGTATAGATTCCCTAGAGATTTCCGACATTAAATCGAAGAACCGTTGACAGCAGCTACTTGGGTAACATATCATTGGTTATGAGGATATTATGATGCACTATGTAGATTAGGATAATTATACAAACACAATAACACCAGTTTGTTTATAAATAAACCTATTGTTCCAGTCATCTACGACCTAATAACATGTTGCACTGTCACTCCGAAATCTTGATAATATGTTTACAAACTTTTTATGTCACATGGAGACAAAATATTGGCCAAACTGTCGAACATTTATGAAATTTAACTATTAATAATAAATGGCAAATTTGTATGCGAACGGATCTGGATAAATCTGGTAGGGGCTAGTATTGCATAAGTAAGGGCCTTGAGTCTGCTATTACAATAGTGTCAGAATGGTCTATCATTGATTTCATAATGGTTGATTTTGACAACTTTGGTAATCTACTAGTATAATTATGACATTCCAATGGTCAACCACTGACACTCCATTGCAAGAAATGGTATAAAATGGTAATCGCGTACATAATGACAGCTGAATGAGAGACATATGCGATAATCTGCTAAACTTTTGACAGTTCCTTTGATCAGTGATCTAGCATTAGAACGTCATTGTGCAGTCATTGCTTTTAATAAGTCGGTTATCAATATTACGAGATCATTGACCGACCAATGATCGACCATTATAAATTTATCAGATTACGAACTTTTAGCGAAATGACAATGGGATCGTGTTGGAATGACAAATTTATAAAAATAGCATACCCGCAGGCCCTGCTAATTGGGTGCGTTACTTGAAATGAGTTGCACTACAGCTGATTGGCCACTAAGTTTACGCCGAAGCTGTTTTTTCTTTATGGATGGGAAATCATCAAATGACTTCTCCCGCTCTGGGCGGAGCGGAAGGGAGTGTCAGACTCTTACTGACTAAAACCCACCCGTGTTTCTCCTAGTGCCCGCCGCGTTTCAGGGCCGCGGTGACTCTTTCGAACAAATTCCGCAACCCTAACAGGCACTGAACCTAGCGGGTCAAATTGTGTTGTTTCCGAGTTATAAATATACTCAATTTATTTATTCCGTCGACAGCGCATACCAAAACACTGCCATTGGCCCCGAATATAATAAGTACTTATCAGCGTACCCAAATACTGACCTCACGAAAGGCCAATCAATGCAACTCGATACTGCGCTTTGAATTCGTATTATTTCAATAACCCTTATCTACAAAAACAGCAGGTAAAAAATACCGATCTTTTTCCAAATCGATATCCGGGGCAAAAAGGTTCGAGGACACTTTATTAATTTTGAAATAAGAATTATTTTCGACAACTGGCCCATGTTGAAGTGTATTTCGCAGTAGTGCGGAAAAAAGCGTCTATGCTAGCCACTCACTACACATATTCAATAGGGAAGATGCAATTACAGAATTCATGAATATTTTGTTATTAAGATGATAAAACAGCATAAAAGAAGGGCCACTGCAATGTTTTTACTGTAGTTAATATTGATTTTTAACAACTATTACGAATTAATATAACGTGAAACGGAACGTAAACAATCAGCGTCTAGTGACGTCACTGGTGTTATGACAACGAGAAGACGAACTTAAATTTTTATACATGACAGTTCATGATCTCTGGCAGACAGGAGTGACTTCATCGTCCGTTTTCGCGGGAAAAGAAAAACAGTCAGTTTTATAATCGCAATTTTGGCAATACATTAAAGCGTAGTCATTTTTTAACCGACTT
Source organism: Hecatera dysodea (assembly GCA_905332915.2). Classification (NCBI taxonomy): domain Eukaryota; kingdom Metazoa; phylum Arthropoda; class Insecta; order Lepidoptera; family Noctuidae; genus Hecatera; species Hecatera dysodea. Next base: position 3,935,632 of record HG995317.1, on the reverse strand, counting down.
CTAAAAAAGGAGGAGGTTCTCAATTCGGATGTTTGTATTTTTTTATTTTTTTTTATGTTTGTTCGCGCATAACTCCGTCGCTTGTCAACCGATTTGAAAAATTCTTTTTTTGTTGGAAAGGGTATACTTCCCAAATGGTCCCATGAAAATTTTATCGAAATCAACCAAGCGGTTTTCGAAAAATCTAAAAAAAATATGTACTTTGCCTACTTTGACGACCTCTTAGTGTAATCTGCAAAGGAGCTGTACGTTTTTTTTTACACCAATGTGATTGGTTTGTTTAGGTGGGGGGAGGGGAGGGGGTGTAGGTACCACTAAAAAGTGAAAAATAAAAAACTTTTTACAAAAAAATACAACCGACTTCTACACAAAAAATCAAAAAAGTGCAAAATAACTTTAATTTCGGAAGTCGGTGTTCAAAAAACGAAAAAGCAACCACAAACACCGAGTTCCGAAATTAAAGTTATTTTGCACTTTTTTGATTTTTTGTGTAGAAGTCGGTTGTATTTTTTTGTAAAAAGTTTTTTTAATTTTTGTATGGTCTATTTTACACGGAATTCTTTTAAATGAAAGCAAGATGAACATATTGCATGTTCCCTATTTATCGCATTTAGAATATCAGGGTGGTCGCTTGTCAGGACCTTATGACATTACAGACCGCTGGGTCCAAAAACAGGTTCATCTGAAGAGGTCTTACATAAAAAAAAGAATTAAAAAAAAAAGAGATAGAGTTCCTAAATTAAAATAGTTTCAATTTCGGAACTCGGTACGGTATAAATTAGTGTAAACAATAAACGAACATGCGATTTCAGCAATCCCAAAAGATTTGCTATCATTTATTGAAGAGTTCCATTTCCTACTTCTGTTCCTCATCAGATCTTCACCAAACTAGAAAGGGACCACGTTGAAATACTAAGATGTTCTTCCAAAGCATCGTATATATATATATATTTTTTTTTTTATTTTACATCGGCAAGAATGAATGAGAACATCATCAATGTAGTCGAAGCCACGCATTATTAGGGATGACTCAAATACTAGTCGTCAGATCTTAATCAAATTTAAATGAGACCATACGACTAGCACCAGCTTTCGAATACAAAAAGAATCATCAAAATCTTTGTCGGTCAGTCGGGGGACGGCCCCGACTGCAATGAAAAGATTATTATCTATCTTGTTTTGAATTTTTTAGTTCACTTTTTAACGTGGCAAACGAGTTTTTTTTTAATATTTGTTTTTATCGTGTCATTTTCACGAATAAACTCTTATACTTTCTTTCCTATTTTGTTCGGAAATCCGTATGTTTTCCCGAACGGTTTGTCTATACTAATATTATAAAGAGGAAAGATTTGTATTTTTGTAAAAATTCTTTCACCATTAGAAAGCTACCTCCGCCCTGAGTAACTTAGGCTATATTTTATCCCCATATTCCCAACGGGAACTACGCGGGTAAAACCGCGGGGCACTGCTAGTGAACAATAAAATCTGACTAAATAAAACTAATAAAACCTGACTGTTGTAAACCAATAACTATTTCTTAGCACTGCAAGTGTTATAACGTTAGGAAAAACTGTTTTATGTGTAACGATACGAGTTTGAATTACTTGTATGCCATAATAGTTTTTTTAAACTGGCAATTATTATGACAATTAGTTTTCGTGACAACGGTAGCATAGCATAATCAGCCTTTTGATGTTCCCACTGCTGGGACACAGGCCTCCTCTCTAGGAGAGGGAATGGTCCGTAATCCAGCACGCGGGCCCAGTGCGGGTTGGTGAATGTCACATATCTTCGAATTTTTGGTTCTATGACATGCCGGCTTCCTCACGATGTTTTCCTTCACCGTTTTGAGAGCAGTGGTGATGAAATTAATTACACAAAGTAATGCGCCTGGCTGGGTTTGAACCCGCGACCTAAAATTCGTAAGTCGGGGCCGTTACCACTCGGCCACCACTGCTCTATAGAAACTAATATCCTTTCCTAGACATTTATAGACTTCAATAAAAAAATAATTGCTCACGTACTCTTTGCGACATTGACATGATTTTTCCTTACACATTATCTTGCATCATTTGTTAAATATTTTAGTTTAAATTACAATTGAAATGATTTGTTTTTGTGTTTAAATTATTTTCGTTGTTTAATTTTCGTGTCGCCAAGTCGCCATATTGGTTTTGATAAGATTGAAAGTTATTTAGTTATAAGTTATAAGGTCTGTAATTTGTTATTAAGGCACTGTGTTGATAGTCCCAGAACAGTTGTTGCGCTCGTAACAAGCTATAAAACACGTAGTGTTTTTGTTTTATATAAATACTAGCGGACCCGACAGGCATTGTCCTGTCTTAACTATGATATTGACATATAACTGACCATGTGAAAAACATTATAATCATACATATTATAAAAATACATGTGAAAACATTATAATTCTTAAAGTTACAATACTGCTGTATCATACTATATCATATACTGCTGTAGCTGTATCCAGCGGTTTCACCTGCCTGCGCCATTTATTTATTCTGCCCTAGTGTTCTTTCTTTCGTCTCCTAAGGATCATAGCTTGATGTTAACTAATAAAATTATGGTTCTAGTATCCTGGTACTTTGTGAGTCTTCACTCACAATTCCAGCCCCGGAAACGCATCGACATGCTAATGGTCTGCTGGTACACGTGAATCTTTACCTCTCAAGTGTCCAGCCTCTGAAATGCTTGTTTCTTTCTAGTCTTTCTTTAGCGCATGCAATTTTAGCCCCAGAAAATACTTGGTCATGTTTTAGGGCCTGTCTCGGCTTCGCTCATGTTTCCTTTTTTCAAAATTTTCTTTCATAAGAAGCTTCTTCTAACAGTAACAAATACAGCAAAAAAAGAATTAGCGAAATCAGTCCAGCCGTTCATGGGTGATGCCGTGACCTAGGGAATTAGGGATTAATTTCAATTGCTGCACATGAACACACTAATTAACTGCATGATACACCATCGCATCCAAATCGGTCCAGCCGTTCTCGAGTTTTAGCGAGACTAACTAACAGCAATAAAATTGATTTTTATATATATAGATGTATGATAGTCTGTAAGGTATAAATGTTATAGATCTTAGTTACCCGCAATGAAAGATATATTATATTATTAAAACGAAATAGCCAATCATTATTATAAATTAATATAAATTTAGGAATTCAAATCTAACCCACGGTTTTACCCGCGTAGTTCCCGTTCCCGTAGGAATACGTGAATGAAATATAGTGACGTTACTCGCTGATAATGAAGCTTTCTATTGGTGAAAAAATGGTTAAAATCGGTTCCGCTGTTTCCGAGCTTATTCGGTACAAACAAACAAAAAAGTCTGTCCTCTTTATAATATTAGTAAGATAATTTATGGGTTTGTTTGTAGGAAGTAATATCTGGAACTACTGAACCGATTTTGAAAATGTTTTTATCAGTAGACAGCGATAGTATTCTTCAGTAATATAATCTGATTTGTTTCATGATTGAGAATCATATAATCTTTTTAAATTGCAATATTTGTCAGTAAGTCACCCGTGCGAAGCCGGGGCGGGTCGCTATTATGTAAATAATTATAAGTATATTTGAATATCAACAAAAGAATGTCGATTTTATATAAATATCCTGTCCTTCACAAGTATTTGTCCTTGTATTGGCAAATATTACAACAAGATGTTTATTTACACTTATTTATAGACGCTAAAAGCTCCGGCTTTGTTTTGAAAATAATGAAAACAAAAGAATCTTATTCCGGCTTGTGACTGTTCTTGTTCTAATAGAGGTTAGTTACCGTAGGCGCGGGTCTGCGGATGGCGAGCTATGGGTGGCCCGCCATCCGATAGCAACCAGACCCGAGTCGACGGCGCGTAGTATTCCACGCGCGCCACAAAGAGCCGTCAGCAACGAAGACGGGGCCCCATAGGGTCAGTGCCTGCTAGGGTTGGGGAATTTGTTCGAAAGAGTCACCGCGGCCCTGGAACGCGGCGGGCACAAGAATGATCACGGGTGGGTTTAAGTCAGTAAGAGTCTGACACTCCCTTCCGCTCCGCCCAGAGCGGATTTCCCATCCAAAAAACAAAGTAGATGTTAGTTAGATAGACAATTGCACCCACTAGTTTAGGCGCCCACCCAAAAACAGTTTGGAAAAAGCATGCTGATAATTAACTATTCCACAGCAATGACTTCTTCTCATACAATGAAGCAAAGGATCCTCCATTTAGAGAACTATACTATGGTCCTAAAGAATTGATTCATTATATAAACCCGGAGATTAGTTTCATCACCACTCCTCTCAAAACGTTGAAGGAAAACATCGTGAGGAAACCGGCATGTCCTAGAACCAAAAATTCGTAGACTTGTGACATTCACCAACCCGCACTGGGCCCGCGTTGTGGATTACGGCGCGTTCCCTCTCCTAGAGATGAGCCTGTGTCCCAGCAGTGGGAACGTTAAAAGACTGATTATAAACCGGGAGATTTAGTACGACGGGGCCCCATAGGGTCAGTGCCTGCTAGGGAGTTACCGCGATCCGACGAACGCGACGGGCGTTAGAAGGAGCACGAATGGGTTTTAGTCAGTAAGAGTCTGACACTCCCTTCCGCTCCGCCCAGAGCGGGAGAAAACATTTGCTGATTTCGCATCCTTAAAAAAAGAGCGGAAGCTAGTTCCAGAATCTTACTGACTAAAACCCACCCGTGTTCCTTCTAATGCCCTTTACGTTCCGGGTCCGCGGCAACTCTTTTGAACAAATTCCGCAACCCTAGCAGGCACTGACCTTATCCATGTTCCTCCGGTAACTGTTTGGAACAAATTCCGCAACGCTACCAGTTAGTGACCTATCTCATCAATCACCAACAGCCTGTTGCAGTCCACTGCTGGACATAGGCCTCTCCAATTGCACGCCACTTAAATGTATGTTCGGCTTCTCGCATCCAGTTTCTGCCAGCCGTCCTGCGCAAATCGTCACTCCACCGTGCCTGAGGACGTCCTACACTACGTTTACCGAGAGAGCGGTTTCCACTCTAGAACTCCTAGACATATCTACATCAGACGTATTTGAATTATCGTCACTCCTTTAAAAACCAATTTATATTACCAACGACTACTTAATATAATAATATTTTCAATGTCAATCTGTCGAACAGATCAATATGATACTTAATATTATAATTTATTAAAATCAAACTTAATTCCTTGATTAATTTTGTCATTTTTAAACAAGTTAAGACATCATTTTGATTTGATCGATCATATTTTTCTCAAAGACATGTTTTTCTTTTGTAACCATTTTAAGTACTTATTATAAATTACTATTGCAAAAAAAAAAATGCGACGTGATTTGTAAATTATATGGTAGGTTTGTTGCGCAGTATCATTTATTGGGAAACAATCTTTTAGTGATTTAACAAAAGACATCAGCCACTTTATATGGAGTTTGGGCTTGAACATGAACATAAAAATATTGCACTATTTTTTATTTAATTGAATGCCTAAGTAAAATATAGATAAGAAGTTTTGTATCAAATTAATTAATAATATCTTCAGTAATTTAAAATAAATTGTTTATTTGTAAAACTATTCATTTTTATGATAACTAGCTGACCTGAAAAGCGTCGTTTTGCCACATAAAATAAAATAAAAAAATTAGGGGCGGACCAACATCTATTTTTCATACCCCTAAATGTTAAGCATTTAGGGGTATGAAAAATAGATGTTGGCCGATTCTCACAATCAGACCTACTGAATATGCCTATAAAATTTTATAAAAATCGGTCAAGCCGTTTCGGAGGAGTATGGTAACTAACATTGTGACACGAGAATTTTATATCACTACATAGTATAAAACAAAGTCGCTATCCGCCGTCTGTCCCTATGTATGCTTAGATCTTTAAAACTACGCAACGTATTTTGATGCGGTTTTTGTAATAGATAGACTGATTCTTAAGGAAGGTTTATATGTATAATACATGCATATTATAGTAGAGGAAACATTAGTATCTACATTGCAACCGTGCGAAGCCGGGGCGGGTCGCTAGTATAAGATAAAACATGTTCTAAAAACGGAGCTGTTGGATATACATTTTTATATCTAGCCCGGCTTAAATACCATATTATAAACGGTGAATACGATGATGATGCTAATGATAAATACTCCAATGGCGAGAGCAAAGCTCGCCGCGGTCTCCCAGGAAAATATTTTAACGTTTTGAAGCTCTCGAATCGAAACATAAAATATCAATTCATGTCTAGCACGAAAATATCAATTTCATCAGCATTCATTGACGTTTTCCGTCAGCCACGTCGTGAAACTCTACTAGAGCCGATTTCGAGTTTACTGTTTGGAATATGGGGCCTCTGTTCCTTGTAAAAGTCACGATTTTAAAACGATAAAAACAACACGGGCATAAGGATATAAGCCCCGTATTTTCCCAGACATGGGCATTACGTCCAGAATTATATTACTGAATAGATTTACGATAGTACTGACAGCATTTGGTTCGCCGCAAACCACTTTAAGCATACTAATGATGTCCCAAGGACATACTTGCGTATGCTGGTAGTGGCTTTTCCGGGAATGAGCTACAGTTTTGATATAATAAAGTAGAATTTGTTTTTTTTTATTGTTTGGTTCCCAGCACTATGATCTAGATCGTGGCTATGTTATAATAGGCGCAAGGGTCGATTTTCTAAGTTAAACAGTGATTGCCGTGGTCGGTTTGTGGATAAGTAACATACCAAGATTCCTCCGTGCCTCGGAAAGCACATCAAGCCGTTGTTCCCGGCTGTCGTTTGGCAGTCGTTACGGATTGTCAGAAGCCAGAAAATCCTACACCAGTCTTGTCAAAAAGTATTATGTTACAAAGTTACTGGTTGTGAAAGTCTGGGCCCCAAGTCTGTTATTACAATAGTGTCCGAATGGTCTATCATTGATTTCTTAATGGTTGATTTTTACAAGTTTGGTAATCTACTAATATGAAAGCGTCACTATGAATTTGCAATGGTCAACCACTGACACTCCATTGAAAGAAATGGCAAAGAATAGTAATCTCGTACATAATGACAAATGAATGACAGACGTCTGCTAAACTTTTTAACAGTTCCTTTGATCAGTGACCTACCTTTAGAACGTCGTTGTGCAGTAATATCTTTTAATAGCTCGGTTATCAAAAAGTATTACGAGACCATTGACCGACCAATGATCGACCATTATGAATTTAGCAGATTACGAATTTTTAGCAAAATGACAATGGGATCGTGTTGGAATGACACATTTATAAAAATAGCAGACTTGGCCGCTCCAAATAAAATATTAGTATTTAGCTGAGTCCAGTTTGACTGGAAGCGGACCCTAATATAATTAGGAACAAGCTAGGCAGATAATGATGGTTCCCAGCTCCATGATAGCGGAATTGTTCGAAAAAGTCACCGCGGCCCTGGAACGCAAAGGGCATTTGAAGGAAAACTGGTGGGTTTTACTCAGTATAAGTGTGATTGCAGTCCCATTGTCTCTCCTGTGGACTGTGGTCTCTAATCAGTTGAGGTTGGCCGATTTCGGTCGGAAGTTTATTAGTATTTCACTGCTCATATAAGATCGTATCAGTACAATCTTCTCAAAATATAAAAGCGAAATACCACTCACTGCTTAATCAAGAAATCTAGATACTATAACAACTACAAACTTAAAATTTGGCAGGTAGGTTCCTTATAGGGTCTAGACATCCGCTAAGAACGAATTTTACGAAACTTCACCCCTAAGGGGGTAAAACAGGGGTGGAAATTGTACTACAATACTAGCAGATTTAGTACTGAAGTGTACTAAATCTGCACAGAAGAAGCGCTAGTAGTACTCGTTATTATATGCTTCGATCACTATTATTGATCGAAGATTATATGTAAGAAAAGTCCCCGCGCTACCAACCCGCACTGGGCCCGCGTGGTGGATTACAGCATTTACAGCCCATTCCCTCTCCTAGAGATAAGGCCTGAGTCCCGTTATGCTTATGCTTCGCCTGCTTATCTGTCTGTACGCGATATTGAAACAAAACTGCCGAAAGGATTTTCATAAATAGTCGGTTTTCGTGAATAGTATGAGTGATTCATGGGGATGGAGTCTATAATTCTTTATGGTTAGGTTAGGTTTTGTGTAAATTGGCTCAACCATGACGATTTTCGCTGAAGATGAATTTGAAGAGAGAGAGCCGGGCGGGTTGCTGGTGAAAACAAAAATAATGACTTTGTTTACCTCACATTCTGAGATAAGCATGAATTTCAAAGTAAATCTTTTGTTTTATATCGCCACTTATATCTCGAAACCGGATCGCACATGTAAATTAAATGAATAAACTTGTCTTTATTGTTCTGCGTTCGTTTGTGTGCGAGTTTCTCGGAAACTGCTGCGTTGTCTTGTTTTGGTAATAAAGCTTTTTTCTTTTATTTGAGTAAGTGACAGAAGAGATGACAATCGAGACTTCTAGGTTACGTAACATTTGTTTACGTCGATTCGTGGATGGGTGAAAGAGATTCATAACTAAGGCATTAAGTCCGCCTTTGTACAGTTTTCTACTAGTGCATAAAGTTTTAATAAATAAATAAACTCCTCCGTATCTCGAAAAGCATGTTAAATCCTGACTGAAGCATTTTTTTTTTTCAAGTTTGTAAGTGTGAGTACCATGGAGCCATTTAAATAATTAAGTGATAAGTTATAGTTAACTTTTTGTCTTGAGCTGAAATGGCAGTTGAGAGCGTGTCATGCTCGCTCAAATGTCTCGCTGATGGTGGCGCGTGTGTCGAATCATTCGGTTCCCTTCAAAATGGTTGAGCTGAATGGTGCCGATACACGCGTTGTGTTCGTGAACGGGCGCCATCAGTTGAGACTGGTCATCTCTTAATTGTTTTAATCTTAATATTTAGAATTGTCTTAGTTTCCTTTTTCATTGTATTGTCCTCACATAAAAGCAACAAGGATTATGTAACCAAGATTTTTTAAATTCAGAACATAATTTAAAAGAGTGCCCGTGGAGTTTCCTGCACGTTCTTCTCCATAGTGATCTATGCCATCGAACATGCAAATAGCTTCATGCTTTTGACTGACCGACCTTGACCATTCAAGAGTCTTCTTGAATCTTGTCAATTTTAGGTCTTTGCCAGTCGTTACAGCTGGTTAGAAGCCAAGAAAGATGACGCCAGTCTCGCCAAGTGGTATAGTGTTACCCAGTTACTGGGTTATTGAGGTCCAGGCGCGTGCAGTGGTTAGAGTTAGGGTAGGCCAGAGAAAATGTCCAAATAAATTTTAAAAAATAACCATATTATGCAAGGTTGATTTTTAATGAAATGAGTTTTTTTTAAATAGCCTATTTAAAAAAAAACACCACATTTCAACCCTGAATAATGTGGTGTGTTTTTTTTTGGACATTATTTTCTGGCCTACCCAACTCGAACCACTGCACGCCACTGTGTAGGTCATATAGGCAGGCTCTCCATATAAAATACTGGTATTCAGCTTCATCTGGTAAGATAGGTTACCGACCCGGAAATGAATGCAAAAGGAAGATTGAGTAAGATAGATTTTCCGCTTAGAGGCAGATGAGCTGTTATTTTGTTTTTCTGGATGGGAAATCACCAAATGACTTCTCCCGCTCTGGGCGGAGCGGAAGGGAGTGTCAGACTCTTACTGACTAAAATTCACCCGTGTACCTCCTAGTGCCATTTGCGTTCCAAGGCCGCGGTGACTCTGTCGAACAAATCGAAACAAAGGCAGATGATCTGAATAGATTTTCCCGTGGATCCTTGAACTTGAAACAGTGCTACATATGTACATAAAATTCATATTCCGCTCATGTAGGTACTTCTGTTACCTAATGACGTATATCAGGTCATAAATTTTAAACGTATCGCTTGTCTTGTGGTCGCAAAAACAATAAATTGACGTATTTCTGTCGCCTGCCGGTAGAATATTTAATAGATTTAAAAAAAGATAAATTTTTGATGAGGAATCAATTTACGTTAATTTAAATTAGTTAAGGCAGGTGTTTTCCAGCTGTCTGAGAGAAGAAACACCGAAGCAAACTCGAGAGGTCAGTTTCTATTAAATACATACGTAAAATGTAATGATCAAACCACGTAAATTAATATCTGAAGGCAAAGTCAAAAGTTAAAGCCAAAGTCAAAAGTCAAAGTCAAAATTCAAAACCAAAATTAAAAGCCAAAGTCAAAGTCAAAAGTCAAAGGTCAAAGTCAAAACTTTTATTTAAAATATGGACAAAAATCTGCTGACAGGGCAGAATGGACGAAAAAATCTGCTGACAGGGCTAATTGCTCCGACCACAAGTAACATGGGATAAGGGCAGGACGATGATGATAATGATGACGTTTGAAGTTTTGAGTGACCTTAACTAGCTTATCCAGACTATCCTGTGGTGGCCTCAAATGAATTTAAGGCCCCCAGTCAGAGCTAAATCTGAATGAGTGGGATAAGGGCCTCGGCTTAACGGCGTCATTTGGGGAGGGCAGCAAGGGCCAGGTTGGGTCAGATTATTATTTAGGGGGTTTAACGCTAATGGCTCAGCGGCGCGGGCTGGCTTTTTGGGGCAAAAGTCGAGGAGGGTTTTGACGGGGGCGTCGCGATGGGCCTCGTCGGCGAGGCCGGAATACGAAACACTTGTTTTTGTGTTTACGAAGGTTGCTAGTTTCCCTACAGTTTTCTTGTGTCTGAGTGTTTGAAGTAAATCGTGGACAAAGCTCATAAACAAAACACTATTTACACACGATTCATCTTCTGCATTGAAAATAAAGTGCTAAATTAAACACTCGTGACTCGAATACTTAGTGTAGCGTTTTAACGTATGTATTAGCAGGAAAATTAACGTTAGTATTATTATTTATGGCAACACTACTGTACCATCAATTATTGCAAGATTTATCGATTTAAATTTGCATATTTGTACGATCGTGTGGCTAAAAATAAATCAGAGCGTCACGTCGTCTACCATTGGTTGCGAAATTTGCTCAAAAGAGGCAAACCACCCATAATAACACTTATCAACATTTAACATTCAGAAACCCAAAGTAAAAGATTTATTTGCAGATAAATATGGTTACAAAATGATATTAGTAGTAGTAGCTTAACATATACAATCATAACACAAATTAATATCAAATTTATAGTACTCTTTCAAATTATAAAAACTACATTCACTAAACCAGTTATAAAATTTAGTTCTCAACAATCTTATAGTCAAAGTCAAAGTCAAAACGTTTATTTCAATTAGGCAATTAACGGCACTTTTGAACGTCTTCAATAAAATTTATCATAATTAAGTGACTCTAGCGTCCATTCGCAAAGGTAGATTCTTATGGAGAAGAACGGACAAGAAACTCCATAGTTACTCTTTTCAAATAAATGTTGTTATATTCGTTGACATTGTACTTGTTATTGTATTTTGTCAACATGAGAGAGTTGTATCATTACCAACTTTCAACTGACCATACAAAAACTTTTTCTCAGGATTTAAGATGAAGTTCGATAAAACGTTAAAAAATAAAACGGTTACATTCATGACATTATCTTGTAAATTTTACTGTCGGTAGGTACGGTCAGCATATTCAGGGATGTGCCCTAAAAGACGTTGCAAAAAAGTGTGTTGATCCGGAATGGGATTTCAAGAAGTAACGGGGCCATGCCATGCTGATTACTAGGCTTTTCTGTGAGATGTGTAAACCCTCGTCAGTGTGGGTCATTCTCAGGATTTATACCAAAAGACCGGGCGCCTTTTAAAAAACACAACCAGAGACCAAAAACAGAGAGGTACAAGTTACCATCGTAATTTATAGTAGGTAGTATTTAACCTACTTACTAATTAATCACTACATAGTATAAAACACAGTTGCTTTTTGCTGTGAGTCTGTCCCTATGTATGCTTAGATCTTTAAAACTGTCAAAAATATACCTTAACCTAAAAATAAACTAAAAACCTCCAAACTACAATATGGCATCAAAAAACTGTTCCGCATCGCTATCGACTGGAAGTGAACCCAAAAGACTGGCGGCATTGCCACGATATATGGCAATGCTTATCCTCTGACCCTTTAGGCTTAGTTATAATACTTTTATTATAAACTAGCTGCTGCCCGCGACTTCGTCCCCGTGGAATCCCCGATTTTAAAACATTCGTTATCGCTGCTCCGCTCCTATTGGCTTAAGCGTGATGATATATAGCCTAAAGCCTTCCTCGATAAATGGTCTATTCAACCCAAAATTTTTCAATTCGAACCAGTAGTTCCTGAGATTAGCGCGTTCAAACAAACAAACTCTTCAGCTTTATAATATTAGTATAGACTAGCAGCGCTCCGCGGTTTCACCAGCGTTGTTCCCGTTCCCGTGGCAATACGGGGATAAAATATTGCCATGACACTCCACAATAACGTAGCTTTCTATTGGTGAAATAATTTTGAAAATCGGTTTAATAGATCCAGAGATTACCCCTTACAACGTCACAAACTCGCAAACGTTACCTCTTTATAATATTAGTATAGATTATTTTATTATCCGACAGTACCTCACAATCATATACCACGAATGCCAATGGACAACAATAAAAATAAATAATAAAAACGAGTATTTTAACGCGAGTGAAAGTTTGCATTACTCAATAACCATAGGGCATGGTTATAAAACTCACTGCATTAACTTATTATGTAATGTTTTACTTTATCTTGAACTTTTATGTAGTTTTCAATCGAAAATACAAGCTGATGTCACATGATAAAACATATTTATTTTGTAAGTAGATTGTATATAACACTTTTACATATCAATCTTTTTTGGCCGTTATAAACTAGATGAGGCCGGTGTTTCCTAGCCGACTACCCTGAGAAGAAACACCGAAACAAACCCAGAGGTCAAGGTCTCTTTTGAAGTCCATACAATTGTACTGGTCAAATTATATGAGAACCATGTAGGTTAATGTCTGATGTGTTCTTTTGAGGAAAGTACCACACAGATTTGAGTAGACCTGTCCAGACAGTGCAAGCATTTGTCTCAAATAGTGTGGTATGCGTAAGTAACGCTTGAAAAATAAAAATAAAGCAGTACTTTTTTCGAGTGACTTATTCGACAGCATGAAGAGAACAGCTGATATTCGACATTTATAAATATAATTATAGTTGGCCATCACTTTTTTATTTATTTCGTATCGGTTCACTTAAATATCATGGAGTTCTTATAAGTTTTCCAGTTTCCTATAATATAAGAGGAACGGTAAATATACGGCAATTTTCTTTATAAAAAAAAAAAATGTTCCACTTTGATCAAAGCAAATTGGCATATTTAATTTTTTAGTGTTACCCTCCCCCCATCTAAACGTACCAATCACATTGGTGTAAACAATAAACAAACATGCGATTTCCGAAACCTGAAAGATTTGCTATACATTTATTGAAGAGTTCCGTTTCCTATCATCTCTGTTCATCAGATCTTCACCAAACTAAAAAGGGACCACGTTGAAATACCAAGATCCTCTTCTAAACGATCGTAAACAATTTATTTTTTTCATTTTACATCGACAAGAGGGAATGAGAACATTATCCAATGTAGACTAAGCCACGCATTATTAGGGATAACTCAAATATTAGTCGTCAGATCTCAATAATTTAAATGGGACCACACGAAAAAAAGTACAGTCGCATTGAGAACTTCCTCCTTTTTTGGAAGTCGGTTAAAAATCGCGCTGTATGTAAGAATGGCTGGTCTTAAAACCACTAGCACTCCCTAAAATATTTCCAATTAATTTAAAGGTAAACAGAAGATTATTTGCTAATAAACAAATAATGTCAGTAGGACGCTACATGGTCTGGACTGGTTATGTTGATTTCTAACGATGCAAGCAATTATAAAATACGCATACAAATTGTCGTTTAAATAGGTGTATTTCCATGAAGACTTGTTGAAGATAGTTAGGAAAAGATATATGTACTTTGCACACGAATACACATATGACACAGTACAATAACTTTTGACATCGATGTAGCTCGTGATTTTCTGTATGAACTTCCCTCCTATTTTTGGTCCTTCGAGCCGGATCATTCATGATTATGTCCTTCTTTAGAGGTTATAAAATTATGTATATGACACCTGTATTTCGCTTGGAGGGTTAGATCGACGTAATCAACGTCAATTTTTATAGATTTGATAAAACAAAAATACGTGTCCAATATTTTTCAATAATCTAACTGACGGACTAAATAGAATCGTATTTTCATTCCTCAGGAAACATCCCTATTATATCGCTAGACTTAACCAAATATCATTTCTATTTCATTCTCCCTAACAACGGATTTCACTTAAGAGCGTGTACGCCGTATGGCATTTCATACAAATTTTCAAGTTACTATTTTGCGAAATGACTGAACCGATTTTAATGAAACTTCACACATATAAGCAGGATATATAGGTCTAAAAAGTTAGTTAAAACATTTTCGAAATGTCTTATTTAAAAAAACATAACTGGAAATTTATGTTCGTATGGAAAATTTAAAATAGGTCTAATTTAACTGTAACACTATTTATCGAAAATATTTTCAACTAACTTTTTAAACCTATGTATCCTGTTTATATGTGTGAAGTTTCATTAAAATCGGTTCAATCAATTCGAAAAATTTTGACTTGAAAATTTGTATGAAATGCCGTTTGGCGTATACGCTCTTAACAGCTAAGGTACATAGTTCAAGTTTACTCACTGACAAAACGACTTAAGCAATAGGCAAAGATTACAGCAGCGGACAGTTGGTCAAAACAACCTACTTCCCGTAATGTAATAGATTACCAATGGTTGTAAACATTGCACAAACGTTTGTTGGTTGAGAGCACGTGATTGGTTGAGACAAGTCCGCTCAATTGGCCAGTCATTAGTATAGCTTCCAATGGGCGATAAAACCTTACTTATTTGTTCTCAAAGGGCCGAGTTTTAAACATTCAGAAAACTTCTAGCTGAATAATAAAAAAATAAATAAAACCGACTTCTAAACAAAAAAGAAACAAAAAGTACAAAATAACTTTAATTTCGGAACTCAGTGTCTTTGGTTGCTTTTCTTTTTTGAACACCGACTTCCGAATTTAAAGTTATTTTGTACTTTTGTTTTTTTTTTTTGTTAGAATCATCAAATTCGGTACCAGATCGGAACCAGTACAAAGTTTTGAAGTAAAACACAATTGAGAGCCTCCTGTTTTGGAAGTGGGATAAAAATGACAGTTTTTCGACAGCTTTTGTTCCCGTTGGTCTCGAGGCCGCAAGAGCGACTGCTGAGGGTTAGGATCATGTGTCAGATTCCCACGTCATGCAAAAAGTAAAATTGGATTGGCTGGCTGAACCGCGGAACTTCGTCTGCGATCCATAGGAGAGAAAGAGAAAAAGAAACAGTTTCTGCCATATTTTTCATTGATGTTCCATTACCAATTGGTCTACAGCCGTCCACGATAAATGGGCTATCGAACGCTAAAATAATTTTTCAAATCGAACCAGCATTTCCCGAGATTTGCACTTTTAACCAAACAAATTGTTTTGTCTGTGGTGTGACCAGAGGCCCGTGGTAGTCGTGCCAAGTCCTGACATTGTTTTTAGTATTAATTGAAACGTTATTTTCTGTTCGTTTTTAAGTCTGTCATCTATGGCGGAATAAACGAGTTTTCCTTCTTTCTTTCTTTCTCAAACGAAACTCTTCAGCTCTTAATATTGGAATAGATTTCTTTTTGACAGTCCGGAGTTTGGTGTTTGTCACCCCGTGCCTCGAGAAGGACGTTAAGCCGTTTGTCCAGAGCGCCAGCGGGCGTACCATGAGATGTTAAAACGTGAGTCTTCCGAGCAAGAAAGAGGGATAGAGTTATACACCCTATATAGCTCCATCCCTTTTTCTCGCTCGGAAGACTCACGTTTTAAGACGTCATGGTACGCCCACAGGTCTCTATCCGGTCGTGTCGGATTGCCGTCCTACCAGACTTTAAGAGTAATGGAAGAGGCAGTGCATCCGTGTTTGAGCACAGACTTCAGCTGATGGGCAGTCTCCGTCATGACTGACCACCATATTCGGCAGAACCACTACCTCTTATCGTACAGAGTTATGATTTACGTGTCGTTTCAGTTTCGTTGTCAATCAATTTTAATGATAACTACGACCCGATTCTCCATCTTGTTTTGGCTCCAGACGATGTAATTGCTTAAAGGTCAACAGTACACACACGAAATTTTGCTTACGTATTCAATTTCAACAGTTCGTTTTAAAACTATCCTTTTATTCTTTACTATTAATTTATCCATGACCAATCATCTTGTTCTACAGTACTTAAAAGGAAAAAAAAACATTATATACATCTATACTAATATTATAAAGCTGAAGAGTTTGTTTGTTTGAACGCACTAATCTCAGGAACTACTGGTTCCGTTTTGAAAAAATCTTTCAGTGTTAGATAGCCCATTTATCGAGGAAGGCTATAGGCTATATATCATCACGCTAATACCAATAGGAGCGGAGCAGTCATGAAAAATGTGACACAAACGAAGTTGTGCGGACAGCTAGTAACTATATAATTGTCTTTACTGTGGAGAATAAACGACTATAGTTTTTTGGCTAAAAATAATTGAGCAACGATTGTGCACAGTTGCTACGGAGTTTTTAAGATTAATTAAGAGAAGAAAGAAGATAAAAATCCTAATCATAATCAGCCTTTTAACGTTCCCACTGCTGGGACTCAGGCCTCCTCTCTAGGAGAGGGAATGGGCCGTAATCCAGCACGCGGGCCCAGTGCGGGTTGGTGAATGTCACATGTCTTCGAATTTTTGGTTCTAGGACATGCCGGTTTCCTCACGATGTTTTCCTTCAGCGTTTTGAGAGCAATCGTGATGAAGTTAATTACTCAAAGTAATGCGCCTGGCTGGGTTTGAACCCGCGACCTACAATTCGTAAGTCGGGGCCATTACCACTCGGCCACCACTGCTCCACTCGGCCACAACTGCTCCCAAAAATCTTTACTAACATTATAAACGCGGAAGTTTGTATGTATGGATGTTTGTTACTCTCTCACGCAAAAACTACTGAATGGATCTTGATGAAATTTGGCACAGAAGTAGATCATAGTGTAGAATAATATACAGGAAAAATGTTATACTAGGATTATGATCCGTTGGGATAATTTTCGACATTCGCGCGGGCGGAGTCGAAGACGGCAGCTAGTGATACAGAAATGATTACTACAATCAACCTATGAGATGCCATGGTATACTTATAATTTGATTATCAATACATACTATTCTGATTGCTAATTAATCATTTACGTTAGCATGGAAAACCGATGGTCCCGGTTGTCATTTCAAGATCTGTGACGGTCGAGACTGGTAGACGGAACCCAGAAGATGCGACAACAAGTCTAACGTCACGTTCCCACCTTTTTTAAATGCGGATTGGAAATCATCAAATGACTTCTCCCGCTCTGGGTGGAGCGGAAGGGAGTGTCAGACTCGTACTGACTAAAACCCATCCGTGATCCTCGTAATGCCCTTTGCGCTTTAGGGCCGCGGCAACAAAAAATAAACTCAGTTTAACCAAAGACTTTAGTTGAACGATATAATGATTGTATAGCATTAGCTATAAAAATAAAGGAAATTGTCTGAGAATAACTGCGTCCTATTGATAACACTATTAATTGTTCTTCTGCCTACTTTAACAACCTACTATCGAACACAATCGAACTTTTGCGTAATAAGGATAGTCGTTTGTTACATTGTCCCATTGCACGGCGCAGAGATAAGAAACTATGCTAGGGTTGCGGAATTTTGGCTCGCCGTCCGATAGCAACCAGGCCCGAGTCGACGACGCGTCGTGTTCCACGCGCGCCTCAATGAGCCGTCAGCAACGTAGACGGGGCCCCATAGGGTCAGTGCCTGCTAGGGTTGTCAGTAAGAGTCTAACACTCCCTTCCGCTCCGCCCAGAGCGGGAGAAGTCATTTGATGATTTCCCATAAAAAAAGGGTTGCGGAATTTGTTCGAAAGAGTCACCGTGGCCCTGGAACGCAAAGGGCACTAGGAGGAACTAATCAGAGGGGTGGGTTTCAGTCAGTACCAGCGACCCGCCCCGGCTTCGCACGATTGCAATGCTGATACTAAATATACTACAGAATGTCTTTATATACAACGTTTTTACGTTGATATCTCAACGAAAATGTTATCAACCAACTTTTTAGACCTATGTATCCTGCTTATATGTGTGAAGTTTCATTAAAATCGGTTCAGTGATTACGAAAACTAATGACTTGAAAATTTGTATGAAATGTCGTTTGGCGTATACGCTCTTAAACTTGCAACTGACAGGACAACCACAAAACGACAACACAGTCACATTTCTATGACATTGTAATGCTGACCTTACGTCTGTCACGCCAACAGTTATCGATAACAGTTACGTAAAAGTCGTTGTTAATACACCTGTTCGTGTGTATAATGGCTAGATTTTAAGCAAGAGCTTGATAGGGAACGTGCAGAAACTATACGTGACAGCACAGACGCGTCAATGTCAAGTATAGTTTACTTATAAGTTTCAAATCTGCAACGCTAGATGGCACAGTCTACGTCGTGCACGTTCCCCTAAACGGAGGGTGCAGGAAGTAAGAAGGAATTAAGAGAGCAGTGGTGGCCGAGTGGTGACGGCCCCGACTTACGAATTGTAAGTTGCGGGTTCAAACCTAGCCAGGCGGATTACTTTGGGTCAATAATTTTATCACCAGTGCCCTCAAAACGATGAAGGAAAACATCGTGGGGAAACCGCTAATGTCCTAGAACCAAAAATTCGAAGACATGTGACCAACCCGCACCGGGCCCGCGTGCTGGATTACGGCCCATTCCCTCTCCTAGTGAGGAGGCCTGTGTCTCAGCAGTGGGAACATTAAAAGGCTGATTATGTAGAAGTAGCTGTCGCGCGCTGTTTTAATTAAACTGGTACAGCTGTAATATCCCAGCTACCTACACAAGGCAAACAGCTCTAAAAGATTTGCAATACAAGAAACATCTGCTACAGATATATCTATTACATTGTAGACTAATTAGCTACAAATATCGACTAATAAACAAAAGTTCAAGGATCGATTTTTAATGAGACATAATTGTTATCTTAAATGTATTCCATCACTGACTTGTCAAAATATATAGCGACCGAATTAAAATTAGAAACGTGATGGATGAATTAATTTAAGGTGGTTTACACACTGCAATAACTGATTTATCAGTACCAGTATGTATTTTTATGTATACTAATATTATAAAGAGGAAAGATTTGTATTTTTGTATGTAACCCTTTCAGTTCGGACACGCTCGGCGCGTTCTGTACTTTTCTTCTCCTGTAATTTGTGTTTGTAACCGTTGTGCTGTGTCTGTCCTGAATAAAAGTTTTTCTATTCTATTCTTCTTCTTTCTACTTTGTTTTATACTATGTAGTGATAGTGATGAGGCCGGTTTTCCCAAGCTAACTCAAATACTCAATACTCAAAGCGTTTCTTTACAGGCACTTTTGAATTGTCAAGTCGAAAGAGGTGAAGCTATCTGCAATCAAACAAAATCCCTGAAACTTGAAGAATCGATACTGTAAACACAAGTTGCTTAGCTCACAAACAGGAAAAGAAACTAAAAAACGACTAACAATAAATAAATGTATACTGTTTACATTATAAAGAAAGAAAGAATGAAAAAAAAATCTAAACTGGTTCGATACACGTGGTTAATTAAGATCGGAGATAGTGGTAAAAAACGTATGGGCAGGTAATATCTTGAATTAGACGGTGTGGGTTCTGCTGTTAGAATTTTATCTATACTAATATTTTAAAGTACAAATCGGAAAGATTTGTATTTTTGTATGTAACGAATAAACTCAAAAACTACTGGACCGATTTCAAAAATTCTTTAACCATAGAAAGCTACATTCACCTTGAGTAACATAGGCTATATTTTATCCCCATATTCCCACGGGAACGGGAACTACGCGGGTAAAACCGCGGGGCGCTGCTAGTTTGGAATATAATGTTTGATACGAGGTGGCGCGGGTAAGGAATACTTGGAAGGACTTGGGGGGGGGGGGGGGGGGGGGCTATGTCCATCAGTGGGAGTTCCAAAGTGTAGAGTTCTTTGAGACAAGGAATTACATTTTTTAAATCAGCACAAAAATAAAGGGAACCCTTTATGTAGAAATATTCTTTTAGTACCTACATCTCAAGTACGTTTTTAAGTATGTTTTTTTTTAATTTGTTACATATAATGTGAACCTAAGTGAAACAAAGACGGACGCAGAATAAATATTAAGTCTTCGGAACGTAAATAAATAAACTTTAAGTCTGGGGTCATTTTTGAGGAAAACTAAATGATTTTTAAAATAAATTATTGACTTTTAAAATAAATTATTGAGAAGTTTCTTAAATTCGATTGAAAAATACCCTTAACCATTTGTCCGAAATATATACTATAGGACAATGTATGGCAAATAACTTTAAAAAAATCTATGACCGGTTTTCATGAGTATGGAGCAGTTTTAATCAATAGACGTGCGTTTAAAGATCAAGCGTTTTCTCCATACTAAACGGAACCCTAAATATTTGGGTCCCCAAAAAACAGGGTTCCACATACTGACATAATGAGTGGTGAGTCATCCGCCCCAGGATCAAAATTGTTACGTTAAAGGAGAGTATACACTGACCGAATGATTTTTACGTAATCTTAAAAAAACTTTTTACAAAAAAATACAACCGACTTCTACACAAAAAAAAAAAAACCAAAAAGTACAAAATACCTTTAATTTCGGAACTCAGTGTTATTGGTTGTTTTTTCTACTTTTTGTTTTTTTTTTTTTTTGTGTAGAAGTCGGCTGTATTTTTTTGTAAAAAGTTTTTTTATTTTATTTTGCACTTTTTGTCCGAACCTCTGTCCGAAATAAAAGCCAGTCCTTGGCCGGTCCGCGACACGTAGCAAAAAGCCGAACGCTCAACCACTGCGCCAACCGTGCCGGCTTTATTGAACACTTTACACACACAAATGTATAGGCGGTAGGTAGAGGCGGCCGTAAAGTCAAACTCAACACGAACTTGCTACTCTAACGGAGCATCAAACTGTCAATAAATCTTATCATAAGTTGAAGTTTTCGTGCTTAAAAGATGAGCAAGCAAATGCGTGAACGCGCTTGCTCAGCTAAAAGTCATCTTTCGAGCACGAAAACTTCAATTTATAACGTCAATTAGACATGCTTGTCGCGCCCGTTTCGAAAGTGTTACCACCACCACCACCCGATATAGTCTATTCCCCTTAAAGGGGCGTTAATATTTCTGTAGTACCTACTAAATCCCAGCGAACAATGTCGCGGGCGAAATGCACGGCATTATGTAACTTATTATCTTGCAGTACGTAAATGTAACCCCCCCGGTCAAATTAGTCGCGGGCAAAATGCACGGCAGTAAGTAACTTGATAAATGATTTTTATTTTGGTCGCTATACAAACTAGATGAGGCCGGTGTGTCCTAGCTGACTACCCTGAGAAGAAACACCGAAACAAACTCAGAGGTCAAGGTCTCTTTTGAAGTCCATAAAATCGTGTATAATAAAAATGTAGGTTGGTGTCTGAAATGGTCTTTTGAGAAAAGTGCCACACAGATTTGAGTGGACCTGTCCAAACAGTGCAAGCATTTGTCAGTTATCGTGTAGCTCAAACTTAAAACTTTAAGGAGCTTAACGATTTGACGAACAATACCAAAATTTGGGTAGGCCACATAGAGAACTCAAACCGCCAGACTAACAAAAAAAAATGAAATGAACCCCTGACATAGCGATCTACATGGTCCTCATATTCACAATACGTTATATGAGGACCATGCAGATCAGTTATTCACATATTATCGTACAGTACGTAAATGAAAAGGCCTTTGCCCTGTACTGGGACAGTAAAAGCCAAGTATTATTAAGTACCATTAAAACAAAGATTGCGTTGCCAAATCTTCACCATCGTCGAATTTACAGCCAATGTAACTAATCAAAATAATTGAGATACAAACCTGCGGAATTATTGGTAAAACGAAATGATACCCAAATCCTAAAGACCGGTTCACACGGTGTGAGTTAATTGAAAAGTATCTCATATCCGAATTAGTATGCCATCAAAACTTTTATTGTAAAAAGTTGTGAGATCTACATGTCTACTACCTTTCGCAATGACTAATTACAGGCGGAATGTCTTCTCAATAAGAAGTGCTCTTAGTATCAATGGGCTTCCTAGGGACCTTAATATCGACTTGTTTTGCACCAGTGTGGGGACCTTAAGACGGCTTTTGGCGCAATTATTTTTTAAGGACAGTTAATTTATCTTATGCTCTCTTAACTAGTTATATTAACTTGTATGTACTTTCTTTTGTATCGACTATTTTCGTCACCTATATGTGGAGGCTTGTTATTAGCTATTTGTTAATATTACAGTCTTTGTGTTATTGGCTGATTAGTCTGTAAGCCTTCTTTAAAATAAATAAATAAATAGTAATACAAAGTCAGTTAATGTCAGTCCGTACTTAAAGGACCTTCCGTCTTAAGTTATTACGTAATTAGCTAACCTAACAACAACTCATACTGACTATATATCAATATTGAAAATCTTTTATGTTATAAATAAATAGATTGACTTGGCTATCGCATGAAAACACAATGTAGGTATCTCACAAGTAATACCATATTTAATAATAAACCAAATTAGATTGTTCAGTGCGATTGCCGAGTCAATCTAATTCAGAATTCTAATTTAATCCACAATGAAGTATAGGGGGTCAAAAATGTCCAGGGCCTCAAGCCTGCTATTACAATAGTGTCAGAATGGTCTATCATTGATTTCATAATGGTTGATTTTTTAAAGTTTCGTAATCTACTAATATAAAAGCGTCACTATGACTTTTCAATGATCAACCACTGACACTCCATTGAAAGAAATGGCATAGAATGGTAATCTCGTACATAATGACAAATGAATGACAGACGTATGCGGTAATCTGCTAACATTTTGACAGTTCCTTTGATCAGTAACCTACCATTAGAACGTCGTTTTGCAGTAATTTCTTTTAATAGCTCGGTTATCAAAAAGTATTACGAGACCATTGACCGACCAATGATCGACCATTATGAATTTAGCAGATTACGAACTTTTAACAAAATGACAATGGGATCGTTTTGGAATGACAAATTTATTAAAATAGCAGACTTGGGGCCCTGAACTGATGTTTCGAGAAAAGGATGTACGGCCGAGCCGCTTTTTTGTTCGACATAGCCAGCATATTGAAAGTCCAAGCGTCAACTCGCACCGTGTAAACTAACCTTTAACTAAACTGTGTTATAACTAATAATGTAGTAAGAAATGGCTTTGGGAGATGTAACAGCTAATTTTCATGATGAAGAAAGGGACCGTAATAATGATGTCATCGACCTTAAGGATCAAATTGAGGAAATGGTTCATGAATCATGTGAAGCCTTTGATGAGTCAGAGATCACACGTATTAAAATTGAAAGGGAAGGGAACTCCCTTTTTTTAGGACTGGCAATCGTCAAATTAGTTCTACCGCTGGCAGAGCGGGAGGGCGTGTCAGACTCTTACTGACTAAAACCCACCCGTGATCCTTCTCGTGCCCTTTGCGTTTCAGGGCCGCGGTGACTCTTTCGAACAAATTCCGCAACCCTAGCAGACACTGACCCTATGGTGTCCCGTCTTCCTTGCTGACAGCTCTTTAAGGCGCGCGTGGAATACGACGCGCCGTCGACCCGGGCCTGGTTGCTATCGGACGGCGAGCCACTCATAGCTTGCCATCGCCAGGCCCGGGCCTCATGTGTCAGAGAGCTCACGTATTAAAATTGAAAGATCGATCGATATTCTAGTATTAGATTTCAAACTACATAAAGCGAATTACATTCAACTTCTAAAATTACGTCTTTGGTTATACCAAACTGCGCTACTAGTACATATAGTGACACAATTTGACTATTTAACTGAACCAAAGTCGTATGATTAGCGGTAACATTACTAGCAATTACATTGACATGGCCATAACAGAACTCATAATAACATGCCTCGGAGCTAGATCATTTGTTAGTAAGTATTAAGAGTGTATACACCGAACGACATTTCATACAAACTTTCAAGTAGTTATTTTCCGATATGACTAAACCGATTTTGATGAAACTTTACACACATAAGCAGGATACACAGATCTACAACGTTAGTTGAAAACATTTTCGATAAATAAGTGTTACAGTTAAATTAGACCCATTTTAAATTTTCCATACAAACATACATTTCCAGTTATCTTTTTTTAAATAAGACATTTCGAATATGTATTCAAGTAACTTTTTAAAATTGAAGCACGTAGTGACGTCACAAGAGTATTCAGGGCAATGTATCGTCTTTGTTTTTTGTTTACGTGAAAAAAGAAAAAAATACGTGTCCAATATTTTTTTGGAAATCTATCTGACGGACTAATTTTTTTTTTAATCAACTACTCTATAGTTATCACCTCTGCAAAGCCTTTGGTCCGTGGAGCATCTGCCTTTTCGTCCTCCACGACCCAGTAAACGGATGTACCCAACACAATGTACCTCAGCAAGACAACAGCCGACATAAGATTTATTATGCGATATTTATCTATTGACTATTACTGCTGTACTATTACGAATTAAATCCATCGTCATTTCGATCTGAAAGTGCAATGAAGCAGTAGCAGATACTAAGATCTCACATAAAATAATTCCATTACTAACCAGACAATTCCTTGTTCACAGACCAACCTCACCAAAGAATGCCATAAAAACAAAAGATGGCTGCATCAAAAACGATCCTTCTACTCATAATCACAAACTTCATAATCGCACAAACACAAGACCTAACATCAGAAGAAGTAGTTAAAGCAGTTAAAGAGAGCGAAGAGACAGTTGAAGAAACTACGGTACAAATAGAAGAAGAAGAATTCAGTACTACGACAGAGTTTAACGTTACTGATGAAGAAACAGATGGGAAAAATGCTGAACCGGATGACGAAGTGACAACCGAGGAAACCAATGTTGATATCACAGGAACAAGCTCAAACAGTGTCGTCGACGACACAGAGAAGAACATTCATTCTAATTTGAGCAATAATATCGATATTGTACCGAAGGTAAATTGAAACAACCGCGGTAGAGTGGTAAGGGTTAGATTCCTTTGCAGGTGATTCAGAGAGGTATTGAGAATTTTCTTGTCGAGTAGTAAAAACAAATGTGGCTGAAGAACATTCATTCTAATTTGAGCAATAATATCGATATTGTATCGAAGGTAAATTGAAACAACCGTGGTAGAGTGGTAAGGGTTAGATTCCTTTGCAGAGAGGTATTGAGAATTTTCTTGTCGAGTAGTGAAAACAAATGTAGATGAATGCATAAATATTTTGATATAATGCCTCCGCTTTTATTAGTCATGCATTAGTAGATAATGAGTTGTTTTAGTAGGCTAGTAGACTAGTGTTATCCTACTTTGCTTACGTACTGAATCCTTAGTCTTTGCCGGGTAATGAAATGTATATCACCGTATAGTTGCAAAATGCGTAAGATTATAAAATTATCTTGAGAGATTGTAAATTCCCGATAAGTTGTTAACTGAGCATTTGGAATACTTATTTACGCAGCAGAATTTGGTAGTCTATAATCTCTCGAAGTCATTCCGAGATATTTGTGAATCGACATAAACTGACGACATGTTGGCGAACAATCAGTGTACGGTTTTATGACTTTTGTGCAAATAACACGGATTTTCAGGCTTAGCCAAGTAGCGGAACATAGGGCACAGGGAACTTGGGGGTCCCCGACACGGATAGGTTAGGTTCGAATGCCTTTCAAGCTTATTTTTGTCCCTGCAGATAGAAATAGGAGCGGGGCTCTGTCGTCGTTTAGAATGTTGAAATTGTGATACTTGCTATTCTAAAATTTCATGGAATTACTTCGAGGACAGTCAAATTTTGATGCGTAAAAAAGTGCTCCAAATGTTCAGTCGAAAATTTATCGAGAGTTTACAATCTCTCAAGATATTTTATAATCTTACGTAGTTAGCCATTTTCCGTTGACACAAACATTATGAGTTGTTCAATTTGCATTGTGTTCAGATAATGGTGAATGGCTTTTAATAAAATCACGTCTGTGTTAAATATTACATTTCTAAATTCATCACAATGGTAAATTCTCAGCCTGAATTCGTTCGATGGAAAAGATTCAGGCAAATAGGTCTCTATTTGAAAGATATACGCATTCAACCATAATCTCTTCAAAGTTAGAGTGAACAGGCTTCTACTGGGTAAGCTCATTCCCTCGTAGACTTTGTCTCTGTCACCTGTGACCTAGACTAGAGTCAAGAACAAATTTAATCCATTTCACAATAAAAAGATATTTACATGATGCCTGTTCATGAATCAAGGAAGGTACACAACTCTGGCAGCGTGTATGGATGATGTTTTGATTTAATTCAGTAGTTTAATAATCGTAATGAACACAATTCCAGACTGAAACGGTGCAAATACAGGCCACAACGAGAGCAATGGAGGAGGAACCATCACCTAAGATGCAAGAGTCGGAAGAAGACGTAGAAGTAACTGGTCAAAGGAGTCCTAAGGCTGAGACAGGTGAGTTCATAGATGTTTCCAACGTTGTATCAAAAAAAATACATGTGGCACTCGGGGACTGCCGCGGTAAAGCTATTGCATAGCATTTTTTATCAACTTATGCAGTTATATATTTAGTACTCTGCGTCATTGTGATATGGTCTCGATTCGTTCACCTGGGTTACTGTACTAAATGTAAATCACATACGTTTCACTTAACTTTGTCCCACCGATTGATTCCGAACGCAGACGTTCGGGTCGGCTCGGTGACGGCGAGCGACCATTTTAAAAAGGCGGGGCCTAATCGAATGACGTAGCGGTGTTAAGTTATTTTCGTTACGGAATTTCTGGATTCGGTTGCCACGCTCAAGGCCCGCGATAGAAGCTATACAATAGCTTAAAAATTGGTGCCAGAAAGAGATAGTATTACCCGATTGACTGGTTTTCTAGAAGGAGGCAACACAAAGAATTAGCTTTTTTATTCTCATATAAACTCTGATTTTAATTTCGCAAATCTTACAGTGGTATTCATAAAAGCTATTATTAAACTTCAGTAAAATACTGATCCAAAAAGAAATTTACACTCAAAGGTTGTCGGTTTCAGCAATATGGCCGCCCATTGTGTCACCCTATGTAATGTTTTCTTCGTCTATGGGGAACGTGCACGGCGTAGACTATACCATCTAGTGTTGCAAGTTTGAAACTTATAAGTAAAATATACTTGACATTGACGCGTCTGTGCTGCCACCTATAGTTTCTGCACGTTCCCTATATTTTCTGTAACTTATATGGTGTACATAATAAAGAGTATTCCATTCTTTATTCAAAATTTTCTATAGAGAATTTGAATTTAGAATGTCGTAAAGTATTTTAGCGCGTTCCAGTGCCTCGGTGACTGCTTCAAACGAATTTCACGGCCCTGGCGAGGACCTGTCGGGTCCTATCCTTCCTTTTCAATGGAAGTTGTGGGTTTTTCTACCCCATTCCTAAATCTCTATACCTAAAAAGTTTTTTTTTATTAAAGATCTCTTTACTCGTATCTATGCTATTCTTTATAAAAAAAAACTTTTTACAAAAAATACAACCGACTTCTAAACAAAAAAAAACCAAAATACAAAATAAATTTAATTTCGGAACTCGGTGTTGTGGTGTTTTTGGTTGCTTTTTTGTTTTTGAACACACTGACTTCCGAAATTATTATTGAAATTAACAAAAAACCGCTTGTTCGATTTCGATAAAATTCATGGGTCCATTTGGGAAGTATACCCTTTCCAACAAAAAAAGAATTTTTCAAATCGGTTGGCAAGCGACGGAGTTATGCGCGAACAAACATAAAAAAAATACAAACACCCGAATTGAGAACCTCCTCCTTTTTTAGAAGTCGGTTAAAAAGCAGGAGTTAGATCTCGAGTATTGTAATAGTGCTTGGCAATTTTCTAACCAAAGCAAGTTAGTCACATGTAAATCACAATCGCATAGTCATGTTTTAGTTAATCTCGAGTGAACAATGTACTCGATACAACAAACTCTCTTAAACTTTCTACTAAGTTTTAAATTGCTAATCAAAAACAATGTACAGCAATACATAGATTATTCGTACAGAAGCAAGCAAAAACTGATTGGGATTTTGATTCCGATTATCAATCAAATCAATCAAAAGTCATTTATTCAAACTAGGCTGAGAGACAGCACTTTTTGAACGTCAAATTTTACATAGACACGTCCCCCAAAACGCCCACCCGTCACCACTTCCTAGTGTTTTAGCTGGGAAGAAGTGGCGCAACAAACTCCCCAGCAAAACATCTGTCTATTGCGTTTTAAGAACTTGAATTTATACAATAGTATGCAAGGAAAAAAATTAATTATCCAACATGGAAACCATAAATCAATTCTACATATACCATAATCAATAGACTGATAATATATAGAACTCGGTGGTTTTGGTTACTTTTCCATTTTTGAACACCGACTATAGCCTTCCTCGATAAATGGGCTATCTAACACTGACCGCATGAATTGAATAACTAAAACTCCCTTCATCTTTTACAGAATCAAAACCGCCGATAGACAAACGCAACTTCGACGCTAACCTGAAACCCCAGACTTCCCGCGCAGTGGTCAGGGGCTGGTTACAAGACTGCTGGGTGCGACCCCCAGCTGGTATCATGGTGCCGCTAAGAGCTGAGGCCTTGGCGAGGGCATTGGCAGTCTGGAGCGACCTGACGGTACCGAAGCTGAACAACACCCACGTGCTGGTTATGGGATACGATTCTAATGGTAAGATTGATTGAGTCAGGCGTTACTTTGCGGAAATCCATTTCAAATTTGAAAATGAAAATAATTTATCTAGTTTTAATTTCCGCGAATATTTGTGAGTTGCAGGTATGCACCTCCCTCCCGCCCACTATGCAAGATTACAAGGCAAATGCAAGGATTTTATGCACATGCAGGAAGGCAAAGCAAAACCCAACATCAATACTTATATGCTTTGCCTACCTGCATGTGCATAAAATCCTTGCATCTGCCTTGTAATCTTGCATGTGCATAATATAGCGGGCGGGAGGGACGTGCATACCTGCAACCCACAAATATTCGCGGAAATTAAAACTAGATATATTATTTTCATTTCCAAATTTCTAATGGTAAGTATTAGCTATAGGAGTTACCAACTAGATGTCTGACCAGCACAAAGATACTCCGGAACTTTATCATCATCTGCCTAGCCTTTTCCCAACTATATTGAGGTCGGCTCCCAGGCGAACCGGATTCAGCTGAATACCAGTTATTTTACGTGAAGCGGCTGCCTACCAGACCTCTACAACCCATTAACTGGAGAACATGGTACTTCTTGGCAAGACCGGTAACGGGGGTTCAAAAACAGCCAGGTACTTTGTGTAATAAATTTCATCACCACTGTTCTTAAAACGGTGAAGGAGAACATCATGAGGAAACCGGCATGTCCTAGATCCAAAAATTCACCAACCCGCACTGGGCCCGCGTGCTGGATTACGGCCCATTCCCTCTCCTAGAGAGGAGGCCTGTGTCCCAGCAGTCGGAACATTAAAAGGCTGATTAGGCTATGATTACGCAGTATAAAAATAGAAATCCACTTTAGAAGTCAAATCCGGGGTTTCCTGAACTCGTATATAAAAATATTAATCTTTTAATAACACTCCATCATTCTGATTCGATCCTTACGCATAGCTATATTTGACATCAATAATGTTTGTGAACATAACTGACACTTATGTGAAGGTTATCAAAACATTATTGTTTGTTGGGGATTTTCCTGGCTTGAGTTTTCTGTATTTTTAAACACTACTTGCCTGTACATAATTATGCAAAGGTCCCTGATTTATCACGAGACTTGAACCTTTTTTTTTTCTGGATCGGAAATCATCAAATGACTTCTCCCGCTTTGGGCGAACCGGAAGGGAGTGTCAGACTCTTACTGACTAAACCCATTCGTGTTACTAAATGCCCTCTTTTTTCACAAATCTACGGACTGAGCTTGGCCCGCGATGCTTAACCTCGAAAATCAAACCGTAAGAACTGGTTCACATTAGGTCGGACCGACAGTTTTACCGGGCCGACACACGTGTCGGATCCATATTGGCGTATGTATTTCAATAGCGCCGTTCACATATGGGCGACCCGACCAAAGTATCGGAGCCGACACTTTTACCGGACGTTCAGCCACGATTTCTGTCGGGTCGGCGTAATATTGGCGTACTGGCAAGTATAGCGCCGTTCACATTTATCGGCGCGAAGCGGCGGAGCCAATTCCACTCGCTCATTCCCCGCTCTAAGCTCTCGCGCCAGCAGTTTCGTCGACGTGTATGCAGAGAAAACACGTTTAAATATGGATGGCGAAATAAATAAGTACGAAATTGTCATCGTCCATCGTATACAAAAGACAACTTTTGTGACGATCCGGGCAGTAAAACGAGCGTACCGTCAGTGGTGTTCACATTAGGTCGAGTCGGCAGCGTCTAGTGTGAACAGCAACAACCGACAGTCGGTCGACAGTAAACTGTCGTTCCGACCTAGTGTGAACCAGCTGTAAGGCTGTTATTATTTTTCCACGAACATTTGTCGTTGTACATAAGACCTTTTTAGAGACAAAATAACCATAAAACTTGCACCTGACTTATTGACCCACTGACGTATGAAGTATCGAACCCGGAACTGTAAGTAACACTGACAGGACATTAATTGTCCTTCAAACGTAGAACAACAAAGGTTTTATCGTTTTTGCAGTATTTCTTTGTATTTTAATAATAGTTAGTGACATATATTATGTTTTATGGCGTTTGTGCAGTTTGTAAAAGTGAAGTGTACAGCTAGCTAACTTGTTGCGGAATTTATTTGAAAGAGTCACCGCGGCCCTGGAACGCGATGGGTTCTAGGAGGAACATGGTTGGGTTTTAGTCAGTAAGAGTCTGACACTCCCTTCTGCTCCACCCACAGCGAAAGAAGTCATTTAATGATTTCCTAACCACAAAAACTATTACTTCTCCCGCTCTGGGCGGAGCGGAAGAGAGAGTCACTCTTACTGACCAAAACCCACTCGTGTTCCTGACTCTTCCGAACAAATTCTTACACCCTAGCAGGCACTGACCCTATGGGGCCCCGTCTTCTTTGCTTACATATCTATGAGACTCGCGAGGAACACGACGCCTGGTTGTTATCGGACGGCGAGCCATCGCCATCAGCCAATAGCTCGCCATCTACAGGCCATATATGTAGCTGAAACCTGACTTTGTACTTTAACCCTATTCACGACGAGTTACGACTTTGACATCGAACCCGGAACTATGCGTAAAAGTGACAGGACATGCATTGTCCTTTACACGTAGATCTAAAGAGGTTTTAACGTTTTTTCAGTATTTCTTAGTGATTTAATAGGGATGCAACTTGAATAACATTATTTTATGCTATTTACGCGTTTAAAAAGTTTGGGTAACTTTTATTAAACAACCAATTCGTTGGTAAAGAATTGGATGTTTAATAAAATTTACTAAGTTTAATATAGTTGCGGTATTTGACATTTTGGTTCATAATTTCTTGCCTGCAATTTCGATACCGTGTGCATTCAACTTATTTTTTTTTTTTTTGTATAAATGATCTCCTTAATCGAATGCATGGAGGTTTTGAGTTGAAACTTGAGCATTATTAAGAAAATAGTAATTTCCATACTTTACATATTTGTTTTTAGAACATTCAAACTACATACATTTTTGTAATCAAATACTATAATCTATGTTACTAACCTGTTTATACTAGTAGGAACAGCCAGAGGAAAAATCAACTAAACTTACCTGTAACAAAAATAATAAGTAAATTAAATACTAGAACAGTAATAAATTTACATAAATACATTATAAATTAAATTTATGCATGCACAAAACGTCAGTTTAATTTTTATGATAAAAAAATTAATCCATTGTAAGTTGAAAAAAAGAACCTCTTTAAAAAAAGAATATGGCTAACGTCATGCAAAATTAACATTACATTTTTTAAAGTCTTGGCATAATAATTTGTTTTTTTTTTTAAACAAAAAATGTACAAGTGTCTTAAAAATCACACAGTTTTACTAAAAACTCTATTTTTTCTGTTTGAAAAATCACCAAACTTCTCCCGCTCTGGGCGGAGCGGAAGGGAGTGTCAGACTCTTACTGACTAAAACCCACCCGTGTTCCTCCTAGTGCCCGCCGCGTTCCAGGAACGCGGTGACTCTTTCGAACAAATTCCGCAAACCGGGCAAGTAGTTACTTATCAACACCATACGCGTATTTAAAAAGATCGTCACTGCCCTGAAACTCCTTTTTTGGGCAGTTTGTAAAAATAACAATATTTTCTCTTTATAAATTGACTACCTACATATTAATAATAAAAAAAAAACGCAATTTCGTTTTTTTTTTCTATGAGACCAATCGGAAAGTATCCTTTCACATAAAAAAAAATTCAAATCTATACTAATGTACAAAATTGAAGAGTTTCTTTGTTCCATCACGCTAACAACCAATAGGAGTGGAGCAGTCATGAAAAAATTAACACAAACGAAGTTGCAAGGGCAAAAAAACAACTACATTGAGAACCTCAGTTTATAAACTGTTTGAACAACTTTATTTTTAAAGAACGTACCTACCTACCTATAGATCATAAACAAAATGTTTTCAACGTCACGATGGAATACTTATGTATTTTCTGCATTTAATATGGTATTTAACATTACAAACGATTGGTCTCGGTAAATTGTCATTTAAATAAAACAGAGACGTATTTTTACAGATAATGTTTACGTTATCGTGGCTGTCATATTGGTTAGGGTGTTTTTACACTTGGCAAAAAGGCTAGTACCTATTAGAAATAAGCTCTGCTCAGAGTGACCGCGGCCCTGGAACGCGGCGGGCACTAGGAGGAACACGGGTGGGTTTTAGTCAGTAAGAGTCTGACACTCCCTTCCGCTCCGCCCACAGCGGATGTCATTTGTTAATTTCTCATCAAGACAAGGAATATGATAGGGCAATGATCACTTCACCTTGAACGGAAAGCTATGAAATATTCGAAGATTCAAATTCAAATAGATATTAGTTCTGGGTTTCTCGAAACCTAGAGTACAGACTAAACGTAGCGGTTATTAGGTATAAGCTTTATTTATTGTAGCAATAAAGAAGATATCAAAAAAAGAGTTGTGATTTTAAAACGTACTGTAAACAAAAAGAACATTTATAGCAGGTGACGTCACTCGCAAGTAGCAGTATCGCTTACAAACTTGTCTACATCGGTATATTTTTTTTTTTCGTCAATGTGACAGCACCCTAAGACACTAACAGAATGTCTTTATTAACAAAAGAAGTCATTATTTACAAAAAAAAAATAAGGAGGCTTCAAGAATTTTATTCTGGCTTATATTTAAGAGCGTGTACGCCGTATGGCATTTCATACAAATTTATTTTTATGAAATAATTTTGCGAAATGACTGAACCGATTTTAATGAAACGTCACACATAATATATAAGCAGGATACATTGGTCTAAAAATTTAGTTAAAAATATTTTCGAAATATCTTATTTAAGAAAAGATAACTGGAAATTTATGTTTGTATGGAAATGCCTTACAGCGTATACGCTCTTAAGGTGTAACAAGAATATGTAACAAATACCGTTGTTAATTTAATTATGCTTTTTGACGACCTTGAAGTATTTATTGTTACAAAAATGTGGCCAGTTCGTTAGATCTTTACAGTCGTAGAAAATATATTAGTTAGAATTTCTTAACACTTTTGATGTCCAGAAATCAGCATATATCCATATGCTGATGCTGAACAATAATTTTGTTTCTGTGCCCACAACCCTCCATCCGAGTCATCTATACTAATATTATAAAGAGGAAAGATTTGAAAGCTTCCCAACAGTGAAAAAAATTTTCAAATCAGTTCAGTAGTTTCGGAGCCTATTCAATGCAAACGAACAATCAAATCTTTCCTCTTTATCTACATATACTTCTATACTAATATTATAAAGTGGAAAGATTTTATTGTTTGTTTGTTTGCATTGAATAGGCTCCGAAACTACTGAACCGTTTTGAAAAATTATTTCGTTTTTGGGAAGCTACACTATCCCCGAGTGACATAGGCTATATTATATCCCCATAGTCCCTCGGGAACGGGAACTAAGCGGGCGCTGCTTTATTTACATTAGTATAATGTAGATTACACGAATTGGAATGATCACTACATAGTATAAAACAAAGTCGCTTCCCGCTGTCTGTCCCTATGTATGCTTAAATCTTTAAAACTACGCAACGGATTTTGATGCGGTTTTTTTTTAATAGATAGAGTAATTGAAGAGGAAGGTTTATATGTACATATAATACATGCATATTATAGTAGAGGAAACATTAGTATCTACATTGCACCCGTTCGAAGCCGGGGCGGGTCGCTAGTGTACAATAAAATGTTTATTTTAACAACTCATTAATTACGAAATTTACGACCATTCCTTCAATTAATTAGTAATATAATTCGTTCCAACAGAGTGTTTCGCAACACTCACAATTATTTTTTTTAAATACAAATAAAACCTTAAGCACACTAAAACACAAACCACTAAATCTTGGGAAAGGCATAGTAGCGACCTTGTGTTTTATAATTATGTAACGTATCAGTTATGCTCCAGTTGGTACAACCCAGCATTAGTAGCAAAAACTTGCTGATTGGTAAGTAAAAACTGTCGAACAAACGAGAGTCGACCGGTAGTGACAAAAACTATCATCTATACTAATATTATAAAGCTGAAGAGTTTGTTTGTTTGAACGCGCTAATCTCAGGAACTACTGGTTCGAATTGAAAAATTATTTTTGGGTTGAATAGACCATTTACCGAGGAAGGCTTTAGGCTATATAACATCACGCTGCGAGTAAAAGGAGCAAAGAAAAAATGGAAAATGTGGAAAAAACGGGGGAAATTATTCATCTTTGAGGGCTTCCGTTGCGTGCGCTGCGAAAACGGTTCAAGATACCAAAAAAATGTGTAGGAAAGAATTATTCCTCTTAAAATGATCTAAAAAAATGTCCACGACAGTATATGTCTATCTTTTAAGATTAACTCAATAGAACCGTTTTTATGGTAATCAAATTTGGTCGAAAGGGATGAAAGTTTGTATGAAACTTTGTCAATTTTAAACCGATCGGGCTGAGAGTTTCAAAATCGGGGTTAAAGTAACTATTCCACGCGGACGAAGTCGTGGACAGAAGCTAGTTTGAATATATTGGTTCATCGGTTCCATCCATTTTGGATTTACCAAGTGCCTTAGAATTAAAGTCACTCAATTTTAACAAATGAGTAAGAATTAAAATCTTTCAAAAGTGTCACCTAGTTTGTGAAACAATAAATACATTATAATTGATGATGTTTTCATTCTAATTGTCGATGTCAAATCTATACTAATATTATAAGGGTGAAGAGTTTGTTTGTTTGAACGCGCTAATCTCAGGAACTACTGGTTCGAATTGAAAAATTATTTTTGGTTTGAATAGACCATTTATCGAGGAAGGCTTTAGGCTACATATCATCACGCTTAAGCCAATAGGAGCGGAGCAGCGATAAAGAATGTTTTAAAATCGGGGATTCCACGGGGACGAAGTCGCGGGCAAGAGCTAGTCAAGAAATAAATCTTAGTATTTCAAGGTCCCTTTGTAGTTTAGTGAAGATCTGATGAAGTACGGAGATAGGAAACGGAACTCTTCAATAAATGATAGCAAATCTTTCGGGATTGCTGAAATCGAACGTTTGTTTACTGTTTACAATTTATAACACGCTGTGCGGTACGTTTAGCTGTGGGGTGTCACCACTAAAAGTGAAAAATAAAAAAAAAATTATAAAAAAAAATATAATAACAAAAAACAATATTATATATATATTTTTATACAAATAAATAACAACGCCATGAGCAAAGAAAAATAACTAATCGCTTTTTTTGTGAAACGGAATTCGGTTTCATTATAAAAAGTACAGAACCCTAAAGAGTATAACAATATGAAGCAATCTATTGAAACGGAAATGGATTTGATTATTTTTCGTAATTGATTAAGTTTTTATTATATATTATTTAGAGCGAACCAAATACGTGTTACAGAATAAAAGCAATACATTAAAAAAGGTGTCATTTGTATTTATCATTATGAACAACTTTTACTATGGGACCAATCTGAATTTTAAAAAAGCCGCCAAGTACGAATCTGGCAGGCTCATGAAGGGTTCCGTACTTTCATTCATAAGTATCTATAAAAACGGTAAAAAAAACACGTCTGTTGTATGGGAGGCCCCCTAAAATATTTGTTTTATTTTAATGTAATTTTTTGTGATAAGGAGTTTTAGAAGCAGTGGTGGCAGTTCAAACCACCCAGGCGCATTACTTTGTGTAATTTATTTCATCACCACTGCTGTCAAAACGGTGAAGAAAATCATCGTGAGGAAACCGGCATGTCCTAGAACCAAAACTTCGAAGACATGTGACATTCAGCAACCCGCACTGGGCCCGCGTGCTGGATTACGGCCCATTCCCTCTCCTAGAGAGGAGGCCTGTGTCCCAGCAGTGGGAACATTAAAAGGCTGATTATGCTTATGCTACATATTTATTTTAATGTAAATATAAAACTAAATATTCTACCATACCATGACGTCTTAAATTCATCATGATGTGTGTGAGGGAAAGAGATAGTGCTATTCGTCTTGTGTAACTCCGTCTCTCTCTGACACAGGAATCATGATGGATTTAAGACGTCATAGTAGGGCTGCTGTTGCCGTTATCGATATCAAGCAACCGAGCAATAAATAACGTTTATTGTATGGAAGCCCCCTTAAAAAAATGGTATTCTGTTTTTTAGTAATTGTTATTTTGTCCGCAGGTGTAAATTGGCGATCAAGACATAATCTTCAACCTACTAGCACTGCAAGCGGTGAAAAGACTGTAGCGGAGGCACTGTCAAAACTATTGCTTAAATATCAGGTAAAAATGACAAACACCTTGCTGCCAAGAAAAACCTCTTAAATATTAAGTACTAGCAGCGCCACGCGGTTTCACCCACGTTGTTCCCGTTCCCGTGGCAATACGGGGATAAAATATAGCCTATGACACTCCACAATAACGTAGCTTTCTATTGGTGAAATAATTTTGAAAATCGGTTCAGTAGATCCAGAGATTACCCCTTACAACGTCACACCGATAAATTTCCAAAAAATAATTAAAATGCATTTTTACTTGTGTCACGTAAACAAAAATTGAAGACGATACAGTGCGTTGAAAACATGCGTGACGTCACTACGTGCTACAATTTTAACTAGCGTCGTGACGTCACCAGCCCCCACTCGAGAACTTTGATTCGCCATAACTCTATTTTTTTTACGATTTGCATTGACAAAAAACGCGTTACATATATTTTTTGAAATCCAACGGACAGACTTAATAGAATTATGATTTTTATATCTAACTAGCAGCGCCCCGCGGTTTTACCCGCGTAGTTCCCGTTCCCGTGGGAATATGGGGAGAAAATATAGCCTATGATACTCAGGGTGAATGAAGCTTTGTAAAAGTGAAAGAATTTTTGAAATCGGTCCAGTAGTTTTTGAGTTTATTCGTTACATACAAAAATACAAATCTTTCCTCTTTATAATATTTAATTTAATAATAACTAGCTTCTGCCAGCGACTTCGTCCGCGTGGAATAGTTACTTTACCCCCGATTTTGAAACTCTCAGCCCGATCGGTTTAAAATTGTCAAAAGATAGACATGCTGTTTCGGGATATTTTTTAGATAATTTTATGTAGAACATTTCCGTAATACATGATTTCTATGTAACTTTAACCATTAAGGCTACACACGCGACGGAAGCTTAAAAAATGGAGTAACTTCTTCCGTTTTCCCAACATTTTCCTTCACTGCTCTGCTCCTATTGATTGTAGCGTGATGAAAAGTATACTATAACCTGCCCAGGAGTATGAAGAATAATTGCACCAAGTTTCGTTAAAATCGGTCGAGTAGTTTTTGTTTCTATAAAGAACATACAGACAGACAGACAGACAGACAGACAGACAGACAGACAAAAATTTTACTGATTGCATTTTTGGCACCAGTATCGATCACTAATCACCCCCTGATAGTTATTTTGAAAATATATTCCTTGTACAGAATTGACCTCTCTACAGATTTATTATAAGTATAGATAATTTAATAATTTATTTATTTGCTCAAAAAGGTACATCACAAGTTAGAAACACAAAAAAATACACACTATGCTAATTTTCTATTGTAATGGGGAACATCTGTGTCTGAACTTGATAGAGAATAACTATCTGTATTTCAGACAGAGATATTAGTATAGATAAAGTACCCAATTACATGCAACCACAGATTATTAAAATATTTATAACTGTTTTCCACAGGGCGTAAACACGGACACAAACAGCGACGGTACAATGCGCGCGTTAGCCACGGCTGCAAAATTAGTGCCGTATGACAGTGCTCTGTTCTTGGTCACCGACAAGGGGCCTGGTGACCCACAGAGGCTACCCTTAGCATTGAGGGCGCTTGTGGAGAAGAGACTGAAGGTAAGAAGTACTTTAACTACCTACTTATACGAAACTAGCTGCTGCCCGCAGCTTCGCCCGCGTGAATGTCGGAAATTATCCCAAGGGAACATAATCCCGGGATAAAAAAGTATCCTATGTTACTTCTAATACCTCCAAGAATATGTGTACAAAGTGTCATGATGACCGGTTGAGTAGTTTTCGCGTGAAAGCGTAACAAACTTACATTCGCATTTATATATTACTAGCTTCTGCCCGCGACTTCATCCGCGTGGAATAGTTACTTTACCCCCGATTTTGAAACTCTCAGCCCGATCAGTTTAAAATTGACAAAGTTTCATACAAACTTTCATCTTCTATTTTATCCCCTTGGGGGTAGAATTAATCAAAATCCTTTCTTAGCGGATGCTTACGTCATAACATCTACCTGCATGCCAAATTTCAGCCCGATCCGTTCAGCAGTTTGGGCTGTGCGTTGATAGATCACTATGTCAGTCAGTCACTTTTGAGTTATATATATTTAGATAGATAACAGAGATTTACGCAATAGAAGCTGCATACCTACATAAGCACAGGCCTCCTCTCTAGGAGAGGGAATGGGCCGTAATCCAGCACGCGGGTCCAGTGCGCGTTGGTGAATGTCACATGCCTTCGAATTTTTGATTCTAGGACATGTCGGTTTCCTCACGATGTTTTCCATCACCGTTTTGAGAGCAGTAGTGATGATATTAATTACACAAAGTAAAGCGCCTGGCTGGGTTTGAACCCGCGATCTATAATTCGTAAGTCGGGACCGTTACCACTCGGCCACCACTGCTCATCCTGAAGGAGCTGCGCTTGGGCTCAATCCGGCTGTATCCACCGCTGGAGACACCTTGGGTGTCGGTAGTGGCACTGTCTCAGGGCGATTCCCGGCCATCGTAGTATCCGGCCATCGTAGTCTCTAGTATATCTGGCTAGCTCACTGTTCAGTAAAGTCCAGCAGCCCTATTATGACGTCTTAAATCCATCATGATTTCTGTGTCAGAGAGAGATGGAGTTACACAAGACAAATAGCACTATCTCTTTCCCTCACACGAATCATAGCATTGGCACTTCGTAGTACGGCCACAGACCCGGGGAGGATGGCGCATTGTGTTCAGAGCGCGCGCATCTCTAAGAGATATCAGGGCCCCAACTCTGCTATTTTTATTTTGTCATTCCAACACGATTACATTGTCATTTTGCTAAAAGTTCGTAATCTGCTAAATTCATAATGGTCGATCATTGGTCGGTCAATAGTCTCGTAATACTTTTTGATAACCGAGCTATTAAAAGCAATGACTGCACAATGATGTTCTAATGGTAAGGTCACTGATCAAAGGAACTGTCATAATTTTATCAGATTACCGCATACGTCTGTCATTCATTTGTAATTGCGTACGAGATTACCATTCTATGCCATTTCTTTCAATGGAGTGTCAGTGGTTGACCATTGGAAAGTCATAGTGACGCTTTTATATTAGTAGATTACCAAACTTGTCAAAATGATCCATTATGAAATCAATGACAGACCATTCTGAGACTATTGTAATAGCAGACTTGAGGCCCAGTATAGTAGACGGGGACCACTAAGGCCCGGTAAGGTTGCGGAATTTGTTCGCAAGAATTACCGCAGCAATGGAAAGCAAGCAAGGGCATTGGGATGAACAAGGATGGGTATTAGTCAGTAAGAGTCTGACAATGATACTCCTGTCCGCTCCGCCCAGAGCGTTATAATTTACGCATTTGTTGTACAGAGTCACCATAGCCCGGGAACGCAAAAGGTACCTACACTTAACGATTTTCAATCAATGAAAATTTGTATAATTAAGACCCACATACAGTTAGACAACTAAAGTCACTGAACATAGAAACTAGAAAGTCCCGAACTGAACATAGAAAGTTTCATCATACGATTCTGCAACGAGTTAAATAATCTTTAATTGATGTTCTTTAATTGCAAGGTCTACACAATATGGACGGACCCGAACCATCCTTCAGAGGAATCTGAAGAAGCTCTACAGGAGTTGAGGAACGTCTCCAAACACACTGAGGGTGAAGTGATGCCTTATCCATTACAAGTCATGGTAAGATTATGCCAAATAAATAAATAAATAAAGATTCAAAGTATCTTTAATCCGTATGTAGAATCAACGAATTCTATTTGATAATACAGTAAAACTTGGTTAAGTGGGACCTGGATAAGTGAGAAACCTCCATAGCTGGAACTCATGCTCAGGTCCCGACACTTTAGCAATGAATTACCTCTGTCAGTGGGACAACACAAACCTCTATATCTGGGATTGGTTCTTTCCATTTTATCGTCATAATTATCTCTATTATTGAAACAGTGAGTATATTTTCCCTATTTTACTGAGACTATATTTTAGGGATTAGTTCTTTCGATTTTATTCGTCACAAGCACCTCTATTATTGAGACAGCGAGTGTAATTTACCTCTTATAATGGGACTATATTTTGTGTACCTACATTATGTGGATGGAACTCTCCGTAAATGAGACAGATATCTATTTATACCTGGATATCTGAGACACTGGGTAAGTGGAACACCTCTTTAAGTGAGACAAATTGCAGGTCCCTTAAGGTCCCAGTTATCCAAGTTTTACTGTATAACTAAAAAACTATAAGATGTCATATACAAATTCTTTTTTTGTTTTTTTGTCCTTCGAGTCAAATCATGTGTCTAAAGAACCGATTATTTAAACTGAATCCGGCTCGAAGGACCAAAATGTATAACAAGCACAGCTTGCTATTGCAAATTATGAATTTTATTGGCTATGATTTTTATCTCTGGGCGTTAATAAACAATAAAATTGAGGGCAGGACCGATTTTCTAATAGTTATTCGTATAGTGTCAAAAACGAGACTATATTCAGTACATTAAATGTTTCAATCGATCTTAGAGAAAGCGGTAATCCAAATTTGTTGAACACTAGCAGCGCCCCGCGGTTTCACTCGCGTAGTTCCCGTGGGTATATGGGGATAAAACATAATCTATGTTACCCGCTAATAATGTAGCATTTCATTTTTGAAATATTGTTCAAAATCGGTCCAGTAGTTCGGAGCTTATTTGATCCGAACAAACAAACAAATAAGTTAAGCTACTCTTTATAATATTAGTATAGATTTCAGATGCGAGAAACTTTAAATATAGACTATAATAATAAAACACTGCAGTGGTTCGGAATCAACTATATTCTAGAAATACCATAGATAACCATCTTAGATACAATCATAGACATTAGATCATCATAGAGGGCAGATAGATAGACAATATTATTTTGTTATGTAAATATCTAACACCCTGACCTAACAAAATAATCTAAACTCCAACATATTACAACCCACTTAAATTATTTATTTAACTTCAGACATACCAATCAATTTCAAAAAATTTATAATGTTTCTCTACACCTAGACCTTTTGTAAAGATATCTGCTGGCATGTTTGAGGTTGAGACATAGTTAATTTCTATTATCCTAGATGAGACACATTCTCTTACAAAGTGATGTCTTATATCTATGTGTTTAGTACGTTTATTATGAAACAAAGGATTAGTTGCTAGTTTTATAGAACTCTGATTATCACTACTAATACAGAGTGGTACATTTTTATCAATAACAATCAATTCACTTAATATATTTCTTAGATATATTGCTTCTTTGCAAGACTCAGATAGGGCCATATACTCTGCCTCCGTACTGGAAAGAGCAACAGTTTTCTGCTTTTTTGCTTCATATGATATCACTGATCCTGACATTATAAAACAAAACCCAGTATATGATCGCCTATCTAGTGTACAGGATGCCCAATCTGCATCTACAAAACCACAAACACTACAATCAGTTTTTCTATATACTAAACCAAAATTTTTAGTTCTCTTTAGGTACTTAAGCAAACGTTTCAAATGTTTCCAATGAGTTTCATTAAAGCAATTGTTAAACTGACTTAAATAGCTTATGCTGTAACAAATATCTGGCCTAGTAAGCACAGATAAGTACATAAGACTTCCTACCAATTGCTGATAAGGAAAATTCTTAGTAGTATAATTACTTACATCTTTTTCTAATTTTAAATTAATCTCAATTGGAGTCTCTGAATGTGAACAATCTGACATATTATATTTCTTTAGAATAGTATCAATATATTGTGTCTGGTCTATAGTAATACTGTCTTTATATACATTAACATGCATTCCCAGACACTGCTTTAACTGACCTAAATCTTTTATTCTAAATTTTGCTACTAATTCTTTTGTAATTTCTTCATAGGTATTTTTACAGTTATAAAAAACAAAAAAATCATCAACAAATAATGCAATGTAAATCTTGATATTATTGTTACATTTTACAAAGAGACATGGCTCATAGTTAGATTTCTTAAATTCTAATTTTAACAAACAATCTTCTACTCGAGAATACCAGGCCCTAGCTGACTGCTTGAGGCCATAAATAGCCCTATGTAATTTCAGTACTTTATTATTACAATTTTCAAATTCAGAACATTCTGGTATTTCCATGTACACTGTTTCATGGAGAAATCCATTAAGGAATGCAGTAGGTACATCTAAGTGATTCATTTTTAAACCTAAATTAACACTTAGAGCTAACAATAATCTAAAAGTAGAATATTTCAATACTGGTGAAAATGTCTCATTAAAGTCTATGCCCTTTACTTGAGTAAATCCCTTAGCTACAAGTCTGGCCCTGAAACGCACTTCAC
The DNA here is from genome assembly GCA_905332915.2 of Hecatera dysodea. Lineage (NCBI taxonomy): Eukaryota > Metazoa > Arthropoda > Insecta > Lepidoptera > Noctuidae > Hecatera > Hecatera dysodea. The sequence continues at coordinate 3,892,109 of HG995317.1, read as the reverse complement.
CTTCACTATTATACTTCTTTTTCAGCACCCACTTATTTTTCACAACTGTACCTTCTTCCGGCCTGTCAACTAATTCCCATGAATCACTATCATTGAAAGATTTAAGTTCCTCTTTTATCGCACGCTGCCACTGATCTTTTTCAGACCCAGCCATTGCATCACTAAGACTAATCAGATCACTCGACATGTTTATACACATATTGGCACTTTGATAGAAATCTGGTTTTCGTCTCACACGTTTTTCTGGTAGATTAGTGCCACATTGCTCTGACGAGATCAGGTTATCTGTCTGAGGTGACTCAGACCAAGTGTCAACAAAACTGTCTTCTGTGTCACTTGATGACTCTTCAGGAACATATGTATCATCATGTTGATCACCTTCATCTGAACTGCTCACAGTTGACTTATTAATTGATTTATCTTCAATTGTGACAGATGTTGTTGAACTGTCATCCATACGTTCCATGACAACAACATCTCTGGCTACAGTAATTTCTCTCGAAATAGGATCATACAAACGATAGCCCTTGATATTTTCAGAATATCCAACTAGAAACATCTTTCTTGCCTTCTTGTCCCATTTCTTCCGTCTCTCTTTAGGAATATGGACCATCACTGGACTGCCGAAAACCCGCAGATGACTTAAATTCGGCTTTCTGCCTGTCCATATTTCATAAGGAGTAGTATTTGGTTCTAAGCCTGATGCTGGTGACCGATTTTTTAAATAAACCGCTGTATTAACAGCTTCTGCCCAAAGAAACTTTTCAAATTGAGCTTCATAAAGTAGACATCGTGCCTTCTCAACTATGGATCTATTATTTCTTTCAGATAACCCATTTTGTTCAGGTGTGTAACTGTTTGTTTTCTGATGGAGTATACCGCATTGTTTCAAGTAGTTTGTCATTTCTGCAGAACAAAATTCCCCTCCATTATCCGATCTTAAGATTTTAATTTTCTTCGATTGCTGGTTTTCAACAAAGTCTTTATATTGTTTAAAGTACTTAAATGTTTCACACTTAGATCGGAGAAAGTACACAGTACAGAGTTTACTGAAGTCGTCTACAAATAATAAGTAGTATCTCGCCTTCCCAAGAGACATGTTCTCCATCGGCCCACATAGATCTGTGTGAACCAGCTCTAGAACTTGTTGACTCTTGTTTGTGCTCTCAGGGAATGGTAATCTCGTTTGCTTTCCTTCACAACAAACTATGCAACTTGACTTACCAGTATCACATCTTCCATCAAAACTGACACCTTCAACTGCTCCATTTTTCAATTTATTTAAGTCATTGGCATTAATATGACCTAATCTTCTATGCCAAGTAGTACTTGAGACTTTTACTGCAGCTACTAAGAGTTTTTTCGAGCTCACAACATTTAATTTGTATACACCATTTTTCAGACACGCCTCACCAATACAATCATTCTGCGAGTTGTAAATTAAACATCCATGCTGATTAAACTGTATTCTATTGCCATTAGCAATGATCCTGCTCACTGATAGTAAATTCGTAGTGAGGTTAGGCACACACAAAACATTGTTTACATCAATTGTATACTCTTTGTCTCCAACACGTGTGATGAGCTGCAAGTCTCCGGAGCATAATACTTGCACGACAGTTTGATTCGCAACAATTATCTCTTTAATCTTAGGTTCATAACAAGTATTTGTCAATAAGTTCACGTTCGATACTATATGTGTGCTTGCACCGGAATCTAAGTGCCAGTCTGACTGACTGAATTCTTTTGTAAGAAATACTGCACTAAATGCATTTGTCTTCGTGTTATCAGCACCCGGACATTGATTTTTAAAATGTCCTATCTGTTTGCATTTATAACACCGGATTACTTTACGCGCCATATTTTTCTTATTTCCACTGGCATTGACAGATGACGTTCCCGCATTACCAACATAACGACCTTTTTGGTCTTTTTGAAAATTTTTGGCGGCAAATGCACTTTCCGACTTAACCTCCAAATCTGCACTCATATCTAGTAATTTCGTCTTAATTGCATCCGCAGTTATTTCGATGCCTGAATGTTCGATTGCCATCAGCATAGGACCATACTTTTCTGGTAACCCAGCTAACATGAGTGATCCAATCCATTGGTCGTTGATCTCGAAACCCGTGCCGATCAATTTTTGAGAAGTTTCGATTATTTGGCTTACATAACTCGTCATCGACTCGCAGTTTTCTAGGCGTATACTTATAAGATTTCTGAGCAAACTAATTTTTCTGGAATATCCCGAATCATCGAACATGTTCTTTAAGGTCTTCCATAAGTCGTAGGTTGTTGATGTTTTCTTAATGTGCACATAAAGAGACGTATCGATGGTCAATATTAGTTTTGCTCTAGCCTTTAAATCAACTGCTTTTTGATCTGAAGTAGCTGTTGGCGATAATGGTGCTTTGATAGCGTCCGCCATTCCCTCCAACACAAGTACGTTTTCTGCCGCGAAGCACCAGTCGTCGTAGTTCTCGCGACCTTTCAGCTTCGGAACATTCACTAAATAGTTTGTAGACATTTTTCTGCACACACTGAACTTATTACAATACTTTTAACCTTCTTTTAACGGGTCTGGGCCCTTAACCTAATAAAACACTGCAGTGGTTCGGAATCAACTATATTCTAGAAATACCATAGATAACCATCTTAGATACAATCATAGACATTAGATCATCATAGAGGGCAGATAGATAGACAATATTATTTTGTTATGTAAATATCTAACATATAAAAGAAAGCCAAAATCTCCACGTTATTACGCAACGTGAGATTTTAAAAAGCTCATTTAAACACCCATAAAAAGACCATATCCTAACAAACTTGGCGATATTTCAGTCTAACGATGATCTTAAAACACGAAAAAGCTATATAATGACAGAGAACAACTAGAAAGTTGCAATATACATAGAAAATAAGTGCCTTCTACAGGCATTCGTTTAAGAAACGTGCTAAATGTGAACACAAAATAAAATAACAATATAATAAACTAGCATCGCCCCGTGGTTTCACCCGTGTAGTTCCCGTTCCGGTAGGAATATGGAGATGAAATATAGCTATGTTACCCAGGGTGAATGTAGCTTACTAATGGTGAAAGATTTTTTGAAATCGGTCCATTAGTTTGAGTTTATTCGTTGCATACAAAAATACAAATCTTTCCTCTTTATAATATTAGTATAGATTAATTTATTGTGTAACCTATTGGTGAGTACAACGTGAAACAGAACAAACGCAATAACTCTTAAGAGCGCATACGCCGTACGGCATTTCATACAAATTTTCAAGTCACTATTAATTTCCGAAATGACTAACCTGATTTTAATGAAACTTTACAGACATAAGCAGGATACATAGTTCTAAAAAGTTAGTTGAAAATGTTTTCGATAAATAGTGTTACTGTTAAATTAAACCCATTTTAAATTTTCCATATAAACATAAATTTCCAGTTATCTTTTACAGTTTACATTTCGAAAATGTATTTCGAAACTAACTTTTTAGACCTATGTATCCTGCTTATATGTGTGAAGTTTAATTAAAATCGGTTCAGTTATTTCGCAAAATAGTGACTTGAAAATTTGTATGAAATGCCATACGGCGTACACGCTCTTAAGGGGTCATTGTACTCATCATTATGAACTACTTTTACTATGGAAACAATCCCAAAACCACGAAAAAAGAAACTGCTGTTCAGTAAATTTTGTATAGTGATACACACCATAAATGTACACGTGGCAGTCGTTTTTAGGGTTCCGTACCAAAAGGGTAAAAACGGTACCCTATTACTAAGACTTCGCTGTCTGTCCGTCCGTCTGTCTGTCACCAGGCTGTTCTCAAGAACCGCGATAGCTAGACAGTTGAAATTATCACAAATTATGTATTTAAAATAAATGTTTAAAAAGGGGGGCGACGGTTCCTTTGAATAGGTCTGTGCAGATCCCCCGACTGCAATAAAAAGATTATTATCTATCTTGTTTTTAATTTTTTACTTCACTTTTTGAAATGGCAGGCGTATTTTTTTTTTAATTATTTGTCTTTGGACAGCCCATTTGTCGAGGAAGGCTGTATACCATCTGTTTTTTTTTCCTACAGTCAAGCGAATTAAGTCACAGTAACAGCCAGTAACAAAGAATATTAGGCCTCACGGAAAAAGCTAGTTACGCGGTATTTCATTATAACTGACGCTGTGCCATTCTTAAAGCATCCTGAATTAAATCGAGAAAGGGCAGTAAAGCTTGAAAGCCTCAGTGCCGCATTCTTTTTATTTTTAAATTTATGAATAGCCAGAATGCCCGTCTTTAGTGTTAAACAAAAAGAACAAGCAATTCAATAAAAAGTTTTATGAGGAATGCTTAAAAAAAGCTGCTAAGGAATTCCTTTCAATCAAAGATAGTAATCCAATAACTTTATAGTACCATTATCCTCGCTTATAAACAACTAGCTACTATCCAAGACTTCGTCCGCGTGGAATAGTTACTAACCTCCCGATTTGAAGAGCTTGTTTGTTTGCATAAACACGCTAATCTGAGGAACTACTGATCCGATTTGAAAAATTCTTTCAGTGTTACATAGCCCATTTATCGAAGAAGTGTATAGGCGATATATCATCACGCTAAGACCAAAAGTAGCTGACCACCAATGAAGAATGTTTCAAAATCGGGGGGCTAGTACCTATTCCACGCGGACGAAGTCGCGGGCAGAAGCTAGTCTATACTAATATACAAATCTGAAGAGTTTGTTCGCTTGTACGTGCTAATCTCAGGAACTACTGATCCGATTTAAAAAAAATCTTTCAGAGTTAGATAGCCCATTTATCGAGGAAGGCTATAGGCCATATATTATCACGCTAAGACCAATAGGAGCGGAGCAGTCATGAAAAATGTGACACAAACAAAGTAGCGCGGGTCAGCTAGAATTACAAATAAAAAACAATGATTTTGTTTCAGGACGTGGAAGGAACCAGTAATTTGGCAGCAGAAGCCGAACTTGAACAATGGGACCCTCTGGACCCGAAGCAAGGAAGAAGGGGAAAACTCTTCACCGATCTTAGCATGGAGAAGTTCGACGTAAGTTAATTTTTACACGACTGCCCTAAAAAAGGAGTGTTATGTTTTCAGGGCTCATGTATGTATGTATGTTTGTGACTTTCTTACATCATTTCACACACACATTCTTACTCATGTATGTATGTATGTCATGTTTGTGGCTCTACGTAAAATATTGGTATTCAGCTGGATCCGGTTTGACTGGGAACCAACCCCAATATAGTTGGGAAAAGGCTAGGCAGATGATGATGCTTCGGTATGGCAGTATTTGAACAGGATTTTCTGGGTATTATGTAGCGTAAAAAAGGAGTGTTATGTTTTCAGAGCTCATGTATGTATGTATGTTTGTGACTTTCTTTATTACACCATAACTTCTTAACGGCTTAACCGATATCAATGTATGTGGTATCGTTAGAAGCGTTGAGTTATCCCGGGTAAAAAAGGCTAGTGAAAATTTAGAACCAGAAAAATCAAAAGCCATATGACAAACACCTTACTTCTCATCTTTGGTAAGATAAGCGTTGATGATATAATAGGGATGTTTCCTGAGGAATAAAAACATGATCCTATTTAGTCCGTCAGTTAGATTATCGAAAAATATTGGACACGTATTTTTTGCTTTATGAAATCTCTAATAATTGACGAAGATAAAAAGTTTCAAAGATCATGAGTGGGGGCTTGTGACATCACGGCGTGGTAAAAATCGTCGCACGAAGTGACGTCACACGATTTTTCAACGCACTATATTGTCTTCGTTTTTTGTTTACGTGAAAAAATAAAAAATACGCGTCCAATATTTTTGGAAAGTCTATCTTACGGACTAACTAGATTTTTTTAGGCAACTACCCTATTCTATTATCTACCGCCGTCCGTCCTAAATTGTTTATTAAATTACCTTTAACATCAACATTTTATTTGTTATCATTCAACAGTTGCTTCTAGTGCGTCGCGGAGGTGGTCAAGCCATATCCCTGGGAGTTCCAGTCGAGAATGGGGTGACAGCATTGAGGGTGTTCATTGAAGGCGCCGTGGAACATGCTGTCCTGTACCCACCTAATGATGGTCAGTATTTTTTGTCTCTTTCTTTAGCCAGCATAATCATGTGGCCTAGTCTATGACAACGATACGCCAAAATTGCCTCCTCATAACGTCATGTTTAAATTTACATGATACGCACCATGGTATCGGCAGTCCCTCCCCCCTTTTTAAGATAAGAAATCATCAAATGACTTCTAAAGAATAACGGCCGCACGGTTCAATCTTCAAGGTTAAGCTACGCTTGCCAAGGTAAGAGTAAGTCTGTGGATGGGTGACCATCTTAACATATCAAGTTTCTTCCGTGCCTCGGAAAGCACGTTAAGAAATTGGTCCCGACAGTTATTTGTAGATCTTTGGCAGTCATTACGGATTGTCAGAAGCCAGTAAATCTGACTCCAGTCTTGCCAAGAAGTACCGTGTTCCCCAGTTAATGGGTTGTGGAGGTCTGGTAGGCAGCCGCTCCACGTAAAATACTGGTATTTAGCTGAATCCGGTTTGACTGGGAGCCAACCCCAATATAGTTGGGAAAAGGCTAGGCAGATGATGATGCTTCGGTATGGCAGTATTTGAACAGTATTTTCTCGGAATTGTGTAGCGAGCAGAGTAGAGCATTGGTAGCCGAGTGGTAACGGCCCCGAGTTACGAATCGTAGGTCGCGGGTTCAAACCCAGCCAGACGCATTACTTTGTGTAACTAATTTCATCACCACTGCTCTCAAAACGGTAAAGGAAAACATCGTGCGGAAACCGGCATGTCTTAGAACCAAAAATTCGAAGACATGTGACATTCACCAACCCGCACTGGGCCCGCGTGCTGGATTACGGCCCATTCCCTCTCCTAGAGAGGAGGCCTGTGTCCCAGCAGTGGGAACGTTAAAAGGCTGATTATGATTATGTGTAGCGAGAAAATAATCCTACAAAACCAACGCACATCCACCTCCCATAATCATAACAAAACATACATATACACATAACCTTCGCGTCTGTAGCATACGTAGTCATTATCAACACAATACAAAATTACAAACGAAAATGACCATGTTTCAATGGAATGATGATGATGATCATTATTGCCAAATGACCAGGTTCCGGCTGTGTTTTGACAAGAAGATTGCTCATATAGGTGCGGATAAAAACACTTGGTAACAAACTTCAGATGTACTGTACCACGTGCCCCATAAAACATAACGGCTAAGAGAAGAAATCGCCATAAGGACTGTAGAAATTGTTGCGGAATTGTTCGAAAGAGTCACCGCGGACCTGGAACGCGGCGGGCACTAGAAGGATCACGAGTGGATTTTAGTCAGTAAGAGTCTGACACTCCCTTCCGCTCCGCCCAGGGCGGGAGAAGTAATTTGATGATTTCCCATCCAAAAAAAAAACAGTAGAAATTAGAAAAACCTACTGTCTTTCCTACCTATATCATGGGAAATCATTAAATGACTCTCCATTCCGCTCTGGGCTGAGCGGAAGGGAGTGTCAGACTCTTACTGGCTAAAACCCACCCGTGTTCCTTGTGCCCGTCGCGTTCCAGTGCCGCGGTGACTCTTTCGAACAAATTCCGCAACCCTAGCAGGCACTGACCCTGACTAAAACCCATCCGTGTTCCTCCTAATGTCCTTTGCGTTCCAGAGCCGCGGTGACTCTTTCGAACAAAACTCGCAACCCTGTCAGAACTATAAAAATTGTTAATTTTCCTTCCATGTTATGATGACCTAGCTTTTTAAAGACTATCGTCACCTTCAGGTGACTCAACAAGTAGGGTAGTTAACTAAAAAAATCTGATTAGTCCGTCTGATAGATTTCCAAAAAATATTGGAGACGTATTTTTTCTTTTTTTTCACATAAACAAAAAATGAAGACGACACAGTGCGTTGAAAACGCGTGTGACGTCACTACTCGCTACAATTTTTACCGGGCCGTGACGTCCCACTCCTGATCTTTGATGCTTTGTATCTTCGTCAGTTTTTATAGATTTGATAAAGGAAAAAATACGTGTCAAATATTTTTCTATAATCTAACTGATGTACTAAACATAATCATATATTTTTTTAATTAGGCAACATCCCTACTAAGTATTACCTACATGAAGTTATGCAGACCTTGTCGTGATTTTAAAATTGGCGAGCCCATGAAATAAAATTCTTAACGTATGCTGCAAGGCAAGATAAGAGCTACATATATGACTCGCGAGACCTTCTTTTTCCCACGACGGAACTGAGACAGTGTAGCTATGTATGCGTTTGGGGTGAGAGGATGTTTGTTTGTTTGTTTGTGCAAACCAATGTTCCCATTTATCTCCAGTATTACTAGTCCGATTTTCATGCGGTTTTCAGTGATGGGTTCGGATTTGATTGGTGCATGTTCTTAGATAGGTGTTATGGTGACAACTCAACAGGAAGCGCTGCAGTCACAGATATTTGGGCAAACCAATGTTGCCATTTATCTTCAAAACTGCTATTCCAATTTTGATGCAGTTTTCAGTGGTGGGTTAAGGTTTTATTGGTGCATGTTCTTAGATAGGTGTTGCGGTGACAACTCACCAGGGGGCGCTGCAGTAAACATATGTTTATGCAAAAAAACAAAACTTCTCCTATTTTGATGTAGTTTTCAGTGATGTGTTCTGGTTTGATTGGTGCATGTTCTTGGATAGGTGTTACGGTGACAACTCACCAGGGGGCGCTGCTGGTTCAAACTAAAATTTTCTCTAAAAAGTCTGAAATAAAAGGCAAAATTGAAAATTTTGGAAAAACCCACGACGGCTAGCTCATTGAATGGCAGCCCTGACGGATATTCTTAGGTTACATTAATTTTGTAAGTCGGGGGTTTTTATTAATTATTTAATTTTTTTTCAATTATGTTTTTACCGTCGTGGGTTTTTCCAAAATTTTCAATTTTGCCTTTTATTAAATATTCGGTCACAACGGATGCAATAGAATTGGCTACCGAACTTTCAAAGAGTTTGTTTGGGAACTTTCAAGGAGGTTATCTCAATACGTACCTATTTGGCGCTTTTTCTCGGATTTGAACTTTAAAAAAAAAAAAAAAAACATTACCCCACACTAGGATTTACTCCTGTATCGTGGGTGTATTCACAAACATGTAAACTCTCATACACAAGACACCCAGACCTGGATCAATTATCTGTAGGCCATACAAACATCTGTTCCATGCGGGGATCGAACCCGCGACACGTGGCGCAGTAGCCGAACGCTCAACCACTGCGCCAACCGTGTCGTGTGTGTGTGTTAGCAAAGTAGCGACTACTGTCAAAGTCCAACAAAACAATTTGTTATAATTTTCTTTTAAGCTATTGCATAGCTTCTATCGCGGGCCTTGAGCGTGGCAACCGAATCCAGAAATTCCGTAACGAAAATAACCTAACACCGCTACGTCATTCGATTAGGCCCCGCCTTTTTAAAATGGTCGCTTCATTACTGAGCTATTATGTCGCCGTCACCGAGCCGACCCGAACGTCTGCGTTCGGAAACAATCGGTGGGACAAAGTTAAGTGAAACGTATGTGATTTACATTAGTACAGTAACCCAGGTGAACGAATCGAGACCATATCACAATGACGCAGAGTACTAAATATATAATTGCATAAGTTGATAAAAAATGCTATGCAATAGCTTTACCGCGGCAGTCCCCGAGTGCCACATGTATTTGTTTTTTTAAACTTGCCCCAGACTAGAAATTACTCCTGTATCGTGGGTGCGTTCACAAACATGTAAACTCACATACACAAGACACCCAGACCTGGAACAATTATCTGTAGGCCATACAAACATTTGTTCCGTGCGGGGATCGAACCCGCGACACGTGGCGCAGCATCCGAACGCTCGCTCGCCAACCGTGTCGTGTGTGGTGTTAGCAAAGTAGCAACTACTGTCAAAATTCAACAAAACAATTTGTAATAAAAAATCTTCCTTTTTTATGCCCAGCTCCCCAAATCGACCTATACAACGCGACTTCAGTGGCCTCGTTCTCTCCAGCGTCCAGGACCGAGGGTATGTCTCCAAGAGACGTCTACCTCATGTTCCCTGGTACAAAATACGATTTGAACATGTAAGTATCCCTAACTACACATTTCTATTTAAGTGGCTTAAGTTTTCTGCGTAAAAAGACAGGTCAACATTCGAAACTCCACGCTGCGTTTCAAAACTGGAATGAGGGATGTGGGTAAGAAGGCTGCCAGGCTCAAATGGCATCTACCTCATTGCTGTCCACAAATTCGCACCAAGGGTTTCTAATCGTCTTTTGTAATGCGCACAGCAAAGGAGTGGAACTCTCTGCCTGCGTCTGTCTCTTCAAAGTTCTTCAAAGTTAGAGTGAACAGACTTCTTCTGGGTAAGCTGAATCCATCGTCGACTTTGCGTCTGTCACCTAGACTATAGTCAAGAGCAGCCACAATTAAGCAAGGAAGATAGCGGCATTCGGTACCACTAGCGTCATCTAGTATCGAGTGGCAGAACTAGTAAAGTCAAGAACCTTCGAGACTTTTCTATGCTAGAACATTCTATGATTCTCGAACCCTAGTTAGTCGCGACCGATATGTACGGGAACTTTTTAAATCTTTCTACGATATAAGGTTCTGGAATTATTCGGTACCCTATACATATAAGGCTGGCACATGTAACGACCGCTGGCTGGAGGCTTTAATATTCATATTGAAGCCACCACAGGCAAGCCCGGTTAAGCAGTCGACAACCCTAGGCTGAATTGCGATAAGTCACACATAAAAAAAAACCGATCAAATCAGTATTGGATTAGCGATACAAGTGGTAACTTCGAGAGCGATCTTCGACTGCGAACTAAAGTGATTAGTAGTGCGATTGTGTTTGTGTTTTATAATTAGTGAGTTCATAGTGTAAATAGTATTAGTAGCTCGTGGCTAAAGAATAACAGCCGCACGGGTTGATCTTTGAGGTTAAGCAACGCTTGCCAAGGTTGGTCTGTGGATGGGTGACCATCTTAACATACCGAGTTTCCTCCGTGCCTCAGAAAGCACGTTAAGCCGTTGATCCCGGCTGTCATTTGGAGATCTTTGGCAGTCGTTACGGATCGTCAGAAGCCAGTAAATCTGACTCCAATCTTGCCAAGAAGTACCGTGTACCCAGTAAATGGGTTGTGGAGGTCAGCAGCCCTATTATGACGTCTTAAATCCATCATGATTTCTATGTCAGAGAGAGACGGAGTTACACAAGACGAATAGCACTATCTCTTTCCCTCACACGAATCATGATAGCATTGGCACTTCGTAATACGGCCACTGGTAGGCAGCCGCTCCACGTAAAATACTGGTACCTATTCAGCTGAATCCGGTATGACTGGAAGCCGACCCCAATATAGTTGGGAAAAGGCTAGGCAGATGATGATAGTGTAATTAGTGTTGTGTAACTAAAGTGTCATTTTTTGTTATTTAATCGGCTGTTTTTATTGTCACGAACCCGAAGTTCGTAACAATACCTCTATATCATACCTCTATGTCATAGACTTCTATCTAGTTAACTCCGGATATTTATCCGGAGTTAACTAGATAGAGGTCTATGACATTTGTGCGTCTTTTCTGGCGTATTAACGAGTCTTCTTTCTTCTTTCTATTATAATTTGAAATTGAAAACAATATATCTAGTTTTAATTTCCGCGAATATTAGTGGGTTGCAGGTATGCACCTCCCTCCCGCCCGCTATATTATGCACATGCAAGATTACAAGGCAAATGCAAGGATTTTATGCACATGCAGGAAGGCAAAACAATACCCAACACCATTACCGACACGTGTTTCGCCTCTCCACGAGGCATCCTCAGGGGACGTGTTGACTCGCTGACCGTTGAGTTGCGATTCTACTACAACTAGATATATTGTTTTCAATTTCAAATTAAAATGGATTTCCGCAAAGTAACGCCTGACTCAATCAATTTTCTTTCTATTATTCTATAACACCGTCTTCTTCCCAACAGCCTACCAGTCCAGCCAGCCAGCCCCAACCGTCCAGATGTCCAGGCAGCCTTCGTAGGTATGTGGCACTTGAGCGTCCGCTGCGACACTTGTGACTACCGACTTTGCGTGTCTGCGAGGGCCAATATACACTTCGATGTGGAAACTGATACGCCCGGTGAGTTAATTGTTAATTAATAACAGCTTCACTTTATTTTTATGAAAAATCATCTACATAATCAGCCTTTTAATTTTCCCACTGCTGGGACACAGGCCTCCTCTCTAGGAGAGGGAATGGGCCGTAATCCAGCACGCGGGCCCAGTGCGGGTTGTTGAATGTCACATGTCTTCGAATTTTTGGTTCTAGGACATGCCGGTTTCCTCACGATAATTTCCTTCACCGTTTTGAGAGCAGTGGTGATGAATTTAATTACACAAAGTAATGCGCCTGGCTGTCGCATTGTAAGTCGGGGCCGTTACCACCTGGTCACCACTGCTCTCTAAAAAAAAAAACATCTAATGCAAACATAACCGCTTCGGACGGAAGAAAAAAAAATACCCATTCGTGTCTCCTAAGGGGCCATCCATAAATTACGTCACATGAATTTCATGATTCTTGACACCCCCCCTTCCCTAGTGTGACGTTACATAATTATTTAACCATTTATTTATGTATTCGTTCGTTTTTCACTTAACATTTGGGTTAAAATAGATTTTGAAATGTGACGTCACAAAATTTAGAACCCTTCCCACCCCCTTGTCACACAATGTCACACTTCGTCGACCCCCTTCCTTCCCCTTAACGTGTGACGTAATTAATGGATGGCCCCTAATGCCCTTTGCGTTCCAGGGCCAAGGAAAAAGTCAGCCAACAAGGTGTTAATCAGATTGTCATAACACATAGCTTAGAATCTCATCTCTATTGGATACTATTATAATTAATGTACTTTCCACTTTTTAACATCATGTCCATCCATTTCGTAGAAAAATAACTTCTATGAGCATTTCTACGTGTGTCTATTATGCTATATGTATTGTCATACTTTTTAACATCATTCCTTGGATTCGTAGAACAATAACGTCTTTGCGCAATTTATAAATGTATACGAACATCGAGAATCACGAAATCTCCCAAGGGGATTTATAGCACCAAAAGAAACTCTCATATTATAAAATCTCGTTGTAACGAAGCATCGTACTTTAAAAAACCTTACCTGCTGTTCAAATTGAGTCGAGCCGTTTTCGAGACAGCCTTTCAACACACACATGCACACAGCATAATTATTATTATCATTACATAATGACGGTGCCACACGTCAAACCCGTTCGGATATTGAACTCATATACAAGTTTTTGTCGGGTAGTTACAAAAACAAAGGCTAAACTTCTTTGCATTTCTTTCGATAGGGTTCAAAAAAGTTTATAATCCATTTATGAATACAGTTATAGGGAGCAAAAACTTTTGAACAAACCTGGTTTGGTTCCGTACTATATTCAAAAGACTGATGTGTTGATGGGAATTTCGTTGCGCTAATTCTTACATTATTTCAACAATATTATGTATTATTTTATCTATACTAATATTATAAAGCTGAAGAGTTTGTTTGTTTGTTTGTTTGTTTGAACGCGCTAATCTCAGGAACTACTGGTTCGAATTGAAAAATTCTTTTTGGGTTGAATAGACCATTTATCGAGGAAGGCTTTAGGCTATATATCATCACGCTTAAGCCAATAGGAGCGGAGCAGCGATAAAGAATGTTTTAAAATCGGGGATTCCACGGGGACGAAGTCGCGGGCAGCAGCTAGTATTATTATAAATTCATCAATACAATTTTATCATAGCATAAGCATAATCAGCCTTTTAACGTTCCCACTGCTGGGACACAGGCCTCCTCTCTAGGAAAGGGAATGAGCAGTAATCCAGCACGCGGGCCCAGTGCGGGTTGGTGAATGTCACATGTCTTCGAATTTTTGGTTCTAGGACATGCCGGTTTCCTCACAATGTTTTCCTTCACCGTTTTGAGAGCAGTAGTGATGATATTAATAACACAAAGTAATGCGCCTGGCTGGGTTTGAGCCCGCGACCTACAATTCGTAAGTCGAGGCCGTTACCACTCGGCCACCACTGCTCGCGCGCAATACAATTTTAATGGAATGGAAATCTATATAATTAGTGCATGATATTAATCAATACAACTCATCATCATCTGCCTAGCCTTTTCCCAACTATATTGGGGTCGGCTTCCAGACAAGCCGGATTCAGCCGAATACCAGTATTTTACGTGGAGCGGCTGCCTACCAGACCTCCGAAAATCCATTAAAATGGGTAACACGGTACTTCTTGGCAAGTCTGGTGTCAGATTTTCTGGCTTCTGACAATCCGTAGCGACTGCCAAAGATTTTCAAATGACAGCCGGGACCAACGGCTGCAAGTGCTTTCCGAGGCACGGAGAAGTCTCGTTATGATAAGATGGTCACCCATCCACAGACCAACCTCGGCAAGCGTTGCTTAACCTCGAAATCGACCCGTGCGGCTGTTGTAATTTAGCCACGAGCTCTTCAAACCAACTAATTAAAACAACAAAACAACCAATACAACTAATCAATACAACTAATTAATTTAATTTAAACTACTACGTTTTATATTTGCACGTTAAAACATAAATAAAATTGATATCTTATTCTGACTTTAAGTCAGAATAAGATATCAATTTTATTTATGTTGTCAACTTTCTGTACCTTATTTACGCAAAAATAAACGATTTATTATTATTATAGGAAGTGGTGACGGGCGATTGTTTTAGCTTATCTTTGTAAAATATCTTTTGTTGGGGTTTAAAAAACGTTATAATCCATTTATGAATACATTTACTAGGGAGCATAAAGTTTTAAACTTGTTAATTACAAATGCGAAATTGAGTTTATCCGTTTATTTCTTACGCATTCATGCCTAAATCTGTACCTACTGAATTTTGGTAGTTAAAGATAGAGATAGACGACCTTAGGACGGCTTTTTTGCGAATGCGACCAAAGCCGCGGGCAAAAGTCAGTACTTTAGATTCAAGATCCAAAACATTTATTTCAAATAAACCATTTACAGGCACTTTTGATTTGTCAAGGTCGATCAGTCAAAAACATGAAGCTATCTGCACGTTCGAATGCGTAGATCACTCAAGAACGTGCAAGAAACTCCACGGACACTCTTTTCATGTTCTGTATTTATAACAGACAG
Organism: Hecatera dysodea; assembly: GCA_905332915.2. Lineage (NCBI taxonomy): Eukaryota > Metazoa > Arthropoda > Insecta > Lepidoptera > Noctuidae > Hecatera > Hecatera dysodea. Next base: position 3,876,851 of record HG995317.1, on the reverse strand, counting down.
ATGTGTTGCTGGGGAGTTTGTTGCGCCGCTTCTTCTTCCCAGCTAAAACACTAGGAAGAGGTGACGGGCGTTTTGTAAAATGTGTCACAGTCAATCAACAGAAAAATAAAGAAGGAATTACACCGTTATGATATTTATTTCAATATCTTCTCATTCAATAAAACTGTTAACAGAAAGTGATACAAGATGACATGTTCTTCAACAATCTTTGTATTTATTTTTTATTGTGTAATGGGTTTGCTCTTGACTCTCGTCTAGGTCACACGTGATAGAGACAAAGTCGACGATGGAATGAGCTTATCCAGAAGAAGCCTGTTCACTCTAACTTTGAAGAGATTAGGGTTGAATACGTTCGGAAACACAGACGCAGAGTTCCACTACTTTGCTATGCGCATTATAAAAGACGTTTAGTGCAAATTAGTGGCGTTCGGAAACACGACGATACCAGTGAACGCTACTAAAACATGGAAGCATTCCTAACTCAAAAAAATGACCCAAAGCACATTGCGCCGCGGTAGGCGGGGCTTACCGATTGCGCCGCTCACGTGTTTAGTTACACGGCCTGTTCGTTACATGGTAATTTAAACCCAAATTCTTGGGAAATAAGGTCAATTTTTAACTGTGCATCGTATTAGCAATAATGTTGTTGGTGTGGTTCGGCGAATCACCGACGAGGTTTCGATGTGTGAGTTTGTTTGGACTTTTGGGTCACGATTCGCGCTTAGATCCCTTGAAGTAATGCTTCCATGTTTTATTTGCGTTCACTGCACGATACTTTTTAGTCAACTTTCTTACAACCTTAAAATAATATTCACTAAAAACGTTACCTAATATACTCGTAACTATTCCGTGAACATTCATTAGATTAATGATAAAATAACAGTCATTTAGAAGACTACCGACTCAAACCGCCTGAGGGTTTGACCGCTCTGAAATATTAACAACATTTATATTTTTTTCGCCGTTCACCGAGACGCTTGTCGAGGTCGGTTTGTGGATGGGTGAACCAGTACCCATCCATTATGTACGGAGACTCCTCCTTGCCTCGAAAAGCACGTTTAGCCATTGGTCCCGGCTGTCATTTGAAGATTTTTTAACATTTTTGACCCCCTCCTCATGCTTAGCATAAGCATAATCAGCCTTTTAACGTTCCCACTGCTGGGACACAGGCCTCCTCTCTAGGAGAGAGAATGGACCGTAATCCAGCACGCGGGCCCAGTGCGGGTTGGTGAATGTCACATGTCTTCGAATTTTTGGTTCTAGGATATGCCGGTTTCCTCACGATGTTTTCCTTCACCGTTTTGCTCCCCATGCTTACGTAAGCATTTATGCAAGTATTTTTGAATCCGTTCTGGTTTCCTTATTGGTTCATGGAACAGCAATTAACAAGTCCAGAAATAAGGAGTTTGTAGTCTATAGAAAAATTAACTTATTGTAGTTCGCTATTAGGGCGATGATAACCCAGTGGGTATGACCGCGCCGGGCCATATGATGATCCCAGATCCCATATGCTAAATGAAATATTTCTGACGTAATCACCCTACGGATCCCCCCATCCCCCATGTCATCAAAAATAAGCAAATCAAAGACCCCCGCCCCCCTTTAGCATAATAGCATAATCAATTTTCACCGGCCTATTTCATCCGGGATAGCTCAAAGCTTCAAACGATACCTCATACATTGATATCGGTTAAGTAGTTTAGATCTTATGGTGGAATAAAGAAACTCACAAACGTAGATACATTAAATGAACCATGAAAAAGGAGGCTGCCCAAAAAAGGAGTGTTATGTACACTCCTTTTTTGGGCAGCAGTGTAAATACTGTTACTCAACAGCACTCAGTAAGACAACGGGAATCTGAGCCCAACATAGTTAAAAGAAAAAGAAAGAAGACTGGTGCCAGATTTTCTGGCTTTTGACGATCGGTAACGACTGCCAAAGATGTACAAATGACAGCCGGGACCAACAGCCTTAATTAACGTGCTTTCCGAGGCATCCACAGAAAACCTCGGCAAGCGTTGCTTAAACCTCGAAAATCCATCAGTGCGAAGCCAAATAATTGGTATTTTAGTAAATTAAATACAGGATAGATATTCCTCAGGATTTTAATGGGCATTTTGATAATTATTAGTTTTGTTTTGCTTGCTTTAAATATGGAATACGTCACACCTGCCTTTCCTTACAAAAAGACAGAAATATAATTCTTACACATCGCGAAAATAATTTCCAAAATGGATAACAACAAAATCGCTCCGACAGCCGCACCTGTTTGCCAATCTGTAGCAAGCCTTATATCGCATACAAAAAAAGAACATGTTTTGAGAAAAAAACATCGTCATGTAATACACTAATATTATAATAATAACGAGCAAATGGTTCATGGTCAAGGAAATATTGTCATCGTAACTAATATTTTAAAGAAATAAGTTTTAGATCTTACTTAATAATCAGTATTTGGTCTTCAATTGAAGAGATCATCATTATTTATTAGAGTAATAGTCTCGAGGATGTATAGTACTTTTGTTGTACCCTGTGCAAAGGGGGAAGTCCACCCCTTCCCCCCCTTGAGCCCCTCCCCTATTTTTTATTATCTCTATTCTTTAGAATTAGATAAAATTGTACCAGATTTATCATGTAATGTTACAAATGCGAGAGAAACTACATTTGTTTCTTTGTTAAATTTTTGAACCGATTTCGATGAAATCTGCACTGTGATAGATGGGTGTCCCTGGTGGGGAAAGGCTACTTTTTTGCGAAAACAAATTTGAACAGAGCAAAGCCGCTAACATAAGCAACAAGTATCATAAATAACGGCAGTGGACTTATATACACAACGGCAGACGTGATTCCACTTTCGGTTAAAACTTCGTTTATAATTTTGTATCAAAAAAGGTCAAATCTGTAAAAGGCATACAAAACAAAAACGCAGGCAAAACAAAAACATAACAGAAAAAAAACATGCAATAATATTAATTACAAGGGCATACACAGTAAACCAATTAAAAACTACTTCAAATTAACTTTTAAAGCTTGCAATAATACTAAAACTCGATTGCATTGATAGCCTGTATAAACCCTTGCGAATAAAAAAAAAATGTTTAACCTCTAAATGTCAAGTTGACAGCTCCCTCGTTCAAGATCCAAGATGGCGACGCACTTTATGTGAGTCAAGGACAGTCTTGCATACAGCCAGAGACCGAATTTAAATGTCTTATACAGCCAAACATAGTAACCTAACCAGTTTTTTTTTAAGTTACGCAAAGGAATCGATTTATTCTGCCATCATACCAAAATCATCGTTTCTAATTATGGTAGTTTTTATTACACGCATCTTACGATATCTACAACATTTTTCTTAATACGAGTTCTTTTTCAAGATATTTTAGTGAAATAACGTACTCGGATGTTCCTGCCTTTTTGTAATGGCATACAAAAATAAATCTACAGACCAATAAACGACGCTCATCGATAGAGCCTTAAAATTTTAATTGAATCGAATTAAGAAATCACTTTATCCTTAGCAAAACGACAACACAAACTAAAACGTCTTTTATTTTATCGATCAGTGCCAGTAAGTTCAAATTAAAATAGCTAGAGAAACTCCGCAGTTGTAGACGGTTACCATTTCATAGGACAGTAAAATGATTATTTTAAATAACTACGCCATCAGAGGCCCTTGACCCGGCAATCACTTGACATAAAATGAATAGGTCAGATTTTTTGTTTTCGTCTTTAGATATTGAATTACTCGTCAGGTCTTGTTGGGTTTCGCTAATCATTGTAATTTAGGCCTGTAAATCATTTTAAAAAAGTCTGCAAAAATATTAGGCCTCAAAAACCGTCCTGAAAGTAGAAGATTTTAGTTTTTCTCAATTTTATTCTCCGAAGAGTTGATAAGTAAAGAAATATTGCCGTCATCTTAAAAGTCGAATTAGCGGAAAAGATACATTAGCATTTTTTTTTTCTATAAAAGAAAGAATACCGTTTCGTCAAAAAAACTTAAAATGAGCAATACATGTTTTTTTTTTTGTCACAGTTACGTAGATAGCAGTAAATCAACTACGAACAAAACATATCATGAAGAGGTAAAATTGTTTATTACTTTACTTATTTTTAAAAGATTTATCAATGAATGTACTATCAAGATTACATAAGCAATTACTAAAGCTACATTTTAGTTGAATTTCTTAGGATATTTTTTATCCCGAAAAAAACATTCGGTTGCCACAGCGCGAATAAACTACGATTTCATAAAAACTAATAAGGTTATATAATCTTTATAACAAAGTATGTGGTTAAAGAAAACGTTGAAAGTTTTAACTTTTTTTTACAAGCGTGAAAACTTAACTGTTAAAATACCGTAATTAATTTGATAAAGCTGCTTTGTGCGTCATAGCAGATTTAGGATTAGATACATTTAAGTAATCCAAGACAAAAAAGTATATAAAAAATCTACACTAATATTATACATATATAGAGGAAATGTTTGTATGTTTGTAACGAATAAACTCAATACTACTGGTCCAATTTCAAAAATTATTTCGCCATTTCTATGCTACATTATCCCCGAGTAACATAGGCTATATTTAAATAAATAAAAACATGTCCACCCGTGCGAAGCAGGGACGGGCCGCTAGAAATAAATAAATCATATTGCGTTCCGATCCTCGTAAACGCTAGTCTAGCACCACATGCTAAGAGAGAAGCACCAGGAGAATATAACATAATCAGCCTTTTAGTGTTCCCGCTGCTGGGACACAGGCCTCCTCTCTAGGAGAGGGAATGAGCCGTAATCCAGCACGCGGGCCCAGTGCGGGTTGGTGAATGTCACATGTCTTCGAATTTTTGGTTCTAGGACATGCCGGTTTCCTCACGATGTTTTCCTTCATCGTTTGGAGAGTAGTGGTAATCAAATTAATTACACAAAGTAATGCGCCTGGCTGGGTTTGAACTCGCGACCTACAATTCGTAAGTCGGGGCTTTTACCACTCGGCCACCACTGCCCTGAAAGGCAGGAAAATATATTTCCTAACAATATAGCTGTTTTTCATGTGACAATATTCCTTGTTTATAATATTTCGTGAGATAAAGCTGCTATATTATGACCAGTATTCTCACGGCCATCTTACTGGAGGTCGATGCAAAATGTTTACTATTTGTATACTTCACTACACGTAGTTATCTCCGTGGTTAACTTATCCCGATCTATATCATCGTCATTTATTATTTCTTTGGTCTTCCTCTTCTTATAGCCAATAAATAGCCTTCTACATTTACAATCAAAACATTGGGCGCGACATCTAAATTTTTTATCTATACTAAAAATATCATGCGTTTACCAAAATAATTAACAAGCAAGTATGAAGATAGGTTGTTTAAAGATAAAGAAATAAAACTATCATTCAATTAGAATTTATGACTCATAAATTATGTTAAAAAAAAAAACATAATCCACAAACAGGTCCACTCAAATCTGTGTGTTACTTCCATCAAAATGCCACCACAGACGTTAACCTACATGGTCTTATATAATTTGACCAGAACGGATTGTATGGACTTTAAAAGATACTTTGACCTCTGAGTTTGGTTCGGTTCTACTTCTTTGGGTAAGTCGAAACTACTACTAAGACGTGCTATATATTAATATTTATAATGTTAATGAAAACAGACAATAGTTTTTAGTCTTGTAAGAACTTTGTACTTTAAAACCGTCATTCATATAACGTATCACTGTCACAGCGATAAAATTAAAATAACAAACGCGATTAGTTAGATAACAAATCCCGGAAAAAGCAGATTATTTATATATCTATCGGCCATAGGGCTAGTTCAGGGGCGTAACATCTCGCCACCGATATTGAGTTAGGTCAGGCGTAAAGGTCTTGTTAGATGTGCCGAAAATAAACAAACAAAGACTTGGGATTCTGCGGACTATTTTTAAACTCGATCGATTTGTGATATTGGACAGCAAACAAAAAATGTTTGTCATTTTATCTTCATCGGTATATCTATACTATTATTATAAAGAGGAAAGATTTGTATTTTTGTATGTAACGAATAAACTCAATAATTACTGAAACCGATTTCAAAAATTCTTTCACCATAAGAAAGCTACATTCACCCTGAGTAACATAGGCTATATTTTATCCCCATATTCCCACGAGAACGGAAACCATGCGGGTAAAACCGCGGGGCGGTGCTAGTTCCTTCATAAAGAAACAGTACTTAAGATTTTCTTATGTTTATCATTCGGCTTTCCCCGCGGCTTCACTTCCGTGGCATAATATGGATTGAAAATCATCAAATGACTTCTTGGTCTGGGCGGAGCAAAACTGACTGTCAGACTCTTAAAAAAAAAACCTATCCGTATTCCTCCTATTGCCCAGGAACTGTGGGAGTGGTTCTTTTAGTATACGGTCCCAATTTTGTAGCACAAAAACATCCCAGCTCTAGGTGATGAATTCAAGTAAAGACACCCGATTCTCTGTTTCATTTTCCTATGGTTAATGTTACAGGTTGCCTAGCAACCGATTCATAACAATACTGCTGAGAGGCCGGAGTGTTTGACACTTCTCAAAGTCGTCCTCAACAAAAAGCGACGAGTAAACGCTCACAGCGCCATCTCGGGTAAAAATGACGAAATTTTAGCAAACATACTGGCCACTCCGTTTAAACTTAAAAACACTTTAGTGCCATCTATGCGGTGAAGTGAGGAAGCTCTTTATCAATAAAAAACCTATTGCGGCTTGCGGATTTGACCTCTAAATAATTCTTGTATATTTAGGCAACATTAGCATCGCAGTCACAAACTGTCAAAACTGTAACCTTATTTTACTTTTCTTTTTTAATTTGACTTTCGAATCAAAATACAAAATATAAGAAAATAACTGCGACGAGGTGATATTGCCAATTGAATTTGAACGCTATTAAAGTACGCAACACGGCCCCCTATTTGAGCGGGCCCTTATTTATGAGATAAGCAAATTGATCTACCTATGACTAAACGTACCTACTCCATAATACAAACGAACAAAGTCCATTTTGACGCAACAATTTTTTAAATTGAACGCAAACTGTTTCACGACATGACTCATCAAATTTATTTACACTAGCAATGTTTGCCTGACGTAATAAGACAACAAATTAGCAAATATCCTCAACAAAATAACTCTATATCTGTAAAACACAAGGTTTAAAATCCTTTAACAGATAATACCTTCAAATCCAAAGTTCAGAAAAGATAATCACCTAAACAATTTCGACCTTCAGTGACCGGATCGATACGCCATAACGTAACTATGTATTTAAATATTCTAAGCTAAGGCCTATTGATCGAACTTTTACTTATGTTACAATTGTTGAAGGTTTTTTTTAAATTCAGCCTTGGGTCCACCATAATAATTTTCCAAGGCAACTGTTCAAAGTTGCACCTTAAATGGCACAATCACAAGACCTCTTTTTACTTAAGGAAATTAGCTCAAGCATTTTCAATCTAAACATACATGATTACATGGAGTTTTATGATCCTTTAGAGCACGGTTTATTTAAAAACTTTTTTGTTGTCCTAATATAATAATAATATAATAATAAATTATTTATTTCAGACTCATCTTGCGATTACATCCATATTTGTTAGTACAATGCGAGCTTATAAACTAGTGTTAGTAAACAAGTATTTGCTAAATGTAGTGGCCCGGGTGGACTCCCCGATTATGGTGGAAAATCACTATATGACTGCATGCAGCCGTATCCAGCGAGCCAGCATCGGAGAGCCCCACCGGAGCAATAAAAAAATTAAAGATAATTTAAGGACGACGATTAATAGTTGATTTACTGCTAAACGTGCACTGTGGCCATGGCTTAAAACAACAAACTCATTTCTATATTGTTTTTTTTATTTTTTCTATTTTACCCTTGTTTAGTTTTTCCCAATCTCAATTTAAACGTATAATAAAAGAATGAAAAAACTTTTTAACGAAAAAACAACACTTCTAAACTATTCGACACTACAGAACTTCACTATTAAAGCACGCACTCAATAATAGAATCGTAATAATTATTAATAATTCACTATGACACGAGCGCACTCCACGATATTGTGTTATCAACTAAATTATACAAAACAAACTATGTTCGTATCAGCTTGAGATATAAAGGCAAGTACCGATTAGAAAAAAAATACATATAGAAAATAATTAATTAGGTCAACATGATAGTATTTTTTAATGCTCAGATTTTTTTTTTCTAATTTGGAATCGGTTGTCAAACATGACATTTTATGAAATAAACAAATAAGATATGCATGTCATCATTGTTCTTTTTTTAGATGGGATATCAACTAATGGCCCAATCAGGGCGAAGTGGAAGAGAGCGAAAGATTCTTACTGACTAAAACCCACCCGTGTTCCTTCAAATGCCCTTTGCGTTCCAGGACCGCGGTGACTCTTTCAAACAATTCCGCAACGCAGTATTACATAACGCGGTATTACATTGCTCTGAAAGTGTATTATTATTTTCTAAACGATATTAGTAATATAGTTTTTAACCTGACTGCCCCAAAACGAGACATGATTTGTTAAATAAACTTATACAGTTAAATTGTCAAGGTCGATGCTCAAAAACATGGCGCCCGTTGCACGTTCCAAAACGTAGATCGCTATGGAGAAGAACGTGCAAAAACTCCACAAACAATACTTTAAACCAGTAAATAGTTCTCATATGAAAACATTTATGTAATACATAAAACAATAAGATAAGTTCCTAATCTGATTTGATTTATATTATAATAGCCGATCGTTACAACTTCGTCCGCGAAGATGTCGGCTTCAAAAAACAAAAGCTTTCATAAAAATAGTTTACCCTCTAATTTTCCCTTCAAAGTTGATATCTAACCTATTTTCCTAATTTCTGTGGTACGTTGGCAGATACTCAGGACAAATGATTTTATAAATAACAGAGTATGAATGTGGTTTAGAGTTGAATGAACGGCTTTAACAAATCGGTTCGGAGGGGTAACATTGCTCTCAGTTGTTATATCTGTCAAGCAAATGGGGACTTTAATATTTAATACACTCATTCTGTTCAACACAGGATCGATTGTTTTAGACACCTGGAACATTCAACCATTTCAAGAATGGGCGCTAGGAGGAACACGGGTGGGTTTTAGTCAGTAAGAGTCTGACACGCCTTTCCGCTTCGCCCAGAGTGAGCCATTTGATGATATCCCATCCAAAAAAAGGAAAATGATGACATTTCTTATTTGTTTATTTAAATATAATGTCATGTTTGATAACCGATTCGAAATTCGAAAAAAAAATCTGAGCATTAAAAAGTACTATCATGTTGACCCAATTATTTTCTACCAAAGAAATCAGCTGTTCCTTTCATTCATTTTCGTATAACTCATCAAAATGTAGGGGACAGCTGATTTCTTTTTCGCGATTTCAGGTTTGCTCCCATAGTAAAAGTTGTTCATAATGACGAGTACAATGACCTCTTAAGAGGTTGTTGGTGTTTTACAAATAACCCTGTATACAGGTCATAAAAATACATTTAACTATTGGCCCCGGCTGTCATTTATGGATCTCTCATAGTTTTTGTTTATTTTTTCTGGGTAAGAAGTCATCAAATGACTTCTCCCGCTCTGGGCGGAGCGGAAGGGAGTGTCAGACTCTTACTGACTAAAACCCACCCGTGATCCTTCTTGTGCCCTTTACGTTCCAGGGTCGCGGTGACTCTTTCGAACAAATACCACAACATTGGTACACACCCTTAACTAACGCATGCCACGACTAGGAAATGTGACGTCAGCCAAGTTAAAAGGTTATCACCACACTGGCTGTCAATGGATATCTCGTTCAACATCATTAGAGATGCAAGGGTATTTAATTATGAGTTTCTATATCTTCATAAATCATTTATAGATGCAAAATAAAAAGTGACCGAATACAGATGTATGCCAGTATTTTAACAGACTTCAAAAAAAGGAGGAGGTTCTAAATTCGAATGTATTTTTTTGTGTGTTACCTCATAACTTTGTACTGGGTGTACCGATTTTGATGATTACCGATTTTGATGATTATTTTTATATTCGAAAGCTGGTGTTTGTCATGTGGTTCCATTTAAATTTGAGTGAAATCTGACGACTAGTATTTGAGTGATCCCTAATAATGTGTGGTTCTTCTACATTGATGATGTTCTCATTCCCACAACTCCCGGAACTCTTCAATAAATGACAGCAAATCTTCCGGGACTGCTGTAATCGCACGTCTATTTATTGTTTACACCAGTTTATAACACGTACGCTGTGATGGGTACGTTTCATTACTTAATTTTATTTCTTCTAAACAAAAAAAAAGTATAAAATAATTTTGATTTCGAAAGTCGGTGTTCGAAAAACGAATAATCAACCTCAAACACCGGCACCCAAATTATTTTTCATTCAAGTTTACGGAGTTAGGGACCAATTTGTCAGATATTTCAATTTTGGAACATCTTTTTCCAGATACCCACACATTCCGAGTGACGGGTCCTGTAGCCAGCGTTCGAGAATCACAACTAGTTGACGAGTATGGAACAGAATTGGCTAAACTGCCTTTTAGGTAAGCATGACGATAAAACTATGAATTAATGCAGGATCTAGTCAGCTGCCTAACTTTTTCTCAACTATATTGGGGTCGGCTCCCAGACAAGCCAGATTCAGATGAATACCAGTATTTTACGAGGCGCGGCTGCCTACCAGACCTCCACAACCCATTAACTGGGGAACACGGTACTTCTTGGCAAGACTGGTGTCAGATTTTCCGGGTTCTGACAATCCGTAACGACTGCCAAAGATCTCCAAATGCCAGCCGGGACCAACGGCTTAACGTGCTTTCCGAGGCACGGAGAAGTCTCGTTATGTTAACATGGTCACCCATCCACAGACCAAACCCGCCAAGCGTTGCTTAACCACGAAGATCGACCCGTGCGGCTGTTATAATTTATGCAGGATGTAGTACAAACCAAATAATATAATATAAAGGTTTGGTTCTAATCTATAAGTTGATGGAAAGGTAGCGAAGTAAACAGAAAAATACTCTCTTAATTTATTGCAACGACATATTTAAAGTTTATCTACACTAATATTATAAAGAGGAAAGATTTGTTTGTTTTTTTGTTTGTTTGTTTGTTTGCATTGAAAAGGCTCCGAAACGACTTGACCGATTTGAATAAATCTTTCACTGTTGGGAAGCTACACTATCTCCGGTCAACATAGTCTAATTATATCCCCATATTCCCACGGGAACGGGAACTACGCGGGTGAAACCGCGGGGCGATGCTAGTATACTTTATATTCAAGGCATGCTTCACTTCACTACATATCTATACTAATATTATAAAGCTGAAGAGTTTCTTTGTTTGTTTGTTTGAACGCGCTAATCTCAGGAACTACTGGTTCGAATTGAAAAATTCTTTTTGGGTTGAATAGACCATTTATCGAGGAAGGCTTTAGGCTATATAACATCACGCTTAAGCCAATAGGAGCGGAGCAGCGATAAAGAATGTTTTAAAATCGGGGATTCCACGGGGACGAAGTCGCGGGCAGCAGCTAGTATAGTATAAAACAAAGTCGCTTTCCGCTGTCTGTCTGTCCCTATGTATGCTTAGATCTTTAAAACTACGCAACGGATTTTGATACAGATTTTTTTAATAGATAGAGTTGTTCAAGAGTACAGTTTATACGTTTAATACATGCATAATATAGTAGAGAAACACTGATAATTAATTTTAGAGGTTTCTAATGTAATGTCGTATATAAACACATTTTTTTGCGCTTACATTTGCAAACGCTGGCTGAACCCTACGAGATAGATCAAAATAATGTACTACAGTATTGTACACGTTAAAAAGGTCTACAAAAAAGTCCGCAATTGTATATGTATATCTCTTAAGGCGTTTCCCTGACCAAATAACCTTGAGCATTCGTTCCCTCTTTGCTGCCCGCATCCTGCGCACATAAAAATCACACAATTTTTGGAATTATTTTGATTAAAAAAGATAAGTGATCTTTTGAAATGAAATAAAATGCGTAGAATATAGATTTTTTTAAATTATCTATCCATTAGTACAATCCTCTAATGATTAGAGAGTTGCATTTAGCAACAGATGCATAAAATCAACAATTTTAGTCATTTTTTAAAAGTAGATTTTAAATTTATTTATAAAACATAAAAACAAATCAGAACGTGGAATATGATGATAAGACATCGAACATTAATAATGTGCTTTTACATGTATATTATTTCTCATAACTAATGAGTTAATAGTCTCTGAATAGCGAAGAAAAACGCACTATCGCAAGGTTTTGGTCGGGGTGTCGTCTTAAGTATAACCCACAATAACCATTTTTTATCGTTTACCTTTTACAGCATTGCACCTGTGACAAGCCGGGGCGTGTCGCCAGTTCAATAATAATTTTAAAAACATCCATCCTTGTGTTCACAGCTACCAACCATTAGCAGCAGATGGTCAAAACGAAGAGGTCGACCCAATTGTGGAGCTGGTGTCAGATGTGACTTTACCAGCGGTCAAAGGATCCAAAGTCTACGCAAAGGTTGTTGGCAGAGATTTGAAAGGTAAATCTTTTTAACCGACTTCTAAAGGCGGAGGTTCTCAATTCGGATGTTTGTATTTTTTTTTAATGTTTGTTCGCGCATAACTCCGTCGCTTGCCAACCGATTTGAAAAATTCTTTTTTTGTTGGAAAGGGTATACTTCCCAAATGGTCCCATGAAAATTTTATCGAAATCGAACAAGCGGTTTTTTTGTTAATTTCAATAAATGATAGCAAATCTGTCGGGATAGCTGAAATCGCATGTTTGTTTATTGTTTACACCAATTTATACCACGTACGCTGTGATGGGTATGTTTAGCTGGGAGTGAACCACTAAAAAGTGAAAAATAAAAAATCTTTTTACAAAAAATAAAACCGACTTCTAAACAAAAAAACCAAAAAGTATAAAATAACTTTAATTTCGGAAGTCGGTGTGTTCAACAACAAAAAAGCAACCAAAAACACCGAGTTTTTTTTTAAGATAGTAAGCATAAAAGACTTTGACTTTGACTTTATTAGTACGAAAGTATATTAAACCTTAAAACTGAGCATTACGATGTCAAAGCCAGGCAGGTGCTTTCAATCAATCGAACGGTCTAGACGTTTCCCTAATATTATGGTGACCATCTTAACATACCGCGATTCCTCCGCGCCGCGAAAAACCAAGCCAAGCAATTGGCAGTCAGAAGCCAGAACAGTACACCAGGTTTGCCTAAGGGTATATGCCTTACTAAAGGTGCTGTCACGTGGTGCGCCTCCCATAATCAGCCTTTTAATGTTCCCACTGCTGGGACACAGGCCTCCTCTCTAGGAGAGGGAATGGGCCGTAATCCAGCACGCGGGCCCAGTGCGGGTTGGTGAATGTCACATGTCTTCGAGGTTTTGGTTCTAGGACATGCCGGTTACCTCACGATGTTTTCCTTCACCGTTTTGAGAGCAGTGGTGATGATATTAATTACACAAAGTAATGCGCCTATCTGGGTCTGAATCCGCGACCTACAATTCGTAAGTCGGGGTATACCACTCGGCCACCACTGCCCTCTCACAAATGGGAAGGAGAAGTACACGCCTTCTCTTACCCAAGATGTGGTTTGCAAGCGCAAACTTTCACTGCAGGGGAGACAGTGGAGAATACGAACGTGTCCCCATACTCCAGCCAAAACTGTAGAGAAGGAACACAGTGTGGTTTTAGTCAGTAGGATTCTCGTAACGTCCATGACTCATTTGTGGGGCTCGGTATCCGTTTTTACAATAAACCTCAACTTTCTTTTCTTGACCTGCCTTTTAACTCATAATCAGCCTTTTAACGTTCTCACTGCTGGGACACAGGCCTCCTGCAGCACGCGGGCCCAGTGCGGGTTGCTGAATGTCACGTTTCGATGTAATACCCACTGTACAGTTGAATCCGCTTATAATGACATCGAAGGGAAGTGAAAAATACGTCATACTAAGCGGACGTCATAAAAAGCGTAATCTTAAGAATTAAACAAAATCCCATCTTTGTTAGTTATACCGTGTCATAAGGAGAAACACACAAAAACATGTTGATAGACGTAGATCAATCAACACAAAATGGCTCAGAAATAAATTAGAAGTCATGTCTCTCCCTATAACCAAATATAATTTCTGAAAAATAGGTCATAATAAGCAACATGTCAATAAACGTAGTCATTATATCCATACTTTTTTTAAAGAATTTAATATGAAAACCAAAATTAGCTCCGTTTTACTTCATATTAAGCGGTTGGTCAATACAACGTGTTGTTTTGCATCCTCGTCAAATTTCAGGAGGTTGTCATAAAATACATAAATAATCAATTGAAAGTACGGTACCGGTCAATAACCAATAAGCGCTGCTTTTTTTTGTTATTGAAATTTAACAGGATTTCAGAATAAAATCCCGAATACCACAGAATCAGGCGCCTACGCACACAGCGACAATGCAGCTGTGTGCGTGAGTGTCGACGTCTTACCTACGAATTGCTAGCGCGTAGGTACCTACGTGTGCGATCGTGCGATGACCTACGGCGACCAGTAGCAATAATTTTACCTAATTTTATTTCGGAAATCATCTACTTTACTGTCATAAATTTCGCTTGATAATTAACTCATTTTTAAGCATTATTGGAATACGGAAATCTTACTCATGATAGTAATACTACATAATTATTGCGCCAAAGAAAAGTTCAATGACCTGTTATCAGATGATTATTAAAATGTTGGCTCGACTTTAGAATAACGGATACCGTGTAGAGTCTTCATATTTTTTGTGTGCAAAGTACTTATTATTCTTAACAATCTCACGAAGTTTCAAGTTTAGGAAATAAATGCTTTCTGAAATAAAAAATATTAAACTTTGCAAAATTAACCTCTAATTTGGACAATTTTGACGCTTTTGACGTAACTTTGACAGCAGGTGTTGCTATTTTAGTTAGTTTTTAATAATGCGTTTTGATTTAGCCCACAAAAAGTTGACGCATATTTTTTTATTTTTCTTTTATTCACGTTCTTTTGTGTTATTTTAGTAGTGTTTAACAACTAGTCAGTGATTTCAGTTTTGTTTTGTTTGAATAACTATTTTAAAAATTATTTTGTGACGAGTTATTACGACGAGTTATTATTTTCATATGGTATCTGCTAAAGGTGAAACGAAACGTTATATATAAGTAGGCAACAATTTTTTTCTTTCTGCTAAGTCTTTCAATAGTTTCAATATTTGTACTCACGTTTCGATGATGGGACTTAGGGGCACCCCGACTTGGATAGATTTAGGTTAGAAGGAGATGGCGGGGTCTAGTGAGCGAGCGAAGCGAGCGAACACAGACCCCGCCATCTCCTTCGTGGTTATTTTTTTTTAAACCACTCAGAAGTAGGAGCCCCGCGAAGCGGGGCTCCGTCGACTGGTCTTCCGGCGACTAGGGACAGAGGGGAAAGCAGTTATTCACCTTTAAATGAGGTAAATAGTATCAAAAAATACGCAAATATAACCTCAAAATGACATTTTTTAAAATTATTTAAAAAAAAACTATGCATTTCCTAAACTTTATTTTTGCTGGGATGGGATCTCCTCCCCTCCCTCCCCCCTCCCCCCGCCTCAAAAGTACAAATTTTCACAACCGTTATTCTAAAGTCCTTCCAAAATGTTAGTTTTGCTTTATTGCTATCCGTCAACTTAAAGTTTTCGTAATGATTTTGTTTTTATTTGTGGATTAAATTGGTTGATTTGAATAGGACCGGCAATAATATCTACCTTAGTTGGTATGTAACCGATCTAGGTACCTACTAAGTCAAAAAATGTTTTCTACGTTTGATGGAAATGGAAAGATGTGCTAGTTAAGTGTAAGTAAGTGGTGATACTTTCGAATCTTAGGTATTATTGATTCACTTAAAAATCTGAAATCGACTTATTTACAGTAGGTAAGCTAACAACGTATTTACAAAATGAACAAATAAATAAATTACCTACCTACTTATGTTACCCGGAGGTATTGTTCAGTTTCCATCACCACACTCTTGGCACAGTCGAGCACAATGTAGCTGGTTTTCTTTCAGCCTACGTTAGCAAACTAACACCTTCGTTTTTAAAGAGTCGAAAGCACTAATTATGCTTGCACGTAATTTTGTTACACTTGTCACTTTTTACGTCTAAACTAACTTTTTAACGTCTCCTCACAAAATAAAAGTTAAGAGGCCACAGGTCCTCCGCGACCGATCCAGTAGTCAAGAAACCTTTCACGCTTCAGTAGGCGCCACACTGTGGTGTGGTGCACTCCAAAGCGGTCACCAGCCTCCCACGTGCTTGCCCGTGGTTCTCGCTGGAAGTATTCCAGGATGTCTTCCTGCAAGGCGACAGGCAGGCCTACGCTGCCGCGAGCTTAAACTGCCGATGATCCCGTAGTCTCTGCGTAGCAGCCAGCATGACGCTCTGTGATGGGATTCCCGATCGGGAAACATTTCCGTGAACATCCGGATGGCTCCACGTAGGCTGTTTCCACTGATGGCATAAAGGCGGACCATCTGTACCAACTCGACATTGGAATAATTGTCCGTCATCTTGCACTTTGTACCTACGTCTGAACGATGTACCGAGAAAGGAATTCGCAAAACGCGCGAACACGGCGGCGACATCAAAGAAACTGTTGCTGTTGGATCAGGGGCCGCGCCGCGGGGCGAGGGGGAGGCGCGGCTAGGCGGTAGGCGCGTGCGGCCGTGCGCGGGGGATTAGGTACCTACGAATTTTTCGAATGATCGATGTATTGTTTGCGTTTGTTTGTGTGTGTGAAAGCGCAGTTATAAGGCTAGGAACAGACGGGCCGCATTTAAATACGTCTTGTTCACACGGATTTCCGTAAATAGCAAAAATAAATTTAAAAAATACCTACTCATTTTATTGTTGATTTGGGTCGAGAATCATTAGCATAATTACGTCCGTGAATTTGACGAGGATGCAAAACAACACGTTGTATAGACGGCGTCTTAATAAACGGATTTCACTGTATTTTCGATGCAGCTACAATCATATATCGGAAGCCTCTCAAAAATTACAGTTTTAAAGACCAAGAACCTCCTTCTTTCCAGGGGAACCTTTCATCCGACTCTCAGGCCCACTCAACCAGCCAGAGATTCGCATGGGCAGATCAGCAAACATCTTCAAATCTGACACTTCCAATGACTTGGAACGGATGGAAGACATGAACTCCAGGGCATATAATGCTCATCTACTTTATAACGACAGTGCTCAGCCTTATGCCAGTAACAGACTGTCCCAGGTATGGAAAATTCCACTCATATACCACATGTTGCGAATGAATGGAAGGTGATACTGTCGGAATGTTTGAATTTTTGTGTGAAGAATGCATGATGTGTTTAGTAAATTATATGTAAAAATTAGATTAAATAGTGTAAGTGGCTTCGGCCGTTCTATTTAAATAAATAAATTAAAAATAAATGTTATAGAATAAACCCAATACGTCTCAAGAGCGTGTACGCCGTATGGCATTTCATACAAATTTTCAAGTCACTATTTTGCGAAATGACTGAACCGATTTTAATGAAACTTCACAGATATAAGCTAGATACATACATAGGTCTAAAAAGTTGGTTAAAAACATTTCCGAAATGTCTCATTTAAAAAAAGATAACTGGAAACTTATGGTTGAATGTAAAATTTAAAATGGGTCTAATTTAACTGTAACACTCTTTATCGAAAATATTTTCAATCGTCTTTTGTAATGCGCACAGCAAAGGAGTGGAACTCTCTGCCTGCGTCTGTGTTTCCGAACGCATTCAAAGTTAGAGTGAACAGGCTTCTTCTGGGTAAGCTCATTCCATCGTAGACTTGTCTCTGTCACCTGTGACCTAGACTAGAGTCAAGAGCAAATCCATTTCATAATTTAAAGAATACTATTATTTTATCGTACATTTATGTCTATAAATTTTACACTTTGTTTTCCATTTTCTTTTTTGTGTCTTGTACTTATTTTCTGTTTGCTTACTATTTCAATATTTGTAAATATGTGAGTACCATGAGCATGAGATATTTGGAAGTTTACCTCTGCTGGTAATACTTTGTTCTATAACTAGTATACTTGGTGCATCGTCCTCACATATATGAAGTATTTTTTGTATTACCAAATATTGTAAAACATTTATTTGAAAAGAGTAACTATGGAGTTTCTTGTCCGTTCTTCTCCATAAGAATCTACCTTTGCGAATGGACGCTAGAGTCACTTAAATATGATAAATTTTAATGGACTTCAAAAGAGACCTTGACCTCTGAGTTTGTTTCGGTGTTTCTTCTCAGGGTAGTCAGCTAGGAAACACCGGCCTCATCTAGTTTTATAACGGCCAAAAAAAAAGATTGACGTGTAAAAGTGTTTTTTACAACCTACTTACAAAATAAAATCATTTATCATTATCATTAATGATGACGTTCAAAACTGCCGTTTAATGACCTTATTGAAATAAACGTTTTGACTTTGACCTTGACTTTACAGGTAGTGAACCAGCAAGGAACATTGCTGACATCAGTACAAATCGGTCTCGCCAGCAGGTTATATGGAGCTCCTGGCGAAAGCTTGCAGGTAATAACAAAAAAATTAAATCTTTCATACCAAAACCAAAGCAAGATAAATGACTTTCAAATTTTAGAAGAGACCGCGATTTTTCTTTTATTTACACTAATTAAGACGATTTTTTAGTTTGTTGGTACCGAATAAGCTCCGAAACTACTAGACCAAGATTGTTTTACCGGTGGAAACTTATATTATCAGCGATTTGTATTACTCGCTGATAATAAACTTTCCACTATAATTATTGCTATATGGGTATATATCAGCGGGTAATACAGGCTATATTTTATACACATATTCCCATGGGAACGGGAACTACGCTGATGAAAGCGCGTTGTGCTACTACGGAAATGATCTATACAGTATACACATTATCCTTGTATATTCCCACGGGAAATGGAAATACGCCTGTGAAACCGCGTAGTGCTACTATTATAAACACGGGAATGACCTATACAAATTATCCCTGTATACATAATTTCGTATTAGCTCCGTATTCCCACGGGAATCGGAACTACGGCGATGAAACCGCGGGGCGCTGCTATTATACCAGAAAATGGAAGAAGATTGAGTCACCGCGGCCCTAGAACACGGCGGGCGCTAGGAGGAACGCGAAAGGGTTTCAGTCAGTAACAGTCTGACACTCCCTTTCACTCCACCAAGAGAGCGAAGAGCCATTTAATCCAAAAAAAAATGGAATAGCGTTATTTAAAGAACTTGCTAAACGTTTAGTTGACACTTTGCGTGACCCAAGGGCTGGCTTTTACTTCGGACAGAGGATTAGTATTGCCATACAACGTGGCAATGCCGCCAGACTATTGGGTTCACTCCCAGTCGATAGCGATGCGGACGAGTTTTTTATGCCATTTTGTAGTTAGGAGGATTTTAGTTTATTTTTAGGTTAAGTGTATATACGAAGAAATATTGTCAATGCAAATAACGTCCTTATTACTTTTCAGCTACACTTCGAAGTTACAAACTACAGAGAACAGACAGTAAGGTTCAATTTCGGAGCAACAGGGGAGCTGAGGTTCTTGACTGGAATCAATCCTAACTCGTAAGTATATTATTGCTAAATCATCTATACTTATAATAAATCTGTAGAGAGGTCAATTCTGTACAAGGAATATATTTTCAAAATAACTATCAGGGGGTGATTAGTGATCGATACTGGTGCCAAAAACGCAATCAGTAAAATTTTTGTCTGTCTGTCTGTCTTTCTGTCTGTCTGTCTGTCTGTATGTTCTTTATAGAAACAAAAACTACTCGACCGATTTTAACGAAACTTGGTGCAATTATTCTTCATACTCCTGGGCAGGTTATAGTATACTTTTCATCACGCTACAATCAATAGGAGCAGAGCAGTGAAGGGAAATGTTGGGAAAACGGGAGAAGTTACCGATCGGGCTGAGAGTTTCAAAATCGGGGGTAAAGTAACTATTCCACGCGGACGAAGTCGCTGGCAGAAGCTAGTATTTAATAAAATGACAAAGACACACATAAAGCACAACTCTATAATATCACCGGCTTCATCTAGCTTAAAATGACCAGAAATATTTGACGTGTAAAAGTGTTATGTTCAACCTACTTACAAAATAAATATCATTTTATCTCAAGCTCCGACGGTCAATCTTTTTTTTTTACTGTTGATAGGCATGCATTTGACCACTATCTCACCTGATGGTGAGCGATGATGTGGTCGAAGATGAAACACGCTTGCCTAGAAGTAATCTATTCACTCTTGACTTTAAGGTTGTAGTTATCAGGAAACACAGACTCTGGCAGGGAATTCACTCCTTAGCTGTACGCACAATGAATGCGTTCCCAAAAGGTTTTGTGCGTGTGGATGGGATGTCCACCATGTAAAGGTGGCACATTGCCGTACGTCTTATGGTCCGATGATGGAACGGGCTTGGCGGAATTAAACTATGCAATTCCGTCGCACACTCCCATAAAATAGCAACTCGCAACTCGGCACCGATGCTCAAGTCTTAGCTGAAATCAGCAGCTGTTGCCGAAATTCAGTCTCAAGACCTACTAGTACAACATTTTATTAACCTACATCTTGTTTCCCTTTACAGATTAAACGTGGCATCAGGACAGATGACCAACGTCATAGTCAGCCTGACGATACCAGCGAATGCGCAGCCAGGGTTGAGGGATACCATCACATTTACTGCTTATGGTAAGCTCTTGTTACTTTCAGAATAAGCTCTGTAACAGAGAGCAGTGGTGGCCGAGTGGTACCGGCCTCGACTTACGAATTGTAAGTCGCGGGTTCAACCCCAGTCAGGCGCATTACTTTGTGTAATTAATTTCATCACCACTGCTCTCAAAACGGTGAAGGAAAACATCGTGAGGAAACCGGCATGTCCTAGAACCAAAAATTCGAAGACATGTGACATTCACCAACCCGCTGGGTCCGCGTGGTGGATTACGGCCCATTCCCTCTCCTAGAGAGAAGGCCTGTGTCCCAGCAGTGGGAACGTTAAAAGGCTGATTATGCTCTGTAACAGGCACAGCTCAAGACTTGAAAATGGGTCATTGTAGTCAACTCCTCATCATCGTGAAGAACCTCTACTATAAGAACAACTCAGAAAATGCGAAAAAGAAAAACAGCTTTTCAGTAAATTATGTGACATGTTTTTCACGTTTTTAGCGTCCGTTCCACAGCAAAAGTTGTTCATAATGATGAGTAAAATTACCTCTCTTCTTCAGGTACTTCGTTTTTCTGTTACACCCTTTTTTATAGATGGGAAATCATCAAGACTTCTTCAGCTCTGGGCGGAGCGGAAGGGAGTGTCAGACTCTTACTGACTAAAACAAATCCGTGTTCCTCCAAATGCCCTTGGCGTTCCAGGGTCACAGTGATTCTTTCGAACAAAACCCATAACCCTGGCTGCAACAACATCCCTACAAATCACTGCCTTCAACTACCATCATTCAGTAACCCGTCATCTTCTTCCTCCCAGGTAACGAGCAAGTCTCCCTATCCGCTTACGTCTACGTGGCTAACTCAGCGGAACCCGCAGACACCTGGGCTCCAGAAATCCGCCACACGTTCCAAGGAACCTGTCTGGGCAGGACTGGTGACGACTGCGCGCAACATTCCTGGTCTACCACTATTGTGGCCAGGGATGCTTTGTCAGGTAAGAATGAGTCTGTGCTTGACACCCAAAAACTGGTAGTCTTTAAGTGAAAAGTGAACAGGTTACTTCTAGGTAAGCGTTATCCATCGCTTGCCATCAGAGCGCTTTTTTTTTCTGGATGGGAAATCATCAAATGACTTCTCCCGCTCTGGGCGCAGCGGAAGGGAGTGTCAGACTCTTACTGACTATAACCCACCCGTGCTCCTTCTTGTGCCCTTTGCGTTCCAGGGCTGCGGTGACTCTTTCGAACAAATTCCGCAACCCTGCCATCAGAGCCCTAAGTCTGCTATTACAATAGTGTAATCTAGCGTTGCAAATTTGAACCTTATATGTAAGTAAAACATACTTGACATCGCTGTGCTGCCACCTATAGTTTCTGCACGTTCCCTATAACCATTTACCTATCCAACGGATTCAGGGTATCATAAATGATAAATGATATTTATTTTCAATCAATCAATTTATTTGTCAAACGTAGGTGTTAACATGGTGTTTTCTTAAATAGCGGGTGCGCTATGTTTTGTCATAATTATGACATACAAATTTTACATTTATTTTTTATTTTGTAAGTAGGTTAAACATAACACTTTTACACGTCAAATATATCTTGTCATTTTAGGCTAGTTGAAGCCGGTTTTTCCTAGCCGACTACCCTGAGAAGAAACACCGAAACAAACTCAGAAGTCAAAGAGAGGTCAAAGTCTATTTTAAAGTCCATACAATCCGTACTGGTCAAATCATATGAGAACCATGTAGATTAATGTCTGAGGTAGCCTTTTGAGGAAATTGCCACACAGATTTGAGTGGACCTGTCCAGACAGTGCAAGCATTTGTCAGATACCGTGTAGCTCAAACTTAGAACTTTAAGGAGCTTAACGATTTGACGAACAATACCAAAGTAAGGACATTTGGGTAGGCCACAAGAATAGGGTTGTTTCCTGAGGAATAAAAATATGATTCTATTTAGTCCGTCAGTTAGAATATCGAAAAATATTCGACACGTATTTTTAGCTTTATTAAATCTCTAAAAATTGACGAAGATAAAAAGCTTCAAAGATCATGAGTGGGGGCTTGTGACATCAGGGCGTGGTAAAAATCGTCGCACGGAGTGACGTCACACGAGTTTTCAACGCACTATATCGTCTTCGTTTTTTGTTTACGTGAAAAAATAAAAAATACTTGTCCAATATTTTTGGGAAGTCTATCATACGGACTAATTAGATTTTTTAGGCAACTAGGTACCCTATTACTCAAACTGCCAAACAAACTGAAATAAGACCCGAATATGGCGATCTAACGGCGAACACACGTCTTATCTCGCTCGAAGTCGATCCCCAACTAAAGACTTGTCCCTCTCCTCCAGGTCTACTCCGTCTGACCTCCTCGCCAATCGGCGTGATGTACAGCGGCGACTTCACGTCAGGGACCAGACAGGAGGTGGTGGCCACGTACAGGGCTACTTGCTGCGCACCCAGGGTCCTGCTGAATGCGGTGGACGCTTACGGGAATACCAACAGCTATACTATTGATATTTCTAGTGAGTATATCGTTATTGTTTATCATAATAATGTACTGTATTTTCTTTTCTCTTTAAATTATATCCAAAGGTTGTCTTGAAAAAATCGTTTTTAGCGATAAGGGGCAATCCATAAATGACGTCACATGAATTCCCCCCCCCCCTCCCTAGTTTGACGTCACATATTTCACAATTAAATTCACAAAAGTATAGCCATTTCTAAGTATGTTCTAACGACTTTTGTGGTACTAGAAAATTTATAACAATTTGGCCTAGTTTTAAAACTATTACGCCAGAACTAGGTCAGGTGGAAAAGGTGAACTTGAAGAATTGATCCATTTTATTTTATTTTTAGTTAGTACTAGCTACCCGCCCCGGCTTCGCACGGGTGCAATGCTGATACTAAATCTCTACTATATTATGCATGTATTATACATATATACCTTCCTCTTGAATCACTCCATCTAGTAAAAAAAACACGTCAAAATCCGCTGCGTAGTTTTAAAGATATAAGCATACTAGCAGCGCCCCGCGGTTTTACCCGCGTAGTTCCCGTTCCCGTGGGAATTCGGGGATAAAATATAGCCTATGTTACTCAATGTAGTAAATGTAGCTTTCTTCTGGTGAAAGAATTTTTGAAATCGGTCCAGTAGTTTTTAAGTTTATTCGTTACATAAAAAAATACAATTCTTCCTCTTTATAATATTAGTATAGACATAGGGACATACAGACAGAGTCTGAGTACTGCACAAAAAAAAACAACAACAAAAATCAAGTTATCAAAGCGATTATACCTTACTCGACAATCCCACTGTTTAAACAAAACACCATCACCTCCACAGTGTGTTAAAATTCAACTACAGAACCATATCCACAGAACGCTAACTCTCAAAGACTTAAAACGCAAAATTCATCCGTCAACGTACATAACAATCTATCATCATCATCATCATCATCTGCCTAGCGTTTTCCTAACTATATTCCGCCGGATTCAGCGGAATACCAGTATTTTACGTGAAGCGGCTGCCTACCAGACCTTTTTTTTTTTTTTTTTTTTTTTTACGGGGGGAAATCCTCATGGATGTCCTCCGCCCTGGGGCGGGCGGAGGGGTCTGTCAGACTCTTACTGACTAAAACCACCCCGGTGTTCCATCTCTCACCTACGCCGGGGATCGCGGGAACGTAAACCACATCCGCAATCCCCGGCTGGTGCCGGCCCGCCTCTGCGGGCCA
This sequence comes from Hecatera dysodea, assembly GCA_905332915.2. Taxonomy (NCBI): domain Eukaryota; kingdom Metazoa; phylum Arthropoda; class Insecta; order Lepidoptera; family Noctuidae; genus Hecatera; species Hecatera dysodea. The sequence goes on along the minus strand of HG995317.1, from coordinate 3,852,288 downwards.
CCTCGCGTCTACGGAGGGAGTGAGGTGTTAAACACCCTCCGTGACTTCAGAGAGGGGCGCACGGGAACACCTCGCGCCGCCACCTCGGGTCCGGATGAATGGGGGGCGACAGACGTCCCCAAGTCCGCCGCCCCTGGACCCAGTTAGGGGGGCCGGAAGAGGGCAGCATACGCCCTCCTCCGACGCCCGGTGCGCCTGCTGCGGGCGGGGTCAGAGGTCGAGATCTCTCTTTCCCTTTCCGCAGCCTCCTTCTGCGAGATAACTGTTTCGCAGAAGGAGACCACCGCGTCCCAGGACTCCTCGCCGCCGACCATAGATTGGACTACGGCCGGTAGCGAGAGGTCACTGCCCACCACAGAGATGAGGTCACGGCGCGGCTCCTCCCAAGCGGCACACTCTGCCAGCGTATGCCGCGCCGTGTCCTCCAGACAGTCGACGCAGTGGTGACACCGAGCGTCCGGCTCCCTGCCTATGCGACACAGGAACTTCCCGAAGCAGCCATGCCCCGAAAGGACCTGTGTCGCACGAAACGTCAGGGAGCCGTGCCTTCTCCCGAGCCAAAGGTCGAGCACTGGCCGGATGGCCTCGATAGTGACGAGGCCGGCGGAAGGGCGTGAAAGCCTGTCCCGCCATTCCGCCACCAGGACCTCGCGCAGCTGCGACCGACGCAGCTCGATGTGTCGCTGCATCAGTCGCTCGCCGCGCGCCCGCGCGTCCTCGCGCCACCGATACAGTGACGCGAGAACCTTCGCCTCCAGGTCCCACGGCGGAGATCCGGCCAGTGCGCAAGCCGCCTCGTAGGAGATCGTGCGATAACCCCTGATGACTCTGACGGCCATCACCCTCTGCGGCCTCCGCAGAACAGTGATAGTGCTGGCCGTCAGGTCAGCCGCCCAGATCGGGGCCCCGTATAGGGCCATCGATCGCACGATCCCCACGTACAACCGCCTGCAGGCGGTGCCCGGGTCCCCCAGATTGGGAAGCAGCGTTGACAACGCCCCAGCCGCACCCAACAACTTGGGCGCCAGCCGCCGGAAGTGGGGGCCGAAATCCCACCGGCTGTCGAGCACCAATCCTAGATACTTCATGGTGGACTCGACAGCGATACGGACCCCCCGACCACGATGTGTGATCCCGGCGGCGGTGCCCGCCGGGGGCCATGAAAAGCCATGGCCTCCGACTTGTTGAGGGCCACCTCCAAGCCGAGGCGACGGATGCGGCTCACCACCTGTGAGACCGCAGCCGTCGCCAGCAACGCTGCCTCCCTGTACGAGCTGCCCCGGGCAGTGACCAGCGTGTCGTCAGCGTAACACGTCAGGTCCACTCCCGGCTGGAGCTCGCCCCTCAGCACCCAGTCGTACCCGATGTTCCACAGGGGCGGGCCCAAGACCGAACCCTGTGGAACGCCGCACGACATGGGGCGCTGGTGTCTGCCATCACGTCCCAGATAGGTGACACACCTCTCCGCTAAATAAGCCCCAACTACACGGCGGAGGTAGGGAGGCACTCGATGATAGCGCAGTGCCTCCCGAATACAACTCCAGGGCAGGGTGTTGAAGGCGTTGGATATGTCCAAGGACACCGCCAACATCACCCCACCCCGGGACACCGCTTCCTCCGCCAGGACTCTCACACGCGATATCGCCGTGATAGTGGAGCGCCCATGCCGAAACCCGAACTGGCATTCCGCCAGGTCCGGCCCCTCTCCGCACAAGTGGCTGACGAGGCGGGCTGCGACTATCCGCTCGAACAGCTTTCCCACCTCGTCCAGCAGCACTATGGGCCGGTACGCGGACGGTGAGTCCGCAGGGCGCCCCGCCTTCCTGAGCAGGACCAGACGACCAGATTTCCACTGAGTGGGAAACTGGCCCTGCTCTAGGCACGCTGTGTAGAGTCCTCTCAGTTGGGGCTCAAGCTCCTTCAGAGCGAGGGCCAACGCGCAGCCGTGAATCCCATCCGGCCCCGGGGCAGTATTCTTTGCCCGGAGCCGCATCACGGCCGCCCTCAGCTCTGCCTGTGTCACCTCTGGGACGCTGGCGTTCTCCTCGGGCTCTGCGGCTGTGGGCAGAGCCATCGGCGGCGGAATTTGCTCCGCTCGAGCCGGGAAGAGGGCTGCGACCACGTCCTCCAGCAGCTCTGGTTGGAGACTCTCCGTAAGCGGGGGCGCCCATGGTCCGAGTTTCCCCCGGACCGAGCGATAGGGACGCCCCCACGGATCCCCGTTTAGAGTCTCAGTGCCTACCAGACCTCCAACAACCCATTAACTGGGGAACACGGTACTTCTTGGCAAGACTGCTGTCAGATTTTCTGGCTTCTGACAATCCGTAACGACTGCCAAAGATTTTCAAATGACAGCCGGGACCGACAGCTATCCGAGGCACGGATAATTCATGCTATGTTAAGACGGTCACCTATCCACAAACCAACCTCGGCAAGCGTTGCTTAACCTCGAAGATCGACCCGTGCGGCTGTTATAATTTAGCCACGAGCTCCTCACATACCATTGGTACATACCAATCTATCAATACATCAAAACCTTGTAGCACCCACCTGTACCGGTCTAAATTTCCGCCCCCACTCTGAAATTTGTGTGCAACAGTATTGATTTATTTGGCTCTAGACAAAGGTATATAGGTACTATTGATACTGTTATGTCGGATGCAAGGCAGGGGTACCGGGTAGATGAAATGATTCATGTTTCACAGCGAATATTTCGTGCAAATTACGTTTCACGTGAACGGTTTTATGGCTGTGTAAGAATTTGATTAAGTAACGACGAACACAATAGGGATGTTTTCCAAGTTAAGAAAATATGATTCTATTAGCAGTCACCCGCGGCAATACGGGGATAAAATATAGCCTATGTCACTCCACAATAACGTAGCTTTCTATTGGTGAAATAATTTTAAAAATCGGTTCAGTAGATCCAGAGATTACCCCTTACAACGTCACAAACTCACAACCTCATAAACGTTATCTCTTTATAATATTACCTAAGTATAGATTTAGTTCGTCAGTTAGATTATCAAAAAAAAATTAAGTACCACTGCGTGACGTCACAAGCCCCCACTGCTGATCTTTGATGCTTTATATCTCCGTCAAATTTTATAGATTTGTAAAAGAAAAAAAATACGTGTCCATAATTTTTCGATAATCCCAGCCGACGGACTAAATAGAATTGTATTTTTTTTACTCAGGAAACATCCCTATTGGCGACATAATGACGAACTGTGGGCACACGAATCAACGGTGGATTAATCCAACTAATAAACAACAATTTCAAATAATAATCCATTTTTCCTCTCTTTCAGACTACTTAACAGAAGCAGCAATAGCGGCCATAGTACTCGGAGTCTTTCTAGCCATAGCCCTGATCATTTTGATCATATTCTTGATTGTATGGTGCGTGAGGAAACGGAAGGCTTCCAGGGAACTCCCCTCCTACAACACGTCAAGAACTTAGAAAGAAGGAACTGGTGCCAATAGTATAAGTGTTTTTTTTTTCTGAAGGATGTACAGTAGTTTGAAAGTTATCATGAAGCTTAATTTATCTGTGGGTCTTATTGTCGATGGTGACTCTTAGACAGATTGTGGCCAGTAGTTAGCTACGTTTATAGCGGCTTCAACGGCATTCATGAAGTCCTTATTGGTGCAGGTTTAACGCACATCGACATTGGAGTCAGCCAGTGAATGCAAATTAAAACATGGAAGCATTCCTAACTTAAAAAAAATGACCCAAAGCACATTGCGCCGCGGTAGGCGGGGTTTACCGATTGCGCCGCTCACGTGTTTAGTTACACGGCCTATTCGTTACATGGTAATTTAAACCCAAATTCTTGGGAAATAAGGTCAATTTTTAACTGTGCATCGTATTAGCAATAATGTTGTTGGTGTGGTTCGGCGAATCAGCGACGAGGTTTCGATGTGTGAGTTTGTTTGGATTTTTGGGTCACGATTCGCGCTTAAATCCCTTGAAGCAATGCTTCCATGTTTTATTTGCGTTCACTGGAGTCAGCACATCATGTCTTTGTCTACCATACCTCTCTATTGGTTGTCATATCAGTGACAGCCCAAAAGGGTAATCAAAAATAGTATTTTAATTTATTTAACACCTTTCGAATTGCCATCAAGACGCTAAGAACATGTGCCCTATAGCCCAACCATGACTTCTTAAATCCATCATGTTTCCTGTGTCAGAGAGAGACGGAGTTATACAAGACGAATAGCACTATCCCTTTTTCACACTGTATCAAGATAGCATTGGCACTTCGTGGTACGGCCCCTTTCTAACAATATCTTAATTCATACAGTCCATCTAAGCATAGAAGAATAAAATTGTAACGTATTTTGGCAAAATAATTTTGACAGCGTAAAACTTGGTGACTAAAGCGATATTGACGAGTTCCAAATCTACTAAATACATGTGTGTAATCAGCGAGAAAATCAAACCATTCGATATAATTACAATAAACAAAAGAGGCGTGAATAAAAAAGATAATTTAAACTACTGTACTCCTTCAAATTGAAGTCAAATCGACCGTATTATTAAAACAAGTGAAAGAGTAATTGTATGTGATTGTACGCTGAAATGATTAAGTTAAAATTAAGTTACCTTTAGACTTAGCTAAGCTATATTAAGGGCATCTATAGATGCGAAGATTTCATCAAATTAAAAGAAATTCATGATAGTGTTACTATAAGAAGCCCAAATGTGTCCATAGTAGTGCTACCTCTTTTCTTTTGGATGGGAAATCATCAAAATACGTCTCCCGCTCTGGGCGGAGCGGGAAGGAGTGTCAGACTCTTACTGACTAAACCCCTCCCCGCCCCCCGTGTTCCTTCAAAAGCCCTTTGTGTCTCAGGGCGTGGTAACTCTTTCGAAAGATTCCGACACGCTGAAAAGAGGTAAAAAGGTACGGGGATTTTTTTTCTTCGCCGGCAATATTTGGCAGTTTTAGGGACTGCCGATAAAAGTGAAAACTTAGAACTTTAAGTATCAAAATTTGAAATTTCATAATGTTTGAATATAAATATATATAACTCAAAAGTGACTGACTGACTGACATAGTGATCTATCAACGCACAGCCCAAACCACTGAACGGATCGGACTGAAATTTGGCATGCAGGTAGATGTTATGACGTAGGCATGCGCTAAGAAATGATTTTGATTAATTCTACCCCCAAGGGGATAAAGTAGGGGATGAAAGTTTGTATGAAACTTTGTCAATTTTAAACCGATCGGGCTGAGAGTTTCGAAATCGGGGGTAAAGTAACTACTCCATGCGGACGAAGTCGCGGGCAGAAGCTAGTGTATATAAACATTGAACTGTTCACTAAATCCATTCAATGTCACTTATGCGCATGAGTCATGAGCATGTCGGTGATGCGAACCTATAAGATTTTCCCCTACCAAGAAGCCCCCTACGTGGCTAAAGAAGTTTTCACTTCAAAAAACGCAACTGCAACAAAAGTTGAAACCAGGGTCACTGCTTTTAATCCAACAACCTTATCTGAATCATCCCAAACGATTTGTCCGGTGCTTGCCGTTTAGCTAACGACGGATTTCCGCACTTGACAGGACCCTATAAAAGGTCAACAAATGTATATTGGAAAGAGGCCACACTCAATATTTTCATCTTGCTTTCATTTAAAAGAATTCCTAGTAAAATAGACCATACAAAAATTAAAAAATTAATACGCTTTAATGTATTACCAAAATTGCGAGTATAAACTGACTGTTTTTCTTTTCCCGCGAAAACGAATGATGACGTCACTCCTATCTGCCAGAGATCATGAACTGTCATGTATTAAAATTTATGTTCGTCTTTTCGTTGTCATAACACCAGTGACGTCACTAGACGCTGACTGTTTACGTTCCGTTTCACGTTATATTATTTCGTATTAGTTGTTAAAAATCAATATCAACTACAATAAACTACATTGCAGTGGCCCTACTTTTATGCTATTTTATCTTTCAACTAGCAGCGCCCCGCGGTTTCACCCGCGTATTTCCCGTTCCCATGGGAATACGGGAATAAAATATAGCCTGTTACTCAGGGTGAATGTAGCTTCCCAACAGTGAAAGAATTTGTCAAATCGGTCAAGTAATTTCGGAGCCTATTCAATACAAACAAAGAAACAAATCTTTCCTCTTTATAATATTAGTGTAGAAACAAAATGTTCATGAATTCTGTAATTGCAACTTCCCTATTCGATTCGAAGCTGCTCGATACTACAGAAACTAGATGTGGCGTCAGAGGAATCCACTAGCACGCAAAGAGTTATCCGCTGGGTTAGCATTTCTACAACAGCTCGACGACAACTATCGCGAAGTTGCCCACTAGACACAAAACACGTCTGGTCGAATCCTGCTTTTTCAATACAGGATAAGGAAGTTACCACGTTGTCTATGCACTTCTTTTTGAGTCTTTTCCTGACAGTTAAGTCAAGGACAAAGAGGTTACTTCAACGAAAACGTGCTCCAGCGGCAACATTCATCGCTTTTCATGAGGCGAGATTTTGCTTAAACGCGAGCAATCTAATAACAATAAAAAATCGGGCAGTTCCCTAAAAGATACAACAGCCGTCTTGTTGGAGGACGCCCCCTTTTCTAGAACTTTCCATCGCGTTCCTCATACCTAAAATACTTGTCATAGCACTTCCATCCAAAGGTTGTCTTAAAGTGTGTGTCACCCTGTAATGTTTTCTTCATCTATTTTTTCTGTAACTTGTATGGTGTACATAATAAAGAATATTCGATCATCTATCTTCTGTAGCATGAAAAGTATTTTTAGGTACGAGTCCTTTGGGTCTATGATTAACTTCAAGATATTTGTATTTGTATTTGAGTAACTGGCCAAGTTAATTGCAGCATCAGTGGCGTTTATTAGGTCCTGAAAAGTGCAGATGTATGGAAAATTGGCGCATTTCAACATATGGATGACTTTCTATCTTCTATCATCTAACAACATCTAGGCTTTTGAGTCTACGGTTAACTGCAAAATATTTTACGTCCAGTAACTGGCCAAGTTAATTGCAGCATCAGTGGCGTTTATTAGGTCCTGAAAAGTGCAGATGTATGGGAAATTGGCGCATTTCAACATATAGGTGACTTGCTATATTGGGGCACCGTATTCACAATTTCCACAAAACAAGGTGTGTACAATCCCAATTTACCAAATTTGATATATGTATGTACTGACCTATGGAACATTTGGAATGTTTCGGAAGTCCCAGTCATCATCTGTCTAGCCTTTTTCCAACTAAATTGGGGTCGGCTTCCAGTCGCACTGGATACCACTGAGTACCAGAATTTTAGATGGAGCGACTGCTTATCTAATTCCAGAGCACAGCTAATAGGTTCCAAGATAAGTTTCGGGTTTCCGTCTATTAATTACGACTGCCGAATCTACCAATGACAGCCGGAACTAACAGCTTAACGTGCTTTCCGAGCGCGAAGGAGTTTCTGTAATTAATAGCTGATCATCCTCGGAAGAATTTCGGCAAGGCTTGCTTGGAAAACTGGGCCCCAAATCTGCTATTTTTATAAATTTGTCATTCCAACCCGATCCCATTGTCATTTTGCTAAAAGTTCGTAATCTGCTAAATTCTTAATGGTCGATCATTGGTCTGTCAGTGGTCTCGTAATACTTTTTGATAACCGAGCTATTAAAAATAATGACTGCACAATGTGGTTCTAATGGTAGGTCACTGATCAAAGGACCTATCAAAATTTTAGCAGATTACTGCATACGTCTGTAATTCATTTGTGATTATATACGAGATTACCATTCTATGCCATTTCTTTCAATGGAATGTCAGTGGTTGACCTTAGTCATAATGACACTTTCATGTTAGAATAGATTACCAAACTTGTCAAAATCGACCATTATGAGATCAATGATAGACCATTTTGACACTATTGTAATAGCAGACTTGAGGCCCTGGTTGTTTGATGAGGATTTTGGGCTTCTGTCGACCCGTAACGACTGTTAAAGATCGACTAGAGTTTCAAAGAGTGGTCTAAGGCACAAAGTATACTATGTATGTACCTATGTACTTACAAAATGAAGAACGTAACTAAAATTTATATTAGAGTTACTTTTAGAACCAGTTTTAACATAAATAACTAGTTTTTAAATGTTTCCGCCATGTTTGTTTTATTATTTTTAATTTAATATTTGACAAAAAAATGTGTTTTTATTTATTAGAATTAGATTTAGATTTTAGAATAACACGTAAGGTGAAGGCAGATAAAAATACGTTTGTCTAAAATTATTTCCAATTACTACTATTTAGAATCAGTTTTTGTAAAGAAATCGCATAATTTAAGTGACTGAATGAATTTTCAACAGCTAATTCATTTGCGTCTTTGCGAAATTCCGTTTGCGTCTACTTTGTGATGCGTTGGTATGATTTTCTTTACAGAAACCTATGGTAAGAGGAACTGATTTTTTTATTAGTGTTCTAAAACCATTTTTATTTCATTTTTGTTCTGTTTCATTTTTCAAATAATAGTCTAGTAGACTATTTTAACTATTCAAACAAATTTTTACTGAAAATGTTCTTTAAAAATTTGGCCTTCACGTTAAAAATAAAAATAAGTATTTTTAGTTAATATATTTACTAATACGGGTAGTACAATAATTTAATATTTAGTTTATGAAAGAAAAACAAAAGCCATATTTTGTAAAAAGAAAATCTAAGATTTTTATGAAATAAACATTGAATTGAAATATTTCGATCGTGTATTTTTTTTATTACATACAGTTTAATATCATTGCAACACTTGTGTTATGTTTTATTTAAGTACCCTAATATCATAAATGAGTAAATTGTTTGTTTGTCATCGTGATTCCAATCCACTGTGGGAGATCTCTCTCTCACAGTGGAATCACTGTGCTATACAAAGGATACAACTATCCCTTTTTCACAACGAGTTCATGATGGAAAAGACATAAGGCTTCAGTCTCTACGTTTGGCCTTAGAATGGGACCCTAAACTTCCGTGAGAAAAGTCTACGGAACGAATCTGCAGGAAGAAGCTGCTCGAAAAATCAAATGATACCTTTTTTTCTAGAAGGGAATTTAACAAATGACTTCTCCCGCACTGGGCGGAGCGGAAGGGAGTGTTAAGGTCATAGCCTACTTACACGACTCTGCTACCACCCGATTTATAAAATACAATTCAAATATGAGCTTTAAGTCGTGGTCTTGCGATAAAGTTTATATTGTTGACAATATAAATTAGCAGACAGCTCGATGTCAGCAAGCTTCCCGCCATCAGACTGCTCGGTAGTTGACGCCTCGCTGGCCACACGTAGTAGACGAGCGGCCGGTGCGGTGTCCGCGCGCTGACTGCCGCCGGCGCCGCTCAGTCGGTAGACTGAACAGCTGGGCGTCTGCTAGCTGTCGATACGGTGACAGCTGGGCGTCTGCTAGCTGTCGATGCGGTGACAGCTGGGCGTCTGCTAGCTGTCAACGAGTGGACCGGCAGCAGCCGTTTTAGTTTAGGGCGGTGTTGAGTAGGAGCGGTAATGGAGCAGAGTCGTGTAAGTGAGCTATGACCTTTAGACTCTTACTGACTAAAACCCACCCGTGTTCCTCCTAGTGCTCGCCGCGTTCCAATGCCGTGGTGACCCTTCGAACAAATTCCGCAACAACCAAATGGTACCTACATTCGTTCTAATACCACGCACAATAAGAGCCTTTAGTGTTCACGGTCTTTTATACGAACTCGCAAGTCAAGTATTCTTTGAAATTCATGAACTTATTTCAGAAAAACTTGATACGCATACGCGAGAAAATCATGAAATGACTTCTCCCGCTCTAAGCGGAGCGCAAGTGTCAGACTCTTACTGACTAAAACCCATTCGTGTTCCTCCTAATGCCCGCCGCGTTCCAGGGCCGCGGTGACTCTTTCGAACAAATTACGCAAGCGTGGCCGTGAAACATCAGCCTAGCTTTTTCTACAGCTGAATACCAGTATTTTACCTAGAGCGGCTGCCTACCAGACCTCCACAACCCAGACTGGACAACAGGGTACTGCTTGGGAAGACTGGAGTCAAAATTTCTGGCTTCTGATAATCCGTAACGACTGTCAAAGATCTACAAATGACAGCAAGGACCAACGGCTTAACGTGCTTTCCGAGGCACGGAGGAGTCTCGTTATGTTAAGATGGTCACCCATCCACAGACTGACCTCGGCAAGGGTTGATTAACCTTACAGATCTCCCCATGCGCTGTTATTAATTAGCCACGAGCTCTTCCACAATGAAGGTAATTAAAATCAAAATAAAATCAGTCAAATAATACCCCTATTTCATTGATAACAAGAACAAAACAAGATACTTTCTCAATATCTTTATTAATGAAAGCGATGCAATTGATTGTAATCCTTTTTATATCAGCTGAATAATAGGGTATTTTACTGTAAAAATCTAATTAGTCCGTCTGATAGATTTACAAAAAATATTGGACACGTATTTTTTCTTTTTTCACGTAAACAAAAAATGAAGACGATACAGTGCGTTGAAAACTCACGTGACGTCACTACGTTGCTACAATTTTTACCAGCGACGTGACGTCAGTGAAAAATGTGTCCAATATTTTTTGGAATTCTATCTGACAAACGAATTCGATTTTTGAATCAACTAAGTGCCCTATTGTAAATATGTATGAATATTATATGTACATAATGGTTTACATATTAGCTTTGAAGTGAGTGAAAAAAAAGTGAGTAAAAATCATCTGTCTTCAAAAGAGGTCAATCCTTCAAAAGAAAGACCTGAATTTCATGTTGCAAGACCCATTAAACTTAGTGACTCAAAGCATTTATTTCAATTAAACCATTTAAAAGCACTTTTGAATCGTCAAGTAGTCAATCAGAGTTGAAGAAAACGAGCCGACAATTTATAAAGAGGTCAATATTGACACGATTATTCATAACGATGCTTGGAAGAAAATATGTGGTAGCTGAGTGGTAACGGCCCCGACTTACGAATTGTAGGTCGCGTTTTCAATACCAGCCAGGCGTATTACTTTGTGTAATTAATTTCATCACCACTGCTCTCAAAACTGTGAAGGAAAACATCGTGAGGAAACCGGCATGTCCTAGAACCAAAAATTCGAAGACATGTGACATTCACCAACCCGCACTGGGCCCGCGTGCTGGATTACGGCCCATTCCCTCTCCTAGAGAGGAGGCCTGTGTCCCAGCAGTGGGAACGTTAAAAGGCTGATTATTATGCTATATGCTGCTATTTGGAACAGGGCTTCAAGAAGACGCTCCGGGCATCGGGAGTCGCATGGCTATTCCCGGCAGCCGTAAACACTGGCCTGCGGACTGCGAGCGTTTGGTAGCTCGCCGTCCTATAACAACCAGACCCGGTTCGACAGTGCGTTGTGTTCCACGCGCGCCTCAAAGGGATGTCACCATAGCAGACCAGGCCCGCGAGGCCAGTGCCTGCAAGGGTTGTGCAATTAGTTTGAAAGAGTCATCGGGGCTCTGTAATGCAAACGGCTTTGGAGGAACATCTATGGGTTTTGTTCGGTACTTTACTCAGTAAGTATGACAATCCCTTCTGCCAACATCAGAAGAAGTCATTTTGCACCTTTAGAATTAAAGGGACTATATATTATCTCGAAAATTAAAATTTTTGGCAAATGAGCAAGAATTATAATCTTTAAAAAGTGTCGGGTAAAAAAAAAAAAAAATATCTCCCGAGACCTATGTATAAACTGCCCCTTTCCCAGTCATATTGCAGAATCTTTTTCATCGCTGGCTTTTAGAGTATGTTTCTTACGTACCATTATATAGCTACATTATACGAGTAAGTGTAAGGAATTTTGAGTTAAGCCCGTTTAATTCGCAATTTGATACATAGCCATTCTTAAAAAAAAGGGCTTATCCCAGTTCAGTAATAGAGACGACGAATTTAATCATCAGAATTTGCTCATCTAGTTTTCCTATGGCTAGGGCTGTCAAAAAGTCCTTTCAATGGTGAATGTTAATCACTTAAAGCTTCTACTTTTAGTCAGTGGTATTGTTATTAGGATTCCAATATTATAGTATGTTGCTGTTGGCTTTTTGTTTCTCGTCTTGATTCTAAACCCCCAGTCCCTCGGCCCGGTCCTGACGTTGTTTTTATTTTAATTGAAACTTTAATTTCTTAAGTTTTTTTTTGTGCGTCATCTATGGCGGAATAAACGAGTTTTGTTTTTTTTCTTTTCAATGGATTTTGATTCAAAACTTTGCTACACTGTTTTTCAACATAGCGTTTCACCGCTTGAAAGCATAAGAAAAACCATCTGTTGGTGACAGACCTTGTCTGATTTAATTGACTTAAACCAGTGAGAATAAGTCAAATAGCAATCATCACATACCCAACAAAGAAAATCTGCAATAAGCAGGCACATTAAAAAATGTTTACTACCAAGTATCATCAAACTAATATCTTGACAGGAACAATTGATTTATTTCTCCAATACTTGCCAAAAGTGGTTATTAGTATACAATTGTTGTTGTTGTTCCCTGCTAGGAGCCCGACGGGTTATAAGTAAGGGTATTGTGTAATTAGTATGTATTTTCAGCGATCTTGTCTCAATAACCAAGACATTTTCATCATTTGAACTTAACAATGCTTCATTTCCTAATTGTTTTTTTTATTTTTTTTTATTGTTATTTCATGGATTCATTTATTCAAGATCTATCTGAAAAGTATTAGTTGAATATCAGAGCAGAACAGATAACTCACTATTTTGTTGATTTTGGTTGTGGGGCAGATAATTTATAAAAAATCTTAAAACCACTGATAACTCGAAAATCACCCAATATAGACCCAAGTTTGTGGGGATCAAAATTGTTGCAAATTGGCTCTAGTATAATCCAAGATTGCACATAATTAGGAATAGGCCTCATTTTATATTTTTATGTTTTGAGTGCAATAAAGAATAAGAAATACTATTATGTAGGTCCATCCAATATTAAGTAGGTCCATTGCGTAACTACCTCTACTTTAATACTTAAATCATGAGTAATAGATAAACTTAGCATTGAAATCATATAAATACCTGATTACCTGAGCAAAATCTACATCTACATACTATGTAATCAAACCTACTTGGTCAAAAAACCAAAGACAATTTGGCATTATTTTGATTTATTTACTCACAAGTGTAGCATCATAAAAGTATTTCTCCATCCTTTTGAATTTGGAACGAAACGAAAATCGCATCTCCGGCGTAAAACCATAATCAAAAGGTGCATTCTTGTATGATTTGTAGAGAAACGACATATCAACCACAAAAACCACTTCAGTTTTGTCACAAATTATACACTTCTCACTATTTATTTAGAAATAAATTGCACTCACGAGCTATTTAACACGATTACAGGTACTGAAAAACGATTAATAGCCAAGAATTCGCGTGAAAATCGTGAATTATGACATTGAGATCGCGAAAATCTATGTCGATTATTTTGGCTTCTTTCGCCGTACAACGTCATGAAAAACGTGTTTGTAGCGTACAAATAGGATAAAAATAAATAATAGTACTCACCTGATCTCGTGATCAGTCCCTGGGTAGCCGCTACGGGAACCAAAACCGCGTTATGCGTCAAATCCTCTATCGAGAGCCCAGTCACGGCAGTGGACAAGAGCGGGTTTTTAACAATGTTCCTGCTCGGGCAGTCGCCGAAACTTTTATCTGACATGTTGTATACTATATTATTGACCGGTTGATGAGAAAATTTTCACGTTTTCACACATTTGGAGGTCATAAATAGGTAATTTAATTATATAAAGTTACGTGTCACTTGCATATTTTGACAATTTGACAGATGACAACACGTTGATCGTGTGATTGTTTGACAGAGAATTTGCAATTTTTGCATTCAAGTTTCTTCAATGAAATTCTTCCAAAAAGCATTATTATTATTTTTGTACGAAAACACGTTCATTGAATAAGCTGCCTAAAATGCTTTACTTATGTAATAAAAAAATGTAATAATTTATATTTACTTTCAGATTGATGTTTGTTTTTTTGTTATAAATAGCCGTGTCAAGTATTATTTTTATTATCAAACAAACTTTGGAAGCAAAACAGTTTTATCTTTTGACCGATGAATATACAAAGTTTGTTTCTACGTTAGTAAATAATAATCACCAGAAATAAATTTGTAAATCACGAATACGTAGAGAATTCGACGAATCTTCCGCGTAATTTACTTACATGGAATAAAACTTTTTGTTGAAAAAATGCAAAGACGAATCAACCGTACATCGAAACGCAAAAACTTCACGCAAGTGTCAAATAATTTTTTTATCTATGGCAAATATTTACCAATATCGTTGTGTTTTCAGTTTTTCCCATTAAAATCACGCAGTTCTTTAAAATCAAACACAATGGAGGATAAAAAAGACAATCCTCCTCCTATAAAGCGTTATAGACGCGAAGAAAAGTCGTCGGAATCGGAGGAAGACATAGATAACTATGAGCCTTACATTCCCGTAAAGGAACGTAAAAAACAGCAATTGCTGAAGCTAGGAAGGCTTGGCCAGCTAGCAGCTGAGGCCGCTGCAGAACCTAAGAGTTCTAGTGACAATGATCCAGATGATGAGAGTAAGTAACACGGAATTTTGAGGTTATTTCTTATTATTTTTGTTTGTTTTGTTTCGACCAAGGCTGGCTTGTAAACAGTCTTTTGCTTATGCAACTATTCCATAAATCTGTTGTTTTTATATGCTACTTTTATACTCCACAAAATCTTCATTAACTCCTAAGCTAATAATTTTGCCCTATTTTAAATAATCTCTTTACATAAAACTGCCAAAATTGATGGTTTTATAAAATACCAGCTGCCACCCGCGGCTCCGCCTGTGAAATATCTAAAATTATCCCAAGGGAACCTAGTCCTGGGAAAAAATGTAGCCTATGTGTTATTCTAGACAATACTCTACCTCTGTGCCGAATTTCATCAATATCAATTCAATAGTTATTGAGTGAAAGAGTAACAAACATCCATACATACAAACTTTCGCGTTTTTACGAGTAATATTAATAAGGATTCCCTAATGGAAAATGCCTAAGGCATTAAGTCCGCCTCTGTACATTTGTGTGCGTAAAGTATTAAATAAATAAATGGTCCAATAATTATTCCATGTAAACTAAATTTCAATTAAATACTTTAGTGAATATTATCACAAACTGACTAAAATTATTGCACATAAATAAAAAATAGAGTCCAGTTTCAAAAATAAGCACATATTGGGAGATCAGGGATCCACAGATTTTCAAATTTATATTATTTGTAAGCCACAGCAATATTTTCCTCCAAATGTATGAAGGAATAATGCTGAGACGCCATATACAACCCGCGGGCCGCAGTTGGTGCATCTCTGCCATAGATATTTTAAAATGTGCTAACATTACCATACACTTTAATAGATCACTGCCATGTTAATAATGGTGTCGAGAATATAACTTTGTTCATTATAAACAACAAAATCATACATAATCAGCCTTTTAACGTTCCTACTGCTGGGACACAGGCCTCCTCTCTAGGAGAGGGAATGGACCGTAATCCAGCACGCGGGCCCAGTGTGGGTTGGTGAATGTCACATGTCTTCGAATTTTTGGTTCTAGGACATGCCAGGCTGGTTTTGAACCCGCAACCTATAATTCGTAAGTCGGGGCTGTTACCACTCGGCCACCACTGCTCTCTTATAAACAAATAAACAAAATATTACCAGAACGTTCCTATCCTATCTTACAGCCTCTCAAGAAGAATGGGGTCGCCGCTACAATGTCTCCCTGCTGGACCAGCACAGCGAGCTGAAGAGGATAGCAGAAGCACGGGCGCTGTCTGCTGCAGAACGACAAGCAAGGGAGGAGGAGCATATCCTGGAGAGTGTGGCTCAGAGTAAAGCTTTGATGGGTGTTGCTGAGTTAGCCAAAGGTAAACTATTCCACCACACCCTATTCTTTCTATCATCATCTTCTGCCTAGCCTTTTCCCAATTATATTAGGGTCGGTTTCCAGACAATCCAGATTCAGCTGAATACCAGTAGTTTACAATAGTGAATTGGCTGCCTACCAGACCACAACCCATTAACTAGGTAACACGGTACTTCTTGGCAAGACTGGAGTCAGATTTTCTGGCTTCTAACAATCCGTAATGACTGCCAAAGATCTCCAAATAACAGCCGGGACCAACGTCTTCACATGCTTTCCGAGGCACAGGGGAGTCTCGGTATGTTAAGATGGTCACCCATCCACAGACCAACCTCGGCAAGTGTTGCTTAACTCACCCTCCTACACACATCCACTCATTTACACTCGACACACCGGAGGACATCACTACAACTAATTAAGATTTTTCTCCTAAATATGTAAAGTTTACTGAAATAATATTTTATAACAGTGTATAAAGGTCTACCTAAATTTATTTCCAAATGTCACCTAAATAAGGGAAGAGCGCTGATGTCTGAAATACAGATATTTTATATCTAGTTCAGACACAGATGTCTTATATCTGAATATAGAATTAAGTGTATCGTAGTCTGTATACTCGTATCATCCATGTAATGTAAATGTTTGTATGTTTTAGAACAAATAAATTATAAATTATATTATATATTATAACTTTAGAGAGCTGACCTCAGAGTCGTATACTTTAACTGTGAGCAGACCAGTCTCAACCTCGCGGACTTGTAAAAGAAAATTAAGTGTCTCTGTGATATATATGTCGCAGGTTCTTCATAAAAAAATGTGTCATGTTCCGGTTTTTGATTTCATCATAAACCTGTAACAATCCAGATTTTTGATCAAAAACCTGAACTAGTTTGGGTTTTTGATCAATCTGATATACATTTAATTTCCGTTGGCATAGACTTAGGGACTTCTTTTTGCGCCTGCGCTCGCGCTCGCCCCGCCCTTACCCCACTTCTTCAGTCACAAAACACAACTCAGACGGCCAACCCGCGCTCCGCGTAAAATATAATTTAGTCTCTTGGTTTCCTGGAAAGGGCTAATTTTATGAAAAACCTACGACATATAGATCTGGAACGATCTGTAGTTCACACAAAGATTTGTTCCGTGTAGGAATGGAACCAGCTGTCAATAACTCTACCACAGCGCCAACCGCGTCGTCTTTGGGCTGATTCCATTTCAATTCCGAACTTTTTATTGCATTTCTTCTAATACATCCTCGGATTTTAAACCACCTTTAAAATCCCAGGTATCCAATATAAAAACAGCCTTTTATTTCATGCTATCAATTTCAATATTAGGTATCATAACATATTAATTAAACAGATTTAAGTTTTTAGTATTATTTTGTTATCATTATTATTTTTATTAATTATTATATTTATTTTATATTATTATATTTATTTTTTATTTATTATTATTATTATTGTTTATCTATTTTTATACATGTTGTTTTTTTTTTTTAAATCATCAGGTATCCAATATGAAGACCCAATTAAAACGTCCTGGCGTCCACCGCGCTGCATCCTGGAACTGCCCGAGGAGCGTCATGAGAGGGTCCGAAGGGAGCTGAGGATATTAGTGGAGGGGGAGGACGTCCCTCCGCCTATCAAGACCTTCCAGCATATGAAGTTTCCTAAGGGTAAGAGAGAACCTGCCAGAATTGCGGAATTCTTCGGAAGAATCACCGCGGCTTCGGAACAAATTAGTGGCAAATAGGGATGTTTCCTAAGGAATAAAAATATGATCCTATTTAGTCCGTCAGTTAGATTATCGAAAAATACGGGATGCGTATTTTTATTTTTATGAAATCTCTAAAAATTGACGAAGATAAAAAGCTTCAAAGATCATGAGTGGGGGCTTGTGACATCACGGCGTGGTAAAGATCGTCGCACGGAGTGACGTCACACGAGTTTTCAACGCACTATATCGTCTTCGTTTTTTGTTTAAGTGAATAAATTAAAAATACGAGTCCAATATTTTTGGGAAGTCTATCTTACGGACTAATTACATTTTTTAGGCAACTACCCTATTTGTTTTAATCGTTATATTTTGAACTGATTCATAGTTTCCTTTTTTTAAGAGAGTAAGAGTAAGAGAGAGTAAGAGTTTGGTTACATTATCCTTGCTTCTATAAGCAGCAAGGATAATGAAATGTAACCAAACTTTTTGTAATACAGAACATGATTTAATAGAGTATCCGTGGAGTTTCTTGCATGTTCTTCTACATAGTGTCTTATATATTGTTAGTATGTAAGTAATTGAATTGCCTATTTTAAATGTGTGTCTGTTGTTTTCGACACCACCAATATTATTATTATTTGTATGTTCTCGAGTAAAATGTAGCGAACTGACCAGTTTAAAATGACATCCTATTGTATTGAAACCTACATTTACGAATAAAGTTGATTTGATTTAGTGATCTACGCTTTAGAACGTGCAAATAGCTTCATGTTTTTACTGACAAACCTTGACAATTCAAAAGTGCCTGTAAACGGTTTATCAATCTATACTAATATATATAGCTGAACAGTTTGTTTGTTTGTTTGAACTAGCTAATCTCAGGAACTAGTGTTCCGATTTGAAAAATTATTTCAGTGTTAGATATGGTCCCATAGTAAAAGCTGTTCATAATGATGAGTACAATGACCCCTTAAGAGGTTGTTGGTGTTTTACAAATAATCCTGTATATTAGTATAAATTCCACGCTTACGAAGTCACGTGCAGAAGCTAGTTTAAAATCATCATCATCATCATCAACAGCCTGTTGCAGTCCACTGCTGGACATAGGCCTCTCCAATTGCACGCCACTTAGATCTATTTTGAAATAAATGCTTTGAATTTCAATCTAAATATATAAACACATCAAAAGTATCTAGGGATCAACATATATTTTTGCAATAACTTTTCTCCTGATTGATATTAATTAAAATTTTCTTTAAGGATTCATCAAATAAAGTGTTTTCGTTTGTCACAGTAACGATAAACCAAGTCACCTTTGCATTAATAAAGAAATTTGCCATTTTCCTAATAAAGGGATTTTTGACATTTGAACCACTAACATTAAAGTTCGAAAAAAAGACTGAAATAACAGTTTTCTTTAAAATTTTATTGGGTAACTTAAACAATTAATAATCCGTGTTTCTACCGCGAACACTAACAACACAAGAACATCGGTTTGGCATACTCAAAATGAGTTCATCCAAATCACGCTGTGGAATGGCCGCCCATGTTCGTTGCAACAACAAAAAAAGGTCTTCTTGCGACTGGATACCCTCCATATTCGGCAGAGCTCTTCTCTGTAGCATATCCCATGCATGCTCAATCGGGTTCAAGTCTGGCGACTGAGCAGGCCAGGGCAGGACATTGATGTTAGCTGCGGCGAGAGTCTGTCTTACAACTCTTGCGGTGTGCGGTCGTGCATTATCATGCATTAACTGAAATAAGGGACCGATTTGCACTTGTAGAGGAACGATGACGTCTGATACAATCGTCTCAGCATAAATTTGAGCGTTGAGGTTGCCTCTGATCCAAATCAACTCAGTTCTTCCGCCGATCCAAATACCCGCCCATACTATGATGGTTCCACCACTATAAGGATGGACTTCCTGGCAGGATTTTAATCGCTGTTGGCGTCCAGGGGTTCTCCAGTGTCGTATACGTCTTGTATCCGGTCTCATACCAAAACGAGACTCATCAGAAAAGCACACGAAACGCCATTGTTCTTCTGCCCAATTTCTGTGTTCAAGAGCCCATTGATATCGAATCCTACGATTGTGCATTGCTATAGGTGGTACCCGTAGCGGTCTTCGGGAATGAAGGTTCACTTCATGCAAGCGGTTTCTGACTGTTTGGTCGCTAATTAAGTTCCCTGAAGAGTGATGAAGCCTCACGGCTAACATCATGGCGGTTATTGTTGGAGCTCTTCGAGTTAAGATTTGAATGTATCGGTCTTGTCTCCGTGTGGTGCAGCGATACCGTCCTCCATGGCGCTCAGCCAAGGTAAGCGAAGAGCTCTGCCGAATATGGAGGGTATCCAGTCGCAAGAAGACCTTTTTTTGTTGTTGCAACGAACATGGGCGGCCATTCCACAGCGTGATTTGGATGAACTCATTTTGAGTATGCCAAACCGATGTTCTTGTGTTGTTAGTGTTCGCGGTAGAAACACGGATTATTAATTGTTTAAGTTACCCAATAAAATTTTAAAGAAAACTGTTATTTCAGTCTTTTTTTCGAACTTTAATGTTAGTGGTTCAAATGTCAAAAATCCCTTTATTAGGAAAATGGCAAATTTCTTTATTAATGCAAAGGTGACTTGGTTTATCGTTACTGTGACAAACGAAAACACTTTATTTGATGAATCCTTAAAGAAAATTTTAATTAATATCAATCAGGAGAAAAGTTATTGCAAAAATATATGTTGATCCCTAGATACTTTTGATGTGTTTATAACTCAAAAGTGACTGACATAGTGATCTATCAACGCACAGCCCCAAGCACTGAACGAATCGGGCTGAAATTTGGCATGCAGGTAGATGTTATGACGTAGGCATCGGCTAAGAGAGGATTTTAATTAATTCTACCCCCAAGGGGATAAAATAGGGGATGAAACTTTGTATGGAACTTTGTCAATTTTAAACCGATCGGGCTGAGAGTTTCAAAATCGGGGGTAAAGTAACTATTCCACGCGGACGAAGTCGCGGGCAGAAGCTAGTTTGACTTAATAAACCTGTTCCATCTTTCCAGGTATCCTCAGGGGTCTTGAAGCTAAAGGCATAAAGAAGCCCACTCCGATACAGGTCCAAGGTATACCGGCGGTGTTAAGTGGCAGGGATATGATTGGAATAGCGTTCACTGGCTCCGGTAATTCTAGAAAATACTATCTTTATTTCAGGCCTTAACAGGGAGCAGTGGTGGCCGAGTGGTAACGGCCCCGATTTACGAATTGTAGGTCGCGGTTTCAAACCCAGCCAGGCGCATTACTTTGTGTAATTAATTTCATCACCACTGCTCTCAAAACGGTGAAGACTAATTATTAAGCGTGCATGAATACAAAAATTATAGGATAACAACTTACGAATTAAACCTAACAATCATACTAGAATTTCCAATAGTTTCTCTGTGTCAGTGTAATTGAGTTTTAATAGATGATCTGACATCTATACTTATAATAAATCTGTAGAGAGGTCAATTCTGTACAAGGAATATAATTTCAAAATAACTATCAGGGGGTGATTAGTGATCGATACTGGTGCCAAAAATGCAATCAGTAAAATTTTTGTCTGTCTGTCTGTATGTTCTTTATAGAAACAAAAACTACTCGACCGATTTTAACGAAACTTGGTGCAATTATTCTTCATACTCCTGGGCAGGTTATAGTATACTTTTCATCACGCTACAATCAATAGGAGCAGAGCAGTGAAGGAAAATGTTGGGAAAACGGGAGAAGTTACTCCATTTTTTGAGCTTCCGTCGCGTGTGTAGCCTTAATGGTTAAAGTTACATAGAAATCATGTATTACGGAAATGTTCTACATAAAATTATCTAAAAAATATCCCGAAACAGCATATGTCTATCTTTTGTCAATTTTAAACCGATCGGGCTGAGAGTTTCAAAATCGGGGGTAAAATAACTATTCCACGCGGACGAAGTCGCTGGCAGAAGCTAGTTATTAATATAATTTACGCTATAGAGATATTTGAGAGCAGTGGTGACTAAATTGATTATACATAAATTAATTTCATCACCACTGCTCTGAAAACGGTGAAGGAAAACATCGTGAGGAAACCGGCATGTCCTAGAACCAAAAATTCGAAGACATGTGACATTCACCAACCCGCACTGGGCCCGCGTGCTGGATTACGGCCCATTCCCTCTCCTAGAGAGGAAGCCTGTGTCCCGGCAGTGGGGAACATTAAAAGGCTGATAATTATGATCATCTGCCTAGCCTTTTCCCAACAATACTGGGGTCGACTCCCAGTCAAGCCGGATTCAGCTGAATACCAGTATTTTACGTGAAGCGGCTGCGTAACCTATTATTAGACTTATTTGGAAATTTATTATTTGTGTATGTATGTATGTTATATATTTTTAGGTAAGACGCTCGTGTTCACGCTGCCCATCATCGTGATGTGCCTAGAACAGGAGATCAAGATGCCCTTCATCAAGTAAGTGTCTTTACAACTACAAAAGTAAAATTGATTGAGTCAGGCGTTACTTTGCGGAAATCCATTTTAAATTTGAAAATGAAAACAATATATCTAGTTTTAATTTCCGCGAATATTAGTGGGTTGCAGGTATGCACCTCCCTCCCGCCCGCTATATTATGCACATGCAAGATTACAAGGCAAATGCAAGGATTTTATGCACATGCAGGAAGGCAAAGCAATACCCAACACCATTACCGACACGTGTTTCGCCTCTCCACGAGGCATCCTCAGGGGACGTGTTGACTCGCCGACCGTTGAGTTGCGACTGAGACATTAGAAGATGCCTCGTGGAGAGGCGAAACCCGTGTCGGTATTGGTGTTGGGTATTGCTTTGCCTTCCTGCATGTGCATAAAATCCTTGCATTTGCCTTGTAATCTTGCATGTGCATAATATAGCGGGCGGGAGGGAGGTGCATACCTGCAACCCACTAATATTTGCGGAAATTAAAACTAGATATGTTGTTTTCATTTTCAAACTACAAAAGTTCTTAATAAGACCAACTAGACATAATAGTTTAAAATACAATAACAATTAATAACTGTTCTGTGTCATATCTCTGTAGGTCTTCTATACTAATATTATAAAGAGGATAGATTTGACTGTTTGTTTGCATTGAATAGGCGTCGAAACTGCTGAACCGAGTTGAAAAATTCTTTCACTGTTGGGAAGCTACACTATCCCCGGGTGACATAGGCTATATTTTATCCCCATAATCCCACGGGGACGAGAACTAAGCGGGTGAAACCGCGGGGTGCTGTTGTTGTCAATATTTAGAATCTGTTTGAGTTGGTTTCATTTTATATGTAATAATTATTGTTTAGTGTTATCTATACTTCTACACTAATATTATAAAGAGGAAAGATTTGTATTTTTGTATGTAACGAATAAACTCAAAAACTACTGGACCGATTTCAAAAATTCTTTCACCATTAGAAAGCTACATTCACCCTGAGTAACATAGGCTATATTTTATCCCCGTATTCACACGGGAACGGGAACTACGCCGGTAAAACCGCGGGGCGCTGCTAGTTACATATAAAATTAAAATTACTGCGCCATTTCTTACATAGTGATTAATAAGTTTCTACTTTTTTTTTCATGTTTTGTTGTTGGTAGTTTTAAGTATAACACTAACATTGTTACTAACAAAATGGAGACTAAGGTCTGAAATAAAAGTATTCATCATTATTAAATATCACCACGCACTTCTGGAACACCCTATAATTGTAATTTCCTGTAAAAGCCCCAAACCTTAACAACAAAAAAAATCATTTTCTTGTACATCTTCACAGAAACGAAGGCCCATACGGTCTAATAATATGTCCTTCACGAGAATTGGCGAAACAAACCCATGACATCATCCAGCATTTCGTGAAGCACCTTAAGATGACCGGCAACCCGGAGATTAGGAGCTGTTTGGCTATTGGAGGTAAGTGGCTGTTAGAAAATCCATTAAAATTAACATAAAGAAAGCTTCCTTGAAAGCTTCCTGCGGGATAGTACTTTTTTTAGGATGTGATTTGATCAATCCCTCCTTTTTTTCTGGATGGGAAATCATCAAATGACTCTCCCGCTCTGGGCGGAGCGGAAGGGAGTGTCAGACTCTTACTGACTAAAACCCACCCGTGATCCTCCTAGTGCGCGCCGCGTTCTAGGATCGCGGTGACTCTTTCGAACAAATTCCTGCACCCTAGCAGGCACTGACCCTATGGGGCCCCGTCTTTTTGCTGACGGTTCTTTGAGGCGCGCGTGGAACACGACGCGCCGTCGACTCGGGCCTGGTTGCTATCGGACGGCGAGCCACCCATAGCTCGCCATCCGCAGGCCCGCGCCTACGGTGGCCGGGAATCGCCCTGCGTTTCCCGACGCCCGGGGCGTCTTCTTCTGTTGCGGCGGCTGGAGCGAGGGGCTTCCCTCTCTCGCACGCGCTCCGCCTCCTCCTTGGCTAGCATTACTGCTTCGTAGAAGGAGGTGACCGCTTCCCATGCCTCCTCGCTCCGGACCATGGCTTGAACCAGGGCCGGACAAGGGGGTACAGAGCTGCGGTGACTCTTTCCAACAGTTTCGAACGGTGTAATCATCAAATGACTTCTCCCGCTCTGGGCGGAGCGGAAGGGAGTGTCAGACTCTTACTGACTAAAACCCACCCGTGTTCCTCCTAGTGTTCCAGGGCCGCGGTGACTCTTTCAAACAAATTCCGCGTTCCTAACAGGCACTGACCCTATGGGGCCCCGTCTTCTTTGCTGAAAATAGGGTAGTGCACTTAAAAAAATCTGATTAGTCCGTCTGATAGATTTCCAAAAAGATATTGGACACGTATCCAAAAAATATTGGATGGCATTAAGTCCTCCTAATGCCCTCCGCTTTGTACAGCAGCAGCCACCCGTGTTCCTACACGCATGGGTTTTAGTCAGTAAGAGTCTGACACTCCCTTCCGCTCCGCCCAGAGCGGGAGAAGTCATTTGATGATTTCCCATCCAAAACAGAAGTTATATTAGTTCAGATAACTAAATTAGCTCGTAAAAAAGGAGTATTAGTTCAGTTCACTAATCCTCATGTAATTTTCCAGGTGTGGCGGTATCAGAGTGTATGGAGGTGGTGCAAAGAGGCGTTCATATCATGGTGGCCACTCCCGGCCGCTTGATGGACATGCTTGACAAGAAGATGGTAAGTTTTCAACTGAAAATAATACTTTGTTCGAAAAGACAGGAAAACCATTAAACAATAGTATTTTTCTATATACATATATCAGTTGCGATACATGAGCGTAGTTATTTCTAATTTCAAATTCTAAGTTACACCTTATTTATCAACACATAAAAAAAAAATGAAAAGTTAGTTACACACTTCCCATTATAAAATCTATGTAGAGTTGGATCCGTTTATAATGATATCGAAGGGAAGTGAAAAATACGTCATACTAAGCGGACGTCATAAATAGCGTCATCTTAGAAACTAAACGAATTTCCATCTTCGTTAGGTATTTTGTGTAATAAGGAGATAAACAAGAAATTGTGTGTTCATAGTCGTAGATCAATCAAAACAAAGAAACAAATTAGGTATCTCGTCCCAAATTATGTTTGGTTATAGTGATCACCAAACATAATTTCTGAAAAGTAGGTCATAATAAGCGATATGTCAATAAACTAAGTCATTATATTCGCAATTTTTTTAAAGAATTCGATATGAAAACCAAAATAAGCTTTTATTTCATATTAAGCGGTTGATCAATATAAGCGGCGTCATAATAAACGGATTTCACTGTATATAATCTATACTAATATTATAAAGCTGAAGAGTTTGTTTGTTTGTTTGTTTGTTTGAACGCGCTAATCTCCGGAACTACTGGTTCAAATTGAAAAATTCTTTTTGGGTTGAATAGACCATTTATCGAGGAAGGCTTTAGGCTATAATAATATATCATCACGCTTAAGCCAACAGGAGCGGAGCAGCGATAAAGAATGTTTTAAAATCGGGGATTCCACGGGGACGAAGTCGCGGACAGAAGCTAGTATTATACATAAAAGCGAAATACCCCTCACTAATTAATCACGAAATCTCAGAAACTATAACACCTACAAACTTAAAATTCAGCAGGTAGGTTCCTTATAAGGTGTAGACATCTGCTGAGAACGGATTTTACGAAACTCCACCCCTAAGGGGTAAAACGGGGGTGGAAATTGTTTGTACTAAATCTACGCAGACGAAGTCGTGGGCGAAATGCTAGTAATGCTTTATAACAAAGTCAAATTCAATTCATTTATATCAACTCAACCATTAAAAGGCACTTTTGAACGTCCAACAACAGTTTGAAAATAAAAATATTATAGTGACTCCTGTCTGTATTCGCAAACAGTAATTCTTGTGGAGAAGAACGAACAAGAAATTCCATAGTTACTCTTTTTAACCGACTTCTAAAAAAGGAGGAGGTTCTCAATTAGGATGTTTGTATTTTTCTTATTTATGTTTGTTTGCGCATAACTCCGTCGCTTGCCACCAACGGATTTGAAAAATTCTTTTTTTGTTGGAAAGGGTATACTTCCCAAATGGTCCCATGAAAATTTTATCGAAATCGAACAAGCGGGTTTTTGTTGATTTCAATAAATGATAGCAAATCTGTCGGGATAGCTGAAATCGCATGTTTGTTTATTGTTTACACCAATTTATACCACGTACGCTGTGATGGGTATGTTTAGCTGGGAGTGAACCACTAAAAAGAGAAAAATAAAAAACAAAAAATACAACCGACATCTAAACAAAAAAAAAACCAAAAAGTACAAAATAACTTTAATTTCGAAGTCGGTGTGTTCAAAAACAAAAAAGCAACCAAAAACACCGAGTTCCGAAATTAAAGTTATTTTGTAGGTACTTTTTGTTTTTTTTTTTTTTGTTTAGAAATCGGTTGTATTTTTTGTAAAAACTTATAACACTACTCATTTTGGTCGGGACTTAGAATACTGGTGTCTCCATCTCTTAGATGTTCTACCTCATTCCTCCCAGGTACGTCTGAACGTGTGCCGCTACCTCTGCATGGACGAAGCCGATCGCATGATCGACATGGGCTTCGAAGAGGACGTGCGCACGATATTCTCTTACTTCGCGGGACAGCGGCAGACGCTGCTCTTCAGCGCCACCATGCCGCGGAAGATACAGAACTTTGCCAGGTAACCTCGTTGTCATCATTGTCAAATCGTCACTTTCACCAACAAACGTCACTGTCATCAACAAACGTCATTGTCATCAACAAACGTCACTGTCACCAACAAACGTCATTATTATCAACAAATGTCATTGTCAACAACAAACGTCATTGTCATCAACAAACGTCATTGTCATCAACAAACGTCACTGTCATCAACAATCGTCACTGTCATCAACAAACGTCATTGGCATCAACAAACGTCATTGGCATCGCCAATCGTCACTATCATCAACAAACGTCATTGTCATCAACAAGCGTCACTGTCATCAACAAACGTCATTGTCATGAACAAACGTCACTGTCATCAACAATCGTCACTGTCATCAACAAACGTCATTGGCATCAACAAACGTCATTGGCATCGCCAATCGTCACTATCATCAACAAACGTCATTGTCATCAACAAGCGTCACTGTCATCAACAAACGTCATTGTCATGAACAAACGTCATTGTCATTAACAATCGTCACTGTCATCAACAATCGTCACTGTCATCAACAATCGTTACTGTCATCAACAAACGTCATCGCCATCAACAATCTGACCCGAAATATTCGACCCGGAGATAACTCAACACCGACACAATCCTGTAACTACACGACCTTGTAACAAGTAGACCCTATAACAACTCGCATTTGTTACAACTCGTCCCTGTAACAACTCGACCCTGTAACTACTCGACCCTGTACCAACTCGTCCATGTAACAACTATCACAACTCAACCCTGTAAGAACTCGACTCCAACAATACTTCCCCGGGATCGCAAACCAAACTGGATCCTTACGATCTCCTTCATACGCATACCTCATTTCCTACCCAAAATACGGACTCACCGTACTACTTCCAGTACCGTAGTATATCTTCTATAACCAGGCGACCTATTATGACGTCTTAAATCCATCATGATTTCTGTGTCAGAGAGAGACGGAGTTACACGAGACGAATAGCACTATCTCTTTCCCTCACACGAATCATGATGGCATTGGCACTTCGTAATACGGCCACTGGTCTTCTTCCATCACCCACCAGGTCAGCGTTAGTAAAACCAGTGACGGTGAACGTGGGTCGAGCTGGGGCGGCTTCCCTCAACGTCCGCCAAGAGTTGGAGCCTGTTAAAGCAGAAGCCAGGACCGTGCATCTGCTGCAGTGTCTGCAGAAGACACCACCTCCTGTTCTGGTGTTTGCTGAGAGGAAGCAGGATGTCGATGCTATACATGAGTACTTGTTGCTTAAAGGTGAGTTGATTTTGATGTCATTTGTTATTATACATAAAATTCTCGTGTCACGGTATTTGTGGTTTAAGACTGCTCCGAGCAAAAAGCGACAAAAGGACAGTTACGGTTAAGTTGATATGAACGAAAATAGTTTATTTACACAATCAAAATTAACATAATTATTACCACGGATAATGTGTGTACAATGTTTGCGAAGCAAAAATATGAAATATGGTGTAGTTTTTCTAATGGACTCATATGAAGTTGAGCAAAATCTACAAAAAAGCGTGCTGGCATTAAGGGGATTTCATATCTTTATCTATAGAAATATTCTGTAGATATTAATTCAAGCAAATCTCTAATATGTTATCTTAATAATTTGCGTCTCATATAATATGAGGACTATATGGGTTATTATTAGCTTTTTCTATTCAAGTTTTTTTTAAGGTTGTTTGGCTGTTTGAGTATTTTTGTGGCCTACCCAAATGTCCTTTCATTGGCATTGTTCGCCGAGTTGTTGAGCTCCTTATTGGTTCTAATTGTAAGTTGAGCTACTCGACTCTGACCAAGGCTTGCACTGACTGGACAGGTCCATTCAAAACTGTGTGGTTCCTTCTTAAAAAGACCATTTCAGACACAGATGTGCATGGTTCTCATATAACATATTGTGAATGTGAGGACTATGTAGATCGCCATACAAGGGTCTTATTTCAGTAAGTCTGGCAGTTTGAGTCATTTATGTGGCTTACCCAAATGTACTTACTTCGTCAAATCGTTGAGCTCCTTAAAGTTCTAAGTTTGAGCTACACGATATCTGACAAATGCTTGCACTGTCTGGACAGGTCCACTCAAATCTGTGGCACTTTCCTCAAAAGGCTACCTCAGACATTAACCTACATGGTTCTCATATGACTTGACCAGTACGGATTGTGTAAACTTTGACCTCTGAGTTTGTTTCGGTGCTTTGCTGTGCGCATTATAAAAGACGATTGAAAACGCTTGTTGCGAATTGATGGAATAGCAACAAGGTAGGGATGGTAACCTACAGTGCGTCTAGATGTCCTATGTTAGAAGGGGGCCTGTGGGATGAGGATGTGGAGTTCATGGGCACACTCTCCGTAGTACAATCTGTAGAAGACTGACAAGCAGGCGACCTTGCGGCGATGACCCAGGGCCTCAAGTCTGCTATTACAATAGTCTCAGAATGGTCTATCATTGATCTCAAAATGGTTCATTTTGACAAGTTTGGTAATCTACTAATAAAAAAGCGTCACTATGAATCCATTGACACTCCATTGAAAGAAATGGCATAGAATAGTAATCTCGTACGTAATGACAAATGAATGACAGATGTATGCGGTAGTCTTCTAAAATTTTGACAGTTCCTTTGATCAGTGACCTACCATTAGAACGTCGTTGTGCAAACATTGCTTTTAATAGCTCGGTTATCAAAAAGTATTACATGATCATTGACCGATCAATGATCGATCATTATGAATTTAGCAGATTACAAACTTTTAGCAAAATGACAATGGGATCGTGTTGGAATGACAAATTTATAAAAATAGCAGAATTGGGGCCCTGGCTGTGCAGTCGTGTAAAAAATAATAATCAATCTCTTTCAGGTGTAGAAGCAGTGGCTATCCACGGTGGTAAGGACCAAGAGGAAAGATCCCGGGCGGTTGAAGCGTTCAGGAGAGGCGAAAAAGATGTTTTGGTTGCTACTGATGTGGCTAGCAAAGGTATGCTACTAATATTATAAACGCGAAAGTTTTTAAGTATGGATGGATGGATGTTTGTTACTCTTTCACGCAAAAACTACTGCACGGATTTGGATGTAAATTGGCACACAGATGTATAACCAGGATTAACATGAAGTTTACTTCGCGGAATTTGGATAAATAAAACACCGGATACTTTAGTGTGGTATATAATTCGTATCAGATCTCGGCGTGATGAACAACGCCATCTAGTTACAAAAGTGAAACTATTTTTCACTAAACATATTTGTGTTACACACTTAAATGCGAACAAACATATAGGATAATTTATACGCCGATATTCCCAAGGGATCGAAACTTATACGGGTGAAACCGCGGGGCGCTGCTAGTTCATAATAATAGCGACTCAGATGCTGAGTTCTTGGTACCGGAAGTGTTAAAAAGCAAGATTTCTACGATATATACAAATATATAGTATCTGCATGTAAAAGCATAAATCTAAAAAAAAAATACTCCTGCAGTAAACAGGGGCTCTGGCATCAGCTTTCCTTCTAAGGATGCGGAATTTGTTCAAAAGAGTCACCGCGGCCCTGGAACGTAAAGGGCACAAGCAGGAACACGGGTGGGTTTTAGTCAGTTTTCCGCTCCGCCCAGAGCGGGAGAAGTCATTTAATGATTTCCCATCCAGAGAAAATCGTTTTCTGAAATGTGTTTTTTTGGATAATGTACCCTTACCTATATAACAAAGAACCATCCATAAATTACATCACACGTTAAGGGGGAGGGAGGGGGACGACGAAGTGTGACATTGTGTGACAAGGGGGTGGAAGGGGTCCTAAATTTCGTGACGTAACATTTCAAAATCTATTTTAATCTAAGTCTATACTAATATTATAAAGAGGTAAGATTTGTTTGTATTGAATAGGCTCTGAAAGCACTGAACCAATACGAAAAAATCTTTCACTGTTGAGAAGCTACGCTGTCCCCGGGTGATATAGGCTATATTTTATCCCCATATTCCCACGGGAACGGGAACTATACGGGTGCATCGCGGGGCGATGCTAGTTTTAAATAAAACACGAACAAATGCGCGAATAAAATTGTAAAATATGTGACGTCACACTAGGGAAGGGGAGTTCACACAAAAGTGACTAGCTGTGACAAGGACGGGGGGGGGGGGGGCAAAAATCATGAAATTGGTGTGACGAAATTTATGGAGGGCCCCCACTACTAAGCGCGTGTTTTGCGTGCAGGAGGGACAAATGTGCCATTCGGTCCACCCCCGCTCCCCTAGGAAGCCTAGCAACGCCGCAGTGTTACTATCTCACAGAGGGTACCTGGGTTTCCGAAGTAATCTACCAAACTACTAATAGGTACAACATAATACCAACAGAGGTAAATGAGGTGTGCCTTCTTCGTGCTCGTTCCCCTAACCGGAGGGTGCAGGAAGTATAGGTGGCAGCACAGGTCAAATGTTTACAACGTAAAAGTTTCAGATTTGCAACACTAGATGGCATAGTCTACGCCGTGCACGTTCCCTACAGATAATGTATTTGAATTAATTATTGTAGATATTTGCACACCTATTCATTTAAAAAAAATTAAAGTTATTATACGTCATCTTACGTACCTACCCATATTAAAGCAAATAAATGATTTAAATTTTGTTACGGATTGTCAGAACCCAGAAAATCTTGCCAAGAAGTACCGTGTTCCCCAGTTAATGGGTTGTGGAGGTCTGGTAGGCAGCCGCTCCACGTTAAATACTGGTATTCAGTTGAATCAGGTATGACTGGAAGCCGACCCCAATATAGTTGGGAAAAGGCTAGGCAGATAGATGATTTAAATTTGAATCTATAATCATATACTAATGCCATCTTTCATTTCGCAGGTCTCGATTTTGCCAACATCCAGCACGTTATAAATTACGATATGCCCGAAGATATAGGTGAGTTGTTTTATATCTATATACTAATACTCCCCGATAAGAATCCCCGATTTTAAAACATTATTTATCGCTGCTCCGCTCCTATTGGCTTAAGCGTGATGATATATAGCCTAAATCCTTCCTCGATAAATGGTCTATTCAACCCAAAAAGAATTTTTCAATTCGAACCAGTAGTTCCTGAGATTAGCGCGTTCAAACAAACAAACAAACAAACAAACTCTTCAGCTTTATAATATTAAGTATAGATATAACTAACAAAGATGGGATTTTGTTTAATTCCTAAGATGACGCTTTTTATGACGTCCGCTTAGTATGACATATTTTTCACTTCCCTTCGATGTCATTATAAGCGGATTCAACTGTATTTTTTTCTTTCTGCAGAGAATTACGTCCATCGCATTGGACGTACGGGTCGCGCGGGCGGCGAGGGCGTCGCAACAACGTTGCTAGGTCGAGCGGCCGACGACAGCGTCCTCAGGGACTTGCTGCATCTGTTGCGAGAGGCGCAGCAGAAGGTAAGACCTGTAACATGTTGCTAGCAGCGCCACAACGTGGCAATAAATCGCAATAAAGACATCGCTACTTGTCATGGTGCTGCAGTCTCGGAATAAATATTGATAGCAACGTTGCTGCAACTTATGTTGCTAGCAACGTCGCTGTAAGATGTTGCTGGCGACATTGCTGTGTAAGTTACAACCAATGTGGCTGCATGTCATGTTAAAAGCAAAGTTGTTGCAAGGTATGTTGCAAGCAACGTTGCTGCATGTCATGTTGCTAGCAACGACGCGACAGTGTACTGTCATCCGACGTGCGGGTGAAGCTGGTGGCGAAGGCGTCGCAACAACGTTACTAGGTCGAGCAGCCGACGACAGCGTCCTCAGGGACTTGCTGCATCTGTTGCGGGAGGCGCAGCAGAAGGTAAAACCTATAACATGTTGTACAAAAATCAGACTGGCGGAGACGACAGGACTCAGTATATAGTCTATTAGAAGCGCCCCGCGTATTCGCGTTCCCGTGGGAATACGAGAATAAAATATAACCTACTAGCACAGCCTCGCGGTACCGTCCCGTGGTAATATGCGGATAAACTATAACTATGTCACCCGGGGATAGTGTAGCTTCCCAACAGTGAAAGAATTTTCGGTCAAAATAAAAAAAATCGGTCAAATCGTTGACCGATTTGACCGATCTTTTTTATTGTTTGTAGTTTCGGAGCCCATTCAATGCAAACAAACAAACAAAAAAACAACCAAATCTTTCCTCTTCATAATATTAGTATTGATATTACTCCCTGATAATATAGCTTTCCATTGGTGAAAAAATGGTTAAAATCGGTTCAGTAGTTTCGGAGCTTATTCGATACAAACAAACAAAAAAAAATCCTCTTGATAATATTATTGTAGAACTAAAATGAACACATTAATTTCAGGTGCCATCATTCTTGCTGGACATGATTGGCGAGCCAGACGTGCCCGTGGACGGACAGGGCTGTTCGTATTGTGGCGGTTTGGGACACAGGATCACAGGTGACAACTATATAATCACATCTATATAACCATCTGCAGTGCATTTAACACTGATATGGATTCTGTCCGCAATAAATAGTTTAATGTACAGTATGTTAACTAACAGAGGGCATTCCCGTTAACCCGCAATAGTATAGCATCCATATATGATTTAAAAAAAAAACCATTAAAAAACAAAATGTTTTTATTTTTTTTAATATTAAAATATTCACTAAAAATTTTAAATTGGTACGTTAAAGAAACACTCTGTTCACGCGTACTTGCCGGTTTGGGCATTGCTACTACGAGTACTATTCCGCGCTACTATTTTGATTTTAAACAGGATGTTTCGAATTTATTGTTATTTTTTTTTTATTCGGATTATTTTATGCTTATTTTCCTATTCTGATGTTTTTATTTTAATCTATTAATGATATAGATTAACGAATTTAAGGGAACGCCCTCTGTTATTTAACATACTGTATATTATACTTTTATGTAGGTACACATAAATTACATTTTGAAGTATTAAAATACAAAGATATAAAAATAGAAGCCCACCGGTACCGGGAACAGGGTCCAAGCTACCGGTGGTCAGGGCTCCAGAGAGAGGAACCTCCTAACGATACGCGCCGTGTCCAGGAGTACTGCTTTCTGGATCAAGCCCTTGATCCAGCTGCCTAACGTGAGCCTCCCAAGGTGTTGATCGAGACTCTTGGCTATTTGGCCATTGGCTGACATGACTGTCGGTACAATGATTGTTGCGTCCACTTCCCACATTTCGACAACCTCGCGAGCCAAGTCAAGGTATTTGATTTGCTTATCTTTCTCGGCTTTCACGAGGTTCTCGTCAATATATAGCAACTTCGGTGCAACTAAGTCACAATTCAGGACACTTGTTTTTGTTATGTATTATATTAGGATTTGTTTGGTAACGAAATATAAGATTCTTACGTAAAACTATAGCAAACTAAATAAAATAATTTTTATCAAGATTTCAAACCTACTATAAATAGTAATTCAGAAAAGAAGAAAAACATGCGAAAAATAAATAAATATCTTCTGTAAAATTAAAAAAATGAGCTGTTATGACTTTGTTGCGATGTATTATTATTATACAACCTCCTTTTTACAACGTTAAAAAAAATAACTTTTGTCTTTTACAGAATGTCCAAAACTGGAAGCAGTACAGAACAAGCAAGCATCAAACATTGGAAGAAGAGACTATTTGGCTAACACCGCTGCTGACTATTAAGTGTTCATACTATGACTATTCACGGATGGGCAATATAGATGTGTGCCTATAGGGAACGTGCACGGCGTAGACTATGCCATCTAGTGTTGCAAATCTGAAACTTTTACGTTGTAAATATTTTACCTGTGCTGCCACCTACACTTCCTGCACCCTCTGTCTAGGGGAACGTGCACGAAGTAGACTGTGCCATCTAGCGAGGCTAATTTGAAACTTTATAAGTAAAATATACTTGACATTGACGCGTCTGTGCTGCCACCTATAGTTTCTGCACGTTCTCTATAGTACTCTCACAGTTCGCCACTTATTTTCAAGTCGTCATAAGGACATCGACTGGAAACATATCGTTTAACTTTTGAACGTCACTGTCAAATACAGCGTGTTACAGAATAAACGCAATACCTCTTAAGGGGTCATTGTACTCATCATTATTAACAATTTTTAGTGTTGGATCAAACACAAAATCGATTGTCTCATATAATTTGTGCGCATAAATTTTCATATGTATAAGTTGTTTTAAGATGTAAATAAATGTATTTTTAAGAAAACATGTTTTTAATTTTTTTCATAAATTACGTCACACGAATTTCATAAGTTTTTAACCCCAAGTCCGTGTCTCAACTGGTCACATTTGTGACGTCACATATTTTACAATTTTATTCGTGTATTTGTTCGTTTCTTAAAACTCAGATTAAAATAGATTTTGAAATGCGACATCACGAAGTTAGAACCCCTCCCACCCCCTGGTCACACAATGTCACACTTCGTCGACCCCCTCCCTCCCCCTTAACGTGTGATGTAGTTTACGGAAGGCTAATATGCCGAGAGCGTTTCGTTCAAAGTCTGAGTCCACATCGAGTTACCGAGCAGGGCCCCAAGTCTGCTACTTTTATAAATTCGTCATTCCAACACGATCCCATTGTCATTTTACTAAAAGTTCGTAATCTGCTAAATTCATAATGGTCGATCATTGGCCGGTCAATGGTCTCGTAATACTTTTTGATAACCGAGCTATTAAAAGCAATGACTGCACAATGACGTTCTAATAGTAGGTCACTGATCAAAGGAATTATCAAAATTTTAGCAGATTACTGCATACGTCTGTCATTCTTTTGTCATTATTTACGAGATTACCATTCTATGCCATTTCTTTCAATGGAGTATCCGTGGTTGACCATTGGAAAATCATAGTGACGCTTTTATATTAGTAGATTATTTGGTAATCTGTCAACCATTATGAGATCAATGATAGACTATTCTGACACTATTGTAATAGCAGACTTGAGGCCCAGGAAGGTTTCCGTACCATAAACAGACAGAAGAATTAAATAAGTTTTTAATTCTTGCCCTCATTTAATTTTTATTCGTTGTTTTAGCGACACTAGAAATACATACTCTGTGAAAATTTCAACTGTTTACCTATTAAAATGACGGCAGTTAACAGGCGTTGCGGAATTTATTCGGAACGCAAGGGCACAAGAAGGATCACGGGTGGGTTTTAGTCAGTAAGAGTCTGACACTCCCTTCCGCTCCGCCCAGAGCGGGAGCAGTCATTTGATGATTTCCCATCCAATAGAAAACTCGTTAATTCCGTCAGAAATGACGCAAATAAAAACTTGTGGCGAACGCAACACTCCACATTTGGTTTCTGTTGGCAACACTGCTAACTAACTGACAGCCGTTTTTTCCCGCTAAGCTTGATCATGGGAATTGAAGAAATATTAGGGACCAAAGTTTCTCCCGTGTTGTGAGTCGTACCTACATTGTAATCTAAGTATGCAATAAGTGATACACAATAAACTGTATGAAGAACGAGTCAGTGTGTTTCGTTTCATTGAACCTCCAACCCGTCAAACTTAAAAGAAAAAAATACGTCGCGTTGGGGGATCCCAACGCGACGTATTTTTTTCTTTTTTAGGTTAGGTAATAATAGATTATATGTAAATAAATTGTTAGGTTTGGAGCGGTCCCCCAACGTGACGTAGTTTTAGCTAAAAAGTTCTTTGGTCGGGACGTTGGGGATAAAATCAGGATCATTTGACTTATCACCGTCTATTATGACGTCTTTTTCCACTTCGAAGGTAAAACTGGTGGCAACTATAGGATCTTGAGCTAGAATACATAACAAAGTTGTTCGTTTAGCAGATGGTAAATCAGGAAAATACATTTACAGCGGTTTTTTGAATTAATTAATCCCGTTTACGTTAACGACGCACAAATAACAATCATCATGGTGGTTTTTCGGTTCTCGTCAGATCATAGGGTTTTTGAACTTCAGGGAACTTGTTTTTCCACTTTACCATTGTCGCAAACTAACAATACAGTTTTGGCAAACAGTTTTAGGCACCTACGGCTTGTCCATCCAAATTACACACATGCACTTTAAAAAAGTCAGTATAATCAGTTATAACGAAATCTGTCACCGGTTTTCAATAACTTTTGTTATGGTAAATGTTGAATAAAACCCTTCGTTGGAACTGTAGCCATAGGCGACCTTAAGTCGTGCATAATCACGGGAAAAACTGGGATTGAAAGGGAGGTACTCACGGGTCTTCTTCGCAAACGATGGTTTTCTCGTGGCGCCACTCCAATACGGTCCGCGGACGTCCCTCGTTTGTCACTTCACATTTCACTGAATTGTTGAAAGTCTTCGTAGGTGGGTTTTGGTTAGAACATTGTTGTTTTATAATTTATAGCCGGCAGAGGATCGCACGCGCCATTGTTTCGTTGAGTTCTTGAGTGAGTTGTTAAAGGATTGAATGAATGCGGAAGGAAGGAAATGAATGAATGGAATGGTTTGGAATGAGGAAGTTGTGTGATTGTGCGTTAGTCAATTGAAGGTTTTTATATATATTTTTTCATTTATTTTGATACTTTAACACTTTCAGAAACATATTCACCACAAATAAAGCAAAACACTCCGGATCGTTTCCTTGTTGTAGGCATTGCTATAATTTTATCCTAACAGATATCAACATTGTATTAAAATCGTAAATGTGCGCCTACCCTACATAAAATACCAAATAGCTGTGTACAGTGTACGGAAAATAAAAGCTGATAGCTTTTATATATAATAGCTGAAATGGCTAGTAGATTTAAATTTACTGAATCAAAAGATGAAGGATAAGTGAAAAAAAGTTCCGGTAAATTTTACACAGTAAAATTTTAGAACTATGTATGTGTCATTCCGGGGCAGAACCTATTTTTTATTACACAGGCCTATTAGGGTTATCGCAAAGGGCACAAGAAGGAGAAAGGGTGGGTTTTAGTCAGTAAAAGTCTGACACTCCCTACCACTCCGCCCAGGGCGGGAGGGGTCATTTGATGATTTCCCATCCAAAAAAAAAAAAGGTGTATCGTCCTCACATAATTATGTAAGGTGTACTATTTTTTTTTTGTAGACAAGAACCGTAAAACATTTAATTGAAAATAGTCTCTTTATTACTTTATCGTAAATGATTACGTTCAATAGTTCCGTTTAATAGCCTAACTGTAAATAAACGTTTTGACTTTGTCTAAAAAGGTTAATAAAGAAAACACAAATAATAAAAAGAAAAGTATTTATTTTTATTAAAACACTGTTTTACTCATGGTTCTTAAATTATACAACAATATACACCATGATACTATATCTATGATTAATCGTGTTGGGTTAAAAAAATATATCTCACATCCGCGGTTCATTTATTAAGAATTCAGAAAAATATCATTATTCCTGACATTGCACCAATTATTTTCAAGTCA
Source organism: Hecatera dysodea (assembly GCA_905332915.2). Classification (NCBI taxonomy): domain Eukaryota; kingdom Metazoa; phylum Arthropoda; class Insecta; order Lepidoptera; family Noctuidae; genus Hecatera; species Hecatera dysodea. The sequence goes on along the minus strand of HG995317.1, from coordinate 3,814,002 downwards.
ACCAAGTAACTTCTCCATTGATATAATAAGATTCAAACTTAATGAAGGTTGGGATACCCCACAGCCGCCATTAAATTTGAATCACTTAAAACATTTTTGGCGATCGAAAATGTTAATACATTTAGTAGTGTCTATCTCATATAGAATTCTATGACAATTATGTTGTAAAATGGATATTCATCTATATAAAATAATATGAAACAATTCTTCTCCAGTCAGGACAAAAAGGCAAGAATTAAATAGCATCATCTGCCTAGCCTATTCCCAGCTGTATTGGGGACAGCTCCCAGTCAAACCAGACCCAGCTGAATACCAGTATTTTACGTGGAGCAGCTGCCTACCAGAACCCCGAAGTGTAGGATAAAAAGTTCACACATTTCGCCGAAATATGTTGTTTAGCAAGTCTTACTATTATCAATCAAGAATATGTCAACGGAAAACAAACAAAGTCTTAATAAGACACGGCCATAGGATTGGGTATCTGTACTATAGTATTATATTATCTGTGGTATAGACATATAAAGATATCATAACCTAATAAAGATTTATTACAATCTTACAGTGCAATTTTCCGGTGACATAATTATGTATACATTTTCTGGTTTAACCTCTAAATAGTATAGAACAAAGACCCATTCTGCTTAATTCTAAACCATGCAACGGATTTTATTTCTGTTTGAGTTATAACATACTAGCAGCGCCCCGCGGTATCACCCGCGTTGTTCCCGTTCCCGTGGCAATACGGGGACAAAATTTAGCCTATGACACTCCATAACAACGTAGCTTTCTATTGGTGAAAAAATTTTCAGTAGATCCAGAGATTACCCCTTACAAACGTTACCTCTTTATAATATTAGTATAAATTTTTCATAAAAAAATGAATATATTTTTTAAACCCAACACTCAAATATAATGGTCAAACAAATACAAATATACATGACAGGAATAGATAGATATATCTGATTTATTTCGCTAAATTTTCTTATAATTCATGAAGAAAAAAACCATAATAAGTAGGCACTCAACTCCCGATTGATATTTGACTGCAAGCGTTATTATACAATGTGTATTAGAATAAACGGAATACGTCTTAAGGGGTCATTGTACTCATCATTATGAACAACTTTTACGATGGGACCAACACTGGCATAGCAAACAAAATCGGTTACTCCAAACATTTATGTGCGCATGACTGGACAAGATGTACTGAACAGCTGATTTTTCTTTTTACAATCTGTGTTGGTCCCACAGTAAAAGTTGTTCATAATGATGAGTTCAATGACCCCTTAAGAAATATTGCGTTTTTCTGTTACAAGTCGTGTATGCTTTTTTTGTATTTTTAATTTTTACTATGAAATAGTGGTTCGTTTTAAAGCGTCATTGGGGATATTACATATTATAGTTGTTCCTGCCAGGGTTATAAAATTGTTGGAACAAAAGTGTTACCACGGACATAGAACGCGACGGGCATTATGAGGAACACGGATGGGTTTCAGTCAGTAAGAGTCTGACTCCCTTCCGCTCCGCCCTGAGCGGGAGAAGTCATTTGATGATTTTTCATCCATAATAAGGGTATAATTTTAAAGACAATCCTGAATAAAAATCGATTCTAAGTACTCCGTCAGCTAGATCATCAAAAAAAAATATTGGACACGCATTTGTTTGCTTTATCAAATCCATGAAAATTGACAAAGATAAAACGCAGAGTTCAGAGAAATGGACTTGTTACGTCACTTCTAGCTAAAAGGTTTACGAAGGCATGACGTTACGAGGAATTTCCAACACACCGGATCTAGGTTTTTGCTTACGTAACAAAATGAAAAATAAGTGTCTAATATTTTTTGATAATCTAACTGACGGACTAGTTAGATTTTTTAACTACTTTCACGGGATGTCATTTTCTATGAATGAGGCGACACTGAAACTTAGTTTGTATGAAAAGTGTTTCAAATCCATTTAAACCAAACTTAACTGCGTAATCAGTTATAATGGAAACTTATTCAAGATATTTCGCAGCAGTCAAATATTCAACTCTTTAACTGTCGAACCAAAAAAAAACAAGCACGATAATGCATAAAATTTAAACAAAAACTTATATTATGAAGTCGACATTTGATTTTGAATATTCTTTACAAACTACATAGGAATATATTGGTACTAAGTTACCTTATATTAATGAATGAATATACAATGATAGAACTCGTTTAAATAGTGTGAAATATTTGGTGTAAATAGTACTCATGAAAATTAAAAACTTTGACGTTCGACGCTGATATCGCCAAAAAAATGTTTGTTGCATCATAGATTTTTTCTGACCAGTGGCGTAACTATAGGGTGACAGGGCTGGTAGAATGCTACGGGCCCCCGACCCGAGAGGGCCCGAGGGGAGATGAGCGTCTCCAAGAGAAAAGTGTTCCAAAAGTTCAGCGAACAATTTACCGAGAATTCACAATCTGTCAAGATATTTTATAATCTTACTTCTTCTTCTTGCTCTTGAAAATAAAACTGGGAAGTCCCCATCAAAAGAATTTGCCACGGGCCCCCGATGGTATAGTTACGCCACTGTTTCTGACCCCAGAAATTGGACGAACATTGGCTCTACTAGACCGAAGCGAATTCGCCACGCGGTCGGCAATCTTCGGAAGCAGTCGCGTGCACGAAACATTAAAAACACCGTGTTTCTTGTATAGTTTAAATCTGTTTCATACAGACTTTTCTTTTTGACATCGCAGACTTGTCCCATAGAAAAAGATTTTAATGTTCATAAGTAACACAAATCCCAAAAATCAACACTATTTTTTACAGACATTTTACGTAGCGCCAATTCTGTTACGTCACAAACATAACAGTTAAATTATATTGCTATCTCTTTAAAACCTAACATCATCATCTGCCTAGCCTTTTCCCAACTCTATTGAGGTCGGCTTTCAGTCAAACCGGATTCAGCTGAATACCAGAATTTTACGTGGAACCTCCACAACCCATTAACTGGGGAACACGGTACTTCTTGGCAAGACTGGAGTCAGATTTTCTGGCTTCTGACCATCCGTAACGACTGTTAAAAATCTACAAATGACAGCCGGGACCAACAGCTTAACGTACTTTACGAGGCACGGAGGAATCTCGATATGTTAAGATGGTCACCCATCCACCGGCCAACCTCGGCAAGCGTTGCTTAACCTTGAAGATTGAGCCGTACGGTTGTTATTATTTTGCTATGAGCTCCTCTTTAACACCTAACATAACAAAGATATCATCATTCAAAAAGAGACAGCAACATTATATACTTTTTCATGAATCAATATAGTGTCTATTTATTTGTTTGGCTTAACAAAAACGGGATTTGTACTGGCCATGATTTTTATTTCATTGCAAATATATTGTACAGAATAATCCGTTGAAATTCATCAGTCAATAGAATAAACGCAAAACCCGTAGAGGGGTCATTGTACTCATCATTATGAACAACTTTTACTGTGGGACCAACACTGAATTCTAAATTTCCTACACAGCAGATTTATTGTTTTCACGATTTCCTGTTTCGTCCCATAGTAAAAGTTGTTAATAATGATGACCCTTTTTTAATTTTACGTTTAAGTTTTGTTTTCAAAATTTATTTTGTAAAGTCGATTGGACTTGACAAGGTGTAGTCCTAGTGACCCTTTTTTAATATTTTGATTTTATATTTTTTAAATTAATGTTTTATTGGTGAATATGTATTGTGCGCGTCTATGTAAAATACTTATTGCTATTGAATAGTGACTCAAACACCATAAAGCCTAAGCAAGCCTGGGATGTTTAGAATTTATGGTGTTTGCTCTTTTAAGACACAAATTTTTCAGTACCACAATTTTTTCAGCTAAGTTTGATATTTAACTTTAAAATATATATCCAGCATTTGATTGTAGTTTCAGGGCAATAAATACTATGTTTTGAGGCCCACATAGTGTAATACAAAAAGTTAATTGCCAAAGAAAATAATTATATTGCTTTTCAAATATTTTTGAATTGAGTAAAATCAGTTTAAATATTTATCCGTAACTTTGATAGTACCTAATCAAGCCCAACATATAAATATATTAAAATAGGATATTTGACAGTTTTTTTTTCTTTTTTTTAATGATGTTTCTCAATACCCAAAGCAAAGACAAGGCGTAGTCAAAGAAATGTTTTGACTATTTAAAAAAAGTGTTTTTAAATCTATGATGAACAGAGACCGCACTAATTGCGTGTGACGTCATTCTCAAGTCATAGAGAAATTACCTTATAGTACATAGTTTGCTATTAGGGCGCAGCCATGTGTGTTCAAATAAAAATCGACTACTTAAATTTTGCGGAAAATCCGAAAAACGAGATCACGTTTCGGATCTCCCCAACCCCCATGTTATCAAAATTAAGCAAATCAAAGACGTTAATCAATTTATGAACATTTCAAATAAGTTTTGAACCATAAAGATTTTTGGTAGCATTCAAATACCCTCTGTCTGTAACGTGTAACCAGTCATTTCGAGATCTTTTGAAAAGTTAAAACTTCTACGAATAACTAAAATTAAAATGTGTTTTAATGCCAAGAAAACTTTTTAATTAATAATATTATATACTTTTTTTATACATTGGAAAGACATAAAAAAAAAACTCGACTTGTGTTTATCAAGCTTTTAAATTAAAAGGTAGGCAGGGTTCCAAGTTGTTTTACCGTTCAAGCAAGCTTTGTCGTTCAATGGAACAGTTATAGCCCGATATTCTATGGAAAGCAATACCTTAACATTTTGAGAGAGCTTTTTGCCCAAAATTGGGCGAAAAGCGTTAAAAAAACGGCATTATGTTTTTTTTTTTAATTGGTAGGAGAATTTCGAACAAAGAAAACAGTAATTTCCGAGAGATTTTTATAGATGAGAAAATTGATTTCAATTCAATTGTATTATTTATTACTATAAGCGCCCTGTAGTTTCACCCGCGTAGTTCCCGTTCCCATGGGAATACGGGGATAAAATATAGCTTTTATTACTCGCTGCTAATGTAGCTTTCCATTGGTGAAAATGTGATTGAAATCGAAACATTACTTTCGGAGCTTATTCGGTACAAACAAACAAACAAAATAATCTTTCCTCTTTATAATATTAGTTAGTCAATCACATTAAGGGAACTCTTCTACCAATAAAAAAGTGTATGAGTCGGTTTCCGAATTGATTATTTTGAGTTAAGTGTGTGTTAAAACTTGAAAGCCAGTCTGACACGGATTTCAGACAAAAGTAGAGCTTGACAAAATAAATCATAATTCAGAAATCGGAATAGTATGTATAAGTAATTTCATAACTTAAAACCGCACCTACCTTATAAAGAGAAAAACGCACCCAAAATCAAATGTCGACTCTAATTTAAACTTCTTAAGTAACAAAATCATATCCTAGATATTTCTTATTTTTTCTTCTAACGCGAGATGCAACCTTCTTCGGATCATCATAATCTTCATCCTGCTCATAGACAATATTGTTTTCAATAACCCAATCCCCTGGTTCCTGCTTAACCGGAGTGCTGCTCGACAACCGCTTCTTCTTTTTCCTGCCAGAATCATCTTTTGACCGCTTCTTTGGTCGTTCATCTAGAACCAAATGCTGGTATTCCTCAACGATATAGTTCTCTGGTTCATAGCTCGTTGTAATTTCAACACCAACAGACGGATCAACGTCCGGTAGGATGTAGTAATTTTCAAAATCTCCTTGTAAAGTGATCTCATTCATTTCTGCAGTGAAATGCCTCTTCTTCTTGCCAGAGGCACAATGCTTGATATATGCATACTTTGGCTTTGTTTCATCAGGTAAGATGTTGACCGTCCATTCTGGGTTCTCAGTGGTGGTTGCTGGGATCTCTTTAACCTCCTCCATAGTGATCTCTTGTTCTTCGGCGATTTCGTAGATAAAGTTGTCGGAAATGGTGGTGTCGTCCATGATTTGGAGCACTTCCGTGTTTGGAGGTTCGGCTGTTGATGTCGAGGATGTTTGCGGGATTATCTGTGGGTGGAGGGTAGTTTTGAATTATACTTGTATGTTTAAATTGGTTGTAGATGAAACCTGTCTAAAGGAGGAATTAAATATTTGCGCCAAGTATAATACGCATAGCAAGTCGAGAGTCGCAGGGCGATTCCCGGCCGGTCAGCTATGGGTGGCTCGCCGTCCAATAACAACCAGGCCCGGGTCGACGGCGCGCTGTGTTCAACGCGCGTCTCAGAGAGAAGCCTCATAGGGTCAGTGCAGGAATTTGTCTTAAAGAGTCACCGCGGCCTTGGAACGCGGCGGGTATTAGGAAGAACACGGGTGGGTTTGAAAAATAAAAAAAAATAAAATAAAAAAGGAACAGGTGTATTGCGTATACCATCCAAAAAAGGAACGAAATTATACGGAATCGGATAAGATGCATGATATCCGCGAAAAAAGCCATCGCTCAACATAATGCTGAGCGATGGCTTTTTGCTGGCTGGGCCTCATGTACGAAACCTCTTTAAAAAAAAGTCATACATATACGGATTTCATGGAAGAATGTATTAATCTATACTAGTCAACAATTAAGTTAAAAATTCTACATAATAAAATCTGAACTCGTGGCAATTTTGTGCTTTTTTGTATGGATGGGAAATTATCAAATAACTCTTTTGGAAGTAGTGTCAAACTTTTCCTGACTAAATCCTTCCATGTTCCTTTTAGTGCCCGCCAAGTTCCAGGACCGCGGTGACTCTTTCGAACATATTCCGCAACACTGGCGGCAAACTTATGCTAAGCTCTCGTAGTGGGGAGGAGCCACGCCATGCCCTCATCTCTATGGTAGGCAGTGACCTCTCGCTACCGGCCGTAGTCCGTACTATGGTCGGCGGCGAGGAGTTCTGGGACTCAGTGGTCTCCTTCTGCGAGACAGTTATCACGCAGAAGAAAGCTGTGGAAAGGGAGATCTCGACCTCTCTCACGAACCGCAGCAGGCGCTATCCTCTTCCAGCCCCTCTAAACTGGGTCCAGGGGGGGTGGACTTGGGGATGTCCGTCACCCCCCATTCACCCGGACCCAAGGTGGCGGCGTGTGGTGTTCCCGTGCGCCCCTCTGACGTCGCGAGGGGAGTCAAACACCCTACTCCCCTCGCTGACCCGAGGTGGCCCGGGCCGGAACGGAAGGGGAGGGAGGGAGGGGAGTACGGAAGTCGCGTACGTCCCCGGCGTATGTAGAAGATGAAACACCGGTGTTTTTTCAGTCAGTAAGAGTCAGACCCCTCCACAAAATGCCCGCCCAAGGGTGGAGGACATATATGAGGGTTTTCCCCCGTTAAAAGAATGTAACGTAAAAACAGTAGTAGATATTTACATTTGAAAACGAAAATAAAATATCTAGTTTTAATTTCCGCGAATATTTATGGGTTGCAGGTATGCACCTCCCTCCCGCCCGCTATATTATGCACATGCAAGATTACAAGGCAAATGCAAGGATTTTATGCACATGCAGGAAGGCAAAGCAAAACCCAACATCAATACCGACACGTGTTTCGCCTCTCCACGAGGCATCCTCAGGGGACGTGTTGACTCGCTGACCGTTGAGTTGCGACTGAACGGTCAGCGAGTCAACACGTCCCCTGAGGGAGGTGCATACCTGCAACCCACTAATATTCGCGGAAATTAAAACTAGATATATTGTTTTCATTTTCAAATTTAAAATGGATTTCCGCAAAGTAACGCCTGACTCAATCAATTTTATTTAGTAGTAGATATTTACCTCAATGATCTGCCTGGGATCAGGCATCTTGGTGATGACCTGTTCGGACTGTGTGATGGACGCTTCAGCTTTATCGGTCTCCACCTTCACCACCCACAGCTGCTTCCGCTGGAGATTTTTCATGGATCTGATGATGGTATTCATGATGTTAGTAGTATGAGTGACTAGCTGCTGTCCGCGACTTCGTCCCCGTGGAATCCCCGATTTTAAAACATTCTTTATCGCTGCTCCGCTCTTATTGGCTTAAGCGTGATGATATATAGCCTAAAGCCTTCCTCGATAAATGGTCTATTCAACCCAAAAATATTTTTTCAATTCGAACCAGTAGTTCCTGAGATTAGCGCGTTCAAACAAACAAACAAACTCTTCAGCTTTATAATATTAGTACAGATGTTAATGAGTAGAGGAAGTCTCGGCTTAACAATAACAGTAGCACGGGTCATCTTCAAGGTTAAGCAACGTTTGCTTTAGCAACGAGGTCGATCTGTGAATGGGTAACCGTCTTAATAAACCGCTTCTGCACCTTTTTTTATCGATGGGAAATCATTAACTGACTTCTCCCGCTCTGGGCAGGGCGGAAGGGAGTGTCAGACTCTTACTGACTAAAACCTAGTGCCCGCCATGTTACAAACTTCCAAGACCGCGGTGACACTTTCGAACAAATTCCACAATACACACAAGCCACCTTGGATTACTTAATAACTTCGCTAGATTGTAGATTACCAAAGAAACCTCGATCTTTTGGGGGGTTCTTGAACCCCTTAGTCCCCCATTAGCGGATCCAGGGGTTGGAACCACTAATGGAGCTACTGCCTATCCGTTGGTCCCGGCTGTCATTTGAAGATCTTTAGCAGTCGTTACGGATTGTCAGAAGCCGGTAATTCTATCAGCAGTCTTGCCTAGCAGTACCGTGTTACCTAACGGATGGGGGGGAGGCAAGAGGCTTAAGCCGACCCCCCCTCCTCCAAAAACCCAGATTTCTTTTTTAGTCTACAATCTAGCGAAGTCATTGAGGAATATACGAAAAGTAACCCCATGTGGCTTATTTCGTGTTAAGCGGTATGATAAGACGGTTACCCATTCACAGAACGACGTCAGCAAGCGTTGCTTAAGCTTGAAGATAGAATAGGGATGTTTCCTGAGTAAACAAAATATGATTCGATTTAGTCCGTCAGTTAGATTATCGAAAAATATTGGACACGTATTTTTTGCTTTTTCAAATCTATAAAAGTTGACGAAGATATAAAGCATCAAAGATCAAGAGTGGGGGCTTGTGACGTCACGCCGTGGTAAAAATTGTAGCACGTAGTGACGTCACACGAGTTTTCAACGCACTGTATCGTCTTCGTTTTTTGTTTATGTGAAAAAAGAAAAAATACTTGTCCAATATTTTTGGGAAATCTATCTGACGGACTAGTTAGATTTTTTTAGTCAACTACCCTATTGTTGGACTGTTATTATTTAGCTAGGAAGCACCCAAAAATACGTATAGTAAAGTAGCGTTACTTTGGTCCTAGCTCGTTTACCAATAGGAACACATCACACTGTCGTTTCTGTATTCAGGGTGCTGAAGGGGTGTTGCGGAATTTGTTCGAAAGAGTCACCGCGGCCCTGGAACGCAAAGGGCACAAGAAGGATCACGGGTGGGTTTTAGTCAGTAAGAGTCTGACACTCCCTTCCGCTCCGCCCAGAGCGGGAGAAGTCATTTGATGATTTCCCATCCAGAAAAAAAAAGGGTGCTGAAGGGGTTGCCCTGATACAGCAGGGCATCAGGACTGTTATTAAACGGTGATGCGGAAGCAGTGCGCATACTTGGCATTATTATTTTGGAGCTTTGAGGATTTAATCCAAATATTTATTCATCACGAATTTATTTGCGTAGCATAAGTGATTGTTTTCATAACAATTAATTTTGTATGCCGAAAGGCAGAATGTACAAGGATTCCAAGACTTTGTAACGAAACACCTCAACTGTATTATGGGAAATCATCAAATGACTTCTCCCGCTCTGGGCGGAGCGGAAGGGAATGTCAGACTCTTACTGACTAAAAAAGCCCACCCGTGATCCTTCTTGTGCCCTTTGCGTTCCAGGGCTGCGGTGACTCTTTCGAACAAATTCCGCAATCCTAGCAGGCACTGACCCTATGGGGCCCCGTCTTCTTCGTCTGACAGATCTTTGAGGCGCGCGTGGAACACGACGCGCTGTCGACTCGGGCCTGGTTGCTATCGGACGGCGAGCCACCCATAGCTCGCCATCCGCAGACCCGCGCCTATGCTGGTCGGGAATGGCTATGCGTTTCTCGACGCCCACACCAACATTCGATACAAATAAAGTCTTCTATTCTATTCTATTCTATTGGTGGGGCAGTGCCAACAGCATCCTATATGTGATAGCTAGCAGTTTGATTGTAAGTTTGAGAACCACTGCTGCAGGGTTTCGGCTGGGCCTGTCACCTGGCAGCAGTGATGTCACAACCTGTTTCTGTCATTTTATTTTTGTCCTTGAGTTTTACTAACATGGTTTTTAACCGACTTCAAAAAGGAGGATGTTCTCAATTCGGCAGATATGTTTTTTTTTTATGTACAGCGATTACGCCGAGATTTCTGCTTCGATTTACGTGGTTGTTTTTATATTCGAAAGCGGGTGCTTGTCGTGTGGTCCCATTTAAATTTGATTGAGATCTGACGACGAATATTTGAGTTATCCCTAATAATGCGTGGCTTAGTTCACATTGATGACTTTTTCATTCCCTCTTGTCGATAAAAATGAAAAAATAAAATTGTGTACGACGGTTTGGAAGAACATCTTAGTATCAACTCAACTTTAATTTCGGAAGTCGGTGTTCAAAAAACGAAAAAGTAACCCAAAACACCGAGTTCCGAAATTAAAGTTATTTTGTACTTTTTGTTTTTCTTTTTTGTAGAAGTCGGTTGTATTTAAGTACATAGCTGCTCGAATTAAATAAATAAATAAAAATTTGGCCCAAACATACCCTCCAAGGCCATAAGTAACGCGACTTTACGCTAGTTTCCTTTAGCGGTCCAGCTGCCCTATTATGACGTCTTAAATCCATCATGATTCCTGTGTCAGAGAGAGACGGAGTTACACAAGACGAATAGCGCTATCCCTTTCGCTCACACATATCATGATGGATTTAAGACGTCACGGTAGGGCTGCAGATGTGTAATGAATACTTACAGATATCCCAGGGTATCCACAAGTTGCCTCACATTGAGTCTGGAGACACTTTCCTGCGTCTCTTTCACAGGCTCCACAGAGTAATTGTGCTCCATACGAATTATCTCAGCCACTGTGGACAAAAAGATAAAAAGCGTTTTTGTATAAAAAGATAGAACTTTAAAATTAGATGGTGAATTATTAATACTCGATTTATACAACGTGTAACAGAATAAACGTAATAGCTGTAAAGGGATTATTGTACTCATCATTATGAAACGCAATACCTGTAAAGGAGTCATTGTACTCATCATTATGAACAACTTTTACTATGGGACCAAAGCTGAAATCGCGAAAAAAAATTAAGAAAGCCCCCATCAATTATTAACCGACTTCAAAAAGGAGGAGATTCTTAATTCGGCAGGTATGTTTTTTTAGTTTTTCTATGTCTGTACAGCGATTACGCCGAGATTTCTGATCCGATTTACGTGGTTGATTTTTTATTCGATGAAGAATAGTTTTCATTTGGTCCCATAAGAATCCCATAGAAAAAAATGATAGCAAATCTGTCGGGATAGTTAAAATCGCATGTTTGTTTATTGATTACGCCAATTTATACCACGAACACTGTGATGGGTATGTTGAGCTGGGACGCTGGGTGTGACACACTAAAAAGTGAAAAATAAAAAATAAACTTTTTACAAAAAAATGCTACACCTACTTCTGAAATTAAACTAATGTTGTACTTTTGTTTTTTTTTGTTTAGAAGTCGGTTGCATTTTTTTGTAAAAAGTTTTTCGATCCCTTTTCATGTATTGCGTTTATTCTGTTACACGTTATATAAATGCTGGCTAAGACAGGCACGACGCGACAATGCGACAACGCTGCTTGTCCATATCCGTAAACCAATAAGGTACAAGACAACTATAAAAAATCTACATTAATGAATACTTTTTAGAAATAGGTTACAGAAATATTACGAAATATGTAAAATAGTAATGGAACATACAGAGTTTACAGGTTTTTGAAGCCATTCTTCAATTCTCGTCACGCAAAAAGCTGTGGCGTGCCTTGAAAACGACGTTACACGTATTAAGTGCTATCTCTGACTGCAGCGCCTCACAGTTTCACCCGCTCCCGTTCCCGTGGGAATACGGGAATAAAATAATAGCTTATGATAATGTAGCTTTCTATTGGTGAAAAAATGGTTAGTAGTTTCGGAACTTATCCGGTACAAAAAATGTATTTATAATATTTGTATAGCTTTTCCCAGGACCACGGTTTTGTAACCGACTTCAAAAAACGAGGAGGTTCTCAATTCCATTGTTTTTTTTTTGCTGTGTCCTCTATCTAGATTTATGTATGTAATAAAAAGCAAGTCAAATACTCAATTCCTATGTAAAAATGTTGTCGAATCGTTGTCGTGTTTTAGCGTAGTACCAGTCTGAGAGGGCCTTAACTAATCACTTAAGATTTCTTTTGATATTTATAACTGTTTTTATAGTATTTTTTGCTATTATATATTTGCTAAAATACTCATTTAGGTTACTAAATCTATTTCTATATACAGCCACATAAAACTAGTATATTATTTTATAAATCGACCAAAAGTGAATTCAGCGATTCTCAAAATTTTTTTAAAGGCCGCATGTTTTGTAATTTACTCATTTTAAGCTTCACGAGTGCAATTCTTATTTCTTTATTGTTTAAAGCAGCACATTGGCCGCATAGATTTCAAAGTCGCCCAATGTTGAGTATCGCTGGTTTATCCGAATATAAAATTCTATCAAATTGAAATACCGATTTATTAATTACTAATTCAAGTTAAATCGTACTAGGCTAAATGACTCGCTTTAAAATATGTTTAAAGAATGGTTATTCGTATGAAATTTGGCAATAGGTGATCTAATATTGCTATTTAGCGCTAATAATATTCTAAGATTCTAGAGCTTGGCGTCACGAATAATGCCTTCAGGGTGTTGTTGGGGGTTGCGGAATTTGTTCGAAAGAGTCACCGCGGCCCTGGAACAGAAAGGGCACAAGAAGGATAACGGGTGGGTTTTAGTCAGTAAGAGTCTGACACTCCCTTCCGCTCCGCCCAGAGCAGGAGAAGTCATTTGATGATTTCCCAACCAAAAAAAAAAGGGTGTTGTTAGGGCTTACACGTTAAAACAGTGCATCAGGAATGTTTACTGAAGCACACGCTGATGGCTTTAACACCATCGTTAGAAAAAGGACGGCATCCATGATGCACAGAGAGCTTAGGAGTTTCAACGGCATACTGAGGGTCATTAGTGAGAAGCCGTTTTGCGCCATAATGGCGCATTGGGTACATACACATGGGCATATATATGTCCGGTGCGTCAGGTGAGTACAACAAATATATGAATTAACATATGTTTTGTTTTATGTCTGTTACTAAAGTAGCTTTTAAGTAAGTGTGTATTACTAGCATCATATCGATCAAGGTCTCAAATATATTATTATTATTTTAATGTTTTTAACTAACTTTTTAGACCTCTGTATCCTGCTTATATGTGACGTTTCATTAAATTCGGTCCAGTTATTTCGCAAAATAGTGACTTGAATTTTTTTACGAAATGCCATACGGCGTACACGCTCGTAAGGGTAACACTTCAGCAACAACATTCAGTAAAACACTTTTAGCGGGAGGAAACAAGAGACGCGGAAGAAACGAAAACATGACGTACGCTCGCTGATGTATGTGCAAGATTGCCTCGCGAGCGCGCGGGCGCGTGGTATCGCGCATGCGGCTTCGGGCTTACCGTGCGACGCGCAAGACGTCGCTCTTTAACCTTACACTGCGCGTTACATATTATGTAGATTTCATACATAATGAGCCCAGTTTAAGAACTAGCTCAGAGTACAACTAACAGCTAACTTATAACTCTGGTTGGGTAAGCAGATCATAGATTAAAAAAACAAAATCGAACTTTACGGTTTCAAACAACAATGCAATCAATTTAAAACCTATTTCTATAAAAGTGTAAACTAGCCTAATATGTTGTTCTGTAACAAATTGCAGTACCTTTGGGGACTCCTCCTACGAATTTTTCGAATAGACCTTGATAGGACGGTCCCCTGCCAGCGCCTGCAATAAGGCAGAAATGTCACAACACTAACTATTCAGCTGTGCAGCGATACTCAACGGGCCGTATACAATAAAATTAAGAACTTTTTTATACAAAAATTGTAATCTTTTGATTCAGCTTTAGATATTGTGTTTCTTTTTGGAATAACAAACAATTACATAATACATAGGCAATTCTTAAATTGAATTATAACACTAACAATTATGTAATCAACAGCGTTATTCACAGAAAACAAGAACAATATTAATCAAGCGCTTCGAAGAAAACTTAAAAGTGACAGTAAAGTCACATATAAAAAAGAAATTATGTAACAATTACAATAAACAAAATTACAATGATAAAAATACCATAATCCATTACTCTACCTACTTTTGAAATTGCACAAACAGGGTCATATTTACATATCCTATTACTATTTTAACTGCTAAAATTCCAAATTCATTTGCAGCATATGTCATGTAAGTTAAATTAATTCAAGGAAGCCACAACAAACTTATCCAGGAAGACGGAGCCTCACCGCCTCTTTCTTTCTACAGGGTTTTAAGAAACAAATGCCATATACAGGCACTTTTGAACTGTCAAGGTAGATCATTTAAAAACATGAAGATCGCTATGGAGAAGAACGTGCAAGAAACTCCACGGACACTCTTTTAAATCATGTTTATGTATTACAAAAATGTTGCTTAAATTATCCTTGTTCTATATGTGAGGTGGAGAAACGCAAAGAAAAAAAAAGAAACTGTATAAAACCATACAAAATATAAAAATTAAAATAAGCCAGTGGCGAACAGTCTCAACTGACGGCCCACGTTCACGAACATCACGCGTGTATCGGCACTATTCAGCTCAACCATTTTGAAGAGAATCGAATGATCCAACACACGCCACCATCAGCGAGTCTTCCTATTCGAACCAAATCTATGCATGTTAGGATGCCCTAAGTTCCTTCAAAACTAACCTAACCTCGGCTCTACGATATGGCCACGACACACAAACAGAATATGCCTCTATGTGTTTAATGACACTTCACTACTTACCTACTTTAAAAGCTCGAGCACATACAAGGCGCTCACCAGGCCGCACGAAAAATCTTTGGGCCGCATGGGGCCCCCGGAATGTTGAGTATCGCTGCTTTTCCGCAACAGTTTAAATACAACACGTATTTAAACTATTTCGATGCAATAGCATGCAGTGCCGTTTACAAGTAACTATTAGTAAGTAACTATTTAGCATACATAATATTATAAACTGTGGATTTGCCTATCAATTTTATTCGTCTTAATGTTGGTATTTACCACATAAATACCAACTGAATTATAATTAGCGTGCTCATATTCCATAGCTTCATACAGAACATGGCCGACTTACACCAGCGCTGAATGGAATGAAAGCGACTTGTTGCAATTAAATTATACATAGCATAAAAACTAAATACCAGCCCAAAAAAATATGACACGTCTTCCGGGGAATACTCGAGCATTCTCGAGAATTCCTCTATCTACTGTTAGTGCCGTCTGTGGAATCCCAAATTGGGGCTAACGAGGAGTCGGTACCAGGCGTATACGCTGGAGTGCGCGAGAATTCTCGAACATTCTCATGAATAGGGATGTTTCCTGAGTAAAAAAAATATGATTCTATTTAGTCCGTCGGTTAGATTATCGAAAAATATTGGACACGTACTTTTTGTTTTTTCAAATCTATAAAATTTGACGAAGATATCAAGCATCAAAGATCAGGAGTGGGAGCGTATGACGTCACGGCCCGGTAAAAATTGTAGCGAGTAGTGAAGTCACACGAGTTTTCAACGCACTGTATCGTCTTCGTTTTTTATTTTACGTGAAAAAAGAAAAAATATGTCTCCAATATTTTTTGGAAATATATCGGCCGGACTAATTAGATTTTTTTAGTCAACTGACCTATTCTCGTGAATTCGCGAGAAATCTCGCTTCACGAGCCGAAATGGACGCTTCATTCCATTCCATGTCAGTGCAATTAAGCCTTAGGCTGAGAATTGAGTCGTCAGACATCTAGGATTGAGAAGACTGGGGGCTTGTCGAACTATTTAAGTAAACTATAATACTTTCTTTGTAATAAATGACCTCTCTCAGGTCAATAAACGTGGTCGCCTCCTTTACAAGACTGGCCTGTGGCGGCCTTAACAGAGATGAAAGCTTCCAGGATCAAGACCAAGCCTCTATAAATTCGAAAGGCACTTCCTGTGGGGTACTGACTTAAATGGGTTGCCGGAGAGATCAGGTAGGGACGGACTGGATCGGACATAGAATATTTTGGGTCGAATTTAAGAATACAGGCACCAACTGGCTCTAAGGTCGGGGCGGACATTGAAGGGGACGTCGTGGTGGGCATCGGCGGCGACGACGGTAGGACGGAACGAATGAGCTAAAAGAAGTTGCGGAATTGTTCGAAAGAATCACCGCGGCCTTAGAACGCAAAGGGCACAAGAAGGATCACGAAGGATTTTAGTCAGTAAAAGTCTGACACTCCCTTCCGCTCCGCCCAGAGTGGGAGAAGTAATTTGATGATTTACCGTACAGGAAAAAAAGAGCTGATAAAATACTGGCTTCATAGTACAAAAACACTTACTTTTCTTGTCGTTTGGCGATTGTATGGCTGGAGTGGGTTTCTCTTGGTGGGTCAGAAGTTCGGGCAGCATCGGTGAGTCGATCCATAGCCCTTGGTTGTCCAACTCGAAGTGGTAACTGCAAGACAAAAGGGTTTATTTATACTAACACTAGCAGCGTCCCGCGGTTACACCCGTGTAGTTCCTGTTCCCGTGGGAATACGATAAATACAGGATTATTCTTTAAGCAGTGCCGAAAAAAAAATGGGTGGTTTTATATCAGTAAAAGAACACATATCAATTATTTGCATAAAGAGAAATGATATTTTTTGTTTGTTTGCTTGTACCGAATAAGCTCATCAGCTCAGAAACTACTGGAGCGATTTAACCATTTTCAACCGACTTCAAAAAAAGGAGGAGGTTCTCGATTCGACTGTATTTTTTACGTTTGTTACCTCATAACTTTGTATTGGATGTACCGATTTTGATGATTCTTTTTATATCCCAAAGCTGGTGCTTGTCGTGTGGTCCCGTTTAATTTGATTGAGATCTGACGACTAGTATTTGAGTTATCCCTAATAATGCGTGGCTTAGTTTACATTGACGACGTTCTCATTCCCTCTTGTCGATGTAGAATGGAAATAAAAAACTGTGTACGATGGTTTGGAAGAGCATCTTAGTATTTCAACGTGGTCCCTTTATAGTTTGGTGAAGATCTGATGAAGAACAGAGATGATAGGAAACGGAACTCTCCAATATATGATAGCAAATCGTTCGGGATTGTTGAAATCGCAAGTTTGTTTATTGTTTACAATAAAGTGATTGGCTATAAGCTACGCACGAGTGGACATTTATTTATTTTAAATCAGGGATAATGTAGCATTCTAAAAATGAAATAATTTTTTAAATCGGTCCAGTAATTTTTGAGTTTATTCGTTGCTAACATACAAAAATACAAATCTTTCCTCTTTATAATATTAGTGTAGACAGGAAAACCTAAAAGTATCTTATGGTTTTAAATTAATTTTTAAAATATATATACACATGTTTTCGGAAATATTTGCGCGCGAAGCATTTAGCCGGTTTATTAAGAAAAAACTAGAAAAAGCTATCATTAGGTCACACAAAAATAAGTTCCATGAAAGAATCAACCCTCAGACACAGTCATCAACAACCACGATGATCACAACAAGCATAATCAGCCTTTAAATGTTCCCACTGCTGGGACAAGCCTCCTCTCTAGGAGAGGGAATGGGCCGTAATCCAGCACGCGGGCCCAGTGCGGGTTGGTGAATGTCACATGTCTTCGAATTTTTGGTTCTAGGACATGCCGGTTTCCTCACGATGTT
This sequence comes from Hecatera dysodea, assembly GCA_905332915.2. NCBI lineage: Eukaryota > Metazoa > Arthropoda > Insecta > Lepidoptera > Noctuidae > Hecatera > Hecatera dysodea. Next base: position 3,796,030 of record HG995317.1, on the reverse strand, counting down.
TTCCTTCACCGTTTTGAGAGCAGTGGTGATGAAATTAATTACACAAAGTAATATGCGCCTGGCTGGGTTTGAACCGGCAATCTACAATTCGTAAGTCGGGGCCGTTACCACTCGGTCACCACTGCTCCTCCACGAAGATCGATGCTCGCTATTTTGAGCAAGTAGTAGTTTCGATTCTACAGTAATATTTAATCAGTATACTAATGCGAGGGCTCATTCTACAAATTTTTAAAGAAACGTTAGCATTCCGATCTCAGTCGCAATCAGTCAAAAAACAAACTCATCTACACTTATAATATAAAGAGGAAAGATTTGATTGCTTTTTTTGTTTGTTTGTTTGCATTAAAAACTACTTAAAAAATTCTTTCACTGTTGGGAAGCAACACTATCTCCGGTGAACATAGGCTATGTATGTATGTATGTATGTATGTAAAAGCGGGCTGGTTTCCGCAACTCCACGACTAAGCGCGTATTTTGCGTGCAGGTGGGACAAATGTGTATGACAAATGTGAACATAGGCTATATTATATCCCCATATTCCCACGGGAACGGGAACTATTTTTGTGCCTAGCCTTTAACCCAGCTGTATTGGGGTCGCCGCCGCGCCGGTCGGCTCCCCATCAACCATCAAAATTCAGCTGAATACCAGTATTTCACGTGGAGGGGCTGCCTACCAGACCTCCACAACCCATTAAGAGCGTATACGCCGTACAGATTTTCATACAAAATTTCAAGTCCTTATTTTCCGAAATGACTAAACCGATTTTAATTAAACTTTACACACATAAGCAGGATGCATAGGTCTAAAAAGTTACTTGAAAACATTTTCGATGACTAAACCGATTTTAATTAAACTTTACACACATAAGCAGGATGCATAGGTCTAAAAAGTTACTTGAAAACATTTTCGATAAATAGTGTTACAGTTAAATTAGACCCATTTTAAAATGTCCATACAAACATATATTTCCAGTCATCTTTTTTTAAATAAGACATTTCCAAAATGTTTTAAACTATCTTTATCCTCCTTATATCTGTGGTGTTTCATTAAAATCGGTTCAGTCATTTCGCAAAATAGCGACTTAACAATTTATATGAAATGCCATACGGCGTACACGCTCGGTAATTCTTGACAAGGCTGGTGTCAGATCTTCCGATCTCCGTCTTAACGTGCCCCCATCATACAGGACAACAGGTGTGGAGCATATTGTTCGAAGACGTCTTTCGGCTGACATGATGATGCTAATGGTAAGTTGGCGACTCTTGGGGAAGGCCTATGTCCAGTAGAGGACGTCTTTTGACTGATATGATGATGACAGTAATATTTCAATGTGGTGTGACTCACCCGCACAGCTGAAGACTGACATGTCTCCAGAGACATTCGCTCTCCTCATGCATAGCGCCCTCGATCCAGTCCTGCCGTTTAGTTTCATTGTCGGTCGATATGTTTGCGCTGTGAACAAATATAAATTTTATTAGAACTATCTATACTCAGTGAACGCAAATAAAACATGGAAGCATTACTTCAAGGGATCTAAACGCGAATCGTGACCCAAAAATCCAAACAAACTCACACATCGAAACCTCGTCGCTGATTCGCCGAACCACACCAACAACATTATTGCTAATACGATGCACAGTTAAAAATTGACCTTATTTCCCAAGTATTTGGGTTTAAATTACCATGTAACGAATAGGCCGTGTAACTAAACACTTGAGCGGCGCAATCGGTAAGCCCCGCCTACCGCGGCGCAATATGCTTTGGGTCATTTTTTTGAGTTAGGAATGCTTCCATGTTTTATTTGCGTTCACTGTCTATACCATAATAAATTAACAGGGCCTGATCCAGAAAGCAGTACTTCTGGACACGGCTCGCATTGTTAGGTTCCTCTCTCTGGAGCCCTGACCGCCGGTAGCTTGGACCCTGTTCCCGATACCGGTGGGCTACTATTTTTAAATGTTTTATTTTTTATGAAAATATTTAAAAATGTGATAAATATGTACATAGAATGAATAAATGGAACAAGTAATATTTATTATAAAGCTGAAGAGTTTGTTTGGTTGAACGCACTTATCTCAGGAACTACCTATTGGTTCGAATTGAATAAATCAGTACCTCCCTTTAATCGTTTTTACTTGCGGAAGAGGTTCTCAAGACGACTGTCATTTATTTTTTGTGTTACCTTATACATTTTAACTGGGTGAAAAGAATTATCAAAACCGTTGGGTTTTGATAATTCTTTTTATTGGCCGGACCACAGTTTAGTACTCAGATGCTATACTTCGAAATAATATCTACCTAAAGTCTACTTTCATCGGAATATATATATATTTTTATTATCTCAAGAGATATCTTTTTAATTACCAATTTATGTGGCCCGGCCGCCAGGCAGTGCTCTCTGGCCGCGCCACCTCAAATTAAATAGAGTATAATGAACTATTAACAAATCAATATCCCGAAAGAAACATGGCCCCTAACCATAGAATGTTTTAAATAAATGCAGTAATCTATGTTTAACATTACGATGGTAGTAATTTATAACAATTTACATTGTGATAATGATTACTTTCTGTCAGCTATGAGCGTAGGTATGATATTAGTTACGGCTGTTTTACAATTAGGTACATATTTCTAAGCCTATGTATTATAGACATAGCAGAGTGAGCCCGGCCTTCACATATCATCTGCCTAGCCTTTTCCCAACTATATAGGGCTCGGCTCCCAGTCAAACCAGATTCAGCTGAATACCAGTTTCACGTGGAGCGGCTGCCTACCAGACCTCCACAACCCATTAACTGGGGAACACGGCACTTCTTTGCAAGTCTGGTGTCAGATTTTCTGGCTTCTGACAATCCGTAACGACTGCCAAAGATCTACAAATGACAGCCGGGACCAACGGCTTAACGTGCTTTCCGAGGCACGGAGTAGTCTCGTTATGTTAAGTTGGACGATATTTCGATTCCTGGACAGATTTAATATTTGTATGACCTACGATAGATAGCTGCTCCCGTTCGGCCTGTTTTTGTATGTCAGTTTGAATACGTAAATGCGTTCAGGATACAGAAGAAATTCCTCGTGTGGGTTGCTAAAAACATTCTTATTGTTATATCATCTACGTGTCATTAAGCGCCCATATTATGTAGTGTCAAGAAGCTCGTGGCTAGGTTATAATAGCCGCAAGGGCGGGTGCGGAATTTGTTGTCAATTCAAAAAAACTAAACAAAAAAGGGTCGATCTTCAAGGTTAAGCAACGCTTGCCGAGGTTGGTCTGCGAACCTGGCAGAAGCTTTGAGCCAAGAATCTCAGAATCCATTTACATATCCTTCATCTTACTTTTTATTAAAGTTTGGTAGGAGGTGAAAATTGTTTGTTATTCAATACTTACTCTACATTTAAGTTTCAAATTCAACACAAATTTAGTTTATAACTTGGATTAACATTTAAAGCTATCTTTATCCCATGAATTCTTGGGATGATTTCCATTCTTCATGAAGATGAAACCGGTATCAGGAGCTAGTGTGATAGGTCGAAATCTAAAATGGATTCCAATATGATGTGTGCCAATGCTGTGGCATTTAAAAAATGGTGTGACTGCCAAACTTAGCATTCCAAAATGTATCAAGCATGACTTCGCAGCTTCTGAAGATTGCAAAATGGGTCTCTTCAGCATGCTTAATCACCCAAAGGGCAATGGAGCCAAGAATGATGATATTTGCAAGAGAACCTAGGTAACAGACCGATTGATATCCAAACTGAAGTGGCAGTGGATTGGATTGCTCACAGAACAGATAGTCAAAGGGGCAGGAAAGTTCTTGGTGACTGTGTGCCAGAAGATGCAGTGTTGGAAGGCCTCCCACATGGTGAACTAATGACCTGGCAGTGGCGTGCTGTGGTTCGAGATGGGTAGGCCAGAAAATAATGTCCAAAAAAACACACCACATTATTTTATTTTGTTTTTACTTTCTAATTACGGTTGGGGATAACATAACCTATGTGTAGAGTAATTTCAGCTCATTTTCATTTTTACATAATTAAAGTTCTAATCATTATGGTTACTGATAAGGGCAACGAAATTAAGCTGATAGGCATTTTGCCAACTACCAGACATTGTTTTTGTGAATTGAGCGGTAAAACTTATTTAGGTAATAAAGACATGAATACTTATGTTAGGTGACTTTTAAGGTTAAAATAGTATGTCAAATGAAGCATACTATCTGAAATTATTTTAAGATTGTGATTACAAAGAAGACATTGTGTGATCTAGAACTAGGTACAGTACGTTATGATTTTGCATGATTTATCCCCACCAGAGGGAAATAACTATGAATATCGATTGAAAATCTGATACAAATGGGTATCAATGTTAATGTTTATATGCAATAATATTCAGGTTTATACCACACAAATGATGAAATTTGTTATGTGTGAGATTTTTACATGCAAAATAAGAATTTAAAATGGAATGATTACTATACAAAACTACGTAAAGCTAATTATGTTTACAATCATTTTTACCACTACAATTTTTTCGAGGTCACACGCTAGACCATAGACACTATCTTGGTGGCACAAAAGATAAAAATAAATATTAAAGTAAGGAAATATTAATATCATAACAAACTCACTTGTAGAAGGAGAAGCTGCAGACTACATCGTACTCTAAATCGCAGCCTTCAACAACACACTTTAGGGCACTCATTGTGGAATGGAAGCGCACAACCAAAAATGGACACCTCACGATCACATCATAGTAATAAAGTTAAAACTGCGAAATAATAACATTTAGCGCCCAAACCAACTTTCAAACAAACTAATTTGATGGATCTTTAGAAAATTATCAATCAAATGTCGAAATTGACGTGCTGTCACGAAAAGTCGAAAATTTTAACAAATGCGTCAAACGCGTGCCATGAAATGGTGATGTAATTGCGCGGCAAAATATAATGGCAACACTTGTATGAGCATTTTTATATGAATCGATTCTGAAGCAAAAATGAATATGAAATTACGTCATTACGAATACGAATGATATTTCGAGATACGAATTTTTTATAAATATTTTAAGGAATGATTTTTTAATATTCTGGAGGAATGATTTTTTAAAATTCTGAAATGGGTCAACAAAAATCTATCGTGAATTCTTGACAAAAATAAAAATGTTAATCCAAGTTGTAGCTAAACCAACAGATCAAATTACTATAAAAACCGATTGCTCAGTACTAAACTTATTTTTGACCCCATTTCAAAATGTAATAATTTTTCATTACAATGTAGGTAGGTACTTTTCTTCAAAAACATTACTATATTTAGATCAAAAACCAAATTGTCTGAAATGTTCTGTTTTGTTGTGGAAATGTGATTTATATTATTTTTAAACATTCAAATAATTTTAATTATTTTAAGTAAAGTATGAAAATGAAAAAAAATGCATATAATTTTTCACAAATCGATTCCAATTATTCAAAACGATTTATAATTTTTAATGTTACCCGTTACAATTATTCGCCACAAACAACATGATTTACTCCTCGTTCTGATTTGGTCTATGGAGCGCTTGTTATAAGAGGAAAAAATGAAAACTAATTAAAAACAGGATACTTAATTATACTAATTTTATTTCAGGAGACACAAAAAATATATTCAAGAATATTCCAAGTGATAAATTATTTATTTAGTTACTTTGACTGAAAATGGGGTCACCATCGACAATTTTTACGAGCTACCGGATGTTACGTAACACATAGTTCATTGATTGTCAGTGTATCGATTGCTTCTTTTTTCAGGATTTTCAGCGTTATTGTTATGTAAATCAAACATAGATGCAGTCAAGATTAACTCGTTTTGTCAAAATGACACTGATTACGCATGTCACAATCATGTCAATGCCATCATCCGTGACATTATTTGGTCATTTTATTTGACTTTTTGTGTCATTAATTGAAGACATCTCAAAGCTCAAAGTCAAAACAAAGCTAATTTTGCTTTGATTAGCGCACACATACATGTTGCGCAAGTCGTCTAAACAAAGAATTAATTATTTTTAATTATCAGAACACCAGCGCTGCGGTAGTTTTTTAAATATCGCAGCATAATTATGCTGAGATAGGGAACTTTTTTGGCCTCGCACTTAAAAAAAAATTAAAAGTTTATGAATGATGCTTTTAATTATTTTTTACTTTTTTGTGTTTGTTGTGTGCGAGACCTGAATATATTTTTTTCTTTCTTTATTCTTATTTGAAAAGTATCGAAGATGTTAAGTAAATTATTTAAGAATTATTCTCGTAGTAGGTTCGTACCACTGTTACACCCACACACATCTATGTAAGTATACTTACTAATATTATAAAGCTGAAGAATTTGTTTGTTTGAACGCGCTAATCTCAGGAACTACTGGTCCGATTTGAAAAAATCTTTCAGTGTTAGATAGCCCATTTATCGAGGAAGGCTATAGACTTTATATCATCACGCTAAGACCAATAGGAGCGGAGCAGCGATAAATAATGTTTTAAAATCGGGGATTCCACGGGGACGAAGTCGCTGGCAGCAGCTAGTCAAATATAAACGACACACAAAGGAGGGAGGATGGAGGCACACATTTCATCTGTTTCATTATTGAGCCTGTCCTATCTATTGATGCCAGTTCGGGTTATGAAGATACCTACTTATACTTGACTAGCTTCTGTCCGCGACTTCGTCCGCGTGGAATAGTTACTTTAACCCCGATTTTGAAACTCTCAGCCCGATCGGTTTAAAATTGACAAACTTGATTTGATTACCATAAAAACGGTTCTAGTGAGTTAATCTTATAAGATAGACATATACTGTCGCGGACATTTTTTTAGATCATTTTAAGAGGAATAATTCTTTCCTACATATTTTTTTGGTATCTTGAACCGTTTTCGCAGCGCACGCAACGGAAGCCCTCAAAGATGAATAATTTTCGTGTAATTTAATTGATCACCATCTGTTCTCAAAACGGTGAAGGAAAACATCGCGAGGAAACCGGCATGTCCTAGAACCAAAAATTCGAAGACATGTGACATTCACCATCCCGCACTGGGCCCGCGTGCTGGATTACGGCCCACTCCCGCTCCTAGAGAGGAGGCCTGTGTCCCAGCAGTGGGAACGTTAAAAAGCTGAATATGCTACGAGTATTATGCTCTAATAAGTATAGGTTGCGATGAAATTTATACTTCATATATCCGATGACATGAAGTTGTTTTTCGAAAGATTTGTTTAGTAAGTTTTTATTACTATTTGATGTTTTATGTTTAGAAACATTTCATGTAAATATATCCCTAGCGTCTTTTGCTGCATCCGGCCTTCAGAATTTGAAACTAGAAGGAACGCTCGTAGTGCCTTCCATGAATGGATCGTGCCATTGATTGGAAATCATCAAATGACAACTTCCGCCCTGGGCGTAGCTATCATGTTAGTGTATTATCTATGCCTGGGCGGAGCGGAAAGGAGTGTCACACTCTTACTGACTAAAACCCATTCGTGTTCCTCCCTAATGCCACCGCGTAACAAGACCGCTGTGACTCTTTTTAAAACATTACGCTACCTACTATTGAAAGAGTGAAGGGTACTATATAAGGTAATCGAACTCATACTCAAAGCATTTATTACAATTAAACCCGTTACAGGCATTTTTGGATTGTCAAGTCGAAAGAGGTGAAGCTATCTGCATGTTCCAAAGCGTAGATCTCTATGGAGAAGAACGTGCAAGAAACTCCACGGACACTCTTTTAAATCATGTTCTGTATTACATAACCTTGGTTACATCTTTCGTGCTTCTATACACCCCTAGTTTTTAATTAGTACAAATACTTTAAGGGCTTATTAGAAAAGGTCTTGTTATTATTTAAGAAAAGTCTCAAAAAATTATGTTCATAAACAGCAAAGTTATTAGCGTTTTTTATATCCAAAAATGCCACTCAACTTACAAAAATATTGTACAGGCTTTTGATTTATGAATGAATAAATGACGATTAAAATGGAAAAACACTGTGCGTAGTATTTTCTAGTAACAATTGTTATGAATGTTGATTTTATTATGAATTTACCAATTATTAAAAAATCCGTGGACAATTTTAGGTTTTTTTTTTTTTACTTTTGATTACACAAATATGATCAGTAACGGGTACGGACAGAGCCCTGTTTTTTTTTTGTACTAATTAAAAACTAGGGGTGTATGTGAGAACAATGCAAATAAAACAAAAATGAAACTATAAAACAATTCAAAGATTAAAACAAGTCAGTGGCAGTTCAGAGGTGACCAGTCACAACCGGCGGCACCCTTTCACGAACATGACGCGTGTAAACCTCCATTGTAAAGGGAGGATCCACCGACCGGACGGTGGGCAACTGCCCGATAGATGATATTTGGGCTGTTGTACATGTTCAAATCGCACGGAAAACTCTGATACCGCGATGCAGGATTTTGTTAGTAGTTCGCTACTGGCGGGGATAGATGGCGTTGCGGGTCTTTTTGTTGTCGTACGAATTTTCTTTGTTAGTTTCTCTTGGGGGCATTGAGGCCGCTACAGTACCTTTAGAATAGAATAGAATACTCTTTATTATGTACACCATGCAAGTATCAGAAAATATAGACAAAGAAAACATTACATAGGGTGACACAATGGGCGGCCTTATCGCTAAAAGCGATCTTTTCAAGACAACTTTTTTGTCACGTGGAGAGAAAATTTAGGTTAAAAAATAAAAGTCCGAAGTGTGGTTTTATTATTAATTTATTTACTTCAAATATAATATGTATATTTAACTTACAGCCTTACTTACCGCGCCTTGCGACAAGACAGTGTCAGCTAAAATGCGAATTTCTTTTAAAAATCGTGAATCAATACATACAACTGTCTAAGTCACACGACGAAGCAAATCTTAAAAAAACAATTTTTACTTAATTTCTGAACTAACCCTACCTACATTGACTAAATTTTTTTGAAACATCTACGCAATTTTTTTTTAATATTATTTTACAACAACCAAAGTTTATACCGAAAAAAAAATTGACAACATAAAATTGAATGCACTGGAGATATTGAACCTAATTTACGGTCTACTCTGCACTATGGCCCATAGACAAATAGAAGTTTTAACATTTTCAAGTATCAAAAATTGTTCGTCTACCCGCCATTTTGCACAGTTTCAATAATAATTAGAATTACCAAGCCTTAGTTTATTAGCAAGATATTTTTTTTTTTATATTTTTCATTTATACAGTAAACCTAAGTGTTTTTTAACACTTGTCTTCAACACCTTTGGCGCGCTTACAATAGGGAAAAAAATTGCAACGAACGAACTTAAAAAACAACTTAACAATAATCCCGCCATAAGAATTTAATGAAGTTACGTTTATACGCAGAAAACTTTTTGGACTATAATTGGGAATAATTCCGAATGCTTCCGATTCCCACCGAGCGGACCGTGAAGCAAATACAGGTAAATGCATGGCATTGCGACGTGCCTGAATACACAAACATGACATACAAATATGACATCTATCTGCTTCAAAATTCGCTTCAATTTCCCTATGACATTTCCCTAACACATCGCAAAACGCGCTTCTGTGCGTTCGTGTTAGATTAAAATCATGAATCAGTTCTCTCATAAATTTTAAATTAGCTTTAGACTCCCGTCCCACCAGCGGCGAAGAATCGACAAGTTTCGGTTGAATTACATATCAATTCCTAACAGTCGATTTTTCGTTTTCTTCTGATCAGAAACAAATAAATGAAAATCCACACTGCCAGCGTCAACTCAACCTCAGGACGACAAAGAAAAATGACCCTTAACGACTGTCTTTTGGCGACCAGAACATTACACCTAGCTGTTATTCTCTAATAAGTTTAATAAACCTATATCTCTTGTGCAAATCTAAAAACCACACTATCTAGGCACTATAGTTTATTAATAACCACGCTTGCCCCTTTGAGGGTAAACGAAGGATTCGAATGTTCACTTTTCCAAATACAGGAAGTTTTTGGAAATAAATCTTCAAAGGCAGAGACTATGATTTTTTTTACACGTCCCCAGTTACCTTTCTGCCGAGGATGAAACGACTCTACATATTATCTATGAACAATTTTATCTCTAATTCACAGCATCGATTTTCGTATAAATATACAAGAACTTCATAAGTATAGTACATGCCATGGTTTGGTTCACTATGGTTCGTCCCAACAATTTGTAGTGGGGCTGGCTGTCTATGGTTTAACCCTAAGTAAATTCATACTGTAAAAATGACTATTTCGATGCTAAAATATTTCTAGCTAGATTATATCTAAGTCTATGCTAAGCTAGTCTTCAATTATTATTTTATTACCGTATTGTCGACGAAATGCTTATTCTTAATTATGACAGCTAACGGCGCCATTTTGAATCACAATCGAAAGATGATTGACGGAACTAAACGAATCATTTTTCATGTATTTTATTAGTTTGTCTAATCGCCGATTAGCATCGATAGAGAATGGTGCTGAAGTGGTTTTTAGTGTAAACAGCCATAATTTCATTATGTCGTAGTTCGGAATTATTCAAAAGAGTTTTATCCACTTGGTCTACAAGGTTGAACCAATCAGAAAAAAAAAAACAATTTTGTACGGGAAAAAGATGCTTTGGCAAAATAAATCACATAAAAACGCCATTAAGAAATCCTAAATCACAAAAAATTCAATCATATTAAAATTTCACAAATTATAAATACAATTTTCTTTCTCAAAATAATGTTGTTATCATAGACAATTTATTTGATAAGATTCCATAAGCATTATTTTTGGCGCCAAAGTTTATTTTTGGCGCCAAAGTTTATTTTCTATGCGTATAAACATAACCTCTCGGCTCTCGATCGCTTCTATACTATATTTGTCTCGATACAATGAAATACAAACTTCTCTATGGTAAACATTATTTGTAATGCTTCTACGTTTAAAGGACGGGAAAATAAGAAATGAATCCGAATTGACACGAAAACCTTGAATACCATTTCATTTTATAGCCAGTGTTTTATTGTATGTAATTTAATCATATAAACAGTTGTGTTTATCACAAACCATCGTTATTGTGTGATATGAAGACAAAGGAAATATATGCACCAAATTCGGCAAAAAAAAAAACCGCCATTTTGAATTTCAACGACACTTTAGCGTAATATTTGGCGCGAATAACCTGTTCTGTCTCTGTTTTTCAAATGTATGTTTAATTATAGGCACATGTGGTAACTGAAAAATGTTTTTTTTTTTGCTGCCTTTTTACATCTTGCCGCAAACAAGGTTTTCATGTCAACATATTTAGTAAAACCTTAAAAAACATTAATCAATATCGTATAGGAACTATTTCGTCGGGTTCGAAGCGATCTAAGCAAACTACGTTTTTTTTTTTAATTTTATTCATAATCCTAAATGTAGTAATATATAATATTAAACAGAACTGCAAATAGAGCGCGCGGTATGCCTTATAAAAATATTTATAAATAACACAAGCAAGAAGTTTCAGTCGATAATTTTCACAAAGAAAAAGCTAATCTGCGATTGTGGGTGTTTTATTTTACAATATTTTGTTTTTGGAAAAAGGTCAAAAGCTGAAGTACTATCGACTTCATCGATAAGAAGCAGCCATTTTTTTTTCTATTTTTTTTTAAAGTTTTTTGACAGACATACCACGAACGCTTTGCACAACAAAAAAATAAAAATAAAAGCACACTTAATCACTAGAAAAAAATTAAAAGAGCCATTTCGCACACCAGCATTCTTTATATGAATCCTATACAGTATTTTAAATATATATATTTTAATATTTATTGGCTAGGTATTTTATCCGAATTGAACGCACTAACAGTCCATCTCTTTTATAATCATTAGCAGTTTGATTTTTTTTTATTGATATAACCAAGTATTTACCCAGTAATCTGGTTGTTGAAGAGGTGAACTATTTAGATAGGTACTGGTATTTATTTGCAACCAAATATACAGCATAGTTGGGATACAGTAAGGAGTGCCTACTCAAAAATTAAAAATGTTAGACCAAGAGGAACTCGCCTAATTTTCGCTTGCAAGAATCCATCTTGTTGTACTAACAAGTGATTGCAGGACCACATTCATATTGTCCCAAAATGCAGCAATTTAAATAAGTTTAGCTTAAATTAATTTCACATAATATAATCGCGTGAACAGATTTTTTTTTTTATAAATAATCTGGCAAGAATTTTAGCATCTAGGTATTATTATCAAAAATTGCCAGTTTAGTTCGTTTTTCTACCACAAGAGGCGCTGACGGAATTAGTTCTAGATTTCACCGCTAGGGGCGCCACTAGTCGGTACTATTAGTTCGGTATATTTCCGCTAGAAGCACTGCCGTGCAATTCAATTCGGATTAACAACATTGAACATACCACAAAAATACACACTCATACATAAAGAAAAAACTTGAGCAAGTTAGTGTTTAATTTATCGATTTGTTTGAAAAGGAACGATTTTCAATCGATTCATGGTATATAGCTGCATGCGCTTGGATAAAAAGTTCAACATCGACAGGTTAAACTTAGCATACTTACAAGTCAGTGACAGTTCATCGCCATTTTCATTTTGAAGTTCCAAACCTCGAATTAAACTCATGTATGTGGGTTACGTCATACATATCTCGTTGCCGAGATTTAGAACACTATATCCGGGACATGTTTCATTTACTTGAGTGTCCTTAATCCGTACACAAATGTGTATAGCAACTTTGAAGAAAAAAACCAAAATGGCGATGAAATACTATGGCACTAAGTTCAATAACCTTAGCCATTTAACTTCGTAATTTAAGTTATAAAGACACAAAAATCAATTGAAAATCGCCCCAAAAGCATCGGGTTGGAGATAATACGGTTGTCGGAAACAATTTTATTTTAAAAATAGCACCAAAATTATGTTTTTTTTTGTGTTACTGTCTTTACATTATTGCTACGTTGTCAGTCATAACGTTACGCCTGTATACCAGGAAGGGATAGACAAAAGTCGGTGTATAGCACACCAATTTCTCTATTCATGTTTTAGGTCCCACGTAGATCTTTTTATGACATATTGCTTAAAGACAGAGAGAGCTTATAATATTAGTAAGGCCTTGAACTATTCCGTTATTAAAATGACTTACGATGATATATTGAAAATTCAAACGCTTTTGCCCATTTATCCGTCTCATTCGTCGTAATGATTAATATGACACTGTAAATACTATGTGCATTTTATAATGATTGACAAGAATCATGCTGAAATAGTTTTAAGGCAAAACATACATTCCGTTGGCGTTAATGTATGATAGGACTAGCTTATGCCCGCGACTTCGTTCGCGTGCAGTTCCATACAAAATGTTAACCCCTTTTTCACCCCCTTAGGGGACGAATTTTCAAAAATCCTTTCTTAGCGTATGCATACGTCATAATATCTACCTGCATGCCAAATTTCAGCCCGATCCGTTCAGTGGTTTGGATATACATGGTTTTGGATATACAATCTACTCGAAAATGCGACACTGCAAAATAGCCTACGCTATAGTTAAACTGTACACTTTTTTTTATTTACTAGTTCCTTTTTTTGGGTCTGTCAATCAATTCCACTCAAAATCTCAGGTTTTTAAGATTTTATCCGGCGTCAGTAATATGGATGACAGGAGCCCTACCTAGAAGTAACCTATTCGCTCTTGACTTGAAAAACTTATCAAGTCGACCACAAACTGATATAGTATATTATGTAGGTACAATTATAAGCACCAGTTCGTTAGTTTTACGACCACGTATCCATGAGTACACTGGTAACCAGTAAATGACCTCGCCTACTTTCTGCAAAGCAAAGCTAAGTACAGTTGGATCCGCTTATAATGACATCGAAGGGAAGTGAAAAATACGTCAAACTAAGCGGACGTCATAAAAAGCGTAATCTTAGGAACTAAGCTAATTCCCATCTTTGTTAAGTATTTTTTGTAATAAGGAGATAAACAAAAAAATGTATATTGATAGTCGTAGATCAATCAAAACAAAGTGAGGAACAAATTCGGTATCACATCCCCAATTACGTTTGGTTATAGTAATGACCAAACATAATTTCTGAAAAATAGGTCATAATAAGCGATATGTCAATAAACGAAGTCATTATATCCGCACTTTTTTAAAGAATTTAATATGCAAACCAAAATGAGCTCTGTTTTACTTCATACTAAGCGGTTGGTCGTTATAAGCGGCGTCATAATAAACGGATTTCACTGTACGTATCGAGCCAAGCCGTGAGCTGTTACATTTATAATCAAAACAATTTTCAAGTTTATAGCTCCATCGATGAACTTTCGCTCGCTCGTTCGTTAGCTCGTGGCTAAAGAATAACAGCCGCACGGGTCGATCTTCAAGGTTAAGCAACGTTTGCCGAGGTTGGTCTGTGGATGGGTGACCATCTTAACATAACGAATTTCCTCCGTTCCTCGGAAAGCACGTTAAGTCGTTGGTCCCGGCTCTTATTTGTAGATCTTTGGCAGTCGTTACGGATTGTCAGAAGCCAGTAAATGTGACTCCAGTCTCGCCAAGAAGTACCGTGTTACCCAGTTAATGGGTTGTGGAGGTCTGGTAGGCCGCTCCACGTTAAATACTGGTATTCAGCTGAATCCGGTATGACTGGAAGCCGACCCCAATATAGTTGGGAAAAGGCTAGGCAGATGATGATGATGAACGTTCAATGATCACCAACGTCAATTACAGATCATTTGAAGGAATGTATGTTTATAGCCAATTTCACTTTACCGTCGAACATGTGTCATAATCATAACTCTAAAACGCACACAGTATATAAACAACCGTTTTATCTTCAGCCCAATGTATCGACACCGTTATGTACTAAAATAAATGTGTGCTCAGTTTAAATATTATAAATACAAGTGGCAGTATTCAGCGAACCGTTTACAGAAGTTTGTTATTTATTAATAAAGGCGATTTTTTTTTTCAGTTTCAAGGTTTTTTTTTGTCATGATTTTTTGGCATATAGAACTTCAAACTACAGTTTTTTTTTTTCAGTTTACTGGAATTCGCAGTTAGTATTTGGTAAGCCGGACCAAAATGTATATGAAGATTGTGTTAAGTATACGTTCAGCAATAGATTGTAAAGTTAAGTGCAAGAAGATGATAAAAAGACTAGAAATCTCAGTTTATTTTTTTGCCAGCTATAAACTTTCAACTTCAAAAACTGACGGCCATTTTTTTCTGCGTAAAATCGAAAGATATATCATCGCCTTTTAAGCCTTAGTTTGAAATTCTATCCACCAAAAACTTGCATAAAAAATCTCTTAAACACACATAGCACGCCAAAATCTTACGGTCCACATATAAAATAAAAGAGTATACTAAAAAATTCATTAAGTATTTTCAACATCGAGTTAGCATCACCCAATCTCTTAATATCTCAACATTTTGTAATTTTTTCTCGCAAATTCAGAATTAAATTCCAGTCTTCTGTCATTTATACATTTTTTTTAAACTATTTTTATACATGACACTACTTGGCTGTACAATTATACAAAACATTTTTTTTATGATTGCAGCATACAGTCCTAGTATAATATTTTATTTTTTTCTAGAGATCGAAACATTTGAATCAGGTAAACTCGAGTGAGTATGAATCGAGTATGAGTATTACTCACTTTTAACTCGACCGCAGAATATTCTCGCGAAGTATTACGAGTCTGAGTGAAAAGTATAAATACTCTTTGAATAAAAACTTGTGTGAGTAAGACTCTGTTGATGAGTTCATATTACATTAAAATTCAACCCAACTTATACATACAAAACTTTATAAACACCCGGACAAACTCATAGAATCACCCACTCAAGTTTTAATTAATAGAAATTATTGCTATAAAAACTCGAGACAAACCACTCGAGCCACCAAGATGGCGGATGAACAAAAAAAAAAAGAAATGCGAGGGTAGTCGATGTCGCAGCACCATAGTCGCCACAGATAAAAAATACTTAACCTACCAAAGACTACGACCGAATATTTTTTTTTTATGTCATTTTGAATTTTCTCAAGATGAATGTCGTTATTTTTATACAATGTCAAAAATATATAAATATATATTGTTATATGGTAGTACACACTTACTCTAGCTATATAGAATTATAGATGTCAAGTAGATAACGCGTGAACATACGAGCGTAGCGTTGCTTAATGTCGATGCATGTAAGCTGCGGACAAAAGAAACACAATATTAGATTTTTTATACACTAGCTTAGGCCTGCGGTTTCAACCGCGTAGTTCCCGTTCCCGTGGGAATACGGGGATAAAATATATCCTATGATACTTGCTGATAACGTAGCTTCCCGTTGGTTAAAATCGGTCCAGCAGTTTCGGAGCTTATTCGGTACAAACAAACAAACAAAAAATATTTCCCTTTTATAATATTACTAGCTGCTGCCCGCGACTTCGTCCCCGTGGAATCCCCGATTTTAAAACATTCTTTATCGCTGCTCCGCTCCTATTGGCTTAAGCGTTAATGGTCTATTCAACCCAAAAATATTTTTTCAATTCGACCAGTAGTTCCTGAGATTAGCGCGTTCAAAGAAACAAACAAACAAACTCTTCAGCTTTATAATATTAGTATAGATGATACTTGCTGATAACGTAGCTTCCCGTTGGTGTAAGAATGTTTAAAATCGGTTCAGCAGTTTCGGAGCTTATTCGGTACAAACAAACAAACAAAAAATATTTCCCTTTTATAATATTACTAGCGACCCCCGCCCCGGCTTCGCACGGGTTCAATGTAGATACTAATGTTTCCTCTACTATAATATGCATATAAACCTTCCTCTACAATTACTCTATCTATTAAAAAAAACCGCATCAAAATCCGTTGCGTAGTTTTAAAGATCTAAGCATACATAGGGACAGACAGCGGGAAGCGACTTTGTTTTATACTATGTAGTGACTATGGACATAGGCCTCCCTCCACTTCTTCCACTGTTACTGATGCCACATCCTGCCAATTCCCAAGGAAGACATCCAAGTAATCTCGTACATAATGACAAATGAATGACAGACGTATGCGGTAATCTGCTAAAACTTTGACAGTTCCTTTGATCAGTGACCTACCATTAGAACGTCATTGTGCAGTCATTGCTTTTAGTAGCTCGGTTATCAAAAAGTATTACGAGACCATTGATCGGCCATTATGAATTTAGCAGATTAATACTTTTAGCAAATCAAATCAAAAGTCATTTATTCAAAGTAGGCTGACAGACAGCATTTTTTGAACGTCAAATTTCATATAAAGACAGCAAAATCACAATGGGATCGTGTTGGAATGACACATTTATAAAAATAGCAGACATGGGGCCCTTTTTTTTTCTGGATGGGAAATCATCAAATGACTTCTCCCGCTCTGTGCGGAGCGGAAGGGAGTGTCAGACTCTTACTGACTAAAACCCACCCGTGATCCTTCTTGTGCCCGCCGCGTTCCAGGGCCGCTGTGACTCTTTCGGAACAAATTCCACAAAGACTTGGGGCCCTGCAAACCCACCTCAAAAAATAATACAAAACTAACTCACCTAGGCTCCGTAAATAACCATCGAATAACGCCATAACGAACCACTTCAGTGTCCACAGCACTCACTATCGTTAATAAAAGTATGTATAATATAATAGAAAAAGAAAATGCATTTCAATGAAACATTTTGTTACTACACTCGGTGATTAAGCACGATGCACTTTGTCTATAATTTTTATGTTATATATGTACAACAATCACTGTTTGGCCGTGAGCTGCTTCGGTTCGTTTTCGGGCTTCGTTTTTGGCGTTGCTGTGGACGAAAGAACAGGTTTTAGTATTTGGTCAGCTTAGCATAAGCATAATCAGCCTTTTAACGTTCCCACTGCTGGGACACAGGCCTCCTCTCTAGGAGAGGGAATGGGCCGTAATCCAGCACGCGGGCCCAGTGCGGGTTGGTGAATGTCACATGTCTTCGAATTTTTGGTCCTAGGACATGACTCTCGACGTTTTCCTTCACCGTTTTGAGAGCAGTAGTGATGAAATTAATTACACAAAGTAATGCGCCTGGCTGGGTTTGAGCCCGCGACCTACAACTCGTAAGTCGGGGCCGGTACCACTCGGCCACCACTGCTCTGCTTTGGTCAGCTTATTTTTTATTAATTACTAGCAGCGCCCCACGGTTTTACCCGCGTAGTTTCCGTTCCCGTGCGAATATGGGGATAAAATATAGCCTATGTCACCCGGGGATAGTTTAGCTTCCAAACAGTGAAAGAATATTTCAAATCGGTTCAGTAGTTTCGGAGCCTATTCAATACAAACAAACAAACAAACAAATCTTTCCTCTTTATAATATTAGTATAGATAAATACATACTAATTTTATATACGACTAGCTGACCCAGCAAACCAGCCATATATAAAAAAATGAAAAAAGATTTTCCCGCTTTTCTTTTGAATTTTTTCCTGAATTTTCTTTGCTATAAACCTCACGGAGCCCGAGACCTTTCCAACGAATGCAAAACCGTGGAAATCGGTTCGTGCGTTCTGGAGTTATAGCGTCAGGAAGGAAAACCCGACTTATTTTTATATAGTAGATAAATTCATCATAGATAGAAATATATACAACAATAATTATGAAACAAAAAGCATAGAACCTAAATAAAAACGATTAAAGAGAGAGGTAGCGATTTTTGTCATCAATGAGGATTTTGTCCCCGCAAAAAAGAAAGGTAGAACGGGATATAGAAGGAGATACTCACGTCTAGGCCTAGCGTTGGCGACGACGCTCTGCGCGCCGCACGAGCCGGCGCGGCCGCGGTTGTTGTTGTTGTTGTTGGGCCGGCTGCCCCCCACGTACTTCTGACTGTAACACGCGGAACTTATATTAGTACGGGTCGAATCTAATCACAGAGGAATGCAGTTTCGGACTCGTTACTGATTAAAACCGAGCCATGGGGTCATTGTACTCATCATTCATGAAAAACTTTTACTGTAGGATCAAACACATGATCAAGAAAAAAATAAATAAAAACGAGCGAGTCCTACAGTGGTCGTGGTAACATCTTACATCTGACCTTGCAAATAAACAACATTAATACTACAATATATCTTGATACAAATATATTGAGGAACTAGCTGCGGCCCGCGACTTCGTCCCCGTGTAATCCCCGATTTTAAAACATTCTTTATCGCTGCTCCGCTCCTATTGGCTTAAGCGTGATGATATATAGCCTAAAGCCTTCTTCGATAAATGGTCTATTCAACCCAAAAATAATTTTTCAATTCGAACCAGTAGTTCCTGAGTTTAGCGCGTTCAAACAGACAAACAAACACTTCAGCTTTATAATATTAGTATTACTTGTTATTTTTCGTAACGAAGAATAATACTAAATGAAAAATGTATTAATTGAAATTACACTTGGAGTAATGCAGTTCTTATTAAACATGCTTTTTTCCTTAGACCAAAGTGGTTGATCCCAGTTGACGGCCAACTCTACCACCGCGCGCGCTCATTGGTCAAAACAAATAGCGCGCGCTCATTGGTCAAATCAAATAGCGCGCGCTCATTGGTCAAATCAAATAGCGCGCGCTCATTGGTCAAATCAAATAGCGCGCGCTCATTGGTCAAATCAAATAGCGCGCGCTCATTGGTCAAATCAAATAGCGCGCGCTCATTGGTCAAATCAAATAGCGCGCGCTCATTGGTCAAATCAAATAGCGCGCGCTTCCCCGGCTTCCTGTTACACAATCTTTCCCACAGATTGCAGGAAAGCGAGAGGGAAGATGTTACACAAAAAAAAAACGCTGTCCAGTACATTTTGCTGAGTTAAAGCAGTCGATATTTTGTGTTGCCCAGTTAATGGATAGTGGAGGTAAGTTGGAACAGTCACTCCACGTAAAAGACTGATGTTTAGCGGATTGACTGGAAGCCGACCCCAATATAGTTGGGAAAAGGCTAGACTGTGCGGGCAGTGACCTTTTTTTTGGGTGGAAATCATTTTGTTTCCCTCTTTCGCGGTCCACCTCCTCCTTCGCTAGCATTACTGCTTCGCAGAAGGAGGCGACCGCTTCCCATGCCTCCTCGCTCCGGACCGTGGCTTGAACCAGGGCCGGCCGCGAGAGGTCGCCGCCGCCGATCGCATCGACGAGGACACGGCGGTGCCTCGCCCAAGCATGGGCGGGCAGTGACCTTGTAAGAGATACGGAAGCCGTGTGTGTGTGTGTGTGTACCTGTTGTTCCTGCTGGCAGCTACGGCGCGGTCACTCTCGGAGACCGAGCGCGTGCGGTCGTAGGGGCGCGCGTGCGGCCCGCGGCCCGGCGCGCTGGCGCCCTGCGCCGCCAGCAGCTCGTTCAGCTGCGGCTAAGGGGAGATAATAAACAAATCTAAATCAAAACTCATTTATAGCAACACGGCTGAAAATCAGCACTTTTTGAACGTCTACATGAAGACCAAATCCTGGCACCATTTCTTCAAAGGCAGAAAATCACTCAAGGTCTTCTCCCACTCTGGGCGGAGCGGAAGTGAATGTCAGACTCTTACTAACATTTATATAGAAGATAAACAAAAGGGGACCGAGTATTGATCCTTGGGGAACACCAGAGGTCACCTGTGCAATGTTAGATTGGTGAACATTTATTACAACCCTTTGACTGCGATTGGTAATGTAACACGCAAATAACCTTAAAAGATTACCGCGGATACCGTTGAAAGAAATTTTGCTGAGGAGCATTTCATGGTCTACTTTATCGAAAGCTTTACAGAAATCAGTATACGCTGCATCCACTTATACACGGCTGTTAACGCTATCAAACAAAAAACTTGAAAACAATAAAAGATTTCTATTTATCGATCGCCGTTTCACAAAACCGTGCTGTTGCTGTATTTTGAGAAGCATAATTTTACATCTGTACACTTCAACGTAAGGTTCAGTTGAAAACCAGCGTCAGGCAGATCCTAGGTGTTTGGGATTTTGCTAAACTGTACCTGTTTGACGTAAGCGTAAACACGGGGCACGGTATGTTTTTGTATTAAAATGAAGTTTCCATTATTTGTATCTACATTATGTGTTGTGCTACATTTGGTACTGTATGTACCAAATAAATTTATTTTCTTTCTATCAAACGCAGACGGGCGATCAGGCCAGCAACATGATCATCATCAACAGCCTGTTGCAGTCCACTGCTGGACATAGGCCTCTCCAATCGCACGCCACTTAGACCTATTTCAGCTTCTCGCATCCAGTTTCTGCCAGCCGTCCTGCGCAAATCGTCACTCCACCGTGCCTGAGGACGTCCTACACTACGTTTGCCGAGACGCGGTCTCCACTCTACAACTCGTTTACCCCAACGGTTGTCGGTTCTACGACTAATATGGCCAGCCCACTGCCACTTCAGCTTACTAATCCGGTGGGCTATATCGATGACCTTGCTTCTCTGACGGATCACCTCATTTCTGATGCGATCCTTCAGAGAGGCCAGCAACGCCTTAGTGTTTCTTTTAAGCAAACTCCAATATAGTTGACAAAGACATTGCAGACGTCCAGACGAGACATAATAGCATAAGCATAATCAGCCTTTTAACGTTCCCACTGCTGGGACACAGGCCTCCTCTCTAGGAGAGGGAATGGGCCGTAATCCAGCACGCGGGCCCAGTGCGGGTTGGTGAATGTCACATGTCTTCGAATGTTCGGTTCTAGGACATGCCGGTTTCCTCACGATGTTTTCCTTCACCGTTTTGAGAGCAGTTGTGATGAAGTTAATTACACAAGGTAATGCGCCTGGCTGGGTTTGCGCCGTCGCAGTCGAGGGCTTACCTCCAGTACTCTGAAGTCCTCGATGCTCTGGAAGTTCTGTAGGTAGCCCTGCAGCTTGGGTTCCACCTGCAGCGACTCGGTGTGCTTGTAGTACTTCTGGAATGCCCAGAACTTCTCCAGACCGTATAGTTGACCTGTGGGAGAATTTAATTCAGTTACATATTGTGTTAAGTTGCAAAAAGAGATACAGGCCAAGTGCGGGGCGAACTCGCGCACAAAGGGTTCTGTATCGTTATCTTTAAAAATAAATAAATTAAATTATCTTCTAAATCAATATTCTTCTGCTCACAGAAGAATATTATAACGAAGAATATTATTACCTACAGGGTGATTACATCATAATTTTACTTTTTGTAAAAGTATAGGTTTGTTTCTTAATGAAGAAAAAATTGTTTAAGTGTGTTTTTATAATTTGATATTCCTTTCCTCTTACAGCAACAGGGGGCCTCGCGAATTATATCTTGCCCATACAAAAATTAGGTCTTGCGCTGTCAGAAGGCAGCAGTCATAGAAGCAGTGAGAGACTAATACATATTTTGAACTAGCACTTCGCAATTTCCACCCCCGTTTTACCCCTTAGGAACGGAGATTCGCAAAATCCGTTCTTAGCGGATGTCTACACCCTATAAGGAACCTATCTGCAAAATTTTAAGTTTGTAGCTGTTATAGTTTCTGAGATTTCGTGATTAATCAGTTTTATTTCACATGCTCTCTCTCAGTTCAGCACAGTAAGGGTGGTTACTGCTCAACCGGATAATCCTGTGGTGGTCTCAATAAATTTAAGACCCTAGCTAGGGCTAAATACTACATGATGATAAATAAGCTAAACGACCGCTTGGTCTCAATAAATTTAAGACCCTAGCTAGGGCTAAATACTACATGATGATAAATAAGCTAAACGACCGCTTGGTCTCAATAAATTTAAGACCCTAGCTAGGGCTAGATACTACATGATGATAAATAAGCTAAACGACCGCTTGGTCTCAATAAATTTAAGACCCTAGCTAGGGCTAGATACTACATGATGAGAAATAAGCTAAATGACCGCTTGGTCTCAATAGATTTAAGACCCTAGCTAGGGCTAGGTACTACATGACGATAAATAAGCTAAACGACCGCTTGGTCTCAATAAATTTAAGACCCTAGCTAGGGCTAGATACTACATGATGAGAAATAAGCTAAACGACCGCTTGGTCTCAATAAATTTAAGACCCTAGCTAGGGCTAGATACTACATGATGATAAATAAGCTAAACGACCGCTTGGTCTCAATAAATTTAAGACCCTAGCTAGGGCTAGATACTACATGATGAGAAATAAGCTAAATGACCGCTTGGTCTCAATAAATTTAAGACCCTAGCTAGGGCTAGGTACTACATGACGATAAATAAGCTAAACGACCGCTTGGTCTCAATAAATTTAAGACCCTAGCTAGGGCTAGATACTACATGATGAGAAATAAGCTAAACGACCGCTTGGTCTCAATAAATTTAAGACCCTAGCTAGGGCTAGATACTACATGATGATAAATAAGCTAAGCGCTTTGTTAAGGGCATCCCCTGTGGGACACGGGTCTCGGCTTAGCGGGTTCATTGAGGGTGATTAACAGGCGCGTTTAGTGGTTCGAGTTAGGGTAGGCCAGAGAAAATGTCCAAATAATTTAAAAAAAATAACCTCATTACTCAGGGTTGATTTTTAATGAAATGAGTTTTTTTTTAAAAAGCCTATTTAGAAAAAGAAAAAAAAAACACCACATTTCAACCCTGAATAATGTGGTGTTTTTTTTTTTTTGACATTATTTTCTGGCCTACCCAACTCGAACCACTGCACGCGCCTGTAATACCACTCGCTGATTAATCACTGATTAAGAGCGCATACGCCGTATGGCATTTCATACAATTTTTAAGTCAGTATTTTGCGAAATGACTGAACCGATTTTAATTAAACTTCACACATATAACCACGATACATAGCTCTAAAAAGTTAGTTAAAAACATTTTCGAAATATCTTATTTAAAAAAGATAACTGGAAATTTATGTTTGTATGGAAAAAGTAAAATGGATCTAATTTAACTGTAAGACTATTTATCGAAAATGTTTTCAATTAACTTTTTAGACCTATGTATCCTGCCTTTATTATGTGAAGTTTCATTAAAATCGGTTCAGTAAATTCGGAAAATAACGACTTGAAAATTTGTATGAAATGCCGTTTGGCGTATACGCTCTTAGGGAAGGTTCATATCTGACGGAACAAGCGTCGCGTATTATCGGTCGCGTAACGCCAGGACAGACAAATGTATAGAAAAACACTTGACCGTTCACACTCGACGCACTAACGTATCATCGGTTGAGTGTGAACGGTCGAGTGTTTTTCTATACATTTGCCTGTTCTGGCGTTACGCGACGCATGTTCCATCAGATATGAACCTTCCCTTAATCAGCGAGTGGTATTTCGGTTTTATATTAGTCGTTATTACCTTTCTCGTAGTCGGCCATGGTCTCGTGCTGGAAGTGCTGGTAGAGCTCGGGGCGGAACTTGCGCTCGAGCCCGTACGAGTAGAAGCGGAACAGGCACTCCAGCCCGTAGCGGAAGCCGGCTGCTGCGTCTTCGTTAGCCAGCGTCCTGCCGGGAGACGCAACGTTATTTATTTATTTATTTTTAGGTCAGCCAACAATTGTTTACACAATGCATTTACAATATACAGTCATCATCAATCATCAACAGCCTTTTAACGTTCCCACTGCTGGGACACAGGCCTCCTCTCTAGGAGAGGGAATGGGCCGTAATCCAGCACGCGGGCCCAGTGCGGGTTGCTGAATGTCACATGTCTTCGAATTTTTGGTTCTAGGACATGCCGGTTTCCTCACGATGTTTTCCTTCGCCGTTTTGAGAGCAGTGGTGATGAAGTTAGTTACACAAAGTAATGCGCCTGGCTGGGTTTGAACCCGCGACCTACAATTCGAAAGTCGGGGCCGTTACCACTCGGCCACCACTGCTCAACACAGTACAATATACAGTGTGAAATCTTAATGGTTGTTTTCCCGCGACAGGACGATTACCCATCATTAGTACTATCGAAACACAAAGTTAAACTAAAAAAAAAATGTTTTTTTTTTTCAAATCATTAAAAAAGTGTTCATAAACTCGAAAGAGCGAGAATCAATAGTAGTGCACTAGACATAAAGTAGGTAGATACCTACATGAGACGCACGTACCGCCGCGTACCTACATATCGCGCGATGCACTACTGTTGGTTCAAGTCGTTTTCGAGTTTTGTTTATCACAATTGTTAATCTGCCATTTATGGAGTCTAATATTTTTTATATATATAAATCGATTGTATTACCGATACAAACTCATTTCGCTTCGGGATAATAACCCTTAAAATTTCACACTGTATATGTTATATCTACAATTATAAGTGTAACAATTACTTATAGGCTAACACTGCATACACTATTTATCGTTAAACAGAAATGAATAGATTATTCATGAATAAATTATATATTAATTTAAAAAAATACTAAGTAAGTAAGTAAGTAAGTAAGTATTTTATTTGTTTAAACATGGTGTACATGATACATAGCATGCAAGATAATAGTAAAAAAGAAAGTTCTAACATGTTCACGTAAGGTTTCACAGTTACTAAATAATTACAACTAGTTCATAGATTGTAATGAAAATTAACTAGCAGATACAATTAAATTAATAGTATTCAGAAAATTAGATTCAATATTTCATAAATTATATAGTTTCTAATTTAACATAAAAA
Organism: Hecatera dysodea; assembly: GCA_905332915.2. Lineage (NCBI taxonomy): Eukaryota > Metazoa > Arthropoda > Insecta > Lepidoptera > Noctuidae > Hecatera > Hecatera dysodea. The sequence continues at coordinate 3,770,424 of HG995317.1, read as the reverse complement.
ATAACTTTAGTATAACACGTTACTTAATTACAGGCATCCATTAATTACGTCTCACGTTAAGGGGGAGGGAGGGGGACAAGGGGGTGAAAGGGAGCCTAAATTTCATGACGTTACATTTCAAAATCTATTTTAATCTAAATGGTTAGTAAAACACGAACAAATACTTATATATACACCCCTAGTTTTTAATTAGTACAAAAAAAAACAGGGCTCTGTCCGTACCCGTTACTGATCATATTTGTGTAGTCAAAAGTAAAAAAATAAAAACCTAAAATTGTCCACGGAGTTTTTTTAATAATTGGTAAATTCATAATAGAATCAACATTCATAACAATTGCTACTAGAAAATACTACGCACAGTGTTTTTCCATTTTAATCGTCATTTATTCATTCATAAATCAATAGTCTGTACAATATTTTTATAAGTTGAGTGGCATTTTAGGATATAAAAAACGCTAATAACTTTTCTGTTTGTGAACATAATTTTTTGAGAATTTTCTTAAATAATAACAAGACCTTTTCTAATAAGCCCTTAAAGTATATGTACTAATTAAAAAGAAGGGGTGTATATAATTTAAAAAAAAGAGGAATATTTAAAAAATTCATTATTCGATAGTTGTTTTAATTTATTCATTTCAGTTGTACTTAAGTAATGTTCCCAATTCTGGGACATAGTCCCTATAAAATATTATGTCGTAAGGCGTCTCCGCTTTCTTTGTTCTGTTTCGAACTTTAGGAATATTAGCTATACTTATTCCGATCACTGGTTAAAGTTCAGTTTATGGTCCTAAGAGCGATGTAATAAGGCTCACTTTGCGAGAAATGTATGAAAAACTAGCTGACCCAGCAAACGTTGTTTTGCCATATATAAAAAAATGAAAAAATATTTTCCCCGGTTTTCTGTTGAAATTTTCCTGAATTTTCTTTGCTATAAACCTCACGGAGCCCGAGACCTTTCCAACGAATGCAAAACCGTGGGAATCGGTTCGTGCGTTCTGGAGTTATAGCGTCAGGAAGGAAAACCCGACTTATTCTTATATATGTAGTAGAAAAAAGCATAGAATAGATTTGTATTTACCTGAATTCGTTATACATAGTGCGGTTGAAGTGGTCGCGTAGGAAGAATGACCAGAATCTGAACAGCGTGTTCATCTCCTGCGACTGTCCGATACCAAGCTTCTTGCGCTCTGGAAATAAATACATTAAACATTACAATCTTACTAATTCAAGATTCAAAGCATTTACTTCAATTAAACCCTTTACAGGCACTTTTGAATTGTCAAGTCGAAAGAGGTGAAGCTATCTGCACGTTCCAAAGCGTAGATCTCTATGGAGAAGAACGTGCAAGAAACTCCACGGACACTCTTTTAAATCATGTTCTGTATTACACAAGCTTGGTTACATCCTTGGTCGCTTCTATATGTGAGGACAATGCAAAGAAAAAAAGAAACTATAAAAAATTATTCAAAGTATAAAGATTAAAACATGTCAGAGTAATATCTTACTAATATCTCTAGAAAAGACCACCTCAGACATTAACCTACATGTTGCGGAATTTGTTCGAAAGAGCAGTGGCGAAGAGTGATATGTTGAGAGAGGTAAGCCGAAGCAAAAAAAACTTGAGAGGTGTAAAGGGACACCCGGACGGAACGATGTTCTTGTCTTGAAACATCATACTTACGTCATGAAAAATCATATTTAAAGTTTTAGGTAATTGGTCAGTCTCACTACATTCATCTGATCTCTCTGCAGTTATTTCGGTCTCACTAACAGCTGCTTAACTCGACTCATCCTTTTCGCAACTTTGTCAACAGTTGCTTAAAACACCCATCCAAATCGTGACCTCACTAACAGCTGCTTAACTCCACCCATCCTTTTCGCAACCTTGCCAACAGTTGCTTAACACACCCATCCAAATCGTGACCTCACTAACAGCTATTTAACCCCACCCATCCAAATCGTAACCTCATTCACAGCTGCTTAACCCCTCCGATCCAAATCACAACCTCAATAACAGCTGCTTAACCCCGCCCATCCAAATCGCGACCTCACCAATACTTGCTTAACACACCCATCCAAGTCGTAACCTCATTCACAGCTGCTTAACCTCTCCGATCCAAATCACAACCTCAATAACAGCTAGGTACTTAACCCCACCCATCCAAGTCGTGACCTCACTAACAGTTGCTTAACCCCTCCCATCCAAATCGTGACCTCACTCACAGCTGCTTAACACACCCATCCAAATCGTGACCTCAATAACAGCTGCTTAACCCCTTCCATCCAAATCGTGACACAAAAAGTGTCGTTACAACTTCGTTCCATAAAAAAAACACTATATGCTTACTTCCATCTTGCTCACGCGCACGCATTTTGTATTACTGTCTCTTAGCATAACTCGGTGGAGACTGGCTTACCTCACGGCCTAGAATCGCGGTGATCATTGTGACGTCATGACGACTATTTTGCCTTATAAATTGAACTGTCAATAAGCCGATAGCGCCTGCGAGTTAAATAATGTTGTTGAAGAGCAAATTTTGTTGGAATTGAATATCCATCTGTGTATGCGTTTTGTGATGTTTCTCTACTTTTAACAGTACTGATTGTGCGATTTTTCAATTACGATAGAGTAGTTGTGTTCCAAACTTCTCAAGGGAAGCCGGCGCGAATCGGCTTATGACCACGCTTCGCCACTGCGAAAGAGTCACCGCGGCCCTGGAACGCGGTGGGCATTAGGAGGATCACGGGTGGGTTTTGGTCAGTAAGAGTCTGACACTCCCTTCCGCTCCGCCCAGAGCGGGAGAAGTCATTTGATGATTTCCCATAAAAAAAAACATTAACCTACATGGTTTTCATATGATTAGACCAGCGGGCGTACCATAACGTCTTAAAACGTGAGTCTTCTGAGTGAGAAAAAGGGATGGAGCTATATTAAAAATAGAGTTAGTTACCTTTGAGACAGCGCGAGTGGTACTTGTGGTAGGCTTGCTGCGTGAAGTGGTTCTCGCGCAGCAGGCCGTGGCTGGGGTGGTGGAACGTGGGCAGCGAGCCGGGCTGCGAGCCGCACGACGAGCCCAGCGTCGGCGACGTGCCCAACGACGACCTGACGCAACGGGAAACTACACTCAATACTGACTACACACCATACTGTGAATAAAAACTTGACAAGTGCGAGCCGGACGAACGTTCCCTACTAATTTGTAGGTGCATATTATATAAAACTAGCAGCGCCTCGCGGTTTCACCCGCGTAGTTCCCGTTCCCGTGGGAATATGGGGATAAAATATAGCCTATAGCCTTCCTCGATAAATGGGCTATCTAACACTGAAAGAATTTTTCAAATCGGACCAGTAGTTCCTGAGATTAGCGCGTTCAAACAAACAAACAAACTCTTCAGCTTTATAATATTAGTATAGATTTGTTCAACGGGCGTACCATGAGGTGTTAAAACGTGAGTCTTCCGAGCGTGAAAGAGTTATACACCCTATATAGCTCCATCTATTTTTCTCGCTCGGAAGACTCACGTTTTAAGACGTTATGGTAGGCCCGCGGGTACCTAGTAACACAGTTCTTTCTAAACTTTTCCAAAACATATAATAATCAATTACAAATGTATTGTTTTCACACCGCCCCTAAGGAGGTAAGGCATAATAGCAGTATCATCCTTTTAACGTTCCCACTGCTGGGACACAGGCCTCCTCTCTAGGAGAGGGAATGGGCCGTAATCCAGCACGCGGGCCCAGTGCGGGTTGCTGAATGTCACATGTCTTCGAATGTTCGGTTCTAGGACATGCCGGTTTCATCACGATGTTTTCCTTCACCGTTTTGAGAGCAGTGATGATGAAATTAATTACACAGAGCAATGCACCTGGCTGGGTTTGAACTGTAAGGGTTTTATTAGTTACCTGCTTTAAGATCTGTATTACTTATTATAATCTATGCACTTCTGTAACCATTTATATGCACAATTGTATGAAATATATCACAGTCTTATTCGAGCCTTCACGTGTTTCATTTACTATCAACACCGCACTTTACAGAACCCACAACTTACAATACGTAAGTCGGGGCCGTTCGGTGGCCGAGGAGGTAAAATGGGGGTAGAAATTGTTTGTACTAAATCTGCATAGAGGTAAAATGGGGGTAGAAATTGTTTGTACTAAATCTGCATAGAGGTAAAATGGGGGTAGAAATTGTTGGTACTAAATCTGCAGAGGTAAAATGGGGGTAGAAATTGTTGGTACTAAATCTGCAGAGGTAAAATGGGGGTAGAAATTGTTTGTACTAAATCTACATAGAGGTAAAATGGGGGTAGAAATTGTTTGTACTCAATCTACATAGAGGTAAAATGGGGGTAGAAATTGTTGGTACTAAATCTGCATAGAGGTAAAATGGGGGTAGAAATTGTTTGTACTAAATCTGCATAGAGGTAAAATGGGGGTAGAAATTGTTTGTACTAAATCTGCATTGAGGTAAAATGGGGGTAGAAATTGTTTGTACTAAATCTGCATAGAGGTAAAATGGGGGTAGAAATTGTTTGTACTAAATCTGCATAGAGGTAAAATGGGGGTAGAAATTGTTGGTACTAAATCTGCAGAGGTAAAATGGGGGTAGAAATTGTTGGTACTAAATCTGCAGAGGTAAAATGGGGGTAGAAATTGTTTGTACTAAATCTACATAGAGGTAAAATGGGGGTAGAAATTGTTTGTACTCAATCTACATAGAGGTAAAATGGGGGTAGAAATTGTTGGTACTAAATCTGCATAGAGGTAAAATGGGGGTAGAAATTGTTTGTACTAAATCTGCATAGAGGTAAAATGGGGGTAGAAATTGTTTGTACTAAATCTGCATTGAGGTAAAATGGGGGTAGAAATTGTTTGTACTAAATCTGCATAGAGGTAAAATGGGGGTAGAAATTGTTTGTACTAAATCTGCATAGAGATAAAATGGGGGTAGAAATTGTTTGTACTGAATCTGCATAGAGGTAAAATGGGGTAGAAATTGTTTGTACTAAATCTGCATAGAGGTAAAATGGGGGTAGAAATTGTTTGTACTAAATCTACATAGAGGTAAAATGGGGGTAGAAATTGTTTGTACTAAATCTACATAGACGAAGTCGCGGGCGAAGTGCTAGCAGTAAACTCACCCAGTACTGTGTGTCCTGGCCCTGTGCTCGCGGATGTCCATGATCCAGCCGACATGGTGTTCCACTGGAGGGTTCAGACTGTGCCTGGTCTTGTGTTTCCGGCTGCTTCTGCAATATCAAAAACCATCACACGTTCATATAAACCTTCAGGAGTTACATTATATGGAAGACAAATAATCGGAAATTATATCAATTTTTCTCTACTATATCATGCATGTACTCGCATAAGTTTTGATCCCGTGGGAATATCGGGGTAAAAATTCCTATATGTTAATCCTGGTTATAAACCATCTGTGTGCCAGAGTTATATGGAAGGCACTGAATTGGAAATGATCAGTGTTTCTCTACTATATCATGCATGTATTAAACCGATGTATTATACACTAGCAGCGCCCCGCGATTTCACCCGCATAGGTTCCGATCCCGTGTGAATATCGGGGTAAAACTTCCTACATGTTAATCCTGGTTATAAACCATCTGTGTGTCAAATTTTATCCAAATCCGTTGAGTAGTTTTTGCGTGAAAGAGTAACAAACTTCCATCCATCCATACTTACAAACTTTCACATTTATAATATTAGTAGGATATAAATATTTTCTGGAATCACACTATCTATTTAAAAAAAAAAAACATTAAAAACCGTAGCGTAGTTTTAAAGATCTAAGCATACATAGGGACAGACAGACAGCGAGAAGCGACTTTGCTTTATACTATGTAGTCTACACTAATTCTATAAAGAGGTAAAATTTGATTGTTTTTTTGTTTGTTTGCATTGAATAGGCTAAACGAAACTATTTGACCGATTTGAAAAATTTTCACTGTTGGGAAGCTACACTATACCCGGGTGACAGAGGCTGTATATATCCTTACTAATATTATAAATTTGAAAGCGTGGATGTTTGTTACGCTTTTACGCGAAAACTACTCAACCGATCATCATGAAACTTTGTACACATATTCTTGGAGGTACTAGAAGTAACATAGGATATTTTTTATCCCGGGATTATGTTCCCTTGGGATAATTTCCGACATTCACGAGTAGGCTATATTTTATCCCCGTATTCTCACGGGAACGGGAACTACGCGGGTGAAACCGCGGGGCGCTGCTAGTGAAGGAATATAACTCACATAACATCAGTAGCGTGTGGGTCCTTGTTAGCGGCGTAGAAACGAGCGGTTCGACGCGGCCGCTTATATTTGTTGTGCAATTCCGCTTGGTGATCGACCTGTATGCAGATAAAATAAGATATTATTATTAAAAGGAGTGGAACTCTCTGCCTGCGTCTGTGTTTCCGAACGCATTCAACCCTGCGGGCGTACCATGACGTCTTAAAACGTGAGTCTTCCGAGCGAGAAAAAGGGATGAAGCTATATAGGGTGTATAACTCTATCCCTCTTTCTCGCTCGGAAAACTCACGTTTTAACACCTCATGGTACGCCCGCTGATCTCTTCAAAGTTAGAGTGACAGGCTTCTTCTGGGTAAGCTCATTTCATCGTCCACTTTGTCTCTGTCACCTGCGACCTAGACTAGAGTCAAGAGCTATCTGACAATAAAAATAAAAAAAACTACAGTAGAACGCCGATTATCCGATATCCGAATCGGTCGTAAGCTTAAGGGAAGGTTCATATCTGACGGAAAATGCGTCGCGTATTATCGGTCGCGTAACGCCAGAACAGACAAACGTATAGAAAAACACTTGACCGTTCACACTCAACCGATGATACGTTAGTGCGTCGAGTCTGAACGCTCGAGTGTTTTTGTATCTGACGGATGTTCCGTCAGATATGGACCTTCCCTAATATAAAAAATTAAATCCAATGAGGGTTTTCTTTCAGGAAAATTTACGCAACCAGTTGGCACCACATAGGCGAGAGGTCAACTTCCTTGAAAAAGCGACTTTGAGTTAAACATGACGTTGATGTCAATTTGACAAATATCAGAAAACATTACATTTTGACAGGTGTCTAAACCGGACGCCTCAGTGCTGCCGCCTGGTGGTCGTCATTTCAGAGAACCCTCATTAATTTTATGAATTATGCCAAGAAGTACCGTGTTACCCAGTTAATGGGTTGTGGAGGTCTGGTAGGCAGCCGCTCCACGTAAAATAATGGTATTCAGCTGAATCCGGTATGACTGAAAGCCGACCCCAATATAGTTGGGAAAAGGCTAGGCAGATGATGATTTATAAAAATAATTGTATAAAATTTAACCAAGTTATTGTAGAACTGTGATTTTTAAACTAATAGTTTCTGTGACAGTTCGTTTTTCTTTATCACCAGTCTATGTCCGATTATCCGAATCCGGACCGGTCCCAATTAATTCGGATAATCGACGTTCTACTGTATTGTTTCAAGTAGGTACAAGAATTCACTATTAGAAACGAAATAAGAAAATAATCTATGTATATAGGGAACGTGCAGAAACTATAGGTGGCAGCACAGACGCGTCAATGTCAAGTACATAATTATATTTTACTAAATAAGTTTCAAATTCACAACGCTAGATGGCACAGTTTACTTCGTGCACGTTCCTCTAAACGCAGGTGGCAGCACAGGTCAAATATTTACAACGTAAAAGTTTCAGATTTGCAACACTAGATGGCATAGTCTACGCTGAGTACGTTCCCTATACCACACATGATATTGTTAAAGGTCCTGAAATTTTCGAATTTTTCTTCGATTTTCCTATTAAAATTTGTCAAATTGAGTACATGATTTTGTCGCGTCAACAATGCACCCGCCCTGCGTAAGCCGGCAGCGCGGAACGCCTAGTCGACTCAGTTCGTGTAGCACTCACGTTCGCAGTAACTGAATGCAATATCGATATTGTACTCAGTGGACATACAGTGCAAAATTTGTTCTTTATTTAAAAATGTCTATTTAAAAAAAAAAAAAAACAAAAAAGGCACCAAATTTCAACCCTGAATAATGTGGTGTTTTTTTTGGACATTATTTTCTGGCCTACCCTAAATCGAACCACTGCACGCCACTGGTAAGTGGAACACCTCTTTAAGTGGGACAAATTTGCAGGTCCCTTAAGGTCCCAGTTATCCAAGTTTTACTGTAGTTGGGAGCATGCTAGGCAGATAGTTAAATAGAGGCCCGGTGTACGTACCGTAGGGCGCGGCGGCGGCGGCGGCGGCTCGGCGGGGTTGGCGTGCTTCTCCGCCGGCACGGCCGCCTCGAACTGCTCGCGGCTGATCAGCGACACCGTGCGGTACTGCTGCTGCGTCTGGCTGCCGTAAGACTGCCGGCCGAAAACATCCACTTAGGTACATCACTACTATCTATGTACGTACATACATGTACAGTAGGGCCTCGTTTATCCGTAGAGGCAAAAACAAGACCCTTTCCGGATTATCGAGGCGTCCGAATGCCATATTGAATGGTAATCTATACTAATATTATAAAGCTGAAGAGTTTGTTTGTTTGATTGTTTGAACGCGCTAATCTCAGGAACTACTGATCCGATTTGAAAAAATCTTTCAGTGTTAGATAGCCATTTATCGAGGAAGGCTATATATCATCACGCTAAGACCAATAGGAGCAGTCATGAAAAATGTGACACAAACGAAGTTGTGCGGACAGCTAGTCTTATATATAAAACTAGCTGCTGCCCGCGACTTCGTCCCCGTGGAATCCCCGATTTTAAAACATTCTTTATCGCTGCTCCGCTCCTATTGGCTTAAGCGTGATGATATATAGCCTAAAGCCTTCCTCGATAAATGGTCTATTCAACCCAAAAAGAATTTTTCAATTCGAACCAGTAGTTCCTGAGATTAGCGCGTTCAAACAAACAAACAAACAAACTCTTCAGCTTTATAATATTAAGTATAGATATATTTTAAAATATGGATATTACTACTTATACAAATCAATTATCTACAATTTTAGAAAATCTGAAAGTATTTCATGTTGTAAAACGTATTTCACATTTTTCAAAAACATTTTTCGTTAAAAGATATACCAAGATTGTTTACCTTTAGTTAACTACCTAAACAGATAGGGTATATATATCTATGTACGTACATACATATAAATACATTAATCTTTTATGTAAAATTCTCGTGTCACAATGTTACCATACTCTTCCGAAACGGCCAATTTTTATAAAATGTTATATGCATATTCAGTAGATCTGAGAATCGGCCAACATCTATTTTTCATCCCCCCTACATTTTTTATTATATTTTTTTGACAATGCTTTTTGTTTTTATTTTTTTATGATACAGCATACAAAAATACATACAACCCTACATTTTCACCCCTCTATGATAACCCTAAATATTTTATTTTATTTTATATAACATTTGCTGAGTCAGCTAGTATTTATATATTTATTGTATTTACAGGGTTATTTGTAAAACACCAACAACCTCTTAAGAGGTTAGTGTACTCATCATTATGAACAACTTTTACTATGGGTCCAAACCTGAAATCGCGAAAAATAAATCAGCTGTTCCCTACAATATGATGAGTTATATGAACATAATTTTAGACTTATAGCCCTAAATTGTCAACACATGTCATAATCTGTAACAATTGACAGTGATCTTCCCTCCTATTATTTTGATAAACCTATGTTGGTAGAAAATGTGTCATTCGTTTTATACTGACATAATTATAAAAAAGTATTATTGAACAAGTGGTTTCTCAAAAGAATATAAAGTTTAACTCACTGATGGGTAATCGGTGTCATTCCATAAATCCTCTTCATATCGTCTCAGGCCGTCTGTGATAACCTGAAAATAAAACAATACATTTAAAATCATTGGGATCCAACATATATTTACTTACTTGAACAGAAGTAAAGTACATTTTTTTAAATAAGGCTTACATACAAGCAACTTGTTCTATGGGCTTCACACATATCAGTATCAGGGCAAGAGCATGTGTGAGCGAGTTCTGACGGATCAGTCCAAAAGCGTAACGCTGCTTAAGTGATGCGGGGTTTGCGTATCATCGCGTTTGATTATATTGCAGATACAAAATGGATGAGGACACACCAGATAAGAGAGCTATGCTCCGCAGTGGGCAAAGTCAGGCTGATAATGATGATGACATCTGATTACTAGTTCAAATGTGCTGGTGTAGTTTTAGTTGCAGACTTATCCTACCATCTTTCATATTAGTTTTGCCTGTATATGTTTCAGCTTAGTTTTATATTGCATGCCGTGTACGTTTGTTTGACTTTTTTTAAATAATGTAGATAAATTGTTTGTTATACATTGATATCCCCATTTTAGTTTTAAGTTCTATGCCATACATAACATTGTAATGTGTAACTGTTTATTTCCCCAAATAAAACAAAATACCTTCTCCTGCCTCATGAAAAATACTGGTATTCGCCTGCATCTAGCTAGACTGGAAGCCAAATCCAACATAATATGGATACAACTAGGTAGCTTGATTGTGTGGCTACCTTCATCACAAAGAAAGTTTCGTTTATGAGGCTGGATAGAAGTATGACAAACAGAGTGTATGGTTCTGTGAACCTCCATTGAATACCAAGAATCCTCCAATTGGGCAACTGCCCAATGGTTGATCTTAGGACTGTTGTATATTTCGTGGCCATAAAGAAGAATTTGGCCAACATGAGGTGGTTCTAGTCGGTAGAAGTCAAACTGACTCCTCTTTCCACCACAGGGCGGATGAAATCTATGAGGATTCCCACGCAATGTCCCGAAGCGAACGTCTTGCGACTGAAAAGCTGATGACGAAGGTACATCTCACTACAGGCCCTAAGGTGATCTTGGTAGCGCGTATTTTTTATTTTTTTATTTTTTTAAGTATACCTATACTTTTCAGGAGTTACATGTATGTAATGAGTATCACGTACTTACCTGCATAAGAATAACTAATCTCACGGCGGGACGCCATTACGACAAGGGTTGTTGCTGAAACTCAGCGCCGATGAGTTTGGTTCGTCCAAAGTCACGGCATATAGCTGAGCGACAACCTATTCCGGCTCAGATTGGATGCATAGCTTAATATTTAAGCTTCACTTATGTCTTTATGTTTAAATTAAGCATAATTAAACTTTTTATTATTTGTAGTTTGTGGGGATGACATTTGTCAATCAGTGTTGCCAACTCCAAAACTACCGAGTCGCTAGACTCTTAATCAAAAGTCGCTAGAAAGTCGCTAAAACTAGCTCCACCAGGAGTGGATTCACGATTTTGTCTGGGAGAATACCTATAATTTTGTCGGGGACCGAAAAGGCGGCGTGAAATATTAGGATAAGTGAAAAAAAAATTGTTCAAAATTATTTTTGCTATTGCGACACACGTTTAAGCACTTTATAATTCCTTAAAATTAAAGCAAGCGAGCAGTCGACTGTTCAATATTCAAACATATTCAACTTCGGGGATTTCTCCTGTGTTCCCCTATCTATACAGAGCATACCATTGACCTATTCTCAATGGAGCATACCAACGAAATAGTAGAAATTATAGGAGAACTGGCCGTATTCAAAAATCGCCAGATATGTCGCTAAATAATTTTTGTCGACAAAACTTTATTTTAGTCGCTAAGACTTGAACAAAAGTCGTCAGTTCTAGCGACTAAGTCGCTAAATTGGCAACACTGTTGTCAATGTCAGTATCAGTCGCGCCAAACGTAACGTCAGTGTCACAGGAGGAATGGTGTTGTTGTCTATGATGAGATTGCGACGGTAACCCTCCCATAATGTCCGTTCCAGACATGGGCAGATCCATTCATGAAAGAATTCAGTGAGTTCTGATACTGGTTAGAGTTCCAATTTTAAATTTTTCTATAGGGAATTTGAGTTCTGAATCTACTGATTGGTGTGTACGCTGAGAATGTTGGCGGGTTTCAGGAATGGGTCTGTTTCTCAGCAAGTAATTTTTTTTTTCCATTTTGTTTCATCTTTGTTTTTGAAGTAACACATCTTTACGCACGCCTGACTTGAGGAGTAAGCTGTCGAAATCCGCTGAATACGAAGACCAGACCGGTCAATGTAGCGACTCTTGAGGAGGCCTATGTCCAGCAGTGGACGTCTTTGGGGCCGTTCAAGTATTACGTAAGAAGAATTTATGACATTTTTAACCTCCCCCTCGTCAGCAAAAGTAAGCAAGGCTCTTAACCCCCTCCATGCTTACGTAAACATATTTATAAGTATTATTGAATCTGTTCTGGTTTCTTTAATGGTTCATGAAGCAGCAGTTAATAAGTCTAGAAATAAGGAATATATAGTCTGAAATTGAGTTCGCTATTAGGGCGTTGATAGCCCAGTGGGTAAGCCTCGCCGGATTCCGAAAAATTTAATAAATCAATATTGCTAACGTAATCCCACCCAGTCTTGCCAAGAAGTACCGTGTTCCCCAGTTAATGGGTTGTGTAGGTCTGGTAGGCAGCCGCTCCACGTTAAATACTGGTATTCAGCTGAATCTGGCTTGACTGGAAGCCGACCCAATACAGTTGGGAAAAGGCTAGGCAGATAGATATAGCTGACGTAATCCCATCCCCCATGTCATCAAAAGTGACGCCCAGCAAATGCTGAGGTGGTAACCCTTTCGGTTCGGACACGCTCGGCGCATTCTGTACTTTTCTTCCCCTGTAATTTGTGTTTGTAACCGTTGTGCTGTGTCTAGTTTTTCTATTCTATTCAAAAATAAGCAAATCAAGAACCCCCCCCGTCCCCTTTAGTGCATACGTAATACTTGAATGGTCCCTTTCGGCTAAAACGATAATGATAAATGATTTTTATTGTAAGTAGGTTGTGAATAACACTTTTACACGTCAATCTTTTTTTTGGCCGTTATAAAACTAGATGAGGCCGGTGTTTCCTAGCTGACTACCCTGAGAAGAAACACAGAGACAAACTCAGAGGTCAAGGTCTCTTTTGAAGTCTGGTGGTGGTGTGTCTGGTACCTGTTCCAGGTCCTGAGGGATCTTGGTGCGCGTGTTCCAGTCGCCCTGGATAAGTAACACTTGAATGGCCCCTTTCGGCTAAAACGATGATGGTCTGGTACCTGTTCCAGGTCCTGCGTGATCTTGGTGCGCGTGTTCCAGTCGCCCTGGCGGTCGTGCCCGTCGTGCTTGGGCTGGCGCGCCGGCGTCTGCGTCACGATCAGCAGCCGCCCCACGTCCTTGTCCGTGAACTCCGCGTCCGATTCTTCGTCAGACCTGGTGGCAGAAAAACAATATATTTGAAGAAAAGTACATTGAAATCCGTTTATTATCAGGGGTTTAGGACATCGTGGAATACATAAAGATGAAAACCAAATTCACTCTGAGAGTCGAAAAGTTGGAGTCACGCCACAAGATTAACTTCAAATCTTTTGTGGTGCGGGTACCGACTCACCATCTGCAGACTTTTATGAAGGAGGAATTTTGGCCGACGGGTGTCGTGTGACGGTTGTCGATTACCGCATACGTCTGTCATTCATTCGTCATTATGTACGAGATTACCATTCTATGCCATTTCTTTCAATGGAGTGTCAGTGGTTGACCGTTGGAAAGTCATAGTGACGCTTTTATATTAGTACAGTTGGATCCGCTTATAATGACATCGAAGGGAAGTGAAAAATACGTCATACTAAGCGGACGTCATAAAGAGCGTAATCTTAGGAACTAAACGAATTCCCATCTTTGTTAGGTATTTTGTGTAACAAAGAGATAAACAAGAAATTGTGTTTTTATAGTCGTAGATCAATCAAAACAAACAAACAAAGTTGGTATCATGTCCCCAATTATGTTTTTTTTAGTTAGGTTATAGTATTTACCAAACATAATTTCTGAAAAATAGGTCATAATAAGCGATATGTCAATAAACGAAGTCATAATATCCGCAATTTTTTTAAAGAATTTAATATGAAAACCAAAATGAGCTCTGTTTTACTTCATATTAAGCGTTTGGTCAATATACCTAATACCCTATTGATATATTCTCGATGAGTTTCGCTTCATACCGGCGTTCCATACTTAAACAGTGTGAGTAGTTCACGTGTATGTAGCTCAAATTGTTGTTTTCTTTTTTGTGTTCTGGATCTAAGAATTTACACACACTTTGTTTTTTCTCTTAGTCTCTAATACTCATATTGTCAATGTCATGCATACCTGTTATTTGCATGGTTACTGAAATGCCAATTTTAAATGTTATATGATTTTAACTTTAAGTGATTGTGCTGTTGGTGTGCTTATTCTAAATAAATAAATAAATAAATAAGCGGCGTCATTATAAACGGATTTCACTGTAGGTTACCAAACTTGTAAAAATCAACCATTATGAGATCAATGATAGACCATTCTGACACTATTGTAATAGCAGACTTGAGGCCCAGCTCACCATGCTAGGGTTGCGGAATTTGTTCGAAAGTGTCACCGCGGCCCTGGAACGCGGCGGGCACATGGAGGATCACGGGTGGGTTTTAGTCAGTAAGAGTCTGACACTTCCTACCGCTCCACCCAGGGCGGGAGGGGTCATTTGATGATTTCCCATCCAGAAAAAAAGGACATCTACCTTGTGTATCTGTCACAATCAGCGTTTTATGTCCCGTTTGAATGGTAGGTATGATTTCGGAACTATGAACTATGAAGAGAGGTTCCGAGATGACAGAGCTAAGGCCGTACCCACTCCACCGCATACCTTTCTTACAGTTTCGTTCATGCATGGATCTCAGAGATCAACGGAACTTCATAATCTATACTAATATTATAAAGCTGAAGAGTTTGTTTGTTTGTTTGTTTGTTTGTTTGAACGCGCTAATCTCAGGAACTACTGGTTCGAATTGAAAAATTCTTTTTGTGTTGAATAGACCATTTATCGAGGAAGGCTTTAGGCTATATATCATCACGCTTAAGCCAATAGGAGCGGAGCAGCGATAAAGAATGTTTTAAAATCGGGGATTCCACGGGGACGAAGTCGCGGGCAGCAGCTAGTATTACAATAAATTGTCACGGGCAGCAGGGTGCAGTCAGTAAGAGATGTCCATACTAAGTTTATACCTACATGCGATTAGGTAACTATACGGCTTCTCAGCCTAAGTAGAAATGACCCCCATTTGATGATTTCCCATCCAAAAAAAAAGGTCCAGCTCACCAGGCGTCAGTGAAGGTGTTGTGCCTCGGGGGCGGCAGGTCGAGCTCCTCGTCGAGCTGGAAGTGGAGCTCCTCGCGCTGCTCCTCGTCAGTGACCGCGGGGGCTCGCTCGCGGGACCCTGCCTTGGTGCGCCGTTTAACCTGACGACAAATATATTGGATATAGTGCTGTTGGACTGGTAGCGACATCTGTGCGGCTGGCCATTAATCACGTGAGCCCTCAAAAGGGGGGAGGGGTCTGTAAAATATCACGAAATATCACAAGGGGGGAGGGTGGGTGTAGTGATTTATGTCGTGTATTTATTTTACAGCAAAATACCGATTCTCAACCGAAAAGCAATCTTTCTGTGTATCTCCTTCCCTATCCTTCCCTCTCCTAGAGAGGCCTGTGTCCCAGCAGTGGGAACGCTATAAGGCCGATTATGCTATGCTCACGCTATTATGCTATCTACCTCAAAAAGTATAATGTAAAATTATTGTAGTCAATGATTTTTTTAAATGAAATTATATATAATATATATTTATAAATATGAACAAAAAAATAAGATTCTTTTTAGGTGCTAATAAATAAGTGTTATATAGTGGGGGAGGGGAAGGGGGGTTGACTTAAACCTTACCATGTATCACCAAAGGAGAGGAGGGGGTTAAATGCCAAAAAAACAAGTGATTCATTAATGTGTGTGTGTATGTGATTAATTAATGTATGTACCTGTACCAGTGTACATACGAACTAAAAGACTTGGCAAGATGTTGGTTAGTTGTGTTGATGTTAATTTTAACTTGTCTTACTACTAATACTATCTTTTAGGTTTAAGTGGAAAATCCATCAATGTATGTCGTTTTGTAGCAATTAAATACTTTTTCTTTCATAGTAAAACGTGCTTAGAATTAATCTTGTCGCGTCAACAATGCACCCGCCCTGCGTAAGCCGGCAGCTCGGAACGCCTCCCGACTCAGTTCGTGTAGCACTCACGTTCGCAGTAACTGAATGCAATATCGATATTGTACTCAGTGGACATACAGTGCAAATATTGATAGTAGATATTTTTTAGTATATACAGTGTGAAATTTTAATGGTTGTTTTCCCGAAGCGAAATGAGTTTGTATCGGTAATACAATCGATTTATATATATAAAAAATATTAGACTCCATAAATGGCAGATTAACAATTGTGATAAACAAAACTCGAAAGCTACTTGAACCAAAAGTAGTGCATCGCGCGAACATTTATTATTCACTCTTCCTTTTTAATTTGCCGACAGCGCGTGTAGGTATCTACCTACGTTATGTCTAGTGCACTACTATTGATTCTCGCTTTTTCGAGTTTATGAACACTTTTTTAATGATTTGAAAAAAAAAATCATTCTTTTTTTTTAGTTTAACTTTGTGTTTCGATAGTACTACTGATGGGTAATCGGCCTGCCGCGGGAAAACAACCATTAAAATTTCACACTGTATATAGATAGCACAGCATTAAGATTTTCACATTTTCTCAATGTGTGAGAGCAGATTGAACACAACCGTAGGGTTGTGGAATTTAATAACGAAATAGTCAAAGCATTTATTTCAATTAAACCCTTTACAGGCACTTTTGAATTGTCAAGTCGAAAGAGGTGAAGCTATCTGCACGTTCCGAAGCGTAGATCTCTATGGAGAAGAACGTGCAAGAAAGTCACATAGTAAAAATAGAGAGGATTTTTTTCCTGTTAGTTGTATCGAATAAGCTCCGAAACTACTGGACCGATTTTAACAATTTTTTCACCAATGGAAAGCTAGGTACATTATCAGCGAGTAAAATAGGTATTAATACTATATTACATCCCCATATTCCCACGGGAACGGGAACTACGCGGGTGAAACTGCGGGGCGCTGCTAGTCTTCTTAATATATATACATAACTCAAAAGTGACAGACTGACAGTGATCTATTAACGCACAGCCCAAACCACTGAACGGATCGGGCTGAAATTTGGCATGCAGGTAGATGTTATGATGTAGGCATCCGCTAAGAAAGGATTTTGATTAATTCTGATGATGAAAGTTTGTATGAAACTTTGTCAGTTTTAAACCGATCGGGCTGAGAGTTTCAAAATCGAGGGTAAAGTAACTATTCCACGCGGACGAAGTCGCGGGCAGAAGCTAGTAAAGAAAGGATTTTGATTAATTCTGATGATGAAAGTTTGTATGAAACTTTGTCAGTTTTAAACCGATCGGGCTGAGAGTTTCAAAATCGAGGGTAAAGTAACTATTCCACGCGGACGAAGTCGCGGGCAGAAGCTAGTAAGTAATAAAATGAGTAATCATATTCTTACCTCAGTCCAAACTTGTTCCGAGTTGGGACTGGCGTTGCCTGAGCGTGGTCTGTCGTCTTGACTGTCCGATTTGTCGTTAAAATCTTCTGTAAATTGCAATAAAAATATAAATTATTGCTTATCCTTCGAAATGTTCTTTTCTAGGGAATGTTGACGTAAGTAAAATAATAATACTTCGTATGGATAAAATAACTTTAATTTCGGAACTCGGTGTTTTTTGTTTTTGAACACATCGACTTTCCAGTTGTACTTTTTGTAAAAAGTTTTTTTTTTTAATTTTCACTTTTTAGTGGTTCACTTCTAGCTAAACATACCCATCACAGCGTACGTGGTATAAATTGGTGTAAAAAATAAACAGACACGCGATTTCAGCTATCCCGACAGATTTGCTATCATTTATTGAAATTAACAAAAAATCGCTTGTTCGATTTCGATAAAATTTTCATGGGACCATTTGTGAAGTATACCCATCCTTTCCAACAAAAAAACAAATTTTCAAATCGGTTGGCAAGCGACGGAGTTACGCGCGAACAAACTTAAAAAAAAAATACGAACATCTGAATTGAGAACCTCCTCCTTTTTTAGAAGTCGGTTAAAAACAGCCGATTAAATAACCAAAAATGACACTTTAATTACACAACACTAATTACACTATAACTCACTAATTACAAAACACATTCGAATTTTTCAAATCGGTTCGCAAACGACGGAGTTACGCGCGAACAAACTTAAAAAAAAAAATACGAACATCCGAATTGAGAACCTCCTCCTTTTTAGAAGTCGGTTAATAAATAAAAAGCTCCACGAGCAGCTCACCGTGTCGGTTGGCGAGCGGCACGAACTCGGGCACGTCGGGGTTGAGCGGGTCGTGAGGCGCCGCGCCGCCCGCCAGCGCGCCGCGCGCCGTGCGGAACATCCTGCACCAACACAATACGAAAGTTGACTAAACAATCTAATTAGGCCGTCAGATACATCTCCAAAAATAATAATAATAATTTCAAAATGAAAATAATATATCTAGTTTTAATATCCGCGAATATTAGTGGGTTGCAGGTATGCACCTCCCTCCCGCCCGCTATATTATGCACATGCAAGATTACAAGGCAAATGCAAGGATTTTAAGCACATGCAGGAAGGCAAAGCAAAACCCAACACCAATACCGACACGTGTTTCGCCTCTCCACGAGGCATCCTCAAGAGACGTCAACACGTCCCCTGAGGATGCCTCGTGGAGAGGCGGTGATACCTGCAACCCACAAATATTCGCGGATATTAAAACTAGATATATTATTTTCATTTTCAAATTTAAAATGGATTTCCGCAAAGTAACGCCTGACTCAATCAATTTTATTTATTTTTTTAATAATAATAATTTTATTGAATCGGAACTTTGTGTTCGATAACAACTACTGATTTTAATAGATTTCGTACATAGCTACGACGGCATTTATAATACAAAAAGTAAAGAGTTTAGAAAAACTCAATTGAAACAGAATAGGCTAGTTGACTAAAAAAATCTGATTAGTCCGTCTGATAGATTTCCAAAAAATATTGGACACGTATTTTTTCTTTTTTCACGTAAACAAAAAATGAAGATGATACAGAGCGTTGAAAACTCGTGTGACGTCACTACTCGCTACAATTTTTACCGAGCCGTGACGTCACAAGCCCCCGCTCCTGATCTTTGACGCTTTGTATCTTCGTCAGTTTTTATAGATTTGATAAAGGAAAAAATACGTGTCCAATATTTTTCTATAATCTAACTGACGGACTAAACATAATCATATATTTTTTACTCAGGAAACATCCCTATTGGTGGCGGAACGGGAAATGATGATAGTTCATCCTCCAAGTAAATTAAGCTAAATCAAGATCGTACATTTTTTTTGCTGGGTACGTTTCATTTGACGTTTGTTTAAAAAGACGGAGCGTTAATACGGCCGTGGAACTTTCCACATATCGCCACCGTAAAGACGGCCGTAATATTACGGCCGCTATATGACGGCACCGCTATCCTAGGAAACCAAAGCTTTAGTATAATACTGTGTAGCAGTCATTAACGCCCACCTCCAATAGTTGAGACAAAAGCAAAAATAAAAGTAAAAAGAAAATAAAATTAAAATTAGGACTTAAAATTAGAACTAAACAATATTTCACGTGAGTAATTTAATGTGAGATTGTGAGTTTGCAGTTTGTGTATGAGTGTGTGTGTGTATGTGTGTGTGTGTGTGTGTGTGTGTGTGTGTGTGTGTGTGTGTGTTTGTGTGCGGATGCTCGCGTAAAAATATTGGACACGTACTTTTTTCTTGTTTCATGTAAACAAAAAACGAAGTAGATACATTGCGCTGAAAACTCGTGTGACGTCATTTCATGCTACGATTTTTACCATGCCGTGACGTCAGAAGCTCATGATTTTTGAAGACTTTTATCTTCGTCAATATTTATAGATTTGATAAAGCAAAAAATACGTGTCAAATATTTCTCGATAAACTAACTGACGAACTAAATAGAATAATATTTTTATTCCTCAGGAAAAATCCCTATTCACTTACTTCTACTACACCACAAAACAGCGCTGTTGAACGTCAAAACTGTTTGAAAATAGTAACTCTAGGTGTCCATTCGCCAAAAGTAGATTCATGGGCGTAGACCATCATGGGAGGGCACCTGCCCCCCCCGGAAAACTTGCAGAAAATGTACGGGCAGTGACGTCACACGCTCCCACTCCTGATCTTTGATGCTTTGTATCTTCGTCAGTTTTTATAGATTTGATAAAGGAAAAAATACGTGTCCAATATTTTCCTATAATGTAACTGACGGACTAACCATAATCATATTTTTTTTATTCAGGCAACATCCCTATTCAAAAGGTTCATACTGTCCCACATTCAAACACACAAAAAAACATTTTCAGCTAAATACAGAGCAGCCACAGCCGCTCCACGTTAAATACTGGTATTCAGCTGAATCCGGTATGACTGTGTGGGCGATACAATAAAAAGACTTGATCGACCCTGATATAATTATGTGGTATAATTAATAAATTAACCAAGAATAAGTTTTACAAAGTCAATAGTGTCGCGACAAAAATATGGCGGTTAAGCGCGAGCGCGTTCCAAGTACGAGTATAGTTTGTTGTGTTAAGTTGTCGCCGTTGATTCGCGAATGTTGCCATCTTTTGGACGCGTTCATGATAGCTGCGTTCCGGCGTAGACAACTGGAAGCCGACCCCAATATAGTTGGGAAAAGGCTAGGCAGATGATGACAGAGCATTCTTTCTAAAAAACAACACGTGTTAGTAGAATCTAGGTGTACCTGGGTAACGGCGGCGGAGGGACGGCTCTCAGCAGGGAAGAAACTGGAGCAACCAGGGGACCGCCCATCGTCGGCAGCGGGAAGATACCAACCATCTGCTTCTTGCGGCTGCAACAAACAATAACACAAATATAATAAACTAGCTGCTGTCCGCGACTTCGTCCCCGTGGAATCCCCGATTTTAAAACATTCTTTATCGCTGCTCCGCTCCTATTGGCTTAAGCGTGATGATATATAGCCTAAAGCCTTCCTCGATAAATGGTCTATTCAACCCAAAAAGATTTTTTCAATTCGAACCAGTAGTTCCTGAGATTAGCGCGTTCAAACAAAAAAACAAACTCTTCAGCTTTATAATATTAGTATAGATTAGTATAATAAATGTTACCCTTTTCACTCCAGGGCCTCAAGTCTGCTATTACAATAGTGTCAGAATGGTCTATCATTGATCTCATAATGGTCGATTTTGACAACTTTCGTAATCTACTAACATAAAAGCGTCACTATGACTTTCCAATGGTCAACCACTGACACTCCATTGAAAGAATGGTAGTATCGTACATAATGAAAAATGAATGACAGCCGTGTGCGGTAATCTGCTAAAATTTTGACAGTTCCTTTGATCAGTGACCTACCATTAGAACGTCGTTTTGCAGTCATTTCTTTTAATAGCTCGGTTATCAAAAAGTATTACGAGACCATTGACCGACCAATGATCGACCATTATGAACTTAGCAGACGTCGGTTTTATTTTATGTAAAAAGTTTTTTTATTTTTCACTTTTTAGTGGTTTACTCCCAGCTAAACATAACCATCACAGCGTACGTGGTATAAATTGGTGTAAACAATAAACAAACATGCGTTTTCAGCTATCCCGACAGATTTGCTATCATTTATTGAAATTAACACAACCCGTTTGTTCGATTTCGATAAAATTTTCATGGGACCATTTGGGAAGTATACCCTTTCAAACAAAAAAAGAATTAATTTTTCAATTCGGTTGGCAAGCGACGGAGTTATGCGCGAACAAACACAAAATATTAAAGATACAAACATCCGAATTGAGAACTTCCTCCTTTTTTAGGGAAGGTTCATATCTGACGGAACATGCGTCGCGTATTATCGGTCGCGTAACGCCAGAACAGACAAACGTATAGAAAAACACTTGACCGTTCACACTCGACGCACTAACGTATCATCGGTCGAGTGTGAACGGTCGAGTGTTTTTCTATACACTTGTCTGTTCCGGCGTTACGCGACCGATAATACGCGACGCATGTTCCGTCAGATATGAACCTTCCCTTAGAAGTCGGTTAAAAATTGAGTGTGCCTTACCGTTTCTCTCCAGGTTTATCATCACCCGCTTCAGACTGTAGCGGCGGGTCATCGGCGGGGTCAATAACCTTGTCGTTATCACCGTCGCCTACAGCCTTCTCTTCTTTGACCTTCTGTTCTGTTTCACTCTGTTTGTTATCTTCTTCTGTAGTTGGTGTGGGCTGTGGAATTGATGGGGAGTTAATGAAGGTTCCGTGGTTTTTTACACGACTGTCTTAAAAAAGGAGTCTTATCTATACTAATATTATAAAGCTGAAGAGTTTGTTTGTTTATTTGTTTGTTTGTTTGTTTGTTTGAACGCGCTAATCTCAGGAACTACTGGTTCGAATTGAAAAATTATTTTTGGGTTGAATAGACCATTTATCGAGGAAGGCTTTAGGCTATATAACATCACACTTAAGCCAATAGGAGCGGAGCAGCGATAAAGAATGTTTTAAAATCGGGGATTCCACGGGGACGAAGTCGCGGGCAGCAGCTAGTCTATATTAATATTATAAAGCTGAAGAGTTTGTTTGTTTGTTTGAACGCGCTAATCTCAGGAACTACAGGTTCGAATTGAAAAAATATTTTTGGGTTGTATAGACCATTTATCGAGGAAGGCTTTAGGCTATATATCATCACGCTTAAGCCAATAGGAGCGGAGCAGCGATAAAGAATGTTTTAAAATCGGGGATTCCACGGGGACGAAGTCGCGGACAGAAGCTAGTTTGTTATATATTTTGGGTTCAGGGTTCATGTATGTTTGTGAGTTTCTTTATTCCTTCTTCCTCTTTATTCATAACTTCTTAACGGCCTAACCGATATCGATTTATGTGGTATCGTTACAAGCGTTATCTCGGGTAGTGAAATTTAAAAAAAAAAGCATAATTCATACTCTAAATTGACGCAAATGTTGAAATGTTTTCTATTGCATCGAAACGTCTATCTAAACAAATAGGCGTCCCCGACATTAAGAAAGTTGTTGTACCCTGCCGTAGTGACCGACTCAGTATTTTGTACTGAGCAGGTAAGAAAACAGGGGCATTTAGGTTATTTCCACGTGGAAAAAGACTGCCTAATATTACTGCATCAGTATCATCATATCTATACGAATAGTACATATATATAGTATATAGCAAAGCCCTCTGATTGTGCAAGAAGAAAGGAATATACGATAACATGCACCGCCCCGCGGTTTAACCCGCGTAGTTCCCATTCCCGTGGGAATATGGGGATATAATATAGCCTATGTTCACCGGAGATAGTGTAGCGTCCGAGTAGTGAAAGGTAGTAGTAGTTTCGGAGCCTATTCAATGCAAACAAACAAAAAAACAGTCAAATCTTTCCTCTTTATAATATTAGTGTAGATAAAAATAAAACAACTTATAATTAAACAGTTTCTCGTTCATTAAGACACAAAGCTAAATTTTTACTTATAATTATGTGGAACATTAATGAAAAAAAAATTGGCAGTGGCCTTTTGGGTTATGTCCACATGGGATAAATCAAAGAATGCCTAATTTATTGCAGCAGTATTATCATATCTATACGAAAAGTCAATCATCAAATGATTTCGCCCGCATTGCTGCCTACTGAGAGCGCAAGACCTAAATTTTGTGTGGGAAAGGCCAAAATATTTTGGTTTCATGAAAATTAGATTAAATTTACTGTCATCTTCTAAAGCTTGCAAAAAAAGTTTGAAATAAAAATATAAAAAGCACGCCTGCCATGTCATAAAGAGAACTAAAAAAAATTAAAAACAACATAGATAATAATCTTTTCATTGCAGTCGAAATGTTACGTTTGAATAGTTATTTACAGGTACCCGTAAAGAACTATTCAAAGGAACCGTCCCCCGACTCCAATGAAAAGATTATTATCTATCTTGATTTTAAATTTTTAGTTCACTTTTTGACATGGCAGGCGTGTTATAATAAATATAAATCCGAAATACATTTTGATGAAGATATGAAGGTAGGAAACGTTAATCTTGTCTATACTTCTATTATAAAGAGGAAAGATTTGTATTTTTGTATGTAACGAATAAACTCAAAAACTACTGGTCTGATTTCAAAAATTCTTTCTCCATTAGAAAGCTACATTCACCCTGAGTAATACAGGCTTTATTTTATCCCCGTTTTGCCACGAGAACGGGAACAACGCGGGTGAAACCGCGGGGCGCTGCTAGTAGGTAATAAGGTGGATACGATATCCAAAACAATGTCTTTCATTTATAAAACTACTTACTCTTTGTTATGATAACAGTAATATGCACTTACCGGAATTATCGCTTTTGTTTCAATTCTTTACTCGTACTTAAGTTTTATAATCAAAAAAATAAAATGTTAGTCAAACAAATTTATTATTTACGCACCTCAGTTTTTTCCTCAGGAGCTACAGTTTTAGCACCATCATCTTTGATCTTTTCTTCCTTTTTTTCAACTTCAACACTTTTCTCCTCAACTTCTACACTTTTCTCCTCATTTTCTACACTTTTCTCTTCCCCTTTTCCCTCACTTTTCTCAGATTCTATACTCGGCGCTTCCTCTTTCACGATCGGCGTCTCGTTCTCTTTGACGTCATCTTCGGAAGGCTTCGGCTTGTCCTCGGGGGACTTCGGTTTCTCTTCGGGTGCTGCCGGCTTGTCGGATTTCTCTTCTTCGGTGTTCGTGCCTGAGGTTATGTCGAGGATCGGCCATTTTGTTGGTTCGAAGGCTGTTCGGACCTGTTAGAGAGAAGGATGTTTAATAGGGTAGTTAACTAAAAAAATCTGATTAGTCCGTCGGATAGATTTCCAAAAAATATTGGAGACGTATTTTTTAATTTTTTCACATAAACAAAAAATGAAGACGATACAGTGCGTTGAAAACTCGTGTGACGTCACTACTCGCTACAATTTTTACCGAGCCGTGACATCACAAGCCCCCACTCGTGATCGTTGATGTTTTTTATCTTCATCAGTTTTTATAGATTTGATAGAGGAAAAAATACGCGTCCAATATTTTTCTATAATCTAACTGACGGACTAATTAGAATCATATTTTTTTAATCAGGAAACATCCCTATTCGTCAAGTTTTTTGTATATCAGAATAGAATAGAATAAAATACTCTTTATTATGTACACCATACAAGTTACAGAAAATATAGACAAAGAAAACATTACATAGGGTGACACAATAGGCGGCCTTATCGCTAAAAGCCGACCTAATTAATTCTATGCTATAAAGTTAACTTTGAACCTCACACAATGTATTCTTAATATTTTTCATACATAATACTTTTACACAAAATGACTACATCTCTTTTTACTTGACTCTCCTATCGCAGGTATACTGTAAGATATTTCTATACAAATAAGTATCACCTTTGTATCTATTTTTCTTCTTCTTAACTTTTTAAAGAATAACAGCCGCGCAGATCGATCTTCAAGATTAAGCAACGCTTGCCAAGGTTGGTCTGTGGATGGGTGACCAGCTTAACAAACAGTTTCCTCCGTGCCTCGGAAAGCACGTTAAGCCGTTGGTCCCGGCTGTCATTTGTAGATCTTTGGCAGTCGTTACGGATTGTCAGAAGCCAGAAAATCTGACACCAGTCTTGTCAAGAAGTACCGTGTTCCCCAGTTAATGGGTTGTGGAGGTCTGGTAGGCAGCCGCTCCACGTAAAATACTGGTATGATATGAATCCGGCTTGACTGGAAGCCGACCCCAATGTAGTTGGGAAAAGGCTAGGCAGATGATGTATGTACATAAATGATTAAATAAATAAATTACCGCTTAAAATAAGAATATTTATTTTTATCAATCAATCAATCAATGAGGCGTTCAACTAAGAGTTTACTAGTTCAGTTATAACAGAACATAATACCCACATAATAAATAGTTTTTAAAATATTATAATATTGTCGCGTCAACAATGCACCCGCCCTGCGTAAGCCGGCAGCTCGGAACGCCTCCCGACTCAGTTCGTGTAGCACTCACGTTCGCAGTAACTGAATGCAATATCGATATTGTACTCAGTGGACATACAGTGCAATGTTTTTTGAAGTAACAAAGTGATACGATGCATTTACTGAGTGGCCATTCATCATCCAGGATTCGTCTTTGCCCAGGAAACAACGAGGAATATTACTACATGACGCATTACTGTAACTCAGTTTTGGAGAATACATAATAATATATATGTAAGAAAATATGAAAAATACCGGTGATCAGTTATGTAACACGTCAAAACAGCAGTTTACCACAACTGCTGTTTTCAGTAATGCATCACGTAGTAATACTCCTCGGTCTTTCGGAATCTTGGAAGATGAATGCTCACTCAGTAACTGATAAAATGATACTATTGACGTCTCCAAAATGGTAGTGTCGGCGGCCATCTCACACTGCCAGTCACTTGGTAACTCAGTGACCAGTTTCCATGTTTCCCAACAACTGGGCGACCTTTACACACTAACTGGTTGGCAGTTACTGGTGACTGGGTGAAATTATGACCAATGACTGTGTGACATATGACCAGTTACTGGGCTACATTACAAACATTGACTGTGGGGAGTATTACCAGTTACTGGGCGACAGTATAACCAGTTTCTGGGTGTCGTTATGACCAGTTACTGGGTGACAATATGACCAGTAACTGAGTGTTCGCTCACCTTGAATCCCCCGATGAGCTGCAGCTTGTCGGAGTCGCGGATGGCGTCGAGCACGAGCTGCACGTCGGCGGTGAGCGCGCGCACGCGGTGGAACGACGCTATCAACGTCACGGGGATCGTGCCGTCGGCGGCCATCTTGCGGCGGAGGAAGAAGTCGCGCGCCAAGTTGTCGGGACTGAAGTAGTATTCGCTGTGGAACGCGATGGATTACAATTATAATAAACACTAGCAGCGCCCCGCGGTTTCACCCGTATAAGTTTCGATCCCGTGGGAATATAGGGGTAAAAATTATCCTAAATGTTAATCCTGGTTATAAACCATCTGTGTGCTAAATTTCATACAAATCCGTTCAGTAGTTTTTGCGTGAACGAGTAACAAACATCCATCCATCCATACATACATACAAACTTTCGCGTTTATAGTATTAGTAGGATAGTAGGATGTAAGTATCTGTTATGTAGTTTCCTTGTTACAACCAATAATTTAAAAAATGAAAAACACGCTTGCCATGTCAAAAAGTGAACTAAAAAAATAAAAAACAAGATAGATAATATAATCTATTCGTTACAGTCGGGGGACGGTTCCTTTGAATATTTCTTTACAGATCCCCTCTAACGGGACCTTTTGGTTAGAAAAAGATTATACTATTTTAAACCCAATCGAATAAAATTCCAAAACATGGAAAAAATGAGGTGTTACAGTTTGTATAGCAAAATCTTTCAAGATCCGAACTTAATCTTACATAAATAAAAACTCTTTTAGCATTACTTAGATAGATTATGGAACGTGCAGAAACTATAGGTGGCAGCACAGACGCGTCAATGTCAAGTATATTTTACTTATAAGTTTCAAATTTGCAACGCTAGATGGCACAGTCTACTTCGTGCACGTTCCCTATACCGTCTTAGATTCTAAATTCAAATACTCCATTCAAAATTTTGAATAAAGAATTAGCTTCATCATTGACATTTCACAAAAAAAAAACATATACTCACATCTGTTTCTTAATCAAATCCTTGAGGGTAGCATGATCGAGCCCCATACCGTAGGGGGCGGCGGTGGCGGCTGCGGCGCCGTAGTAGAAGGCCTGCGCCAGCGGGGGCGCCAGCGGAGCGCCCAGCGCCGCCAGGTTGCCGAACGGCACCACCACCTGTGCCACGCCAGCCGCTGATACACGGAGCTGCGCGGGGGGAGGGGGGTCAGGGGACGTGAGCTTGGTTGCGGCCGGAGAGCTTGTGAAAACCGCGGTTTGTTTTTGCCGTAGTGAAACTTTTTCGTCCCAATATTTTTTTTGCGATTACGTGTTTGGTCCCAAACTAAAAGTTGTTTATAATGATGAGTGCAATGACCTCTTAAGAGGTATTGCGTTTATTCTGTTACACGTTGTATCGAAAAAGTTACTTTTTTATTGCAGGCAAACTATGCTCTGTTATTTATTTTCTTTTTTGTATAAAACAGAATATAAGAAATCGAATTACTTTAATTTTTACGTCCACTGCCTGCCGATGAATATTTTATTTTAAATGCGTCCCTTACTTGGAACAACATAAACTTCCTTTTTATTATTTTTCAATTTTTCTAAATTTCTTCTTAAAAACAGGGTTTCTGCTGTGAAATTGTACCTACGTTTAACTTTGTCTTAAACCACGATTAGCTCGATCATGAACAAATAAGAATTCGCGAACGATATATTTTCACAACCAAACTCACATAATAAAAATAATAATAAAATGAAAAACAATGAAAATGAACACCAACAACAACAAACACACCGCTATTAGAAATAATATGCATTCATTAATATTTTAAAAAAACATATATCATTCATATAAAATAAAAATACCTAATAACTACATTATAAACATATACACATGCTTTAGTAAAGAATTAAGGATGTACAGTCGGTGATAGCAATTAACTGACCCCCCTAAAAATTACTCGATTTTACACCCTATGCTCATAACATTAAACGTTATTTAATATGGTATGAGTTTATCAGACTCGATGAACAGAAACAATAAATAATTTTGATACGCAAACTTGAGCTTTAAGAGGTTGGTATTAGGTCATTTATTTAATAACTTTTTACCTTTTTTAATAAGTGGGTAGTTAGACGTCAATATGCGTATTCAACAAAAACTGCTATAAATATGACATAAGGACTATGGGGTAGAAGAATAAATTGAACAAGATATTCTATGCACAAATAGCAGTGAATACGCGCGAACATTTTTACCTTGCCTTACTAAATTGGCTTTTTTCCTTTTTATTAATTGTTATCAGTTTTGATAGTTTAATCGTCATGTCTCTGTTGAGTGATTATTTCAAATACAAAATAATCTATTTGCATGAGGAGAATGTTGGTATTAAAGCGATTGCTAGGAAACTTAATATAGCGGTAAGTGTATTATTTTTATGCTTCATTTATAATTATACTTTTTCCTTAATTCGTTAGTCTGCTTAAAAGCCGGTGAATGTAGAATAATAGACAATTAACTGTGTTTCATTATGAGTCTAATTTGAGATCATTTATAGGTCTAATTTGATTTTTATAATCTAATTTGATAAACGTATTTTTTCAAACTTAATCGATAAATTATGTTTACCTATTCGTTACTAAAATTATGCTTATTGTGTTGTTTCAGAGAAATACAGTCAGATTGTCGCTAAGACGTTTTGAAGAGGGAATATTCAAAAAGATCGTCCTGGACCAAAACCTACTATGTTACATACTCCAGTGTCAGAACGTCATCAAGCAATTGTTAGAAGGCATACTGAACAGCCATTTTTGCCTACTCATTCAACTGCAAGTGGAAGTGATCGTTGTTGGAATATGGTGCGCGGTATGCGGGACCGCTTGCAACAAGCAATAGAAAAAATGGTGCTCCACTTCGCTATTAAAAGCATGAATAACTTGAGTAACCAGTGTTGGTCACAAACAATACTAACGTGTGTCAGTGTGTGTGTTAAATTAACTATTGTTATAATTTGTAACGAAGTATTTCGAATACCTAGTTTTTTGTCAAAACCTTATTTTATAACTAAAATAACTATTCATAAAACAAATTGATATATAGTAGACCAGGTAGAACTTCAACGTATAATGCCGTTTTATTTAGTTCAATGATATTTAATGTATGTTATGAAATAGAAATACATACCTATATTTCTAAATATTATAACATGCTGATTCACTACATTAAACTCAGTGCAGTTAACAACGTTATTAGTAAGCAGGTAAATATTATCATCTTCGTGTCGTCATCAATATCATTTATGTTATTCTTATAATATTTTTTTTATAAAATAAAATCGTTTTTACCACCATTTTGGTTTTTTATTTCTGTTCATTTTTTTTGTTGTTGTTGCTAAAGTTACAATTTATTATTTATAACTTAAAATAAATATACAAAACAGAAACAAACGCGTCGATTACGCTGGTTACGAACTCGCAACCACGATTTGTCAGCTCACTACAGTCACCACTAGACCACTCGAAACATATTCAACGTGATCGAAATTACGTATTATATTACAAGTTAAAATAATATTCAAGAACATACCTACCTTAACACTGCGTATTAAAGATCAAATTCGAATAACTATTTTATTGATCGTAGACGTTGAACCAGTTCCAACGTTGTTCTAGTTCGATCGTTCGTAACAAGCAAAAGGTTCAAATTCGTTTAATTTTTAGGGGGTCAGTTAATTGCTATCACCGACTGTACATATGTATAGGAATCAGTATTTTATGTCTAATTATTTAAGTAGTCAAATTCAATGTCATTGCAGAAACAAAAATACATCTAAGTCTATTTGCCCACACCAGAGTTATATTTAATTACGAACTAGCATCGCCCCGCGGCTTCACCCGCGTAGTTCCCGTTTCCGTGGCAATACGGGGATAAACTATAGCCTATGACACTCCACAATAACGTAGCTTTCTATTGGTGAAATAATTTTGAAATCGGTTCAGTAGATCCAGAGATTACCCCTTACAACGTCACAAACTCATAACCTCACAAACGTTACCTCTGTATAATATTAGTATAGATTACGAATGAGTTACTATGGCCCACTGACAAAAACCTTGCTGATGAGGCCCACCGCGACGCGTCTTTCACCCTCTGTGGCGGCAATGCCGCTACAACTTCATGTTAGTAACTAATTCTGATTTAAGGCGATACCCCGACCAAAACCTTGCGATAGGGCTTTTCTTCGCTATTCAGAGACTATTAACTCATTAGTTATGAGAAATAATCTACATGTAAAAGCACATTATTAATGTTCGATGTCTTATCATCACATTCCACGTTCTAATTTGTTTTGATGTGTTATAAATAAATTTAAAATCTACTTTTAAAAAATGACTAAAATTGTTGATTTTATTCATCTGTTGCTAAATGCAACGCTCTAATCATTTGAGGATTACACTAATGGATGAATAATTTAAAAATCTATATTATGCACGTTTATTTTCATATCAAAAGATTGCTTATCTTTTTTAATCAATATAAATCCAAAATTTGTGTGAATTCTATGATAAAAGGGCGTGCGCAGGGTGCCTTAAACATAACTCTGGTATTTGCAAACAAGTCTATAGTGTTAAAACATAAAAATTGGAGTAAATAGTAATACGGAAAAAATCTACAGTAGTTATGAATTGATTTTAATTTTATATTTATTTATATCAAGAATAAATAAACAAATATAAATCGTACCCTAAGAATGAAAGGGACCTAACTCAAAAATTGCATTATTTTTTTTTAAATTGAACGAAAATTAAAATCTATAAAAAGTGTAAAAGAACAAATATCTCCTGAGACCTATTTGTAAAGCTGTGCCTTTAACAATTATATTTCGGAATCTTTTTCATCACTGGGTTTTAGAGAATATTTTTTACGTTCAGTTTATAGCAAAATTATAAGTAACAGGAATTTTGAGTTAAGCCACTTTCATTCTGAGAGTGCGATTTATATATGTCAGAACTTATGGTATAAAAATTATTCAATTTTTCACATAATTTTTTATACCGGCAAAATCGTGTTTGACCACTATCTCACCTGATGGTGAGCGATGTAGTGGTTAACGGAAGCAAATGTCAATAAATACTACACGAATACAACATTTATACACAGGGTTATTTGAGAAACACCAACAACTCCTTAACCCCTTAAGGAGTTGTTGGTGTTTCTCAAAAAACCCTGTGTATAAATGTTGTATTTGTGTAGTATTTATTGACATTTACTCATCATTATGAACAACTTTTACTGAAACCACCAGGAAAAAAAATCAACTGTTCCCTACATTTTGATTAGATAAACGAATATAAATGTAAGGAATAGCTGATATTTTTTCGCGATTTTAGATTTGGTCCCACAGTAAAAGTTGTTCATAATGATGAGTACAATGACCTCTTAAGAGGTTGTTGGTGTTTTACAAATAACCCTGTATAAAAAAAGGTTAGTAAATACATAAATACATAGTCCCATGAACGTCGAACACCGAAACACATGAATGAAATGTTATTTTGAGTACCATGTGACCGTTTTTAGGTTATTTTTGAAGTGAAAACTTCTTTAGCTGCGTTGGGCAGTTCCTGGTAGCGAAAAATCTTATGGGTTCGCGTCACCGACATGCTCATGACTCAAGCGTATAAGTGACATGGAATGGATTTAGTGAACAGTTCTATGTGTATGTACTGTACATTGTTGAAATAGTGTTTATTTTTATTTTAATTCAAACATGATGAATTTCAAATTTTAATAATAAAAGTTCTAAGTTTTCACTTCTTCTAAGGTTTCAGATTCAGTCCCTATAACTGCCTTTTTTTTGCAGCATCGTGGCAAAGCTGTGTCCCTATCAAAATGTATTCAATCCTTTATATACAAAGCGACTTGATTTTAAATTGCTGAAGCAAACCGCAAGCTCGTCTTTTAGCACTAAAAAAAAATTGATAATTCATGTATTTTGTTTTTTTTTTTTTTTAATAACTTTATGGATGGCTTTAAAACTGGCTTTCAAAAACTTACAGTCAGAAGTCTCACTCTATCTATTAAAAAAATCCGCATCAATATCCGTTGCGCAGTTTTAAAGATCTAAGCATACATAGGGACAGACAGACAGCGGGAAGCGACTTTGTTTTATACTATGTAGTGATGTTATCTCGCTCTAGCGTTTAATGACCACATCTACCACAAACACTGGCTACGGATAAAGCATTCAAAGCAGCCCATGAACAAAATAAAAATGAAAAATGGTACTCAAAATGAATGAAATAAATTTAGGATTTAGGATAAGGGACTTGTTTCTGGTATAAATATGCATACTTGTATAAGTATGATATTTATACCAAGGACAAGATGCGCGCAGCTTACACATCTTGACCTCACACAGATAAAAAAATAGACATATCGCTGCCCGGCAAAAAGAGTCATAACATAAAAGCCAGTGCCAGTAAGACGCGCTCAATCATTACCTGTATTCAAAAGGCTCGTGAAGGAGCATTACTTGTCGCTGTGATATCGATGTTCGCCATTTATCTATTGCCTATGTATTTGGTATATATGTGTTCAATACAGAACATAAAATTTGTTTTATTAATAATTAGAGTAAGAAAATATAAAAATATTATAATAGCAACACCAAATATGTCATAGATAACATCATCCGGTGTCTATATTTTCTTTTTATACTTCACTTGACGGTTGGTCACTGGTTAGCTTCACATTGCTGTGCCTACTGTACATTTTACATTGGTTCAATAAACCTAATTTACTAGTTTCTAGCCTTTTATTCAACAATATGTATCTATTAAGATTATTTATTTATCTGTGTATATATTGAATTATTTATAGTAATGTTGCACCGATTACAACCCCATTTATGTCCAGACAATTACTGTCCATTCCAGGTTGCCTGGAAGAGATCGCGGAATGCGATAAGGCCGCCCATTGTACATGTGTTTTAGTTTGTAGTTTTCTTTTTTTGTTAACCACGGTGTACAATTAAGTATATAATAAATAATAAATAAAAATGACTCATCAACAGCCTGTTGCAGTTCACTTTTGGACATAGGCCTCTCCAATTGCACGCCACTTAGATCTAAAAATGACTAATTCGAGATAATTAGACTTTTAAGATTTTTTTACTATTTACTAGATTGCTCATGTAAAAATGAGATGGCGCTAAGTTCTGTTAACTTAGCGCCATCTCTCGGTAACTAATTACAACATAATAATGGCGATTTTACAGCAGGTAAATGCTAAACATATTTTTGCTATTTAAATGGTACAAAGATTTCAAAACGTAATTTTTCTGTATTATGACGTTTTGTTTGCCGGGCAGCGATATCTTTTTGATGGTTAATCACACAGAATTTATGTAGGAAGAATAGGATTTTTACGATTATTGGTATATACGTAACAACGTAGTTGTGAGTACATACGAAAAGATTGTAATTTAGACATTTATTATCACTTGTAACAATTATATTTAACAAATAATTGTTCTGTACGGGAATCGAACTCGTAAAAGTGCATTTTTATAGTTTTTTTTTTTTTCTGGATGGGTTATCATCTTATGACTCCTCCCGCTCTGGGCGGAGCGGAAGGGAGTGTCAGACTCTTACTGACTAAAACCCACCCGTGTTCCTCCTAGTGCCCGCCGCGTTCCAGGGCCGCGGTGACACTTTCCAATAAATTCTGCAGACCTGGGCCCCAAGTTTGCTATTTTTATAAATTTGTCATTCCAACACGATCCAATTGTTATTTTGCTCCCACCATTGTTATTATTGGTCGGTCAATGGTCTCGTAATACTTTTGATAACCGAGCTATTAAAAGGAATGACTGCACAATGACGTTCTAAGTTCACTGATCAAAGAAACTGTTAAAATTTTACCAGATTACCGCATACGTCTGTCATTCGTTCGACAGTATGTAAGAGATTACCATTTCGTTCAATGGAGTGTCAGTGGTTAACCACTGGAAAGTCATAGTGACGCTTTTATATTAGTAGATTACCAAACTTGTCAAAATCAATCATTATGAAATCATAATTGATTTCATAATGATTGATTTTGACAAGTTTACCATTATGACACTATTGTAATAGCAGACTTGAGGCCCTGGACGGTTGAGGGCTACGCTTGTCCTTTAGCCATATCATAATATTGAACATAACACAATCGACAGGCTCGTGTTCCACCACGATCGTACATGATGGAAAACGATGACCTGGTCGGCGATGGAGCACGCTTGGCCAGAAGGAACCTCTTATCTTGCCTTGACTTACAAGATATAGCAGTGGCGGATCCAGGAGTGTCATTTGGGGCGCTTGGCCCGTTGAGTGTAGGTTTTAGCAAATAAATATTAAGAAACCTAAAACACATATTTTTCATAAATTCCTCAATGATATCGTTAGGTTGTAGACTAACAAAAAAAATATCTCAGATTTTGGAGGGCCCCCCCCACGGATCCGCCACTGGAGAACAGTTTGACCCTTGCTCCTGTAATTTCGCTTCAGTTACCTGCGCCAGATCCGGGTGGTGCGGGAAGTCGTGAGCGTGATGGTAGAGCGTGTGGTGGTGCGGCGTGGGCAGCGCGGGCAGCGCGGAGGCGGGGCGCGGTGCGGCGCGGCGGGCCCCGCGCGCTCCCCCGCGGGCCCCACGCGACCGGGGGCCCCCGCGCGACCGGGACTCCTCGCCGTTCAGCGACACGGTGTCTGTTGGAAGTGGACATTGCATTACTAACTATAGTGTATTTATAGTTGATTCAAACGGTATGGGTACAATTACATAGAATTTCAAAAAAATTAACAGCATAAAAAGGTACATAATGTTTGCGAATGTGAATTACTTTATCTCGATTGAGTTAAAAAAAGGTACAATCTATACTTAATATTATAAAGAGGTAGCGTTTGTGAGGTTGTGAGTTTGTGACGTTGTAAGGTGTAATCTCTGGATCTACTGAACCGATTTTCAAAACTACTTCACCAATAGAAAGCTACGTTATTGTGGAGTGTCATAGGTTATATTTTATCCCCGTATTGCCACGGGAACGGGAACAACGCGGGTGAAACCGCGGGGCGCTACTAGTAATCTATAAAAACGGCAAAAAAATCACGTTTGTTGTATGGAAGCCAACTTAAGTATTTATTTTATTCTTTTTTTTAGTATTTGTTGTTTTAGCGGCAACAGAAATACATCATCTAAAACATCATTTAAGTTCATTTTTACACCACCTCACTTTTTTTTTTGTCAAAATCTGGCAACCCTTCATCTGTCAAGTCACTGAATTCAATTAAAAGTAGAACTATATACATAAATAACATGTTTTTCTCAATAAGTAATCAAGAACATCGTAACAACGTTCCCAATAGAACCTACTTACTGTTAAATATTTACTATACCCGTATTGCGTAACCCAGCATCTCTACTGTGAAGAGATATGAGGCCTAAATTACGGGATGATTAGTTAAAATCTATCTAAATATATATAACTCAAAAGTGACTGACTGACATAGTGATCTATCAACGCACAGCCCAAACCACTGAACGGATCGGGCTGAAATTTGGCATGCAGGTAGATGTTATGACGTAAGCATCCGCTAAGAAAGGGTTTTGATTAATTCTACCCCCAAGGGGATAAAATAGGGGATGAAAGTTTGTATGAAAGTTTGTAAATTTTAAACCGATCGGGCTGAGAGTTTCAAAATCGGGGGTAAAGTAACTATTCCCCGCGGACGAAGTCGCGGACAGAAGCTAGTGTTTACATAAAAGCAAAATACCACTCGCTGATTAATCACGAAATCTCAGAAACTATAACACCTACAAACTTAAAATTTGGCAGATAGGTTCCTTATAGGGTGTAGACATCCGCTAAGAACGTATTTTCGAAACTCCACCCCTAAGGGGGTAAAACGGGGCTGGAAATTGTTTGCACTAAATCTGCGCCGACGAAGTCGCGGGCGTAGTTCTAGTAATATATAATCGAAGAAGTGTTGGAGAAAACACTTTAGAAATCTGGTGTTCAGGCCTGAGGCAATTTCTACCCAAGGGGCAAGGGCGGAAAGAGTCACCGCAGCCCTGGAACGCGGCAGGCACAAGAAGGATCACGGGTGGGTTTCAGTCAGTAAGAGTCTGAGACTCCCTTCCGCTCCGCCCAGAGCGGGAGAAGTCATATGAAAAAAAGGCAGTATCTACCAGTCGACCATAGGGTCAGTGCCTGCTAGGGTCGCGGAATTTGTTCGAAAGAATCACCGCAGCCCTGGAGCGCAGAGGGCACAAGAAGGATCACGGGTGGGTTTTAGTCAGTAAGAGTCTGACACTCCCTTCCGCTCCGCCCAGAGCGGGAGAAGACATTTGATGATTTCCCTTCCAGAAGAAAAAAAAGGGCGGTGTAGAGACAGCATTGCAGATGCCATTACTGTCCCAGCTGTCTAGTCTTGTAGCTGAAAAACTCCAGATCTAAGAATAGTACGTACCGTTTTCTGGTCTTGAAGAATGTTGCGGTCCATGCTTGCCGGGCCTGGCAGCTTTGACGTCGATATCTAGAGGCACCCATTTGTGCCTACCCGACTTACTGCCGCCCTTGCCAGCACCTGAAGAAAACGGTTTGAAAAATGATTAATTTCCTCATTTTGAAGAACACCTTTTGTCGTCGTTTTGATACACAGCGATCTTCACGCAAATACCCGGTCATCATCTGCCTAGCTATAGGGAACGTGCACGGCGTAGACTGTGCCATCTAGTGTTGCAAAACTGAATCTTATACGTTGTAAATATTTGACCTGTGCTGCCACCTATACTTCCTGCACCGTCCGTTTAGCGGAACTTGCACGAAGTAGACTGTGCCATCTAGCGTTGCAAATTTGAAACTTATAAGTGAAATATACTTGACATTGACGGGTCTGTGCTGCCACCTATAGTTTCTGCACGTTCCCTATATCTCAAATTATTGGGTTCGGATTCCAGTCAAACCGGATTCGGAACGGCTGCGCCACTACGAGAGTCATTTTCTGGCGTCTGTAAATCCTTAAAAACTGACAAATATCTACAACAAGTGGCAGCCGGGACCAACGGCTTAGAGTGATTTCCGAGGCACGGAGATTCCTCAATATGTTAAGACCCATCCTAAGACCATGAGCAAGAGCTGAATTTAACAAAAACTTTTTACAAAAAATACAACTCAGTGTTTTTGGTTGCTTTTGTTTTTGAACACACCGACTTCCGAAATTAAAGTTATTTTGTATTTTTTTTTTGTTTATAAGTCGGTTGTATTTTTTGTAAAAAAGTGTTTTTATTTTTCACTTTTTAGTGGTTCACTTCTAGCTAAACATACCCATCACAGCGTACGTGGTAAAAATTGGTGTAAACAATATACAAACATGCGATTTCAGCTATACCGACAGATTTGCTTGATTAACAAAAACCGCTTGTTCGATTTCGATAAAATTTTCATGGGACCATTTGGGAAGTATACACTTTCCAACAAAAAAAGAATTTATCAAATCGGTTGGCAAACGAAAGAGTTATGCGTGAACATACATAAAAACGAACCTTATAAAATTCGCTGAAAGAAATGGTCAAGCATTTGATTAAGTAAAATAATGTATGCTGAAGGAACCAACCTGAACTCCTGCCTTTATCGCCGTGTTTATCATGATGCCTGTCGTTGTGCTGATGGTTGTGCGTGGGTTCCACCTTCTCCTGCCTCGAGGGCTGGTGGTGGTGAGGTTCTTCTGGGGGCTTGCGGTCTTGATCCTGAAATTTAAAGTTGATTTGGTTAGTAAAGGTCATTACGGTCAGGTCAACGGTCAGGAAAGCGGTGTAAAGTTGAGGAGCTCCAAAACCATGGCTCCTGGCATGGTACAAGACTATAAATTAAATTAAATGATGCTCGCCGTTTGGAAAGTAAAATTGAATCACAGATTTGATGATTGAATCTGTCATTTCGAAGAGGGCACGAGTCATTCATTTACTGGTTACCTGGAAGAGATCGCGGAATGCGATACGCCGCCCATTGTACGTGTGTTTTAGTTTGTAGTTTTCTTTTATTTTGTTATCCCCGATGTATAATTAAGTATACAGTATGTTAACTAACAGAGGGCGTTCCCGTTAACCCGCAATAGTTAGCATTCATATATGATGAAAAAAATATTACCATTCGAAAACAAAATGTTTTTTTTTTTTAATATTTAAATATTCACTAAAAATGTTAAATTGATACGTTAAAGAAACACTCTGTACACGCGTTCTTGCCAGTTTGGGCATTGCTACTACGAGTAGGTACTATTCCGCGCTACTATTTTGATTTCAAACAGGATTTTTCGAATTTATTGTCATTATTTTTTTGTAATTTAGTTTATTTTATGCTTATTTTTCTATGCTGATATTTTTATTTGAATCTATTAATGATATATATTAACGAATTTAAGGAAACGCTCTCTGTTATTTAACATACTGTATAATAAAAAAAAAATAACTGAAGGGTTTTACATATCCCATTTGAAAAGGGCATGTCTTCCGCAATCCGCAATCTAACATATAAAGGAAATGAAAATTAAAGATTGTATGTATGTAAATAGTTTTAGAGTAACAAACATTTTTCTTAATCCTGTTAAGTTTTATTTAACTGTCTTGGGTAATGCAATGTAAAACAAAGCAGTAACCTCCAGCTGCTGACATTTATAACTCTCCATTTTGAATTAATACAGGAATGTTTTTCTCAATAAGTAATCAAGAACATCGTAACAACGTTCTCAATAAAATCTACTTACTGTTAAATATTTACTATACCCGTATTGCGTAACCCAGCATCTCTATTGTGAAGAGATATGAGGCCTAAATTACGGGATGATCGTCGGATGGTGGTTCAAAAAAACTTAGTAGTGCCTCCCGCAGCGGCTGTTAAATATCTACAAATGAAACCTGGAACTAAGGGCTTAACGTGCTTGCCGAGGCATGGAGGAATCACACCCATCCTTTTTTTTTTGGTTGGGAAATCATCGAATGACTTCTCCTGCTCTGGGCGGAGCGGAAGGGAGTGTTAGACTCTTACTGACTAAAACCCACCCGAGATCCTTCTTGTGCCCTTTGCGTTCCAGGGCCCATCCTAAGACCGACATCGGAAATCGCTGCTTAACCTCGAAAATCACACACAACATTTCGAAAAATAGTGACTTGACAATTTGTATGAAATGCCATACGGCGTACTCGCTCTTAATACTTTCGATAGGTCGAACAAAAACGTCGCTACAAGTAGAGACACACGAACAAATTATAATTCGACCAATATGCTGAGTTCTGGGTACCTTAAGTATTAAAAATACCTTTTTTTTCTGGATGGGAAATCATCAAATGACTTCTCCCGCTCTGGGCGGAGCGGAAGGGAGTGTCAGACTCTTACTGACTAAAACCAAACCGTGTTCCTCTTAGTGCCCTTTGCGTTCCAGGGCTGCGGTGACTCTTTCGAACAAATTCCACAATCCTAGCAGGCACTGACCCTATGGGGCCCCGTCTTCTATGCTGACGGCTCTTTGAGGCAAAAATACCTGCATCTAACATTTAAATACATCTCTCGACTATACACATTCGCGCGCAATAGTTTAACCTTGCCAAGGTCATCTCTATGCCGATTTGAGCACGCAATATAAACAGTGAAACAGCCTCTTATCTCGTTTTCTGATTACTATTGGTTGGCCATGTTATTCGATGCTGTTAGTTGAATCGGTTATAGAATTATTTCAGGTTCGTCGTGTTTGGTGTTTTGTTTGTATAGTTACAACCTGAGGTTCTTTAAGCCAAGAGTGAATAAGTTACTTCTAGGCTTTTTTATAGATGGGAAATCATCAAATGATTTTCATCCCCCCATCTCGGAAAGACTATTTTTCCTCTTCGATATCTGAGCGTAAAAGCCGTTTTTATCGTCTAGTGGATAAAGTAAATTGAATTTAGAACATCGTGTGCACGAAGTTTGTGAATTCGAAACATTATTAAACCTTTTTACTTCTACCTCTATGGTGCTCTATTGTTCGGAATTTGATCCGGAAATTAAAAAAGTATATTGTGATTGTAAATGTGTTTTTTTTTTGCATTTAGTCATTTCCTCGCTGAGGTGGGATGACAAGTTACGTGTTGCACTCGAGTGCAAAGACTTTTCACCTTGTGCTCTTTTGATTCCGTCGCTAACGCTCAGGATTCTAATTTTTGAATCACTCGTTGCACTCGTGATTCTTTTCTAGAATCCTTCCCTTGCTCGGTCGTCAAAATTGCAACTTTGCACTCTTGTATAACAAATAACTATTTCAGCTCTGGGCGAAGAGGAAGGGAGTATCAGCCTCTTACTGACTAAAAGAGGAACACGGCCCGTCCGTGTTCCTCTTAATACCCGCCGCGTTCCTGGACGCGGTGAACAAATTCCGTAACCCTGGCAGGTAATGGCTCTATCGGACCTCGTATTCTATGCTGACATCTCTTAGAGGCATGTGGGGGACACAACACAGGCGTAGTTGTTATCGGACGGCGAGCCACCGAGCCTACAGTGGCCGGGAATCGCCTTGCGACTCCCGAGGCCCGGGGCGTCATCTTCTTCTGTTGCGGCGGTTCTATCTCCCTCACGAGGTCTGCCTCCTCTTTCGCTAGCGTTATTGCCCACCCTATCGTAGCCTACGGTGGACGGGAATCCAGCGTTTACCATCAGTGCTTAAAATTAGGTCAGACTGTGGTTGGAGATAATCGACCACATCAGGGTCATTGTGGTTTGGGTCGGCTCCCAATCAAACCGGATGCAACAGAGTAGGTACCAATTTTTTACATGGAGCGACTGCCTACCTTCAGTAGCATGAAACCCCTTGGCAAGACTGGTATCAGATTGTATGACTCCTGACTGCCGTAACAAGTGGCAGAGATCTACAGAATACAGTCGGGACCAACAGTTTAAAGTATCGGCTAGCTTCCCGAGTCATGGAGAAGTCTCGCTGGACCCGGAACAACTATCGCTAGGCCATACAACGTAGGAATAGAACCCCCGCAACGTTCACCACTGCAACGTGCCACGGTAAAGATCATGCAGTTCAAACCAGCTCTGAAGTAGACCCTAGGAGATGATGGATTTAAAGTGTCTTACCGCAGTTCCATTATGATGCGCCGGATCAGCGTCATGAGGAGGCGGTGTGGAGTGACACCTTGCTCCTCCGGAGACAGCGGCGCCGAGGGTCGGCCAGTCGCCTATATCCGTGAAGTCTGATGCCTGGAGACAAAGAAAAGGAGATGTTTAGGACAAGGGATATCCAAATTGAAAAAGCAGGGATTAGATTCGTCGAGTGATCACCAACCCGCACTGGGCCCGCGTGCTGGATTACGGCCCATTCCCTCTCCTAGAGAGGAGGCCTGTGTCCCAGCAGTGGGAACATTAAAAAGGCTGATTATGAGATTCGTCGAGTGATACCCTACTATGTGGATATCTGCAGTTTTCTGCCGAGTTGATGATAGACCAAACATTACAATCTTAGCCAAAAGCTGGATCAGCATCTACTAGAAAAATTCCGTCAGGAAAATATTTGGTTAAGATTTAGCCTAACAACCTGACCGGTTTTGTTTTGCCGCGCAAACCGTAGACAGTTTCGCTACAGCTGGCATCGTTTCCACTTGCAAGCAACTCACATGCAAGTTTAAATACAATACAGGGCACGATCGAGCAATTGATCGTATCACATATGGTAGCCCGCAATGTATTACAACTTGCATTCGAGCTGGTTCTCTACTTAGTTACAAATATTAGATAGATCTAATGTGAGCATTTAGCATGCAGCTGAATTGAGAATTATGATGACATAGGTGGTGTAACGCGAAAGGATACGATAATACATGAACAGTTCCAAGGAATTCGCTTTTCCAAATATATTGGGATAGCGACAGAAGAGACTGTAAACAAGCCGACTGGGCCCCAAGTTTGCTAAAACTTCGTAATCTGCTAAATTCATAATGGTCGATCATTGGCCGGTCAATGGTCTCGTAATACTTTTTGATAACCGAGCTGTTAAAAGTAATGATTGCACAATGACGTTCTAATGGTAGGTCACTGATCAAAGTGTCAAAATTTTAGCAGATTACTGCATATGTCTGTCATTCAGACATCCATTCAGATTTTTTACAATTTTTTTTTTTTTACACATTTGTATTGTATTATAGAATCCTTTTGATTATTTGTTAATTTTAAATTATTTTAGATCTTCTCGCCTGAAACACAGGATTTCCTAGTTCAGGCTCGTAATACTTAGAATTAAGATATATATTTAAGACTGTATGTAATTTTTCCTGTAAAAATGGTAATAAAAATAAATAAATAAATCAGTTGTCATTATGTACGAGATTACCATTCTATGCCATTTCCTTCAATGGAGTGTCAGTGGTTGACCATTGGAAAGTCATAGTGATGCTTTTATATTTGCAGATTACCAAACTTATCAAAATCAACCATTATGAAATCAATTATAGATCATTCTGCCACTATTGTAATAGCAGACTTGGCCTCTGGGCATCTGGTGGTTAATGGCCAGCTCCGCCTATCGATAACTGCAACACAAATATTGGCAGTACAGAAATAAGGGTAAGCTAAGTGAAGGTTGATATGGCTAGAGAGTAATAGAAGATGATCCTTAAATACAAACTATATCAACACCCATTCACCATATTATTTTCCTTATTTCTTCAATAATACCTGTCCATCCTGCTCCACTTTGGCCCAGCTTCTCCGCGGTCTGGACTTCCGTCTCGCTGCCACACCGGCAGTCATTGCGTCTGACACTATGTCTGAATTTACTGTATCATTTTGGGGAGGCAACAGTTTTGTAGCTTTTGGATTATTAGGCACTTCGTTTATAGTTACGTCTGTTGTGTTTGGCACTGAATCGGTAACGGGTTCCACTGTAACTTCGTGCTTTCAAGTTGTTCACGTTTCAATTGGTTCAATGTTATTGACACTTTGGATTTGATTCTTTTCGGCAGTTCACTTGGAATGATTGTTTACGAGTTTTGCGTTACTGTTTTTTTTTCGAATTATGGTCTACTTATCACTTAAAGCTGTTTGTTTAAAGGTTGTTTAGTTATGTTTGTATAAGGTTTGGTTTTGCTTAACGTTCTTGTGATACATATGTGTATTCAGAAAAAAAATGCGCTTTTGGTGTCGTCTAGATCGATATGTGCAATTTAGCAAGATTTGCAATTGGTTGTTTTAGTAAGATAGAATTAAACGACATGATAAACAAGAGGTTCAATTATATGAAAACTCAAAAACTAAATACAAAGTAGATACCTGTAATTCTAACAGACAACCTTAAATATTCTTCATGAAGATCAAAGCCAATATGTAAATACATAGGTACATTAGGCAATGCATACAAAAGCGCATAGTCGAGAAGACACGAATTTCGACAGCTTCGACCATAAATCTTATTAGGATACTATGTTGCAATAACGCAAAAAAGTCCATCCTAATATCAAATTAATATTAAAAGATCAAATCACTAAAATCACAACACGTTTCGATTCTGATCTGACATTTCTCAATCAAGGAAACGCATTAAAATGTAAACTAGTTTTGTGACATTTTAATGATACAGCTCTAAATATAATTTTGAGGTCAGTCGTGGCCCTATAATGAATATACATATTTTGATATGCTTTATCTTTAATTTACCGAGATGGTAATTTACTATTATACTGCTTGATTGGCTCGGTAATATTAATGACATTTTCAAGTTCTATCATTTTGATAAACACTGACGGCGAAAATGAACTTGCAACAAACAAAAACTAAACGTAAAATGAGTCAACAACTATAGAGCCAAAATGAACTTGTTGAATTAACGTGATAGCCAGTTACTGAGTTGGGGATGTCAGACAATCGCTCCATATAAAATAGGGATGTTTCCTGAGTAAAAAATATATGATTATGTTTAGTCCGTCAGTTAGACTATAGAAAAATATTGGACACGTATTTTTTCCTTTATCAAATCTATAAAAAC
This sequence comes from Hecatera dysodea, assembly GCA_905332915.2. Lineage (NCBI taxonomy): Eukaryota > Metazoa > Arthropoda > Insecta > Lepidoptera > Noctuidae > Hecatera > Hecatera dysodea. The sequence continues at coordinate 3,725,605 of HG995317.1, read as the reverse complement.
TGACGAAGATACAAAGCATCAAAGATCAGGAGTGGGGGCTTGTGACGTTACGGCTCGCTAAAAATTGTAACGAGTAGTGACGTCACACGAGTTTTCAACGCTCTGTATCGGCTTCATTTTTTGTTTACGTGAAAAAAGAAAAAATACGTGTCCAATATTTTTTGGAAATCTATCTGACGGACTAATTAGATTTTTTTAGTCAACTACCCTATTCTGGTATTCAGCTGCAGGGATCAACTTCCTGTCTAACCGAGATTGGAAAAAGACCCCAAACATAGTTGGGAAAAGGCTAAGCAGATTGTTTGAATGACAACGACAATGTTGAAATAGAAGTTGCATGTAGCATTCGACGATAGCGCGTCCGTGACAAGAAATAAACCAGCGTGAAATAAATCAAGAGTCCCCAAGACCAACTCGTATCAGAAAACACAGAATTTGTCGAGGCTTTCCAAACCTTAACTCATAATATGTGTTAAAAAAAAGTAGGCATATAGGTGAGATAACCACCATATAAATAGACCTGACCAGTTTTTCTGGACGCCAAGTAATGAAAAAAATATTTGACAGATAAAATGGATTCATTAAGAAAAAAATTGACATAGCTTCAAAATAACTACGTAAGGTGCACTTAGGGCACAAGCTAAGCCCGCTGCTATCTGTAATATTTAATCAAATGGCAAAAACGAAATCCTTATTATTCCGTCATGTCCGTCGGTCTGTATGTCACAGCCGTTTTACTCGGAAACTATTAAAGCTACATAAATGAAAATTGTTAGGTAGGTGCAACCTGTGAACCACTATACAATAATGCTATGATTTTATGGTAAAATGTAATTTTAGGGGTGGCAATCCATGCATGTAACATAATTGTGTGGGGTATCATTGGACAGCTATTTCAAAATGAAATAGATGTTTCCCAAAGTAAAAATTCTAAAATAAAAATGATCAAATAGAACTTCTCAGCTTATATACTTTTAGAGATAATATGAGATTTTAACAGTGAACTACGGAACCCTTCACTATGCGTGGTCCGATACGCACTAGGCCGATTTGTTTTCCTTTGGTAAATGTTTTCTAATCTATTCTACATGAGCCTATTTTCATATTAGTTCGTCGTTCGTCGTGTCTAAACGAGAGGAAAATACTTGCGCAATTTTTACGCACTCTTCGACAGAGCTGTCTATCGAAGTAATCCATAATTATAAACTCAATTAATCAAAACATAATTACTATGTCATTTTTCTTATCAAATCCATATCTGAACCGATCTCAGGAGGTTTCTTCACAACTTGCAAGTTGCAAGTGGCGTAACTTGTAACTGGTTATTTTAAGCTTGTTTTAATGACTTACTAGCTTGTCAGTGGTAATGCAATATTTGAATACCAATATAGTAATTATGTGTGGCCCAAGAGTTATAAGTTACTAGCTGACCCGCTAAACTTCGTGTGCGTCATATTTTTCATGAATACTCTGCTCCTTGGTAGTAGCGTGATGATATATATAGCCTTCCTCGATAAATGGGCTATATAACACTGAAATAATGTTTCAAATCGGACGAGCAGTACCTGAGATTAGCGCGTCCAAACAAACAAACTCAGAAGTTACTCCTGTTTTCGTCTGTTGCACTAATTGACTTACCTCATTTAGTCAGATGCTCAAATACGGCACTACAGCTAAACAATACAACTGGCCAAGTCAAATCTAACCTACTTCAAGATCTCACATTTTTAAATAACAGCAATGGGGTATTTTACTGTGAAAATCTAATTAGTCCGTCTGATAGATTTACAAAAAATATTGGACACGTATTTTTTCTTTTTCCACGTAAACAAAAAATGAAGACGATACAGTGCGTTGAAAACTCACGTGACGTCACGTCGCCGGTAAAAATTGTAGCAACGTAGTGACGTCACGTGAGTTTTAAACGCACTGTATCGTCTTCATTTTTTGTTTACAAATAAAAAGAAAAAATACGTGTCCAATATTTTTTGTAAATCTATCAGACGGACTAATTAGATTTTTACAGTAAAATACCCTATTGTTATAGTTATCCGATAAAGCAAAGAAATAGAGTTTAATACTTGTTCATAATGTTATTTTGTTGCTGTTATAAATACGCATTTCGATTTCGCATAGAACTTGCCACTCATTTATATCTCCATTCTTTTTTCGGCGAAGCCCACAGGCTAGCATATTTTTGTATTGAACTTGGCTCTCCGTTTTTACATTTATGTTTTTGGTGGGTACTAATATTACAAAGAGGATTTTTTTTGTTTATTTGTTTGTACCGGATAAGCTCCGAAACTACTGGGCCGATTTTAACCATTTCTTCGCCAGTGAAAAGCTAAATTATCAGCGAGTAATATATGCTATATTTTATTCCCGTATTCCCACGGGAACGTGACCTACGGGGTGCTGCCTAGTTTAATATATAATACTGCCTTAGTATAAACTTCATTTCTTGTTATATCTAGTAAACATAAATTCACTGAAAAACACTTGTCACTGCTAATAACACAATTCACAGTTTCACGTTTCATTCAATGTCAGCGCTAATTAAACATGTGTTATTTAACACAATAATGCTAATTCGACACAGAGCTGCTAGCCTGTAGGTTTTCTATCGCTTATATTTCGAGGACTGTGGGTCGGTATTGATCAGTTTAATTCCGCCAAGCCTGTTCCATCATAAGACGGCAAAAGGTATACCCCATGCGTTACCGGTACATGATATACGTAAAAAAAATGAACGAAATGTCTTATTTAAAAAAAGATAACTGGAAATTTATTTCTGTATGGAAAATTCAAAATGGTCCTAATTTAACTGTAATACTATTTATCGAAAATGTTTTCAACTAACTTTATAAACCTATGTATCCTGCTTATATGTGTGAAGTTTCATTAAAATCGGTTCAGTCGTTTCGGAAAATAACGACTTGAAAATTTGTATGAAGTGCCGTTTGGCGTATACGCTCTTAAAAGACGAGTGTTAATATAAAAAAAAATCAACTATACCATGGCCTTTATTATAAGAGAAACACGATCTATAGAAACATTTGAGACGGCTAACTTTAGACATGCTGGTTATTGTCGAATAGGAGGGTGTACACACAATGTACTTTTTTAACCCCTAAACGACACAGCTGTGCTTCAACGTATATTTGAAATTTGAAGAATGTGCAATATTTGATGTTTATTAATTGTATTATTGTTTTTTTTTTTAATGATGTGGCAATTTTATCTTGATAGTATTATACTATGTATCATAACTTACTATATAAATGTTGGTTAACCTGTAATTGGCGACTGTGTAATAATAAGGCTTTTGTATAATACTAGCAGCGCCCCGCGGTTTCACCCGCTTAGTTACCGTTCCCGTGGGAATATGGGGATAATTTTTTTTTTTTTAAATTAATTGGGGATAAGATTACCCCTTACAACGTCACAAACTCACAAACATTAGCTCTTTATAATATTAGTATCTAGATATATCCTAAGAATTTGACAGAAGCTGTTGGTAAAACTTTATGAATAAACATGAATAATAATAATAGACTTATTTCTCACCGCAATGTAAGTTACATTTAACACGGTATCAAGAACAATACATAATAAATACAGTTTAATAATTATATTTTGGGAGACTGGTGCCTCAGCTATGCCTATGATACCTAAGAATGCTATGAAACTAACTCAAGTCAACTTACTTTTAAAAACAAAAGAATATAGACATATAATTTAACATTAGGTCCATCGTTGGAACCAACAAAAATAAAGAAAAAAATTTTTTTACATCGTAATTATCTCCTCCTAAGTTATCAATGACAAAACGATAATATCACACAAAACGATAACCAACTCAAAATAAAGCAAAGAAAGAAAAAAAAAACAAGAAACAATAGAGCATCGTGCTTACCCCTCTCCGGGCACCTGTCATCCAAACATCCATCCATACACACTTTTAAACGACCACTTAGAACAAAAACATCACTCAGAACTTAAAAGTTCGAACAACAAGACAACCTAACACTGGTCACAAACAAGTTACCGAAAACTTAGAAAACTAACCAAAACACTGGCACAACATAAAACGGGACACAGAAAACAACGTGTTTCGTTCACTTGAACTCGTCAAATGGCGTTATCCCTTACAACATTAACACATCCACGCCATAAACAAAAAATAGAATCACGTGTTTCGAAATGAGGTTATAAATAAAATTGGCCTCGAAAATACTGGTACCATAGACTTGTCTAACTCGCACAAAAAAAGGAAGAAAAATTATAGAACGCTCTGGTTTTTAATACTGTGCCAAGCACATGACATAACCTAGAAAATGTATAACCTAACTTAACCGCGTGGCATGGAACACGGCCCGAGCGCCGGTACTGCTATCTCTTTCGAACTTGAGAAGACATTTTTGCTGTCTCGCTCACTCGCTGCAGGGGTCCAATCACCGATTATGCCAAGGTTAACAAAACGGCACATGCTACGTAATTCTGGTTTATTTAACGTATGTTATAAGAATATTATCGCGCAATAGACGGAGGCGAATTTATTTTGGTTTTCGTTGAGAATCGTCATCAATGATACTTCGTTTCGAGTGTTAGATAAACACACAGCTTGTTATTTTTAACTTGTGTTTTATCAAGTCTAAACTCTCTTGTTTATTCTACAAGAGCGCTGTTTTTTTTTTTTTCGGTATAAAAGGCACTGTCGTTGGCGGATCTAGAGGGGGAGGGGCAGAGGGTTTCAAAGATCCATATTTTTTGTTATTGTACATTTACGAAAAGTAATCCAAGGAATCTTCTTATGCGTTTAGCAAAATGAAATATGCTTTATTATTATTTACTTTGCTAAAACCTACTCTCACCGGGGTCAAAAACCAAACGTAAATCCTCTTTTATTTTTAAGGAGGGGAAATCATCGAAGGAGTGTCAGACTCTTACTGACTATCCGTGTTGCTCCTAATAACTTTTTTATTGTGAAATGGATTTGCTCTCTAAGTCTAGGTCGCAAGTGACAGAGAAAAAGTCGACGATGGAATGAGCTTACCCAGAAGAAGCCTGTTCACTGTAACTTTGAATAGATTAGGGTTGAATGCGTTCGGAAACACAGACGCAGATAGTTCCGCTACTTCGCTATGCGCATTATAAAAAGACGTTTAGTGTGAATTAGTGGTGTAATACAAACAAACAATCACATTTTTCCTCATTATAATAACTCCATCGTAAATAAAAATGCCTTCGTTTTTTTAAAACTAATCTGAATTATATATTAATTCGGTGTATTGTGATTTTTAAATAAAAGGTAGGCCCCGCAGTTATTCTCAAAAATGATATTAATCTATAAAATATTGTGGATACTATTTTAGGAGTTTTGCTCTTACGGGGCCCCTGTAACCTGGGGGCCCCGTATCATTGATACGGAGGTAACTACGCCCCTGCACCAACCCCATCAGTTTGAAGTTTCTAATGCCAACAAAATTGCCGTTACAAGCAAGTCAACTTATAAAACTATTACAGAAACGGTCACAAACATTACTCAACAAAAAGGTCGAACGCCCGAGGCGAAGTAAACTCAGACATATTATCGCATAAACTTTTTTTTAATTGTGAAAGATATTGCCTGTGGCACTTTATAAATACCACTGCACTATTATTGCCGCTAGCTGATGTTCTAATAGATAAAAGTGACAGAAAATAGGTAAGCGTTGTTTAAAATATCAGCCTTAATGTACGACTAGACTAGACTGTGCTCTAGCAAAAGAATCTCGAAAGTTCTATAACTAGGGTTGCGAAATTTTCTGGAAGAGTCACCGCGGCCCTGGAACGCGTTGGGCACTAGGAGGAACACGGATGGGTTTTAGTTAGTAAGAGTTTGACACTTCCACCCTGCCCAGAGCAGAAATAATCATTTAATGATTACTCCCACAAAAAAAGGATTGCGAAATTGTTCGAAAGAGTCACCGCGGCCCTGGAACGCGGCGGGCATTAGGAGGAACACGGATGGGTTTTATTCAGTAAGAGTCTGACACTCCCTTCCGCTCCGCCCAGAGCGGGAGAAGTGATTTAATGTTTAAATGTGCCTTTGGGCATTTGTCATCCAGGTGGTTTGCGATCTTTAATAAACATACAGAAGTATATTATTGCAAAAAATATGACCCAAAAAATATGGGTTTAGGAAGAATTTGGCCATAGGTAATGGCTGAACAAAAAACCATTTGTTCAGCGACTACAATTTACCAAAGAATTTACACAGAATTAGTTAGCTATGTCTGAATGTCAGTGTAGTCGTAATAATAGCTAGTAGTTGCATTTCTACAGAATGCGGTATTAAGACGTAAATACTGCGGGCTTTAGGGTTCCATGGAATTACGAACCATTTATTTCAGAACTTTAGACAGACTAAATCTATTCAGTATAAGCATCGCCCCACGGTTTGACCTGCGTATGTTCCTGTTGCCGTGTGAATATGGGGATATAATATAGCCTATGTTCACCGGAGATAGTGTAGCTTCCCAACAGTGAAAGAATTTTTCAAATCGGTCGAGTAGTTCGCGGAGCCTATTGAATGCAAACAAACAAACAAAAAGAACAATCAAATCTTTCCTCTTTACAATATTAGTGTAAATAAGAAGAAACAAAGAAGCGAAATTTGTACGACAGCAAAAAGACCGTACGATTTGAACATCAACAGTCCCGAATATCTACAAACCGGGGAGTTGCAGACACAACACCCGTCCGGTCGGAGGAAAGTCCCTTTACTTTTGTGAGCTGTCAATATATGTATGACCCCAGGGCGGGTTGCTAGTGTTGGGGAATTTGTTCGAAAGAGTCACCGCGGCCCTGGAACGCAAAGGGCACAAGAAGGATCACGGGTGGGTTTTAGTCAGTAAGAGTCTGACACTCCCTTCCGCTCCGCCCAAAGCGGGAGAAGTCACTTGATGATTTAAAAAAAAGGACGGGTTGCTAGTATTACTTAAGATAACCTTTGCCATGAAGTGAGAAATTTTGCCTCGAAGATAAAAAAATGCGGTACTTCGGAAAACCCCCAGCACACAAATGACTAAGAACATATTTATAAAGGCAACAAACCAAGTAATTTATCGGTACAAGATGACGTCAATATGGTAAAAGTAATTAAATCGCAATAACACGTCAACAATTCATTGTTTTCTAATAGTTTTGAACATAAAACAAATGTTTTGATTGCTGACGAAAGGAAAGTTCATGAAACAGCTGTTGATAAAGACGTAGGCTGGGAAACTAATCTCTAAATATATATAACTCAAAAGTGACTGACTGACATAGTGATCTATCAACGCACAGCCCAAACCACTGAACGGATCGGGCTGAAATTTGGCATCTAGGTAGATGTTATGACGTAGGCATCTGCTAAGAAAGGATGTTGATTAATTCTACCCCCAAGGGGTTAAAACAGGGGATGAAAGATTGTATGAAACTTCGGGCTGAGAGTTTCCAAATCGGGGATAAAGTAACTATTCCACGCGGACGAAGTCGCGGGCAGAAGCTAATCTATACTAATATTATAAAGCTGAAGAGTTTGTTTGTTTGTTTGTTTGTTTGTTTGTTTGTTTGAACGCGCTAATCTCGGGAACTACTGGTCCGATTTGAAAAAATCTTTCAGTGTTAGATAGCCCATTTATCGAGGAAGGCTATAGGCTATATATCATCACGCTAAGCCCAATAGGAGCGGAGCAGCGATAAAGAATGTTTTAAAATCGGGGATTCCACGGGGACGAAGTCGCGGGCAGCAGCTAGTATACGATAAAACGAACACTAAATTATTCCTGTAAGGCATTGAAACAACAAATAAGACATCACAGGTCGCTGAAAGGAGGACAGCTCGTATCCGCACGCCCTTTTTTACGGGGGGGGAAATCCTCATAGATGACCTCCACTCTGGGGCGGGCGGAGGGGTCTGTCAGACTCTTACTGACTAAAACCACCCCGGTGTTCCGTCTCTCACCTACGCCGGGGATCGCGGGAACGTATGAAGCCAAGGTCAGTTGATGTGTGCTCTCAGAGGCACGAAGAAGTCTCGGTATATTAAGGTGCTCAATTATCAACAAACCGACCTCAGTAAGCGTTACTTGAAGACAGTTTTTTGGATGGGAAATCATCAAATGGCATCTCAAAGATGAAGCGGAAGGGAGTGTCAGACTCTTACTGACTAAAACCCATCCGTGTTCCTCTTAGTGCCCGCCGCGTTCCAGGGCCGCGGTGACTCTTTCAGACAAATTCCGTAACGATGCTTGAAGATCTTGAAGATTGAATAGTAGTCACATATATTTCAGTTTCATAAAACTGTCTTCAGGCTTTGAACTCAAAGTAGGGTTCTCGGTCAGTGGGATGTCCCTCCACAAGTCAGGAGTGAGGTAGGCATAGGTCTTGGCAATAGCCGCATAAGTAGCCTTAGCAAAGTTTCCAAGGGTGCCAGTGGATCCTCGAGCTGATGTGTAGCAGTCCTGGACACCAGCCATCTGAAGCAGCTTCTTGGGGACTGTAACCGACACAATACCGGTACCACGAGGAGCAGGGAAGGTTAATATAATGTCTAGGTAAGCTTACAGACTTGCTAGGGTTGCGGAATTTGTTCGAAAGAGTTACTGCGGCCCTGGAACGCGGTGGGCACTAGGAGGAACACGGGTGGGTTTGTATGTATGCTTAGATCTTTAAAACTTCGCAACGGATTTTGATGCGTTTTTTTTTAATAGATAGACTGATTCTTAAGGAAGTTTTATATGTATAATACATGCATATTATAGTAGAGGAAACATTAGTATCTACATTGCACTCGTGCGAAGCAGGGGCGGGTCGCTAATCTACTATAATATGCACTAATGTTTTATCTACTATAATATGCATTTATTACATATATAAACCTTCCTTTTCAATCACTCTATCTATTAAAAAAAAACCGCATCAAAATCCGTTGCGTTGCGTAGTTTTAAAGATTTAAGCATACATAGGGATATAGGAACAGAGAAAGCGACTTTGTTTTATACTATGTAGTGAAGAGTTTGGCGCTACCTTCCGAACCGCCCAGAGCGGGTGAAGTCATTTGATGATTTACCATCCAGATAAAAAAAATTTGCTTACAGAAGCAAGAACCCAAGCGAACCAATCCGGCTCGCGCTTGGCATTATTTTTTTGCTCTACAGCGCAGCGACTGGCAGAATGCCAGACGGCACGATCAGGTCGATGCAACTCAATAAAATGCCAAATCGAATTGTTTTCGTTGACAAGTTTGAATTCTTATCTGATGATTTGGAATTTGATGTTAATGAAGGATTATTATTAAGTTGTTCGTAGATCATCGGTCGCTGTCATTTGTAGATCTTTGGCAGTCGTTACGAATTGTCAAAAGCCAGATAAATCTGACACCAGTCTTGCAGAGAAGTACCGTGTTACCTAGTTAATGGGTTGTGGAGGTCTGGTAGTCAGCCGCTCCACGTTAAATGCTGGTATTCAGCTGAATCCGGTATGACTGGGCTTAACGTGCTTTCCAAGGCACGGAGAAGTCTCGTTATGTTAAGATGGTCACCCATCCACAGACCAACCTCCGCAAGCGTTGCTTAACCTAGAAGATCGACCTTTGCGGCTGTTATAATTTAGTCACGAGCTAAATTATAACTATCTGCTTGAAATAGTTCCCCAAAAACTTCAACAAACTTGCAAAAAAAATTGTCACTAGACACTAACGAATACGAACCGACATAGTGACCGTACGAACCGGTCTCCGCTTATCAAGTGACATATTAACATATAATTATATACGAGTTAGGTATATAGGTGGACAGCGATAGCAGACCTTGACCCAAGCGTGCGAAGATTTTAACCATATCAATTCGAATTTATTTTAATTTTGGTATTTAAAAATACAGGTTTTTTTTATAAGCATGGGAAATCTATATCTATACTAATAATAAAAAGAGGAAAGAATTGTATTTTTGTATGTAACGAATTAACTCAAAAACTACTGGACCGATTTCAAAAATTCTTTCACCATTAGAAAGCTACATTCACCCTGAGTAACATAGGCTACATTTTATCCCCATATTTCCACGGGAACGGGAAATACACGGGTAAAACCGCGGGGCGCTGCTAGTTATCAATATACTTCGACAAAGGCAGTGTAAGACTCTTACACTGCCTTTGTCGTATGGAAACGCAGGGCGATTCCCGGCCACCGTAGGCGCGGGCGGTTGGGGAGCTATGGTTCCATCGGGTACGGAACCCAACAAAAGAGAATATCAAAGCTTCAACAAGACGTCAACTTCGAACAGTGTTTCTACGTGACGATACAATGTTTATATTATAATAGACGTTCAGATCGCATTGTTCACGAAACAATGGTAAATATTTTAATAACTTCGTCTTAGTAGTTCAAACTGTGTCTCAATCGTTTTATCGTTCTCTAGTTGAGGATATTAAATTGTCGAAGTATGTACATAACCTTTGTACGGTTCCATAGGTATTATCAGCTTATAATGTTCTCACTGCTGCCTTTTTTTTTTTTCTGGATGGGAAATCATCAAATGACCCCTCCCGCCCTGGGTGGAGCGGTAGGGAGTGTCAGACTTTTACTGACTAAAACCCACCCGTGATCCTTCTTGTGCCCTATGCGTTCCAGGGCCGCGGTAACTCTTTCGAACAAATTCCGCAACCCTAGCAGGCACCGACGGCTCTACCGGGAAAGCTCGCAAGATCATTGAGACGCTCAAGCCCCACCACGACGACAACGTGGAGAAACATTCGGTGGGGTTCTCACTGCTGCCTTGGTCTGGTTTTTTATAGGCCGTTATCCAAAGCCCAGTGTGGGAAGGCATGTGGGTATGTCTTACTTCTTCGAATTTTAAGACACGACATGATACTTTGAACTAACGATACATAGTGAAACTCTCTGCCTGCATCTGTGTTTCCGAACGCATACAACCCTAATCTCTTCAAAGTTAGAGTGAACAGGCTTCTTCTGGGTAAGCTCATTCCATCGTCGACTTTGTCTCTGTCACCTGCGACCTAGACTAAAGTCAAGAGCATATCCATCTGACAATCACTACATAGTATAAAACAAAGTCGCTTCCCGCTGTCTGTCCCTATGTATGCTTAGATCTTTAAAACTACGCAACGGATTTTGATGCGGTTTTTTTAAATACATAAAGTGATTCAAGAGGAAGGTTCATATGTATACTACATGCATAATATAGCAGAGATTTAATATCAACATTGCACCCGAGCGAAGCCGGGGCGGGTCGCTAGTAAAAAATAAACATAGATATAATTTGGAATAAACATGTGGTCTTATCTATAGCGCAAGCCTGCGGATGGGGAGCTATGGGGTAGCTCGCCGTGCGATAGCAACCAGGCCCGGGTTGACGGCGCATCGTGTTCCACGCGCGCCTCAAAAGAGCTGTCAGCAAAGAATACGAGGCTCCATAGGGTTGCGAACTTTGTTCGAAAGAGTCACCGCAGCCCTGGAACGCTAAGGGCACTAGGAGGAGCTTAGCTCCGAAACTACTGGACAGATTTTTTTTCGCCAAGTAAACATACAAGCTACATTATCACCGAGTAACATAGTCTTAACATAATATTTAATACCCGTATTCCCACGGGAACGGGACCTATGCTAGTGTATAATAAATAGAGGAATTTAGTGCACAAAGAATGGACGTAGAAAATGAGATAAGACACCAGGTAACATGGGACCCAGGGTTGCAGAATAGGGATGTTTCCTGATTAAAAAAACATGATTCTAATTAGTCCGTCAGTTAGATTATAGAAAAATATTGGACACGTATTTTTTCCTTTATCAAATCTATAAAAACTGACGAAGATAAAAAGCATCAAAGATCAGGAGTGGGAGCGTGTGACGTCACGGCCCGGTAAAAATTGTAGCGGGAAGTGATGTCACACGAGTTTTCAACGCACTGTATCGTCTTCATTTTTTGTTTATGTGAAAAAAGCAAAAAATACGCCTCCAATATTTATTGGAAATCTATCTGACGGAGTAATTAGATTTTTTTTAGTTAACTACCCTATTATTCGAAGCCCTGTCACGCAAAAGGCATTGGAGAAACACGGGTGGCGTTTAATCAGTAAGAGTCTGACACTCCCTTCCTCTCCGCCCAGAGCGGCAGGAGTCATTAGAAGACTTCCTATCCAAAAAGGTAATATGGAACAAGGGCATAAAGAGGACGATGTCACCAGAAAATTGTTTGCAATAACTCTTCATAAGATTTTAATTTGTCGATATAATATATCCGAAATTACACAAAATTTCACGTGTGTGAATGTTTGTGTGACAAAATAAAAAGCCTACAAGAAGACAACTCGAAAATCGCATTGTATAAAAACGGTAAAGCTTAACAAACGCATTATGTAAATAGAAAACGGGACCAAGCCCTACTGCCACAATTGTAAGCACTTTGATATAACGTAACATGCAAAACACTAACTTTCCAACGGCATGCTATGGATGCTCATTCACATACATAATCAGCCTTTTAATGTTTCCACTGCTGGGACACAGGCCTCCTCTCTAGGAGAGGGAATGGGCCGTAATCCAGCACGCGGGCCCAGAGCGGGTTGGTGAATGTCACATGTCTTCGAATTTTTGGTTCTAGGACATGCCGGTTTCCTCACGATGTTTTCCTTCACCGTTTTGAGAGCAGTGGTGATGAAATCAACTACACAAAGTAATGCGCCTGGCTGGGTTTGAACCCGCGACCTACTACTCGTAAGTCGGGGCCGGTACCACTCGGCCATCACTGCTCCGTGTCTGATGCTCATTCGCTTCCTACTTTATTATGTTCGAGTAAATCAATAGTATCAAAAGCTTGGCATCTGACCTAATGACCTTATTATGGCTTTTTTTTTAGACACGATGTATTAGTTCTTCGTTCGGCATACTGGCCGACGTTTGCCAGGGTCGGTCTCTGGATGGGTGACCATCTCCACGTATCTAGACTTCTCCGTGTCCTAACTTAAGAATAGTAAATCGCGACTTCAAACCCAGCCAGACGCATTGCTTTGTGTAATTAATTTCATCACCACTAATTAACTAACACACACCAAAAATTCGAAGACATGTGACATTCACCAACCCGCACTGGGCCCGCGTGCTGGATTACGGCCCATTTCCTCTCCTAGAGAGGAGTGCTGTGTCCCAGCAGTGGGGACGTTAAAAGACTGCTCGTGCTTTGTTAACTGCGATGGTTCGGTGACACTACCCTTGACTTTTCCACATTCTGCTAGGAAGACTTATAATAAAACCAATCGTATTTCCAACTACCCTTTCACTTTAAAATCATGTTGTAACAACACCTTTTTTTTTTAATAAATTCCAACCAGCTATCTCAATCGACCTTCAACACACGAATCCGGTGACATTTGTCTGATCAAACCATTTAAAAACTTGCCCGACGTGAATTATTTGATCGCTTGATTTCTGCCTGTGTCAATATATGGATGGCTAGATAGTAGTTCCTTTTTTTTCCTTCGGTTTTTACAGAAATAGTATGTTACTTTAATGTCAATGTTATCCCTATTGAAATTCTCAAAGAATTGTTTCCTAATTGCTTTTTCTACGGCTTCGACCACCCACGCATTTCTTATAAGATCTTTTTTTTTAAAGAGAGAAGAATTTTCTTTGGACAAAAATATGTTAATGGCGCTCAGTGTTAAGGACTCTTGAAATGACTTCTCCCGCTCTGGGCGGAGCGGAAGGGAGTGACAGACTCTTACTGACTAAAGCACACCCATGTTCCTCCTAGTGCTAGTTCCAGGGCTGCGGTGACTCTTTCGAACAAATTCCTGCACTCTAGAAGGCACTGACCCTATTGTTAGTTATTTAATACATTCTGTCATTTTGGCTCTATTTTCAAAAAGCGCGGGCTTGGCGCAGAGAGTCGTCGGCTAGCTGTCAAACAGAGAGGTTGAGTGGCGTAAGAGTATTTTGTTAATTGAGTAGTAACGTGTATGTGTCTTTGAATAAACTTTGTATCTACTAGTCTTCGTGAATATAATTTACGACAAGAACCCTGGAAATACCCAAAAGATAATATTTCAGAAGTGGGATAACCCTTGGAGAAAATCTGCTGGTATGTAACCTCTTTATTAGAATGTGAATCACTACAGCAAGGAGGTAACTGCCCTGTTATAAACAAACGTAATCACCTCTAGAACTAAACAAATAGGTGTCTGATTTAGTTGGTGTCAGGTCGTTTCATCTCACTGAAATGATTAGCCCACTTATTATTTTACTAACATGTTTACGGCGGGTGTGGTAATTATGTTGTTTTACAGTGCATCTGAAGGGGAAGGCACTGTACATGTAAACTATATTGTGTAAGTATACCCCAGTTATTATAACATTAAAAAAAAAAGACGTTCGTAGAAACAGAAAACCTTTTATTTTCAAGTTCTAAGTTCAAACAATTTTAATAAATATTGTACGTGCTTTATTTGTAAGTGACAATGTATGGCATCCAATAAAGCATATTCCATCGATTTACTTGTCACGATGCTTGGATAAACATACAATAATACATATTTTAGTGATAATCAGTTTATTAAAACCAATTTGTTTTAACAACCGACAAAATTAAAAAACACGTGCTGCCCCAAACAATGAAGGGAATAGGTAACATTTTAAATTTGGTAGAGTTATAGTGACATGAAAAACGTTCCGGGACTGTCCGCCTCTGCTTCTTTTAGATTTTAAACATTGACACGACAGTATTTTATATAAAAACTAAATAAAATTAAATGACAAGTACATTTTAGTGTGATAGTTGTTATACGAGTTGATTATATTTAACCCCGCATCAACCTTAACTGTAGTAAAGTTTGTAATACTTTAATAATGTCCCTTAAAGAGAGTTTTGTATTTTTTTTAATATGCTATAGTAAATGGAGTGTAGGTATCTTCGAACAAAAGTTGTAAGTAATTAAATTATGGTCACAAAGCGTATCAGCTACCCACAGCCGTCGGAAGTAGGGTACCATTTTTGTATCTGTTTATTTTGCTTTCTATATTTTTCATAACAAAGACTACGCTTAGAGTACGTCAATTTTTAGCAATTAAATATATTACTGGTTTGGGCTTTATTTGATAAGTTATTGCATGTGTGTATGACCACAGCTAACGTTGGTTAATTTCCATTAAAATAATCATCGTCATAAAAAAAAGAGGGTGATGTTCGGTTCCACGCGTGTCTGCCTATTCATTGCATAGTAATAAATATTATTGTTTTCTTCTCTTCCTCTCTCCTTCACCTACCCCTTTTACTTCCTTCCTTTTCCTTCATACACACACACATTCACTCATTCACTTTTGTTTTAATGTACTTACACCTGTTATTTTGTTTTGCTACCTTGTGGCGCATAGTCTCCACCCATACCAAATTTCTGAGTTATATCTTGAACATGTCTTCCACGGAAGCGTCGGGCTATACCCCACCACCCCGGAGTCTCTCACGCGATCGCGGGCGAACTAGAGAGTGTCGCACTAAAACCCGGTATGACCAGCCCATACGGAGACGCCGGTCCATGACAAGTTTGCGTGATAAACGCCGCCGTCATAAACGACAAACTGACCGTAGCAGAACTCGAAGGCGATGCTCGTCCAGTAGCACGAATAGTGGCAGACATGTACGTAGACCACGTTCCTCTTACCAACGTCCTCGCCGCTCTGCTACCAGTTCGTCTGAAAGCTCTGATGATTTATACAATATTAAAAATCGACACGCAAAAAGTAAGAAACGACGGCATCGTTCGCAATCTAACACGTCATCATCTGATAATTTACTTTCATCGACTGCATCCGAAAGATCATCGCGCCCAAAACAACGGCTAAGCAAGTTCTCAAAACGAAAGAGAAGATCATATTCAACACCTCGCCGTGACATCGACGTTATAAGAGAACTATCACGTGTTTTTCGTAAGACCGATCACCACTTTGAAGGGGCGCAAAATGTGATACCCGAATTTAACCCAGATGCTAATGAACAATCGGCTATAAATTGGATTCGTAAGGTTAATGAAACCGCTAAAATTTATAAATGGAGTGAAAAGCAGATTACTTTCTATGCCATTCCAAAATTAGCAGGTCATGCAAAGAAATGGTACCAGGGTCTTAGTACGCTAAACTTGACCTGGCGTGAATGGCAAAAGAAAATAATTAGAACCTTCCCTGATGACCGGAACTATGCTGACCGCTTAAATGAAATGTTAGACAGAAGGAGCAGAAGAGAGGAATCCCTAGAGGATTATTACCATGATAAAGTGAGATTAGTAAAAATGTGTGGTATAAGAAGGCGTAAAGCGGTTGACTGTATTGTCAATGGGATTTTTGACAATAACATTCGTTTAAACGCTCAAGGTTCAAGTTTTAGTAGGCCATCGCAGCTACTTAGATATCTACGCCGTATTTCAAGAAAAAACAACCTAATCCAACGTAAATTCAACCGAATCGAGAATGTAGTGACAAACCGTGATATAACACCCAACGCTCAAAAATCAATAAATAAGCTTCAAGAACGTAATAAAAATGTTCAATGCTATAATTGCTTAGAAAACGGACATACATCACGTACTTGTACAAAACCAATTAAACGGTGCACGAAATGCTCTCGTCTTGGACACGATCCCCAAAAATGCGAAGTAATTCAAAATTTCCGTGAGCAGCATGGCAGTAAAAGTAAAGCGAGTAATATGAATAGTACTAAAACTGAGCCAGTTCAAAATGTTTTAAAAATCTCATCCGACAGTCAAACTAATGGCAAGTATTTCAAATCTGTTACTTTAAATGGAGTTAAACTATCCGCATATATTGATTTTGGTAGTGAATGCACCCTTATTCGCAAAATAGTGGCAGATGAGGCTCATTTTACTATATTAAAGTCAGGTCTTCCCATAATTAAAGGATTTGCTTTCGGAAGTATAGTACCAATAGGTAGAACCAATATTAATGTCGTGGTTGACGCAGTTGAAGCTGATATTGAAGCTTATATTGTGGACGATCATTTATTAGAAACTGATGTTTTAATTGGGCAATCATTGACTGAATTACCTACTGTAGTTGTTCATAAAACAAGTTCCAATTTAACATTATATTGCGATGACTCCGAGCTAGAAAAGATCAACTTGAATGTCACCCACGACACAGTATTACAAGAAGGGTTGAATAATTTAGAAGTACACACAATTAACGAGCATACTGGGCTACTTTTTGTACCCGGAAATATTTGTATGAGACCTGGAAGTGAATATTCAATTTTGCAAGGAGTTTATCAGTTCGAAGGTGGCAAAGGTAAAATCTTTATAATAAATATGTCCAATAAACATATCAGTCTCAAGGAAAATAAGCTAATATCGCGTGTGGTACAATTACCTGAGAAAGATGTATTTTTACCGAACTCGGACTTGCTTGAAGTTAACAATATCAGTGTAAGAGAGACAACAAAATCACCAACAATTACTGAGTCTAAACCTCCAATAACGATGGAGATGTTAAATTTAGGGCCAGCTATCACCGAAAAGGACAAACATAGATTACTTCAGCTATTAAACGATTTTAGAGATTGTTTCGCTCTCGACTCCGGTGAATTGGGAGTGACTCACGTAACTGAGATGAGTATCAGATTAAATGATACTACTCCTGTCTACTATAAGCCGTATAGGCTTCCATTCAGTGAACGTGCTAAGGTGAGAGAGATAATTGGAGATCTATTGGCTAATGGTATTATACAGGAATCTCAATCACCCTATGCGAGTCCAATAGTTCTTGTGCGTAAGAAGAATAACGACTATCGCCTTTGTGTAGATTACAGAGCATTGAATAAAAAGACCATCAAGGATAGTTACCCAATGCCTGTTATCGACGATCAGTTAGATCGGCTTAGTGGCAAATCGTTATTCACGAGTTTGGATCTCGCATCGGGCTATCATCAGATTCCTGTGGCTCAAAACTCAAGGCATATTACGGGGTTCGTAACCCCCGATGGCCACTACGAGTATACACGCATGCCTTTTGGCCTTGTAAATGCTCCCGCAGTCTTCCAGAGTATGATAAACAAAGCTCTCGGTGCAAAACGCTTCGAACTGGCTATACCATATCTGGATGACTTATTGGCAACGGCCAGCACGCCTGAAGAAATGTTTGATAAACTTGAGGCAATTTTAGAACTCTTACGAAAAGCAAACCTAACCTTAAACTTAAAAAAATGTTGCTTCTTTCAGTCTAAAATTGATTATTTAGGCTTCGAAATATCTGAAGACGGACTTAAACCTGGAAGTAAAAAAATACTGGCGGTGTCGGAATTTCCCCGCCCGAGTAATGTTCATCAGGTTCGACAGTTCATTGGACTAGCCAGTTTCTTCAGACGTTTCGTTCCCGACTTCGCGTCTATAGCCAGGCCTCTGACGAAACTAACCAAAACTGATGCTGTTTGGTTATGGAGCGAAGAACAAGAAACGGCATTTCAAAACATTAAGTCTAAACTGGTTACGAGACCTGTTTTAGCTTTGTATAATTCCGAGTATGTTACAGAAGTTCACTGTGACGCCAGTAAGGTGGGTATAGGCGGAATATTATTACAACGACCCAATAATAACACGCCATTTCGGCCGGTGGCTTATTTCAGCCGCCAAACTACACGGGAAGAAGAATTTTGGCACTCGTTTGAATTAGAGACAATGGCTGTAGTACTGTCTCTGAAGAAATTTAGGGTATACCTCATAGGTATAGAATTTAAAGTCATCACTGATTGCAATGCTTTACGGTCAACGTTATCAAAACGAGATTTGTTACCAAAAGTTGCTAGGTGGTGGCTTATACTTCAGGAGTATAACTTTTCGATTGAATACAGACCCGGCCAAAGTATGCAGCATGTGGATGCGCTTAGCCGCAATCCTGTATTTCCCCCGGAGCAAGAAGAATTAGAAGTTCTTAACATCACGACAAATGACTGGCTCCATACTGTTCAAATGACAGACCCACATTTAAAAGTTGTTAAGCAGATCCTACAGAAAAACGAAAATGACATAAAAGACATATTTCAAAATTATGCAATCCGAGATGACAAGATTTATAGAAAGGTGGGCAACAAAATGAGATGGGTAGTGCCTAATTCAGCACGTTGGAAAATATGCCAAATAAATCATGATGAAGCGGGTCACTTTTCAGTTGAGAAAACACTTGAGAAAATCGCATCTGATTACTGGTTCCCAAAAATGAACCGTTTCGTCAAGAAATACGTGACAGCATGCATTAATTGTGCCTATAATAAGGAAATTTCGGGCAAGAAAAGTGGTGAATTACATCCCATTCCAAAAATTAGCGCTATTTTCCACACTGTTCACATGGACCATCTTGGCCCATTTGTCAAAAGCAAAAGAGGGAACTGTTACATTCTTGGAATTATAGATGCGTTCAGTAAGTTTATTTTTGTTAAAGGCGTACGAAATACTAAAACTAAAACAACTATTAAGGTTTTAGAAGAAATCTTCTCGGTATTTGGTCATCCCAAAGTGATCATATCTGATCAAGGTTCCTCTTTCACTTCCAGTGAATTCAAGGCCTTTACTGGCTCGATTGGTACCAAACATGTGTATAACGCAGTGGCGACACCGCGTGCTAATGGACAGATTGAGCGGTATAATAGGACCATCTTGAATTCACTGGCGGCAATGAATCATGGTCTTGAGGAAAAGGATTGGGACCTTAATTTAGGAAGGCTACAATGGAGCCTAAATAATACTGTTAATAAAGGCACAGGAAAGTGTCCTGCTGAGATAGTTTTCGGACAAAGAACAATAGGCCGTTCAGAAGGAATTATTAAAGGCGCTTTGGAAGATACAGGGCAAATGACAAGTACAGAAAGAGAAGAATTAAGAAAGACTGTTCAAGATAATATAGAAGATAATCAACTAAAAATGAAAAATAATTATGACAAAAACAAAGCGCCCACTAAAGTATTTCAGCAGGATGACCTTGTTATGATTCCCAATCATAAAATACAAAAAGGCAAAAGTAAAAAGTTAGTTCCAAAGTTTCGGGGACCCTTTCAGATAACACGCGTCCTAGATAATGACAGGTACGAAGTATCTAGCATTCGCGGACACGCTGATCGTGCATACCGCAATATTTTCCCGGCAGATCATTTAAAACCGTGGATAACGATAGGGGCACCTTCTGTCACTGAGGAAATAATCTCCACAACTGACGATTCTCTTTCAGAGTAATTTAATGCATCGATTATAACTAAATAACTTTACTACTACTTTACTACTACTTTACTAACTTTACTACTACTTTACTAACTTTACTACTACTTTACTAACTTTACTACTACTTTACTAACTTTACTTTACTAAGTAAATAACTTTATTATTTGACGTACATCTTATACACTTACCACTATTTTCCCTATTATGACCATTACAGCATAGATAGCAGTGAGAAAATGATAAAATACGACCCCAAG
Source organism: Hecatera dysodea (assembly GCA_905332915.2). Taxonomy (NCBI): domain Eukaryota; kingdom Metazoa; phylum Arthropoda; class Insecta; order Lepidoptera; family Noctuidae; genus Hecatera; species Hecatera dysodea. Next base: position 3,705,092 of record HG995317.1, on the reverse strand, counting down.
TGTGGTACTAAACTTCCCAAGTGTGAACACTATGATGATTACCCGAGATTAATGAGAATCCCCAAGTGTGGCTGTTAGCCCCTAGTGTGGCCAATATAAACAAATAACAATGGACCCCAAGTGTGGCTGTTAGCCCCTAGTGTGGCCAATATAGACAAATAACAATGTACCCCAAGTGTGGCTGTTAGCCCCTAGTGTGGCCAATATAAACGGATAACATGGACCCCAAGTGTGGTACCTAATAAAGTTCCCAAGTGTGAACACTAATGATGATTATCCACTGAAATGAATGAGAATCCCCAGGTGTGGCTGCAGTTAAATCAAATCTACCTCCAGTGTGGTACTAAGATTATAATTTGTGTGCCCCTAGTGTGGCTCTAGTGTTTGGACTAATTTACTTACACTTATTAATTAAAAACTGCGAATGATAATTATAATTTTTATTAAGTTTATAGATATTGGAGTTAATTCTACCTGGTCTGTTGATGTCTTAAAAATATCAATCATTTGTACTTAGATTTGTGTTACACTAAAATAAGATAAATAAATAGGTGCAGCTAAAATGTGATATATAAATGTATATACATAACACTGTTGACTGATTTCTTGAACTCTGAAAAATTGATTTATGTTACACTAGAATAAGATAAATAAGTACAGTTAAAAATGGAAGATAAAATATGTAGAAATCATTTGCATATTTAAATATCAGATTTATTGTTCGATCTAATGTTAATTTAATCAGTGCTCTTTAACATATATTTCAATTGTATAAAACAAATCAAGGTATGAGGTCATACCTAATAGTGAATGGCCGAGTTGAGATGGGGATGGGGTCATCCCCACGGCAGAATGGCCGTCTGTTAGTTATTTAATACATTCTGTCATTTTGGCTCTATTTTCAAAAAGCGCGGGCTTGGCGCAGAGAGTCGTCGGCTAGCTGTCAAACAGAGAGGTTGAGTGGCGTAAGAGTATTTTGTTAATTGAGTAGTAACGTGTATGTGTCTTTGAATAAACTTTGTATCTACTAGTCTTCGTGAATATAATTTACGACAAGAACCCTGGAAATACCCAAAAGATAATACTATGGGGTCACGTCCTCTTTGCTGACATCTGTTTGAAGAGCGCGTCGAACACGATGCCTGGTTGTTATCGGACGGCGAGCCACCCATAACTCGTCAACCGCAGACCCGCGCCTACGGTGGCAGGGGATCGCCCTGCGACTTCCGACGCCCGGGGCGTCTTCTTCTGCAGTGGCTGGGGAGTGTGAGGTTTCGATCTCACTCACGCGGTCCGCCTCCTCCTTCGCTACCATTATTGCGTCGCAGAAGGAGGTAACCCATAACCGCTCGCTTCGGACCATGGATTGAACCAGGGTCGAACAAGAGAGGTCGCCGCCGCCGATCGCTTTGACGAAGACAGAGCGTTGCTCAGTCGAAGCAGGGCAGAACTGCACCACCAAAGGAAAGCCTATCATCGTAATATTGTATGTGTGCACGAAATATTTAAATTTTCATCCATTCATTTTAACAACTGCAACGTGAATTTATTTATATTAAATATTTCACTCGCAAACTTGTAATAAAACACGAAAATTATCGTTGCAGAAGCCATCACCTCAGACGATAAGTTTTTTCTTAAAAAAAAAATATCTCCAATCACACCGTTACACTAGTATAGATAAAGATATTTATATCGCGTGCTGGGTAGCAACAAACTGCAATATAACGGTCTCGCTCTAACTTTAACGCTTGCTTGTTATGCGTCTCTTTCGCGCCCACCAGGCGAACGCATTGCATCGAATCGTGCGCAATCAACATTTTATTTAGTTATTTTTACGGAGCGATGCGATGAAAAATCTAGTTTTGTTGATTGGATTAATATATTTGGTGAGGTGTGTTAATATTCGCGATTCACTAAATCAGGTTTAGTTAGGCAATTTTTGACCTTCAAAATTATATAAAGACTAGCTTTTGCCTGAGATTTCGGACTCGCATATGCCGTTTATTTCCGTTTCGGTAGGACTTTCGGAAATCCCCTCTTAGTACTCCTCAAGGTAGCTACATGCCAAATTTCAGCATCCTACGAATAGTTTCGGCTATGCGTTGCCTATCAGTCAGTCACTAACTCATCAGTCATCATCAGTAACCAAAGAATTCTATATAGGGAACGTGCACGGCGTAGACTATGCCATCTAGTGTTGCAAACCTGAAACGTTTACGTTGTAAATATCTGACCTGTGCTGCCACCTATACTTCCTGCACCCTACATTTAGGGGAACGTGCACGAAGTAGACTGTGCCATCTAGCGTTGCAAATTTGAAACTTATAAGTAAAATATACTTGACATTGACGCGTCTGTGCTGCCACCTATAGTTTCTGCACGTTCCCCCCTATACAAGTAGGGACTGTAATTTTATTATCTAGTTTGTCTCGATGGAGGCATTGCTAAGGGACATTGTTAAATTTTGGTCCAGATAGATCGGACTCTGAAGGCGGTTATGGGTTACCTTTTTTGACAAATCTATATTTACGTTAGCGAAGCCGCGAGCACTAGCTAGTGCTACAACAAGAAAGGATCCTAGCACGTGGTGTTTTGTAGTTGCTTTCTGTGTACTCCATTGGAAAAAGGCTCGAGTTTAAATAAAGTGTAACAGAATAAACGTAATACCTCTTAAGGGGTCATTGTACTCATCATTATGAACTACTTTTACTATGGGATCAACATTGAAATTACTGCCCTATAAATTTTTGTGCACAGAACTTACTGAACAGTAGACTCGATTCGCGATTTTGGTCCCATATAGTAAAAGGGGTCATTGTACTCATCATTACAGTACAATGACCCATTTTCAAGTATTGTATTTATTCTGTTACACGTTTTTTACGTACTAGTTTGTTCCAGTCTTCGCCCGCGTCAATGTGGAATTTGTCGCGAAGGTAATTTACTCCTGAGGCAGCCTGTGTGGTATTCCAGACTATAATCTATCTCTGTGCCAAATTTCATCCAGATCCGTTCAGCCGTGATTGAGTAACAAACACCCATACAAACTTTCGCATTTATAATAATAATAAACATTTATTTCAGACAAGGTCCATATGTTCGTAAAATATACTTAATAAAAATAAATAAAAAAAAACTTTTTACAAAAAAATACAACCGACTTTTCCACAAAAAATCAAAAAAGTACAAAATAACTTTGATTTCGGAACTCGGTGTTTGTGGTTCCTTTTTCATTTTTTGAACACCGACTTCCGAAATCAAAGTTATTTTGTACTTTTTTGATTTTTTGTGGAAAAGTCGGTTGTATTTTTTTGTAAAAAGTTTTTTATTTTTCACTTTTTAGTGGTACCTAAACCCCCGCCCCTCCCCCACCTAAACGAACCAATCACATTGGTGTAAAAAAAAAGTACTGCTCCTTTGCAGAGTAAACTAAGAGGTCGTCAATGTAGGTAAATTAGATATTTTTTTTAGATTTTTCGAAAACCGCTTGGTCGATTTCGATAAAATTTTCATGGGACCATTTGGGAAGTATACCCTTTCGAACAAAAAAAGAATTTTTCAAATCGGTTGAAAAGCGACGGAGTTATGCGCGAACAAACATAAAAAAAAAAAAAAAATACAAACATCCGAATTGAGAACCTCCTCCTTTTTTAGAAGTCGGTTAAAAATTACACTACACTATCATATGAAGCCGCACCCACGTTTGCAGCATGGGAGAACTCCACCTATCTACAAAAACACTTAGTAAGTATATATACTATTGGTGCTACCACGAATGCGAGTGAGTAATAGTATATATTATAGCAGCGGCCCGCGGTTTCACCCGCATAGTTCCCGTTCCCGTGGGAATATTGGAATAAAATATAGCCTATGTCACCCGGGGATAGCGTAGCTTCCAAACACTGAAAGAATTTTTCGAATCGGTTCAGTAGTTTCGGAGCCTATTCAATACAAACAAACAAACAAATCTTTCCTCTTTATAATAAGTAGTAATGATAATAGTCGGTAAGAAGTTTTCTTTTATAGTACAGCGACTGATATTTGAGCTTTATCAGATTGAAGGAAACCGTACAGTTTCCTAAGACAGTTAATTAGCACTCGTTGTGTCTGCTATGGTACGTGCACGTCACTGCCGTAAGATTGTACAATATCGCGTGCAATTGTAAACTATAGTATACATTGGAAACTATTGAATTAGGATCGGATTTATCACTACACTAGCTGCTGCCTGCGACTTCGTCCCCGTGGAATCCCCGATTTTAAAACATTCTTTATCGCTGCTCCGCTCCTATTGGCTTAAGCGTGATGATATATAGCCTAAAGCCTTCCTCGATAAATGGTTTATTCAACCCAAAAAGAATTTTTCAATTCGAACCAGTAGTTCCTGAGATTAGCGCATTCAAACAAACAAACAAACAAACTCTTCAGCTTTATAATATTAGTATAGATAGTATAAAACAAAGTCGCTATCCGCCGTCTGCCCCTATGTATGCTTAGATCTTTAAAACTACGCAACGGATTTTGATGCGGTTTTTTTAATAGATAGAGTGATTAAAGTGGAAGGTTTATAAGTATAATACATGCATATTATAGTAGAGGAAACATTAGTATCTACATTGCACCCGTGCGAAGCCGGGGCTGGTCGCTAGTTGTATACAAAACGACTTTTTCTAAGAAATATTTATTACAATCTGATAATTTCCTATACTATAATGGTAACCAAAGACATACAAGTCGTGTTGCGGAATTTGCGGCCGTGAAACGCGGCGGGCATTAGGAGGAACACGGGTGGGTTTTAGTCAGTAAGAGTCTGACACTCCCTTCCAATGTGCTCAGCGCGGGAGAATTAATTGGATAAGATTCGCATTTATGACTGGGTAATCATCAAATGACTTTTCCCGCTGTGGGCGGAGCGGAAGAGAGTATCAGACTCTTACCGACTCACACCCACCCGTGTTCCTCCAAATGACTCTTGTGTTCCAGGGCCGCACTATCAAGGTAACTCTATCGATATACAAAATCGATTCACTCTATAAGAATTTGTAACTCTGGCAATACAGAGACCTATGTCTCAGCTGTGGAAATATTATATATGCTTCATTACAAAACCAGAAAGCAATCGCTTGATAAACTTTTTATTTGTTTTAAAAATAAAACTTTTAGACTAAGCTGAAAACTATTCAATGCTAAATATGTAAAGATCACGGTAGTTCAATAACCTATTATGTCGACCTTTAAAAATGTTGCGCCTGTAATTAAATGTCCCAGTTTATATATTAAAGGTAAGCAGCCAGCTGACACTGAAGTGTTTTGTTAAGACGGTGCCCCATAGGGTCATTGGATGCTAGGGTCGCGGAATTTCTCCGAAAGAGTCACCGCGGCCCTGCAACGCAAAGGGCACTAGGAGGATCACGGGTGGGTTTTAGTCAGTAAGAGACACTCCCTTCCGCCCAGAGCTAGACTTTATTTGATGATTTCCCATCCAGAAAAAAAGGTGTTTTGTTAACGAACGAGAAGCATGGCTAAGTTGGTATACATAGAGACTAACGATACAGGGGACAACTGCAATATGAGAATTCTTAGGAAGTAGGAACTATGCTGAGAATCACCTTGCCCTAGCTGGGTGCCTTAAATTTATTTGAGGCCACCATAGGATTGTCCTATTGAGCAGTAACCAGCCTTAGCGTGCTGAACTACGAGTGGTCATATCCAACAAAAAAAAAACTGAGAATCACCATCTAGGCTTTTTCCAACTATGCTGAAATCTTATCCGATGCAGCTAATACCTATTCTTGAAGCGACTGGCTCTTTGAGGGTCAATTCTGCATTTTTTTAAGAATGTTTCGCATTCGCATCTCAGTCTCAATCTATGAAAAAACATTTTATACAAAAAATACAACCAACCTCTAAACAAAAAAAAAAAACAAAATTGTAAAAGTTTTTTTCACTTTTTAGTGGTGACACCCCACAGGAACTTAAGAAATTACCAAATTATAATCTAACGTTGATGGCTGTTGACTTTAGTAGATAGAACTGACATTCTTGCATTTTTATGACTTAATTCCAACTCAACTCAAACTTAAAGCATTTATTTCAATTAAACCCGTTACAGGCACTTTTGAATTGTCAAGTCGAACGAAAGAGATGAAGCTATCTGCACGTTCCAAAGCGTAGATCTCTATGGAGAAGAACGTGCAAGAAACTCCACGGACACTCTTTCAAAACATGTTCTGTATTACATTACCTTGGTTAAAACTGTTTAATCAACTTGCAATATGGAAAGCGAATACAACAAAACTAGACTATTACCTGTCTACAAAATCGCGACTTCATACAGCTCGCGTCAAATCGCGCAATCGCGCGTCTGTTACGATACAGTTCGCGAACAGCTTTACATTTCAAAAGTTCTCATAACCACTTAAGGTCAAACCCCGTTAAAAACTTCACAATTATGACATCCAAGTTAGCTATAACATAAAATCAACCTGATACATGCACATAGCTTACACAATACGAGAGTTGCGAAAAACTTATAAACCCGTTGAACATGTTTATTATAATTATAAGTTTAAAGTTCTGAAAGTAGAATGAAATCAGCTGGTTTATTAAATAAATTGGACGGAGAAGGACGGTTGCTAAAAGTAGATCAGAATTCAGAAGGCCGATTCTCATTGTTAGGCCACAACCACATACCTATACCACTAGGGAATCCAATCTCGTTCTCGCCAGACCTCGGCCTTTTTTAGCGAGATTGATCTCGGCCAAAAAATAGACGAGATCTCGCGAGTTGAACGAGATTGTATTCGTGCACAAATACGACTTATTTGAAGCGTGCATTTTGTGCTTCTTAAGAAGCTTTTTCAAAATAATTCGTAATACTGGCGCGTAATGTGAACTGACCATACCTGTCATTTGAGTGGTATATATTTTGTAAATTAATATCGAGTTTCTAATAGATCTCCGAGTATGTATAATTTTCATTAATTGATAAAAATATTTCATTTTAATAGTCAACTAGCTGACCCAGCAAACTTTGTTTTGCCATATATAAAAAAATGAAAAAAGATTTTCCCGCTTTTCTGTTGAAATTTTTCCTGAATTTTCTTTGCTATAAACCTCACGGAGCCCGAGACCTTTCCAACGAATGCAAAACCGTGGAAATCGGTTCGTGCGTTTTGGAGTTATAGCGTCAGGAAGGAAAATCTGACTTATTTTTATATAGTAAGATTCAACTTGTTAATGAGTTTCATTTTAGTTTTTGCCTTCTTGTTCTTTTTTTATAAAATAACTGTTTAACTATCAAAAGAATTTTGTTTGAAAATAGAAGAGACAACTGTTTGTTTATTTAATTTCTTATTTGATTATATATGTCTAAGTTTACTACCTAATTTAAGGTTACTTTAAAAATAATGATAAATATGATAAATAAATTAAAAACAATCATAATCAGTGGAACAACTGTTGGTAATACTTGGTTCCATATCGAGTATACTCTAGATGTATCGTCCTCACTTTTTTGCCAGCAATTGTAAAACATTAATTTGCAAAGGTAAAGAAAGTCCATAGTTACTTAACTATGGACTTTCCTTACCTTTGCAAATGGACAGTAAAGTAAAGTGAAGTGCCGTTTAATGTCCTAATTGAAATAACGTTTTGACTTTGGCTTTGAACAACTATCGGCCGACTCGGCTGAACAGTCGATCTACGATCCGCGCCAATGAACAAATAAGACTGTATGCGCACTCTCGTTGACCAAACTGTTTGATCGTCATGTAATCGTTTCAGCACACGATTCGATTAAATGCTTAAAACAAATCGCTCATTTGCTGCAAGGTCGACGTATTTGAACATTAATGAGTTTTTCGTTAATAATATAGTTATTTTGATAAAAGTTTGGTCTATTTACTGTAAAAACATAATTAACCTTTTACAGCAAATTAAGTATAAATTCAAACTCAAGCTTGACAAAAATTTAAACTAAAGTTTTATCTTTTAACTTCATTTAGTATGCGAACACTTGGTAAAACCCGAAAGGCAATTCTCATATTTTTAACAAGCATTTGACATTCGCATTTGTTTCCTTCTTCCACATTAATAAGGCATTTAAAAATCAGTCGAATGAAATAACTTCAAAAGAATTCACTCTAAAACAACCAGGAAACACAAACAAAAAAATCCTACTCGTATTAAAAAACACAAACATAAATTGACATAATAATTACACTTTCGATCACAAAAACTAGCCCACTCAAAACAAATTAACGCACTTGATAACAGAAACAGCTGATAAATATATAAATATTACAAAAATAGCTAGCAAATTAAATAGTAAATACACTGTATGTATACAAACACACATATTTACCGTCCTCTTTATGTAACAATAACAATTATATTCAGCTTGGTAACTTGCCAGATCTAAATATGTTTATCGTCTAGACAAAGTTGTCATGGACAAGATTTTATTTACTAGTCAATTCCACAGCTGGGGTATATGGATTAAAATTAAACAATATAAAAAGGTCAGTTGAACGGAAAAATACGGTGGAATTTCTTGTGGAATGCCAACGACAAGCACAAAAATGTCGGGACTAGTTTCAATAGGCGAACAGTTGAAACAAAGGTTTAAAATTAAGGTAGACCGAGATACGCTACTTAACAGTAAAATGGTAGTTGACTAATAAAATCTAATTAGTCCGTCAGATAGATTTCCAAAAAATTGTACATGTATTTTTCTTCTTATCACATATTCGTGTGACGTCACTATCCGCTACAAGTTTTACCACGACGTGACGTAACGAGCCCCCACTCCTGATCTTTGATGTTTTTTATCTTCGTCAATTTTTATAGACTTGAAAAAGCAAAAATGACGTGTCCAATATTATTCGATAATCTAACTGACGGACTAAATATAAACAATTATTTTTTACCTCAGGTAACATCCTTATTCCGAACCACTATTACTGGCACCTACAATAGCGATATCTTAGTAATAGTTAATTTTTAGGCACTAAACTTTTGTGTAACATCTTAACATCATGTATTTACTTATTTGAATAAATTATTATTAAACTAGCAACACCCCGCGGTTTTACCCGCGTAGTTCCCGTTCCCATGGGAATATGGGGATAAAATACATATAGCCTGTGTTACTCCGAGTGAATGTAACTTTGTAATGGTGAAAGAATTTTTGGAATCGGTCCAGTAGTTTTTGATTTCATTCGTTACATACAAAAATACAATTCTTTCCTCTTTATAATATTAGTATAGATATAGATTATCATAGCTTTGGAGTTGAATTCCCTGACGGAGTCTTTGTTTCGTGATTGCTACAACCTGAGAGTCAAGTTAAGAGTTCCCCTTCCTGGCAAGCGTGCCCCATCGTCGACCACATCATAGCTTACCATCAGGTGAATTAGTGGTCAAACGCGTGCCTAAAGATAAAAGAACCTCGTGACTGCGACATTGCACCGATCAGATTAACTAGTCTAACTGTCGATAAAGACTATAGAAAACAAATTCGCTTTTGCAAAAAAAAAAAAACCAGCGATAAGCATATCTACTTATCACTTTTGCCTTAATTCGTAAGTTAAGACTGGGTACGGGCAAGCAATCGTGTTCAAAATCGAATAACTCTGTATACATGGGAATAGAAAAATAGCAATAAATGAAAAGGGGTCATTGTACTCATCATTATGAACAACTTTTACTATGAGACCGACACTGATCGAGGAAAAAAAATACGACGGCCTCATACATTTATGTGCGCATAACTCGACCAAATGTACTGAACAACTGATATTTATTTTCTGTTTTCAGGTGTTGCATTAATTTTGCTACGCGTTGTAAATGTCACCGGAAAATTGCAGAGTCCGCAAGATTGTAATAAAAGAAAAAAGAAAAGAAAGAATAATATTTATTCGGCACAAATAATAAAAATTAAATGGTAATTGCTCGATAGATTATTAAAAAAAATATGTTTTGTATAGAATGAAACTACAGGACCGATTTCAAAAAGTCCTTCACTATTAAAAAGGTACATTCACCTTGAGTAACATAGGCTATATTTTATCCCCGTATTCCCACGGGAATGGGAACAACGCGGGTAAAACCGCGGGGCACTTAGCAGTGCCCCGCGGTTTTACCCGCGTTGTTCCGTGTTGTTGTTAATAATAAAATAGTTTATAATTTCACGCGACATTTCACAATCTAACAGCGTTTGCAATTTTCCGGTGATACATAATATGGTTCTCTGAACAACATCTATGCTATATTAAGCCGGTCTATCATCTGTCAGTCCTTCAATTTATCATAAAACGCAGAACTGTTTTACATTATTATGTACACAAAGTCGCCATACTTGGCTCAGGAGTAAATATATAATGTATCGCGAGGAATCGATCGATCTAGCTTGGTCTGTCTTCAATTAGACTGACTTTATATTTAGATTTTATTTATTTATTTAGAAAAGTACTGCCACATCACAAACATTTAACATTGAATATTACTTAATATTTAATGTATGGCCTGATGCATGTGACAATAATGGCGTACATAACATTGGCAATTCATCGGTTCGAACATGGAATACAATAATTAATTAAAAGAAAAAAAGAATACCTAATGAAATTATACTTTGAAATTCAAAATTAACAATTCATGTATTATAGTAATAATTATTGAAATCTATACTTATAATAAATCTGTAGAGAGGTCAATTCTGTACAAGGAATATATTTTCAAAATAACTATCAGGGGGTAATTAGTGATCGATGCTGGTGCCAAAAATGCAATCAGTAGAATTTTTGTCTGTCTGTCTGTCTGTCTGTCTGTCTGTATGTTCTTTATAGAAACAAAAACTACTCGACCGATTTTAACGAAACTTGGTGCAATTATTCTTCATACTCCTGGGCAGGTTATAGTATACTTTTCATCACGCTACAATCAATAGGAGCAGAGCAGTGAAGGAAAATGTTGGGAAAACGGGAGAAGTTACTCCATTTTTTAAGCTTTGCACAGCCCAACCACTGAACGGATCGGGCTGAAATTTGGCCTGCAGGTAGATGTTATGACGTAGGCATCCGCTAAGAAAGGATTATGATTAATTCTACCCACAAGGGGATAAAATAGGGGATGAACGTTTGTATGAAACTTTGTCAATTTTCAAAATCAGGGGTAAAGTAACTATTCCACGCGGACGAAGTCGCTGGCAGAAGCTAGTATTAATATAAATGTTTGATAAATGTCATGTGATATGAAAAAAAAAGAAATATCAATATAATAACAACAAGTCAGTTATAAAACAACAAGTGATTAACAATAAACAGATTTTAATAGTTACTTAATTTAATTCTGTAATTAGTCCAAATAGCATAAAACAGAGTCGTTGTCCGCCTCTGTACGTTTCTCCTTTTACTTCTTGTAAGCCACGCAACGGGTTTTGATATAGTTTTCATAAATAAAAAGAACCATTAACGAGGAAGGGTTCTGTATATAAATTGCACCCTTCCGAAGCCGGGACGTCTCGCTAGTGTGAAACAAATCAATTTTGCTGCGGTATAAAAGGGTATTTTACCGCAGCAAAAGGAAAAGTAATTAGTCTGTCTGATAGAATTTCAGTAAATATTGGTCACGTATTTTTTCTTATGAAAACAAAAAACGAAGAATATACAGGGCGTTGAAAACTCGCGTGACGTCACTGCGTGCTACAATTTTTACTAGCGTTGCGACGTCAACAGTCCCCACCCTAGAACTTTGATGCGCTTTATCTTTATATATATATTTTTGTACGATTTGAAATGACAAAAAATACGTGTCCAATATTTTTTGAAAAAACCAACGGACGTACTAAATACAATCGTGATTTTTGTATTTAATAAAATACCCAATTGTTTCGACTACATCCATACTGTCTTAGTTATCCTAACTTAAAATTATAAACGCGAATGTGTGTTTGTTTGTTACGCTTTTACGCCTAAACTACTAAACCGATTTTAAAAATTCTTTCAACAATGGAAAGCTACAATATCAACGAGTAACATAGTTCCCGTATGCCCACGGGAATGGGAACTACGCGGGTCAAACCGCGGGGCGCTGCTAGAACTACATTAAATACGAAAGTTTGGAAGTATGAACGTTTGTTACTCAATCACGTCAAAATGGCTGAACCGATCCCGATGAAATTTGGTACAGGGATAGATCATAGTCTGGAATGGCACATGGGATTATTTCCGACATCCAAGCGAGCGAGGAGGCTGGAAATATCTATTTTTCCTAGAACCATTTCAATGAAAACAAATGGCTGAACCGATCCCGATGAAATTTGGTACAGGGATAGATCATAGTCTGGAATGGCACATGGGATTATTTCCGACATCCAAGCGAGCGAGGAGGCTGGAAATATCTATTTGTTGTAGAACTATTTCAATGAAAACGTTTGTAAACGTAACGTACTCGTTTGTGGTAACGTAAACGTTCTAAATAAAAGAAAGGGCTTTCCGCTATCATCACCAGACGGCGCTAATTAAATTTCCATACATCGATTGTGTAGTTATAGTAATAATCAGCCTTTTAACGTTCCCACTGCTTGGACACAGGCCTCCTCTTCAGAGTAATTCAGCACGCAGGCCCAGTGCGGGTTGGTGAATGTCACATGTCTTCAAATTTTTGGTTCTAGGATATGTCGGTTTCCTCACGATGTTTTCCTTCACCGTTTTGAGAGCAGTGGTGAAGAAATTAATTACATAAAGTAATACACCTGGCTTGGTTTGAACCCGCGACCTACAATTCGTAAGTCGGAGCCGTTACCACTCGGCCACCACTGCTCTTCAATAGTGGTACATGGGTGGACTTAATGCAAGACCACCAATCAACCTTTGGGATAAAAATACAAGTAGTTATAGTGTTCAGTTATAACTCAACGGGGCTGGCATGTTCTTAGAATAAAAGTCCCTAAAACAAAAGATTAAAAAAAACCATACTAATAAAAGTTTACGCTAACACAATCTAGTTCCTCAGAAACTCGCACTTGAGCCGAGTGATATTCAGAATATCGTGTATGTACTTAAGTGGCATCGCTCCTCCACTTATTATTATTCAAACGAAGACAATATAATAACACACTACATTTATGTACTTACGTTAGTGTGACGTTTATACATACATATATAAACCAAGGCCATAGCCAACATTAGCAATAGAGGAATATTTATCAACGAGAGATAATATTATCTCTATCTTAAGCCTTCTTATAATGATTATTAGGTTTAAGTCGTCTATTTTTATGGTCAGAGATATTGAGTTACTTTTTTTTTATTTGTTTATTAACTACTGGCTTCTGCTCGCGACTTCGTCCGCGTGGAATAGTTACTTTACCCCCGATTTTGAAACTCTCAGCCCGATCGGTTTATAATTGACTTCGTTTCATACAAACTTTCATCCCCTATTTTATCCCCTAGGGGGTAGAATTAAACAATATCCTTTCTTAGAGGATGCCTGCGTCATAAACTCTACCTGCATGCCAAATTTCAGCCCGATCCGTTCAGTGGTTTGGGCTGAGTTGATAGATCACTATGTCAGTCAGTCACTTTTGAGTTATATATATTTAGAAGATTGAAAAATACATCACAAAACCTTTATAGGTTTTTGGTTTTTGTTTGTCTGGATGTTGGAAAACGTTAAAGTAGTCTAAATAATAACAAACAGAATAATAATGAGCCTTGTTTTACATCTAAACTTTTATAAAACAGTAGCAGCGCCCCGCGGTTTTACACGCATAGTTCCCGTTCCCGTGGGAATATGGGGATAAAATATAGCCTATGTTACTCAGGGTGAATGTAGCTTTCTAATGGTGAGAAAAAGAATTTTTGAAATCGGTCCAGTAGATTTTGAGTTCAATCGTTACATACAAAGGCACAAATCTTTTCTCTTTATAATATTAGTAGATACAGATTGTGAGATAAATTGCGCGATGCTAATTACTGATCGAATGAAATTTAAACAGGTGATGCATTATAAAAATATTTTTTTCTGTCTTTATTTTTATAACTAGTGACCCGCCCCGGCTTCGCACGGGTGCAATGTATGAATGTAGATATTTGCTAAAACAAAAAATACGTGTCCAATATTTTTCGATAATCTAACTAACGGACTTATTAGAATCATATATTTTTATTCAGGAAACCTCCCTATTAGAATTTGCAAACTGCTAATAAATATTACTATAGTTAATTTCATCATTTGTTGTTTTATAACTGACTTGTTGTTGCTTGATATTATATTGACATTTCTTCTTTTTTTGATATGACATGACATTTATCAGAAATTCATATTAATATTTCAACAATTATTACTGTATTATTTAAAATTGATTGAGTCAGGCGTTGCTTTGCCTTCCTGCATGTGCATAAAATCCTTGCATTTGCCTTGTAATCTTGCATGTGCATAATATAGCGGGCGGGAGGGAGGTGCATACCTGCAACTCACTAATTTTCGCGGAAATTAAAACTAGATATATTATTTTCATTTTCAAACTGTATTATTTGTTAAATTTGAATTTTAATGTATGTTTTCATTAGGTTTTTAAAAAAAATAATTATTGTATTCCATCTTTGAGCCGATGAATTGCCAATGTTATGTACGCCATTATTGACACATGCATCAGGCCATAAATTAAATAGTTTAGGCAGTACTTTTTAAATAAATAAATCATTTTCTTAAAAAAAAAAGTTGTGATGATTGAGTTCTTTCAAAGGTATATAACTACTTCGATCAGAAAAAAAAACGATAGTGATGCATTCATGTAATTTGTTTGTTCTGACTAACAAATTACATGAATTCATCGACAACATTTTTTTTTTCACACCGTCAAGGACAGTAGTACTTTTAACAATGAAAATCAATGTCATGCGATACAGCTAACTAAATAATTGACATACCTATAACACAGTCACATGTAAAAACATGTGAGAACTGTCATCATCTGCCTGCCTTTTCCCAACTATATTGGGGTCGGCTTCCATTCAAACCGGATTCAGCTGAATACCAGTATTTAACGTGGAGCGGCTGCCTACTAGACCTCCACAACCCATTAAGAACGTATACACTGCAGTGCAGTGAAACTGGGCACCCGACTAGAGATGGGTTGTAACAGGTAAAACTCGATACCTGTTACCACTGTTACTGTTACATAAAAATAACAGATCCAAATATCTGTTATTAAATAACAGGCTGTTATTTTATAATAAATAATACTATTTCTGTCAAAACATACTAACTATGAAAAATGTCTCTCAGCATACTTGATTTTTATATACTAACCAGCATATCAGAGACTACGAAATTTTTAAAATTACGATTCACCACTTTCGTTCTAATAAAATTAACTTTCAATTGAATATCATCTTTAATACAACTTTAATTAAAGTCGCAATAAATGAAACATTTTGCAACCAATCCCGTCAAATATCAAACCAAAGACAATAAGGGAGTCCTAACACAATCAATGGAATGGTTTCGCAAATCTAAAATAAAATATTAAAAAATAAATAATACTATTTCTCTCAAACTTACCAACTATGACAAATTACTCTCAATATACTTGATTTACATACTGGTTGCTAAAAATCCCTGGTAAGTTTTATTAAACCAAATTATTTACATACTATTAAAGATAGATACGATTGTACTATCAATATGTCACTTATTTCATGCTATTTCAATTCAATTCTCTACTGCAATCGCGTTGCAATTCGTTAGCAAGCTTAAAACAATTTACTATAATATGGACCCATTTTTTAAAAACTGAATCTCAAAATGCCGTGCAGCCAGGAAGAAAATATTATACGTTTTTTTTTACAATGGTCACTGGCCAGTAACAGGTAGGTAATAGGGCTAAATTTAGGAGTCACTTTTTCGTAACTAATTGTTCTTGTGAGACCACCAACTATATTTCAGGGTTTTAATAAATACTAAGTGCTTCTCTTTTTAGCGTAGTTTAACCGCTGTAGTAAGAGTGAGACACACCTATTATTTAAAAATAGTTAATAGCTGTGTTTCTTTTTAGCAAATGTCATTCTGTAATGAGAAAAAGAGAGAACGAGATGTGTATCACAGTAACAGCCGTACATAGTAAGTAACATTTGAATGTGATAACAATAACAGTATGTATGTGTGGGGACTGGTATAACAGTAACAGCCGTGGTAACAGTGTTTGAGTGTCTGTTATTAAAATAACAGATAAAATAAGTTGTAAGGAGCAATTGTTATCTGTTATTTGTAAATATCTGTTACTTCTATCTGTTACGATAAATATGCATCACTCCTACACCCGACGTCAGCCATTTTATTCTATCTATCAAATGTCACTAAACCGAGCACAACTTTTGAAACGTGACTATAAAAATGAACCTATTTTTATCATTCGTCCAACTCACCGTTTGCTAATCATTTACGTAATATATTTTGTAATGTATGCTTTTATCTTATATTATCACAAGATTGCACGTTTTATATCCACTGACAGACTGACTTACTTTGGCCTTTTTGCAATAAAAGAGAATGCGTCACAGACGTTTTAAATTGAATGTATTTGTCAATGGATCGTGATTTGTACTTGCTTCTCTTGAATCGGCGCAAACTAAAATGAGTTTTGGTAAAGCATTGTTAATCTTTTATAAATATGAACTCAAACAGAAACATATAAATCAGTTGATGCCCACATCATGTCGAGTAAAGTGAACATCATTATAATGCATTATAATGCATATTTAGGGTTGCGTAGTCAACATCACCCTTATATTTTCTCCATGTCCGTCTGTTTGTCAGTTTATCTGCCCGCAGATAAGCTTGGAGACGCTTAGCACTGTAAAGTTGGAATTTGCTATGGGTATACATTTTAATCACGCCGCCAAAGTGGTAAAAAAATACATTAAAGGTCTCTCTACACGTAAACAATTATTAGCATAAATAACAATACAAGACATTCAATTAAATAAACTAATTCATCCGCATTTACATAATTGGCGAGAAAAAAAAAAAGAAAGTAGTGGTGGGTGGATAGGTCGTTCAAAAATATTGAATGTGTACGAAAACCATTTTTCCATCCAAAGATCCGCTTGCGAAATAATAAGTTTCAAAGTGGTCATTTTTATCAGAGCCCGGTTTTACTCCTTTACAGAATGTTTTTCATGATCTTTACATCCTAAAATATTGTGATAGACTTCAAATTTACTCTTTTCATGTTAGATACTGGCGGGCTAAAATTAATATATTGTTGCGTCAACAATGCACCCGTTCTGTGTAAGCCGACTCAGTTCGTGTAGCACTCACGTTCGCAGTAACTGAATGCAATATCGATATTGTACTCAGTGGACATACAGTGCAATATTGATAGTTAAAGATGTTCAAATATGAACCTTATTTCCTAGAAAATATAGTACTTGAAATCAAAATCAAATGTTATTTATTAGGCTGAGAATCAGCACTTTTCGAACATCGAACGAACGGACATTTAAGACAATCTCCCAAAAAGTCCGCTCAGTACCATTTCCCTGTGTGTTACCTAGGAAACGAAGGTAGACACAATAGGGATCTTTCCAGAGTTCAAAAATATGATTCTAATTAGTCCATCAGTTAGATTATCGAAAAATATTGGACACTTCATTTTTGCTTTAGCAAATATATAAAAAACGACGACGATAAAAAGCATCAAAGATCAGGAGTGGGGGCTTGTACCGTCACGCCGTGGTTAAAATGATAGCACGTAGTGTCGCTGTCGTCATATGAGTATTCAACGCGCTGTATCGTCTTTGTTTTTTGTTTACGTGAAAAAATAAAAAATACGTATCCAATATTTTTTGGATATCTATCTGACGGACTAATTCGATTTTTTTAGTCAACTACCCTATTTATTCAGCAAAGTAAATGAAGAGAATACTTAAAGAAAAAATGTATAAGTAGACGGGGTACATTTTAATGGCTTCCAGTGCACTGGCGATACTTTATCCTAACAATAATCTCTCCTTGGACCTAGCTAATATTTTTACCACGTCATGGCTAATTCTCTAGTTTGCTTCAATTCAAGACAGTAATTTCAGTCCCCGATCCAGGGAATGACAATCACAAAACTATTGATTCAACCGACCTATATCGCGGGTAGACGTTGAAGTAATCAAATTCCCTGTGCACCATAGAGCACGGAACGTCTCAAGGTGTCGGAAATTTCTTAAAGAGTCACCACGGCTCTGGAACGCATAGAGCATTTGTAGGAACACGGGTCGGTTTTAGTCAGAAAGTCTGGGAGGATTCATTGGATCATAACCCATCCACAAAAAGAAAAAGGGCACGGTTCCTCACGCAGGTTCGCTGACTCGAGCAACTTCGTCTGCGTCATATAAGAGAGAGAGAGAGAGAGAGAAAATAACTCAGCTTTTGCGACATTCTTCATTAATCCTCCGCCCCTGTTGGACTTAGCGGCTTAGCCTTGATAAGATTCAAATCGGACCAGTAGTTCCCGAGATTAGCGCGTTCAAGAAAACTAACAAACTCATCAGTTTATATATTAAGTACGATAGTTAGTAGTGTTTAGTGCAATAAAGACGGATGGCACCGACAGAGCCGTCCACAGGTGATAGCTGATTCGAAATGGCTCTGTAGAAGAATGTCTGGAAGAGTTTGGTCAGACGATACAAACAAATAAAATAAAACATAGCAACACTGACAAGCACTTGTTTTATACGGATAGTTTTGTCCATGCGTTTCTAAGCAGTAGCCACAGAGGCGTGTCTGTGGTCTGTATCCCAGACGGATAAGTATTACACCCTTAAGAGCGTAGCCTGACCTAGAAAATGGAAGCGTAAAAGAATAAAAACTTTATTTATTGAGAAGAAATTCGATTACTTATTTATTATAGCAAATAATAAAGAAAAAAAGCATTTCCTTTCACAATGACATAATATTAGCAGATATGTATGTATGTATATATATTTGTATTTATGTATGTAAATATATATGTAAATGTATATTATCTAGTACACTGGATCCTACCCTCTAAGCTGATCTCTCTCTACCACTCAAAGGTTTGCTGGAAGAAAACTCAACTTTAGAGTTAAGCTCGCCTTTGTACATGCAATTTATTATGTATAATATAATATAAATTGTTTTGGTGTACAATAAAGAATTAAAGTAAGTAAGTATTATAGTTAGAAATTGTTATTCTTGTTGAAAATCATCAAAAGGCATCTTCCGCTCTGGGCGAAGCGGAAAGGAGTGCCAGACACTTACTGGCTAAAACAGTAAAGTTCCAGGGCCGCAGTGACTTACGAACAAATTCGGTAAGTAGTTTTAAAGATCTAAGCATACATAGGGACAGACAGACAGCGAGAGCGACTTTGTTTTATACTATGTAGTGATTTATACAGATAAGAGATTTTAATTTATAAGATAATAATAGTATAGATAATATGGATACATAAATTGGATTTCAACCGCTAAATAATATGAAAAACAACCTGGCGCCAACTTTTTGTTTAGATCTAAAATAAATATGTTCAAGGTATTTTAAGGTCAGGTATCAAATTAAGCCTGAATTTTAACTGCAAAAAATGATCGGAGTCTTTAGATTACCTGCAAACGAATATTACTTACAGTTTGTAATTCTTGAACACTATAAATCAAACAAAAAAATCTGCGGATCCCCAAATTTTTTCGAGTAGGTAATGCGAACAAAAATATACTGAACAGCAGATATTAGATATATTTTTGAGTTTATCCGCGCATAATTATTGCATCGCGCATGTTTGATTATGACCAAATGTATGGAGTTTATTTAAACGGCATCATAGATATTAAATATACAGTATGTTAAATAACAGAGGGCGTTCCCTTAAACTCGTTAATCTATATCATTAATAGATTAAAATAAAAATATCAGCATAGAAAAATAAGCATAAAATAATCCGAACTCAACAAAATAATTAATTGGCAATAAATTCGAAACATCCTGTTTAAAATCAAAATAGTATCGCGGAATAGTACTCGTAGTAGCAATGCCCAAACCGGCAAGTACGCGTGTACAGAGTGTTTCTTTAACGTATCAATTTAAAAAATTTAGTGAATATTTTAATATTAAAAAAAACATTTCGTTTTTGAATGGTCATATTTTTTTTATCATATATGGATGCTATACTATTGCGGATTAACGGGAACGCCCTCTGTTAGTTAACATACTGTATATAAAATTGCTTCAAATAAATTGTAATAGGGAAAATGAGTCTAAAGATTAATGACATATTCTTAGTAACACAGTCTTATCAATCAATATACCTATCATTTTACGCAATAATTATATAGCATAGGTACATAAGAAAAACATGAAGAAACATTTCACTTATTATTTAAGTGGTAGGAGGCTAAATTAACGTTAAAAACTGCATTGAGGTCGGCTTCCAGTCAAACCGCATTCAGCTGAATACCAGTATTTAACGTGGAGCCGCTGCCTAACAGACCTCCACAACCCATTAACTGGGTAGCACGGTACTTCTTGGCATGACTGGAGTCAGATTTACTGACTTCTGACAATCCGTAACGACTGCTAAAGATCTACAAATGACAGCCGGGACCAACGGCTTAACGTGCTTTCCGAGGCACGGAGGAAACTCGGTATGTTAAGATGGTCACCCATCCACAGACCGACCTTGGCAAGCATTGCTTAACCTTGAAGATCGACCCGTGCGGCTGTTACTCCCAATATGAACCAAAACTGCATAAAAATAAAATCCTCTTTATCCTAACATCATAGAAAGACTTCAACTACACTAGACTGAAGCTATTCAACTAATTTCTATTCTCGCCTAACTCAGTGATTTGACCTTGACCTTCAAAGAGTATCTTCGTATCCACAGCTTAAAAGGTATCCACTAAATCTTAGTAAAGTTCACAGCACACCTCACTCACAGTAAAAATATGGAACAGTATGGAAACTAAGCCCATTTGTTGAAATAATTACCTACGCTCCAGTAGAGAGTTAGGGTTATCACTTTTAATGTTTGCAATAAGTGTTTTATTGGAATGAAGTTCTTTAACACGACTTGCGGTAGGAGTTGACTGGGAGAAATAGTCACGCGAAAATGCGTTAGTGCATGTTATTCCATGCGACTTTCTTCTTTGGTCAAAATGTAAATAATGCCATCGTAAAAAAAAAAATACAAACTGAATATTGTTTATCATTTCTATGCCATTTTATTCCATTTCAATTATTATACTTACCTAATATCTGCCCTAAAATTTTGATGAAGGTTTTCTGTATGTTGAATAAAAAAACTTTTTACAAAAAATACAACCGACTTCTAAACAAAAAAAAAACCAAATAGTACAAAATAACTTTAATTTCGGAACTCGGTGTTTTTGATTGCTTTTTTGTTTTGAACACACCGACTTCCGAAATTAAAGTTATTTTGTACTTTTTGTTTTTTTTTTTTTGTTTAGAAGTCGGTTGTATTTTTTAAAACAAAAAAGCAATAAAAAACACCGAGTTCCGAAATTAAAGTTATTTTGTACTATTTGTTTTTTTTTGTTTAGAAGTCGGTTGTATTTTTTGTAAAAAGTTTTATTATTTTTCACTTTTTAGTGGTTCACTCCCAGCTAAACATACCCATCACAGCGTACGTGGTATAAATTGGTGTAAACAATAAACAAACATGCGATTTCAGCTATCCCGACAGATTTGCTATCATTTATTGAAATTAACAAAAACCCGCTTGTTCGATTTCGATAAAATTTTCATGGGACCTTTTGGGAAGTTATACCCTTTCCAACAAAAAAAGAATTTTTCAAATCGGTTGGCAAGCGACGGAGTTATATGCCCGAACAAACATAAAACGACTAGAATATAATGTTGTCGTAAAATTATGGTCATTTATTTTTTCATACTCATAAAGGATTAATTTATTCCATAAATGTTATTTAAATTATAATACAATATAAATTAAAATTAGTCTTCGGTATAAGGATTTAATACTAGTATTAATAATCTGTGCTTGGGTACACAGTTTTTGCAAAACGAAAACCTGAGTGGTCCACCTATAGCCATTATAATAGCGTAGGTATTATCTATGAACACGGCACCCGCCACTGAGCGCACCGCGAAAGTCCCTTAGGGGCCTCGTAGATGTGCGCGTCTGTGTGAGTGTGCCGTTTCGACCGTTTGTTCGTAGTTTCTGTACTGTTCCATATTTCTACTGTGCCTCACTCAAGTAACACAAACCAATTCTGGTTTGACAGTAGAATAACAAATTGAAAATCGTACAAAAAATAAAAAAAAAGTAGGCGCACACAATTCTAAAGCGAATTCATTTGTTTTAAAAGTACCATCACGGATTCAAAAAGACACCGGTCGAATTTCGAATTCATGATTTTTTTTTTAAATGAATGCATCTCGTTTTAAAAGTTCCATTCGCGGATTCGCTAAAAGACACCGGTCGAATTTCGAAGTCATGATTTTTTTTTTAAATTAATGGCTCTCGTTTGAACAATAACACACTTGAAGGTAAGCGAGGATGGAGCACACTTGCTTAAAAGTAAGTCAAGCTTTGCAGCTATCAGCAAAACACCGGCGGAGAATCCCACTCCTTATCTGTGCGCACAATGAAAGTATTCCCGTGATAAACGTGTTTCGAAAACCAACACTATGGAGCATGGGCCTTCCTGCTCACACCGCAGACGCGCATGCGTGAATGTACACCGAAAACCCACAAACTTCCAATGCGCAGTACGAAACTACGAAGTTTAACACCACTCTTATCGTCAATTCAATTAATCACACAGTTTTAACCGGCTCGACAACGTAGCATTGTAAATATATTGGCGAAACTAAACTAACAATATGTATCACCAGAATGAATATTAAGCAATAAAAACCTCTTATAAATTGTTTATTTTAATTGAAAGAATCACACAAACTTTAAACCACAAGAAAATCACTTGATATATCAAAAGAGTTCGTTATAGAAGTTAAACATTGACGGTTGTTTTATTCGAATATAGAATTGTGTTTTTAAATAATTCGCGCGGAGAGCGCGACCGCTCGAGTCGACGTATGCCGAACAACTGGTAGTGAGGCGACATGTCGTTATGGGACGCGAATCGAATCATATCGATTATCCTCGGTTGTGCTAGAAATGCAGCGATATTATTTTTAATGCAGAAAAATTGATAAAATATTTAATAAATGCAATCGTACAATAATACTTAAAATAGAAAAGAATAAAAACTTAAAAATATACCTCAGGCATCAACGATACTTTGTATAGACGTTGATAGTGTAGAAAAATCTTGTTAATTCAGTAAACTTAAAATGAAATAGAAAAAAAGAACGGCTGATAAAAGTTCATCTTTGTACATTTGTGTGCATAAAGTATTCAAACAACTATAAAAGATCAACGTGAAGGTATGCAATAGTTGAAAACACACGTGTGTACAAAAAGAAGAGACAGGACTTTTTGCAGCATTGGAACAGATGCGACAAGATTTTTAAGACAGGTTAATCGATAAAATCGTAAAACGTCAATCAGTAAATCTAAATATAGATTCACCATTCTACTCTACTGGCATACAAATCTACGGGCATCCGTATTCAAACAGTAATCGAAGATGAACGTGAATATATGAATTTGATTATTTGACTCTTATCGATAAAACTAGAACACACGTGTATAGAAACAGAAGAGAGAGGACTTTTCCCAGCAGTGGGACAGATGCGACAAGCTTGTTGGACAAATAAATCGATAAAATTGTAAAACAATCAATCAGTAAATCTAAATAAAGATTCACCATTATAATCTAATGACATACAAATCTACGGGCATCCGTTCTATATAAATCTTCAAGGCAGATATTTGCATATGATTGAATTGTTTCTAATTATAGCTTAGCCTTATGAACTAGATCTTGAGCGTTTCAAATTTAAATTATTCGTTACATAAGCAAATGTATTTAAACGGTATTGCATAATTGTTTTAAGAGTATACTTTCACTGTTTTGTGTAGAGCTGGGCATTTTCCTTTATATATTTTTTATTTACTCGATAAAACAAATTAGATGTTTTTACAAAATGATTTTGGTTGCAAAATTTCCTACAATATATGGCCTCCTCTCTAGGAAAGGGAATCAGCCGTAATCCAGCACGCGGGCCCAGTGCGGTTTGCTGAATGTCACATTTCTTCGAATTTTTGGTTCTAGGACATGCCGGTTTCCTCACGATGTTTTCTTCACCGTTTTGAGAGCAGTGGTGATGAAATAAATTACATAAAGTAATGCGCCTGGCTATGTTTGAACCCGCGACCTACAATTCGTAAGTCGGGGCCGTTACCACTCGGCCACCACTGCTCTCAATAATCGAACAAAAAAAAAATATCGATAAAATTCGACTACCGATTCCGCCACTCAATCGATACGGCACAACACTACTTAAAAATAACATGTCCGACACGTAGCTAAATTGAAACCTGTTTTTGCGCAGCAAACCACAGTATGGCCTTGATTCTTAGTAATTGAGAGACAGTCTTCAATGCTTTATCCTGAATAATTTATACATGCCTTTCACTGCCCAAACTCATCATTGTAACTGAAAGCCTTGACGCAGTGGCGGATTCAGGATTTTCGTTTGGAAGGGGGGGGGGGGGCATAAACAACGTTGAGGGTAGGTTTTAACATAAGTAAACACGATGATTTGCTCAACGCATACTAAGTTTCAAGCGATTAACCTTTCTTAAATGCTACGATGACTTCGTAAGTTTGTATAGCCCTTT
Source organism: Hecatera dysodea (assembly GCA_905332915.2). Lineage (NCBI taxonomy): Eukaryota > Metazoa > Arthropoda > Insecta > Lepidoptera > Noctuidae > Hecatera > Hecatera dysodea. Next base: position 3,680,286 of record HG995317.1, on the reverse strand, counting down.
AGCCATCCGCTAGAGCCCGAGCCTTCACTGCTAAGCTGGGGAGTACAAGTACCTACTGTACAGCCGTTTTATCTGGAAGTCTTGACGCAGTGGCGGATCTCGAATTGTCGTTTGGGGGGGTTGCGGGGCATGCATCGTTATCGACTTTCGCACGGGCGCGGGCGTAGACGATGGTAGAAGCTAGTGTTATACATATGTATAATATTCTTGTATACCTTGATATGACATCTAAATAATGATAGAAGGCAATTGTCCATGAATTTATTGCTGTCAATCATGATTCCGATTGCATGGACATTATCATTAATAGAAAAATTAACGTCGCCCTACACTCTCATAATGAGCTTATATACCTAACCAAAGACTTCTGTCACACGCAAAAATCTACTCTATTCCAGTATGCCCTAAGTCGATTTTCCAACCATCAAGTATACTTGAGTACTGGATGGAGCATTATGTATGGGTAAAATATTTTATTTTTGCTTAGTAACGCGTTGATTTTAATTCTAAAATATCATGGTTACGTTTAATAATACGATATGATGTGATTATCCCAATAAGTACATCATATCTTCTTCATGAAGATATTTATTTTACTCTCGGCCTATACTATCTGCCTAGCCTTTTCCCAACTATATTGGGGACGGCTTCCAGTAAAACCGGATTCAGCTGAATACCAGTATTTTACGTAGAGCGGCTGCCTACCAGACCACAACCCATTAAATGTGAAACACGGTACTTCTTGGCATGACTGGTGTCAGATTTTCTGGCTTCTGACAATCTGTAACGACTGCCAAAGATCTCCAAATGACAGCCGGGACCAACGGCTTAACTTTCCGAGGCACGGAGAAGTGTCGTTATGTTAAGATGGTCACCCATCCACAGACCAACCTCGGCAAGCATTGCCAAACCTCGAAGATCGACCCGTGCGGCTGTTATAATTGAGCCACGAGCAAACAAAAAATATATATAAAAATAGTAGCCCACCGGTATCGGGAACAGGGTTCAAGCTACCGGCGGTCAGGGCTCCAGAGAGAGGAACCTCCTAACAATGCGAGCCGTGTCCAGACGTACCGCAATTTTTTAAAATATAGCATAATCAGCCTTTTAACGTTCCCACTGCTGGGACACAGGTCTCTCTAGGAGAGGGAATGGGCCGTAATCAACCACGCGGGCCCAGTGCGGGTTGACGAATGTCACATGTCTTCGAATTTTTGGTTCTAGGACATGCCGGTTTCCTCACGATGTTTTCCTTCACCGTTTTGAGAGCAGTGGTGATGAAATTAATTACATAAAGTAGTGCGTCTGGCTGGGTTTGAACCCGCGACCTACAATTCGTAAGTTGGAACCGTTACCAGACCGCCACCACCCTTAACAGATATTATGTTTATTCTGTTACATATTGTAGAATTAAAACTTTAACCTATGGCATTAAGTCCGCCTTTGTACAGATTTTTTTACTAGTGCATAAAGTTTTAATAAATAAATAAATAAAACTTTACAATATTATATCGAGTTCCTTGTCATACATTTGGCGTCATCATCAGTGGTCGGAATAGGTAGATTGATTTAGGGTCAATAACCTGAAACGTAGTACGTAACGTTTTAAAATATATTTCTAGATTTTTCATTAATTTTAATTCCTTACAATGTTTTCTTTATGCACCACACAATCGTGCATTCAAATTAAATTAACTATAACTGTTGCCATACACAAATTGGTCGGATTACACGGTAATTGGGTCACTAGGAGAGTGGCACCATAAGGAGGCGAGGAGGTAAATGAAACCGTGCCTTATTTGTTTATTAAAATAATATAATGCAACGAAAAATAATTGCTATTCGATATTGTTGCTAGGTACGTGTTACCAAGTGAATGTAACATTTCTTTTTCTAAGCCGGCCGTACCTTTTTTTCTAGATAGGAAATCATCAAATTACTTCTCCCGTTCTGAGCGGAAGGGAGTGTCAGACTCTTACTGACTAAAACCCACCCGTGTTCCTTCTAATGCCCGCTGCGTTTCTGGGCCGCGGTGACTCTTCGAACAAATTCCGCAACCCGTAATTTTATTTATTAACTGTTAAAATATGGATATTATCCTTCTTAGGGCGGGATTCTAAATTGAGATTTTTTTGAGTTTAGAACGTCTCAAACCCTATTTTAATTCTAAATGTTGGCAGTTTTTCAAACTAAAATACGATTTGAGAAATTTTCAATTTCAAAATATTTAATTCAAAAATGGGGGGTGATATTTCCTTTCTGGCTTTATTAAAGTGGGAACACTAAATCACTGTTTGCCGCCGATATGTGTTGGTTTGATAAATAAATAAAATAAACATAAATGAAGCACACTCAACGCCAACGGAATAAAACAAGATTGCCCGAATAACGCGTGAAATCAATCGTTCAAAACATACGCTAAAAATAATGAGTGGAAAAATATAATATTGTTGTCACAGGAAAATGGCAAACTTCGTAAGATTATGAAATACCTTGAGAGATTGATTGATTGACTTGAAACTGAACATTTAGAACACTTTTTACGCATCAGAATTTGATAGTCTATAATATCTCGAAGTAATTCCGGGAAATAGTGCAATAGCAAGTAAAGAAACTAGTATTACAATTTCAACAATCTAACCGACGACGCATTTCAGTCCACAAGGTTATAAAAAAAGGAATATGAATTTTACCATTGAACGTAACCTATCCGTGTAGGCAGCCCTAAGTTCCCTGTGCCCTATGTTCCGCTACTTGACTAGATCAGAAAATCCGATAAATTGTAGAACCGACTGATTCTGATTGTTCGCCAACATGTCGGCAGATAATGTCGGTTCACAATTTCTCGGAATGACTACGAGAGATTATAGACTACCAAATTCTCATGTGTAAAAAAGTATTCCAAATGTTCAGTTGACAATTTATCGAGAGTTTACAATCTCTCAAGATATTTCATAATCTTACGCATTTTACAATTATCAAGTGACATTTCCAATAGAAAAACACGTAGCATTTTATTTAGAGTTAAAAATATTATGAAAGTATTTTTTTTTTCAAGAAACAAAACAAAAAGCCCTATTTAGGACTTTCCCAAAATTATAATTTTTGTGACTGTGAATTCAATATAACTATCAAAATATCCTGTTCAAATGCGTCACCGTAAAACTTTTTACAAAAAAAATACAACCGACTTTTCCACAAAAAATCAAAAAAGTACAAAATAACTTTGATTTCGGAACTCGGTGTTTGTGGTTCCTTTTTCATTTTTTGAACACCGACTTCCGAAATCAAAGTTATTTTGTACTTTTTTGATTTTTTGTGGAAAAGTCGGTTGTATTTTTTTTGTAAAAAGTTTTTTATTTTTCACTTTTTAGTGGTACCTAAACCCCCTCCCCTCCCCCACCTAAACGAACCAATCACATTGGTGTAAAAAAAACGTACTGCTCCTTTGCAGAGTAAACTAAGAGGTCGTCAATGTAAGTAAATTAGATATTTTTTTAGATTTTTCGAAAACCGCTTGGTCGATTTCGATAAAATTTTCATGGGACCATTTGGGAAGTATACCCTTTCGAACAAAAAAAGAATTTTTCAAATCGGTTGAAAAGCGACGGAGTTATGCGCGAACAAACATAAAAAAAAAAAAAAAAATACAAACATCCGAATTGAGAACCTCCTCCTTTTTTAGAAGTCGGTTAAAAATTCCACGTAAATCACTATAATAATTTCCGTACTTTCTGATAAATATAAATTTATAACTGCATTTCTTCCGGCTAGCCTTGAAGAATGACCTTGATGAGTAAAAGCAGCTATTGGGTATTTTTAAAGATATTTGGCGACGAAATCAAGTACACTTGGAAAGCCAGTATCAAAATTCAATTCAAAGCATTAATTTCAATTAAACCCTTTACATGCACTTTAGAATTGTCAAGTCGAAAGAGGTGAAGCTATCTGCACGTTCCAAAGCGTAGATCTCTATGGAGAAGAACGGGCAAGAAACTCCACAGACACTCTTTTAAATCATGTTCTGTATTACATAACCTTGGTTACATCCTTGGTCGCTTCTATATGTGAGGACAATGCAAAGAAAAAAAAGGAAACTATAAAAACAATTCAAAGTATAAAGATTAAAACAAGTCGGGACCAGTCTCAACCGACGGCGCCCGTTCACGAACATGACGCGTGTATCGGCATCATTCAGCTCAACCATTTTGAAGGGAACCTAATGATCCAACACACACGCCACCATCAGCGAGACATTTGAGCGAGCATGACATGCTCTCAGCTGCCATTTTAGTCACAAAGTAAACTATAACTTATCACATGTAAATGGCTCAATATTTGAAAATAAATAATATCAAGATCGAACACCAGAAAACAGCCGAGGCAATGAAGTCTTGCCGAGTCCCGGAGATACGATTGAACTATCTTGGATCCATCGACGATTGAATTAAAAAGGGGAGCGAGAAGTTTAGAAACAACGTTATATATCCATTTCGCTCCATATCAAGCAGGCAACAGAAAGTCCCTTTTTTGACGCCTCAAATTGGCCCAGCTAAACCGAAGCCAACACGCCACGCGGTCGGCAATCTTCGGAAGCGGTCGTGGTCATTAAAAACGCCTTTTCTTGTATGGTGAACGTTAAAGCAAACGTTCCGACAGCCCTAACCTGTTAAAATCTATGAAGATAGTAGCATTAAAAGGGTAGTTGACTAAAAAAATCTAATAAGTCCGTCAGATAGATTTACAAAAAATATTGGACACATATCGACGGTTAAAAGGAAATAGGGTATAAGCGACAAAAAGTGAAATGTTCAGGAGAGCCGTTCAAAGTTTTAAATTTTAGAAAAACTGACGTAATTTTGTTATTTATTAAGATATCGCGAAAAATAAAACAGTTATAAAATCAGAAAAAAATGGAGCATTTACTGGTATTTTTAGTTTTAATGATTTTACGCTATTTAAAGTGGTTTTTGTCGCTTATGACAATAGCTTTTAATTTTCTAATGAGGAAATATGGCATAAGATACAAATGACAAAGTAAAATATTAAAGGATAAGAAGCCTAAGCGACATACTGATTTCTCACACAGCAAGGTAAAAGGGTATAAGAGACTAGACAGTTCAATAAGTGTTATAGGAAAAGAAGGATAAGGTACTTTTCACAGTGGTTGTATGGAAGCTAATAGAGCACAAGAAACAGTCGGCTTTCAAAACAATACCAGGATATAAGACATTAGTGACGCACAATGTCGCTTGAAAGCAAAGGAAAAGAAGGATAATCAACATTTGGCATTGCGTGAGTCTATGGAAATATGGATGAAAAGACACCCCAAAAATAATGAAGTAGCGCCACCAACACGATCCTTCATCAGGATAAGAGCTAAAACGGGTATTACACTACGCTGTAATTTTGTCCCTAACTCGTAAAATAGGGTGAAGTATTTTAAAAGTATTAGGGAGTCGATTTTCATACAAAAAGACTAAGGATCCTTAGTCTTAGGGGCCTGTTTCAGTATACCCTACCCGTTCAAGTGATTCTAATTTACACTAAATAGTAGATTTCAAAGATGATAGTTCGTCATTATAGTCATTTTCATGTCACCTACTTACCTATTTACTAACAAGCGGATAGTAGGATATTTTTAAATAAAAAAAGACATTGACATGACATGGACACCTTATGGTGTCCTCCCCCAAACACATCCAGTACATCAGATGACCCGATTCCAGGGTTATCCCTGGAATCTGGTCATCTGATGTACTTCCGCGAGGGAGACCAACAATCGCAAGGCGGCGTTGGGTTTCTGGTAAACAAGTCCTATCTAACAACTTTGTGGAAATGTTAAGTGTGTCGAACAGGGTAGCGTACCTTATTGTGAAGCTCACCGAGAGGTATAGCACAAGGTAGTGTACGCACCTACCTCGACACACTCGGACGACGAAGTGGAAAATATGTTCGATGACATATCGAGAGCCCTCCACTTCACTACAAAGACATAGTATATCGTTGTCATGTTGACTTTAATGCCAAAGTGGGAGTACAGTATTGCTGCGAATAGGTAATAGGATACCATGGATTTGGAAGCAGAAATCATAGGGGGCAAATCCTCGTCAACTTCCTCGAACGGGAGGGGTTGTTCTTGATGAACTCCTTCAAGAAACAGACCCAAAGGAAGTGGACGTGGCAAAGCCCCGACAATATGATCAAACATGAGATGTCGATATCATGTTTGTTCATCATGAATGACAAGAGGCATATATTCAGAGACGTCTCCGTGATCAATAGGTTCAATACCTGTAGCGATCACCGACTTGTCCGAGGCTCTCTGAATATTAACTTCAAGGCCGAACGTGTCCGTCTGATGAAGTCCAGACTCCGACCAACTCTGCTCCAAACCATGGCATGATCTGAAACGTTCCAGGCAAACCTGTAAAACCGATTCAGAACAGAAGGTGTTCGTACAGTCTCTTGGAAGAAGCCACCTGATGAAGTTGACCACAGCAAGTGGAGAAGTTGTTTCTTTGAAGCCAGTAGTCTTTTAGGAAGTGGAGGACTTCTATAGCCGGTTATACGCATCGCATGCATCTCATCCTGATCCCAAAAATGAGGGTTCTAGAGCCACATTGACACGCCATTTAACCGAAGACCTGCCAGAAGTCCTATGGCATTAAGTCCGCTTTGTACAGTTTTTTTTTTACTAGTGCGTAAAGTTTTAATAAATAAATAAGTCAGTATTGGCGAAATCGAGATCGCTCTTGGGCAGCTTAAAAATGGAAAAGCCCCTGGAGAAGACGGCGTTACCACAGAGCTGCTGAAAGCTGGAGGTAAACCCGTACTGAGGGATTTCCAGAAGCTGTTTAACGCTGTCCTGTTGGAAGGGAGAATTTCAGAGGCGTGGAGTAGAAGTGTGGTTAAGATAACCACACTTCTACTCCGTTCTTCAAAAAGGGAGACAAGACCCTATTGAAGAACTATCCACCCATATCCCTTCAAAGCCACGTCTATAAGCTGTTTTCAAGAGTGGTTATGAATCGTCTTGCGCGAAAGCTCGACGAATTCAAACTACCAGAACAGGCAGGGTTTCGGAGCGGATACGGCCGCATAGACCACATCCACACAGTGCGGCAGATTATACAGAAGACCGAAGAGTATAATCAGCCCCTGTGTCTAGCATTTGTGAATCATGAAAAGGCCTTTGACTCGGTTGAAATCTGGTCTGTTCTGAAGTCCCTGCAGCGCTGCCAAGTAGACTGGCGATACATCCAAGTGATGAGATGTCTCTACGAGGCCGCCACCATGTCCGTTCAAGTACAGAATCAGCAAACAAGTCCCATACCGTTGCATCGAGGAGTGAGACAAGGGGATGTTATTTCCCCGAAATTATTCACTAATGCAATGGAGGATATGTTCAAGACGCTGAACTGGAACGAACGTAGCATTAACATCAATGGCGAATACATCTCTTACTTGCGATTTGTAGATGATATCGTCATCATGGCAGAAACGCTGCAGGACCTACAACAGATGCTGAATGATCTTGCTGACTTTTCTGTAACATAAACATTATTTCGCAGTAAACATTTTGACTTTGACTTTATTAAAACCAAGGTCATGTTCAACGAAAATGTTCTACCGGAACCGATTGCGATTCACGGTGCAATTCTTGAAGTGGTTCAAAAATATGTGTACCTCGGGCAGTGCAGTTAGGTAGAAACAACTTTGAGGGCGAGGTGAATAGAAGAATTTAGTTAGGCTGGGCAGCGTTTGCGAAGCTACGTCGAGTCTTTACATCGTCGATTCCACAGTGCCTAAAGACGAAAGTCTTCAATCAGTGCGTCCTACCCGTCATGGCATACGGAGCAGAAACGGCTCGTATGGTCTACAAGCTTAAAGTCGCTCAGTGGGCTATGGAAAGGGCTATGCTCGGTGTGTCTTAGAGGGATCGCATCAGAAATGAGGTGATCCGTCAGAGAAGCAAGGTCATCGATATAGCCTACCGGATTAGTAAGCTGAAGTGGCAGTGGGCTGGCCATATTAACCGACAACCGTTGGGGTAAACGAGTTCTAGAGTGGAGACCGCGTCTCGGCAAACGTAATGTAGGACGTTCTACACTACGTTTGCCGAGACGCACGGTGGAGTGACGATTTGCGCAGGACGGCTGGCAGAAACTGGATGCGAGAAGCCGAAAATAGATCTAAGTGGCGTGCAATTGGAGAGGCCTATGTCCAGCAGTGGACTGCAACAGGCTCTTGATGATGATGATGATGGGTAGGTAGCTAATACTGCAGCTAGCAGGTAGGGAACTTAAGAATTAATTACGAATACTTGGTATGTATCCGTAATATTAAACATTTAAAAAGGTAACAAACATAATAGTAAATAATAAAAAGCTTATTGGGTATTGTAGTATAAGTGACGTATAAGTATGATTGTAGAACGTGGAAGTAGGTTATAATGTGGTTATAATCGACACCATGATATCTAATTTAATTTAAGTAATAAGATATTATCGACAAAACTGTATTTATATTGTACGCGGAAGTAAGGTATAACCAACAGTGTGATATTAAAATAAATTTAGGTAATGGAGCATAACCTGCATAGCTTCCATAAAGTATTGAATGGTAATAGGGTATAACTGACAGAGTAATATGAAAATGAATTTCGTATATAGGGTACAAGCGCCATAGCTATGTTAAATTACGAAATGGAAGTAGGCTATAAACAACGTTTGTACTTTGTGAGGGAAAAGCTTAAAAGGCATAAACAACCGAAAGCTCGACACCCTTATGAAGTAAAAAAGCATTACCGACAACAAACACAAAATAAATCATTTTTGTAGGGGCACAAGCACCTTTGTAGCAAAAATTACTTGAATTTTCGTCGGTTACGAAAACTAATACTATGAAAACGATTTTTTTTGCTAGGGCATAAACGCCAAAAAACTCATCGTAGAGCCATGAGAGTAAGCGCATTCGAAAGAGCGGAAAATTTTACGTAGGATGGCATATATAACTCATTTTTGACCAAAATGTCGCTTATGCCCTACTTCCTTTTAACCGTCGATATTGTTTCTTTTGTCACGTAAACAAAAAATGAAGACGACAGCGATCCTTGAAAACTCGCGTAACGTCACTACGTGCTACAATTTTTACTAGCGACGTGACGTCACCAGCCCCCTCTCTATGGTTGACACCAGATAAATGTGCAATAAAGGTCATTGCCCTTTCCTTGATATCTCTTCGTAGGTACATGGACAAAAAATATGAATCGTTTTCCATTACTAGTAAATATAAAGGATCACGATGGATGTCGATTCAATATAGCATTAATTCATTATTTCTGTTTTAAGAATTAAGGTTGTCAATAAATGTAGGTGGGTCAATGACCGTTATTGCACATTTATTTTGGTGTCGACTATAAAACTTTAATGCGCTTTATCGTTAAAATGACAAAAAATACGTGTCCAATATTTTTTGAAAGTCCAACGGACGGACTAGATAGAATTATGACTTTCGTATCTAGTAAAATACCCAATTCTGCGAACTTCTTCTCATTGAGCCCTGCTTGAACTAAAAAGATTAAGCGTTTCATATTAATCTTACCTTCTGATTAATTTTCGCATATTTCGGAGCCTTCACTATCGCTGGTTTCGGTGGCGGAGGAACTTGGACTACTGGAGGTTCTGTAGAAAATAAAAAGAAACGAATTTAGTGGTTTGAAGGACCAGCAGAGTCCATTGGTAGAAACGACTCCTGATATCACAAAACAATATGTATTTATTTCAGCAGGTAGGTACTCATGATCTGGCAAACGTTGAGGGATGCGAGAAGTAGCCTATGTTCAGCAGTGGTTGTGTTTCGGCTGAAATTGTGATCCACGGATGCCCCTCAAGTTAAAGGGAAAAATCTACAAGTCCGTGATAAGACCTGCCGGACTGTATGGATCAGAATGTTGGGCTGTGAAAAAGATTGATGAAAATAGATTACATGTAGCGGAGATGAGAATGTTGTGATGGATGTGTGGAGTAACGAGGATGGATAAAGTGACAAATGAGTACATTCGAGGTAGTTTAAAAGTGGCGCCGGTGACGGAAAAGTTGAAAGAGAACCGCTTGTCTTGCTATGGTCATGGGAAGAGGAGGGATGAAACACATATAACTAAAAGGGTTATGAATATAAATGTGGATGGATGGAAAGGCAAAGGTAGGCCAAAGAAAAAATGGATGGATTGTGTGAGGAGTGATATGAAAGAAAAGGGAGTAAGTGATAACGTGACGGCTGACAGGACAGAATGGAAGAAAAAACGTGTTGCGCCGACCCTAAGTAACATGGGATAAGGGCAGGAAGATGATGAATCCATAAAAGATTTCTAGGACGATAATAAGCAGTGATCGGAGTAGGTAGCTTGATTTGGGGTCAATGAATTGGCACGTTTACACTAATATGGACATGCCTTCGGGATTCCGGGATTTTGTAATAGTTAAGATTTTTTAGGAATTTCAAATATTGTAATGTGTAGGATGAAGAATATATGAACATGAATAAGAAATGTTTAACCCTTCTGCTGTCTTTTTAATGTATGTATATAATATATGTAAGTTTCGAATGGACGCACAAAGTAAGATTCACTTTATTTTAATTTAAACGTTCAATCGTATTCTATAAATTCCAAATGTAGTAGTTTAAAAATCTTTACATTCACAATATTGGATTCAATCCCGTAAGTACCAAAATGAAATCCCAGAAAAAAGGCATGGATAAGCCTTTTTTCTGGGATTTCATTTTTATGTTATGTTATGTTATGATTTCTATGACTATTCATGATGCAAGTACGTAAAATCAATCTACCTACTCCGGTCACTAGTGAACACTGCACCCATTGATCAAGATTGTCGACAAATCCGTCCGTCGCGTCGACATCTTTTATATAGCACTTACATTCGCAGCGACTGAGTACAATATTGTTATTGTATAATGGATAGATAGTGCAATTTTCCTCAACGATGCATAACTCCGCTGGGTTTTGTTAACCATATAGTCGCGCTATTGTGTTTTCTATGTACCCGAGTCTATTATGGTCAAGAACTTCTTTCTCAAACACGACTTATCTCAAGCCCGTGTTTCTCAAAGGGGCAGGCAGTTATGAGACACCGCGGCACTGGAACGCAAAGGGCACTAGGAGGAACACGGGTGGGTTTTAGTCAGCAAGAGTCTGATACTCCTTTCCGCTCCGAACTCATGTGATGATTTCCCATCCAGAAAATAAATGGCCACTCAGATGATGAAGTCATCATCTGCCTAGCTTTTTTCCAACTATATTAGGGTCGGCTCCCAGTCAAGCCAGATTCAGCTGAATACCAGTATTTTACGTGAAGCGGCTGCCTACCAGACCTTCGCAACCCATTAACTGGGGAACACGGTACTTCTTGGCAAAACTAGGGTCAGATTTCCAAATGACAGCCGGGACCAACCGCTTAACTTTCCGAGGCACGGAGAAGTCTCGTTATGTTAAGATGGTCACGCATCCACAGACCAACCTCGGCAAGCGTTGCTTAACCTAAGAGATCGACCCACCCAAGAGCTCCTCACTCAGATGATGAAGTATTCGGTAAAAAGATTTATTTATACCTGGTTGGACTCTCCCCTGCTGCTGCGGCTGTAGTGGTGACCTCTTCTCCTGCTCAATCATGGCTGGAGCCGCCGGTGGCGGAGCACCTGTGCTGCCACCTCGAACCTGGTGACAAGAGACGGAGTATTAGTATTATTTTGGCGAACGGTTCCAAGACAATTTGGACCTCTATAAGAGGTCGCGACTTACGGACTGTAAGTCGCGGGTTCAAACCCAGCCAGGCGCATTACTTTGTGTAATTAATTTAATCACCACTGCTCTCAAAACGGTGAAGGAAAACATCGTGAGGAAACCGGCATGTCCTAGAAACAAACATTCGAAGATATGTGACATTCACCAACCCGCACTGGGCCCGCGTGCTGGATTACGGCCCATTTCCTCTCCTAGAGAGGAGGCCTGCGTTCCCAGCAGTGGGAACGTCAAAAGGCTGATTATGCTATTATTATGCTATGTCACCAAACAAATTGTAGTACCGTACACTGATTGTTCGCCAACATGTCGTCAGTTTATGTCGGTTCACAAATTCTCGGAATGACTTCGAGAGATTATAAACTATCAAATTCTGATGTGTAAAACGTATTCCAAATAAATTCAGTTGACCATTTATCGGAAATTTACAATCTCTCGAGACATTTTATAACCTTACGGAGTTTGCCATTTTCCGGTGTCAACTATAAGAAAAGAAAGAAAACTCGTTTATTCCGCCATAGATGACGCACAAAAAAATAAAATAGACAAACTTAAAAACAAACCAAAAATAACATTTCAAACTAAAAACAATGTCAGGACCGAGCACGACTACCACGAGTCTCTGGTCACACCACAGACAAAACAGACACATTTAAAATTCTGTCTATGGTGTGACACCCGGCACCGACATTGACAGCAGTGACAACATAATAACAAACAAATGAAAGTAGACTGTTTACTTACTGTCTACTTGAAAATATATGTATATGAATCTAGTATATAGTAGTAAAGTAGTAGTAGAACTATCGGGCAGTTGCCCACCAGACACAACCGTCCGGGCGGGATCCTTCCATTCAACCGAGATTTGCGGGACTTTACACCCAGTTCCGTATGCCTATATAAGCCAAGCTATATTTTTACGAGATTAGTTTCGTAAAGTTAGGCGTTCTTGAGTTATGGGCTCGGCTCGATTCTTAGAAACTTTCTAATAACGAAAACGACTGATAATATAAAGCTCAAGCGTTGGTTTGTTTCGTTAAACGCGCTAATCTCAGGAACTACTGGTCCAAATTTAAAAAATTACTTTAATGTTGGATAGCCCATTTATCGAGGAAGGATATAGGCTTTATAACATCAAGCTACAACCTAAACGAGCAGAGCATCATTGAACAATCTGAAATCAGTTAAGTAATTTTGACTTTCGAAAAAGGAGGAGATTCTCAATTCGGATGTTTGTATTTTTTTTTTATATAAGTATGTTCGGGCATAACTCCGTCAAATATAGACGGTTTTGCAAAATTATTTTTTATTCGAAAAGGGTTTATTCCGAAATGGTCCCATTTAAATTTCATTTTGATCTGATGATGGGTTTCGGAGACAGACAACGGAATTCATCAAAAAATTATAGCAAATCTTTCGGCATTGCTGAAATCGCATGTTTGTTAATTGTTTACACCAATGTGATTGGTACGTTTAAGTGTGTGTGGGGGAAGGGGGTGTACCACTAAAAAGTGAAAAAAAAAAATACAACCGACTTCTTTTATAGTTAATTAAAGTTTATAGTATTTTTTTGTGAAAAAATTTTGTTATAGGTATTTTAAACTGTTTTAGTGGTATTAAAATTCATTGACTTCGACGTCGTAAAGCCAAACGTGAAAACTAGGTTTCTTTACATTTGTGTTTTCAGTTTTTCTTGCATATTGAGGTTATCAATGTAGCAAGAGAAAGCATATAAATTGCTGCTTTAGCTTCAAACAATTATAACTAAGCGATGATAAAATCGACAAATGAATACATTGTAATATTTTCTAACAGATATTATTACTGGTCTCGCGAACAATTATACGAGTTTTTTTTTTTTAAATACCGCTACCAAATCGAGTTCTGATATCGAAACTAGTTTACTGTATCGAAAAACGTGTTTTTTGGTCCAAGTGTAAAACTTTTACGGTATTATTGGAGGGTAATATTCGAAATTTTGTGTTTCTAGATATTGAAAGCTATCTAGGAGCTTGTGGCTAAGTAGATAAAATAAAAAATAATAATTAAACATAAATAAATGGTATTAACAATGTTACTAAATAAATGAAATGTATATCTATACTACTATTATAAAGAGGAAAGATTTGTTTGTTTGTTTTGTATTGAAAAGGCCCCGAAACAACTGAACCGATTTGAAAAATTCTTTCACTATTTGGAAGCTACACTATCCCCGGGTGACATAGGCTATATTTTATCCCCATATTCCCACGGGAACGGGAACTATGCGGGTGAAACCGCGAGCCGCTGCTACAATTTATAAAACAATACTTAACTAAAATTCATCAATTAATTTATGTACACAATAACAGTTGCTATTATAAAAGTTTTTTTCAACTAAGTAATAAGTAAAACAAACAGTGTCTTCATCCTCTCTCTTATTAATCTTTGCTGTGCCCGACAGGGTCCATAACTGTGACTACTATTTACTTCCCTACCAACTATATGGTACGCAATAAAGAATGGAGAATTGAATTGAATTGAGAATTAATATAATAAGCCTAAAAATGATCTTTACTAAGCTTCTGCTGTCCGTCCGTCCGTCTGTCAGTGGACGGTTACGGTTTTTGTGTCTCAAAAACCGTAATAGGTAGACAGTTGAAATTATTATATAATAATAATTTATAATCGAAAATATTGGACACTTATTTTTTGCTTATAAAATCTGTAAAAAAAGACGAAGATAAAAAGCTTCAAAGATCATGATTGGGGGCTTGTGACGTCACGGAGTGGTAGAAATCGTAGCACGAAATGACGTCACACGAGTTTTCAACGCTCTGTATCGTCTTCGTTATTTGTTTACGTCAAAAAAGAAAAAAATCGTGTCTAATATTTTTTTTAAATCTATCTAACGGACTTATTATATTTTTTAGTCAACTACCCTATTGCATCTATTGAAAGACGCAAATCTTTCTAGATCTGCATGGGATTACGAATGTAAAAATCCGCCATTACTATTTATTTGATTCACAACTGCACATAACTCCACGCATTCTGCTGGTGATCTACAAGTAAAATTTCGAAATGCGAATAAAACTCTACCAACAAAATATCATGTCGCTCCGTTTTTCCTTTTGTACCACACCCAACGAACCAATATGTCAACACTTAACCGCAGAACCACACTCAAACGCTCTCTACAACCAAAACGATAGAGTTCAAAATCGTACAGCAACATACAAATGAAAATATAATCAACCGGTTTTTAGCATACGCCTGGAAATGTCAACGGGAGTAATAATATTAAGCAATTTCTTGTTTTATTGACTTTTCATCGAGCGGCTATTTATTACCTAGCACAGCTGTTAAGGTTAAAAATCTATAGTTCGAAGGAGAATATGTCACTTCTAAGCAAGTATGCTCTACCGTTGACCACAAAATCAATTGCCATCAGAGATCGTGGCCAAGCGCGAGCCTATCAGTAATTATGAACAATATAAAATCTGGGGCAATCGGACCGAATGGAGCAGAGCATTTCTGACTTCCAAAATCCCCGTACTCCTTAGCAAGACTGATGTTAGATTCCCTAGCTTCTGACTACAAGTAACGACGGTGAAAGATAAAATCAATTGCCATCAGAGATCGTGGCCAAGCGCGAGCCTATCAGTAATTATGAACAATATAAAATCTGGGGCAATCGGACCGAATGGAGCAGAGCATTTCTGACTTCCAAAATCCCCGTACTCCTTAGCAAGACTGATGTTAGATTCCCTAGCTTCTGACTACAAGTAACGACGGTGAAAGATACTTGGTCCTTCGAGCCGGATCATAGAAAGGAAAGGTTATATCCTACAGGTGGTGGTAGGACGGATAGAAGGTAAACTCCGGTAATAATAATAAGTGGACTGTATTAAACGAAATTAAAAACGAATCCGATTGAACATTAATTTGTAGAAAAAATGAATGTACGCTCGGTAAGGCGGACGATGACGCTCGTGTGTGCCGGCAGATGGTGTGTGCTCGCTGCTTGGCTCCCCCTCCACGACCGCCGCTGTCGCCCAGCGCGGAGTGATGGCGACCACATCTTAACTTGCTTCCCGAGACACGGATTATGATTCTCAGTTTGCTAAAACTATCACCCATCTACGAACAGAACTCGGCAAGCGTTATATAACCTTGCGTAACGATCTGTAAGGTTTTTGTTATTAAGCTACGAAGGGCACAAGCCAAAAGGAGGGTATTGAAAAGAAGTACCTACACTTCGGGACGAATCTCGACTTCAGATAACTCATGACGTCTTTCGAGGCAAACTGTTTACTGAATCGTCGACTGTTTATAAACAAATGGTTATAATTGTGCAAAAATCTACGCAATGTTGCCAGTAAACTGTCAGATTCTCGTTAGTCAGTGAATAAGTAGCAATCAGTCATCCCTGACCAATCGAATATCAACAGCTCTTAGACTGTCTGTTCAGCTGAGCAGAAATACTGAGACGTAAATGTTAACCAACTTAGTAAGTAGCACCCCGCGGTTTCATCCGTGTAGTTCCCGTTCCCATGGGAATACGCGGAGCCATCTTACTCGCTGATATTGTAACTTTCCATTGATGAAAAAAAATAAAGTCTATTCAGAAATTTGGGAGGTTATTCGGTACAAACAAACAAATTTCCTGTGAATAATATTAGTATAGAACTTAGAAGTATAGATAAAAAAATAAAATGTAAGTTGTGCTGTAGTCCGTCAGTAAGATTATAGAAAAATATTGGACACGTATTTTTTCCTTTATCAAATCTATAAAAACTGACGAAGATAAAAAGCATCAAAGATCAGGAGTGGGAGCGTGTGACGTCACTGCCCGATAAAAATTGTAGCGAGTAGTGACGTCACACGAGTTTTCAACGCACTGTATCATCTTCATTTTTTGTTTATGTGAAAGAAGAAAAAATACGTGTCCTATATTTTTTGGAAATCTATCTGACGGACTAATCAGATTATTTTAGTTAACTACCCTATTGCACAAGGTGCCAACGTTGCGTCTTTACGCCAGTATCTTTAGACCCCAGGGTCGAAAAGGTCGCAACATCAGACGGCCTTCGAAACTGTGGATCTGGTGAAAGCTGAGGGAATTCGCCGGATGCTAAACGCACAAGAGTGGTCGATGTGGCGATACTTGGTGGAGGTCTATGCCCAGTACTGGATGGACATCTATCTGTTGAAATAATGATGAGCAGAAATCTATTCTCCATCAGCTCCTGAGCTAAGCAATCATACCAGAGACGAGCTTCTAACGACTATTCATGACTCCACAACCGAAATACAGCATTACCATAACCAATTACAATACTAAACGTTCTTGTTCAATCGCGTGTTGAAGCTGAAATAATCAACTTCACGGATCGAAGCATCGCTGAATAATCACGAATGAAAGAAATGGCAATATTATAACACTGAAACACGAGAGAGACGGCAGCTGTGGTGAATAAAATAACATTTTCAGAGTTCCTTAGCCAACGGTATTTTGTTAATATGTCTTCATTAGTTGCAGAATTGTTCGAAAGTCTTATAGCGCCCCTGGAAGGCACAGGCGTGACCTACAAGGCTTTTGAAAGAGCACAGGTGGTTCAGTCAGTATGAGTCTGACACGACCTCCCGATTCACCCAGAGCGGGAGAAGTCATTTGACGATTTTCCATCCAAAAAAAGGCCTTCAACTGTGTTTTGTAGCTGGGATGTACCTTGAAGACCTTGATAGCTCGTCAGTTTATGTTTCATAACGACTAGTTTTAACAACAAATACGCAAACGCGCTATAAAGTCGAAAGAGTGTCCTACTTATTAATTCAGGATATGGATTACCCAAGCCAAAATTTTCTATTGATTGTCAAAGTTACAAAGACATAGAATTTCATATCCTAATATTATAAAGAGGAAAGATTTGTATAGCGAATAAACTCAAAAACTACTGGACCGATTTCAAAAATTCTTTCATCATTAGAAAGCTACATTCACCCTGAGTAACATGGGCTATATTTTATCCCCGTATTCCCACGGGAACAGGAACACGTGGGTGAAACCGCGGGGCGCTGCTAGTCTGTTATAATGAGGAAGGATTTGTATGTTTGTATCGATTAATCTACTCGTAAAACGCTACAAGACCAATTTCAAGAAATCTTTCAAAATTAGAATGCTAGTTTGATAGATTCTAGGACACCTCAATTTGCGCCCTGAAACGCGACGGGCATTAGAAGGGTCACGGGTGGGTTTTAGTCAGTAAGAGTCTGACACTCCCTTCCGCTCCGCAAAGAGCGGAAGAAGACATCTTATAATTTGCCATTACTTTAAAAAATGAGGTGCCATTTGGTACTGGTATTTTTAAATTTGCATAATATAAAAAATAAAAATAAAAACGTCTAAAATAATTCGCATTGCGCCTGTTCACAAAACAAACGAGATATCACCACGTGTTCACGTGCCTTTATAGTGAGAGAAGTTATAAAATGTGTCATGCACCATACAGAACCCAAACTACACGAGTCGGCTAGAACAACTCCGCCATTTTTTTACAGGACAACGCTCGACGTTCGGAATAAAAAGCGATGCGCACTTCGGTTTTTGTCGGGGTTCGTCGGAGGCCACGAGGTGGGAGTCGACACCTGCGCTCACGCCGGTTAGCGGTTCTTAAAGAAAACTGTATTAATTTTTGCTGACTCCAGAAATTCAATTTTAACGGTTTTTCGCGGTGTTTTTTGTGTAAAACAACTTTTTACACTAAAACTTAAAAAATAAATCGATCGATCTACACAGAAACGTCATGCGATTTTAAACCGACTTCTAAATCAACCGTCACCTTGACCTGCCGTGAACATCACCTGCCCTACGAGTTATTAAGGCAGGGCTTGACCTTTTTGACATTCAATACTCTACTAGTAAGACATTTCCTCAATTAGATATTTAATGTACAAACAGGTGGCACTCTTCATTTATTAATTAAAGGCTTTAAGGGCTCGTGGCTTAATTATAACTAGCGACCCGCCCCGGCTTGGTACGGGTTCAATGTAGATAATAATGTTTCCTCTACTATAATATGCATGTATTATCCTCTTCAATCACTCTATGTATTAAAAAAAACCGCATCAAAATCCTTTGCGTAGTTATAAAGTTTTAAGCATACATAGGGACAGACAGCGGGAAGCGACTTTGTTTTATACTATGTAGTGATAGTGATAACTTCTTTTTTTGTTTTTTTTCTGGATTGGTTGAAAGGAAGTGTCAAGACTCCTTTCCTTCCGCTCAGCTAAGAGCGAAAGAAGTCATTTGATGATTTTTTGCCATCAAAGTTCAAGAGTAGGGGCTGGTGACGTTTGCCGAATTAGTTCGAAAGAGTCACCGTGGCCCTGGAACGCAAAGGGCACAAGAAGGATCACGGGTGGGTTTTATACAGTAAGAGTCTGACACTCCCTTCCGCTCCGCCCAGAGCGGTAGAAGTCATTTGATGATTTCCCATCCAAAAAAAAGGGGTTGGTGACGTCACATTTGAGAAAAAGCGTACTAAAATGTGACGCAACGCAAGTTTTCAACGCACTGTATCGTCTTCATTTTATGGTTACGTGCAAGAAGAAAAAATACGTGTCCAATATTTTTTGGAAATCTATCGGACGAACTAATTAGTTTTCTTCAGTAAAATACTTATTAGACCGCAGCTAAATTGATTTGTTTCACACTAGCGACCCGGCCCAGCTTCGGAAGGGTGCAATTTATGTACAGAACCCTTCCTCGTTAATGAGTCTTTTTATTAATGAAAACTACAACAAAATCCGTTGCGCTTGCGTGGTTTAGAAGACGTAAAAGGAGAAACGTACAGACGCGGACATCGACTCTGTTTTATACTATTTGGACTAATTACAGAATTAAACTAAGTAACTGTGATTTCTCTATGTGATTGAACAAATAATCTTTATTAAATAACTAGCATAAGTAAAATAAAATTGCTAGTCGGACTCGCGCACGAAGGGTTCCGCACCATTATCTATAACTAGCTGCTGCCCGCGACTTCGTCCCCGTGGAATCCCCGATTTTAAAACATTCTTTATTGCTGCTCCGCTCCTATTGGCTTAAGCGTGATGATATATAGCCTAAAGCCTTCCTCGATAAATGGTATATTCAATCCAAAAAGAATTTTTCAATTCGAACCAGATCCAGTTCCTGAGATTAGCGCGTTCAAACAAACAAACAAACTCTTCAGCTTTATAATATTAGTATAGATAATGGTATTAAGATTTTTTGTTTGTTTGTTTGTACAGAATAAGCTCCGAAACTACTGGACCGATCCATTTTAGCCATTTTTACACCAATGTAAAGCTACATTATCAGCGAGTAGCATCGGCTATATTTTATCCCAGTATTCCCACGGGAACGGGAACTACGTGGGTGAAACCGCGATGCTGTGCTAGAGCTCTATAAGTTAAACCAGCATATGCCACAAAAACTTTGCACCTAACAATACAAAATCTAGGCGCTGCATTGCATCGGACAAAAACGGACCCTAAACAAATTTGCAATACGTATAACGGGAATTCTGTTGCTAATAATAATCTGTTATTAACAGAAGGGAAGGGGTAGCAACCCCTAGCCAGTACAGGGGCCAATGTGACCTACCCCATGCAATGTGATTACTTGGATATACAGTGAATGTATGAATGGGGAACAAAATTCCGTTTACGGTTAAAATTTTGTGCGAACTAGACGCTCTTGCCTGAATCGTTTTTGGTTGTTCAATATTGCCCGATTTTAATATCGGACAAAATGCGGTAATAAAATCACTTTTGTTGTATGAGAGACTCCCTAAATATTTTTTATTTCACCAATCAGCACCCAAATCAAGCACCAGCCGAATAGGGTGTTGACTAAAAAAATCTAATTAGTCTGTCATTTATAGATTTAATTGAAGACGTCACACGAGTTTTCAACGCACTGTATCGTCTTCGTTTTTTGTTTATGTGAAAAAAGAAAAAAAAAAACGTGTTCAATATTTTTTGGAAATCCATCTGACGGACTAGTTAGATTTTTTTAGTCAACTAACTATTCGGCTGGTACTTGATTTGGAAGATGGTTAGCGGATTCCGATTTCGGATAATCTTCTTTGATATATCTTCGTCAACTTTTATAGATTTGATAAAGCTAAAAATACGTGCCCAATATTTTTCGATAATCTTACCGACGGACTAAATAGAAAGATATTTTTTTTATTCAAGATACATCCCTGTTCTTTCATGAATGAGCCTGCCTTTGTTTAGTTGAACGCGCTCATCTCGGGAACTACTGGTTCGAATTGAAAAATATTTTAGAGTTGTACAGCCCATTTTGTTAAATATCGCAGCTGTATGCAGATGCTGAAACAGGGAGCTTTTTTGGCGTCGCACAGTTTAAATTTCTTATTGTTAGCTTGCATTAAATTTTATTTTTTATATCTGTTAGTTTTGTTTTTTTTTTTTTTTTGTTTTGTGCGAATCCTAAATGAACATTTTTCTTTCATTTATCTATAGCCTTTATGATAAGCTATGTAACATCACGCTACAACCAACAGAAGCGGAGCATCAATGACCAATGTTGCAGAAACTGTTATTTTTTCTCTCTCTTATACAGTATGTTAACTAACAGAGGACGTTCCTGGGCCCCAAGTCTGCTATTACAATAGTGTCAGAATGGTCTATCATTGATCTCATAATGGTCGATTTTGACAAGTTTCGTATTCTACTAATATAAAAGCGTCATTATGACTTTCCAATGGTCAACCACTGACACTCCATTGAAAGAAATGGCATAGACTGGTAATCTCGTACATAATGACAAATGAATGACAGACGTATGCGGTAATCTGCTAAAATTTTGTGAGTTCCTTTGATCAGTGACCTACCATTAGAACGTCGTTTCGCAGTCATTTCTTTTAATAGCTCGGTTATCAAAAAGTATTACGAAACCATTAACCGACCAATGATCGACCATTATGAATATAGCAGATTACGAACTTTTAACAAAATGACAATGGGAACGTGTTGGAATGACAAATTTATAAAAATAGCAGACTTGGGGCCCTATTAACCTGCAATAGTATAGCATCCATATATGATAAAAACTATGTTACCATTCGAAAACATTTTTTTTTTAATATTAAAATATTCACTAAAAGCACACGCATACTTGCCAGTTTGGGCATTGCTACTACGAGTACTATTCCGCGCTACTATTTTGATTTTTAACAGGATTTTTTTCGAATTTATTGTCAATTTTTATTTTTGAATTGGGATTATTTTATGCTTATTTTTCTATGCTGATATTTTTATTTTAATCTATTAATGATATAGATTAACGAGTTTAAAGGAACGCCCTCTGTTATTTAACATACTGTATAACGCGCACACAAAGTTGCGCGGGTCAGCTATAACATTATGAAGAGAAAGGATTTTTATTTTTGTATGTTTGTTTGCAATGGCTCTCAAACTACTGGACCAATTTTAAACATTCTTTTACCAGTAGAAAGCTTTATTGGCATTGCATAACACAGGCCATATTTAATTTTCAGAAAGCGGATGAAGTCGCTAGCGAACTGCTGGTGTTTTTTATACTTACTAATATTATAAAGAAGAAAGATTTGATTGTTTGTTTGTATTGAATAGGCTCCGAAACTACTATACCGATCTGAAAAATTATTTCACTGTTTGGAAGCTACACTATCCCCGGGTGACACAGGCTATATTTTATCCCCATATTCCCACGGGAACGGGAACTTTTTTAAATAAATTTATTGAATCGCAATTTTCATTGGGTTTAGGTTGATAAGCAATCGCATTTTTCATGAACACGATCATTTTTAGATTTTTGTTAGAAAATGTATTAATACATTGGGTTGAAAAGCTGAAGTGTTTCAACGGTTATTATTATTTAGAATAATCTTGTACCTAGAACCATCGCATTGCCTCGTTGTGCCGTCTACGGCTTTAGATAAACTGACCAGTAACTCAGTCTTTAACCGACTTCCAAAACAGGAGGGGGTTCTCAATGCGACTGTATTTTTTTAATGTCACTTCTAAACAATACAAGTAAAAGTCGGTGTTCAAAAAACGAAGAAACAACCAAGAACACAGAGTTCCGAAATTAAAGTTATTCTATTCTTTTTTTTGTTTAGAAGTCGATTGTTTTTGTAAAATCTTCTTAATTCAAATATTGTAAGGCAATCGTAGAAAAAGTTTTGTTTTTTTTTTTGGAATAAGAGTTATTGCGTGCCCTTTACATCATAGTACTGTGGCCGTATTACGAAGTGCCAATGCCATCATGATTCGTGTGAGGGAAAGAGATAGTGCTATTCGTCTTGAGTAACTCCGTCTCTCTCTGACACAGAAATCATGATGGATTTAAGACGTCATAATAGGTCGGTTCAAACCCAGCCAGGCGCATTACTTTGTGTAATTCAATTCTTCACCACTGCTCTCAAAACGGTGAAGGAAAACATCGTGAGGAAACCGGCATGTCCTAGAACCAAAAATTCGAAGACATGTGACATTCACCAACCCGCACTGGGCCCGCGTGCTGGATTACGGCCCATTCCCTCTCCTAGAGAGGAGGCCTGTGTCCCAGCAGTGGGAACGTTAAAAGGCTGATTATGAATAGGTCGCCTGGAATTCCTTCAAGGATTCTATGTTTTCTGATATCTACAACTTCAAGCGACGTCCATCATCGACCAAATCATCGCTTACCATCAGGTGAGATTTTTAACAAACGCGAGCCTAACACGAATAAGCGAAAAGTATATAAAAAAAACTAAAATACACCTTCAATTCTACAGTTCTGTTTCAACTTTTATTCCGTCCAAACTCATGAATATTTTTCACACGCAACAACGGACACCGCACCTGATTTCTGGACAAGGACATTCTCAATTCGGGCGTTGACCTCGTAAATGTCCTTCAGAAAAGTCAAGGGTAACGTATAAGGACATAAGGATAGAGGGCCGGTTTGGAGAGGGTTAAAATTTAAAGCATTATTTAAAACTAGCGACCCGCCCCGGCTTCGCACGGGTGCAATGTAGATACTAATGTTTCCTCTACTATAATATGTACCTATGTATAAACACATAAACCTTCCTCTACAATCACTCTATCTATTAAAAAAACCGCATCAAAATCCGTTGCGTAGTTTTAAAGATTTAAGCATATACAGGGACATAGGGACAGAGAAAGCGAGTTTGTTTTATACTATGTAGTGAAGATCTTTTTTTAACGTTGGGTAATCATCAGATGACTTCTTACACTCTGGGAGTCAGACAGTTTCAAAGTCAAACTCATACTGACTAAAACCCATCGGTGTTACTCCTTATGCCTTTGCGTTCGGCCGCGGCGACTCTTTCGAACGAATTCCGCAATAGGGTATTTTACTGTAAAAATCTAATTAGTCCGTCTGATAGATTTACAAAAAATATTGGACACGTATTTTTTCTTTTTTCACGTTAACAAAAAATGAAGACGATACAGTGCGTTGAAAACTCACGTGACGTCACGTCGCTGGTAAAAATTGTAGCAACGTAGTGACGTCACGTGAGTTTTCAACGCACTGTATCGTCTTCATTTTTTGTTAACGTGAAAAAAGAAAAAATACGTGTCCAATATTTTTTGTAAATCTATCAGACGGACTAATTAGATTTTTACAGTAAAATACCCTATTCTGTCAGGCACTAGCCCCCGCTGGCCAAGTCTTCTATACTGCCATATCTTTGAGGCGCTCGTGGAACAAAACACGACGTCGACCCGATCCTGGCACTTTTCGGACGCCGAGCCACCGACGCTCACCAGAAAGATCTTCCTTAGCACACCTTCTTAATTCTTTATTGTACACAAAAACAACTTATATTATACAAGGCATAATAAAGGGCATGTACAAAGGCGAGCTTAACTCAAAGTTGAGTTTTCTCCCAGCAAACCTTTGAGTGATAGAGAGATATCAGTATAGAGGGTACCTTTGGTAATTTTGATTGACGCACCCTTTGTAAATTGACACCACTTTTTTTGCAAAATGTCCCTTGTTGCTTAGTATATAGAGGATTGTTTAATATGATCTTCTTGGCACCCACTCAGTGAGCTTTTATTGGGACAATCGCCGTTAACTCTACCAATAGTATTTTTTTTTACAAAATAGCTTCCCTTTTGTAAGAAAATGTGGAATTAGCAAGCTAATTTTGAAAAATCGTTCATCCACTTAGCTCCCGCCCGGACTTACGTATTGTAGGTTACGGATTCAAATTCAGCCAGGCGCTAGAAGCACCAACATTAAATAGTATAGATAGTTGATTAAAAACTCTAATTAGTCCGTCCGAAAGATTTCCAAAAAATATTGAACACGTGTTTATTGGTTTTTCAAATCTATGTAAGTTGACGAAGATATAAGGCATGGGCTTGTGTCGTCACGTCGTGGTAAAAATTGTAGCACGTAGTGACGTCACACGAGTTTTCAACGCACTGTATCTACACCATCAACGCATAAATAAAAAACGGAAGCGATACAGTGCGTTGAATACTCGTGAGACGTGTGAATTTAAGAACTAGATGAGACACGGACAGATCAGAGAACTATTGCACATTTGCACAAAAGTGAAGAGGCCAATATTATAATCATCAATTCATCAGTGGGTGTAGCAAGCCTACCAATGATGAATCACGATACAAAAACTTACCTAAGTAAGACTTGTTTCTTAACGCATTTTCTAAGGCCCAGCCAGATAAACTGAAATGGTCTTGTCAAATAAAAAAGATGGCGGCCACTTTTTGCCGCCAAATCTCGCAATGGGTCATTGACTTTAAATTGTTGAGTAATATTTAGTAACAGTGGTTATGATTTAGTTTTTTTTTTTTTGCTTTATGTTACATCCTGGTGACACTGAAGCAAAGTCTAATGAGACCAATTAAAAGATTTTGTTTTGAGCAAAAGTTTGGCAAAATTGTCGGTATAGTGAATTCCTAAACTAGGACGAGCGCGTGGCAAAATCATAACAGCCGCACGCCGCACGGGTTGGACACCAAGTTTAAGCAATGTTTGTCGAGGTCTGCCTGCAGATTGGTGACCACCGACAAAAACACCGAATTCCGAAATTATAGTTTACTAGCTTCTGCCCGCGACTTCGTCCGCGTGGAATAGTTACTTTACCCCCGATTTTGAAACTCTCAGCCCGATCGGTTTAAAATTGACAAAGTTTCATACAAACTTTCATCCCCTTGGGGGTAGAATTAACCGAAATCCTTTCATAGCGGATGCCTACGTCATAACATCTACCTGCATGCTAAATTTCAGCCCGATCCGTTCAGTGGTTTGGGCTGTGCGTTGATAGATCACTATGTCAGTCAGTCTTTTGAGTTATATATATTTAGATACTCTTGTTTTTTTTTTTTTTGTTTTGGACTATAATCTTTCCAAAAGTCACATTAATTCTTAAGATAATCAGAAAAAAAAAAACTTACAACGATAATATTACTAACAGTACAGTAACAATGACTTTGACCTGTCATATCTAAGATAACGGAGTGGGAAGTATTCTGACATACTTATCTCAGTAAAACAACGCACTGCTAACTTGGTTTAACGTTGACAATGCGAAAATAGTTGGGTTATTAGCGCAAAACAGAAAAAAAAAACAAAATGTTTTTGTGTGACGTCATCTGTACTTATATTGTAAAGAGGAATGTTCTTTTTTGTTTGTACCGAATAAGCTCCGAAACTGCTGGACCGATTTTAACTATTTTTTCACCAATGGAAAGCTACATTATCAGCCAGTAACACAGAGTATAAATGTATCTCCGTATTCACTCGGGAACGGGAAATACACGGATGAAACCGCGGCGCAATGTTAGTTCTTTAGAAAAAATGCGCTATTAGGGTTATGTACCGGTGGATAAGCAATGGAACTGTTTTACCAAGTCTCCGATGACCGTATCTTTCAGAGGGCTGTTTCACATAAACCATAATAGGTAAGTAGACTTTGAGCAATACTCTGCCAGAATTATTAGTGACGGAATAGAGATCAGATACGAAGTCATTGCCTTAAAGTGGTCCCTTCAACCCTTTCGGTTCCACAATAACGTAGCTTTCTATTGGTGAAATAATTTTGAAAATTGATTCAGTAGATCCAGAGATTACCCCTTACAACGTCACAAACAACCTCACAAACTCACAACCGTTACAGTATTCCCAAATTAATAATGCGCATGCAGATCTTCGCTAATTGTCGTATTTCCGGAAAAACCCGAATCATTGAATCGTAAGAGCTCTAAAAATGCACTCGCATTTTGCACCTTGTTCCAAAGAAATAGGAGTCAATATCATATGCGAAAACAATTCGGGCGATCGGCGGCAATTTATAATATTAGTAGAGATAAGTATTTCTTATAGCAATAAATTTCTAACACATAACTTACTGATTAGAAAGTCCTTGGCTGATATAAATTAGCGATAAGTAGGTACATGCAGAGTCATCGATCAGGGCGTTACAAAACTTTAGATGTGGTCATAGATCAGTTTTTACATCGATCTAGTATTAGGGTTCCTTACCCAACGGGTAAAACGGGACCCTGTTACTAAGACTCCGCTGTCCGTCTGTCTGTCACCAGGCTGTATATCAAGAACCGTGACAGTTAGACAATTGAAATTTTCACAAATTATGTATTTCTGTTGCCGCTATAACAACAAATATTAAAAACAAAATAAAATACATATTTAAGGGGGGCTCCCATACAACAAACGCGATGTTTTGCCCTTTTTTGCTTGATATCAATAATGGCAACAAGTAGGCACTTGAAATATTCACAAAATACTCAGTTGTATTTTTACTTTGATAATAAATAATAAAATTAAAATAAAATAAATATTTAATAAGGGGGGCTCAACACATAGGCACAACAGAAACTAAAAAAGGTAACAATATGAAATTCGTGTACCTACTGCTGTTTACCTAGTCAATTCAACTGAATACCAGAATTTTACGTGGAGCGGCTGCCTAGCAGACCTCCACAACCCATTAACTGGGTAACGAGGTAGTTCTAGCAAGACTGAAGTCAGATTTACTGGTGTCTGACAATCCGTAACGACTGCCAAAAGATCTACAAACGACAAATGGGAACAATGACTTAACGTGCTTTCCGAGGCACGGAGGAGTCTTCTCAGTATATTAAGATGGTCACGCATCCACAGATCAACCTAGGAGAGAATTGCTTAACCAAGGCAAACAACTCGTAATTATATGTGGCGACCACTAGGATGTGAGTTGTGGTTATTAATAAGGAGGATATACTGGAAACCATTGAATTTGGATGGGATTTATTGTACATAAAACGATTTTTTCACAATATACTTTTCAGAAAAAAAAAACGAAACTTCCGTTTTTATGGTTTCTGTCCTAATTTAACACAGAAGAGTTTTCATTCCGATAAGCGAAAATTCAAAATTAGAATTCCATTTGTTTATCCTATAAATACTCGTAATTAATGAAATGATTCAATGGTTTGCGACAAATGAGTGTTTAAGAGATGGTACATTTCACCTTTGAAAACTAAAAATTAGAGAAAAAAAAAAAAAAAAAACTAAATTCTCAGTCGCAACTCAACGGTCAGCGAGTCAACACGTCCCCTGAGGATGCCTCGTGGAGAGGCGAAACACGTGTCGGTAATGGTGTTGGATTTTGCTTTGCCTTCCTGCAGCTTAAAATCCTTGCATTTGCCTTGTAATCTTGCATGTGCATAATAAAGCGGGCGGGAGGGAGGTGCATACCTGCAACCCACTAATATTCGCGGAAATTAAAACTAGATATATTATTTTCATTTTCAAACTAAAAATTAGCACTTATCTTAAAACGTTTTGTTCTTCATTTGTCTGCTGTAACTTTGGGACGTCTGAAAAAGTTTTTTTTTTTCTTAAACATATGGATACTTCGCCCGCAGAAGCCGCCCAAGTGGTGGCATTACTGGATTCTAGACTTAGCGTGTTGTGGCAATCTGAACCATTTGAAAAAGGCATTTGAAGATCTTACAGAAGACTAAATTAACCAATGATCAAAGATTAGGTTATACATACCCAACATAGTTACAAAAAGCCTCGGATACATCGGAATCTAAATCGCGTGTTAAACCACGTTCAATCTCAAATAATCACTACATAGAATAAAACAAAGTCGCTTCCCGCTGTCTGCCTGTCCCTATGTATGCTTAGATCTTTAAAACTACGAAAAAAGAGTGATTCAAGAGGAAGGTTTATATGTATACTAGTAGCGCCCCGCGGTTTCACCCGCGTAACTCCCGTTCCCGTGGGATTACGCGGATATAAATATATAGCCTATGTTACTCGCTGATAATGAAACTATCTATTGGTGAAGAATTTTTAAAATCGGCAAAGAAACTAGTTTTTGAGTTTATACATTACAAACTTACACACATACACACATAAAACTACAAATCTTACAAAATTCAAAAAAATAAATAAAACCAAAGTCATTTATTCAAACTAGGCTGATAGACAGCACTTTTTGAACGTCAAATTTTACATAAAGACAGTCCCCCAAAACGCCCACCCGTCACCACTTCCTAGTGTTTTAGCTGGGAAGAAGAAGTGGCGCAATAAACTCCCCAGCAACACACCTCATCATCTTTCTCATCATCCTTTCCTCTTTATAATCTTAGTATAGATAATTAGATATAGCAGAGAAAAACTTGAGGTTTCTAATGTGATGTCGTAAATAAACACGTTATTTTGCGCTTACATTGCAAACGCTGGCTGAACCCTACGAGATAGATCAAAATAATGTACTACAGTATTGTACACTTTAAAAAGGTCTACAAAAAAGTCCGCGATGGTATATGTCTATCTCTTAAGGATAACCCACAATAACTATTTTTTATCCTTTTCTTTTGAACCAACTTCCAAAAAAGGAGGAGGTTCTCAATTCGACTGTACTTTATTTCCGAAGTCGGTGTTAAAAAAAAATGCAACCACAAACACCGAGTTCCGAAATTAAAGTTATTTTGTACTTGTTGTGTAGAAGTCGGTTGTATTTTTTTGTAAAAAGTTTTATCGAGAAATAATGGCTTATTTACGTTGTATATAAAGACATTCTGTAGTATCGTCAGTATTGCACCCGTGTGAAGCCGGGACGGGTCGCTAGTAATAATTAAAAAATAACGTTAATTTTTAATAACTCGGGTGCGACGGACCGCAGCATGCTAAATTAGTTGGCAAGCGTGTTAATATACATAGTGCATTATTAAGATTGTTTTAATTACACCATATTTTGTTAAGGATTTCGTGGGTACACAAAAACAGTCACACGTGTGTCGAAATCGGTCTGTGGATGGGTGACCATTTAAACAAATCGAGTCCACGTGGAAGGCACTTTTAGCAGTTTTTTTTTTATTGGACCACTCGCAGTTCAGCACACTAAGGCTGGTTACTGCTTAACCGGGCAATCCTGTGGTGGCCTCAAATGAATTTAAGGCCCCCAGCCAGAGCTAAAAAAATCTAAAAGCTAAATGACCGCTTCGCTAAGGGCATCTCCTGTGGGATACGGGCCTCGGCTTAACGGGGTCATTGAGAGGGGCAGCAAGGGACAGGCTGGGTCTAGTTATTATTATTTAGGGGGTTTAACGCTAATGGCTCAGCGGCGCGGGCTGGCTCGTTAGGCAAAAGTCGGGGCGGGATGTCGCGATGGGCTTCGTCGGCGGGGCCAGAATACGGAACGCGGTCTGTTTTTGTGCTTACGTAATGTACTGGTTTCCCTACTGCTTTCCTGCATCAGGATGATGGGGTCCAGGCCGGGTCAGCGAATCTTGCTTATCTTGGAGGTAGCGTATCGGGCAGAACTTTAAGCAGTTGGTCCCAGCTGTAATTTGTAGATCTTCTGGTTTTTTTTTGCAGTCGTTACTGACTGTCCGAAGCAAGAACATCTGACACTAGTCTTGCCAAGAAGTACTTTTAGAATCTAAATCTCCTGGTTTTATTTTTCATACTTAATACCTTAGTCATTTTCTATCAGTGAACCATTGATGGACCACAGATTCACCACCACAACAGATAATGATGATGATGGTGAAGAGTCAACTATTGGTAGATGCAATGGTGCTGGTTTTGTTGGTGCTACGTTATTAAGGCAAAGACCTTATTTCATACTTTTTTGTTGAAAAGTCGGTTGTATTTGTTTTTTGTAAAAAGTTTTCAAGTTTGTCACAGACCAAATTGCGGGCAGCAGCTAGTCTTCTACTAAAAAAAAAATACATGTGGCACTCGGGGACTGCCGCGGTAAAGCTATTGCATAGCATTTTTTATCAACTTATGCAATTATATATTTAGTACTCTGCGTCATTGTGATATGGTCTCGATTCGTTCACCTGGGTTACTGTACTAATGTAAATCACATACGTTTCACTTAACTTTGTCCCACTGATTGATTCCGAACGCAGGCGTTCGGGTCGGCTTGGTGACGGCGACATAATAGCTCAGTAACGAAGCGACCATTTTAAAAAGGCGGGGCCTAATCGAATGACGTAGCGGTGTTAGGTTATTTTCGTTACGGAATTTCTGGATTCGGTTGCCACGCTCAAGGCCCGCGATAGAAGCTATGCAACAGCTTAAAAACAAGAAAAACGCACAAAACGGTTTCAAATATAGTGCCATACATAAAACATGCCGGAAGTGCGAGGCTTATCAGCGCTTATCATGACGCGCGATTGTTAATCGATGCTACAGAAATAGTACGCACTCTAAGGAGTTGAGCTGGTGACACGATTGTGGAATATTACCTTAAGAATTATGACTAGAGTAAAACATTAAGCCTGGGCATCAAGTCTGCTATTACAATATTTACAATAGTGTCAGAATTGTCTATCACTGATTTCATAATGGTTGATTTTGACAAGTTTGGTAATCTACTAATATAAAACCGTCATTATGACTTTCCAATGATTAACCACTGACACTCCATTGAAAGACATGGCATAGAATGGTAATCTCGTACATAATGACAAAAAAAATACATACGTATTCGGTAATCTGCTACATTTTTGACAGTTCCTTTGATCAGTGACCTACCATTAGAACGTCATTGTGCAGTCATTGCTTTTAATAGCTCGGTTTTCAAAAAGTATTACGAGACCATTGATCGACCATTATGAATTTAGCAGATTACGAACTTTTAGCAAAATGACAATGGGATCGTGTTGGAATGATGAATTTATAAAAATAGCAGACTTGGGGACCTGTATGCCAGGTAAATTTGAAGATCAGTCAGTCGTTACGGACTGTCAGAAGCCAGAAAATCTGACACTAATCTTGCCAAGAAGAACCATGTTATCCAGATACTGGGCCGTGAATGTCGAATAGGCAGTCGTTCTTATTCTCGTATTCAGCTGAATCCGGTGTGACTGGAAGCAAGCCCCGAAATAGTTGAGAGATGATGACCAGGTAAAACCAACACGGTACTACTACTTGGCAAGACTGGTTTCAGATTTTCAGGCTTCTGACAATCTGTAACGACTGCCAAAGATCTACAAATGACAGCCGGGACCAACGGCTTAGCGGCACAATGGAGTGTGTTAAGACTGTCACCCATCCACAGACCAACCTCGGCGAGCGTTGCTTAACTGGAAAATCATCAAATGGATTCCCCCACTCTGGGCGGAGCGGAAGGGAGTGTCAGACTCTTACTGACTAAACCCACCCGTGATCCTTTTAGTGCCCTTTGCGTTTCAGGGCCGCGGTGAGTCTTTCGAACAAATTGGCCAACACCTCAACAGCCCTGCAACTAAAATATATTAAAGGAAAAAAATAAAAGACCAACGACCGAAGCCACAAAACCGCGTTAATGATCTAGCCTAAACATGTACACACCGTGCTAATTCACGTCACGTGGAACAAATTTATATACCAGCAAGATTCAAGGTTAATGTCACATGTCTCCGAAATTTGAGTTAGTGGGCGAAAACAATACTTTTTTTAGGCAATCTATTTACGTATTGGCAACTGCTGGTATAAAAAAAAACCACCACCACCACCACCACCACTGACACTCCATTAAAAGAAATGGCATAGAATAGTAATCTCGTACATAATGACAAATGAATGACAGACATGCGGTAATCTGCTAACATTTTGACAGTTCCTTTGATCAGTGACCTACCATTAGAACGTCATTGTGCAGTCATTGCTTTTAATATCTCGGTTATCAAAAAGTATTACGATACCATTGACTGACCAATGATCGACCATTATGAATTTAGCAGATTACGAACTTTTAGTAAAATGACAATGACGTGTTGGACTGACAAATTTATAAAAATTGCAGACTTGGGGCCCAGGTGGCAGAGAGAGCTACTGCATTGACAAATAATGATAACGTTTGGAAGAAGAACACATGTTGTGGCAATCCAAAACAAATTCACACATACAAGGGTAGAAGAATGATGATAATTTTTGTTTAAACCAAAATAAAAACATCGTGTGAGAGCAGTGCTGGCTGAGTGGTAACGGCCCCGACTTACGAAGTGCAGGTCGCGGGTTCAAACCCAGCCAGGCGCATTACTTTGTGTAATTAATTTCATCACCACTGCTCTCAAAACGGTGAAGGAAAACATTGTGAGGAAAACGGCCTAGAACCAAAAATTCGAAGACATGTGACATTCACCAACCCGCACTGGGCCCGCGTGGTGGATTACGGCCCATTCCCTCTCCTAGAGAGGAGGCCTGTGTCCCAGCAGTGGGAATTTTAAAACGCTGATTATGAAAAACATTTTTAACAAAGCCAAGAAAAAATGGCCTCAACACAAATCCAGACCAAACAGCAAAACGTACATTTCGATACAAATGCCGCAACTCAGTAAAATCTCAAACAAATACAAAATAAAACTTCAGAAGCGTGTTCGTTTCAGATATTTCTTTGCCTCTACTGGCTTTTAGCCAACACGGGCCCGTTGTAAAACTGTGAAGCGTAAGTGATGTAATATTAACGATTTTGACGTAAAATAAACATACTGATTGCTTTTTTTTCTCAGCACCGTCTACGCACTACGTATTTTGTTTTGAATTTCGATGTCATGTCTTTATCTAGTTATTTGGGATGGAAATCTTTATAAAACCGATATGGCTACATGGGATATTAATCACGCATCTTAAACGCAGCGCACTGTAGATAGCCTTTACAGAACTTGCGCCATCTCTTTAGTTGCACGTCGAGCACAACAATAATTAATTAGGTGAATAAAACTATTTTTACCTCCTTATAAAGAACTAGCTGCTGTCCGCCACTTCGTCCCCGTGGAATCCCCGATTTTAAAACATTCTTTATCGCTGCTCCGCTCCTATTGGCTTAAGCGTGATGATATATAGCCTAAAGCCTTCCTCGATAAATGGTCTATTCAACCCAAAAAGAATTTTTCAATTCGAACCAGTAGTTCCTGAGATTAGCGCGTTCAAACAAACAAACAAACAAACTCTTCAGCTTTATAATATTAGTATAGATTTTAGACTAACCTAACCTCAACATAACATACTTCAGTGTGACGAATTACTTGATTTAACGAATATTTACTTGTTCCCTTCCGATTTGTTACATCGAGGTTGCACTGTATTTCCAAACCGAAATATCTTAAAAGATCCACAATGCCACTTCGTTCTACTGAAGAATTGTACTTTAAGATCATGCTTATTTTGAAACAATAATCACGAAACCAATTCCATCCGTGTGAGTTAGCATAGTTTAGTTTTTTCCATAAATGTTCTCATCGACTGCGCTTCGACAAAGTTATGTCATACAGCCGTGTTATTATGGTGTTTGTAGGACATTCATAACATATTTTAACATGCCATTTCCGTGACAGATAAATAATTTAGCATTATTAACTTGTCGGTGAAAATTAATGCGCGGAAGCAATGCGCCATTGTGAGAAACGGTCATCAAAGCTGATAAACCTAAGTTGGTTCATTCAATCTTTATACACATACTAGCTTCCGCCCACGACTTCGTCCGCGTGGAATAGTTACTTTACCCCCGATTTTGAAACTCTCAGCCCGATCAGTTTAAAATTGACAAACTTTCATACAAACTTTCATCCCCTATTTTATCCCCTTGGGGGTAGAATTAATCAAAATCCTTTCTTAGCGGATGCCTACGTCATGACATCTACCTGCATGCCAAATTTCAGCCCGATCCGTTCAGTGGTTTGGGCTGTGCGTTGATAAATCACTATGTCAGTCAGTCAGTCACTTTTGAGTTATATATATTTAGAGATAGATTATCCGCCTAGCCTTTACCTATCTGTGTTGTGGTCGGTTTCCAGTCTAACCGGATCTGAATACCAGTATTTTAGATGGAGCGACTGCCTATCTGTCTTCCACATCCCAGAGACTGAACCACATGGTACCCTTGGCAAGACTGGTATCAGATTATCAGACTTCTGATAATTCGTTAAGAGTGCCAGATAAAGTATAGCATATGTCACCCGGGGATAGTGTAGCTTCCCAACAGTGTAAGAATGTTTCAAATCGGTTCAGTAGTTTCGGAGCCTATTCAATTCAAACAAACGATCAAACCTTTCCTCTTTATATTATTGGTATGGACCAGCTGACGCAACTATGTCTGCGTTACATTTTTTATGACTTTTCCGCTCCTATTGGTCGTAGCGTGATGATATATAGTCTATAGCCTTCCACGATAAATGAGCTATCTAACACTGAAAGAGTTCCAAATCGGACCAGTAGTTACTGAGATTAACGCGTTCAAGCAAGCAAACAAACTCTTCAGCCCTATATATACACTAGCAGCGCCTCGCGATTTCACCCGCGTAGTTCCCGTTCCCGTGGGAATACGGGGATAAAATATAACCTATGTTACTCAGGGTGAATGTAGCTTTCTAATAGTGAAAGAATTTTTGAAATCGGTCCAGTAGTTTTTGAGTTTATTCGTTACATACAAAAATACAAATCTTTCCTCTTTATAATATTAGTATAGAAGTATTATGTATTTGGTTTCGACGTATTTGGCGTTACTGAAATTATCTGTATGACTCATGAGTACGGACAGACACGACTATATTTAGCTGGATTATGAATTGTTACATAATACAGCATTACTATAATGTCAAGGATACTTTCGCTGGCTGGCGGTTTGCAGTTTTAATAAAAATATTTGACAGGGTATTTATTGTTTGATGGATCTAACACCTAGTGTCCCTTTTTTTTCTTTCTATGGAGCCGTGGTGGCCGAGTGGCAACTGCCCCGACTTACGAATTGTAGGTCGCGGGTTCAAACCCAGACAGGCGCATTACTTTGTGTAATTAATTTCATCACCACTGCTCTCAAAACGGGGAAGGAAAACATCGTGAGGAAACCGGCATGTCCTAGAACCAAAAATTCGAAGACATGTGACATTCACCAACCCGCACTGGGCCCGCGTGCTGGATTACGGCCCATTCCCTCTCCTAGAGAGGAGGCCTGTGTCCCAGCAGTGGGGACGTTAAAAGGCTGATTATGCTAAGTATTCTATACTAAAAGCCCACATGAAAATGACCTTACTCTTGGCCGGGCAGCGAAGCAGAACGCCGTAAACTGTCATGGCCACATACTAATATTATTACAGACATATATTTAGCTGGGCGGTCTATTTTCATGGACTAGCCGTATTCTGGCAACATATTAACATACAACTTGTTGGCAAATTAGATTGTATGATAAAGAGAACTCGTGTTTTTAAAAACCATGCTTTTTTTTCTTTCACGCAACGAAATTTTCTTTCAGACATAACTATCTTAGACTGTATAAGATTGTCATGTCCGAAACAAAATTTTTTATTGTGAAATGGATTTGCTCTTGACTCTAGTCTAGGTCACAGGTGACAGAGACAAAGTCGACGATGGAATGAGCTTACCCAGAAGAAGCCTGTTCAATCAAACTTTGAAGAGATCAGGGTTGAATACGTTCGGAAACACAGACGCAGCGCAGGCGGAGAGTTCCACTCCTTTGCTGTGCGCATTATAAAAGATGATTGAAATCGCTTGGTGCGAATTGGTGGAATAGCTACAAGGTAGGGATGGTAACCTACAGTGCGTCTAGATGTCCTATGGTAGAAGGGGGCCGGTGGGATGAGGACGTGGAGTTCATGGGCACACTCGCCGAAGTACAATCTGTAGAAGACTGACAAGCAGGCGACCTTACGGTGATGAGCCATTTCGTTGTATATTTTGGAGTGAATGAATTTCTTGGCTTTGATAATAGGGCTGTCTCCTGAGTAAAAAAATATACGATTCTATATAGTCCGTTAGTCAGATAATCGAAAAATATTGGACACATATTTTTCTTTCAAATCAATAAAAAATGACAAAGATAAAAAGCATCAAAGATGAGGAGTGGGGGCTTGTGGCGTTAAATCCCCTAAATAATAATAACGAGACCCAGCCTGTTCCTTGCTGCCTCCCTCAATGACCCTGTTAAGCCGTGGCCCGTATCCCGCAGTGGATGCCCTTAGCGATGCGGTCATTTAGCTTTTTAAGTAGTTTTTAGTCCTGGCTGGGGGCCTTAAATTCATTTGGAACCGCCATATGATTGTCCGGTTGAGCTGTAACCAGCCTTAGTGTGCTGAACTGCGAGTGGTCAAAACAAATAAAAAAAAAAGTGCAATTGACTAGCGACGTATATCCCTCCCGCCATTTCCGTAACTAACAGGGATGATGAAGATTCTTTGAGATTTGTAGACAGATGTAGCGAAACTTCTGTCTTGAGCTGTTGAAACGTGGTCTCATTTTTTTTGCTACTAAAGGCATGCATTAGCAACGAATTGTATTCTGAAGATAGCGGCAGAATCAATCTATAAGAAATTTTTCGAATTTTGCAACACTAGATGGCTCTGTTCACGCCCTGCACGTTCCCCAAATGGGAGCATTTAGGAACCAGGGTTGCAGGACAGAAGCGTCAATGAGTATTTTTTAGGCAAATGTTTCGAATTTACAAGTTTGCTGGGCCCCTGCTGCAGTCTGCTATTTTTATAAATTTGTCATTCCAACACGATCCCATTGTCATTTTGCTAAAAGTTCGTAATCTGCTAAATTAATAGTCGATCATTGGTCTGTCAGTGGTCTCGTAATACTTTTTGATAACCGAGCTATTAAAAAGAATGACTGCACAATGAGATTCTAATGGTAGGTCACTGATCAAAGAAATTGTGAATATTTTAGCAGATTACTGCATACGTCTGTCATTCATTTGTCATTATGTACGAGATTACCATTCTATGCCGTTTCTTTCAATGGAGTGTCAGTGGTTGACCATTGGAAAGTCATAATGACGCTTTTATGTTAGTAGATTACCAAACTTGACAAAATCGACCATTATGAGATCAATGATAGACCATTTTGACACTATTGTTTAGCAGACTTGGGGCCCTGGATGATACAGTCTAGGCCATGCAAATATCTATTTTTCTATAATCGATGGCAATACGTTATGAGAGAAGCTCCTGTTATTAATCCTGACCAAAAATATATCAATAAATAGATTTAAAAAAAACCACCAAAATGAGGGTAGAAATAAAACATACCTGTAATGTAGGCTCTGTGGTCTGAAACAAATGAATTATTTGGTTTAGATTCAAGCTGATTGTACGGTTTTTTTTTTTTCAAATTGGAAAGGCTTGCGATGGAACTGAAATGGTCTGATAGCAAGTGATAATGTGGGAAACGATGCAGCATGCTTTGTTTAAGAGAACTTAGATATAATCAATCAGGCCTTTAATCCATCCCGCACTGGGCCGCATGGTGGATTACGGCCCATTTCCTCTCCTAGAGTGGAGGCCTGTGTCCCAGCAGTGGGGACGTTAAAAAGCTGATCATGCTATTATGGTAGACCTATAATTCCTATAGATGTTTCAAATTTCAAAACCGACCCACATCACAAGTAGAGAGAAACATTATTTTAATGAACTAATAAATCTACGGCTAACGATGTTAGTAACAATTGAATTCGACTTTACAAGGCTATTAAGACTGTCCCACGGTTTCTGAATTAAGAATTTAATGTTGAGTATGTTTCAAACTATACTTTAGCTCGACCTTCCTTTGAAATTCAAGAATGTTAGGGTTTGAGATATTCTTATCCCGTAATACTCAATTCAGAAACCGTCCAAAGATTTGTAAAAGGGAGATGAAAATCAGCACTGTCGCAAGTGTTTGGGACAGCACCAACTGGTCTATTAATAAAGCTGTTAAGTATATTTATTTATTAAAACTTTACGTACAATAATGGTACATGGGTGGACTTCGTTCAACAAGGCATTCTCCTTGGGTTAAAAATAAAAAAAGCTACACTGTGTGGACACAAAAGAAAACTTTAAATTAAATAGGGATGTTTCCTGATTAAAAAAATATTATTCTAATTAGTCTGTCAGTTAGATAATAGAAAAATATTGGACACGTATTTTTTCCTTTATCAAATCTATAAAAACTGACGACGATAAAAAGCATCAAAGATCAGGAGTGGGAGCGTGTGACGTCACGGCCCAGTAAAATTTTTAGCGGGTAGTGACGTCACACGAGTTTTCAACGCACTGTATCGTCTTCATTTTTTGTTTATGTGAAAAAAGAAAAAATACGTCTCCAATATTTTTTGGAAATCTATCTGACGGACTAATCAGATTTTTTTAGTTAACTACCCTATTGTTTCGGAAAGAATATACGAATAAAATAATTCTTTTCTGCTAGTAGCTAAGGCATCGTGCGAGTACCACTGAAACTACTGGGCCGATTTTAAAGCTAAATTTTCAGAGAGTAGCATAGGATATTATTATATCCACGTATTCCCACGGGAACGGGAATTACACGGGTGAAACGGGCTCTGCTAGTAACTAATATTGTAATGCGAAAGAGAGTTTGTTAAGCTTTGACACCTAAATCGCTGGACTTATTTTGATACAGACAGGTGGGATCGTTTTTATGGATGGGAGACCATCAAATGACGTCTTCCGCTCTGAGCGGAGCGGAAGGGAGTGTCAAACTCTTACTGACTAAAACCCACCCGTGTTGCTTCAAGCGAATTATAAGCTACACGGACCCTTAGCGTTCCAGAGCCGCGGTGTCTCTTTCGAACAAATTCTGCTACCCACCCTGCAATTTAAGTAATTCTTCTTGTCTCTATAAATCTCATATCTCTAAAAGTATATAAGCTGTGATGTTCAAACAAATTTTCGTTGGAAGTCTCTGTGAAGTTCTATTTGCTCAATTTTTTTTAGAAATTTCTACTTCATAGTTTAAGTTACGAATTCGGAAGCACATAAGTCTCTCAAAAACGATTGCCTTAAATAAAAAACTTTTTTAGAATCTCTATTTCATTTTGAAAGAGATATCCAATGATACCCAACACGATTATTTTTGGTTGGAATTTATTTTTTCATCCCTGAGTTAAATGTATGGAGTGCCACCCCTGAAATTATTTTATCCATAATATTACAGCATTATTGAATAGCGGTTAACAGGTTACACCTATTTACCCATTTTCATTTATGTAGCTTTAATAGTCTCCGAGTAAAACGGCTGTGACATACGGACGAACGGACAGACAGACATGACGAATCTATAAGGGTTTCGTTTTTTGCCATTTGGCTACGGATCCCTAAAAATGTGTGAAGGAGTACTAAAAGAATGATTTGCCAGAATGTATCTCCGGATTGATAAGTACCCAATTTCAATTTCTCAAATCAGAAGTTGGACATTTGTCTTATGCAACTCTGCAGAAGTATGCGGCGAACTTTACCTAAAACCCTAGTTTCAATATTTCACCTAAAATGCCTTTCAGGCTATTTTCGCTCACCGGATATCATTATTGACTAAAAATAGGTAGCCTCAACAATATGTTGAGCCCCTTACTCCGAAGGCGTGACCGCCATCTCCTTTATTTGCTACGTATTAACTTTGATATAGGTAAGGCACCTGGGTCACCCTTTTTTAGGGTTCCGTACTTAAGAGGGTAAAACGAAACCCTATTTATAGGTCTCCGCTATCCGTCCGTATTTCTGTCTGTCCGTTTGTCACCAGAAAGAAATTTGTACTAATATTATAAAGATGTAACGTTTGTGAGTTTGTGACGTTGTATGGGGGTAATCTCTGGATCTACTGAACCGATTTTCAAAATTATTTCACCAATAGAAAGTTACGTTATTGTGGAGTGTCATAACTCATAGGTTGTATATTTTATCCCCGTATGCCACGGGAACGGGAACATCGCAGATGAAACCGCGGGCCGCTGCTAGTAATTAATAAGTTCAATACTAAACAAAAAAATCAAAATAAATATTTAAGTGGGCTCACATACAACAAACGTGATTTTTTTTGCTCGTTTTTTACAGATAATGGCACGGAACCCGTCGTGCGCGATTACGACTCGCACTTGACCAGTTTTTTATCTATAGAACCTTAAATATTTCCTTTTTCGGCTTCCCGAGTCTAGAATAATTCATAGAACTCTTGTTTCGAGACGTAAAAGTCTCTAAATCTAGATGAGAATCTCCGGTATTTATCAGCGCTTCGCTTTCTTTTTTCATTTTTCAAGTATCTGATATTAATAGTCACTGAGAAAAATTTAAATTTAACCGTAACATAGGTCAATACGAGAATTGAGCTTCTTGTAAAGATGAATTCCTTTTTTGATTAGAAGTCATTTCTTAAGACTCCAGAGGTGTATTTTTTTTGCAATTAGAAAACAAAGGCTCAGGCATGGAGTTCCACTTCTTAGCTGTAGGTAAAATAAAAGTATTTGTATCCAAAGCAATGGTGAAAAGTTTTTCAGGTATCGCATGGCTGGGCCGTGACCATGACAGGGTGGCGCAAAACGTTCGCCACGTCTTGAAATTCGATGAAGGAACGGGCTAGGCAGATGAAATTACAAAAAAAAAAAAAAACATTTTCTGTGGTGACGCCCCACACCTAAACGTAACCATCACAGCGTACGTGTTATAAACTGGGATAAACAATAAACATACACGTGATATCAGCAATCCCGGAAGATTTGCTATCATTTATTGAAGATTTCCGTTTCCTATCTCGGTTCTTCATCAGATCTTCAGCAAACTAGAAAGGGACTACCTTGAAATACTAAGATGCTCTTCCAAACCATCGTTACACAGCATTTTTTATTTTACATCTACAATCACAGAATGAGAACATCATCAACTTAGTCGAAGCCACACATTATCAGGGATAACTCAAATACTAGTCGTAAGTTCTCACTCAAAATTGAATCTCACACGACAAGGGAAAAATGGGACCACATGCCAAGCACCAGCTTTCGAATATAAAAATAATCATCAAAATCAGGGCACTAAGTACATACTAATGAGGTAACAAACACATAAAAACAAAAACAGTCGACTTGAGAAGCTCCTCCTTTTTGAAAGTCGGTTAAAAATTAGAATGTATGTCTTAGGGAAGGTTCATATCTGACGGAACATGCGTCGCGTATTATCGGTCGCGTAACGCCAGAACAGACAAATGTATAGAAAAACACTCGAGCGTTCACACTCGACGCACTAACATGTCATCGGTCGAGTGTCCCTTAGAGAGAGACTTTCACACTGCAGTGCCACAAACAGCTTGATAAAACGATGCCGCATCTTTCTGTTCTGCTTTAGTCCGTAAAGCCAGCACTATGATAGAAAACGACGCAGTGGCCCGTTGGGAATTTGGACCGTATCCAACGCGATTAACAATTGCAAACTCGCTGTTAAAACTACGGCATTGAACGACGGAAATTAGACGTGGGTACTTTCGATGGATATTAGGTGTAAAGTATCCTCTAAGACGAATGCTAAAAAAGCTATCTTTATGCAGTCACGTGGAGCAAAAACTCAACATTGCGTCCCGGAAGCATTTTGCGTCAGAAACTGTTCAACTAGCTCAAACCTCATTAATTTCAATGCAATTTGTCAAAGAGATGAAACTATTTGCACGTTCCAAAGCGTAGAAGAACGTGAATGAAACTCCACGGACAATCTTTCAAATCAATCAATTTTGACGTACATAGTTGTGGTTGCATTCTTGTTGACGTTATATTTAATTATATGTTAGAACGATGTAGAAAAACGTGCATGAGAAAGGCGTCCGGATTAAGCAAATAATTATCTTCTTTTTATTTTATTTTATTTCTCTTCTTACAAATATAACCGGAACCCACACATATAACAAACCGTGTGTTTGTCTGTATGTCTTTCGTTGGTCTATTCATACTAAAATGTCAAGAAGAACGCTCGTGTTCTGGTTCTATAATGGATTAGTCTAATCCCAATTTTAATACAACCACTGACCGAGTGACATTCTATTAGCGATATTTATCCATTTTTTCGAATTACCGATAGGCTCGTGTGTGAGCAACCACACCTTGCGCTTGCGCACGCTTGTCTAGAAGTAACCTATTCATTCCTGACCCAGGTTGCTGTCAGGAAACACAGAACCGGTAGGTAATTCCATTCCCTATCTGCCATGAAACTATTCCCATAAAGTCGTGTGTATGTATATGAACGACTAGCTGTCCGCACAACTTCGTTTGTGTCACATTTTTCATGACTGCTCCGCTCCTATTGGTCTTAGCGTGATCATATATAGCCTATAGCCTTCCTCGATAAACGGGTTATCTAACACTGAAAGATTTTTTCAAATCGGACCAGTAATTCCTGAGATTAGCGCGTTCAAACAAACAAACAAACTCTTCAGCTTTATAATATTAGTATAGATATGTCAACCATATCCAAAATTCCTACATTGGATGGACCATTTATCATTTCTGTATCGATTCCAAATAATATTTACCGCTGATATATTCAATCTAAATAGTATATCACATTGTTTAAGCCCTCCATACTATTGCTGCCGTGGGGTAAAAAGAACGCGAAGGTGAGACAACTATTTTTGGCAAAGGGACGCCTGCTGTGGTCACAGAAACTGACCAAAAATAACGCCAGTCCAATGACAATCAGGTTTCCAACGTCACAAAGCCGTTGACACTAAATGACGTATCTCTGGAGCAGTGCCAACGCACAGGTGATCATTTCAAACTCTAACTTCGAAATGATTCAGCCGTAAAGTTTTCATGAGGGTAGTTACGTTCTTTGATAATTTTCGTTGTGTATTTTGGAGTGAATGAATCAAATCTTGTCTTTGGTAATAGAGCTGTCTCCCGAGTTAAAAAAAAATATGATTCTATTTAGTCCGTTAATCAGATTATCGAAAAATATTGGACAATTTTTTTTTATCAAAACAATAAAAATTGAAAAAGATAACAGCATCAAAGATCAGGACTGGGGGCTTGTGTTTTGAATTTACGGGTTACGGGTAAAACTTAGCGCCTTTCAAAATTATACGAGCAAAAATTTC
This sequence comes from Hecatera dysodea, assembly GCA_905332915.2. Classification (NCBI taxonomy): domain Eukaryota; kingdom Metazoa; phylum Arthropoda; class Insecta; order Lepidoptera; family Noctuidae; genus Hecatera; species Hecatera dysodea. The sequence goes on along the minus strand of HG995317.1, from coordinate 3,636,067 downwards.
TCGTTTTCTTACGCAGAAAGACTTCCATGATGAAGGGTCATTTTTATAGGTACTTAAGAATTATTTATAAAACTTAGACAACCTATTATTATAATACAAACTGCTGACAGCTCAGCGATCTGACATCATTATGAACAATACAATCTTGCTACTTATATTTCAAAATAGGAACGATGCGAGGTGCGCGGGGCGGGAAACGCGATACACGTGCGCGGGAACGCGGGGGTACGTGTTCAAAGATTGAATAATAAAATAGTTTCTTTACAAAAAGTAATCATATACCATCAAAAACATAAATGTGAAAATGAGAGCCAAGTTCAATATGCGTGATTTTCGTCTTAAGCGATAAATGAAGGAATAAGATAAATTAAGGCTCAAGATCCAGCCAAGTCGTATCCTGAACCTTTTATTTTTTTGTTTTTTGCGAGTCCTAATTAAACATTTTTCTTTCTTTTTATTTCAGGACTATCTACAGAACTTGGCAGCAGCTCGTGGCTAAATTATAATAGCTGCACGGATCGATCTTCGAGGTTAGGCAACGCTTGCCGAGGTTGGTCTATGGATGGGTGACCATCTTAACGAAGATAGAAGAACGATGGAGAAGAACGTGCAAGAAACTCCACGGACACTCTTGTAAATCATGTTCTGTATTACATAACCTTGGTTACATCCTTGGTGCTTCTATATGTGAGGACAATGCAAAGAAAAAAAAAGGAAACTATAAAACAATTCAAAGTATTAAGATTTAAACAAGTCAGTGGCAGTTAAGAGGTGACCAGTCTCAACCGACGGCGCCCGTTCGTTCGCCGCCGCCGAATTCTCAGTTGTTAGTCATAACTGCAAGTTGACTAATACTTGAAGATGCCAGAGGTCACGGTGTGGACTAAGGATGACGTCTTAAAAAAGTGGGTAGAAATGACTGGACACAAAATCCCTACACACATTATTGGACGGGAAATTCTGCTTAGTAATGCATCGTGTATTTCCTGGCAGAATGTATGCTGTTCCATGTTCAGTTGGCTACCCGTGGGCAATAGTTAGGGTTAGCCAACTGAACAAAAAGAAAAAAATACCGGCTAAGTGCAAGTCGAACTAGCGCACGAAGGGTACCGTACCATTTAGACTTCTACACTTATATTATAAAGAGGAAAAATTTGATTGTTTTTATGTTTGTTTGCATTGAATAGGCTCCGAAATTTATTGACCGATTTGAAAACTTCTTTCACTATTGGGAAGCTATACTATCCCCGGATGAGATGGGTATTTTATCCCCATATTTCCACGGGAACGGGAAATACGCGGGTAAAACCGCGAGGCGCTGATAGTTATCTATAAAAACGGCAAAAAAAACATGTCTGTTGTATGGGAGTCCCTTTAAATATTTATTTTAAACCTACAAACTTAAAATTTGGCAGGTATGTTCCTTAGGGTGTAGACATCCGCTAAGAACGGATTTTACGAAAATCCACATCTAAAGGGGTAAAACGGGGAAATTGTTAGTACTAAATCTGCGGAGACGGAGTGGCGGGCGAAGTGCTAATCTATACTAATATTATAAAGCTGAAGAGTTTGTTTGTTTGTTTGTTTGAACGCGCTAATCTCAGGAACTACTGGTCCGATTTGAAAAAATCTTTCAGTGTTAGATAGCCCATTTATCGAGGAAGGCTATATATCATCACGCTAAGACTAATAGGAGCGGAGCAGCGATAAAGAATGTTTTAAAATCGGGGATTCCACGGGGACGAAGTCGCGGACAGCAGCTAGTTATCTATAAAAAATCAACTGTCTAACTATCACGGTTCATGAGATACCTACAGCCTGGTGACAGACGGACATACAGATAAACGGACGGACAGCCGAGTCTTAGTAATAGGGTCCCGTCCCCGTTTTACCCTTTGGGAACGGAACTCCATTTCACAATAAAAAAAAGATTTCAGGTACAATGCAATGAAAATATAATACAGAAAAGGAGTTTTGTTCACATTTGACCTCATTCGCTTTCCTCCCAGATAGTAATTTATTAATTTATAATCATCTTATTACACCAACAAATGTTTGGCGTCAGTTAAATACGAAATTACCATATTTAACGTCAGAAACTTCATAGGAACGGACAGTTTCCTACAGAATGTTTTGCTGGGCGTAAACTGTGACGTTAGTTCGGATTCAGATAATGTGGAACCAACCTAGATATTACATCAGTTTTTGGATTATGACGAAAATAGTAGGCGTTTTTATTAAAAACGCTTTGCGCAAATAATACCGAAGATTATTGGCTAAATGTATTAAAGATTCTGACGTACTGTATTCATCATCTTCCTGCCCTTATCCCATGTTACTTGGGGTCGGCGCAACATGTTTTTTTCTTCCATTGTGTCCTGTCAGCCGTCACGCTATCACTAACTCCCTTTTCTTTCATATCACTCCTCACACAATCCATCCATCGTTTCTTTGGCCTACCTCTCCCTTTCCATCCATCCACATTCATATTCGTACTGTATTGTAGCATATTTTTCTTTTGATGGGAGATCATCAAATGACTACTTCCGCTCTGGGTGGTAGGCCCCTTTTTCTCAGAGGGCACTCTGGGCATTTACCCAGGGCGCCCCATTAGAAACTACCTATAGCTGTTAAAAATTTATATAAAAAAAAAAATTACAATCCCTTTCAATTGTCATGTGCAGTTTTAAATAGCTACATTTAATAACCGTTGCCTTTTCAACCTAACAGAGATTGAATCAGACAGCGGAAATGCACAAAGCGAGAGCCCTAGACAAAAATCTGGAAATTTAGATTTGTTGTGCGTGTTATTATTATGGGTCCAAGTAAATAATACGCGAGTTAAGGTTTTACTGAATTTTGATCTATACTAATATTATAAAGCTGAAGAGTTTGTTTGTTTGTTTGAACGCGCTAATCTCAGGAACTACTGGTTCGAATTGAAAAATGTTGGGTTGAATAGACCATTTATCGAGGAAGGCTTTAGGCTATATATCATCACGCTTAAGCCAATAGGAGCGGAGCAGCGATAAAGAATGTTTTAAAATCGGGGATTCCACGGGGACGAAATCGCGGGCAGCAGCTAGTAAATATATAAAGGTTCACAATACTTGACTATAATTATACAGTGAATTAGGACGTGGCAAGGCGATGGTATGTAAGCGACTGGCGAGCCCGGCGCGGGCGCTCCCGTACAATATCAAAAATGCAATTCAGCAATCGCAACGCTAGGGTCGCTACACATTCATCAGGCCTAAATTTTCCCTCTGCCATTCAAAAAGACGGCGGAGTGGAAGGGAGTGTCAGACTACTGACTAAAACCCGTCCGTGTTCCAGAGCCGCGGTGACTCTTTCCAACAGTTTCGAACGGTGAAATCATCAAATGCCTTCGTCCGCCCTGGGCGGAGTGGAAGGGAGTGTCAGACTCTAACTAACGTTGCGGAATTTGTTCAAAAGGGTCACCGCGGCCCTGGAACGCAAAAGGCACTAGAAGGATCACGGGGTTTTTTTTTTTTTTTGGATGGGAAATCATCAAATGATCTCCCGCTCTGGGCGGAGCGGAAGAGAGTGTCAGACTCTTACTGACTATGGGTGCGTTCCAGGGCCGCGGTGACTCTTTCGAACAAATTCCGCAACCCTGGCAGGACAGTTTACAACCTGGATCAACACATAAATGTAGAATACTTTTTATTCGATCTGAAGTACACGCAGAAGATTTTGAGGGCAAAAGTAGTATTCTGAAACCGTCTTGAGCAAACGCGGTGATTAGATTAACGCTCGCTACTTTATCGAATGAGAATAGGCATTTGCTCAGATATGAAACAGTTTCCTACACTAATCCTGACTTCATTTTAAAATGCGAATTTGAGTTTGTTTCTAACGCTTTCAGACTAAACAGATTTTAACATAAATTTCACCAATGACAAGCTACAAATATTTATAGGAAACGGAAACTATGCGGGCGAAACTGCAGGGCGCTGGTAGTAATAACATTTTTTTTTGTTTTATTTTTGTATGTTCGTAACGAATAAACACAAAAATTACTGGACCGATTTAAAAAATTCTTTCATTAGTAGAATGCTACATTATGCATGAGTAACATATCATCTGCCTAGCCTTTTCCCAACTAAATCGGGGTCGGCTTCCAGTCATACCGGATTCAGGTGAATACCAGTATTTAACGTGGAGCGGTGGCCTACCAGACCTCCACAACCCATTGACTGGGGAACACGGTACTTCAATGCAAGAACGGTGTCAGTTTTTCTGGCTTCTGACAATCCGTAACGACTGCCAAAGGCCTACAAATGACAGCCGGGACCAACGGCTTAACGTGCCTTGCGAGGCACGGAGGAAACTCTGTATGTTAAGCTGGTCTCACACCCACAGACCAACCTTGGCAAGCGTTGCTTAACCTTGAAGATCGACCTGTGCAGCTGTTATTCTTTAGCAACGAGCCTGAGTAACATATGCTATATTAAAATAAATGTCCACGCGTAAGTACAAAGTCGGGACGGGCCGCTAGTCTATACATATAAATAAAATTGGAGCGTCTGTATGTAATATTGAAATAACCGATGTAATAAGGAGTAACTTAGGCTACTTTTATTAAAATAATAGAAAAAAAAAATATAAAAAAATAATGTTGCAATGTCCAAGTACTATCCAGTACCGCGCGCAGCTCACGCGCATGCCACCACTGTGCCGTCACGTCGGGCGCCTCCCACCAACGAATCAATATCACAAAGAATCGGGGGTTAGTAACTATTCCACGCAGACGAAGTCGCGGGCAGAAGCTAGTATTTTATAAAACGTCTATCTAGATGAGGAACAGAGTAAAAGTAGAACTCTGACATATCAATTAAAGAATTTGACAGAATAAGAGCACACTTGCATAATATACAATCCCATATCGATTGTTTTATTTTCTGAACTAGTTCTAGCGTTTACGGCGCTTAAATAATAAATTGTGTTGTACATATCCACTTCCTATTAGTACTTTTTAACCAACCCAATTTGGTTTAAAAAAAAATACAGTCTAATTGAGAACCTCCTCTTCTTTTAGAATTCGGTTGATGATAGCAAATCTTTCGGGATTGCTGAAACCGCATGTTCGAAAAAGCAACCAAAAACACGGAGTTCCGAAATTAAAGTTATTTTTAACTTTTTGTGTAGAAGTCGCTTGTATTTTTTTGTAAAAAGTTTTTTTTTTTAATTTGATGCACGATGGATCGGATATAATATGTATATTGCAGTGGCGTAGCTTGCCCTTATAGACGGGCCCTGTATCAATTGTGTTGGGGGGGGGGGGGCAAATTAAGGGTAGTTTTTTATATAAAGTAGAAAAAACATCTCCAATTGAATTAAAATATGATTATGGTTAAAAATTAAAGATTATAATAATTAATTGACATATTAATTCGGTGAATTGTGATTTTTATTGTTATTTTTCTTGTGGTGACATTGATGCCGCAACATCGGTTCATATTTGAGCTGTTGTAGGTATAGATTCAAATCGCGGAAATTCTAATACCGCGAAGAAGAAGAAACATGTTTATTTGGGACTCACACAAGACAAACATATAAACAAACTAGCAGCGCGCCGCGGTTTTACCCGCGTAGTTCCCGTTCCCGTGGAAATGCGGGGATAAAATATAGCCTATGTTACTCAGGGTGAATGTAGCTTTCTAATGGTGAAATATTTTTTTTAAATCGGTCCAGTATTTTTTGAGTTTATTCGTTACATACAAAAATACAAATCTTTCCTCGTTATAATACTAGTATAGACAATAGTAAACAAAAAAAAAAAAAACTGATAGTAAAATAAATTAACAAAAAAAAAGCTTACAATATTAATTTAGTTGTGAGAGACCAAAAAGGTTGGAGTTGTTTAACGTACCTAGGTAATTCGTTGCGGGCGATATGAAAGCCACTACCACTGAATTTAAAGCAACTGTCATAAATCTTTAGCCAGTCGAAGATTGCCCGTCTACCATGCAGTATCGACAGGGATAATTTATTAAATAAATTTATTCCGATAAACAAATACGTATGCCATGACAAAATCTTTCATCAAGGATTTTCGATTAAGTAGGATTTTCCAATATCTTATCAAAACTTTACTCTACTTTCAACACAGGAAGCTGCTCGCTATAGTTATTTTAATTATCGCCTTTTTTAATCGACTTCAAAAAAGGAGAAGGTTCTAAGTCGACTGTATAGTTTTTTTATATGTGTGTTAACTCATAACTTTTTACTATGTGTACCGATTTTAATGTTTTTTTTTTTATATATGACAAATACATCTGCAGATCATCAGCATATAGATGGAACTTGGCATAGAGCAGGCATTTCGTAATATCAGCACTGTACAGGATGAAAAGAAGTGGACCCAGGATTGATCCCTGTGGCACGCCCCTATTTACAAATTTAGGATCAGAGGACTTAACAGCTCCATCACTATCGCTAGTAACCTGGACTACTTGTGATCGGTGAGTCAAGTAACTCTGAAACCACTCTACTGTCTCAGGCTGACATCCATAGTAAGACAGCTTGGAGAGGAGAAGCGAGGTATTGATAGAGTCAAACGCGCGTGAAAAATCTAGTAGGACAAGTAAGGTACCCATGCCCTTGTCTCTGGCTTCAAGGATGTTTCCGACCACATCAAGAAGGGCTGTGGCTGTGCTGTGTCCCTTCCGAAAACCTGATTGAAGAAGCGGAAGTATATTGTGCTCCTCAAGATATGCTCGAAGCTGGTTGGAGACAACCTTCTCCAGGACCTATTACGTGGTGGTCCCTTTCTAGTCTGATGAAAATCTTCGGAGATAGGAAACGGAATAAAATATATAAAAAATACAACCGACTTGCTAAACAAAAAAAAATCAAAAAGTACAAATTAACTTTAATTTCGGAAGTCGGTGTTCAAAAAACGAAAAAGCAACTTAAACACCGAGTTCCGAAATTATTCGGTTGTTTTTTTTGGAATAAGTTTTTTTTATTAATTGTATAAATAACGTTTCTTACGAATACTTTTACGATTCACGTGTCGTATTAGATACGCTATCTAGTAGCAATTTGATAAATAGGATTTGAAGATTGCAACATTGAATCGAACAGCGAAGTTGTTCATTCACCCAGCCTTACTATATCACGAAACCAAATTTTTTTTTTAATGGCATAACCTCAAGCATAATCAGCCTTCTAATGTTCCCACTACTGGGACACAGGCCTTCTCTCTAGGAGAGGGAATGGGCCGTAATCCACCACGCGGGCCCAGTGCGGGTTGGTGAATGACACATGTCTTCGAATTTTTGGTTCTAGGACATGCCGGTTTCCTCACGATGTTTTCCTTCACCGTTTTGAGAACAGTGGTGATGAAATTAATTACACAAAGTCATACGCCTGGCTGGGTTTGGTTTTTGAATGGGAATTCATCGAATGTCTTCTCCCGTTCTGCGTGGAGCGGGAAGGATCAGGCTCTCACTGACTAAAACCCACTTGTGTACCTTCAATACCCTTTGCGTTCCAGGGCCGCGGTAACTCTTTCGAACAATCCGCACCCATAGTCAGTAAGAGTCTGACACTCCTTACGCTCCGCCCAGAGCGGGAGAAGTCATTTGATGATTTCCCATCTAGAAAAAAAAGGTGGACAACAGACATGAGTTATTTTTTTCCATTTTTAAATATAATGCCACGCGGAACCTTTAGTGAGCGAGTCGACTCGCACTTAGCCGGTTTTTTTTTATTCCTCAATCCTCAGTTACCCTTTCCGACGCGACGTACAGCCTTGCCGAAATTATTTAAAGGAGTCTTCAAAATCAAAAGTTATTTGTTCAAACTAGGCTGAGAGACAGCACTTTTTGAACGTCAAATTTTACATAAAGACAGTCCCCCAAAACGCCCACCCGTCACCACTTCCTAGTGTTTTAGCTGGGAAGAAGAAGTGGCGCAACAAACTCTCCAGCAACACATCTGTCTGTTGCGTTTTAAGTACTTGAATTTATACAATTACTTTGCATACTATTGTATAAATTGAAGTTCATACAATGGTTGAAAAACATTATAATTATCCAACATGTAAATCATAAATTAATTCACTATAAAACATTGTTCAGCATAGATTGAGTCAATAAAGTAAAAACAGATTGACCTACTTATTCATCATACAATAAAAAAAACACTGTTTCACTGCAACAGTCTAAAACTGCCATTACTTAAATCATTACGTTTTATTATGAATGCAGATTGGTAACAGGATAAAGATATGCAAATTAATGATAAGTGATAACATTAATTCATTTGACGATACAAGTAACGCCATCTATGAGAAGTTACGTGAACTAACGCGTTAAGACACGTGGGCTCAAGAAAGGACCGTATAGTTTCCTTTATTTCGTAAAATGCTGAGTAAAAAGCATTGTGACGGGACTTCTAAGGAATAGCGATGTTTAACAGTATTTACTTTCCAAGTATCCAAAGCATATTTTGCTTGGATTAAAATAAATTCAATTCAAAGTAACATTAAGGTTAGAATTGAACATTTTGTTTATTGTGGAACCTCAAACAGGTAACAAAAACTCCTTTCTGGTACCTATTTTATAATATTCGTTAAATTAGTAAGCGAGTCTTCTTCAAAATTTATTATCATAATCAACGTCGAAGCATGTGTGCGTTTACAAAAAGATAATTTAATCTTACGGAATGAGTATCGTCTTGAAGGTTTTTACAATAAGTACATAAAATAACATTGTATACAAACTTTTAAAGATAATTATTAAGTATTACATACCAATTGTGTCACAAAATTCTGTCAATAAAAAATCAACTTAAAACTTTTAACTTTAAAACCCGCGCCATCTTGTCAAAAGAACTGTCAAAATTCCCGCGCGAAATCTAAATGCAATTTTATAAAGTGCTACCTACCGTAAGTCTCTAAGTAGGTACTACATCATGATTACGGAAAACGAACGATAAAGCGAAACGAAACGTTCTTGATAACGCAATACATAACCTCAAAATGATCACATGTTATGTTATGTCACGCTGTGTGACGCCAATATACATATATGCATAATATATTAAAGCAGTAGATTTTATATACACAATATATCGTGACTCTATTGAGTCGATATTTAATTTACATTCTCCATTATGATTAGGCAATGACAGTATTTTGATCAACTGGTTTATTTACGACTGTGTCAGCTGTTTCGTTTTTACGGAAATTGGTTTTCTGGGAGAACGGGACAACATTATGTTTTAATTTTTTTTTTGTCTGATGGGAATATATGATCTTGTTTTTTTTTCAGAGCTTAACATGTGCAGTCCACAGAACTTTTGAGTCAGCAGTTCCTAACAGTACTTTCTAAATTCCATTAAATATGTCAGTTGACAACATTTTTTAACAAGTTTAAACACACAGAGAATATAATTTTGCATGTCTTTTCTTAAAGTAATATCTTGTTTGTCAATCGGGAATATTCCAGAAAGACAAACAAAACATTTTTAGGATTAGGATTCTATTGACGCAAATGCTTTAATTTAATCAATTAAAGGTGTTATTTATGCGCTACGATTTTTTAAGATGGACATTTCTTGCCGTATTTTTTTTGTTTTGTTCCTTAAAACTTAACAATTAGACTAAGCAAGCGCATCCAACGTCACGTTTATCGATCGCATTCATTAAAAATGTTGTTGGGTAAAACATTTACTTATTATTATATTAAAACCTCAAATACCATTCCATGGAAATATCTGGAACCAAATATTCAAGCAATATTCATCAACTTCATCCACAGCCGATTTCGCCCAAGGCTGACCAGACCCTCGTTTTCTTGTGCCAATCCCACGTTCCTGTGTAAGCCTTTTTTTTACGAGGGGAAATCCTCATGGATGTCCTCCATCCTGGGCGGGCAGAGGGGTCTGTCAGACTCTTACTGACTAAAACCACCCCGGTGTTCCGTCTCCCACCTACGCCGGGGATCGCGGGAACGTATGCGACATCCGTAATCTCCGGCTGGTGCCGGCCCGCCTCTGCGGGCCACCTCGGGTCAGCGGAGGGAGTGAGGTGTTTAGACTTCCATGTCGTCTGCCCTTCTCATTGCCGGATGACCCACATTTCTTCCAGTCCAGGGACGGCACTCGGTCACCGCCTTACCGCCTTACTTGCCAATATGTATTATCAAAATGGAAAAACGTATTTATACTAATACTAGCTTCTGCCCGCGACTTCGTCCGCGTGGAATAGTTACTTTACCCCCGATTTTGAAACTCTCAGCCCGATCGGTTTAAAATTGACAGTTTCATACAAACTTTCATCCCTTATTTTATCCCCTTGGGGGTAGAATTAATCAAAATCCTCTCTTAGCGGATGCCTACGTCTTAACATCTACCTGCATGCCAAATGTCAGCCCGATCCGTTCAGTGGTTTGTGCTGTGCGTTAATAGATCACTGTGTCAGTCAGTCATTCAGTCACTTTTGAGTAGATATAAAGCTGAAGAATTTATTTGTCTGCTTGAACGCGCCGGTCCGATTTGTAAAATTCTTTCAGTGTTAGATAGCCCATTTATCGAGGAAGGCTATAGGCTATATATCATCACGATAAGACCAGGTTAGCCAGGCAGGAGGAGTTGCACAGGTCAGCTTGTGTGTTTATAATAAGTTTGTAAAGGGTTATTATTATTATCTCTAAGGAAGTACTAAGCCAATTATTGAACTGGTAGAAAGCCGTATCGCTGTATAGGTCTTTTTTAAGCATGGTAAATCATCAAATGACTTCTTGCGCTCTGGGCGGAGCGAAAGGGAGTGTCAGATCCTTACTAACTTAAAACCAGCTGTGTTCCTCCTAATGCCATTTGCGTTCCAGGGCCGCGATGACTTTTTCGAACAAATTCCGCAACCCTATAAGATCGCTATGTAAGCGAAATAACGTTAATCCCGAAAGAAAAGAAGCAAGAAACTACTAGTCCTTTTCTGCAAGAAAAGGCCTAGGGAAAAACTAGTTCATTAAGATTTTAATTAATTAAATTTATCGAATACTACCATGAATAAGGAAAAGTTAAGTACCTATATTGATTAAATTGTATTTTTATTGGTTATTCATACATTTATATTATGGTAATTGGACTGTTGTGTGACAAAATAATTTCAGAAGTTAGACTGGCCAGAAGCAAAAAAAAAAAAATAGTTTATTTTTTATTTTTATGGAAAATAAGGACAGTAAGTACTTAGGTACTTACAGAATTTTATTGTCTTATAACTAAGTTGTACAACATTGACAAAAATTCAAGGTCGAACGTCTGACTTCTAAACTAGGCAATAAGCCTGTATCTTAGAAGCCAATGTTCCCCGAAATTGTAGTGACATACAACTGTTTATATGTATAATCAAACGTTATTATATGCATGCTATGCTATGATATGGGACTGGGCGCAAAGGGCTCTAGGAGGAAAACGGGTGGGTTTTAGTATATTGTCTTTGGTTTTAGTCAGTAAGAGTCTGACACTCCTTTCCGCTCCGCCCAGAGCGGGAGAAGTCATTTGATGACTACCCACCCAGAAAAAAAAATGGGGCGACCATTTTTTCAGATTTATTTCTACCAATAATACGATGAATATTAAATAACTATGAAAACTATCCATAGACCAATTTCTATGAAAAAGCCGGGCAAAGTGCGAGTCGAACACATAAGTGTTCGATTCGCACTTTGGCCCGGCTTTTTAATAATAAAGAGAGAGTAAAATGACCTCTTAAGATGTTGTTGGTGTTTTACAAAGAACTCTGTATAAAGCTGAAGAGTTTGTTTGTTTGCTTGAACGCGCAAATTCGATTTGAAAAAATCTTTCAGTATTAAACAGCCCATTTATCGAGGAAGGCTTTAGGGTATATAACATTACGCTGCGACCAATAGGAGCAGATCACCAGTGAAGAATGTTTCAAAATCGGGGGGTTAGTAAATATTCCACGCGGACGAAGTCGCGGGCAGTTTGGGAAATGGCGGGATGACTATAGCTAGGACGTGGCTCCTGAACAAACACAGATCTTTGCAAACATATGGTAGCTATATGATCCCAGTAAAGATCCAGGAAGCTGGCAAACTTGATTGCCTACTTTAGGAATAACTAGGTAGTTAAACTAAAAAAATCTAATTAGTCCGTCAGATTTCCAAAAAACATTGGACCCAAACTTTTTCTTTTTTCACGTACAAAAAAAGCGAAGACGATACAGAGCGTTGAAAACTCGTGTCGTCACTACGTGCTACAATTTTTACCACGACGTGACGTCACAAGCCCCTGCCCCTTATCTTCGTAAAGTTTTATTGATTTGATAAAGCGAAAAATACGTGTCCAATATTTTACGATAATCTGACGGACTAAATAGAAACATATTTTTTTTTCACTCAGGAAACATCCCTATTGGAAAGAACTGGCATAGTACCCAATAAATATTATCTAACTACATTAAGGCTTTAAAATACCGACAATACCGTGGAGGATTAAGAGAAGCCATGCACACAAACATGTATGGGCAGTCTATTTTTTTGCCGCCATTTTGGAGTGATCCCATAGTAAGAGATGCAGGAACAATGGAAAGAATAGAGGCAGTACTAGCTAGTTATATACTTAAGTTTCTGCCGTCTTTTCAGCCGCTTACACTAAAGATCTACTACAAACTGCAAAGCGAAGCTCACGTCACAACATGACGCCTGGCAAAATAGTCACATCGGCTAGACCAAAAAGAAGAAAAAAAAAAAACTACAATCAGTTCGATGTTTAAAAACGCAACAAGACCTCATCAAAACCCTGCCAAGAATGTCAATATGCCGAACAAAATACATAACAAAGGTAAAAGCATTGCAAACATTAGTTGAAAATTATTTTACAATACTTTTCATGAGTTGTTCTTTTTTTTTTAAATTGCACTATAATTCAACTATCCGGGGTGAGTACTGAGATAAGAGCTTAGTGCGAGTTTTTAGGGTTCCGTGCACAATGTGTAAAACGGAATATTATTACAAAGACTCCGCTTCAAATAGCGACTTGCCAATATTAAAACAAAAAAAAAAAAAAGACTCCGCTCTTCGTCCGTCCGTCTGTCACCAGGCTGTACCTCATGAACCGTGATAGTTACAAAAAATGGAATAGAATAACAATTCAATTTCCTAATTAGTTTTCCCTAAAAATTGGATAATGCGTTTTAGTAAACAGATTGCTTTAAAAATAGAAGGAATAAAAAAACCGGCCAAGTGTGTGTCGGACTAGTGACGGGTTCCGTAGTTTACTGTTAAAATCTCATATCTCTTAAAGTTTATAAGCTGTGATAATTCGGACCAATTTTCGGAAGTAGATTTTTTTTGAAATGTCTATGATTTGCTCAACTTTTTTTTGAATTTTCAACTTCATTAGCATTAACTTCATAGTTTAAAAGTTAACATTGGGGGGGACACTTTTTACGAATTTGGAAGCACATATCTCAAAAACTATTGCATTAATTAAAATTATTTTTTAGAAAACGTTATTTCATTTTGAAAGAGCTATCCACACGACTATGTTACAGACAGACAGGCAGACACGACGAATCCATAAGGTTTCCGTTTTTGCCATTTGGCTACGGAACCCTAAAAAACATGAAAAATAAACTTTTAAAGCAATCGTTTTTCATTCATATCAACATACAAAAATAAAATATAGCCAATAACATTATATGTATTTATTTGTGAAGAGTCACAGTAAACATCATTGCGCAAAAATATATAAATTACTATCTTAAGTAATTGGATATCAAAAATTGGGGCAAAAATTCAATCTTGTCGAGATATATTATGCCTATTATTATTATTCTTGCCATGTCTAGAAGGGATTGATTTATTTGTATTAAAAATAAATTTTTAAATTTTATCATCAGAACTACTCTGACTCACTGAAATAGGATATTTCTTTGTCCTGGGAATATTATATTCTTTTAGTATAATTTCCGCTTTGCACAAGGGCAAAATTGCTGTCTTAATCTAGTCTAGTGTGTTGTTGTATGTTTGTCTCTAATATAGACAAAAACCAGTAGACTGATTTTAAAAATCATTTCACCACTAAAATGCTACATAATCCCTGAATAACACAGGTTATATTAAAACAAATAAATATCCAACTGTGCAAAGCCAGGACGGCCAACTAGTAATCAATAAATGAAGAATGCAAACATATATGTTAGGTTTGTTTCCAAATAAAGTAATTCATAATAAAAATCAATACTAGGCCGGAGTCAATTTTATAATAATTATTATTGTGCAATAGAACTGTAATAGGTTAAAATTTATTGCACCATAATACCTTGAAGACTTCAAAATAACCTTTTTAGAATAAATGTAGGTAAGAGTGAGAGAATTCCCCTATTTAAATTTATTAAAGGGAGAACACTGTCTTCCTCCAAAACTATATTGTTTTACTTTTGAAAGATATAAATGTGGAAGGATGGAGTAGGAGATGGACCCCGGCTGAGGGCCCTAAAGTCATTCGAGGCCACCAGAGGATTGCTCGGTTGAGCAGTAACCAGCCTGGGTGTGCTGAACAGAAAGTGGTGCTTTCCAAAAAAAAAAAATAAGTTGGAGATGGAGGCCAAAGAGAAGACGGATGGATTTTATGAGGAGTGATATAAAAAAAGGGTGTTAGTGATAGCGTGACAGTTGACAGGATAGAATGGTAGATAAAAAATATTATGTGGCAACCCTAATTAATTTTGGATAAAAGCTGGAAAATTATGACAGCTATTCCATCAGAATATCATAATCATGGATACTTAGGGTCAAGTTTTTGATAGCGTGACAGTTGACAGGATAGAATGGTAGATAAAAAATATTATGTGGCAACCCTAATTAATTTTGGATAAAAGCTGGAAAATTATGTCAGCTATTCCATCAGAATATCATAATCATGGCAACTTAGGGTCAAGTTTTTTATTGTTAAACTGCTCTTGTTTACTGCAAATTGACCCTATTTAGGGAATATTAGCTTATCTGAATATTCATCATCTGTCTAGCCTTTTCTCAACTATATTGGGGTCGGCATCCAGTCATACCAGATTCAGCTGAATATTTAGCGTGGAGCGGCTACTTACCAGACCTCCACAACCCATTAACAGGGTAACACGGTACTTCTTGGCATGAATGGAGTCAGATTTACTGGCTTCTGACAATACGTAACAACTGCCAAAGATCTACAAATGCCAGCCGGGACCAACGGCTTAACGTGCTTGCTGAGGCACGGAAGAAACTCGGTATGTTAAGATGGTCACCCCTCCACAGAATCAATCAGAAGAAAAACTCTTGGCAAGCATTGCTTCACCTTAAAGATCGACCCGTGCGCCTGTTATTCTTTAGCCACAAGCTCAATATTGAAACTTATAAATTAAGCTAGCTGGGTATGCATTCAATCATGCAACCGTCTTCAGAGGTAACCGTAGGTTACAATGTCACGTGAAGTCGAAGAAACCAGCCCAATCTACTAAACCGTAGGATACTATGTCCTCCAGGATGCCCTCAGGTCATTAGTAGACTTGTAACAGTGCTTTTGTGCTAGAGGAGTCTCTCATGGCACCGCGTTGTCTACATAACTTCTTGAATTTGAACAGCCTGGCCAATACCATGGCCGTCAGTCAGTCATGATCACCATTCATGTCAAGGTCACTGCACATAAGTGAAATGTTGTATGAATGATGGTGAATTGGCCAAGTCTTTTAAGGTACTTTTGAACATCATCATTTACATTAAAATAATAAAGTGACTGTAATGTCCATTTGCAAAGGTAGATTCTTATGGAGGAGAACAGACAAGAAACTCCAGTTACCCTTTTCAAATAAATGTTTTACAATATTTGGTATGTAACAAAAAATTTATATCATATAAATGAGGACAATGCACCAAGAGTATACTAACTAGTAATGCAGTAATCCCAGAGAAAGTAAATAAATAGGTTACTTTCAAACATTAATTAGTCAGGATAAAAAGTATTAATTGCTTGTAGACAGCCTGTATCTTACGGCTTGAGGTACGATTTTCAGGGCGAAGGCTCGAGTATTAAATTATGGAGTCCGTTACTTTGTTTAAAGAGCATGTTAAAGGGATCTAGAATAAATAACTAGAAGTCTAGATACTGAACAGAGATTTTTTATCTATACTAATATTATGAAGAGGAAATACTTGTATTTTTGAGTGTTTGTAATGAATAAACTCAAAAACTACTGTGCCGGTTTCAAAAATTCTTTCACCATTAGGAAGCTACATCCACACTGAGTAACATAGGCTATATTTTATCCCCGTATTGACACAGGAATGGGAACAATGTGGGTGAAACCGTAGGGCACTGCTAGTGTGTAACAAATCAATAGATTTGGATCATGTATTGTTAATAGAAAGGTAAGCCGTAACTAAATTAAAATGGCACAGAGGATGTGTTAGTTAGTTACAAACAGTATGAATAACATCTAATAAGAATTTTGAAAACCAATAACATCAATAGACATAACATGCGATTACCAGAATCTAACCTGAAAAAACATAAACTGAAGCTAAGACCACTGCACACACATAGCCATAGTTGAAAAATGTGTGTACAATACATACATAAACAATTTCTTTCTTCGGTAAACTATTAGTAGTACCAAATTGCATCATTAATGTTATGACATTGTTTTGTTTACATAATACCACTCACCTGCCAAGGGTTTACTTTGGGAATTGGGGCTTCAACAAACTTCTTCGGCTGGCTTTCAGACGATTGCTGCTGCTGTTCTGGCGTTGGCTGGGGCTCCGTGTGTGGTGTGGGAGCCTTGTGGGGGCGAGGCGGAGCCCTACGCTCAGGGTGCCTTCGCCCCTTCCCAGGACGGCGTCCGTGCGATATGACAGGCACGAACCCCTCCTCCTCCTCGTCTCCTCCATCCTGCTTCGTTGGAGGAGCGTCAGACACTTCGCCCGGCGCGGCCTCAATGTTCTCCTTGTTGCTGTCACCCCCTCTAAAGTTCAACACTGACGCGTAAGAGGGCCCTGCGCCCTCGGCGGACACGCGGGCGGCCATGCCGCCGCTGCCCTCGTTATGTAAGCCCGGGCGCGCGCTCCGCGCCGACAGACGATCACGAGCGCGCCTCCATGCCCCTCAACACGACGGCATGATGGGGTTAACCCACTAATCGCGAACGAACTTTCCCGATGAAAACGGCCCGATCGAAAAGTACGAAGGTCGAATTATTCACGAGTAACTCACACGTCCCAGTGGCGCGCACACACGGCCGGTCGCTGGGAAATATGCGCGAACCTCTCGTACCACACCGGACTGACCCTGGTTGGACCGTATTTACATCGAAAAAAATGCACTTCCGTCGTCTTGTTCCAACTTTTCTGGCACACTGAACGATCCGTACGCACTTTATATATCAAAGTCGTGTACCGATCACTATGAAATACGCTTCTATTAACATAAAATCATAATAGAACCATATTTTGTTCACTATTCACACATGTGGTCGGACGCCCAAAAAGGGATTTTTCCGCAACACACACGGAACTTACGGAAGGCTGTGACTTCTAATTTTACACAGGACATTTTGACGATAGAGGGCGCTGAAACATCACTGACAGTGAAAACGTTCACAATTAACAATAAATAAATTGTTTTTTTTTGGCGAAGGATTATATTTTAAACTTTCTAAACACATGCATGTATCTTACAGCATATTTCTTCGTTTTTACATACTTAGGTAGAGTTGTTTTTAATTCAGTTGATCGATCGTTTTTAGTGCTCCTTAACTTATAAACGTGAACGCACCCTTAAAAATCACATTTCGGATTACTACTGTTGTTAGCTGCAAAAGCTGAAAAGTATTTTTTGTGATGAATATCAACCAAATAGTAATAAAATTTATTCTTCACAAAAAAACGGAATGTTATCTTAGAAATAAGTTAAATCTGTAAATTAAAAACAGATCACCATTCAAAAATATTTATTGTCTATGGCTCATCATTTGATTTCGTTTTGAAATCGATTGTGAATCAAACATAAATCTTGTAAGAAAACCACTAATAAAACTAAAAACTTTATTAAAAGTTACACTTACTAGAAAAAAATGGTTTAAAATTATTACAAAATTAAAAATACTAAGACCAATGCAAACCATTCGGATAAAGCAGAGTTTTAACGATTTAGATCGGTGGGATAAATGGAGGTAGCATCGGGATTGCTTGGACAATACATACCTAAAAAACTCCTACAATTTCTACAATAGTGGTACACGTCTTTACATGACGTTAATAAATACGGTAAGGGGGCACATATCCAACAGCAGAGAATACATAATACAAAAGCACAACAATGTGTGCAAACTGTTACATGAGCTCTTATTAATGTCATGCCTGTATACCCACATTCGGGGCACACCACAGGCATGGAATTATATCCTAAAGAATAGGTTCTCGTTGGTGGCGGGGGCAGAGCCGGCTCGACGTAAACATCAAAAGCGCCATTATAAGTTGGTGGAGGAGTGCGTTGAACGAAAGAAGGTGACGGAAAAAATGATCCCATAAACCTAGGTCTTCGTCTTCCTGCGATTTGACGCAACACGAATGAATATGTGGGCGGGGCACTAGTCAAGGAATCAGGTGGGGTTATATCGCCCGATAAAAAAGTATAGCTACGACTCAAATTAGAGGGCGATTGTAATCTGAAATGACTGATAACTGCAAGAGTTAGAGAACTCTCGTTGAGTTTTGATAAAGCTTGTAGGAATAGGCTTGCTGGCTGGGTTCCAACAGCGACAGCTGCAGAAGTTGTGGCCGGTAACAATGACATAGGTTCAGGTATACTAGGACTTTGAGTAGCAATATTGATTTTCAAAGGGTCGTTGGCACTTAAAAAATAACCGTTATTCATACAATTTGCTGAAGCCGCTTTGGTAGGACACAAGCTGATTCCATACTCGACGTTTATTGAATTTCCTAATAGTTTGGCGACTTCGTTTTTCGGGAAAACCGATACATATTTTGTCGATGCGGCTTCAATAATTTTCGGAGCGATCAAAAGTTCTTTCGAAGAGGACGATTCATGAACAGTTGGATCAATGTGTATTGTTGATAAACCTGTTAGTTCTTCTGGTAATAAAGATTCATGTTTTGAATATACCGCTGGCTGGTATTTCGAATATGTTGGTTGGTCTTGCGAAAATCTGGGTTGATTTGTCGAATGGACGGATAGGACCGGCGAATAAACTGGTTGAACTGTCGAATCAACGGGTTGATCCTTGGAATAACCTGGTTGATCAGTCGAATCAACGGCTTGGTCCTTGGAATAACCTGGTTGATCAGTCGAATCAACGGCTTGGTCCTTGGAATAACATGGTTGTTCTTTCGAAAATATTAGTTGGTCTGTTGCGCCAATCGGTTGGCTTTTTGTTAAAAAAGTTTGCGTTTCCGGTACAGCTGACTGGTCTTGTAATCTATCGGGTATTTCATTAGAAAATTCAGGTTGATCTGGCACATGAATGAGTTGAACTGCCGAAAAAATGGATTCATCTTTTGCTAAAACACTTTGCGTTTCTGCCACAGCCAACTGGTCTTCTGTACAAACTGTTTGGTCCCTTAAATAAATGGGTTGTCCTATCGATAAAATGGGTTGGTTTATCACTAAAACAGTTTGAGATTTCAAATAAAGCGATTGCTGGTTCGAATAAGCTGGTTCTTCTTTCGAAATTACGACTTGTTCTGTTAAATTACTGGGTAAATCTGTCGAACGAATGAATTGTTTTGTCGAACCTACAAGTGGTTGGTCTGTCGATTGAATGAGTTGGTTTGGTAAAGTAATGAGTTGCTCTTTTGAAAAACTGGATTGTTCTGTCGTTAAATTGGGTTGATCTTTTGTTAGAACAGTTAGAGTTTTCGCTGCATCGGAATGGTCTTCTGAATACGCTGGTTGGTGTCTTGTAGTAGGGGTCTGCTCTTTCGGAAGAACCAACTGCTCTTTATGAACCTCTGAATTTTCATTCTTTTTTGTTGGTTGTTGCGTTATTGGATCTACATCTTGACTACATTTTGGATTTTCATCCATTTAAGCTGTTGAAATAAGACTTTTATTTAAAACATTTGAATTTGTTCATCAAGATTTAAACTGCTAGTGTTTCTCAGATTTTGATTAGGGTGAAACAAAAATTGCATCAAAACAGCCAAGCTGGAAAAGTTTTTTTTTTTGTGAATTAATAATCCGAAGAGCAGTAGCAGAAGATGCTATTGTGAAGCCTAAAGGAAAGTGTAAATATGGCTTTGGGAGCCACCCCTTTCTGTAGCTACTGCCAAAGATACATTAGATTGGGTCACAGGAGCACAAATTATTTTCTACTTCAAGATTATGTAAACTTTTTTACAAAACCATCGGTTACATAGGTAGACTGATTGCAATAAAGCAATTTGGCTGCTAAATATGACGTGCTACTGCTATCATGATTCTGTTGTGTAAAGCATCTTGTAAAGCTCCATTAACCTCCTACAACAGAATTATAAAAGCACGAAAGCTACCTTTCATGATGTTACAGATTAATTCATGCATCCAAAAATGTTTAGAATAAACAGTGCAATAAATATTTTATGTGCATTATAGTGGTTTGAATAAAGCAACTGGACTAGTACTTACTGTTTAATTATTTCTTTTGTGGGCTTTTATATAAAATTGGTGTTTATAATATTTGTAAATAATAATAAATTCGTATATTTTGTAATGTCATACTTGTTTGTCAGATTCGACCTTAGAATAGGGAAGTATAAAGCTATTCTAAAGCTAAGTTTACATGCGGTGATGGTTGCTGACGAGTCATTCTGGCAGTGATTTCAACTGAATAGTTTCATTATTTTCTGTAAACACAGATCCACTATATTATAGCCATCGATATATAGACCTTAATGCTGGGTGCACACGCAGGGTGGTGGGCAGGGTGGCATTCATCTACCATATTGTTCGTATTCGTTCGATTACTGGACTAGTTTATTATTCCTGTCCAGAAAGTAATGTTGTCGCTGGATTCCAGCCGCATTCAGATGTGGATGTGTATAATCGATGTGTCGCCGCGGCGCGGCGCGGCGACTCTTATTACAGTGGCTCCAAAACATCTCATAATTATACAACTATAAACATCACATAAAAATAATATACTTTATACTTCTGTGGTTTTATCATACATAATTTGTATAAAGTCAAATTTTTACTATTAGTATTGATGGTGAATTTAATTACCAAAGCAAGAAATAAGAGGCAAGCTTTTTAAATCTAGGATTTTTTGGGCTGGTCACTGCCTTTTCTTTCTGTCAAAAAACCATTCTAATTTCCGGTCTTTTTACTCCTCCGTGGCATGGCGGATGGTCTTTACCGCCGCCTATAGTGTTTATTGGAGGAATAACTTCGCTTGAATAGCGAAATGGTAAGTTCCATAGAACTGATGTGATTTTCTATCGTTCAATATTGTTAAGTGAATCGATCTGATGAAGTGAAAGTGTGTAGTTGATAGTAATTTGTTGCCGTGCTCGAAACACGTGTTTGCTTTTACATTTCGCGAAATAACAAGAATATGATGGTGTATCGTAAGTTCTTTGTGTAATTCAACATTTCTAAGGGTCAAACAGTAGCTTAAATTGCTTTATAGCCATATAATACCTACTATTACCGTGTTTATAATGGTGTCTTCTGGATCGATGGACACCTCACGCTACCCTTTCATCCCTTGTTTATTATTCACAAAACATTGTGACAATTGTTGGAAAGCGATGCCCAACCGTAATTAATGATCTTCAGTATAAAATATATCATGAATCTATTATTTTACAATCATTTTATTGTTATGAATGTGTGTGAGAATTTTGAGGTTATGATGGACCGTTCATCAAAATGACAGCCGGATTTCTCGAGTATCCTTGAAAAACAACCTCAAAACTTGCAATGTGGCTTTATATCTATCAAATATTTTCGTCTTCCGCAATTACTGCAGTCAAAAGCGAAAAATGTGGTAACTTCCGCTAGTTTTTGTGACTATTTCGTAATAATTTATTTTTTCAACATTCATATTCCCCAATACTCTTCCTAGCTGCACTACCATAGTCTTCTAGGTACAATTTTAAGGGGTATAGTAAATAGTTCCCGTAGGAAACATGGCTAGTCAATACTTGCTGTGTGTCGACTTGAGGAACACAATGTTTTATTAACTACTTATTTATTTAATTTCATTAAAACTTAATGCACTAGTTAAAAAATTGTACAAAGGTGGACTTAATGCCATAGGCATTTTCTACCAGTCGACCTTAGGGTAGTGTAGTTACAACGTGGCAGGTGCAACATAAAATAATGACAAACAGAGGGAAAAATACAATCATATAAACATACATAAAAATAAAATTAACAACGGCATTGAGAAAAACGAATCCAACGTATTAACGCTGTGATTGTGATTTATCCGCTGGTTCCCTCTGGTGCTCTCCTGGGTCATAGTGTTTTTAGAAAATATTACATCTACAGTTCCCTAGAAGCAGCACAGAGTCCAAATTTAAACCTGGTTGTTGGGAATAGGCTCCTTCTCTATAGCAACTAGTCATCCCACTCCCACCCATCACCCATCTCTTTCCTCTGACGATCATCTTGATACATGTGATGTGTTGATAGGGTACATGTATATTAGATTTTAGACATTGCACTGTCACAACACACACCATATAAATCAAGATCACTTTTTATTGTTTCTCAAACATGCAAACGAGAGACTTTCACATTTATTTATTTACTGTCCAAATAAAAAAAAGAAGAGAGATTCAAATATTTTTTTTACACTTTATTGTAAGCCTGTATTGAATTCAAGGTCGACTTTAATAAAAAAGGTAAATTAACAGAAGAGAAATATTTTTTTGCCTTCTCATTTATTCATTAGATTAATTTCGTAATATCAGCTTATTAGAAACAGAAACAACAAACACTCAAGCTTACATCTATTCAGAATGATTACAAAATTGAATGCTGATTGGTAAATCTAAGAGTTGCTACCCAAACTAAAAAAATTGAGTCAAGGACAAATAAACCCTTTTTGACAAAACAGTCCTTGATGATAAACCAAATTGACAGATTTTCAGGCTAAAGTAGAGTTTGTAAAATACTCAACTTTAAATTCAGTATTAGAGATACGAGAGTAACGGGCAAGTGTCTTGAATAAACATAAAATAAAACCTAACCCTTTTATTCCAGAGTCTATCAGTCGCCCGACCACTTGTGTCGGTCTACACGGAGAAGAGCGAGGCCGTCGCTGGCGCCTCCCTCCCTCTCCCGTTCGTATTCAAGGCCCCCATCAGGCCTGACCTCGTCAACGATGTGCACGTATCCATGTCCAAGAATGGCAGGCAGCCTTACTCTGTCAGCAAGGAAGCCGGTAAGTTATTTTTTAAACTTATGGAATGTTTCAGTATGTTAAAAGCAAATTGTTTATGAAGATGATTCTGTAAGAAATGATCATGATGCTTGTTCGGACTTGCATAATCATCTTCCTGCTCTTATGCCATCTAACAACTTCGGCTGTGCTACAGAAAAACAAAGCAACAAACATATTTTTCAATATCAGTTTTTATTTACATATATGGTTAATTTTGCCTATAACGGACACTACTACATTCACAGAATAATCGATAAGGCATTTTTCGATGATTCTGTGAATGTAGCAGTGTCCGTTATAGGCAAAATTTACCAAATGTGTAAAATAAACTGATTTGAAGAATATGTTAGTTGCTTTGTTTTTCCGTAGCACAGCCGACTTACCAATAGCACTAAATGTCCACACTCTCGGATGACATTGCCGTGGAGCGATACTGCGGATTAGTGCAACATCAACGTAGAGACATGGCGTTCTGGACCCACTCCATAGTGGGGACGGGTGCAGAGTTTTTACTACAAACAACTACTTTAAATAGGTACCTCGTTTAGGTGCTCCCCTACACTCCCAGTAGTTCCAGATGTGTGTTGTCTTCAGTAGCGGAAGATTTTTTAAATTGATTGTAATTTCAAGGTCATCATTAAAAAGTAAAAAAAAAAAACAAAAATCTAAATCAAAAGTAAAGTCAAGTATACATATTTATCCTAACTTTGATATTCAATTGTAGATCTGCTTGCCGTGTAGATATGCTTGCCGTGCATAAAAAAATGTAGTGCTCCTTATACAACATGTAACGAAATAAACGAAATACCTATATGGGGTTTATAATGAACAACTTTCACTGTGAGATCAACACGTGAAATCTCGAAAATGGAATGTACTACACCCATACACGTGTTGATTATGTGCGTGTACTCGCTTAATCTAATATTTTTACGCGATTTCAATGTTGGTTCCATTGTAAAAGAACATGTTCATGATGCCACCACAACACAAGTACAATGACCCCTTTTCATGTATTTCGTTATATTCTATTGACCTTGACCTTGGAACGAGGTAAGGAAGAATGATAGTTTTATATTCTTGCTTACCTCTTTCCAAGGCCAAGGTCAGCTAACTTTATAATATTCTTGCTTACCTAGTTCCAAGGTCAAGGTCACATAACTTCAACTGTTTTCTTTTTGTCTGCCAGGTCACCAGACCAGTGCCGAGTCATGGGGTACCGGACGTGCTGTAGCGCGTATCCCCCGTGTCCGTGGTGGTGGTACCCACAGGTAAGAAGGCGGCCATTGTGTTTTATTGTTAACTAGCAGCGTCCCGCGGTTTCACCCGCGTAATTCCCATTCCCGTGGGAATACGGGGATGAATGTACTCTTATGTTACTCGCTGATAATGTAGCTTTTTATTGATTAACAAATAGTATGAACATATTGGTCTTAGCCTGATGATATACAGCATGTAGCCTTCCTCGATAAATGGGCTGTCTAACACTGAAAGAATTTTTCAAATCGGAGCAGCAGTTCCTGAGATTAGCTCGTTCGAGCAGACAAACAAATTCACATACTAAAAATTCTTCAGCTTTATGTATTACTAGCTGCTGCCCGCGCCTTCGTCCCCGCGATCTGGAATCCCCGATTTTAAAACATTTTTTATCGCTGCTCCGCTCCTATTGGCTTAAGCGTGATGATATATAGCCTAAAGCCTTCCTCGATAAATGGTCTATTCAACCCAAAAAGAATTTTTCAATTCGAACCAGTAGTTCCTGAGATTAGCGCGTTCAAACAAACAAACAAACAAACTCTTCAGCTTTATAATATTAGTATAGATTATTGTGGATGTAGATAAATACAGATTTATTACAATCTTACGAAGTCTGCAATTTTCCGGTGAAATAAAAATGGCGCTAAGTAAATAGCAGCGTATTTTCTTAAAGTTTTATAAGTAAAGCATAGGTTTTTATAAAGTCTTTCTTCTTTTCGATTCGATGGTGATCTTTGAATATATTGTATCCAGTAGGTGGCAACTTTATAGCGTCATGAGTTGCATTCATGAGGTCCTCAATGGTGCAGGAAGGGCATTTGGAATACTCCAAGAAATGGGCCATATGGGGGGGGGGGGGGGGGGGCGTGTGTGTGCAGTGGTTCGAGTTAGGGTAGGCCAGAGAAAATGTCCAAATAAATTTTAAAAAATAACCACATTATTCAGGGTTGATTTTTAATGAAATGAGTTTTTAACCACATTTCAACCCTGAATAATGTTGTGTGTTTTTTTTTGGACATTATTTTCTGGCCTACCCAACTCGAACCACTGCACGCCATTGTGGGGGGGGGGGGGGATATATAGTAATCCCCGTTTAAAACTGTTGCAGTAGATATTACTGTGATAAGTGACAATGGCGGGGTACATAAAAGTTCTAATAGCGCGGACGTCTACCTTTTGTGGGTAGACGCATTCGATATGTTAGAATACATGTTTGTAGTTAAAATATGTAATACGAATATGAGCATTGAGAGTTTTCTCCATAACTCTACGTGGTTGCTAAGAGACATGTTCTGCTACATGTTGCTCCATTTGTCATCTTTTTTTACGGGGAGAAATCCTCATGGATATCCTCCACCCTGGAGCGGGCGGAGGGGTCTGTCAGACTCTTACTGACTATAAGCACCCCGGTGTTCCATCTCTCACCTATGCCGCGGATCGCGGGAACGTATGCGACTTCCGTGATCCCCGGCTGGTGCCTGCCCGCCTCTGCGGGCCAGCGGAGGGAGTGAGGTGTTTGACTCCCCCCGCGACGTCAAAGATTGTATAAGAATGTATTTCTCTCGTAAAACACAAATGTACATACTATGCTATTATTATTCGCGATGCTGTCAGACCGCTGAGTCGGCGATGCCAGTAGCAGTTTGTGTAATTATTGGCTCTCTAAGTTTTATAAAGAATTCTTAAGTACCTTTAAAAACAACCAATCATCATGGAACTTATTCTCCCGCGAAGTGAAAAGCAAGAATCTTTGCTCTTATAATTTTAAAAGGCGCTAAGAGTTACCTAACAAAATCATTAAAAAAACTGGTTTTCCGATTGTTTCCCTTGTAGGCAGGGGCGTGCGCTCCATATAGGCAATTAGGCTAAGCCTACCCTACCATAGCAACGGATAAATAAAACAAATGTATTTATTGTAACTATGCAATAAAATAAAACAAAAATATTTAATAACTCATAACGCCTAGTATAATGCTTATAGCAACTTCTCGCCCCGCGCCCGTGCGTGTGACGTATTTCAAACTACGCTGTTCCTACGAAACGGTTCACATAGGCCACAATACGGAGTGCCTTATTTCAATTGATAAATTTATGCATGTGTGCAAATGTTCTTGTATATGTACGCCCATAATTTACACACACATGTATAAATTATGGGCGTTTTCTAGGCTCGCTGGAGCCCACTACACGGGTCCTGATTGGTTCACCACACAATTCAAGGACAAGTAGTAAAATTTTATGAATGAAAATCGCTTAACAGGGTTGCCAATTTGAGAATAATAATTTCCTTAATAACTTATAGATATAGTTTAAAAAAACTGGTTAGTATTATCAAAAGTATAAAATGTACAAAATAAATGTTAAGTTGTAATTAATAACCCTCTAAATATAATTAAAAACCGCAAGAATTTAACTTTTCTCCCCAAATTTTCCAAACTTAATTTGAAAATTTGGTTTAAAGGGAATTAGAAAAATAAAATTGGCAACTCTGTTGACATTGACATTGACAATTGTCAATTTTGGCGGGTTATGATGTATAACCCGGCAAAATGTCATTACATGTCATTCTTAAAGATTACGATAGGACCATGTAGCATTTTTTTTTGGAAGTGTATTGATTGTCTTTTTAAATGATATTTTTGCAAGAAAAAGAGAAGCCATATTGTTGATATTGTTTCATGTGACAAGCAATAGTCGTTCGAATATTTTGTTGTTGAGTGTTATAAATCATAGTGCATTGATTTATAAGTAATTCGTTTTGAGTCATAAAGTAGTGTAAATATTAAAGTTTAGTTATTTGTTTAAATACTTAAAAATGGTCCTAAATTGTGAAGTTTGTGCTGACAATGTGTTTGTTAGAGATTAAAAAAAGGTAAGTTTTCACAGCTATCGTATAATGATAAGATTCAAGTTGTTTCTAAAGGTAGATGTATACCCGAGTTACGAGAATTAACTCAAAAATAATTCATCTCGTACTCGTCATTTCAATCCTCAGAGTTATGAAACATATAACTGGCTATGTGTGTACGCACAAATTATTTTGTTTTCTGTGCATTTTGTTCAATACTTCTAGAAAGAGTAGTTTGTATCGTCAGAATATCGTGATTTGAATTTGGTGAGTTTTTAAAATTATATGTTTCTCATCGTTCCGTATCGTGATTTCAACCCAGTAGAATGTGGTGAGCTTTTTTTTTGGATATTATGTCTGGCCTACCCTTACTCTAGAACCACTGCACGCCCCTGCTTGTAGGTATATGTCACCGGAAAATGGCAAACTCGGCAAGATTATAAAATATCTTGAGAGATTGTAAACTCTCGATAAATTAGCAACTGATCATTGGTACACGCTTATTTTTTATGCATCTAAATTTTATAGTTTATAGTAATTCCGAGACTATCACTACACACAATTACCTAGCAGGATGCCAAATTTGAAATTTTTAGGTTATCTGAAAGTGGGTTAGGTTTTTGATCTATAATTCAATGAGCAAATGAGTCAGTCAGTCATAAAAAAACGTCGTTCCTTGCTTTTAGACAAAAGAGCACATTTTATGTGTTGTGTCCCCGGCACGGGACCAACACGCGCCGCCACCTCGGGTCCGGATGAGGGGCGACTTACATTACGTTCCATTTGTCCCCTAGTGTATTGTCTTTAAGTTGAACGTGTGTTTACTCAGGTCTGGTCAGGGTGCTTTCGGTAACATGTGTCGCGGAGGACGCATGTTCGCGCCCACCAAGCCTTGGCGCCGTTGGCATCGCCGTGTAAATCTACGCCAGAGGCGCGCCGCCGTTGCCGCCGCCGTCGCCGCTAGCGGTGTGCCCGCTCTTGTTCAGGCTAGAGGTATGTATTGCTGCTTAGTTGTGGAATAGGGATGTTGCCTGAGTAATAACCCACCACTGAAAACTGCATCAAAATTGAAGATTAATGGCAACATTGGTTTGTCCAAATATCCCTGACTGCAGCGCCCCCTGTTGAGTTGTCACCGTAACACCTATCTAAGAACATGCACGAATCAAATCCGAACCCTTAACTGAAAACCGCATGAAAATCGGACTAGTAGTACTGGAGATAAATGGGAACATTGGTTTGCACAAACAAACAAACAAACATCCTCTCACCTCAAACGCATACACTGTCTCCGTTCCGTCGTGGGTAAAAAATATATGATTATTTTTAGTCCTTCAGTTAGATTAAAGAAAAATATTGGACACGTTCCTTTATCAAATCTATAAAAACTGATAAAGATAAAAAGCATCAAAGATCAGGAGTGGGAGCGTGTGACGTCACTGCCCGGTAAAAATTGTAGCGAGTAGTGACGTTACACGAGTTTTTAACGCACTGCATCGTCTTCATTTTTTGACTCATGACAGCCCCCGAATCTCTAATCGGCTCTTTAATCGCTCTATCTATTAAAAAAGCTGCATCAAAAACCGTTGCGTAGATCGTTGATAGATCTAAGCATACATAGGGACAGATAGACAGCGGAAAGAGGTTTTTAATAAGTAGTGATTTTGTTCTCCTTAAAAGCTAATTACAGATCTATATATCTGTCGTTATGTCTATGGAGATACATTAAACTTCCAAGCCAACCATCCGGCTGAACATATTGTTCAACGCGCGGACGTAAACTGTGGAAAACATTTTGAATTCCCAACTTGTATCATCATTATTATCTGCCTAGCCGTTCCCAACTATACTGGGCATTCCAGTCAAACCGGATTCAGCTGAATACCAGTATTATACGTGGAGCGGCTGCCTACCAGACCTCCACAACCCAATAACTCGTCAACTCGGAAGTTCTTGGCAAAAACTGGAGTCAGATTTACTGGCGTCTGACAATCCGTAACTACTGCTAAACCACGAGGCACGGAGGAAATTCGGTATCTTAAGGTGGTCACCCATGGTTGCGGAATTTGTTCGAAACAGTCACCGCGGCCCTGGAACGCAAAGGGCACAAGAAGGAGCACGGGTGGGTTTTAGTCAGTAAGAGTCTGACACTCCCTACCGCTCCACCCAGGGCGGGAGGGGTCATTTGATGATTTCCCATCCAAAAAAAAAGGTGGTCACCCATCCACAGACTGACTGATTTTACTGACCATTTGATGTTCACCATCCAAAAAAGAAGACGCAGTTGCTCTTCGCAAAAAACTGGTACTAATCTATATTCAGTTCGTCTGGTAACGAATCCAAATACAGTTGGGAAAATGCTAGACGAATATATTTCATCTTGCCTTTTCAGGAAGAAAACCAATTCGTTGTTGTTTTGTTTGTTCAGGTCACATCATCGAGAAAGTACCTGAGATGCCCTTGGTGGTCTCCGACAAGGTCCAGGAGATCAACAAGACCAAACAGGCTGTCATCTTCCTGAGACGCATCAAGGCCTGGTCTGATGTACTCAAGGTTTGTTGAAGATCATTGATAAATGATATTTATTTCAGAATCAGAATTATTTATTTGCAAGCAATGTAGGTACAATTTTAAGATGGGACAGAGTTGATGATCCCGCTACATTCTGCCTTTCGGCATGCAAAATTATTATTTTTGGAAGTTACAATGCAATAAATATAATCTCAAGTTCTCAAAATTCGTATAAATATGTCAGTTATCAAATGAATAGTCAGTTATAAATCAATAAGTTTACCTAGAAATTACTATTACTTATTATCATATCAAATGTATCAAAAAAATAATTAATGTACAATTATAAATCTTCATCATTCAAGAAGTCATTAACAGAATGGTAACATTTTCGTAATTAGGTTGTAAATAACACTCTTACACGTCAATCTTTATGGCCGTTATAAACTAGATGAAGCCGGTGTTTCCTAGCCGACTACCCTGAGAAGAAACACCGAAACAAACTCAGAGGTCACTCTTTTGAAGTCCATACAATTGTACTGGTCAAATCATATGAGAACCATGTAGATTAATGTCTGAGGTAGCATTTTGAGCAAAGTCCACACAGATTTGAGTGGACCTGTCCTGACAGTGCAAGCATTTGTCAGATACCATGTAGCTCTAATTAAGTGACTCTAGCGTCCATTCGCAAAGGTAGATTCTTATGGAGACTTTTACAATATTCACCCGCGTTGTTCTCGTTCCCGCGGCATACGGGGATAAAATATAGCCTATGACCCTCCACAATAACGTAGCTTTCTATTGGTGAAATAATTTTGAAAATCGGTTCAGTAGATCCAGAGATTACCTCTTACAACGTCACAAGTATAGACTACCTGCTGCCCGCGGCTTCGCCCGCGTGAATGTCGGAAATTATCCCAAGGAAACATAATCCCGGGATAAAACGTATCCTATGTAATATTCCAGATTATGATCTATATCTGTGCTAAATTTCATCATGATCCATTCAGTAGTTTTTGCGTGAAAGAGTAACAAACATCTATACTTACAAACTTTCTTCATGAAGTGATTCACTGAAAAACTTAGAAACGAATTTGATCTTTTATCTCCTTAAAGCTAATTACAGATCTATATATCTGTCGTTATGTCTATGGAGATACATTAAACTTCCAAGCCAACCATCCGGCTGAACATATTGTTCAACGCGCGGACGTAAACTGTGGAAAACATTCCCTTAATTCAGATTTATATACTTACGTCTCGAGTTTCAGACCGTATAATAAAATGACAGCGCAATTTAATGTATAATTAGAGAAATTACACTGTACATTACAAACTTGCATGTACTTACACTTTCGGTGGCCAGAATAATATAATTATGTCGAAAAATAATTGGATATTTTACTAGAAATATAAAAAAAAACAGACAAATGTATAGAAAAACACTTGACCGTTCACACTCAACCGATGATACGTTAGTGCGTCGAGTGTGAACGCTCGAGTGTTTTTCTATACACTTGTCTGTTCTGGCGTTACGCGATCGATAATACGCGACGCATGTTCCGTAAGATATGAACATTCCCTAAAGCAATTTTTTTATTTCTTCTGAATAGCGAAAAAAAAGTGGCCGAATACCGAATAGTTGCCGAATATTCGTGGCATTTCTATAAAATATTACCGTATATATAAAACACGTTATAGTGAACAGGCTTCTTCTGGGTAAGCTCATTCCACCGTCGACTTTGTCTCTTGTCATCTGTGACCTAGACTGGAGTCAAGAGCAAATCCATCTTAAATTTAAAAAAAATACGCGCTCCTTGTTGGATCCATAAATTACGTCATACGAATTTCATGATTTTGACCCCCCCCCTACCCACCCTGTCCTTGTCACAGCTGATCACATTTGTGAGACCTTCCCCTCCCTAGTGTGACGTCATAGATTTTACAATTTTATTCGTGTATTTGTACGTGTTATACTTAACACTTAGATTAAAAAATATTTTGAAATATGACGTCACGAAATTTAGGACCCCTCCCACCCCCTTGTCACACAATGTCACACTTCCTCCACCCCCTCCCTCCCCCTTAACGTGTGACATAATTTATGGATGGGCCCCTTGAGGATGATAAAATATAGACCCATATCATTAAGTTGCTTGTTACATGAAATTAAACCTTATTCTCTATATCCTAGGTGTACAAATCGCAGCGCCTGCGCGCCGGTAAGGGTAAGATGCGCAATCGTCGCCGCGTCCAGCGCAAGGGACCCCTCATCATCTACCACAAGGACCAGGTAAGGATCTGGCGACCTATTATGACGTCTTAAATCCATCATGATTTCTGTGTCAGAGAGAGACGGAGTTACACAAGACGAATAGCACTATCTCTTTCCCTCACACGAATCATGATAGCATTGGCACTTCGTAATACGGCCACTGCACTTTATTCAGCTGTTAACTGACGACATGGTTGGCGCAGTAGTTGAGCGTTCGGCTGCTGCGCTGCGTGCCGCGGGTTCGATTCCCGCACGGAACAGATATTTGTATGACCTGTAGATAATTGTTCCGGGTCTGGCTGTTTGTGTATGTGAATTTATATGTTTGTAAACGCACCCACGATACAGGAGAAATTCCTAGTGTGGGGCAGCGTTTTTTATTTAGAGAAAGAGAACTGGAAACCGCTGGCTTGGGTCCATCTTCAACGTGTTTATTTTTAATCCCCCGACGCAAAAGGAGGGGTGTTATAAGTTTGAAGTGTCTCTCTGTCTGTCTGTGGGGGGTGAAAGTGGGGAAGAATAACCGAAACCCAAATGAAAGCGCACTGAAAGATAATATTGATGACTTACGGCCGAACCCAATAACTGATCTATCGGTGATAGAAAAACAAATGAACCAACAGAAAAATGAAGAAAAATTATATAGGTTTTCTGTTGTTTCATTTGTTTTTCTATCTCCAGTATGTGATAGATCGGTTATTGGGTTCGGCCGTTAACCGATAGTGTTCTTATAATTAGCCTATAAAAAGTATATAAATGTCGATGTAATAAACGAAAAGTTATCGAGTACGGTCTAATCGTCGCCACGCGGCCATTTTCTCATTGCTCATTAGGGGCCATTCATTTATTACGTAAGACGATTTAGGGGTGAGGGGGGTCGACCATGTCTTATTTTTTCTAACAAGGGGTTGGGAGAGTCTTTAGTTAAAGTTCTACTTTGAAATTATTAAAACCAAAGTTTATTACTAGGTACCAAAAAATAAGAATTATTAGAGCCTTTGTAAATTACAAATTAACATTTCAAAAATTGTTACTTTGAAAACTGAACACTAAAACAAACCAAACGTGTATTAATTTTCTCCTTTACATTCTTACGTAATAAATATTAAACAGAGGGGGAGCGGGTCGGCTTATTTTATACTAGCTGCTGCCCGCGACTTCGTCCCCGTGGAATCCCCGATTTTAAAACATTCATTATCGCTGCTCCGCACCTATTGGCTTAAGCGTGATGATATATAGCCTAAAGCCTTCCTCGATAAATGGTCTATTCAACCCAAAAAGAATTTTTCAATTCGAACCAGTAGTTCCTGAGATTAGCGCGTTCAAACAAACAAACAAACAAACTCTTCAGCTTTATAATATTAGTATAGATTTACTTATAGTAGGGGAGGGGAGGGGTCAAAAACTAGCGAAAATCGTCTTAAATGAATAGCTTTACAAATGAATACTCTAGTCTTATCAGTGGCTTTTGGGGAACTAACCTACATTCCACATCGTCACCCCGGCAGCGGTAGACTGAAGCACGCTGAAGCTTTAGTCTCGTTTAGGGGTGAAATCGACGCGGCACAACCGAACTGCGCGCGTTTGTACGCGCAGCGGATCATAAGTGTCGCTACAAGTTTATTAATATTAACTGGCCTTATTATCGCTCATTGAGCTCTATAGAACGCCTAAAAGAGGCAACGAAATACCTGTATATAACTTTTTACAAAAATTACTACCGACTTCTATACAAAAAATCCCAAAAAGTACAAAATAACTTTAATTTCGGAACTCGGTGTTTGTGGTTGCTTTTTCGTTTTTTGAACACCGACTTCTGAAATTACTTTATAGTGGTACAATACAAACAAACAATCAGATATTTCCTCTTTATAATATTAGTGTAGATATTGGCCGTCGATTTTTCTGTTGAAATGTCTTGCCAGCAATGCTATTCTGTAAGTACTCACTCCAGTGCTCACTTCTGATTCTGCGGTGAAAACTGTATTTGGTATTCTGTAACTTGATGAAAACTACACTAGCGCCACTAAGTGAGAACATAGGTGAAGCGAACTTAACTTGACAGTCAGAATATCAAATGCTTTTCACTTCAGGTGAGTTACGAAGTGTAATCGAAAATGAGATATGAATCGAATTCGCACGTGAGTTCTTACAGAATAGCACTGCAGTACCTAATCAAGCATGATCAGCATTTCTGTCTTACCAGCATTTTCGTTTGTCTAGGGTCTGACCCGCGCCTTCCGCAACATTCCCGGCGTAGAGATGCTCAACGTGGACAAGCTGAACCTCCTGAAGTTGGCTCCTGGCGGTCATCTCGGTCGCTTCTGCATCTGGACCCAATCCGCATTCGACAGGCTCGGTGAGTAACGATCGAATTTATCACGAACCTAGCCTATTTTTCTGTATTCTTACCGTAGCCACAGCAGAGCTCGTGACTAAATAACAGCCAAACGGGGCTATCTTCAAGTTTAAGCAACGCTTGCTAAGGTCGGGTTTTGGATGGGAGTTCAAAAGTTAGCACATAAGGGCCCGTTTTACCCTTTCATTAGTGATTAGGCGAGTTCTTGTATTTTCTGTGAGATTTCCAGGGCTGCCCCCAAGGTACGCCCATGCTGGGCCCCAAGTCTGCTATTACAATAGTGTCAGAATGGTCTATCATTGATCTCATAATGGTCGATTTTGACAAGTTTCGTAATCTACTAATATAAAAGCGTCATTATGACTTTCCAATGGTCAACCACTGACACTCCATTGAAAGAAATGGCATAGAATGGTAATCTCGTACATAATGACAAATGAATGACAGACGTATGCGGTAATCTGCTAAAATTTTGAGAGTTCCTTTGATCAGTGACCTACCATTAGAACGTCGTTTTGCAGTCATTTCTTTTAATAGCTCGGTTATCAAAAAGTATTACGAGACCATTGACCGACCAATAATCGACCATTATGCATTTAGCAGATTACGAACTTTTAACAAAATGACAATGGGATCGTGTTGGAATGACGAATTTATAAAAATAGCAGACTTGAGGCCCTGGTATCCCAATATTGTTATGAAGGTAGATGTAGCTTTTGGTCCTTTTTTTTTTTTTTTTCTGGATGGGAAATCATCAAATGACTTCTCCCGCTCTGGGCGGAGCGGAAGGGAGTGTCAGACTCTTACTGACTAAAACCCACCCGTGATCCTTCTTGTGCCCTTTGCGTTCCAGGGCCGCGGTGACTCTTTCGAACAAATTCCGCAACCCTAGCAGGCACTGACCCTATGCAGCCAATCCTGCATGTGGAAGAAGTGTCCCCTATAAGCCTTACTCGTTTTGTTCAATACGAAACGGAGTTACGAATATGGAGGGGTATATCATAGTTCCCTTAGGAAACATTGACATGGACATCTAGTCCGTCAGTGTGTCGACCTGTGGAATACAAACAATTAAATATTTAACCAGGACTGGCTTTATTATAATATTTTTTTTTGGAAAAAAAAATCTGTCACACATTATCTTATTACATATAGATTGAATTAAAGAGTTACAGATAAATGTAGTTTTTTTTAGTATTTTTATTTTGAGGAAAATAAATAGTTTTATTAGTTTGATTTTGAGAAAAATAAATTCGTATATTTTTGTAGTCTCATTTTGAGGAAAAT
Organism: Hecatera dysodea; assembly: GCA_905332915.2. NCBI lineage: Eukaryota > Metazoa > Arthropoda > Insecta > Lepidoptera > Noctuidae > Hecatera > Hecatera dysodea. The sequence goes on along the minus strand of HG995317.1, from coordinate 3,600,105 downwards.
AAATTATTTTAACACGTCTACCTTTTGTGGCCGTTATAAATATATAGCTCTAATTAAGTGAGCCTAGCGTCCATTCGCAAAGGTAGATTCTTATGGAGAAGACCGGACAAGAAACTCCATAGTTGCTCTTTTCAAATAAATGTTTTACAATATTTAGTATACAAAAAAAAAAAAAACATATGTGAGGACGATGCACCAAGTATTCTACTAGTCATAGAACCAAGGATTACCAGCAGACTTATTGAGCTCAATGACTTGACGAATAATAAATCCATCGAATTATCTATCTTTAATGTAACTTATAAGGTGTACATAATAAAAAAAGTATTACATTCTATCACCAGTCTGAAGGTCATAGCCTACTTACACGACTCTGCTACCACCCGACTTATAAAATATCATTCAAATATGAGCTTTAAGTCGTGGCCTTGCGATAAAGTTTATATTGACAATATAAATTAGCAGACAGCTCGATGTCAGCAAGCTTCCCGCCATCAGACTGCTCGGTAGTTGACGCCTCAGTGGCCACACGTAGTAGACGAGCGGCCGGTGCGGTGTCCACGCGCTGACTGCCGCCGGCGCCGCTCAGTCGGTAGACTCAACAGCTGGGCGTCTGCTAGCTGTCGACGCGGTGACAGCTGGGCGTCTGCTAGCTGTCGATGCGGTGACAGCTGGGCGTCTGCTAGCCGTCAACGAGTGGAGCGGCAACAGTCTTTTTAGATTAGGGCGGTGTTGAGTAGGAGCGGTAATGGAGCAGAGTCGTGTAAGTGAGCTATGACCTTTATACATATGTAACCTCTTTATACAGATTCTCTGTTCGGATCCTGGAAGACTCCCTCAAAAGAGAAGAAGAACTTCAACCTGCCCCAGCCCAAGATGGCCAACACTGACCTGAGCCGCCTGCTCAAGTCTGACGAAATCAGGAAGGTCCTGCGCGCGCCCAAGTATGTATACCCAAACCCTTAGAATAGGGTAGTTAACTAGAAAAATCAAGACAAAGATCAGGAGTGGGGGCTTGTGACGTCACGGCTCGGTAAAAATTATAGCGAGTAGTGACGTCACACGAGTTTTCAACGCACTGTATCGTCATTTTTTGTTTACGTGAAAAAAGAAAAAATACGTGTCCAATATTTCGTGAGGAAACAGGCATGTCCTAGAACCAAAAATTCGAAGACATGTGACTTATTATAGACTTATTCCCTCTCCTCGAGAGGAGGCCTGTGTCCCAGCAGTGGGAACGTTAAATGCTATGCTTATGCTATATTCCACTGACATGATGATATTCTCTATCAGAGCATTGGGTTATGATAATCCATGATTACTTACACGTTGACACATACTGATCTTTCTCATAGCACAGAAAACCACCCAGCGGTAACCATCAGATCTAACTGTCCCTCTCTTTTGCAGCAAGCGTGTCATCCGTGCAACAAGGAAACTGAATCCCTTGACCAACACGAAGGCTATGTTGAGATTGAACCCGTACTCTGCTGTACTGAGGAGGAAGGCCGTTCTTGACCAGGACAGGAGGAACAATGTCAGGGCCCTGGCATTGGCTGAGAAGCGTGGAGTGAGTATACGGACTTTAATTTTGTTGATTGTAGCCAATTCATAAATGGGTCGAGACAATGGTCGGTCTCTCATCTCACTTTGTGTTGTATTAGAGTATGAATTATCATGTTTTTATTGTTTGAATTTACATCCTCATCGCTTTATGCATTTTAATACTAAGTAATCTTTACCTTTCTCTAGCCAATATTTTATTTGCGTGTGTAAATTTTCATGAAATACCGTGACAGAGTAGTAATTCATAATGATGTCCTACAACAAAAAGGACCACTCTGTCACTTTGTTTTCTCGACAATCCCCATAAAATAAACAACATTATGGGCATGAAAACAAAGATTAAAATGATCTAAATGAAAATTAAATGCACCTGAAAAAAAAATCTAACACTGAAATCAAAATATTGTCTCTTGAAAAACTCGAAAAACACCAATATATTGTCGATAAAAAAGAAGAACGACCTAAATGTTTTTTTTTTTAATCAGACGTAGAATCTGTGCTTTTTGTATAACAAGGGCAGTACAGTGCTGCATGTTCAGGAATAAGCCAGTTAAAATTGAGCATATGAATGAATAAAAATAGAAGATATACAAAAGACACTATTTTGGTGTACAATCTTTCTGTCCTCTGGGAGCAAACAACATGTCCTTGCGTCACGTAAAAAGATGTGGGTTATTGAGGAACATTTTGTCCTCTAGTGTATCTATTATAGCTCTATACTATAAATGTTTAGTTTCATTTAAAAACCAACAAAATGATGATATTCTCTATCAGAGCATTGGGTTATGATAATCCATGATTACTCACACGTTGACACATTCTGATCACAACCACTAAAACACACACACAACGAACACTCTTCAGAATTCTCCCTCTGAAATAAGCCTTTAAATTCACAGATTAAGCTGTCTGAAACCGATCCTGCAGTGAAAGCCGAGAAGCTTCGCGCCCGTAGGGTGAAAGCCGCGAAAGCCGCTGCGGCCAAGAAGCCCAAGAAACCAGTAGCAAAGAAGACCGCTCCTCCACCACCCAAGAAGGCAAAAGGTGTCAAAAAAGCTGGTGTAAAAAAGGCTAAGAAGCCAGCTAAGCCTGTAGCTAAGTGAAGGAGTTAATAAATTTATATATTGACAACGATATTGGTTTTATTTTCTTGTAGTTTAATATCCCTTCCCGACTTGAGACACAGTTCTGAACTCATTCAATCCTTTGTTTTTTCTGGATGTGGGTAATCATAAAATGACTTTTCCCGCTCTGGGCGGAGCGGAAGGGAGTGTCGAGACTCTTACTGACTAAAACCCACCCGTGTTCCTCCTAGTGCCCGTCGCGTTCCAGGGTCGCGGTGATTCTTTCGAACAAATTCCTGCACCCTCGCAGGCACTGACCCTATGGGGCCCCGTCTTTGCTGACAGCTCTTTGAGACGCGCGTGCAACACGACGCGCCGTCGACCCGGATCTCGAGCCACCCATAGCTCGCCATCCGCAGGCCCGCGCAGTAGGTGGCCGGGAATCGCCCTGCGTTTCCCGACGCCCGGGGCGTCTTCTTCTGTTGCGGCGGCTGGAGCGTGAGGTTTCCCTCTCGCACGCGAACCAACGTCTCAATCCTTTGAAAAAAACTATCAAAAAGATTCTTCAATCGTCCAACGTCGTATTCCTCACATTCTTTGGGCTCGTACACAGCGCACTCTCAGAATGATAACTAACTCAAAATTCCTGTTACTTTTAATTTTGCTATGTACTGAATGTTTACTCTAAAACTCAGTGATGAAAAAGATTACGAAATATAATTGTGAGAGGGACAGCTTATTTATACTTAAGTCTCGGGAAATGTTTGTTTTTTTAACCCTACACTACACATTTTGTGATTACGCTTCGAGGACGCCGTCTCTTTCTAACGAAAGCTGGCGCGATATAGGCGTTGCGTCTCTATTCACGATAAATATCAAAGATGTATGATTATTTGGAATACAGAATTCAATTAGACAGAATTTTGAATTACGTCGATATTCTCGCAAACCAGAAAGTTCCTAAAATTGCAATTTTTGAGTTGGGTCCCTTTCATTCTAAGGGTGCGACATAAACATGCAGACAGCATCGTTTGGCGATGCGACGTAGTATCGTGGGAATCTACGACAAAACGATATCACAACATGGCAAGATGTTGGTCGCATTAAATCTCATGCTAATGTTAAGAAGATACTTACTGGATGGATACATCCATTTCTTTCAATTATGAATAACGAGGGTTAATTTTTACCTACGACGGAACGGAGACAGTGTATGCGTTTGGGGTGAGAGGATGTTTGTTTGTTTGTGCAAACCAATGTTCCCATTTATCTCCAGTACTACTAGTCCGATTTTCATGCGGTTTTCAGTAATAGGTTTGTAGTTGTATGTCATTATGTAATACAATGTTCATAATAAAGTTCTCTATAAAAAGTTTTAAATAAAAGAAAAATTGAAAAAACCCACGACGGTAAAAACATAATTGAAAAAGATATTAAATAACTAATAAAAACCCCCGATTTACAGAATTAAATGCTACCCAAGAATATCCGTCGGGGCTGCCATTAAATGAGCTAGTTTTGCAGATAGTGATGGCAGCCCCCGATGGTCCCAGTGAAGCGTCTTGGGACGCGGTGATCTCCTACGATAATGTCATATCGCAAAAGGAGGCTGCGGAAAGGGAGAGGGACATGTAGATTGCTCTCAAAGCACGTAGCAGGCGCACCGGGCGTCGACGGAGGGCAGATAATGCCCTCTTCCGGCCCCCCTAAATGGGTCTAGGGACGGCGGACTTAGGACTAAGGGACGTCCGCCGCTCCCCATCATATAGGACCCGAGGTGGTGGCGCGTATTATTCCTCGCGCGCCTCTCATTGACGTCGTGGGGGCAGTTAAACATCTCACTCCCCCAGCTTGAAGGCTGCAGAAGCTGCTTTAAAGCTTGTTAACATGCTCCAATAGCGATCGGTGCAAGTGCGGGAGCGTTCAAGTATTACGTAACGCAATTTTTGAAGATTTTTGACTCCCCCTCCTCCCCTTGTAACGCACCGTAACGTTTTTCTGTACCCCCTTCCCCCTCTCTAAACGTTATGTAACACTCAAGTGACCATTTTTACCCTAAAGTCGCAAAAAGTTATGTTATAATTATTATCTTTGGTATAGTTTTTCGAGGGATTCCCCGTATAATTTAAATGAAAAGGGTTACCAATTTGGGAGATTTGATTCCCTAATTTTTTATTAAAACAAAAAAAAAACAATGTTACGTAACGTGTTGTAAGAAAGACCCCCTTCCGCCCCTGTAACGCATCGTAGCGTTTTACGATACACCCCCTCCCCCCAAATTGCGTTACGTAATACTTGAACGCCCCCTGAGCGACCCCTCCGTCCGCCCCAGGGCAGAGGACATCCATTAGAATTTCCAACCCGACACCAAAAAAAGAAGGGCCGGATACAAGAGGTCGTCGCCACCGATCACCTCGACGAGGACACGGCGTTGCTCCGCCCAAGCAGGGCAGACTTCCACTGTATGGTCCTTCGTGTCCTCCGGGCGATCTACAGTGTTGACACTCGGACCTATCATCCCGCCGAATCCAAAATAGTTACCTCCCGAAACATCCGTGTCCGGTGAGTACCAGCATCAGGTGGAAGCTGAGGACGCCGTGACGCCTCTCCAATAACTCCTCAAAAAGGGGACTTATCGCCGCAATGGTGGCGTGCCCAGAAAGCAATAGCACCTGGAATCTAGTTGATTGAAAAGAGCTCTCTCCGTCTCCTTAGGTCTTTGATACTTCATTTACTTTGAAAATTCGATGACGTTTCGGAAAGTTTGCTCCAAATTAACACGCATTCGACTATCAACGTATGTAGTTCGTTTCTGCTGTTTCGGCTTTAAATTGACGTATTTTCTTTGTGCTTCCTATTTATGGCAAAGATAAAAAAATGGATCATTCATTTTAGAGATTAAATTAGCCAAATCCAGTCGTTCACGAGTTCTTGTAAGACTAACAAACGTCAATTAATTTCTATATACATAAAGATAGACGCGTAGTAATGTAATATACCTACATAAGTAGATTGGTTAAATATATAAATAAAATATATAATATTAACATACACTATCAAGATTTATTTCAGTCTTACGTAGTTTGTAATAATTCCGATGGCATTTATAACCTCAAATAAAACACGCTTTTTATTTGCTCAAAACAAAAATTTCGCAATAAAAAACGAATAAAATTCAAATATAATCGCAATATTTTTTCCTTACTTTAAAGTGAGGTAGGATGTCGAAATATTTAATTTTATTTTTAATATTTAGTTGTTTCTTATCAAAATGTTCAGGTCAAGCCGTTATGGATTTTTTACCCGGTAAGATTATTTTTTTAAATAAGGAATTGAAATAGCTAATGCTATTGACAAAATGTATTCTGTCTCCTGCTAATTCGATGTCGTTTTTTTTTTTCAGAAGTTGAAAATTTTGTTTTTTGGCCAAATGCCTCCGTACCATTTTACATAGATCCCGACCATTTCGGTGAGTGCCCCGATTTGCGTTGTTACAAACTTTTATTTAACTTCAATGCATAATCAGTCTTTTAACGTTCCCACGGCTGGGACTCAGGCCTCCTCTCTAGGAGAGGAATGGGCCGTAATCCAGCACGCGGGCCCAGTGCGGGTTGGTGAATGTCACATGTCTTCGAATTGTTGGTTCTACCAACCAACAACCTACAAGCTTGGACATAATTGGGTTTATCACGATGTTTTCGTTCACCGTTTTGAGAGCAGTGATGATAAAGTTAATTACAAAAAGTAGGTAATGCGCCTGGCTGGATTTTAACCCGCGATCTACAATTCGTAAGTCAGGGCCGTTACCACTCGGCCACTACCGCTCTCGACACAGACCACAGGCAATGGAAATTGATGAATTAAAATTATTGTTCCAATTTACGGCAACCGCAGCAAACGTCAATTTGGCGAAATGTTTTGCAATGACAATATTGAGCGATATGGAGAAACTTCAAGAAAATAAACAGAGAGAGCAATTTGGAATTGATATCGTGTAATTAAAAAAAAATACCTATTTGTCCTACAGATTTTCAAAAAATAGAGGACACGTTATTCTTTTTTCAAATAAACAGAAAACGAAGGCGATACAGTGCGTTAACTGTGTGCGTGCGCAATACTCGTTTGACGTCACTTCTCGCTACAATTTTTACCACGAGGAGACGTCACGAGCCTCCACTCCTGCCTGATCTTTGATGGTTTTTATCTTAGTCAATTTTTTTGTGATTTGATGAAGCGAAAAATACGTGTCCAATATTTTTTGAAAATCGAACGGAATGCAGATTACTTAGATTTTTTAGTCAACTACCCTATTGTTTCGGTAAACGTTGTTTGTTATTGCACCATTTATTGCATATTGTTCTCTTCGATTATTAGTTTCTACATGGGATCCCTTCTTTTCGCATAATGTTTTTTGTCCTAATATACTTCGGCATAACGATTTTGGCACAATTTGTTTTGGCATAATAATACTTTGGCATATTTTTTTTAGGCATACATTTTATGTTGGCATAATCATGTTAAAGACTAATTTGTTTTGGCATAAATTTGATTCGCATAACGTTAGTAGGCCTAATGACTATTAGCATAACGTTAGTAGGCCTAATGGCTATTAGCATAATAATATTTAATGTTAGACATACAATGCCCCATACATAATTCTGAGCAAACCAATTAGCTATAGTACCTGTAACAATCAAATAATATTGTTGGTTAAAAAATTAATATGCTGTGCAACAAAAGTTAGTCACAGAACCGAATTGCTGCAAAACCGACTTCACGTAGTCTTGTTTGTCCTACCCCTAGAGTGTTATTTAAAATCGCGTAGGCGCGTAGGGGCGAGGCGGCCCGCGGGCTGAGGAGCAGGCGGCTGCGAGCGAGCCGCCGCGGCTGAGGCTGGCCGGCGAAGCCGGCCAACAAGCCGAAGCCGCGGTGGTGAGCGAAAGCCGTCTGCGACGATTAGCACGCGTGGGGCCGCCGGAGGGCCGCAGCGCCGGAGCCGTCACAGAAACCCTGCCTGCTGCATGCTGCTTGCTTGCTTGCTTGCATGCTTGCTTGCATGCTGCATGCTTGCTTGCATGCTGTATGCTTGCAATGCTTGCTTCCTACAGCGAAAAAATACTCACAAAATTGTTATGCTTTAGGATATTATGCTTAAAAAAGTTATGCTTTAGAACTTTATGCTTAAAAAAGTTATGCTTTAGAACTTTATGTTTAATAAGTTTATGCTTTAAAATATTATGCCTAATCATTATTATGGTTACAGACATAATGCTTAAAAAAATTATGCATGAGCTGTTATGCGTAATTATATTATGCGAAGAAATAATTATGCCAAACAACATTATGCTAAGTTATATTAGGTCTTAAAATTTTATGCTAATGGATAGGGAACCTTTCTACATACTAGTTTCTAGTCACTGCAAAACATTTCGCCAAATTGACGTTTGCTGCCTTTGTAGTAAATTGCTTGATATTTTGTGATTGACTATCGACCAGGGCCTCAAGTCTACATTACAAAAGTGTCAGAATGGTCTATAATTGATTTCATAATTGGTGATTTTGAAAAGTTTGGTAATCTACTAATACAAGCGTCATTATGACTTTCCAATGGTTGACCATTGGAAAGTCATAATGCAGCCACTGACACTCCATTGAAAGAAATAGCATAGAATGCTTATCTGATACATAATGACAAATGAATGACAGACGTATGCGGTAATCTGCTAAAATTTTGACAGTTCCTTTGATCAGTGACCTACGAGGTGACCTACCATTAGAACGTTATTGTGCAGTCATTGCTTTTAAGTTTTAGTTTATTCGTTACATACAAAAATACAAATCTTTCCTCTTTATAATATTAGTATTATAGATTACCAATTTAAGCAAAATTACTGACAATGGGATCGAAGTTTGGAAGAAATTTCGAATGCCTAGTATTATTTTTTATAAAGGAAAGTACCTAATTTTGTTTTGATTTTTCACAGATGTCGACCAAGCATTAGAGATTAGAAAAGGTTTAGCCCAGGTAGCGTTTAAGACCTGCATTAAATTCGCACCCGTACTGGCGCCCCCGACGGCCGATCAGCACGTCATGACCTTTATCAACCCTCAGGGTCTGAAGAGGTGCAAGATAGAAGTGCTGGGACACTCCAGCAATAAACCACATGTGAGTCATTTTTATCCCCAGGGAACAATTTGGGAATATACATGCATGTGTTTTTTATTACGTTTCCGAAATTCCGTGTGGAGAAACGGAACGTTATAGGGTCAGTCGTTCGCCTGTCCATCTGTCACCTCTTAACGAACTGAATAAAAGTTTGTAAATAAAACTTTTTACAAAAAAATACAACCGACTTTTCCACAAAAAATTAAAAATGTACAAAATAACTTTAATTTCGGAACTCGGTGTTTGTGGTTCTTTTTTCGTTTTTTGAACACCGACTTCCGAAATTAAAGTTATTTTGTACTTGTTTGATTTTTTGTGGAAAAGTCGGTTGTATTTTTTTGTAAAAAGTTTTTTTATTTTTCACTTTTTAGTGGAAACTACACCCCCTCCCTTACCCCACCTAAACGAAGCAATTACATTGGTGTTAAAAAAAACGCACTGCTCCAATGCAGAGTAAACTAAAAGGTCGTCAATGTCGATATTTTTTTTTGGTTTTTGTTGATTTTTCGAAAACCGCTTGTTCGATTTCGATAAAATTTTCATGGAACCATTTGGAAAGTATACCCTTTCCAACAAAAAAAGAAATTTTCAAATCGGTTGGCAAGCGACGGAGTTATGCGTGAACAAACATAAAAAAAAAAATACAAACATCCGAATTGAGAACCTCCTCCTTTTTTAGAAGTCGGTTAAAAACAGTCTTACATTATTTCCACTTTATTATAATATTAGTTCAGATACGCAATCCACTGAGCCGAAACAGCGGGAAAAAGTTAGTTTTTGATTTATGTATTTTACCTTTTTTTTTGGATGGGAAGTCACTGGGCGGAGCGGAAGGGAGTGTCAGACTCTTACCGACTAAAACCCACCCGTGATCCTTCTTGTGCCCTTTGCGTTCCAGCAACAAATTCCGCAATCCTAGCAGGCACTGACCCTATGGGGCCCCGTCTACGTTGCTGACGGCTCTTTGAGGCGCGTGTGGAACACGACGCGCCGTCGACCCGCGCCTGTTTGCTATCGGACGTCGAGCCACCCATACCTCGCCATCCGCAGACCCATTTGTGTATTTTACCTATTAATAATATTGTGAATAGGGATGTTTCCTGAGGAATAAAAATATGATCCTATTTAGTCCATCAGTTAGATTAGATTATCGAAAAATATTGGACACGTATTTTTTGCCTTATCAAATCTATAAAGATTGACGAAGATAAAAAGCTTCAAAGATCATGAGTGGGGGCTTGTTACATCACGGCGTGGTAAAAATCGTCTCACGAAGTGACGTCGCACGAGTTTTCAACGCACTATATCGTCTTCGATTTTGTTTACGTGAAAAAATAAAAAATACGTGTCCAATATTTTTGGGAAGTCTATCTTACGGACTAATTAGATTTTTTTAGGCAACTACCCTATTACAAATGATTGATTATTGTTTTGTCTCTACAGGAAATTGTTCTAGGTTACGAATGTTTGAAGGCCCCGGAAATTAATATGATCATTTTGAGGGGACTTGGCCTACCGTTTGAACACAACCGAATGGTTAGGGATGAGTATATCGAAGTTAAGGCGCAAAATATAGAGCCCCGTAAGTATAAACGATAATTATTCACAAGTATACAATTTCAGGAACAAAGGGGGCGTTCAAGTATTACGTAGGTACCTAACGCAATTTGGAGGGGAGGGGGTGTCTCGTAAAACGTTACGATGACGTTTAGAGAGGGGAGGGGGGGGGATACAGAATAACGTTACGGTGCGTTACAAGGGGAGGAGGGTGGGTCCAAAATCTTCAAAAATTGCGTTACGTAATACTTGAACGTTCCCAAATTTAATAAATAAAGAAAAAGAAAGAAAGAAAAATGTTTGCTTGGGACTCGCACAAGACAAAAATATAAACAAACAAAAAAATAAAAATAAAAATAGATGATGATGATGAAACAGCTAACGTTTACTTTAGTTGTCCGAAGTTAAAAAAAAAAATATCACAGCGCTGATATCCCGATGAAATGATGCCACTCAACTATATATTTGTTGAATAATAAGTACTTATATTATTTATAACGTTTGTACACTGACAGCCCTAAATCTATCTCCTTTCGTTCAGTCCATCCAAAGGTTGTCTGTAAGAGATTGCCTTGTGCGATAAGACCGCCCGTTACACACTTGTTTTCAAAAATGTGTGTCCTGTTCTTATTATGAGGTATTTATAAATAATGAATATGATTCTTTGGCTGAAGAAAAAGCCAGCTCTCTAGGCAACCGTTCCAACTGCCAGGGAAGCTGCCACCTTTTTTGAATGGGAAATCATCTAATGACTGAAACACGGGTGATTTTAGTCAGTAAGAGTCTGACCCCCCTTCCGCTCCGCCCAGAGCGGGAGAAATCATTTGATAATTTCCCATCCATAAAAAGGTAGCACAGATCAGAAAAAGCTAAATATATTCAACAAGATACCTTGGACCTGCAAATGGGCAATTTAGAAGCTATAAACAACAATCTTCAATAAAAAATAAGTAAGAGTGTTCATAAAAATAATTAACAATAAGCACATACATCATTACTACAGATAACAGAACAATATCTTCATAAATAACCCTGATAATAAGTCACACAACAATTATACCTATGTGTTTAATTCTCCGATAGCTTGGTTCAACAAAATTATCAGTACTGTGTCAGTTGCAGCAAGACCAACATGTTTGTCACCGAGTTAAAGTTATACGATAACGTGTTCATTGAAACTAATATACAATCAATTGACTATGATGCTGTGATAGTCATCCTTTATCCAGAAGATCAGAACGTGCCGTTACCAAGACATATTGGAAGCTTCATCGATAAAATTTCCAAAGTCGACAAGCACGTTCATAAAGTTGCTACAGTCTGGAACTGTGATTATGTGTCAGGTGGCAGAATAGTGCTGTCTCCAACGGGGAAGATTTCCCCTTATCATGATGCAAGAGTAGTCAAGGATGCAGCTTACAAAGGCATAGTTAGAGCCTTAGAAGCGGGAGCGAAAAAACCTCTCCTCGTTGTTCAAAATGTCGTCAACTTCCCCGATGGACAATTAGTCTGTATTCTTGGAGCTTTAGAAGCCCTCTACATACCGTTACAGGCCAGAGAAAGGGATAACACGAAGAATTTCCACAAAATCGGATTCCATTCTGAAGAGCAATTAAGTGAGCAGTTCGAAAAGACCGTTCGTAATGCTATCGCTTTAGAAAAATCTAGAGTTTTTGCTCGTGATATTGCTGGCAGCGACCCCGAAAGAATGACACCTGCTAACATCGTGAACTTCGTCCAATCGGAGTTCGCTAATGCTAGTAACATTTCTATAAAAATTATAGACGATCAGAATATTATTTCCCAAGATTATCCTTTATTAGCAGCGGTTTCAAGAGCCGGCAATCAAATTGATAGACACAAAGCCAGAATCGTTGAGATTGAATACAGACCTTCAGACATCGCTAGAGTGACCCAAACTCTGCTAATTGTCGGTAAGGGGGTGACTTATGACACCGGTGGCGCGGATTTGAAGATCTCAGGAAAAATGGCGGGAATGTGTCGAGACAAAAGTGGAGCAGCAGCCGTAGCAGGCTTTCTAAAAGCTTGTTCCTTATTGAAACCACCACATCTTAAAGTTATTGGAGTCCTGTGCCTCTGTAGAAACTCCATAGGCGAAGATTCTTACGTACCGGACGAGTTATTAATCTCGAAAAGCGGGAACACTGTTCGAGTGACTAACACAGACGCTGAGGGAAGATTCGCTATGGCAGATGCGCTGTTTAAAATGGGAGAAATTGCTGACAATGAACTGAATCCTCATTTGTACACAATAGCTACGTTGACGGGGCATGCTAGACTGTGCTATGGGAACCATTCTGTGGCCCTAGATAATTTCAGCGCCAGAGGAACGAATCACGCGAGCGCTCTGCAGTTTAGTGGCGCAAGAGTTGGAGAGGGTTTCGAAGTATCTTACATACGGCCAGAAGACCTATCAGTGAACAATGGAAAATGTAAGGGCGAAGACTTAATTCAAGTAGACATGGACGCGAAATCCAGGCACCATCAACTCGCTGGAGGATTCTTGATCAAAGTTGGTGGTTTGGAAGACAAGAACGTTAAATACACTCATTTGGACATAGCTGGGGGTGCCGGGTTGCCGCCCTGTGAGCCGACTGCCACGCCAATTTTGACTCTATGTCATGTGCACAAAGTTTTAATGTGAGTGTCGAAGATATTGTTTCGATTATTGGGGTTTATTATTTGGTATCAATGGTAATAATATTACTGATTTGATTAGCTGATAGTGTTATCAGCTGCTAGGTATTTTGAAATGTTTTAGAAGCTAGTTTTAATAATATTATTTCGTAGTTCATTGATGTTTATTAATTTCCTAATTTATACATAGTCGCTTCCCGCAGTCTGTCTCTCTGTCCCTATGTATGCTTAGATCTTTAAAATAACGCAACGGATTTTGATGCAGTTTTTTTTATAGATACCTAGAGTGATCCAAGTGAATGTTTTAAAAATACATGCATAATATAGAAGAGATTTATTATCAGCATTGCACCCGTGCGAAGCCGGGGTGGGTCACTAGTTTAACTATAAATGTAGAAGCGGAGTAAAAAGGGGGGAAGGGGGAAGAAATCATAGTGCATCGAAATAGTTATTTGTTATACAAGAGTGCAAAGTTGCTTTTTAACCGCGTGCTCAATTTTGATGACCGAGCAAGCGAAGGATTCTAAAATTGAATCACGAGTGCAACGAGTGATTCAAAAATTAGAATTCTGAGCGTTAGCGACGGAATCAAAAGAGCACAAGGTGAAAAATCTTTGCACTCGAGTGCAACACGTAACTTTTCATCCCACCCCAGCGAGGAAATAACTAAATGCAAAAAAAAAAAAATGATATGCGTATACGTATTAGATTAGGTATGTTACTTACTTTTGCCGTCAAATATACGGAATCAGGTACTTCGTTTAAAAACTTTTCAATTTCAGATGCAGTGAAAACCTTCGATTTTTTGGGTTGATGACCAGGTGACGCTCTTTTCAAAAATGCCACTAATTTATGATAGATGTTTCATTTTTATTATTGCTTTAGGCACTGAATACATACTCCATAGAGTGCTTGACTTCTTGGTCTCGGATAATTCAATAAAATATGCCAACAAAACGTTTTCCGAGAAAGATTTGGCTCCCTTAGCTAGTCGCCACGTGTTAAACATATAGTACTGTTTTAAATTCTTCTCACGTGATTGTTGAGGGAGAAAACTCGTTTGCGCATTGTTAACCGTTTCAAACAATTCTGTAGGCGTCAAATAAACTTCCTCGTTGCTTGAATCACTCATTTTAGGTTTTACACTGATTTTCAAGTTTATTTTTAACTTGGTTTGTTTTAACAATAAATTAATATGATCAACGTGAAAAGAAAAACGCGCGAAGCAATTTTTATTTTAAATTTCCGAATCAAATTCCGAACAATAGAGCACCATAGAGGTAGAAGTAAAAAGGTTTAACAATGTTTCGAATTCAAAAACTTCGTGCACACGATGTTCTAAATTCAATTTACTTTATCCACTAGAGGATAAAAACGGCTTTTACGCTCAGATATCGAAGAGAAAAAATAGTCTTTCCGAGATGGGGGGATGAAAAATTCGTTCACATCACTGTCAACTGTGAAAAGTGCCCATAACACAATGTGAATGTAAACATAAAGTGCAATGAATCATTGTTTTTAACCTATGTACTTCCAAAAAGTAGGAGGTTCTCAATTCGACTGTTTTTTTTTTGTTATCTCATAACTTTGTATTGCGTGTAACGATTTTGATGATTCTTTTTATATTCGAAAGCTGGTGCTTGTCGTGTGGTCCTATTTAAATTTGATTGAGTTCTGACGACGATTATTTGAGTGATCCTTATAATGCGTGGCTTAGACTAGAAGATGTAAAATGAAAAAATAAAATTGTATACGATGGTTTGGAAGAGCATCTTAATATTTCAACGTGGTCCCTTTCTAGTTTGGTGAAGATCTGATGAAGAACAGAGGTAGAAAATGGAACTCTACAATAAATGATAGCAAATCATTCGGGATTGCTGCAATCGCATGTGTCTTTATTGTTTACACAACAATAATATATATATATGTATAATAAAAAAAGGTTTAACAATTGAAATGGGACCACACGACAAGTACCAGCTTGCGAATATAAAAACAATCATCAAAATCGGTACACCCAGTAAAAACTTATGTAAATATACCTACACAAAAAAATTTTTTTGGAAGTCAGTTGAAAAATGCGTTTTTTTGAGAGGTTACACGAAAAGTACGAAGGTATGGTGGTCAAAAAATTGTTTTCAAATGTCGTAGTGACTCAATCTCGGAATGGAGTTTCCTCCAAAATAAAAGATAAGGCATAGGCACATAAGCTGTAAGTTCTTTGTAAAATCAGCTGTACGATGCTTTGAATATTTTACCGTATTAACTTATAGACAGCCCGGTCCGCGCGACACCGATTTATGTTTACACAGATTTTGAACTCTGAATAAAAAATGTCTGCGCATATGTACCTAATTACCCACAACAAAGTCTGCGCAAACAAATGACGGTGTGATAAAAATATTTTTAATCAGAATCCAAAGTCTGCGCCGAGTCGTAGACATAATTATTGTGTATCGTGTAGACGCACTATTATCAGGAAAGTGAACTTGAAATGAACTGTCAATAAAATTTAAACAAATTATAATGACAGTTCCGCTTCCAACTAATTTAACACGGTGAGGTGTTGTCAAAACAGACCGGTAGGTATTTTCGAACTGACAGGGTTGCTGAATTCGTTCGAAAGAGTCACCGAGGCCCTGAAGCGCGGCTGGCATTAGGAGGAACACGAATAGGAACGACCTACGCATACAGCCCAGGCTGTATGGTCGCTGGCAGATAGGTTTAAGTCAGTAAGAGTGTCACACTCCCTTCCGCTCCGCCCAGCCCCCATAGCCAATTACCAAAATACAACCGTTTCGTGTTCGTATTCCATTCTCCAATCGGAAACGCCTCGGTGTCAGCAACTGGAGAAAACGATAAGTTGGTAGCCATGTTGACGCGCCTGAGTCGGCCGCTCGTTCTATAATGTCTGTAGAAAAACGACCTATTTTTTACTCTATGGCATTCGTACAAACGTCAAACAGGTTAAAGTTTAAAAACTCCATTTAAATGCTTTAACCATTAAGTTTAAACATTTTAACAAAGGCTGTAGCGTTGACCATTGTAGAAACGATAGCAATTTATTCTATCATTTTGAACGATGTGAACTTGGCTACAAATTGTCTATTGATTTGTTCTAACCACGTGACTTGTCTTAACGTTGAGATGATTTCATTCCCATACATTTGATTCGTTTTCGACTAGCTTTAACGATCACGAATTATCAACTTGGCTAAGGGAGCTGAGCGGAAGAAGTCATTTGATGACTTACTGATTTTTTATATTTAATTTAAAACACACTGATCCAATGTTGTTAATTATATAAATCTATGGAATTGAACTGACATTCCATGCTGTTTGTAAGCTTAACCAGTGAGATGTCAGATTTGATATTTTAGTATAAATTATTTGCTCTGTTATTTTATATTGTTGTTTTGTAAGCTTCCTCAATAAGTAATAAATAAAATAATAAATGACTTCGCTTAATTTATATTTCCTACCTAATCTTTTATTTCAAATTTAGTCTCCACAACATTTTTGGAAAAATATTAAAATACAAAAATTATAAACTACGTAGTAGGTACATACTATACATACATTCTAGATATTATTGCCGATAAATATATTATATCGGTTTAAAAAAGCAATAAAAAAATAAACAACAAAACAAAAATCATAAACAACGAAGTTACGCGTGAAAAAGAGTTTCTAAACTGTTGTACAGACAAGCACAAACGTTTAGAAACTCTTCTATTTTAAAAACATTATCTGCAAGAACTTTTCTAAACAAAAACCTATCTAATGTAATTTCAAAAGTAGAACAATATTTCGTAAATTAATTTATACATATTATAAAACTGTAGAGAGGTCAATTCTGTAGATTGAATCTATACTAATATTATAAAGCTGAAGAGTTTGTTTGTTTGTTTGTTTGTTTGTTTGTTCGTTTGTTTGTTTGAACGCGCTAATCTCAGGAACTACTGGTTCGAATTGAAAAATTCTTTTTGGGTTGAATAGACCATTTATCAAGGAAGGCTTTAGGCTATATATCATCACGCTTAAGCCAATAGGAGCGGAGCAGCGATAAAGAATGTTTTAAAATCGGGGATTCCACGGGAACGAAGTCGCGGGCAGCAGCTAGTGTATAATAAAAATTAATTAGGGCCACCGCAGGATTGACCGGTTAAGCAGTAACCAGCCGTAGTGTGCTGAACTGCGAGTAGTCAATTAAAAAAAAACGCGCCGACTTCACTCACATTGTCACTCTGTTTGACTTGGAGCCGATCCCAATATAGTTGGGAAAATGATAGGCAGATGGTGATGAATTTATCTAATAATGGGATGTGGGATAATTTTCGAAATATCCGCGGGTGAAGCCGGCGCGGCAGCGGCGTAAGTGACATTCAGCCAATGTAAAAAAATTAAAATGAAATAAAATAAATATTTTAGTTGAGCTCCCGCACAACAGACATGATTTTTTGACATTTTATAGATAACTAGCTGCTGCCCGCGACTTCGTCCCCGTGGAATCCCCGATTTTAAAACATTCTTTATCGCTGCTCCGCTCCTATTGGCTTAAGCGTGATGATATATAGCCTAAAGCCTTCCTCGATAAATGGTCTATTCAACCCAAAAATAATTTTTCAATTCGAACCAGTAGTTCCTGAGATTAGCGCGTTCAAACAAACAAACAAACAAACTCTTCAGCTTTATAATATTAGTATAGATGGATACGGAACCCTTAGTACCCGAGTACGACTCGCACTTGACCAGTTTTTTTTAACAATTGTCTGCGTGCATAAACTCTCAATCATGTGTCCAGACCTTACGAAGTTTAGATATTAAAATTCATTTGTTTTAATACGCTATCAGTAACGTGGAGGACAAAAGTATTTGGACGTTGCACTCAGTGTTAAAGATATAAGAGTTGATAACAATTTTTATATATCTATACTAATATTATAAAGCTGAAGAGTTTGTTTGTTTGAACGCGCTAATCTCAGGCACTACTGGTTCGAATTGAAAAATTATTTTTGGGTTGAATAGACCATTTATCGAGGAAGGCTATAGGCTATATATCGTCACGCTAAGACCAATAGAAGCGGAGCAGTCATAAAATATGTGACACAAGCGAAATTGCGTCGGTCACCTAGTATTACATAAAGTTGATTCTTTGGACATAGTTAAGCTTTATAGTGGGTCCATATAATACAGACAATCTGCACAGACTCTGAACTCTAATTGTAAGTAAATTCTAGCGGTGGGTAACTCCGGAGGTACTGATCCGAACGCGGATATGTGAACCTTATTAATTCCTCACAATCCTTTCGGCACCGCGGTACCAAAAATGATTCCGGGACCGCCGAAGACAAGGAGCGAGCGGTGGCGCCAGTATTGATGCCACTACAATAGAATTTACTAAATTGCCACAAGAAAAACGAATGAGGAACGAAGCGAAGTTTGTACGGCAACAAAAATAACCACAACGCCATCTGTGCCGCCGCCAGCGAACAACTAACGAAATCCTGCATCGCGCTATCAGAGTTCTCCGTGCGATATAAACATATACGACAGTCCGAATTTCATCTATAGGGAACGTGCGGCGTAGACTATGCCATCTAGTGTTGCAAATCTGAAACTTTTACGTTGTAAATTTCTGACCTGTCCTACCACCTATACTTCTTGCACTTTCCGTTTAGGGAAACGTGCACGAAGTAGACTATGCCATCTAGCGTTGCAGATTTGAAACGTATTAGTAAAATATACTTGACATTGTCGCATCTGTGCTGCCACCTATAGTTTCTGCACGTTCCCTATCGGGCAGTTGCCCACCGGTCACAACAACCGTCCGGTTGAAGGATACTTCCTTTTCAATGGAGGTTTGCGAGACTACTCTGTACCGAGCATACCTCAAAACTTGTTCGTTGCACAGACAAAATTTCATAGAACTTTATGGAAGTCTGTATAAATCTGTTCGGCACTCTATTTTTATGCCCTGGTAACCTTATACAAACGGATAGCAGAATAATTATATAAGCTAGTTACAATACCTACTTACTAGCTTTCGTCCACGGCTCCGTCGAAAATTATCCCAAGGGAACATACTCCCGGGATAAAAAGTATCCTATGTGTTATTCCAGACTATAATCAAAAGTCAAAACGTTTTTTTCAATTAGGCCATTAACGGCACTTTTAAACGTCATCAATAAAATTTATCATAATTAAGTGACTCTAGCGTCCATTCGCAAAGGTAGATTCTTATGGAGAAGAACGGACAAGAAACTCAATAGTTACTCTTTTCAAATAAATGTTTTACAATATTTGGTATACAAAAAGTACTTCATATATGTATGTGAGGACGATGCACCAAGTATACTAGTTATAGAACAAAGTATTACCAGCAGAGGTAAACTTCTAAATATATCATGCTCATGGTACTCACATATTTACAAATATTGAAATTATAAACAGAAAAAAAGTACAAGACACAAAAAAAAAATGCATAATCTACCTCTGCTCTGTGCTCAATTTCACCAAGATCCATTCAGTAGTTTTTGCGTGAAAGAGTCACAAACATACATACATATAAACTTTAGCGTTCATAATGTTAGTAAAGATTTTTTTCCTTCCTCAGATTACATTCAACTATTTACTAAGGACAGTATTTATCCGAAAAGTATAGAACAAATGGCGTACGATATAAACAGCGTCATGCACTTTGGCGAACGAGATTACAGCAAGAATGGGTACAGGACTATAAGATTTAAGGTAATGAACAGTCCACCTGACGAACTCGTAGCTACATAGGTTATAACAGCCGCAAGGGTCGGCCTCACGGACCTGGGAAAAATTTGGCATCAAGGTCTTACAGTCTTGGCAAAATTTGTAAGATTATAAAATATCTCGAGAGATTGTAAAATTTCGTTAAACTGTAAACTGAACATTTGGAACACTTTTTTACGTATCAAAATTTGATAGTCTATAGTCTCTCAAGTCAATCCGAGAAATTGTAGAATAGCAAGTATTAAACCAAGCAGTAACTCGCAATATAAAACCAAACCACTAATCTTTCAGGGATCCAAGACACAGAATAGAAACGCGCTAACGAAATTAGATGTACAGAAACTCAATCTGATTTACGGAGCCCAATGTAAAAAAAGAGATCGCGCGGAAAAAGTAGATATATGCCAGTCGTACCCAGGAGCTGGGAGACGAAAGAGAGAGATCAATGAACCTCCAGCAAACATGAGCTTGAGAGTCAATCCAAACATCACTCCACCTCCTCATATTGTTGCTGGTGTCACTGAAAAAGTAACAGAGACACCTGAAGACATAGCAAAGATTGGCACAGCCTCGAAAGATAATCTGAAAATCCTAGCCATAGAGAAAGAAGCTGATAAAATAACCGAACTAGTTTACCAGCTCTCAGCCCTTGCACTCAAGAACGCAAACGAGAAATATTGTAACATATCTAGTAAGGTTGCTTCCGAAATATCTAAACCTGACAACAAAACGTCCGATGTACTAGGAGTACTTCAAAGAATAACAGATTTTGCCAAAACCATAGTCGATGAAGCTGTAGGGAATTTGACAGAGTTCTGTCAAAATTCCAAGACAGTAGAAGATTATCAAAGACAATGTAAATCGCATAACGATAGTCGATGCTCCAATTTTTTTAAAACTTCCTGTTTGATAGCTGATCATCAACTTGCTGTCAAAAATAAAGACATCGATGTAATAACGACTACTTTGAAGCCAAACAGAAGAAGAAAGCGGGAAACCTCTAATAAAGTAACCACAACTAAATCAGAAGAGAAGAAAGAAGAGAAGGATGAAGAAGTAAAGCAGAAAGTCAAGAAAGATACAAATCTGACGGATAAAATAAAATTGATGAAAGAAGAACGATTAAAGGAGATACAGAAAGCTGATGCCACGATAAAGCCTGAATCGGGAACGTCTACGACTGTTACTAAAGTTGAAGACAAAAAAGAAAAAGGTCCTAGAAGGAAATTTACTGACAAACGTTACAAGTAAGTACATTTATCGCACTCTTAGAATGAAAGTGGCTTAACTCAAAATTGCTGTTACCGATAATTTTGCTATAAACTGAACGTAAAAACCATGCTCTAAAACCCAGTGATGAAAAAGATTCCGAAATATAAATGTGAAAGGGACAGCTTATACGTAGGTCTCGGGAGATATTTGTTTTATTACCCAAAACTTTATTTGCCAAAAATTACGATTTTTGCGTTAGGTCCGTTTCATTCAAAGTGTGTGGTATTTTTTTTGGCATCTCATGGTTGGATCTGACTTTGTGAGTGTAAATTGCACACGTGCGAAGCCAGGGCGGGTCGCTAGTAGATCTATAAAACTTATCAAAGAGGTAATTCGTCTAGGGTTGCAGAATTGGTTCGAAAGAGTCACCGCAGCCCTGGAACGTAAAGGGCACAGGAAGGATCACGGGTGGGTTTTAGTCAGTAAAAGAGTCTGACACCCCCTTCCGCTCCGCCCAGAGAGAGAGAAGTCATTTGATGATTTCCCATCCAGGAACAAAAAAAGAAGGAAATCGTGTTTTTTTCTGATCCAGCCACATTATCCAGCTACTGGCTCTGAAACAGCTTCATAAATAACTTCCTGAGACCGTAACGACTTCTCACAGACACGCGACAGTGTCTTCAACTGAGGGACTCTGTCAACAAGGCTTTAAAGACGATAACAACAACAACTGCACTGCGGAACAATGGTGTTCGAGAAGGAAACGTCCCATTTACTTAATGATTTCCCATTCTTAAAGCAGTTGGTGGAATCAAATCTGTGGTTCGGTTAAAATAATTGTGACCCATCATTGCTTGATAAGTGACTTGTTACATCCTTCTAGTGCCTTTTGCGTTCCAGGGTCGCGGTGACTCTTTCGAACGAATTCCGCAATCAAACTTAACAATTTTACACGTCCAGTATTTCTGGTCATTTTAAACTAGATGAGGTCGGTGTTTCCTAGCCGACTAACCTGAGAAGAAATACCGAAACAAACTCAGAGGTCAAAGTCTTTTTTAAAGTCCATACAATCCGTACTGGTCAAGTCATATGCGAACCATGTAGGTTTAATGTCTGAGGTGGCTTTTTGAGGAAAGTGGCACACAGATTTGAGTGGACCTGTCCGGACAGTGCAATAACAACAAAACCACAAATAAAGTTTTTTTTTAAATTAGGGAACATAGGTTCAATTATTCTTCCCCGCTTCCACCCCCCACAACTTTTGAATGGCTCAACCGAATTTCATCAAACATGTCTAAAAACACTCGCCCGTAACTCACCTTTCATACAAAAAAAAAACTAAATTGAAATCGCTTCATCCGTTCCCGAGCTACGGAGCCACAGACAGACACGTCAAACTTATAACACCCCTCTTTTTTCGTCGGCGGTTAAAAAAAAAACATTATTCTGCAGACATGATGGTTCTGACTGGGACGAGTCAGATACGTCGTTAGAAAAAAAGAACCTGGAACCGGAGAAAACACTAAACAATAAAGAACTACTCCAAAAGGTTTTAGCCAAAGGTACTAGCGCCATCTTACGAAAAGAAAAAGAAGCTCTAGGAGAGGTCGATAACGATAATGCAGAAAAAGGAGGGAAATCAGAAGACTCTTCGAAAGGAAACTCAGACACGAGTGGAAATAATGAAACGGAAGATGAATCTGGAGACGAAAAACCTGACAAAGTACCTCTAGAGGAAATAGATGTGGATATGGATGACGAGTAAGTAATATTAAAAGAGGTTGCAACGAAGCACTCCTGGGTAAATGTTAACAGGCGTAGTATGGGTGACCACTCCGTGCCTCGGAACACGCGTAAGCCGATGGATGGTGTTTTTATAGTTTCCTTTTTTTTTCTTTGCATTGTCCTCACATATAGAAGCGACCAAAGATGTAACCAAGGTTATGTAATACAGAACATGATTTAAAAGAGTGTCCATGGAGTTTCTTGCACGTTCTTCTCCATAGAGATCTACGCTTCGGAACGTGCAGAGCTTCACCTCTTTCGACTTGACAATTCAAAAGTGCCTGTAAAGGGTTTTATTGAAATAAATGCTTTGAATCTTGAATCTGGTCTTTCCTTGTTTTAATTTGTAGATCTTTAGCAATTGTTACAGATTGTCAGAAACCAGAAAATCTGACACCAGTCTTGCCAAGAAGTAACTTGTTACCAAGTTAATGGGTTGTGGTGGTCTGGTAGGCAGTCGCTCCACGTAAAGAGCTGGTACTCAGCTGAATCTGGTTTGACTGGAAGCCGACCTGTTAGTCGGGAAAAGGCTAGGCAAGATGTTGATCCATATCAACATCTTGCCTAGCCTTTCAGGTCTCTACTACGACGCCCGGGGCGTCTTCTTCTGTTGCGGCGGCTGGAGCGTGAGGTTTCCCTCTCTCGCACGAGCTCCGTCTCCTCCTTCGCTAGCATCACTGCTTCGCAGAAGGAGGCGACCGCTTCCCATGCCTCCTCGCTCAGGACCATGGTTTGAACCAGGGCTGGACGCGAGAGGTCGCCATCGCCGAACTACACAGACACCTGAATTCCAACTATCCGTAACGACTGCCAAAGATCTACAAATGTAAGCCAGGAGAGACCAACGGCTTAACGTATTTTCCGAGGTACGGAGGAGTCTTGGTATGCTAAGATGGTCACCCATCCACATACCAACCTTGGCTTGCCTTGCAGATAAATTACTGGTTTTCAGCTACTTTCAGATAGGCAGGATGCCAGCTACAGCATAGTTAGAAAGGAGCAAGGCAGATTTACAGTTTAACTTTTATAGCAGTAAATGAAACGACCATTTAAAACAATCATTATGAGGCAGACACACAGCTGAAACTCATTTTTTTTTTGTAAATTCAATCTAGACGAGTCCTCAAACATTAACCTTGTTGGTTGATATGTTTAAAATGTTGCGGAATTGTTCAAAAAGTTACCGCGGCCCTGAAAAAAAGGGGGTTGGGTTTTAGTCTGTAAGAGTCTGATACTCGCTTCCGCTTGCCAAGAGCGGCAGGAGTCATTTGATGATATCCTATAAAAAAAAAGATGTTAATGTTTGTGGGGGTATTTTCAGGAAAGTACGAAACATACTTAAGTGGACCTGTCCAGAGCATAAATTGTTTTTTTTTTAAATTAGATTTCTATCGCTGGTTAACCAATGACTTGCTTGTATTGCTTACCATACAATGTAAGCCTCCAGGCAGGGCTTATTTACAAACCAAGCGACTACACGCAAAGGGCAACATTTATTGTGTACGGACCTCGATTAAGGGCATCGTTGGGTGGAGGATACCTAGGGACGGGCTGAATTGAACTATACCAGATTTTTTTTTTAAGGCCGCTAAGGAACAGCCATAAGACCGAACGCACGCACAAGACCGGAGAGGTGCCTAAAACCGTGAAGCTTAGCAAACTGAACCAAGAGTTTTATCATGAAAGGAAATGGCCAGACGGCGAAGTTATATATGTTGTCGCCAAGTTAAAAGATTGTAAGTACTCTAGCCTTAACTTCACAGAATCAGTCAAGTGTGAATCGGAATGGGACCTGAAGGGTTCTGTAGTACGATTCTAAAAACACTTTTAAGGTGTAAACTCGGACAGCGAGCTATGGGTGGCTCGCTGTCCGATAGCAACCAGGCCCAGGTCGACGGCGCGTCGTGTTCCACGCGCGCCTCAAAGAGCTGTCAGCAAAGAAGACGGGGCCCCATAGGGTTAGTGCCTGCTAGGGTTACGGAATTTATTCGAAAGAATCACCGCGGCCGTAGAACGTAAAGGGCACTAGAAGGATCACGGTTTCGTTTTAGTTAGTAAGAGTCTGACCATGTCTGACACTCCCTTCCGCTCCGCTCAGAGCGGGAGAAGTCATTTGATGATTTCCCATCCAGAAAAATAAGATGATGTGAGCTCTCAGTCGATACAAACAAGATAGAATGACAGTTGACTTCATGTTTGCTTTACTCTACCTACGTTTACGCGGTGAGATGTCAGATTAGCAGGAACGTTCAGTCCTGGTGTAATCCGTACCACAAGTAAACAGAAAAAGTGACGTTACTAGCATGGGAGCGGGCGCCCACGGACGGCGAGTAATGATTGGCTCAACGTCCGTTAAGGACCAGTTGGTTCATTCTTTCAACATATCACTGTGGAGTGAGCAGTGGTGGCCGAGTGGTAACGGCCCCGACTTACGAATTGTAGGTCGCGGGTTCAAACCCAGCCAGGCGCATTACTTTGTGTAATTCATTTCTTCACCACTGCTCTCAAAACGGTGAAGGAAAACATCGTGAGGAAACCGGCATGTCCTAGAACCAAAAAATCGAAGAATGTGACATTCACCAACCCGCACTGGGCCCGCGTGCTGGATTACGGCCCATTCCCTCTCCTAGAAAGGAGGCCTGTATCCCAGCAGTGGGAACGTTAAAAGGCTGATTATGATTATGACTGTGGAGTGAGCCTAAACTGTCATCAAGTGAATGTCAATAGAAATACTCTCTTTGTGAAAATTTCAACTGTAGGTTTAAATTTCAACAGAACAATGAAATCAGACGGGCATCTTTATTAACTGAGGTTTTATATCAGTCGTGTACGGAACCCCAAAAAGGGGACTCGTAAAATTGCTAATGATTACAATAGGGTACTTGACTAAAAAAATCGAATGAATCTATCGATAGATTTCGAAAAAATATTGGACACGTATTTTTTTTATTTTTTCACGTAAATAAAAATCGAAGACAATACAGTGCGTTGAATACTTGGGTGACGTCACTAGTCGCTACAATTTTTACCATGACGTAACGTCACAAGCCCCCACTCCGGTGTAGTATCTTTGTTTATCTTCGTCAATACTTAGATTTGATAAACCAAAAAATACCTGTCCAATAGTTTTCAATATTATAACTAACGGACTTAATAGAATCTTTTTTTTTTATTCAGTAAACATCCCTATTGTCAAAATGTTTTGAGAGATTTCAAATGTGACAATAGGGATGTTGCCTGAGTAAAAAATATATGATTATGTTTAGCCCGTCAGTTAGATTATAGAAAAATATTGGACACGTATTTTTTCCTTTATCAAATCTATTAAAACTGACGAAAATAAAAAGCATCAAAGATCAGGAGTGGGAGCGTGTGAAGTCACTGACCGGTAAAAATTGTAGCAACGTAGTGACGTCACACGAGTTTTTTAAGCACTCTATCGTGTTCATTTTTTGTTTATGTGAAAAAAGAAAAATACGTGTCCAATATTTTTTGGTAATCTATCAGACGGACTAATCAGACTTTTTAATTTACTACCCTATTCGGGGATAGTCTCACAGACAAGGCGGGTACCACAGATAAAAAACCAAGGATGACATTCTAGTCATCAACAGTACCTGTAAGTTCAAATTTCCAGTTGACCTCGAAGATGTACGCAAACGATTGGCTGAAGTGAATGACATACTGCTGGAGAAGACCTGTGTGAAACTTCGGGAGGTGGACGCTAAGGAAGCCCCGGGCTTCGACGACTATATTATCCTGGACAACAGCCCTGATTACGTGACCGGCAGGGTTGGGAGAAAACAGGTTAGTCAGTTGGGTCCAATGATAACAGGATGATTTTTTCAAGAGTGCGTGACAGCCCTAATTCGAATTTTTGCGGAGGAATTTTAACGATGACGAATAGCATTAAACACTGAAAGGAGTCTCGACCCCAATTTAGTTGAAAACTGCATAAAATCAAAAGTCTTATATTCAAACTAGCCTGAGAAATCGTAAAATCTTTACTTACTAACTAATATTATAAAGAGGAAAGATTTGATTGTTTTTTTGTAACGAGTAGTCTCCGAAATCACTGAGCCGATTTGGAAAATCTTTCACTGTTGGGAAGTTACACTATCCAGTTACAGTAACATAGGCTATACTTTATCCCCATGTTCCTACGGGAACAGGAACTACGCGGGTGAAACCGCGTGGCGCTGCTTTACATAAAGATAGTCCCCCAAAACGCCCGCCCGTCACCACTTCCTAGTGTTTTAACTGGGAAGAAGAAGTGGCGCAACAAACTCCCCAGCAACACGTCTGTCTGTTACGTTTAATTTATGCAAAGTAATTAATACATAACACAGAGAAAAAAAATAAAACATCCAACATGGAAATCATAAATCAATTTAATAAAACATTCAATAACAAAGAATAGATTAAATCCATAAAGTAGAATCGGATCGACCTAAATAGATATCAGAGGAATAAAGAACAATATACTTAATATGAACTCATTAACCTGTCATAAGCTAACTTACAGAGAAAGAACGTGATCAATAAGACGTTTTACTTATCTTTATTGTTATCGTCTAAATAGTCATTAATAGAATAGTATGCCTTCGAACAAAAGTTAGAATTAACTTTTAACCTCTAAGGTCTTTTGAGTTGACTCTTGCAGCCCAGCGCTGGGCACGCCACCATTGCGGCGATAAGTCCCCTCTTTGAGGAGTGGTTGAAGAGACGCCACGGCGGCGGCGTCCTCACCTTCCGCCGGACGCAGGTGCTCACCGGACACGGCTGTTTCGGGAGGTACCTGTTTCGGATTCAGCGGGAGGACACGTCCGGGTATCAACACTGTGTGGATCGCCCGGAGGACACGGTGGAGCATACGGTGGAGGTCTGCCCTGCTTGGGCGGAGCAACACCGTGTCCTCGTCGAGGCGATCGGCGGCGGCGACCTCTCGCGTCCGGCCCTGGGTCAATCCATGGTCCGGAGCGAGGAGGCATGGGAGGCGGTCACCTCCTTCTGCAAAGCAGTAATGCTAGCGAAGGAGGAGGCAGAACGTGTGCGAGATAGGGAAACCTCATGCCCCGGCCGCCACAACAGAAGAAAACGCCCCGGGCGTCGGGAAACGCAGGGTGATTCCTGGCTACCGAAGGCGCGGGCCTGCGGACAGCGAACTATGGGTGGCTTGTCGTCCGATAGCAACCAGGCCCGAGTCGAGCTGTCAGTAATGAAGACGGGGCCCCATAGAGTCAGTGCCTGCTAGTGTTGCCGAATTTGTTCGAAAGATTCACCGCGGCCCTAGAAGCATCACGGGCAGTAGAAGGATCAAGGATAGGTTTTAGTCAGTAGTAAGAGTCTGACACTCCCTTCCGCTCCTCCCAGAGCGGGAGAAGTCATTTGATGATTTTCCATCCAGAAAAGAAAAAGTGTCTAACTAAACTAAAAATTCACACACAATAATAATACCTACAGATTTTCTGGCGCAAATAAGTTAATATTATATACCCGTGATAAGCCGGGACGGGTCGCCAAATTATTAATAAATAATTGAATACCTAAGGGCCGATAAGTATCGCAATAAAGCATTTTGAGTTATTCTTTTATTGAATAAGAATTATTTCATATTCCTTGTTCCAAAATCTTTTTGTATACCTACATATATTTCTAGAGGTTCATATTTTTTTTACTTTTCGCGCCAGTTTATCATCACTCTTCTCTTCACGCCTGCGCTAACCTTATTTGTGGTCAGCGCAATATCTCTTTCCATATGAAGGGTCCACTGCAATAACGATAATTGTCCTCGTTACCTCGTTTTGAGATAATTGCGTTCCAATTGTATTAATGGGAGTTATTTTAAAAACCAGGACTTTATTGAGTACCTTTCATTTAATATAAGCGTGCACTGTTTAAAATATCGGGATTTTAAGTAATATTGCTAAGTTTGCTGACGAGAATACAAACTACAGAATATCCAGTGGTTGAATGACGTGCTTACTTAGAATTTTTACAGTGGACCATTTATTGCAGTGTGGACCATTCATATTAGCTAATTGTCTGTCTCTGTCAGTCTTTTTAGTCATATCAGCTTTCACACAATACTATTATTCTTTGATCCTTTTATCTAATAAATAATATAAAAATTATTGCGGCAAAATGGATACCATTTACTTACAGTAAATGTTTACAAACCGAATTCATTTCTTAATTCTATTTTAACTCAGTGTCGCGTAAAACCGACGGAAATGTAATTATTTTCCACGATTATAGGCCTCGATAATAATAAACTCAAATAGTCAAATAAAAGACTCTTTATTTTATACTGGTACTGTATATTTGATTGGCGTAATAATTTATCAAAATATACATATCACGTGTTCAATACAAAATGTACTATAATACAATTGCAATAAGTTTAATTTAGTATCGCACGCTAAGTAAAGCTTTAATGCTAAGCTAAAACGCACGTGGTTCAAGTAAACATAAGAAAGAAACAGAGGTAGAAAACTTTCTGAAGAGAGTAAAGGACAGAATACATAAACATTGAAAGGGATAGCTATACTATTTAGGGTTAAGAGCCCTAAGTGTGTGAAGGACGGAGAAATGTCGTGAATTGACGTCAATAGGAAATTTATGATTCGGGTTGCCAGGGAAAGAAAATTTGCTTTCTTTATTGTGGATACCCCGTTCTGTCAGGGTTGTGAAATTGTTTTCTGAAATAGTTACCACAGCCCTGGAACGCAAAGGGAATTAGAATGAACACGGCTGGGGTTCAGTAAAAGTCGTCAGACTTTCACTCGCTCCCGCTCCGCCTAGAGTCTGAAAAGTAATTTGATAATTTCCCATCCAAATATAATAACCCCAGCGTGCAATGATCAGAATTTGTGGATTTAATAAAGTATTTTTTAAGACTCTTTCATAATGAATTGTAATACTTGATTATCCTGTATTTTTGTTGCTGATTGCTGTTACTCCACTCGAGCAAATTTTTTAGCTAGAATTGGTTTTGAATCGTTATGTAAGTTTTTTTTTATTTAACATTAATCATATCTCTACAACTTTATGTTATCTATCCAACAGGTTTCCAGATTTTAACTCACCAATTGAGATACTCACAAATCACAATAAAACTCGCAACAATATTTTGTATCATGGGGTTAATTTTATTTTACGCGCTGGTCACCCTATTCTGGAATATTCTCTCGCTTTCGCGTTCTGATTGGTCGGTGCCAAGGAAAATTCTGGACACCCATTGGCCGAGCGTATAAATACCACTGACAGCGCGGCAAAGCTAGTGCTTTCAAAGTTCATCGTCAGAGAGAACTTATTTTGATATTTTTTCGAAGTGTGGCTTTAAAAATGGTTGCTATTGGAATTGATTTGGGCACAACATATTCTTGTGTGGCTGTATGGCGTCATGGAAGTGCTGAAGTGATAGCAAATGAACAAGGAAACAGGACAACTCCTTCTTTCGTCGCATTCACACCTACCGAACGTCTGATTGGTGAAGAGGCGCGAAATCAAGCCGCATTCAATCCCTGGAACACAATTTTTGGCGCGAAACGTCTGATCGGCCGGCGTTATGACGATATTGGCGTCCAAATGGATTTGCGTCACTGGCCTTTTCAAGTTTCGAATCAGAATGGTAAGCCAATGATTTTAGTCGATTTTAGAGGTGAGAAAAAATCGTTCTCACCTGAAGAAATCAGTAGTATGGTGCTTTTCAGGTTAAAGGAGATAGCTGAAAGTTACCTTGGTGGCAACGTTAATAAGGCTGTGATCACTGTTCCTGCTTATTTCACTGACTCCCAAAGACAAGCTACAAGAACTGCTGGATCTATAGCTGGTTTAGAAGTTCTTCGAATCACGAATGAGCCTACAGCAGCGGCTCTTGCATATGGTTTAAATAGACGAGGGGACAAAAACGTCCTTATCTATGATCTTGGTGGTGGCACTTTTGACGTTTCAGTTCTGTCCATAAACGGTTCAGTTTATGAAGTGAAGGCAACAGCTGGGAATACGAGACTTGGTGGTGAAGACTATGACAATCGTTTGGTGGCGTATTTTGCTGAGGATTTTCATAAAAAGTATCATACAGAAATTCTAGGGAATGCTAAGGCCTTACGCAGATTGAAAACGGCAGCTGAACGAGCAAAGAGGTTTCTCACTTCATACACAGAAGCTACTGTAGAA
The DNA here is from genome assembly GCA_905332915.2 of Hecatera dysodea. Taxonomy (NCBI): domain Eukaryota; kingdom Metazoa; phylum Arthropoda; class Insecta; order Lepidoptera; family Noctuidae; genus Hecatera; species Hecatera dysodea. The sequence goes on along the minus strand of HG995317.1, from coordinate 3,569,151 downwards.
GTTGAAGCTCTATACGATGGAATAGACTATTTAGGAAAAATCTCAAGAGCTCTTTTTGAAGAGTTATGTTCAGATTTATTCAGGGATACTCTGGGTCCAATAGAAAAAGCATTAGCGGATGCAAAACTTCAAAAAACAGATATTCAGAAGATTATTCTAGTTGGAGGAAGTACCAGGATACCAAAGATACAGAGTATGTTGAAAGAATTCTTCGGAGGAAAGAAGTTGACTACAAGTTTGAACCCTGATGAGGCTGTGGCATGCGGAGCGGCCATACAAGCCGCCATTTTGAGCGGACAAAGACATGAGAAGATCAGAAACATGTTACTAGTCGATGTTGTGCCTCTCTCTCTTGGAATAGAAACGTCTAGAGGAATGATGTTTAAAGTTATAGAAAGAAACACAACAATCCCTTGTCAGAAGACTAAAGAAATCACTACTCTGGACGACTATCAAAACAGAATGACCATAGAAATATTCGAAGGAGAGCGAAGCTTAACCAAAGACAATAATTTACTTGGAGTCATTGAGTTCACTGGTATACCACCGGCTCCGCGAGGTGTGGCAAAAATCGACATCACTTTTGCCATAGATGCCAACGGCATTCTAAGCGTATCAGCCAAAGACAGAAGCACTGGCCACACAGAGAGTGTTACCATTCGAAATGAGCACAGACTGAACCAACTTCAAATAGGACAAATGATAGCAGATGCAACTACATACCGTGAGGATGATACAGAAAGCAAAAGACGTTTAGAAGTAAGAAACCAGCTAGAATCTTACATTTATGAAGTCAAACGAAATGTGATTGAGAAAATTGATATGCTGTCTGAGAAGGAGAAGGAGTTCATGAAAGGAGAGTGGGAGACAGCTATAGAATGGCTGAATTCAAACATGGATTGTTTAAGAGAAGAGTTTGAAAGGCAGATGACGGAACTGATGAGGAGATGGTCAGGGGTCATGCGGAAGATATCTGATCAGCCGTGGATGCATAGTGCGAAACGACGGAAGAGTAACAATGATCAAGAACTAGAAGAATATGAACGTACCACGATTGAAGAGATCCATGATATTGAAGAATTTCTTGGAATTATCCAATAGTTCATCTATTGGATAATTCCAAAAAAGTGTTTTATTTTTAAGTGAACATATTATGCTGATGATGTTACCATATGAGTCGATGTTAATAATGTCAATTTATGTCGTTAAATTGTCATGTTATTAATAAATTTAGATGATATTTTTATAACATTGTTATTCCATTGTTTTTTGTATTTGCAAATAAATGGAGAACAATTGTTTAATAAATTCTTTTATTTTCCCCTAGATCCTATTCGCGATGTCGTTCCTTTGCACGACAGTATGGCTTAAGTTTTTCAATCATTTTCTTACCCTTGGCAGATGCTATTTACTAGTGGTAGACTCAACACATTTTTTTTTCATCATCGACAATTTTTTCGCGATTTCTGTGATAGACCCTTAGTAATAAGACTTATTCATAATGACGAGAACAATGACTTCCAAAAAAGGAGGAGGTTCTGAATTCGACTGTATTTTTTTAAATGTTTGTTACCTCATAACTTTGTACTGGGTGTACCGATTTTGATGATTCTTTTTATATTCGAAATTTGGTGCTTGTCGTGTGGTCCCATTTAAATTTGATTGAGATCTGACGACTAGTATTTGAGTTATCCCTAATAATGTGTGGTTTAGTTTACAGTGACGCGACGTTCTCTTGTCGATGTAAAATGAAAAAAAAAATACTTTTTACAAAAAAATGCGACCGACCTTACACAAAAAAAAAAACAAAAAGTACAAAATAACTTTAATTTCGGAACTCGGTGTTTGTGGTTGCTATTACATTTATTTATGACACGTTATATTGATCACTGTTTAAATCGCAAGCATTTCACCCCAAAATAAGATTCAGTAAATAAAATTACTCGTTTGTTTTGTTTGAAGATTTACACGATCGTGTAACTAGTTATTGAGGTATTTTGTCATTAAATTTTTCGTACCAGGCTGCACCTAGTACCTTCAGATCTACGATTCTTTCGAACCGGGGCAAAACTTTGATTGTGGCGCCCCCGCGCTTTAGTGTTTGAGAAAAACTGCCAATTAATAGCACTTTTGTGAACATTTGTTAAAATAATAAATTTAATCTTTTTATTATCTAACTAGCAGCGCCCCGCGGTTTCACTCGCGTTGTTCCCGTTCCCGTGGCAATACGGGGATAAAATATAGCCTACGTTACTCAAGGTGAATGTAGCTTTCTAATGGTGAATGATTTTTTTAAATCGGTTCAGTAGTTTTTGAGTTTATTCGTTACATACAAAAATGCAAATCTTACCTCTTTATAATATAAGTGGAAATGTGGTGTAGATTAAGATTCGATCACTTGATAAAAACTTATGTATGATATTGCAGGAAAAGAAGCTTGATTTGTTCGATATTTCAAATTCTTGTCTCGAGGATTTGGCGCCCCCATGACACTGCCGCCCGGGGCAAGTGCCCCGTTTGCCCCCCCCCCCCCCCTTAGATCCGGGGCTGGACTTAAATATAGATGGCGAAACGGGTAGTAAAGTCCCTCCCCGACTTTTGCCTAACGAGCCAGCCCGCGCTGCTGAGCCATTAGCGTTAAATCCCCTAAATAATATCAATCAGACCCAGCCTGTCCCTTGCTGCCCCCCCTCAATGACCCCGCTAAGCCGAGGCCCGTGTCCCACAGGGGATGCCCTTAGCGAGCGGCCATTTAGTTTTAAGTAGTTTTTTAAGCCCCGGCTGGGGGCCTTAGAATCTAAGGCAACCACGGGATTGCCCGGTTGAGCAGTAACCAGCCTTAATGTGCTGAACTGCGAGTAGTCCATTCAAAAAAAAAAAAAAAAAAAAGGGTAGTAAAGTCCTGCAAACCTCGATTGAAAAGGAAGGATCCTCCGAAAGGTCGGGTTTTATGTCTGGTGGGCAACTGCCCGGTTGTTGGTACCGGATTTAGTAATCTGTGGTACAGGGCTGTTTATCTGTTCAAAACGCATGGAGAAATTTGATAGCGTGATGTAAGAATGAAATATAAAAAAATACAACCGACTTCTAAACAAAAAACGAAAAAGTACAAAATAACTTTAATTTCGGAACTCGTTTTTGGTTGCATTTTCGTTTTTTGAAACACCGACTGAAAAGTTTTTTTTTTAATTTTTCTATTGTTAGTGGTTCACTCCCAGCAGCCAGGTATAAATTAGTGTAAACAATAAACAAACATGTGATTTCAGCTCTCCCGACAGATTTGCTATCATTTATTGAAATTAACAGAAATGCTCATAAAAATAAAACTACTTGACGAAACTGAACTAAATTGTTTGGCAACTATTCTTCATCGAATAAAAAAACAACCACGTAAATCGGATCAGAAATCTCGGCGTAATAGCTGAAAAAAAAAACATACTGCCGAATTGAGAACCTCCTCCTTTTTAAAGTCGGTTAAAAATTGATTTAGCACACATGAAACACGCTCCGTACATTTATTACAAAAATTGCATACAAAACAAAGAAGTGAGTGTCTCATGGCTGCACTAAATAGGTCCATTTCAGCGATATGTCAGACAGACTGACGCTGTCTGACGCTGGTTTTCTAATGAACCATTTAAAGGACGTGTGGCTGTTCATTTGAATCCTGTAGTGTTTGTACAAAAACAGATCTTATGTACCTAACTACTAAGGTCTGTTTTGTAGTTCGTATGTGGCGACATAGATGCCGCTACAGGTCTATGTTCGTTGAGTAAAAAAAAACTTAAAAAAAAAAATACAACCGACTCCTAAACAAAAAAAAACCAAAAGTACAAAATAACTTTAATTTCGGAACTCGGTGTTTTTGGTTGCTTTTTTGTTTTTGAACACACTGACTTCCGAAATTAAAGTTATTTTGTACTTTTTTTGTCTTTAAGTCGGCTGTATTTTTTGCAAAAATTTGTTTTTATTTTTCACTTTTTAGTGGTTCACTTCCAGCTAAACATAACCATCACAGCGTACGTGGTATAAATAGGTGTAAACAATACACAAACATGCGATTTCAACTATCCCGACAGATTTGCTATCATTTATTGAAATTACCAAAAAAATCGCTTGTTCGATTTCGATAAAAATTAAATAATTTCATGGGACCATTTGGGAAGTATACCCTTTCCAAAAAAAAGCTATGCGCGAACAAACATAAAAAAAACACAAACATTCGAATTGAGAACCTCCTCCTTTTTTAGAAGTCAGTTAAAAAGTATCGGGAATGGATGATTAGTTTATGGTTTAATTTTTTTTTAAGAAATATAGAAACTAATCGATCTTCATCTTGGTTTCTGTCTCCAGAACTTCGGCTGCATAGAACTATTCGAGGGTGGCCAGCACAGACAGCATGCGGCTATGGTCGTCATGGCGATGTTAGGCTTCTACTTCGAAGTCTCCCGCCATGACAGAGACAAGTATATAAGGGTCCACAATCGACATATTAGAGCAGGTAAAAAGTAATCTATACTAATATTATAAAGCTGAAGAGTTTGTTTGTTTGTTTGAACGCGCTAATCTCAGGAACTACTGGTTCGAATTGAAAAATTCTTTTTGGGTTGAATAGACCATTTATCGAGGAAGGCTTTAGGCTATATAACATCACGCTGCGAGTAATAGGAGCGAAGAAAAAATGGAAAATGTGGAAAAAACGGTGAAAATTATTCATCTTTGAGGGCTTCCGTTGCGTGCGCTGTGAAAACGGTTCAAGATACCAAAAAAATATGTAGGAAAGAATTATTCCTCTTAAAATGATCTAAAAAAATGTCCGCGACAGTATATGTCTATCTTTTAAGATTAACTCACTAGAACCGTTTTTATGGTAATCAAATTTGGTCGAAAGGGATGAAACTTAGTCAATTTTAAACCGATCGGGCTGAGAGTTTCAAAATCGGGGTTAAAGTAACTATTGCACGCGGATGAAGTCGTGGACAGAAGCTAGTTTATAATAAGATCGATCTTCAAGGTTAAGTAACGCCTACCAAGGTTTGTCTGTGGATGGGTGACCATCTTAACTATCGAAACTCCTCCGAATCTCGGAAAGCATGTTAAACCATTGGTCCCGGCTGAGATTTGTAGATTTGGCAGTCGTTTTGGATTGTCGGAAGCCAGAAACTCTGATACCAGTCTTGCCAAGGAGTACCGTGTTACACAGTTACTGGGTGTCAGATGGGCAGTCGCCCCACAGAAAATACTGGTACATATTCAGCTGATTCTGGTTCGACTGAAAGCCGACACCACCCTAATAAAAATACAGCTAGGTTAAGCAGATAAGGATTCATATTAGGTTGAGAGTCAGCACTTTTTAGGTATTCAAAAAATATTGTTTGTTACGGTTGCGTTTTCGCTTTGGTTTTTTTGGTGGATGGAAAATCATCAAATGATTTCTCCCGCTCTGGGCGGAGCGGGAGGGAGTGTCAGACTCTTACTGACTAAAACCCACCCTTTTCACCCCGGCTGTTCCTAAAAAGCCCAATGCTCTGGGGGAGAAGTGATTGTTGTTTTCCCATCCACACATAGGTAACTGCAGTGGGGGATCCGGGATGGACCGAAAGGGCGGGGTTTTAGCACAATAAACACTAAAAAGCACATTATAATTTATTTTGCTTAGCGTATAACGAGCCTCCTTGGATTACTTTTCATACATTGTTTAATGACTTCATTAGGTTGTAAATTACCAAAGAAATCTCGGTAATTTGGAGCGCAAGGCTTGAGCTCATTGGAACCCCCCCCCCTCCTGGATCCGTCACTGGGTTCCTGTAACGCGTTTATTCTGTTACACGTTGTATAATATTTTATTTCAATTTTCTAGATAAGCTTCACCACTTTGAGAAGCTGAACGAGGAGACCACATTGAATATTCCATACGACTACAAAAGCGCCACACATCCTGCTTGGCAGTTCTGGAGGAAAGTTGGCCACAAAGGCATATCAACAGTCGCTACCTTTAAAGACCAGGTAGGCACCTTAATAAAACCTTTTCCGAGATCTTAACATGTAGCGGAATTTGTTCGAAAGAGTCACCGCGGCTCTGGAACGCAATTCCCGGCCACCTCTTGCGCGGGCCTGTGGCTGGCGAGCTATGGGTGGCTCGCCATCCGATAGCAACCAGGCCCGAGTTGACGGCTCAAAGAGCCTTTTTTTTCTGCTTGGGAAATCATCAAATGACTTCTCCCGCTCTGGGCGGAGCGGAAGGGAGTGTCAGACTTTTACTGACTAAAACCCACCCGTGATCCTTCTTGTGCCCTTTGCGTTCCAGGGCTGCGGTGACTCTTTCGAACAAATTCCGCAAACCAGGTAGGCACCTTAATAATACCTTTTCAGGGATCTTGACATAATGAGGGTTTTCTGAAATGACGTCACCAGGTGGTCTCAGTGACAGTGGCGTAGCTAGCATGGCTAACACTCTGTGCAAATATTGTGGTGTCATTCCAGAAAGATAACCTTTTATTTATTATTATGATGTAACTGTGATTTTCTTTAATCTTGACATTGGCAAAACCATCGAAACGATGGAGCCACAACACCAAAAAGTACTCTTTGAAAACGTAAAAATGGCGCCAACTGGTTGTGTGAATTATCTTGATACCACGTTCGGTGCCCAGAACTCAGCATATTTATTCGTGTGGCCACAACTCTTCATTATAATATGTGGCGACGACTCGGTTATGAGTTGTGCAGGAACAAATTATTGTTCCAACTATTTGCTCTGGGTACTGAAAGAGATAGGTACACGCACTGAGAAAAAAAAACTTGTTTATTTCGCCATAGACTACGGGCAGTTTCCTTAGCGCTAGAGGTTAGCCAGTCATCCGACGTGTAGCCTAGCGGAACGAACGTTTTAGTCTGTTCATAGTCATACTTATACACAGTGGTGGCCTTAGGGGGTGGCGACTGGTTGCGGATTTTGTTCGAAAGAGTCACCGCGGCCCTGGAACGCAAAGGGCACAAGAAGGATCACGGGTGGGTTTTAGTCAGTAAGAGTCTGACACTCCCTTCCGCTCCGCCCAGAGCGGGACGGGTCATTTGATGATTATTTTCCCATCCAAAAAAAAAGGGGTGGCGACTGCCAGGGACTTTGTTCGCGGCCTTAGAACGCACACAAAGCTCTGGGCGGAGCGGAAGGGAGTGTCGACTCTTACTGACTAAAGCCCATCAGTTCCCCCTAATTCCCTTTTTGCGTACCAGGGCCACGTTAACTCTTTGGAACAAATTTATTAACCTTAGTGTATTAAAAAGGGGCTATTTTTATCCAACTGCAGCCCAACAATTAATGTTCAATATCATTTTTTTTTTCAGGACCCAGACGGCTCAATAATGCGGTCGTTAGGCCAAAACCCTGAACTTCTATCAGAATCTGATATCTTGAAAATAAACAGTGTCTATGGTGTTGAATGCTTTCAATCAAACCAAGCTTCGAACCCAGAGAAAAAGAATTATGAACGTATGAACGATGAGGAAGTTATTCAATAAATTTAATTTATTAATTATAAAACGATGTTTTATTCATTAAGCTTCGATTTCTCAAGTGTTACAAGTGGCACAGATCGTTTGCGTTATTTGACATTCGTTTTTCGAAATGGTGGCAACTATACTTTTTTTTCTATCTTTGTTCACATTTGAAAAGTATTCACCACAGAGTTCAATCGTTCAGAAACGAAAATAAAGAGTAATCTGCATAGGAGTAACGTTTAAATCACGCTCTGTTTGCTGGAACCAATTATTGGTTTCACCTGCGCTAATAGGAAACGTGCACGTCGTAGACTATGCCATCTAGTGTTGCAAATCTGAATCTTTTTTTTTACTTTGTAAATATTTGACCTGTACTGCCACCTATACTTCCTGCACCCTCCGTTTAGGGGAACGTGCACGAAGTAGGCTGTGCTATCTAGCGTTGCAAATTTGAAACTTATAAGTAAAATACACTTGATATTGTCGCGTCTGTGCTGCCACCTATAGTTGCTGCACGTTCCCTATAGAGGATTTGAAAACTCGAAGCTGTCACCTTAACCGTAACAATAGGGAAGAGAGTTTTTTCGCAATGTATGGCTTGCCCTGCGTGACATTGACGATGTGGAAACTCCTGGTACAGGCCTTTGTGAACAAAATATACAAAACTAGCGACCCGCCCCGGCTTCGCACGGGTGCTATGTAGATACTAATGTTTCCTCTACTATAATATGCATGTATTATACATATAAACCTTCCTCTTTAATCACTCTATCTATTAAAAACCGCATCGAAATCCGTTGCGTAGTTTACATAGGGACAGACAGCGGGAAGCGACTTTGTTTATACTATGTAGTGATGTGTGTCCCTGACCCTTACAGAAGCCGTAATGTAACCTCTCTTGGCTTTGAAAATACTGGTGCATAACATAATACTTCTACTTATAGGTCTTTACCTACCATACACGATAGAAGAGCTCTGAGTAGGTAGGTAACATAAGCAACATTTGCTGAGCCCGCTCATTTTGCCACACTGAATGTTATTTAAATAAGAAATCTGTTTTTTTTTTGTTTTTAATATTGTAACTATAGCGTTACACGAGTAAGCGCACCTATGGAAGGCTTACATTAGTAAGAAGATTAATTGCGACAAGAGTGGCAAATTAAAATAACAACCAACAATTTATTTATTAACATATAATGTCATACTGAATTATATACAATTTGTTTGATTAAAAAAAAAACACTTACAATAAAGCTATTTTGATTTACTGTAGAAGTCAATTTCTTTTATGTTTTTTTTAGTAAAACTGATGTCGCTTTTACTGATCACATCGTAAACGACTAAGTCCGGGGCGTATTTTCGTTTTTTAAACAAGCATTTTTCTAAATATATCATTGCACTAACAGCTGAAAAAAAAATGTTTTATAAATTTATAAAATCATAAATGCGTTTAGCTTAGCATATTATAACATTGCCTTGCCCTATCTGTACATTGAATTAATTTTTCACCAAAAAAAAAAAAATGTTAACAAAAAGGCACAGAATACAAAAATGTATGTTTGTGGAAGCATCACGCAAAATCCACTGATCGGATTTTTAAAATCTAGCTTAGCTAGTTTTATTTAGCGATTATTTCAGCAACATCGGCTCACAAAAACACAATCATGTTGAATTTCTATGTTTAGTAAGTCTGCACGCATCACGTAAAAAGTACAAAACCAATTTAAATTTCTTATATAGGTATATAAAAAATATTGCGTGTCTCTGAGTACAACATAGTTTTTGTTTCGTCGCAATCGGTACTATCTATAAAAAAGAAATTAATTAAAAACTGTTGAAGAAGAAATTAATTTCCAATACGGGAAGCAGCGCCATCTATTGAGAAAAAATAAAACACATGAAAATAACAACAAAACATTATTGAATTGTGTGAAAACTTCTAATAGGACAAAATATTCTATACTAATATTATAAAGCTGAATAGCTTTTTTGTCCGATTGAACTCGCTAATTTTATTGAAAAAATATTTAAGTGTTGGATGGCATAATATTGAAGAAGACTTCATAACGCTACGACCAATAGGAGCGGGGCATCAATGGAAATTGTTGCAAAAACGGGTTTGTTCTCTCTTTCATATGTGACGCAGAAAAACTTGCGCGGGTCAGCTAGTAAAAATAATAAAAGTAGAAATTCTACGCGAAATATCGAAGCTATCACCTTAACGCATTAAGGTGATTGTTACCGTTTCAAAGCTTTGTTTGCTTTGGACGGAAGTATAAATTGAGGGAATATTCTGTCCGTCTGTGAATTCGTGACACTTTCCTCCTTACTGTTTGAGTTAGTGGGTCATATACCTACCGATTATTGGAAATTATACATCATTCATGGCCCACGGGAATTGATGCATCTTGTTGACTCAACCAAATATTTTTACTTTGCTATTTTACTCTATTCTACGATTCCTAATAGATTTCTAATGATTATATAACAAGAAGATAGGTACTAACACGGCCTTTGGACAGTAGCTTTTGTGATTCTTTCAATCTTGTGTTCCTCTTTCCAATGAAAAAACACCTTTCTTATAATGGCTAACACCAAAGCTATCATAAATATACTGAGACCGAACAGTATCGTGTAGAGAGCCATTCATAAACGTGGAAAATACTAGCATTAAACACATTTTGTTGGAATTATTGTATGTTTTTATTTTGATTCAACTTGACATGATTTTGACAAACGGCATTGTTTATCAGTTTTCAAAAAGTTTTTACTACATAGAAGCTCTTCTCTTAAAACTTACTTTTTGTTGTTGAGCAAAGTTTATTCACCGCAATAGGATGGTATTAAAATTGAATCTATTTTTGATAACAACAAATTTAAAATTACATGACATCTGACGAAAAAGTGAGAAAAAAACTTTCTACTCCAGCACAATACAAAAATACCAGTGCGTAAAACGACAGCCAATAAAAAAAAAACAACTGAACAAAATCTGTGGCACCGTGGCGCGAACTTTAATAATTTGCTTTGCAAATAAAATAAGTTTATCGTGATTATTAAATCCTAATTATATTAAAATGTTATTTGAAAATGTTTACAGCAGTTTAAGTTTTTGAACAGGATGAGCTTCGATGAATATGGTGAGTATTCTCTTAAGATACAATCCCACTTGTTTTTGGACTTTTCTAGAGAATAATTTTACAAAACAATACAATTTATTAAATAAAATGCTCTTTCAGCCAATCACATTTATCAAAAACATCGTCTAGCTGTAGCTCTAGCTATAGTAAAATCGAAACCACCAAATGTAAAAACAGAAAAATATTTAGAAGAACTAAAATCCAAAATTGATCACAAAATGGATGATGATGACATAACACTTTGTAGTGACGACTTCCTGATGGCAGATGATGATGAAATGAATGATAGTGTTACTATTTTGAAGGACTTCGATCCTGAATTTGTCATTAATGATTATAAGTTGGTTGAAGATATTGCAGTCAGCGAAAAGGTAAGTATTTTTGACAGTTTCATTGATTGTCAAACAAACTGACCGCCTAATCCCGACTACGTCAGTCAGTTGCCATAAAAGAAAAAAAAAAAGCTATGTTGCTGCCGGTTCGAGAGGCTAAATAACTGCATCCGCACGGGCGATCTTACAGGTTAAGCAACACTTGCTGCGGTTGGTCCGTGGATGGGTGATCAGTGATCATCCATCACATTTTTTTATCGATAGATAATCAGCAAATTGATGAAGTTAGGGCTCGTGGCTAAAGAATAACAGCCGCACGGGTCGATCTTCAAGATTAAGCAACGCTTGCCAAGGTTGGTCTGTGGATGGGTGACCAGCTTAACATAGCGAGTTTCCTCCGAGCTTCGGAAAGCACGTTAAGCCGTTGGTCCCTGCTGTCATATTGGACGTGTAAATGTGTTATGTTTAACCTACTTACTAAATAAATATCATTTATCAGGGGCGGTTCCAGGATTGTCGTTTGGGAAGGGAGGCTGAGCTGACCCCGCGGAAAAAAACACAATAAATATTTCCCTTAACGCATAATAAACCTCCTTAAATTACTTTTCGTAAATTACTAACTGACTTCGTTAAATGATAGACTACCGTTTGAAAGTCGTCAGAAATTTTAATACCTCGGTATAAAATTTACAGGGCTTGAGCCTCTTAGCCCCAGCCCCTAGCTCCGCCAATGCTAAGGTACATCTCTGCCTTAATTTTCGGGAAAACAGGCATGGTGTAACGTAACCTTATATTACGGACATAAAGTTCTCCAAATGTCACATATTTCGTTAACAAATGTCGCATTTTCTAGAAATAACTTAATACAAATAGAAGTCTATTTTTATTAACTTATTTCTAGAAAATGCACGTTCTTTGGGAAAAATGCAAGTATCATAATTATAAAGTTTATGCAATTCCCGTCAAGCGGCATGCGTTATTTTATTTTGCAGATTTGTAGGTACTATAAAAAATATCTGGACAGTGTAGCCAACATAACAAAAAAAAAAATATTACTAAAAATATAAAATATTTATTTATATATTCTACAACATTATTTTAATATTTATCAAATAAGTATGTATGAAAACCAGCCTGGTGTCTGATGCCCAGCAAATGCTGAGATAGTAACTCTTTCGGTATGGGCACGCTCAGCACAATTTTAACCCAAATAAACCCATTATGTCATCTTATTGCAAAATATTTTTTCAGCCACTCACCATACCAGAAAATCTGTCGCAAATGACATACTGTGATGGCTCACAGAATCATGCTAATTCTGACATTTCTGAACCTTTTAAAAATATAACGCAATCTGAAGACCAATATAATCTCAATAAAAAAAATAATATCCAAGAAGGATATATACCAAAAAATGTAGTAAGAGAAGTTTTCAATGATAGAACAAGAACATTTAATCAGAATACTGGCAATAGTTTAAAATCTACTCAAAAAACTATTATTGCTGAGTCTTATAACGACAAAATGCTATCCCAATTTAGTCAGAACGTATATAATGAACAATCTATATCTAAAAATGATGCTAATAAAGAATTCAATGAAAGTACTAAAATTGGTGATAAAAATGCTGCTATTGATGGCAAATCTGCTCAAACGACTTATCCCAAAGAAAGTAATAAAGAAAGAGTAGAATCAAATAGTAAATCTATTGCGAATACATCAAAAGATAACATGGATGTTACATTTTATGACTCTCAAAAAACTCTTCTCTATACAGTGCATGGTTTCACTCAAAACGATACTCATTATAGCCCAAGCCAAACTGATATTATCATACCTAATAAATACTTGTACAATGTTAGTAAAAATAATAATCATAGTACTGTCCAAAATGAAATAAGCAAAGAAAACCATATACAACCAGCAAATGTTAAAGATTTTGAAAATGTAAACCAATCTGTTAATACTGGAAATAGTTTTAATACTAAAAATGACAACAACCTGACGAATAGAGGAGAATATGAACATATCCATATGTTTTCCCAAAGTAATGATACTCATTTTGATGAAATACAAAACAATATTTCTCTTACAAACAAAGCCAGTCAAGAAACTATGAATGATAATCATATTTTAAAGAATAAGGACACAAAATGTATTAATAATCAAAATTCTACGCACTACTCACAAAATGTAGATGAATATTTTCACGAAATGCAAATACTAGAAAATGATAATAGATACAGTTTTCCTACAGAAAATAATAACACTAAAATAATACGCAATACCAAAACAGCAGAAAGCATAGAAATGAATGACTTATCTTACGGATATAGTCAAAATATTGACTATTTATCACAAAACAAAGATGTAAGTCACGGCCAAAAAGAATTTGAAAAAACAAAATTCAATGTTGGAAATCAATTTACAAACGTCGAATCGAATGTAGAAAATTTAACACAAAATACAGAAAAAGATTCCGACCTTGCAACAACACCTTTTAGAAATGATTCTTCTGATAAACACAGAAGAGAAGAAGATGAATTCGAATCAGAAGAGATTATATCGTATAAAGTTCTAGAAGAATTCAATAAAGTAAAGTCGTTTTTGATGAGACAGAACAGAAGGATGTCTTGTGATGGGTATTCTACTGATTCTGGATACAGGAGTGACTCGCAAAGAAGTTGTAATAGAAGTGGTATGTATAATGGTAGTTATAATTATTATCCTCTCCCAGTCCCATGTTACAGGTCTACTTAAACTAAAGTCTGACAGAAACTAGCTTTTATGGCCGAAACCGAATTTCGAAATTTCGGAACTCGGTGTTGGTGATTGCTTTTTCATTTTTTGAACACGGACTTACGAAATTAAAGTTATTTTATACTTTTTGTTTTTTTTTCTGTGGAAGTCGGTTGTATTTTTTACACCCCCCCCCCTCCCCCACCTAAACTTACCAATCACATTGGTGTCAACAATAAACAAACATGCGATTTCAGCAATCCCGAAAGATTTGCTATCATTTATTGAAGAGCTCCGTTTCCTATCATCTCTGTTCTTCATCAGATCTTCACTAAACTAGTGGTCCCTTCCCTACCACGTAGGTTAGAAATAGTGGTGTCGTCGCATGCGGTACGGTTTTTTTTTTTTTAATAGAAAAGGGGTAATTGTACTCATCATTATTTTCGCGACATCGTTTCCCTATTATATGAACAGCCTAAACGTCTACCAGCCCGTTCATTTCGTGTTGTAGCAGACGCATTAGCTGGATGTCTTGTATGCCGCTCATAAAAAGGCACCGTTCAATGAAAAGGCCGTTATTATTGTCCGGTTGAGCAGTAACCAGCCTTAGTGTGCTGCACTGCGAATAGCCCATATATAAATATATAAAAAAAAGGTAGTTGATTGACTGAGGATTATTGAATGTTGTAACTAGTTGGCTATGATATAATCATCACGAGTACATAACTTCGTGGGAGCAGTTTTGGCCGAGTGGTACCGGCCCCGTGTTACGAATTGTAGGTCGCGGGTTCTAACCCAGCCAGGCGCATTACGGTGTGTAATTAATTTCATCACCACTGCTTTCAAAACGGAGAAGGAAAACATCGTGAGGAAACCGGCATGTCCTAGAACCAATAATTCGAAGACATGTGACATTCAGCAACCCGCACTGGGCCCGCGTGCTGGATTACGGCCCATCATTCCCTCTCCTAGAGAGGAGGCCTGTGTCCCAGCAGTGGGAACGTTAAAAGGCTGATTTTATGCTTATGCTATATATACATAACTTCGCTAATAATTTGTTTGAATCAGTTTATTTTCTTTCAGCTCTACAATTATCAGGGAATTGGCTGAACCAATCTGGGTGTTGTTTGTTTAATTATGTCATGCAGTGCCCTCTAGTGGCAAGCACAAGAGATATTACAAACGAAATTGCCCAGGTAAGCATTTTTTTTTCATCTACCTAGCCTTTTTACAAAAAAATAATCTGTGATGGAATCCGCTGTCGCTAGTAGTGTATTTACCCTTAGTCAGTGGCGGATGCAGGATTGTCGTTTGTGTGGGGCTTGACCCCGAGGGACGGTTTTTAGCACAGTAAACACTAAGAAAAGCATAGCATGTATGCGTAAAAGCTATTTTTTAAACCGACTTCAAAAAAAGGTAAAATAAGCTAAAGGCCAAAAAGTACAAAATAACTTTAATTTCGGAAGTCGGTGTGTTCAAAAACAAAAAAGCAACCAAAAACACCGAGTTCCGCAATTAAAGTTATTTTGTACTTTTTTGTTTGGTTTAGAAGTCGGTTGTATTTTTTGTAAAAAGTTTTTTTTATTTTAGCTTACGCGCCCCGGGGGCAAATATTTATGTCGGGCGGCATAAGTTTTTGGCCCCGGGGCCAGTTAGAACAAAGGGAAAGTCAATCACTTTTGTACAACTTATTGGATAGGTTGAATTTTTCTAAAACTTATTCACATAGATGTTTGTAGTTGGTACTTTGTCGACTTATGCATACAATCTTGACACAAAAGGATGCAAGAGCGAGCGAAGCAAGCTCGGAACGCTTCGGTTGTATCTTCTTTTTATAGGCAACTAGCAGCGTCCCGCAGTTTCACCCGCGTAGTTCCCGTTCCCGTGGGAATATGGGGATAAAATATAGCCTATGTCACCCGGGGATAGTGTAGCTTCCCAAAAGTGAAAGAATTTTTCGAATCGGTTCAGTAGTTTGGCAGCCTATTCAATGCAAACAAACCATCAAATCTTTCCTCTATAAAATATTGGTAAAGATGAAAAAATCTTTTTGTACCTTTAGAATAATTCCAATCTAACTTCAACAAGTTCCAATATATCCGTGTCTTATTAAGGTTTAAAAAATAGCTAAGACGGTATTTTACAATCTTACTGCGTTTGCAATCTTACGGTGACGTATACAATGCAAATGTTAAGCCGTATGAGAAGGCATTTTGAGCAAAGTTTGGGCCAAAGTAACGCGATCTTACGCGTAAGATCGCGTTACTTTGGCCTAAACTTTTAACCAATACAAATACAGAAAAGACAGTGTGCCGTGTTCCTATTGGTTAACGAGTTAAGGAAGTTTACCGAACCTTGTAGTTTAATGTCTGATTTTGAAGAAAGAGACAGATCCACTCAAATCTCAGTAGTACCTGATGACTAACAAGAAGTATAGCTTGCACTATCTACAGTCCAAGCAATTGTCAATCATCGCGCAGCTCAAATCAGAATAAAATTGATTGAGTCAGGCGTTACTTTGCGGAAATCCATTTTAAATTTGAAAATGAAAATAATATATCTAGTTTTAATTTCCGCGAATATCCGCTCAGTCGTAAGTTCGTAACTTATCGGTCGGCGAGTCAACACGTCCCCTGAGGATGCCTCGTGGAGAGGCGAAACACGTGTCGGTAATGGTGTTGGGTTTGCTTTGCGTTCCTGCATGTGCATATATTCCTTGCTTTTGCCTTGCAATCTTGCATGTGCATAATATAGCGAGCGGGAGGGAGGTGCATACCTGCAACCCATAAAATATTCGCGGAAATTAAATCTAAATATATCATTTTCATTTTCAAATTTCAAATCAGAATGTTGAGGAACTCGACGATTTAAAAAAAAAAAAACATAAGATATAGGAAGCTACTGTGATAACATTCGACGGCCCCAAATACATCTCTCTCTACCTTTACTCCTCCCGTTCCGGGTGGGCAGAAGGGAGTATCAGACTCTTACTGACTAAAATCCACCCGTGTTCCTCCTAATGCCCGCCGCGTCCCAGGGTGCGTTAACCCTTTCGAACAAATTCCGCAACCGTGGCAAGTGTAAAGGGGCCATCCATAAATAACGTCACACGAATTTCATTTTTACACCCCCCCCCCCCCCGTTCTTGTCACAGCTGGTCAAATTTGTGAGACCCCCCCTCCCTAATGTGACATCACATATTTTACAATTTTATTCGTGTTTTACTTATCACTTACTTGTTAAAAATCATGAAATTCGTGTGACGTAATTTCATGATTTTTGACCTCCCCCCCGTTCTTGTCACAGCTGGTCACATTTGTGAGACCCCCTCTCCCTAGTGTGACATCACATAAACACATCAAAAGTATCTAGGGATCAACATATATTTTTGCAATAACTTTCCTCCTGATTGATATTAATTAAAATTTTCTTTAAGGATTCATCAAATAAAGTGTTTTCGTTTGTCACAGTAACGATAAACCAAGTCACCTTTGCATTAATAAAGAAATTTGCCATTTTCCTAATAAAGGGATTTTTGACATTTGAACCACTAACATTAAAGTTCGAAAAAAAGACTGAAATAACAGTTTTCTTTAAAATTTTATTGGGTAACTTAAACAATTAATAATCCGTGTTTCTACCGCGAACACTAACAACACAAGAACATCGGTTTGGCATACTCAAAATGAGTTCATCCAAATCACGCTGTGGAATGGCCGCCCATGTTCGTTGCAACAACAAAAAAAGGTCTTCTTGCGACTGGATACCCTCCATATTCGGCAGAGCTCTTCTCTGTAGCATATCCCATGCATGCTCAATCGGGTTCAAGTCTGGCGACTGAGCAGGCCAGGGCAGGACATTGATGTTAGCTGCGGCGAGAGTCTGTCTTACAACTCTTGCGGTGTGCGGTCGTGCATTATCATGCATTAACTGAAATAAGGGACCGATTTGCACTTGTAGAGGAACGATGACGTCTGATACAATCGTCTCAGCATAAATTTGAGCGTTGAGGTTGCCTCTGATCCAAATCAACTCAGTTCTTCCGCCGATCCAAATACCCGCCCATACTATGATGGTTCCACCACTATAAGGATGGACTTCCTGGCAGGATTTTAATCGCTGTTGGCGTCCAGGGGTTCTCCAGTGTCGTATACGTCTTGTATCCGGTCTCATACCAAAACGAGACTCATCAGAAAAGCACACGAAACGCCATTGTTCTTCTGCCCAATTTCTGTGTTCAAGAGCCCATTGATATCGAATCCTACGATTGTGCATTGCTATAGGTGGTACCCGTAGCGGTCTTCGGGAATGAAGGTTCACTTCATGCAAGCGGTTTCTGACTGTTTGGTCGCTAATTAAGTTCCCTGAAGAGTGATGAAGCCTCACGGCTAACATCATGGCGGTTATTGTTGGAGCTCTTCGAGTTAAGATTTGAATGTATCGGTCTTGTCTCCGTGTGGTGCAGCGATACCGTCCTCCATGGCGCTCAGCCAAGGTAAGCGAAGAGCTCTGCCGAATATGGAGGGTATCCAGTCGCAAGAAGACCTTTTTTTGTTGTTGCAACGAACATGGGCGGCCATTCCACAGCGTGATTTGGATGAACTCATTTTGAGTATGCCAAACCGATGTTCTTGTGTTGTTAGTGTTCGCGGTAGAAACACGGATTATTAATTGTTTAAGTTACCCAATAAAATTTTAAAGAAAACTGTTATTTCAGTCTTTTTTTCGAACTTTAATGTTAGTGGTTCAAATGTCAAAAATCCCTTTATTAGGAAAATGGCAAATTTCTTTATTAATGCAAAGGTGACTTGGTTTATCGTTACTGTGACAAACGAAAACACTTTATTTGATGAATCCTTAAAGAAAATTTTAATTAATATCAATCAGGAGAAAAGTTATTGCAAAAATATATGTTGATCCCTAGATACTTTTGATGTGTTTATTTTACAATTTTATTCGTGTTTTACTTAACACTTTGATTAAAATATTTTTTTAAATGTGACGTCACGACACTTAGAACCCCTCCCACCCCCTAGTCACACAATCTCACACTTCGTCGTCCCCCTCCCTCCCCCTTACCGTGTGACCTAATTTATGGATGGCCCCTAATGTCATAACTTTCATTCCTAGGTACTAAGCCAGCTCATAGACAGACTGCATGAAGACGAAAATTATCCATCGTTTTTAGAAGAATTACTTGAAACTGTAGACTTATTATTACGACAAATTTACGAAGGAGAAAGCAGTGAAGATGGAGAGGTGAGAACATTTTGTTAAGTGACTTTAGAAAAAGATGAGGTTATGAGTTGTACATGATCAGCCTTTTCATGTTCCCACTGCTGGGACACAGGCCTCCTCTCTAGGAGAGGGAATATGGGCCGTAATCCAGCACGCGGGCCCAGTGCGGGTTGATGAATGTCACATGTCTTCGAATATTTTATTCTAGGACATGCCCGTTTTCCTCACGATGTTTTTCTTCACCGTTTTGAGAGCAGTGGTGATGAAATTAATTACACAAAGCATTGCGCCTGGTCGGGTTTGAACCCGCGAGCTACAATTCGCAAGTCGGGGCCGTTACCACTCGGCCACCACTGCTCTCTTTTTGGGAGGATTAATGGGTTTTTGGAGGTCTGGTAGGCAGCCGCTACAACACAATACTGGTATGTACAAATGAATCCAGTTTGACTGGAAGCCGACCCCAATATAATTGGGAAAAGGCTCGGATGATGAAATGATAATCCGGAGGCTAAAGCTTCTTTAAAAGAAAATAATAGATAGACGATTCAATACAATACTTCCGGTGGTACGGAACCCAAGTGCACGATATTTTTTTCGTGATAACGTCTTTTAAATCGATGAACCCACTGCACGCACGAAAAATTGTATATGAGACAGCGAACTCACCACATTTAACATGATAAACTCATACCGTAATGTCACCAGTAATATAGGGAACGTGCACAGCGTAGACTATGCCATCTAGTGTTGCAAATCTGAAACTTTTACGTTGTAAATATTTGACCTGTGCTGCCTGCTGCACCTATACTTCCTGCACCCTCCGGTTAGCGGAACGTGCACGAAGTAGACTGTGCCATCTAGCGTTGTAAATTTGAAACTAAGTAAAATATATACTTGAGATTGACGCGTCTGTGCTGCCACCTATAGTTTCTGCACGTTCCCTATAATGTTTCTCTTCGATCAATAATTATTGATCGAAGTTTTTAATGTAGGTACAATATTATGTAGTAGTAACAATATTTAACAGCACATATTTTTAGGAATTTTTTTTAGAGTATCAGGTAACAGGTTATATTATATTCTCACGCTCTCATGCCATACACATTACCGATATTCCGACTCGCACTTGACACATATTTACTAACTCATTTGAATTTATCTCTTTCAGTTCCTGAAAAAAGACGAGAAAATCCAACGAATTTTACTCTTAAATAAATCCATACATATACAAAGACATAGTTTAGAGAAAATAACGAATATTCTAGAAACTTTCCATTTTAAAGTTACTGAAATAGATTCCACATATGAACTCTCAAATATTGACGAAATCGAGAATATAACATACATTTTTCACATACTAGAAATATTGTTGAAGAAATATTTGAAGAATCGAGAAATTCTTAGCCAGACCAGTACTCAAAACTCACAAGATGACGAAAAAGTATTCAAAAGAAGTTCTATAACAGATATTTGGAGAAAAAAATGGAATCCAAGCCAAAAAACTTTTGAGGGTAGTCGTGAAAAAAAATGTGTACTAAAGAATTGCAGTGAAACTTTGAATAAAATTGTAGTCGACTGTGTTAGTAGCTACAGCTTGGTCGCCTATTCTGCGTTAAAATGTTTTAATTGTATGCAAACTTAATAAAAATCTGTATTTTATTTTGTAACTATTGTATATTATGTCACCGGAAAACTTCGTAAATTTATAAAATGTCTTGACAGATTGTAAACTTTTCATTATCAACTGTACATTTGGAACACTTTTTTTCGCATCAAAATTTGAGTCTATAATCTCTCCAAGTATTTTAATTCTAAAACCATTCACTGATAGCTCGCCAGTATTTCTCGGAATTGCTTCGAAAGTATAGACTATCAAATTCTGTTGCGTAAACATGTATTCCAAATGTTCAGTTGACAAATTTATCGCGATTTTACAATCTTTCAAGATATTTTATAATCTTGCGCATTTTACAACTATCCGGTGATATACATAATTTTAGTTTTTAAGTGTCGGGACCAGTGGACGCAAATAAAACATGGAAGCATTCCTAACTCAAAAAAAAATGACCCAAAGCACATTGCGCCGCGGTAGGCGGGGCTTACCGATTGCGCCGCCCACGTGTTTAGTTGGTAATTGGTAATTTAAACCTTTAACACTTGGGAAATAAGGTCAATTTTTAACTGTGCATCGTATTAGCAATAATGTTGTGGTGTGGTTCGGCGAATCAGCGACGAGGTTTCGATGTGTATTTTTGGGTCTCGATTCGCGCTTAGATCCCTTGAAGTAATGCTTCCATGTTTTATTTGCGTTCACTGGTCGGGACCTCATTTTGTAATTATCATTATCAGAAGTTTTTCACATATCCAGGGCCTACCAAACCAGAATTCACTGCACTAGAGAATTCTTCAGAAATTAAAGTACCTATGTTGTTAAGTATCTAAGTTAGAAGATTATTTTAGTTCCAATAAATCCTTTCCTAAGGAATCATGAAGAAAATTGTAAAAAACTTGTATTTTTTTTTCCAATATTATACAGAGACAAATAGTAGTAGCCTATTAAAATAAAATATTGTTTAATTTTGTTCTACCTAATTTTATAAACTAGCAGCGCCCCGCAGCTTCACCCGCGTTGTTCCCGTTCCCGTGGGAATACGGGGATAAAATATATACTATGTCACTTGCTGATTACGTAGCTTTCAATTGGTGAAAGATTTTTTATTTAAGCGTGAAAGTGTGACAAACTCACATTCGTATTTTAAATATTTATATTTAGCTGTCCGCACAACTTCGTTTGTGTCACATTTTTCATGACTGCTCCGCTCCTATTGGTCTTAGCGTGATGATATATAGCCTATAGCCTTCCTCGATAAATGGGCTGTCTAACACTGAAAGATTTTTTCAAATCGGACCTGTAGTTCCTGAGATTAGCGCGTTCAAACAAACAAACAAACTCTTCAGCTTTATAATATTAGTATAGATTACTAGGATGTAGATTAGACTCGAGATCAAACTCGGAAAAGTTACTCAATTAACATTGCATTCTTACCGAATGCAGTTGAATACCAGCTGTATTTTCATCTTATCTACTATATAAAAATAAGTCGGGTTTTCCTTCCTGACGCTATAACTCCAGAACGCACGAACCGATTTCCACGGTTTTGCATTCGTTGGAAAGGTCTCGGGCTCCGTGAGGTTTATAGCAAAGAAAATTCAGGAAAAATTTCAACAGATAAGCGGGAAAATATTTTTTCATTTTTTTATATATGGCAAAACAACGTTTGTTGGGTCAGCTAGTATTTATATAAAATTCTCGTGTCACGGTGTTTGTGGTTGAACTCCTCCGAAACGAACTCGACCGATTTTCGTGAATCTTAGCGTGGGTGGCGAATCGGACATCTATTCTTCATCCCCCTAAATTTTAAGGGTGGTCCACACCTATTTTTTTTATGTGGCAATACGAGGTGTGCCGAGTCAGCTAGTCTAAATATATATAACTCAAAAGTGACTGACTGACTGACAGTGATCTATCAACGCACAGCCCAAAGACTACAATTTAATATAGGCACAGCCCAAACCACTGAACGGATCGGGCTGAAATTTGGCATGCAGGTAGATGTTATGACGTAGGCATCCGCTAAGAAAGGATTTTGATAAATTCTACCCCCAAGGGGATAAAAGTTTGTGAATTTTAAACCGATCGGGCTGAGAGTTTCAAAATCGGGGGTAAAGTAACTATTCCACGCGGACGAAGTCGCGGGTAGAAGCTAGTAATCTATAAATATGTATAATAAAATTGTTACAAGCCGATATTTGTACATTGAAGTTATACTATGTCGAAGTCGAAGTGCCTTTTATTTATTTATGTACAAAGATAATTAAAAAAAATAATTGCACTGAGTCAATACTGCTTATTTCAACAGAAATTTGTTTCAGCAGATCTGCGACAGAAGAGTGGGATAAGAAACATAGGCACAGTCTTTATTAGAGCAACAGAAGCCAAAACAACAGTTATTAAGAATTTTTGTCTGTCTGTCTGTCTGTCTTTCTGCCTGTATGTTTGTACGCGCAAAAACTGCTGCATGGATTTGAACGCAGTTTTCACTGCTCCACTGCTAGATACCTAATTTAATATAATTATGGACTACATTTTACCACTCAGAAATATTAGATTAGATTTTATGTACCACCTGTACAATATCATGAACAAAAGCTAGTATTGATAAAAAAAAACAGCAACAACATACCTACTAATTACACTTTATTGTACAAAATAACTTAAACTACTTTCTTCTCCGGTAATCCAAGGAGTTTTCTTACAACTGCTCCATAATTCTTTACGGTTGCATCACTTTCCCCATCGTTCATCAATTTGGATATGGCATTTTTATATTCCTCCGCATATGGTATTTCAGACACATCAAAGGCTTTATACTCATCATCAGTCAAAATTCTGCTTTCATTCTTTGTATGCAAATGCCAGTTGACTAAAGCCTTCTTGGAGGCATTATTATTCCAGTCATAATATTCCATATCATCCTCTGTTTTATCCTTCTCCCATTCTTCAACGTTCCACGCTTCATGGTAGCATGCGGTTAATAAATAGTTCACATAATCCAAGTTCTGTGCTCTAGCAGGGCAACGATCAGCGGTTAGTGTGACCAAGTCTGTTTCGTTGTCATATCGTTCCCCAACCAAACGTATGAACTTATCTCTTGAATGCTTGTCAAGGTTTAAAGTTGATAATTTGATTCGAAGGGTGACGATTCTTGCTAATGGGTTACAGATTGATGGACTAGCATGGCAGTAGTCTGAAGTTATAACTTCTACTGGATAGTGTTTCTCAATTGCCTCTTCGGAGTTTAAAAGGGATGGCCATTCGGTACAGAACTGCTTGATGGCTTCACATTGGCTCTTAACAACTGGTGGAGTGAGATGAAGGAAGTTTGGGATCTTCATGAGCTCTGCGTTGGCTTTTTTGCCGGGTGGTGCTTGTCCTTTAGGGACGTAGCCTTGGCGAAGAGGCAGTGGCACTGATGAAGGGTGGAAGCTCTTTGGTCCTGGCCAGACGTTGCCCCAATTCTGAAATGTTGGAAATTGTCGGAGTTTATATGCGTTACTCAAAACATATAGGTAGCACTATAATTATATAAAAATTACAAAAACATTTAAGTAAATACTAGGGAATCCAATGCCACATTGTTCTTCCTATATAATGGATTTGTTTAAATTAAAAAAAAATTAAACATCTTGTTTATTGATACTAACTCAAAATATCTCCTGTATATTACCCTCCGCTCGGTAACAGTAGATACAAATAACTACAATATTCTATCTACATACAAACAGTGGGAATGCGATTCATACCTATGCATCTTGAGTTTGATACACACTTGGCACACAAAGGTCGCAAAACCACCGCAGTGACAAATGCATGGTGTGATGATTGTATAAGTAGTATGCATGCATAAGTTTAGAATATTTACAATACAGAACTAGAAAGAAATGGAAATAGGCAGATTAAATTAAAATACTGTACATGGACAGATGTATTGCATGTTCATATACCGTTCGGCCACAATACTGGTAGATCTGAGGATGAGGATCTATACTGTGCCTTGGTAAAGGTGTATCCTATAGCCTACAGTAGTTTCTTTATGTTGAAGTTCATTCATAAGATAACATTTTAAGCGACTGACTGTTAGCTGACGATATTAAATCGAGTTCTAGTAACCGTTAAAAAGCTTTTAATTGGACAATTACCTGATCTGTAGCCATTCTGTCAGCCCTGTCAGGCTGTATATCAGCTCTGCGAACGACTCTCCTCTGGATTCTCTCCTTTTTCTTCAAAATATCGAGCACCCTAAATTCTTCTTCCTCCTCATCCTTTTTAAGAGCACTGTCGGCGGTAGTTGAGTTCATGCGCCATAATTTTGCATTGTAAACTGTTGCCAAGCTATTAGGCTTGTAGTTCCTGATAAATAAACTCATTTTAATAACTTTTAAATAAATATTCTATCGGAAATCAATTTTCCATTTTGAGGTTATTTTCCACACAGATAATACAAAAACTATAAAACTAATGACGTTTCGTTGCACTTTTGGGTCGATGTTTAGTGCTAGCCAACGACGTCGTCGTTGGTGCTAATCTTTAGAATAAAAACCAGCTAAAAAAGGAATTCCACATAAAGCTATATTTATATAATAAATTAGTAGCATGCATAATGCTAAACGAAATTGCACAAGTCTCCTTCTGTAGTTCCTAAAGGCACTATGTTATCAACTTTTAGCTAAGTGTTTCCAAGGTTCCCCAAGGAGGCTTAAAATTTCCCGGTCTAGGCTGGGAAGCTAAGCTAAACCTAGAAATCAGTTATTTAGAAGATCCTAGGGCTCTAAGTAATCCAAATCTAGCTAAAAGTACAAAAAAAAACAAATGAGGTCTCCCAATCCCAACCAACGGTGTTTTGTACGTTTAGCATTCCAAAAGTGTGTCGTTATATCTCACATTACTTAATTACGGTTTCTTAGCAGCAAAATAATACTAGTAGAAGGTATTATTAACTAACACCAAACACGTATACATAATTTAGGATAGTCATAGTAGGCTGTCTCTTTAGTCTGCTCAGTTAGTTCATTTTCTAGTTCCCACATCAATTTTGTTCGTTTAATTATCAATTTACTTTAGTTGATAAAGAAACAGCTAATTCAACAATACAACAGTTCCGCAATGTTTTGATATTATAGCAACCTTGATAGTTTTTTGAATGAATTTGACTAAACGGAACGTTTCGTTCGGAGTATATCACCGACTACCCGACATGCTTCCATAACCCTACTGTCAAACAGTAAACTCGAAAGATGGTACTGAATATGGCGCTAGTGTATACGTCCAGTTTAATATGTTGAACAGAGAGATCCGATTAGTTCATAATTTTTGTCAAGCATCTAAACCTAGTCTGGTCATTACATGTTTTGGACATTATTTCGCATTATATCTTGGTCGTGTGTCGTCTACCGTACGAATTCTAACTGTTTTAACTCATTTTTATTGTTATTAAAGTGCATGTGGGATGTTTAAAGTATAAAAATGGCGGATACATCCAGGAAAAGGTCGAGAAAGTCGAAATTGGTGCCTCGGGAGTACCCGGTAGACGAAGATGATATTGAATTGCAGGTAGGAAATACCACCATCTTGATCAAAAGTTTGCACGCGTAACAAAAACTTCTATGGTAGTTTTTATACCCTTATTGTTGTTGTTTTTTGTTAAAAATGCTCTAAACAAAGAGCAAATGGTGTCTATATCCATAGAAATTTAAATTATGACATTTTTTTGCAATATTTTTGTGTGGGTAGGTGAAAGTCATACGCGAAAATCTACCTACGAAAAACGATTGTTTTCATTCATAAAAACTGTCATAATTCTTGCTGTTGCTAGGTACTTTACTAGTACATTGCGACATAATTATGCAATTCATTCAACTTTTGTAGGATTTTGCACGGAATTCAAATGTCGTTGTCATTCTTTTGAAATGAAAAGATGAATGCGTAAACAAAATGCGAATAATAGATAAAGTGTGGTTAAAACGACATAGATTACACATAAACTGAAAAAAAAAAACATGTGGATTTAAGTATCGATTTTGAATAGTTTTGAAAGTAGAAAGTTTATCAATGCAATGTTTTAACACTTTAATTCATTTGAGGCCACCACAGCACAGTCCGGTTAAGCGTAATCGACCTGAGAGTGTTGTAGCGAGTTAACTAAAAAAAAAAATTAAAAACTTGCCAGAAATGGCCTTAATATAATAAATTTATATAATTTGATTATTTATAAAAATAGATTATAGAACAATATAGGCAATTCACATTTATTGTTTAACACTTTCGGTACCCAGAACTCAGCATATGGGTCGAACAATAACTTGTCTGAGTGCCCACGACTTGTTGTTATATGTAGCAATGACTCGGATGTGAATTGTGGGAGCACAAACATATGTTGAGTTCTGTGTACCTAAACTGTTAAATTAAATCTATAATTTGTGTGACATTTTAATAATATCTTAGCTTTGTTTTTAAATGTCTCGGTATTCTTACCAATTAATTTGTATGCTACAAAGGCGAACATGATGGACCTTTTTGTTTATGAACAACCTGCATTAATTGTAGGTATACTAATGTTTCTACAAATAATGTGTTGTCTGGTCTTCTTTTCAAGTCGATAGTTAACAATTGTTTCAAAGTCAAAGTCAATTAATTTATTTCAGAACATTAAAAGGCACTTTTGAACGTAAAAACATTTTGAAAATAAAAATATTATAGTGACTAGTTGTCCATTCGCAAAAAGTAGATCCTTAATCCTTATGGAGAAGAATGGACAAGAAACTCCATTGTTACTCTTTTTAAATAGAAGTTTAACAACAATTTGTATACATTAATCAATTGATTATATGTGAGGACGATGCCCAGTAGTTGGCTGCGTTCATTACAGCATTGGTGGCATCCACTTCATCCCCCAAAGTACAAATATCTGTACTTAGGGGGATTTTATCATGAGGTTCAAAACAGGGGCAACACATTCGACTTGAGTATATATACAGGGTGAATTTTGTAAGTGTGTTTGGATGGCCTAATCCAAAACAATGAAGAATAGCGACTGGTGCCAGATTTTTTGGCTTCTAACTATGCTTAAGGACTGCCAAACATCTACAACACACAAACACTGACATCCGGGGCCAAGGGCTAAACATCCCTTCCGAGCCACGGAGGAGTCTCGTTATGTTAAAAATCCTGACTACAAATAACTTCTTTAAAAACTGTGACTTCCCTACCTTTACTTTTTAAGCTCATCATAAATGCTGTAAACATTCTCACATCAAATTTTTACACTTTCCAATCTAAAAGTCTTCTTGTTAACATTTTCAGCTTCCGGTAGCAAAAATATCAAAACACATGAAACGGAAAGTAAATAAGGTAATTAAACAAGAACCACCTGAGTCAAGTGCATTAAAACCGGACCCAGACCCTTTGGTACCTGAAGAAGTATGTGACACTAGTGTACTGAGGAAAATCAACGCTTCAACCAGGGAAAGCACTGAAACAGAGGAGACATTACCTAGAAGATTCGAAGTTAACATCGAGGTAGAATCTTGTGATGGCCACAACTATTTTGGTCAAGAATTATTGTCACCGTTAACAGGAAATGAAATTTCTGTCGTGAAGAGATATGCAAATCCAACAGCTATCCCCCTTACATTAGAATTCATTCACGATGCAAATGACAATTTATACGCCTCGACCAACGTAGCTGATAAAATATTAAGTTTATACCTTAGAAACACAATAGGTTATGATCAAAAACAAAAAGTGACACTAAACTCGAACGAGATTAAAATACAAGCAGCTTTAGACGAATGGCGAATTTGGCAGTCGCGTAGTTTCTATAGAGAGGACCCATTATTTTACAAATGCTACATCTGTACTAGATCCTATTGGCATTTATCAGAATTTCGTAATCATTTGGCTTCGAACCACCCAGATGATGCACTACTGACCGTTTCTCTAGAGAAATATGAAAGCCATGAAGCCAATATAATAGCCTACCACACGAGACTTGTAGTTATCAAAGATATATATACGCCTGGGCTATGTTACCGCTGCGGAAGAGATTTTGGAGCTCATGAGATATCGTCAAGAGTACTAAACCATTTTTACAAGCAAGAGGGTTGTCCATTGCGCTTTCCATGCTGTACTGGTCTGAGAGACCATTTCCGTTCGTGTACCATTTGTAATGTACAAGGGAAGCCATTTAAATGTGACATCTGTAAGTCAAGATTTGATACCAACGATGAAATGGTTGACCATCTGATTTTGTCTCATTCGGCTCGATCAGATCTACCAATAATGTCTCGTTATTCAAACTGTAAGGTGTGCTCTGAGAGGTTTTACTGTAAATATCTACACAACTGTACAGGAAAAAGGTTAGGTCCTAACTTTGAATGTCCGCACTGTTTCATAAGTTTCTCAAATGCTTTGATGTTACAATCCCACATGAGGACAGAAAGCATTACGTACATATGCGAAGTTTGTGGAGATGTGTTGCCTTACAACTGTATGAAATTTGATCATATGCTGTTGCACACTGATAATTATATGATAGTCAAGAAATGCCTAATTTGCGACGGGCTTAACGTTTTTGTTTGTAATGAGGATGCAAAAGCTCATTGGATTATGAAACACAAGGTTATGGATTGTAGACGTCAAAGAGTCAGTCGTCAAGTGAGTATTTTTTTATTATTTTATCTAATCTATACTAATATTATAAAGCTGAAGAGTTTGTTTGTTTGTTTGTTTGTTTGAACGCGCTAATCTCAGGAACTACTGGTTCGAATTGAAAAATTCTTTTTGGGTTGAATAGACCATTTATCGAGGAAGGCTTTAGGCTATATATCATCACGCTTAAGCCAATAGAAGCGGAGCAGCGATAAAGAATGTTTTAAAATCGGGGATTCCACGGGGACGAAGTCGCGGGCAGCAGCTAGTCTATACTAATATTATAAAGCTGAAGAGTTTGTTTGTTTGTTTGAACGCGCTAATCTCAGGAACTACGGGTCCGATTTGAAAAAATCTTTCAGTGTTAGATAGCCCATTTATCGAGGAAGGCTATAGGTTATATATCATCACGCTAAGACCAATAGGAGCGGAGCAGTCATGAAAAATGTGACACAAACGAAGTTGTGCGGACAGCTAGTCTTAGAATATAATAGGAAACATTCAACACAATAGTAGCAAAATACATCATCATCATCTGCCTAGCCTTTTACCAACTATATTGGGGTCGGCTACCAGACAAGCCGGATTCAGCTGAATACCAGTATTTTACGTGGAGCGGCTGCCTACCAGACCTTCACAACCCATTAACTGGGGAACACGGTACTTCTTGACAAGACTGGTGTCAGATTTTCTGGCTTCTGACAATCCGTAACGACTGCCAAAGATCTCTTGATGGCAGCCGGGACCAACGGCTTAACGTGCTGCACGGAGAAGTTTCGTTATGTTAAGATGGTCACCCATCCACAGACCAATTTCGCCCGGCGTTGCTTAACCTCGAAGATCGACCTGTGCGGCTGTTTTAATTTAGCCACGAGGCTTCTCCCCAACATGGCAAAATGCAAAGTAAATAATAATAATAATAATAAAAAAAATAATTGAGCAATTTTATTATAGTATTATATTTATTTATTTAAACTTCATGTACAATAGTGGTACATGGGCGGACTTAATGCAACAAGGCATTCTCTACCAGTCAACCTTTGAGTTATAAAGACTACACTGTGGTAGGTGTACAATAAATATATATATATATTTTGGGAAAGAAGTTATTAATTTATACCTTAAAGGTCGTTTTACTTTGGCCCGAATTCTTTAACCAATGGAAATACATCACATATCGTTTACCGTGTTCCTATTAGCTTAAAGTTTGGGTCAAAGTTACATTAAATGTAACTTAAAAAAAATGGTTTGGCTGTGGAAGAATATTCGGTAAAAAAAAAAAAAAAAAACAAAAGTCGTTTATTCAAATTATGCTACTCAGAAAAAAAAATGTTCCTTTGACATAGACCAAGTACAGAAAGTCGAGA
Organism: Hecatera dysodea; assembly: GCA_905332915.2. NCBI lineage: Eukaryota > Metazoa > Arthropoda > Insecta > Lepidoptera > Noctuidae > Hecatera > Hecatera dysodea. The sequence goes on along the minus strand of HG995317.1, from coordinate 3,538,568 downwards.
CGAGAAGGTAGTATACAGCGTACAACAGAATAATGGCAATTCCTACTTGAAATGAAGTCATTGTGGAGTATTTTTTCAAAATCAAAATCAAAGGTCATTTATTCAAACTAGGCTGAGCGACAGCACTTTTTGAACGTCAAATTTTACATAAAGACAGTCCCCCAAAACGCCCACCCGTCACCACTTCCTAGTGTTTTAGCTGGGAAGAAGAGGTGGCGCAACAAACTCCCCAGCAACACATCTGTCTGTTGCGTTTTAAGAACTTAAATTTATACAATAGTATGCAAAGTCATTACATGCCATAGGTAGGAAAAAAAATGAATTATCCAACATGGAAGTCATAAATCAATTCACTATAAAACATTGTAAAGAGTAGATTGAGTCAATTACGTGAAAATAGATTGACCTACATAATCATTAAAAAAAAATTACACCTAAAAAAAACAATTATATCTACTATATAAAAATAAGTCGGGTTTTCCTTCCTGACGCTATAACTCCAGAACGCACGAACCGATTTCCACGGTTTTGCATTCGCTGGAAAGGTCTCGGGCTCCGTGAGGAATTCAGGAAAAAATTCAACAGAAACGCAGGAAAATATTTTTTCGTTTTATTTTATATATGGCAAAACAACGTTTGCTGGGTCAGCTAGTGAACTCATATAACCTGTCATAAGCTAACTTATAGAGAAAGAACATGATAAATATGACATTGTCTTGCGTTCAACACAGCGACCAACTATCCTTACCGTACTATGGGACTAACCAAGAAATCGTAAAAAGAACAAAACCGGCCAAGTGCGAGTCGGCACAAATGGTTCTGCACCATTAGCTTTAATAATAGACAAAAATCACGTTTGTTGTGTAGAGCGATAATTTTATTAGACAAATTAATGTACTGAACAGCGGTTTTACGGTTAAAGATATTTATTTCTCAAAAGAATTACAAATTCACTTACGGCCGAACCCAATAACCGATTTATCACATACTGGAGATAGAAAAACAAATGAAACAACAGAAAAATTATGTAGGTTTTCTGTTGTTTCATTTGTTTTTCTATCTCCAGTATGTGATAGATCGGTTATTGGGTTCGGCCGTTAGAGAGGAAAGATAAATAGGTTTATGACAATGTTATCTGCCAGTAAGCGTAGATAAAAAACAAAAACAAATGTGTAAAGTAATACTTCGACTTAATATACATCGTTCTAGCACAAAAGTGCAAACGAATCAGAAGGTAGGTTACACACACGAAACATCACAATAGTTCTGAGCGAGGGTATGGTGCAATTTTGTTTTTTTGGGTTCCGTACCCAAAGTTTAAAACGGGACCCTGTTAATAAGACTCCGTTGTCCGTCCGTCCGTCTGTCACCAGGCCGTACCTCATGAACCGTGATAGTTAGACAGTTGAAATTTTCACAGACGATGTATTTCTGATGCCGCTACAACAACAAATACTAAAAAAACAGAATAAATTAAATATCTAAGGGGGCTGCTGCGGAATTTGTTCGTAAGAGTCACCGCGGCCCTGGAACGTAAAGAGTACAAGAAGGATCACGGGTGGGTTTTAGTCAGTAAGAGTCTGACACTCCCTTCCGCTCCGCCCAGAGCGGGAGAAGTCATTTGATGATTTCCCATCCAGAAAAAAAGGGGGCTCCAATACAACAAACGTGATTTTGTACCGTTTTTGTAGATTATTGTGTCGCGGGTTCGATCCCCGCACGGAACAAATGTTTGTATGGCCTACAGATAATTGTTCCGGGTCTGGGTGTCTTTTGTATGTGAGTATTCATGTTTGTGAACGCACCCACGATACAGGAGTAAATCCTAGTGTGGGGCGAAGTTTATTTAAAAAATACAGTACGAGACCTACGTGCGTGTGGATGACTCGATCTTGGCCGGTTTTTCCCTATTGATATACAGATGAAAAGAATCCACTCGAATTCATAATTTAAATACCTATTACATGGCCGTAAAATGGACAATTCTTTGTTTTATAAATCAGTGTTCTCAAAATTTGTAACCCACGTTAAAGCTTACGTGTCCTTTGAACTTTTCTAAGAAACCACTCAAGTAAGATATACATAAATGAAAGGGGGCGTTCAAGTATTACGTAACGAAATTTGGGGGGAAGGGGTGTCTGGTAAAACGTTACGATGCGTTACAGGGGCGGGAGGGGGTCTTTCTTACAACACGTTACGTAACATTGTTTTTTTTTTTAAATAAAAAATTAGAGAATCATTTCTCCCAAATTGGCAACCCTTTTCATTTACGTTTTACGGGGAATCCCTCGATTGTATTAGTCTGGTCGTCATTTTTAATTTGTTCTCTTTTAAGTCAATATTATTAAAACTATACCAAAGATAATAACTATAACATAACTTTTTGCGACTTTAGGGTAGAAATGGTCACTTGAGTGTTACGTAACGTTTAGAGGGGGGGGGGAAAGAAAAACGGTGCGTTATAAGGGGAGGAGGGGCGTCAAAAATGATCAAAAGTTGCGTTACGTAATACTTGAACGTTCCCAAAGTATAAAAATTCGTTCATTGATAAAAAAAACTACAATGTGTTTGATATACAACTTTTTATGCCGGACAAAGTCCAAGGTTTCTGCTGGACAAGGCACGGCCCATAACATTCAGGAACGAACGCAAAGGCAACGAACTGTTATAACCCTTACTACAAGGCAATAAAGCATACATCAGCTTTTACTTATAAACAGTGTACTTTTCTATACCAAATTACTGATGTTGCATTTTTACCTAATGCACAGAAATAATATGATTAACTAGCTGCTGCCCGCGACTTCGTTCCCGTGGAATCCCCGATTTTAAAACATTCTTTAGCCTTCCTCGATAAATGCTCTATTCAACCCAAAAAGAATTTTTCAATCCGAACCAGTAGTTCCTGAGATTAGCGCGTTCAAACAAACTCTTCAGCTTTATAATATTAGTATAGATTAGTTAGAATCTGGACGTTGTTGTGTGAACTAGTGTGCCCAAATTAAGGGAGTAATTAAGAGTTCCTAAGTACTTGTGTGTCTGTTTTGTAATATAGTGTATTAAAGTGGTTCTGTAGAATTATTGTTCTTTTATTTAAAAAGACAACGGGGGCGGCTTGGTAACAGAACCTTTAAAATTTCCTCCAAATTTCAGATGTTCGTACCATCGTCATGCATATATCAAAGATTGACAGAAATCGATCTGAAAGAACAGGAATCTTTACTGGAAGCTCAAGAATCGGTATCGGAATTACAAGAAGAGCTGCATTCGAGGCCAGAAGAGTCACAATCGGGGCCAGAAGAGTCACAATCGGGGCCAGAAGAGTCACAATCGGGGCCAGAAGATGAAGAATCGGGCCCAGAAGATGAAAATCTTTTACTAGAAGAGCAAGGTACGGACGTAGACGAAAAAGAATCGTTACTGGATATTGAAGAAAATTCTGTCTCAGCAATTTTACAAGAAAAGTTATATTCAGCGAGAACATTTGCAATGGAGGATGTTGTAGTTAAAAGTAAGTTTGTATTGTTTTGTATTTAGGGTTTGTAGATAATTACGTATGGTACCCTTACACTTGATAAAGTAAGGGTTCCGTTTTTTTTTTTCCCGGCCACCGTAGGCACAGGCCTGCGGACGGCGAGCTATGTGTGGCTCGCCGTCCGATAGCAAACAGGCCTGAGTCGACGGCGCCGAGTGTTCCACGCGCGCCTCAAAGAGCCGTCAGCAAAGAAGACGGGGCCCCATAGGGTCAGTGCCTGCTAGGGTGCAGCAATTTGTTCGAAAGAGTCACCGCGGCCTTGGAACGCAAAGGGCACAAGAAGGATCACGGGTGGGTTTTAGTCAGTAAGAGTCTGACACTCCCTTCCGCTCCGCCCAGAGCGGGAGGAGTCATTTGATGATGTCCCATCCAAAAAAAAAAAGGGTTCCGTTTTTACAACACAAAAGTGATCCTATAATGCTTATACGATCACTTGTGTGTTTGTCTGGCCAGAAAAATAACTTGTAGAATGTATTCACTCCATTGCCTCAAGTCTGCTATTACAATAGTGTCAGAATGGTCTATCATTGATATCATAATGGTTGATTTTTGCAAGTTTGGTAATCTACTAATATAAAAGCGTCACTATGACTTTCCAATGGTCAACCACTGACACTCCATTGAAAGAAATGGCATAGAATGGTAATCTCGTACATGATGGCAAATGAATGACAGACGTATGCGGTAATCTGCTAACATTTTCACAGTTCCTTTGATCAGTGACCTACCATTAGAACGTCATTGTGCAGTCATTGCTTTTAATAGCTCGGTTTTCAAAAAGTATTACGAGACAATTGACCGACCAATGATCGACCATTATGAACTTAGCAGATTACGAACTTTTAGCAAAATGACAATGGGATCGTGTTGGAATGACAAATTCATAAAAATAGCCGGAATAGGCCGAAAAAGGAATAAAGTAAAAAAATAAAATGGGTTGTATTCAATCTGGAAAAATATAATCTCCTTTTTTGCGTCGCCACAACGTGGTGAAATTCGATTGTACTATTTCTTACCGCTTCAGGATAGTTAAATCGTTCAATTCTTTTTTTTTTCGAAAGCGCAGTCTTAATGTCGATAGTTGGATTTTTTCTTCTTTTTTTTTTAAACCAAACAAATGTTAATAAAAATATTGTTTTGTAAAAGTAACTGCCTCTTATTTGTTTACTACGTTTTTACGCTAAAACTGCTATAAGTGCGGAACCAATTTTTCTGAATTTCGAAATAAAAAAATTAGGTCTTGGAATATAGGCGAGGAGCCAGCAATCCTGAAAGTTCCGTGATCATCACGGATTTTAATATTTTTAATAAAAAATGAAAGTCATCGTTTAGACGAACAAGATTTGCTTGGTCGGCATGGGTTTAATTAGCCGGAAATATTTTAAATAAATTATTTATTTAAAATAACAGTAACTCTTAAAAACAACTAATCTATACTAATATTATAAAGCTGAAGAGTTTGTTTGTTTGTTTGTTTGAACGCGCTAATCTCAGAAACTACTGGTCCGATTTGAAAAAGTGTTAGATAGCCCATTTATCGAGGAAGGCTATAGGCTATATATCATCACGCTTAAGCCAATAGGAGCGGAGCAGCGATAAAGAATGTTTTAAAATCGGGAATTCCACGGGGACGAAGTCGCAGAGAGAAGCTAGTAACTTATAAACTCTACCCTCAAATAACACCTATCTTACAATTTTCAGAAGAGCCAGAAGACTTAGTAAGCCCAAGACTTCTAATAAAAGAAGAACCGTTTGAAGAAGTTGACTACGAAAACTTTGAACAAGCAAACCAAACCGACATCTGTGAAAACCAAATTATGATAAAACAAGAAACAATAGCAGAAGAAGAATCATATGAATACGACGCAGACATTATCAAACTAAACTTTAATACAGAAGACTTGTTAGCGAAAGGAAAAACAACTGAATTAGACGACGAAATTACAAATGAAAGCCAAGATTCAGAATTGGATACAGAAGAATCAGCGTCGCAAACAGAAGATTCTACGCATGAATCAGAGATAATTACAAGAGCGCACAGAAAAAATACAAGAGTGTACCGCTGCAGCCCGTGTGGGTTTCAGGGGAAACATAGAGATTACAAAGACCATGTTTTATACAATTGTATCAGAAATGCGCCAAAACACCGAATCTACAATTGTACAAAATGCCACACGGAATTCGCTTCAATGAAAAAGTACTTGACCCATTTCGAAAAACACGGCTACAACAAAATGTCCTGTCCGGAATGCTTGAAGCAGTTTAAAAATTTTACATTTCTGGGACGGCATGTACAAACACATGTTAAACAGAACTATGTACGGGTGAAAATGATAACGCGTGCGGGTGATGCTTTGCCAGATTTTCAATGCAAAAAATGCTATGAGAAAGTTGCTACCACTGAGTTCTTTAAACATTGGGAGACTCACATCAAGTCAGAGCCGTCCCAAGCTGTAAAGGTGACTTCTAAGCCATATAGAAAGAGAATTCATGGTCAATTGCATGAAACTATCATTAAGGATTGTGTTGGTAAGTATTTTATCTCAACGTAGTATAAAACCAAGGCTCTTCCCGTTTTTAACCGACTTCTAAAAAAGGAGGAGGTTCTCAATTCGGATGTTTGTATTTTTTTTTTTATGTTTGTTCGCGCATAACTCCGTCGCTTGTCAACCGATTTGAAAAATTCTGTTTTTGTTGGAAAGGGTATACTTCCCAAATGGTCCCATGAATTTTATCGAAATCAACCAAGCGGTTTTAGAAAAATCTAAAATAATATGTACTTTGTCTACTTTGACGACCTCTTAGTTTACTCTGCAAAGGAGCTGTACGTTTTTTTTACACCAATGTGATTGGTTCGTTTAGGTGGGGGAGGGGAGGGGGTGGGTGTAGGTACCACTAAAAAGTGAAAAATAAAAAACTTTACAAAAAAATACAACCGACTTTTACACAAAAAATCAAAAAAGTGCAAAATAACTTTAATAGGGGTGTTTCCTGAGTAAAAAATATATGATTATATTTAGTCCGTCAGTTAGATTATAGAAAAATATTGGACACGTATTTTTTCCTTTATCAAATCTATAAAAACTGACGAAGATACAAAGCATCAAAGATCAGGAGTGGGGGCTTGTGACGTTACGGCTCGTTAAAAATTGTAGCGAGTAGTGACGTCACACGAGTTTTCAACGCTCTGTATCGGCTTCATTTTTTGTTTACGTGAAAAAAGAAAAAATACATGTCCAATATTTTTTGGAAATCTATCTGACGGACTAATTAGATTTTTTTAGTCAACTACCCTATTTCGGAAGTCGGTGTTCAAAAAACGAAAATCAACCACAAACACCGAGTTCCGAAATTAAAGTTATTTTGCACTTTTTTGATTTTTTGTGTAAAAGTCGGTTGTATTTTTTTGTAAAAAGTTTTTTTTATCTCAACGTAGTATAAAACCAAGTCTCTTCCCGTTTTCTGTTCTTCTGTACGTTTAGATCTTTAAGCATAAGCATAATCAGCCTTTTAATGTTCCCACTGCTGGGACTCTCGCCTCCCCAGATAGTAGCTTAGATCTTGTAACTTTCATGTTTGTTATATGGGGCACCCCCCGCAAAATCGCATTAAAAAAAAAACAAAATTTGATTAGGGTTCCGTACCACGTTACGATACGTTTCGCTGTCCATCTGTCTGTCACCAGGCTGTACCTCATGAACCGTGATAGACGGTTGAAATTTTCACAGATGATGTATTTCAGTTGCCGCTTTATTGAACTACGCGGGTGAAACTGCGGGGTGCTGCTAGTTAAATAAACACAAAAAAAAAATAGAATAAAATAACTATTTAAGAAGGCCTCAGTGCCTGCTAGGGTTGCGGAATTTGTTCGAAAGAGTCACCGCAGCCCTGGAACGCAAATGGCACTTGAAGGATCACGGATGGGTTTTAGTCAGTAAGAGTCTGACACTCCCTTCCGCTCCACCCAGAGCGGGAGAAGTAATAACTAATTAGTCCGTCAGATAGATTTCCAAAAAATATTGGACACGTATTTTTTCTTTTTTCACGTAAACAAAAAATGAAGCCGATACAGAGCGTTGAAAACTCGTGTGACGTCACTACTCGCTACAATTTTTACTGAGCCGTAACGTCACAAGCCCCCACTCCTGATCTTTGATGCTTTGTATCTTCGTCAGTTTTTATAGATTTGATAAAGGAAAAAATACGTGTCCAATATTTTTCTATAATCTAACTGACGGACTAAACATAGATCTAATCATATATTTTTTACTCAGGAAACATCCCTATTCGCTGATTTCCCATCCAAAAAGTAAAGGCCCCTCCAGACGGACGGATACCGGAGTCTTAGTAATAGAGTCCCGTGGGTACGGAACCCAAAGAACACATAACATCAAAAGCAAATGTAATTTTATTATTTACAGCCTATCTGCACAAACAGCCTAAAGAATGCAACCACTGCCATCGCGTTTTCAAACGTGTCTACGAATGTAAACGACACATTATAGAACATTTACTGTCCGACGCGTACAACCAGAAGCATATATACAAAGAACTCAGATGTCAGGTCAGTATATAGTTCTGTATTTATATTAAGAATACTGTTACGAGCTTATCGGGTTAGTTACAATAAAAACGGCCGATTAAATAACCAAAAATGACACTTTAATTACACATCATTAATCTATACTTAATGTTATAAAGCTGAAGAGTTTGTTTGTTTGTTTGTTTGTTTGTTTGAACGCGCTAATCTCAGGAACTGCTGGTTCGAATTGAAAAATTATTTTTGGGTTGCATAGACCATATATCGAGGAAGGCTTTATGCTATATATCATCACGCTTAAGCCAATAGGAGCGGAGCAGCGATAAAGAATGTTTTAAAATCGGGGATTCCACGGGGACGAAGTCGCGGGCAGCAGCTAGTTACACTATAAACTCACTAATTACAAAACACAATCGCACTATTAATCACTCGAGTTCGCAGTCGAAGATCGCTCTCGAAGTTATCACTTGTATCGCTAATCCAATACTGACTCGGTCAGTTTTTTTTTTTTTGAATGGACCACCTCGCAGTTCAGCACACTAAGGCTGGTTACTGCTCAACCGGACAATCCTGTGGTGGCCTCAAATGAATTTAAGGCCCCCAGCCAGGTCTTAAAACTGCTTAAAAACTAAATGACCACTCGCTAAGGGCATCCCCTGTGGGACACGGGCCTCGGCTTAGCGGGGTCATTGAGGGGGGGCAGCAAGGGACAGGCTGGGTCAGAATGATATTATTTTGTGTGCGTCAGGATGGCTGGACCATAGGAGATTTTGGAGGTTTGAGCAATACCAAGTTTTTGTACCTATTTGGTACTATTTGGTACCAGACATCCAATAATTTGTACCTCGCTAAAGAGCAACTAACTAACTATTACGAGGAAAGTGGCCAGCCATTCTGACGTCAGAATGGCTGGACCAAGTCGGTTTCACCTAGTTGTAGGCGTTATACTTAGTTTATCTTTTTATTAAAATTTTGTACCTCATTGGTACCTCAACATATGTTTTTCTTATATTTTTTCGATAAGCCAAAAAAAAGTTACACCTAGAAGAAATTTTGTATGTAATCTAGAGCACGTTGATTTCACCTAGTAGTAAGCGTTATAATTAGTTTATATTTTCATTAAATTTTTGTACCTCATTGGTACCTCAACATATCTTTTTCTTATATTTTAATGAAAAGATAAACTAATTAGGACGCCTACAACTAGGTAAAATCAATGTGCTCTAGATAACATGCAACATTTCTTCTAGGTGTAACTTTTCTATGGCTTATCGAAAAAATATAAGAAAAAGATATGTTGAGGTACAAAAATTTAATGAAAAGATAAACTAATTATGACGCCTACAACTAGGTGAAATCAACGTGCTCTAGATTACTTGCAACATTTCTTCTAGGTGTAACTTTTTTTTGGCTTATCGAAAAAATATAAGAAAAACATATGTTGAGGTACCAATGAGGTACAAAATTTTAATAAAAAGATAAACTAAGTATAACGCCTACAACTAGGTGAAACCGACTTGGTCCAGCCATTCTGACGTCAGAATGGCTGGCCACTTTCCTCGTAATAGTTAGTTAGTTGCTCTTTAGCGAGGTACAAATTATTGGATGTCTGGTACCAAATAGTACCAAATAGGTACAAAAACTTGGTATTGCTCAAACCTCCAAAATCTCCTTTGGTCCAGCCATCCTGACGCACACTATTATTTTGGGGATTTAACGCTAATGGCTCAGCAGCGCGCGGGCTGGCTCGTTAGGGAAAAGTCGGGGGGGGGGGGGGGGGGAACCTGACTGGGTCGGTACATGTGCCAGCCTTATATAGGGCGCCGGGTAATTCCAGAACCTTCCATCGTAGCAAGATCTAGAAAGTTCGCGTAAATATCGGTCGCGACTGACTAGGGTTCGAGAATTCTAGAATGTTCTAGCATGGAAAAGTCTCGAAGGTTCCTGACTTTACTAGTTCTGCTACTCGATACTAGATGGCGCTAGTGGTATCGAATGCCGCTATCTTCATTACCTTACTTAATTATGGCGCGCAACAATACGGTATTTGATTTACGTCAGAACCGTGGGTGTGCTTTTCAGATCTGCCTAAAGGGTTTCGGGGTATTCCGTATAATCAAAAATCCGGATAATCGATTTCAAAGCAAATCAAACAATATTTAAATTTTTATTATTTAATGTGTTTTACATGCAAAAAAAATTAATTCATTGCAATATATGATAGGGTTGCCAATTATTTATTTTTTTCAATTTTTTTGTGGAATAAATAAAGCTATTTTATTATTATTATTATTACATGCAAAAAAACAAGCTATAAAGATACATAATGAATTACATAATACCTATGTAATTTAAAATTTTGGTTGGAAATAATTTATTGATCTTTGACATAATGAATCAAATCTTTTCATTGCGAAAAGTCCCTGATGCGCTTCAGTTGTAACAACTGCGGGCGTATCATGAGGTTTTAAAACGTGAGTCTTCCGAGCGAGAAAGAGGGATAGAGTCATACACCCTATATAGCTCCATCCCTTTTTCTCGCTCGGAAGACTCACGTTTTAAGACGTCATAGCGCGCTGTATGAAATCTTCGTCCTGTCTTTCAAACCACTTAAAAGCAACATCTAGAGATTCAAAAGCTTCTGCGTGTGATAGATAGTACTTGACCAGTTTGATCTCTCAATGATTTCTTCTTCAGTCAATATTTGTAATCCAGGATCAATATTTGTGTTGCGGAATTTGTTCGAAAGAGTTACCGCGGCCCTGGAACGCAAAGGGCACAAGAGGAACACGGGTGGGTTTTAGTCAGTAAGAGTCTGACACTCCCTACCGCTCCACCCAGGGCGGGAGGGGTCATTTGATGATTTCCCATCCAAAAAAAAAAGGATCAATATTTGTAGCCCAGTGAACGCAAATAAAACATGGAAGCATTCCTAACTCAAAAAAATGACCCAAAGCACATTGCGCCGCGGTAGGCGGGGCTAACCGATTGCGCCGCTCACGTGTTTAGTTACACGGCCTATTCGTTACGTTACATGGTAATTTAAATCCAAATACTTGAGAAATAAGGTAAATTTTTAACTGTGCATCGTATTAGCAATAATGTTGTTGGTGTGGTTCGGCGAATTAGCGACGAGTTTTCGATGTGTGAGTTTGTTTGGATTTTTGGGTCACGATTCGCGCTTAGATCCCTTGAAGTAATGCTTCCATGTTTTATTTGCGTTCACTGAGTACAGTCACTCCTTAATATTTCTTCATCGCACCCTTCACTTGTCTGTATAATAAACTTGTCGTACATAACATGTTTCGCTGCGCCGTCAAAACATTTTTAGCAGAGACGAATGAGTCCGGATAATCGGATGTTCGGATAACCGGGATTCCACTCTACAACGGACGTACTAAATAGAATTAGGTATATTTTTTAACCGACTTCTAAAAAAGGAGGAGGTTCTCAATTCGGATGTTTGTATTCTTTTTTTTTTTATGTTTGTTCGCGCATAACTCCGTCGCTTGTCAACCGATTTGAAAAATTCTTTTTTTGTTGGAAAGGGTATACTTCCCAAATGGTCCCATGAAAATTTTATCGAAATCGAAGAAGCGGTTTTTTTGTTAATTTCAATAAATGATAGCAAATCTGTCGGGATAGCTGAAATAGCATGTTTGTTTATTGTTTACACCAATTTATACCACGTACGCTGTGATGGGTATGTTTAGCTGGGAGTGAACCACTAAAAAGTGAAAAATAAAAAAAACTTTTTACAAAAAATAAAACCGACTTCTAAACAAAAAAACCAAAAAGTATAAAATAACTTTAATTTCGGAAGTCGGTGTGTTCAACAACAAAAAAGCAATCAAAAACGCCGAGTTCCGAAATTAAAGTTACTTTTTGGTTTTTTTGTTTAGAAGTCGGTTTTATTTTTTGTAAAAAGTTTTTTTATTATGTCTAGTAAAATACCCGTTTGGATATATTTTTTAAAACGTAGTAAATTTATAACATTAAATTTTTAAAATTTATAACTGACAAATGCTTGCACTGTTTGGACAGGTCCACTCAAATGTGTGTGGTACTTTCCTCAAAAGACCACTTCAGACACCAACCTACATGGTTCTCAAATGATTTGACCAGTACAATTGTATGGACTTCAGAAGAGACTGATCTCTGAGTTTGTTTCGGTGTTTCTTCTCAGGGTAGTCAGCTATATATATTATTATATTTTTAAAAGTGTTTTTACAACCTACTTACAAAATAAAAATCATTTATATTTCAGATTTGTGACAGTGGGTTTCCAAACTCGGATAAATACAAGCACCACATGCGCGATCACGCGTCTCTGCCCGTTTACAAATGCGAATTATGTGACCGGTCTTTTGCTGATTCTAGTAACTTTACAAAACACAAAAAAGTCCACAATCTTAGAGTGCTTGTCTGTGATCTATGCGGGAAGAAGTTCCAGTCGAAATTGTCTTTGGAAAAGCATATTAAGGTATGTTTTTTTTTTTTATCTAAATGTCAACGGAAAATTGCAAATTCCGTTGGATTGTAATAAATCTTTATCTTATATATAAAATTCTCGTGTCACAATGTTAGTTACCATACTCCTCCGAATCGGCTTGACTGATTTTGATGAAATTTTATATGCATATTCAGTAGGTCTGAGAATAAAGTAACTATCTAATTTTCATACCCTATTTTTTTTTGTATATGGCAAAACAATGTTTGCTGGGTCATCTAGTTAGATTATAATTTTCGATATACAGTTAAATCCGTTTATTATGGCGCCGTCTATATTGACCAACCGCTTACTATGAAGTAAAACAGACATAAATTTGGTTTTCTTTAAAAAAGTACGGATATAATGACTACGTTTATTGACATGTCGCTTATTATGACCTATTTTTCAAAAATTATGTCTGGTTATGATTCCTGATTCCTTGTTTCTGACTTTGTTTTGATTGATCTACAACAATTTTTTTGTTTTTCTCCTTATTACACGAAATACCTAACATAGATGAGATTTTTTTTAATTCCTAAGATTACGCTGTTTATGACGTCCGCTTAGTATGACGTATTTTTCACTTCCCTTCGATGTCATTATAAGCGGATTCAACTGTATCTTGAACAGATCACTTTCAATACAACAAATCCCATTCAAATTCAATATTAGAAACATGAAAACTAACTGAAACTCGAAATTTAACCAACAATTTCTCTTCCACAGAAACATGAAACATCGAAGCCGATAATTTGCGAAATTTGCAACAAAATCTTCTACTTTGAAACTATGTACAAAAAGCATGTGAAATATTTTCACGACAGAACGGCCATAGATTTCCGTTGCGTTGTCTGTGGCGAACGCTTCAAGACTTTAAAATTCAAATGGGACCATATGTGGGAAGTTCACGGGGAGAGAAAATATAAAGCGGACTGTCCCATATGTAAATTGTCATTTAGGAAATATTCCGATGTTCGAACCCACGCAAAGGCAGTTCATATGATAGATGTGTCACTTTTGACCGTCAAAAAGTCAACAACTGTAGTATTATCGAAGGAACATGAATCTATTATCGTGGAAAGACTTCTAAATAGTACCGTAGCGAAAAATCCTGGTGGTCGAGCATCTGAGACTTTGATTGTGTACGACTCTGAATGACATACGGCAACCTATTATCGACTTTATGTCGTGGGAAATAAAGATCACTGACTAAAAATCAGGGGTAGATTAAGTTGTGTAGCGCCATCTATAAAGCCACAAATGAACTTAGCTCAGGACCTTAAGTTTGCTATAGGGAATGTTTAGAAACTATAGGTGGCAGCACAGACGCGTCAATGTCAAGTATATTTTACTTAAAAGTTTCAAATTTGCAACGCTAGATGGCGCAGTCTACTTCTTGTACGTTCCCCTAAACGGGGGTGCAGGAAGTATAGGTGGCAGCACAGGTCAAATATTTACAACGTAAAAGTTTCAGATTTGCAACACTAGATGGCATAGTCTACGCCGTGCACGTTCCCTATTACAATAGTGTCAGAATGGTCTATCATTGGCTTCATAATGGTGATTTTGACAAGTTTGGTAATCTACTAATATAAAAGCGTCACTATGATTTTTCAATGGACAACCACTTGTCCATTGAAAAGTCATAATGACGCATTTATATTAGTAGAATAGCAAACTGATAAAAAAATATACTCATAAAAAAATATTGTCATATTTTTTTATAGATAAAAAGGTTTTCCTGAGAGGAATATTTATTGAGTAATAGTTTTCAGCATACGAACACGCACTGACTTTTGAGAAACTACAGCGTGGAACTGAATAAACGCAAAACCTGAACAGGAGAACTGAAAGTTGTTCATAATAGGGTAGTTGCCTAAAAAATCTAATTAGTCCGTAAGATAGACTTCCCAAAAACATTGGACATGTATTTTTTATTAAGCTATTGCATAGCTTCTATCGCGGGCCTTGAGCGTGGCAACCGAATCCAGAAATTCCGTAACGAAAATAACCTAACACCGCTACGTCATTCGATTAGGCCCCGTCTTTTTAAAATGGTCGCTTCGTTACTGAGCTATTATGTCGCCGTCACCGAGCCGACCCGAACGTCTGCGTTCGGAAACAATCGGTGGGACAAAGTTAAGTGAAACGTATGTGATTTACATTAGTACAGTAACCCAGGTGAACGAATCGAGACTATATCACAATGACGCAGAGTACTAAATATATAATTGCATAAGTTGATAAAAAATGCTATGCAATAGCTTTACCGCGGCAGTCCCCGAGTGCCACATGTATTTTTTTTTCACGTAAACAAAAACGAAGACGATACATTGCGTTAAAAACTAGTGTGACGTCACTTCGTGCGACGATTTTTACCACGCCGTGACGTCACACGCACGTTACGCCATAGTACGATTGCGCTTTTCAGTACAAAATACATATTCCATAACAAAGACAGAAGAATAACTTCAAAAGATCTTGTATGTAGAAAAATATCCTATTCGTAGGTACTACATATTTAAAAAAAAGTATTGATTCATGTAGACTTTTGATAAGCCAAATAACCTATTGATATTGTGTTACCTGTTCAGTCTTGATGTTATACAATGTGTAACAGATTAAACGCAATACCTGTATATTGCGTTTATTCTGTTACACCTAGTAGATATGTATGTAAATGTAAACATGTCTGAATTATTTTACATAGTTTTTAGTTTCATAGTTTCTTTGACAATTTTAATTTGTGTGTATGTTAAGTTACTATGTTTAATTGATGTATTTTATAATGCCTTTTATTATTATTTTTATTGCATGCATATGAAATTAAAATATTAATTTAATACAATGTTAAATTGAATTGCGTGGCGTGATTCTGAAGGAATTTTGGTTTTGATTCAAACTTTTACAAAAGAAATGTCGCACTCTCAGAATGAAAGAGGCTTAACTTAAAATTCTTGTTACTTATAGTTTTGCTATCAACTGAACGTAAAAAACATACGCTAAAACCCAGTGATGAAAAACATTCCGAAATATAATTATGAAAGGGATAGTTTATACATAGGTCTCAGGAGATATGTGTTTTTTTACCCAACACTTTTTAAAGATTTTAATTCTTGTTCATTTGCCAAAAAGAGTGTTAGGATCGCAATTGTTGGTTTTCCGAGGTCCTTCTCTACTATTTTTTAAGCAACTAGCAACCGGTCCTGGGTTCGTACGCACAGGTAATATTTACCGATGTGGCCTGAAAATCACTTTGGACATTCAGCATAACATCGACGTTTTTACTCGTATTTTTAATGTTAAATAATAGTGTATTATACATGAGTCGTAAAGAATCAAAAAAAGCAATCAGACTTTTGACTTATTAACGGTAATTAGTAAAAGTAGTTTCATTATTACAAACAGCATTTTTAATGTGTTTTTATAATTACGTATATTTCAGAATTTTGAATTCATTATTTTAAGATTTAAATAGATAAGATTTAAATTTGAATAAAATTAATAGTTTTAATAACTAAAATTATCAGATTGCTGTTTTTGATTCTATACGACTGACATATAAACCTACCGGAGAAATTCTATAAATGATAGTTCAAAACGCATTGAAATCCGTTGTGTAGTTTAAGAGATATAAGCGTACAGAGTTACAGAGGGTGGGAAGCTTAGTTGTATGCTATTTAGAGATGTTAAAATACTCATCTCGGACGCAATATGTATAAAATGTAGGGTATTTCGAGTTGTTGTAATGTGACAGATACAAATTCAAATGTTGCTTAAAAATTGTAGTTTTCGCCCGTAGTTTCGAAGAAATATGACCATAATGGTTAAATACTGATAAGCATGTTTTAATTCTAATTTTGTATGAAATAAAGAATCTGCTTATTCAAATTTTCTTTCTCCATGCGGTTATATTTTTACACGACTGCCCAAAAAAGGAGTGTTATGTTATCTGGGTTCATGTATGTATGTTTGTGAGTTTCTTTATTCCAACATAACTTTGGAACGACTTAACCAATATCAATGTTTGTGGTATCGTTAGAAGCGTTGAGTGAACTTTAATAAAAAATGGAGGAGCCGTGGTTAAAAAAAAAAACAAAAATATATTTGGTTTTCATGAAAATAAGACTAGGTACATATGTATACTGTCATCATCAAAAGCTTGCAAAAAAAGGATGAAATAAAAACCAAATTATTAAAAAAATAACACGCCTGCCATGTCAAAAAAATTAAAACAAGATAGATAATAATCTTTTCATTGCAGTCGGGGGACCTGTAAAAAACTTCAAAGGAACCGTCCCCGACTGCAATGCAATTTTGCTGACATGGCAGGCGTTTTTTTTTTATGAAACTCTTTTTGTATTTATGTATGTTTATTTAGCTGCAAGAGCTATGGATCTGCCACTGGTTCGTTGATCAGCTCTGCCAGGCTTACCGAATCGTTCGAAAGAGTCCGCGGTCCTGGAACGCAAAGGGCATTAGGAGGATCACGGGTGGGTTCTAGCCAGAGAGTCTGACACTCCCTTCCGCTCCGCCCAGAGCGGGAGAAGTCATTTGACGAATTCCCACAAAAAAAAGTTGCAAAGATATTTAATACTAGCTGCTGCCCGCGACTTCGTCCCCGTGGAATCCCCGATTTTAAAACATTCTTTATCGCTGCTCCGCTCCTATTGGCTTAAGCGTGATGATAAATCCTCCTCGATAAATGGTCTATACAACCCAAAAAGAATTTTTCAATTCGAACCAGTAGTTCCTGAGATAAGCGCGTTCAAACAAACAAACTCTTCAGCTTTATAATATTATAAAATTATATGTAGATATACCCGATAACCCGAGTGCCTGCAAGAAGTTGTTACATTATAAAATAAATCTGTTGCAGTCGATCAACGGTCTTCCATATTACAATAAAAATAAACTGAATAATACTTGGATATAAGAATATAATAATCTATAGATGCATATTTTTTTAATATGGCAAATGGCTTTAACCTCTTCAAACTGTTTCACTTTTTTGTCTATGGCAAGTTTGTTTATCTTGCACTTGTTATACACCCATTTGAATGAATGAGTTTCTATAGAACTGTACCTACCCATAATAATTATGAAGCTTAATAAAATGTTTAGGTCCCTAAATCGGAAGGATCGATTAAAAATAAGTATGGTTTGTTCAAGTGGTTTTTAACTCGAGAATTAATTACTATCAGGAGGTTTAACAATAAATATATCATGCCTCGCGTTATCCACTAATTCTGAGTTAAAATATTGTATTAAGTTTTTATCCTAATGCTAAAGAATCCAAAAAACAAAATGGCGGCCTTTGTTCCGATTTTTGCCTCACTCCAAAAGAGCCTCGCAACAAGAAATGAGATCAATGTTTTGGTCTATATGTCTATTTTAATGTTAAATGAAGTTGAATACAATTGAATCTGTACCTTTTCGAAATAAAATGTATTTGTTACAAAGCAATTATACTTTTTGTAGAAAATGCTGTGTTTTATTTCGATAATTTCTTCACATATTGACTATGGTTGCGCTATTACTAGTAAAAATTGCAAAAATGTCATACTGGTGACTATGGAACCGAACACTGATGGTTCAACACGCGCTTGGCTGGTTTTGACTTTTGTATTGGCTAACAAAATAAAGCACAGGTACTACAAGGTTTGTTAAAAGTTCCTTAAACACGTGAACAAATATTCCCAATCCATAGTGGGAACATAATAAATGACTAATACGTTCCCAAATGACTCTTTCAGTGGCGCCATCTCGTTGCTAAGTTTGAAACTCGATGAAAGAGAAAAAAAACATGGCGTCGATCAGATAGTTTTATCGTCACGCGCGCTACCATTGCGTTCAAAACTGACAGTGGAAGTGCATATTATAATGTATCAGCGATTCAGGTCAACACTGCTACAATGAAGGTAATGTGGGATACCTAATATTATTATTGTCACCTCAAAACTGTTCAAGCTGTTGACGTCACATTTGACTAAAAAGTGCTTTGTCGTATGACGTCACACGAGTTTTCAACGCACTGTTTCCTTATTTTTGGTTTAAGTAGGTACGTGAAAAAAGAAATAACACCTTTTTAAAATCTTTGAAAATGTATCCGATATTAAATCCAGAATTTGATAGGGTATTTTTGAGTAAAAGAGCTTATTGAATATACAAATTATATTTGAGAGCGCCGGGCACTAACGATAGCAATATGGGATTAAAATTACTCATGCGAAGCCGGGGCGGGTCGCTAGTTATTATATAACTTGTTGATGTTCATAATAAGATGACAATTCTTCTTCAAGTTTATCCTTTTCACAAACTTCTCGTAAATGGCGGTTGAGTTTACTCTTTCCCTGAAACAAAATTTAAAAAAAAAAATACAAACAGACGAATACAAAAGCTCCTCCTTTTAGAAGTCGAAAAAGATCGACTTCCAGTCTAACTAGATGCAGTATTTTACATGAAGCTGCCTTTCTGATCTCCAGATCCAGTAAGTCAGTAATAGGGAGTGTCAGACTCTTACTGACTAATACCCACCCTCTTTCCTCCTAATGCCCGCCGCGTTCCAGGGCCGCGGTGACACTTTCGAACAATTCCGCAACAATCGCTCTGGACACCAGTTGCCCAGTTTTGGGCTGGCCCACTACATAACATATTGTCACTAGACAATGGCCATACTTGGCTCACTTTGGACAAAGCTGGGTCCACAATGGCCCATGCTGAACTACAATGGCCCATGCTGAACTACAATGGCCCATGCTGAACTACAATGGCCCATGCTGAACTACAATGGCCCATGCTGAACTACAATGGCCCATGCTGAACTACAATGGCCCATGCTGAACTACAATGGCCCACTGAATTACACACTGGTCAATGCTGGCCCACTAAATTACACTGTGTCACTAGAAAATGGCCCTAATTCAAAACACCATTATGGGCCAGCTGTGGCCAAAGTGGCCAATGACTTATGCTGGCCCACAACGACCCATGCTGAATTACAATGGCCCACTAAATTACACAATCGCCCATGCTGGCCCACCACGTTACATAATGGTCCATGCTACAATGGTCCAAAATGGCCCACTATAGCACACATTGGCTTATGCTGGTCCACAATGATCCATGCTGAACAACAATGGCCCGTGTTGGCCCACCACGTCACACAATGGCCCACGCTGGCCCACTACATTACACAATGGCCCCTTAACACAAGTACTGGGCACACTAGTTCTAACAGACATCCTCACCTTGAAGTTAGCGCCGCACATATGGCACACGGCCACCGCAGCTGGCGGCGGCGCGACGTGGCCGCGCACGTGTCTCGTTAAGGACTTGCGACTGCTGTAGCGCGCGTTGCACGTGTCGCATTGGAACTGCTTCGTTGACGAGTGCACGGTGGATATGTGGGAGCTCAGGGATCGTTCGTTCGGGCACGATCTGTTGCAGATCGGGCATTCGTATCTGTGGATGGAGATATATAGATAAACTAGCGTCTGCCCGCGACTTCGTCCGGGTGGAATAGTCACTTTACCCCCGATTTTGAAACTCTCAGCCCGATCGGTTTAAAATTGACAAAGTTTCATACGAACTTTCATCCCCTATTTTATCTCCTTGGGGGTAGAATTAATCAAAATCCTTTCTTAGCGGATGCCTACATCATAACATCTACCTGCATGCCAAATTTCAGCCCGATCCGTTCAGTGGTTTGGGCTGTGCGTTGATAGATCACTATGTCAGTCAGTCAGTCACTTTTGAGTTATTTAGATACATATGTCAAGTAATAACCGCACGGGTCGATCTTCAAAGTTAAGCAACGCTTGCCGAGGTTGATCTGTGGATGGGTGACCATCTAAACATAAAGAAACTCCTCTGTATCTTGGAAAGCACATTTGGTCCCGGCTGTCATTTGTAGATCTTTGGCAGTCGTTACGGATTGTCAGAAGCTAGAAAATCTGACACCAGTCATGCCAAGAAGTACCGTGTTACCCTGTTAATGCGTTGTGGAGGTCTGGTAGGCAGCCGCTCCACGTAAAATACTGGTATTCAGTTGAATCCGGTTTGACTGGAAGCCGACCCCAATATAGTTGGGAAAAGGCTAGGCAGATAAAGATGTTATGTAATATATAGCCCTCCTTTTTATCTTTTAACAAGCTGAACTGCGCAACTTTGTTTGTGTCAAAATTTGCATAACTGCTCCTCTCCTATTGCGTCTTAGCGTGATGATACACGACAAGACCCTATAGCCCTCCTCGATGAATGGGCTATCTAACACTGAAATAATTATTAAAATCGGACCAGTAGTTCCTGAGATTAGCGCGTTCAAGCAAACAAAAAACTCTTCAGCTTTCTAAATTAGTATAGATACAAACAATAAAGTATATAAAATACCTAGATTATAGATTAAATTATAAATATTTTATGCGGAGAATGTTATTGAGATTATTTAAACGAACAAAAAGAGCCGCCCGAACAGGGACTTGAACCCTGGACCCTTGGATTAAAAGTCCAATGCTCTACCGACTGAGCTATCCGGGCTCGTTCAACCTGGTTGAAATAAGTCAACATAAGAATTGATTAAATTCGATACTGGTTTTGTTCAATATTTTTATTGTTTGTATTGACTGAATAAAGAGTTAGGTACTATTATACGAAGACACCTGAGCTAAGATAATTAAGAACTCGTGACGGTTTCATGAGTATTATAAAAGCGATATTTTGGATGTAGTTTTGCTACCCAATCATGCCAGAACGGCTGTAGGGATCTGCATGAATTTGGCACAGAACGATTATATAATCTGAAACAGATGTATATGTAATTCCCGTTCGTCCCCCTCGGGGGACGAAGTCGAGGGGACGAACGGGAATACACCAATGTTTCGACGCGGGTAAGTCGCTGTCAGAATTAGTTGAATATAAACTTACCGCAAAGAATAAATTTCTATAACAATTCATTAGCGCAATGCAAGTTTGTCCACTACAATATACAATGTAGCACGCTGGCACACTACACTACACAATGTAGCACGCTGGCACACTACACTACACAATGTAGCACGCTGGCACACTACACTACACAATGTCGCACGCTGGCACACTACACAATGTAGCACGCTGGCACACTACACTACACAATGTAGCACGCTGGCACACTACACTACACAATGTAGCACGCTGGCACACTACACTACACAATGTAGCACGCTGGCACCACTACACTACACAATGTAGCATGCTGGCACACTACACTACACAATGTAGCACGCTGGCACACTACACTACACAATGTAGCACGCTGGCACACTACACTACACAATGTAGCACGCTGGCACACTACACTACACAATGTAGCACGCTGGCACACAACACTACACAATGTAGCACGCTGGCACACTACACTACACAATGTAGCACGCTGGCACACTACACTACACAATGTAGCACGCTGGCACACTACACTACACAATGTAGCACGCTGGCACACTACACTACACAATGTAGCACGCTGGCACACTACACTACACAATGTAGCACGCTGGCACACTACACTACACAATGTAGCACGCTGGCACACTACACTACACAATGTAGCACGCTGGCACACTACACTACACAATGTAGCACGCTGGCACACTACACTACACAATGTAGCACGCTGGCACACTACACTACACAATGTAGCACGCTGGCACACTACACTACACAATGTAGCACGCTGGCACACTACACTACACAATGTAGCACGCTGGCACACTACACTACACAATGTAGCACGCTGGCACACTACACTACACAATGTAGCACGCTGGCACACTACACTACACAATGTAGCACGCTGGCACACTACACTACACAATGTAGCACGCTGCCACACTACACTACACAATGTAGCACGCTGGCACACTACACTACACAATGTAGCACGCTGGCACACTACACTATGATCTACTGAACCTATTTGAAAAAAAAAAATTTCACTGTTGGGAAGCTACACTATCCCCGGGGCTATAGGCTATATTTTATCCCCATATTCTCACGGGAATGAGACCTACGCGGGTGAAACCGCGAGGTGCTGCTAGTACAAAATATAGAGATTGTTAGCTAAAACATAGGAATTAAAGTAAGAAGCCAGTGAGGAAGACTAGATTTGGTGAATATTAATTGGATAATGTTTTATAGTTAAAAATGTGCTTGATCCATAGACACTTTTGATGTGTGTTGCCTAATTTATAGTTAAAAATGTAAGCACATTTATTATTATTTATATACTTAGTTATTTTTTTTTAACTAAGCACATTTTTAAAAATCAATCAAATCAAATTTCAAAATATCACGTATAACTACATATATCTAATATAATTTTTAACTATAAATTAGGCAACAAGGTAAAAAGGCAATCAGGTAAAAAGTGTCTATAGATCAAGTGATCCATAGACACTTTTGATGTGTGTTGCCTAATTTATAGTTAAAAATTTGCTTGATCCATAGACATTTTTGATGTGTGTTTCTACATCACACAATAGTCCTAATTTGACACTCACGCTCTCTGCTGATGGTTGGCCGATTGTCTCTGGTGCGCCAATAAACTCTTCCTGCTAGCATACCCGATGCCGCAAGATGTACAGTAGTGTTCCTTGGTCGGCGTTGTAGTGGCTTCTATATGCTTCTTTTTGTGCTGAGCCAGCGTGTAAGGACTGCTGAAGATTGAAGTACACTGGTCGCAGTTGAATTTGCGGTGGATGTGTTTACTGGAGAAAATGAAGAAAAAGGAATAAACGTTCAATCTACAGCCCAAGAGGTCGGCTTGTTGCGGAATTTGTTAAATGATAAATGATTAATTTTTTAACCGACTTCTAAAAAAGGAGGAGGTTCTCAATTCGGATGTTTGTATGTTTGTTCGCGCATAACTCCGTCGCTTGCCAACCAATTTGAAAAATTATTTTTTTGTTGGAAAGGGTATACTTCTCAAATGGTCCCATGAAAATTTTATCGAAATCGAACAAGCAGTTTCTTGTTAATTTCAATAAATGATAGCAAATCTGTCGAGATAGCTGAAATCGCATGTTTGTTTATACACTAATATATACCACGTACGCTGTGATGGGTATGTTTAGCTGGGAGTGAACCACTAAAAAGGGAAAAATAAAAAACTTTTTACAAAAAATAAAACCGACTTCTAAACAAAAAAAAACAAAAAGTACAAAATAACTTTAATTTCGGAAGTCGGTGTGTTCAAAAACATGAAGCAACCAAAAACACCGAGTTCCGAAATTAAAGTTATTTTGTACTTTTTGTTTTTTTTTTTTTGTTTAGAAGTCGGTTTTATTTTTTGTAAAAAGTTTTTTTGTAAGTAGGTTGTAAAAAACACTCTTACACGTCAATATTTTTGGCCGTTATAAACTAGATGAGGCCTGTGTTTCCTAGCTGACTACCCTGAGAAGAAACACCGAAACAAACTCATCTGCTAACTCACTGTTCTAAAGTATCATCGCAGCTCTGTAACGCGGCGGGCGTTAGGAGGAATACGGGTGGGTTTTAGTCAGTAAGAGTCTGACACTCCCTTCCGCTCCACCCAGGGCGGGAGGGGTCATTGGATGATTTCCCATCCAAAAAAAAGGCCCTTTTGGCATTACTTTTTTTTGTTTAATTTTATGGTGTTACTGTTCTTATAATGCCAATGAACACAATTTTCTTACCGTCTTTCACCACTGGACATAATACTTACATCATATGCGTCCTAACGGCCGCTTGGTTGTTATAGTTCTTCCCACAAACGCTGCAGGAGTACGTTCGGTTGCTAGCCTTGGTCATATGAAACCTTTTTAGATGTTGCTGCAACCCGCTTCCATCCCTGTTAAGAAAAATAATATTAGTAAAACCCTGCTATGCGGGGCCCCGGCTGTCATTTGTAAGTCTATGGCCAGTTCCGTTTTTACTATATCGGCCAGGGTCTCGCTTCATTGGGGGCCCCAATAGGGTAGTTGACTAAAAAAATCTAATTAGTCCGTCTGATAGATTTCTAAAAAATATTGGACACGTATTTTTTCTTTTTTCACATAAACAAAAAATGAAGACGATACAGTGCGTTGAAAACTCATGTGACGTCACTACTTGCTACAATTTTCAGCGAGCTGTGACGTCACACGCTCCCACTCCTGATCTTTGATGCTTTTTATCTTCGTCAGTTTTTATAGATTTGATAAAGGAAAAAATACGTGTCCAATATTTTTCTATAATCTAACTGACGGACTTAACATAATCGTATAATTTTTACTCAGGAAACATCCCTATTTATATTATAGGAACTGCTTAGAAAACGACCTATTCGATCCGTAAACTAGCTTCTGACGAAATTCGGTAAATCTATTCCAGGCAGGATGTCCACTGGGTAGTACTGTACCTGTGTTCCGACACTTTCTTGGCCATGTAAAAATGTCTATATGCTCAAAAATCCTATTATAGGGAATGTGCAGAAACTATATGTGGTAGCACAGACTTTTTATTTTTAATTATAAGTTTCAAATTTGCAACACTAGATGGAAATGTGCCCGGCGTATACTATGCCATCTAGTGTTGGAAATCTGAAACTTTTACGCTGTAAATATTTGACCTGTGTTGCCACCTATACTTCCTGCACCCTCCGTTTAGGGAAACGTGCACGAAGTAGACTGTGCCATCTAGCGTTGCAAATTTGAAACTTATAAGTAAAATATACTTGACATTGGCGTACCTGTGCTGCCACCTATAGTTTCTGCACGTTCCCCATAAATTTACGGCTGCTGAGTATTGACAAGTATATTATTCTAAGTATATTTGATTTTGATTTGATTTCTGACTATATTATTTAAAATCCATTTCTAGAACGTGATAGAGAATAAACGCAATTCGAGAAACACCATACATTTCTGTGCGCGTAACTCGACTAAATGTAATGAATTGTTTTTTTTTTCTAGGTTGATTCGTGTATAATGATCACTATAAGGTATTGCGTTCATTCTGTCAAAGTGTATGAAAATTCCATAAACTAAACAATCTTCTATTATTCAAACCAAGGACGTGGTTAAATTTTTCTTTTCAACCCACTCCCATAAAAGGAGGCGGTTCTCAATTGAACTGTATTTTTCGTACCACTAAAAAGTGAAAAAAAAAAATACAACCAAGTTATTTTGTACTTTTTGTTAATTTTTTTTTTGAAAAAATACCAAAAAGTACAAAATAACTTTAATTTCGGAAGTCGGTGTTCAAAAAAAAAAGTACAAAATAACTTTAATTTCGGAAGTCGGTGTTCAAAAAACGAAAAAGCAAACAAAAACACTTCGTTCCTAAATTAAAGTTATTTGTGTATTTCTTTTATCAATCAGCCTTACACAAAGTGTATGAAATGTTTTAAACGAACAAAAAGAGCCGCCCGAACAGGGACTTGAACCCTGGACCCTTGGATTAAAAGTCCAATGCTCTACCGACTGAGCTATCCGGGCTTGACTATGAAACTTGAAATAAGTCAATGGTTAATAGTATTGATTCAGCTCGAAGGGGGCTTTAAGATAAATAATAGCTGGTTCGGGTCGATCTTTAAGGTTAAGCAACGCTTGCAAATATCGGTCTGTAGATGGGTGACCATCTTATCATACCGAGACTCATCCATGCCTCGAAAAGCACGTTAAGCAGTTGGTCACGGCAGTGGATCGAGTTGGGTAGGCCAGAAAATAATGTCAAAAAAAAAATACACCACATTATTAAGGGTTGAAATGTGGTTTTTTTTTTTAAATAGGCTATTTAAAAAAAAAAAAACTCATTTCATTAAAAATCAACCCTGAATAATGTGGTTATTTTTTTTTAAATTATTTAGACATTTTCTCTGGCCTACCCTAACTCGAACCACTGCACGCCACTGGGTCACGGTTGTAGACCTTTCCTTTGGCTGTCGTTACCAATTGTCAGAAGCAATAAACCCTGTGTTGCCCGGTTCATGGGTTGTGGAGGTCTGGTAGGCAGGCGCTCCACGTAAAATACTGGTATTCAGCTGAATCCGGTTTGACTTTTATTCAGCCCCAATATAGTTGGGAAAACGCTAGGCAAATGATGACAGTGTTTGTTTTGAAATAAGTAATCGGAAGTATTGATTCAGCTTTCACTGCTAGTGTACTAACTATATTTCGGTGATATTTACTCAACTGCCCCAGTCGTGGGTAATGTTTTTTCGAGTGTATGTGTGTATGTTCCTTTGTCTAATTCTTTGGCACACCCTGTAGCATAAACAGCTGGGTAGATTTTAACAAATGAGGTAGCCAAAATGAAGGCATGGAAGTTAGCGGCATTCGTTACCACTAGCGCCATCTAGTATCGAGTAGCAGAGTTAGTGGACTCAAGAATCTTCGAGACTTTTCTGTAATTGAATTAAAATTCCGATATGTACGTGAACTTTCTAGATATTTCGACGGTGGAAATTTCTGGAATTAACTGACCTATAAGTGTAAGGCGTGCACATACACCTACCGAGTTAGTATTGGATTAGCGATACAAGCGATAACTTCGAGCGCGATCTTCAACTGCGAACTCAAGTGATTAATAGTGCGATTGTGTTTTGTGATTAGTGAGTTTAAAGTTGTAATTGGTGTTATGTTATTAGTGTCACTTTTTTGGTTATTTAATCGGCTGTTTTTACCGTCACGAACCCGAAGCTCGATAAATGGGCTATCTAACACTAACATAATTTTTCAAATCGGACCAGTATTTCCTGAGATTAGCGCGTTCAAGCAAACAAACTCTTCAGATTTATATATTAAGTACTAGCAGCGCCCCGCGGTTTCACCCGCGTTGTTCCCGTTCCCGTGGTAATACGGGGATAAAATATAGCATAATGACACCCCACAATAAAGTAGCTTTCTATTGGTGAAATAATTTTGAAAATTGGTTCAGTAGATCAAGAGACTACTCCTTACAACGTCACAAACTCACAAGAAACGTTACCTCTTTATAATATTAGTATATAAGTATACATTCAGGGGTCAGATTGATCTACTAGGGTTGCGAAATTTGTTCGAAAGAGTCACCGCGGCCCTGGAACGCAAAGGGCACTAGAAGGACCACGGGTGGGTTTTAGTCAGTACGAGTCTGACACTCCCTCCCGCTCCGCCCAGAGCGGAGGAAGTCATTTGATGATTTCCCATCCATATAAAAAGGGGTCAGATTGATAAAATGATAAATGATTTATTTTTTGTAAGTAGGTTGTAAAAAACACTTTTACACGTCAATCTTTTTTGGCCGTTATAAAAGCTAGATGAGGCCGGTGTTTCCTCGCTGACTACCCTGAGAAGAAACACCGAAACATACTCAGAGGTCAAGGTCTCTTTTGAAGTCCATACAATTGTACTGGTCAAATCATATGAGAACCATGTAGGTTGGTGTCTGAAGTGGTATTTTGAGGAAAGTACCACACAGATTTGAGTGGACCTGTCCAAACAGTGCAAGCATTTGTCAGTTATCGTGTAGCTCAAACTTAGAACTTTAAGGAGCTCAACGATTTGACGAACAATACCAAAGTAAGGACATTTGGGTAGGCCACATAAAGAACTCAAACCGCCAGACTAACATGAATGAACCCCTGACGTAGCGATCTACATGGTCCTCATATCCATTGACTAGCTATCCGCACAACTTCGTTTGTGTGACATTTTTCATGACTGCTCCGCTCCTATTGGTCTTAGCGTGATGATATATATATATAGCCTATAGCCTTCCTCGATAAATGGGCTATCTAACACTGAAAGATTTTTTCAAATCGGACCCGTAGTTCCTGAGATTAGCGCGTTCAAACAAACAAACAAACAAACTCTTCAGCTTTATAATATTACTAGCTGCTGCCCGCGACTTCGTCCCCGTGGAATCCCCGATTTTAAAACATTCTTTATCGCTGCTCCGCTCCTATTGGCTTAAGCGTTAGTGCGATTGTGTTTCATAATAAGTGAGTTTACAGTATAAATATATTAGTGCTGTGTAATTTTTTTGGTTATTTAGTCGGCTGTTTTTACCGTCACAAACCCGAAGCTCGATAAATGGGCTATCTAACACTGAAAGATTTTTTCAAATCGGACCCGTAGTTCCTGAGATTAGCGCGTTCAAACAAACAAACAAACAAACTCTTCAGCTTTATAATATTAGTATAGACTAGTTTTTCGCTTGGGGGCGCGAGTTGCAAGCAACCCGCGGTGTCTTTTTAGTATTTTTAGTAACATTTATTATCTCTACAATGTCAGATTTCTGAGTTACGCAAAGGGGTTGAAAGAAGGGGGTTGAAAAGGGTTGAATTTTTTATTGGCCATATACTCACCCAGATGTCCTCTATACAACCCCGAAAACCATTTTTCTCTACAATGTCAGGTTTCTGAGTTACGCAAAGGGGTTGAAAGAAGGGGGTTGAAAAGGGTTGAATTTTTTTTAGCCATAGTTTCATCCAGATGCCCTCTATACAACCCCGAAAACCATTTTTCTCTACAATGTCAGGTTTCTGAGTTACGCAAAGGGGTTGAAAGAAGGGGGTTGAAAAGGGTTGAATTTTTTTTGGCCATATTTTCATCCAGACACCCTCTATGCAACCCTGAAGACCATTTTTCTCTACAATGTCAAGTTTCTGAGATACGCAAAGGGGTTGAAAGTAGGGGGTTGAAAAGGGTTGAATAGGGTTGAATTTTTTATTGGCCATATACTCATCCAGACACCCTCTACACAACCCCGAAAACCATTTTTCTCTAAAATGTCAGATTTCTGAGATACGCAAAGGGGTTGCAAAAAGGGGGTTGAAAAGGGGTAATTTTTTTTTTCGTTTTATACTCACCCAGACACCCTCTATACAACCCCGAAAACCATTTTTCTCTTCGCCGTCAGGTTTCTGAGATAAGCAATGGGGTTGAAAGAAGGGGGTTGAAAAGGGGTAGTTTCAGATTTTTCCCATACTCACCCCGACACCTTCTATACAACCCCATAAAAAGTTTTCCCCTCCTAGCACGGCAAGTGGGAGAACAATTATGTCAATCAGTCAGTGGTTATTTAATTGTATATAATATAACTAGTATTCCGCTTGGGGGCGCGAGTTGCGAGCAACTCGCGGTGTCTTTTTAGTATTTTTTGACTAACAACAAAGGGGTTGAAAGAAGGGGGTTGAAAAGGGTTGAGATACCCTCTATACAACCCCGGAAACCATTTTTCTCTACAATGTCAGGTTTCTGAGATATGCCAAGGGGTTGAAACAAGGGGGTTGAAAAGGGTTGAATTTCTTTTGGCCATATTCATCCAGATGTCCTCTATACAACCCCGAAAACCATTTTTCTCGACAATGTCAGGTTTCTGAGTTACGCAAAGGGGTTGAAAGAAGGGGGTTGAAAAGGGTTGAATTTTTTAATCGTCGTTTTCTCACCCAAACACCCTCTATACATCCCCGAAAACCATTTTTCTCTTGAATGTCAGGTTTCTGAGATACGCAAAGGGGTTGAAACAAGGGGGTTGAAAAGGGTTGAATAGGGTTGATTTTTTTATTGGCCATATACTCACCCAGATACCGTCTATACAACCCCGAAAACCATTTTGCTCTAAAATGTCAGATTTCTGAGATACGCAAAGGGGTTGTAAAAAGGGGGTTGAAAAGGGGTAGTTTTTTTTTCGTTTTATACTCATCCAGACACCCTCTATACAACCCCGAAAACCATTTTTCTCTTCGACGTCAGGTTTCTGAGATAAGCAATGGGGTTGAAAGAAGGGGGTTGAAAAGGGGTAGTTTCAGATTTTTCCCATACTCACCCCGACACCTTCTATACAACCCCATAAAAAGTTTTCCCCTCCTAGCACGGCAAGTGGGAGAACAATTATGTCAATCAGTGAGTGAGTGAGTGGTTATTTAATTATATATAATATAATAAATAAAGTATAGATTGATTTTATACTTACTGAAACACCCGCCCACACAGATGACAGGTAGCAGCCGAGACCTTATCGTGGCAGTACTTGGCATGTGTTTGCGTCTGTCGAGCTCGAATATATTCCGAGCATCGGGAGCAGCGGTAGCGTACCGAGTGGAGCGAAGCGTGCGAGCGAAGCACTGCGCCACTTGCGAAGCGTAGGGAACAAAGCCTACAGAGGTATTCGCCGTTTGACTGGAAATAGAGAAGAATAGGGATGTTTCCTGAGGAATAAAAATATGATCCTATTTAGTCCGTCAGTTAGATTATCGAAAAATATTGGACACGTATTTTTTGCTTTATGAAATATCTAAAAATTGACGAAGATAAACAGCTTCAAAGATCATGAGTGGGGGCTTGTGACATCAGGCGTGGTAAAAATCGTCGCACGGAGTGACGTCACACGAGTTTTCAACGCACTATATCGTCTTCGTTTTTAGTTTACGTGAAAAAATAAAAAATACGTGTTCAATATTTTTGGGAAGTCTATCTTACGGACTAATTAGATTTTTTTAGGAAACTACCCTATTGAGATACCGTACCTAAAAGGATAAAACGGGACCCTATTATTCAGATTCCGCTGTCCGTCCGTCTGTCACCAGGCTGTACCTCATGAACCGTGATAGTTAGACAGTTGAAATTTTCACAGATGATGCATTTTTATTTACCGTTATAACAACAAATACAAAAAAAATAATATTCACGGGGCTGCCTTTTTTTTTTTTTTTTTTTGGATGTGAAATCGTCAAATGACTTCTCCCGCTCTGGGCGGAGCGGAAGGGAGTGTCAGACTCTTACTGACTAAAACCCACCCGTGTTCCTGCTTGTGCCCTTTGCGTTCCAGGGCCGCGGTGACTCTTTCGAACAAATTCCGCAACCCTAGCAGGCACTGACCCTATGGGGCCCGTCTTCTTTGCTGACGGCTCTTTGAGGCGCGCGTGGAACACTCGGCGCCGTCGACTCGGGCCTGGTTGCTATCGGACGGCGAGCCACCCATAGCTCGCCATCCGCAGGCCCGCGCCTACGGTGGCCGGGAATCGCCCTGCGTTTCCCGACGCCCGGGGCGTCTTCTTCTGTTGCGGCGGCTGGAGCGAGGGGCTTCCCTCTCTCGCACGCGCTCCGCCTCCTCCTTCGCTAGCATTACTGCTTCGCAGAAGGAGGCGGCCGCCTCCCATGCTCACGGGGGCTCCCTACAAACGTGATTTGCGCCGTTTTTATAGATGACTAGTAGCGCCCCGCGGTTTTAACCGCGGGGCGCTACTATGGGGATAAAATAAAGCCTAGGTATGTTACTCAGGGTGAATGTAGCTTTCTAATGGTGAAAGTTTTTTTTTAAATCGATCCAGTAGATTTTGAGTTTATTCCTTTCCTCTTTATAATATTAGTATAGACTAGCAATACCCTGCGGTTTCATCCGCGCAGTTTCCGTTCCCGTGGGAATATGAGGATTAGCCTATGTCACCTCGGGATAGAGTAGCTTCCCAATAGTGAAAGAATTTTAAAATCGGTTCAGTAGTTTCGGAGCCTATTTAATGCAAACAAACAATCAAATCTTTGCTCTTTATAATTTTAGTATAGACGGTACGGATACGGAACCCTTCGTGTGCGAGACTTGGCCGGTTTTATTAAATACTAGCTTCTGTCCGCGACTTCGTCCCCGTGGAATCCCCGATTTTAAAACATTCTTTATCGCTGCTCCGCTCCTATTGGTCTTAGCGTGATGATATATAGCCTATAGCCTTCCTCGATAAATGGGCTATCTAACACTAAAAGATTTTTTCAAATCGGACCAGTAGTTCCTGAGATTAGCGCGTTCAAACAAACAAACAAACAAACGAACAAACAAACTCTTCAGCTTTATAATATTATATATAGTATAGATTAGCAGTGCCCGCGGTCTCCGACCGCGTTAGAAATATTTTTTATCAATATAAAAATATAATTAGTTAAATAAGTTAAATAGTTCAGGTTAAAAGCAGTTATTGTGAGTAATCCGTAGGAGATAGGTATAAGGTATATGCTATCGCGGACTGGGCAGTTTGTTGCGCCACTTCTTCTTCCCAGCTAAAACACTAGGAAGTGGTGACGGGTGGGCGTTTTGGGGGACTGTCTTTATGTACAATTTGACGTTCAAAAAGCGCAGTCTATCAGCCTAGTTTGAATAAATGACTTTTGAATTTTGACTATTTTACAGATTTTGATACGTTCTTTAATATTGTAGTACATTGTTTTGTTCTATCTTCAATAGTTTGAGCAGCGCACGCGATGAAAGCGATATTTTTAAAGATGCGTAATTAATTTTGGAAATTATTATAGCCTATGACACTCCACAATAACGTAGCTTTCTATTGGTGATATAATTATGAAAATCGGTTCAGTAGATCCAGAGATTACCCCTTACAACGTCACAAACTCACAAACGATATCTCCTTATAATATTAGTATAGACTAAGTTAATTTATCTTAGCGTACCTCCTCATGCCGCATCATATGTGCTTGATAAGTATCTTTGAACAGAAACCCTAATGCACAGTTATAGCATTTAAACTCTGCTTCTAGATACTTCTTGCTCCTTCTTTGTGCTTCTAACGCTGCCTTCTGCTCTTCTGTAGATAGAAGAATCTTCTCGAAGTCTTTCTTTTTACTCTTTTTTGATTTTTTCTTTTTTGTTGCATCTGGAATTTCTTTAAATGTGTTTATCTCATTCTTGGTGGTTATATTACTTTGCAAACAAGCATACTACAAATTAAAAGATGATTATATTCAAAAGAATGCAATATTAGGTGTAGTAGACAAAGCCAAACTTGTTGGTCTGTATGTGTTGATTTATTTCTGACAAATGCTTGCACTGTCTGGACAGGTCCACTCAAATCTGTGTGGTATTTTCTTCAAAACGCTACCTTGAGGAAAATACCACACAGCCTACATGGTTCTCATATGATTTGACCAGTTCGGATTGTATAGACTTTAAAAGAGACTTTGACCTCTGAGTTTGTTTCGGTGTTTCTTCTCAGTGTAGTCGGCTAGGAAACACCGGCTTCATCTAGCTTAAAATGACAAGAAATATTGGACGTGTAAAAGTGTTATGTTTAACCTACTTACAAAATAAAATATCATTTATCATTTACTATGTATACAGGTTTGGAGGTATGCGGAACAGAGAGTAAAGTCCCGCAAACCTCCGTTGAAAAGGGAGGATCCTCCGGTCAGACGGGTTGTTATGTCTGGTGGGCAGCTGCCCGATAGATGAATTCGGGCTGTCGTATATGTTCTAATCGCGCGGAGAACTTTGATTGCGCGATGCAGGATTAGTTCTTATGTGACGCCATAGATGTCGCTACACATGTATAGTTACGGATCTTTTCATAATTTACCTCCATGTCAAATTTTATGGTCGTAAGTCAAGTAGTTTCCGAGCTTTCGTGTTTAGTCAGTGAATGAATGAGTTACGGCCGAAACCAATAACCGATCTATCGCATACTGGAGATAGAAAAACAAATGAAACAACAGAAAAATTATATAGGTTTAGAGTTTTCTGTTGTTTCATTTGTTTTTCTATCTCCAGTATGCGATAGATCGGTTATTGGGTTCGGCCGTTAGTGACCTTTCAGTATAGGATAGTTAAGATTTCTTACCAAGTTCTCCAGTAGATTCCTCGTTCCCGCACTCATTTCTAATTTCATCCAAACATTCATTCCGTTGTTCTTCATAATATTCATAATTTACTTCATTTTCTTCTTTATCTCCCACTTTAGACTCCGAATCATCTTCTTGATCTTTATTAAATTCATAATCAAATAAGTTCTCATCACCAGAATGATGAACATTGTTATTTACAAATTGTTCATCATTTTTCTCAATCTCTTCATGACTTTTCACAAATTGTTCATCATTATTCACAAACTGTTCATCATTTTTCACAAATTGTTCATCATTATTCACAAACTGTTCATCATTTTTCACAAATTGTTCATCATTATTCACAAACTGTTCATCATTTTTCACAATATTTGTTTCATTAATTTCTTTAGCTGTATTCTCACGGAAATAATCGTCGAAATCATTGTGAGTTTCTTCTAGTTTTATGTAATCATAACTGTTAATGCTATGATCCCTATTATCCACGAAAAGCTGTGATATGTGGGTAGGTAGACAGTTTTCCTCAGAACATATTATAACTGTTTCTGTTTTATTCCGTTGCAAGTTTATAGTTCCTTTGTCGCTGTAAATATTAAGTGTTTAATATAATTTTGAGGACACTGTACCGTTGATATGGGGTCGTTCAAGTATTATATAAACACTAAAGGGGGGCAGGCATCTTTACTTTTTTTTTAACCGACTTCCAAAAAAGGAGGAGGTTCTCAATTCGGCTGTATTTTTGTTTTTGTGTGTGTTACCTCATAACTTTGTACTGGGTGTACCGATTTCGATGATTCTCTTTACTTTCAAAAGCTGGTGCTTGTCGTGTGGTCCCATTTTATTGAGATCTGACTACTAGTATTTGAGTTATCTCTAATAATGTGTGGTTTAGTCTACTGTTTTCATTCCCTCTTGTCGATTTAAAACAAAAAAAAAAAATTCTTTTTTACTTTTGTTCGGAAGAGCCCCAGTGCGGACTTGTCCACTGGGCTATCATAGCCCTAATAGCGAACCACTATAAATTAATTTCTCTAGAGACACTATAAATAGGGTGTTTTACTGAAAAAAATCTAATGAGACCGTATAGCGGATGTATCCGAACGTCTCCCTGGTCGTAAGGGTAGAGGTAGGCCACCTGAGCGATATTCGCCGTAATTGCGTGTGCGTATCCGAACGCACCTTCACGCATGCGCCTCGCGCCGGCCAATAGTAGCCAAGGCCGCGATAATATCAGCCACTGATTGGCTGTTAGGTTGGTAAAACTGTCTTAGTTGTAAGGTCGCCATATTAATTATGATAAGTGTGGCGACATTGGGAATTCTGCTCTGCTAATGTTCAGACATGATTGTGATTCAAAAGTTTTGATTAAAGTTTAAGTTTATGCCAATTACAAAACCCTTTCACTTAAACTGACTCACCCCGACTACATCTTGGCCCCCAACGTGTGTTTCAGTGGTTTTTGTAATGTGGATCAAACTTCGTTGCTAAAAGTGCTTCAAGTGAAACTTTAGGTACTTTGCAAAATGCCGCGGACGCGCAAATTGCTTTCCGCCGACTCAAACTTAGAAGAATCCGAACAATCAAGCAATATAACTATGACACAAGACGTCCTTACGACTTTGTTAACGTCGATACAACAGTCGCAAGCAGAATTTTTCAATCAAGTCCTTCACGAATTCCGTTCGTCGACGCCGCAGACATCGATGGATGTAGGTACATCTGCCGCTGCCGAGGCCCTTGTGAAGTCAACAGCCAACTTCTCGAAATGTTCATCCAAGTTCAGCGGAAATCCTGAGGAATCCGTGGAAAACTTCATAGATGCCATCGAAGTTTACAAGTCATGCCTAAACATAAGCGACGAGAACGCTCTCTTAGGTATGTCGATGCTGCTCACTTCTTCAGCGGGAACATGGTGGCAGGGCGTTAAGGGCACTACAAAGACATGGGATGAAGCTATAACTAGACTCCGAAGTGCATATGGCGAACGTCGCCCGCCTTTCCGGATTTATCTAGAACTGTTCTCCCTAGTACAAGGCAAAGAAAATACAGATTTATTCATATCGAAAGTCCGAGCCACGTTTGCCAAGCTGCCACAAGAAGACTTATGCGAACGTGTCCAGTTGGATATGACCTTCGGATTGCTGGATCGCCGCATCCGCAAGCGTATCGACAGAGCTGCAGTGTCAACATTCGACGAGTTGCTAAAAAAGGCGCGAGCTGTGCAGGATTCCCTAAACGAATCACAACATGGCCGCCTGCCGCAAAAGTCATCGGCTGACCGCGAAGAAGGATCACGCGCCGCCGCCGTCGTCGAGCCTGCGCGTATTGCCTCTTCGAGTTCTGTTTCCCGTTCTTCCTCTGCCTCGACCGGTAGTCGCATGGGCGACTCGTCACCGAAAAAGGCAGGGAATGTGAAGTCGTTCTGTGTTTACTGCAAACGTAGCGGTCACACAAAAGATACGTGCGAAAAATTAGTTAACAGTAACAAAAATAACGCAAAAAGTGAGGACATAAAAGAAATTAAGTGTTACGGTTGTGGTGCCGCGAATGTCATTAAGTCGAAGTGCTCAAAGTGTAACCCTAATAGTGCTAATAACGTGAATGATAAAGAACATTCGTCGTTCTATTCGTTATCTTCGACTCGTGAATCTCGTGTGCCGACTGGTCGCATTGAGTCGCATCCCGCGCGCCCTGAGTGTGCAGGGCTGCATAGCGACAAACGCTGCGTGTTCAACGCGCCGCCACCGCAAGCGCCCACCCCGCCGCCGCCGCCGCGAGGTAGCGTGATGTTTGCCGGTGCGCGCGCGCTCGCGCCCCCTAGCGTCAACCAGTGCAAGTCTTATCACGAAACTCGAGGTAACCCCGCGCACGTCGCAGGGGATTCTGTTTGTATTTGTAGTTGTGTTATTTGTTTTCCTAATTCTAATTTTGCCGCTGTAGGTACTTACTGTTCCAATGAAAGTGTACCTAAATGTTTAAATGTTTCTTGTGAAAATTGTGTTTTATCATGTAATAATTTAAGATCACAAAAGATTTACGTTAATAATAGCGTTAATCCTCTTTCTGTGTCTTTAAATGATAATTTAGTTGATAATTGTGTTAGTGTTAATAATCGTTGTTCTAGTGTCAATGAACCTATCGTATGTTTTAGTAATAATACAAAAATGTGTGTTTGTACTACTTGCGATCAGGGGGAGTTCGCGTTACCGTTACAGGTTACTGATAGTACGACGCGGTCGGTATTGTTCAATGGTTGTCAATCTTTTTCTGGTAATTTCGATGGATCAAAATCTTGCGCTCGCGATTTTATGCCTAATTCCAGTGATTATAAACCATTTTGTAAAATTGCCAGTGACTCTAAACATTTTTCTGATATTGCAAGTAGTTGTCAACATTTTTTCGAGACCACACGGGGTTCTCAACTTTTTTCAAAAAACATACTCGATTTTAAAAACACTTACGGATCTCAACATTTTTGCGGAATTGCCAGTGGTTCTCAACCCTTTTCCGGTAATCGTAATAATGTTCGATCTTATCTTCGGCCCGTGCTAAAGATTAGTATTTTAGGTGAAAACGGTACTGCGTTGGCAGATTCGGCAGCGAAGAGCTGTGTTGCTGGCCATACGCTATACGCTCTCCTAAAGGCCAAAGGTCATCCTATGTCCTCTCGTTTGGAAAATGTAAAATTAGCAGACGGTATTAGTAGATTGATGAATGTACTTACTACCGAGATAAATGTAACTCTTGAAGGCAGAACCAGGCTTGTAAATTTTTTAATTTTTCCAGACTCGGAGAATAACGAAAGTCTTTTAGGTATAGATTTTTTAGTACAATTTAATATTAGTATTGATTTTGGTAATGCTAAATGGCACTTTGCTGACAGTGTTGAGCAGTTCGATCTTCTCTTCGAAAAAGCACACCACGTTGCGATTGTGCCTATTAATAGTGTACTTAGGGACGAGGAAGCGTCACGTCTAAACGACGATCAGCTTAAGGTTCTTGCTCAACTAGATGACTCTGAAATAAAAAAAATAATTAGTGGTCTTGAAAGTAATGATGCAGTAGAAGAAAAACGCTGGTCCGAACGCGGATACTTCATGCAGCAAGGAGTCCTTTATAGGTACAACCCCGATGTCGACGTTGAGGAACCGCAGCTTGTTCTTCCTGTGAGTTTACGTCTGGACGTCTTGGGGGAATGTCATGACACTCCTATTGCTGGGCATCAAGGTATTGATCGGACCTTGCATAAGCTGTCACAGCGATTTTTCTTCCCTGGCATGAGACGATTTGTCGCCGATTTTGTTAAGTCTTGTGCGACATGTCAACGATACAAGTCCTCAAACGTGAAGCCTTCAGGTCTTCTTCAGACCCCAGTGTTAAATCAAAGGGGAGAAGTCTTGGCAATCGACTTGTTTGGCCCGCTCCCTCTTGGAGAGAAGGGGGAGAAGTACATTTTGCTGGTTGAAGATACATCTACTCGGTGGGTCGAACTTTTCGCTCTTGTAGACGCCACCTCAGTAGTCTGTGCTCGTACATTGATAGAGGAGTACTTCCTTAGATATGGTGTGCCTCGCCGCATCATATCCGACAACGGTGTACAATTTATTTCCTCTGTTATGCAACAGTGTGCGTATATACTTGAATTTAAACAGGACTTGCTACCTTTATATCACCCTGAGGCCAACCCGGCCGAGCGGAAAAATAGAGATCTTAAGGTGCAGCTGGCCCAATTGGTGGACACCCAGCATTGTTCGTGGCCTAACCACTTACCTTCTGTTCGGTTCGCCATGAACTCGGCATTATGCCAAACAACTGGTGTTTCTCCGGCTTTTCTCACCTTAGCAAGAGAGCTCCGTTCACCTGTCGACGCTCACTATGATATCAGGGCCGTCCTAGAAAAAGATAATTTCGTTCCCCAAATCACGCCCTACCTTAAGAAGTTTTTAGATTCATTAGTTTCTATTAGGGACAAAGTAGAGAAGGAACAGGATAGACGTAAAGGTTACGCAGATAAAGGTCGTAAACCTGAAGAATTTGATGTTGGTGATCAAGTTTTGGTAAAGTCGCATGTGTTGAGTAACGCTGCTAAAGGATTATCAGCTAAGTTTGTACCAAAGAGGGATGGTCCCTATATGGTTGTTGAAAAAGCTAGTCCTACTACTTACCTTGTGTCGCATGTTAGGGATCCCAACGAGATCATAGGCAGGTTCCACGCGTCCCAACTTACGCGTTTTGTTAATAGAGACGATGCGCCTCTTTCTCCAGTTATGTCAAAGCGTAACCGAGGCCGCCCTCGTAATATTCAGCCTGTTTCTGAATTC
Organism: Hecatera dysodea; assembly: GCA_905332915.2. Lineage (NCBI taxonomy): Eukaryota > Metazoa > Arthropoda > Insecta > Lepidoptera > Noctuidae > Hecatera > Hecatera dysodea. Next base: position 3,499,090 of record HG995317.1, on the reverse strand, counting down.
GATGAGCGGGTTCTTGAGCGAGGACGCCTTCACGAACCCGAGGGGGAGTGTATAGCGGATGTATCCGAACGTCTCCCTGGTCGTAAGGGTAGAGGTAGGCCACCTGAGCGATATTCGCCGTAATTGCGTGTGCGTATCCGAACGCACCTTCACGCATGCGCCTCGCGCCGGCCAATAGTAGCCAAGGCCGCGATAATATCAGCCACTGATTGGCTGTTAGGTTGGTAAAACTGTCTTAGTTGTAAGGTCGCCATATTAATTATGATAAGTGTGGCGACATTGGGAATTCTGCTCTGCTAATGTTCAGACATGATTGTGATTCAAAAGTTTTGATTAAAGTTTAAGTTTATGCCAATTACAAAACCCTTTCACTTAAACTGACTCACCCCGACTACAACCGTCAGTAGATTTTCAAAAAAAATATTGGAACCGTATGTTTTCTTTTTTCACGTACCGTTACGTTGTGACGTAACCAGCCCCCACTCTAGTACTTTGATGCGCTTTATCGTTATATTTCTTTTTTTACGATTTGTCATGACAAAAAATACGAGTCCAATATTTTTTGAAAATGGAACGTACGATTTTTATATCTAGCAAAATACCTTATTTCTACACTTGTTAACTGCTGCTTCATGAACCAATTTTTTTTTTAATGATTGGCATTTCGTATTACAACCTAAGGTTGTCGACTGCTTAGCCTGTCTGGCCTGCAGCGGCCTTAATATAAATGAGGAGGTGAAGAACAAAACCTCACTTTTCCACTTTTTCTGATTTTGGAGAAAACAGTAAAATGTAAATAACTAACTGACTACAACATCTGCATTTTGTTTTAGTTGTGTCATTTAAAGTAGTGTTTCAGTCAATCTGATGTACCAAATGACTGATAAAAATTATAAGAATCTTAGCCAAGATTTTGAAATTAAATTTGGAAATGTGAGGTTTTGATTAAACATTTTTGGAAAAGTGTGGTTTTGATAAAGACTTCTGGAAAAGCGAGGTTATGATATTTACCAAAAAATTGTGGTGTGGTTTTGAAAATGACTGAAAAGATAACCTTACTTTAAAAAAATATATTTTTGTTCTCATGACTGTACGAGCTTTGGCATATTCTTATTTTAATCACTTATTTTCTTATCTTTTCTTATTTTACTTTTTTTTTATTCTTAATTTTTTTACTGGTTGCTGCACAATTTAAGCCTTATGACAAAATCACTCATCATTTTGATTATCACCAAATCAGTATCTAAATTCTTATAGTGTTGGTGTCAGGTTCAAGACAGTCACACTCTTCATTTTCACTAACATCTCCGGCATCTCCAACTTCTATTGTATGTGAAGAACTATTATCTAAGATCCCAACGTACCATTGAAGCTCTTCAATATCCCTCCACTTATTTCCAAATTGTTTCACCAATAAATTGTCAATGTCTTTCTTTTTAGCGTCTGCTATATCCCGTCCCAGAGAATGTAGTTGTAACAGTTTAGGATGATTTTTACCTTTTTTCAGTAATATTACTCCTGTGTCGCTGTCAGTCTCATATTTAAATGTTTCAAATAATTTTGTTAAGTAAATTGTTCTTTGCCCAGCTCGAGTTTCTTTTAATTCTTTATAGATGCGAATTCTTTTTAAATTTCTGATTTCAGGTACTTTTTTGTAGTCATTGCATAATTGCATAATTATTTAGCAAAAAGACTATGCATTAGAAGTTTAACACCTTTATTCTAAACTCAACGTTTTTACGTGGTTTTGATGAAGTCTCAGTGATACCATTGAATTTTACTCCAATAAAGTGAGCTTTTGAAAATAATCAAGGGAGACTGATTTTTTTAAGGTATAAAGTGTGGTTTTGTTCGAAACTCTCTATTTCAAATGAAAATTTATATAAGAAAAGAGGTGTTTTTGACAAGGTTTTACTTATTTGCTCTATTCAATTTAACATCATTTTGCACATCCACTAAAAAAAAACATTTTTATTTTAAACGGAAAAGTGAGGTTTTGTTCTTCACCTCCTCAAATATTAAAGCCTCCAGCCACGACTTATAAAAAACTTACAGACTACTGAATCAATAAGGAAACTAGAACTTATACGATTTTTTACGTCAGAGAGGGGTAGGAGCTTCGCTTACTTTGGTTTTAGTGAAGTAAACATTAAAAAAAACATTATTATCCTTATCACATAACACCCACCTTCGATTACTTTTTTATTTATTTATTTTATTATTTATGTACACACATACAATAATTAAGAGACAACATTACAATAAATAAATTAAATAAATAAACGAAAAATAAATGTAGACAATAGTGTGTAAGAACAAGAGAAGAAGAGAATATGAAGCCTTAAACTAAAGTAACAAATCAAAATATATTGATATACTTATAATATATATACCTACATACATTAAATAGTACTATAATTATATACATAAAATAATTATAACTATCACAGTTGGGAGGAAAGGTAGTGCTTGTTCTACTTTTACACAGTAAACTCTTCAATAACTTTGTAAGTTTGTATATTACTAAAGACATCTGTGAGGGCGCGGGACTCGAGCCTCCCCCCTGGATCCGCCACTGAGTGTGACCAGGGAGATTGGGGAAGAAAATGTTTAGCAGCCAGGTACTGGGAGACACTTGACTTACCTAAAGAGTACGGGATATTCCAAACTTCTTTTCAAACATATTGATTTAAAAAGCCATAGTTTATTTAACATATGGCAACAAATATAGCACAGATGCGAATCTGGACATAGCTGGAAAAAAAAACATATTTAATTATTTCATGATAAACGCTTTCTAGACATACCAGTAACAGTGGTTTTATTTATAGTGCACCGGAAAGTCGCTTTTCGGAAAGTTGGATTAGCTCTTGACTCTAGTCTAGGTCACAGGTGACAGAGACATTGTCGACGATGGAATGAGATTACCCAGAAGAAGTCTGTTCACTCTAACTTTGAAGAGATTAGGGTTGAATGCGTTTAGAAACACAGACACAGGCAGAGAGTTCCACTCCCTTGCTGTGCGTATTACTTAACATTTAAAGACCTTAACATTATGAGAAACACAGGGCTATTTAGATTTTTTTTAATATTTTAGATTCTAAATTCAAATTGTGTGTAGAAAATTTAGTACCTATTAAAATCTACTAATCAAACAAAAAAGTTTCAAAACTAGGTACTTGATAATGGACACGCTCTGCGATTGTTGAACGCTTTAATGTGAATTCGTACACACCGCTAGTCATTAAGACTAGCGGTGGACTAAAATGAAGCAGCCAAAACAAGTGTAAATAGGAAAACAAATGGAATATTTAGGTGAAGGGTGGTATTTACATTCATCCCGACAACTTCTCTGTATTTGTCTCGCGTCTCTTCATTGGTATCCGAGTTTACCGTGTTGTGGCAAATAAAACATAGGAACGAAGACATTTTTCATTTAACTTTTTCTAATACTGTTTTCTTACATTACTCAATTTTTGTAAACAAATACGATCCAATTTCCCCGTCTGACAGACGGATGACATCTATCAAAATCGATCGATCACCGATACTTTCTAAAATATTTTTATGGTGTTGTGTTTCGGGTGCAGTCATTATTCAAAATTCAAAGAAACATTATGTCAAGGCTTTATTTCGCCATAGCGAGGGATAAAAACATAAAAGGAATCAACGCAATAGTTTCCGTACCGAAAGCTTTTATTTTTTAAATTGGTAATTTATGAACGCAGTGAAACTTGTTCGTTTCAGTTTTGTCTTTGGAAATTGCGTATTTAACCCTTAATAGGGCATGGGCAAACTGTGGGTGTTTGAAAAAAAAACGCAGTCAATTTGGCATTATGGGTGTATAGTGTTGTCGGATATAGAGATGAGATATACCTGCCATTCTCCATACCCGGCCTTTAAGGTATGGGTATCACTAAATACCTAGTACAAATACCAAGTATCAAAATACTTCTAAGTATTTGGGTGTGGTAGGATTTCGATAAGTAAACGTATGCGTTAAGTATGGTATGCCTCCAATATAATGTAGGTACGATGTTTCTAGTACTTACCTATACGTAATTATGCATTATGAGATATGAAATCTTTCCTTCCTACTTTACCAGGCTTAGTAGGACTGTCGCAAAACTTACAACATAACGGTAAAACGGGGTGAATAGAAATGCAGGGGTGAATAAAAACGAAACTTTTAGTTGAATTTTCTCGTTATTTAAATATTGCTTGCAGAAATTAAAAACTCATTTTTTTTTTATCAATTATTTGTTTTTCTAGTGGATGGTTAATGAGAAACTGTTAATATGGTATTTAAGCGAAAATTCCAATTAAAGTTTTGTTTTTATTCACCCCTGCATTTCTATCCACCCCGTTCTACGGTACGCAAAAAAAATCAAAACATTGTCGACCTAAGTACCACTAGACAACGTAAACATTCAAACACGTAATAATATTTCCTAACATAAACAAACTAAGGAACTCTTTCACGTCGTGACAAAAAATGTAATTATGTTCCTTATGCACGTAAAAATAAGTATACATTTTGTCTAACTAAATTAAATCAACCGAATGTTCATAAAGCACGAATGACGTTTCGGGTCCCTTCGTAAGCTGTCGGGTAGCTTCGGGTTGCTTCGGCGTACCGAACTACCGATAAAACTGGGCGCTACCTTGTGGTAGCGGTTCGTATCGTACTGTGCGTCTGACGTCATACCTTCAAGGTATTTACCCAGTATTTCGGTCCGTACCCGGTCTATGTACTGGGAAGCACATACTTGGTATATATACCTCTACCAGTATATACGTCTCATCTCTAGTCGGATAGTAAATCATTTGCTCCCCAAGTGTTTTCAGTTTTTCAGGAAAATGTGTGGGAAAATAATTCCTCTTGCCCATTTAGATCAACACATGTAAGTGCTATGTGGGAAATTATTTCCCTACTTATGAGAAATATATTACATACACATCCAATAGTAGGGGCAAGAAACTAATATATTGTGATTATTTTTATTACAGGATAATTATTTTATGTAAATAAAACACAAATAAATGTAATAAAATAATGTTTATTTATTGGTGGAACATTTCAAAGCAAGGAGCAGCGCACAAAGAGACCTTACAAATTTTGCAAATGTATTTGCTGCGCTGTTCCTTTGCACGTGTACTGCACATCCTACACCTCCGAAATTTAGATAGCTCTGGCATGTGTGTTCCAACATCCGCTTTTCTTAGGTCCTCAGGTACTGCAGTGGCACCTCCTTTTTTGGTTTTGAATACTGGAGCAATTTTTTTTCGTGACGTAAAATTATTTATTAGGCCCCGGCCTAATCGCAGACGAAATTCTTTATGAGTATTTCGCCGTTCCGAATGAGTTGTCATATAAACAATGTATGCATTGATCACAGCTGCCTCCAGCAAAAACCAAAAAAGTCGATGCCAATTCTTTCGAGATTTGCGCCCAAGTGGGTATGAAGCTCTAAAGTGATCAAAATGATCAACTCCTCCCATAAACTCAGTGTACTTCTTGATTGAAAGAGGGCAAAACATTTTTTTTTTGGTACCATCTTTTTGTTTCCGCTCAATCATTTCCACAGCTCGAGGATTGAATGCAGTAGTTGCAACAAAAACATCTTTTGTATCTTTCCATTTGATAACAGTTATTGGTCCATCACACTGGTATATAAATTCTCCCGGTTTCAGGACTGTTTCCTTTCTCTCTTCACTGTTTAGATTTTTTCCTGTCAATAAATCTGGTAAACCCTTGCGGTTTATTCTTACGGTTCCAACACTATAAATATGTTTCTCAAATAAAATCTCTAATAATGGAAGGCTGGTAAAAAAATTGTCAAATGCTACCAATGTGTTGCTTGGCAAAGATTCACATAAATCTAATATTACTCTAGCGCCTAAGTTCTCTTCTGTTCCACTATCGACTTTCCCAGAATAAAATTGGAATTCATATAAGTACCCTGTTTTTGAATCAGCCCTTGCCCAACATTTATATCCTCTCTTTATAGGTTTCTTGGGCATATATTGTTTCATGTGGCTGCGCCCCTTGAATCTTATCATACTCTCATCTATTGAATTGAATGCAGAAACTTGTACATTATCTTTGAATGTTTTGTTCAGTATTTCAATAGCAGGTTTAATTTTTCCTAATTTATCATAATCAGGAGAGTTTCTTGGTGCCTCTGTTGTAATGTTTGATATGTGTAGATTTTGAGATATTTTTTTAAACCTTTTTGATGGCATCACTTTACAAATGACTGGGTTTCTGAAAAACTCATCCGTTGACCAATATGTATTTATATCGGCTAACGGATTTATACTCATAAGTATAATCAAACCAAAGTATGCTTTCATTTCTTGTTTTGTGACATCTGTCCAAGCTTTAGAATGTGTGTAATTTGCATACAAATTTGTGTTTTGAACAATAATATCAATTAGTTCTTCTGGAAAATAATCAATGAAATATTCAAGTGGTTGAGTTCTGTTAGTGTACCTCTTTTTTACTTGCATTTCTCTGTCAAAACTAGGCCAAGTACCATTTTCATGTATAAAGGACCAATTCCTTGATTTATCTTGCAATGGTCTAAATGTATCTCGAGAGAAAGACAATGTAGTTTGTGCATTATTTTGTTCATCAGACACAGTCACTTCAGGTAGTGGAAGAGAAGTTGATGTTGAAGCAGCAACAGAAATTTCAGGGATTGAACATATAGCTTCCTCATGGACTTCAGCCATAGTGACATCTTGTGAAGTAGTAGTATCTTGAATAAGTGATAAATCTGGCTCACCCTCCAATAAACTGTGCAATGCTTCTGTAGAAAGATTTTGTACTTCATCCAAACGCTGATCAAAATCGATATTGTAGGAGTCAGAGACAAAATAACCAACTGCTTCATCATCAAATTCCTCATCCTCTGACGAACATAACAGCGCGGACAGTTGGGCTTCAATATCTGAATCGCGAAGATGTTTCTGAAAGAAAAAAACACTACCATCAGTCTGATTGTGAAACATAAACATTCCTTGCAGGAAAACCTTTCCCACAATATAATAAATATTGTTTACCTGAACGGGCAACAAGCTAATATTTCCCACATAGTTTTGAGTGCTAAATTTCAGTCACTCATTGTTTTTCATAATAATGAACTACATAAACAAGTAACGTGACCCTTTATCTAATAAAATAAATCAATAGTCAACACTTACCGGATTTTTTTTCGGCATTATCACAATTTTTATCCGAAATCACACGAAAATCTGTTATCCGTTTGAAAAAATATTGAAAGTAAAACTTTGACAGCACCTTTTTTTTACTTCGTTCGTTTTGGAAACGTGTCTTTTGGCTCATGTTGTAGGTTACCTCATAAATAAGAAAATGACAGTGACATTTTGTGGGAACAGTGACACATTTGACCGTTTACGACAACAAAATGATGTGGGAATAATGTTCATCTGGCCCTATTAAGGGTTAAGGGTTGTGTTACAAGAACTTTAGTATGTTAGTAACTTATAGAAAAACAAGGAAAATCTACTAAACAATGCATTTTCAACTTTTTCGAATACAAACATCTTTATTAAATTGAGTTACTAGAAAAAAATTGAATATAGATAGAACAAATATGAGTTAAACTAGTATAAAAAGTATCCCAATGAGTTAATAGATTAATTTAACACCAATTGAACAATCTTTTCTTATCGATTGTAATCGTCTAAAACTGACCACAATAACAAACTTATAAGGGGCAGCGCCACAACGTCACGTCAGAATCAGAAAAAGGATAATTTTTGTGCCTTGAAGCATATTATTTCAATAAAAATTAACATTGTTTCGTCACAGTTATAAACAATACGGCTAGCGTAAATAGGACAATAAACTGTGCATTCCCTGTAAAACTATTGTGTGGTGTGTGCGTTTTTCCGTTTTTATCTGAGTTCGAAAACGGTTTTGGTGTATTACAAATAAGCGGTTGAATCGTATGAATTGGCATAGGACTTTATAATTAGCCGTCTGCGTCGTCTACTACATTGTGCGTGCGACAATTGCCGGACGTTAATTCTCTAGACTGTTTTTTATTAGTCAATCGAGTCAAGAAATGTGGGTTGCCGTAATCATAACGAATATATCGCGTCCAAAAGAAATTTGATGAACAGCTTCTGGGAGAATATTCGTGATATTCACAGTAAGTATTATTTTTTTTATATTGGCTTCTTTTTAGTGATGCGGTAATATTATATCGCAAGGTTTTTTTTTAATTCAATTAGGCGCTGGTATTGGGTCAACGGCACGGAGATAATAGAATAAGATTCTTATTGGACTATATTTACTGTATTTGAAATGGTTTTGCGTCAATATTATGCATACTTAAAGTTTTCGTTCATCAATAAGCAGCTTTATCTATACTAATTGTAACTGGCTGATGTCTGTACATTGAAGATAATGAAAAAAATATATATGTAAGGGGGGGGGGGGATATTGTTTAAAGCAACAGAAGCCAATACAACAGTGGTTAGAATTCTTGTCTGTCTGTCTCTATGTTTATATGCACATGACTCTAAAACTACTGTATGGATTTGTATGCAGTTTTCACCACTCTACCGCTAGATGTCTAACTTTAAATAAAGGCTGCATTTTTCCAGGAGGATATAATCTTTTCTGTTGACACTAGCTTCGAAGTACCACATATATAAAGTCTTGGGCAAAAGCTAGTTGTACTATAAAATTACTAGAACAGGTTAAAAATAACAGATAGAGCTTCTTTCAGATTAATTTAATAAAATTAAAAAAAAAAACTTATATACAATAAAAACTTTTTATTTCATACTTCACAAAATGCATAGAATGTTAGTACAGTAAAACTGAGAAACTGGTGTTAGTAGTAAAAAAAAATATCAATCATTCATGGTCATAACAAAAAAATGTCAATCACTCGTGGTTATAAAATAACAGTAGGCTTTTATTATACACAGCTGATGCCATCATAATCCACTCTATCTCAGATAGCAATATCATAAACATCACACTATTTTACCATTGTGTATAATTATGTAAATCTGGCTGGTTTCCACAACTCCACGTCTAAGCGCATATTTAGTGTGCAGGAGGGACCAATGTGTCATTAGATCCACCCCAGCTCCCCAAGGAAGGCCGGCAACTCTTTATTGTTGTGTGTTTAGTGAAGTACTGAGCCCTGTAATCCGCAACTTCCAAGCAGCTTTGAACCAGATGTGCTGCTGTCTCACTCTCCTCCATGTAGGCTCTGCAGAGCGGGCTGTCAGTGACTCGTACGGCATAGAGGTGTTTATTAAAAGACCTGTGGCCAGTAGTGACGGCTGTGACTGTACGTAACTGTTGTTTAGTCAGTCTTAAGGCTGGTTTCGTGAAACGGTCATCAATAGAGGGAAGTGCCTCTTTGGCGTGTCTGCACTTATCATGGTCAACCCATAGTTCATAATATTTGTGTCTCTTCCTTACCGGATTGCGTAAGTAACCAAAAGGGAGTGGGTTGATGGGTTCGGGTCCCATTGCTGCCATAGTCAAACCCTTCTAGCGAGTTCATTACTGTGTCATTGCCTCTGATATTTAATTTTATGTGAGATGGGTAAAAGCCTCTTCCATTCTTTTCCACCTTTCCCTGTCTTTGAGAGAAAGAGGTCTCTTATTGTCAATTAATTGTGCTGCGCCTGCATTGGTCAATAGACTTGTGTCATTGTTAGGAAAAGATGTCAAAACTGTTCTCCTAAAATAAAAAGAAACGCTAAAATGTTTATTATGAAACTAATAATGAAGATTGCTTTAAGAATAGTGTCTTAGTTATATTTTATATGAGAACTTTTATTTTTGTTACCATTATGTGTGATATAGACAAAAATTGTCTGTTTTGTAGAAAAAAAATATTTTTCGTTTATTTTTCATAAAACTGGTTTAATGATAATTTTGGGTGCCTTTATTTAAAAACCTGTACACGTTTACCTATTCAATCAAATTAGAGGTTTTCCTTCCTATGATTCCTTTAATAGGAATTACATTAATTTTTAATATGGTTCACCATGATCCAACACAATACTCAGTGTCAACATGCCTGACAACAGTTGCACTAGGTTAAATTAAGTAATTTTGGACACTATCTCACCTGGTGACTAACCTATTTGCATCAACTTCGATAGGCCGCATCCGTTTAACCATGAAAATCGTCCCGTCTGTGACCACATTATACCATTTTTTATTTTTTTGGATGCAAAACATCATGACTTCACCCGCTCTGGGCGGAACGGGAGTGATTGTCAGGCTCACGCCCAAATGCCTTTTGCGTTCCAGGGCTTTCTTTCTTTCTTTCTTTCTTTCGAACAAATTCCCCAACCCTAGCAGGGACTGACCTTATGGGGGCCCCGTCTTCTTTTCTGACAGCTCTTTGAGGTGCGCATAGAACAAGACGCGCCGTCGACCCGTGCCTGGTTGCTATCGGACGGCGAGCCACCCGTAGCTCGCCGTCCGCAGGCCCGCGCCTACGGTGGCCTGGAATTGCACTGCGTTTCCCGACGCCCGGGGCGTCTTTTTCTGTCGCGGCGGCTGGGGCGTGAGGTTTCCCTCTCTCGCACGTGTTCTGCCTCCTCCTTTGCTAGCATTACTGCATCGCAAAAAGAGGTGACCGCTTCCCATGCCTCCTTGCTCCGGCCCATGGTTTGAATCAGGGCCGGACGCGAGAGGTCGCCGCCGCCAATCGCCTCGACGAGGACACGGCGTTGCTCCACCCAAGCAGGGCAGACCACCACCGTATGCTCCACCGTGTCCTCCGGGTGATCCACACAGCGTTGACACCCGGACGTGTCCTTCTGCTGAATCCGAAACAGGTACCTCCCGAAACAGACATATCCGGTGAACACCCGCGTCCGGCGGAAGGTGAGGACGCCGTGACGTCTCTCCAACCACTCCTCAAAGAGGGGACTTGTCGCCGCAGTGGTGGCGTGCCCAATACTTACCCTGTTTTCTACATTCATTATTCCCCATTAAAAACAAACTATTCTTAGCGCTATAAGAGAAACTATTTACCACATTCAATTAGGTTCAATTAGAATTACTGTGTAGTCCAATTAAACTAATTGGTGACGTAATACGTAAACAATACTTCCTGCCGTTATAAATAGGGTGGCCTGTATCTTTAAATCTATACTAATATTATAAAGCTGAAGAGTTTGTTTGTTTGTTTGTTTGTTTGTTTGTTTGAACGCGCTAATCTCAGGAACTACTGGTCCGATTTGAAAAAATCTTTCAGTGTTAGATAGACCATTTATCGAGGCAGGCTATAGGCTATATTTTATCCCCATATTCCCACGGGAACGGGAACTACGCGGGTGAAACCGCGAGGCGCTGCTAGTAATATATATTTAGGGGAGGATTGTTTTTTTTTTGTTCAAGCTTATGTGCAGTGACAGTTGCTTGCTGGGGTCGGTTTGTGGATGGGTGATCATGGCTCGATAGTCATACCGATATTGATGTAGCTAATGATAAAGCTGACTCAGTGGTGTAGTTTGCCTTATAAGAGCCCTTTTTTTTGGATGTGGAATCATCAAATGACTTCTCCCGCTCTGGGCGGAGCGGGAGGGAGTGTCAGACTCTTACTGACTAAAACCCACCCGTGATCCTTCATGTGCCCTTTGCGTTCCAGAACCGCGGTGACTCTTTCGAACATATTCCGCAACCCAGCCTTATAAGGGCCCTGTATGTCAATTGTGTTGGGAATTGTTGGTAGGTTCCCGTTTCACCACAATCTCACCTGATGGAAACCGATAATGATGGCGCACGCTTGGCTAGAAGTAACCTGTTCAGTCTTGACTTAAATACCCCCAGGTTGAAGCTATCGTGAAATACAAACTGTAGAAATGTTTCCTGTATGAAAAAAAAATATGATCGTCAGTTACTTTATCGAAAAATATTGGGCACGTATTTTTTGCTTTAACAAATCTATACTTACTGTCGAAGATAATAAACATCAAAGATCTAGACCCCTACAAACTGGGGAATGGGCAAGGCGTTACCCCTTTGCAGACTTTTCTGGGCCTCAAGTCTGCTATTTTGTATAAATTTGTCATTTCATTGTCATTTTGCTAAAAGTTCGTAATCTGCTAAATTAATAATGGTGCCTCTGAAAGCACGTTAAGCCGTCTATCCCGGCTGTCATTGCCAAGCCAGAAAATCTGACACCAGTCTTGCGAAAAACTACCGTGTTCCCTAGGTATTGGGTTGTGGAGGTCTGGTAGGCAGCCGCTCCACGTTAAATACTGGTATAAAATCTATAGCCGCTTCCCCCACCGATAAAAAGGTATATATCATATAACATTTTTTTCTTCTTATCATCTAAGCTTTGCAACCCAATAGGTCTCTACGACGCTCGAGTAAATCCCCATTTAGCATCGTGGGCTCCCCTACTATTATGTACGAGATTACCATTTCTTTTAATAGAGTGTCAGTGGTTGACCGTTGGAAAGTCATAATGACGCTTTTATATTTGTAGATTAGTTTTGTTAGTATCGGTTTGATGTCCACCATACCTACCGGTGGCCCATCACCGTACATCTTGTAGTTTAGTGATGGAAAAATTGGCAAATACAAGAACCGATGCCCTAAAAACCCAATTTGCCAAGCAAACTTTATTAATTAACCACATTAGTGCATTTATCATTCATTATTTAGTAGCTACACATTCTTGACCTATTTCTGATGGGCGGTAATTGGTAAATCGAGTAATTCGTAGTGTTACAAACGTTTCGAAGTACGGTAGTTCATCCTACTCATACAAATTAGCTAGGTTCTACTAGAGTTTTCGCCCGCCTGAATGTCGGGATATGTCCTAATTGTTGTATTTTTAATGTTGTATTATTGTGAGAGCAGTGGTGGCCGAGTGGTAACGGCCCCGACTTACGAATTGTAGGCCGCGGGTTCAAACCCAGCCAGGCGCATTACTTTGTGTAATTAACTTCATCACCACTGTTCTCAAAACGGCGAAGGAAAACATCGTGAGGAAACCGGCATGTCCTAGAACCAGAAATTCGAAGACATGTGACATTCACCAACCCGCACTGGGCCCGCGTGCTGGATTACGGCCCATTCCCTCTCCTAGAGAGGAGGCCTGTGTCCCAGCAGTGGGAACGTTAAAAGGCTGATTATGCTTATGCTATATTCAAAATTCATTTCGTGTCCGTTGATAAGATTGGGCAACCCGTCTAACTTGGGTCAAGGTTAAACGGTACTGATAAACAAATATCGATAGATTGTTCTAATTCTGTCGTTGTTTTTAAAGTTTACAGTAACACGATAATATTTACGATACTAAAAGATTATTTGTAAACCGATGAAAACATGAAAGAAGTATCCAGTTTTAGGCGCAGTAAACAGGTCATCAAATGTATGATTAGTCTTTAATATCCGGACAAAAATGTGTTCTAGGCACCACGTCGTAGATAAATGTCGAAGGTTAAATCTATAAAAAAAACTTTATACAAAAAAATACAACCGACTTCTACACAAAAAACAAAAAGTACAAAATAACTTTTTTTTTTCACTTTTTAGTGGTCCACTCCCAGCTAAACATACCTATCACAGCGTACGTGGTATAAATTGGTGTAAACAATAAACAAACATGCCATTTCAACTATCCCGACAGATTTGCTATCATTTATTGAAATTAACAAAAAAACCGCTTGTTCGATAAAATTTTCATGGGACCATTTGGGAAGTATACCCTTTCCAACAAAAAAAGAATTTTTCAAATCGGTTGGCAAGCGACGGAGTTATGCGCGAACAAACATAAAAAAAAATACAAACATCCGAATTGAGAACCTCCTCCTTTTTTAGAAGTCGGTTAAAAAAGAGGAGTGTTTAGTTTGACGTGTGTGTTGTCGGCTTTGGGCTCTCGTGTTTTTCGCACGAGGTCAGGGCCCCAAGTCTGCTATTTTTATAAATGTGTCATTCCAGCGCGATCCCATTGTCATTTTGTTAAAATGTCGTAATCTGCTAAATTCATAATGGTCGATCATTGGTCGGTCAATGGTCTCGTAATACTTTTTGATGATCGAGCTATTAAAAGAAATGACTGCACAATGGCGTTCTAATGTTAGCTCACTGATCAAAGGAACTGTCAAAATTAGAGCAGATTACCGCATACGTCAGTCATTCATTTGTCATTATGTACGAGATTACCATTCTATGCCATTTCTTTCAATGGAGTGTCAGTGGTTGACCATTGGAAAGTCATTATGACGATTTTATATCAGTAAATTACCAAACTTGTGAAAATCGACCATTATGAGATCAATGATAGACCATTCTGGCACTATTGTAATAGTAGACTTGAGGCCCTGTTAACAGTGTAAATGTTAAAGCAATATGCTTGAACATAATACACTAAATTATGTTGTACTAAAGTAGGACTAAATTATACTAAGGCTTAAGGCGAAATGGCTGTTCAAGCAACAACTTCGTACGTGGATACAGAGTAGTTACCCACACAACAAAAGTTTACAAATATAATGTACATAATACACACATAACATAACTATGGGCATAGTCTAATATTCGAGGAAGCATGGGAGGCGGTCACCTCCTTCTGCGAAGCAGTAATGCTAGCGAAGGAGGAGGCGGACAGCGTGCGGGAGAGGGAAACCTCACGCTCCAGCCGCCGCAACAGAAGAAGACGCTCCGAGCTTCGGGAAACGCAGGGCGATTCCCGGCCACTATGCGCCTGGCTGGGTTTGAACCTGCGACCTACAATTCGTTAGTCGGGGCCGTTACCACTCGGCCACCACTACTCCATACCTCAACAACCCATTAACTGGGTAACACGTTACTTCTTGGCAAGAGACTTGGCAAGGCATCAGATTCTGGCTTCTGGTACCTCGTAACGACTGCCAAAGGTTTCCAAATGCCAGCCAGAACCAACGGCTTAACGTGCTTTCTGAGGTACGGAGGAGTCTTAGTATGTTAAGATGGTCACCCATCCACAGACCGACCTCAGCAAGCGTTGCTTAACCTCGAAGATCGACCCGTGCGGCTGTTATAATTTAGCCACGAGCAGTTTTGCGCATTGTGCAAAACTGCTCGTGGCTCGTGGTGGTTGTTGCAGTGTGGCGCCAGTGACGGAAAAGTTGAAAGGGAACCGCTTATCTTGGTATGGTCATGTAAAAAGGAGGGATGAAATACATGTAACTAAAAGGGTTATGAATATGAATGTGGATGGATGGAAACGGAGAGGTAGGCCAAAGAAACGATGGATGGATTGTGTGAGGAGTGATATGAAAGAAAAAGGAGTTAGTGATAGCGTGACGGCTGACAGGACAAAATGGAAGAAAAAAACATGTTGCGCCGACCACAAGTAACATGGGATAAGGGCAGGAAGATGATGATGAGTTTTGCGCATTTCTCACTTTCAATGAAATCGAGTAACAACAGCTACAGTTTTATTTTTGACCAAATACAGCTGTACTAAGAGCTCAACAAATATACTTATCCAAGGTTGTGATCGAGGTCGCCAGACCGATTGAACAGTATACCGTGGAAGGCCTTCAGGCACGCTAGGTTATGTCTGGAATCATCAAGGTTGAGAAAATTATTTATGAAGCCTTTTGAACTATATTTACTTCTCTACTAAAATAGGGATGTTTCCTGAGTAAAAAAACATGATTCTATTTAGTCCGTCAGTTAGATTTTCGAAAAATATTGAACACGTATTTTTTGCTTTTTCAAATCTATAAAAGTTGACGAAGATATAAAGCATCAAAGATCAGGGGTGGGGGCTTCTGACGTTAAGCTGTGGTTAAAATTGTAGCACGTAGTGACGTCACACGAGTTTTCAACGCACTATCGTCTTGGTTTTTTGTTTTTGTGAAAAAAGAAAAAATACGTGTCCAATATTTTTTGGAAATCTATCTGACGGACTAATTAGATTTTTTTAGTAAACTACCCTATTATAAAGAGGAAATATTTGTTTGTACCCAATACGCTCTGAAACTACTAGAACGAATTTAACCATTTTTGCACCAATTTATCCCCGTATTCCCACGGGAACGGCAACTACGGAGTCACGCTAGGTTACCCAGTCCGGGGATTACGGATGTGGTATACGTTCCCGCGATCCCCGGCGTAGGTGAGAGTTGGAACACCGGGGTGGTTTTAGTCAGTAAGAGTCTGACAGACCCCTCCGCCCGCCCCAGGGTGGAGGACATCCATGAGGATTTCCCCCCGTAAAAAAAAAAAGGTTACCCAATCTGGGTCTAAGGGCGGCGGACTTGATCTCCCCATTCAACCGGACCCGAGGTGGCGGCGCGTGGTGTGTGCTCTTTAATGTCGCGGGGGGAGTCAAACGCCTCACTCCCTCTCCTGACCCGAGGTGGCCCGCAGAGGCAGGCTGGCACCAGCCGGGGATAACGGAAGTCGCATACGTTTCTGCGATCCCCGGCGTCATTTAAAGTCTTTTGAACACGTATTATACTTCTCTACTAAAATAATAAAGAGGAATATTTGTTTGTACCCAATACGCTCTGAAACTACTGGAACTAATTTAACCATTTTTTCACCAATGGAAAGTTACATTATCAGTGAGTAATATAAGCTATATTTTATCCCCGTATTCCCACGGGAACGGGAACTACGGGGTCACGCTAGGTTACCTAGTCTGTGTCCAGGGGCGGTGGACTTGGGACATCTGTCCCCATTCATCCGGACTCGAGGTGGCGGCGCGTGGTGTTCCCGTGCGCCCCTCTTTGACGTCACGGAGGGAGTCAAACACCTCACTCCCTCCGCTGACCCGAGACAACGGTCCATAGCCGAGGAGGTTAACCATCACTACAATAATAGGGATGTTTCCTGTGGAATAAAAATATGATCCTATTTAGTCCGTCAGTTAGATTATCGAAAAATATTGGACACGTATTTTTTGCTTTATCAAATCTATAAAGTTTGACGAAGATTCAAAGATCATGAGTGGGGGCTTGTGACATCACGGGGCGTAGTAAAAATCGTCGCACGAAGTGACGTCACAAGAGTTTTCAACGCACTATATCGTCTTCTTTTTTTACGTGAAAAAATAAAAAATACGTGTCCAATATTTTTGGGAAGTCTATCTTACGGGCTAATTAGATTTTTTTAGGCAACTACCCTATTATAAGGCAAGAGATTACTTTAGAGCATATCTTCTATGTCTTAAAATATTTACATGATCCATCATGTTAGGCCAACGGGTGATATCTCACGTTATCAGAATTGTTCTGTATCGCACCTGTTGCTTACCTAATTTGTAAATCGAATGATGCGTCATCTAATAGTATGTACTTGTACATACAAGTGAGCTAAGTTGCTCATTATACACGAGGCTGTGGGGTGCAGCCCGAGCCGTAAATCAGACAAGTGTCTAGTGAGCAAGTTGCTCACCGTGTTTCATACGCACTTTTTCAACACTTGCGAGGAAAAGACAAACATGTACGAGCAAGTACAAATAAACATGAAATAAATACGATACAAACGAAATATGAAAATAAGAATAAGAATAATTTATTGTTTAAGAAATTACATCATTGCTTTGTTTCTTGAAACTCACACTAGGATTCCTTGTGTCGCTGTGGGTGCTGCGACTGCTGTGGGTGCTGCGACTCCCGGTACTCGGGAGGGGGCTGAAATGGAGTGCCAATAATGGTCCCATTGCGGCCTCCTCCAGAGACAAGTCGGCCGCTGTGCTATTACGCAGTGGCTGATGCCTGTGGACGGTGAGCGTGGGTGGCTCGCCGTCCGATAGCAACCAGGTTGAGTCGACGACGCGTTGTGTTCCACGCGTGCCTCATGGAGCCGTCAGCACCGAGGACGGGGCCCCATAGGGTCGGTGCCTGCTAGGGTTGCGGAATTTGTTCGAAAGAGTTACCGCGGCCCTGGAACGCATAGGGCACAAGAAGGATCACGGGTGGGTTTTAGTCAGTAAAAGTCTGACACTCCCTACCGCTCCACCCAGGGCGGGAGAGGTCATTTGACGATTTCCCATCCAAAAAAAAAAAAGGATTCCTTGTGTCGTGAGTTCCAGGCTCCTTTGTGCCGTTTATATATGGTGCCTATATCCGTTACAATATTCATCAAACTAATCTAAAAAAAAAATAAGTAAGTAATGGCGCACAAGTTTTTTTTTTTGCATAGGCCATATGGAAGGTGGTTGATAACATACAGCCTACTTCAAAATTATAACTGTAGTGATAAAATGCAAATATTTAATAACAAATTATTGTGAATTTTTAATAATGAATATTTTTTCGTCTTAATTTGGGCCACATTTATTTATTCCAAAAATGTAACTGGATTAAAACCGGCATAAAAACTCTTTGTTGTTACAAAAAAAAATGCAGTTAGGTACGAATTTAACTTTGTAGGGATAATTATATTATGCACTATTGTATAATATTATTATCGGCCCTAAGAACGATGTAATAAGGCTGACTTCACGAGCAAGTGTGTTGAAAAAGAATCTAACGTTTACTAAAATAACATTATATAATACAGTAAAACTTGGTTAAGTGGGACCTGGATAAGTGAGAAATCTCCATAGCTGGAACTCTTGCTTAGGTCCCGACACTTTAGCAATGAATTACCTCTGTTAGTGGGACAACACAAACCTCCATATCTGGGATTGGTTCTTTCCATTTTATCGTCATAATTACCTCTATTATTGAAACAGTGAGTATATTTTACCTATTTTACTGAGACTATATTTTAGGGATTAGTTCTTTCGATTTTATTCGTCACAAGCACCTCTATAATCGAGACAGCGAGTGTAATTTACCTCTTTTATTGGGACTATATTTTGTGTACCTACATTATGTGGATGGAATTCTCCGTAAATGAGACAGATATCTATTTATAAATAAATAAATAAAATAAAATATCTTTATTTCAGACCTAAGCAGTCCATACGTAGTTAGTGGTTAGTAACAAACTGTGCTTACATGCTATGTTATTGTTGTTAGTACTTAATTCTATTTAACGTAATCCTATACCTAATTCTACCCAGTGCCTTTGGATGGGGCAGTCCACTCTGCTAACAATCATTTTCAGGATGCCGTTCCGAGTGCTACGCAAACGTTGCAGTAGGGAAGCCGCTTTCTTACGCATGATGGCGTGAAAGCCATCCGTACGTGCTTCAGCAAACATTCCCGACGCACTGCAACGTCGCGGCAACCGCAACAGCATCCTGAAGGCATTGTTGTATTGCACGCGCAGGACGTTGTAGGCTCGGCTCGTATATGACACCCATAGGCCGCTCGTGTAGAAGGACTGGCAGAACGCTTTAAATAAACTGACTTTGACGTCTGCCGTGCAGCGAGCAAACCTACGGGCGAGCATATTGCTCCTCACCGCCAACGCCCTGCGCTCGCGTTCTATGTCCCCATCATCATGTAGGTCACTGGTGACAACATGACCCAAGTATTTAAATTGGGTTACCACATTCAGTTCAACGCCGTTGAGATATACTGGAGGTACACGACGGGGCTGTTGTTTAGGTGCCGTAAACACTAACACCTCACTTTTTGTTGAATTGTATTTAAGGCCGTGCACCTCCGCATACGTCTCGCAGATCGTGAGAAGCTTCCTCAGTCCACTCATCGAGGGACTGAGCAACACCATGTCGTCCGCGTAACTTATGTTATTGACACATATACCGTCTATATGACAGCCGACATGTGTGCTGCTCAGTCGCTCGATGAGCTCATTTACATATAAATTAAATAACAGGGGGGAGCTTAACCCCCCCTGCCTTACACCGCATTCCATTTGATACTCATCCGACAGAGTACCGACCCATCTCACCCGATTTGTCTGGTGAGCATACCAGTACCGGAGAAGCGCTGTGTACTCCACCGGCACACCCGTGCCCCTCAACTTGTCCCATAGCACATCATAGGAGACAAGGTCGAACGCTTTCGACAGGTCAAGGAAACACGCGTATACCGGCGTCCTCCTCATGGTGTAGTACTTGACGGTGTGCTTCAGGCCGAGAATAGCACTCTCGGTGGACACGCCCGCCCTGAATCCGAACTGGGCGTCGTGCACTTTAACATGTTCTGAGAGGCAGCCCTTTATCACACCGTCAAGTACCTTAGCCATGGTGGTAGCTAGTGAGATGGGTCGATAGTTGTTCATATCGGATGTGTCACCAGTTTTGTTTTTAACTATAGGGACCACAATCGTCCGCATAAGTG
Source organism: Hecatera dysodea (assembly GCA_905332915.2). NCBI lineage: Eukaryota > Metazoa > Arthropoda > Insecta > Lepidoptera > Noctuidae > Hecatera > Hecatera dysodea. The sequence continues at coordinate 3,478,861 of HG995317.1, read as the reverse complement.
GTTCCGGCAAATAGGAATGACCAAGGCACAAGGTGAAAAACAGTGACAAAACTCTGTTTTTCACCTTGTGCCTTGGTCATTCCTATTTGCCGGAACCTTTATTTATACCTGGATATCTGAGACACTGGGTAAGTGGAACACCTCTTTAAGTGAGACAAATTTGCAGGTCCCTTAAGGTCCCAGTTATCCAAGTTTTACTGTACTAGCAGCGTCCCGCGGTTTCACCCGCATAAGTTTCGATCTCGTGGTAATATCGGGTTAAAAATTCTGTTCTACTGCACGGCAAAGGCTTCGTTATCATCCTTTCATTCTTCCCTGCTCCGGGCGGATGTTGACCAATCTGGTCGTCAGGCAGGTCTTATTTTTAACCGATTTCCAAAAAAGGAGGAGCTTCTTAAGTCGACTGTATGTTTTTTTGGTTTGAGAGCAGTGGTGGCCGAGTGGTACGGCTCCGACTTACGAATTGTAGGTCGCGGGTTCAAACCCAGCCAGGCGCATTACTTTGTGTAATTTCATCACCACTGCTCTCAAAACGGTGAAGGAAAACATTGTGAGGAAACCGGCATGTCCTAGAACCAAAAATTCGAAGACATGTGACATTCACCAACCCGCACTTGCCCGCGTGCTGGATTACGGCCCATTCCCTCTCCTAGAGAGGAGGCCTGTGTCCCAGCAGTGGGAACATTAAAAGGCTGATTATGTATGTTTTTTTGTGTGTGTTACCTCGTATCTTTTTAATGGGTGTGCCGATTTTGATGATTGCTTTTATATTAGAAAGCTGGTGCTTGTCATGTGGTCCCGTTTTCGAGTGAGATCTGGCGACTACTGTTTGAGTTATCCCTATTAATGCGTGGCTTTGACTATATTGATGATGTTCTCATTCTCACTCAACGATGTAAAATGGAAAATAAAAGCTGTATACGATGGTTTGGAAGAGCATCTTAGTATTTCGAGGTGGTCCCTTTCTAGTTTGGTCAAGATCTGATGTAGAACTTCAGAGATAGAAAACGGAACTCTTCTATAAATGTTTCCCATCTTTTTTTTTATCTTTGTTTGTTTATTTGTATCTCTATTTATTTTTACTTTTTTTTTAATGATATTAAATCTTCCGGGATTGCTGAAATTGCATGTCCTATTATTGTTTACACCAGCTTATAACACGTAGGTCATTCATTACTAAAAAGTGAAAAAAAAAACCCAAAAAATACAACCGACTTCTAAACAAAAAAATAAAATAACTTTAATTTCGGAACTCGGTGTTCTTGGGTGTTTCTTCTTTTTCTGAACACCGACTTCCGAAATTAAAGTTATTTTATACGTTTTTTTTTCCATATCATCTTGCTTAAGTGTGACTAGGTAAAAGTAGCTGATCAGATAAACAGTGTCAATTGATTGTTATCGATGGCCGTGATAAGGACGGATGATTGGTTAATCCTTATCATTTTACTACCTTAGCTATTGGATAATGTTGATATTGACACTATGTTTGTGCGATAAGACCGCCCATTGTATGCTTGTTTTTATAAATGTTTGACTTGTTCTTATTATGACTTGTACAATGTATACTAATATTATAAAGTGGAAAGATTTGTATTTTTGTATGTAACGAATAAACTCAAAAACTACTGGACCGATTTCAAAAATTCTTTCACCTTTAGATAGCTACATTCACCCTGAGTAACATAGGCTATATTTTATCCCCGTATTCTACTACTAGACTACAAACCTGATAATGTTTTTTTGATCGTTTCCCGCCGTAGGGTAACAGAAGCGGTCTATTTTTATAGCACGTGGAATTATTTGACTGTTTTAGATAAATGTCACGCACGACGTATCGTGTCGTTAAGTGCGGTTATAGTACAAGAGCTTGGTTACTCTTTTGTTAAAGTATCTTTTACTCGGATGTTTGTTTTAGGTGTTCAGTTTATTTATTTTATTTGAAAGGGTGTGTATTTCTATTGCTGCTGTAACAAGATCATATGTCTTGTTTTTCCCAACGATATTGGGGTCAGATTCTTTTCAAACCGGATTCAGCTGTATATCAGTATTATTTTTGCTGTGTCATGTGTGACTTTTCATGCTGTTGTATAAATTCAAGTTCTTATATCGTAACAGACAGATGTGTTGCTGGGGAGTTTGAAAAAAATTCGTTATAAAAGTGCTGATTCTCAGCCTAATACAATAATACCTCTGCCGAAGGTTACCGCTGTAACATAAAATATTAAAAAGTAATAAATTATTATATATATTTAATTTACTAAAACTGTATTATGGTAAGTAAACAACTTATAACAATATTGGAACCTCCAAAAGTATAAATCTCCTGAGAACTTGCCGATGATAAATACCCAGGGGCACATGGCTTATTAAGTCATAATTTACTTGGAATTGTCGTAGAAATCCGAGGTCACACTCTTCAAGGACATATGCTGACATTCTTAAAGATGTCCTTCAGAAAGGTCAAGTGCTAATAGCTACTGGACTGGCGATGGCGTGTATGTCTAACCAGAGAGCTTAGTGCGAGTGTTTTTAACTCACTCGATCGCGTTAACGTTCTTCAAATTCAATATCATTATCATGTCCACTTTGTTATCAGTATTTATCTTCAATTTGTCATGAATACATAACATAATCAGCCTTTTAACGTTCCCACTGCTGGGACACAGGCCTCCTCTCCAGGAGAGGGAATGGGCCGTAATCCACACAGTGCGGGTTGGTGAATTTCACATGTCTTCGAATTTTTGGTTCTAGGACATGCCGGTTTCCTCACGGTGTTTTCCTTCACCGTTTTGAGAGCAGTGTAACACCAAATATTAAAAAGTAAAATTAAAAAGTGACAATTTGTCATGAATCCTATTAATAAAATTAATTGGGGCAAAAACTCTTGTTTCTGGCAACACGGAGAGGGACTCGTGGCTAGATAATAAGAGCGGTATGGTTTGATCTTCAAGGTTTAGCAACGGTGTCGAGGTTATGTGGATGTACTGCCATTCATTCGATACCTAGACATCTCACTAACCAACCCGCACTGGGCCCGCGTCCTGGATTACGGCCCATTCCTTCTCCTAGAGAGGAGGCCTGTGTCCCAGCAGTGGGAACATTAAAAGGTGATTATGCTATTATGCTAGACATCTCCGTACCTTGAAAAGCACGTTAAGAGCTCGTACGCCGTATGGCATTTCATACAAATTTTCAAGTCACTTGCGAAATGATTGAACGGATTTAAATGAAACTTCACACATCATGTTGATGGGATATCATCAAATGACTTCTCCCGCTCTGGGCGGAGCGGGAGGGAATGTCAGACTCTTACTGACTAAAACCTACCCGTGTTCCTCCTAATGCTCTTTGCGTTCCAAGGCAGCGGTAACTCTTGAACAATTCTGCAACTTCTTACTCGACTTGAAGATACTTTTTCATTGAAAAATATATCTTGGAAAATCGTAATAAGACATACGATATGAATAAGGAAACTGTCTACACAAAGGAGGTAAAAAGTACACCCACATATCTCCAGAATCGTGTAATTGGGGTTCATGTTACAAAAAACGTATTTGATCTGATATCTTCAAAGAGAGCCTTTTTGAGGAATAATGACATGTTTTGTTATGATGTTATAAGAAATATTCTAAAACGGTAGACTTAGACTGCACAGTTTATAGGAAACGTGTACGGCGCAGACTATGCCATCTAGTGTTGCAAATCTGAAGCTTTTACGTTGTAAATATTTGACCTGTGCTGCCACCTATACTTCCTGCACCCGCCGTTTAGAGGAACATGTACGAAGTAGACTGTGCAAAGACCAACCATGGCAAGCGTTGCTTTACCTTGAAGATCCCGTGAGAATATGAGAATAAAATATAGCCTATGTTACATGCTGATAATGTAGCTTAACCATTGGTGAAAAAATGGTTAAAATCGGCCCAGTAATTTCGGAGCTTGTTTGCTAAAAACAAGCAAACAACAAAATCTCTCCTCTTTATAATATTAGTATTATTTATTTATATTTATTCATTGCACAATGTAAATATTATAATCTTGGCGGAAAAAAACTGACGAACAAATCCTGTCCTGACATTTAATAACAGAAAATAAAAATGCAAAAGCAGTCAGGTGCCCTTTAATACTTGCAGCAATTTGTTTTTGAGCCATTATGTATCAATCAAAGAAGTATTTATGCAAAAAATATATTCTTCAATCTATATACTAATGTATAAAGCTGAAAATTTTGTTTGAAAGAACAGAAAGAAAGAAAGAAAATAAATTTATTCGGCACACACAGATACACATAATGTAGATACAAATGTTGTTTGCTTGGACGCGCTGATCTCAGGAACTACTGGTTCCATTTGAAAAATTATTTCAGTTTTATATAGCCCGAGGAAGGCTATAGGCTATTTATCATCACGCTAAGACCTATAGGAGCGGAGCACCAAAGAATAATGTTTCAAAATCGGGGGGTTAGTAACTAGTATCATAATAAAAAAAACATCAATACAAAATTTGCTCACATATATCGGAAAAATGTAGAGAAATGCAGTTTATTTTTAAACTTATATGCAACTACTTTTTTAACCGACTTCCAAAAAAGGAGGAGGTTCTCAATTCGGATGTTTGTATTTTTTTTTTTATGTTTGTTCGCGCATAACTCCGTTGCTTGTCAACCGATTTGAAAAATTCTTTTTTTGTTGGAAAGGGTATACTTCCCAAATGGTCCCATGAAAATTTTATCGAAATCAACCAAGCGGTTTTCGAAAAATCTAAAAAAAATATCTACATCGTCTACATTGACGACCTCTTAGTGTACTCTGCAAAGGAGCAGTACTTTTTACGTTTTTTTACACCAATGTGATTGGTTCGTTTAGGTGGGGGGAGGGGAGGGGGTGTAGGTACCACTAAAAATGAAAAATAAAAAACTTTTTACAAAAAATACAACCGACTTCTACACAAAAAATCAAAAAAGTGCAAAATAACTTTAATTTCGGAAGTCGGTGTTCAAAAAACGAAAAAGCAACCACAAACACCGAGTTCCGAAATTAAAGTTATTTTGCACTTTTTTGATTTTTTGTGTAGCAGTCGGTTGTATTTTTTTGTAAAAAGTTTTTTTTATAATACAGGACAAAATATCTAAAAACAACGTAAGTAGCTGGTTTCACCAAAAACAAATTCTCAAGATGACATTATTTTTGACGGTCCTGTCTCTTTGCCTATTCAACCATAGTTCAGTGACAAATCTGTCATAAACAGTAGGTGATATATCACCTGCTAATTAAATCACCTTGAAATCCTTCAGTTTTGTTTAGTCACTGCTTCAGTACACAGCTATGGAAGATTTTCTAAAGAAAACTATAGAGAACTAGTGCAAACAAGTGTGAATAATGATAGTGTTGCAATAATTGACTTTGAGAGTTTTCTAGACTGTTTACTAGAGAAAAAAGGTGTTAATTTTGTTAAAGTGTTTGTTAAGAACGAATTAGGGTTTATTACCTTGATTTTGGACGGCGCTGTGAGGAAGAATTTAGGTCAGATTGCTCGATCACATACGAGTTTGATACTGCCTGTAGAAGATTGTGATAAAACCTCCTTTTCTGGTCTTAAAAAGACAGTTAATCAAGCAACTAAGGATAGAAAACTAAGAAGAACTGAACTACCAAAAAATCCAGTATCCAGCTAGAATTTCGAAGCTTAAAGCTAATAAGAGGTAAAACCTAAAAATGTCGACAAAAATCTTCAATCGCGTGGCCCAAATGGGTGTAGGACTCGCACTGGTCGGCGGAGTGACGAACAACGCCCTTTTCAACGTTGATGGAGGTCAAAGAGCAGTCATATTCGACAGGTTCACTGGCATAAAGAAACAAGTGGTAGGAGAGGGCACACATTTTATCATACCATGGTTTCAAAAACCAATAATCTTCGATATAAAATCTAATCCGAGAAACATCTCCACAGTTACCGGTAGCAAAGATCTGCAAAGAGTTGAGGTGACGCTAAGGATTCTATTCAGACCGATAGCTGATGAACTGCCAAAGATCTATACGACTTTAGGTGAGGATTATGACCAGAGAGTCTTACCATCGATCACTGGTGAAGTTTTAAAAGCTGTTGTAGCACAATTTGATGCTAGTGAGTTGATAACACAGCGAGAGATGGTATCTTTTAAGGTCAACGAAAGTCTCACTGAACGGGCTGGACAATTTGGACTTATTCTTGATGATATTGCCATAGTCCATATAACATTTGGTAGAGAATTTCTCCAAGCTGTAGAATTGAAGCAGATAGCTCAGTTGGAAGCTGAAAAGGCTAGGTTCATGGTGGAGAAGGCTGAACAAAAGAAAAAAGCTGCTGTCATATCAGCAGAAGGAGATACTCAACAAGCCATCCTATTGGCTAAGGCTTTTGGCAAGGCGGGTGAAGGATTGGTCGAATTGAGGCGTATTGAAGCAGCGGAAGATATAGCATACCAGCTTTCGAAATCCAAGAATGTTACCTACCTGCCCGATGAGGGCGGATTGGTTAATCTTAAGAATTAGAACAGGTGATGTTCCTTTTTCTTTTGTTTTTACTGATGTATGTAAGATAGTTGAAAAGACAGCCCCCTCGGTTGGTGATTGGGCTAATTGTTAATAGTTTAATCTATTGCTTTAAGGAATAAGCTAAAAGGCCTTAAAAGGCCATTTTCTGTGTGCCTGCTAGGGTTGCGGAATTTGTTCGAAAGAGTCACCGCGACCCTGGAACGCAAAGGGCACAAGAAGGATCATGGGTGGATTTTAGTCAGTAAGAGTCAGACACTCCCTTCCAATGTGCCCAGAGAGGGAGAAGTCATTTCATGATTTCCCATCCAAAAAGAAAAGTGAGTAACACAGGCTATGTTTTGTCCCCGTATTCCCACGGGAACACGAACTAAGCGAGTGAAACCGCGGGGCGCTGTTGTTAAGTTATATTCCTGTAATAAATAGTTTTCGCGCAAAAGAGTCAGAAACATTTTTTTTCCTGTATGTGAAATTATCAAATGACTTCTCCCGCTCTGGGCGGAGTGGAAGGAAATGTCAGACTGTTACCGACTATACCCACCCGTGATCCTTCTTGTGCCCTTTACATTCCATGGCCGCGGTGACGCTTTCGAACAAATTCCGAAAGAGTCAGAAACAACATCCATCCATTCCTTCGCGTTTATAGTAGCAGTATGATTTTATTCAATTTGTTCAGCTTTTTTATGTTATCGAAAACAGATAATATGATGATACGTTAATACGTCTAAATGATGGTCAAGGTGATTTAATTCGAGCATTTCGTGTGCCTTACATTATTAATCCTCACCTATTTATTATATTGAAGATAGCTGTATCATTTGATAATGAATCATAATTGATAACATTATTGTACAGTCATAGCGAAAATGTATCGTTTGCTTACCCCTCGTTATCTCCAAAATTGCTGAAAAAAAACAGGTCATCATCTGCCGAGCCTTTTCCCAACTATATTGGGGTCGGCTCCCAGTCATGCCGATTCAGCTGAATACTAGTATTTTACTTAAAGCGGCTGCCTACCAGATCTCCACAAACCATTAACTGGGGAACACGGTACTTCTTGGCAAGACTGGTGTCCGATTTTCTGGCTTCTGACAATACGTAACGACTGCCAAAAATCTCCAAATGACAGCCGGGACCAACGGCTTAACGTGCTTTCCGAGGCACGGAGAAGTCTCGTTATGTTAAGATGGTCACCCATCCACAGACCAACCTCGGCAAGCGTTGCTTAACCTAGACGAAAGACCCGTGCGGCTGTTACAATTTAGCCACGAGTTCCTAAAAAAAACAGCTGCACAAAAAAATTCTTAATCTTATGCATTTTACAATCATCCGGCGATATATCAATACTCATCTATACTTATAAAGAGGAAAGATTTGTATTTTTGTATGTAACGAATAAACTCAAAAACTACTGGACCAATTTCAAAACTTCTTTCACCATTAGAAAGCTACATTCACCCTGAGTAACATAGGCTATATTTTATCCCCGTATTTCCCGGGGAACGGGAACTACGCGGGTGAAACCGCGGGGCACTGCTAGTCTAACATAAAAGTGATCGTTTTACACGTCACTCACTGTACGTGACATACCAATGTGTCATCATCCGATATTCATTTTGATAATGGTACCTATTGATATACAATCGTCTTATCATATATTACTTAACAACAATACCTTCTTGAGAGCAGTGGTGGCCGAGTGGTAACGATCCCGACTTACGAATTGCATATTGCACATTCGAAGACAGCCTTTTAATGTTCCCACTGCTGGGACTGGCCTCCTCTCTAGGAGAGGGAATGGGCCGTAATCCACCACGCGGGCCCAGTGCGGGTTGGTGAATGTCACATGTCTTCGAATTTTTGGTTCTAGGACATGCCGGTTTCCTCACGATGTTTTCCTTCACCGTTTTGAGAGCAGTGGTGATGAAATCAATTACACAAAGTAATGTGCCTGGCTGGGATTGAACCCGCGACTTATAATTCGTAAGTGGGGTCCGTTACCACTCGGCCACCACTGCTCTCCAGTGCAGGGTTGGCATAAACTGCTTGGACTGCCTGCAGCCAGATACCGGAGATCACCATCGTTCGGCTTGTGTGTGTGTGTGTGTTCTCGTAGCCATGTGCGCAGCTGGGTGAAAGGGAGTGGAACTATGGGTTGTGGTCCAACAGCCACCGTTCCAGATCCCCTTCTAGCCAGCTCATCGGCCGCATCGTTTCCTAGTGATCCGCTGTGTATTCACAGTGTTTTTTTCATTATCTAAACTCGTAGGTCCTTTTTTCTAGTAAACAACCTTGTTACAAGTTCCATTGGTGAAAAATATTTCACCAATCTATTTTTCATACCCCTAAATGTTAAAGGGGACTCCCTACCCCTAAATATTTTATATGGCAAAACAACGTTTGCTGGGTCAGCTAGTATCGTACGAGAAATAGTTAAAATTCAATTTTGTAATGTACGAGCCTGTATATTTTATCAAATAATTATAATATTGTTATCCTTATTCCGTGTGGTGATTGATACTGGTATTATTATAACTAATTAACTGATAAATCTATTTTTGTTTCAGGAAAATCCAAATTTATCCATTTCCTTAACTATACTTCCTTTACCATTCCAAATATTAATTATAATCGAAAACTTCCAAAATAAAATAAATTGTAAATATTATAATAATTAATTAATCTACCTAATTCATTCCAATTTAATAAATAAATAAACGAATGAATATTCAAATAATTAATCTAAAAGTAATATATATTTTTAATATAATTAGAATGTATTTCAAATCACGATAGCAACAACTGCCTTAAAAAAATCACTTATCAATAAAAACAACGAAAAATAAATCAAATCACAAAAAAAAAAACAACGATTGACAACCATTAAAACCACGTCATTTTCGGTAACACGCGTCATGTCCCTATAGCCTTTATGTCCCGTATATTCCCGTCATGACGTTCGCAATGATCTGATCCCTTTCCCAAAATGTCGTCATCCCCAGCTGTCGAGCCGTCATCCCCCTCTACAACCCCATCGTCCCCTGCGCTTCGAGCTGATAGCGCACAGTTCCAGGCTTCAACCCCTTACTACACTGGACGGGTAAGTTACACTTCAGAATATAATAGGGTAGTTAACTAAAAAAATCGAATTAGTCCGTCAGATAGATTTCCAAAAAATATTGGACACGTATTTTTTCTTTTTTCACGTAAACAAAACACGAAGACAACAGACAGTGCGTTGAAAACTCGTGTGACATCACTTTGTGCTACGATTTTTACCACGCCGTGACGTCACAAGCCCCCACTCATGATCTTTGAAGCTTTTTTATCGTTTTTAGCGATTTTGTTCACTTGAAAGAAGAAAAGAAAAAAATCGTGTCTAATATTTTTTGGAAATGTATCTGACAGACTAATTAGATTTTTAACCATATAACACATATTATATAAGTTTGACGTGTCTGCCTGTTCGTTTGTCTGCCTGTCTGTGGCTCCGTAGCTCGCGAACGGATGAAGGCGAGTGTTTTTAGTCATGTTTGGTGTAAATCGGTTGAGTCGTTTAAAATTTGTGGGGAAAAAATACGTCGCGTTGTGGAGCGCTCGCGTTGGGTAAAATACTAAATATGTAGAGCATGTGATACTTATGAAAAAAAATCATAAATAATAATTAATTTGGAGCGGTCCCCCAATGCGACATATATTTTTTTAAACTATTAATACATACTTATACCCCATTCACGATAAGATTAGACATTGAAATACATCTTTTTTATAGTCCGTTCAACCGATTTTGACTTCTATTGAGTTGGCAGCATGACACATGGTAGCTGCAGTAAACAGTTGGTATTATAATCAGTTTATTGCTTTTAATGCCATCCTTATGCCTACGGAATAGAAGTAAAAATCGGTTGAACGGACTGTAAACCAATGTCTAATCTTATTGTGAATGGAGTATAGGTACTTTAAGATTGAGTTTTTTTTATTATTTTTTACTTTTTAAATGGGAGCCTAACTTCCCTTTAGAAAGTTTTTTTATTTTTTTTATTCAACTACTCTATTCTTATTTTTTGCGGTGACCGTCTTGTATTAGTACGTAGCCTACTGGTTAGTAGAAACTACAGGTCTTCTTCATTTCAGAAGCAGCCACAGCCACCCCTGAACGTTGTCTTGCCAATCGCAGCACCAACCACACCTCCTACTTACGGTAAGTCCCAACTTCATAACCATTTGGGGGTCTGGGTGCCGTGTGTTAGTGTGCCTTTGATGTGCACTCGTGTACCTCGCTTACTGAGGATAGGTTATTGGGAATGGCCGTGAACCGCTCTAGATCGTGCGACGACATCTAACCGAGAAAGTTTTCAGTTTTGAGAAGAAATTGCTCGGTTTTTGTTTGTGTAATTTAGTTTACGTTTCATTTAGTGAGTAAAGTACGAAATGAAACAGTGTTGCAACGAATGGGGAAAAAGGTGGAGGTTCTTAACGCTGTCAAGAGGCGAAAACTTGAAAATCTTGGCCATATTATGCGCAGCTCGAAATATGACCTGTTGCAACTTATAATTCAGGGGAAGATAAAGAACATCTTGGCTCAAAAATCTGCGCCAATGGTACAACAAAAGCACACGTTCCCTATTTAGAGCTGCTGTGACGGGGGTCCAAGTTGCCATTATGGTCGCCATCCTTCGATAGAAGATGGCACTCAAAGAAGAACATTTAGTGAGTACTGCCTCGTCTGGTTGTGGAAGGTTGCGGGGTCACAAAAATCAAAGTGGTTAAGAATGTCCACGTTTATTTCACAAGAAACCCGTAATGATAACCTTCCGTTCGGACCAGTGCGCAGTAACCTGGTCGTCCGTTTATTCGTCTCTCTCGCGGACATTTTTGCTTATCTAGCGTTCAACCTTTCGCGTTTACCCTACAACCACTTGGGTTGAGGCAAGCCAGGGGGACACAAACACCTCACTCCCTCCGCTGACCCGTGACCCGCAGAGGCGGGCTGGCACCAGCCGGGGATTACGGATGTCGCATACGTTCCCGCGATTCCCGGCGTAGGTGACAGATGGAACGCCGTGGTGGTTTTAGTCAGTAAGAGCCTGACATACGTCTCCGCCCGCCCCAATGTGGAGGACATCCACGAGGATTTCCCCCCTTAAAAAAAAATTCCCGACGGTTTTATCTATCCTCAACTGCCGTACTTAAGGGTTAACAAAAGCGTCGGGTCGGTGCTGCATGAGCAACCCAGGCTCGACGTCCGATAAGAACCAGGCCCGGGTCGATGGCACGTTGAGTTCTACGCGCCTCTGAAAGAGATGTCAGCATAGTTGACGGGTAGTGTTTGACAGCCTGGGCGTCGGAAGTCGCAGGGCGATTCTCGGCTACCGAAGGCGGGGGGATGCCGAGCGATGGGTGGCTCGCCGTCCGATATCAACCAGGCCCGGGTGGACGGCGCATCCAGTTTTAAGAGATGTCAGCAAAGAAGACGGGGCCCCATACATTTAGTGCCTGCTAGGGTTGCGGAATTTGTTCGAAAGAGTCACCGCGGCCCTGGAACGCAAACGCACACGGGCGTGTTTTAGTCAATAAGAGTCTGACAATCTGCCGCTCCGCCCAAAGTGGGTAGATCAGACCGTCGTGGTTGAATCGATTCGAGATAGATTTTGAACAGTGACTGCCAGTATTATAGTTTACGAGTATTAGACCTTTATCTATGAATTTGCGTTTTTTTTTTCGATCCACTTTGATTTTTTTGGAATGGCCATTGATTTTAAACACTGACGTTCAAAGAAAGACTTTCGGGCGCACGATCTTAAGGTTGATATTTCTATAATTTTATTTCTGTACATTTCAGGAGAAGCGACACTAACTCCTCCTCCCAGATCGCCAGGGTTACCCATCGTTTCGAGTCCACTGTCTGCTTCCGGGGACGGGCGTTCCCATCCACCCGACGGCACTTCATCAGATAAGGTAAGCAGATCCCTACCTCTGCCTTGCACAGTGATATTGTATGTAATTTATATTTATTTGAAGTGAAACTTGTTTATTTTTGTTAGTTGGAAAAAAAATGCCGTCACATTTTTCCGTTACGCGTCACATTTTTCCGTTACGCGTCACATTTTTCCTTTACGCGCCATCTTTTTCTTGTCCCTACCACGGTTGATTCGAAGAGTACTTTCTCCAGCGGAGTAGGGATAGCATGTCGTTTAAGCGGACTTACTCCCACCACTAGATTTGACCGTTTTTCTATTGCACCCTTATTTATTTCTAACACTATAATGACTTTGTAAATGATTATTATATATAAATACTAAAGTGATCAGCAAAATAAAAGCCTTTTGTTAAACTTTATGTAATTTGACTTTATTTTACCAATTTCTGTGAAGTTGCATATAGTAGATCATATTTCGAAAAATAAGGTCATTATGAAGTTACACTTCTTACGTGTGTACATACACTGTACACGTACACATTTTTTTTTTTTGAGGATTACTTAGTGACCCCATCAGAAAATAATAGAAGATCGTATTGAGGAACATATGTAGTTTTTTTGTTCGGCTGCTCTTTTTGAGCCCAAAATGTATAGACAATGAATGATGTCCTTTAAAATGGATATCAAAATTTGGTAAAAAAAAACTTGGTTATTAAGTGGGGAATTTCTTGAAAAGAAACTTTCTCGCGAAAAAAAAATCAGCTGTTCCTTACATTAATGTTCGTATTACTCATCAAAATGTAGGGGACAGCTGTTTTTTTTTATCTGGTTACATTTTGTTCGATCCAGTCCATCCATAGCTGATCCCCCCCCCCCTGCGACGGTCTAAGCCGAGGCCCGTACCCCGCAAGGGGTGCCCTTAGCGCGTAGCCTTTTTTTAAATTGTCGTTTTTAACTGTAAAAATGTTTTTTATATGAACGTTGAAACGAGCGTCTAGCTAGCCGATTTATCTACACAGAACCACTCGCCTTTCACCCAGCATCTTATCAAACCGTTATCAGTTTCCGACAAGACCTTCCGTTTGAAGCGCCACCGGTGTACTCAGAAACGTTATAATAATAAAAACAAAATTCATTTATTCAAACTAAGGCTCAGAGCCAGCACTTTTTGAACGTCAAATTTTACATAAAGACAGTCTACCAAAACCTCACCCGTCACCACTTCCTAGTGTTTTAGCTGGGAAGAAGAAGTGGCGCAACAAACTCCCCAGCAACACATCTGTCCGTTGCGTAGAACTTGTATTTATACAATAGTATGCCAAATCATTTAATATAGAATAGAATACTCTTTATTATGTACACCATACAAGTTACAGAAAATATAGACAAAGAAAACATTACATAGGGTGACACAATGGGCGGCCTTATCGCTAAAAACGGTCTTTTCAAGACGACCTTTGGATGGATATAAGAACCAAAAAAAAAGAAGAATATAAAACACCACAGCCCTACCATGACGTCTTAAATCCATCATGCTTTGTGTGTCAAAGAGAGACGGAGTTATACAAGACGAATAGCACTATCCCTTTTTCACACTAAATCATGATAGCATTGGCAATTCGTGGCACGGCCCCAGAGGGAGAAAAAAACCAACATGAAAATCATAAATTATTAACTACTAACAGCGACCCGCGGTTTTACCCGCGTAGTTCCCGTTCCCGTGGGAATATGGGGATAAAATATAGCCTATGTTACTCAGAGTGAATGTAGCTTTCTAATGGTGAAAGAATTTTTGAAATCGGTCCAGTAGTTTTTGAGTTTATTTGTTACATACAAAAATACAAATCTTTCCTCTTTATAATATTAATATAGATAATAAAGTACAATATCTAATAAAGTAAAAATTAAATAAAAAAGCTTGAGACATGCTTTAGTAGTGAAAGTTGAAAACGCGATGCTTTCGAGTATGTGGTGTTTGCAGCTTCAGGTAATTTGTAAAAGCGATAAGACATAACGTCACGTCAGTTGTGTGTGCGATGGCCAACTGTCAACCCCCCCCTCCCCCCTCCCGGTGCCCGCGCCTCCTTTCCACGCTCTAAAACCGCCGCGGCCGGCGGCCGACTTATTATGACGAACAGACTCGTCTCCATATTTTGCTGATTTAAAATCGGATAAAAATATTTGTTTGGCCACTTTTGTAGTTTCCGTACCTTATAAGATTACTAGCAGCGCCCCGCAGTTTCACCCGCGTTATTCCCGTTCCCGTGGCAATACAGGGATAAAATATAGCCTATGTTACTCAGGGTGAATGTAGCTTTCTAATGGTGAAAGAATTTTTGAAATCGGTCCAGTAGTTTTTGAGTTCATTCGTTACATACAAAAATACAAATCTTTCCTCTTTATAATATTAGTATAGATAATGAAGTACCTAAAATATCAAATAAAGTAAAAATTAAATAAAAAAGGCCTCGGGTCATGCTTTAGTAATGAAAGTTGAAAGATCGATGCTTTTGAGTATTGGTGTTTGCAGCTTCAGGTAACTTCTAAAAGCGTAAGACATAACGTCACGAAAGCTGCGTGTGTGAAGACCAACTGTCCCCCCCGCTCTTCTTACCCCTGCTCTTAAAACCGCCGTGTGCGTCGCCCGACTTGTTATTATGACAAATAGGGTTTTTTTTCTGGATGGGAAATCATCAAATGACTTCTCCCGCTCTGGGCGGAGCGGTAGGGAGTGTCAGACTCTTACTGACTAAAACCCACCCGTGATCCTTCTTGTGCCCTTTGCGTTCCAGGGCCGCGGTGACTCTTTCGAACAAATTCCGCAACCCTAGCAGGCACTGAGCCTATGGGGCCCCGTCTTCTTTGCTGACAGCTGTTTGAGGCGCGCGTGGAACACTCGGCGCCGTCGCCCCGCGCCTGGTTGCTATCGGACGGCGAGCCACCCATAGCTCGCCATCCGCAGGCCCGCGCAGCAGGTGGCCGGGAATCGCCCTGCGTTTCCCGACGCCCGGGGCGTCTTCTTCTGATGACAAATAGGCTGTGTCTATATTTTGCTGATTTAAAATCGGATAAAAATATTTGTTTGGGCCACTTTAGAGGTTTCCGAACCTTATAAGATTATTTTGTTCCGTCTGCTTGCTTGTTCTTGGTTGGTTCCATTCATTCTAAAACTTCTTTTTGTCTTTTCCAGTCTTCTGAAACAGCAGTTGGCGGTATATCTCGTACGGCAAGTACGGCGCTCTCCCGAAAGGAGAGTTATAAAGCACAGAGGCAGCATTACAGAAGAGAAAAGAAGAGAGCGGCTTCTGCGCTATTACATTCTATAGAGGACCCTTCTGTTGTGGTTCTAGCTGATTGGCTAAAGGTAAGATCATATTGCATACAAAAATACTGTTCTGTGATCTTCTTCACCCCAGAAGATACAAGAAGAGAGCTGCTTTTGTGTTCCTACATTCTATAGAGGACCCTTCTGTTGTGGTGCTAGCTGATTGGCTAAAGGTAAGAGCATATTGCATACAAAAATACTGTCCTGTGATCTTCTTGACCCCAGAAGATACAAGAAGAGAGCTGCTTTTGTGCTCCTACATTATATAGAAGACAATTCTGTTGTGGTGCTAGCTGATTGGCTAAAGGTAAAAGAATACTGCACACAGTATAATTGTTTAGTGATCTTCTTGACTCCAGAAGATACAAGAAGAGAGTGATCGCTTCTGCGCTCCTACATTCTATAGAAATACTCTTCCGCGACCTTAATAAAAATAAATATCATTTACTAGCTTCTGTCCGCGACTTCGTCCCCGTGGAATCCCCGATTTTAAAACATTCTTTATCGCTGCTCCGCTCCTATTGGCTTAAGCGTGATGATATATAGCCTAAAGCCTTCCTCGATGAATGGTCTATTCAACCCAAAAAGAATTTTTCAATTCGAACCAGTAGTTCCTGAGATTAGCGCGTTCAAACAAACAAACCAACAAACTCTTCAGCTTTATAATATTATATCATTTATGAATGTGGGGAACGGGAAAAAACGGAAACACGTACGAAGTCGCGGCCAAAAGTAGTAGTTTTTTATGCATCTATCTGCCTAGCTTTTTCCCAACAATATTGGGGTCGGCTTCCAGTCATACCTGATTCAGCTGAATACCAGTATTTAACGTGGAGTGGCTGCCTACCAGACCTCTACAACCCATTAACTGGGGAACACGGTACTTCTTGGCAAGACTGGTGTCAGATTTTCTGGCTTCTGACAATCAAAGATCTACAAAAGACAGCCGGGACCAACGGCTTAACGTGCTTTCCGAGGCATGGAGGAAACTCGGTATGTTAAGATGGTCACCCATCCACAGACCACCCTTGGCAAGCGTTGCTTAACCTTGAAGATCAACCTGTGCGGCTGTTATTCTTTAGCCACGAGCTCCTTAGTTTTTATGCATATGTATGTATAAATATTTTTGATTTCAGGTTCGAGGCTCGCTCAAATCATGGACAAAACTATGGTGTGTGTTGAAGCCTGGACTTTTGTTGCTCTATAAAAGTCCCAAAGCTAAGGTAAGAGTAAATTCCTATTAAAATGTCAAAGTCAAAGTCAAGACGAAGACAAAGTAAAGTCGGAGTCAAAGTCAAAGTCAAAGTCAAGTCAAGTCAAAGTCAAAGTCAAATTTAAGTAACAGTCAAAGTCAAAACGTTTATTTCAATTAGGCCATTAAACTTCACTTTTAACGTCATCATTTACAGTTAACATAATAAAGTGACTAGCGTCCATTCGCAAAGGTAGATTCTTATGGAGAAGAAACTCCATAGTAATTCTTTTCAAATAAATGTTTTACAACATCTAGTATACAAAAAAAAATCATATATGTGAGGACGATGCACCAAGTATACTAAACACATCAAAAGTATCTAGGGATCAACATATATTTTTGCAATAACTTTCCTCCTGATTGATATTAATTAAAATTTTCTTTAAGGATTCATCAAATAAAGTGTTTTCGTTTGTCACAGTAACGATAAACCAAGTCACCTTTGCATTAATAAAGAAATTTGCCATTTTCCTAATAAAGGGATTTTTGACATTTGAACCACTAACATTAAAGTTCGAAAAAAAGACTGAAATAACAGTTTTCTTTAAAATTTTATTGGGTAACTTAAACAATTAATAATCCGTGTTTCTACCGCGAGCACTAACAACACAAGAACATCGGTTTGGCATACTCAAAATGAGTTCATCCAAATCACGCTGTGGAATGGCCGCCCATGTTCGTTGCAACAACAAAAAAAGGTCTTCTTGCGACTGGATACCCTCCATATTCGGCAGAGCTCTTCTCTGTAGCATATCCCATGCATGCTCAATCGGGTTCAAGTCTGGCGACTGAGCAGGCCAGGGCAGGACATTGATGTTAGCTGCGGCGAGAGTCTGTCTTACAACTCTTGCGGTGTGCGGTCGTGCATTATCATGCATTAACTGAAATAAGGGACCGATTTGCACTTGTAGAGGAACGATGACGTCTGATACAATCGTCTCAGCATAAATTTGAGCGTTGAGGTTGCCTCTGATCCAAATCAACTCAGTTCTTCCGCCGATCCAAATACCCGCCCATACTATGATGGTTCCACCACTATAAGGATGGACTTCCTGGCAGGATTTTAATCGCTGTTGGCGTCCAGGGGTTCTCCAGTGTCGTATACGTCTTGTATCCGGTCTCATACCAAAACGAGACTCATCAGAAAAGCACACGAAACGCCATTGTTCTTCTGCCCAATTTCTGTGTTCAAGAGCCCATTGATATCGAATCCTACGATTGTGCATTGCTATAGGTGGTACCCGTAGCGGTCTTCGGGAATGAAGGTTCACTTCATGCAAGCGGTTTCTGACTGTTTGGTCGCTAATTAAGTTCCCTGAAGAGTGATGAAGCCTCACGGCTAACATCATGGCGGTTATTGTTGGAGCTCTTCGAGTTAAGATTTGAATGTATCGGTCTTGTCTCCGTGTGGTGCAGCGATACCGTCCTCCATGGCGCTCAGCTAAGGTAAGCGAAGAGCTCTGCCGAATATGGAGGGTATCCAGTCGCAAGAAGACCTTTTTTTGTTGTTGCAACGAACATGGGCGGCCATTCCACAGCGTGATTTGGATGAACTCATTTTGAGTATGCCAAACCGATGTTCTTGTGTTGTTAGTGTTCGCTGTAGAAACACGGATTATTAATTGTTTAAGTTACCCAATAAAATTTTAAAGAAAACTGTTATTTCAGTCTTTTTTTCGAACTTTAATGTTAGTGGTTCAAATGTCAAAAATCCCTTTATTAGGAAAATGGCAAATTTCTTTATTAATGCAAAGGTGACTTGGTTTATCGTTACTGTGACAAACGAAAACACTTTATTTGATGAATCCTTAAAGAAAATTTTAATTAATATCAATCAGGAGAAAAGTTATTGCAAAAATATATGTTGATCCCTAGATACTTTTGATGTGTTTAGTTGTAGAACCAAGTATTACCAGCAGAGGCACACTTATTAATTTTCTAAATAAGCACATGGTGGCAGTCCCTATAACTGCCAATTTTTTTAATTACTTGTTAAAATGTGAAAAAGATTAGCGATATGTATATGCAACGTGTAACAAAATAAACTCAACACCTCTTAAGGGGTCATTGTACTCATCATTATGAACAACTTTTACTGTAGGACCAAAACTGAAATAGCGAAAATGTTTTATTATGAATTTGCGTGTATTCTGTTACCCGTTTAATAGAATCGACAAATTAGTACAAACTGACTTCTAGCAGCGAGTCCACCCTTATGAATGTGGAACATATTTCGTGGGAACACTTCTGGGATGAAAGTATTGTTGCGCGCCACAATTTGTTACCACTAGCGCCATCTAGTATCGAGTAGCAGAACTAGTAAAGTCAAGAACCTTCGAGACTTTTCTATGCTAGAACATTCTAGAATTCTCGAACCCTAGTCAGTCGCGACCGATATGTACGCGACCTTTCTGGAACTTTCTACAATGGAAGGTTCTGGAATTATCCGGCGCCCTATATAAGGCTGGCACATGTACCGACCGAGTCAGTCATTGTCCGGTTGAGCAGTAACCAGCCTTAGTGTGCTGAACTGCGAGTGGTCAATTCAAAAAAAAAAAAATCCGACCGAGTCAGTATTGGATTAGCGATACAAGTGACAACTTTCAGAGCGATCTTCGACTGCGAACTCAAGTGATTAATAGTGCGATTGTGTTTTGTAATTAGTGAGTTTATAGTGTAATTAGTGTTGTGTAATTAGTGTCATTTTTGGTTATTGAATCGGCTGTTTTTACTGTCCGAACCCGACGCTCGTAACAGTATCCTATGTAAATTTGAAAATGAAAATAATATATCTAGTTTTAATTTATTTGTTTGTTTGTTTTTTATTTTTTGTTTTAGTTTTTTTTTTTTCGTTTAAAACTAGATATATTATTTTCATTTTCAAATTTAAAATGGATTTCCGCAAAGTAACGCTAGACTCAATCAATTTTTTTTTTATTTTTTTTAGTATCCTATGTTTTTTCCTACGAGTACCACGAGTACCTAGCCATTCCAAAATGAATCGTAATTAGTTCACGTTATTACATAACAACCAAACCATGACTCAAAAAATATGCCTCGACATCCAAGGATACAAGCCTAGTATGTATAAACCATAATATTTCTTATATTTACAGAGCAGCCACTGGGTAGGCACAGTTTTACTGACGTCTTGCCAAGTGATAGAGCGTCCCAGCAAGAAGGACGGCTTTTGCTTCAAGTTGTACCATCCGCTCGAGCAGAGCATCTGGGCGCCGCGGGGACCGCATAACGAGACCATTGGTGAGTAGAGGAATGGAAGGGTAACATTGCTCAGTGTTGGGTAAAATTGCTCACAAGCGGGTAGTTACGGCCAGCTTCGGGTATTATTGCTCAGCATTGGGTAAAAGTACTCAGCATGTGGTAATATTGCTCAATATCGGTAATAGTGCTCAATTTACGGGTAAAAAGGCTCGTCTGTGGGTAGTATAGCTCTGCTCAGTATTTGCATTGATAGTATTACACACATACAGACATATTGGTAGTATATTGACGCTAGTGTATGGTAGGCACAGTCTTACGAAGGTCTTGCCAAGTGATAGAGCGTCCCAGCAAGAAGGACGGCTTTTGCTTCAAGTTGTACCATCCGCTCGAGCAGAGCATCTGGGCGCCGCGGGGGCCGCACAACGAGACCATTGGTGAGTAGTAACATTGCTCAGTGTTGGGTAAAGTTGCTCACGAACGGGTAGTTATGGTCAGCGGCGCATAATATTGCACAGCATTGGTAATAGTGCTCATTATATCATGATTATTGGTCAATATATGTACATAGGTAATAGTGCTCAATTTGCGGGTAAAATGGCTCGTCTGTGGGTATTATAGATCAGTAGCTGGTGATATGCTCACTAATCGGTACTATAGACACATGGTTAGAATTAAATGGATGCTAGTGTATGGTAGGCACGGTCTTACTAAGGTCTTTCTAAGTGATAGAGCGTCACAACAAGGACGGCTTCTGTTTCAAGTTGTAGAGGGCCGCACAACAAGACCATCGGTGAGTAGAGAAGTGGATAATATTGCCCAGTTTAGGGTAATATTTCTCACGGGAGGGTAATAGTGCTCAATATTGGGTAACAATGCTCAAGTGTACGGTAATAATACTCAATTATAAATTTATATTACTCATCTGTCGTTCATGTAGCTCAAAATAGAGTTATATTGCTCACGAGTGGATAATAGTGTTCAACATAGGGTAATATTGGTCATACGTGGGTAATGTGTCTCAACAGCTGGTGATATGCTCACTAGCCGGTATAGAGTCTGGTGTAATATTATCGGCAATGAATGGTAGGTACAGTCTTGTTAACGTCTTGCCAAGTTATACAGTGTCTTAGCGAGACGGATGGCTTTTGCTTCAAGTTGTACCATCTGCTCGAGCAGAGCGTCTGGGCGTCGCGGGGGGTATCAGAACCTCTGCAGACATTTCAACGCGAATTCAAAGAACTCTCCATCAGCCTTATTTATTTACTACCTTATGCCCGCGACTTCGTTCGCGTGCAGTTCTATACAAAACGTTAACCCCTTTTTCACCCCCTTAGGGGACAAATTTTCAAAAATCCTTTCTTAGCGTATGCCTACGTCATAACATCTACCTGCATGCCAAATTTCAGCCCGATCCGTTCAGTGGTTTGGGCTGTGCGTTGATAGATCACTATGTCAGTCAGTCAGTCCCTTTTGACTTATATATATTTAGATTTTATTATTTATGTACACACATACAATAAGTAAGAGATAACATTACAATTTTTGCACAAAGGAACTGCTTATTTCAAACGAAATAACCCCATATCCTTAGTGCGAGTCAGCTTAGATATTCGATCGCGTTAACGTAACTTTTCATGTCATTTCGTATAGAAAAGGGAAGTTTCCTGAGTAAAAAATATATGATTATGTTTAGTCCGTCAGTTAGATTATAGAAAAATATTGGACACGTATTTTTCCTTTATCAAATCTATAAAAACTGACGAAGATACAAAGCATCAAAGATCAGGAGTGGGGGCTTGTGACGTTACGGCTCGGTAAAAATTGTAGCGAGTAGTGACGTCACACGAGTTTTCAACGCTCTGTATCGGCTTCATTTTTTGTTTACGTGGAAAAAGAAAAAAAAAGGTGTCCAATATTTTTTGGAAATCTGTCTGACGGACTAATTAGATTTTTTTAGTCAACTACTCTAATATAGTGGCAATAATAAAAATTAACGCGATCTATTACGTAAAAAAGTCACACAGAATCTTCTGCCGTCGAGATAGAAGTTTCTTCTATTTAGGCACCAAGAAATGTCGATGTTAGTTCCACCTACCCGCTTAAAGTGGCGCTACATTATATTTTTATCTGTATAGGAAATCGTCAAATGACTTCTCCCGCTCTGGGCAGAGCGGAAGGGAGTGTCAGACTCTTACTGACTAAAACCCACCCGTGTGTGTCCTTTGCGTTCCATGGTCACAGTGACTCTTTCGAACAAATTCTTGCACCCTAGCAGGCACTGACCCTATGGGGCCCCGTCTTGTTTGCTGACGGCTCTTTGAGGCGCGCGTGGAACACTCGGCGCCGTCGACTCGGGCCTGGTTGCTATCGGACGGCGAGCCACCCATAGCTCGCCGTCCGCAGGCCCGTCCGTTTCCGTACGCCCGGGGCTTCTTCCGTTGCGGCGGCTGGGGCGTGAGGTTTCCCTCTCTCGCACGCGTTCCGCCTCCTCCTTCGCTAGCATGACAGCTTCGCAGAAGGAGGCGACCGCTTCCCATGCCTCCCCGCTCCGGACCATGGCTTGAACCAGGGCCGGAAGCGGGAGGTCGCCGCCGCCGGCGCTACATTATCTAGATTCAATATATATTGCCATAACATTAGGTAATATTAAATATTAACAGTAGAATAGAATAGAATAGAAAAACTTTTATTCAGAACAGACACAGCACAACGGTTACAAACACAAATTACAGGAGAAGAAAAGTACAGAATGCGCCGAGCGTGTCCGAACCGAAAGGGTTACCACCTCAGCATTAGCTGGGCGTCAGACACCCAGCGCTGGTTTTCAGTTGGCACCCCGCAGTGACGAGGGTAAATAAAATAAATACTTGAACTAAATTATGATGTTTCTGTACTGAATTTGATTAAATTAAAATACGTAAATAAAACGTATTTATAAATAGATAGCATAACACGTAACGAATCAGTTGCCACAATCGTTAAAAACTACAAATTCCATAATACCCACAATACCCGCAATGTTAGCGCGCACATCAGCCGATGCGACGATCAACGAGATTAAATAATCGAGAAGTGATTATTAGCGACCACAAAGGAGTGAAATCACGTAAACAAATATAATTAGGCATTTTTTTGCGTTCCATGTGGCATGGGATTTTAATGTCTCCGCCTTAACTCTCAAGGAATACATTTGTGATATTATGTTTTTAAGCTATTGCATAGCTTCTATCGCGGGCCTTGAGCGTGGCAACCGAATCCAGAAATTCCGTAACGAAAATAACCTAACACCGCTACGTCATTCGATTAGGCCCCGCCTTTTTAAAATGGTCGCTTCGTTACTGAGCTATTATGTCGCCGTCACCGAGCGACCCGAACGTCTGCGGTCGGAAACAATCGGTGGGACAAAGTTAAGTGAAACGTATGTGATTTACATTAGTACAGTAACCCAGGTGAACGAATCGAGACCATATCACAATGACGCAGAGTACTAAATATATAATTGCATAAGTTGATAAAAAATGCTATGCAATAGCTTTACCGCGGCAGTCCCCGAGTGCCACATGCATTTTTTTTTAATGTGTCCTTTTGTTGTCTGTCAGGAGCGGTAGTCCAGCCGCTGCCGACCGCGCACCTAATCTTCCGCGCGCCGTCGCAGGCGGCCGGCCACTGCTGGCTCGACGGCTTGGAGCTAGCCTTACGATGCAGCAATGCTATGCTCAGGTAATGTACTACTTTATCATACCACTAGCGACACACACCGAAACAGACGTTAAACTTCTTGCATAGTAAAAAAATACAACCGACTTCTAAACAAAATAAAAAAACAAAAATTACAAAATAACTTTAATTTCGGAACTCGGTGTTTGTGGTTGCTTTTTCGTTTTTGGAACACCGACTTCCGAAATTAAAAGTTATTTTGTACTTTTTGTTTTCTTTTTTTTTTGTGTAGAAGTCGGTTTTTTGTAAAAAGTTTTTTTATTTTTAATTTTTAGTTTTACACCAAAAAGTACAAAATAACTAAAAATGAAACTGAAACTACTGTAACTAAAAATTAAAATGTTTATTTTTCAAAGTAACTATTTTTGAGAAATGTTTATTTTTACCTACAATGCTAATCATCAATCAAACGTTAGTTTTAAGCATTTGTGTCCGTGTCTATTGCCGTGTAAATGGAAATTGTTTTTAAATTTTAACTTTGCGTATTTTTGTGATCTTACGTAACAACTATCGAGACTCCCTTCCACCCCCTTATAAGAAAACATAAGATAAAGTCGACTCCCCTCCCCCTAAATCGTCTTACGTAATAAATGACTAGCCCCTTGGGCGGCTTTTTCTACAATACTACTTCTTCACAGATGTTCCCGGTCCCGCCCCGAACAGACGGTAGCAGCGGATTCGCCAGCCACTCAGACAAACCTATCGCATGAAGATTTAGAGAAGCATTTCAATGAACACGGTAAGTGTAGTAGTAGTATCTTAGTCTTATATTTTGTATTGAAACTGTCCTAATTCGTAAGAGACCAACGTTTAACTATCTAATCATGACACGCAGTTTGGATGTGTTGTGGATGCGAACTGCGTTTCTATATTATCCGAGTTTTTACTAGTAGCTTACGTCGAGTAAGTGGTTTGCTGTTTTCCTTCCAAACAATTGATATAGAAAATACTTTGAAACGTTGATCGCCGTTTTAGAATTGGATGTTTTCGTTAAAGTGTGATGTTTACAATGGAATAAACTTAAGGTTTATGGCGACTGTTGTGGATACTTCTGATTGTAGGAAAAACGAAGTGGATTATTAATAGCTCACACACATTCTGATTATAGTCGACACCAAATAAATGTGCAATAACGGTCATTGACCCACCTACATTTATTGACAACCTTAATTCTTATTCTTAAAACAGAAATAATGAATTAATGCTATATTGAATCGACATCCATCGTGATCCTTTATATTTACTAGTAATGGAAAACGATTCATTTTTTTTGTCCATGTACCTACGAAGAGATATCAAGGAAAGGGCAATGACCTTTATTGCACATTTATCTGGTGTCAACCATAAATGTTCTAACATCCAGTTATTCTCCACTGCATGGATGTTAGGATTTTTGTTCTTCGTATTGAAGATTAATCGAATTGAAATATTGGTGTTTAAATTTTTTTTTAATGATAATTATTAATTGGTTATAAAATTTTACTCACAAAATTATTTTGTTAAGCATCTATTTAGAGACTAAGAAACAGCAACACAAGGTAAATTTTTAATTTATTCCCCAACTACCCTCGCACGTTACGCTAAGTAGTGCTAAAAATATCAGAGCCATCGTCCTGTAGTTCACCCCTAATGTCGATATCGGATTACTCCCCCAAAAGATCGAATATCGATAAAAAAGTCGTATGTTACCAAGTGCAAAAAAAATCTAAGACGCGAAAAACAAAATGGGCGCAGTTCATGGAGTCCATAGAGATTTTGTCAAAAGACCATGATTCCAGCGATCCACCAACGCCGGAAAAAGACAACAGATTCTTAGATTTCTTAAGAAAGAAAGAGACGCATCTAGGTCGCAATACTGCGTCCACATCGTCAATGAGAATGGAGAAGGAACCGAAAGTTAAGAAACAAATCAGCAAGAGTCTAGCTTCAAGCCCTTACAAGCTCGAAATTAAAAAATCGCCAATGCTAAAGTGTCTTGAACTACCGAAACTACCTTTGGGTGATCGTTCCAAAGATAAAATGTCGCCGACTTCAATGATTGAGGAAAACTTCTTGAAATTCATGTCAACGTTCCCTAAGCGACGAAGTTCGACCCCCGTGACCTCTAGCCAGAACAGGATCAGTGAATTGAGAGATTCTGGTATCAAAACTGATACAGAAAACGATGATGTTTTCATAAAGTCTAAAAGGAAGTTGTATAAGGGTTCTGAAGTGATTTGTGATACGCCTGAGAATATTATTATTAAGACAGCGCCATCTGTTGAGAGAGTGAGGGAGTATACTTCGTCGTCTAGTGACGAGGCTAGAGAGGAATATCGGTAGGTTTTTAACTTTATTTCAAATAGGGTATTTTACTGTAAAAATCTAATTAGTCCGTCTGATAGATTTCCAAAAAATATTGGACACGTATTTTTTCTTTTTTCACGTAAGCAAAAAATGAAGACGATACAGTGCGTTGAAAACTCACGTGACGTCACGTCGCTGGTAAAAATTGTAGCAACGTAGTGACGTCACGTGAGTTTTCAACGCACTGTATCGTCTTCATTTTTTGTTTACGTGAAAAAAGAAAAAATACGTGTCCAATATTTTTTGGAAATCTATCAGACGGACTAATTAGATTTTTACAGTAAAATACCCTATTCCGATGGTCGATATTTCTTTGACTGGTTAAAATCGCACTGTGCTGCGTTTCGCCAGTTTGAATTTTTAATTTTCAACTAGCGTCTTTAGTTTGCATAACGTGACAAGATGTTGAGTATCTAAAAGAGTAGTTGATTCTTGCTCTACCTAAAAACATTTGCCCAAAGTAACCCTGCAAGTAAATGTTTTAGGAAATCTCTCTACCCGCAACTAATTATTACACCGGACAAGTACTCAGTGATAGACTATGACAAACTACCCTCTGCAAGTTTTAAAGCGAGCAACTTGGAGCGACGCGATGAGAGATTCATATCGCAGAATGTGTATGTCGCTGGCAAGATTGTCAGGACTGGTGAGGATCCGTATGCTAGAGAAATGTGGATAGGAAACGCTAGTTAAAAATGCTGTAAAAGTGACCACCAAAAGCGATAAGTGACACCTTTCAGTGGGCAGTGACACCTGTCGGTGATTAGTGAAACTTGTCAGTGTTTAGTGGCACCCTCAAGTAACACTTTGGCTGTCAGTAACCATTCGGAACAATCACTAACCACTAGTGACTGCACTAACCAGTTATGGCAGTCACTAAACACTGGATATCACTGACCACTGTCAGCTGTTGTTGAAGACTGGCGGTTGCGAGATTTAGTATTGTTACGAGCTTCGGGTTCGTTACAATAACATCAGCCGATTAAATAACCAAAAATGACACTTTAATCACACAACACTAATTACACTATAAACTCACTATTTAGAAAACACAATCGCACTATTAATCACTTGAGTTTTCAGTCGAAGATCGCTCTCGAAGTTATCACTTGTATCGCAAATCCAATACTGACTCGGTCGGTGCATGTGCCAGCCTTATATAGGGCACCGGGTAGTTCCAGAACCTTCCATTGTAGAAAGTTCCAGAAAGTTCGCGTACATATCGGTCGCGACTGACTAGGGTCCGAGAACACTAGAATGTTCTAGCATCGAAAAGTCTCGAAGGTTCTTGACTTTACTAGTTCTGCTACTCGATACTAGATGGCGCTAGTAGTACCGCAAGCAACTATCTTCGTTGTTTAATTGTGGCGCGCAACAGTATGAAAGCATTCTCAAATGTTACTACTATTTCTTGCATAATTATACATATTAGATACTATGACAAGTCACCCTCGGCTAGTTATTAGAAATCTCGGTACTCGCAAGTAATAATCACACCGGACGAGTACTCAGTGATAGACTATGACAAACTACCCTCTGCAAGTTTTAAAGCGAGCAACTTGGAGCGTCGCGATGAGAGATTCATATCGCAGAATGTGTATGTCGCTGGCAAGATTGTCAGGACTGGTGAGGACTGACTATCATCTGTATGCTAGAGAAGATGTGTATAGGAAACGCTAGTTAAAACTGTTAGTAAAAGTGACCACCAAAAGCGGTAAGTGACACCTATCAGTAGGTAGTGACACCAGCAGCCCTATTATGACGTCTTAAATCCATCATGATTTCTGTGTCAGAGAGAGACGAAGTTACACAAGACGAATAGCACTATCTCTTTCCCTCACACGAATCATGATAGCATTGGCACTTCGTAATACGACCACTGTCAGTGTTTAGTGGCACACTCAAGTTACACTTATGGCTGCCAGTAACCACTCGGAACAATCACTAGCCACTAGTAACAGCACTGACCAGTTATGGCAGTCACTGACCACTGGATATCACTGACCACTGTCAGCTGTTGTTGAAGACTGGTGGTTGCGAGATTTAGTATGAAGGCATTCAAAATTCAAAAGTCATTTATTCAAACTAGGCTGATAGACAGCACTTTTTGAACGTCAAATTTTACATAAAGACAGTCCCCCAAAACGCCCACCCGTCACCACTTCCTAGTGTTTTAGCTGGGAAGAAGAAGTGGCGCAACAAACTCCCCAGCAACACATCTGTCTATTGCGTTTATGAACTTGAATTTATACAATAGTATGCAAAGTCATTGATACATGACAAAGGTAGAAAAAAAAAATATAATTATCCAACATGGAAATCATAAATCAATTCACTAAATTATAGAAGCTAACTTATAGAGAAAGAACATGATAAAATTAAATAAGATATTGTCTTGCGTTCAACACAGCGACCAACTATTCTTATCGTCTAAATAGTCATTAATAGAATAGTATGCCTTCAAACAAAGGTTACATTTTACTTTATCTTTAAATGAGTTAAAAGGCAGGTCAAGAAAAGAAAGTGGAAGTTTATTGTAAAAACGGATACCGAGCCCCACAAATGAGTCATGGACCTTACGAAGTCGGTGGGAAGGAGCATGTAGCTTGTGCTTGTTTCTGGTGTTAAAGTTGTGGATGTCGCTCGTTTTACAGTACAAATGTATATTTTGCCTAATATATAAAATGTTTGCAAAAATGAATTGAGATGCTACTGTAAGAATTCCAATGGTTTTAAAAAGTTCTCTTAATGAAACTCTAGGCCCTAGCTGATATATTGCTCGCACAGCACGTTTTTGTAGGACAAATATATTTTGTATGTCAGCAGCTTTTCCCCACAATAGAATACCGTAGGACATAACGCTATGGAAATAACTAAAATAGACTAACCGAGCTGTCTCAACGTCAGTATACTGTCTCACTTTCCTGACAGCGTATGCGGCAGAGCTGAGCCTTCCCGATAAACTTGATATATGTGGGCCCCATTGTAGTTTGGAATCAACAGTTATTCCCAAAAAAACTGCCGAATCCACAGTTTCAAGTACCTCGCCACTTAAGGTGACATTGGGTCCTAGATTTCTAACATTTGGTAAAGCAAACTTTATACATTTCGTTTTCTTGGCATTTAAAACTAGATTATTGGTCGTAAACCAATCCGTAACCATTGAGAGAGCGCTGTTTACGTTACTGAAATCTTGTCTATTCCTATCAACTTTAAAGATAAGAGAGGTATCATCCGCGAACAATACTACGTCACAGATACCCTTTAAGAAAAATGGTAAATCGTTTATGTACACTAGAAACAAGAATGGACCCAGTATTGAGCCTTGAGGCACGCCTAAATGCACTGGTAGTCCGGAAGATTTCACGCCATTGATATCCACACATTGCAACCTATTATGTAAATATGAATCAATTACGTTAAGAGCTTCGCTTTGGAGACCGTAATAACGTAGTTTACGCAAAAGCGTGTCATGGTGTACGCAATCAAAGGCTTTGGAGAGATCACAGAAAA
The DNA here is from genome assembly GCA_905332915.2 of Hecatera dysodea. NCBI lineage: Eukaryota > Metazoa > Arthropoda > Insecta > Lepidoptera > Noctuidae > Hecatera > Hecatera dysodea. Next base: position 3,449,033 of record HG995317.1, on the reverse strand, counting down.
CTCCAATTGCATTTTTCGAGTTCTCCCATGCATTAAATATGTGTTTCAGGAGAGCAACACCCGCATCTGTAGTCGAACGTCCTTTTGTAAAGCCGTACTGTTCGTTATGAAGTAGTTTATTTAAATTAAAATGTTTTAACAACTGCTTCAGTATTAACTTTTCAAATATTTTGCTAAAAGCAGGTAAGATGGAGATAGGCCGGAAGTTGCCAATGTCATTTTTATTACCTGATTTAAATAAAGGTATGACTTTACTACTCTTCATGAGATCAGGAAAAGTTCCTAAATCCACGCATTTATTAAAAGTAAAAGCAAGATAGGGCGCTACTATGTCTATTATATTACTCAAAAGTTTAATGGAAATGCCCCAATAATCACCTGTGTTTTTAGATTTAAGTGTATTGAAAACGTTAACTACATCAAGTGGTGTTACGTGCTCAAAACGAAATAATTGATTACACTTAGGCACACTATTATGTAAAAGATTTTCAGCGTTAGAAGGGGACGAATTCAAGGAGCGAGTTGTAGTAATAGGTATACTGGAGAAAAACTCATTAAATACCTGAGCTACGTCAGCAGGTTTACTTACTAATTTGTTGTCGACTATGATCTCTAACTGATTTTCTCGTTTAACCGACTTGCCCGTTTCATTGTTAATTATTTTCCAAGTGGCTTTTACTTTATTATTAGATTTTTTAATTGTCTCGCTTAAAAATTTTGATTTAGCAACAACGCAAATCTTTTTATATATTTTAGAATATTTTTTGACGTACTCTAAAAAAGGGGAATCAAACCTGTATTTTTTAAAACCATATAACTCGTACAATCTCGCTCGACTTTTATATATACCTGCAGTAGCCCATTGATTGAAACCAACAGAGGTACCCGTAACGTTTATAGTTTTAGGCTTAAACGTGGAATGGTACTCTTTTTGCACAACATCAAAAAGGGCTCCATAGATTTTATTAGGGTCCTCATGTGCTATCAAAGAAGGTGTAATTTTGTTAGCTATATTATTTTTGAACTTACTGCATCGACTAGCTGTATAAGGCCTGCATTCAATTTTATGCGGCTTTTTGCTTAGTGGCATAGGAAAGCTAACTAATAGGCCACAGTGGTCAGACGTTAAATCGCTTAACACTAATTTTTTTTCGGCATCACAATTACTAAAGATATTATCTAGACAAGTCGATGAAGATGCCGTGATCCTAGTTGGCTCATGAAATAAGTTATCTAAGTTATAAGACTTAAATAGATTCAGAAGTCTAACACTTAATGGAGTAACTTCTAAAATATTAACATTAAAATCTCCACATAAAATTATACTTTTATTACTTGATTTTAATTTATTAAGTGTATCTTCCATTACCGATTCGAAAAGACCAAAATCACCAGAGGGCGGTCGATAAACGCAAATTATAACGTATCGCTCGAGTTCAACACAAGACAACTCAACAGTGCGTTCGACCGACAGATTAACTAAATCTAAACGTTGTTTACATTTCAATTTGTTTGAAACAAGGACTAATGATCCACCGCGAATGGCATTTTTTCTCACAAACGCACTTTGTACAGTGTAGTAATTGTCATTGATAAAATCTACTTCATGTTCTTGCAACCAATGCTCAGTTAAACATAACACCTGAACATCATAGTTCTCTATAAATAAACTTAACTCAAGTTCCTTGCCGGACAGACCCTGCATATTTTGGTGTACAATATTCAACATATGAGGCTTTTCCGTTGTCGAGCTTAATAGTTTAAACTACTATTTGTGTCAATAGAAATGTTAGTACCATTACTAACAGTATGTGTTGGTACACATGTACCGGTGTCACACTGTATATTGAATGCTAAAAGATTAGCAATATGTCTCCTACAACTAGGTGGTAAATACATCTTACGATTAGTCAGTTTGTAATCAGTAATAAATTGATTACAATCAAAATATAAAATAGCGTCACTATGACGACAGGTCCTATTATAAATAAGCATATTTAAATCAAAAATGTACCTGTTTTGCTCCTCAGATAAATATTGAGAATAGGGCAAGGCACAGAAAATAAATTTACAATTATTGGTCTCACTTAGATGTAACATTAAATTGAGAGATTTAATTATGTCTTTTTTACTTACAGCTAAACTATCCCCAAATAGTAATATAACAGTTGAGTTGGAATTTATTTTTGACAATTTAATGTGCCTAATTAACTGGCTAAAACTGGCGCCGGGTAAACAATTATTTATTACATAATGTGACGAACACTGATTAAATACACTACCAAAACCTTGTCCAAATTTGTCAGAAAATATATATGTTGTGTTTATCAAATTATTTGTATTAATGCTATTATGATCAATACTGTTATTATCAGGCTGAGCTAACGAGGAAGTGGGTGAAACATGCTGAGGTAGTGGTGCTTGGGAGCAAGCACAGTCACAAGTGAGATTATTTGTCAGTGACTCATACCTCTCTGCATTGTATGTTACCAGATCCACCAACTCATTAGCCTCCTGCAAGCGCTTGCTCAGATCTAGTTGAGAAGCCTCATATTTACTAAAGATATCCTTTAGAGTTTGCTCCCTAACAAATAGTTCTTGCTGAAGGCGCAGAGTGTCGTTTTCATACATATGTTTACATAAATCTAATTCATGACTACTATTTTTTAACTCTAACATTAAATTTGTATTTTTTTGCCTGAGTTTTAAATTTAATTTGTTGACTTTTTGCTGTTTTAATGATTTATGTAATTTCCTAATAAATCTATTAATTTTAATGTATTTTTTAATTTTATTATGGCCATTTAATAAATTGAATTCTCAAATGTTATTACAATTTCTTGCATAATTATATTAGATACTATGAAAAGTTACCCTCGGCTAGTTATTAGAAATCTCGGTACCCGCAAATAATTATCACACCGGACAAGTACTCAGTGATAGACTATGACAAACTACCCTCGGCCAGTTTTAAAGCGAGCAACTTGGAGCGTCGCGATGAGAGATTCATATCGCAGAATGTGTATGTCGCTGGCAAGATTGTCAGGACTGGTGAGGATCTGTATGCTAGAGGAATGTGGATAGGAAACGCTAGTTAAAACTTTTAGTAAAAGTTACCACCAAAAGCGGTAAGTGACACCTGTCAGTGGGCAATCACACTTGTCAGTGATTATTGAAACTTGTCAGTGTTTAGTGGCACACTCAAGTTACACTTATGGCTGTCAGTAACCACTCGAAGCAATCACTAACCACTAGTGACAGCACTAACCAGTTATGGCAATCACTAACCACTGGATATCACTAACCACTGTTAGCTGTTGTTGAAGATTGGTGGTTGCGAGATTTAGTATGAAGGCATTCTCAAATGTCACTACTATTTCTTGCATAATTATATTAGATACTATGAAAAGTTACCCTCGGCTAGTTATTAGAAATCTCGGTACTCGCAAGTAATAATCATGCCGGACAAGTACTCAGTGATAGACTATGACAAACTACCCTCTGCAAGTTTTAAAGCGAGCAACTTGGAGCGTCGCGATGAGAGATTCATATCGCAGAATGTGTATGTCGCTGGCAAGATTGTCAGGACTGGTGAGGATCCGTATGCTAGAGAAATGTGGATAGGAAACACTAGTTAAAACTTTTAGTAAAAGTGACCACCAAAAGCGATAAGTGACACCTTTTAGTGGGCAGTGACACCTGTCAGTGATTAGTGAAACGTGCCAGTGTTTAGTGGAACACTCAAGTTACACTTATGGCTGTCAGTAACCATTCGGAACAATCACTAGCCACTAGTGACTGCATTAACCAGTTATGGCAGTCACTAACCACTCCTAAGCGCGGAAACCAAGACTCCCGCTCCCCTCCCTCCCCCTTATGGACCGTCCACACATTACAGACTGCCATATGTTTGTATTGTGTTTTGTGTCTGCAATAAAGTCCGAGCAGTCAAATGTAGGAATGATCGATTTTCAACACAATTAAAAAAGGAGAAGGCTCCCAATTCGTTTGTATTTTTTTTTATGCGGAATTCAAAGTCTGTGCGAACAAAAGGCTGTATCGTGTGGACCCACTATAGTAGAATAGAAGCTCAATTATTTATTTTGTGTTATTTATTAAGCTAAATGTGTGTACCGCTCTATACATACATTTGTATGTTGAACAAATTCACAATTTGTTTTGACTATAAATGTGTGATCAGATCATTAATCTTAATTTTTTTTGAGGTGGTAACACTTAATTTATATCTATACTAATATTATAAAGAGGAAAGATTTGTATTTTTGTATGTAACGAATAAACTCTAAAACTACAGGACCGATTTCAAAAATTCTTTCACCATTAGAAAGCTACATTCACCCTGAGTAACATAGGCTATATTTTAACCCATATTCCCACGGGAACAGGAACTACGCGGGTAAAATCGCGGGGCGCTGTTAGTATGTTATAATTATTATCTATTTATGTTAAATGACAATGTAATACAACGTGTAACAGAATTAACGCAATACCTATCAAGGGGTCATTGTACTCATCAGTATGAAATTTTACTATGGGACCAAGGGGAAATATTAAGTCGAGTTATCCGGCCGTAAATGTATGTAGCAGTCGATTTGGTCCCATAGTAAAAAATGTGTTTATCTGTACGGCACGCAAACTATTTTTAATCAACATATTTTGTAACTTATCACGTTACAAAAACGTCATACATTACATTACTGAAACAAACCATTATATAATACATGATAATGTTACTCTTATCCAGTTTTAATGTATCAGGCCAGTGTTGCCATGACGTGCCGTTAAAGAACGGACGTCCTTATTGATTTAATGCCCACTACATAAAGGTAGTAGCGATTAAGAGCGTGTACGTCGTATGTTATTTCATAAAAAATTTCAAGTCACTATTTTGTGAAATGAATGAACCGATTTTAATGAAACTTCACACATATAACATTTTCGAAATGTCTTATTTAAAAACCGCATGAAAATCGGACTAGTAGTACTGGAGATAAATGGGAACATTGATTTGCACAAACAAACAAACATCGACTCACCCCAAACGCATACACTGTCTCCGTTCCATCGTGGGTAAAAAAAGGAAATTTAAAAATTATGTTTGTATGGAAAATTTAAAATGGGTCTAATATAACTGTAACACTATTTATCGAAAATGTTTTCAACTAACTTTTTTGTCCTATGTATCCTGCTTATGTGTGTAAAGTTTCATCAAAATCGGTTCAGTCATTTCGGAAAATAAGGACTTGAAAATTTGTATGAAATGCCGTACGGCGTATACGCTCTTAACTTGTTATTGTATACCGAAGTTCGTGGGTACAGCAATCCTATAACTAGTATACTTGGTGCATCGTCCTGAATGTACAGTACACACATAATGTTATGTTATGTTATATGTTATTCAGGACGATGCACCAAGTATACAAGTTATAGAACCCAGTATTACTAGCACAGGTAAACTTATTAATTTTCTACATAAGCAATCACATAATTTTACAAATATTAAAACTATGTAAGTGAACAGAGAACAAGTAAAAGGCAGAAAGAAAAGTACATTCATGAAGTTATTCCATACATAAATCAACCAGTTTCATTTTGTCTACACCCTTGATTTTGTCTACGCCCTATGGAGCAAGCATAATCATAATCAGCCTTTTAATGTTCTCACTGCTGGTACACAGGCCTCCTCTCTAGGAGAGGGAATGGGCCGTAATCCACCACGCGGTCCCAGTGCCGGTTGGTGAAAGTCAATTGTTTTCGAATTTTTGGTTCTAAGACATGCCGGTTTCCTCACGATGCACGATGTTTTCCTTTATCGTTTTGAGAGCAGTGGTGATGAAATTAATTACACAAAGTAATGTGCCTGGCTGGGTTTGAAGCCACTCGGCCACCACTGCTCAACAATCGAGCAAGACCATTATACAACGGCCATAGTAATTCCCGTCTTTTTATACACAACACTATCTTTACTTATATAATAATTGTACGCGAGTTAAAATAGGGATTTAATCGACCTTCGCGAATGCGTTTGACAGCTGTCATTGAAATTGGCATTATGACAGTTTCGACAATGTTTAGGTAGTACCGCTGCGCTACGTAAGAACTTCGGGTATTGACAGATTCTGCGGTTACATAGCCAATGGTTTCTGAACGCAGCGTAGATACAAACAGGATGATTTCCGAGAAAAAATATATGATTCTATTTATTCTGTCAGTAAGATTATCGAAAAATATTGGTCACGTATTTTTTGCTACATACGATTTGGACCGAGAGGTCTTTGGCCTTTTTTTTCTATCATCAAATCATTTCTCCCGCTCTGGGCGGAGCGGAAGGGAGTGTCAGACTCTTACTGACTAAAACCCAACGGTGATCCTTCCTGTGCTCTTTGCGTTCTAGGGCCGCGGTGACTCTTTCGAACAAATTCCGCAACATGACCTATCAAACAGTTTTTGTATTGTCCGGACAGGAAGTAGTTATTACAATTTCAATGGATAGGCTAGCATGGGTGATGTCAAATTATACTTTATGTACGTCAGAATGGTACTTAGCGGGTAATTTTACCATAAAGGTTTATAAGTGGCTCAAATTAGGGCTTACGCTGATATCGGACTTATGAGCAACTAGCAGCGCCCCGCGGTTTCACCCGAGTTGTACCCGTTCCCGTGGCAATACGGGGATAAAAAGCCTATGACACTCCAAAATAACGTAGCTTTCTATTCGTGAAGTAATTTTGAAAATCGGTTCTGTAGATCTAGAGATTACCCCTTACAACGTCACAAACTCACAACCTCACAAACGTTATCTAAATATATATAACTCAAAAGGGACTGACTGACTGACATAGTGATCTATCAACGCACCGCCAAACCACTGAACGGATCGGGCTGAAATTTGGCATGCAGGTAGATGTTATGACGTAGGCATCCGCTAAGAAAGGATTTTGATTAATTCTATCCCCAAGGGGATAAAATGGGGGATGAAAGTTTGTATGAAACTTTGTCAATTTTAAACCGATCGGGCTGGGAGTTTCAAAATCGGGGGTGAAGTAACTATTCCACGCGGACGAAGTCGCGAGCAGACAGGGGCGTGCAGTGGTTCTAGAGTAAGGGTAGGCCAGACATAATGTCCAAAAAAAAAGCTCACCACATTCTACTGGGTTGAAATCACGATACGGAACGATGAGAAACATATAATTTTAAAAACTCACCAAATTCAAATCACGATATTCTGACGATACAAACTACTCTTTCTAGAAGTATTGAACAAAATGCACAGAAAACAAAATAATTTGTGCGTACACACATAGCCAGTTATATGTTTCATAACTCTGAGGATTGAAATGACGAGTACGAGATGAATTATTTTTGAGTTAATTCTCGTAACTCGGGTATACATCTACCTTTAGAAACAACTTGAATCTTATCATTATACGATAGCTGTGAAAACTTACCTTTTTTTAATCTCTAACAAACACATTGTCAGCACAAACTTCACAATTTAGGACCATTTTTAAGTATGTAAACAAATAACTAAACTTTAATATTTACACTACTTTATGACTCAAAACGAATTACTTATAAATCAATGCACTATGATTAATATAACACTCAACAACAAAATATTCGAACGACTATTGCTTGTCACATGAAACAATATCAACAATATGGCTTCTCTTTTTCTTGCAAAAATATCATTTAAAAAGACAATCAATACACTTCCAAAAAAAAATGCTACATGGTCCTATCGTAATCTTTAAGAATGACATGTAATGACATTTTGCCGGGTTATACATCATAACCCGCCAAAATTGACAATTGTCAATGTCAATGTCAACAGAGTTGCCAATTTTATTTTTCTAATTCCCTTTAAACCAAATTCTCAAATTAAGTTTGGAAAATTTGGGGAGAAAAGTTAAATTCTTGCGGTTTTTAATTATATTTAGAGGGTTATTAATTACAACTTAACATTTATTTTGTACATTTTATACTTTTGATAATACTAACCAGTTTTTTTAAACTATATCTATAAGTTATTAAGGAAATTATTATTCTCAAATTGGCAACCCTGTTAAGCGATTTCCATTCATAAAATTTTACTACTTGTCCTTGAATTGTGTGGTGAACCAATCAGGACCCGTGTAGTGGGCTCCAGCGAGCCTAGAAAACGCCCATAATTTATACATGTGTGTGTAAATTATGAGCGTACATACACAAGAACATTTGCACACATTCATAAATTTATCAATTGAAATAAGGCACTCCGTATTGTGGCCTATGTGAACCGTTTCGTAGGAACAGCGTAGTTTGAAATACGTCACACGCACGGGCGCGGGGCGAGAAGTTGCTATAAGCATTATACTAGGCGTTATGAGTTATTAAATATTTTTGTTTTATTTTATTGCATAGTTACAATAAATACATTTGTTTTATTTATCCGTTGCTATGGTAGGGTAGGCTTAGCCTAATTGCCTATATGGAGCGCACGCCCCTGCGAGCAGAAGCTAGTCTCTTTATAATATTAGTATAGATGTACTCGTACGTCGGAATGGTACTTAACGTTTACATTTACCATAAAGGTTTATAAATGGCTCCAATAAGGGCTTACGCTGTTATCAGACTGATGAGCAACCGATGATACTCGTTAAATATATTTTTAGGTTATACGCAAACGTGTTTTGACAGTAGAGCGCCAATTTCATCGCAATCTGTCAAAAACATAAGCATAATCAACCTTTAATGTTCTCACTGCTGGGACACAGGCCTCCTCTCTAGGAGAAGGAATGGGCCGTAATCTACTACGCGGGCCCAGTGCGGATTGGTGAATGTCACATGTCTTCGAATTTTTGGTTCTAGGACATGCCGGGTTTCCTCACGATGTTTTCCTTCACCGTTTTGAGAGCAGTGGTGATGAAATTAATTACACAAAGTAATGCGCGTGACTGAGTTTGAACCTGCGACCCACTACTTGTAAGTCTTTAATTCAGGCTTTATTGACAATTTGCGACCGAGATTCGAATGCGAAAGTTACTTAAAAAATTTAGAATTAGCACTCGGCTGTTCGATTAGAAAGCTGGTGTCAAAATAAATACATACTTTCATGTAATACTTTTGGGAATACGTTCATTGACGTACAACTAAGGAGTGGATTTCCTTATCAGAGTCAGTCTGTGTTTCCTGATAGTTGTAACGTAAGAAGTAACAAATGTTTGTATGGCCTACAGATAATTGTTCCGGGTCTGGGTGTCTTGTGTATGTGAGTTTACATGTTTGTGGACGTAGCCGCAATACAGGAGTAAATCCTAGTGTGGGGCGTTTTTTTTTTTTAAATCTAGAATAGCAAACTGGGACCAATAGGGATGTTTTCTGAGTAAAAAAATATGATTCTATTTAGTCCGTCAGTTAGATTATAGAAAAATATTAGACACGTATTTTTTGCTTTATCAAATCTATAAAAATTGACAAAGATATAGAGCACCAAAGATCAGGAGAGGGGATTTGTGGCGTCACGTCGTGGTACAAATTGTAGCGAGTAGTGACGTCACACGAGTATTCAACGCACTGTATCGTCTTCGTTTTTTATATACTGGAAAAAGGAAAATAAATACGTGTCTAATATTTTTTGGAAATCTATCTTACGGTTCAATTAGATTTTTTTATTCAACTACTCTAATTCTTAAAATGCTTTCCACATGATGTGATGGTGATGGTCACCCATCCACCGACCGACCTCGGCAAGCGTTGCTTACCCTTGAAGATCAACACCTTTTTTTTCTGGATGGGAAATCATCAAATGACTTCTCCCGCTCTGGGCGGAGCGGAAGGGAGTGTCAGACTCTTACTGATTAAAACCTACCCGTGATCCTTCTTGTGCCCGCCGCGTTCCAGGGCCGCGGTGACTCTTTCGAAAAAATTCCGCAACCCTAGCAGGCACTGACCCTATGGGGCCCCGTCTTCTTTGCTGATGGCTCTTGGATGCGCGCGTGGAACACTCGGCGCCGTCGCCCCGCGCCTGGTTGCTATCGGACGGCGAGCCACCCATAGCTCGCCATCCGCAGGCCCGCGCCTACGGTGGCCGGGAATCGCCCTGCGTTTCCCGACGCCCGGGGCGTCTTCTTCTGTTGGAAGATCGACACCTGCGGCTGTTATCATCTAACCACGAGCTCTTTCGTTAATGTAACCTTAAACATTATAATTACAAGGTACATGAACACAAAGTTTCAAAGTAAAACAAATATTAAATTAACCTTGGCGGGATTTTGTAACGGAAACATGGCTCGGCTTGTATGCGGTACAAAGGTCATGTTATTACAGTATTGGGCTTTATATTGTTTTCGTATAATGAAGGTATTTTTGCCTTTTGTTTTTATGTACAGTTGAGGGCAAAAGTATGTGAACATTTCATAAAATTCAAGCGAGAATCGCATTAACAGATTTTACTAGGGTTCCGTAGGTAGCCAAAGAGTAAAACGGGAGCCTATTACTCAGACTCCGCTGTCCGCCTGTCTGTCTGTATGTTCGTCTGTCACCAGGCTGTATCTCTTGATCCGTGATAGCTGGACAGTTGAAATAGGCTAGTTGACAAAATTTGGATATTAGTTTAAAACTATAGCTTAGCATCTATTTCACCCCAAAAATATATTATTTTAAGAAAAATAGGTCTTTTACATTAGTATTTTGAGACTTTTGAAATGAATTTGAAATTGATCGCGAAAAAGGCCAAGACTGTCATGGCGTCTTTAATGACGTCACATCTCGCGAAACAGTCGTATTTATTTATAACAGTCAGCGTGTTTTTTTTAAATAAATAATGAATTCCTCGTATTATAAATACTGTATAGTGCCCCAATGTAAAAGTACAACGGTAAAAACGCAAAACAAATTATTCATATGTTCCAAACAATAAACAAATACGAAAAAAGTGGTTAAAAATGGCAAGGTGGGAAGATTCTCTTACTTTATCAACTGATTCCACAATTTATTTCTGTGAAGATCATTTTGATGTAGGTAAGTATTAAACAAAACTCGATGTATCTATAAATGTAGGTATAGTAAAAGAAATGAATTTTGCAAAATCTACCATAATATACCACACAAAACCTATAAAATTGTATTATGACTTGAATAGGGTTTTATGATTTATTTGAGTTAAATAGTTATTTGTGTAAAGTCGTTTTTTGCTACGAGTGCTGATTTTGAATCCTGAGTGTGGCGAGGGATTCAAAGGCACGAAATGCAAAAAACTTTGCTCTAGTGTAATGCACATAACTTTTCACTTCAGCAGCGAGAACACTTTACGAGTTAAAATAATAAACAGGAATAGTAGTACCTTTATACTTAATTCTGCATGAATAACTGGTTGTTTTTACTCTTCCGGTGTTAAAATACTGTTCTCGTAGCTAGTTTCACTCATATTTTACGATTATTTTAATATTTTTTAACTTTCAACTCTACGCCAGCCACGTTTGATTCTGGAGCTCTTTTATTTAAATTGAGGTGTATTCGGAAATTGCACCCATGATATTTTATTATTCAAAATATATTATGTAACATTAATTAACCTCTAAATATTGATTTCTAGTTTCAATAAAACTAGAAATAAATATTTAGAGGTTAAATATCAGTTTTATTTGCAGTAAATACTTATTTTCGTTTAAATACAACAATAAGTTAAAAATTCAATAAAGTACATTAAAAGACATAATTATTTTTTTGCATTTTTTTTTTAATTTCTTTAGTTAGTAACGAAATTCCGAACGTGTTTGTCTCTGAGGTCGAATTTAAAATCGGAACTTCGAAAGGCCTGGTCTTTGTCTCTCTCTCTTTCTAATGGCGGGAAAGAGATAGAGTGTAAATGTTTCGAATTGTAGGTGTATGCCGTGTATGATTAACTCAAGGCTGAATGAGATATTCGCGGCTTTCTGAAAATAAAATAATTTAAAAGTTATTCAGTAATTCAGGCAGCAAAACCTACAATCATGTTTGAGCTACTGAAGTGAAAATATTATTTCCGTTTTATAAAATGTAATAATTCAATGCAGCTATAGGGAACTAGGTACCATAGTTGAAAAAACGAAGGATGTCAATAATCGCAGAGTGTTTGAATGAGCCAAAGGAAAGTAGTACCCCAAGTTTATCCGTTTTTCAAAACGAACTGTATTAATTTAAAAACAATTGCTGAAAGCTCGCGAAATAACCTGTTCACTTTATACGAAAATAACAGCAACAACATAGCGTTTCGCGAGGTGTGACGTCACGCTTCCTGATTGGTGTTTAATGTCACGTGATTAAACGCCTCATTTTGTCGATTTTATTTTGCAAAAATATTTTTAATCTTTTGTTATATTAATAGAAAAGTTGTTTTTTTGTTTACTAATTATCATGGTTAATCATTAGAAACTCAAAGCCATCCGATTTATTCTTAGTGGAAACAAGCCTATTCACGGATGATGTATTTCTGTACATATACCACCGCGAAGTTTTTTGTAGACCTTTTTAACGTGTACAATACTGTAGTACATTATTTTGATCTACCTCGTAGGGTGCCTCGTAGGGCGTATCTCGTAGGGTTCAGCCAGCGTTTGCAATGTACGCGCAAAAAAACGTGTTTATTTGCGACATCATATTAGAAACCTCTAAAATGTTCAGTGTTTCTCTATTATGCATGTATTATACAGCATTCTCTTGAATCACTCTATCTATTTAAAAAAACCGCATCAAAATGTGTTACATAGTTTTAAAGATCTAAGCATACATAGGGACAAACAGATAGTGGGAAGCGACTTTGTTTTATATTATGTACCAGTATTTTGCTATTTAACCTTCACAAACTAGTCACTAAAAACCAGACAAAAATTTAATTGTTTCAACAAACTCTAGACTTCTAAGATAATTAGAAAAGTAAATTGCTTTAATAATAATAACTTTCTTGTCTTTTGTTTTCTTACAACGAACTAGGAGTAGGTAATAGATATTGTAACATCAAAAATTCAGCTTGTCTAACGAAGCTTCCTACGCGTTCCAGAATTCTAACTAAGAACTAAGTTTGATTAAATTATTTTCTTGAATAAATCAAGTTGACTGATTGTTAAACAAAACAATAGGACTGTAGTGACTTTTATATCGCCAATTCTTCATCTGCCTAGCCTTTTCCCCACTATGTTTGGGTCGGCTCCCAGTCAAACCAGGTTCAACTGAATACCAGTATTTTACGTGGAGCGGCTGCCTATCAGGGCCCCAAGTCTGCTATTTTTATAAATTTCTCATTCCAACAGGATCCCATTGTCATTTCGCTGTACGTAATCTGCTAAATTCATAATGGTCGATCATTGGTCGGTCAATGGTCTCGTAATACTTTTTGATTTTTTTTATTTATTTATTTTTAAAGGCTAGGCAACAATTGTTTACACCAAAAATAATATTACATAAATATTTACGATAGTTACATTTACGAGTGTAACAATTACTTAAAGGCTAACACCGCATGCACAATAAACGGCTTAAATAACGTGAATAATTTTGACAGAGGTTTAGGTTAGTATAGGTCTTAAGATTAGGTTAGTTATATAACATTCGTATTAAAAAAAAAACACAATAACATGAAGATGCAATCTTGATTACTTAATTAACAGAAAATTATTAAATTAATTAGGCTATAAAGATTAAATTAATAACAACATATGGAATAAATTATTAGAATTAAATTAGAATTAAATTATTAGAATTAAATAAATAAACACAATATTGGGAATTATTCATGTGAAGATTAGATTTTTGGTGACTGGATTATTTACAATTACTTTAATAATTTTATCCTGATAACCGAGCTATTAAAAGAAATGACCGCACACGGCGTTCTAATGGTAGGTCACTGATCAAAGAAACTGTCAAAATTTGAGCAGATTACCGCATACACGTCTGTCATTCATTTGTCATTATGTACGAGATTACCATTCTATGCCATTTCTTTCAATGGAGTGTCAGTGTTTGACCTTTGGAAAGTCATAATAACGCTTTTATATTAGTCGATTACCAAACTTGTCAAAATCGACCATTAGATATCAATGATAGACCATCCTGTTACTATTGTATTACCAGACCTCCACAACCTATTAACTGGGTAACACGGTACTTCTTGGCAAGTCTGGAGTCAGATGTACTGGCTTCTGACAATCCGTAATGACTGCCAACGATCTTCAAATGACAGCCGGGACCAACGCTTAACCTGCTTTCCGAGGCACGGAGGAAACTCGGTATGTTAAGATGGTCACCCATCCACAGACCAACCTTGGCAAGCGTTGCTTAACCCTGTGAGACCCTTGCCGCTGTTATTTAGCCACGCACTCTTCCGTTCATTCATATTCATAAACTAGCTGCTGCCCGCGACTTCGTCCCCGTGGAATCCCCGATTTTAAAACATTCTTTATCACTGCTCCGCTCCTATTGGCTTAAGTGTGATGATATATAGCCTAAAGCCTTCCTCGATAAATGGTCTATTCAGCCCAAAAAGAATTTTTCAATTCGAACCAGTAGTTCCTGAGATTAGCGCGTTCAAACAAACAAACAAACTCTTCAGCTTTATAATATTAGTATAGACTAAGCTGCTGCCCGCGACTTCGTCCCCGTGGAATCCCCGATTTTAAAACATGCTTTATCGCTGCTCCGCTCCTATTGGCTTAAGCGTGATGATATATAGCCTAAAGCCTTCCTCGATAAATGGTCTATTCAATCCAAAAAGAATTTTCAATTCGAACCAGTAGTTCCTGAGATTAGCGCGTTCAAACAAACAAACAAACAAACAAACTCTTCAGCTTTATAATATTAGTATAGATTACAGTTTAACATTTATAACCTTGTTATTGGACTGATGATTCAATTTTGTACACGATCTTGCATAGTAATGCTAAAGATGAAAACAAAAAAGTCGCGTTTCGAGACTGAGGACATGATGTCATTTGCTACCTAGCTAGCTTGGTTATAGTGTGAGGTGACACTTTACATTGAGAAAATATTTGTGCAGAAGGTTCGCTAATATTTTGTAAATGATAAATTATATTTATTTTGTGGAGGAGCTCGTGGCTAAAGAATAACAGCCGCACAGGTCGATCTTCAAGGTTAAGCAACGCTTGCCAAGGTTGGTCTGTGGATGGGTGACCATCTTAACATACCGAGTTTCCTCCGTGCCTCGGAAAGCACGTTAAGCCGTTGGTCCCGGCTGTCATTTGTAGATCTTTGGCAGTCGTTACGGATTGTCAGAAGCCAGAAAATCTGACACCAGTCTTGCCAAGAAGTACCGTGTTCCCCAGTTAATGGGTTGTAGAGGTCTGGTAGGCAGCCGCTCCACGTTAAATACTGGTATTCAGCTGAATAAGGTATGACTGGAAGCCGACCCCAATATAGTTGGGAAAAGG
Organism: Hecatera dysodea; assembly: GCA_905332915.2. Taxonomy (NCBI): domain Eukaryota; kingdom Metazoa; phylum Arthropoda; class Insecta; order Lepidoptera; family Noctuidae; genus Hecatera; species Hecatera dysodea. The sequence goes on along the minus strand of HG995317.1, from coordinate 3,433,608 downwards.
CTAGGCAGATGGATAGAAATGATATTCATTTTGTAAGTAGGTTAAGCATAACACACTTAAAATTACCAGAAAAGAATGGACTTCTTTTTTGGTAATTTTAAGCTAGATGAAATCGGTGTTTCTTAGCCGACAACCTCTTGGAAAAACACCGAAAGAAACTCGGAGGTCAATGTCTCTTTTGAAGTCCATACAATCTGTACTGGTCAAATCATATGAGAACTATGTAGGTAAATGTCTGAGGTGGCCTTTTGAGGAAAGAGCCACACAGTTTTTAGTGGACCTGTAGTGCGATAGAAACGTTGCCTTGGAAAAAATTGTTGAATTAGCACTCTGAAGTGCCATCTCAAAAATCGACCTTTCTTAAAATAAATCAATGTATTTGGTTGTACTAAGTGAATCTTCTGTCTATTCATTCTGACTTCACACTGCATACACAAACATAAAATATAACATATGCAAATCACAGCCTTTGCAAAACTGTCGTTATAAAATAAAGGTGTGTTGATACTGAAGAAGTACCGAGTTATCCAGTTAATGGGTTATAAAAAAAGAATAGAATAGAAAACACTTACTCGACACACACAACGCAACAGCAACAAAATACAAAGTAAATCTTTTAAAATGATGAAAAAGAAATTAATATGACAATAATGAAAATTAAAATTGTGCTGAGGGTGCAGAAAGAGTTACCATCTCAGCATTTGCTGGGCGTCAGACACCCAGCGGTATGGAGATCTGGTAGGCAGCCGCTCCACGTAAAATACTGGTATTCAGCTGAATCCGGTTTGACTCGAAGCTGACCCCAATATAGTTAGGATAAGGCTAGGCGTATGATGACAAATGCAACCGAGTTTTTGTCGTCACTCAAACAGACTGACCTCACGTTTTGCAAAAACGCATCTCTCAGCGTTTTTCCGTTCGCGGCTACAAAACGCGCCAACCTTGTCAACAATATGCACGCACCTTTACAAAATTTAACAAGCCAATATTTTTATACCGCCAGTCTGATATCACAACGCTCACGGAGCGGACGCGTTGTTCCAATTTATTTTGTATACGACGTAAAATGCGATAAGCGTGGACTATTGTTGTGTTTACTTATTAATTTAGTAATTTGAAGCCTTTGTTTGGCTGAGTGTTCATTTGTGTTTTGTGAGTGACGCGGACGTGCGAAAAGAAATTGGAAATAGTGTTTTGTTTTTTTTTTAAAGTGTTTTGATGAGTGTTTGGCTGAATTGTGCTGAGGTTTTGAGAAGTGTTTTGTTTTTATTTTTAGCAATAGTGATACTATTAGTTGAGGCTTTCTCAAACAGAGAAGAAACGAGCATTTATAGTTACCAATAATCGGGTTTTGAAAAGCAAAGGAAATTGTTTGTTGCAAATGTGTTTGTTTAAATTATGCTGAGGTTAATAAGTGTCTTGTTGGATTAATTTAGCGATACTTATAATTATGGTAACAGTAACTACAAGTTAGAGCAATGTCTAATAGAGAAGGAACCAGGAATTAATCACCATGTTTACTTATTGGTAGCAGTCCATTAATCTGTACTAATATTATAAAGAGGAAAGATTTGTATTTTTGTATGTAACGAATAAACTCAAAAACTACTGGACTGATTTCAAAAATCCTTTTGCCATTAGGAAGCTACATTCACCCTGAGTAACATAGGCTATTTTTTATACCCCATATGGGAATATGGGACCGGAAACTACGCGGGTAAAACCGCGGGGCGCTGCTAGTTTTAAATAAAGAAAGAAAAAGCGTTTATTTACCACAAACAACAAAACAACACAAATATAAAAAAATAAGAAAAAGACAAAAAAAAAACAAAGTAAACAACAACATAGCATTATTGAGAATAATTTCAGTTCAAAACAACAAAACAACATAAATTAAAAAAAAAAATTAAGAAAAAGACAAAAAAACAAAGTAAACAACAACATAGCATTATTGAGAATAATTTCAGTTTTCTATATAACACTGTTGTTTAGGGGAACAAAAGTTAAAACTGGATTTTCCAGTCGATACAATTAATTTTGTGCATACGTAAATACAATCACTACGGATACCCAGTGACGGATTAAGACTACTTGATGCCCTAAGCAATCCACGCCTGTGGGCCCCCTATCCGTATGTCAACTAGAATGGTCTTTAAACCTTCACCGCCTAAAAACATGAATTACTAATTAATTATGAAATTAAGTATGCATAGAAGCCGGCCGGCACAATTACACAAAAAAAACAAAACAACATTTGATTGATACAGATTTGCGGGGGCGCCAGGCGGAGATCAGCGGGGAAGGGGTGGTTTGTAATTAGCTGATCGCGATTCTGGTGCATTCGAATTGCCGAGTGTACTAGCAGGCAGCGAGTGGGCAAGCGGGAGCGGGGTTTTGACTCTAGGTAGGACTCTATATCAACTAAAACTATGTCCTAGAATTCTTTTTTTCGTCTGGTGTTTGGTGACATGAGAGTGAGACGTGATGCCTTAAGGATGGTTTTTTTTTGTGCTTCTTCTGGTGCCCCCCCAGACGTGATGCCCTAAGCAACTGCTTAATTTGATTAAGGGTTAATCCGTCACTGCGGATACCATTAATTACAGTGCAAGATCAGATCCTGGTCTATTTTTGTTTTGTTTCATAATTAGGTATTTTATTATATATCATCATCTGCCTAGCCTTTTCCCAACTATATTGGGGTCGACTCCCAGTTAAACCGGATTCAGCTGAATACCAGTATTTTACGTGGAGCAGCTGCCTACCAGACCTCCACAACCCATTAACTGTGTAACACGGTACTTCTTGGCAAGACTGGAGTCAGATTTACTGGCTTCTGACAATCCGTAACGACTGCCAAAGTTCGTACAATATATAAAAATAATGATTATATTAATTCCGTCCGTTTGATTTTCAAAAAATATTGTACACGTATTTTTTGTCATTTCAAAAAATATAAAGGTAAAGCGCATCAAGTTCAAGAGAGGGAGCTGGTGACGTCACGTCGGCGTCGCTGGTAAAAATTGTAGCACGTAGTGACGTCACTCGTTTTCAAAGCACTGTATCGTCTTCTTTTTTCACATGAGAAAAGAAAAAATACGTGTGCAATATTTTTTGGTAATCTATCAGACGTAATAATTAGATTTTTAGTAAAATATCCTATTCGTTTGCCTAAATGAAAATAGCAGTAAATAAACAATGAGTTTTCAATCTATACTAATATTATAAGGAGGTAACGTTTGTGAGTTTGTAAGGTTGTCTGTTTGTGAGGTTGTAAGGGGTAATCTCTGGATCTACTGAACCGATTTTCAAAATTATTTCACCAATAGAAAGCTACGTCATTGTGGAGTGGCATAGGATTTTATCCCCACGGGAATGGAAACAACGCGGGTGAAACCGCGGGGCGCTGCTAGTATGATAAGCATAGCATAATCAGCCTTTTAATGTTCTCACTGCTGGGACACCGGCCTCCTCTCATGGAGAGGGAATGGGCCGTAATCCAGCACGTGGGTCCAGTGCGGATTGGTTAATGTCACATGTCTTAGAATTTTGGTTCTAGGACATGCCGGTTTCCTCACGATGTTTTCTTTCACCGTTTTGAGAGCAGTGGTGATGAAATAAATTAAACAAAGTAATGCGCCTGGCTGGATTTAAACCCGCAACTTACAATTCGTAAGTCGGGACCGTTACCACTCGGCCACCACTGCTCTGCTTATAATCTTAATAGAGCTGATTAAGGTCTTCTGTGAAATATGACGATGATAATTGAAGATTTCGGAAAAAAAACATGCTTACTAGGAGCTTATATTCGCTCTGCTACGCGTGCGAAGTCGGGGCGGCTCGCTAGTGAGTGATACATAATAACAGTTGTTCAATTAATCTGATTAGACTGTCGCATTCCAGTTTTTCTGATAAGAATGTGATTGTATGCTTCTCACTTCTGTAGTACCTACTACAGTATCGTAATTCTGGATTCGCGAGTGCCTTCGCGCCCGTGAATGTTAGAATGAAATCTATACTAATATTATAAAGCTGAAGAGTTTGTTTGTTTGTTTGTTTGAACGCGCTAATCTCAGGAACTACTGGTTCGAATTGAAAAATTCTTTTTGGGTTGAATAGACCATTTATCGAGGAAGGCTTCAGTCTATATAACATCACGCTTAAGCCAATAGGAGCGGAGCAGCGATAAAGAATGTTTAAAAATCGGGGATTCCACGGGGACGAAGTCGCGGGCAGCAGCTAGTCTAAATATATGTAACTCAAAAGTGACTGACTGACATAGTGATCTATCAACGCACAGCCCAAACCACTGAACGGATCGGGCTGAAATTTGGCATGCAGGTAGATGTTATGACGTAGGCATCCGCTAAGAAAGGATTTTGATTAGTTCTACCCCCAAAGGGATAAAATTGGGGATGAAAGTTTGTATGAAACTTTGTCAATTTACAACCGATCGGGCTGAGAGTTTCAAAATCGGGGGTAAAGTAACTATTCCACGCGGACGAAGTCGCGGGCAGAAGCTAGTAATCTATATCTATACTATTATATTATACATCTGAAGAGTTTGTTTGTTTCTTTGTTTGCTTGCTTGCTTGCTTGAACGCGCTAATCTCAGGAACTACTGATCCGATTTGAAAAATTCTTTCAGTGTTAGATAGCCCATTTATCGAAGGCTGTATATCATCACGCTAAAACCAATAGGAGCGGAGCTATTTCTATTGCAGGTGGTTGGTTTCCGCACTTAGTCCTAGTTTTTTAAATCGACTCTCTTAATTATTTTTTAGCTCAGACACGCTTAGAAATAAAACGTTGGTATTTGGTATGAGTTTATATATAAATCACGTCGGCAAAGTTGTAAAATGTAATCTCGAAAAATATAATCAAAAGTCGTCTTTAGTTGGGTACTGCTCTGGTCCCACCGTACAGAAAACGGTACGCTAAAGGCCAAGCCATTCATACAATTTTTAATCGAACAACTTTTTAGTTGTGTGTTTAAAGTTTATGGAGAATAAAAGAGATCAGAGCCTCAAGTCTGCTATTACAATAGTGTCAGAATGGTATATAATTGATTTCATAATGGTTGATTTTTACAAGTTTGGTAATCTACTTATATAAAAGCGTCATTATGACTTTCCAGTGGTCAACCACTGACACTCAATTGAAAGAAATGGCAAAGAATGGTAATTTCGTACATAATAACAAATGAATGACAGACGTATGCGGTAATCTGCAAAAATTTTACAGTTCCTTTGATCAGTGACCTATCATTAGAACGTTATTGTGCATTCATTGCTTTTAATAGCTCGGTTATCAAAAAATATTACGAAACCATTGACAGACAATGATCGACCATTATGGCTTTAGCAGATTACGAACTTTTAGCAAAATGACAATGGGATCGTGTTGGAATGACAAATTTATAAAAATAGCAGAATTGGGCCCCTGCATCTTATCATCTAAATAGTTGCACAACTAAAAAACAAAAAAAAATCATTGGTCGCAAGAGGTAACTCGTAAAAAAACACGATACTCAATTAAAACTTTAAAGTTTTAATTGAGTATCGTTTGCACTTCGGGGACATTTTACAGTGTGTTATCATTTCTACGAAAAAGGTACATTATAAGCTAATTTTCTAACAAAATATAAGAAACAAACGTATCATGTTTATATTATAATTGGACTTTAGTCACGTACAAACTGGACGGCCGATGTTTTTTGTTTATTACGCATATTTATTTTGCAATAAATAAATGCTTACTATTTACACATCTATGCTATATTAATATTAAAAAAAAGTATTTTTGTTTGTACCGAATAAGCTTCGGAACTACTGCTCCGATTTTAACCATTTTTAGGGTTCAGTAAATCAAAACAAAAAAACGGAACCCTTATAGGATCGCTTTGTTCTCCGTCCGTCTGTCTGTCCGTGTGTTTATAGGGTGCTTTCCGTTGGCCTAGAACAATGAAATTTGGCAAAAAGATAGATCTTACAGTACAAGTACCTACAGGAAAAATTCTGATCATTTTTTACGGTTACAAACTTATATTTTCCGTTGAAGAATTACCGTGACGTACATTGATGTATGAGAGAACATTCTGTTCAACAAAAAAGTCAAATTTGTCGTTTAATCATACGTGGTATATTTTGCTTGTATAGTTTTTTAGCACATCGCCGTGACTTCGTCTGCGCAGATTTTGTGCAATTTCCAACTCTGTTTTACTCCCTTGGGGGTGGAGTTTCGTAAAATCCGTTCTTAGCAGATATCTACACCCTATAAGGAACCTACCTGCCAAAATTTAAGTATGTAGGTGTTATAGTTTCTGAGATTTCGTGGTTAATCAGTGAGTGGTATTTCGCTTTTATAAATATACTAGCAGCGCCCCGCTGTTTCAACCGCGTTGTTGCCGTTCCCGTGGCAATATGGGGATAAGATATAGCCGGTGACACTCCACAATAACGTAGCTTTCTATTGGTGGAATAATTTTGAAAATCGGTTCAGTAGATCCAGAGATTACCCCTTACAACGTCACAAACTCACAACCTCACAAACTCACAAACCTTACCTCTTTATAATATTAATATAGGTAACTAGATGAACTTCGGAAGGTAATATATATTCGGAAAAATCAAGATTTGATCAGAACCTTCCTTACGCAAGTTTGACTCGCACTTGTCCGGTCTTTTTTAGACACTCACTGACTGGTTTGTTGGAAAAGCTACTGATCCACGGAAAAAAAAACTACGTTCTAAAATACTCTTAATTGATACTTATTAAGGTCGATAATAGGGATGTTTCCTGATAAAAAATATATGATTATGTTTAGTCCGTCAGTTAGATTATAGAAAAATATTGGACACGTATTTTTTCCTTTATCAAATCTATAAAAACTGACGAAGATACAAAGCATCAAAGATCAGGAGTGGGGGCTTGTGACGTTACGGCTGGGTAAAAATTGTAGCGAGTAGTGACGTCACACGAGTTTTCAACGCTCTGTATCGTCTTCATTTTTTGTCTACGTGAAAAAAGAAAAAATACGTGTCCAATATTTTTGGGAAATCTATCTAACGGACTAATTAGATTTTTTTAGTCAACTACCCTATTATATATTTAAGATAAATGACCAAAACCACATTTCTTATCTTAAATTAATTGTGGTTTAACAAAATGTGTCCTTATGTAGTAGCAACGTATCCTAATTAATAAATGTAAAAATTCCGTTGCCATGCAAGATTTATCTAAAACTAGCTTCTGCCCGCGACTTCGTCCGCGTGGAATAGTTACTTACCCCCGATTTTGAAACATTCTTCATTGGTTTTCCGCTCCTCATTATCTTAGCGTGGTGATATATGGCCTATACCTTCCTCGATAAATGGGCTATCTAACACTGAAATAACTTTTCAAAACAGACCAGTAGTTCCTGAGATTAGCGCGTTCAAGCGAACAAACAAACTCTTCAGCTTTATGTATACTAATATTATAAAGATGAAAGATTTGATTGTTTGTTTGTGTTGAATAGGCTCCGAAACTGCTGAACCGATTTTAGAAATTCTTTCATCAATGGAAAGCTACATTATCAGCGAGTAACATTGGCTATATTTTATCCCCTTATTCCCACGGGAACGGGAACTACGTGGGAGAAACTACGCGAGGCGCTGCTATTCACGAATATTATTATTCCTCACTAGCTGCTGCCCGCGACTTCGTCCCCGTGGAATCCCCGATTTTAAAACATTCTTTATCGCTGCTCCGCTCCTATTGGCTTAAGCGTGATGATATATAGCCTAAAGCCTTCCTCGATAAATGGTCTATTCAACCAAAAATATTTTTTCTATTCGAACCAGTAGTTCCTGAGATTAGCGCGTTCAAACAAACAAACAAACAAACTCTTCAGCTTTATAATATTAGTATAGATTAATTCAAAGTCAAAAGTCAGTCAATTCATTTATTTCAACTAGACCATTAAACGGTACTTTTGAACGTCAAAACAATTGAATATAAAAATATTATAGTGACTCTAGTTGTCCATTCGCAAAAAGTAGATTCTTATGGAGAAGAACGGACAAGAAACTCCATAGTTACTCTTTTCAAATATGTATAAGTTTTACAATATTTTGTATACATTAACCAATTGATTATATGTGAGGACGATGCACCCGAATAAAACTAAGTACTTTACTAATAACAGGTACAACAAAGTAACGACAGCAGAGGTAAAATTAATAAATTTGCTAATCAAAGACATAGTACTCACATATTTACAATTTTTTTAATTCTTGTTTTATATAATTACCAACAATGGATCAGTGTGTGTTAAATTAACTATAAAAGATCAGTAACTACACCTGTATACATAGCAGATAGATCACACATACAGACCGACAAGTTTGGCTTTGTCTACTACACCCAATATTGTCGTTTTAACTTAAGTAACACAATTATTCTAGTTACTGTTTACATTTCATTTTATAAAGAATATTATTATATAACTAGCTTCTGCCAGCGACTTCGTCCGCGTGGAATAGTTACTTTACCCCCGATTTCGATACTCTCAGCCCGATCGGTTTAAAATTGACAAAGTTTCATACAAACATTCATCCCCTATTTTATCCCCTTGGGGGTAGAATTAATCAAAAACCTTTCTTAGCGGATGCCTACGTCATAACATCTACCTGCATGCCAAATTTCAGCCCGATCCGTTCAGTGGTTGGGCTAGCTTAAAAAATGGAGTAACTTCTCCCGTTTTCTCAACATTTCCCTTCACTGCTCTACTCCTATTGATTGTAGCGTGATGAAAAGTATACTATAACCTGCCCAGGAGTATGAAGAATAATTGCACCAAGTTTCGTTAAAATCGGTCAAGTAGTTTTTGTTTCTATAAAGAACATACAGACAGACAGACAGACAGACAGACAGACAAAAATTTTACTGATTGCATTTTTGGCACCAGTATCGATCACTAATCACCCCCTGATAGTAATTTTGAAAATAAACACATCAAAAGTATCTAGGGATCAACATATATTTTTGCAATAACTTTTCTCCTGATTGATATTAATTAAAATTTTCTTTAAGGATTCATCAAATAAAGTGTTTTCGTTTGTCACAGTAACGATAAACCAAGTCACCTTTGCATTAATAAAGAAATTTGCCATTTTCCTAATAAAGGGATTTTTGACATTTGAACCACTAACATTAAAGTTCGAAAAAAAGACTGAAATAACAGTTTTCTTTAAAATTTTATTGGGTAACTTAAACAATTAATAATCCGTGTTTCTACCGCGAACACTAACAACACAAGAACATCGGTTTGGCATACTCAAAATGAGTTCATCCAAATCACGCTGTGGAATGGCCGCCCATGTTCGTTGCAACAACAAAAAAAGGTCTTCTTGCGACTGGATACCCTCCATATTCGGCAGAGCTCTTCTCTGTAGCATATCCCATGCATGCTCAATCGGGTTCAAGTCTGGCGACTGAGCAGGCCAGGGCAGGACATTGATGTTAGCTGCGGCGAGAGTCTGTCTTACAACTCTTGCGGTGTGCGGTCGTGCATTATCATGCATTAACTGAAATAAGGGACCGATTTGCACTTGTAGAGGAACGATGACGTCTGATACAATCGTCTCAGCATAAATTTGAGCGTTGAGGTTGCCTCTGATCCAAATCAACTCAGTTCTTCCGCCGATCCAAATACCCGCCCATACTATGATGGTTCCACCACTATAAGGATGGACTTCCTGGCAGGATTTTAATCGCTGTTGGCGTCCAGGGGTTCTCCAGTGTCGTATACGTCTTGTATCCGGTCTCATACCAAAACGAGACTCATCAGAAAAGCACACGAAACGCCATTGTTCTTCTGCCCAATTTCTGTGTTCAAGAGCCCATTGATATCGAATCCTACGATTGTGCATTGCTATAGGTGGTACCCGTAGCGGTCTTCGGGAATGAAGGTTCACTTCATGCAAGCGGTTTCTGACTGTTTGGTCGCTAATTAAGTTCCCTGAAGAGTGATGAAGCCTCACGGCTAACATCATGGCGGTTATTGTTGGAGCTCTTCGAGTTAAGATTTGAATGTATCGGTCTTGTCTCCGTGTGGTGCAGCGATACCGTCCTCCATGGCGCTCAGCCAAGGTAAGCGAAGAGCTCTGCCGAATATGGAGGGTATCCAGTCGCAAGAAGACCTTTTTTTGTTGTTACAACGAACATGGGCGGCCATTCCACAGCGTGATTTGGATGAACTCATTTTGAGTATGCCAAACCGATGTTCTTGTGTTGTTAGTGTTCGCGGTAGAAACACGGATTATTAATTGTTTAAGTTACCCAATAAAATTTTAAAGAAAACTGTTATTTCAGTCTTTTTTTCGAACTTTAATGTTAGTGGTTCAAATGTCAAAAATCCCTTTATTAGGAAAATGGCAAATTTCTTTATTAATGCAAAGGTGACTTGGTTTATCGTTACTGTGACAAACGAAAACACTTTATTTGATGAATCCTTAAAGAAAATTTTAATTAATATCAATCAGGAGGAAAGTTATTGCAAAAATATATGTTGATCCCTAGATACTTTTGATGTGTTTATATTCCCTGTACAGAATTGACCTCTCTACAGATTTATTATAAGTATAGATATTGCATTTGCCTGTCGGATCGAGGAAAACTTTATAAATAAACATAGAAACTAAGTTATAATTTATATCAATACATATATACGTTACCTACTTATATATGTACATATTAGTTTCAGTTGAGTCAATACCGAAGAATAGGTTATTTCGTTGACAAACAAACTTATTTGATTGATTAAATTAAACGTTTTAATATTGATTAAAATGTTGAATAAATGTTTCCACCAAAACATCTTTACTGCTATACGAATACTAGCTTCTGCCCGCGACTTCGTCCGCTTGGAAAAGTTACTAATCTCCCGATTTTCAAATATTCTTCATTAGTGCTCCGCTCCTATTGGTTTTAGCGTGATGATATATAGACTATAGCCTTCCTCGATAAAAGGTGCTATCTAACACTGAAAGACTTTCAAAACGGAGTAGTTCCTGAGATTAGCGCGTTCAAGCAAGCAAACAAACAAACACTTCAGCTTTACAATATACTTACAATTTCCACCCCCGCTCTACCCCTTAGGGGTAGAGAATCGTAAAATCTGTTCTTAGCGGATGTCTACACCCTATAAGGAACCTACCTGCCAAATTGTAAGTTTGTAGTTGTTATAGTTTCTGAGACTTCGTGATTAATCAGTGGTATTTCGCTTTTATATATATAGAAGATTATAAACTAGCAGCGCACCCGCGTAGTTCCCGTTCCCGTGGGAATACGGGGACAAAATATAGCTTACTAGCTGTCCGCACAACTTCGTTTGTGTCACATTTTTCATGACTGATCCGCTCCTATTGATCTTAGCGTGATGATATATAGCCTATAGCCTTCCTCGATAAATGGGCTATCTAACACTGAAAGATTTTTTTCAAATCGGACCTGTAGTTCCTGAGATTAGCGCGTTCAAACAAACAAACAAACAAACTCTTCAGCTTTATAATAGTAGTATAGATGGTACTCGCTGATAATGAAGCTTTCCATAGGTGAAGAAATGTTTAAAATCGTTTTCCAGTATTTTCAGAGCTTCTCGGTATGAACAAAAAAACAAAGAAATCTTTCCTCCTTATTATCTTATATATAAAATTCTCGTGTCACAATGTTAGTTATCATACTCCTCCGAAACGGCTTGACCGATTTTTATGAAATTTAATATGCATATTCAGTAGGTCTGAGAATCGGCCAACATCTATTTATCATCCCCCTAAATGTTAAGGGTGGTCCACTCCTAAATATTTTTATTTTTAGACATTTGTTTTTATGATACAGCATACAAAAATACATACAACCTTAAATTTTCAGCCCTCTACGATAACTCTAAATATATTTTTTTATTTTATATGGCACTAGCTTCTGCCCTCGACTTCGTCCGCGTAGAATAGTTACTTTACCCCCGATTTTGAAACTCAGCCCGATCGGTTTAAAATTGACAAATTTTCATACAAACTTTCATCCCCTATTTTATTCCCTTGGGGGTAGAATTAATCAAAATCCTCTTTTAGCGGATACCTACATCATAACATTTACCTGCATGCCAAATTTCAGCCCGATCCGTTCAATGGTTTAGGCTGTGCGTTGATAGATCACTATGTCAGTCAGTCAGTCACTTTTGAGTTGAAAACGTTTGCTGGGTCAGCTAGTATTAGTATAGAAGTAACTACAGATTATTCTCGACGTGTAACCTTCAGGTCTCAGATTCAAAGATTAAAACATAATTATAGCTTAATCTACATTGTTATCATGTTCAAGATAAGGCGAGATTAGAAAGTAGGACGTTCTGATTTCAGATTTTAATCTAGCTTTACGACCAAACATGACGCTGCATTTTTAGAATTTAACAAGAGCAATCGTCGGGGGAGCTCGTGGCTAAATAATAATAATAATAATAAATTTGAATTTAAAAACAATATATCTAGTTTTACCGTTGAGTCGCAACTCAACGGTCAGCGCGTCAACACGTCCCCTGAGGATGCCTCGTGGAGAGGCGAAACACGTGTCGGTAATGGTGTTGGGTTTTGCTTTGCCTTCCTGCATGTGCATAAAATCCTTGCATTTGCCTTGTAATCTTGCATGTGCATAATATAGCGGGCGGGAGGGAGGTGCATACCTGCAACCCACTAATATTCGCGGAAATTAAAACTAGATATATTGTTTTTAATTTCAAATTTAAAATGGATTTCCGCAAAGTAACGCCTGACTCAATCAATAATAATATTGTTTATTTATAAAACAGGGCATAATAACAGCCGCACGGGTCGATCTTCAAAGTTGAGGCGATACCCCGACCAAAACCTTGCGATAGTGCGTTTTTCTTCGCTATTCAGAGACTATTAACTCATTCGTTATGAGAAATAATGTACATGTAAAAACAAATTATTAATGTTCGATGTCTTATCGTCATAATTATTCCACGTTCTAATTTGTTTGTATGTGTTATAAATAAATTTAAAATCTACATTTAAAAAATGACTAAAATTTTTGATTTTATGCATCTGTTGCTAAATGCAACGCTCTTATCATTTGAGGATTACACTAATGGTTAGATAATTTAAAAATCTATATTATACACGTTTTATTTCATTTCAAAATTACAAAAATTGTGTGAATTCTATGATAAAAGGGCGTGCGCAGGATGCGGGCGGCAAAGAGGGAACGAATACTCAAGGTTATTTGGTCAGGGAAACGCCTTAAGCAACGCTTGCCAAGGTTTGTCTGTGGATGGGTGACCGTTTTCACATACCGAGTTTCCTCCGTGCCTCGGAAAGCACGTTAAGTCGTTGGTCCCGGCTGTCATTTGTAGATCTTTGGCAGTCGTTACCGATTGTTAGAAGCTAGTGAATCTGACTCTAGTCATAAAAAAATTTGAAAATGAAAACAATATATCTAGTTTTAATTTCCGCGAATATTAGTGGGTTGCAGGTATGCACCTCCCTCCCGCCCGCTATATTATGCACATGCAAGATTACTAGACAAATGCAAGGATTTTAAGCACATGCAGGAAGGCAATGCAAAACCCAATACCATTACCGACACGTGTTTCGCCTCTCCACGAGGCATCCTCAGGGGACGTGTTAACTCGTGGAGAGGCGAAACACGTGTCGGTAATGGTGTTGGGTTTTGCATTGCCTTCCTGCATGTGCTTAAAATCCTTGCATTTGTCTAGTAATCTTGCATGTGCATAATATAGCGGGCGGGAGGGAGGTGCATACCTGCAACCCACTAATATTCGCGGAAATTAAAACTAGATATATTGTTTTCATTTTCAAATTTAAAATGGATTTCCGCAAAGTAACGCCTGACTCAATCAATTTTACTGACTCTAGTCATGCCAAAATATACCGTGTTCACCAGTTAATGGGCTGTGGAGGTCTGGTACGCAACCGCTCCACGTTAAATACTGGTATTCAGCTAAATCCAGTATGACTGGAAGCCGACCCCAATATAGTTGGGAAAAGGCTAGGCAGATGGTGATTTGGAGCTATCGTTATGTCTAATTGTCTATATTTATCGTTCAGTATCAGTACAGTAGAGGATGTACTGCATAATCAGCCAATTTAATGTTCCCACTGCTGGGGCACAGGCCTCCTCTCTAGGAGAGGGAATGGGCCGTAATCCACGACGCGGGCCCAGTGCGGGTTGGTGAATGTCACTTGTCTTCTAATTTTTGGTTCTAGGACATGCCGGTTTCTTCACGATGTTTTCCTTCACCGTTTTGAGAGCAGTGGTGATGAAATTAATTAAGTACACAAAGTAATGCGCCTGGCTGGGTTTGAACCCGCGACCTACAATTCGTAAGTCGGAGCCGTTACCACTTGGCCACCACTGCTCTCCTTATGCACTGTCTACCAATACTTACCTATCAATACAAAATATATTACCTAACATTTTATAACCAGTCCGTTTGAAGGTCAGTTGTAATCATAACTTATGTAGGTACCTCGCTACAGTTGTATCTCAGACGTGTTTTGCTTACAACAGGTGTACCTAAACTTGTTACTGGTCTTAAATCTTAAAGCGCTTCCAGCAAGTTTATTGCGCTGATCAAGCGATCTAAACTCGCTGAAGGAATTGGGACGCAAACGGTAGACTATGCCGTCTAGTGTTGCAAATCTGAAACTTTTACGTTGTAAAAGTTTGACCTGTGCTGCCACCTATACTTCCTGCACCCTCCGTTTAGGGGAACGTGTACAAAGTAGACTGCCATCTAGCGTTACAAATTTGAAACTTATAAGTAAAATACACTTGACATTGACGCGTCTGTGCTGCCACCTATAGTTTCTGCCCGTTCCCTATAGGCTGACTTTCGTGAATGTTTCGAATTTACGCCACTAGATGGCGCTATACAGTAGCGTTACGTACTGACGTTCCCCTATTGCAGAGATGCACAAACGGCGGCACCCGGCAATATGCCAGTGGAGTGGCCAGCAAGCAAAATATTTCCCCCTACATTTGAAGGAAGAATATTGCTGAGATTTAGGGGCTGAGGAGGGGGATATTACTTCCTCACCTATGCCGCACCGGCGGTCTACACTCTCTCTGTCTTACGAATTTTCGATCAGGTCACGTTTCCTGACGCTAGTTAAACATTTTTTACCCATCCCAAAAAAGGGCTCAATGCCGCTGAAGAAGTTTTCACATCAATAAAGTTTTCGTACCAATTGGTGTAAACAAACATGCGATTTCAGCAATCCCAAAAGATTTGCTGTCATTTATTTATTTAAACTTTATGTACAATAGTGGTACATGGGCGGACTTAATGCAACAAGGCATTCTCTACCAGTCAACCTTTATTTATTAAAGAGTTCCGTTGTCTGTCTCCGAAACCCATCATCAGATCTATATGAAATTTAAATGGGACCATTTCGGAATAAACCCCTTTCGAATAAAAAAATAATTTTGCAAAACCGTCTATATTTGACGGAGTTATGCCCGAAACTACATTAAAAAAAAATACAAACATTCGAATGGAGAACCTTTTTTGGAAGTCGGTATAAAATGCCTAATAATCTATTAAAACTTCATGCTGTTACTACTATGAGACTCCACATTTGCTGTTCTTGAGTTAGGTAAGGCTCCGTAAAAGAGACTAGTCGTTTCCATACTCGCTCCAGACCTGGAGCCGTCCAGAGTTGCGGAACTTGTTCGAAAGAGTCACCGCGGTCTTAGAACGAAAAGTGCATTAGGATGATCACGTATGGGTTTTAGTCAGTAAGAGTCAGACGCTCCCATCCGCTCCGCACAGAGCGGGAGAGATCATTTGATGATTTCCCATTCATAGAAAAATGCCTGGACTAGGGATGTTTCCTGATTAAAAAAAATATGATTCTAATTAGTTCGTCAGTTAGATTATAGAAAAATATTGGACACGTATTTTTTTCTTTATCAAATCTATAAAAACTGACGAAGATACAAAGCATCAAAGATCAGGAGTGCGGGCTTGTGAAGTCACGCCTCGGTAAAAATTGTAGCGAGTAGTGACGTCACACGAGTTTTCAAAGCACTGTATCGTCTTCATTTTTTGTTTACGTGAAAAAAGAAAAAGTACGTGTCCAATATTTTTTGGAAATCTATCTGACGGACTAATCAGATTTTTTTAATTAACTATCCTATTGTGTTTATCTCCGGGATAGTCTAATTTTGTATCAGCAAAAGAATTTTCGGAATAGAATTTTCCAGAGACATTATCGAACGAAAAAACTGCTTGTTCAATTAGTTTAGTCTACTCTATTTACGGACAGACGTTCGAACAAACGTTGTATTAAACACATTTGTAAGGATAAAACTATGCAAATATATTCTCTATCAGATACAAGTGAGGTAGGTCAGTATTTATTAAAATATTATTATCATTTGCTAACCTAGATGACCTCATACAGTTTGACAATGAGACGGCAATTTGTCCAGTTTTATCTCCGTTGAAGAGAACGAAGCAATGGTGACCAAGTGGTAACGGCCCCGACTTACGAATTGTAGGTCGCGGGTTCAAACCCAGCCAGGCGCATTACTTTGTGTAATTAATTTCATCACCACTGCTCTCAAAACAGTGAAGGAAGTCATCGTGAGGAAACCGGCATGTCCTAGAACCAAAAATTCGAAGACGTGGTGGGAGGCGCCCGACGTGACGGCGTGAGCTGCGCGCAGGACTGGACAGTACTTAGACATAGCAACATTACTTTATTTCTCTAAAATAAAAATTAAATAAAAGTAGCCTAAGTTACTCCTAATTACATCAGCTACCTGTCATTAAAAGTCCCGTCAAAATCAGTCCAGCTATTTCAGAGATTAACCGTAACAAACAGACATACAGACAGACAACATTGTAAAAAATGTTGTTTTGGTGTATGTACCGTATATATTAATATATATGCATGTAGTAAAAAGCGGTTATTTCAATATTAGAAACAGCTCCAATTATATATATATATATATGTATAGATGTATAGATAAACCGCAGGCATAATAATAAACCGGAATATGTCAAAAATTAAGGATTTTCACTTTTTTTAATAAAACGAACTAACTCCGATCGAAGAATCTATAGGTACAATTCCGCCATGCGAAAGACATCAAAATGGCCTAGGTATTGTTAGATCACCCCTCTCTTTTCTACAAAAGCGCGCGACAATGCATTTCATACGATACTCAAACTTTGACCGCGATTTCCCAAAAAAGTGAATTTTTGTCTTATTCCGGTTTATTATTAAGCGTGCGAAACCATTTACAGGCACTTTTGAATTGTCGAGGACGTTCAGTCAAAAACATGAAGCTGTTTGCACATTCTAAAGCGTAGAGCACTATAGAGAAGAACGTGCAAGAAACTCCACGGACACTCTTTTAAATCATGTTCTGTATTTCAAAAACCTTACGTTCCGTTGCTTCGGGAACCCAACAGTAGGTTTTTTTAAATCGGAAATTATCAAATGACTTACGCTCGGACGGGAGTATCAGACAGACACTGCCTAAAAACCCTTCGTGTTCTTCCAAATGCCCTTTGCGTTGCCCAGGGCTTTGCGTTGGTTACCCTTCGGGAACCCTATAAAAGACAATGAAATGTCGGTTTGACCAATCGCCTTAGACGCATATAAACCTTGTAACAGCTGGCATTCAAGGGCTCCACAGATAAGAATAGCACACAATCTTATCACTGCGGATGGCCAAGCCTTTCCCATGAATTTTATAGGCGTATCGTATTCTGTACCATGTCTTCGTTTTAAACGATCAATAGACCTGTATTAATGTAAAAAAAAAAATACATGTGGCACTCGGGGACTGCCGCGGTAAAGCTATTGCATAGCATTTTTATCAACTTATGCAATTATATATTTAGTACTCTGCGTCATTGTGATATGGTCTTGATTCGTTCACCTGGGTTACTGTACTAATATAAATCACATACATTTCACTTAACTTTGTCCCACCGATTGTTTCCGAACGCAGACGTTCGGGTCGGCTCGGTGACGGGGACATAATAGCTCAGTAACGAAGCGACCATTTTAAAAAGGCGGGGCCTAATCGAATGACGTAGCGGTGTTAGGTTATTTTCGTTACGGAATTTCTGGATTCGGTTGCCACGCTCAAGAGCTATGCAATAGCTTAAAAATCAATTTCCTAAGGTGTGTCCAAATACAACGCGGCATTCGAGCGCGGCTGCCGCGCGCGGCTTGCGGCGCTATGATTGGACGACTGCCGCGCGTGGCAGCCGCGAGCTTCCTGCCGCGAGCGGCGAACGCCGCGAACGGTGTAAGTGTTCGTTCGCCGGTGGTTGTGTGTGGACGGTCGTATTTTATAATAATAATAATAATAATAATAATTTATTTTGTTCGGACAACTGTGATCCACAATGTTAGTTAGTTACAAAAAAATATCCTAAAAACTATGTTAGTGTTAATATAACAACAACAAAACAAACAAACAAAAACATTACAAAAAAAAAGAAGAAAACATCGATGATGAATCATTCCTGCCTCACCAACCTCTGTATGAAGTGGTTCATCATCGGTGAATCGAATTTGTTCATTAACATCTTCAGAATGCCATTGGGACTTGACCGTGCTCTTTCTAATAGTGACGCCGTTTTCTTCCTCACCATTGCATGGAAGTCGCAAACACGCGCTTGAGCGAACATGTCAGAGGCACTACAGAAACGTGGCAGCCCCAAGAGCATTCTGAAGCTGTTATTGTATTGTACCCTCAGGGCGTCCATTATTTTCCGCGTGTAGCTGGTCCACAAGCCACTACACTAATATTATAAAGAGGAAAACTTTGTTTGTTTGTTTGTAATGAATAAGCTCAAAAACTACTGGCCCGATTTAAAAAAATCTTTCACCAATCGAAAGCTACATTATCCACGAGTAACATAGGCTAAATTTTATTTTGCAAATAAATAGGGTTCCGTAAGATATTTGGGTTTTGGGACACAAGGTGTAAAAAATCAACCAGAAAAGTTACTTATTTTGCGTACGCTGCCTAAACTATAAAAGATAGAATCATAAAAGATCTTTTAATATCTACAAAAAAGGCCGCGACACACTCTACCTATATATGTCGAGTGAGGCACAACAACCATTTTTTTATTCTTTATCTTGATTTTTTTTGGACTACATTTAAACGCATTTATTTTACTCATGCTATTAATCCTTATCAAAATAAATTATTTCCATCACTAAGTACAGTTTATGCAGATAATATTTGGTCTTTGGATGATTAAAATTGGACGTTTGGTTTTGAAGTTATGGTGAAATTAAAATATTACGATTTCTGCTGCACGGCCCGTTGCGAAGTGGGCGTCACCATTTTTTTATAAATTAGCCACAATAACGTCTTTAATTCTTAAGCATTTCTTCAAAGTGTATTAAATATGTATGATATATCTTTATCAACTTCCCATATTCAAAAAGTACATTTTAAAATATATTTTATAAAAAAAAATGTAGAAATCGGTTTATAAACACACAAGATATAGATGAAATAAAACTTCCTAATCTCGACGCGCAAGTATGTCTATACGGTTGATTTTTATTTAACGCGTGAAACGAACATCCGCTGCATCTATAAAAAGGCGAAGGCGCTCACGCGTCGACTTCCCCTGGATTGTCCGGTTGAGTTTTTAGTGTTGGATAGCTCTTTTATTGATGAAGGCTGGGATAGGCTATATAACATCACGCTATGATACATAGGAGCGGAGCATCAATGAAAAATGCTACAAAAACGGTTTTTTTTTCTCTCTTATGTGACGCAGACAAAGTTGCGCGGGTCAGCTAGTCTTAATATACATATATAGATAGATAGGATCATTGATGTATCAAAAAGAGATAGATACGGGACTTCGTCACAGCGCCCTAATAATCTTAAAAACTGTGGCGTTCGGTAGTTGATTTCGTAATAAATCACTTCCAGATTGTTTATCCTCTGTTGATAGATTAGTCGCATCCAACACTGCCTTTTTTAATACACATTCTTCTATTTCTTCTTCTACGTAATTTACAAATAATAAGTAGAGCTATAACACACACGGCCGCTTTCATTGTGGTGTGATTGTGGTTTAAATACGAAATGAAGAGCGCGGCGTGTGTCGGACATGCGGCGCAGCACTGCCGCGCAGAAGGTCTAAACTAGTCGCGCGGCAAATTTGTATCCTGCGAATGCCGCGCGTAGCTGCCGCGCACTTTGTTCGTTGTGTTTGGACACACCTTTAAACTTAATAGGCAGATGTGTTGCTGGGGAGTTTGTTGCGCCACTTCTTCTGAGCTAAAACACTAGGAAATGGTGACGGGTGGAAGTTTGTTTTTTTATGGATTCGAAATCGCCAAATGACTTCTTCCGCTCTGGGTGGAGCGGAAGGAATTGTCAGACTCTTCTTGACTAGAACCCATCCGTGTTAAAATGCAAAGGGGTAACAAAATACTCCTTGTCAAGACTGGTATCAGATTTTTAGGCTTTTGAGTATCCGCGATGACTGTCAAAGATCTACAAATGACAGCCGGGACCTACGGCTGAACGTGCTTTCCGAGGCACGGAGGAATCCCATCTGTGGAACGACCACAGCAAGTTCCCTTTTTATAGCATAGCATAATCAGCCTTTTAATGTTCCCACTGCTGGGACACAGGCCTCCTCTCTAGGATAGGAAATGGGCCGTAACCACATGTCACATGTCTTCGAAGTTTTGATTCTAGGACATGCCGGTTTCCTCACGATGTTTTCCTTCACCGTTTTGAGAGCAGTGGTGTTAAAATAAATTAAACAAAGTAGGTAATGCGCCTGGCTGGGTTTGAACCCGCGACCTACAATTCGTAAGTCGGGGCCGTTACCACTCGGCCACCACTGTTCTCCTTTTTTATGGGTCGGAAATCATGAAATGACTTCTCCCGCTCTGGGCGGAGCGGAAGGGAGTGTCAGAATCTTACTGAATAAAACCCACCCGTGTTCCTCCTAATGCCCGCCGCTTTCCAGGGCCGCGGTGAATATTTTGATCAGCTGTTCGGGCACTGTCGTCATCTGTTGACGTACAAATAGTTTTACTGACTTTCAGTATAATTCCTGCATAGAGTATTGCAGCCACCTTTGGGATGGCTCAGCTAAATACCAACTTGCCGCACTTGACTCGGTGGAACGCAGAGCTAAAAGGCTCATTGGTGACGAAAACTGGTGAATGCCAAGCTTCACAGCCTGGGTCATCGCCGTAAGGTCGCCTGCTTGTCAGTCTTCTACAGATTGTACTTCGGCGAGTGTGCCCATGAACTTCACGTCGTGATTCCACCGGCCCCCTTCTACCATCGGACATCTAGACGCACTGTAGGTTACCATCCCGACTTTGTAGCTATTCCACCAATTCGCAACAAGCGTTTTCAATCATCTTTTATAATGCGCACAGCAAAGGAGTGGAACTCTCCGCCTGCGTCTGTGTTTCCGAACGCATTCAAACCTAACCTCTTCAAAGTTAGAGTGAACAGGCTTCTTCTGGGTAAGCTCATTCCATCGTAGACTTGTCTCTGTCACCTGTGACCTAGACTAGAGTCAAGAGCAAATCCATTTCACAATAAAAAAGACTTTTAGAGACTTAAGTAACGTGACTTTTGATTTTTGAACAACAGGTTTTAAAGACTTAATAGCAAAGTATTACTGCTGGAAAGCAAATGACTCATGTATCTACGTTTTACTTGTTTATAACGAGACTGGTTTTAAGCCTCGAGTGTACATTGTCAATTTATTTGTTAATTATCACGTCACAATTGTACTAAGAACGTAAGAAAATGATTCGGTAGTTATATTTACAGACTAGCTGCTGCCAGCGACTTCGTCCCCGTGGAATCCCCGATTTTAAAACATTCTTTATCGCTGCTCCGCTCCTATTGGCTTAAGCGTGATGTTATATAGCCTAAAGCCTTCCTCGATAAATGGTCCATTCAACCCAAAAATAATTTTTCAATTCGAACCAGTAGTTCCTGAGATTAGCGCGTTCAAACAAACAAACAAACAAACTCTTCAGCTTTATAATATTAGTATAAATTTAGATATTTTGACAATCCAACAGTAGGTTTTTGTAGTGAAAACTTCTTTAACTGCGTTGGGTAGTTCTTAGTAGGGGAAAATCTTATAGGTTCGCGTCACCGACATGCTCATGACTCATGCGTAACTCATAAGTGACATTGAATGGATTTAGTGAACAGTTCAGTGTTTATATACTGTGCATTGTTGAAATAATGTTTTTGAAAGTTGAATAAAGTTTATGAAATTTCAAATTTTAATACTAAAAGTTCTAAGTTTTCACTTCAATCGGCAGTCCCTATAACTGCCATATTTTTTTTATCGAAAATCATCAAATGGCTTCTCCCGCTCTGGACGGAGCGGAAGGGAGTGTCAGACTCTTACTGACTAACACCCATCCGTGTTTCTCCAAATGCCCTTTGCGTTCCAGGGCCATGGTTTCAACAGTTCCGCAACTCTGGTAGAGAATTATAAATAGGGAACGTGCACGGCGTAGACTATGCCATCTAGTGTTGCAAATCTGAAACTTTTACGTTGTAAATATGTGACCTGTGCTGCCACCTATACTTACTGCATCCTCCGTTTAGGGGAACATGCACGAAGTAGACTGAGCCATCTAGCGTTGAAAATTTGAAACTTATAAGTTAAATATACTTGACATTGACGCGTCTGTGCTGCCACCTATAGTTTCTGCACGTTCCTTATAGTACCTATATATTAGCAGGTAAACGACGTTTTTTTCGATACTTTACCGGAATAAACAAATAAGATTTCATGAAAGTAATATTATGTATTAAAATATTTATGAGAAATGGCCTCGCAGGTTTTTGTTTTCGTGTGCCGTGTTCGCTTTGTATGTGTTGCGCGTACTATCAGAGCATCCTTTTTTTTTTTTTTGGATGGGAAATCATCAAATGACCCCTCCCGCCCTGGGTGGAGCGGTAGGGAGTGTCAGACTTTTACTGACTAAAACCCACCCGTCCTCCTCCATGTGCCCTTTGCGTTCCAGGGCCGCGGTAACTCTTTCGAACAAATTCCGCAACCCTAGCAGGCACCGACCCTATGGGGCCCCGTCTCTGGTGCTGACGGCTCCTTGAGGCGCGCGTGAAGCACAACGCGTCGTCGACTCAGCCTGGTATCGGACGGCGAGCCACCCACGCTCACCGTCCACAGGACTATCAGAGCATCCTACTATCTAATATTACTAATATTATTGCAGCAGAAAAATAGGGATGTTTGAAAAAATATGATTCTATATGGTCCGTCAGATTAATTTCCAAAAAATATTGGACACGTATATTTTGCTTTATGAAGTCTATAAAAATTGACAAAGAGAAAAAGCATCAAAGATTTGGAGTGGGGGCTGGTGACGTCACGTCGTGAAAAATGAGTAGCATGTAGTGACGTTATACGAGTTTTCAACGCACTGTATTGTCTTTGTTTTTTGTTAACGTGAAAAAAGATAAAATACGTGTCCAATATTTTTTGGAAATCTGCCTGACGGACTTATTCGATTTTTTTAGTCAACTACCCTATTGCAAACGCCGTAAGATTGTAAAATAATCCGTGATAATGTAAACAATTTTTTCTTATTAAGACACGGATATATTGGAAACTATTGAATTTGGTTTTTGTTTTAGAATTTATCTATAATAGTCGTATAAAAATTAATCCCTGAATGTGTTGCTAAACGCAAATCTTGAGAACAGCTGAACCGGTTTCGGTAACTGTGCTTTTTGGTTGTTTTTGTTATTGTTAGGAGAAGGTTCTTATGAAAGAAAATGTTAAAAAAAGAAACACCTGAGCGAAGCCGGCGCGGGCCACTAGTAATCTCATAAAGATTTAATACAATCTGACGTTGACTGCCATTTTTCGGTGACAAGAGGAAAGTTTTCTTTTGTTTGTTTTTTTATTTGTACCGAATAAGCTCCGCAAGCTGAACCACGTGGGTGAAACCGCGGGGCGCTACTACATAACATTTTATATTAAAAAAAAAACGGAATGTTTATTTCATTTTTATTTCAACTTGATACCTCTACACGTTCTTGAGAAAAAAGACCTTGGCCTATAAGGTATTCGTTTTTTCTCTTTTTCGTTGCGTTGATCTATAAATATGTCGCATTCAATGCTATTTTCCCAGTTCCTGAGAAAATGGATCCTGACACACAGACAGACATACAGTCGGGACGACGAATCGATCCTATAAGGGAACCGTTTTTATTGAGACGTTCTTATCCCCAAAAATGTTATTTTTAGGGTTCCGTAGCCAAATTACAAAAAACTGAACTTTTATGGACTCGTCATGTCTGTCTGTCTGTCCGTCCGTATTACACTGGGAGACTATTAAAGCTATATAACTAAAAATTGGTGCCTGTTAACCGCTATTCAAAAATGCTGTAATATTATGGAAAAAAAAAATTTAGGGGTGGACTCCATACATGTAACTGAGGGATGAAAAAATAAATTCCAACAAACATAATCGTGTGGGGTATCATTGGACAGCTCTTTCTCTCTGAAATAAAGGCTTCTAATAACGTTTTTTATTTATCGCTTATGAGATATGTGCTTCCGAATTCGTAAAAAATGTGTCCCCCCCTCTAACTTTTAAACTATGAAGTTGAAAATTCTAATAAAAAATTGAGCAAATAGAACTTCACAGACACTACCAACGAATACGGTCTGAATATTACAGCTTATATTCTTTTAGAGATATGAGATTTTAACAGTGAACTACGGAATCCTTAACTATGCGTGGTCCGACACGCACTTGGCCGGGATTTCCATTTAATAGCCCGAACTGTCCCACTCTGGGCAAAAGCCTCAACCGAGTCCTTCCAAGCATTCTTTCCCCGCGCCAGCCTTCATGGTACGCGTCCAAGTTGCCTCGCCACCTCTTTCTGAGTCGGCCTTGGCAGCACCGTCCATCTTCGGGCACTCATTCTGTGGACACTTTTACCCAACCGTCACCGTGTACGCGGCTAACGTGACCCGCCCAATCCCAATTGAGCCTAGCAGAAACGACAATGGAAAAATGCCCAATGCCCGACAATGCCCTGCGAATCTATACTAATATTATAAAGCTGAAGAGTTTGTTTGTTTGTTTGAACGCGCTAATCTCAGGAACTACTGGTCCGATTTGGAAAAATCTTTCAGTGTTCGATAGCCCATTTATCGAGGAAGGCTATAGGCTATGTATCATCACGCTAAGAACAATAGGAGCGGAGCAGTCATGAAAAATGTGACACAAACGAAGTTGTGCGGACAGCTAGTACAATATAATAATACCTTCAGGATGCTGTTGAGGCTTCCACCCTATTGTAGTGCTTCAGGTTTGTTCGCTGATTCTCACACTGAAGACTATTTTGCAATAATGCGTAAGAAAGTGGCGTCAATGACACGCAGAGCGGGAGGAAGCACCAACAGTACCTTGAGGGTGTTTGCTGATAGGCTGGATGGGCCTGCCATGGGTAGGTTTGTCAAGCTTCGTGTATTACATGGAACTTGATGAAACTATCAGTGGTCTTTATATGTTAATTTTTGTTTCGTAATAGGGATGTTGCCTGAATAAAAAATATATGTTTATGTTTAGTCCGTCAGTTAGATTATAGAAAAATATTGGACACGTATTTTTCCTTTATCAAATCTATAAAAATTGACGAAGATACAAAGCATCAAAGATCAGGAGTGGGGGCTTGTGATGTCACGGCTCGGTAAAAAATTGTAGCGAGTAGTGACGTCACACGAGTTTTCAACGCACTGTATCGTCTTCATTTTTTGTTTATGTGAAAAAAGAAAAAATACGTGTCCAATATTTTTAAGAAATCTATCAGACGGACTAATCATATTTTTTTAGTCAACTACCCTATTATCTACTAACATAGTTTATAAGATATTTTAGACACTAACACAATTTGGGCCTATGTAGTCTGTAAATAAGGTTTTTTTTTTAAATTCGCAGTTCCATGTTAACACCGGTACCCGCAATCACAGTATACAAACACGGCTTTTCAACATCACGAGTACCTGTTACATTAAAACGTAAACTTATCTCTGATAAGAGAAACATTTGCACGAACAAACATACCAAAAAAGTATGTTGTGCGATCTGACTGTAGAATTATCTTTAGTTGAGACATGTCTACTTCAATAAAAAAAACAAAAAAAAATACATGTGGCACTCGGGGACTGCCGCGGTAAAGCTATTGCATAGCATTTTTTATCAACTTATGCAATTATATATTTAGTACTCTGCGTCATTGTGATATGGTCTCGATTCGTTCGCCTGGGTTACTGTACTAATGTAAATCACATACGTTTCACTTAACTTTGCCCCACCAATTGTTTCCGAACGCAGACGTTCGGGTCGGCTCGGTGACGGCGACATAATAGCTCAGTAACGAAGCGACCATTTTAAAAAGGCCTAATCGAATGACGTAGCGGTGTTAGGTTATTTTCGTTACGGAATTTCTGGATTCGGTTGCCACGCTCAAGGCCCGCGATAGAAGCTATGCAATAGCTTAAAAAAACAAAAACGCTATGAAATAGATGGGGTTCTCGTTTGGCAACTGGTTTTCATCTCTCAGGATACTTCTTGAATGTCAGACTGTTCAGTCTGTTCTATCAATCAGGATGTTCTTGAAGCCTCGAAAGAGATGTCAGCAATGAAGACGAGGCCCCATAGGGTCAGTGCCTGCTAGGGTTGCGGAATTTGTTCGAAAGAGTCACCGCGACCCTGGAACGCAAATGGCACTTGAAGGAACACGGGTGGCTTTTAGTCAGTACAAGTCTGACACTCCCTACCGCTCCGCCCAGAGCGGGAGAAGTCGTTTGTTGATTTTACATCCAGAAAAAAAAGGATACTTCTTGAATCTCCATCTGCCTAGCCTTTTCCTAACTATATTGGGGTCGGCTTCCAGTCATACCGGATTCAGCTGAAGACCAGTATACCAGCCCTCCACAAACACTGTACTTCTTGGTAAGACCGGTGTCAGATTTTCTGGCTTCTAACAATCCGCAACGACTGCCAAAGATCTACAAATGACAGCCGGCAAACGACTTAACGTGCTTTTCGAGGCACGGAGGAAACTCGGTATATCTTACTCGGTAGGTAAGATGGTCACCCATCCACAGACCAACCTTGGCAAGCGTTGCTTAATCTTAAAGAGCCTGAGTAACGTATGCTATATCAAAATAATTTAATGCCCACACGCCAAAAATCCACAAATGACAGCCGGGACCAACGGCTTAACGTGCTTTCCTGTTGTCCATTTATCAATACCGATTTGTGCTGTTACCTTATCATCTGTCAAAACAGATGTTTTATTCAATCACATAGTAATAATACAATCTCACATAATGTAACAACGTATACTTAACATTATCATCTTGTTCAAATGTTAATTAATAATATTATAAACTTGTTGAGATAGTTAGAACCTTGTCGTGTTTTATTCGCGTTGAGGCGTAATTATTTTGTTTAAGAAGTTATAAGATGGAGATAGGGAGAAAGTTTTTATCAGTTTACTTTTATAAGTAGATAGCAGTTTTTTTTTTTATCCAAAATTGTTGTTGAGTTGTGAGTTATTGTCAAAGTACCTTAAAAATCGTATTAAAAAAAAGGTGTAAAACTACACATCTTCCAAGATATTTTAGTTCATCGGGTTTTTGTCACATCAAGCATTTAGTAGACTCTTCGCGTGGTCAGAGAGATAGCCTTCATTACGGCCTAAGGAAAAAAATATCAGCTGTCCCCTACATTTTGATGAGTTATACGAACATAAATGTAGGGAACCCCTGATTTTTTTTCGCGATTTCAGGTTTGTTCCCGTAGTAAAAGTTATTCATAATGATGATTACAATGATCTCTTAAGAGGTTGTTGGTGTTTTACAAATAACCCTGTATATTTAATGTGGTATAATAATTTATAAGAATACTTTAAAATCATATGTAAGTATAGATCTTATATATAAAATTCTCGTATCACAATATTAGTTACCATACTCCTCCGAAACGGCTTGACCGATTTTTATGAAATTTTATATGCATATTCAGTAGGTCTGAGAATCGGCCAACATCTATTTTTCGTACCCCTAAATGTTAAGGGTTGTCCACCCCTAAATTTTTTATTTTATTTTTATATAAGTATATAAAATTTTTGTGTGTGTTGATAACAATTTATATTGCAATGCCCTGACAGGCAACTAAGTTCTGAGCGCCTATCTGTTGTTAACATCTTCTTTCTGTACACTTAGTTCGCAATAAAGATATTTTTTAATTTGAAAAAAAAAATACGTGTGGCACTCGGGGACTGCCGCGGTAAAGCTATTGCATAGCATTTTTTATCAACTTATGCAATTATATATTTAGTACTCTGCGTCATTGTGATATGGTCTCGATTCGTTCACCTGGGTTACTGTACTAATGTAAATCACATACGTTTCACTTAACTTTGTCCCACCGATTGTTTCCGAATGCAGACGTTCGGGTCGGCTCGGTGACGGCGAGCGACCATTTTAAAAAGGCGGGGCCTAATCGAATGACGTAGCGGTGTTAGGTTATTTTTAACCGACTTCTAAAAAAGGAGGAGGTTCTCAATTCGGATGTTTGTGTTTTTTTTTTTTTTTTTTTTTTTTATTGTTTGTTCGCGCATAACTCCGTCGCTTGTGAACCGATTTGAAAAATTCTTTTTTTGTTGGAAAGGGTATACTTTCCAAATGGTCCCATGAAAATTGTATCGAAATCAATCAAGCGGTTTTCGAAAAATCTAAAAAAAATATCTACATTGTCTACATTGACGACCTCTTAGTGTACTCTGCAAAGGAGCAGTGCTTTTTTTTACACCAATGTGATTGGTTCGTTTAGGTGGGGGGAGGGGAGGGGGTGTAGGTACCACTAAAAAGTGAAAAATAAAAAACTTTTTACAAAAAAATACAACCGACTTCTACACAAAAAATCAAAAAAGTGCAAAATAACTTTAATTTCGGAAGTCGGTGTTCAAAAAACGAAAAAGCAACCACAAACACCGAGTTCCGAAATTAAAGTTATTTTGCACTTTTTTGATTTTTTGTGTAGAAGTCGGTTGTATTTTTTTGTAAAAAGTTTTTTCGTTAGGGAATTTCTGGATTCGGTTGCCACGTTCCATACCCGCGATAGAAGCTATGCAATAGCTTAAAAAAAACTCTTCAGCTTTATAATGTTAGTAGAGATAAAGACACAAACTCCAAAGTCTACATTGTTTAACCTTACACACTCGAAGTTTGAGGCCACGGTCTACCGCATAAGGCCAGACTGAGCTAATAGGCGACTACACTATTATTATGATAACGTGTAGTGAAATAGATCAAAATGGGAATAATTTATTTTAACCAATTTGAAACGGACAGATGATTTTTTTAGGCTAATGTGCGAAAGAGTCACCGCTTCCCTAGAACGCAAAGGGCATTTCGACATACACGGGGAACCAATACGGTTCCGTATGTTTTAAGTTACATAATTATTTTATTTATCCAATGCCTTACTTTATTAAATTGACTATAAACAAATACTTTAACCTCAGCATAATTTACTAATAACATTACATGTATCTAGTAGGTAATTAAACAAACAAAACTTAGAAAAAAGTGCCAAATCAGCAAAGTGTAAATTAATGTTAAATAAGCATAAAAGAACACGAAAACAACTGAAGATAAACAAGCGAAAATCATCACTATGTGAACGACATAAGAAGCAAACCATTGCACGCGGATTCAACACAAAAAACGAAGGAAAATTGATATTTACAGTGAAGAACATACAAAAACAAATGCAAGTCAAAATCACTTTTATTCCCAACGAAATAAGAACAACATAAAAAATGCAACTACCCGACTTCTGAAATCGAATAATGGAAATGGAATCAGACATAATAATAACAGCGAAAATGAAAGACAAAACTGAACGAAGAAGATCAAGTATATTCTCCATTTTGAGGAAGAAGAAGTTGACGAGACAGTTCTCCGAACCGGGTATCTTTACGCCCAATCGGAAGTATTCGGCCGATTCCGCCATTCTTTCGGATTTTACTAAAACGGAGGACGGGAGTTACAAGATGTGTTTGGTGCAACAGGCTGATCATAGGAATTCTATTGTGTCTAATGGTGATGCTCGTTCAGGTCAGTTTCTAAATACTTACTGTTTACTCCACGGGGTTCAGAATTCCCTCAAAAGCCTGATTTCATCCTGTTTTAGTTTTTCGCCGAGTCTTTTTCGCTTGCAACACTAAAAAAACCCGGCCAGGTACGTGTCGGACCACGCATAGTGAAGAGTTCCGTAGTTCACTGTTAAAATATCATATCTCTAAAAGAATGTAAGCTGTCAAACCAATTTTCGTTGGAAGTATCTGTGAAGTTCTATTTGCTCAATTTTTTTTCAGAATTTTCAACTTTACTGTATAAAAGTTAGAGGGACACATTTTTTACGAATTCAGAATCACATATCTCAAAATCTATTGCCTTAAATAAAAAACTATCCAATGATACGCCCCACGATTATGTTTATTGGAATTTATTTTTTCATCCCTCAGTTACATTTATGGAGTGCCACCCCTAAAATTATTTTTTTCCATAATGTTACCTACATCATTATTGAATAGCTTGTGAATGTAGCTTTAATAGTCTCCGAGTAAAATGGTTGTGACATATGGACGGACAGACTGACATGACGAATCCATAAGGGTTCCGTTTTTTGCCATTTGGCTACGGAACCCTATAAATGCTCTTTGGATGGTCGCTGTCGATGTTTCCTGAGTAGGTACAATAAAAATGATTCTATTTAGTCCGTCAGTTAGATTATCGGAAAATATTACACAAGTATTTTTTGCTTTATCAAATCAGTAAACATTGACTAAGATAAAAAGCATCAAAAATCAGGAATTGGGGTTTGTGACGTCACGTCGTGGTAATAATTGTAACGAGTAGTGACGTCACACGAGTTTTCAACGCACTGACGATACAAAGCGTTGAAAACTCGTGTTCGATTTTTCGAGCCTTCTTTTTTCGTTTACGTGAAAAAAGAAAAACTATGTGTCCAATATTTTTTGGAAATCTATCTAACGGACTAATTCGATTTTCTTACGGCCGAACCCAGTAACCGATCTATCACATACTGGAGATAGAAAAACAAATGAAACAACAGAAAATCTATATAATTTTTCTGTTGTTTCATTTGTTTTTCTATCGTTAGTCAACTACCCTTTGCTTTGAGGGTGCTCATACCGAAAAGGTTACTGACACCGTCTCAATGAAATCGGTGTTCATTGTCAGTATTGACTGGAGACGACAAATTTTATATTAAAAAAACAAGATGAAGTAGCTAGACCACGACCAGGGTCCCAAGGCTGCTATTTTGCTAAAAGTTCGTAATCGCAAAATTCATAATGGTCGATCAGTGGTCGGTCAATGGTCTCGTAATACTTTTTGATAACCGAACTATTGAAAGCAATGACTGCACCATGACGTTCTAATCACTGGTTAGATTAACGTCACTGATCAAACGAACCGTAAAAATTTTTGCAGATGATTTTTAAAAGTCAAACATTATGAAATCAATGATAGACTATTTTGACACTATTGTAATAGCAGACTCAGGGCCCAGATTAATGTCAAGTTTTAATTCGTTGTGCTTGGCAACAGGGCTTACACCTGACTTTGGCGAATAGAAACAAGATGTGTGTAATTTTTTTCACGGTTGTAAATAGATACTTTAATTCTTAAGTGGCCCGTCTGATCCTGGCGTTACCTAAATAAATATATCAATCATTATTTAACCCAGATGGTCTTCGAAGAAATTTCAAATGTATCCACAGCTATCTCGGTCGATGCACTTCAAATTATAGTTTATTTTTAAATCCTAAGTACGTAAACTCAAAGAATAGTCAACACAGAAGGTCAGGTTCATACATTGATCTAGGGTTACGGAATTTGTTCGAAAGAGTCACCGCGGCCCTGGAACGCAAAGGGCACTAGAAGGAACACGGGTTGGTTTAAGTCAGTAAGAGTCTGACACTCCGTTCCGCTCCGCCCAGAGCGGGAGAAGTAATTTGATGATTTCCCTACAGAAAGAAAACGGTCCATACATTAAACGCACGCAAATTTAAGGTGTCTTTGCACAGACAGGGAAAATTTACCAACTGTAAGCAATACTAGTTGATTCTGATGTCACGAAATATCAAGCATTTTATTGCAACGGCAGCAAGCATCAAATATTGAGCAAGTACAAGAAACTAATACAAAAACAAGGAAATACTGTCATGCATGAGTCATTTACTTGAAAAAAAAAAAGCAGAGACAACATCTATACTAATATTATAAAGAGGAAAGATTTGTTTATTTGTATTTAATAGGCCTCCAAACTACTGAACGGATGTGATAAATTCTTTCACTGTTGAGAAGCTGCACTATTCCCGGGTGACATATGCTGTATTGTATCCTCGTATGACCACAGGAACGGGAACTATGCGGATGAAACCGCGGGGCGCTGCTAATATAGAATACCTACATCAATTAGAAGCAATATTGCCGAAAAAATTGCCGCATTTTATCGAAGTTGCTGTTCATTGTTCATGACTGATCCATACGTTCTGCCGAGCAATAATTGCTCAACAAATTGCCCTTGTAAGCGCATCTTTTAACGCGTTCAGCGAGTGCAAGCGCACCCGCGACCGTCATTTGTTTGAAATCGCACCACGTACGCATTTCAAAATGGAAATCATCAAGTGACTTCTCCCGCTCTGGGCGGAGCGGAAGGGAGTGTCAGACTCTACTGACTAAAACCCATCTGTGTTCCTTCAATTGCCTTTTGGGTTCGACAGCCGCTGTAAAACTTTCTAACAATTCCGCAAGCCTGGTTCTGTGTGCGCACACCATGTGTTTTTGCCCGCTGGATTTGAGCTTCAATAAAAATACGCTACATAACTGGGATTTATAAATAGAGTTTCATTGAGCATTCGTCTGCGATTGATGACGTATTGCAGCTGTCTTTGATATCAAAAGGAATCTGGAGGTGAAAGCACTCATAAATATTCGTATCTATCTTCTACCTTATCATACCCAACTACAATCGTGATTGCAAGGCCCTGGGCCTTTATTTTTTTTTTGGATGGGAAATCATCAAATGACTTCTCCCGCTCTAGGCGGAGCGGAAGAGAGTGTCAGACTCTTACTGACTAAAACCCACCCGTGTTCCTTGTTGTGCCCTTTGCGTTCCAGGGCCGCGGTGACTCTTTCGAACAAACTCCGCAACCATAGCAAATACTGACCCTATGGGGCCCCGTCTTCTTTGCTGACAGCTGTTTGAGACACGCCTGGAACGTGACGCGCCGTCGACTCGGGCCTGGTTGCTATTGGACGGCGAGCCACCCATTAGGTCGCCATCCGCAGGCCCGCGCCTACGGTGGCCGGGAATCGAAATCGAAGACGCCCCGGGCGTCTTCTTCTGTTGCGGCGGCTGGGGCGTGAGGTTTCCCTCTCTCGCACGCGTTCCGCCTCCTCCTTCGCTAGCATTACTGCTTCGCAGAAGGAGGCGACCGCTTCCCATGCCTCCTCGCTCCGAACCATGGTTTGAACCAGGGCCGGGCGCGAGAGATCGCCGCCGCCGATCGCCTCGACGAGGACACGGCGTTGCTCCGCCCAGCAGGGCAGACCTCCACCGTATGCTCCACCGTGTCCTCTGGGCAAGGAGGCCCTGGGCCTGCGGACGGCGAGCGATGGGTTGCTCGCCGTCCTATAACAACCAGGCCCGGGTCGACGGCGTGTCGTGTTCCACGCGCGCCTCAAAGACTTACTGTCTAAAACTCATCCGTATTCCTTCTTATGCCCGCCGCGTCCCAGTGCCGCGGTGACCTTTTGAATAATTCTGCAACCCTGACAGGCATTACCCGTCTTCTTTTTGAGACGCGTGAGGCCCGGGTCTACACGCCGTCGACCCGGGCCTGGTTGTTATCGGACGGCCCAAAGAACCAACCCCAAGCTGACCTTTTTTTATTCAAGTTTAGAATAATATTTGTCAGAACTTTATCGAAATCGGAGTGTAATTCTGAAAGTATGATCAAAGTTAGACGTTGTTTCAACCCTCAAATGACGCTAACGATTTCAAAGTCAGCATATTGTTCTGTTTCATACCTTCGCCAGTTTACACGGCATTATTTGTAAACGGTTCACTTCAAAATTAGCCAGATTTGGTGTAAACCGCGTCAGATAAACTGACCGATGGATTGATTGTTTACAGAAGTCGGTAAGTAAAGATGGAGCGGTAATAAACGCGAGGTGCTTTTGTGCATACGTTTGTGTAGCCTTCTATGCAGGTCGTTGATGTTTTTTTTACCTTTAGGATAGTCTTAAAAGTTCAGTGTGACATTGCACACTAGCAGCGCCCCGCGGTTTCACCCGCGTAGTTCCCGTTCCTCCTACATCCGTACACTGCAACGTAAGGTTCAGTTGAAAATAACTTTTTACAAAAAAATACAACCGACTTGTACACAAAAAAACTAAAAAGTACAAAAAAACTTTAATTTCGGAACTCGGTGTTTGTGGTTGCTTTTTCGTTTTTTGAACACCGACTTCCGAAATTAAAGTTATTTTGTACTTTTGTTTTGTTTTGTGTAGAAGTCGGTTGTATTTTTTTGTAAAAAGTTTTTTATTTTTCACTTTTTAGTGGTACACCCCTCCCCACTTAAACGTACCAATAATCACATTGGTGTCAACAATAAACAAACATGCGATTTCAGCAATCCCGAAAGATTTGCTATCATTTATTGAAGAGTTCCGTTCTTATCATCTCTGTTCTTCATCAGATCTTCACCAAACTAGAAAGGGACCACTTTGAAATACTAAGATGCTCTTCCAAACCATCGTACACAATTTTATTTTTTCATTTTACATCGACAAGAGGGAATGAGTACGTCGTCAATGTAAACTAAGCCACGCATTATTAAGGATAACTCATTTAAATGGGACCACACGACAAGCACCAGCTTTCGAATATAAAGAGAATCATCAAAATCGGTACAACCAGTACAAAGTTATGAGGTACTTTATCTGCTTCATGCCATTGGTTTTATCATCATCATCATATCAGCGTGCAGACGTCCACTGCTGGACAAAGGCCTCCCCGCGCGCGTCACCACAGCAGCCGGTCCTGTGCGTCTCATATCCATCGGCTTCCCACGACCCTCACCAGGTGCACGCTCCATCTTGTGGGAGGCCTTCCAACACTGCGTCTTTGCGGGCCTGCGGATGGTGAGCTATGGGTGGCTCGCCGTCCGATAGCAACCAGGTCCGAGTCGACGGCGCGTCGTGTTCCACGCGCGCCTCAAAGAGCCGTCAGCAACGAAGACGGGGCCCCATAGGGTCAGTGCCTGCTAGGACTGCGGAATTTGTTCGAAAGAGTCACCGCGGCCCTGGAACGCAAAGGGCACAAGAAGGAACACGGGTGGGTTTTAGTCAGTAAGAGTCTGACACTCTCTTCCGCTCCGCCCAGAGCGGGAGAAGTAATTTGATGATTTCCCATCCAGAAAAAAAAAAGTTACGCGGCCGCCACTCCAGAACTTTTCGGCCCCATCGACTATCTGTTCTGCGAGCAATGTGCCCACTGCCACTTCAGTTCGGCGATCCTTCGGGCTATGTCGGTAACCTTCGTTCTCTTAAGCATAAGCATAATCAGCCTTTTAATGTTCCCACTGCTGGGACACAGGCCTCCTCTCTAGGAGAGGGAATGGGCCGTAATCCAGCACGCGGGCCCAGTGCGGGTTGGTGAATGTCACATGTCTTGGTTCTCTTGCGGACATTTTTTTGCTGATTCGATTACACAAGGAAACTCCAAACATTGCCCTCTCTATTGGTTTTTGAGTGGTTCATGGACAGATAAACCACTGATTAAGTACCTTAGAAACCGGTCACTAATAAGTCTTTTAAACAGAGTTGTATTTGTTATAACACGACCAATCCTTACTTACTTAATATATAAATGTGAATGTAAGTTTGTTTGTTACGCTTTCACGCGAAAACTACTCAACCGATCATCATGAAACTTTGCACACATATTCTTGGAGGTACTAGAAGTAACATAGGATACTTTTTATCCCGGGATTATGTTCCCTTGGGATAATTTCTGACATTCACGGGCAGCAGCTAGTACTTTATAAAAATAACCTCGTCACTTCAAACCGACTTCAAAGAAATGTATTAGATATAGTGCTGCAAGCACCTGTTATAATAAAAGTTGCACCTGTGTTTAGTTTTGAAGGAAATAGTAATGTTTTCTTTGAAACAAAGAAAATACCATTTATGACTAACAACTGACGCCCGCTACTTCGTCTGCGTTACATAAAATGTAGAAAAATACGGCCAAGTGCGAGTTGGACACGCACACGAAGGCTTCCGAATAAAGCATAATCAACCTTTTAAAGTTCCCGCTGCTGGGACACAGGCCTCCTGTCTAGGTGAGGGAATGGGCCGTAATCCAGCACGCGGGCCCGGTGCGGGTTGGTGAATGTCACATGTCTTCGAATTTTTGGTTCTAGGACATGCCGGTTTCCTCACGATGTTTTCCTTCGCCGTTTTGAGAGCAGTGGTGATGAAATTAATTACACATAGTGATGCCTGGCTGGGTTTGAAGCCGCGACCTACAATTCGTAAGTCGGGGCCGTTACCACTCGGCCACCACTGCTCTTTCCCACTGTTCCGTACCAGTATCTATAAAAACGAAAAAAATATCATTTCTGTTGTATGTAGGAAGCCCCTCACAAATTTTATCTTAATCCGCTCTTCAGTCAGTAAAGACTTGAGCTGATCTCTATTTCATAAACGTTAGACTCGCGAAAATCTCACTAGCGCGATGCAGGACTTGTGTGACGTATACACCCCTAGTTTTTAATTAGTACAAATACTTTAAGGGCTTATTAAAAAAGGTCTTGTTATTATTTAAGAAAAGTCTCACAAAATCATGTTCATAAATAGAAAAGTTAATAGCGTTTTTTATATCCCAAGAAGTCACTCAACTTATGAAAATATTGTACAGGCTATTGATTTATGAATGAATAAATGACGATTAAAATGGAAAAACACTGTGCGTAGTATTTTCTAGTAGCAATTGTTATGAATGTTGATTTTATTGTGAATTTACTAGTTATGAAAAAAACTCCGTGGACAATTTTAGGATTTTATTTTTTACTTTTGTCTACAAAAATATGATCAGTAACGGGTATGGATAGAGCCCTACGTTTTTTTGTACTAACTAAAAACTAGGGTTGTATAGAAGTTCGTTCGAGGCGATCTAGATGGCGCCACAAGTACTCTGTTGCGACGCTAACTCACACACTCCCCCTCTTTACCTAATCCACAGAGCTAGGCGGTGCCACGTCAGATACGGATAGCGAAGGTTTCCGGAAACGCCCGATGTCACTTTATTTAAGCCTTCTTGTTTTATAACGCGCAAGTGACTTTGAACCCTACGGTGATAATCACAAAATATACAATGACATATGTACACAAGTTACTTAAATATTTACTGTTTATATCTACTAAACCTGACTACGTCTGCGCTTGTTGGATATTAGGACCATAACTTGTTCTATATAGCACTACTTATTTAGCTGCCAGAAATAACTGCTAGAAAACTAGATTTTTTGTGTGTGTGCTTTCGCAGGTCAACCTATGAGGTTTTTATTTGCGTATACAGGGTTATCTGTAAAACACCAACAACCTCTTAAGAGGTCATTGTACTCACCATTATGGAAAACTTTTACCATGGGAGCAAACCTGAAATCGCGTAAAACAGCTGTTCCTTACATTTAAGTTCGTATAACTCATCAAAATGTAGGGAACAGCTGATTTTTTTTCGCGATTTCAGATGTGGTTCGATAGTAAAAATTGTTCATAATGATGAGTACAATGACCTCTTAAGAGGTTGTTGGTGTTTTACAAATGACCGTGTATAATAGGAATTTAAGCCTTTTAAGATGTCTTTCGCTAGTGCCTCAATAAGTCGCAAAGTTTGCAACTCGCGATGTAGATGGCGCCGTTCAATAGTAAAAGTTGTTCATAATGATGAGTACAATAACCTTTTAAGAGGTTGTTGGTGTTTTACAAATAACCCTGTATAATAGGAATTTAAGCCTTTTGACATATCTTTCGCTAGTGCCTCAAAAACTCGCAAAGTTTGCAACTCGCGATGTAGATGGCGCCACAAGTATCCTAGCTAAATACACTGTAGCGACGCTAACTCACTCTCTCCCCCCTCTGCCTACTCACAGAGCTAGCCGGTGCGGCATCCGATACGGATAGCGAGGGATCCAGGAACGGCATGCCGAACGCGCGACCTTCTGAAATCAAGAAGAAGGAGATTCTAGCTGATATCGAGGCAAATTATGTTGCTGATACGAATTTGGATATTGGTGTGGTGAGTTGATGTCTTTATTTGGATTTTTTTGTACGTTTAAATGTATCATTATCAGGATGTTCAGCAGTTCATTCCTGGATGAAATTGGACGTTTGAAATAGGGATGTTACTGATTAAAAAAATATTATTCTATTTAGTCCGTCAGTTAGATTATCGAAAAATATTGGACACGTATTTTTTTCTTTATCTAATCTATAAAAACTGACGAAGATAAAAAGCATCAACGAACAGGAGTGGGGGCTTAGACGTCACGGCGTGGTAAAAATTGAAGCACGTAGTGACGTCACACGAGTTTTCAACGCACTGTATCGTCTTCGTTTTTTATTTACGTCAAAAAAGAAAAAATACGTGTTCAATATTTTTTGGACATCTATCTGACTATTTGGATTGTTTTATAATTAAACTGCTTTATTTATTTTTATTGTGACAGCTGTTCCTAGCCTAGAGTTGGTTGATCGCTAGTGTGATACTCTTGACTGACGACATAAATAAAAATGAAGAAACAGCCAATTTTGCCTTGAGCGGTATTGTCTGCTACGCGAGACAAGTCGCCTTTAAAGCGTATCGGAGTTCTTCAAGCGCTGATAATACAATGATCTAATCTTCTCATCTTCTCCCTTCCAGGCTGGAGAGCTCGTAGAAGAAGTGGCAGAAGAGAACAAGTCCCTTCTGTGGTTCTTGGTGAAGCAGGTCCGACCGGGCATGGATCTCAGCAAGGTCGTCCTGCCCACCTTCATTCTGGAGCCGCGCTCGTTTCTCGACAAGCTTTCTGATAACTACTACCACGCTGACATACTGGGGCAGTGAGTATTACCAGAAAATGTCCTGTTACTAGGTTGCTAGGGTGCTAAGGCTAGGCAGATGATGAATTCAAGTTTGGTTCCATAGTAAAAGTTGTTCATAATGATGAGTACAATGACCTCTTAAGAGGTTGTTGGTGTTTTACAAATAACCCTGTATAATAGGAATTTAAGCCTTTTGACATATCTTTCGCTAGTGCCTCATATTTAAGCCTTTTGACATATCTTTTGCTAGTGTCTCTAGACAAGCTTTCCGATAATTACTACCACGCTGACATACTGGGGCAGTGAGTATTACCAGAAAATGTCCTGTTACTAGGCTTCTAGGGTGCTAAGGCTAGGCAGATGATGAATTCAAGTTTGGTTCCATAGTAAAAGTTGTTCATAATGATGAGTACAATGACCTCTTAAGAGGTTGTTGGTGTTTTACAAATAACCCTGTATAATAGAAATTTAAGCCTTTTGACATATCTTTCGCTAGTGCCTCAATAAGTCGCAAAGTTTGCAACTCGCGATGTAGATGGCGCCGTTCCATAGTAAAAGTTGTTCATAATGATGAGTACAATGACCTCTTAAGAGGTTGTTGGTGTTTTACAAATAACCATGTATAATAGGAATTTAAGCCTTTTGACATATCTTTCGCTAGTGTCTCTAGACAAGCTTTCCGATAATTACTACCACGCTGACATACTGGGGCAGTATTACCAGAAAATGTCCTGTTACTAGGCTTCTAGCGTGCTAAGGCTAGGCAGATGATGAATTCAAGTTTGGTTCCATAGTAAAAGTTGTTCATAATGATGAGTACAATGACCTCTTAAGAGGTTGTTGGTGTTTTACAAATA
Source organism: Hecatera dysodea (assembly GCA_905332915.2). Taxonomy (NCBI): domain Eukaryota; kingdom Metazoa; phylum Arthropoda; class Insecta; order Lepidoptera; family Noctuidae; genus Hecatera; species Hecatera dysodea. Next base: position 3,393,441 of record HG995317.1, on the reverse strand, counting down.
ACCCTGTATAATAGGAATTTAAGCCTTTTGACATATCTTTCGCTAGTGTCTCTAGACAAGCTTTCCGATAATTACTACCACGCTGACATACTGGGGCAGTGAGTATTACCAGAAAATGTCCTGTTACTAGGCTTCTAGCGTGCTAAGGCTAGGCAGATGATGAATGGGTCAAGTTTTACTTAAGACCTTTTGGTAGTTGCGGAATTGTTTCGAAGGAGTCACCGCGGCCCTGGAGCGCGGCGGGTATTAAGTGAACATGGATGAGTTTTAGTCAGTAAGAGTCTGACCCTCGGAGAAGTCATTTGATGATGAAAGAATTATCGTGAAACACTGTACAGCAAAAAGTTCATTGATTTGGTCGGGACACGACTCAGGCTCAGCGCTCAGCTCACGATAAGTCGATTATTTTAAACTGTATATAAAATTACTGTAAAGGCCCTTTTTTCTGGAAGGGAAATCATCAAATGACTTCTCCCGCTCTGGACGGAGCGGAAAGAATTATCAGACTCTTACTGACTAAAACCCACCCGTGTTCCTCCTAGTGCCCGCCGCGTTCCATGGCTGCGGTGACCCTTTCGAACAAATTTCGCAATTTGCCAAAGGTTTCCAAATGACAGCCGGGATCAATTACTTATAGTGCTTTCCGAGTCAAGATTTCTCGGTATGTAAAGATGGTCACCCATCCACAGACCAACCTCGACAAGCGTCGCTTAACCTTGAAGATTGATCAGTGCGGCTGTTATAATTTAGCCACGAGCGCCTCTCAATGTTGCGATTTAATTACCTAAGATTATATCTTCTTCCTCTTGCAGAGCTCAGTTAATAGAAGACCCATACCAAAGATTTGTAGCCGTGGTCCGCTGGTACCTCTCCGGTCTGTACCGGAAGCCCAAGGGTCTGAAGAAGCCCTACAACCCAGTGCTAGGAGAAACCTTCAGATGCTGCTGGAGGCATGGATCTGGAGAGTCTTACACTTATTATTTGGCTGAGCAGGTAAGATATGGTCAGTTCCTTTGACCCGAGAGCCCAAGGTTCTGAACAAGCCCAAGGGTCTGAAGAAGCCCTATAACCCAGTGCTAGAGGAAACCTTCAGATGCTGCTGGAGGCATGGATCTGGAGACTCTTACACTTATTATTTGGCTGAGCAGGTAAGATATAGTCAGTTCCTTTGACCCGAGAGCCCAAGGTTCTGAACAAGCCCAAGGGTCTGAAGAAGCCCTATAACCCAGTTCTAGGGGAAACCTTCAGATGCTGCTGGAGGCATGGATCTGGAGACTCTTACACTTATTATTTGGCTGAGCAGGTAAGATATAGTCAGTTCCTTTGACCCGAGAGCCCAAGGTTCTGAACAAGCCCAAGGGTCTGAAGAAGCCCTATAACCCAGTGCTAGGGGAAACCTTCAGATGCTGCTGGAGGCATGGATCTGGAGAATCTTACACTTATTATTTGGCTGAGCAGGTAAGATATGGTCAGTTCCTATGACCCGAGAGCCCAAGGTTCTGAACAAGCCCAAGGGTCTGAAGAAGCCCTACAACCCAGTGCTAGGGGAAACCTTCAGATGCTGCTGGAGGCATGGATCTGGAGAGTCTTACACTTATTATTTGGCTGAACAGGTAAGATATAGTCAGTTCCTTTGACCCGAGAGCCCAACGTTCTGAACAAGCCCAAGGGTCTGAAAAAGCCCTACAACCCAGTGCTAGGGGAAACCTTCAGATGCTCTTGAAGACATGGATCTGGAGACTTTTACTCTTTATATTTGGCTGAGTAGGTTAGATATACTAGCTGGTCAGTTGTATTGTACAGAAGCCCAAGGGTCCGAAGAAGCTCTACAGCCCAGTGCCCGTAGAAACTTCCAGATCCTGAGGGAGACATGGATCTGGAGTTTCTTATACTTATTATTTTGGTAGGTAGGTAAGTTATACGAGCTGGTCAGGATTGTATCGGAAGCCCGAGGGTCTGAAGAAGCACTATTACCAGGTGCCCTGAGAAACCTTCAGATGCTGCTGGAGACATGGATCTGGAGTCTCTTATACTTATTATTTTGGTAGGTAGGTAAGTTATACGAGCTGGTCAGGATTGTATCGGAAGCCCGAGGGTCTGAAGAAGCACTACTACCAGGTGCTCTGAGGAACCTTCAGATGCTGCTGGAGACATGGATCTGGAGACTCTTACCCTTTTTATTTGGCTGAGTAGGTAAGATATACCTACTCTCTGGTCATGAATATTGTATTGGATACCTGAGAGTCTGAAGAATCTCGCTCGAGAAAACCTTAACTTTTGAAAGAGCTTGTGGAAGCATTTCATCTTTGCCTTTGAAATGTTCCGTCGTTTACATCGAGATATGATTAATTTGTGTCTTTTTGATTTACAGGTATCCCACCACCCTCCCGTATCTGCCTTTTACGTGACAAACAGAAAGGAGGGGTTCGTCATTGAAGGGAGTTTGTTAGCTAGGTCCAAATTCTATGGTGAGTAGCTTCCATTCAGGGGCCTCAAGTCTGCTATTACAATATTATACAAAGTGGAGCAGGACTATTGACATTCCTTTAAGCCACCTAAAGAGTATCATGTTCTTTACCCGTATACAAAAAATCAATCAAATCCAACGAATACTTTAGCTACAGGAAATTATTTTTCATTTTCTTATTTTTCAACATGCTGTAGATCTGAGTCCGTAATAATAGGTAAACATTGTAAGGTCAAGGACCTGTGCAAATCGGTAGGTACGGTAGGTACGATAGGTACGATTTGTTGCGAACGCGCAACTTGGTGATTTGTTGTTCTCCGACTAAAATACCTTCCTACGTCCCGCACCGCAACTGCCCGCTGCACCCCGCACCACGCCGCGTAATAGGTCAGTGACTTTTCGTAGATAAAGCGTGTTTACTTTTTATGCAGTTGATTTTGATATTTATTTTGTTTGAAAATTGCAATTGTTAAATTTTCCATTAACTTTAACTTCAATTAATTTAACTTAATACAATACAACTTAATACAAAATCGTGCGTGTATTTTGTATAGAGTTTCGTTTATCATTATCTGCCTAGCCTTTTCCCAACTATATTGGGTTCGGCTTCCAGTCATACCGGATTCAGCTGAATACCAGTATTTAACGTGGAGCGGCTGCCTACCAGACCTCCACAACCCAATAACTGGAGAACTACTACTACTACTGGAGATGGTACTTCTTAGCAAGACGTAAACGTGAATTAGTATTGTAACTGAATGACCGGCGTGTGTTGATAATAACGGAATATCTTTTTTTACAATAGGGTGTTGATTCTTTAAGCGAATTTTTACGTTTACGAGTCGAGTACGTTAAAAAACTGTACCTTTAAAAGCAGTACAGTACCTTTGTGGTCTTGACTTTTTTTTACAAAATTTTATTTTTTATGTCTTGTTTGTACATAAATAAATAAATAAAACTCGTAATTAGCCCCCAGGTGAGATAGTGCACAAACGCGTCCCTATCAGTAGTTAAAAAAATAAAGACTATATTTTTAAATTTAATTACCAATGTATAGTTTTATGGTGTTTTCCCTGTACTTGTAGACGATATTACTTGCTAAATTTCTTAGATCTAGATTAACGGAAATTACTTAATAAATTTTCATTCTTTTGAGATATTATATTATATACAATTAAAAAACCACTGACTGATTGATTGACTGACTGATTGACATAATTGTTCTCCCACTTCCCGTGCTAGGAGGGGAAAACTTTTTATGGGGTTGTATAGAAGGTGTCGGGGTGAGTATGGGAAAAATCTGAAACTACCCCTTTTCAACCCCCTTCTTTCAACCCCATTACTTATCTCAGAAACCTGATGTCGAAGAGAAAAATGGTTTTCGGGGTTGTATAGAGGGTGTTTGGATGAGTTGAAAACGAAAAAAAAACTACCCCTTTTCAACCCCCTTTTTACAACCCCTTTGCGTATCTCAGAAATCTGACATTTTAGAGAAAAATGGTTTTCGGGGTTGTATAGAGGGTATCTGGATGAGTATATGGCCAATAAAAAATTCAACCCTTTTCAACCCCCTACTTTCAACCCCTTTGCGTATCTCAGAATCTTGACATTGTAGAGAAAAATGGTTTTCGGGGTTGTATAGAGGGTGTCTGAATGAGTATATGGCCGATAAAAAATTCAACCCTTTTCAACCCTTTTCAACCCCCTACTTTCAACCCCTTTGCGTATCTCAGAAACCTGACATTGTAGAGAAAAATGGTTTTCAGTGCTGTATGGAGGGTATCTGGGTGAGTATATGGCCTATAAAAAATCAACCCTTTTCAACCCCCTTCTTTCAACCCCTTTGCGTATCTCAGGAATCTGACACAGTAGAGAAAAATAGTCTTCGGGGTAGTATAGAGGGTGTCTGGGTGAGTATATGGCGAATAAAAATTCAACCCTGTTCAACCCTTTTCAACCCCTACTTTCAACCCCTTGGCATATCTCAGAAACCTGACATTGTAGAGAAAAATGGTTTTCGGGGTTGTATAGAGGGTGTTTCGATGAGTATATGACGAATAAAAAATTCAACCCTTTTCAACCCCCTTCTTTCAACCCCTTTGCGTAACTCAGAAATCTGGTATTGTAGAGATAATAATTGTTAGTCAAAAAATACTAAGAAGACACCGCGGGTTGCTTGCAACTCGCGCCCCCAAGCGAAATACTAGTTATATTATATATAATTAAATAACCACTCACTCACTGACTGATTGACATAATTGTTCTCCCACTTCCCGTGCTAGGAGCGGAAAACTTTTTATGGGGTTGTATAGAAGGTGTCGGGGTGAGTATGGGAAAAATCTGAAACTACCCCTTTTCAACCCCCTTCTTTCAACCCCATTGCTTATCTCAGAAACCTAACGTCAAAGAGAAAAATGGTTTTCGGGGTTGTATAGAGGGTGTTTGGATGAGTATAAAACGAAAATAAAAATTACCCCTTTTCAACCCCCTTTTTACAACCCCTTTGCGTATCTCAGAAATCTGACATTTTAGAGCAAAATGGTTTTCGGGGTCGTATAGAGGGTATCTGGATGAGTATATGGCCAATAAAAAATTCAACCCTATTCAACCCCCTACTTTCAACCCCTTTGCGTATCTCAGAAACTTGACATTGTAGAGAAAAATGGTTTTCGGGGTTGTATGGAGGGTGTCTGGATGAGTATAAAACGAAAAAAAAAATACCCCTTTTCAACCCCCTTCTTTCAACCTCCTTGCGTATCTCAAAAACCTGTCATAGTAGAGAAAAATGGTCTTCGGGTTTGTATAGAGGGTCTATCTGGGTGAGTAAAAATACTAAAAAGACACCGCGGGTTGCTTGCAACTCGCGCCCCCAAGCGAAATACTAGTTATATTATATATAATTAAAAAACCACTCACTGATTGATTGATTGACTGATTGACATAATTGTTCTCCCACTTGCCGTGCTAGGAGGGGAAAACTTTTTATGGGGTTGTATAGAAGGTGTCGGGGTGAGTATGGGAAAAATCTGAAACTACCCCTTTTCAACCCCCTTCTTTCAACCCCATTGCTTATCTCAGAAACCTGACGTCGAAGAGAAAAATGGTTTTCGGGGTTGTATAGAGGGTGTTTGGATGAGTAGAAAACGAAAAAAAAAACTACCCCTTTTCAACCCCCTTTTTACAACCCCTTTGCGTATCTCAGAAATCTTACATTTTAGAGAAAAATGGTTTTCGGGGTTGTATAGAGGGTGTTTGGATGAGTATATGGCCAATAAAAAATTCAACCCTATTCAACCCTTTTCAACCCCCTACTTTCAACCCCTTTGCGTATCTCAGAAACTTGACATTGTAGAGAAAAATGGTCTTCGGGGTTGTATAGAGGGTGTCTGGATGTAAATATGGCCAAAAAAAATTCAACCCTTTTCAACCCCCTACTTTCAACCCCTTTGCGTATCTCAGAAATCTGACATAGTAGAGAAAAATAGTTTTCGAGGTTGTATAAAGGGTATTTAGATGAGTATATGGCCAATAAAAATTCAACCCTTTTCAACCCCCTTGTTTCAACCCCTTGGCATATCTCAGAAACCTGACATTGTAGAGAAAAATGGTCTTCGGGGTTGTATAGAGGGTATCTGGGTGAGTATATGGCCAATAAAAAATCAACCCTATTCAACCCCCTTGTTTCAACCCCTTTAGGTATCTCAGAAACCTGACATTGTAGAGAAAAATGGTTTTCGGGGTTTTATAGAGGGTGTTTGGATGAGTAGAAAACGAAAAAAAAACTACCCCTTTTCAACCCCCTACTTTCAACCCCTTTGCGTATCTCAGAAACCTGACATTCTAGAGAAAAATGGTTTTCGGGGTTGTATAGAGGGTGTCTGGATGAGTATATAGCCAGTAAAAAATTCAACCCTATTCAACCCCCTTTTTACAACCCCTTTGCGTATCTCAGAAATCTGACATTTTAGATAAAAATGGTCTTCGGGGTTATATAGAGGGTATCTGGGTGAGTATATGGCCAAAAAAATCAACCCTTTTCAACCCCCTACTTTCAACCCCTTTGTTGTTAGTCAAAAAATAATAAAAAGACACCGCGAGTTGCTCGCAACTCGCGCCCCCAAGCGGAATACTAGTTATATTATATATAATTAAAAAACCACTCACTGATTGACTGATTGACATAATTGTTCTCCCACTTGCCGTGCTAGGAGGGGAAAACTTTTTATTGGGTTGTATAGAAGGTGTCGGGGTGAGTATGGGAAAAATCTGAAACTACCCCTTTTCAACCCCCTTCTTTCAACCCCATTGCTTATCTCAGAAACCTGACGGTGAAGAGAAAAATGGTTTTCGGGGTTGTATAGAGGGTGTCTAGGTGAGTATTAAACGAAAAAAAAAATTACCCCTTTTCAACCCCCTTTTTACAACCCCTTTGCGTATCTCAGAAATTTGACACAGTAGAGAAAAATGGTTTTCAGGGTTTTATAGAGGGTATCTGGATGAGTGTATGGCCCATAAAAAATTCAACCCTTATTAACCCTTTTCAACCCCCTACTTTCAACCCCTTGGCATATCTCAGAAACCTGACATTGTAGAGAAAAATGGTTTTCGGGGTTGTATAGAGGATATCTGGGTGAGTATATGGCTAATAAAAAAATCAACCCTTTTCAACCCCCTACTTTCAACCCCTTTGCGTATCTCAGAAATCTGACATTGTAGAGAAAAATGGTATTCGTGGTTGTATAGAGTGTGTTTGGATGGGTATATGACGAATGAAATATTCAACCCTTTTCAACCCCCTTCTTTCAACCCCTTTGCGTATCTCAGGAACCTGACATTCTAGAGAAAAATGGTCTTCGGGGTTGTATAGAGGGTGTCTGGATGAGTATATGGCCAATAAAAAATTCAACCCTATTCAACCCTTTTCAACCCCCTACTTTCAACCCCTTTGTTGTTAGTCAAAAAATACTAAAAAGACACCGCGAGTTGCTCGCAACTCGCGCCCCCAAGCGAAATACTAGTTATTATATTATATATAATTAAATAACCACTCACTCACTGATTGACATAATTGTTCTCCCACTTCCCGTGCTAGGAGGGGAAAACTTTTTATGGGGTTGTATAGAAGGTGTCGGGGTGAGTATGGGAAAAATCTGAAACTACCCCTTTTCAACCCCCTTCTTTCAACCCCATTGCTTATCTCAGAAACCTGACGTCGAAGAGAAAAATGGTTTACGGGGTTGTATAGAGGGTGTTTGAATGAGTAGAAAACGAAAAAAAACTACCCCTTTTCAACCCCCTTTTTACAACCCCTTTGCGTATCTCAGAAATCTGACATTTTAGAGAAAAATGGTTTTCGGGGTTGTATAGAGGGTGTTTGGATGAGTATATGGCCAATAAAAAATTCAACCCTATTCAACCCTTTTCAACCCCCTACTTTCAACCCCTTTGCGTATCTCAGAAACTTGACATTGTAGAGAAAAATGGTCTTCGGGGTTGTATAGAGGGTGTCTGGATGAAAATATGGCCAAAAAAAAATTCAACCCTTTTCAACCCCTTTGCGTAACTCAGAAACCTGACATTGTAGAGAAAAATGGTTTTCGGGGTTGTATAGAGGGTATCTGGGTGAGTATATGGCCAATAAAAATTCAACCCTTTTCAACTCCCTACTTTCAACCCCTTTGTTGTTTGTTAGTCAAAAAATACTAAAAAGATACCGCGAGTTGCTCGCAACTCGCGCCCCCAAGCGAAATACTAGTTATATTATATACAATTAAATAACCACTGACTGATTGACATAATTGTTCTCCCACTTGCCGTGCTAGGAGGGGAAAACTTTTTATGGGGTTGTATAGAAGGTGTCGGGGTGAGTGTGGGAAAAATCTGAAACTACCCCTTTTCAACCCCCTTCTTTCAACCCCATTGCTTATCTCAAAAACCTGACGGCGAAGAGAAAAATGGTTTTTGGGGTTATATAGAGGGTGTCTGGGTGAGTATATAACGAAAAAAAAAATTACCCCTTTTCAACCCCCTACTTTCAACCCCTTTGCGTATCTCAGAAACTTGACATTGAAGAGAAAAATGGTTTTCGGGGTTATATAGAGGGTATCTGGATGAGTATATGGCCAATAAAAAATTCAACCCTATTCAACCCTTTTCAACCCCCTTGTTTCAACCCCTTGGCATATCTCAGAAACCTGACATTGTAGAGAAAAATGGTTTTCGGGGTTGTATAGAGGGTGTTTGGATGAGTATAAAACGAAAAAAAAAATTACCCCTTTTCAACCCCCTTTTTACAACCCCTTTGCGTATCTCGGAAATCTGACATTTTAGAGAAAAATGGTTTTCGGGGTTGTATAGAGGGTATCTGGGTGAGTATATGGCCAATAAAAAAATCAACCCTATTCAACCCTTTTCAACCCCCTTGTTTCAACCCCTTTGCGTATCTCAGAAACCTGACATTCTAGAGAAAAATGGTTTTCGGGGTTGTATAGAGGGTGTCTGGATGAGTATATAGCCAGTAAAAAATTTAACCCTATTCAACCCTTTTCAACCCCCTTCTTTCAACCCCATTGCTTATCTCGGAAACCTGACGTCGAAGAGAAAAATGGTTTTCGGGGTTGTATAGAGGGTGTTTGGATGAGTATAAAACGAAAAAAAAAATTAACCCTTTTCAACCCCTTTTTACAACCCCTTTGCGTATTTCAGAAATCTGACATTTTAGAGAAAAATGGTTTTCGGGGTTGTATAGAGGGTGTCTGGATGAGTATATAGCCAGTAAAAAATTCAACCCTATTCAACCTTTTTCAACCCCCTTGTTTCAACCCCTTGGCATATCTCGGAAACCTGACATTGTAGAGAAAAATGGTTTTCGGGGTTGTATAGAGGGTATCTGAATGAAAATGTTACCCAAAAAAAATTCAACCCTTTTCAACCCCCTTCTTTCAACCCTTTTGCGTATCTCAGAAACCTGACACAAATTATTATTTTCACAGGGAAATAATAATTTTTAGTAAAAAAATACTAAAAAGACACCGCGGGTTGCTTGCAACTCGCGCCCCCAAGCGAAATACTAGTCTAAATATATATAACTCAAGTGACTGACTGACATAGTGATCTATCAACGCACAGCCCAAACCACTGAACGGATCGGGCTGAAATTTGACATGCAGGTAGATGTTATGACGTAGGCATCCGCTAAGAAAGGATTTTGATTAATTCTACCCCCAAGGGGTTAAAATAGGGGATGAAAGTTTGTATGAAACTTTGTCAATTTTAAACCGATCGGGCTGAGAGTTTCAAAATCGGGGGTAAAGTAACTATTCCACGCGGACGAAGTCGCGGGCAGAAGCTAGTGGGTTTATATATTTCAACTCGATAGCATCACGCGATCCCGAGATAAATGGTCCGACAGACTGACGGACAGAGACGGACAGGCAGACGGACTGACATACAGACAAACGGACAAACAGACAGACAGATGGACGAAGAGACCACACAGACGAAGAGACATGTAGGGACATCAGGTAGCAATAGTGCTAGCGCTGCAGAATGTAATGTTCCACCGCGATATGGTTTAGCGGGCAGTCGTTTGCGCCGCGCCGTAACAGTAATTTGTGTAGCACTTTCTAAATTCTGTATGTGTGAATATCGAATAGACTGGTTTTACGGACTTGTGCATTTTATTTAATCTCCTTACTACAACCACTTATAACCGACCCCAACAAGACAGATAGACGGACGGACGGACAAACAGCCGGACAGAAAGACAAAGTGATCCGATAAGGGTTCCGTGTTTTTCGCTTTGAGGTACGAAAATTACCAATATCTCTTACTTTCCCAGGTAATTCAACGTCAGCCATACTAGAGGGTATCGCGCGGGTGCACCTCCTGAACTGGGGAGAGACTTACATCACAACTGCGCCCTACGCACATTGTAAGGGCATTGTCATCGGCACGCTCAGCATGGAGCTCGGGGGCAAGGTAAAGAAAGAAAAGAAAAGAAAGAAAAATAATTTATTACCCCCATACGCACACACAGAGGTACAAATATAAAAAATATAAAACAATTGGTAAAAAAAAAAAAAAAAGTTAAAAAAAATTACATATCAGACCCATTCATGAAAGCCAAACATCGAAATCGAGAACCGGCCGAACGAGGTACGACTTGAGAATAACTCGTGTCGACACGAGATTTTTTTTATTGCATGCTTTGTGTTACGCCAGCATACATCAACCAGGTCTAAAGGTACGCGACATACTCGTGACGACGCGAGTTCAAAGAATCTCGTGTCGACACGAGTTTTTTTGTTGCACGCGTTAGTACTACTTTACGTCAAGATAAATCAGACAAGTCTAAAGGTGCGAGTTACTGTCACGGTTTGAGACATACTAAAGGCGGCGACACGAGTTGAAAAAAATCTCGTGTTGACACGAGTTATTCTTATTGCACGCGTTAGTACTATGTATCTTACATTGACATAAATTAGACAGGTCTAAATCTACGAGTTAATGTCACGATTTGATACATACATACTCGTGGCGGCGACACGAGTTGAAAAAATCTCGTGTGGACACGAGTTTTAGTTTTTACTTCGTGGTGGCGAGATTCAAACAGTGCTCTAAAAACGGCACGAGTTAGTGCTTCTTCGTGCCTACATGACTTACAGTGTTCTCGAGTGGACACGAGTTAGCATTGTCTTGACTCTGCTCTGGTTAACGCAATCTCGAGTGGACGTTAGAATTATCTTGATTTAGTCCGTGTTAGCCTAATTTTGAGTTGACACGATGTAGCGTGATCTCGAATTGTCACGAATTACATCACAACTGCGCCCTACGCACATTGTAAGGGCATCGTCATCGGCACGCTCAGCATGGAGCTCGGGGGCAAGGTACGACTTGAGAATAACTCGTGTCGACACGAGTTTTTTTTTATTGCACGCTTTAGTCTTACGCTAGCATACATCAACCAGGTCTAAAGGTATGAGACATACTCGTGACAACACGAGTTGACAAAATCTCGTGTTGTCACGAGTTTTTTTGTTGCACGCGTTAGTACTATGTATCTTACATTTACATAAATCAGACAGGTCTAAAGGTACGAGTTACTGTCACGGTTTGAGACAAACTCGTGTCGACACGAGTTGAAAAAGTCTCGTGTGGACACGAGTTTTTCTGTTTCACGCGTTAGTACTACCTTACGTCAAGATAATATAAATTAATATAAAATAATAATAATTCTAAACGTGCGAGTAAATGTCACGATGTGATACAAACTCGTGTCGACACGAGTTAAAAAAATTTCGTGTCGACACGAGTTTTTTTTGTTGCACGCGTTAGAACTACCTTACGTCAAGATAAATCAGACCGGTCTAAAGGTACGAGTTATTGTCACGGTTTAAGACATACTCGTGTCGACACGAGTTTCTATATTGCACACGTTAGTACTACTTTACGTCAAGATAAATCAGATAGGTCTAAAGGTACGAGTTACTGGCACGATTTGAGACAGACTCGTTACGACACGAGTTAAAAAAGTCTCGTGTAGACATGAGTAATTTTATTGCACGCGTTAGTACTGAGTCTCAAACAGGGCTGCTTTTGACGCGTTAAAAAGTATCTCAAATGTTCTGTTGACAATTTATCGAGTAGCAGCGCCCCGCGGTTTCACGCACGTAGTTCCCATTCCCGTGGGTACACTGGGATATAATATAGCCTATGTCACCCGTGGATAGTGTAGCTTCCCAACAGTGAAAGAATTTTTCAAATCGGTTCAGTAGTTTCGGAGCCTATTCAATACAAACAAAAAAATCAAATCTTTCCTCTTTATAATAGTAGTATAGAAGATTCCTCCTGCTTCGAAGGCACAAGTTACATAATCTCGAGTTTGACCTTTGATATATTATTTTCAGGTACATATAATGTGTCCAGACACCGGCTACCAAGCAGACGTTGAATTCAAATTAAGAGTGAGTACAATATTGTATTATCGTATTCCACTAGAGAGCAGTGGTGGCCGAGTGGTAACGACCCCGACTTACGCATTGTAGGTCGCGGGTTCAAACCCAGCCAGGCATTACTTTGTGTATTTAATTTCATCACCACTGCTCTCAAAACGGTGAAGGAAAACATCGTGAGGAAACCGGCATATCCTAGAACCAAAAATTCGAAGACATGTGACATTCAGCAACCCGCACTGGGCCCGCGTGCTGGATTACGGCCCATTCCCTCTCCTAGAGAGGAGGCCTGAGTCCCAGCAGTGGGAACGTTAAAATGCCGATTATGCTATATTTACCGCTATCCCAAATTATTACTATCTAACAGCGCCCCGCGTTTTCATCCTCGTTGTTCTCGTCCCCGTGGGAATATGAGGATATAATATAGCCTATGTTCACCGTAGATAGTGTAGCTTCCCAATAGTGAAAGAATTTTGGAACGAATTCCTTATTGCGCGTTAAAATTAAGACCAAAAGTTGTAACGACACATTTTGTGTCACGATTTGGATGGGAGGGGTTAAGCAGCTATTAGTGAGGTCACGATTTGGATGGGTGTGTTAAGGAACTGTTGGCAAGTTTGCGAAAAGGATTGGTGGAGTTAAGCAGCTGTTAGTGAGGTCATGATTTGGATGGGTGTGTTAAGCAACTGTTGGCAAGGTTGCGAAAAGGATGGGTGGAGTTAAGCAGCTGTTAGTGAAGTCACGATTTGGATGGGTGTGTGAAGCAACTGTTGGCAAGGTTGCGAAAAGGATGGGTGTAGTTAAGCAGCTGTTAGTGAGGTCAAGATTTGGATGGGTGGGTTAAGCAACTGTTGGCAAGGTTGAGAACAATAACAAAGGGACTTCGTTCCATCCGGGTGTCCCTTGACACCTCTCAAGTTTTTCAAATCGGTCATGTATTCAATGCAAACAAACAAAAAAAAAAAAGAAACAAATCTTTCCTCTTTATAATATTAGTGTCAAAGTCGATTCATTTATTTCAACTAGACCATTAAACGGTACTTTTGAACGTCAAAACATTTGAAAATAAAAATATTATAGTGACTCTAGTTGTCCATTCGCAAAAAGTAGATTCTTATGGAGAAGAACGGACAAGAAACTCCATAGTTACTCTTTTCAAATATCTATAAGTTTTACAATATTTTGTATACATTAGCCAATTGGTTATATGTGAGGACGATGCACCCGAATAAAACTAAGTACTATACTATTAACAGGTACAACAAAGTAACGACAGCAGTAAAAATAATAAATTTGCTAGTCAGGGACATAGTACTCACATATTTACATTTTTTTTAATCCTTTTTTTATATAATTACCATAAATGAATCAGTGTGTGTTAAATTAACTATAAAAGATCAGTAACTACACCTGTATACATAGCAGATAGATCACACATACAGACCGACAAGTTTGGCTTTGTCTACTACAGCCAATATTGTCCTATGGAGCAGTGTAGAGTACCTTAGATAGATTTGAAAATGAAAATAATATATCTAGTTTTAATTTCCGCGAATATTAGTGGGTTGCAGGTGTGCACCTCCCTCCCGCCCGCTATATTATGCACATGCAGGAAGGCAAAGCAAAACCCAACACCAATACCGACTCGTGACCGTTGAGTCGCAACTCAACGGTCGGCGAGTCAACACGTCCCCTCAGGATGCCTCGTGGAGAGGCGAAACACGTGTCGGTAATGGTGTTGGGTTTTGCTTTGCCTTCCTGCATGTGCATAATATAGCGGGCGGGAGGGAGGTGCATACCTGCAACCCACAAATATTCGCGGAAATTAAAACTATACATATTATTTTCATTTTCAAATTTAAAATGGATTTCCGCAAAGTAACGCCTGATTCAATCAATTTTACCTATAGATTATTTTGCCCTGTAATAAACTCTCTGAATGTTTATCGACTCTGCTCCTCTATCCACAGTCATTCTTAGGCGGCTCGGACCAGACGAACTCGGTATCCGGCCGCATCAAGCGCGGCAAGGAGACGGTGGCGGTGCTCGAGGGGTACTGGGACGGCAAGATCGATATCAAAGACAAGAAGACTGGGGTAAGCATACACTAGAAAATACTACTACTACTACTACTAGAAAATAATACTACTACTACTACTACTACTACTACTACTAGAAAATAATACTACTACTACTACTACTACTACTACTAGAAAATAATACTATCTATCTATCTATTAGGGTTTTGGTTTCCGCACTTAGTCCTAATATTGGACCATTGTGCGTGAGCCATGGCGGCCGTCACTCCAACCAGCCGACCTCCCTCCAGAAGCAGATCAGTCCACTCAGTCTGTTCAGCATCTCTGCAAGTGAACTCGGTGTCCCCATTGTATGCCTTCGTATCTCGGCCACACCTGTGCACTCAAGGAGCACATGCGACACCGTTTCCTCCTCCTCCATGCATGCTCTGCACAGAGGACTGTCTGTGATACCTATCGTGTGTAGGTGTTTGTTCAGTGAGCAGTGTCCGGTGATGGTCCCCGCCACCATTCGCAGGCTGCTTCTATCCATGCGCAGAAGGCGCCTGGTCAGTTTCCAGTCCAGGGTTGGCATAAACTCCTTGGACTGCCTACAGCCAGATACCGAGGACCACCATCGTTCTGCTTGTGTGTGTGTGTGTTCTCGTAGCCATGTGCGTAGCTGAGTGAAGGGGAGTGGAACTATGGGTTCGGGTCCAACGGCCACCGTTCCGGATCCCCTTCTAGCCAGCTCATCGGCCGCATCGTTTCCTAGTGATCCGCTGTGTCCCTTTATCCACTGCAGCGTCACGGTGTTGCGGTTACTCACCGTGACACGTTCTAAGGCGTTGTGGCATTCTTGTATGAGTTTCGAGGTAGTGTAGTTCTTATCTAGTGATTGTAGTACTGAGGCGCTGTCGGAGAGTATACGAATATGTGTATCCATAACTCTCCTGGCTTCTATGGCATGGACCGCCAGGATGATAGCTACACATTCCGCCTGATAGACGGTGTTGAGCTTTCCTAGTGGTCTGGATATCTTAATATTGAGGTCGATGGAGTAAACTCCAGCTCCAGTTCCGGTGTTTGTTTTTGACCCATCAGTGTAAATTCTCAGCTCTTTGAGGCCTGAGTGGTCTTGTGGTTCTTGTGTGAGCACTATGTGGTAGTGCTTTTGGAAGTAGTGCATTTTTTGAGCCTTATCATTGGATGATGTCATCATGGGTTGTCGTTTGACGGCATCTTCCATGATACGCGTGTGTTTGATTCTAGAGTCTGTTCCTAAAGTGCCCAGCGCGCTAAGTCTAAAGGCCGCTAGGGCCGCTTCCTCTCGTACTATCAGGTGTAGAGGTGGTAGCCCCAGCATAGCCTGCAAAGCCGCAGTGGGTGCTGTTCTCATGCTGCTAGTGATTGCCACGCAGGCAAGTCGCTGCAACTTCTCAAGATCCTTTTGTGTCGTGCTCAAGTCGGTCCTGGGCCACCAGACAAGAGAGCCATAAGTGATTATTGGTCTGATGACTGTGGTGTATAGCCAGTGAGTTGTCTTGGGACTAATGCCCCAATTTTTTCCTAGCATGCGTTTGCATTGCCACATACATAGGCTGGCTTTTTTAGTGATGTATTCAGTGTGCTTTGCCCAATTCAGCTGCTTGTCCAAATAGATACCCAGGTATTTGGTTCCAGTTGAGAGGCTTAGAGTAGTGCCGAAGAACCGTGGTAGTTCTAATGTCGGCAGTTTCCTCTTTTTGGTAAAGAGAACGAGTTCTGTTTTGGTGGGGTTCACTGTCAGCTGATATTCTTGACACCAGTCCTCTACTATTTTCAAGGCCTGGCGCATGAGGTTGCACAGTGTGTTTTCGTGTTTACCATTTATTATTATGGTTATGTCATCTGCGTAGCCAACGGTAAAGTATCCTTTATCGTTGAGTTTTTTGAGTAAGTTATCTGCAACGAGGTTCCATAATAGTGGTGAAAGGACACCACCTTGGGGGCAGCCTTTCGCTACAATGGCCCTCTTTGTGTCATTTATGGTGACTTGTACAGCTCTTTGCTTGAGCATGTTTGTGATCCAGCCACTCAAGGTCGTGTTCACGCCATGCTTCCCAAGGGCTGTGTTGATGCTCTGGAACGTGGTTTTGTCAAAGGCGCCCTCGATGTCAATGAAGACAGCTAGTGAGGAGCATTTCTGGTCAAACGCGCATTCGATCTTTGAGACCACGGCATGCAGTGCAGACTCTGTTGATTTCCCCGCGGAGTATGCGTGTTGTTGTCTGTGAAGCGGGTATTGGCGCAGGGGTCCATCCCGAATATATCTGTCACAGAGCCTCTCCAGGGTTTTCAGTAGGAAGGATGTTAGACTTATAGGTCTGTATGCTTTGGGTTGTGTATAGTCCGTTTTGCCGGGCTTTGGGATGAAAATGACTTTCACCTCGCGCCATGACAGCGGTACGTATCCGTGCGCTATGCAAGCCTGGTAGATGTCTAGTAACCATGGAGTTAGGGCGCTCTCTCCCCATTGTAATAGTGCTGGGAAGATGCCATCTAAACCTGCGGATTTGTACGGTTGGAAAGTCTTAATACTACTACTACTACTACTACTAGAAAATAATACTACTACTACTACTACTACTAGAAAATAATAATACTACTACTACTACTAGAAAATAATACTACTACTACTACTAGAAAATAATAGAAAACATTTATTCGACACAGACAAAGTTACAGAAACAATAGTAAGCACAGAATAGGGTAGTTGAATAAAAAAATCTAATCAGGCCGTCAGATAGATTTTCAAAAAATATTGGACACGTATTTTTTCTTTTTTCACGTAATAGGGTAGTTGACTAAAGAATCTGATTAGTCCGTCAGATAGATTTCGACACGTATTTTTTCTTTTTTCACGTTAACAAAAAATGAAGACGATATAGTGCGTTGAAAACTCGTGTGACGTCACTACGTGCTACGATTTTGACGTCACAAGCCCCCACTCATGAATCATCAGTGCCCAAAACTCAGCACACGGGATTATTCAATCCGTGTGCCGAGTTCTGATCACTGAAAGTGAAAACTGTAAGATATTATATTGTAAACGTGTGCTATTTTATAAATAAACAATATTATTATATTATAACTAGCTGAGCCGGCAAACGTAGTTTTGCTAAATAAAATAAAAAATAGGGGTGGACCACCCTTACCATACCCCTAAAGGGTATGAAAAATAGATGTTGTCCGATTCGCCACTCTAGCCGTTATGCACGCTAAGATTCACTAAATCGGTCGAGCCGTTTCGGAGGAGTTCAACCACAAAAATGCCAAATTTCAGCCCGATCCGTTCAGTGGTTTGGGCTGTGCGTTGATAGATCACTATGTCAGTCAGTCAGTCACTTTTGAGTTATATACACCCCTAGTTTTTAATTAGTACAAATACTTTAAGGGCTTATTAGAAAAGGTCTTGTTATTATTTAAGAAAAGTCTCAAAAGATTATGTTCATAAACAGCAAAGTTATTAGCGTTTTTTATATCCCAAAATGCCACTCAACTTATAAAAATGTTGTACAGGCTATTGATTTATGAATGAATAAATGACGATTAAAATGGAAAAACACTGTGCGTAGTATTTTCTAGTAGCAATTGTTATGAATGTTGATTCTATTATGAGTTTACCAATTAATAAAAAACTCCGTGGACAATTTTAGGTTTTTATTTTTTTACTTTTGACTACACAAATATGATCAGTAACGGGTACGGACAGAGCCCTGTTTTTTTTGTACTAATTAAAAACTAGGGGTGTATATTTAGATAGATTTAGATTATTAATTCGACTCCATACATTTCCAGGAAGAATCGCTCCTTTTCGACGTAGCCCTCCTAAAGGAACAGAGACTCCCGCGTTTCCTCATGCACTTCGACAAACAGCAGGAGTTCGAGTCGGCCAAGCTCTGGTCCAAGGTTTCCGAAGCCATCGCCAATGAGGACCAGGTGAGCGTCCCATAACACTAGTACATCACCATCATCCATAAGCCAGTCACACTTAACCTAGAGGAAAGGATAAGGAAAGGATTCATACAAAAATGGTCACCCATCCACCGACCGACCTCAGCAGGCGTCGCTTAACCTAGCCTCTAGAAGCTAAGCCGGCGTAGGTGGGAGACGGAACACCGGGGTGGTTTTAGTCAGTAACAGTCTGACAGACCCCTCCGCCCGCCCCAGAGTGGAGGACATCCATGAGGATTTCCCCCCGTAAAAAAAGCCTCTAGAAGTCAAACAACAAAAATGGCTACCCATCCTTCAACCGGCCTCAGCTCGTATCGTTTAACCTAGAAGAAGTTAAAAACAAAAATGGTCATCCATCCTTCGACCGGCCTCAGCAGGCGTCGCTTAACCTAGATCACAAAAAACAAAAATGGTCACCCATCCATCGACCGGCCTCAGCACGTGTCGCTTAACCTAGAAAAAGTGAAAACACAAAAATGGTCACCCATCCCTCGACTGACCTCGGTAAGTGTAAGCCACGCTCTGGTCCAAGGTGTCGGAAGCTATCGCCAATGAGGATCAGGTGAGCGTCCCATAACAGTAGTCACATCAACATCATCCATGGTCACCCATCCACCGACCAACCTCAGCAGGCGCCGCTTAACCTAGAGTCAGCCATAGTCTACGCCGTGCACGTTCCCTATAGTATGTGTCCAAGCCCGACATAACAAATGTTTGTTTGCAAATTAAAATACTTGATGACTTCTTAAACTAGTTTCATCTGAGATTGTACAATGCTTTTACTAGGTTTGCAAGTTAACAGGTAGAGAGTAATTACATTATGCACGTTTTTAAAGAACTCCAACCACTGTTATTGTCGTCCATAACAAAAGAAAAAGTTTTGCGGAAACACGTCGAAACAATGAAAAAGTTGATCTAGTTTTAATGGCGCTTGTTTTGGTACCGAGTCCTTTTGCTACAGCTTGCGAGTGGCGAGGCGATGCTCGGAACAGTATGAATATCTTGGCTATGAGTTACTTTGAAGTCTTAAATTGGACTTCGCTCTTCTAGAACACGTAGTATATCTTCTCCATATCAATTCTTCTTGATCCTTCTTTGCAGGTGGCAGCAACAGAACAGAAGACGATAATAGAGGAAGCTCAACGGGTTCGCGCGCGGAACCTCGTGACGCCTTGGGTACCCAGGCTGTTCCATAAAAACTTGAATCCTACACCGCCTGAAGGTAAAACATACAATAAAAAACATTAAAAAATAAAACACCAGAGTTCTAAACAAAAAATAAAATGTATAAAATTAATAATTTTAATTTCGGAACTCGGTTTTTTTGGTTGTTTCTTCGTTATTTGAACACCGAAATTAAAGTTATTTTGTATAAAAAAAAGGTATAAAATCATTTTAATTTCAGAACTCGGTGTTTTTGGTTGTCTCTTCGTTATTTGAACACCGAAATCAAAGTTATTTTATACTTTTTTTTTTGGTTTAGAAGTCGGTTGTTTTTTTTTTAAGTTTTTTATTTTTCACTTTTTAGTGATACACCCAACTCCTATACGCTCCAATCACATTGGGCGATTGGCTGCTGCGCTACGTGTCGTGGGTTCGATTCCCGCACGGAACAAGTATCTCTATGGCCTACAGTTAGTTGTTCCGGGTCTGGCTGTTTGTGTATGTGACATTGTATGTTTGTAAACGCACCCACGACACAGGAGAAATTCCAAGTGTGGGGCAACGTTTTATTTGAAAAAGAAAAAAAAAAGAAAGAATAAACAAATATGCGATTTCAGCAATCCCTTACGATTTGCTATCATTTATTGAAGAGTTCCGTTTCCTATAATCTCTGTTCTTCATCAGATTTTTTATTTAGCTTATTTTGGTGTACGTACCGTATATATATTCATATATGCATGTAGTAAAAAGCTGTTACTTCATTATTTCAAACAGACGCTCCAATTTTATTTATATGTATAGATTTATTATTCTTTTGAATGTTTAAAATCATTTTATATATTTTTCAGGTCTTGTGGATCAAGGATGGGTGTACAATCATTTAAATACGACGTAAGTACATTATATTTTCTATTACAAAACCTGACTACGTAAATAATTAACGCAAAACGTAAAAAGAGTTTTTTACCGCAGAGATCGTGTTTCATCAGTTCCCCTTTATTTATTAGGAACTAGTTCCCGTTCCCGTGGGAATATGGGGATAAAATATAGCCTATGTAATACGCTGATAATTGACTTTTTGACTTGATTGACATTGATTGACACCTTGATTAAAAAAATTGGCTAGTTTACTAGTTATAAAAATTATATTTCTATTTAGTCCGTCTGTTGGATTTGCAAAAAATATTGGACACGTATTTTTTGTCGTTTCAAATCGTAAAAAAATTATAATCCTTTGTTTTATTGATATTGTAGCGGCATAAATGCCAATGGCGCTACAGTATTCGGGATTATGGGAATCCTGGTACCCATACAACAAGTTAAATCTTTCCTTGGGTAACAGAATTAAATACAAATACTACTAACACGATTGTTACTCTCTATTATTTGTTCATAAGTGTTTGTTTGTACATTTTTAGTCCAATAAACAATTTATTATTTATAGTATTTTTTAGTAGTTCGCCCCGGAAAAATACCTAAAGGGTAAATACCCTTTTGGCAATTTTTAGAATTTGCAGTATCTACTACTTAGTCGGTCCGTCAGATTTTCAAAAAATATTGACACGTATTTTTGTGATTTTAATTGAGTATTTTACTACATATCAACATTATAATTCTATTAAGTCCATCTGTTGAATTTACAAAAAATATTGCACGTATTTTTTGTTATTTCAAATCGTAAAAAAATAAAATAAAGATAAAGCGCAGTAACGTTCAAGAGAAGGAGCTGGTGACGTCATGTCGCTGGTAAAAATTGTAGCACGTAGTGACGTCACGCGAGTTTTTAACGCACTGTATCGTCTTCGTTTTTTAACCGACTTCAAAAAAGGAGGTTATAAATTCGACCCGTATGAATGTAATATTTCCAGAACTGCCCAGTTTTCGTATATGTTGTCTTTTTGTTAATTAATTCGCTTTTTTCTTTTGTTTTGGGGCAAGCATCGATTTAAAAAATAGTTAGTTGGTATATCAAAGAGTTTATTTAAGACAGAAGTTATCGTTTTTATTTTTTACTTTTTAGTTCTGTTATATTCTTTTTAAACATACATAGGTAAGTTAGTTACGTACAATTTTGACGGCGGTTTTTTTTTGTTTACGTGATGAAAAAGTACGTGTCCAATATATTTTGGTAATCTATCTAACGGACTAATTTGATTATTTCATTAAAATACCCTATTCGATATGAGTAAAGAAAAATCAATCGCATCGAAGTTCAAAAGAAAAAAAGCGATGGCTCATGACGTCATGAGCCCTCGCTTTTTTTTTCAACCTCAAATATTTATATCGGGTGACGTCACTACGACAATACACTTTTTACTGGACTGGTATTTTTTTTTTCGTGAAACTAAAATACCTGTCCAATATTTTCTGTAAATCTATCTGACGGACTAAATAGATTTTTTTTTGCAGTAAAATTCAGCAGTACTAGTTAAAAGTTATTTTTACAGCCAAATTTTATTTCTTCCACAGGCCATGGCAAACTGAAGAGTTACTAGAATATATAAGAATATATAATATAAATAATAAGATTACTAGAATATACAAAAGCGATGGCTCATGACGTCATGAGCCATCGCTTTTGAACTTCAATGCAATTGATCTCGGGTGACGTCACTACTATAATACACTTTTTACTGGACAGATATTTTTTTTTTCGTGAAATTAAAATACCTGTCCAATATTTTTTGGAAATCTATCTGACGGATTAATTAATTTTTTTGCAGTAAAATTCAGCCATACTATACTCCATTCACAATAAGATTAGACCTTTAAACAAAACTTTTTACCGTCCGTTCAAGCGATTTTTACTTTTATTCCATAGGCATAAAGGATGGCATTAGAAGCAAAAACGTGATTATAATTCCAACTTTTTACTGCAGCTGCCATGCGTCATGCTACCAACGCAATAGAAGTCAAAATCGGTTGAACGGACTGTAAAAAAGATTTATTTCAATGTCTAATCTTATTGTGAATGGGGTATAGTTAAAAGTTATTGTTACAGCCAAATACTATTTCTTCCACAGGCCATGGCAAACCGAAGAGTTACTAGAATACGAAGAGGAATTCGTGATAAAGACCCTTCGCGAAGGAGGTCTGCCCTCCGTGAAACCCTCAAGCGACCTCCGGAGGGAGCTCGGGAGGAGGGTGTCAGATTCTGACAGCCATGACGAACTCGCCAGGCCCAAGACCTCTGCGTCAGTATAGAAACATTTATTTTTTATTATTTTATTACCGTTTATTCTTGTTTTTTATATTGATGTAAGTATTCAACTGCATCCAGTTTTGAATTTAAGCTGATTCCAAAATAGCTGGGAAAAGGCTAGACAGGTAGGTAGATTAAATATATATATACTAGCTGCTGCCCACAGCTTCGCCCGCGTGAATGTCGGAAATTATCCTAAAAAAAAGTATCCTATGTTACTTCTAATACCTCCAAGAATATGTGTACAAAGTTTCATGATGATCGGTTGAGTGGTTTTCGCGTGAAAGCGTAACAAACATCCACGCTTTCACATTTATAATATTAGTAAGGATACAGTATGTTAACTAACAGAGGGCGTTCCCGTTAACCCGCAATAGTATAGCATCTATATATGTATAATAAAAAAAATATTACCATTCGAAAACAAAATGTTTTTTTTTTAACATTAAAATATTCACTAAAAATGTTAAATTGATACGTTAAAGAAACACTCTTTACACGCGTACTTGCCGGTTTGGGCATTGCTACTACGAGTACTATTCCGCGCTACTATTTTGATTTTAAACAGGGTGTTTCGAATTTATTGTCAATATTTTTTTTTAATTGGATTATTTTATGCTTATTTTTCTATTCTGATATTTTTATTTTAATCTATTATATAGATTAACGAGTTTAAGGGAACGTCCTCTGTTATTTTAACATACTGTATATATAAATGTACGGAATATTGCAAAGTCCGTAAGATTATCATAAATCTTTATTCGTTTTTTTTTGTCAGATGGTTATGCTCTTGACTCTAGTCTAGGTCAAAGGTGACAGAGACAAATTCAACGATGGAATGTGTTTATTTTCTCGATATATTATGATTCTATTATACAATTTCTCGAAAAATTATAAACTATCAAATTTTGATTCGCCAGAAAGCGTTCCAAATGTTTAGTTGAAAATTTATCGAAAGTTTACAATTTCTCTTGATATTTTACAATCTTACGGCGTTTGCAATTTGCCGGTGATACATATACGTATAAATAATAATAGTAGCCCACCGATATGGTATGCAGGTTTTATTAGGCTGTGCGCCCCGCCAGCCACACGAATCTTCAAAGTTAAGCAATGCTTGCCGAGGTCGGGTTATGGATGGGTGACCAACTTTAAAAATCGAGACTCCTCCCGTGAACGTTGAGCCGTTTCAAGCGGTATCATTTTACCCAGTTACTGGGTGTCGGTGGTCAGATAAGCAGTCTCTTAGATTCGCGCACGAAACAAATATTTGTATAGCCTACAGATACTTGTTCCGGTTCTGGCTGTTTTTTGTAAACGCGCTCACGGTACAAAATCAAAAATCAAAATCAAATGTCATTTATTCAAACTAGGCTGAGCGACAGCACTTTTTGAACGTCAAATTTTACATAAAGACAGTCCCCCAAAACGCCCACCCGTCACCACTTCCTAGTGTTTTAGCTGGGAAGAAGAAGTGGCGCAACAAACTCCCCAGCAGCACATCTGTCTGTTGCGTTTTAAGAACAGTAGAAATTCCTAATGTAGGACAATGATACAAAAAAATATATATTACTAGCTTATGCCCGCGACTTCGTTCGCGTGAAGTTCCATACAAAATGTTAACCCCTTTTTCACCCCCTTAGTGGACGAATTTTCAAAAATCCTTTCTTAGCGTATGCCCACATCATAACATCTACCTGCATGCCAAATTTCAGCCCGATCCGTTCAGTGGTTTGGGTTGTGCGTTGATAGATCACTATGTCAGTCAGTCAGTCCCTTTTGAGTTATATATATTTAGATTAAATTCAGAAACCATTCCTTATGATTAAGAATCTGCTTGGAAGGTGATTGATGCTGCAAAGATCTATAATGTTAGTGCAGTTTTACTAGTGATTGTTCTCAAACATTATTTTGTGAAGAACGTCTGGCTTTTTTCCGTATCCTTGACATGTTCCAAACTCCCTTTCCAACGTCCATACGACCTACCCCCCAAGTCTGCTATTACAATAGTGTCAGAATGGTCTATCATTGATTTCATAATGGTTGATTTTTACAAGTTTAGTAATCTACTAATATAAAAGCGTCACTATGACTTTCCAATGGTCAACCACTGATGCTCCATTGAACGAAATGGCATAGAATGGTAATCTCGTACATAATGACAAATGAATGACAGACGTTAGCGGTAATCTGCTAAAATTTTGACAGTTCCTTTGATCAGTGACCTACCATTAGAATTGGAAGACATGTGACATTCATCTGCTAAATTCATAATGGTCGATCAGTGGTCAGTCAGTGGCCTCGTAATACTTTTTGATAACCGAGCTATTAAAAGCAATGACTGCACAATGACGTTCTAATGGTAGGTCACTGATAAAAGGAACTGTCAAAATGTTATCAGGTCACTGCATACGTCTGTCATTTATTTGTCATTGTGTACGAGATTACCATTCTATGCCATTTCGTTCAATGGATTGTCAGTGGTTGACCACTGGAAAGTCATAGTGACGCTTTTATATTAGTAGATTACCAAACTTGTAAAAATCAACCATTATGAAATCAATGATAGACCATTCTGACACCATTGTAATAGCAGACTTGAGGCCCAGCATTGAACCGGATTCAGAAGTGAAAAAAACCGATATTACTATTTCCTCCAAGAAGTTGGTGGTCCATGGCAAGCCAGAAGTTTTGTCAAATGGACCCTTAAGACCAAAAGGTTAAGGACCACTGATTTAGGGTATATTTTTCATCATCAAATGACTTCTCCCGCTCTGGGCGGAGCGGAAGGGAGTGTCAGACTTACTGACTAAAACCCACCCGTACTCCTCCTAGCGCCCTTTGCGTTCCAGGGCCGCGGTGACTCTGACGAACAAATTCCGCAACCCTAGCAGGCACTGACTTGTATATTATAACCAGAGGTCGGAATTAGGTAGAGTTATTTTTGTACTTGCTTCGAAATGTTGATATTAATATGGATCTTCCCTGGATTTCTTATAGACAATCCCGTGTGGCCAACAATATTACAAATATAAAATGATAAAAACCTCAGAGATAGATGAATGTTTATTAGTATTTACATTAATTCACAATACAAATTATTAACAGTCTTAAACAAATTCTCTTACTTACTTCGCCTTTTTTATAAATACGAAAATACTTTTGCTTCTAGCCTAGACTAGTGAGGTTTTGCTAATTCAAACGGCCCATCAGAATAATTTTCCTTGTTCGATTCATTCAAAATACCACTAAGATTTGAAGTGGTCGCTTCTTACATTATATTCTGTATAACTTTTGTCGTTGATGTAAATTCGGCAACGACGCGCGTGCAGTGGTTTAAATTGCTTAAAAGTAAAAAAAAAACTTTTTTATTTAATAAATCACGGTATTTCAGGCATATCCAGTTTATTCTTTCGCTGTATGAAATCAGTGTAAGTACTGTTGGATCCGTTTATAATGACATCGAAGAGAATTGAAAAATACGTCACACTAAGCGGACGTCATAAAAAGCGTAATCTTCTGAACTAAACGAATTCCCATCTTTGTTAGGTATTTCGTGTAATAAGGAGATAAACAAGAAATTGTGTGTTTATAGTCGTAGATCAATCAAAACAAAGAAACAAATTTGGTATTTTGTCCCCAATTCTGTTTGGTTATAGTGATCATCAAACATAATTTCTGAAAAATAGGTCATAATAAGCGTTATGTCAATAAACGAAGTCATTATATCCGCAATTTTTTTAAAGAATTTAATATGAAAACCAAAATGAGCTCTGTTTTAGTTCATATTAAGCGGTTGGTCAATATAAGCGGCGTCATTATAAACGGATTTCACTGTACATATAACTCTACCTAATTCCGACCTCTGGTTATAACCCCCTCATATTCCTCTCTTACCTTTCCTATCCCATAACCTTTACTCCAGGGTAGAACTGCCAGTAAAAACGTCACCACAAACGTCAAAACATGTCATGCTGACTGACAGCCGAAGAACGAGCAGCATCGAAACGCGCAGCAGGATTTTCACGTGAGCATTTAAAACTGCATAGCGGGAGTACCATGACGTCTTAAAACGTGAGTCTTCCGAGCGAGAAAAAGGGATGGAGCTATATAGGGTACTAGCTTCTGCCCGCGACTTCGTCCGCGTGGAATAGTTACTTTACCCCCGATTTTGAAACTCTCAGTCCGATCGGTTTAAAATTGATAAAGTTTCATACAAACTTTCATCCCCTATTTTATCCCCTTGGGGGTAGAATTATACAAAATCCTTTCTTAGCGGATGCCTACGTCATAACATCTACCTGCATGCCAAATTTCAGCCCGATCCGTTCAGTGGTTTGGGCTGTGCGTTGATAGATCATTATGTCAGTCAGTCAGTCACGTTTGAGTTATATATATTTAGATAATCGGCCTTTTAATGTTCCCACCGCTGGGACTCAGGCTGTAGGAGAGGGAATGGGCCGTAATCCAGCACGCGGGCCCAGTGCGGGTTGGTGAATGTCACATGTCTTCGAATTTTGGTTCTAGGACATGCCGGTTTCCTCACGATGTTTTCCTTCACCGTTTTGAGAGCAGTGGTGATGAAATTAATTACTCAAGGCTGGGTTTGAACCCGCGACCTACAATTCGTAAGTCTAGGCCGTTACCACTCGACCACCACTCTATATAGGGTGTATAACTCTATCCCTCTTTCTCGCTCGGAAGACTCACGTTTTAACACCTCATGGTACGCCCGCTGATTTAAACGCAGTTTGTCGATAAACTTTTTTAACCCTCGGTTTCTGGAAGAAATATCGACGCGATACAACTTAGACGCTAATTTAGGGAAGGTTAAGAAAAACACTTGACCGTTCACACTCAACCGATGTTACGTTAGTGCGTCGAGTGTGAACGGTCAAGTGTTTTTCTATACATTTGTCTGTTCTGGCGTTACGCGACCGATAATACGCGACGCGTGTTCCGTCAGATATGAACCTTCCCTTAATCGTAATGCAAACTCGTTCTGTCATTTGCAGTGCGATGCGAGCGCCTTTGGTATTTTTGTTGCTTTAGCATTGTGATGGGTTTTCGTTCGAGAAACTGGGCGTTAGTACCAGTTTTTGGGATGGAAGTTATGACAATGTGACGTATTGGAAGAAAATATGGCATGACATATACAGGGTGTTCAAGAAGTGCGTGGCCATATTTAAGGGTCACATCCTTTAGGAAAAAATATCAAGACATGTAAAAAAAATTACCACAAAAATAAAAAAAATGTGATCGATTTTTTTGAAAAGTATTTTTTTCGTGATAACGTCTTATGAATCGATTGACGCCGGCTGTACTCACGAAAATCTTCGATAATCTAACTGACGGACTAAATATAATCATATTTTTATTCCTCAAGAAACATCAGTATTATATCAGCTAAGTACCCACCCAACTATGACCATGCAAAAATATGGCTATGCATTACTGAAACACCCTATATTTGTATTGCCTTGACAATTGTATTTCCAGAAATTAGGTGTTTAGTTTAGTTTGGAATACTTGATTGATATTACCAATAAGAAGAAAAAACCTAACCTTCATTTATTATGCTTTATTTAAATACCGATGACCAGATTCTCTATTAAAATTTTCCATACAGGATTTGACTAAAAATCTGTAAACTAGTATTTGAATTAATCATATACTTAGATTTTTGTGAGTAAAAAAAGTTTAATTAGTCCGTCAGATAGATTTCCAAAAAATATTAGACAAGTACGATAAATAATTGACGAAAATATAAAGCATCAAAGAACAGGAGTAGGGGCTTGTGACGTCACGTCGTGGTAAGAATTGTACCAGTAGTGACGTCACACGAGTTTTCAGTGACTGTATCGTCTTCGTTTGTTATTTACGTGAAAAAAGACTATCTGACGGACTAATTAGATTATTTTAGTCAAATACCCTATTGACCATTATAAATTTATTATTCAGCATAATCTTATAGAGTACAGTATTTTAATAGATTTAGTATGTATTTAATGTATTATCTTGATTTAGATTAATATTTCGGTCGTGTTAAAACTCTTGTCCATTCAAAATAACTAAAATGAACATTTTTATTTACAAATCTATCTGACGGACTAATTTGATTTTTTTAGGCAAATACCCTATTGACCATTTTAATTTGTTATTCAGCATTATCTTATAGTGTTCAGTATTTTATTAGATATTGTATGTATTTAATACATTATCTTGATTTAGATAAATATTTCGCTCGTGTTAAAACTCTTAACTAATATAAACATTTTTCTTTACAGGCGTACGCTGAAACAAAGCCTTTTTGCCATAGACACCGCCCTGAGAGAGCAAACTTTAGCTTTAGAACGACTCACAAGAAACGTCGAAGTCTTAACTGAAGGCCAGAGGCAAGCGACGGCGTTTAGGCCCCAAAATGTAGGCAGAGTACCAACCTCGAGCCATTCATGGGACCTCTTTGGAGGTTTCGTACTAGCGATGGTGTTGCAAGCGTTATTAAATTGGGTTTTCTACCAAAAAGACTGAAGTGTTGCCACTTAAAAAAAAAGTTCAATGTGATTGATATAAAAATTTGAGTATTTTTTAATACTAAGGGATTATGAATTTTTGATGCTTTGACGATTGTTCGCTTGGCTTTTAACGCGGTTTCGACTGTGAGAGGGATTTGTGAAATTGAGTTTTTACTGGAAGGTAGGAATATTAATTCTAAACTACAAATATTTGTAGTATTATTTTATTTAAATATCCTCTCGCAGCTAAACCTGTGTCTTTAAAAAGCCTTTTGATTATAATTAAATAAAATATAATTAAAAATGAATAATTTTCACAAGTTATTCACTACTTCAGCCAACTACCGGTGATTTAGAACATTACCAACGGATGGTAAAAGTGAATAATTTGTGCAAAAGTAATTAATTTGAAAAAAAAAAGTGCGTTGATAGCGAAAATATAATTAAATAATAAAGAACAATAAATAAATTACCGGACAGTTTACGAAAAAAAAATATAATTAATATATTATAATGTTTGAAAGTTTTTAATTTAAATTGAATTGCAGTGTTGCCAGATAATTTTAGTTTAGCATGTACTGTACATCGACCAATTATTTAGTTTTATATTGTTTATGATTTGTGAGTAGTTTAAGTGGCGGTTTTGTGCTTGAATCTAATCTTAATAAATTGGCCCGTAGTGGCCCACCGCTGGGCTAAAACCTCCCAAATACTGATGGGTCCTTTTCCGTTAACGAAACGTTAACGTTAATTTACGTTTGTCAACTGGTTAATCAACTAGTTAAACTCACTACAGTTAATGTCAACTTGCAATGTAAACCGTTCATTCATTTACCGATCCTCAAAATAAATATTTCGAAAATCAACTCTGCAACACGTAACATAGAGTTCAAATTGTATGACATGACCGTCGCTCGCAATCTGTAACGTTAATTTCAACTTTAGTCTTTTAATTTGCTCAGTTGCGTTTACGTTCTCGTTTATTGAACGTAACGCACGATTTTAGTTCATAAACGTCGTTGACGAATTCAACTAGTTGATTCATAAACAGTTAACGTTTTTTTCAACTAGTTCGTTAATTCAAAACTCATCCCTACCCTCAATCTTTATTACACATTGCTATCCTCAAGCAGTGTGGACCAGTCCTTCTGAAAAGAGACAAATTCATCCGTCTATCTTCTCTTTGGTAAGCTGTGATGTGCTTGGGTCTTAAAAAAAATATGTTGTTAAAAAAAAAAAACTGGTCAAGTGCGAGTTGGACACGAGCGCGAATGGTTCCGTACCAATGAAAAGGGCAAAAAAATCATCCTTAAATATTTATTTAATTCTGTTATTTAGTATTAGTTGTTATGGCGACGACAGAGTTACATCATATGTGAAAACTAGCTTCTGCCCGCGACTTTGTCCGCGTGGAAAAGTTACTTTACCCCCGATTTTTAAACTCTCAGCTCGATCGCTTTAAAATTGACAAAGTTTCATACAAAGTTTCATCCTCTATTTTATCCCATTTGGGGTAGAATTTATCAAAATCGTTTCTTAGCGGATGCCTACGTCATAACATCGACCTGCATGCCAAATTTCAGCCCGATCCGTTCAGTGGTTTGGGCTGTGCGTTGATAGATCACTATGTCAGTCAGTCAGTCACTTTTGAGTAATATATATTTAGATTTCAACTGTATAAATAACACGGAGTCATGAGATACAGCCTGGTGATAGACGGACGGAAAGCGGAGTCATCAGATTTTTAAGTCAACTACCCTACTTATTGGCGTTCATTCCCATTAGTTCGATTCATTAGTTCGATCGTCGAACTAGTGAGAACTTTTTTTCTCATCTGTTCGACCGTCGAACTAGTGAGAACTTTTTTTCTCATCTGTTCGACCGTCGAACTAGTGAGAACTTTTTTTCTCATTTGTTCGACCGTCGAATTAATTAGATTTAAAAATAGTTCTACTACATTTAAATGTTTTACTAATTTCGTAATAAAATAAAATAAAAAAACGCTTGGTTCGTTAAAAAATATATATTCGTGTACTTATATTTGTACATCTATAGCATATCTTTGATCAAATAAACAGTTGAAAAACTTATAAATTAGAAGCTGGCTTCCTCACCTATAAAAAAATAATGTAATAATGAAATATTAAACGTAATCTAATATTTTTCTGTCTTGTTTATCTCAACAAGTTTAACCAGAAAGAACAAAAATTAGAGATAAGCAGATTCTCACTAGTTCGACGATCGAACTAATGAATCGAACTAATGGGAATGAACGCTTATTGGTTGAATACCAATAAATATCGTTCCTAATCAAAAGTATTCTAGCACAGTACTGCCACGAACGACTAGCGGGGGATTTTGGAACTAAACTGTAAGCGGCTGTTTAAAAAGACATGTGTGTGTTAATTTAATTTTACATTTTAGTGTTTGAGTGATATTTCTGGTTTCTCTTCGTACTGTCGTGATATCCATGACCTTTGATCAATCTTCTTCAAAGCAAGATATGATCTGGCATCTTCTGGGTTGATTGTTGTATCTTAGAACCTCATCCATAACTTACCATTAGTTGAGATTGAAGTAAAGACGAGGTCAAGAACGGTCTGTTTAACGGCGAATAGGGGCCATGTTGTAATATATCTACAGAATATGGACTAGTGCTGCCACCTGTGGTGAGCTTTTGTGATTTAAAATAAAAAAAATTCACTCTTCCGTTTTACCTGAACACATTGTTTTACTAATAGACACACGAATTTCATGATTTTTACCCCCCCCCCCCCCTCCCTAGTGTGATGTCACATATTTTACAATTTTATTCGTGTACTAGCTGCTGCCCGCGACTTCGTCCCCGTGGAATCCCCGATTTTAAAACATTCTTTATCGCTGCTCCGCTCCTATTGGCTTAAGCGTGATGATATATGGCCTAAAGCCTTCCTCGATAAATGGTCTATTCAACCCAAAAATAATTTTTCAATTCGAACCAGGAGTTCCTGAGATTAGCGCGTTCAAACAAACAAACCCTTCAGCTTTATAATATTACTAGCTTCTGTCCGCGACTTCGTCCCCGTGGAATCCCCGATTTTAAAACATTCTTTATCGCTGCTCCGCTCCTATTGGCTTAAGCGTGATGATATATAGCCTAAAGCCTTCCTCGATAAATGGTCTATTCAACCCAAAAAGAATTTTTCAATTCGAACCAGTAGTTCCTGAGATTAGCGCGTTCAAACAAACAAACAAACAAAGAAACTCTTCAGCTTTATAATATTAGTATAGACTAGCTGCTGCCCGCGACTTCGTCCCCGTGGAATCCCCGATTTTAAAACATTCTTTATCGCTGCTCCGCTCCTATTGGCTTAAGCGTGATGATATATGGCCTAAAGCCTTCCTCGATAAATGGTCTATTCAACCCAAAAAGAATTTTTCAATTCGAACCAGGAGTTCCTGAGATTAGCGCGTTCAAACAAACAAACCCTTCAGCTTTATAATATTAGTATAGAGTATAGATTACTTAACACTTAGATTAAAATAGATTTTGTGAAATGTGACGTCACTAAATGTAGGACCCCTCCCACCCCCTTGTCACACAATGTCACACTTCGTCGACTCCCTCCCTCCCCCTTAACGTGTGATGTAATTTATGGATGTCCCCTAGTTTCTGCATCAAACAAAGATATTTATGTAACTAGCTTCTGCCCGCGACTTCGTCTGAATGGTCTTCAGAATTGGGTTCAGAGACAAATACAAAAAAATGTCTAATATTGTAAATGTGGAAGATAAAGTGCTTCTTAGCTGTGTGCAAAGGTTTTACCAATCTTGATTCCAGCCCCTAGAAATAACTTCTGCGTGATTCTGGTTTCCTGGTAGTTTTTCGTTCTTTAACGGGTCATTCCTGTGGCCGTATTACGAAGTGCCAATGCTATCATGATTCGTGTGAGGGAAAGGGATAGTGCTATTCGTCTTGTGTAACTCCGTCTCTCTTTGACACAGAAATCATGATGGATTTAAGACGTCATAATAGGGCTGCTGCACCAGAAAACCCCTAATTTTGTAAATTCACGATGGTACGAATAAGAGACATTGTTGCCTAAATTTATCCGATTAAGAGATAAAATAAGTACAGTAGAACGCTGACTATCCGAATTAATTCGAACGGGTTCGATTCGGATAATCGTACATAGACTGGCAATAAAGAAAAACTAACTGTCACACAGTTCTACAATAACTTGGTTAAAATTTATAAAATTACTTACTAAATAAAGTACTTTTATAAAATTACTTGGAATTTATTTTATATTACGCCTAGGACCGATTCGGATAATCGACGTTATACTGTAATAAAAATAATCTATAGAAAACGCTTTGGCTGACATATTTTGGTGTAGAAAGTTAAATACTGAATATTTATGTGAAAGTCGACGCTAGAGAAATATAGTTTTACGTCTATAAAGTTGCTTTTTGTGGGACTGGTTTGAGATGGTTGCAAAAGAACAGGGCCCCAAGTCTGCTGTCATTCCAACACGATCCCATTGTCATTTTGCTAACAGTTCGTCATCTACTAAATTCATCATTGGTCGGTCAATGGTCTCGTAATATTTTTTTATAACCGAGCTATTAAAAGCAATGACTGCACAATGATGTTGTAATGGTATGTCACTGGTTAAAGGAACTGTCAAAATTTTAGCAGATTACCGCATACGTCTGTCATTCATTTGTTATTATGTACGAGATTATCATTCTATGCCATTTCTTTCAATGTAGTGTCAGTGGTTGATCATTGGAAAGTCATAGTGACGCTTTTATATGACTATATTACCAAACTTGTAAAAATCAACCATTATGAGATCAATGACACCATTCTGACACTATTGTAATAGCAGACTTGAGGCCCAGATATTTTGCAATGTGCCATTGCAAAGTTACTATATTTTGCAAAGTCTTGAACTTGAAGCTATGGCCTATTTTCTGGAACGAAAATAATCTCAAAAGTAATGTGACGAATTCTGGTACTCGGCTGAATACAATTTGACGCGGAGCCGACCCCAATATATTTGGGAAAAGGCTAGGCAGATGATCAATGTAACAAATTGGGATGATTTCTAGAAATATCTTTAAAGTCGGTCAGTTAGATAATAAAAAAATACTCGAAATTCATTTCTTTTACCGTAATAATTTTTAGTTATGAGTGGCAATATTCCTAAATATGTTTCTTGATCTATTAATTGAAAATACGTTTCTATATTTTTTGACGATAATTGACGGACTAAATAGAATGATAGTTTTTTTTTTTTATCCTAAGAATAATTTCTTTGTTATTCGGTTGAGTTAATGAATTTTCAACAGCCAATCAGATCATTGGACGGTCTAATGTAACTTTAGCGTTGACTTTAAAAATACGAACACGTGGTTGAATAAATAAAATAAAAGGGGAAATGGTACAGGAATTGATTTCTAAGGAATATTAATAAAGAATAAAAAGTTGTCCTTCTTATTGTGTATTTTTAAAGCTACGAAATATAAAAGTGGTATTTTCGTATATTAACCGGTTTGAGTGTATTAAAATGCCTAATTTGGTTAAAAAATATAGATGATTTTATAGCTTAGACATAGATTATATACTGAACGGTATTTGCAAGGAAATTATATATCCTAAAAGTCATTGTAGAATAGAATACTCTTTATTATGTACACCTTTATTAAGTTACAGAAAAAATAGATGAAGAAAACATTACATAGGGTGACACAATGGGCGGCCTTAGAGGTCATAGCCTACTTACACGACTGCTACCACCCGACTTATAAAATATCATTCAAATATGAGCTTTAAGTCGTGGCCTTTGCGATAAAGTTTATATTGACAATATAAACTAGCAGACAGCTCGATGTAAGCAAGCTTCCCGCCATCAGACTGCGCGGTAGTTGACGCCTCGGTGGCCACACGTAGTAGACGAGCGGCCGGTGCGGTGTCCACGCGCTGACTGCCGCCGGCGCCGCTCAGTCGGTAGACTCAACAGCTGGGCGTCTGCTAGCTGTCGATGCGGTGACAGCTGGGCGTCTGCTAGCTGTCAACGAGTGGAGCAGCAGCAGTCGTTTTAGTTTAGGGCGGTGTTGAGTAGGAGCGGTAATGAAGCAGAGTCGTGTAAGTGAGCTATGACCTTTATCGCTAAAAGCGATCTTTTCAAGACAACCTTTTTATTTGAGTATTTTGCCAGCAAACAAGCGTGCAAATTAGACTGCGTTACGAAGTAAAATGCCCCGTTTGCAATATTATTTTATCTTGTTCATTTCTATTGTATAACTGTAACCAAATATGTAATACTAAAAATTAAAACACATTTTTTTTGTAATTTTGAAATTAAGCAAAAAGAAATGCATAATTTTAAAACGTAGATATGCAAAACTTCAACTATCTCCAAAATGTGTAAAATGACGGTAGTTGAATACTGATCGGCATTTACCTCGAAAACTAGACGTGATGGATACCAGAAATATTTGCGATATTAGTCCTATGGCTCATCAGTTTTATTAGGAAAGTATTTCCAAAACGTTTTTGTGCGTATTAGTGAGATGGTAGTTCGTTTTTTTTTTTTTTTTTGTTTTTATATGTCCACTCGCAGTTCAGCACTCTAAGGCTGGTTACCGCCGCTGGTGGTGGTGGCAACCGGACAATCCTGTGGTGGCCTCAATGAATTTAAGGCCCCCAGCCAGGGCTAAAAACTACTTAAAACTAAATGACCGCTCGCTAAGGGCATCCCCTGTGGGATACGGGCCTCGGCTTAGCGGGGTCATTGAGGGAGGGTAGCAAGGGACAGGCTGGGTCAGGTTATTATTATTGAGGGGGTTTAACGCTAATGGCTCAGCGGCGCGGGCTGGCTCGTTAGGCAAAAGTCGGGGCGGGGATGAGATGATAGTGTTCAATATATTCTCTATGTCTAAGAATAAAAAGATGATGTTAAAATATCTAACCGATTGACTGCCTAAATATCAACTCTGACCAGTCAATATACGAAATGACACAATTAAAATAATGAATTGCTTGAATATTCCTTATATTATGTACTTTGCCCAATAATGTTGATAATTAAAAAAAAAATGTGAATAGAATAATTTTTTAAATAGCTAGTGATATTAAAAATTGATTGCAATTCTTTTGTCCCTAGGGTGGTCTGGGAAATCTTACCTACTAATTTTAATTATGCTTACATTTTTTTTTGTTACTGTCCCACCGGAAATAACCTCCGGTTGTATACTTCCTGTTGTTATTATATCCAAATCATATAGTTTTTCAATCGATTTTGAAATATAATTTTATTAGATTATTGCCCTATTTTTTTTATCACCATCCAAATTACTTTCAGGCGTTAGGTATCGATCAAAGACACGTTGCATGAAAAATTAACCAAAATACAAAGAAAAACAACTGTTCTCTATATTTTGATGAGTTTTTCGAGCAAAAATATACTTTAACACTGATTGTTTAAATCATGTTTCAGCTAAAAACGTGTTTTTGATTACCATTGTATTTGTTTAAATTTAATAATGATTCTGTATTTCTGGATAATAAATGCGTATTTTATGCTTGCGGGGTATATTACAAATGAAACAGATAATACTTTCTCTCAAATCAGCCCAGGAATAGGGTAGTTGACTAAAAAAATCTAATTAGTCCGTCGGATAGATTTCCAAAAAATATTGGACACGTATTTTTTCTTTCTTTACGTTAACAAAAAATGAAGACGATACAGTGCGTTGAAAACTCGTGTGACGTCACTACTCGCTACAATTTTTAACGAGCCGTGACGTCACAAGCCCCCACTCGTGATCTTTGATGCTTTGTATCTTCGTCAGTTTTTATAGATTTGATAAATGAAAAAATACGTGTCCAATATTTTTCTATAATCTAACTGACGGACTAAACATAATCATATATTTTTTACTCAGGAAACATCCCTATTGTTTCTGCTTTTTAAGACTTATTTGATGTCGTCGCAATATTTCTCCTACTTCTTTGCTATACAATTTCACCAGTTACCAATTTCTAGCCTTGTCATACGAACTGCTCCGTGTTGCATAAAATATCATTAAACTAGGGGTGTTGCATAAAATATCATACAAAGTGTAAAATAACCCGTGCTTTTATCTGTCCTGCTATTGTATTGTATGCTATTTTTCTTCTTTTTTAACAATTTATTTTTCAATTTTATATTTATTTTTCTAATTTATTTGGAATCTTCAGCATTTTTTTTCTTCTTAGAAAAATTATAATGTGCTAAAAATAATATGTTTATTGTAATAATGTCCCAAAAAACCATCCAGTAACAATATTCACTCGCAAGCTTAAACATACGTTTTTTTTTTTTGTTTAAAAAACTATTTTACAACCAAAATGTTGCCAGACGAAATATTTTTAAAAGAATCTCTGTATCCATAGAGACTTTTAAATATACGATGTTGCCATTCTCCTAAGTATTATTTCTGTATGTTGTAGATAATTATATTTTATTCGTTTCTGAGATTACAACTTGGGACATATAAACTGTAGGTTTAAAAAAAAATGTGAATCTGCATTGGTAGATTAATAGTTTTAAAAGTTCCTGTATATTTTATTTTTGAGCCAAAGATGGTTTAGCGGCCTTTTCCGTTATATTGAAAAATTATTAAGATATTCTTCTTTTAAGGCATTAACAGAAAAATGGGACTAATGTGATATTCAGCACCAGTCACAGAAGGAAAGCATGTGGTCACATGCTTTCCTTCTGTGACTGGTGCTGAATAAAACAGTTTGATTTGCGCTGAAACTGTAACGCGTCAAATCCTTCTTTCTAGCCCTTAAACCCTACCCGGGGGTCCAGCAAACCCCAGAGGATGAATATTTCTAAATATTTTTGCAATAATTGAACGCACTTTTATGTCACTCGAGTCTAATCTCTAATGACGTCGGCGGCCATCTTGTCATTAGTCGAGCGTTAGCGCTTTCACTGTTTTGACGGATTTATTGCTATTTATGGGTTTGTCAGACCCCAGGGTAGTAATAACGCAATATATTGTCATTTCTTTTCGTCGATATATTGGTGAATGCTGTTATTTTTTATGTAATATATATATATATAGTAAAGTAATATATATAAAGTAGTAAAGTAATATATATAGTATATATATATAGTACCAGCTGCTCACTTCTTTACTATGAAACTGACTGAGAAAATTCATGGCACAAACCGCAACCTCACTTGTGATAATTGGTTCACGTCAATACCAGTGGCAAAAGAATTGTTGCAAAAGCAGGTGACCCTTGTAGTTACGCTACGTAGAAACAAAAGAGATATTCCACCTTCTTTTGTTGAGCTAAAACATCGCGATCGCAACACAGCAAAGTTTGCCTTTTCAGAAGAACTTACGCTTTTGTCTTACTGTCCACCAAAATCCAAAAAGAAAAAAATTGTCACCATGTTGTCAACTATGCATCCAACAGCAGATCCTGATGCAACGATTCAATTACCAGAGATGATAGAGTATTATAAAAAGACTAAAGGCGGAGTAGATTTGATGGATCAGCTATGCCACAAGTATAGCGTGTCTAGGAGATCAAAAAGGTGGCCAATGGCTATTTTTTATGGCCTCTTGAATATAGGTGTTAATTCATATGTCTTGCTAAAAATGGCCACGAAAAGAGCTACAAAAAGTCGTCATTTCTTGAAAAAACTTGCCTTAGATCTGATCACCCCTCAAATGGAAGAACGATTTACATGGCCCTCTTTGCCCATGAATCTTCAAGTTCTCCTGGGTGGAATCTTGCAAAAGAAGCGGCCATTGCAAGAACCAAGTTCTGCTCCCACCGCTAAGAAAAGATGCGCCATGTGCCCAAGGGGTAAGGACTGGAAAACCAAGGTCACCTGTGGCATGTGCCAAAAACCTCTTTGTGGTGAACATACTGAGGCTATGTGCCAAGAATGTGTTACCAAAAACAATTAATATCTTTTTTGGATTGTTAAATAAACAGCTTATAATATTAAATAATAACTTTAGTTAAATTGTTTTTTATTTTGTAAGTACAATTTTTTATGTATTGGGGTCCTTAAAACCCCTGGGTAGTAATAGTGTTTCTCCAGGAATGGGTAGGGTTTAAGGGCTAGAAACGGGGGTTAAGATCCATTCAAATGTTTGTTTTTATTTTATTATTTAGGACCAATATCAATAAATAAAGTTAATTTCAGAATGACAGTAATACACAAATAATTGCATTATAAGCGCAATTTATCCTTTTTGTAAAAGAAGATTTATTTATTCCTAAATTCACGTTTTTTCACATATGTTTTTCCAACCACTATTGCATGCAAGCAATAGTATATGACATTTACACAAAAGTGTTGCCACTATAAAAAAAGAACCCTAAGATGTAATCTCCGAAACGAAATGATTATTGTAATTTGCTAGATTATAAATGAGTATGGGATTTTATTCGACACAATTTATATTTTAGATAATTATGTCTCGTAGATTTGTTGATATTTTTTGTTGTTACTCCAGTGGAATTATATTATTATTTTCAGCATTATTTTGTGTTTTTATTTTCGTATTCGGTTAATCTTCGGTTTCCTTTTTTACTGGTTTTTGTCAGCCCACTCAAAAGGGCTTTGATTACTACAGAAAAAAAATGACAAATCGTTAAATGACTCCGCTCTGGGCGAAGCAAAAGGGTGTGTCAAACAGACTCTTACTGACTAAAAACCACCCGTGTTCCACCAAATGCCCTTTGCGTTCCAGGGCCGCGGTGATCTTTTTTACAATTCCGCAGCCCCTAGCAGGCTATCAAAAGTCTACAAACATGATTCAATGCTTCGAAGCATTTATTTCAAACAAACCTTTTACAGTTACACTTGAATTGTCAAGGTCAGTCCGTCAAAAACATGAAGCTATTTGCAAGTTCGAAAGTGTAGGTCGCTATGGCGAAGAACGTGCAAGAAACTCCACGGACACTCTTTTAAATCATGTTCTGTATTACAAACACCTTTTTTTCTGGATTGGATATCATCAAATGACTTCCCCCGCTCTGGGCGGAGCGGAAGGGAGTGTCAGACTATGGTATCATCTTTTCTACATTTCATACCACTTAAAACAAACATTGAACACAACCAATGAAATTTCTTTTACTTTTGACGTATCTTTGACAATCTGTGCCAATCCAAATTAAACGTTTTGAATTATTTAAATTGACATTTTACACTAATTTTTTTTTTTTTTTTTGCAAATATCCCAGTTCCGGTTGCCGATCAAGAGCTGAATTCAGTTAAGTACTTTTAAGGCTTGTTCAGAACTTCGCGGTATACGCAGAACGGGCCCATGACTGAAGTAGTTTTGCATAAGTAATTGTTTGTCGTACTTTTCAGGCAATAATATGATGAATTACCTCAGTCATGCGAACCTAGCTAAAACTAGCTTAGGTTTCGGTAATTGAGCTGCAATCGGGATAGTAATGAAAAGCTACAATTACTCAATGGGAAATTCCCATTTCAAACTAGTGATGCAGGTTATACGAAGAGAATTTTATACAGGAATTAAAATCATGTAGGTACCTATCCAAATATTCAGAAGCACATCAAAAGCTTTTTTAACAGTAATGGAAGCACAATAAATTAAATTAAAATCTAATGGGAAATTCCACCTAATGATATTCGCTTTTTTCCAGAGTATACTAAGAAAGTTTAAGAATAGAGATGTTGTCTCAGTAGCAAACATATGATTATGTTTAGTCCGTCAGCTAGATTATAAAAAAATATTGGACACGTATTTTTTCCTTTATCAAATCTATAAAAACTGACGAAGATAATAAGCATCAAAACTCAGGAGTGGGAGCTTGTGACGTCACGGCCCGGTAAAAATTGTAGCGAGTAGTGACGTCACACAAGTTTTCAACGCACTGTATCGTCTTCATTTTTTGTTTACGTGAAAAAAGAAAAAAATCGTCTCCAATATTTTTTGGAAATCTATCTGACGGACTAATCAGATTTTTTTAGTCAACTACCCTATTGGGTAAGTATCTAAAGATTTATAGATGTGATATGACTTTTAACCAGATCCAGACCAGATATTCTTTTTTTTTTGTAAACAACCTGATAAATAAGTTATACATACATACCTCGCAGATGTGACCAGCATTGAATTAGGGATATATTACGATGAAACAAACTGAACTTCAAACTTCAAGTAACTACAGCACGTCCTAATAGAGACCCGGCATCGCACGAATACGCGATCGTCACGTTCATATGGCAATCCTGAATGCGTCGTCGCACCGACAGAGAGAATCTTCCGGTTTAGCCGAACAAACCAAAACGATGATCGCGTTTTCACGTGCTGCCCAGTTTTGTGTAAGGACGACGCCAGTGAACGCAAATAAAACATGGAAGCATTCCTAACTAAAAAAAATGACCCAAAGCACATTGCGCCGCGGTAGGCGGGGCTTACCGATTGCGCCGCTCACGTGTTTAGTTACACGGCCTATTCGTTACATGGTAATATAAACCCAAATACTTGGGAAATAAGGTCAATTTTTAACTGTGCATCGGATTAGCAATAATGTTGTTGGTGTGGTTCGGCGAATCAGCGACGAGGTTTCGATGTGTGAGTTTGTTTGGATTTTTGGGTCATGATTCGCGCTTCGATCCCTTGAAGTAGGTAATGCTTCCAATGAATTAATGGTTAACGGCCGCAGTCATAATAGTCGGTGCATTCTGTCAGCAACTTTGTGTAAACCACAGAACCCCCGGTTCCGGTTCCGGTTTATTATTATTAATAAACCGGAATATGTCAAAAATTAAGGATTTTTACTTTTTTTAATAAAACGAACTAACGCCAATCGAAAAATCTATAGGTACAATTCCGCCATGCGAAAGACATCAAAATGGCCTATTGTTAGATCACCCCTCTCTTTTCTACAAAAGCGCGCGACAATGCATTTCATAATATATGATATTCAAACTTTGACCGCGATTTCCCAAAAAAGTGAATTTTTGTCTTATTCCGGTTTATTATTAAGCGTGCGATATACAGTGTGCAATCTTAATGGTTGTTTTCCCGCGGCAGGACGATTACCCATCAGTAGTACTATCGAAACACAAAGTTAAACTAAAAAAAAATTTTTTTTTTCAAATCATTAAAAAAGTGTCCATAAACTCGAAAGAGCGAGAATCAATAGTAGTGCACTAGACCTAACGTAGGTAGATACCTACATGGCCGCCGCGCGCTTTCGGCAAAATACAAAGAAACAGTGAATAATAACTGTTCAGAGCAAAATAAGCTCTCGTGGATAGTGATACGGCATTAACTAGCCTGCGCGCACGCGGCAAGTGGAGCCGCCAAAGACATGCCGCGGATGCCGTCAAAGAGATGCCGCGGGTGCCGCCAAAATATTGCTCTGGGCTTAGTCCTTCCGCGAACGTCATAAGTGTAATACGTTATCGACATCTTTTCAAAAATGAATCATCATTACATTTTTTTTATTTTAAGTTCGGTGTGAGGAACACCAAACAAGCGACGCGACGCGTTGATAAGTGCGATAGTGGACGCTTTCAATATCGTGAGACGTAACAGAGACACTAATCAAACTGAAAGACAATCAGTTAAAACGTGCTCGTTTGTGCATTCAACGTAGTGGTTTGCATTTCGAACAATTACTCCGCCACCGAGAAATGTAAGTACTTACTCGTACCTTGTAAATAAACATTTAAAAGTAGGTTAGGTAATCAAAATCATTGTAAATAGGTTGATTCCATCTTTTAAGTACGCTTTAAATACTCAAATATCTAAATCAGACTTTTTTTAAAGATAACTGTCTTGATTTTTATTAGTTTCTCAGTGATTTGTAAGTTGTAGGCAAAAAAGTATTTATGACGGTCCTAAGCCCGTAAAAGTATGAATGGAAAATTGGAATAACTTATTGGGTTCTGTGTTTTATTAAGTCAGAAGTAGTGATCAGCTGATTAATACGTAAAGTGCAACGACCTCGTGGCTGTAGGTACGGGCCAACCGCGCGCCTACTCCCGCCTTCCGCATAGGTACCTACATATCATCGCGCGATGCACTAGGTACTGTTGGTTCAAGTCGCTTTCGAGTTTTGTTTATCACAAATTGTTAATCTGCCATTTATGGAGTCTAATATTTTTTGTATATATAATGTATTACCGATACAAACTCATTTCGCTTCGGGAAAACAACCATTAAAATTTCACACTGTATATATACCCCTAAAGGCGGTGTATTAAACTGAAGTAGAGCAAGCGTGAAGTGAAGTGTCATTGCATCTTGTTTGTATGGAATGACAGTTCACTTCACGTAGGTTAACGCGGTGAGAGGTTTACAGAATCGTATTGCTAGTATTGTAGTAACTTCAAATTATGTTTT
Organism: Hecatera dysodea; assembly: GCA_905332915.2. NCBI lineage: Eukaryota > Metazoa > Arthropoda > Insecta > Lepidoptera > Noctuidae > Hecatera > Hecatera dysodea. The sequence continues at coordinate 3,349,732 of HG995317.1, read as the reverse complement.
TCTTTTATTTGACGTGTAGGTATTTTAACTAATTTAAGTTGAGCCAGTAAATAGAGCGTTTTCATGTTTCTGAAGCGAATTTTTGCGGGTGACGATATTTAGATGGTGTTTCTTGATAGATACAGCTTCCTCAGTTGTAGGAATCAGGAACTTTCTTGGACAATGGCAGCTTGCTCCATCGTCGACCACATCATAACTTGGCATCAAGTGAGCGTAGCAATGGTAAAAAAAGCCATTGGCCCGATGTTCCGCGTGCTGCGCGGGTTTGCCTCAGTTTGAATAGGGTTATTTTAAAATCATTTTTCTGCGAATAATTGTTTTTCTTTTATTTATCCATACTTATATTACTTTTTTTTAAGGTCTACTTGCACATGCAAAAGTAAAATTTGTAAACAAATTGTACTGTAATAAAACTGCTTATTAGAATAAATCTAAGTACCTAAATGAAATGTATAGCAATTGTAATAATAAGAGTTGAGAGACTTCCAAATAAAGCAACAATAGTTTTCCATTAGAGAAAGAAATTGTTAAATAAATAATTATTTTTAATTAAAAATATGTATAATAGAAGTTAAAGTTACTTAGCCTATATTCCAAGTCGAGTCTTTCAAATGGACTTACCCACGAATCTTTGAATTAACAGTTAGATAATATTTATAGGTAACGTGCACGGTGTGGACAGTGCCATCTAGTGCCTCAAATTAGAAACTTCCACCTTAAAAATACTTGTCTTGATACTGACACTTTTATGATAGGGAACGTGCACAGCGTAGACTGTGCCATCTAGTGTTGCAAATTTGAAACTTATAAGTAAAATATACTTGACATTGACGCGTCTGCGCTGCTATCTATAGTTTCTGCACGCTCCCTATATATGTCACCCAAAAATTGCAATCGTAGTAAGTTTGTAATATATCGCGTGAAATTGTTAACTATTTTTCATAATAAGACACGGATACATTGGAACCTAAGTCCTATTCTATATAGATAGCATTGATTCTATACACGAGTTTGTCATAATATATAGAGAAATTATAATGTAATAAAGATTTTTATAAATCTTACCAAATTTGCAATTTTCTGGTGACATATTAATAATAATATACTGTCATTAATCGAGGACTTGGAATATTGGCCTTTGACCCAGGGTCTGGAGCTAAAATGACCGCAAAATTGTGACAGATTTTTAAGTCGTGTCAAGTATTGTGATTGGTGAATTAATTTTCAACAGCCGATCGCATTACTTGACTTACATTTGATTTGTGACGTCAATGGTAGATACTCTCCAGAGTCCCGGGTACAAACATATTTTTAATTTTTAGTCGTAATAGTTGAATTTATATTTTTTTGGGGACGAACAAAGTGACATTGCGTTAAACAAGTTTGTTTACCATTTCATAGATAATCTGCAGTAAATACTAAATACCTACAGGATAAAAATATTTTTATATCTAAACACCACCCTTACTTTTTTCCCTTCTTGGCCAGATTGCGTTCAAATTCGTATCAACGGGCTGGCCTATTGACAATAGGGTATTTGACTAGTATCAGAAATCTACATGGCATAATCAGCCTTTTAATGTTCCCACTGCTGGGACACCGGCCTCCTCTCTAGGAGAGGGAATGGGCCGTAATCCAGCATGCGGGCCCAGTGCGGGTTGGTGAATGTCACATGTCTTCGAATTTTTGGTTATAAGACATGCCGGTTTCCTCACGATGTTTTCCTTCACCGTTTTGAGAGCGGTGGTGATGAAATTAATTACACAAAGTAATGCGCCTGGCTGGGTTTGAACCCGCGACCTACAATACGTAAGTCGGGGCCCTTACCACTTTGCCACCACTGCTCTTTCATCTACATCGTTCTACATGGATTGATACTTATTTGAAAGGATGTTTAGTCCATTGAAATGTTACATTTTTTAGGCCTTACCTTGCGTTTTTTAGAGGACGCAATGTTATTTTTTTTATGTGTAGGGGGGGTCAAAATCCCCTATTTTCAAGATGGCGGCCGTGGGACAAGGGTTGCGACCCCACAAACTTGTTTTTAGCTTTACACTGACCCCCCCTACACATAAAAAAAATAAAATTGCGTCCTCTAAAAAACGCAACCCCAAATGTAACTTTTCAATGGACTAGTTCCTAACTATAATATTACGATTTTAGACGCTCTAGACAATTGACAATCTGTTAAAGCGAGCATGATAAAAAACACAGTCAAATACCTTATTTGCAATCCAGAATAAAGGCGATAGGCTACTAACGAATGATGATGACAACACTGCGCTAGAAATTGAATCTAGGGAAGAAATCCATGTGCTTATTTCTGTTAATTAACCATGCAAGCCAATTTTCGTTCCCAAGTTTGAAACGTGCAACTTTAGCTTGAAAATAACATTGTACATTGATATTAATGTAAAGAATACTAAATTTATTTTTAAGCACTCGAATAATAAAATTTATTAATTATTAGTTTGTGTTTTTAATCTATACTTCTATACTACTATTATAAAGAGGAAAGATTTGTTTGTTTGTATTGAATAGGCTCCGAAACTACTGCACCGATTTGAAAAATTATTTTACTGTTTGGAAGCTACACTATCCCCGGGTGACACAGGCTATATTTTATCGCCATATTCCCACGGGAACGGGAACTATGTGGGAGAAACCGCAGGCCGCTGCTAGTTACTTATATTTCGAGGAGCTCGTGTCTAAGTCATAACAACTGCGTGGGTCAATCTTCAAGGTTAAGCCACGCTAGCTGAGGAAGTTTCTTGGATGGGGACCATAGGTCTTTTATGGCATAACTGTAATGAAAGGCCGCAACAACTTCCCCTTTTATTTCTGGATGGGAAATTATCAAATGACTTCTCCCGCTCTGGTTGGAGCGGAAGGGAGTGTCAGACACTTACTGGCTAAAACCCACCCGTGATCCTTCTTGTGTCCTTTGCGTTCCAGGGCTGCGGTGACTCTTTCGAACAAATTCTGTACCTAACCCTAGCAGGCAACTTCCCTACATTACACTCAAGTTAAGTACTATTTGAATAGGACTTTTACAGTGACGCTATCTCCATAATAGCAAATTCGAAATTAGTCAGACACGTAGTCGCCTATGCAGTGGAGTCGAATTCTCAGTCTAAAGAAACACGACTGTACCGACAAAGATCCGATCGACTGCCGTACCTACTCCAATCACGACGCGACTGTAGAGTATCGCCACATTAACGAAGCCTCTCGATTCACTGCCACTCATTCCTCAAAGATGCAGGGTGTTTGGAACTCTTTAATCAATCTACAATGCTAAAACAATATCAGTTACTTATGAAGAAAATAATTCCCCGTGGTCTTTCCAGGTGGTAACCCTTTCGGTTCGGATACGCTAGGCGCATTCTGTACTGTGTTTGTAACCGTTGTGCTGTGTCTGTTCTGACTAAAAGTTTTTCTATTCTATTCTATTCTACACACAAGAAATTTTCCCAAAAAAACATTTTTTGAAAGAATCAGTGTTTTTAAATTCTAATCTAGCTGAGCATTGTAAAGACCAAGAGTAGTTGTGTCTAGTTGAATAAAAATATCTTTACCAATTTTAATATTATTTATTTTTCCTTATATCGACAATGGCTTCGGTTCTGGATACAAGCCTTTTGGCCCATTGAACCAATAATACCCTAACTGATGTATTTCTGACGGATCCCAATGGTATCTTTTCGGCATAAAATGTTCCAAACGCCGTCTTTTATCGAAATTATCACGTTTTTTCTTGCTTTTGCCGTTTGAATGATATATTTTATTGCCTTGCATAAAATATGTTTCTTCAACGGGAATGGTTTTACGTTTTGTATCTTCTGGCTCCTCAATATCTTTCTTTTTCTTCTTTTTGGATTGTTTTTTAGGAATTAATTCTTCGCTTATCGAATGTTCGTCATTATTCTTCCAGTTTTCGCGACTGGCCGACTCATCTACAATATTTTCATGTTTCTTCTTATAAGACCTTCCACTGTTCGCCTCTTCTGACCCAGATTCCTTTGAATCCTCAGATCCAGAAGAATAATTCTTTTTATGTTTCTTTGCTTTCGACTTCTTCGTATTAAACTCTTCAGAACCAAATTTAGGGTCCCTCACTGAATTATGTTTATTATCGACAATCTGAAACCTTTTCATATGTCCTAATGGCAACTGCATTTTCTTATGCTTCCAATCAGTAACATCATCATCATCATATTTTTTATGTTTCTTATAGGATTTTCTCAAGTCTCCTTCGCATTTTCGTCCATAGCAAAAAGTTAGCGGAGCATCAGACAGCACGAAAAGATTTTCGAGAAAATCTTTAACACCGTTCTTCGCTGTATCACTTGACCGTATAAGTTTATCTAAGTCTATATAGTCGTATGCAATTGAATCTGGTTTTAATGTAGACCGTAGTTCTCTTGAATCTTCATAGCTGTCTAAATTATGAATACGTGGTTCATATTGTACGTTCGTTTTTTTCGAATTTCGTGTTCGTTTGGGTGTGTCAGAGTCTTGGTTTGTGTCCTCTATATGATTCGGGTTTAATAGATCATCGTTATATTCACTGAGTACCAGAACTCGGCTTTCAGTTAAGTGAGCTGTAACATTAGCAAATATTAGTTTGTTATTTAAATACCTACCTTTTTTGTCGATGCGGAATCTACGAATGATTCCTTCCGCTATGAGCAGAATAAAGATGTTTTTACTTTTATTAGACACATCAATAAAGTTTTAATAATCTTGTCAACTCACCAAAACCGATAAAAATACATAGGAAACCAAAATCTAAAGAAAGCATCTTCAATTTTCTACAACCATAGACATTATTTTAATGAAAAATAACTTAAAAAATCAACCACCCATTGCCAATTTGAAAAAAGAAATAGAAATTATTACTTTCTCTCATAGTAATAGGTTTTATAATGGAGTTGTTATTGAGTTTCAAGCGTAAAATAAACTGAAGTAGAGGCAAATTTTAATTGAGTTTTAATTGGAACAGAACTGACTATCGTTTTAATTAAACGAAAACCTGCATTCTAAACCGTTGTCTTTCGAGATATGAGATCATTTCGTTTCAAGTGTCATTGTAGGATCAACTTTAATCCCTTGTTTTTTTATTGAACTAACTCTAACCCCCTGCTTTACTCAAGTTCAAGGTTATTTTATTTAAAAAAGTAGCCTATTAAGTCCTTTCTTGGCTCTCCGTACGATAAGAAGCAGGCCCGGCTCGACGGCGTGTTGTGTTCCACGCGTGAAAATAGTCAGATACGGAACAAATATTATGTATCTGTTGGCCATAATTGGAATCAAAACCAATCGTTCAACCACTGCGCCAATCGTGTCGTCTTAGTTGCTTATGTTACAAATGGGAAATGTTATATCTGTGCCACAGCTAATAACATACAACATCTTTCCTCTCGTTTTCCTGCAATTTGTGGGAGGGATTTCGTGAAATGGGAAGCCGGACAAGCGGGGGCTATTTCAAATGTCAAATGGGACCAAACACTTTGGTGTGACATAAATAAAAAATTGTTTAAACAGAATTGCATTACTCCAAGTTTAATTTAAATAAAATATTTTTTTTTATTGCGAATTATTCTTCGTGTATATATTTGTTTCAGGATATGCTTAAGTATTAATTTTGTTTATCTCACGTACCATTTTGTCTACTCTTACCAATTTTGGATTGATGGATAGATGTTTATTACTAAATCACGCCATCGCCAGAACGGCTAAACGGATCTGGATGAAAGGCGCAGAGATAGATTATAGTCCAGAATAGCACTTTTTTTTAGGTTTATCTCGGGAGTATGTTCCCATGGGATAATATCCGGCATTCACGTGGGCAAAGTCACTGTTGGAAGGTGATTTAAAATGAAACAAAATTACTACAATGGGAAAATTTATTACAAAAGCGAATATAAAATTTATACACAGTAGTCTTAAGTTAATATAATACAGATACACTTATCCGCACCACTGGGCAAAGTGCGTAATGTGGTCAAAGCGTAGATTAACTGGTTAGTGTTCGTAATTCAATATTATTAAAAAAAAAGCAAGTCCCGTATTATAATAGGTCGCATAACCGGGCATAAACCTAGAGAAAACACCTGCCGTCCGTTTGCGGGTTATTTTTAGACGCGAAAATTACGGGGCAAAGTTTATAATGACCACGTTACGCAAATTGCTCGTAAATAATGTTGAATTTGGTTTCAAATAAATAAAATGCATTCAAAAACCGATTTTCACGATAGATGAGATGCTACAATTTAAAGATATTTAGATAACTCACAAGATACCGAGAAGAAATTTCTATTATTTTGACCACATTTTTATACATTGAACTAAACAGTTTTTTTTTAATTATATATTTTTTATTAAGGGTTTGACAATTAAGTGTAATGAAATACACTTTAGATAAAATTTCAATGATAATTTTATGCACGATTTGAAATACACAAGAAACATTTCATTTTAGAAATCACACATTGAGATCAATTTATTACTTATTAATATACTTAAACACTAATATTTAAAAAAATAATACTAATGGACTGTACTTAAATCTTCGGACAAAGTAATTAATACATTTATGATAATTTCCACATAAAATTCACTAAACACTGTCAAAATAAATGACTTTAATTCTACAAATAAGTACGGCAACACTAAACGTGCACACAACACATTTTTCCAGTTGCAACACTGACAATAGACTACTGGTCGGACCTTTTCCAAAATTTCGACAAAAAATGTAAAGTTTTTATTCTAGAAAAATAGAAAATTATTTTCTTTATATTTTGGTCAAGTACATTTTTTAATGAACTACTTGAATAAGTATATTGATCTAAGCATTCTTTACAATGACCAACGCTTACACGCGACTTACACCCAGTTTCAGGAACGCAGAATACAAAGTATTGTGATTGGATGAATGAATCGTTAACAGCTAATCCATAGTAGCAAACACCGCAGACAATTTTTCTTATTAATTTTGCGATACTTTTGGTTCCAATAACTGGGCTTTATACAGTGATAGATTCATGAGACATTTTCTTAATTTTTTTAAGACATGACATTTTTTCAGGATACATGAAGGCTTTTTAGTACCAAGTAGAGGTAACTATTGTTAATACACTGGGTTAGTCGGTCAAGTAGGTAAATATTATGTGGGCAAAGTGGATAATACTCTTTATTATTAGGCTTATTCACAAAAAAATGTAACCATTTCTTTGTTTAAGATTTCAAAAACATATTTATATAAAATGAGAATTGAAATTTAATATTATGTCCCTAATTATTCCCTGTCAAGCAAGATTTGCATTTCTGCTACTGAAATTCGAATTAGGAATTTGCCAATGATTACATAAACTAAGCATTTGGTTATTTTTTTATGAATATGCTGTATATTGTAGACAATGACTAGACAGATTTACACTCACTGTCCCACATTTTCCACGATTTTCGTACACTATCAACTAAATTAATTTCTAACATTGACCGGGCAAAATTGATAGTGGAACTTTGCCCGTAAAATTACATATTTACATCGTTCTAAACATCGACTAAATGCATTTTTATACTGTCATAGAAAGTTCTGATTAGAATTCGTTTATACAAAATGTAGAAAAGTTTGTCGAATTTTGTAGTAATAAAATACAAAATTGTCCTAGTTACTTTTTTTCTTCTAATTTTAGAACCGAGTTCGTAATTTGTAAGTTTTGGTAATTTGTCTGGAAAACAGCTAAGTCTTTTTATAAAATGACTTTCAATCGGTAGAATTAAAATAAAAGTAATTTTTAAATCCAACTTTATTAAGTCTTACTCTTCTGCTTTTCTTGTAAAGTTGCAAAATAAATTCTAATCAAGAATATAGATTTTAATTTGTTACGTTTAAAATATCTGCATATATTTAAGAAGCTATTCATATATTTTTAATATTGACTTTTTTTTGGTATAAATAGGTATCAATGAAGTCATGTAAAGCAAACTTTAGCCGATACTAATTTGGTTTGTGTTGTTTCATATATTGTCAAAGTTGCTCAGTATTCCTCAAATACGATTTATATACTGAAGAATTACGATTGTCGTGAATTAATCTATACTAGTAGGTATATAAAGCTGAAGAGTTTGTTTGTTTGCTTGAACGCGCTAATCTCAGGAACTACTGGGCCGATATGAAAAATTATTTGAGAGTTAGCCCATTTATCAAGGAAGGCTATATATTATCATACTACCACCAACAGGAGCGGAGCACAAATGAAGAATTTTTGAAATCGGGGGGTTAGTAACTATTCCGCGTGGCTAGTTCAATAAAACTGGAATTATTTTGGAATACTTTGACAGATTACTTATGAAAAACTGGGTATGCTATATTACCAGTTCACCATAGTTTTACTAAACTAATCAATATTAAAAATGTATGACAAATAAATAATACATTCTGTGCGCGATTAACTTTGTGAATATATATTTATTTTTTATATACTTTTTTATTTTATTTTAATACTGTTTCTTCTCATAGGTACAGGAAACTTAAAACTAGTATGGCGTTTAGGATGCTTAATAGCTAAAGGCTATAACATTATACTTAGGTATTCATTTGATAATAATAAGTAATGAAGGGAATAATTGGGAAAACACGAAATGCTATAATCACGAAGTTGCTCCACAGTTGCGATACAGTTGCCCTGCAGTAGCGACACAGTTGCCACGCAACTTACTGAATGCCAAGACATTAAGCCTTTGTTACCGGTACCAAGATTTCGAAAGAACATATTATATTGAGCTAGTTTTTGATGCTGTAATTCTGCTTATTAGACACAGCTAATTTCATAGTTAAAAGGTTGCTCATCCTCCAAAACGAATTGCTAAAGTAGTGTCTGGGTATATTTTATCCCCGTATTGCCATGGGAATGGGAACAACGGTAGTTTAGCATAAATATACCAATAGTTAAAACAAAACCATTTTTACGGCATTTTAATTAATTAGAAAGTTGGAAGGCATATTTAAACAGAATGAAATACAGTTAACCGCAAGTCTGTGGTAAAATTTTGACCTTAAACTGGCCCAGCGTAGTACGGAGATCCAGTAGAATGGACAACCAGCTTATACTGGTTTTGTTACCAACGTTGGAAAGAAGTTTGTCATTTTCCGGTAACAGATATATAGCAACTTTAAGAAAGTTGCCGAGCTCAATTCACACAATCAATTATTCAATTCACACACTCAAAAGTCTTTTCTTACATTTTCACTATAGTATACTCAGACTGAAATCGCTATAGGTAAATAATACCTACGAGGTATCGATAATCCCGTATTCCTAGTTTCGCATATTTCATTTCGCATCGACGATTGTGCACTATGAGTTGGTATTTGAAAGTGACTTACAGTTGCCTGATAGTTGACGTACAGTTGCGCGATATTTGAAGCAATGCTGTAACAATCCTAGTTGTTCCTAAAAGAGAATGCATATGATCGATTTTTGGCTGTTAATTTTAGGGTACCGTACCCGTTCGTCCGTCTGTCTGTCTGTCCGTCTGTCACCAGGCTGTATCTCATGAACCGTGATAGTAAGTCAGTTGAAATTTTCACAGATGATGTATTTCTGTTGTTCATTTTTGCTCGATATTGATAGCGGCGACAGGTAGAAGCTTGAAATATTCATAGCATATTTAGTTATGTATTCAATTAATACATAATAACATTAAAATAAAACAAATATTTAAGGGCTCCCTTACAACGGACATGATTTTTTAGCCGTTATTATAGATAATAGTACGGAACCCTTCGTGCGCGAGTGCGACTTAATCTAATAGACGTGTGGAAAAAGAGAGGGAGGTCATAATGAGTTCTTTATATTTTATTTTTGTTCGTAATAATCCAACAATATAAAAGTGTTCTTGCATTAATTGAAAGTCATTGAACGGTTTATTTTTAACCTACTAATTATAACGAATTCATCGGTACCCGGGCACCGGACCAGCAAGGATTGTATGAACTTTAAAAGAAACTTTGACCTCTGAGTTTGTTTCGGTGTTTCTTCTCAAGGCAGTCGGCTAGGATACCGGCTTCACCTAGCTTAAAATGACCAGAAATATTGGACGTGTAAAAGTGTTATAATTAACCTACTTAAAAAATAAATATCATTTATCATAACGAACATTTGCATTCTCCGTTAGCTGCACTTACTCCAAAGTTGACCCACTACCGCGCAACTGTTGCGCCACAATAGCGCCACTTCTCAACAGAATTCACTACACGAAGAGTCTATAAATTCCTTTGTCTCCTTAATGTTGTGCTAACGCGTTAAAGTACCGCAGTAAGTCGCTGTCGGCGCGTAGCACCCAGGCAGAGTTTAGAGCAATCGTGTCGAGAGCTGCTGATGCACCACGGTAGTCGCCGAAAAGCTCTTTGAACTGTTATGGGAATAGAAAAATAATAATTTAATAGCGATTTTTAATGGCTAAAGCATAACAGCTAATCAACGGATTGATCTTCGCGGTTAAGCAACTCTTGCCAAGGTGGGTCTGTAGATGGATGACCATCTAAACATGTAGAAATTCCTCTGTGTTCCGGTTGTCATTTGCTGCGACTGCCAAAGATCTACATCTTTGGCAGTCGTTGCGGATTGTCAGGAGCCAGAAAATCTAACACCAGTCTTGCCAAGAATTACCGTGTTACCCAGTTAATGGGTTGTGGACTGAACTGAATACCAGTATTTGACATGGAGCAGCCCGCTCCATGTCAAATACTGGTATTCAGTTGAATTCGCTTTGACTGGAAGGCGACCCAAATATCGTTTGGAAATAGTTCGGCAAATGATGGTGGGAATGGAATATAAACGTTAATACAATACTTTATTTACACATTACATTGACAATAATAGGGTGAATCTTTTCTGATACGAAAATAGATTGAGGTGTTCTTGTATCATTTCTTTGTTTAATTGTAACATACCTTTGAATGGACTTTATTAGATCTGATTAAAATAAAAATATTGTCTAAAAATAATCATATTTGGTAAAAAGCGAAGACTGAGCGAGCAGGCAATCATGGTACGCGGGGACTTACTTTTATCAATTTATATTTATTTAATACTTTATTTATTAAAGTTGTGTGACGTTCTGGGGTTTTAAGGGGCTGTCTTAATAATAAAACTAGCAACATAAAAGAGCTGGCTCTCATCTTAAACTTGAATAATATCGACTTCAGATCTTTAATTCTCCCACAGTTGTCATATAGTCGCACAACAGTTGACACACAGTCGCCCCACAGTTGCTCAAAAGATACAAATTTAAGATCTTACCCGATAATAATCGTAGGGTTGATGTAGGCACCTCGCGGCGGCTTGTAGAGCTGGTGGCGGCAACACAGGCTGCGGACGCAGGATGCGCCACACACCGGCCGCACCACGCCATCTAGGGGACAAATTATTATAACAGGACCACAATTTGTTTTACGAGTTTAAATACTTTAACTAATGGATATCATCATCATCATCAACAGCCTGTTGCAGTCCACTGCTGGACATAGGCCTCTCCAATTGCACGCCACTTAGATCTATTTTCGGCTTCTCGCATCCAGTTTCTGCCAGCCGTCCTGCGCAAGTCGTCACTTCACCGTACCTGAGGACGTCCTACACTACGTTTGCCGAGACGCGGTCTCCACTCTAGAACTCGTTTACCCCAACGGTTGTCGGTTCTACGACTAACATGGCCAGCCCACTGCCACTTCAGCTTACTAATCCGGTGGGCTATATCAATCACCTTGCTTCTCTGACGGATCACCTCATTTCTGATGCGATCCCTCAGAGACACACCGAGCATAGCCCTTTCCATAGCCCGCTGAGTGACTTTGAGCTTATGGACCATACGAGCAGTCAGTGTCCACGTTTCGGCTCCGTATGCCATGACGGGTAGGACGCATGGATGGATATGCCACTGGATAATTGTAAAATGCGTAAGATCATAAAATATCTTGAGAGATTGTAAACTCTCGATAAATTGTCAACTGAATATTTGGAACACTTTTTTACGCATCAGAATTTGACTGTCTATAATCTCTCGATGTTATTCAGAGACATTATGACGGGCATAAAAGTTTATCGGATTTTCTGGTCTCGCCAAGTAGCGGAACATAGGGCGCAGGGAACTTAGGGCTCCTCAAAACGGATAGGTTAGGTTCAAATGATATGATGGGACCTAGATTGAGTGAGCGAAGCGAGCGAACTTAGCTCCCGTTATTTTTATTTTATTGTATGGGACAATAAACAGCTACAATACACATATTAACAAAATAAAAGAAAAATGTGACGATTTAAACAATCGTTTACAGTATTGCAGCCCACTACATTATCCACATATTTACTAAAAGAATATCGGCAATAAATGCCGCTGGATTAACGAATACATTTTAAAAAGCAATTTTTTTTACATTTGTCAAAAAAATATAATAAAAAGAACATAAATGCCATGCCAATATAATATGCCATGCAATGCATAGGTACAAACAACAACACACTATCGGTTAGGTTTAGTGCAAAATCTACTAATTTATGTATACAGTATGTTAACTAACAGAGGGCGTTCCCGTTAACCCGCAATAGTATAGAAAGAAAGAAAGAAAGAAAGAAGAAAGAAAAACTGTTTAGCATCCATATATGATAAAAAAAAGTATTACCATTCGAAAACAAAATGTTTTTATCTTTTTAATACTTTAGCATTGACTAAAAATGTTAAATAGATACGTTAAAGAAACACTCTGTACACGCGTACTTGCCGGTTTGGGCATTGCTACTACGAGTAGGTACTATTCCGCGCTACTGTTTTGATTTTAAACAGGATTTTTCGAATTTATTGTCTTTTTTTTTTAATTCGGTATTTTGTGCTTATTTTTCTATTCTGATATTTTTATTTTAATCTATTAATGATATAGATTAACGAATTTAAGGGAACGCCCTTTGTTATTTAACATACTGTATACATGTGAAATTCCTAGCTTAGTTATTTTTTTTTACAGAACGATTTTTTTTTTATAGAATTTACCTGCACGTTGCAGAAAAAAGCGCCGTCACCCAAAGCCGCCATTCGCGACTTCTCTGTGCCTCATTCGATAATGTTGAGAATGCAAACCTTGAACAAGTTATTGAATTAGTCACACGAGATATTTTTATTTAACTAGAAACATTTTCATTTTTTTTTTTTACTTGACAACAGTGAACGCAAATAAAACATGGAAGCATTCCTAACTCAAAAAAAATTACCCAAAGCACATTGCGCCGCGGTAGGCGGGGCTTACCGATTGCGCCGCTCACGTGTTTAGTTACACGGCCTATTCGTTACATGGTAATTTAAACCCAAATACTTGGGAAATAAGGTCAATTTTTAACTGTGCATCGTATTAGCAATAATGTTGTTGGTGTGGTTCGGCGAATCAGCGACGAGGTTTCGATGTGTGAGTTTGTTTGGATTTTTGGGTCACGATTCGCGCTTAGATCCCTTGAAGTAATGCTTCCATGTTTTATTTGCGTTCACTGGTTGACAATAAAGATACTACTCCAGTTCCTAATCGTGACATCCAGTAGCATTTTGATTGCGCGTAACTTTGCTTGCGTGATGCAGGATTCGCGTGACGTCAGATAATTTTTTAGGGTTCCGTAGCCAAATGGCAAGAAACGGAACCCTTATGGATTCGTCATGTCTGTCTGTCTGTCCGTCCGTATGTGTGCCGTTTTACTCGGAGACTATTAAAGCTATATAAATGAAAATTGGTAGGTAGGTGAAACCTGTTAACCGCTATTCAATAATGCTATAATATTACAGAAACAAATAATTTTATGTGTGGCACTCTATACATGTAACTGAGGGATGAAAAAATAAATTCCAACAAACATAATCGTGTGGGGTAACGTTGGATAGCTCTTTCAAAATTAAATACAGGTTTATAGGAAAGGGTTTTATTTAAGTCAGTAGTTTTTGAGATATGTGCTTCTGAATTGGTCAAAAATGTGTCCCGCCCCTCTAACTTTTAAACTATGAAGCAGAAAAGTCTAAAATAAATTGAGCAAATAGAACTTCAGATACTTCCAACGTAAATTGGTTTGAATATCACAGCTTATACAGGGTTATTTGTAAAACACCAACAACCTCTTAAGAGGTCATTGTACTCGTCATTATGAACAACTTTTACTATAGGACCAAAACCTGAAATCGCGTAAAAAAAATCAGCTGTTCCCTACATTTTGATGAGTTATACGAACATAAATGTAAGGAACACCTGATTTTTTTTACGCTCCATAGTAAAAGTTGTTCATAATGACGAGTACAATGACCTCTTAAGAGGTTGTTGGTGTTTTACAAATAACCCTGTATACTTTTTAGAGATATGAGATTTTTTTTAGTTCGTATGCTAGAATAAGAATTAGAATAAGAATAGAATAAGAATAGAGTAAGAAGTTTTTATTTGTATAGAATGTAGGTATTACAATAAGATGTAAACAAAAGTCCTTGTACATTCTGCCTTCCGGCATACAAACATTTATGGGTAGACACCGGTACATACATATGACATTGCAGGTTATAAGCGCAGAAATAAACGAAAATATGTTCCTTTATACTATCACAAATCATCATTCAAAAAATCTGATATAGAATAGTAACATTTTTGTAAAAATAAGTCAGTTAGTCGTTTTTTGAATATTCTAAATGGTTGTTCTTTTATAACTTCAGGTAACTTATTGTATATCTTTGGCGCCATACACATAACGCTTTACTTTAACAGTGTGGTGTTATAGCTACCTGTGTGTAATAAATTTTGATACTGAGATTGCTGTGGTATAGATGTCGCCACAGTGACACACATACCTGTAAAACAGCCAGTCGTCGGTAGGCGATGCCAGGGCGACTAGTAGCGCTCTGTGCGAGTACAAGGGTCTGGGCGCGGAGTATGACGCTGTGAGCGCGCGCCAACAAGCTTGCCAGGCGGGCAGCCCGTGTGTACGGACGCCGGCTGTGAAGGCAGCCTGTGAAAAATATAGACATTTTATTTATAACAGACTAGCAGCGCCCCGCGGTTCCACCCGCGTTGTTCCCGTTCCCGTGGGAATACGCGGATAAAATATAGCCTATGTTACTCAGGGCAGGGCAGAATTTTTGATATCGGCCCAGTAGTTTTTGAGTTTATTCGTTATATACAAAAATATAAATCTTTCCTCTTTATAATGTTAGTATAGACTGGCTGACTGTAAAAATTGAACTGCGGGCGTACCATGACGTCTTAAAACGTGAGTCTTCCGAGCGAGAAAAAGGGATGGAGTTATATAGGGTGTATAACTCTATCCCTCTTTCACACTCGAAAGACTCACGTTTTAACATCTCATGGTACGCCCGGTGGTCAACAAAACACGTTTTGTATGTCAAAAGAAAGCTTTTAACAATTTATGTTTAGAACATGTTTAAGTATAGAATGAAATTGGAATTATTTAGACTCGCACTGTTTAAATGTAGTATGATTTTGAGTTTTGAGGCGAAAACTGAAGTTTTCAGGTGGTTCCAGTAGCACGGCAGGATATGACTATCCTTTTATATTAAAACATGTGGGTAACTGTCCGATAGTTGATATTCGGACTGGTGTATATGTTATAATCGCGCGGAAAACTCTGATAGCGCGATGCAGGATTTCGTTAGTAGTTCACTGCTGACGGGATAGATGGCGTTGTGGTTATTTTTGTACCGTACACTTTGACTTCGTTAGTTTTTCTTGTTGTTGTTTTGATGCTGTTTGGCGTTTAAACATTAACATTTATCGCCTTTTTTTTTGGATGGACTCATCAAATGACTTCTCCCGCTCTGGGCGGAGCGGAAGGGAGTGTCAGACTCTTACTGACTAAAACCCACCCGTGTTCCTCTTGATCCCCTTTACGTTTCAGGGCCGCGGTGGCTCTTTCGAACAAATTCCGCAACCCTAGAAGGCACTGACCCTATGGGGCCCCGTCTTCGATGCTGACGGCTCTTTGCGTCGCGCGTGGAACACTCGGCGCCGTCGACTAGGGCCTGGTTGCTATCGGACGGCGAGCCACCCATAGACTCCCGACGCCCGGGGCGTCTTCTTCTGTTGCGGGGGCTGGGGCGTGAGGTTTCGATCTCCCTCTCGGGGTCTGCCCCCTCCTTCGCTAACAATACTGCTTCCCATGCCTCCTCGCTCCAACACTTATTGCCTGCGTGCGTGTAGGCTTTTAGCGATGTCTTACCTCTTGATAAATATCAGGTATGGTCTGATTGGAATCCAGCCAAGAGTCGAACAAGTCCACAGCTTGCTTCGTGACTGAGGGGTTCTCCCATTCCACGCCCGCTGTCAGTAAGGCTCCGCTTAGCCATCTGAGGACAAAGGCAGTATAATTTATTACAGGTAAGCTAAAGTAATGTTTCAACATTTTACCATTAGATAAAATGTTTGTACTACGCAAGGTCACAAGCTTTATGTGATAAAAAAACCTGATACTTTTCTTTGACTACCAATTTATGTAATATCCACGAGAAAACCTCTACAGGTACGATAAATCTCATCATTTCATAGCTGGTTGTCTCTCTACTACTGATTTAACTACGAAACACTCCGGCCTTAAAGCAGATTCATCCTAGGGCGTCCGGCCTTAAGCAGATTCACTTTAGGGCGTCCGGCCTTAAGCAGATTCACCCCAGAGCGTCTGGCCTTTAGCAGATTCAGCCTAGTGCGTCTGGCCTTAAGCTGATTCACCCCAGGGCGTCCGGCCTTAAGCAGATTCACCCCAGGGCGTCCGGCCTTAAGCAGATTCACTCACTCCAGGGCGTCCGGCCTTAAGCAGATTCATCCCAGCGCGTTTGGCCTTAAGCAGATTCACCCCAGAGCGTCTGGCCTTTAGCAGATTCAGCCTAGTGCGTCTGGCCTTAAGCAGATTTACCCTTAGTCGTCGGGACTTAAGCAGATTCATCCCAGCGTGTCCGGCCTTAAGCAGATTCACCATAGGGCATCCGGCCTTAAGTAGATTCACCTTAGGGCGTCCGGCCTTAAACAGATTCACCCTAGGGCGTCCGGCCTTAAGCAAATTCACCCTAGGGCGTCCGGCCTTAAGCAGATACACCTTTAGGCGTTCGGACTTAAGCAGATTCACCCTAGGGTGTCCGGCCTTAAGCAGATTCACCCTAGGGTGTCCGGCCTTAAGCAGATTCATTCTAGGGCGTCCGGCCTTAAGCAGATTCACCCTAGGGCGTCCGGCCTTAAGCAGATTCACCCCAGGGCGCCTGGATTTATAGCCGATTCACCTAGGCCGTCCAGCTTTAAAGCCAATTCAATGGCATGGCTTGAATTGGTCAGATATGGAGTCGCTACATGTAAAATCCTGTTCAGCTACATCCGGTAATTTGGGCAGTTGGGCAGATGATAACATCCTCGGATTCGCTCATTCACGAAGATCTCTCCCACTCCTAAAGATATCTTAGCTAGTGTTTGGCTCCTGTAACACTGTTTTATCACCTAGCACAGGTATAAGAGACTTCCTTGATTTTGGAAACCTTATGCAAATCATCTGCTTAGCCTTTTTCCCAACTACATTGGGGTCGGCTCCCAGTTAAGCCGGATTCAGCTGAATACCAGTATTTTACGTGAAGCGGCTGCCTACCAGACCTCCACAACCCATCAACTGGGGAACACAGTACTTCTTGGCAAGAACTGGTGTCAGAATTTCTGGTTACTGACAATCCGTAACGACTGCTAAAGATCTCGAAATGACAGCCAGGACCAACGGGCTTGCTTTCCGAGGCACGGAGAAGTCTCGTTATGTTAAGATGGTCACCCATCCACAGACCAACCTCGGCAAGTGTTGTTTAACCTCGAAGATCCCCGTGCGGCTGTTATAATCTGCTTAACCTTTCATATGCAAATAAAGATTATAAATGACTAGCTGCTGCCCGCGACTTCCTCCCCGTGGAATCCCCGATTTTAAAACATTCTTTACCGCTGCTCCGCTCCTATTGGCTTAAGCGTGATGATATATAGCCTAAAGCCTTCCTCGATAAATGGTCTATTCAACCCAAAAAGAATTTTTCAATTCGAACCAGTAGTTCCTGAGATTAGCGCGTTCAAACAAACAAACAAACTCTTCAGCTTTATAATATTAGTATAGACTAGCTGCTGCCCGCGACTTCGTCCCCGTGGAATCCCCGATTTTAAAACATTCTTTATCGCTGCTCCGCTCCTATTGGCTTAAGCGTGATGATATATAGCCTAAAGCCTTCCTCGATAAATGGTCTATTCAACCCAAAAAGAATTTTTCAATTCGAACCAGTAGTTCCTGAGATTAGCGCGTTCAAACAAACAAACAAACTCTTCAGCTTTATAATATTAGTATAGATTATCTTCAAAGTAAAGTCACTCACAGCAGATCCTCTCCGAGTCCAGCCACCTGCAGCTGTTCCGCAGAGTAGACCTGCACTTGTGAAGGATGCAGGGTCTTCAGCAGCCGGCTGAGGGGAGGGCCGGAGTGCGCCAGGAGGAGCAGTTCCCTCCACCAGGAGAGGTGGTTGAGGACCACCCGCCAGGGAGCCCAGTGGGTTTCAGTGCTGAGTCGAGCTTGAAAGTAAACATAAAAGTACATTATTTAATGGCACAAGCACAGCAACTCAGGATCACAAATTCCGGATGCCTATATCATACACGTATTTCTACATCCTTCTCACATACATGAATAATTTCAACAAGAACATTGTATCCATAACTTTGTAACAATACAGTATGTTAACTAACAGAGGGCGTTCCCGTTAACCCGCAGTAGTTGATATAGCATCCATATATATTATGATAAAAAATATTACCATTCGAAAACAAAATGTTTTTATTTATTTTTTATATTAAAATATTAACTAAAAATGTTAAATTGATACGTTAAAGAAACACTCTGTACACTCGTACTTGCCGGTTTGGGCATTGCTACTACGAGTACTAATTCCACGCTACTATTTTGATTTTAAACAGTATGTTTCGAATTTATTGTCTATTTTTTTTTTATATGGATTATTTCATGCTTATTTTTCTATGCTCATTTATTTTTTATTTTAATCTATTAATGATATAGATTAACGAGTTTATGGGAACGCCCTCTGTTAATTAACATACTGTATATTGATTTTAAAAATGATTGTATTTTTAACTTTTTAGTGGTACACTCCCCACCTAAACGTCCCATCACAGCGTACCCGGTATAAATTGATGAAAACAATAAACAAAAATGCGATTTCAGCAATCCCGAAAGATTTTCTGTCATTTATTGAAGAGTTCCGTTTCCTATCTCTGTTTTTCATCAGATCTTTGCCAAACTAGAAAAGAACCACCTTGAAATACTAAGATGCCCTTTTAAACCATCGTACACAATTTATTTTTTTCATTTTACATCGATAAGAGGGAATGAGAACGTCGTCAATGTAACTAAGCCACGCATTATATATGTAGCTCAAATACTAGTCGTCAGATATCAATCAAATTTAAATGGGACCAAAAGACAAGCACCAGCAATGCTATTCTGTAAGAACTCACTCCAGTTCTCACTTCTGATTCTGCGGTGAAAACTGTACTTGGTATTCTGTAACTTGATGAAAACTACACTAGCGCCACTTAGTGAGAACATAGGTGAAGCGAACTTAACAGTCAGAATATCAAATACTTTTCACTTCAGGTGAGTTACGAAGTGTAATCGAAAATGAGATATGAATCGAATTCGCACGTGAGTTCTTACAGAATAGCACTGCAGCTTTCGAATATAATAGAACCTCCTCCTTTATTGGAAGTCGGTTAAAAAGAGTTGTTTCCGCAAAGTTTCTTGCACATTCTTCTCCATAGTGATCTACGCTTTGGAACGTGCAAATACCTCCCTCTTTGAATTGACCGACCGACAACAGGGATATTTCCTAAGTAAAAAAAAATTGATTCTATTTAGTCCGTCAGTTAGATTATCGAAAAATACTGGACACGTTTCTTTTTTGTTTTTTTCAAATCTATGTATAGGAGTTGACGAAGATATAAAGCATCAAATATCAGGAGTGGGGGCTTGTGACGTCACGCCGTGGTAAAAATTGTAGCACGTAGTAACGTCACTCGAGTTTTCAACGCACTGTATCGTCTTCGTTTCTTGCTTATTTGAAAAAAGAAAAAATACGTGTCGAATAGTTTTTGGAAATCTATCTGACAGACTAATTGGATTTTTTTAGTCAACTGCCCTATTCAAAAGTGCCTGTTCGGTTCCCTTCAAAATGGATGAGCTAAATGGTGCCAATACGCGCGTCACGTTCGTGAACGGGCGCCGTCGGTTGAGACTGGTCACCTCTTAACTGCCACTGACTTGTTTTAATCTTTATACTTTGAATTGTTTTTATAGTTTCCTTTATTTATTTTTTTTTCTTGCATTGTCCTCACATATAGAAGCGACCAAGGATGTAACCAAGGTTATGTAATACAGATCATGATTTAAAAGAGTGTCCGTGGAGTTTCTTGCACGTTCTTCTCCATAGAGATCTACGCTTTGGAACGTGCAGATAGCTTCACCTCTTTCGACTTGACAATTCAAAAGTGCATGTAAAGGGTTTAATTGAAATAAATGCTTTGAACTTAAACTTGAACTTGAACCTGTAAATGGTTTCGTTGAAATAAATGCTCTGAGTTTGGGGTTTTTGAGAAATGAATAATGTCTTACCAGCAGCTGCGATGGCTCTGCTAGCCGGCAATCTCCCAGCACGACTTAGTACGAAAGCATCATCCAGTAGCAGTGCCCTTTCAGCCGCTGCACCGCTAGCGTACAGCTCTGCAGCGCGTTGAGCTGCTGATTCAGCTGACTGGGAATAAAACAACATTTATGTGTGTCAATCAAAAGACAGCGTTCAAAAAAGGAACTAAAACGCCTTGTGACGTAAGTTTGCATTTTTATTTGGTAAATAGCTTCTGCCCGCGACTTCATCCGCGTGGAATAGTTACTTTACCCCCGGTTTTGAAACTCTCAGCCCAATCGGTTTAAAATTGACCAAGTTTCATACAAACTTTCATCCCCTATTTTATCCGCTTGGGGATAGAATTAAACAAAATCCTTTCTTAGCGGATGCCTACGTCATAATATTTACCTGCATGCCAAATTTCGGCCCGAACCGTTCAGTGGTTTGGGCTGTGCGTTGATAGATCACTATGTCAGTCAGTCAGTCACTTTTGAGAAATATACACCCCTAGTTTTTAATTAGTACAAAAAATAACAGGGCTCTGTCCGTACCCGTTACCGATCATATTTGTGTAGTCAAAAGTAAAAAAATAAAAACCTAAAATTTTCCACGGATTTTTTTAATAATTGGTAAATTCATAATAGGATCAACATTTATAACTATTGCTAGGTACTAGAAAATACTACGCACAGTGTTTTTCCATTTTAATCGTCATTTATTCATTCATAAATCAATAGCCAGTACAATATTTTTATAAGTTGAGTGGCAGTTTAGGATATAAAAAACGCTAATAACTTTGCTGTTTATGAACATAATTTTTTGAGACTTTTCTTAAATAATAACAAGACCTTTTCTAATAAGCCCTTAAAGTATTTGTACTAATTAAAAACTAGGGGTGTATATTTAGATTCAAAGACAGCGTTCAAAAAAGGAACTAAAATGGCTCGTGTCGTAAGTTTGCATTTTTGTTTGGTAATATTTTAATGCTAAAAGAAATTTTAATTCTGGGCAACTTATTGTATCGAAACTGTGGCGCAACAGTTGGGCGTCAGTCGACTGATTTTAGTGCTAAAATAAATTTTAATTCTGAGCAACTTATTGTATCGAAACTGTGGCGCAACAGTTGGGCGTCAGTGGCCCGATTTTTTTTAGATTGTCGGGCGATAGTACTGCATGATATGCTCTACAGTTATCCTTCGATCGAGAGGAAGCATGCTACTGTTTTTTAAGCAACTTTTGAAAGAAGATAAAGTAGAATTAAGTTTATAATAGCACATACATACATGAAAAACGCACTGTATTACAAAAACCCAATATGCATAACTTAGTGAGTGTCTCACGTCTGCACTAAAAACGGCCATTTCAACGATTTGCCAAACAAATGACGCTCTCTAACGCTGGGTTTCTATTGAACCTTTTAAAAGGCCGTGTGGCGGTTAATTTGAATCAATATAATATACAATATCATTGCATAAACAAACAGAAATTTGTATTCTTATTCGTATCTCATTCGAAATCTGTCAAAGCAGCCTCACTATAACAAATTACAACTTATTAGGCGCGAAAGCGAAGTGGCCGAGTGGTAACGGCCCTGACTTACGAATTGTAGGTCACGGGTTCAAACCTAGCCATAGCGCAATACTTTGTGTAATTTATTTCATCACCACTACTCTCAAAACGGTGAAGGAAAACATCGTGAGGAAACCGGCATGTCCTAGAACCAAATATTCGAAGACATGTGACATTCACCAACCCGCACTGGGCCCGCGTGCTGGATTACGGCCCATTCCCTCTCCTAGAGAGGAGGCCTGTGTCCCAGCTGTGGGAACATTAAAAGGCTGATTATGCTTAATTGCTAAGTATAAAAACAGTGACCTTACCTCTCCATCAGTTCTATCCTGTGGCGCCACTCGGTACAGCCCCCTCGCTCCCACGTTGTACCGCACCCATTTGTGTTTCCCAAGGTCGGGTATTACCACTGGAAAGAACGGAAAAAGTAAAGGAGATAGAACAAGGAGTAACAAGGTCTACGCATTTTTTCTCCTTCTCTGTGAAATTCGTGCAAGTTGTCTGTAAATGATTGCTTTTAGCACAGTGTTGCGGAATTTGTTCGAAAGAGTCTCCGCGGTGTTGGAACGCGGCGGGTACTAGGAGGAACACGGGTGGGTTTTAGTCAGTAAAAGTCTGACACACCCTTTCGCTGCGCTCAGATTTGGAGGAGATTTGATCCTTAAAAAAAGCGAGGATTATTACCCTCTACTAGCTTTTAAGCTGTTTGAACAATAGGGTAGTTAACTAAAAAAAATCTAATTAGTCCGTCGGATAGATTTCCAAAAAATATAGGACACGTATTTTTTCTTTTTTCACATATACAAAAAATGAAGACGATACAGTGCGTTGAAAACTCGTGTGACGTCACTATTCGCTACAATTTTTACCGAGCCGTGACGTCACACGCTCCCACCTTAGATGCTTTGTATCTTCGTCAGTTTTTATAGATTTGATAAAGGAAAAAATACGTGTCCAATATTTTTCTATAATCTAACTGACGGATAAACATAATCATATATTTTTTACTCAGGAAACATCCCTATTATGAATATGTTTTCGTCTTCTTCCTGATTTTTACTATACTTGCTCCAGCCGTTGGTAAGTCAGTTCCTTGCCAATTTTTCCGTCACAAGAAAAATAGGACTCAATTACACAAAACGATGGAACCAGTTTCCTACAGTAAGATTTAGAAGTAATTTAATGTCGGTAATCGGTTACATAGTTTTGTGTAATGACGTCCATTTTACTTATGATTAAAACCGCCCTTTGCGCTCCAAAGCCGCGGTGATTCTTTTTCCGCAACCCTAGCAGGCACTGACCCTATGGGGCCCCGTCTTTTCTGCTGACGGCTCTTTGAGGCGCGCGTAGAACAAAACGCGCCGTCGCCCCGCGCCTGGTTGCTATCGGACGGCGAGCCACCCATAGCTCGCCATCCGCAGGCCCGCGCAGTAGGTGACCGAAATCGCCCTGCGTTTCCTGACGCCCGGGGCGTCTTCTTCTGTTGTGGTGATTGGAGCGTGAGGTTTCTCTCTCGCACGCGTTCCGCCTCCTCCTTCGCTATTATTACTTCTCAGAAGGAGGTGACCGCTTCCCATGCCTCCTCACTCCGGACCATGGATTGAACCAGGGCCGGACGCGAGAGGTCGCCGCCGCCGATCGCCTCGACGAGGACACGGCGTTGCTCCGCCCAAGCAGGGCAGACCTAAGTAGTCTACCGACCTGACTTACTTATTTCGCACTAAATACATACTTACTTTCAGTATCGTTCATCCATATTAGATGTGTTACGTTCTCAGCCCATCGCGATATCCGTGTTTTATTATCTGTGTCGTACCTGGACAAGAAATACGTAAGTTCAGATCAAATTATGACAAAGGACAAATGAGAGTAAGACTCGCCAACCGATGGTTCCGTACAAATTTGTAGGTCATCATCAGCCTGCAAGGGCCACAACAACTGGCCCTGTGCGTTTCTCATTCATCGGTTACTCGCGCGCAAATTTGTAGGTATAATAATAAAGATGTTTCCTGAGTAAAAAAAAAGATTCTAATTAGTCCGTCAGTTAGATTATCGAAAAAAATTGGACACGTATTTTTTGCTTTAGCAAATCTATAAAAAATGACGAAGATAAAAAGCATCAAAGATCAGGAGCTGGGGGCTTGTGACGTCACGCCTGGGTTAAAATTGTAACACGTAGTGACGTCACGCGAGTATTCAACGCATTGTATCGTCTTTATTTTTTGTTTACGTGAAAAAAAGAAAAAATACGTGTCTAATATTTTATGGAAATCTATCTAACGGACTAATTATATTGTTTTAGTGAACTACCCTATTATATTATAAATAGTTTAGGGATCGCGTGTCACGAGTCAGCTCAACCATTTTGAAAAGAGAGCCAAATGATCCAACGCGCGTATTTCGACAGTGACAGCTGTCTTACGCGCGTATTTCCACAGTGACAGCTGTCCATTGCGTACACTTCGACAGTGACAGATGTCCATTGCGCATAATTCGACAGTGACAGCTGTCCAACCACAGTTTTAAGGTTATTTTGATAGCAGCTGTCAGTGATCAGTGTGTTCACTTACCAAGTGGCATTGTGATAGTTGTGCGTGACATTTTTCCACGCGGTGATATTCTCTCTTTCGTATTCGTCAACGTCCAGTGGTCCCACCACAAAGGTGACTGGTATGATCCATTTGTGTGGTGGTGGTTTAGTGGTTTTCGCTGTGGGGCGCCGTGTGGTCGGTGTGGGGGCTGTGGTGCTGGTCGCGTTGAGGTCCTCTTCGGAGTCTGTGAGGTTTTCTGTGGGAGGGAAGATTAGAAGTGATGCTAAGTTGTTATTTATTTTAAGTTTTACCACTACATAGTATAAAACAAAGTCGCTTTCTCTGTCCCTATATCCCTATGTATGCTTAAATCTTTAAAACTACGCAACGGATTTTGATGCGTTTTTTTTAATAAATAGAGTGATTGAAGAGGAAGGTTTATATGTATAATACATGCATATTATAGTAGAGGAAACATTAGTATTTACATTGCACCCGTGCGAAGCCGGGCGGGTCGCTAGTTTTCTTATGAATTTACTAAGTTAGTTTTAGTATAAGACGCCTTTGGCTAGAAGTGGGACACAAAGTGGGTACCCAAGTAAAAATATAGTTAGCTCTAGATTTAAGAATGAAAATGATATCTACACTATGTATACTAACTTTATAAAGAGGAAAGACTTTTTATGTGTGTTTGTTTGTACAGAAAAGCTCCGAAACTACTCGACCGATTTATTCATTTTTTCATCAATGGAAAGCTACATCATCAGCGACTAACATAGCCTATATTTTATTCCTTTGGGAATTCAGAAACGGGAATTACGCGGGTAAAACAAAAGAACCAGATACAAAAATAAATAAAGCTTTCTTAAATTACTTTTTTATATTCTATATTTTTTTACAGTTATAATTTTATAAAGATTTACTAGTGGATGAAGGATCAGAAATTGACTAAATTCATAATTTAAATTTGTTTACGTATTTATCTTTTTCTATCAAAGGTTTGCTTTGACGTTGAATGTCAGATTGTGACTTGAATTTTACTATTTCTTGAGCAGTTACGAGAATTTGCCT
Source organism: Hecatera dysodea (assembly GCA_905332915.2). Taxonomy (NCBI): domain Eukaryota; kingdom Metazoa; phylum Arthropoda; class Insecta; order Lepidoptera; family Noctuidae; genus Hecatera; species Hecatera dysodea. Next base: position 3,323,822 of record HG995317.1, on the reverse strand, counting down.
TTTAAAATAGTCGATTCCCAAAAAAAAAAACAAAAAAAAACATTAAGCTAAAAATTCATACTGATGAACTAAATAGTTCACACAGTGCGACATAAGAAAAAATGCTCCAAATGTCTTAAGTCGGACAGTGACACTTAAGGGCTTGGTCAGGATTGGTCGCTAAATATCTGTAGCTGTGTTGCAAGTAGCAATATGTTTTGTATTTATATGAAAGAAATGGTTCATTCACTCTTAATTTTAATACTTTTCAACAGCAGCAACATTATTTTGAACGAACTAAAAAATAAATAAATTCATCTGACATTCTAATGTCAAAGTGGTTCTAGTTGTGCGATACGAACGGAGTTCAACGGAGAAATAAACAATGAATAGAGGCAGCAAACGGTAAGTTTTCGTATAAAAATCTATATAGAATTACTGAGAAATAAATGTAGATTCCGTATTGAGTAATTGTTTTTCAAAAAGTAATGATTATATAGGCGAAAAAAGTAACGAAAGTTTAGACTTAACATTTTTTTTCCATAATGGCCGTTGTGTTATAACATGTTTTTGCTACAAATATTCTCGTAAATAGTTTGCAATATATCTATGAAGTTAGCATATTTACCTATAAACAAAAAAAAAGTAATATATACTTATACCATCACGTATTGACATCATTATTGTGTGTCAAAGAGAAAAAGTCGTAAAATTGGCGCCAACCATGACGGTTGGCGGGACAAAGTAGCAAAAAAGTAGTCTGCAAAAAAACTTATTATTTTTTTTAGATTATTATTTTTAAATGATGGTTGGATTTTTATTATTATGTAAACATTTGTTATCAATTTATATCTGAATGTCTTACATGGAGTTTATGTTCCCGATTTTTTTTTGTTATTATTATTATTATTTGTTTACTTAGGCCGGTAATGTGGTCGGGTTAGCTGATCAGGCTTTATACAATTAGTGAACTTTAATATTGTTTTTAGAATGGCGAAATATGCCGCTACGGAACGGTCCAGGAGTGTGACCCCCGTAGCGGATATAGTACGCGGGCCGAATCGGCAAAGCGCGGCTCGGCGGGCCCTTTTACTAGAAAGAGTTAGGGCCACCCCGGTACGTGACCTAGATTCGCCACCGCCTCGGTAAGTTTCTTTTTCATAGCGTTACCTATTTAGTTAGCTACAGTTCCGTTATATTTATTCAGTTGCAGTGGAGTAATTTGTATTTTTTACTTTAGCCTCCACGCGCTCCCCGTTCAGGCGACACCTGGAGGATCGCTCAATGTTGGCGGCGACTCCGTGCCGCTCGAGCAGACCCCAGGTGGTCGCCTGCGCATCGGAGAAGCTAGACAAGCCAGGCAGCCCAGCCTGAGCTTGTCTCTCTGGTAAGTTAACTCTCCTTCCTGGAGTATCGCTATGGTACGTGGGTGGTAACGAACATGGTAATATGGCTATATTTTTGCGATACTGTATATATTCACAGTTCCGACGTGGTTGAGCGTGTGGAGGCATTGGACATGTCAGAGGACGAAGCAGCGGAGCTGCTGCAGTCGGATCCCTGGCATGTGAAGAGGTGGATGCGGGACCTGCCGGGGGCCAGCGAGCTGCCGAGGGCCAGCGACACGCCGGGGGCCAGCGACACGCCGGGGGCCAGCGACACGCCGAGCAGCAACACGGTTTTTCTTGCTCCTCTCGCGCCTAGCGCCAGATCTCAGGTGATTGTCGCTGCCGAAGTTGACGTTCGTCCATCAACTTCGACGGTGACAGCACTTTCACAGACGGTGCCTAGGCGTGATGGCAGTGAATTGGACAGCGATTTCGATGACGAATTCGATGCCCCAGTCATGCCAGTTGTCGGGAGGGATCTTCCTGACACCGAGGAGTTAGACGAACCGTTACAAGATTTGGTAAACGAGATCGATACGGGGATGGATGACGCTGCCGATTCTCTTTTGGGTACGTCGGCTATTTTCACGTGGTCACTGGACTTTGATTCGTTTAGGGGTGTTCGTGGGGTGTTCTCAGGTCCTACCCCTGGACCAATCAAAGACTACGAGACGCCTTATGATGCCTTCACCGACATATGGGATGAGGATATCATAAGGTTGATCGCCACGGAAACTAACCGATATGCCCATCAGACAATCGAGACCATGCGTAACGCAGGGACTTTGAAACCATCATCTCGCCTTCATTCGTGGACTGACACTAATGCAGACGAAATAATGGTTTTTTTCGCGATGTTGATGTATATGGCTATCGACCCGCGTACGTCGATAACTGAATATTGGACATCAGACGAAGTTCTCCAATTACCGGGGTTCAAAAGTCTTATGTCCTTTAATCGGTATACTCTGCTGAATAAGTGTCTTCACTTTGTAGACAATGTCGCTGTTCAGAGTCAGCAGTTGTCTCAATCTGGAGTATCTTCTTCAGCAGGGGTGTCACGTAGGCTGGGTAAGTTGGCACCTATTATTGAACATCTCGGAAAAAAGTTCAAAGCCTTGTACAACCTAGGACCTGACATCAGCATCGACGAGTCTTTGACCTTATTCAAGGGCCGCTTGTCCTGGGCCCAAACAATAAGGTCAAAGGCTGCGCGATTTGGAATCAAGTCATATGAGCTATGTGAGTCCCGCACTGGCTATATGGCTAGGTTCCAAATCTACACGGGCAAGGATGACAGTTCCGACGGTGATCTATCACTGGGCGTTGATTTGGGGGGGAAGAGCACGAAAGTGGTTCTTGAACTATTGCAAGGTCTTGAACATCGGGGGCATTGTGTGGTGATGGATAATTATTATAATTGTCCATCATTAGCACGATACCTCAAGAGTTTGGGCTTTGATTGTTTAGGAACCCTTCGTGTAAACCGTCGAAACGTCCCTAGTGACTTCAAGGTGTCGAAGAAAGTGAAGAAGGGGACTATTATATCTCGCCATTCTGGAGACGTGTCCATCATTGCATGGATGGACTCCAAGATGGTGAATATAATATCCACCTATCACCGACCCGATACCTATAATGGAACTAGGGCTGGTAAACCGACGGTGAAACCGGTATGTATAAAAGATTACAACAAATCCATGGGGGGTGTTGATCTCAAAGATCAAAAACTCTCCATGTATCTGTTGGAGCGAAAGAGAGGCGTGAAATGGTACATGAAAATGTTTAAAAGGCTACTGAATGTGAGTATACATAATGCGCTTGTGATGTACCAAAGTTCTCTGAAACGTACAACTGATAAATTGCCCGTGACGCATCGTGAGTTCCGCTATGCGCTTGCTGAATCCCTACTTAAACGGCATCGCCCCTGTTCAATAGGGATCAGTCAGGCACCAGTGGAAAACGTGAGGCTGAGGCGAAATATCATGCACGAGCCAGAGCACTTGATGGGACGTGAGAATACAAAGAGATGTGTGATTTGTCAACGCCAGAAGAAATCCAAAGCCGTTCACTCAAGGTGCATCACGTGTGACGCATATCTTTGTTTTGGGGACTGTTGGAGAATTTGGCATTCTGCAAAAGAGCTCCCAGGCGTAGATATACGTGGGCGAAAACGGAAGCGCAAAGAGTAAACGTTTTTGGGGTGTGGATGTGGATTACGACTGTGTTTGAATGTGGTCGTGATCCGGGGCTCTCGCATGAGGGTCACGTTTTGACGGGACGCCTAACCGTTTATGTATCTCGTTTACTACTTCTTTCGTTGCTGTTATCGGGGGCGTTACAGCTATCGGGGACGAAACGGTAGCGTGGTAGCGCCTTTTGGTGTCAGCATTGATATCTGACTGATATCAATCTGGGTTTGTGCATTGTGAATGATATATTACGGGACACATATCAGACAGGGTTTGTGTACTGCGAATGATATCTTACGGGGCAGATATCAGTCTGGGTTTGTGCATTGTGGATAATATATTACGGGACAAATCTGATTTTGTAAATAAAACCCACGGTATGTACGGCACAAACCTTTTTTTAAACATTTGTAAATTTTTCTAAAGTTTGGCTAAAATCAGGACAATCCCTTCAGTATATTAGCTGTTACAATAAAGTGTACCTATCTTGGTACGGCACAAACCTTTTTTTAAACATTTGTAAATTTTGCTATAGTTTGGCTAAAGTCAGGACAATCCCTTCAGTATACTAGCTGTTACAATAAAGTGTACCTATCTTGGTACGGCACAAACCTTTTTTTTAAACATTTGTAAATTTTGCTATAGTTTGGCTAAAGTCAGGACAATCCCTTCAGTATACTAGCTGTTACAATAAAGTGTACCTATCTTGGTACGGCACAAACCTTTTTTTAAACATTTGTAAATTTTGCTATAGTTTGGCTAAAGTCAGGACAATCCCTTCAGTATACTAGCTGTTACAATAAAGTGTACCTATCTTGGTACGGCACAAACCTTTTTTTAAACATTTGTAAATTTTGCTATAGTTTGGCTAAAGTCAGGACAATCCCTTCAGTATACTAGCTGTTACAATAAAGTGTACCTATCTGGGTACGGCACAAACCTTTTTTTAAACATTTGTAAATTTTGCTAAAGTTTGGCTAAAATCAGGACAAACCCTTCAGTTACAATAAAGTGTACCTGTCTTATTTTTTCACAACATAATTATGTTCTTATACGTACGAAAACATTTGTAAATTTTGCTAAAGTCTGGATAAAATCTAGACAAACTTTTCACTATAATAGCTGTTACAATAAAGTGTGTGTATGGTTTTTTTTGCGTACAAAAATGTATATTTTTATTGTTTTATTATTAAATAGTTATATACATTCCTTGAAAAGAAAATGCATTTTATTTCAAACCTCTCTAAGCCCTTTCTTAGATTTGCTGTTAGTAAGTAAATAAGTGAACAAATAATAATTATTAATTTATTTTCAAACATAAATAGCAACAATCATTAGGTACTTTGAGATAATAAAAGTTTGCGGGGAGGGCTGTCCCTTACACCCTGTATATACAATAATGTAGTTTCGCTTTAATAGCAGCTTTTATCATTGCTTCTTGCCAAATTTCATGATCCTAGGTCAACGGGAAGTACCCTGTTGTTTTGATTCCCTTTGCGAATGTATGAGAAATGTGTCATAAATAGGAGTGGGCGATACAAATCGTATATAGATATAATATCTATATATCGGCACAATATCTAATATCTATATATCGGTCTGCACTGTATCTATATATTAGATATCCGCGAATCCGCGTAACTAATGCACTGATCTCGATACGAGGCACACACTATATCTCAATATCGGGAATATCGTGTACGATACGGATCATGGACGATTCAAACAGATTCAGATATTTGAATGAATGTACCAATACCGAGCGAGTGCAATGCGATTGCTATACGAGCGGGACTGCGGGAGTGATGTAGCAATAGTATGAAGGAAAGTTCAATTACATTTTTTTAGTAAGTATATAAATAATTCATAAGAAAATATAACTGATCAGCCAAAACTACAGTACTGGTTCATATCACCATATCACAGAGTGGAGTGCCATATTGTCAACAATATCAATACTAAAGACCAAACAATAGGTACATTCACGGATTTCTAATATATAGTTACAAATAAAATACTCTGACTGGAAAAAAAACAACACAAAAAAAAAGAAAAAATAACCGACAAAACTAAACCAATCGTAAAAATCATAGTACCACCCGTGTCACTCCCGAAATCCACTCAGATTCAGCCAATGTATAGATATTGAAATATATAGATGCGATAAAATCGAACGAAATCTAAATATTGTCATAGTACCTACCCGTGTCGATTCTCAAATCCAAACAGATTCGGCTGATATATAGATACTGAAATATATAGATACGATATCCGATATTCAAATCCAATATCTAGATACGATATGATACAGTGCAAAACCGATATTACCCACGCCTAGTCATAAACGTCTATATCTTTTGATTGCATGAGCAAGGTTGACGCCACATCAACAAAACAGTGGACAAAAAGTAATCCGTATTTTTTTTCTTTTTGAGGTACGGAACCCTAAAAATGAGCTATAAAAAGACTTGATCGAAACCACGAGCGAATCCGAGGGCAACAACTAGTACATATAAATAATTCGGTTCATAATTAATATAAGTAAATATATGAATTATACATTCATAAAAAAAACAGTACAGACGAACCTTTTACTATCGTAAAGAAGTCGGTAAAATAATAAACATTATTTAGAATAAATTGACATGACAAACACAAAATGTATCAACAATAATCATATTATCAAGATTTCCTTGAAAATAATAGTAAAATAATAATACTGTATTATTTTCGTTAGAGTTTTTTTGCAAACGTTACCGGCCAGGCAGTATGGCCGCCGGCGCACGACGACGTTCGCGGGTTTTTTATCGGTTGACAGAAAAAGTTGTTGTGTGATGCAAATAGTGTATTTAGTAGTGATATTTAGTATGTTATGAATGTGTAAACATATGTGCCATCGTATTCTAGTGTAGTTTTAGTGAATATATTTGTGGATTCGACGTATTGTGATAAAGTGTGTAGGTTATGTGAATGAATATTATCAAAATGAAAACATATCACGTCACTGCAATGTCAGGTCAGTTTTATTTCACTACGTAGCTGTTTTATTAGATAGGAAAACTAATGAGGATTACGGGAAGGTATCATTTATAATTTGTTATTATCGATTTAACAGTATAATCTTCCTTTTTCTGAAGGCCTACCTAAAATTATTACCTACCTCGTAAAAGCGTTGACAATGACGTCATATGCGTGTACGGAGGTCGACACCCGAAAGGTTAAGCGCGGCGATGGCGAGAATATACTCCCGCCAGCGATTCCCGCCAAAAACTTAAGTGGACTTATGACCGCGAAAAGCGAACGACTTTCCGTGAGACGCTCCGTTAAATTTTTCCACTGTTTTATACTGTTTGTGCCTTTTTACCGTTTTTACTTATACATTATATTTTATTTTACCACCTGGTAACGTGCCGAACTCATTCCATAGCCCATTAAGTCAAACCCCTAAGAAACTTTTCTCACAGTTGGGTGAATTTCAACAAGAGATTTTTATTTGTCATTTCGGTGGGATTTTTTTATTTCAATGCTATCTACATATTTTTAGTGACAAATAAAACTTTAGCCTATTTTATAACATTGTGCGTGAGTGGACATCAAATTTCATCAAAACTTACATAAATATTTAAGGATGAATTTTTAAGAGTCCACTGAAATGAAAAGTGTCTACCGAAATGATAAAAATGATCACCGAAATGATAAACTGTGCACCGGAATGAAATAAATCCACCGAAATGATACAGCTAAGAACAACCGTGCCGGGCAGCCAGGGTTCCGTACTTTGTTAGGTTTGATTTCCACAAATTTTAGATAAACACTGAGACAGGACAGTAGACAGTTATTTTAATATCATCATTAATATATAGATATTACAGTTAGTATTACATATATCATGCTTTGAGGTTACAATAACCTCAAAGAATGATATTATTGTAATATTTATTAGTAAAATTGATTGAGTCAGGCGTTACTTTGCGGAAATCCATTTTAATTTTGAAAATGAAAATAATATATCTAGTTTTAATTTCCGCGAATATTAGTGGGTTGCAGGTATGCACCTCCCTCCCGCCCGCTTTATTATGCACATGCAAGATTACAAGGCAAATGCAAGGATTTTAAGCACATGCAGGAAGGCAAAGCAAAACCCAACACCATTACCGACACGTGTTTCGCCTCTCCTCGAGGCATCCTCAGGGGACGTGTTGACTCGCTGACCGTTGAGTTGCGTCTAATATTTATTAGTATTAATTTTTCTGGTTGTTGTTGTGTGAAAATGTTGGAAAACTTTATCGTAAATGCTGGTAACCATAAATAAATATTTTTGTTTGTTTCTGAACTAATACTAATACTTGATATATTTTCAAAAGAGTGAACGAAGCGCGATAAGAAAGCTTAAAGTTTTTGATTAATATGATAGCTGCATTTGTAAGTTATGCCATTAATGGTACTCCATTTCTTCTCATAAAATTGTTTGTCCGAAAATCATTATCCATAATGTTCATAACCCCGAACAGCAGCTTGACCAACTCCGTACAGAAATCAATAAAAAGCGCCGTGAACACTCAAAGATATATGTACTTCCTTCACGACAAAGCTCGGCCGCACATAGCCAAAGTCGTTCGTCAGAAGCTATTGGATTTTGAATGGGAGCTACTGTCACATCCACCTTACTCTCCCGATCTAGCGCCAACGGATTTTCATTTGTTACGCTCTCTCAGTAATCATATACAGGACAAAAAATTTAATGATAGAGCACAGTTTACAGATTTCCTCGAAAGCTTTTTTACCTCACGGCTCCCAAGTTTTTCCGCTGAGGGTATCCATGCTTTACCTAATCGCTGGAAATGGGTTGTAGATAACAACGGTGCCTATTATAAAGACATGTAATTGTAAATTAAAAATATAATTTAAAATTGTTTTGTTTATTTGCAACGCTCATTACTTTCCTACCAACCCAATATATGTATATGTATGTACATGTACTAGCTACATAGAAATATGTGTATATTATTATATCTTAAACACAAATATTACACAACAAATACACCCGAATAATCTAATCTACACTTACATTACAAAACTATGATTTTGTATTTGGTACAAGGATCTCTAAAACTTTATGGTTTTATCATTTCGGAGATACATTTCATTCCGGTGGACTGTAATTGGTATAACAGTCCACCGAATCCACTGAAATGATAACACTGAGATGATAAAATAGAGATTAGTTCTACATTTAACTCCGAAATAAAATTATTAAAAAAATATGAACACTACTCAAACAAAACAGTACTTACGGCGAATTTAATACACAATTTTGAAACAAATTAAACGAATCTAGCACGAGTTATAACAGTCACCGAAATGAAACTATTTTTGTCCCCTTGTTACTGAAATGATAAACTTACTTTTTTGGCGGAAAAACCGCAAGCTTTGGGACCGGTGCGTTCGCGCCGAGAGCTTGAGCCGGGCTGATCCGAAGTGAGGAAAAGTGAGAGGGGCGTAACAACGCAATGTTGACATGGCTATTCTACTAAAACTTACTGTCCTCTGAAATGATAACTTTTTTCCAGACAAAAGTTGACTGCCTGTCAAATCTATGAGAAAGAAGATAAACAAACGAAAATAGTTTTATTTGATCGAATATATTATAATTTAATGATAAGAAAATCGATTTAAATCCATATTATGAATGTATTGGCAGGGGAAGGTATTTTATGAGCGGAGTTGGGTTCAGGACAGGCCACCGTGATGATAAAATAACACTTTGTAATTATTTTTTTTTGGTATATTAGAGGGTAGAAATCAATGATTTTTTTTGCCAAGGTAGAGAAGTACTTACGTTGTTGAGTAAAAATATATAAAATAAAAAACCAGCACATTGCACTACCGTTCTCAGGTTTGCCGTGTATTTTTTTTTGCTTGGGCAATTCACCCAGTTCTTATTTAACCAAGAAACATTCCATGCGACAATTATCCACTATGTTATCTGACCTTAATCACGAATGCGCCATAAATTAATTACTACAATAGGTATGGAAATAACGCGTGTGTGTGTACTGCTCCTTTAAATAAATTCGTCACCAAGAAATATTCCAAGGCCCTAAGTCTGTTATTTTTATAAATTTGTCATTCCAACACGATCCCACTGTCATTTTGCTAAAAGTTCGTAATCTGCTAAATTCATAATGGTCGATCATTGGTCTGTCAATGGTCTCGTAATACTTTTTGATAACCGAGCTATTAAAAGTAATGACTGCACAATGACGTTCTAATGGTAGGTCACTGATCAAAGGAACTGTCAAAGTTTTAGCAGATTACCGCATACGTCTGTCATTCATTTGTCATGATGTACGAGATTACCATTCTATGCCATTTCTTTCAATGGAGTGTCAGTGGTTGACCACTGGAAAGTCATAGTGACGCTTTTATGTTAGTAGATCACCAAACTGGTAAAAATCAACCATTATGAAATCAATGATAGACCATTCTGACACTATTGTAATAGCAGACTTGAGGCCCAGTTAAAGGAATGATTTCTTACCAGGCTCATAGAACAGTTCATCCAAATCTGCTCTCAGTTCCAGGGTGAGGAGATAGTTCACCATCGCAGGATCTGGGTCCGGAGGTTCGGCAGTCATCAGGAATCTGAGGACATAGGAAAATAGGTCATTAGTGGCTGAAGTTCCTTTGTCTTCTAACACCAGGATTTAAAGAAAGAAAAAGACTTATTCGTGGCGGGTATGACGTTTCAACAGATATAACATATCTTATATTATATAAAATTCTCGTGTCACGGTGTTTGTGGTTGAATTCCTCCGGAACGGCTCGACCGATTTTCGTGAATCTTAGCGTGCATATCGGCTAGGGTGGCGAATCGGACAACATATATTTTTCATCCCCTAAATGTTAAGGGTGATCCAACACAAAAGTTTTATTTTTTATTTTATGTGGCAAAACGACGTTTGCCCAATAAAATAAAAAAGCTAGTACACTTTATATATGTACAAGCTGTAGAATTTGTTCGAAAGAGTCACCGAGGCTCTGATACGCAAAGGGCATTGGGGGGATGGGAGACACGGGTGGGTTTTAGTCAGTAAGAGTCTGACACTCCCTTCCGCTCCGCCCAGAGCGGGAGAAGTCATTTGATGATTTCCCAACCGAGACAAAAGGTCTGCAGTGATCGTACAAGCGTACGATTTTGACTTTTTTATGTAACGATGAATAATTGGATACGTTTTTGAAACGCTACGGAGCGGAAGGGAGTGTCAGAATCTTACTGACTAAAACCACAACGTGTGCCTCGTAGTGCCCGCCGCGTTCCAGGGCTGCGGTGACTCTTTCGAACAAACTCTGTACAAGAGGGCTTGAATGTTGGAAAAAAGTAAAACAAAGACCTACCTTTCTTGCTTGAGAAGAACATCGTTGCCCATAGAAGAAGCACAGAGAAGAGGATAGCCGGGGCGCTCGCACCAGCCGTCCCACGCTGCGCCGCTCACTCCGTCGTCTGTGCCGTCTCGCTCTAACGCGCGCCAGAGGTCCCTGTTAGAGCGAGACATCATACTAGCCAATTTCAACGTACAACAAAATAAAGAACACTAGTACAACAATTCATCATCATCATACATATAAAAGTGAAATTACGACTATTTTAAGAGATCATAAGCCTGGTAATTAGTTCATAAGTGCTTTTTTTAGTTGTTCTTTTTTTATTTAAGTGCTTTTTTTTCACGCTGCGCCGCTCACGGCGTCGTCTGTGCCGTCTCTTTCTAACGCGCGCCAGAGGTCCCTGTTAGAGCGAGACATCATACTAACCAATTTCAATGGACAACAAAATAAAGAACAGTACATAAATTCATCATCATCATACATATAAAAGTGAAATACGACTATTTTAGGAGACAAAACCCTGGTAATTAGTTCATAAGTGCTTTTTTAGTTGTTCTTTTTTATTTAAGTGCTTTATTTTTCACGCTGCGCTGCTCACGGCGTCGTCTGTGCCGTCTCTTTCTAACACGCGCCAGAGGTCCCTGTTAGAGGGAGACATCATACTAGCCGTTAACTTCGGGTAAGTTAATTTCATCGTATAATAAAGTAAAGAACAGTACAAAAATTCATCATCATCGTCATATATACACCCCTAGTTTTTAATTAGTACAAAAAAAAACAGGGCTCTGTCCGTACCCGTTACTGATCATATTTGTGTACCTAGTCAAAAGTGAAAAAATAAAAACCTAAAATTGTCCACGGAGTTTTTTAATAATTGGTAAATTCATAATAGAATCAACATTCATAACAATTGCTACTAGAAAATACTACGCACAGACCCGCACAGTGTTTTTCCATTTTAATCGTCATTTATTCATTCATAAATCAATAGCCTGTACAATATTTTTATACGTTGAGTGGCGTTTTAGGATATAAAAAACGCTAATAACTTTGCTGTTTATGAACATAACTTTTTGAGACTTTTCTTAAATAAGAACAAGACGTTTTCTAATAAGCCCATAAAATATTTGTATTAATTAAAAACTAGGGGTGTATATTTTAGAGTGAAACTACGATTATTTTAAGAGATCATAACCCTGGTAATTAGGTAATAAGTGCTTTTTTTTAAATGTTCTTTTTTATTAAGTGTTTTTTTTTCACGCTGAGCCGCTCACACCCTCGTCTGTGCCATCTCTTTCTAACGCGCACCAGAGGTCCCTGTTAGAGCGAGACATCATACTAGCCAATTTCAACGGACAACAAAATAAAGAACAGTACAAAAATTCATCATCATCGTCATACATTTAAAGTGAAATTACTACTATTTTAAGAGATCATAGCCCTGGTAATTAGTTCATAAGTGCTTTTTTTATATTTTTCTTTTTTATTTAGGAGCGTGTACGCCATATGGCATTTCATACAAATTTTCAAGTCACTATTTTGCGAAATAACTGAACCGATTTTAATGAAACTTCACACATATAAGCAGGATACATAGGTCTAAAAAGTAAGATAATAACATTTTCACAAATAGTTCACCTTTTTTTAAGGATGAGAAATCATCAAATGACTTCTCCCACTCTGGACGGAGTGGAAGGGAGTGTCAGACTCTTACTGACTAAAACCCACCCGTGATCCTCCTAGTGCCCGCCGCGTTCCAAGGCCGCGGTGACTCTTTCGAACAAATTCCGCGACAGAAATAGCTCACCTTGCATCAGCGCTAGCAAAGCGATGGTCACGCAACAGCCGCGCGAGTGCGGCGCGCCCCGCGGCTTCGCCCGCTGCTTCGATAGCCATGCTAACTATCGCTGCACCCTACACAAAAAAAACTCATCACATCTGTGACGCTTATTTGACACTTCGCGTGACCCAAGCGGCAAAAGAATATATCATCTGTGAAACTTTCTAACTATCTGGGTTTATAAGATACAGCCTGGTTCATACAGTCAGAGTCATGAGTACTCAAAGGGTGAAACGGGAACCTATTACGGTTCAATATTTAAATAACGTGAGAATTCCGTTCAGTTTCGTTTTCATTCCCACCTATTTTTTTTTCTGTATGGGAAATCATCACATCAAAAGTCATTTATCACATCAAATTAGGCTGAAAACAACACTTTTTGAACGTCAAATTTTACATAAAGACAGTTCCCCAAAACGCCCACCCGTCACCACTTCCTAGTGCTTTAGCTGGGAAGAAGAAGTGGCGCAACAAACTCCCCAGCAACACATCTGTCTGTTGCGTTTTAAGAACTTGAATTACAAATACAATAGTATGCAAAGTCATTTAATACATGACAAAAGTAGAAAATAAAATAATATTATACATGACAAAGGTAGAGATAAAAAAATCTAACATGGAAATCATAAATCAATTCACTATAAAACATTGTAAATAGATTGAGTCAATAAAGTAAAAACAGATTGTCCCACATAGTCATCAAAAAAATTAATAAAAAAAGCAATATTATATGAACTCATAATTATAACCTGTCATATTTATCATAAAATTATTTCTCCCGCTCTGGGCGGAGCGGAAGGGAACGTCCGACTCTTGTTGACTAAAACCCATCCGTGTTCTTTCTAATGTATCAAATACAATGTAAATTGTTGCTGATAAATACTTAAATAATGCCCATTGCTTTCCAAGACCGCAATCATTCTTTCGAACAAATATTGTCAAGTTTTTGTATAATTGATTGTTGTCGCTGAGATGATACTTGAATTTGAACGCTTTTTCTTTTAGAAATATTGATCTTCAGGTAAGATTCTAGTAACAGATGGAATAAAAACTATGAATTACCTTGTGCAAAGACAGTTCATCAGTAGCAGCTTCAATATCAGCTCGTTCTAACCTCGGCGACGCGACTGCCCGAACTGAGTTGCTCGAGTCTAGCCTGAAATAAAGACAATCTATTTAAGAGCATTTATTCTTCACTAGCTTCTGCCAGCGACTTCGTCCGCGTGGAATAGTTACTTTACCCCCGATTTTGAAACTCTCAGCCCGATCGGTTTAAAATTGACAAAGTTTCATACAAATTATCAGAAAGCGCCGAACTGCTAAGCTATCGGGAGTTACACGTGTTATTGTGAGTCAACCATAAAATATAGACATATGCTGTTTGGGACATTTTTTAGATAATTTTATGTAAAACATTTCCGTAATACATGATTTCTATGTAACTTTAACCATTAAGGCTACACACGCGACGGAAGCTTAAAAAATAGAGTAACTTCTCCCGTTTTCCCAACATTTTCCTTCACTGCTCTGCTCCTGTTGATTGTAGCGTGATGAAAAGTATACTATAACCTGCCCAGGAGTATGAAGAATAATTCCACCAAGTTTCGTTAAAATCGGTCGAGTAGTTTTTGTTTCTATAAAGAACATACAGACAGACAGACAGACAGACAGACAAAAATTTTACTGATTGCGTTTTTGGCACCAGTATCGATCACTAATCACCCCCTGATAGTTATTTTGAAAATATATTCCTTGTACAGAATTGACCTCTCTACAGATTTATTATAAGTATAGAATAGATGGTATGTGAAACAACACAAAAGTTATTATTTCTTGGAAATCATACGATATCTCTTGTAAATATGATCCTTGTTCCAGTATTAATCATTGTTGGGCGCCAATAGCCATAATGGCGCCCAACATGGAACAATTAAAATTGCCTCCACGATTTATATCATACGGTTCAAAGTAACTATTCTCACCTCAAAGCCGGTAGCAGCATCTAGCAGCAGTATATTAGCAGATTGTCATACTTTTTTGTTGCTTACTTTGCAGTCATTATTGGTTGGGCACCATTATGGTTAATGGCACCCAGCATGGGACCATTTAAACAGCCAGGAATTTATCCTTAGTAGTTCCAACCTCAAAACCTAAAGCTAGCAATAGGAGGCAGTGGGAGGTATGCGGGGGGAGGGGAGCCTTCTCTGTGAGCAATGACGTCAGAGTTTCCAGCAGCTGTTGGGAGTACCACCAGGGCCATAGGGCTTCCTTCATAAAGCAGGTAATAGTGCGTGGGAACTCTTCCAAGTAATCATCTGCTTTGTTTTTTTTTTAAGTTGATCTTTATGGTTATTGGCGCCCAGCATGGGACTATTAAGTATGAGCTATATCCTATCGTTCAAGGTAATTGTTCTCACCTTAAAGCTGGTAGCACATGATCTAGCAGCAGTGCATCAGCAGGGGGCTGCGCGTCGGTGTGTGGAGGGGAGGGAGCCTTCTCCGCGAGCACTGACGTCAGAGCTTCTAGTAGCCATTGGGAGGACCACCAGCGAGGGGATACTGTACCGCCGAACCACTGAGGAATGAAAAAGGATACTCAAACAAAAAACTGGCCGAGTACGACACAGAATCGCTTGCTAAGGGTTCAGTACTATTTTTTTTTTTAATATATTATTAAAACCATTGACTTGTTTAGGTTTTACTGCTAACTTATTTTTCATCTATGTTTATAAATATTGGGAAAAAAGTAAATATGAAAGTTTTAAAATCATGAAATGAAATTCTAAGATCCTCACAATAAGCCCTTTCATTTACAAATGTGAAATAGCGATAGCTCACGCTTATTAATAGTAGTTTATATGAAAAAAAAACTTGTTTTATTTTTATAATTTATATCCCAAAAGTGACTTGAATACTTAAAACATACATATTTATGTTACACGCCTCGGTTAATCCACAGATGTTCATTTGTGTAACAAATTTCAACTGAATCAGTCCAGTAGTACGAAGAAAACAGGCTATGACAGACGGCAAGACGAACACAAGAGTGACCCTACAAATGTACCGTTTTCCACTAGGACATACGGAACCTTACTCCTGAAAAAAGCTGCATGTAATAGGACATTTTCACTATTCATTCATTCAATTAACAAAATTCTTACCTGTTGAGCTAATAATCTAGCAATAGTCTTGGTATCCGACAAAGTCGTGGGAGAAAGTGTGATTAACCCCCAACCTTCCGAATAAGGGTTTCCGCCTTCAACCACCACGATATCTGGAAACAAATAAAAAACAACGTTAGTACCATGAGCTCGTGGCTAAATCATTACAAAGGTCAATCTTCGAAGTAAAGACGCGAGCTGACGTCAGTCCGTAGATGGGTGACCATCTAAACCAACCGAGATTCCTAGAAAAATAGATAAGCTGTTGGTTCCGGCTGTCATTTGAAGATATTTGAAAATCGTCAGGGATAGTTAGAAGCCAGAAAATTTGGCATTATATATATATATATATATGTGTATGTATGTATGTATATGTAAATCGGGCTGGTTTCCGCAACTCCACGACTAAGTACGTATTTTGCGTGCAGGTGGGGCAAATGTGTCATTCGATCCACCCCAGCTCCCCAAGGAAGGCTAGCAAAGCCTTGATATTACTGACTATCTCATAGACGGTACCTGGGTTTTCGAAGTACTTAGCCCTGTAATCTGCGACTACCGGGCAGCTCAGAAGCAGATGTGCTTTTTTTTTGACATGACCAATCGCAGTTCAGCATACTAAGGCTGGTTACTGCTTAACTGGGCAATTAGCAGATGTGCTGCTGTCTCATCCCATTATATACGACTTACCGAATTTCGGAAGAGGGTATGATGTATTCAACTCGAAGGCGAAATGCTGGATCGTCTTTTGCACCCATTCCAATAGTGGTCTGTGAAAGATACAGTAAAAGTTAGTATTTATATACACAGAAAAGAATGTAACTAATCATTTTCGTTCGAATTGCCCTCATATTATACACACCAAATATTATGTAAAATTTACAATGTAAATATTCGTATTATTATGTTCGATATAGCTTCAAAAAAGCAGTGACGCACTAACCTTACCTTGTGAACGGAAATTCTAAAACTGTCGATCTTCGTATATTTACACAGGTGAATTTTATCTATTTTAGGAATAGCGAAAAATACTCAAAAACTTCTCGATTTTGATGAAAAATAAAACTTCGTGTTTCGTTTGAAAAACTAAATTTTCATAATGTAATCGAAATCAAAGATAATAAATACTTTAAAATATGAATTAATGTTTATTCAAATTCAACATCATCCTTTAAATTTAACATACATATTATGTCATACATAATTCCCCAGAATTTTATCTATCTTTTGCGACATTTCGGATGGCATATATTGAATTTAAAAAATAGGAGAAGGTTCTCAATAGATAGGACCTTTTTCTGTATTAGCTAGCGATATTTTCGGCAATTTTAGACCGATTTGGATAATTCTTTTTCTGTTTGAAAGAGTATGTTACCGAACTGATATTATTTCTTCTTCGTTTTTTTACATCTACCGACACTTGTTACCAAGACTAATGGCCCAGTATAGAAAACCCGCTGACCATAAATGACCAATTTATCTAGTAGCCATATATCTTGACGGTGGGCCCAATTTATTCAAGGGCAAGATAATGATGGTACTTGTTAAAAACTCAAATCGAAATACGTTTATTGTTTGTTACATGTAGAACTCACTCACTAAGCTGCATACAATAACACTGGAAAGCGAACCCAACATAGTTGCGTGAAGAATAGGCAGACGCTTATTGACGCCCAACATGGGACTTCTTGAATAACCTTAAAAATTATGATTATTGTTTAAAACTCACCCAGACTCATCCAGAATAACTTGCTGATCACTATACAAGCTGATCTCGGGTGGAAGCTGTTCCTCTTCGGGCGGCTCCGAAGTGCCTTCGGGTATGATCGTCGACGCTTCGGTAATGTTCGGCGTCGCTTCGGTGGGCAGTTCGGGCGCAGCTCGCCTTTGTAAACGACAGACGGCTAGCGATATCATGTGAGGTGGCATCGGTGGAGTTACTGCGAATTCATCTTGCAGCTGTTGAAGATAAAACGTTATATGAATATTTTTCTATAAACCGCCTCGTTTTTCAACCGACTTCCAAAAAAGAAGGAGGTTCTCAATTCGACTGCTTTTTGTGTTTGTTACCTCATAACTTTTTGTCATTCTTCTGTTTTATTTGTGGTGTTACCAGAGACTCGTAGTACATAGTTGATGTCCAGCCCTGATACAGCTATTAGTTTTATTTTACAAGTTATTTCTTAGTTGTTTTATTGTGCGTTATTTTTGGCGGAATAAACGAGTTTTCTTTCTTATTAGTACAAATTGTTAATTGCTTGGTTGTTATAATAAAATCATCCTTTCCTTAGAGTAATAAATATGGTAAACTTACCAATCTATGTCCCAAATAGAACCCAGCTTCTTCAGTCGCTACTATCGGCATATTTGTCAAAGATACATGGAACCTGAAAAAAAAAACACAATTTACCAATTAAAAAAAATATTGTCTCTAATGCAATGATCTCGACAACGATAAAATACAAAGATATAAAAAAATTGTAGTCCGCCGGTGTCGGGAGCAGAGTCCAAGCTACCGAGTAACCTCCTCACAATACGAGCCGTACCGAGGAGTACTGCCTTCTGTATCAGGCTCTTTAACCAACCGTGTAACGCCAACTTCGACAGATGATCGTCGAAGCTTTTGGCCATCACGCCATTGGCCGTAACGACAATCGACACAATAACAGCCGAGTTCACATTATTATTATTCCATTTATTTATTATACTTACATATTTAATACATCTTGTAAATATTTCATTGTAAAATAAAAATATTTTAAATATAAAAGATAGTAGCCCACCGATATCGGGAACAGGGTGCAAGCTACCGGTGATCAGACTCAACAATGCGAGTCTTGTCCAGGATTACTGCTTTCTACTTCAAGGCTTTGATCCAGCTGCCCAACGAAAGCCTCTTTAGATGTTGGTCGAGGCTCTTGGCAATTACGCCATTATTATTATTATATAGGTAAGCAAGCCTGCCGATACACTGTCGGGTAAATAAAATGTCTACAGATTCACTGATCAGTCTTCGGAAACCAGGGCATTTAAAGGAGGTGGATTAATTCTTACCTGTCTCTCACGATGGTCATCTTGAAGGTTGCTCTAAAATGTGGCTCATCTAAACAAGGGAACGTTGAACGGGCGTGTGTTAGCCAAAATCTGGATACGGCGCAACGACTGTAAAAAGAACGCGGTTTTTTAATGAGATAACATATACATTGAAACTACTAAACTATGACTCTTAGGAACTCCGCTCCGGATGCAGCGGAAGGTAGTGTCAGACTCTTACTGGCTAAAACCCATCCATGTTCCTCGAAATATCCGCCGCGTTCCAGGGCCGCGGTAACTCTTTCGAACAATTCCACGACCCTGGCAACGATATGGGGAGTCTCCTAGAAACCCGGTCATACACAGAAAAAAAAAAGATTATATTTATTCCGTCAGTTAGATTATCGGTATAAGATATAAAAATATTTGTCACATATTTTTGCTATATCAAATCTATAAAAAATTAAGAAGATAAACAGCATCAAAGACGTAATAAAAAGCATAAAAAGCAAACAAATTTAAGAAGCATCAAAGTTTGTGACGTCAAGTCGTGATAATAATTGTAGCACGTAGTGACGTCAAACGAGATTTCAACGCACTGTATTGTCTTCATTTTTTATTTACGTGAAAAAGGCTAAAAAATACGTGTCGTGAAATCTATCTAACGGACTAATTACATTTTTTATGCTCAATGCTAATTGCCCGTGCTAAAACACCTTTAGGGCATTAATAAATCGATAATTATGGGTTTTCTTATCGTAAATGTATCGCTACTTACTGTCTATGCGTTCCGGTCAAGAAGAACCCTCGCTGCTTGTCACTCCTCTCCAGTTTGGTGATAAATCGAAGACTCAAAGTGTAGTTGTACTTCCGTCGTAGTTTCTCCTAAAAAACGTATATGTTCATAGTTAGGTACTAAATGATGTATTATCTTATTAATAAATGTTTCGAGAAACCTAAATCTTCAATAAAAATCTACAAGAATAGGCGGGATGTTAAAACGTAGTTTTACTAAGGGAGAAAAGAAGAAAGGAACCTCAATTTAACACTTATCAGCCTGAGGATACTCCGTCCAGTCCTTCATGACCCGTCAATAACTCGCTCTATCATCTTTGTCTCAGATGTTGAAGACTTAGAAGGCCTTGTCTCTTTCTAACTCTGTCCCTCTCTATCTAACAACCTATTAATACAATTTATAACAATTAAAACGCTTACGAAGATTGCTCCCACGCTGCGCGACAATAACCGTAATGGCGCCCAACTAATGATGTACTGTCAAATCAGAAACCGGAGTGTGATATCGGTCTTGCCATGGGCTGTCGTGCTATCCATTCATTCGGTAGTGGAGGACAGAACCAGTCACTCCAGGCCATATACTGACATTCAGTTGTATCTAGTGAGAGGGGAAGATGACCCCGACATAGTTGGCAAAAGGCAAGGCAGATTGATGACTTACTTAAAGTATGCTCGTCTAAAATTCAATCATTATTATATAACTCTGGTCAGCCTGAAAATATTTGGTCTTCGCAACTTTAGGTCCGAAAACCCGCCTGAACAACGCTCGCTCCGTTATATTCATGTATCGAACATTGAAGACTACGAAGTTCATGTCGTGTCTCCCTATTGGCACCGACTATAACGCTTGCCGGTTTCAGGCCCACGCTGGGCGCCAATAACCACAATGGCGCCCAACTACTAATGGCTGCAAATCCGTAGAGTATTGTGTTACTCAGTTATTAGGTTGTGGATTTCATTGCAGAATTTGTCTTTGCGAAAGAATCACCGTTGCCCTGGAACGCGGTGGGAACTAAAAGGAACGCAGGTGAGTTTTAGTCAGTAAGAGTCTGACACTCGTTTTCGTTCAGCCCACGACGGAAGAAGTCATTAGACGATTTCTGATCCATAAAAAAAGGTTGTGTAGGTCTTGCCAAGGGGTATCACGTTACCCAGTTATTCTGTTCTATTATGAAGGTCAGATAGGCCCATATCCATATACATAAAACACTGGTATTCAGCTGCATCGGTTAGGTTGGTCGACCTCGACATAGTTGGGATACCGCAAGTATTATGGATAAGCTCGCGTTAGTTTACTATCTCAACTGTTAGTATGTAGTACGCTTTCCTAGAAGAAACCACTCCTTAAGATCTTGAAACGGTTCAAAATGGTACCAGCTAACTCACCTTAAACTCAATATAGCTCTGATCAGCCTGTGGATACTCCAGGGTCTTCGCAACCTTAGGTCCGAGAGATCCGCCAGACTTGAACAGCGCGCGTTCCGTCACGTTCATGTCTCGTACGTTGAGGACTACGAAGGTCGTGTCGCGGTCCACTTTAAAGTCTATTGAAACTTCGCCTGGAAAGGAAAAGTTGGAGATGAGATTTTCTTCTCTTTCTCTACACATAAGGTAACTTGTTTCTACACTGCGCCTAGAGCGGAAGAAGTCATTTGATGATATCCCATTCATAAAACAAAAGTGAAGCTTGTGCCACCGTAGAGACAAAGCTATAATGACATTGAAAGACATATGTAATAACTGCCCACTGCCGCTGGCAAGGAATCGCAGTGCCTTTGCCGAAACACGTCAAGGTAATGATTGTATTTAACCTTTTGAACGCCTGTGTCTCATGTATGTGATAATTGAAGGCTCCCCTGTACGCCAACGTCGCAAATATGTGACAAACAATACGGTGAACTTGTCTTGGCGTGGGGGGTACGACGATGCCATAAAGGCAGCGTATAACGATTTCTTTATGCTCTAGCGTTCAAAAGGTTAAAAACAAACAGCGTCGTGTTCCACGCACGCCTCAAAGAGCTGTCAGCAAAGTAGACGGGTCCCCATAGGGTCAGTGCCTGCTAGGTTTGCGGAATACGTTCGAAAGAGTCACCCCGCGGTGACCTTTTCGAACGAATTCCGCGCTCCCTGGAACGCAAAGGGCACTAGAAGGATCACGGATGGGTTTTACTCAGTAAGAGTCTGCCACTCCCTTCCGCTTCACCAAGAGCGTGAGAAGTCATTTGCTGATATCCCATCCAGAAAAAAAAGGTGATGTCTGTTAACCAAAAAGCATGGAATGTTATCATTTTATATCATCCCGATGTTTTTCAGGTTATTACTCGAACTTTCTGTCCCTTTCTTGCAATATCTTACCTCTCAATTCGCCAGTCGTCAAGTTTGGGTGCAGCCACAAACTGTAGTGTTTGGGTATGATGAAGGTAGGCAGTCGGGCACCGCGCCAGGGGAAGACCGCTCCATTACTTGCTATCCGTTCTCTGGGAAACAAAATGCTTTCGTGTTAGTTTAAACAGACCGAACGAACTGAATAACTGGCACCCTATCATCTATACTAATATTACAAAGCTGAAGAGTTTGTTTGTTCGTTTGTTTGTTTGTTTGTTTGAACGCGCTAATCTCAGGAACTACTGGTTCGAATTGAAAAATTATTTTTGGGTTGAATAGACCATTTATCGAGGAAGGGTTTAGGCTATATATCATCACGCTTAAGCCAATAGGAGCGGAGCAGCGATAAAAAATGTTTTAAAATCGGGGATTTCACGGGGACAAAGTCGCGGGCAGCAGCTAGTTTAGAATAAAATACTCTTTATTATGTACACCATACATATACCTAAATTACAGAAAAGATAGAAAAAGAAAATCTAAATAATAAAAAAAATCATCTTTTAAAGTCGAGCTTTGGATGGATTTTAAAAAGAGAAGGAGATATACATAATTTTGTAGGTACAACGGATGCGTTCTTAGGAACTAAAGCAAATTGATTTATAGTTTAGACACTGTGATTACAATGTAACATTCTGTAACCAGCCAACGATATTACTGGTCTGGTTTTATTTTATACCTATCCAAAATGATTCTAGACTGATAAAACAGCTAATTTGTATAAAATCGACAGCCGTACCACATACTTTCATTAAGTTTTTGTAAGAAAATTTGACATGTGAAGATTATATAAGGATACTTACTTGTTAGAAGCAGCGACGCTGGCTTCTGAGTCCGTTGGTGGTTGACCTGGTATTAAAGTTGCCTCTCCCGCGCATGGACAGTCTATAATAAAAAGTATCTACAGTAAGCTCATTTCGTTTAAAAGCATGTTTAATCCTAACCTTTTTTCTTAATGTTAACGCGGTGGAATCCCATCCCACAGAGCACTTAAGCAAGCTTAAACGCAGCTCCCGATATTTTTAATTTAAGCCTAACCTAATCAAATGATCAGGACCAAGTTTCAACTAAACACTTAAAAATTTAATGGCGCCCAAATGGGCTCATTTGGGCGCCAGTAGAGTTTGAATTTATGTTGTACTCGGCACCAAAAAGAAATTAAATCTTAGCTACTTCAGCCCCGAAGCGTCAAAAGTGGAGTGACGCTCATTTAGAACATCGATTAACCTGTACACTAATTATGTCAATAATAAAATCGCATTATCATTCACAATCGAATGTAATTCTAGACCCATTGGTTCTACGTTCGAAAAATCGTCTGCTAAAACATGCAATGAATCCCATTGTAATTTCATAATGAAAACATTCAGTCGATTACATTTATTGTTGTATTTATTTCTTTATTTAATTTACTACAGACTAATCAACCAATAACACAAATATTAATATTAACAAATAGCTAATAACAAGCCTCCACATATAGATAAGTAAAAAGGTCGATATAAAAGAAAGTACATACAATACATATAATCAGTTAAGAGAGAAATAGATACATTAACTATCCTTAAAAAAGAACTGTGCCAAAAGCCATCTTAACGTCGCTACACTAGAGCGAGATATTATGAAATAAGATATAAAATGTTTTATTAAGTCGTGGAGAGAAGAATGGAGAGGATAAGCAAATAAAGTTGAAAAGACAGTAGTAAGTCGTGCAGTCCCAGATGGGCGCCAACTACGATTTTATATTAGCAAATGTGTCAAAAATACCTACAAATAGAAGAGCAGTGGAGCAAAGAAACCTGTGTGTTCTTTTCTCACAGAACCGACACCCTTTAAAACTATCGAAACTTAGTTTTAATTGACTTACCCGGTTGTGGGGTGGCATACACAACGATCAAGGCAGTCGCAAACATAGCAGAGAACAGAACAGCAGTTAGACATAGCGCTCTCCGTTGTGAGCACACAGCCACTGGAGCGTCGCGAAGTTCCCGGGCTTCGCGTGCCTTGTCCGTGTCTGAGGAACAAGAATTATTACTTAATTAAGTTCATCAGATTGTAGTTTTGTAGACATCCGGATAGCATTGGAAAGGGCTAGCATATTTTGAATGGGAAATCATCAAATGACTCCTTCCGCTCTGGGCGGAGCGGAAGCGAGTGTCAGACTCTTACTGACTAAAACCCACCCGTGTTCCGTGTTATCTATCTATCGATTGTTTTATAATGAGTTTAAGTTGTAATTCGTTTTGTTTAATTAATCCCAAGATCGTAACAATATTATTTATTTATTTAATTTAAGCCAGGTGTGTCCCACTACAGTGCATAGGCCTCCGTTTCTTCCTTCCGTTCCTCCCAGCCTTAGGCAAGTGTGGATCAATCCTGCCGATAGACGTCAAGCTCTTCCCGCCATCTTCGACAGTATCAGCTGTCACACTGACAGTGACAGTTGACACTGGCTAAGTGTCAGCTGTCAGTGCCACTTGCCGCGATGTCGTCGGGCATTTTGGGACCCATATTGTAGTTGCTTTACTTTAGCCCATGAACCGTTCGATATGTGGTAGACGTTTCCGGCTAACCACCATATTTATCAGTAAGCTCACGAAACTAATTGAAACTGAATACTCACCCGCCAAAAAAGCAACATCGTCTAAATCCTGGTCCACCATATTACGCCAGGCAGCTGCTAAAAGAAAACAATTTTATACTGTAATGGTTTGTAGAAAATAATTGCTTTCCTACACTTATGTGGCAGAGAAACAGCCGCACGATCTTCAAGGTTAAGCAACGCTTACCAAGGTTGGTCTGTGGATGGGTGACCATCGTAACATACCGAGTTTCCTTCGTGCCTCGGAAAGCACGTTAAGTCGTTGGCCGGCTGTCATTTGTAGATCTTAGGCAGTCGTTACGGATGACCAAAAACCAGAAAAACACCAGTCATGCCAAGAAGTACCGTGTTACCCAGTTGGGTTGCTAAATAAGCAGTCGCTCTAAGTAAAAACAACTGACATTTTGCTTAATAGGGATGTTGCCTGAGTAAAAAATATATGATTATGTTTAGTCCGTCAGTTAGATTACTTATAAAAAAATAGTGGAAACGTATTGTTTCCTTTATCAAATCTATAAAAACTGACGAAGATACAAAGTATCAAAGATCACGAGTGGGGGCTTGTAACGTCACGGCTCGGTTAAAATTGTACCGAGTAGTGACGTCACACGAGTTTTCAACGCACTGTATTGTCATCATTTTTTGTTTACGTGAAAAATGAAAAAACACGTGTCCAGTATTTTTTGGAAATCTATCCGACGGACTAATTAGATTTTTTTTGTTAACTACCCTATTTAGTTTGAATTGAAGCGACCCTAGTATAAAATGGAAAGGCAGTTGATGATAAACAGTAAGATATTCCCTTACCCTTAGCAGAACCGTTTCTGTCGGCTTTGTATTTGCCGATGGGCTCCATTTGTATGCCGTCCATCTCACGCCGACCACGGCATGCCGACGATCACCTGAGGACAAACACAGCAATGTACATATAGCATTTATTTATGTTTTACACACCTTTTTTTTGGTATGGGAAATCATCAAATGAATTCTTCCGCTCTGGGTGGAGCGGAGACTCTTACTGACTAAAACCCACCCGTGTAATAATAATGCCCTTTGCGTTCCAGGGCCTCGGTGAGTCTTTCGAACAAATTCTGTATTTGAGTTATCCCTAATAATGTGTGGCTTCGACTATGTTGATGATGTTCTCATTCTGTCATTGTCGATGTAAAATGAAAAAAAAAAATACTGTATACGATGGTTTGGAAGAGCATCTTAGTATTTCGAGGTGGTCTCTTTCTAGTTTGGTGAAGATCTGATGAAGAACCGAGAAAGGAAACAGAACTCTTCAATAAATGATAGCAAATCTTCTGGGATTGCTGAAATCGCGTGTCTGTTAACTGTTTACACCAATTTATCACATACGCTGTGATGGGTATGTTTAGGGGTTTCGTCTTTTTTATTTGGTCTAATTTCAGAAGTCAGTGTTCAAAAAACGAAGAAACAATCAAAAACACTGAGATCCGAAATTAAAGTTATTTTATACATTTCGTGATTTTTTTTTAGAAGTCGGTAGTATTTTTTTGTAATTTTTTTTTTCTTTCATCCGTTGTTCATCCAATTATGTTCACACAACTTGAGAAACGAATGAGACAGCTTTATTTATTTGACATAAAAGTATTTGCCCGGTGAATTTAATATTTCAGACTGAGAAATCTTTAAACAAAATTACCTAAGACTTCAATCAATATCCTATATACGAAACTCGGCAGCCATAAAAGTGTTTAATTAACTTGGAGTTAATTAACTGAATAAAATAAAGGCGAATTTTACGGTAAAAAGGGTTCAGGGTAAAATAACTCTTTGAATATCCCATAACCACACAGTAAAAACAATTTCACACTTCAACAAAAAACTAAAATATTAAATCGCGGGTTATTTTTCCACAGCGAGAACCAACTCAATGTTTTACCGTAAAAAATAAAAGTGACGAAGGCAAAAATCCATTCAGCCTGCCACTGAAAAAGTTCAAAGCGACTGCCAAGTGCTCTATGGAACCAGGAGTCGTAAATAATCGAGTAATTACTCCCCACTCTAGTTTGTCTGTGGTTCTAGTTTGCACACGTCATTTCCTGCTGAACTTCGTACCTTTGGTATGAAACGCCAACATGGGGGGCGCTTGAAGAGTAAAATGAGTGAAATGGGGCTTTATTCCTGCCTGTGGGTTTATTTCTGTAGTTGCTATGGTGTTCATCTGTTCATGTAGATTTTTTGGGTATGTTTTGTGAAGAGGGCCTGTTGAAGGTCGCGGTCTAGGGAGCATGCAATACTTTCATCTTGCTTTTTAAAAGAATTCCGTGTAAAATAGACCATACAAAAATTAAAACATTAATACGCTTTAATGTATTGCCAAAATAGGGATCAGATAGGATAAAATATCGGTTATTTCATCATATCTGACCTTTTTTTACTTGATGAGTAATCATCTAATTACTTCTCCTGCTCTGGGTGGAGCGAAACGTATTAAGCTAGTGCCTTTGCCTGCCGTTCCAGGGCCGCGGTGACTCTTTCGAACAAACTCCGCAACCCTAGACTTTTATGAATGAACTCATGTAATGAGATATATAATCTGTGGAAGTCCCACTTTCGAGATCTTCAAATGGGACTTCAAGAGGTTATTTGAGTTCATATAATAGTGTCTTAATTCATCTGATGATTATGCCAAACCCTTTTTACTTATTGACCTAATCTACTCTTTACGATATTTTTATAGTGATTTGATGTGATTTCCTTGTTGATTATAATAGAATCTAATTTTTTTCCTCTGTTTCATGTTTGCATACTATTGTATAAATTCAAGTTCCTTTTTTTTATTTTTTGTTATTAGATAGATTTGCTCTTGACTCTAGTCTAGGTCACAGGTGACAAAGACAAAGTCTACAATGAAATGAGCTTACCTAGAAGAAGCCTGTTCACTCTAACTTTGAAGAGATTAGGGTTGAATGCGTTTGGAAACACAAACGCAGGCAGAGAGTTTCCAGTTTGTGCGCATTATAAAAGACGATTGAAAACGCTTGGTGAGAATTGGTGGAATAACTACAAGGTAGGGATACCTACAGTGCGTCTAGATGTCCTATGGTAGAAGGGGGCCGGTGGGATGAGGACGTAGAGTTCATGGGCACACTCGCCGAAGTACAATCTGTAGAAGACTGACAAGCCGACGACCTTACGGCGATGACCCAGGCTGGGAAGATCTAAAACGGTGTGTTGCTGGAGAGTTTGTTGCGCCACTTCTTCTTCCCAGCTTATACACTAGAAGTGGTGACGGGTGGGCGTTTTGGGGGATCCTCATTATGCAAAATTTGACGCTCAAAAAGTGTTGACTCATGAACGTGCTGACTCATTATCTTCCCGTATGTCATTTGACAGCTTGGCGAGCCTCGAAGCCATCTCGATAGTCAAAGTCAAAGCCAAAACGTTTATTTCAAATAGGCCATTAAAGGCACTTTTGAATGTAATCAATAAAATTTATCATAATTAAGTGACTCTAGCGTCCATTCGCAAAGATTCTTATGGAGAAGAACGGACAAGAAACTCCATAGTTACTCTTTTCAAATAAATGTTTTACAATATTTGGTAATAAGTACAAAAAATACTTCATATTATGTGAGGACGATGCACAAAGTATACTAGTTATAGAACATAGGTAAACAATTATAATAGTCACCCATACACGGGTCGACTTCGTTAAGGGATATTTAACCATGGAAATCAACCGTGTGGCTCATAAAATCGACCTATAATGTTCCCGGTGCTGGATAATAAATGGTCCTGATCTCTGATAGTGACTGGGCCCACATTATAATACATCATGCATACCCAGTATGGGTTCGGAAATTGCGATTTGCAAGACGATAACAACTGCACGGTTTTGCATTTCTAAATGCCAAGGTCTAAGCGACGATTATAAATATTATGTAAAACATTATGCAGGCAATTGTAATTCAACTTTAATGAAATGATAAGAAAGCCTGTAGGTATAGGTACTTAAGCTCCAGTTTGGTTAGGCCCTGTTTTATGTTTTAGATATTCCGCCATTTTCTGCGACTGTCAAAATAATAACAGCTTCGTCGCAACGTAAAAGACCAATAGACATTTTGAAATCCCAAAATGAATCACATCTTTATATAAAAATCCTCTTTCCTTCCTTTTTCTGTTTTTGTCCTTTTTTTATTAATTAACTGAAAGTCATAGACTTTCAATTGAGCGGAACCCCTGGCGAAATGTAATAATTACCTACATAATGTTCTTTTATATCAGTTTATAATAATTCTCAATTAAAAAAAAAATAACCACGTCACTGTTTTTCACAAATGCACGTAGTCTTAAAATTACGTTTTTCCTGTTTTTTTTTTTTAAATTCCCAACAAAAACAAACTCCCATTAAAAAGTATAAAGAGGCGATGGTATGAAAGTCATTCAGCCTCCCCTCTAGTGCACGCAACGCGTTAAAACTCCGCCATCACGCACCCCTGTATTTTCCCGCACTTTTCACTAGTGGGCACGATTCCCCCGTGCCCCATTAAACGATCTCCCTTGTCGAAGGAGTCTTTATGTTTTTGCAGTTGAGGCAGGCTTGATGCAGTGAAAAATCTAGTAATATTTTCTATTTTTAGGGTTTTGTACTCAAATGGCTGGGCTCAATGAGTTTTGTGTCCGTCCGTATGTCACAGCTGTTTTTTTCAGAGACTGTTATAGCTACATAAATGAAAATTGATAGATAGGTGTAACCTGTTAACCGCTATTCAATAATGCTGTAATATTATGGAAAAAAAAATTAGGGGTGGCACTCCATACATGTAACTGAGGGATGAAAAAATAAATTCTAACAAACATAATCGTGTGGGGTATCATTGGATAGCTCTTTCAAAATGATGGAAGTTTCCAAAAAATATTTTTTTATTAAGGCAATTCGTTTTGAGATATGTGCTTCCGAATTCGTAAAATATGTATATATATGTATATACGTAAAATATTTAGAACTTCACAGACACTACCAACGAAAATTGGTTTTTATTTTT
Source organism: Hecatera dysodea (assembly GCA_905332915.2). Lineage (NCBI taxonomy): Eukaryota > Metazoa > Arthropoda > Insecta > Lepidoptera > Noctuidae > Hecatera > Hecatera dysodea. The sequence continues at coordinate 3,294,049 of HG995317.1, read as the reverse complement.
GTTTTGTTTGTAGTTATACTCGTATACTTTTAGAGATATGAGATTTTAACAGTGAACCCTTCGCTATGCGTGGTCCGACACGCACTTGGCCGATTTTCTCTTTTTAAGTTTTTGACATCTGTCAAACTAACTTGTTGGTACCATTGTTTTGATTAGGTAGCGCTTGGAATAGTATCTAGTAGTTAGAATAGAATAAAATAGAAAACATACAACATGAACTAAGTAAAGTACCAAAACAAGAATCTTAATACTATAAGCTCGAATCTATCTACCGTATCTGATATTATTTTTCTATTTCCATAGACAATAATTAAAAGATCAAACAGTTTTAATTAATTAATTAAAGATCAAGAAGATTAAATGATGCAGTTTAACACTCAAATATTTTAAAATAGCAAGACGTAACGCAAACCAGAATTTCATTAATCATAGATAAGCCACAAAATTCCATTTTTTTAAGCGACATTAGCGTCAACATTTAATTTAAATATGGACCTAGATACTGCTTCGGAAAAATGTCAAAAGGTTCCACGGATTTGCACGTAGCAATTTAAAATGGCGTTGAATCAAATTTTCAAATCGCCGTAAGGAATTTCCATTTCCGAGTGACTAGACGGGATATTGGCAATTTTTAAACCATTTCCTAGCGTATCTTCCAGGTGAATTAAAACAAGAAATTCTATCTATGGAAAGTAAACGAGCGTTATCACGATTATAAAGCTTTTTAAATCGTGTCGTCGTGTGGTTTTTTTTTTATTCTATGCTTTTTGTTTCATAAAAGGGTAGTTAACTAAAAAACTCTGATTAATCCGTCAGATAGATTTCTAAAAAATATTGGAGACGTATTTTTTCTTTTTTCACATAAACAAAAAATGAAGACGATACAGTACGTTGAAAACTCGTGTGACGTCACTAGCCGCTACAATGTTTACCGGACAGTGACGTCACACGCTCCCACTCCTGATCTTTGATGCTTTTTAGCTTCGTCAGTTTTTATAGATTTGATAAAGGAAAAAAACTTTTTACAAAAAACTACAACCGACTTTTACACAAAAAATCAAAAAAGTGCAAAATAACTTTAATTTCGGAACTCGGTGTTTGTTGCTTTTTCGTTTTTTGAACACCGACTTCCGAAATTAAAGTTATTTTGCACTTTTTTGATTTTTTGTGTAAAAGTCGGTTGTATTTTTTTGTAAAAAGTTTTTTATTTTTAGTGGTAACTACACCCCCTCCCCTCCCCCACCTAAACAAACCAATCACATTGGTGAAAAAAAAACGTAGGTGCTGCTTTGCAGTAAACTAAGAGGTCGTCAATGTAGACAATGTACATATTTTTTTTAGATTTGTGTTGATTTTTCGAAAACCGCTTAGTTGATTTCGATAAAATTTTCATGGGACCATTTGGGAAGTATCCTTTCCAACAAAAAATAAATTTTCAAATCGGTTGACAAGCGACGGAGTTATGCGCGAACAAAAAAAACATACAAACATCCGAATTGAGAACCTCCTCCTTTTTTAGAAGTCGGTTAAAAAAATACGTGTCCAATATGTTTCTAGAATCTAACAGACGGACTAAATAGAATCACATTTTATTAACTCGGGGAACATCCCCATTTTCATTTGGCAAAGGACATCATCAAAGGACAAACGGCGCTCTCTAGAAGATTACAGATTGGGTGGGCCGCCTTTTAGTAAATTGGATGACATTTTAATTTAAAGTCAACCAAAGTTCCACAATATCTGAAACGTGTTTTGTCCACCATGATCTACGGTGCCGAGACATGGACGCTCATACTGACACATCACTCATACAGACTGTATCAGGCTGAGAGTTGCATGCTTAGCATATGGCTAATAGACCGAGTTTCTAACGTCGAGCTTCGAAGACGCACAAAAGACGGAACTGAAATGGAGCTCAACAGACCCCCTTTTTTTTTTTTGGATGTGAAATCATCAAATGACTTTGGGCGGCGCGGAAGGGAGTGTCAGACTCTAACTGACTAAAACTCACCCGTGTTCCTCCAAGTGCCCTTTGCGTTAACAACAAGAAGAATAACAAAGTAGGTATGGTGTTTATCAAACTAAGCTAAAAAAATAGAAATTAAACTTATAAGTTAACGTGAAAAATGATGCGGCCGTTTATGCCGCAAGAAATGTTTTTTTCGACACACTCAAGGGAATCTAAATTTATATGGTACTTTCCGCTGACCTAGGTTGAATAATGAAATTTGCCAAGATAGATCTTAGGTAGGCTGTACAAATACCTACAGGAACATCTGATAATAATCATTTTTTATTTTAATCATTTTATGCGATTAAAATCTTATATTTTCCGTTGAAGAATTGACCGCGACGTACATTGCTTGACGGGAGAGCATTTGTTCAACAACAAAGTTTTTCCTTAAATCTTACCTTCTATATTTTCAAGAAATAGTTCCTTACCTACCTACCTATCTATCTACTCACAATAAGTATGAAAGCTGCTTATGATCTAATTTAAGAAACTCTCTGCGCCATATTTTCATAACAAATCGGTTTCTTTTGTATGGCATACGTACATATGTACGCAGAGAACCGAATTTTCTATTTCTATCATCATATTGAAATACATAAACAACGTAAATTGCCTAATTTGATGAAGGCAAGGTCTTATAGGTACCTTAGTAATGAATATTGACGTCGGGCTAGCGTCGGTCATTTTCAGGAAGCGTAGGTATGTATTGCTTTTATTTACTTCTATATTCTAGAGTCCACATGAGATGAAACGTTGCAAAAAGGATATATTTGTTGTAAAATAAAACATTCTCACAATTAAAATATCTTTAAGTTGCTAAAGTATAGATTTCATGCAATAAAACCAATACAAATGAAACTGCGAAGTAAAAATATTGGCATTGGCATCCATTTTGCCTTCGAAAAAGATCAAACTAAATTTTAAAAGGCAAAGGAATTCCCAAATATAATTCGTATAATGTCAACAATCCAAATAGAATATCAGTTCAAAAGACGCAACAAAAAAAGAAAAAAACAAAATTGAAAATCGAACACTCACCGATCGGGTTTCCGCGGGAAATATCAGAAACAACACTTTTTTTTTACACAGCACTGGAATATTCTTCCTAATATTTTTATTTAACACAAACAAGAATGGTGGCTTTTCGCTCACGTTGTGTTACCACGAGGGGCGCCGGAAAATAATGCGAGAGAAAATCGATTACACCGGTAGGAGCTCCGCGGGTGAAAGGGATGGTATATGTGAAAAGACAGGCGTAAGAAAGAGCGAGGGAAACGGGGGTGTGTGCATGGGGTGTTCGTATTTTGTCGTGGTGTGAGTAGATCCCGGTAAATAGGGTTCATTTATGAAGGGGTACTATCGTTTTTGGGAAATAGTCTTTCGAGTTTTTAATGAAGTACCTAAGGTTTCCTTCTATGATTCTGTGTCAAAAACGGTAACTACCGAATTTCAAAACTTTTACTAAGTGTATGAAAGTATAAAAAAAGTAAAAGTATATAAAAATATGCTTAGTTACGTTATAATTATCATATATTAAAGTATAGGTAATATACGATAATTATAACGTGAGCATATTTTTTATTGTCTGACTGTTTGTTCCGTTTTATCTCCGAAACGGCTATACCTACCGATTATGATAGGACTTAAAACCGATTTTCACGTACTATTTTCAATGCAACTGAACAGTGAATTATTATAAAGAAAAGAAAGAAAAATGTTTATTTGGGACTCCCACAAAACAAACAAAATAGTAAACAAAAAAATAAAATTAATAAAACGAATAAAAAAATAAATTAATAAAATCTGTATATCTATAGTATACCTAAATTTTAATGTAAATGTGCGATGCCAAAAAGGTTCCTATCTCAGCATTTGCTGCGATATTTAAAAAAAAAGAATCGCAGCGCTGGTATTCTGATAGGTCCTGTACCAGATCACTTACTGATCTGATACTGGTTTGACCCCATTTTTTTTTCTTTTGTGTTTTGGCAAAATAGTTATCTGTCAATGTCAATATGCGAAAGACGGCCTTGTCTATGGGTTCAACTCTCTTTTTCTTCACTAAATTCTCGCCTACTCCTGTGTAACAGAATCCAATAGTTACCCAGTTGTAGTACTGTCACTTTGTGCGTATGTAGAGCAGTAGGGATGCAGGGGGTGCAACTTGTGCTCTATAGTGCACAGTGCTGTGGTACCACAGATTATACTGCTAATCAGCAGTAGCACCCTCTTTAGTGACATTGTTTTGTTTTCAACACCGAGTTTTGAGAGATTTCCGACGCTATATCAAATAGAAAACTATATGTATATTAATATAATATGTATAGTGTTTTTGTATGTATGAAATGTTTTCTATCTGTTCGCATTTCCTTAAATTACTTGCGCTGTTGTCTCTGCGCTATCCTGAGGTAGCATAAGCATAATCATAATCAGCCTTTTAACGTTCCCACTGCTGGGACATAGGCCTCCTCTCTAGGAGAGGGAATGGGCCGTAATCCACAACGCGGGCCCAGTTGAGTGCGGGTTGGTGAATGTCACATGTCTTCGAATTTTTGGGTCTAGAACATGCCGGTTTCCTCACGATGTTTTCCTTCACCGTTTTGAGAGCAGTGGTGATGAAATTAATTACACAAAGTAATGCGCCTGGCTGGGTTTGGGAGCCCCGACCTGCAATTCATGGTCGGGGCTGTTACCACTCGGCTCTCCTAAGGTAGACTTGGAGAAAATTCCTAAGTTATTACGTACGCCTTTGTGCAGCGTGTTTTACTAGTGCATGGACGAGCTATTTAGACATGAGCTCGTCCATGCTCGTCACGTGTCCCTTTTTAACCGACATCTAAAAAAGGAGGAGGTTCTCAATTTCGATGTTTGTATTTTTTGTGTTTGAACGCGCGTAACTCCGTCGCTTGCCAACCGATTTGAAAAATTCTTTTTTGGTTGAAAAGGGTATAATTCCCAAATGGTCCCATGAAAATTTCATCGAAATCGAACAAGCGGTTTTTTGTTAATTTCAACAAATGATAGCAAATCTGTCGGGATCGCTGTTGTTGCGGGTTGTTTACTCCAATTTATACCACGTACGCTGTGATGGGTATGTTTAGCTGGGAGTGAACAACTAAAAAGTGAAAAATTAAAAAAACTTTTTACAAAAAATACAACCGACTTCTAAACAAAAACACCAAAAAGTACAAAATAACTTTAATTTCGGAAGTCGGTGTGTTCAAAAACAAATAAGGAACCATAAACACCGAGTTCCGAAATTAAATTTATTTTGTACTTTTTGGTGTTTTTGTTTAGAAGTCGGTTGTATTTTTTATTTAATAACAACTGCACGTGTCGATCTTCAAGGTTAAGCACCCCTTGTGAAGGTCGGTCTGTGGATCATCATAACATATTGAAATTCCTCCTTGCCTTGGATAATACACAATACGTCAAGCCGTTGGTCCCGGCTGTCATTTGTAGATATTTGGCAGTCGTTACGGATTGTCAGAAGCCAGAAAATCTGACACTAGGCTTGTCAAGAAGTTCCGTGTTACCTAGTTAATGGATTGTGGAGGTCTGGTAGGCAGCCGCTTCACGTAAAATACTGGCATTCAGCTGAATCCGGTTTGACTGAGAGCCGACTCCAATATAGTTGGGAATATGCTAGGCAGAATATGATGATGAGTGTTTCTATACTATCTATACTAATATTATAAAGAGGAAAGATTTGTATTTTTGTACGTAACGAATAAACTTAAAAACTACTGGACCGATTTCAAAAAATATTTCACCATTATAAAGCTACATTCACCCTGAGTGACATAGGCTATATTTTATCCCCATATTCACACTGGAACGAGAACGTCGTCAATGCTAACTAAGCCACGCATTATTAGGGATAACTCAAATACCAGTTGTCAAATCTCAATCAAATTTAAATGGGACTACACGATAAGCACCAGCTTTCGAATATAAAAAGACTCATCAAAATCGGTACACCCAGTACAAAGTTATGAGGTAACAAACACAAAAAAAGCAGTCGAATTGAGAACCTCCTCCTTTTTTGGAAGTCGGTTGAAAACTGGCTAGGCACGCAGTGTATAGCAAAATAGCGCTGGTTTGATTTTATATTTATTTCCAACTAGCAGCGCTCGCAGTTACACCCACGTAGTTCCCGTTCCCGTGGGAATACGGGAATAAAATATAGCCTATGTTACTCGTGGATAATGTAGCTTTCGAGTGGTAAAAGAATTTTTTAAATAGGTCTAGTAGTTTTTGAGCCTATTCATTACAACCAAAAAAACAAACAAACAAAGTTTTCCTCTTTATAATATTAGTGTAGATATAAGGCTGGTTGCCGAGCAGCCTACACTGGTCGTTAGGCAACCATCAAGAAAATAAAGCGCGGCGCGTGATAAAAAATCTACGAGATATTTCTCATAATTATTTGTTAGGTAGGTAGGTACTAAATATTGCGGAATTTGTTCGAGCATTAGCGGGAACACCGATGGGTTTTAGTCACTTCCGCTCCGCCCAGAGCGGGAGAAGTCTTTGATGATTTCCCGTGCATAAAAAAGGACACTTCTGTGATCTAAACAAGGAACGTAAATTAAAAAAAAAATGGTAGTTGTCACTTTCGGAGTGTAAAATATTAAAAACTAGCGACCCGCCCCGGCTTCTCACGGGTGCAATGTAGATACTAATGTTTCCTCTACTATATGCATGTATAAACCTTCCTCTTCAATCACTCTATCTATTAAAAAAATAAACCGCATCAAAATCGGTTGCGTAGTTTTAAAGCATAGGTACATAGGGTTTTTGTGTTATGCAATAAAATGATATATGTCACCGGAATATATCAAATTCCGTAAGATTATAAAATATCTTGACACATTGTAAACTGTCGATAAATATCAACCGAACATTTGGACACCTTTTTAAGCATCCTGATTTTCATAGACTATTAAATTTTCGGAATGACTTTGAGAGATTATTGACTATAAAATTCTGATGCATAAAAAAGTATTCCAAATAACAATTTATCGAGAAATTACAATCTCACAAGACATTTTATAATCAAACGCATTCTACAATTACCCTGTGACGCATGGATTGACACTGTAGTTACTTAATAACATCTATGTCCATAAAAAATGTCGACGTAGTATATTTTTCGATTGCGTACGCTGGGATCAACAATGCTATTACGATGTGTCGAAATGTAACCCCTGTTCTCTCTCTATCGGGGGTCAGGACAAATCCCGTTAACTGTCAGTACAGCAGTGGTGCTCAAACTTTTGTAGTAAGGACACGGGCGCCGCGCGCCGCCGGTTGAGACTGGTCACCTCTTAACTGCCACTGACTTGTTTTAATCTTTATACTTTGAAATTGTTTTTATAGTTTCCTTTTTTTTTGCATTGTCCTCACATATAGAAGCGACCAAGGATGTAACCAAGGTTATGTAATACAGAACATAATTTAAAAGAGTGTCCGTGGAGTTTCTTGCACGTTCTTCTCCATAGAGATCTACGCTTTGGAACGTGCAGATAGCTTCACCTCTTTCGACTTGACAGTTCAAAAGTGCCTGTAAAGGGTTTAATTGAAATAAATGCTTTGAATCTTTGAATCTTGAATCTTTGAACGGCAGACTCCATTTTTTTCGGGGATCACAAATTATCCTGCAGGTAATAGGCTCATCAAGACCCAAGTGAACACGCCACGCGATCAGCAATCTTCATGGGCGATAATGTTTGTTTTCGAAATCAATTATGTAATAAAAAAAATACAGGATGCACCAAGAATGATGGATGACGTACACAAGACAAGCCAAAGAAACTATGACATGGACATGACGATTAGACTCGTTCCTGAAGTGTCGATGGCAAAATATAAAGAGCTGTGATAAAGTGCATTGGAAAACAATGAGGGAGACCTCTGCCCAGGGCCCCAAGTCTGCTATTTTTATAAATTCGTCATTCCAACACGTTCCCATTGTCATTTTGCTAAAATTTCGTAATCTGCTTAATTCCTAATGGCCGTTCATTGGTCGGTCAATGGACACACAATGACTGCACAATGACGTTCTAAGCGTAGGTCACTGATCAAAGGAACTGTCAAAATATTAGCAGATTACTGCACACGTCTGTCATTCATTTGCCACTAAGTAGGTAAGAGATTGCAATTCTATGCCATTTCTTTCAATGGAGTGTCAGTGGTTGACCATTGGAAAGTCATAGTGACGCTTTTATATTAGTAGATTACCAAACTTGTCAAAATCAACCATTATGAAATTAATGATAGACCATTCTGACACTATTGTAATAGCAGACTTGAGGACCAGCTGTGGGACAACAAAAAAGTTCGTTAATTAAAAGAGTAAACGAGTTTTTGCCAAATAGACTTGCTATCGCTTAGCGAGAATGTAGCACTCTCCCTAAACAAGCCTTACGAAATCACAAGCATTCGTTTCGGGACCAAATCGAAATTAAATAGTTGTGAATAGCTTTGCTACAGTACGATGCTGTTAATAATTGCACGGTAAAAAATTACGTGAAGTGAAGTAACAATCACACGGTGACAGCAGTCCAAACATCGCATCGTGTAAGCTTAGTTGAAATGAATAGGTACCTATGAAGTGAGGTGTCAATCCAGACAAAAAAGATGAAATGACAGTTACACGCTTATTTATTATTATTATTTATTTATTCAGATAATCATTGATCTAAAAACTATGTTAATATCTAATAACTAAACTTGGTCCTCTGGCTGAGGGTCCACACCAGTGGGCTGTCCACCTTATTGCCTATTGCATTCAGAATGCTGTTACTGCTCCCACGCAATCTGCTTAACAGTGAGGCTGTCTTATTGCGCCAGGTGGCATCAAAGCTATCTGTGCGTGACTCGGCGAACATTGTTGATGCACTGCAGAAGCGCGGCAGACGTAACAGCGCCCTGAAGGCATTGTTATACTGGATGCGCAGATAATTGTAAGCCCTTTGGTTAGGTATAACTGAACCACAGGCTTGCTGAGTACAGGGGCGTGCAATACGCTTTGACTAAAGTAACCATGAACCAGCATGTTCGCCCGGACTGACAATGCCCATTGCCCTTACACTTAAAACTAAGCTTAAATGTTGAGATGTTGACAGAACCGCAATGTTGAATAGACAGGCTGCTCTGTCTTAGAAATGACTGGGTGAGAAATGTGAGAATTGCTTAAAAGATTGAGAACCTCTGTCTATCAAAGTTATAGGTATAAAAGTATATTTGTGTTAGTTTAACTCAGTGGAGCGTATCTCTGAGGAGTGAACACCTTTTTTAACACGCAGAATTTGGCAAAATAGAAGAAGGTATTATTTGCTGAAACTAAGCAGTACCTACCTACTGATGGCAGTATTAAAAAAGCTCATAATTTTATTATGCTAAGCAGGTTGCTGATTTTGTTCGAAAGAGGCACCGCGGCCTTTGAACACAAAAGACATTTGGAGGAACACGGGAGGGTTTTAGTCAGTAAGCAAGAGTCTGACACTCCCTTTCCGCCCCGACCAGAAGAAGTCATTCGATGATTAGGTACCCATCCGTAATTCTAAGGTGATTTTTCATCAAAATTATTTATGCACAAAATCTGTATTTATTTTATTGCATTTATTTGAATTCTGAGTTCGACATACACTAATTTAAAAAATAATAATTGGAAAGCAATTTTTATTTCGGACAAAACAAAGTTCGAATTACATAGCGAAACATACTTTTTAAAATCTGAAAATGGCCTATGAATCCTAGCCTAGCTTGATTGCTTTCATAATACCTACATATTTGTTTTTATTGTACCAGCACTTCCAACATTATACATATTGATGTATGGTGTTTGAGGATATTTTATTTTTGCGGATTACGTTAAGCTGCGGATTTTATATGGCATTGGTTACTAAGTCCATTTGATAGGTAACACACGCACAGTCGCACAAGCTTCGTAAAAACGAAGGGTTCAGTAGGTAGTAAAACCTTCACTGACCTTCATTAGGGTTAAAAAATAATATTTTTTTCAAAGGGTCACTTGGGTTTAATAAGTAACAACGCGTGTGGTGTGGGTCGTATGTTTTGGGCATGAAGGTGTGACTTACGAGCTGTTTAGAAATGGAAGGGGTTATGGGTAGTTGTTTATCATGATTTCGTTTATATATTTTATCCAGATTGGATTCTTACTGCCTTCATGCAGCGTTCTCATCTTTTATTTAGCCAGCACTCCGAAAGATTATATATAAGAAAAACACTGAATAACTTTAAAAGCAATACAAAAACTGACGGGTTGGATCGTAAGGTTGATTCTTATTTTCTTTTTCACCTACAACGTCGAGTATTCTTTAGGACTTTAAGTTCTGCTTTAAATAGTTAACAAGTAACCAAGGACAGCTACCTATTTAATAATTATTTTTTTTTCGGACAAATAAACAGTTTATAAATTTCCAAACGAATCTTTTGTTGTCATTTTTCATCTGTAGATGTCTTTGTCGTTGCTGTCAGTGTCAGTATTTCTCAAAGCGTTCTCTTGTTTGGGTTAGCGACGGAAAACGCGCACTTCTTTCAACACATATCTTCAGAAAATTAGTGAATAAACACAACGAGGATCTACCAAAATGGCTGTAAGTATAACTCAAATATATTAAAATTATCCAAAACGCGAACCATGCCATCAAGCCGGTAAACTCAAACATAACCTCACTTTTGAAACACAAAAATCATGTTTTTTATTTTTATTTTCAAGATCGATTTTATCTTATTAAATGTCTTTTTTTAATTCTAGTCGATAGCAGCGGCACAAGTGCAAGAGGTGCGTTCGATAACCCGAATCGAACGTATTGGGGCGCATTCACATATTAGAGGATTGGGTCTGGATGATTCCCTGGAGCCTAGGGCCGTATCTCAGGGTATGGTGGGACAGAAAATGGCTAGAAAAGCCGCTGGTGTCGTTCTACAGATGATTCGAGAAGGTGCGTATTGAAAAAACTGTTGCTATGGCAACGGGTAGCTTGGGTGTATAAACAATGTTTTTAAGAAAGAAATATTCTTAAAGAGGTCTTCCTTTCATGGGTAATGTTATGAAAGCAAAAGACTCGATATTTTATAGGGATATGGAGCAAAGCCAAAGTCCTTTAAGTCCACTCTCTGCTTGCAAAAGAGTTATCATGGAGTTTCTGGCACATTCTTCTCCATAGATATCTATGCTTTGGAAAATGCAAATAGCTTCATATTCTATGACCGGCCGACCATGACAGTTCAAAGTGCTTGTTAATGGTTTATCTATACATATAATAAAATAGTAACATGCTGATGTATGTACATCTCAGAAGATATTGAAAAAAAAAAATTTTTTTGTCTGTCTTTCTGTATATTTGCACATGCATCTCACAACAACAAATGCATGGATTTGAACACAATTTTTACCACTCTACTGCTACATAAAATATTAGCAGCGCCCCGCGGTTTTACTTGCGTAGTTCCTGTTCCCGTGGGAATATGGGGATAATATAGCCTATGTTACTCAGGATGAATGTAGCTTTCTAATGGTGAAAGATTTTTTGAAATTGGTCCAGTAGTTTTTGAGTTTATTAGTTACATACAAAAATATAAAAATACAAATCTTTCCTCTTTATAATATTAGTATAGAGACACAGCTACATTGTGTCACTTAGAAATACTAGAATTCTTAATACCACCCATACAATGTTACTACGCAGAATGACACATTTGTCCCACCTACACGCAAAATATGTGTTAAGTCGTGGAGTTGCAGAAACCAGCCAGATTACTAATACTAACAAAATACTATAAAGAAGAATGCAAGAAACACAATTGGCGCAGTGATTGAGCGATTGGTTGCTGCGCTACTTGTCATGGTTTAGATTCCCGCATGGAACAAATGTTTGTATGGCCCACAGATAGTTATTCCAAGTCCGGTTGTTTATGTATGTGAGATTTTATTTTGTAAATGCACCCATGACACAGGAAAATATCGGATATGGAAATATAGTGAGGGGCAATGTTTAAAAAAAGTGCGAACTAAGTGTACTTGACTGACAAACTCAAAGCATTTATTTCAATTAAACCCTTTACAGTCACTTTTGAATTGTCAATGTTGTACAATGTTGATGTTATATTATATTATGTTAGTACTTATAAAATGGCAGCCTTTTTCAATCATTCCTTCTATATGTGAGGACAATGCCCAGGAAAAATGGTATGAAGAATTTGCTTATCTTTTGTTATATTTTCAGGTAAAATAGCAGGACGAGCTGTACTGCTGGCAGGACAACCCGGTACGGGCAAGACGGCCATAGCTATGGGCCTGGCGCAGGCTCTAGGACCGGATACACCTTTCACAAGCATGGCTGGTAAGTGATAACCAGTGATCGGAGTAGGTAGATTGATTTTACGTACTTGCATCATGAATATTCAAAATAGTTAATCTATACTAATATTATAAAGCTGAAGAGTTTGTTTGTTTGAACGTGCTAATCTCAGGAACTACTGGTTCGAATTGAAAAAATCTTTTTGGGTTGAATAGACCATTTATCGAGGAAGGCTTTAGGCTATATAACATCACGCTTAAGCCAATAGGAGCGGAGCAGCGATAAAGAATGTTTTAAAATCGGGGATTCCACGGAGACGAAGTCGTGGGCAGTAGCTAGTTTATAATATGACTAGCAGCGGCCCGCGGTTTCACCCGCATAGTTCTCGTTCCCGTGGGAATATGGGGATAAAATATAGCCTATGTCACCCGGGGATAGTGTAGCTTCCGAACAGTGAAAGAATTTTTCAAATCGGTTCAGTAGTTTCGGAGCCTATTCAATACAAACAAATCTCTCCTCTTTATAATAGTAGTACATATAGAAAAGTTTTCTTAACATCATTTTTTTGCAGGTTCTGAAATATTCTCGCTGGAAATGAGCAAGACAGAAGCCCTAACACAAGCCATCAGAAAGTCCATCGGCATTAGGATCAAGTAAGTTTTATTTGATCTCATAGGTTATAGCGATGAGGGTTTTCAAAAAATTACGCCACTGGTTGAAACAATGGCGAGGTCCTCCTGACGCCTCAGTGCTGCCACCTGTTGGCTAATGAGAGATGCGAATTCGCGAACTTTTTAAGAATGAGTAATTTTTAAAAAACGTTCGCGTTTCGTGTCTTTTTTCAAAATGTAGGGAATTTGGTGTTGTTCTTGACAGATTGCCGAATTATATAAAGACGTCAATGCGAATGTTGCCTAAAATTACTGAGTAAGAACAAAAATGTATTTTAAGTTAGAAATGTTATTTTGTTATAATATAAATGTTAGTGTAGGTGTGACGTGAATAGACGAAATCTGTATATGGGAGAGCATTTCTGGAGGGAAGGTGGAAAATTAAAAAAATAAATAATTAAAAACTGCATCGTGTGACTTATCAAATGGAAGGTCTTGTTGTGAAGACCTTATATGTATTTTTTTTGTAATTTTAAAATAATTAATTTCGAAGTTATTCCAGAAAATATAAGTTTTACCCTTATAATTGACAAGGTGCCGAATTGAATGAGTAATAATTCAATTCAAACTAAATAAAAATGTATTTAGTACACCTCTTAACCTTTTACAATAACTTTCAGGGAAGAATCAGAGATAATAGAGGGAGAAGTAGTTGAAGTGGTTGTAGAGAGAGCAGCGGGGGGTGGTGGAGCGCGGGTGGGGCGTCTGACTCTCAAGACTACAGACATGGAGACCAACTACGATATGGGTGCCAAGATGATTGATTCACTGCTCAAGGAGAAAGTAAGTGTGAAGTTTGGCAAGTTTGGTATGTTTGGTGAAGTTGGTAAGATTACCAAACTTGCCAAAATCAATGAAAATCTAGCCATAAATGTGTTTAAATTATGTAGAGTAATTTAATGTGAAGTTTGGTATGTTTGGTGAAGTTGGTAAATTTTATAAGTATTGCCAAAATCAATAAAAAAACCAGCTACAGGTTTAATTGGGCTTTATAGAGTCAATTGTGGAGTTTAGTATATTAGGCGAAGTTTTTTAGTGTTGCCAAAATTTGCTTAACTTTAGTAATGTACTGTTTCCATTTTTCCCTTCCGCCCTGAGCAGAGCGGAACGGAGTGTCAGACTCTTACTGACTTAAACTCACCCGTGTTCCTCCTAATGCCCGCCGCGTTCCAGGGCCGCGGTGACTCATTGGAACAATGCTGCCACCATAGTTACTATCAGTTTGACCACTACAAACCACTGCTATGGTGGATGAGTGATACCATTTTATCATTAAACAGGTTCAAGCGGGCGATGTGATTACTATAGACAAGGCTACCGGCAAGATTAACAAGCTAGGAAGAAGTTTCGCTAGAGCCAGGGATTATGATGCTACTGGTAAGTTTTAGCTAAATACGCTGTTGACTCGGTGGAACACAGAGCTAATAGGCTCATTGACGATGCTTCACAGCCTGGGTCTTCGCCGCAAGGTCGCCTTTTTTTCTGGGTGGGGGGGGGGGGGGATCATCAAATGACTTCTCCCGCTCTGGGCGGAGCGGAAGGGAGTGTCAGACTCTTACTGACTAAAACCTACCCGTGTTCCTCCTAGTGCTCTTTGCGTTCCAGGGCCGCGGTCATTCTTTAGAACTAATTTTGACAAGTTTTTTGAATTGATTGTTGTTGCTGAGATTTACTTTTATTTATTTATGAAAAGTTACAGAGAAACACATACACTTATCTTCTGCCAAACTGCTGAACAGTATGATATTGTACTTGATAGTACAATATCTAGTACTTGAAATATTGATCTACAGGTAAGATTCTAGTAAAAGATGGAAAAAAACTATGAGTTACCTTGTGCAATGACAGTTCCGCAAATTCCGCAACTCTAGCAGGCACTGACCTTATGGGGCACAGTCTTCTTTGCTGGCATCTCTTTGAGGCCGGATTAATATCGGACGGCGCCCCATATAGGTGGCTCGCCGTCCGATAACTACCAGGCTCGCCATTCACAGACCCGCGCCTACTGTGGGCGGGAAACTTCTGTTGCGGCGGCTGGGGCGTGAGGTTTCGATCTCCTTTGCTTCTCGGCTGCCTCTTCCTTCGCTAGCATTACTGCTTCGCAGAAGAAGGTAACCGCGTCCCATGCCTCCTCGCTCTTGGATTCAACCAGGGCTTTAAGCGAGATATAGCCGCCGCCGATTGCCTTGACGAGGACGCGGCGTTGCTCCGCCCAAGCAGGGCAGACTTCCATCGCCGCAAGGTCGCCTGCTTGTCGGTTTTCTACAGATTGTACTTCGGAGAGTGTGCCTATGAACTCCACGTCCTCATCCCACCGGCCCCCTTCTACCATAGGACATCTAGACGCACTGTAGGTTACCATCCCTACCTTGTTGCTATTCAACCAATTCGCACCAAGCGTTTCCAATCGTCTTTTGTAATGCGCACAGCAAAGGAGTGGAACTCTCTGCCTGCGTCTGTGTTTCCAAACGCATTCAACTCTAATCTCATCAAAGTTAGAGTGAACAGGCTTCTTCTGGGTAAGCTCATTCCATCGTCGACTTTGTTTCTGTCACCTGTGACCTAGACTAAGAGTCGAGATCAAACGCATCTCAAACTTTAATAAATAAGTAAATCGGCCGATTTACTATATTTAGGCATAAAATACGCGTCCAGTAATTTTTGGTAATCTATGATGAACCAAATAGAATCATATCTTTTTTTAAATCAGGAATCATTCCTTTTCCCTTGTTTAATATTGGCACAGCTTCGCTCCGCTCATCTCCTCTCCGCTCCGCTCCAGTAGACAGCCAGCTTAATACTGGGACTCGAATACTTGTTTTTTTTTTTTTTGACGTGACCACTCGCAGTTCAGCACACTAAGGCTGGTTACTGCGGCAATCCTGTGGTGGCCTCAAATGAATTTAAGGCCCCCAGCCAGGGCTAAAAACTACTAAAAACTAAATGACCGCTTCGCTAAGGGCATCCCCTGTGGGATACGGGCCTCGGCTTAACGGGGTCATTGAGAAGGGCAGCAAGGGACAGGCTGGGTCTAGTTATTGTTATGTTGGGGATTTAACGCTAATGGCTCAGCGGCTCGGGCTGGCTCGCTAGGCAAAAGTCGGGGAGGGACTTGTTGTTTGTATGTGTGTATGTTTATTTATAGTTTTTTTATAGGTCAACAGGCTCGTTTCGTACAATGCCCAGAAGGAGAATTACAAAAGCGGAAGGAAGTTGTACACACAGTGACTCTGCACGAGATTGATGTTATCAACTCTAGAACGCATGGGTTCTTGGCGCTTTTCTCTGGTAAGTGGCAGCCCCGGATCTAAGGGGGGGGGGGGGCAAACCGGGGCACTTGCCCCGGGCGGCAGTGTCATGGGGGCGCCAAATCCTTGAGGCAAGAATTTGAAATATCGAACAAATGAAGCCTCTTTTCCTACAATATCATACATAGGTTTTTATCAAGTAATCGAATCTTAATTTACACCACATTTCCACTTATATTATAAAGAGGAAAGATTTGTATTTTTGTGTGTGTGTGTGTTTGTCTATACTAATATTATAAAGAGGAAAGATTTGTATTTTTGTATGTAACGAATAAACTCAAAAACTACTGAATGGATTTCAAAAAATCTTTCACCATTAGAAAGCTACATTCACCCTGTCTGGAATCTGATATCTAACATGGAAATCATAAATCAATTCACTATAAAACATTGTAAAGAGTAGATTGAGTCAATAAAGTAAAAACAGATTGACCAACATAGCCATTAAAATTAAAAAAAAAAAAACAGTTATATGATCTCATATAACCTGTGAAAAAAACAGTAACTATCCAACATGGATATCATAAATCAATTCACTATAAAACATTGTAAAGAGTAGATTGAGTCAATTAAGTGAAAACAGATTGACCTACATAGTCATCAAAAATAAAAAAAAATCAAAACAATTATATGATCTCACTAGCTTCTGCCCGCAACTTCGTCCGCGTGGAATAGTTACTTTACCCCCGATTTTGAAACTCTCAGCCCGATCGGTTTAAAATTGACAAAGTTTCATACAAAGTTTCATCCCCTGTTTTATCCCCTTGGGGGTAGAATTAATAAAAATCCTCTCTTAGCGGATGCCTACGTCATAACATCTACCTGCATGCCTTTCAGCCCGATCCGTTCAGTGGTTTGGGCTGTGCGTTGATAGATCACTATGTCAGTCAGTCACTTTTGAGTTATATATATTTAGATTAGATTTGAGTTATAATTATTTAGATATAACCTGTCATATATTTTACTTCAGTCGTGTGGTCTAAAGTAGCACTCATTTTTTAAGTGAGTCCCAAATGAACATTTTTTCTTGATCTCTATATTTACAGGTGACACGGGTGAGATAAAGTCTGAGATCCGCGAACAGATAAACGGTAAAGTAGCCGAGTGGCGCGAAGAAGGGAAGGCTGAGATGATTCCAGGAGTACTGTTCATTGATGAAGTAAGTTATATTCATTTATGTAATGGCGATGGTTTACGCCAATTAATCTGTACTAGTCTATACTTCTATCTATACTAATACAGTTGAATCCGTTTATAATGACATCGAAGGGAAGTGAAAAATATGTCATACTAAGCAGATGTCATAAACAGCGTAATCTTAGGAATTAAACAAAATCCCATCTTTGTTAGTTATATCGTGTAATAATGAGAAACACAAAAAGAAAATGTTGATAGACATATAAGAACAATCAAAACAAAACGAGTCAGAAACAAATTAGAAGTCATGTCCCTCACTATAACCAAACATAATTTCTGAAAACCAAAATTAGCTCCGTTTTACTTCATACTAAGCGATTGGTCAATATAAGCGGCGTCATAATAAACGAATTTCACTGTACTTACTTACTTATAATATTATAAAGCTGAAGAGTTTGTTTGTTTGTTTGAACGCGCTAATCTCAGGAACTACTGGCTCGAATTGAAAAATTCTTTTTGGGTTGGATAGACCATTTATCGAGGAAGGCTTTAGGCTATATATCATCACGCTTAAGCCAATAGGAGCGGAGCAGCGATAAAGAATGTTTTAAAATCGGGGATTCCACGGGGACGAAGTCGCGGGCAGCAGCTAGTAAATATTATAAAGAGGAAAGATTTTATTTTTGTATGTAACGAATAAACTCAAAAACTACTGGACCGATTTCAAAAATTCTTTCACCATTAGAAAGCTACATTCACCCTGAGTAACATAGGCTATATTTTTTTTCCAATATTCCCACGGAAACGGGAAATACGCGGGTGAAACCGCGGGGCGCTGCTAGTTAGACAAAAATACAAATCTTTCCTCTTTATAATATTAGTATAGATATAGATGGAAAGGAACCCTACGTGCGCTAGTACGATTCGCACTTAACCAGTTTTTGTTTTGCTAATATAAATCATCAAATGACTTCTCCCGCTGTGGGCGGAGCGGAAGGGAGTGTCAGACTCTTACTGACTAAAACCCACCCGTGTTCCTCCTAGTGCCCCAAATAAGGACCCTTGAAATGGGTTACATATACCCTACTTTTTTGCGAAAGTCAACGTGGGTGTAGCCAGGGCCTAAAGCTAGTTATTGTCTTAGTATTATAATGCTTTTTATCTTAAATAAAATAATGTTGTAAAACATTTCGATATTTAAACTTAAAAACTGTTTATTAAATAACTGACATGAAAAGTAGGTACCGTTTTTATTTTTGTATGGGAATTCATCGTGATCCTTCTAGTGCCCTTTGGATGACTTTTTTGAACAAATTCCGCAGCCAGTAGTAGGTACCTAAAACATAATATTCTTTTATTTCTAGGCACACATGTTGGACATAGAATGTTTCTCCTTCCTCAACCGGGCTTTGGAATCAGAAACAGCGCCCGTGGTCATCATGGCTACAAACCGCGGTATCACACGCATTAGGGGCACAAACTACCGCTCGCCGCACGGCATACCGCTCGACTTACTGGACCGGATGATCATAGTGCCCACCTCGCCTTATAGCCATCAGGAGCTCAGGGAGATACTGAACATAAGGTACGTCTAAGAAATAGTCCCTATAAAAAAACGCAGCGTTAACGCGTCCAAAACGCTGCGTTAACGCGACCAAAACGCTGCGTTAACGCGACCAAAACGCTGCGTTAATGCGACTGACGCAGCGTGTGACCGACGCCAATGAATCATCAACGTAGCGTTTACGCAACGACAACGCAGCGTCAAGAACGAAAGCAGTTATAAAACCGCGTCCTAAATTAGATAAAACGCGTCCTATATTAGATAAAACGCGTCCTAAACTAGTCATCATGGCAACAAACCGCGGTATCACACGTATCAGGGGCACAAACTACCGCTCGCCGCACGGCATACCGCTCGACTTACTGGACAGGATGATCATAGTGCCCACCTCGCCTTATAGCCATCAGGAGCTCAGGGAGATACTGAACATAAGGTAAGTAAAAACGCAGCGTTAACGCGTCCAAAACGCTGCGTTAACGCGACCAAAACGCTGCGTTAACGCGACCAAAACGCTGCGTTAATGCGACCATGACGTAGCTTGTGACCGACACTAATGAAAATGAAGCATCAACGTAGCGTTTACGCAACGACAACGCAGCGTCAAGAACGAAGGGAGTTATAAAACGCGTCCTAAACTAGTCATCATGGCAAACAACCGTGGTATCATACCCATCACACAAACTATCGCTCGCCCCACGACTTACTGGACAGAATGATCATAGTGCCCACCTCGCCTTATAGCCATCAGGAGCTCAGGGAGATATTGAACATAAGGTACGTCTAAGAAATAATCCCTATAAAAAAAACGCAGCGTTAACGCGTCTTAAACGCTGCGTTAACGCGACCAAAACGCTGCGTTAACGCGACCGAAACGCTGCGTTAACGCGACCAAAACGCTGCGTTAATGCGACAACGACGCAGCGTGTGACCGACACCAATGAAGCATCAACGCAGCGTTTACGCAACGACAACGCAGCGTCAAGAACGA
This sequence comes from Hecatera dysodea, assembly GCA_905332915.2. Classification (NCBI taxonomy): domain Eukaryota; kingdom Metazoa; phylum Arthropoda; class Insecta; order Lepidoptera; family Noctuidae; genus Hecatera; species Hecatera dysodea. Next base: position 3,274,036 of record HG995317.1, on the reverse strand, counting down.
AGGCTACAGTTATAAAACGCGTACTAAACTAGTCATCATGGCTACAAACCGCGGTATCACACGCATCAGAGGCACAAACTACCGCTCGCCGCACGGCATACCGCTCGACTTACTGGACCGGATGATCATAGTGCCCACCTCGCCTTATAGCCATCAGGAGCTCAGGGAGATACTGAATATAAGGTACGTCTAAGAAATAATCCCTATAAAAACGCAGCGTTAACGCGTCCAAAACGCTGCGTTAACGCGTCCAAAACGCTGCGTTAACGCGACAATGACGCAGCGTGTGACCGACACCAATGAATCAATGTAGCGTTTACGCAACGACAACGCAGCGTCAAGAACGAAGGCAGCAGTTATAAAACGCGTCCTAAAGTAGTCATCATCGCAACCAACCGCGGTATCATACCCATCAGGGGCACAAACTACCGCTCGCCGCACGGCGTACCGCTCGACTTACTGGACAGAATGATCATAGTGCCCACCTCGCCTTATAGCCATCAGGAGCTCCGGGAGATACTGAACATAAGGTACGTCTAAGAAATAATCCCTATAAAAAAACGCAGCGTTAACGCGACCAAAACGCTGCGTTCACGCGACCAAAACGCTGCGTTAATGCGACAACGACGCAGCGTGTGACCGACACCAATGAAGCATCAACGTAGCGTTTACTCAACGACAACGCAGCGTCAAGAACGAAAGCAGTTATAAAACCGCGTCCTAAACTAGATAAAACGCGTCCTATATTAGATAAAACGCGTCCTATATTAGATAAAACGCGTCCTAAATTAGATAAAAGGCGTTCTAAATTAGTTATCATGGCTACAAAACGCGGTATCACACGCATCAGGGGCACAAACTACCGCTCGCCGCACGGCATACCGCTCGACTTACTGGACAGGATGATCATAGTGCCCACCTCGCCTTATAGCCATCAGGAGCTCAGGGAGATACTGAATATAAGGTACGTCTAAGAAATAGTCCCTATAAAAAAACGCAGCGTTAACGCGACCAAAACGCTGCGTTAACGCGACCGAAACGCTGCGTTAACGCGACCAAAACGCTGCGTTAATGCGACTGACGCAGCGTGTGACCGACACCAATGAAGCATCAACGGAGCGTTTGCGCAACGACAACGCAGCGTCAAGAACGAAGGCAGCAGTTATAAAACGCGTCCTAAACTAGTCATCATGGCTACAAACCGCGGTATCACACACATCAGGGGCACAAACTACCGCTCGCCGCACGGCATACCGCTCGACTTACTGGACAGAATGATCATAGTGCCCACCTCGCCTTATAGCCATCAGGAGCTCAGGGAGATACTGAACATAAGGTACGTCTTAGAAATAATCCCTATAAAAGCGCTGCGTTAACGCGACCAAAACGCTGCGTTAACGCGACCAAAACGCTGCGTTAACGCGTCCAAAACGCTGCGTTAATGCGACCATGACGTAGCTTGTGACCGACACCAATGAAGCATCAACGTAGCGTTTACGCAACGACAACGCAGCGTCAAGAACGAAGGCTTCTGTTATAAAATGCATACTAAACTAGTCATGGCTACAAACCGCGGTATCACACGTATCAGGGGCACAAACTACCGCTCGCCGCACGGCATACCGCTCGACTTACTGGACAGAATGATCATAGTGCCCACCTCGCCTTATAGCCATCAAGAGCTCAGGGAGATACTAAACATAAGGTAAGTAAAAACGCAGCGTTAACGCGTCCAAAACGCTGCGTTAACGCGACCAAAACGCTGCGTTAACGCGACCAAAACGCTGCGTTAATGCGACTGACGCAGCGTGTGACCGACACCAATGAAGCATCAACGTAGCGTTTACGCAACGACAACGCATCGTCAAGAACGAAGGCAGCAGTTATAAAACGCGTACTAGTCTTCATGGCAAACAACCACGGTATCATACCCATCACACAAACTATCGCTCGCCCCACGACTTACTGGACAGAATGATCATAGTGCCCACCTCGCCTTATAGCCATCAGGAGCTCAGGGAGATACTGAACATAAGGTACGTCTAAGAAATAATCCCTATAAAAAACGCAGCGTTAACGCGACCAAAACGCTGCGTTAACGCGACCAAAACGCTGCGTTAAGGCAACAAATACGCAGCGTGTGACCGACACCAATGAAGCATCAACGCAGCGTTTACGCAACGACAACGCAGCGTCAAGAACGAAAGTAGTTATAAAACGCGTCCTAAATTAAATAAAACGCGTCCTAAATTAGATAAAACGCGTCCTAAATTAGTCATCATGGCTACAAACCGCGGTATCACACGTATCAGGGGCACAAACTACCGCTCGCCGCACGGCATACCGCTCGATTTACTGGACAGGATGATCATAGTGCCCACCTCGCCTTATAGCCATCAGGAGCTCCGGGAGATACTGAACATAAGGTACGTCTAAGAAATAATCCCTATAAAAACGCAGCGTTAACGCGACCAAAACGCTGCGTTAACGCGACCAAAACGCTGCGTTAATGCGACTGACGCAGCGTGTGACCGACACCAATAAAGCATCAACGTAGTGTTTACGCAACGACAACGCAGCGTCAAGAACGAAGGCAGCAGTTATAAAACGCGTACTAGTCTTCATGGCAAACAACCACGGTATCATACCCATCACACAAACTATCGCTCGCCCCACGACTTACTGGACAGAATGATCATAGTGCCCACCTCGCCTTATAGCCATCAGGAGCTCAGGGAGATACTGAACATAAGGTACGTCTAAGAAATAATCCCTATAAAAACGCAGCGTTAACGCGACCAAAACGCTGCGTTAACGCGACCGAAACGCTGCGTTAATGCGACCAAAACACTGCGTTAATGCGACAATGAAGTTTTCATTTAAAAAATGTTGCAAAAACATTTCGATTTTTTTTCTCTCATATGTGACGCAGACAAAGTTACGCGGGTCACGTAAGTTTAATGATAAATGATATTTATTTTGTAAGTAGGTTGTAAATAACACTTTTACACGTCAATATTTTTGGTCGTTATAAACTAGATGAGGCCGGTGTTTCCTAGCTGACTACCCTGAGAAGAAACACCGAAACAAACTCAGAGATCAGTCTCTTTTGAAGTCCATACAATTGTACTGGTCAAATCATATGAGAACGATGTAGGTTGATGTCTGGAGTGGTATTTTGAGGAAAGTACCACACAGATGTGAGTGGACCTGTCCAGACAATGCAAGCATTTGCCAGTTACCGAGTAGCTCAAACTTAGAACTTTAAGGAGCTCAACGATTTGACGATCAATACTAAAGCAAGGACATTTGGGTAGGCCACATAAAGAACTCTAAGAACTGGAGTTGATAATTTATTTTGCCCTCAGATGTGAAGAGGAGGACTGTCAAATGTCAGGCGACGCCCTCACAGTGCTGACGCGAGTAGCCACCGAGACGTCACTGCGTTACGCGATACAACTTATTACTACGGCTTCGCTCGTCGCCAAGCGTAGGAAGGCTACTGAGGTATGTATCATCTTCCAAGATGCCGTCATTAGAGTTTGTGGTCCTTCGAGCCGGATCGCTATGTTTTGGATAAGGTTGGTGTTTGTTTAGCAAGAATTTGAATTCTGACGTTTCAACGACACCAATACTGCTGCTATAGACAATAGCGTTTTTGTGAGAGGGACAGATAGATCTGTTGAAAAGTTGTATCTTTTCTGTTTCTCGATCAATTTTCGTTCTTTATTCACTGTTAGTATTATATTTTTAGATAAACTGCGTAGATAATCAATATTTTTTTCATTCCTATTGTCGCCAGGTCAGTATGGAAGACGTGAAGAAAGTGTACTCTCTATTCCTGGACGAACATCGCTCAGAACAGTTCCTGAAGGAGTATCAAGATGAATTCATGTTCAACGATGGCTCTGGTGGTGAGTTTCTACTTCTAGACATTTTGAAATACCACTCACTGATTAATCACGAAATCTCAGAAACTTTAACACCTACAAACTTAAAATTTGGCAGGTAGGTTCCTTATAGGGTGTAGACATCCGCTACGAACGGATTTTACGAAACTCCACCCCTTAGGGGGTAAAACGGGGGAGGAAATTGTTTGTACTAAATCTGCGCAGACGAAGTCGCGGGCGAAGTGCTAATATTATTACAAAGAGGATTTTTTTGTTTGTTTGAACGTGTAAGCTTCGAAACTACTCGACTGATTTTAACCGTTTTTTACCAATGGAAAGCTACATTATCAGCGAGTAACATATACTATATTTTATGCCCGTATGCCCACGGGAACAGGAACTACGGGGGCGAAACCGCGGGGCGCTGCCAGCTTTTCATAATAATTCTGGCACTCATTTGAACATCATTTTAAAACCAAACACCAGTCCTGTCACCACCAGTACAGATTGTATGGACTTTAAAGATACTTTGACCTCTAAGTTTGTTTCGGTGTTTCTTCTCAGGGTAGTCGGCTAGGAAACACCGGCCTCATCTAGCTTAAAATGACCAGAAATATTTGACGTGTAAAAGTGTTGTGTTACCTATTTACAAAATAAATATCATTTATGATTATCAAGAGGTATCATGTTACCCAGTTACTGGGGTGTGAAGGTTAGATTTATTTCCGGCAAGCCTGGAAGTAGTCCCAAATATAGTTCTGAAAAGGATTTATTGTAATCAGTTCAGCCTAACCAAGCACAAGTACAGACTCCCAACGGTAACCACAAAGTTTGCTAGCTTGGTCTGAACCCATAACTTAACGAATGTTGAACCCATAACTTAATGTATGTATATCACCGGAAAACGGCAAACTTCTTAAGAATTTCGATAAATTGTCAACTGGAACACTTTTTTACGCATCTAAATTTGACAGTCCCTTTGCCCGCACTTTCCAAAAATACGTATTTTATGTGTAACTAGCGAAATATGTATTGATAAGTATGGAAATAATTCGCAGCCTTTACTTTTGGTTTATATATTAATTGATTTTGTTTTGTTCCAGACGCACCCCAACTGATGGAAGTATCGCAGTAATCAATTTCGCAATTATTCCAAATAAACTGCTTTAAAATAATTAATATTCATTAGAATATCATTTTGGTTCTACAAGAAGTCGTATTTTTAAGTTACATTTAAGTTTTTATTATGTAAGTTTATAATAAATGTCTAATACTAAATGTAGTTTCCTTGTTTTTCTTTGATGATAGTAAGTGAGGTTTTTTCAGTATTCCTTATGTATGATTTATTTATATAAAAAGGCAGGCGAGAGGATGGTAGACTCGACAAATCACTACATAGTATAAAACAAAGTCGCTTTCTCTATCCCTATATCCCTATGTATGCTTAAATCTTTAAAACCACGCCACGGATTTTGATGCGGTTTTTTTAATAGATAGAGTGATTGAAGAGGAAGGTTTATATGTATAATACATGCATATTATAGTAGAGGAAACATTAGTATCTACATTGCACCCGTGCGAAGCCGGGGCGGGTCACTAGTCGTGAATAAAATTGTTCATGCCTAGCAATCTTTTTTGCATAAAATATTTCTGCTAAAACTACCAAATTGTGTTTAGTATGGCAATATTTTGTAGTTATCTATAAAATATTGTTGCGCCATCTGGTGTTGAGTTACGGAACTAGTAGAGTCAAGAACCTTCGAGATTTATTTATGCTACAACATTCTAGATTTCTCGAACCCTAGTCGGTCGCGACCGATATGTACGCGAACTTTCTACGATGGAAGGTTCTGGAATTAACCGGCGCCCTATATAAGGCTCGCACATTTAGCGAGCGAGTCAAGTCTGTTTAAGCAGTAACCAGCCTTAGTGTGCTGAACTGCGAGTCCACGAGTGAGGTCCACGACAAAAAAAAAGAATGACCGAGACCATACAAACATTTGTTCCGTGCGGGGATCGGACCCGCGACACGTGGCGCAGCAGCCCAACACTCAACCACTGCGCCAATCGTGTCTTCACGCCGATTGTGTTTTATAATTAGTGAGTTTTTAAAGTTTTAATTAGTGTACCAAAAAACTACACTTTAATTACACAAATTATGTATTTTTTTGGTTATTTAATCGGCTCTTTTTATTGTCACCCCAGAAGCTCGTTACAATATAATAAAATCGTATATTTTCCGTGTCTGTTCGTTGAATATTTTGCATCAAAATAAAAGAGAAATGTTCGAAAAGATATAGAATAAAATTATTTTTAAATGTTTGTATGTTTGTGGAAGTATCATGCAAAATCCACTGATCGGATGTGAAATCTTATTCCGAGTTTTGTTTCATCAAAATCTATCATAAAAACAGAAGATATGGAATTTCTAAGTTTAGTAAGAAACTTCATAGAAATCTAAGCTTCGCGTTGACTGAAAAGTACAAAACTTAGCGAAGCAGCGCCATCAATTGAGCAAAAATAAAATAAATGTAAATAACACCAAAACAGTGTTGAGCAAGCTAAGACCAGTAGGAGCGGAGCAAAGAGTAGAAGCGGAGCATCAATGTCAAATGTTGATGAAATGTTGCAAAAAAGGTTTTTTTCTCTCTTACTAGTTACTAGTTTTATAAATATATCTTGGCAAGTGCTGTTACAAAAATTACTAAAAGTATAACTTAAGAAGTTTCGTGCAATAATGTTTTATTTGCCTATAAAAATGTCTAATTTGATACTTTTTTACTCACTCGACTAAAAACAATAAATTATAATCGACTAAACCTTTCTCGTTTGGCATTTGACATTTTCGCATGTCTAAACTGCGATTGATTTTTCAACATTCTGTCGGGAATATTTTTGGTGTCATTTTTGGAGAAGGAAAATTATAAGTAAAATTAAAATGTTCGCTGCAAGGAGCCTTTTCAAAGCTAACGCTTCCATCCTCAAGAATGTTGCTCAGCAGAGGAACATGAGCGTAATCTCTACTCCCGCTAGGAACAAGATTTCCAAAGGCGTAAGTAGATTTTGGTGTTTTTTGAGTGATTATCCTTATATTTCGTAATATCTATTATTTTAAAGCGTTCTAACAGAGTATTCTGTGTTATTTATGTACGATAAAATCCTTCCATAATGTGAAATAATGATTTTCAAATTACGTAATTCTTCAGGAAAAAGATAGGTTATCTATTGTAATCCTAAGTATCATGTCAATTAAAACTGCAATACAACGAGGAATTCTACTTAATTTATGGTTTAATATATTCTAACGGTATCATATTTATGATTCACCTCGTAAGTCTACTTGTTTTCATCATTTTGGGAGTATTTTTATCATTTGAAAATATTGTTTGTTATCTTATTAGACCACCCTATAGACAATTTGATAAGTCACCTAATATTGTCAAGTAGGTTTTAGGTTATACTTATCTATCTTATCCATGATTACTGGCATCAATTTCTTGACAACAAACTAGAAAGAGTTCTGCAATATTCCTGCCTTTGTAAACATCTGAGGTGAAAAAGCATGCATGGCAGCTAAAAATAACACACAATTTAGGGCCCTTCAGACATATTAAATTTAAAAACGATGACATGGTTGCAGATTCAGTAATGAATTTATGAGAGCTAGTATCTTATTTTTTTCTATATCTAAGTTCAGCAAGCTTCAATGGCCAGTTTCCGTTCAAACATCTGAACAGAATGGACGGTGTTCTTTTATATTATTTACACACTTAAAACAGAAAAGAACAAATACTGTAACTACTAATAGATGCTGCTTGTTAATATTTAATTTTTTTATGTATACCTCTGTAATTTTATACTATTGATTGCATTTTTAATTGAAGAAATATTGTCGTTGAGCTTTTGTGTACAAATTTTTAAAATTATAACTGAATCAGCATGGGCACACCAAGAGCATACATTTTCTGCAAGATATCCAGTGACTGAAAAAGCTGCCACCCACCCCGGGTGGCAGCTTTTTAAGTCAAAATAAGAACTACTAGCAAAAAAAAATAAATATAAGCTAAATTAAATTAAATTTCACATCTTCTGGTTCTATTTAGCATCAAGTTTAAAACCAATTATAATGCAGGTAGGGATTATTTGACATAGGGGAGCAAAAGACTAATTGACAATTTAAGGGCAATATGACCTTTTTTATGGATGGTAAATCATCAAATGACTTCTTCTGCTCTGGCCAGAGCCAAAGGGAGTGTCAGACTTACTGACTAAAACCCTTCCATGTTCCTCCTAATGCTGTTTGCGTTCCAGGTCTGCGTCAAATCTTTCGAACAAATTCCGGAACTAGAGAGCATGTGAACTAGAATCTCACTTTCACGATCATTCGTTGAAGTGTTTTTCCAAATAATTTAAACAATATCTAATATAATATGAAAAATTCCCATAGTATGGGGAAAATTATTAAAAAAAAAATGTTAGGAGCTTATGTAGATAGCTTAGAATCTTTGACCAATTTCAAAGAAACAGGATTCATTTCATGGACTTACCGGAACATACAAAAATGAAAAGAATCTCAGATGCGAGAGTGACTGATGAAAGATATTACCTTTTTAATTATGTTTGAATGCTCCTCAACCAGGACAATACTGGTGAAACCCAATAGGGACAGCCCTAACAATATTATTATTATAGCTAGCCTGAAATGTCCCACTGCCGGGCCTCCACTCCTTCCACTTTTCCCGATCCCGTGCCACATCCTGCCAATTCCCAAGGAAGACATCCAAGTCGTCCCGCCATCTCCTTCGTGGTCTGCCGCGGCCCCGGCTCGCGATTTCAGGGCACCAATTTTGAGTTTTATAGGCCCACCGCTCGATGGGCATACGACAGACATGTCCAGCACAGTCCCATTTAAGCTGGGCAGCCTTCTGAGCCACATCAACGATCTGTGTTTTTGAGCGCAGTATCGTGTTTCGAATTCGATCCGTTAATTTAACACCAAGTATACTGCGCTCCATAGCACGTTGGCAATATAAAATAATTATCTTCTCTAAATTATTTATCCTTCTTTTCCAGGAGACGTTCGTGCTAGTGGGTGCGATGTTGATTGGTTGGTCTGCCATTCCTGCTTGGGTGCTGGTCAACATTAAAAACTACAGGAACAAAGAATAAGCAGACAAGCTTAGACAAATATGTGTAGATACAGCGTGATAATATGTATTATGTTAAGTAAACTGTTAATTTAACAAATATAGACTTTTATTTATCAGATTTATACTTTAATAGCAGTGCCCCTAAGGTTCCCGTTCCCGTGGGAATACGTGGATAAAATATAGGCGCTTACTCGCTGTTGATGTTGCTTCCCAAGCGGAGATTATTTGATACAAACAAAATATTTCCTCTTTATAATATTAGTATAATATATTGTACAGTTTTACCTTATAATAAGAACAGCACTCCTAGCCAAGTTATAATTAAAACTATTTTATTTCAACTATAATTTATTTTGAAGGGTTGACATATTCATATATTTTGAATAATTTTGACATTACTTTTATTATTTGACGTTTCCATTGTGTTTTATTTTTGTTAGAGCCGTGTACGCTCGGTTTATACGCAAGCTGTGGTTGCCTATAATTGAGTGTGCAATATGGGATAATGTTAACTGTACCATTTTTTTATTTCTGCATGTTTTATATTATTTTGTAACACTCGTTGGTGATCCTTAAAAATTTATTAAATAAATAATATGCAATCGTTAACGCTAGTCGTTAACATTAAAATCACGTGGTTAGAGAACAAACGAATAGAAAATTCGTAGCCAAGTTCACACCGTTCAAAATGATAGAATGAATTGTTATCGTTTCTACTATGTTCAACGCTACATCCTTTGTTTAAATGTATATAAATGGTAGCCAAGTTAACTTATCTGAAGAGAGAACTTTCATTTTCTACAATTGCTGACACCGAGGCATTACCGATTGGAGAACAGAATTCCACGCGGGGCAGGACAAACATCACTACATAGTATAAAACAAAGTCGCTTCCCGCTGTCTGTCCCTATGTATGCTTAGATCTTTAAATCTACGCAACGGATTTTGATGCGGTTTTTTTTAATACATAGAGTGATTCAAGAGGAAGGTTTATATGTATACTACATGCATAATATAGCAGAGATTTAATATCAACATTGCACCCGTGCGAAGCCGGGGCGGGTCGCTAGTTTTAATATAAAAACAAGTGTTCAATGTGCGGTTCTATCGCATAAAGCAGTCTCTTACAAACATCTATTGATAGTTTTTTTTTTAATTTGAAATTTGAGCCCTTCCTGTTGTCCCTATTGACGAATTGATCTTTAATTTGGTACGCACCTTTTTTTTCTGGATAGGAAACCATGAAATGACTTCTCCCGCTGTGGGCGGAGCGGAACGGAGACTTCGCCTGGCTGGGTTTAAACCCGCAACCTACAATTCGTAAGTCGGGCCCGTTACCACTCGGCCACCACTGCTCCAACTCAAACTTTTGACTAAAGTTAAAAGATAATAGCCGCACACACTGTACACTCTGTATAAATTAACAAACAAAACAAACCAAATGAAATATTTGATAATAATTTATTTATTTATCACAAAATATAAAACATTTTCACGGGCTTGACAAGTTCCGGAAACTTGACCTAAGGTAATATAGCTAAATAAATTCTCTAAGGCAACTTACTTATTACTTATCTGTTTTATTTTACCAATATGAACTTTTAATAAGATTTACTATTATTATTACTTATAACCAAACCAAACAACAAGAACACTGATTCCCGCCAAAAGCGGCTGTGACGTAAACAAGATGGCGGCGCCCCGAGCTATTGGCGCGCATTCCCTCTGCAACCATTCATACTCGTCGTTGAACTGCCGCGCTAGGAGGATAGGCCCGAGCGTGTCCAATACACGTTTGTGGTAATCGTTTAGGTATTTGATCTGAAAATAATCAAATAAAAAGGATTTATTTTTTACAACTCATTATTGTCTATGGATATTTTTTTTTCGGATACGTTCGGCATGAACATCTGCTCCACCTCGGCTGCAATGACAAAATGTAGCGACATCTATCATCTATACGAACAAAAGATTTGCCGTCACACTTATCCTACATCGCGCTATAAAAGTGCTTCGCGCGATTTAAACATAATTATGTCACCGGAACATTGCAGACTCCAAAAGATTGCGATAATTTTTTATTAGATTATATTAAGTATGAAGACAAATAATGTTTTATAATAGAATAAAACCCATTCAAATTCAATAGTTTCCAATTTATCCGTGCCTTATTAAAAAAAATAGTTTTTTAGACAATTTTTTACAAACTTACGGCCTTAGCAATTTTCCTGTAATAATAATTTATTTATTTATTTCCATATATGACAGCAATATTTGTACACAACAATTAGTGGCTAAATAGACTTACAATAAATCAAAACCCTGACTTCTAAACTAGGACTATGTATCTGTATCTTAGAAGCCAGTGAACCTTCGTAATTTGAGTGCAGTATAAGCCTCTATCGTTATACCTTTATAGGGTACAAGTACGTACATAATAGGTACATACAAGTACACAAAATTGTGACAACCAACATCGAGAAATTGGGCACCAGAAACAACACCATCTGGCTGGAGGGTACTCCCTTTTCAATGGAAGTTGGTTGATGATTTCTACACTCAAAACAAATACAAAAAAAACTTTGATTCTCTTTTATAATGCATCATCCTGTTTAAATTTCATTCGATCAGTAATTAGCATCGCGACGCGCGGCTGTGTCCTAACCTTAGTGTAGTCATATTGTTTTCTTTTTTTTATTACCTCACAATATTTTATAAATTTTTGTATGTTGTAAAACTAGGCTCATTATTAAGTTGTTTGTTATTATTTAGGCTACTTTAAGGCGTTTCAACATCCAGACAAACCTATCAAGGTTTTGTGATGTTTCTTGATATAGTCTGTATTTTTTTACTATAGACAAATTTAAAAAAAAACTTACCTCAAAATCAGTAAGAAGATCGACATCCAAGCAAGCTGTCTGATGTGGTGCCAGGGATATAGTGTGGAAACCGACCGCGCCGCGACCAGCGAAGTCTCCTTGCAAGTCGGGAGCCTGTAGTAAAGCTTAGTGAATACAGCTTACATTTACATTTTAAATTGCATTTAAGAGCGTATATGCCGAACGACATTTCATACAAATTTTCAAGTCCTTATTTTCCGAAATAAACCGATTTTTCAGGAACTAAACCGATTTTAATGAAACTTTAAACACTAAAGCAGGATACATTGGTCTAAAAAGTTAGTTGAAAACAATTTCTATAAATAGTGTTACAGTTAAATTAGACCCATTTTAAATTTTCCATACAAACATAAAGAAGGATGCCCAGATATGGCCCACCTCAGACACGTTTAGAAAGATAACACAAAAATATAAGTATTTTAAATAGGAATTATCCATCAAAGCTTTTTCTCAAACTAAGACGCCGTGATCATAACAAATAAATAAGTCATTTTACTTAATATTACGCAACTTTTATTTTCACGTGAAGTTTGGGGTTGCCATTTTATGGTCAATTTAATTTAAATTCATATATTATTTAATAACTCTAATCGATTACGGAAAAACTAAACGTTAGTCAGGTTTCAGTTTTTTAATCTGAGAAAACTGGCAGCCATTTTAGTTTTTTTTTAATGAAACCCACTCGACTTTTAGACCAATTATGTTCATAAATACCTCAGACCAGAGATACTATACTTTATAATGATAAAATCACTGTTTGGCTTTGCCGTAGTTAGATATAAATTAAATATATAAAGACCAAAATCGGATGCAACTAATCGATATTTCTTTTTAAATATGGCCATATTAGCCTTTGACAAATGATAGATTTGACGTTAAACTACCTACTCAAGCTTGCTCCCAGCCTGTCAAAGTGTCAAACAAGTATAAAGGGAGCTATAGCAGTTTACACTGAAAGAAGATTCCTATTATTCATAAGGTTAAAATGAGTTAATAACGTTGAAATCAATAATTATTGTGTTCAAATGATATACTTTCCATTCGAAAGTGGTTGAAAGTGTGTAGGATGAGTTTGTGACTGTGAAAAAATGAATGTTTTGAAAAAATAAAAACTGTTTTATTTCCAAATGGCGACTTATTTTCTTAACTGGTATGTACTAGAAGGTGTTCATAATAAATTAAACTATAATTCCATAAACTATTTATCAGTGTTCACTGTAGGCCAAGGTTGTTCTAATATATGGGCATTGTTCTTTCCAGCTATCTTTTTTTAAATAAAACATTTCGAAAATGTTTTTAACTAACTTTTTAGATCTATGTATCCTGCTTATATGTGTGAATTTTCATTAAAATCGGTTCAGCCATTTCGCGAAATAGTGACTTGAAAATTTATATGACATGCCATACGCTCTTAAGACATAACCCAACAGTTTGACAAGACTGGTATAGGGGAGATTTGATCTCCCCAGTGAGTGAATTTAGGTTTGATCTAACAAAGTTTAAATGTTTGTTGTGTCTCGTGTTGTTGTAACAACCGGCGCGATTTATTACTATTATTTATTTTATTTTTTTTGTATGGACTTTAAAAGAGACTGACTTCTGAGTTTGTTTCGGTGTTTCTTCTCAGGGTAGTCAGCTAGGAAACACCGGCTTCATCTAGCGTAAAATGACAAGAAATATTGGACGTGTAAAAGTGTTATGTTTAACCTACTTACAAAATAAATATCATTTATCATTAAAAACGTTGCCCCACACTAGAATTTACTCCTGTATCGTGGGTGCGTGCACAAACAGTAAACTCACACACACAAGACACCCAGACCTGGAACAACTAGGTACCTATAGGCTATAGAAACATTTGTTCCGTGCGGGGGTCGAACCCGCGACACGTGGCGCAGAAGCCAAACGCTCAACCACTGCGCCAACCGTGTCGCTGTTAATAGTTGGGGCCGGTGCCTCCCGGGCAGGCACGTACAAGAATTTGTTCAAAAGAATCACTACGGCCTGGAACGCGGCGGACTTTAGACTAAAATAACCTAAGGATATTTAAGCTGTTGCGGAATTAGTTCGAAAGAGTCACCGCGACCCTGGAACGCGGCGGGCACAAGAAGGAACACGGGTGGGTTTTAGTCAGTAAGAGTCTGACACTCCCTTCCGCTCCGCCCAGAGCGGGAGAAGTCAATTGATAAACTGCCTTCGCGAGCGAGCTGCACATCCCATTTTTTTGTAATGAAAATATGGGATTCGCTGCGGTTTTATGTATCCGTCACGTAATATTTAAAGCAAATTGGACTTTATATTTTGCTTATAAAAATAAAGGACAAGTCAAAGTCAATTCATTTATTTCAACTAGACCATTAACGGCACTTTTGAACGTCAAAACATTTGAAAATAAAAATATTATAGTGACTCTAGTTGTCCATTCGCAAAAAGTAGATTGTTATGGAGAAGAACGGACAAAAAACTCCCTAGTTACTCTTTTCAAATATTTATAAGTTTTACAATATTTTGTATACATTAGCCAATTCGTTATATGTGAGGACGATGCACCCGAATAAAACTAAGTACTATACTATTAACAGGTACAACAAAGAAACAACAGCAGAGGTAAAATTAATAAAGGAGATGGAAAATGGTGGGCCCAAATGTGTTGTCATATTTTTTTATCTTACTATGTGAAAAATCAGCTCAATTCTGAATCTGGAAGCAGAGAAATAAGAAAAAGATAGGTTTCGTGAGATTTTCGATTGACCAATCGATTACGGGATCCCTTCTTTTCGCATAATGTTTTTTGTCCTAATATACTTCGGCATAACGATTTTGGCACAATTTGTTTTGGCATAATAATACTTTGGCATAATTTTTTTAGGCATACATTTTATGTTGGCATAATCATGTTAAAGACTAATTTGTTTTGGCATCAATTTGATTCGCATAACGTTAGTAGGCCTAATGACTATTAGCATAACGTTAGTAGGCCTAAAGACTTTTAGCATAACGTTAGTAGGCCTAATGGCTATTAAATTAATATGCTGTGCAACAAAAGTTAGTCACAGAACCGAATTGCTGCAAAACCGACTTCACGTAGTCTTGTTTGTCCTACCCCTAGAGTGTTATTTAAAATCGCGTAGGCGCGTAGGGGCGAGGCGGCCCGCGGGCTGAGGAGCAGGCGGCTGCGAGCGAGCCGCCGCGGCTGAGGCTGCAACAAGCCGAAGCTGCGGTGGTGAGCGAAAGCCGTCTGCGACGATTAGCACGCGTGGGGCCGCCGGAGGGCCGCAGCGCCGGAGCCGTCACAGAAACCCTGCCTGCTGCATGCTGCTTGCTTGCTTGCATGCTTGCTTGCATGTTGCATGCTAGCTTGCATGCTGCATGCTTGCTGCATGCTTGCTTGCATGCTGCATGCTTGCTTGCATGCTGTATGCTTGCAATGCTTGCTTCCTACAGCGAAAAAATACTCACAAAATTGTTCAATACGTTATAATATATTAATATTTTATTTAGGATATTATGCTTAAAAAAGTTATGCTTTAGAACTTTATGCTTAAAAAAGTTATGCTTTAGAACTTTATGCTTAATAAGGTTATGCTTTAAAATATTATGCCTAATCATTATTATGGTTACAGACATAATGCTTAAAAAAATTATGCATGAGCTGTTATGCGTAATAATATTATGCGAAATAATAATTATGCCAAACAACATTATGCTAAGTTATATTAGGTCTTAAAATTTTATGCTAATGGATAGGGAACCATCGATTACACAATTACAAAAAATAAACTCAAAACAATTAAATGCACTACATGCAATACAGTACATTTTATTACAGTCCTATTAAACAATGAAATATCAATTAATGACTTATACACCGATAAAATGATTATTGATTTTATATCGATTAAAATGAATCTTACATTTTTATCTATGTCACTGACATGACAGCTGACTGACATTGACACTAGACAATAATTGCCGGCTGCACACTCGTGTTTTCCGTGTTTTGAGTGTTTTCCCGATTATTATTCATTTTCAGCGACCACTGCTTAGTTTTTTATGGATTCTGACCCAGCCTACCTTGTACGACCCTTGCTTTCACTCTGGACACCGAAGATCGCTCACACGTTTGACATGGAATTGTTATTTTAGATTGGATATTGTTGAAAATATGGATCGCTGTGTGAATTGTGGGATAGCGACTACCCGCTGCAATGCACTAGGCCGACGACCCCTAAATGATGAAACAATTTTCAATCATGTGTTAGATAAAGATTGTAACATAACCTTACTTTTACTAAACCTCTATTAACTCGGCACTCAGATTGTAAAAACTTACAGAATTTTCAGAGAGGGACTGACAGGTCTAAATCTATTAATTCGCACGATTTTCATCTCTTTACATTTGGGCCCAAGATTGTATGTAATCGTTTCCGTCTCCTTTGCTAGTCAGGGACATAGTAGGTACTCACATATTTACAATTTTTTTTACTTACTTTAAGTAAAAAAAAATACTAATTTTAATTACTTACTCGTATATGATCAGCAGTTTTGCTCATTTCTATAGTCTCCACCAGGTCTTCATGGCGGATACCGTATTCTCCAACTTCGTAGTAGCCGGGTTCTGGAAACCAAACAGTTTATATTTTAACGACAAGCTTTCGAATATAAAAAGAATCATCAAAAAACTTTTTACAAAAAAATACAACCGACTTTTCCACAAAAAATCAAAGAAGTACAAAATAACTTTAATTTCGGAACTCGGTGTTTGTGGTTCCTTTTTCATTTTTTGAACACCGACTTCCGAAATTAAAGTTATTTTGTACTTCTTTGATTTTTTGTGGAAAAGTCGGTTGTATTTTTTTGTAAAAAGTTTTTTATTTTTCACTTTTTAGTGGTACCTAAACCCCCTCCCCTCCCCCCACCTAAACGAACCAATTACATTAGTGTAAAAAAAACGCACTGCTCCAATGCAGAGTGAACTAAAAGGTCGTCAATGTAGGCAATGTAGATATTTTTTTTAGATTTTTGTTGATTTTTCAAAAACCGCTTGTTCGATTGCGATAAAATTTTCATGGGACTATTTGGGAAGTATACCCTTTCCAACAAAAAAATAATTTTTCAAATCGGTTGGCAAGCGACGGAGTTATGCGCGAACAAACAATAAAAAAAAAAAAAAACATACAAACATCCGAATTGAGAACCTCCTCCTTTTTTAGAAGTCGGTTAAAAATCGGTACAACCAGTACAAAGTTATGAGGTAACACAAACAAAAAAAAATACCGTCGAATTGAGAACCTCCTTTTTTGGAAGTCGGTTAAATACAATTTTGTGGATGCATTTTTGAACACTGTTTCGGGTTTGTACTTGTAGTGTGGCACAGAGTCTTATGATTATTTATTACTAGCTGCTGCCCGCGACTTCGTCCCCGTGGAATCCCCGATTTTAAAATATTCTTTATCGCTGCTCCGCTCCTATTGGCTTAAGCGTGATGATATATAGCCTAAAGCCTTCCTCGATAAATGGTCTATTCAACCCAAAAAGAATTTTTCAATTCGAACCAGTAGTTCCTGAGATTAGCGCGTTCAAACAAACAAACAAAAAAACAAACAAACTCTTCAGCTTTATAATATTAGTATAGATAGTATAGACTAGCTGCTGCCCGCGACTTCGTCCCCGTGGAATCCCCGATTTTAAAACATTCTTTATCGCTGCTCCGCTCCTATTGGCTTAAGCGTGATGATATATAGCCTAAAGCCTTCCTCGATAAATGTTCTATTCAACCCAAAAAGAATTTTTCAATTCGAACCAGTAGTTCCTGAGATTAGCGCGTTCAAACAAACAAACAAAAAAACAAACAAACTCTTCAGCTTTATAATATTAGTATAGATAGTATAGACTAGCTGCTGCCCGCGACTTCGTCCCCGTGGAATCCCCGATTTTAAAACATTCTTTATCGCTGCTCCGCTCCTATTGGCTTAAGCGTGATGATATATAGCCTAAAGCCTTCCTCGATAAATGGATTATTCAACCCAAAAAGAATTTTTCAATTCGAACCAGTAGTTCCTGAGATTAGCGCGTTCAAACAAACAAACAAACAAACTCTTCAGCTTTATAATATTAAGTATAGATTATTTCGTTTCTTACTGTTGAAACTTACCGTTACTGTAGATCATCTTAGGAGCGATTCCGGGATCATCAGCGGTGGGGCCGCTAAGGATCCAAATGGGCCCTTCATGCACATTCAGAAAGTGGCCCACCCCGTGGCCCGTTCCGTGGCCATAGTTCAGTCCCACATCCCATAAAGCTTTGCGAGCGAGGACTTCTACTACGTTGCCCTAGGGAAGGGAAATGGGGATTTTAGTAGGTTATTTTTAAATGTAAACCTATACTGTTGGGGTTTGTTATATGTGGTTGTAGTAAGGAGATTAAATAAAATGCACAAGTCCGTAACACCAGTCTATTCGATATGCACACATACAGAATTTAGAAAGTGCTATACAAGTTACTGTTTCGGCGCGGCGCAAACGACTGCCCGCTAAACCATATGCGCGGGAGAACAATACATTTTGCAGCGCTAGCACTATTGCTACTTGATGTACCTACATAAAGTAATATTAAAAAACTGAAGAGTTTGTAAGTTTGGTTGAACGCGCTAATGTCAGGAGCTACTGATTCGAATTTAAATATTGTTTTAGTGGTGGATAGCCAATTTATCGAGAAATACGTTTTTTTTTCTGGATGGGAAATCATCAAATGACTTCGTTCGCTCTGAGCGGAGCGGAAGGGAGTGTCCGACTCTTACTGACTAAAACCCGCCCGTGATCCTTCTAGTGCCCGCCGCGTTCCAGCGCCGCGGTGACTCTTTCGAACAAATTCGGCAACTTACCAAAGTTCCTGTAGGCAGCACAGTGGTGGCTAGGTTGATCTGTCCCTTCAACACTCGTGTGAACGTCATTCGTTGTGCGGCGGTAGGGTTAGCACTCATATGTCGTGTCCGAGTTATGTCTGTGGTGCCTTCACTGTTGAATGTCACGTATTATTAGAAAACCGTAAATCATAATCAGCCTTTTAACGTTCCCACAGCTGGGACACAGGCCTCCTCTCTAGGAGAGGGAATGGGCCGTAATCCAGCACGCGGGCCCAGTGCGGGTTGGTGAATGTCACATGTCTTCGAATTTTTGGTTCTAG
Organism: Hecatera dysodea; assembly: GCA_905332915.2. Taxonomy (NCBI): domain Eukaryota; kingdom Metazoa; phylum Arthropoda; class Insecta; order Lepidoptera; family Noctuidae; genus Hecatera; species Hecatera dysodea. The sequence goes on along the minus strand of HG995317.1, from coordinate 3,254,911 downwards.
GACATGCCGGTTTCCTCACGATGTTTTCCTTCACCGTTTTGAGAGCAGTGGTGATGAAATTAATTACACAAAGGAATGCGCCTGGCTGGGTTTGAACCCGCGACCTACATTTCCAAAGTCGGGACCGTTACCACTCGGCCACCACTGCTCTCTGAAAACCGTAAATGAAAACCGGTAACCCCTGGGCCAGATTAACGGCTAACGTCAATGCTCACTATACCCCATTCACGATAAGATTACACATTGAAATACATCTTTTTTACAGTCCGTTCAACCGATTTTGACCTTCTATTGCGTTGGTGGCATGACACATGGCAGCTGCAGTAAACAGTTGGTATTATAATCACGTTTTTGCTTTTAATGACATCGAAGTAAAAATCGTTTGAACGGACTGTAGGTAAACAATTTTGTTCCAATGTCTAATCTTATTGTGAATGGAGTATAGCGCGATATTTACTGTGATAATTTTAACGCGCTAAAGTGGGTGGCTACACTTGAAATGTCAACGTGAATGCCCTTCATTGGCGATAAAAACGGCGTTAATCTTACTTGAATTGAAGCAAGATGGACGTTGACAATCTGACGTAGTGTGGCCGCTGTATCGCATTATTTCTCGCGTTAATCTTACCACCACTTGAGCTATCGCCTAAAGCCAAACGGCAATGTTAATGCAGTTGTCAAATCATCGCGTTAAGTCGTGGCTACACTTTTTTTCTGAAATCCATACGAACAAAGTCGCGGGCACAGCCCATATAGGTAGAATAAATCCCATCCCAATTTAATAGTTTCCAAAATAAAATAAAAAATATTTTCCAATTCTAATCTTTCTAATCATCTTCTAAATATTTTTTATCTAAGAGTGATAGTAAATAAGCCTGATAGCCCGTTCCTCGGGCACTGGACCAGTATGCTTTATTTCGATTTATTTTATACTAGCTGCTGCCCGCAGCTTCGCCCGCGTGAATGTCAGAAATTATCCCAACGGAACATAATCCCGGGATAAAAAGTATCCTATGTTACTTCTAATACCTCTCAGAATACGTGTAAAAAGTTTCATGATGATTCGTCAAGTAGTTTTTGCGTGAAAGCGTAACAAACATCCACGCTTTCTATAATATGAGTAAGGATTAAGAAAAAAAAAATGTTAGTAACATAGTTTTATAAGTGTTACTAACCACAATATGAATCATTATTGTGTTCGAAGTAAATAAATAAATTTACAATCTTACGATAATCGAAGAAAGTAAATAAATAAATTTACAATCTTACGGCGTTTGCAATTTTCCGGTGACATAAATAAGTTCAACACCTCGGTATACTTACAAGTAGAGGTGAGGCATACATATTGGATTAGGTATTTTGATTAGGTGTTTTTCGATACTAGTCCGTACCTAATCCAAAGCGTCGAGGATTAGGTATGGCACAAAATATTCGTACACAGTCTAAACAGGAGATACCTCATAAAAATGTGGGGACCATTGGACTATTTTGTGATAAAACAAAAAAAATACAATTAAAAAAAAATAAACCTGAAAATTATAAAATTCAATATAGAAAAATTGTAAAAAGTACCTACCAATCTCAATCATTGCACAAAGTTAATCAAAATGATTACATATGCCTTTTGTGTGAATCTAAACAAGATAGTCCTAAGCCTATGAGAATGTCTAATAGATAGACGACATTTTAAGATTCTGCGCTGCACGCACAACGAAAATAATAAAAAACGAAATATAATCCATCGTTCCACAATATATCAGAAACGGAACGTCCATACTCCATACCGAATATTTCTTCATCATCATATCATCATCAACAGCCTGTTGCAGTCCACTGCTGGACATAGGCCTCCCCAATTGCACGCCACTTAGATCTATTTTCGGCTTCTCGCATCCAGTTCCTGCCAGCCGTCCTGCGCAAGTCGTCACTCCACCGTGCCTGAGGACGTCCTACACTACGTTTGCCGAGACGCGGTCTCCACTCTACAACTCGTTTACCCCAACGGTTGTCGGTTCTACGACTAATATGGCCAGCCGACTAATATGGAATGTTTCTTACCCAATCCAAATACGATACATAATATCGTAACAGGCTAGCGGATGTTATGAATAAATATTCGGATTAGGTATTTTTAAATACTAGGATTAGGTGGATTAGGTATCGTTTCTACCTAATCCGACCCATGTCTACTTACAAGTACTGGCCCCCTGAGTCCACTAGTAGCATATCGTCCGGCCTGATAATTCTCTGCGGTCCATCTCTTAGTGGACTGTAATGAATGATGGCTCCGTTTTCCCCTGCACCAGCTATTGTCGAGAACGAGGGACCCATGAAGTTTTCTTCCTGGCTGAAGAATGAGAAGCGGTATTATAAAATATACTAAACTAAATATATTAACCCTACCTTGTATATTGTATATACTTGAAATATGCAAATTCGCTCATAAACACCAAGACTTTTACACTAAAAGAGAAAACATACAAACAAGATATACACTCCGATATAAATCACGACTCAACCTACCAACATCCCGCTTAAAAATTCATTCGACAAGCCCTCTGGTTATGTCAATAAAAATATACAACAGGTTACCCGAATCAATAAGACAGGAAAAAAAGCTCCACTATTAACGAATAAATTAAAAAAGCTATTAATAAGCAAATGTTACTACAGTGTCAACGATTATTTAAATGATAGATCCTTGAAATTTGCATAAAATGTTTTTAGAATAATTTAGATTATAAGTCCTCATCTCCACATACATATCTTTCTTTTGCTGTGCCCTACAGGGTCCACGATTGTTTCTTTTGAAAATGTTTACCACCTAAGCCTACATTGTGGAATGCAATAAAGAATTGAGTATTGAGTAAAACTGCCCCAAAGTAGCGGAATTTTTCAAGAGGTACCGCGGTCCTGGGACGCAAAGGGCTTTTAAAGGAACACGGGTGGGTTTTAGTCAGTAAGAGATTGATACTCTCTTTCGTTCCGCTCAGAGCGGGAGAAGGAATTTGATGATTTCTCATCTTAAAAAAAGGTATTGTTAAGTGAAAAAACAATAACTTTTTTTAAAGTAAAGAGTACATAACTTTTAGACTATTACTTTTTTTGATCCGTAGGTAACTCAACAAAAGGTTAAGCATAAGCATAATCAGCCTTTTAATGTTCCCACAGCTGGGACTCAGGCCTCCTCTCTAGGAGAGGGAATGGGGCGTAATCCACCACGCGGGCCCAGTGCGGGTTGCTGAATGTCACATGTCTTCAACAAAAGGTTAAAATTGTCAAAAAGTTCGTCAAATTGCGATTTTAGATCAATTGTTAGTTATCAACTATATTATAATATAAATATTTACTTATTTATCTAACTATATTTTTTAAGCTAGTCATTTGACGAATGCCCTGTTGTTGTTTGTATTGTTGTTTTTTGTTATTGTTATAATAAAATTGTTTTTCAATAGACATTTAAAAAATAATATTCAGTTTAGGACAGTCAGCAACTAAAGTGCCAAGAGAATTCGCACCCGATGATGGGTTCCGAACGAATCATATTTTTGTAAGCTATTACTTTTTTTCTAAGCGAGTGGCCTCTCGCAATTCAACCTAGGATGTAGTCAACTGCTTAATCGGAATTGCAGGTGGCGGCCTCAAAATATAAATATAAAAAAAATAAAATAAATATAAATATTAAAGCGTCTAGTCGGGGCTTAATCTATTAGTTTAACACCATAGACTTTTATAGGCGAGGCACGTTGACGATAAGAAGTACCGAAAAAGGACTTATCGTAATTGGAATAAATTAATTTTGTTCGCTTTTCCATGAAATTCTCTTGCAGTACACTGAAACAGATTTAAATCTGGATCCCGCAGAGATAACAAGCATTTACAAATACTGATCTGAGTGCGGGCATTTTGACAAACCGACGTTTTAAAATTCAGACGTTTTGGTAATACGATGTTTTGGGAATCCGACGTTTTGGGGATCCGACGTTTTGGGAATCCGACGTTTTGGGAATCTGACGTTTTGGGAATCTGACATTTTGGGAATCCGATGTTTTGGGGATCCGATGTTTTGGGAATGAAGGATATTACCTACCACTTACCTTCTAAACTGCACCATCTGGTCAGACAGCGCTATTTCAGACACATTCAGTCCTGCAGCAACCTGACATTCCACCCAGTGTAGTGATCGAACCACTGCGATGCCGTCCTTTATATGAGCTTCGCGGAAACCCTGGTGAGGAACGGAAATGCCCATATTTTTTAAGGGAAAGCTATTTTTATTAACAGTTGTATTAATTAAATATATATATAATTACATAATTTTTATTATGGGGCGGCGTAAATACATCGTATAACAGAAAACCCCAAAATCGCATTTTGTCGAGTTATGCGCATGTAAATGTATGGGGCAGTCGATTTTGTTTTGCGATTCGGGGTTAGTCCCATAGTAAAACTTGTTCATAATTACTATTACAGTGGCCCCTTAACAGTACCCTAAGTCTGCTATTTTTTTTAATTTGTCATTCCAACACGTACCCATTGTCATTTTGCTGAAAGTTCGTAATCTGCTAAATTCATAATGGTCAATCATTGGTCGGTCAATGGTCTCGTAATACTTTTTGATAACCGAGCTATTAAAAGCAATGACTGTACAATGACGTTCTAATGGTAGGTCACTGATCAAAGGAACTGTCAAAATGTTAGCAGATTACCGCATACGTCTGTCATTAATTTGTCATTATGTACAAGATTACCATTCTATGCCATTTCTTTCAATGGCGTGTCATTGGTTGACCAATGGAAAGTCATCATCAATCATCAACAGCCTGTTGCAGTCCACTGCTGGACATAGGCCTCTCCAATTGCACGCCACTTAGATCTATTTTCGGCTTCTCGCATCCAGTTTCTGCCAGCCGTCCTGCGCAAATCGTCACTCCACCGTGCCTGAGGACGTCCTACACTACGTTTGCCGAGACGCGGTCTCCACTCTAAAACTCGTTTACCCCAACGGTTGTCGGTTCTACGACTAATATGGCCAGCCCACTGCCACTTCAGCTTACTAATCCGGTGGGCTATATCAATTACCTTGCTTCTCTGACGGATCACCTCATTTCTGATGCGATCCCTCAGAGACACACCGAGCATAGCCCTTTCCATAGCCCGCTGAGCGACTTTGAGCTTATGGACCATACGAGCCGTCAGTGTCCACGTTTCGGCTCCGTATGCCATGACGGGTAGGACGCACTGATTGAAGACTTTCGTCTTTAGGCACTGTGGGATCGACGATGTAAAGACTCGACGTAGCTTCCCAAATGCTGCCCAACCCAACTGAATTCTTCTGTTCACCTCGCCCTCAAAGTTGTTTCTACCTAACTGCAGTGACTGCCCGAGGTACACATATTTTTGAACAACTTCGAGAACGGCACCGTGAATCGCAATCGGTTCCGGTAGAACATGTTCGTTGAACATGACCTTGGTTTTATCCAAGTTCATCCGTAGGCCGATGCGTACAGAAGAGTCAGCCAGGTCATTCAGCATCTGTTGTAGGTCCTGCAGTGTTTCTGCCATAATGACGATATCGTCTGCAAATCGCAAGTGAGAGATGTACTCGCCATTGATGTTAATGCCACGTTCTTTCCAGTTCAGCGTCTTGAACATATCCTCCATTGCATTAGTGAACAATTTCGGGGAAATAACATCCCCTTGTCTCACTCCTCGATGCAACGGTATGGGACTTGTTTGCTGATTCTGTACTTGAACGGACATGGTGGCGGCCTCGTAGAGACATCTCATCACTTGGATGTATCGCCAGTCTACTTGGCAGCGCTGCAGGGACTCCAGAACAGACCAGATTTCAACCGAGTCAAAGGCCTTTTCATAGTCCACAAATGCTAGACACAGGGGCTGATTATACTCTTCGGTCTTCTGTATAATCTGCCGCACTGTGTGAATGTGGTCTATGGTGCCGTATCCGCTCCGAAATCCAGCCTGCTCCGGTGGTTGGAATTCGTCGAGTCTTCGCGCAAGACGGTTCGTGATCACTCTTGAGAACAGCTTATAGACGTGGCTTAGAAGGGATATGGGTCGATAGTTCTTCAACAAGGTCTTGTCTCCTTTTTTGAAGAACAAGACGACCACACTTCTACTCCACGCCTCTGGAGTTCTCCCTTCAAAAAGGACAGCGTTGAACAGCTTCTGGAGCTCCCTCAGTACGGGGTTACCCCCAGCTTTCAGCAGCTCTGTGGTAACGCCATCTTCTCCAGGGGCTTTTCCATTTTTAAGCTGCCCAAGAGCGATCTCGATTTCGCCAGTACTGACTTCTGGCAGGTCTTCGGTGAAATGGCGTGTCAATGTGGCTCTAGGACCCTCATTTTCGGGATCAGGACGAGATGCATGCGATGCGTATAACCGGCTATAGAAGTCCTCCACTTCCGAAAGGACTGCTGGCTTCGAAGAAACGACTTCTCCACTTGCTGTGGTCAACTTTGTCAGGTGGCTTCTTCCAAGAGATTGTACGAACACCTTTGACCCCCGGTTCTGCTCGATTGCTCTTTCAACCGAAAGAGCATTGAAGCGCCGGAGGTCGCGTCGTACGTGCTTGTTGATCTCTCGGTTTAGAAACCGCTTTGCCGACGAAGTGACAGGTGGGTTTTCACGTCGTTCCTTCATTAGGCCTAAAGTCTCTTCTGAAAGCTTAGACTTCTTGCCCTTACGCTGCATATCACAGAATCTTGTTCCTTCTTCCCTGAGGATCCGAGTCACATTTTCGAGGTTCTGGTTTACGTCTGTTGTGGTTTCCACGGCAGCGAATCGGTTTTCCAGGTTTGCCTGGAACGTTTCAGATCCAGCCATGGTCTGGAGCAGAGTTGGTCGGAGTCTGGACTTCATCAGAAGGACACGTTCGGCCTTGAAGTTAATATTCAGAGTGCCTCGGACAAGTCGGTGATCGCTACCGGTATTGAACCTGTTGATCACGGAGACGTCTCTGAATATATGCCTCTTGTCCGTCATGATGAAGTCGATCTCATTTTTGATCATAGTGTCGGGGCTTTGCCACGTCCACTTCCTTTGGGGCTGTTTCTTGAAGAAGGAGTTCATCAAGAACAACCCCTCTCGTTCGAGGAAGTTGACGAGCATTTGCCCCCTATGATTTCTGCTTCCAAATCCATGGTGTCCTACTACCGATTCGCAGCAATTCTGTACTCCCACTTTGGCGTTAAAGTCCCCCATGACAACGGTGTACTGTGTCTTTGCGGTGGAGTGGAGGGCTCTCGATATGTCATCGAACATATCCTCCACTTCGTCGTCCGAGTGTGTCGAGGTCGGTGCGTATACTTGCACTACCTTGAGGCTATACCTCTCGGTGAGCTTCACAATAAGGTACGCTACCCTGTTCGACACACTTGACATTTCCACAACGTTGTCAGATAGGGACTTGTTTACCAGAAACCCAACGCCGCCTTGAGATTGCTGGTCTCCCTCTCGGAAGTACATTAGGTGACCCGATTCCAGGGTTATGGTGTCCTCCCCCTTTCTTCGGACTTCACTCAACCCTAGTATGTGCCACCTAATTTTCCCAAGTTCCACCTCGAGTTGCGCCAGATGCGAGTCAAGCCGTAGCGTGCGTCCGTTGTACGTCGCCAGGGTCAGTTTATTGTTGTGGTGGCCTCCCGTAGCCCGGAGATTCTTGGCACCCCCCGCCCCGCCGTTACCGTGGTCGCCACCATGACCAGGAATAGCGGGACCACCGGGAACTGGGGGCCGTGGCTTTTTGTTCTTCTGCATTTGGAGGTATTTGCCCATAATCGCCACGCTGGGCAGGCGGGTTGGCGATCGCAGGGGGGCGTAGCTTCTCGCACCGGTGACGCTGCTGCCCATCACCGGCCTGTTACATTTAGCTACGCCTATTTGATGGATATACCGCCATCGGTCGGTCGCCAGAGCCTCGTTCGTCATTCAGCAGGATGCACCACGTGCAGGTGAGGTTGGCTTGGGGCGAAGGATGGTAGTTCGCCCCTTACATCCCTCAAGGAAAGTCATAGTGCCGCTTTTATGTTAGTAGATTACCAAACTTGTCAAAATCAACCATTATGAAACCAATGATAGACCATTCTGACACTATTGTAATAGCAGACTTGAGGCTAGGGCCCCAAGTCTGCTATGGTCAAACACTGACACGCCATTGAAAGAAATAACATAGAATGGTAATAAAATAAAATATATATGTATATATATATATACATAGATGTTTTTAGTCAAATATCCTATTGATAGCGTTAGCCTCGACACGAAATGTGTTTGCACTTGGTGCAAATATAAAGTTTGGCAGGGAAAACCGCTCTTCGCCAAGTCCAAACCAGTAATAGGGATGTTTCCTGAGGAATAAAAATATGATCCTATTTAGTCCGTCAGTTAGATTATCGAAAAATATTGGACACGTATTTTTTGCTTTATGAAATCTCTAAAAATTGACGAAGATAAAAAGGCTCAAAGATCATGAGTGGGGGCTTGTGACATCAGGGCGTGGTAAAAATCGTCGCACGGAGTGACGTCACACGAGTTTTCAACGCACTATATCGTCTTCGTTTTTTGTTTACGTGAAAAAATAAAAAATACGTGTCCAATATTTTTGGGACGTCTATCTTACGGACTAATTAGATTTTTTAGGCAACTACCCTATTGTAGTAGGTATGTGATACGCACCCGAAGTTCTACATCATTCTTCACACATTTCTTCAGGGCAATCGGTGATATCGATGTTGAAAGAACACGAGCTGGTCCTTCCTGAAATAGTTCCATTTCAATGAAGATGATATGTCAAGATTCAAAATTTAAAGCATTTATTTCAAACTAGCTGCTGCCGGCGACTTCGTCCCCGTGGAATCCCCGATTTTAAAACATTATTTATCGCTGCTCCGCTCCTATTGGCTTAAGCGTGATGATATATAGCCTAAAGCCTTCCTCGATAAATGGTCTATTCAACCCAAAAATAATTTTTCAATTCGAAGCAGTAGTTCCTGAAATTAGCGCGTTCAAACAAAAAAACTCTTCAGCTTTATAATATTAGTAAGTATAGATAGACCATTGACAGGCACTTTTGAATTGTCAAGATCGGTCAGTCAAAAGCATGAAGCTATTTGCACGTCCGAAAGTGTCGATCACTATGGAGAAGAACGTGCAAGAAACTCCTCGGACACTTTTAAATCAAGTTATGTGTTACAAAAATCTTAGGTCAGTCAGTCAAAAGCATGAAGTTATTTGCACGTCCGAAAGTGTCGATCACTATAGAGAGGAACGTGCAAGAAACTCCACGGACATTTTTAAATCATGTTATGTGTAACAAAAATCTTAGGTCAGTCAGTCAAAAGCATGAAGCTATTTGCACGTCCGAAAGCGTCGATCACTATGGAGAGGAATGTGCAAGAAACTCCACGGACACTTCTAAATCATGTTCTGTATTACAAAAATCTTGGTTACATAATCCTTGTTGCTTCTTTAGGTATGTGAGGATAATGCGAAGATAAAAAGGAAACTGTATAAAACAATTGAAAATATAAAGATTAAAACAAGTCAGTGGCAATTAAGAGGTGACCAGTCTCAACCGATGGCACCCGTTCACGAACATGACGCGTGTATCGACACCATTCAGTGCATTCAGGGCCCTAAGTCTGCAATTTTTATAAACGTGTCATTCCAACACGATCCCATTGTCATTTAGCTAAAAGTTCGTAATCTGCTAAATTCATAATGGTCGATCATTGGTCGGTCAATGGTCTCGTAGTACTTTTTGATAACCGAGCTATTAAAAGAAATGACTGCACAATGACGTTCTAATGGTAGGTCACTGATCAAAGGAACTGTCAGAGTTTTAGCAGATTACCGCATACGTCTGTCATTCATTTGTCATTGTGTACGAGATTACCATTCTATGTTATTTCTTTCAATGGAGTGTCAGTGGTTGACCATTGGAAAGTCATAGTGACGCTTTGTATTAGTAGATTACCAAACTTGTAAAAATCAACCATTATGAAGTCAATGATAGAACATTAGACTATTGTGTTTGTAGAGACTATTGTAATAGCAGACTTGAGGTCCAAGTCAACCGTTGTAACCACCCAGTGTGATTTATAAATAAATGTAAAATGAGTTTATGTCTTTACGTTTATGTCAACACATCATAATATTAAGCTTATAATCCGCGTTGGTTCAGAGCTGTCCAGACTTACGCGGTATTCGCTACCCATTAAAGAAGAAAAATCCCTTTTTTTTGGATGGGAAATCATCCAATGACTTCTCCCGCTCTGGGCGGAGCGGAAGAGAGTGTCAGACTCTTACTGACTAAAACCCACTCGTGATCCTTCTTGTGCCCTTTGCGTTCCAGGGCCGCGGTGACTCTTTCGAACAAATTCCGCAACCCTAGCAGGCACTGACCCTATGGGACCCCGTCTACGTTGCTGACGGCTCTTTGAGGCGCGCGTGGAACACTACGCGCCGTCGACTCGGGCCTGGTTGCTATCGGACGGCGAGCCACCCATAGCTCGCCATCCGCAGGCCCGCGCCTACTGTGGCCGGGAATCGCCCTGCGTTTCCCAACGTCCGGGGCGTCTTCTTCAGTTGCGGCGGCTGGAGCGAGAGGTTTCCCTCTCACGCACGCGTTCCGCCTCCTCCTTCGCTAGCATTACTGCTTCGCAGAAGGAGGCGACCGCTTTCCATGCCTCCTCACTCCGGACCATGGCTTGAACCAGGGCCGGACGCGAGAGGTCGCTGCCGCCGATCACCTAGAAAAAACCCTAGTATTCGGTTCTCGCTATAGCTCTGAATCGAACGCTAATCCCACTGCTCAAACCTTAGCAGATATCGCTTCGTTACGGATAGCGAAACTTATATCCGAAAGTATTTGCTATGTATGTATTATATATGTAACCGAGCAGTGGTGGCCGAGTGGTGACGGCCCCGACTTACGATTTGTAGGTCGCGGGTTCAAACCCAGCCAAGCGTATTCTCTGTGTAATTTATTTCATCACCACTGCTCTCAAAACGGTGAAAGAAAACATCGTGAGGAAACCGGCATGTCTTAGAACCAAAACTTCGAAGACATGTGACATTCAGCAACCCGCACTGGGCCCGCGTGCTGGATTAACGGCCCATTCCCTCTCCTAGAGAGGAGGTCTGTGTCCCAGCAGTGGGAACATTATAAGGCTGATTATGATATCAAAATCAAGATATTGAAAAACTCGTAAGTTCATGAAATTGTAAATTTATTTTTTTCAACAAGCCACGGATACGTTGGAAACTAGTGACTGGAAGGGATTTATTGTGCAGGTTTTTTAATAATTCGATACATACCTCAATAGCTGACAAAACCGCATGGCTAGCTTCGTCGGACACCCAAATAACCCCTTCTTCACCCAGTTCAGTCTGAAAGAAATAATAAACAATTACAAAACAAATATTAGCCAAGCATTTTCCCTATGTCCGGTTTACGTACTTAAAAATGGTCCTAGATTGTGAAGTTTGTGCTGACAATGTGTGTTTGTAAAAGTTTTAAAGCAGTAAGTTTTCACAGCTATCGTATAAGATTCATGTTGTGTCTAAAGGTAGATGCCCAACTAGCAAAATAATGTCATATAAATGGTACAATAACGTTTTCTATCTAACTTTCAGCCATATGAAAATGGTTTTATAATAGTTTTTTATACGTAAATATAACGCGGGTTTGGGCGCAGATTATATAACATTTAAATCGTGTAAGGGCCGTTTTGCAGTCGTGTCAACGACAATTGCGTTTAGTAAAAATCACGTAGACATTGTCCGCCTTATTCCAAAACAAGGTTTTTCTTTAAACCAGGTTTAAACCATTGAGCCAGGGTTTGTAATTTGAATCTTATTCTGACATGATCAAGATTCGAAATACAAAACCGAGCTCAATGGTTTAAACCTGGTTTAAAGAAAAACCTTGTTTTGGAATAAGGCGGTGTAAGTTTAACTAGTAAGGTTTGTAATAGTTTCTTATAATACTCTTACTTAACTATATCATCCTATAGACGTATACATTTTGTTATGCTGGAGGTCGGTTAGTGGTGCAAGCCAGACAATTTATCTGACAATTTACTGTGTTGTGATAAAACTTATAAAAACGTACTTAAGTGATTTTTTTAATAATCATTATTATTTATTAATTTAATGTAAAGAAAGCTTATTGTGATGACATGAAGAGCGGTGACTTATACTTGGGAGTTTAAATTTTCGATGAAATGTATGGTCATCTTTGTTAATATTTTAATGGGCCTTCATAAAATTGGTGTTTCAATATTGTTTATAAAAATAAAATTCATTAATTGTCATCAATAGTTTCCGCCATATTGCCAATGGACATTGGGCGACTGCATTTAGACGTTTAAATAACTATTGGTTTTATACAGGTTTTCATACGATTTATGGCGGCCACCATGATGGTTGCAATTAGAGTTCTGTGGAAAATGGAAAAATCTTTGTGCATAGTTATGGGAATGTTTAGTATTTATTGTTAGTGTAATTTGATTTTTTTTGGATGTGTTTAAATAGCAATATTTAAGCATAAAATAATTTGTTTTAGATATGACCTTCTAAATTGTACAAACTTTAGAAAGAGGAAAGTTAATTTAATCAGCGGTGCTTGAAAAATGGGAACAAAATGGTATCCTGTACTGGCCAAGAGGAAAAGTGGAGGATTTTTAAAGAATGCTTTTTCGAATCCCGAGGCATCTTGGTCATTCAATTCAATGTGTCATCAAAAGAAGTGGAATTAGTTCAGTGGAAAGTGCTGAGATAAAGCAAGAATGAGCGACACAGAAGAAGAACGAAAGAAGATTTAAAACGACGCGGACGTACTTCAATTGAAAATATTGCCGAACAGGAGTTTTTCAATCACCTGGCAAATGTTTGTGTTATAAGTATAATATAATTATAATCTACGAATACTATCTGAAGGAATATATCTCATGCACACAAAAGTATACCGCGAAGAGTGTTCCTTGAAAAGTACATCGCGCCTCTGACAGTTCGCCGTGTTACTACTTCTAAGTCTATACGGGCCATTTCAATCTTATACCTTTTGCTATCTGTGAGGATATCATCGTGATTTTATACTCTTTTTTCAGAATAATTTTCAGTATTTACAACTTTTTGATTACATAAAATATTAAAAGGCTGAATGATGCCAAATAAAAATCATTTAACAATTAGTGATTTTTATTTACAATTGGTATGTAGTAGTGGTATAAAAATATAGTATTGTTATACGTAACGCTAACTAATTTACATTTTATATCATTGACAGTAATAAACATTTTAATCTTTGGCCCATTACATAAGCATAATCAGCCTTTCAAAGTTCCCACTGCTGGGACACAGGCCTTCTCTCTAGGAGTAGAATGGGCCGTAATCCACCACGCGGACCCAGTGCGGGTTGGTGAATGTCACATGTCTTCGTATCTTTGGGGATAATATGAGGTAATCTTCAATCAATTAATTCACTATCATTTTTATAAAAGCTTGCCGGAGTTGATCGTCCTTATCAAGTTCTTCAGAACTTTCGTCAGTCATATCCATGGAGTTGTCTTCTTCAGAGAAATTAAATAACTCTTCAACAACAAAACAAAATTTTGGGTAATGCTTTTTGTATACGAATGAATCTGATTAAGGAGCTTTTTATGCAATAAATTACTTTCTGTATCTAGTGTGCCTCCTGGTAAAAGAATATGAGCGGAAACAATGAGCGGACATTTTTTGTACAGCACCTAGCCTGACTTGATCTAGCATATACCGCATTAAATGTCCAAAAATGTAAGGAACCACTTTAATTTCTACCACTTTTTACTTGGATGGGCAGTTTCTTCCAGATTAAATGTAGGCATCGTTGCAGTATTTAATAATAATAATTGATCATTTATATTTACTTTTCATCTAAAACCACCACTTCGTTTAATTATTTTTGAAATCTATAATATATATAATACTTAATGACAAATGGCGACTAAGTTATATAAAAGATGTTAATTTACGTTTAAATAACCAATTGACTTCTGTAAGTTATATAAGAGTAACGTTTTAAACTAAAAGATACTTAAAGGTCTAAGTATACGACCTAGTATGAAGATTTTATAATAGTTATCTATAAAATCATTATATCACAGTTTGTTATATTAGTGTTGAATAAAAGGTTCTAAATTTACAAATCAGGGCGATTCATCACTGTTTTCTGACTGAAACGTTTACTCGACTTAACATTATATGACCGTCATATTAAAATATTGAGATGACGTTTACCAGACATATTAATATGACTTAAATTTTATATAACTAATGCGTCGAACTGAATACTACTTTACAACTATTTAGTTGCTGCAAAACTGTTATAAAGCCCTTACATGTCTGTTAGTTGTATAATTCTAATATTATATAACTATTTTGCTAGTTGGGTGTGTACCCAAGTTACGAGAATAGGGATGTTTCCTGAGGAATAAAAATATGATCCTATTTTGTCCGTCAGATAGATTATCGAAAAATATTGGACACATATTTTTTGCTTTATCAAATCTATAAAAATTGGGGCTCAAGTGGGGGCTTGTGACATCAGGGCGTGGTAAAAATCGTCGCACGAAGTGATGTGAGTGTTCACTCTAACTTTGAAGAGATCAGGGTTGAATACGTTCGGAAACACATACGCAGGCAGAGAGTTCCACTCCATTGCTGTGCGCATTATAAAACACAATTGAAAACGCTTGTTGCGAATTGATGGAATAGCTACAAGGTAGGGATGGTAACGTACAGTGCGTCTAGATGTCCTATGGTAGAAGAGGGCCGGCGTATCTACCTAAGGAATGGGCACACCCACACACAAGCGGAACGCTGGTGGGCCTCGGTGCCTAGCTACAGGCAGTCTGGGAGACTATACCATTCCTGGCCTGTGACCCGGGCCTGGTTGTTATCGGACGGCAAGCCATAGCTCGCCATCCGCAGGCCCTGCGTTTCCCGACTTCTTCCGTTGCAGCGGCTGGGGCGTGAGGTTTCGATCTCCCGTAAGCGGTTTTGCCTCCTCCTTCGCTAGCATTACTGCTTCGCAGAAGCACGTTACCACTTCAGAGTCGCCGCCGTTCCTGATCCCCCCTAATTGTGTAATAAGAAGAATACTTACCGATAGTTCCTTCAAGTAGTCGAAGATTGCTGTATACGGTCTTGTTTCTAGGCGTGTATTTTCAGAAGCCAGATGTGCTGCGATATCACTTGCAAGCACTCCATCATGCCAGAATAGAATCAGTATAGCAAAATTAGGCTGAAAAGAAATCAGTAATTTTAAGTATATCTTATAACTAGCAGCGCCTCGCGGTTTCACCCGCGTAGTTTCCGTTCCCGTGGGAATATGGGGATAAAATATAGCCTAGCCTTCCTCGATAAATGGGCTATCTAACACTGAAAGATTTTTTCAAATCGGACCAGTAGTTCCTGAGATTAGCGCGTTCAAACAAACAAACAAACAATAAAACAACATAAAATTCTCGTGTCACAGTGTTAGTTACCATCATAGATATAATAAACAAGGAGATATGCCCTGTAGCCGAAAATGTATCGGAACCTGTGTCTCCTGTTTTGCCCTACCACCCGGCAACTACTACGAATGCAGTTCAGTAAAAGCAATAGATACGCAGTCGCGCACACACCCGCATTTCTGAAATCGGACTGTACTACACAATCAATTATAAACCTTATCCTACTAAGCACAGCGTGTATTTACCGTACACCGTACAACTTATTCACACAAAAACAACGGTGGGTATCATTGTGCTGTGCACAAGCAATTTATTTTAAACTAGCTTATGCCAGCGACTTCGTTCGCGTGGAGTTCCATACAAAATGTTAACCCCTTTTTCACCCCCTTAGGGGACGAATTTTCAAAAATCCTTTCTTAGCGGATGCCTACGTCATAATATTTACCTGCATGCCAAATTTCAGCCCGAACCGTTCAGTGGTTTGGGCTGTGCGTTGAAAGATCACTATGTCAGTCAGTCAGTCCCTTTTGAGTTATATGTATATATTTAAATACATGTAAAGTTAAATAAAAAAAAGTGTTAACTTACAGCAACTGGATTGGTCCTTATAACGAGATAGGAGAAGAACACAGGATTGAACGGAATATCGGATCCACGAAGATTAAGTGTATCTGAAACAAAAGTGTTCGTACATATATTCGTGAATAGGGAACGTGCAAAAACTATAGGTGGCAGCACAGACGCGTCAATGTCAAGTATATTTTACTTATAAGTTTCAAATTTGCAACGCTAGATGGCACAGTCTACTTCGTGCACGTTCCCCTAAACGGAGGGTGCAGCAAGTATAGGTGGCAGCACAGGTCAGATATTTACAACGTAAAAGTTTCAGATTTGCAACACTAGATAGCATAGTCTACGCCGTGCACGTCCCCAATATCTAAGAAGTCGAATTTGACAACAGGTTACAACATTGCTTTACTAGTAAGTATGAAAGAGACAGGAAATAAACCTCGCACATATTGTTAAAGTGATCTTCTATACCTGTCTAATCAGCTGTCAAATACGACTTCTTAGATATTCACGAATCTATCTATACTAATATTATAAAGAGGAAAGATTTGTATTTTTGTATGTAACGAATAAACTCAAAAACTACTGGACCGATTTCAAAAATTCTTTCACCATTAGAAAGCTACATTCACCCTGAGTAACATAGGCTATATTTTATCCCATTATTCCCACGGGAACGAGAACTACGCGGGCAAAACCGCGTCGACTAGCCTGTGTCAACCTTTATTTAAATATTTAAGTCTCCAGCCATTGCTTATAAAAACTTACAAACTATGAATACACGCTAAACACAGGTTGTATAAACCTAGCTCAGGAAAGTCGCTAATTATACATAATTGTAGGTTTAAAATAAAGTTATCATAAGTCCAGAAATATTGATAATTTAGTTAAACACATATGTTATTTGTTGGATACTACCATAATTATTTTATTTAAGATTACTTGTGGCTATTAATCTGTAACTATATTGTGTACAAGATTTAATAAAGATAAAGATTAAAGCTACCAGCTATTACCAGCCAGCCAGCTAAGGGCATCCCCTGTGGGGTACGGACCTCGCTGGGACAAAACAGCTAGGGATAAGCTGGATCGAGCAAGATGAGTATAGTAATTATAGAATAGGGTAGTTGACTAAAAAAATCTGATTAGTCCGTCTGATAGATTTCCAGAAAATATTGGACACGTATTTTTTCTTTTTTCACATAAACAAAAAATGAAGACGATACAGTGCGTAAAAACTCGTGTGACGTCACTACTCACTACAATTTTTACCTAGCCGTGACGTCACTCGCTCCCACTCCTGATCTTTGATGCTGTTTATCTTCGTCATTTTTTATAGATTTGATAAAGGAAAAAATACGTGTCCAATATTGTTCTATAATCAAACTGACGGACTAAACATAATCAGGCAACATCCCTATTGTATTTATACGTACAAGCTATATCATCTAAAGCAGTGAGCAGTAACGCAGAGGCGCTCCTTGTGTGCAGTTGTGGAAGTAACTCCCAAATCTTTTCAAAAGACGTCTGACCTGGAAATGGAGAAAAACCGTTTTATTGATGTCAGAATACTAACATAGCTTGAACTCAGGGACCAAAACCAGTATGAAAAATAACTTTTCTTGTTACAACTTTTATATACGTCCTAACAATATAGCCCTGAATATTAATATATTTGAGTCGTATAGAATCAAAAACGGCAATCTGACTTTTGAATTATTAATAAACGGTAATTAGGAAAAGTAGTAATTATTACAAACAGCAATTTTTTATGTGTATTTATAATTACGTATGTTTTAGAATTTTGAATTCATTACCTATTTTAAGATTTAATTTGAATTAAATTAATAGTTAATAAGTAAAATGATGAGATTGCTGTTTTTGATTCTATACAACTCATTTTTACAGCCAAGTCATACTTTTTAACAGAGATAATATATGGTTTGTATATTTGGGCCTACTAGAGTAACGCGGTACGCTTTTATCGAGCACGTCTTTTTACATCGTTATCACATATATGTATGTATAATTTCGATAAGAACAATGTAACCACAACTTTGAAACAAATTATTGATTTAAAAGAGTGTCCGTGGAGGTTCTTGCACGTTCTACGCGTTGGAACGTGCAGATAGCTTCACCTCTTTAACTGACCGACCTTGACAATTAAAAAGTTCCTGTAAATGGTTGCATAGAAATAAATTATCTTAGTCGAATTTACGTCCCATAGTAAGACCACTATAGTTACAATATCATGGCTGATGTTATCTAGAGAGATGTACCAACTGCGATTATTGCAAATAGTAAAATCTCACTTGAAAGATATAAATTTATTCATTAGTTAATATTTAAGATTTTTGTTTAGCTTAGTTTTTGTTAGTAATTCAAGATTCGTTTATGATGGGGCTGACATGAATTGAGTTCAAAAGTCCCTTAAAATAAAGATTAAAAAAAAAATGTTTTCTTATTATTTTGTTTTGTTTTGTTTCTATTTTAATTTAATTTTGTAGTCATTTTGATCTCATTAGCTCCCACTGTACCCAATATTTGTACTTTTAATAGATTTTTTTTTTGTTACTTACCGGATATTTGAAATTTCGTCATGTTTTCTTTTTAACTTTAATTTGATTATTTGTAATTTTATATCGTTATTCATTTAAAAATAATTCAGTGTTATTTTACTCACTTAGAATGTTGGACTGTATAAGTCTGATGCTTTTGTTACTATTATCTTAGATAATGCTGTATATAGAAGCTATTGGTTTGCCTTTAAATAAATAAATAATAAAAATAACGAGTTTTTTTTGCGACAATACCCACACCAATAAAAAAAAAGTTCAAGATACAAGTAGCGACGGCCGTTTTGCGCGAATGTGACGTATATCTTCCAAATGCGTCACATTCGCGCAAAACGGTCATCGCTCAGCGTAACGGTAACTTACCAGTATATTCCACGGGTAACGGTATTAAAGGATTGGTTGATCTCTCAGGTGGTCCGTCATTTAGTCTCATTCGTGCTGCGTCCACTAAATTCTCAGATATGGCTTTTAGTGCAACGTTCACTCTCAGTAACGCTGCCTGAAAATAAATCAAACATTTTACTTCTAATGGCAATTTTTCATACTAACTGGAAAGTTCATGCCCGTGATGCAGTCGCGTTGATGTCAAAAAAAGTACGCGTTGAGGTAATTAATACTTTGCATGTATTAATTAGGCCTTTTTATTCTGATTGGGAAATCATCAAATGATTTCTACCGCTCTGGGCGGAGCGGAAGGGAGCGTGAGAGATGGACTAGAAAAAATACTGATTTTTAAGAGACAGAGGGAGAATTTTTACTTTTTTGACAAGTTTGAAAGGCATGCTCATATTTAAGGGGCATTTTCTCTATCTGATACTCGTATACATTATCAAAAAAGTATGAAATGTATATGTAGTCTAATTTTCATGAAAAGAAAATATTTTGGTTTTTTTATTTGTGGCTAACCATGGCTCTCCCTTTTTATTTTTAAACTAGCAGCGCCTCGCGGTTTCACCCGCGTAGTTCCCGTTCCCGTGGGAATATGGGGACAAAATATAGCCTATAGCCTTCCTCGATAAATGGGCTATCTAACACTGAAAGACTTTTTCAAATCGGACCAGTAGTTCCTGAGATTAGCGCGTTCAAACAAACAAACAAAGAAACAAACAAACAAACTCTTCAGCTTTATAATATTAAGTATAGATTTCTCTAGCCTATGTTAGCCGGGATAACTTAACGCTTCTAACGATACCAAATACATTGATATCTGTTAAGTCGTTAAGTTATGGTGGAATAAAGAAACTCACAAACATACATACTGTTACGAGCTTCGGGTTCGTGACAATAAAAATAGCCGATTGAATATCCAAAAATTACATAAAGTGTCAATCGGCTGTTAACACACACACTAATAACACTAATATACACTTTAAACTCACTAATTATGAAACAAAATCGCACTACTAATCACTTAAGTTATAGCAAATCCAATACTGACTCGGTCGGTACATGTGCCAGCCTTATATAGGGCGCCGGGTAGTTCCAGAACCTTCCATTGTAGAAAGTTCCCGAAAGTTCGCGTACATATCGGTAGCGACTGACTAGGGTTCGAGAATTCTAGAATGTTCTAGCATAGAAACATCTAGAAGGTACCTGGCTTTATTAGTTCTGCTACTCGATACTAGATGGCGCTAGTGGTACCGAATGCAACTATCTTCCTTGCCTAATAGGGATGTTTCCTGAGTAAAAAATATATGATTATGTTTAGTCCGTCAGTTAGATTATAGAAAAATATTGGAGACGTATTTTTTCCTTTATCAAATCTATAAAAACTGACGGAGATACGAAGCATCAAAGATCAGGAGTGGGGGCTTGTGACGTCACGGCTCAGTAAAAATTGTAGCGAGTAGTGACGTCACACGAGTTTTTATCGCACTGTATCGTCTTCATTTTTTGTTTACGTGAAAAAAGAAAAAATAAGTGTCCAATATTTTTGGAAATCTATGCGACGGACTAATCAGATTTTTTTAGTTAACTACCCTATTGTGGCGCGCAACAATACATTAGATATCCTGAAAACATAACAATACTTTTTTGGGCAGTCGAGTAAAAAATAACATATAACGTACTTCTAAGGCCCGCCAGGAGCTTCTAGTATACGTAGTGGGATCCACCGCTACGACGCTTGTCGCTTGCATGTTAGCAACCAGCCAGTCTTGGAGAGATGGGTCTGTTCCTGAGAACAAATGAAATAATAAAAAAATACATACATGTGTGCAATTCACATGTGGTAGAAGTGAAACCTTCAAAAATTTTGGCTTCAAGATAACAATAGAAAGAGACAGACACATGAATTTATGTGTCTGTCTCTTTTTACTGTCGCTTTTTCGTTTCATAAACTGTCAAATATACACGAATTGGCACAAAGATATAATATAACTAGTGCCACACTACAAAAAAAAAATCAAATCACAACGATGCTAAAGAAGTTTTCACTACAAAAACATTTTAAAAAATAGAAGTTTTTATTTTAACGCCATAAAAAGAATTTTAAATGGGTCTAATTTAACTGTAACACTATTTATCAAAAATGTTTTCAACTAACTTTTTAGACCTACATACGTATCCTGCTTATATGTGTGTAGTTTCATTAAAATCGGTTCAGTCATTTCGGAAAATAACGACTTGAAAATTTGTATGAAATGCCGTTTGGCGTATTGCTCTTAAACAACGGCTGAATGAAAGTGCTTTCAAGTTCCGAGACAGTGAGGGTTAAAGCTTGCTTGGGAACGCACTAGGCGGATGATGGACCGGAACCCACCTTGTCTCATCAGCGTCCAGAGTGTACCATCGACCTCCAGTTCAAACTGCGTCCAGTACCGCGCATCAGTCCAGACTAGAGCTTCGGTGGCTGTCACTAGGGCTGTTCCTGATGAGCCTCGGAGGCCTGAGAGCCATTCACGACGGGCGTCGGCTGGGGAGATGTATTGAGACTGGAAGATGAACGTATTTTGATTACTTTGCTTTACATTTTGGTAGTCAAGGCACAGATTACTAAATAGGTCAAGGTTCTTATGAACAGGGTGGGTGTTTAATGGACTTTTCGAGGTTCTGAGAAACATAGAAAACTGGGCCCCAAGTCTGCTATTACAATAGTGCCAGAATGGTCTATCATTGATCTCATAATGGTCGATTTTGACAAGTATCGTAATCTACTAATATAAAAGTGTCATTATGACTTTCCAATGATCAACCACTGACACTCCATTGAAAGAATGGTAATCTCGTACATAATGATAAATGAATGACACACGTATGCGGTAATCTGCTAAAATTTTAAAGTTCCTTTGATCAGTGATCTACCATTAGAACCTCATTGTGCAGACCAATGATTGACCATTGTTTTTTATTTATTTATTATTTATTGTGAATTTAGCAGATTAGGAACTTTTAGCAAAATGACAATGGGATCGTGTTGGAATGACAAATATATAAAAATAGCAGACTTGGGGCCCTGGTCGTGAGTACCTACTCATAATTATGCACAATTTCTTCTATGGGACCAACAATTACCGCAAAAAAATTGACTGCCCCGTCATATTTATGAACACATAACTCGACGACAAAGTGCAGATTTTTTTATCCGATTTCATGATTGGTCCCATAGTAAAAGTTGTTCATAATGATGAGTACAATGACCCCTTCTCAACTATTGCGTTTAATTCTGTTACACGTTGTATTGTAAGTACAGTGAAACCTTGATAACTGGGACCTTAAGGGACCTGTAAATTTGTCTCTCTTATAGAGGTGTTCCACTTACCCAGTGTCTCAGATATCCAGGTATAAATAAATATCTGTCTCATTTACAGAGAGTTCCATCCACATACACGCTGTCTCAATTATAGAGATACTTAGGGACAAATACTTAGAATGGAAAGAACTAATCCTTAAAATATAGTCTCAGTAAAAGAGATAAAATACACCCGCTTTCTTTACTAAAGAGGTAATTATGACGATAAAATGGAAAGAACCAATCCCAGATATAGAGGTTTGTGTTGTCCCACTAAAAGAGGTAATTCAGTGCTAAAGTGTCGGGACCTGAGCAAGAGTTCCAGCTATGGAGGTTTCTCTCTTATCCAGGTCCCACTTAACCGAGTTTACTGTATTATTCAAGCCACTTACATTGTGAGCATCAGCTGTAGGCACGATGTAGGCATGGACCTTATTCTCAGCCATCACGGCACGCACTGCTTGGAGGCGGTGGGCAGCCATCTCACGACTCATTTTGCTACCGGGGGTGTCGCTCACTGTGGGTTTAGATAAAGAACGACTAGTTAACAAAAGACCAGTTAACGAACGACTAGTTAACGAACGACTAGTTAACGAAAGACTAGTTAAAGAACGACTAGTTAACGAACGACTAGTTAAAGAACGACTAGTTAACGAACGACTAGTTAAAGAACGACTAGTTAAAGAATGACGCGACAAACAAATATCCGTGGGTCACCGCTGCGACAACCCGTGAGTAATTTGCACAACAGCGACCCACGTAAAACACAGTTCAGGCAACTTGAAATCATGCTCAGGATACTGTTGGTTCTGCTCAAAGAAAATATGCTGCCCCACCAGGGCAGCTCACTTCTTACGCATTGTTGTGATAAAACAATACAAATGCGCAATATAAATGTACATCCCTGACGCATTACAGAAGCGGTGACGCCCCACCAGCATCCTACACGCGTTATTATATTGAATGCACGGTAGATACGATCTCTGCGCATATCTAGCCCACAGACTGTACGTGTATAAAGAAGTACAACTTTGACTGGAAGTGAGCATCGTGCAAACCTGCGAGCCAACATTTTCGCTCTAACCGACAACGCTCTCTGCTCACACTCAATGTCATCATCATCTCTAAGGTGCCAATATATGTATGACCCAGTCAATATATGTATGACCCAGCCAATATATGTATGACCCAGTCAATATATGTATGACCCAGCCAATATATGTATAACCCAGCCAATATATGTATGACCCAGCCAATATATGTATGACCCAGTCAATATATGTATGACCCAGCCAATATATGTATGACCTAGCCAATATATGTATGACCCAGCCAATATATGTATGACCCAGCCAATATATGTATGACCCAGCCAATATATGTATGACCCAGATATGTAAAACTTTGGACTCTCTGCAGGTACATTATCAGGGCTTTCATTACCCCAGCGTCAAAGACCACGACCATAGAATTTTATTTTTATTTTATTATATCATATTCTTATGGCAGAAACAGGGCTTCATTCTGAGATATTGCATAATCAGCCTTTTAACGTTCCCACTGCTGGGACACAGGTCTCCTCTCGAGGAGAGGGAATGGGCCGTATCCAGCACGCGGGCCCAGTGCGGGTTGGTGAATGTCACATGTCTTCGAATTTTTGGTTCTATGACAAGCCGGTTTCCTCACGATGTTGTCCTTCACCGTTTTGAGAGCAGTGGTGATGAAGTTAATTACACAAAGTAATGTGCCTGGCAGGGTTTGAACTCGCTACCTAAATTCGTATGTCGGGGTTGTTACCACTCGGCCACCACTGCTCTCTCTTAGATATTGACCAAGCACTTTTGAAACAAACTGTAACTAGGTAGGTATGTTTTAAAACTTACCGAAAGTTGGTGCATCTGGCTCCGCAGAGTTGTAATACGGAATATGGCCAAACGCCACATTTGTTGCCAATCTGAAATTTGTAAAAGAACATCTATACTAATATTATAAAGCTGAAGAGTTTGTTTGTTTGTTTGAACGCGCTAATCTCAGGAACTACTGGTTCGAATTGAAAATTTATTTTTGGGTTGAATAGACCATTTACCGAGGAAGGCTTTAGGCTATATATCATCACGCTTAAGTCAATAGGAGCGGAGCAGCGATAAAGAATGTTTTAAAATCGGGGATTCCACGGGGACGAAGTCGCGGGCAGCAGCTAGTCGTTCTATATGGTCCTTTGTTTTGACACGAACTAGTCGAAAAAAATCTATGGTATAGATACTGGAAAGATTTTGCAGTCGGCATGGTTGGCTGTCCAGGAACACGCACTTGATCATTTTCAGTAGTGGACACTTTATAACCTTATGGAAGGTCTTACAACGTTACACCCCAATCAATAAAATAAGTAAACAAACAACAATTACTTACATCAAACATATCGAAAACCCCCAACCGCGTAGCTCCGCCATTTTGCACCGAATAAAACAAAAATCTATCTATTGTATTGTACTTACTTATCAAATCTTATCCAGAAACGTTGAATGATATCTCAAACAATTTCGTCGATAATTGCGGATTAGATTGTTATTTAATCCGTAATACCTACGCGATATTAGTTGTATCCTTGATAAAGATTTACCAAAATACGTAGTTAGGTCTTTTTACACGACAGCCCAAAAAAAGAGTGTTATGTTTTTTGGGTTAATGTATGTATGTTTGTGAGTTTCTTTATTCCATCATAACTTCTAAACAGCTTAACAGATATCAATGTATGTGGTATCGTTAGAAGCGTTGAGCTATCCCGGATAACATAGGCTAGTGAGTTTTTAAAAATTAAAAAGGGGACACCATTGTTTATTAAATTAAAAAACGATAATAATAAATGATTTTATTTTGTAAGTAGGTTGTTAAAAACACTTTTACACGTCAATCTTTTTTGGCCTTATAAAAACTAGATGAGGCCGGTGTTTCCTAGCTGACTACATTTAGTTTAAGGTATACAATACTCACACATATGCCATTAACGCATAAAATTATATATAAAACGCAAAATAAATTGAGTCTATACAATGCAAATATTGGAGGAGCTCGTGCCTAAATTATAACAGCCGCACGGGCCGATCTCCGAGGTTAAGCAACGCTTGCCGAGGTTGGTCTGTAGATGGGTGACCATCTTAACATAACGAGACTTCTCCGCCTCGGAAAGCACGTTAAGCCGTTGGTCCCACCCGGCTGTCATTTGAAGTTCTTTAGCAGTCGTTACGAATTGTCAGAAGCCAGAAAATCTGACACCAGTCTTGCCAAGAAGTACCGTGTTCCCCATTTAATGGGTTGTGGAGGTCTGGTAGGCAGCCGCTCTACGTAAAATACTGGTATTCAGCTGAATCCGGCTTGTCTGGGAGCTGACCCCAATATAGTTGGAAAAAGGCTAGGCAAATGATGACTTCGAGAGATTAAGACTATCAAATTTTCATGCGTAAAAAAGTGTTCCAATTGTTCAGTTGACAATTTATCGATATTCTACAATCTCTCAAGATACCTATTTAATATTCTTACGGAAATTGCTATTTTCCGGTGATATATTCTTCCAAATTTAAATAATCTCTAAAATGTAATACAATAATAATATGCTGAATTACTGTAAGGAATGTATTTATATTTCTTCACCATTTACGAACTTATTTTACTGTGAATTCGATTGTCATTGAGCTTAATAAAATATTATTTATTCACTGAAGAAATTTTACGACGAATGGACCTGCCTAATGCTGGCACCACTTGAAATATTTTTTAAAATATTTATTGATTTAAAGGAGAATGCCCAACAGCCATATTGTAAAAATGCTTGGAATGAACAATAATAAATAATAAATATCTTGGGACAACTCACACACGGCTATCTGATCCCAAGCTAAGCAGAGCTTGTGTTATGGTAACCAGACAACTGATATACATACTTATATAATTTATAAATACATACATATTGTAGATAAATCACACCCAGACACAGAACAAACAATCATGCTCATTTGAAAATGAAAATTATATATCTAGTTTTAATTTCCGCGAATATGTGTGGGTTTGCATTATGCACCTCCCTCCCGCCCGCTATATTATGCACATGCAAGATTACAAGGCAAATGCAAGGATTTTAAGCACATGCAGGAAGGCAAAGCAAAACCCAACACCATTACCGACACGTGTTTCGCCTCTCCACGAGGCATCCTCAGTTACGTGTTGACTCGCTGACCGTTGAGTTGCGACTGAGCCGCAACAAGCAGCGGCAACTCAACGTTCAGCGAGTCAACACGTCCCCTGAGGATGCCTCGTGGAGATTTTAATTTTCAAATTAAAAATGGATTTCCGCAAAGTAACGCCTGACTCAATCAATTTTTTTTTTTAATCATGCTCATCACACAAAGTTTGTAATAATGAAATATATGACATTTTTTTTTCTCAGAAATCTTTTATCGTGTCCCTCTAATATTATTATCATAAAATACAATACATAGTCAATTATAAATTACTAGGAATCAAATAATTACATCATCAATTCTTCACGCAGTAATTTTGTCAATTGACAAAGATTAATAGTTTTTATGACAATTATGGGCTTCCTCCTTTATGTAACAATAGTAGTACAAAGGTTGATTTAATTTAATGTAATAGCAGTCAACCTTTTGTTTACAAATACAATTTTACTTATGTAAATCATATTTTAATTTCTAGTCGATTTTCTGTGAGCACCATCAATTAGCTTTGCTATCTAACCATTTTGATGTACTTACCTTTTTTTCTAAGCTCGATTAATGATATTTTAACACAACAACATCACTACATAGTATAAAACAAAGTCACTTTCTTTGTCCCTATATCCCTATGCATGCTTAAATCTTTTAAACTACGCAACGGATTTTGATGCGGTTTTTTTTAATAGATAGAGTGATTCAAGAGGATGGTTTATATGTTTAATACATACATATTATAGTAGAGAAAACATTAGTATCTACATTGCATCCGTGCGAAGCTGGGGCGGGTCGCTAGTTATTTATAATCATGTCTCTGACATGTGAGTAGAATAACCTACCCATTATAAGTGAGCGGGGCTTTCATACGATAAGTCCGCGCGAAGCAAGCTCCGTCACAATATCATATATGAAATATCTTTTAACTATTACTATGCAACAAAACGTTTGTGTTATGTCATACATAAAAAACTTCGAAAAAAATTTTTTTTCGGTCATAGGTGTGGTCGAAAAATTCCTTAACATACTAGACTTATCATTACGAGTCCGGTCAAATTAGCACGTTACATAGGTGTACCGTTGCATACATTCCAAAAAGCTGAAAGGTAGGTAAACTGTTAAAAATCCCCATAGATCGATATCAAACAAAAAAAAACAATGTCAAAGTTCGCCACAAACGTCGCTCTGGAATTAATTAATAAAAATAGACTCTGGAAATGAAGCATCGTAAATTTAAAGCTAATTCCTTGAAACATAGCTTTGCTGATTGGTTCAAATTGCCGAAAACACATCCTTGTTTAATAAGCTTTTTAATTAAACTTAAAAAGCCTTGTTTAATTAAACTTAAAATGGGACAAAATGATCAGTTTATTTAGGAATTTATGCAAAGGTGAAACGTCTATTTTAACCACACTATACAGCTGATTGAGCGTACATTATTGTTGCGTTTCTATAAAATATAATAAATAATAGAAAACAAAACAAGTAAAAATAGAATTAAGAGCTAGTGTAGATGTTTTGGGGGCAAGTAGAAGTTCTTGGGGGCAAATGGGCGTTTTATGAGGCATGTTTGTGAGTTTTTGGGGGCGAGATTGAGTTTTTGGAGGGCTAGATTAGTAGCTAATGTGCATGTTCTGGGGGCAAGTGAAAGTTTTTAGGGGCAAATATGTGTTTTAAAGGGCAGATTTGTGAGTTTTTAGAGGTGATATTAAGAGATTTTGGGGGGCGATATTGAGTTTTTGGAGGGCGAGATTGAATTTGTGGGGGCTAGATTAGGAGCTATTGTGGATGTTTTGGGGGCAAATGTGGGCGAGTTTTGGGGTTTTTGCGGATATATTTTCAACAACGATAGCCCACGCGTGCACACCGACCATCATATTCTTCACTTTGTGTGTTTGGAAGTTCTTGGAGCGAATTTAGGTGTTTGTAGAAGCGAGATTAAAAACTTATGGAGTGAGCCATTGTGAAGGCGAATCTGATAGTTTCGTAGTGAGGCTTGCATGTTCGGGGCCGAGTATTGGTTTATCAAACCGAGACTGGGAGTTTGTGGGGGTGACATTTTGAGAGTTTGAGGGGTTGTATGGAAGTTTGTGGAGACGATTTTTTACAGTTTCAAGAGACGAGTGTGGGAGTTTAGATGGTGGCTATGGGCGTTCTAATACACTGGGAAGGTAGTATCAACATCATAGGCCCACGCGTGCAGACCGCCTATCATATCCTTCACTTTATGTCGATGCTCTTCTGGTAACATGTCGAGAACCATCTTGGCTGCTAACTGAGAGTCGTTGCCGCGACGGCAGATGAAGATCACTGGAAGAAAAGAAGAAAAACAATATTTAAATACAAAAAAAAACACGCTATACTGATTAGAA
This sequence comes from Hecatera dysodea, assembly GCA_905332915.2. NCBI lineage: Eukaryota > Metazoa > Arthropoda > Insecta > Lepidoptera > Noctuidae > Hecatera > Hecatera dysodea. The sequence goes on along the minus strand of HG995317.1, from coordinate 3,225,913 downwards.
TTGAAACCATTCTTCTTACAGCTGATAACCCCATAATATAGATATGTAATGGGCTAATTAAATGAACTGAATTTATTTTTCCGTCGAATTTTTACGTCATTTCTGGCACAATAAATATGTCACACATATGGAACTCTGCAGCTTACTGATAACTTGCTGGACTTTGCTCCACACTTCATAGCAGTAGCTCTAGAATGGTGCCACTTAGTACATTGACACAGTTGTGTGCACCCACTATGTGACACATATGGAACCCTGCAGCTACTCACCACTCGCTAGACTCAGCTCCAAACTCCGCAGCAGTCGCTCTAGAGCGGCGCCATTTAATACACTGATACAGTTGTGTGCACTCACTATGTGACACATATGGAACTCTGCAGCTACTCACCACTCGCTGGACTCAGCTCCAAACTCCATAGCAGTCGCTCTAGAACGGCGCCACTTAGTACATTGACACCGTTGTGTGCGTCCACTATGTGACACATATGGAACTCTGCAGCTACTCACCACTCGCTGGATTCTGTTCCACACTCCGGAGCAATCGCTCAAGAGCAGCGCCACTCAGTAGATCGATGGGCCAGTTGTTTGCGCCGACTATGTGACACATATGGAACTCGGAATCGGCTCGTACGTCTACTATGTACACGGGTTCTTTCTTTTTGAGGAGTTGAGAGACTTCTGGCGCCGATATCCTGTTGCGTTTTGGGAGGATTTTGAGATCCAATTCCTGGGGAGAAAAATCGTGTTTTAGGGGTCCTGTTTTGTTGCGGAATTTGTTCGAAAGTCACCGCGGTTCTGGAACGCAAAGGGCGGGCGAAGGATCACGGGTGGGTTCTAGTCAAAAAATTACAGAGATGTGTTTTAATCTTAACAGCTCTCTCGACTCTTAGAAAAAGCGTCATTAAAATCGGTTCTTTCGTTTCCAAGAAAAGAAAGTCTTTAAACTTTATATACAACACCATTCGAATTAAATTTTCATACTGACTAAAACCCATCCGTGATCCTTCCTGTGCCCTTTGTGTTCCAGGGCCACGGGAACTCTTTCGAACAAATTCCGCAACCCACGCAGGCACTGACCCTATGGGGCCCCGTCTTTGCGGACAGCTCTATGAGGCGCGCGTGGAACACGACGCGCCGTCGCCCCGCGCCTGATTGCTATCGGACGGCGAGCCACCCATAGCTCGCCGTCCGCAGACATCGTTCAAGCCAAGCTACGCCACTGCGCGAGACGCTGTTAAATTTTTATTTTTTTATTACTGTGGGAATACAGTAATATTTTTTCTTCTTTTTCAATTTAACATAGTACGAAGACGATACAATGCGTTGAAAACTCGTGTGACGTCACTACTCGCTACAATTTTTACCACGACGTGTCATCACAAGCCCCCACTCCTGATCTTTGATGCTTTTTATCTTCGTCAATTTTTATTGATTTGATGATAAAGCAAAAAATACCTGTCCAATATTTTTCGATAATCTAACTGACGGACTAAATAGAATCATATTTTTTACTCAGGAAATATCCCTCTAGGTAAAACAAACCTTGAGTTATGTAGTGAAATCAAACAACGATTATATTCACAAAATATAATGTAAAAAAATATCATGATAACAATTTCACACTTAGAAATATTAAAATACAATTCATCATCAGTCAACGATAAGATATTCTAAATCAATTAAATTTAAAATTTTGAATTTCGAAGAAAAACGTTTAATTGGGATGGATTTCGACTACACGCAGGTGACGTCATTTGCAGAAAACTAGCTCAGTAACTTTTTACGAGGGACCAAACTAGGCAAAATGGATCATTCGACGTCGATCTACAACTTATAGTACCAACTAAGGCTAGCTAACCAAATAAAATACAAGTGTCTTTTTGTAATAACATAATAACAGCTTTTTATCTGACTGACTGGCTGACATAGTGATCTATCAACGCACAGCCCAAACCACTGAATGGATCGGGCTCATGCAGGTAGATGTTATGACGTAGGCATCCGCTAAGAAAGGATTTTGATTAATTCTACCCCCAAGGGGATAAAATAGGGGATGAAAGTTTGTATGAAACTTTGTCAATTTTAAACCGATCGGGCTGAGAGTTTCAAAATCGGGGGTAAAGTAACTATTCCACGCGGACGAAGTCGCGGGCAGAAGCTAGTTCTACATATGACGAACAAAATGAGTTTGTGTGTCTGTTTGTTCCAGCTAATCTCCGAAACGGCTGTCACTGGCAGATTACCGATGTTATTAAAAACTAGGCTATTTTTTATTTTAAACATGATTTATGTTCCAAGCAATAAAAAAAATGTCAAAAAGCGCGAAGTCTCAACATCCAGTACCTACATCGTGGTGTGGTCACCACGATGTAGGCGCTTGTGATTTTTTTCCAATCACGAAATAAATTATGTTCCAAATATGGCACAGTGCCTTATGAGGGCCACTGCTCATTTAAATTACCAACCTCATAATAATACGCATCGCATTTATCATTCCAGAAACCAAAATTAATATTATTTTGTTGCTTGACCAAATCACAAATATCTCTCTCATGTTTGGGTTTAAAAATCCTTAGATTTTTCTTCGTCAAAACTTTTGCAAATCTCCGAAACGGCTGGACCGATTTCGGCCGGACTCTCACTGGCACATAACCGATGTTATTAAGAATTAGGCTATTTTTTATTTTAAAAATGATTTATGTTCCAAGCAATAAAAAAAATGTCAAAAAGCGCGAAGTTTCAACAGCCAGTATCAACCTATCAACATGGTGTGGTCACACCATAACGCTTATGATTTTCTTTCAGTCAAGAAATAAACTTTGTTCCAAATATGGCACAGTGCCTTATGAGGGCCACTGCTCATTTAAATTACCAACCTCATAATAATACCCATCGCATTTATCATTCCGGAAACCAAAATTGATATTATTATGTTGCTTGACCAAATCACAAACATCTCTCTCATGTTTTGGTTTAAATATCCTTAGATTTTTCCTCGTCAAAACTTTAGCAAACGTTTTTCTAGAAGCAGGATTTATACCCTTCACATTCATCTCTTTGACGTAAATATTGTACAGCTGAAACTGATTTTTGACATTCAAATCTATGTACTTGACATTAGAATTCAAATTAACACAGTACTGGCATTTCGGGTCAGTCTTCGGTAGACTATTTATGTATTCGATTACATTTTGCGATTTCAAAGGAGTTTTTTGTGATTTTGGCTTCGATTCTTTCACCAGCCAGCACCTTACCATAGCTTCTTTCACACCTAAAGTATTCAAAAAGGTTACTCTACACACTGAAACTTTTTCTGAATTCAGAACTAGATGGTATAGTTTCGAATCGCCTTTTCTTGAAGCGATACCTTTATGGCATGTTCTTCTACGCTTCGCTGGAACAGAGTCTATAAGAGATCTGACAAACTTCTTCTTTTCTGTCCATTCTAGCTGCCAGAATTGATAGAAGATTTCCCTTCTGTCAGATTCTGACAGTTTCTTGCAATAGCGCGTATTACTCTTCGCGCAGAGTTCTGATTTGCAAAGAGGTCCTATTCGTCTTTCAGATTTGGGCACGTCTTGTATCCAAGACTTCTTGTCTCCTTCTGTAGTCGTTCTGAAGCCGAAGTAGCTTTGTCCTGTCATACGTTTTTCCTTCTCTTGTTTTCTTCTTTCCGATTTTAGACGGCACTCTTGTTTCTTCTGTGGGAGAAGAATAGAGAGTAAGTGATGTAGAAAATTGGTTTAGACAAACAGGTGGGGTAATGGGCTTCTTTTTTAAACTACACCAGGTGTAGCTACAAACTGGGAGTCTTTAAGTCAAGAGATTACTTCTAAACAAGCGTGTTTCATCGTCGACCACATCATCGCTTACCATCAGGTAAGTTTAAGCCCATCATCATCTGCCTAGCCTTTCCCAAATATATTGGGGTCGGCTTCCAGTCATACCGGATTCAGCTGAATACCAGTATTTAACGTGGAGCGGCTGCCTACCAGACCTCCACAACCCATTAACTGGGTAACACGGTACTTTTTGGTATGATGGAGTCAGATTTACTGGCTCCTGACAATCCGTAACGACTGACAAATGACAGCCGGGATCAACGGTTTAACGTGCTTTCCGAGGCACGGAGGAAACTCGGTATGTTAATATGGTCACCCATCCACAGACCGACCTTGGCAAGCGTTGCTTAAACTTGAAGATCGACCCGTGCGGCTATTAATAAAACAATAACAATACGAAACCAGTTTTGAAAATAGTTTAAATTATCGATTAATTAAATTAACAATCCTTCTAGACCAACTAAGCGTTAAATATATTCAAATAGATATTATGAAAGTAAAAACGACTTTGTATGTTTGTTAACTCTTCATGTCGTAACGCAACGTAACGAGGATAATGTAACGCAAGATTTTTGTAATACATAACATGATTCAAAAGTGTGTCCGTGGAGTTTCTTGCACGCTCTTTTGACGAACGTGCAAATAACTTCATGTTTTTGCAAGACCGACGTTAACAGAACAAAGTGTCTGTAAAATGGTTTATCTATACTTTTAAATATCTATACTAATATTACAAAGAGGAAAGATTTGTATTTTTGTATGTAACGAATAAACTCAAAAACTACTGGACCGATATCAAAGATTCTTTCACCATTAGAAAGCTACATTCACCCTGAGTAATATAGGCTATATTTTATCCCCATATTCCCACGGGAACGGGAACTACGCGGGTAAAACCTCGGGGCGCTGCTAGTTTGAAATAAATGCTTTGAATGTTGAATCTTGAACGATTGAATGGATTTGGATGACACTGTACACAGAAGTCCAGAAATATAACATAGCATACTTTTTCCCGGGCATATGTTCCCTTGGGATAATTCTAGACAATCACGCGCGCAAAGCTAAGCAAGCCAGTTAGAAATAAAAAAAGAAGCCCATTCGTTTGAAAATTAAAATATCAACACCGCGAATGTTTGAACATGTGCAAAAAAGAAAAGAAAGACCAAAGAAAACAATAAAACAATTAATTTCGAATGTAAACTTACCTTGAACATTCGCAGTTTTGATTTTCTTACACACTTAAAAAAAAATGAAACCAAAAACATTATCGATCAAAATTCACGGAGTTAGGTAATCTATACTAACATTTTATAGAGGTAACGTTTGTGAGGTTGTGCTGAACCGATTTTCAAAATTTTTTCACCAATAAAATAGAAAGCTACGTTATTGTGGAGTTTCATAGGCTATATTTTATCCCCATATTGCCACGGGAACGAGAACAACGCGGGTGAAACCGCGGGGCGTTGCTGTTAAAAATAATGGTTCAACGCCGATTGCGTTCAGGCTGAAGAGCACAAGCATTCGGCGTTTCTCGCCTGGGTTGATGCTCGTGATCGCAAAGCTCCGGATCTGATCTCAAAGAAGAGAGCCTTTAACCGTGCTGCCAAGTCCTACAAAAAGGCACTAAAGAAGGCTCGCTTCGACCATATAAACCATATTGGCACAAAGCTCTCTGCACAACCTTCAGGTAGCAGAGCCTTTTGGTCCCTTGCCAAGTCGGTCGAAGCGAACTTCTGTCGGCCCTCATTGCCTCCGCTGGTAAAGCCTGATGGAACACTGGCTCATACGGCGAGAGAGAAAGCAAGCCTTTTTGCGTCTCTTTTCGCCCATAATTCTCGTCTGGATACTAGCGGTGCTACTCCACCGACTCTGCCTCATTGTGACACCTCTATGACCGAGGTTCGTATAAGGAACAGAGAAGTTCTGAGAGCGCCGTGTCGCCTAGACGTGAATAAGGCTAGTGGACCGGATGGCATACCAGCGATTGTTCTCAAGGAATGTGCGCCCGAACTGTCTCCTGTGTTGACACGCTTGTATCGCCTCTCGTTCAGGACTGGTATAGTGCCCAAGTCCTGGAAGCTTGCCAACGTGCAACCCGTGCCCAAAAAGGGCAGTCGTGCCGATCCTGCCAACTATCGGCCGATTTCGGTAACCTCCATACTCTGCAAGATTATGGAGCGTGTATTGAATTCGCGCCTCATGGCATATCTAGAAGGTCACGATCTCCTCAGTGACCGACAGTATGGGTTTCGCCGTAATCGGTCAACTGGGGACCTACTAGTTTATGCCACCCACTTGTGGGGCGAGGCCCTCGAGAGGAACGGGGAAGCGATGGCCGTTTCCTTAGACGTCTCGAAGGCCTTCGACAGGGTATGGCACGCTAGCCTTTTGAGCAAGCTTCCAGCGTACGGCATTTCTCCTGGTCTGATTAACTGGATAGGAGACTTCCTGAGTGAACGGTCTCTCCGAGTTGTTGTCGACGGCTGCTCATCAGAGCCCATGACGACTAATGCCGGAGTTCCTCAGGGGTCTGTTCTCTCTGCAACTCTCTTCCTACTGCATATCAATGATCTGCTGGTGCCCGGTATCTATGGGTATGCAGATGATAGCACAGTTGTAGAGAGATACCTGCCTAGTGCTCGGGCTAGTAAGGAGCTAATCCAGTCCGAACGAGAGTCTATGGTGGAGCGTACGAATGTCTCACTTCAGGCAGTCTCCAAGTGGGGTGAAGCCAATCTGGTGGGATTCAACGCCGCCAAAACACAAGCGTGTCTGTTCACCGCCAAAAAGAGCCCGTTCACCTTGGCTCCTACTTTTCAGAATGTATCCCTGGAGTGCACCGACCGCCTTCAGCTTTTGGGAGTAGAAATCTCTTCAGACCTAAACTTTGGGCGGTTCATTGAGTCCAAAGCCAAGGTGGCTGCTAGGAAACTCGGCGTTCTCGCAAAGGTCCGCCGGTACTTCACATCAGAACAGCTTTTGATGCTATATAAGGCACAGGTTCGTTCGTGTGTGGAGTACTGCAGCCATATATGGGCTGGTGCTGCGAAATGCCACCTAGCGGCTTTGGACTCGGTGGAAAGGCGAGCGAAGAGGCTAATTGGTGATCCAGATTTGGTTAAATCCAATCTTCAAAGCCTTGAGCACAGGCGTAAAGTAGCCAGCCTTTCGGTGTTTTACAGGTTGCATTTTGGAGAGTGTGCGCAGGAACTGCATAACTTGATCCCGCCATCCCTTTTTTACCATCGGACGACCCGACGTACGGCGAGTATCCATCCATACGTTGTTGAAACTTCTACGGTCCGGACTAAGCGTTTTGCCTCGTCGTTTATACCGCGAACATCGAAGGATTGGAACAATTTGCCTGCGGCGGTCTTCCCGTCCGATTATAATCTGAATGTCTTCAAGGCAAGAGTGAATAGGCTCATAAACTAGTGCGCCTTACCATCAGAGATTGCATCGCTGCTTACCATCAGGTGGGATCGCAGTCAAGCACTAGTTTATAACAAGTTAAAAAAAAAAAAAAAAAAAAAAAAAAAATCTGGTGTTCCGTCATTCACACATCATTTAGTCGAGTTCATCATCTGCCTAGCCTTTTATCAACTAGATTGGGGTCGGCTTCCAGTCATACCGGATTCAGCTGAACACCAGTATTTAACGTGGAGCGGCTGCCTACCAGACCTCCACAACCCAGTAACTGGAGAACACGGTACATCTTGGCAAAACTGGTGTCAGATTTTCTGGCTTCTGACAATCCGTAACGACTGGCAAAGATCTACAAATGACAGCCGGAACCAACGGCTTAACGTGCTTCCGAGGCACGGAGGAAATTCGGTATGTTAAGATGGTCACCCATCCGCAGACCAACCTTGGCAAGCGTTGCTTAACCTTAAAGATCGACCCGTGCGGCTGTTATTCTTTAGCCACGAGCTCCTCATCATTTTGTCGAGTTATGCGCACAAGTGTAAGGGCTACTAAACTATTTCTCGCGATTTCAAAGTTCGTGCCACAGTAAAAGCAGTTAATAATGATGTTACATTGATTCCCTCACAGGTATCAGGTACATGAAGCAGTAATGCTAGCGAAGGAGGAGGCGGAACGCGTGCGGGAGAGGGAAACCTCACGCCCCAGCCGCCGCAACAGAAGAAGACGTCCCGGGCGTTTGGAAACGCAGGGCGATTCCCGACCACCTACTGCGCGGGCCTGCGGACGGCGAGCTATGGGTGGCTCGCCGTCCGATAGCAACCAGGCCCGAGTCGACGGCGCCGAGTGTTCCACGCGCACCTCAAAAAGCCGTCAGCAAAGCAGACGAGCCCCATAGGGTCAGTGCCTACTAGGGTTGCGGAATTTGTTCGAAAGTGTCACCGCGACGAGTCACATGCACTAAAAGAAAACACACTACTTGTAAAATAAGTTCTATGCTGTAGAATTTTAAATACACTTACATGCCACTCCTTTATCGTGAAAGCAAAATGGCAATAAAAACAAAATATTAATAAAGAAATCCGCATCGTCGTCACATATCTCAAAAACCATTTTCTCTAATGAAAAACTTTTTTAGAAACCTCTATTTAATTTTAAAAGAGCTATCCAATGATACCCCACACAATTATGTTTGTTGGAATTTATTTTTTCATCCCTCAGTTACATGTATGGAGCGCCACCCCTAAAATTATTTTTACCCATAATATTACAGCACTATTAAATAGCGGTTAACAGGTGGCACCTACCTACCAATTTTCATTTATGTAGCTTTAATATTCTCCGAGTAAAACAGCTATGACATACGAACGGACAAACAGACAGACATGACGAATCCATAAGGGTTCCGTTTTTACCATTTTGCTACGGAACCCTAAAAATATGTTACCTTATCATTAGCGGGTGCCATGCAGTAGACTTCGTAGTCCACCAGGTGCGTGATAGTGGGGCTATCTGAGCAGGCCGCGCACATAATGTTGCGCTTGCGGAGCCGTACTGAAACACAAACAGTAAGCATAGTAAAATTGATTGAGTCAGGCGTTACTTTGCGGAAATTCATTTTAAATTTGAAAATGAAAATAATATATCTAGTTTTAATTTCCGCGAATATTTGTGGGTTGCAGGTATGCACCTCCCTCCCGCCCGCTATATTATGCACATGCAAGATTACAAGGCAAAAGCAACCTCAATTCTCAGTCGTAACTCAACGGTCGGCGAGTCAACACGTCCCCTGAGGATGCCTCGTGGAGAGGCGAAACACGTGTCGGTATTGGTGTTGGGTTTTGCTTTGCCTTCCTGCATGTGCATATTATCCGTGCTTTTGCCTTGTAATCTTGCATGTGCATAATATAGCGGGCGGGAGGGAGGTGCATACCTGCAACCCACACATATTCGCGGAAATTAAAACTAGATATATTATTTTCATTTTCAAAAGTAACCATAGTGTTAGTGACGCAATAAATGCATGTAACATAACATAATTGTAAAAAGGAAGTGCGCGGTGTCCGGGACCGGGTTACGAACCGCCATTTTGATTTTGCAGGAGCAGTGCCTTTTCTAACGCGACGGACAGCAAGCGCTTCCTTTACCTAAAATTTTTGCAACCAACCCGACAGTTTTATAAATAAATCTTTTGCTCAACTCGCGTTGTTTTACTACCGATCCACAACCGTAACACATAGTATACTTGTTGCGGAATTTGTTCGAAAGAGTCGCCGCGGCCCTGGAACGCGGCGGGCACTAGAAGGATCACGGGTGGGTTTTAGTCAGTAAGAGTCTGACACTCCCTTCCGCTCCGCCCAGAGCGGGAGAAGTCATTTGATGATTTCCCATCCAAAAAAAAAAAGCATGGTATACTTATGCATCTAGCTTTCGCTATGTCATGGTTTCATTGTATGTTAGTCTGGCGGTTTGACTTCTTTATGTGGCCTACCCAAATTACTTTACTTTGGTATTGTTTGTCAAATCGTTGAGCTCCTTAAAGTTCTAAGTTTGAGCTACACGATAACTGACTAATGCTTGCACTGTAGGGACAGGTCCACTCAAATCTGTGTGGTATTTTCCTCAAAAGACCACTTCAGACACAAAACTATATGGTTCTCATATGATTTGACCAGTACAATTGTATGGACTTCAAAAGAGACCTTGACCTCCGAGTTTTTTTAATCCAACGTGGCGGACATCCAAAACAAAACAGCCAGTCCGCCATCTTGGAGGTCCGCCATGTTGGATTTAAGTAACGTGACTATTATTTTTCGTATTCCTGACAGCAAACCCTTTTCATTTGATACCCATACCATGGGGATGCATTTCAAATAGCCTGTCCGCCATCTTGAACGTCCACCATATTGGATTTAAGTCACGTGACTATTTGTTTCGTATTCCTCGCCAGACGCATATCACTCTTAATAAAACACTGCAGTGGTTCGGAATCAACTATATTTTAAAAGTACCATAGATAACATCATAGATACAATCATAGACATTAGATCATCATAGAGGGCAGACAGATAGACAATATTATTTTGTTATGTAAATATCTAACAACTTTTAAGTCAGTGATATCTATACTAATATTATAAAGAGGAAACGTTTGTTTGTTTGGTTGGTTGTATTGAATAGGCTCCGAAACTACTGAACCGATTTCAAAAATTCTTTCACTATTGGGAAGCTACACTATCCCCGGGTGACATAGGCTATATTTTATCCCCATATTCCCACGGGAACGGGAATTACGGGGTGAATCTAAATATATATAACTCAAAAGTGACTGACTGACTGACATAGTGATCTATCAACGCACAACCCAAACCACTGAACGGATCGGGCTGAAATTTGGCATACAGGTAGATGTTATGACGTAGGCATCCGCTAAGAAAGGATTTTGATTAATTCTACCCCCAAGGGGATAAAATAGGGGATGAAAGTTTGTATGAAACTTTGTCAATTTTAAACCGATCCTACCGCTAAACAAAAGTAAAGCCGCAAAAACTATACCTAAACTATACTAATATTATAAAGCTGAAGAGTTTGTTTGTTTGTTTGTTTGAACGCGCTAATCTCAGGAACTACTGGTTCGAATTGAAAAATTCTTTTTGGGTTGAATAGACCATTTATCGAGGAAGGCTTTAGGCTATATATCATCACGCTTAAGCCTATAAGAGCGGAGCAGCAATAAAGAATGTTTTAAAATCGGGGATTCCACGGGGACGAAGTCGCGGGCAGCAGCTAGTAAGATATAAATTGGAATGATTGACGAATTTCCGTAGTAGTCCGTACTACTCACCAGTCTTGGGCACCATATCTTCCGCATCGAATATGAACATCCTCTCGACTAACAACTTCTGAGGCGACATGTCTAGAATGTATTTGAGAGCCTCCATCGCTTGTAGTGTACCTGTTTAGGAAATAAAATCAACAGTCATTTATTCAAACTAGGCTGAGAGACAGCACTTTTTGAACGTCAAATTTGACATAAAGACAGTCCCCCAAAACACCCACTTCCTAGTGTTTTAGCTGGGAAGAAGAAGTGGCGCAACAAACTCCCCAGCAACACATCTGTCTGTTGCGTTTTAATAACTTGATTACTAGCATCGTCCCGAGCGCTGCTAGTGCTGTAATATTTTGTTACCTATTACACCAGGAACTGGTCCCGCAACCCCATGAGCCGAGCAAGACCCCACAGCATCAGGTGAAGGTGGCGTCGGAAACACGCAACGATAGCAAGGTCCCCGGTATGTCACCCCCTAGAAGAATGAACATATTTTACATTAAGGCGATTATCACACGGCACCGCGCGCCGCCGCGGAGGGCGGTGGCGGTAAAGCGGATTTCGTAGCGGTACCCCGCGCGGTAAGGCGGTTTACGCGCCTGTCCGCGCGGTTGGATTTAACACGGTTTTGACAGTTTGATCACAAACACTAACTAGAATGGACGCTGAAGTGGTGGCAGCAATCTGGCTTTTATGGCGCAGAAAGAAAAAAATAAGAAGATATTGGGTTTATCCATTTTTAAGAAGCAGAACTCTAAATGGTACATTCATGCTATTCTATAAAAGTTTGAGATAATACAGCAGAGCAACTTTCAATCTCCGAAATAAACTTTTTGACATCGAAACCCATTATTGAATTGCAACACGTGTTGCACCCACGATTATCCGCGCGGTTATGCGGCGCCCCGTGTGTGAGGCCGGCAGCGCGGAGGGGCGGCGGCGGTGAGAGCACCGCTCGACCGCGCGGTTTGGCGGTGTACGTGTGTTAGGCATCTACGGATTTATTAGAGGCCAATGTGACATGAGATCCGCTTCACCGCCTACCGCGGCGGTGCGCGGTGCCGTGTGTTAATCGCCTAAGAGCGTGTACGCCGTATGGCATTCCATACAAATTTTCAAGTCACTATTTTGCGAAATGACTGAACCGATTTTAATGAAACTTCAAACATATAAGCAGGATACATAGGTCTACAAAGTTAGTTAAAATCATTTTCGAAATTTCTTATTTAAAAAAAGATAACTGGAAATTTATGTTTGTATGGAAAATTTAAAATGGGTCTAATTTAACTGTAACACTATTTATAGAATTTTTTTTTTCAAAAGTTTCATTAAAATCGGTTCAGTCATTTCATACAAATTTTCTTAAGATGAATACAAAACAAAAAACAACACAACAAAACTATTAACACCAATAAGACAACAAGACAACAACACAACGAGATTATTAAGTACCCCCTTTGTTTTGTTATGTTTTTGACGTGACCACTCGCATTTCAGCACACTAAGGTTGGTTACTGCTTAACCGGGCAATCCTGTGGTGCCCCAGCCAGGGCTAAAAACTACTAAAAATTAAATGACCGCTTCGCTAAGAGCATCCCCTGTGGGATACGGGCCTCGGGTTAACGAGGTCATTGACCTGAAATCGCGAAAAAAAAGTCAGCTGTTCCCTAAGTTTTGATTAGTTATACGAACATAAATGTAAGGAACAGCTGACTTTTTTTTTCGCGATTTCAGGTTTGGTCCCATAGTAAAAGTTGTTCATAATGATGAGTACAATGACCTTTTAAGAGGTTGTTGGTGTTTTACAAATAACCCTGTATATACAGTATGGTTAACTAACACAGGGCGTTCCCGTTAACCCACAATAGTATAGCATCCATATATGATTTTAAAAAATATTACCATTCGAAAACAAAATGTTTTTGTTTTTTTTTTTTAATATTAAAATATTCACTAAAAATGTTAAATTGATACGCTCTGTACACGCGTAGGTACTTGCCGGTTTGGGCATTGCTACTACGAGTACTATTCCGCGCTATTATTTTGATTTTAAACAAGATGTTTCGAATTTATTGTCAATTAATTATTTTTTGAATTCGTATTATTTTATGCTTATTTTTCTATGCTGATATTTTTATTTTAATCTATTAATGATATAGATTAACGAGTTTAAGAGAACGCCCTCTGTTATAAGCTTTTAAAACCACCTATTTTTCCACCTTCACGGAATATGCTGAGCATCCACCTATTCTGCTCGTATGCAACGCACAATCTTGATTTTAATGTTATATTATGATATTTATGTATCGCAATTTTTTTTTGTTTTGTTTTATGTAATACAGTCTCGCTGTCAGACAGATGCTGTTACTGCGCTGTCAGAGTGGCAGTGGCACACCAATGCACGCCATAGACAAATTGTATATTTATGCTTTGTTTGTAATGGCTGGTTCAGACAGTGGGACTGGTATAGTTATTTGTAAGTTTTTATTTATTTTTAATTTTCTCTCGCGTCAAAAACGAGCATGAATAAACGCTTTTTCTTTCTTCTTTTCTTTCTTTCTTTTTATCAGTTAAGCGGGTACCAAAATCGTGTAACGCAGTGTAATATTCAGCTTACCTTCTCACTGGAATGTGTATCACTTCTATATCCATAGATAGTCAACTGTCCCTCCATCTTGAGAGCGCTGCCCGATATAAGGGGACGCTGCAATAAAGAACACGTATGTTCAAAAAGGATTATATCGCGGTAGTATTACCTCGGGTATTGGCAGAGCCTAATACAACACTAGCACCGCGCCACGGTTTCACCCGCATAGTTCCCGTTCCCGTGGGAATATGGGGATAAAATTTAAACTACTAGCTGCTGCCCGCAGCTTCGCCCGCGTGAATGTCGGAAATTATCCCTAGGGAACATAATCCCGGGATAAAAAGTATGCTATGTTACTTCGTACCTCCCAGAATATGTGTACAAAGTTTCATGATGATTCGTCAAGTAGTTTTAGCGTGAAAGCTTAACAAACATCCACACTTTCACATTTATAATATTAGTAACAGCCTTTTAATGTTCCCACTGCTGGGACACAGGCCTCCTCTCTAGGAGAGGGAATGGGCCGTAATCCAGCACGCGGGCCCAGTGCGGGTTGCTGAATGTCACATGTCTTCGAATTTTCGGTTCTAAGACATGCCGGTTTCCTCACGATGTTTTCCTTCACCGTTTTGAGAGCAGTGGTGATGAAATTAATTACACAAAGTAATGCGCCTGGCTGGGTTTGAACCCGCAACCTACGATTGGTAAGTCGGGGCCGTTACCACTCGGCCACCAATGCTCTTAGACTATGTTACTCGCTAATAATGTAGCTTCCCAGTGGTTAAAAAATTGGTTAAAATCGGTCTAGTAGTTACGGAATTTTTTCCGGTACATACAAACAAAAAAATCTTTCCTTTTTATAATAAATACTAATAGAAATATAGATGTATAAATAGTTATAACTAAGTAATACAAATATTTGCTGTATAATAGCAAACTACGTAAGATTGTAATGAATGTTTATTGGATTATAATTTCCCGATATATTGTAAACAGATAATTTTAAATTTACCAATGGGAAGCTACATCAGCTTATAACATAGACTGTATTTTATTCCCACGGGAACGTGAACTACGCGGGTGAAACCGGGGGGCGATGCTAGTTTTATATATTCTTACAACTTAAAAATAATTGAGTTTTTATTCTATTATTCTAGAACACAAATATTCAATATTTTTTGAGTACTCTTTAGGGATAACAGATGGCGTTACTGTACCAAATTTTGATGTAAAACAATTACAATGACTTCTTTCTGAAATCAACCTTATTCTAACAACTATAAAGTTGAAACTGAAGTGGGTTTGAATTGGCTCTTATGGACTTACCTTAGTGAGACAGCTAAGATCGCTAAGCAAGTACCTAGTAGGTACATTATCAGTACAATCCAGTATGACATCGTATTTAGAAGCAATTTCTAAGGCGTTCTTTGAATCCAATTGCATTTTGTATGGAGTTATTTTGATACGGGAGTTTATACTGAAAATAATATGAAGCACAGTGTAAATTAGGCTTAAATAAATCACAGTCGCTTCCCGCTGTCCCATTTATACTAATACTAGCTGTCCGCACAACTTCGTTTGTGTCACATTTTTCATGACTGCTCCGCTCCTATTGGTCTTACCGTGATGATATATAGCCTAAAGCCTTCCTCGATAAATGGTCTATTCAACCCAAAAAGAATTTTTCAATTCGAACCAGTAGTTCCTGAGATTAGCGCGTTCAAACAAACAAACTCTTCAGCTTTATAATATTGGTATAGATTATATAGAGGAAAGTTTAGTATTTTTGTATGTAACGGATAAACTCAAAAACTACTGGACCAATTTCAAAAATTCTTCCATCACTAGCAAGCTACATTCACCCGGAGTAAAATTTTATCCCCGTATGCCCACGGGAACGGGAACTACGCGGGTGAAACAGCGGGGCGCTCCTAGTAGGAATATAAAATACAGGAAAAGTGGCAAGGGGGCGTGTCGGTGTCCGCGCGAGATGCTCTGAAGACGATACAGTGCGTTGAATACTCGTGTGACGTCACTACTCGCTACAATTTTTACCGGGCCGTGACGTCACACGCTCCCACTCCTGATCTTTGATGCTTTTTATCTTCGTCAGTTTTTATAGATTTGATAAAGGAAAAAATACGTGTCCAATATTTTTCTATAATCTAACTGACGGATTAAACATAATCGTATATTTTTTACTCAGGCAACATCCCTATTCTTACCATGGCGTGACGTCACAAGCCCCCACTCCTGATGCTTTGCGTGGAATTTTTTTTTGCCGTAATTTGCTTCGTCAGTTTTCATGGTGGATATCAGCATCTTGCTACATATACATATGTAAGACATACCTTCTAAGCGTAGCGGCCGCCGACTCGGCCTTGCTCGTGTTCTCGTCTTGTTCAAAGTGTAGAATCTGTCGGTGTATGTTCGTTAGCTCTACTACATCGTAGTCTATGATACCGATCTCGCCTGCGAACATAAGGAAATTTATTAAATCAAAATCTATACTTAATATTATAAAGCTGAAGAGTTTGTTTGTTTGTTTGTTTGAACGCGCTAATCTCAGGAACTACTAGTTCGAATTGAAAAATTCTTTTTGGGTTGAATAGACCATTTATCGAGGAAGGCTTTAGGCTATATATCATCACGCTTAAGTCAATAGGAGCGGAGCAGCGATAAAGAATGTTTTAAAATCGGGGATTCCACGGGGACGAAGTCGCGGGCAGCAGCTAGTCAAAAATAATTTATTCAAACTAGGCTGGGAGACAGCACTTTTTGAACGTCAAATTTTACATA
This sequence comes from Hecatera dysodea, assembly GCA_905332915.2. Lineage (NCBI taxonomy): Eukaryota > Metazoa > Arthropoda > Insecta > Lepidoptera > Noctuidae > Hecatera > Hecatera dysodea. The sequence continues at coordinate 3,209,433 of HG995317.1, read as the reverse complement.
AAGACAGTCCCCCAAAACGCCCACCCGTCACCACTTCCTAGTGTTTTAGCTGGGAATTGCTGGGATTAAAATCAAAATGTAAGTTTATATATTTTTATAAAAATTAAAACTCATAACTTAGTTAATCCTAAAATGTGGCGTCAAAAACAAAAATAAAAAAAAAACAAAAAAATTATTATAATCGGAAATCGGTGTTTTAGTTGTTTCGTCGTTTTTGAACACCGCCTTCCGTTTTTTTTATTTATTTTTTTGCGTTTTTTGTTTAAAAGTAGAATGTATTTTTTTGTAAACATCCCACAGCTAAACGTACCCATAACAGCGTACAAGTTATAAACTGGTGTAAACAATAAACAGACATGCGATTTATGAAATCCCGGAAGGTTTGCTAGCATTTCGATGATTGAAGGGTTCCGTTTCCTATATCCGAAGTTCTTCATCAGATCTTCACCAAACTAGAAAGGGACCACCTCGAAATATTACGATGCTCTTCCAAACCATCGTATAGGTACAGTTATTTTTTTGTTTTCATTTTACATCGACAAATGAGAATGCAAAACATCATCAATGTAGTCGAAGCCACGCATTATTAGGGATAACTCAAACAATAGTCGTCACTCAAATTTAAGGCGATACCCCGACCAAAACCTTGCGATAGTGCATTTTTCTTCGCTATTCAGAGACTATTAACTCATTAGTTATGTGAAATAATCTACATGTAAAAGCACATTATTAATGTTCGATGACTTATCATCATAGTCCACGTTCTAATTTGTTTTATGTGTTATAAATAAATTTAAAATCTACTTTTAAAAAATGACTAAAATTGTTGATTTTATGCATCTGTTGCTAAATGCAACGCTCTAATCATTTGAGGATTACACTAACGGATAGATAATTTAAAAATCTATATTAAACACGTTTTATTTCATTTCAAAAGATCGCTTATCTTTTTTAATCAAAATAATTCCAAAAATTGTTTGAGTTTGATAAAAGGGCGTGCGCAGGATGCGGGCGGCAAAGGAAACGAATGCTCAAGGCTATTTGGTCAGGGAAACGCCTTAAATGGCTCCACATGAAAACCCCGGCCGGCGCTTGCGCAGGGGGGCTGGTGGATGCAAGTGTAAGGTCCATTGGGGTCCCACAGCAAGTGACCACAGGGGCACCGCACTCACATAGATCATTATAAACCACTGAAGTTTACGTCCAAATGGCAGGTCAGGTTTACTGGTTTCATGAAGCAGATGTTCTACAGCTGGGCCCCAAGTCTGCTATGTTTATAAATTTGTCATTCCAACACGATCCCATTGTCATTTTGCTAAAAATTCGTAATCTGCTAAATTCATAATGGTCGATCATTGGTCGGTCAATGATCTCGTAATACTTTTTGATAACCGAGCTATTGAAAGCAATAACTGCACAATGACGTTCTAATGGTAGGTCACTGATCAAAGGAACTGACAAAATTTTAGCATCACCGTTCCGATCCTCGTTAATCACTTGTTTTTTTAAAACTGACTTGTTGTAACTTGATATTATATTGACATTATTCTTCTTTTTTTATATCACATGACATTTATCAGACATTCATATTAATATTTCAACAATTATTACTGTATTATTTGTTAAATTTGAATTTCAAAGTATATTTTCATTAGGTATTCTTTTTTTCTTTTAATTAATTAATTAATTATTGTATTTCATCTTCGAACCGATGAATTGCCAATGTTATGTACGCCATTATTGTCACATGCATCAGGCCATAAATTAAATAGTAAGTAATATTCAATGTTAAATGTTTGTGGCAGTACTTTTTCTAAATAAATAAATATGCCATTTCTTTCAATGTTGTGTCAGTGGTTGACCATTGGAAAGTCATACTGACGCTGATTCTGACACTATTGTAATACAGTAAAACTTGGTTAAGTGGGACCTGGATAAGTGAGAAACCTCCATAGCTGGAACTCATGCTTAGGTCCCGACACTTTAGCAGTGAATTACCTCTGTTAGTGGGACAACACAAACCTCTATATCTGGGATTGGTTCTTTCCATTTTATCGTCATAATTACCTCTATTATTGAAACAGTGAGTATATTTTACCTATTTTACTGAGAATATATTTTAGGGATTAGTTCTTTCGATTTTATTCGCCACAAGCACCTCTATAATTGAGACAGCGAGTGTAATTTACCTCTTTTATTGGGATTATATTCTATGTACCTACATTATGTGGATGGAACTCTCCGTAAATGAGACAGATATCTATTTATACCTGGATATCTGAGACACTGGGTAAGTGGAACACCTCTTTAAGTGAGACAAATTTGCAGGTCCCTTAAGGTCCCAGTTATCCAAGTTTTACTGTACCAGACTTGAGGCCCTGTTCTATAGCATGAAACAACTTACCAACGCCAGCTGCCGCCAAGTACATAGCCGCTGGACACCCGAGACCACCAGCTCCTACGATGAGAACTTTGCCTTCACAGATACGGCTCTGACCTTTGACCCCTATGTCTCGAAGTAGGATCTGACGACTGTACCTGTTTCGAGGGTAGATTACATGTGAAGAAATGGTTCTTTTCTTATGTTGATTTTAACAATAAATACACATTAAATCTAACTATATATAGGTACTAGTGGTGGCCCAGTGGTAACGGCCCCGCCAGGCGCATTACTTTGTGTAATTAGTTTCATCACCACTGCTCTCAAAACGGTGAAGGAAAACATCGTGAGGAAAACAATGCCCTATAGAACCAAAAATTCGAAGACATGTGACATTCACCAACCGCACTGGGCCCGCGTGCTGGATTACGGCCCATTCCCTCTCCTAGAGAGGAGGCCTGTGTCCCAGGAGTGGGAACATTAAAAGACTGATTATGGGAATATTTTGGGAGTTTTGCAACTCTAGTCCTGCAAAACAATTATTTAATATTAAAAAGTTTATGTCTAGTGACTATTTTGCGCAAGCGCAAAAAATCATACTATCATACATGCAGGCAAACATTTTCACCACGCGGTAGAAAGAAAGGGGGATATTACTGCCCCTCATCAACTCTCCCTCCCTCTTACAAATTTTCGATCAGGTCACGTGTCCTGACGCGAGTTTAACATTTTATACCCATCTCAAAAAAGTGCACAATGCCGCTAAAGAAGTTTTCACTTCAAAAAAAATACTGGCCAGTATCAATATTCAAAGGTTGAAGGAATCCTTCCACATATACAGTTGAATCCCCTTATAATGACATCGAAGGGAAGTGAAAAATATGTCATACTAAGCGAACGTCATAAAAAGCGTCATCTTAGGAATTAAACAACATCCCATCTTTGTTAGTTAGTCATATCGTGTAATAATGAGTAACACAAAAAGAAAATGTTGATAGACATAGATCAATCAAAACAAAATGAGTCAGAAACAAATTAGAAGTCATGTCCCTCACTATAACCAAACATAATTTCTGAAAAATAGATCATAATAAGCGACATGTCAATAAACGAAGTAATCCGTACTTTTTTTAAAGAATTTAATATGAAGACCAAAATTAGCTCTGTTTTACTTCATACTAAGCGGTTGGTCAATATAAGCGGAGTCATAATAAACGAATTTCACTGTAAGATGATGTAGGTCTATGATTTTTGACTTACCGCTCTATGGCCCATTTGGGTAGCTGCCCACACTTGACCAAAGGCTCTGGACCGCTAGTCTCAGCTGGGATTCCAGTAGTTAAATCTGCGTAGTTTGTTTGAGCCTGTAAGTTTTAGTTAATTTTAATATGACTGAAAGACTGATGTTTTTTTTCTCTAATATTCTCAAGAAATCGATTGTCAAAATCTTTTATTTTTATTTTTCAGACTTCCAAAAAAGGAGAAGGTTCTCAAGTCAACTGCATTTTTTTTTTTTTTCAAAAAGTAGGGAACCTATAGGAAGTACCTATGTTTTTCAGAACAATTTTAATTTCATTGTAGTATGAACAGGTGTTATTAGAGTTTAATCTGAATTAATTAACACTTGCAAATCATTGGACAATTTCAAATTTCCAAGGCTTGAAATAATTTTCTGCTACTTTGAAATTAGGTTTGACAATTTCAAGACCAAATTCAAAATTCTTGCTATTAACTTCATTCAAATTCTTTGCTTGTTTAAAATTGGGTAAGTAGACTTGGTAGACAAAACCACTGCCAGGGTTGGGAAATTTGTTTGATAGAGTTATCAAAGCCCTGGAGGATGGGTGGGTTTTATTCAGTACTAGCGACCCGCTCCGGCTTCGCACGGGTGCAATGTTGATATTAAATCTCTGCTATATTATGCATGTATTATACATATAAACCTTCCTCTTGAATCACTCTATGTATTAAAAAAAACTGCATCAAAATCCGTTGCGTAGTTTTAAAGATCTAAGCATACATAGGGACAGACAACGGGAAGCGACTTTGTTTTATACTATGTAGTGAAGAGTCTGACACTCCCTGCTGCCCACCCAGAGCGGAAGCAGTAATTTAATGATTATACATACAAAACAGAAACTTCATAAAACAAATTCTGTATCACATAGAACACAATAAAGGATATAATGGGAAGTATTTATTTAGCACCTACACAAAACTACAGCAAAAGCAAAGGTAATGAAATAAAAGTAGTACTGAATAAAGTGCAATTCAGTACTGAATGACACATTCGACCCACCTGCACGCAAAATACGCGCTTAGTCGTAGAGTTACGGCATTCAGCCCGATTTACATAAATAGCTTGGCTGATATTCATAGGCCAAATCAAAATAGATTATATTCCTAGATCATGCATTCTTGCAGAGAAGTGTACTGTCGTGAATAATGTCAGGAATTTCAAAAGTACTGCCTGAATAATTCATGTCTATCTTTTTAGGTGGCGATCAAACAGCCACCTATTAAATGTGACTTAAAACCTTACTAGCGGACTGTGCGTCTATCATTCACCTCTGAATATTTCTGCAGGATAAACAATCGTGGTTTTTGTCTCTGAATCTGAATCGCAATAGTCGCATAATAGCCAAAATTAGTAAAACTGCCGGCAAAATACGGTGTCCAAAACACTTGCAGATTTTAAGTTGATATTTGTTACTAAGACATTTCGATTCTATTTTCACAACTCAGTAATAATATGCCAGTATTAAAGCAACTGTATAGATATTTTTAATATATTCGGAGAAAATTACTTACGTCGAAAAGTTCTCGCCGAATTCTCTCCATTTCTTTTTCCTTTTCTGTTAAAGTTTTGCGCAATTCTTTGATTTCATTTTCCAATGTGATTAGCTGTTCCATTTCGGACGTTTTTAAAACTGTTCTCTTATAATTAAGACGTGTTAAATTGTAATTTTAGCTTATTTTAATTCTGCATGGAAAAATAAACATTAATTGATGACTCGTTACAGAACAACAAATACTGAAAAATTTGCATAAGAGTGAAATAGATATAGGATGCCTTGCTTCAAGTTTGAAAGTGAAAGCATCATTTCATAATGCAATAAAGCAACTTTTTTTTTTGCTTCGAATGTATGGAACGCTCTTATTAAATTTGAAGTTTCTAGTGATGCAACATGTGGTTCATATTACAAAATTGATAGTCGATAAATGTTAAATAATTACGAGACTCCATATTGTCAAACAATTATTAAAATGCGTTCAAAAGGGTTGTTAATCCTTTGAGAATGAGACAGTATTTGAAAACGTTTGAAATATTATGTCTGTCACACATAATATTTCAAACGTTTTCAAATATTGTTAAAAGTGGGCTCGTTGTGAAATTAAACATTTTAAAATTTTGTTTACTTATACGTTATTCTACTTTTAGTTGTATTCTAAGGCATTAGTAAACTAAAAATCATTCACATGTTAGTAACATCTCTATATACTGGAATAGATCTTTTTAGAAGTTAGCCTCACCTACTTTCCTGTTCCTTCTTCATTGTTCTTCATCCGTATGTCATATGCGGGTACATGATTTCTTCTGTGGGCGGAGCGGCAGTGTCAAACTCATACTGACTAAAATCTCAAACCATGTTCCTCCTAATGCACTCCTTGCGAACAAACTCTGCTAGCCGGCAGAAATAAAAGCATGAAAGTAGAATTGACAAATATACTGGGGGCACTGTACAGGGAGTGCCCCGTATGCTCTATGGCTCAAAAAATTATACGTCATTTACAGATAGAGACAGAACCAGGTATTCCCCTAATCATAAAAAGTAAGTAGCTTCTTTATCTTCTCAAGTGACATTCGTGGAATAAACTACAAAGAATGTATTGTAATAGTTTATTGACAACAGTGTTATTAATAGTTTCAAACAAAGTATATATTTGTGGTTTTATCAAAGAATGTTAATGATATTAGTGAAATTGTAAGTATAGCAAACACGCAACATAATAATCGTTAGACAAATGTGTTCTTAGAATCATCGATAGCTATATTTTACTATTAAAACAGCTAGATATTTTATTTAGAATACATTTTGTTTATTATTTCCAAAATAAAACTAGCTCACGACTTAGGAAAAGAGAATAAAACATCGTCACGGGCACTACGTTTATGAGCAAGGAAGGAAATTTTATCAATGCAATTTAAGATAATAGTGTCATTTGACGCGTCATTGGGAATAATGACGTTTGTCCAGTGATAAGACGTCCTATAAATAGTTAATAGATTAAAAGCTACTTTTCACAAATTGTCTTAAAGAGATAAGACCTAAAAAAAAATCATTAATAGGTATCATAAAGGTTCTTATTGAAACATATTTCAGACACCAGCCTTCCACAAAGTTAACTGTAATTTTTTACATAAAGTAACCTTGTCAGAGGCTTAGCAACCGCCCGTGTCCGTTACCCAGGCCAGATATTGTCAAAGATGGTCATTTGAATTAGGTATATAGATAATTAGTTTTGCGGCTTCTGTAATTGTTGCGCACATTTTTAAATTTGTTGTGCTTATAGTTTCTTAATTATTTCACAAAAACATTTCCTGCTGGCATAACGTTACGCCAGCCAGACCTTTTTCTTTCTAATGGGAATATTTATATAAATATTAGCTATAAAATTAGTTGTCTATATGAAGTAAATGTTGTGCCTTATTTTGTATTTTGTTCTTTCTTCGGTTGCGAAGTTATTCGAGATTTTGCTGGGGTAACGTTTTTGGTTTTGCTAGATCTTTGAAATGGTTAAGCGGATTCTTATCATATTTTGTACATGACTTCTTAGGACTTAGTTCAAATTTGTTCTACAATAATAAAACCAAAATATTGCATATCTTAAAGGTTATTTCATTAAACAGAAAAACACTTCAATGGGTCCCAGCACTCTCAATAAGAAGTCTAACGACTTACTTTAAACGTTATTTTAAAGCTTGTAACTGCCTTCAAATGTATGTGAAGTTTCATTAGTATCCTGTAAGTATTTAACAAGTTATGATGATATTCAGTTCTCGACGCACGAGCACGGTCTTGATGCGCGCGGTGTTATTTGGCCACTGGATTAGATATATGAACTGAATGTTATGTCAATTATTAGTTTTTTAGATCAGTTGTATATCAGTAAATTTTCAGCTCAGTACATTGGATAATAATTAAAGTAAGTCGTTAGACTTCTTATTGAGAGTGCTGGGACCCATTGAAGTGTTTTTCTGTTTAATGAAATAACCTTTAAGATATGCAATATTTTGGTTTTATTATTGTAGAACAAATTTAAACTAAGTCCTAAGAAGTCATGTACAAAATATGATAAGAATCCGCTTAACCATTACAAAGATCTAGCAAAACCAAAATCGTTACCCCAGCAAAATCTCGAATAACTTCGCAACCGAAGAAAGAACAAATACAAAATAAGGCACAACATTTACTTCATCTAGACAACTAATTTTATAGCTAATATTTATTTAAATATTCCCATTAGAAAGAAAAAGCTCTGGCTGGCGTAACGTTACGCCAGCAGGAAATGTTTTTGTGAAATAATTAAGAAACTATAAGCGCAACAAATTTAAAAATGTGCGCAACAATTACAGAAGCCGCAAAACTAATTATCTATATGATTCAAATGAACGTTTTCGACAACATCTGGCCTGGGTAACGGACACGCAACCGCCCAATCAATGATACGGGCTACAGGGGCCCCGAATGTGTATATGCAAAAAATCCTAATATATTATCCACAATATTTTTTAATCACATTTTCGAATATAACTGATAGCATCGTCACGTGGATTCACCCGCGTAGTTCCCGCGCCCGTGGGAATATGGGGACAAAAATAAAGCCTATGTTACTCATAGTGAATGTAGCTTTCTGATGGTGAAATAATTCTTGAATTCGGCACAGCAGTTTTTGAGTTTATTCATTGCAAACATACACACACACAAAAATAAAAATCTTTCCTCTTTATAATATTAGCGTAGATATAGCTTTTCGCTCGCGTAGTTCCCGTTCCCGTGGGAACTCGGGCATAAATAATAAATGCCTAGAAAATGGTCAGACGGAACGATTAATGACCTATTATATAGTTTCACATTTGTTCAATACTTGAAAAAAAAAACACGAAATTATAAACTAATAAAGATTTATTGCTAATATAATTTGTGATGAATATAAAAATAGCTACCTTATTTAATATCAATGTCAAAGCAATGTTTGGTTATAAAGGATAGTGGTTACAATTTGTTATATGAGAAAATCTTTGAGATTTTTTAAATAGTAATAATAAATTGTTTTATTAGGGAACAACATAGGAATCATTTTTGTTAGTACACACCTAAAATACTTTTTTTTTCTAAGTTTATTTCGTTGATCATAAAACTTCAGCTTTTGCTTTGCATCTATTACACCTTGTATAATCTAAAAAAAACTTAATAAAATCCATTAAACATAATAATAACTAATTTAACTAGTATTACCGTCATAAAGCTCATGCATATTTCCAAATCCGTTCAAAAACTGACAAAAAACAGTTTGTTTAGTACAGTCCCCTTCGTTCCAGAACAGGCTGACAGCAATAAGACTTTCTGGATCTGATGACTTCGAAAATTACTTTTATACTTTATATCCATTGCTTTAATGTTCAAGGTTGTATAGACATCAACTATGAGTACGTGTCAGTTCTCTCGCACATCCTTTTTTGTACTTTAACAAACTGATTATAGAGTTTATTATTCAATGACACCGTAAAATTATCTGCACTAGGCCCCAAGTCTGCTATTTTTATAAAGGAGAATGTTTTATTTTTGGTCCAAAAAAAAAAGTATGAACCCAAGCCTGCCACATGGTTGGTTTGAAAGATCATCTCAAATACAATATTTTTTTGTATAAAATCAAAAAAATCTGTCTCGCAGAAATCTAGATATAGTCAAATAATTAGTCCTTAGAGCTCGTGGCTAAAAAATAACAGCCGCACGGGTCGATCTTCAAGGTTAAGCAACGCTTGCCAAGGTTGGTCTGTGGATGGGTGACCAACTGAACATACCGAGTTTCCTCCGTGCCTCGGAAAGCACGTTACGCCGTTGGTCCCAGCTGTCATTTAGAGATATTTAGCAGTCGTTACGAATCCGTAACGACTGCTAAATATCTCTAAATGTCAGAAGCCAGTAAATCTGACTCCAGTCTTGCCAAGAAGTACCGTGCTACCCAGTTAATGGGTTGTGGAGGTCTGGCAGGCAACCGCTCTATGTTAAATACTGGTATTTAGCATTATCCCAAAATAGTTGGGAAAAGGCTAGGCAGATGTCAGTCCTTATAAAAAATATTACGGATTTTTTTCGGGCATATGCACTGTTATGTATTATCATCGTTTTAAAATAACTTTAGGTGTCTTTAAGGCTAGAGTGAATAGGCACTTGATATAGTGCGCTTCACCATCAACAATTGCATCTCTGCTTACCATCAGTTAGGATCGTAGTCATGCTCTAATTTATATAAATAAAAAAATAAAAAAATTGGGGGAATTTTTGACATTTTTGACCTCCCCCTTCCCCTCGTCAGAAAAAGTAACCAAGGCCCTTACCCTCCCCATGCTTACGTAAACATATTTATAAGTATTATTGAATCTGTTCTGGTTTCCTTATTGGTTCATGAAGCAGCAGTTAATAAGTCTAGAATATAATTATAGTCTGAAATTAAGTTCGATATTAGGGCGTTAATAGCCCAGAGTGGGCAAGACCTCGCCGTATTGGAAAATCTGAAAAATGAAATAAATCAATATTGCTGACGTAATCACATCCCGGATCACCCCATCCCCATGTCATCAAAAATAAGCAAATCAAGAACCCCCGCCCCCCTTTAGTGCATACATAATACTTGAATGGCCCCACTCCTAAACTTCAGGTTCGATTTTGTTGCGTCTTTACACACATAGTAACTTGAAATAAATGAGTCGATCAACAACGGGTTCATGCCTGAGGACAGCAGATTTTTTTTTAGATTAGAGTAAAAAAAAACATTCTCCTTTGTCATTCCAACACGTTCTCATTGTCAAGTTCGTAATCTGCTAAATAAAATTCATAATGGTCGATCATTGGTCGGTCAATGGTCTCGTAATACTTTTTGATAACCGAGCTATTAAAAGCAATGACTGCACAATGACGTTCTACTGGTAGGTCACTGATCAAAGTAACTGTCAAAATTTTAGCAGATTACCGCATATGTCTGTCATTCATTTGTCATTATGTACGAGATTACCATTCTATGCCATTTCTTTCAATGGAGTGTCAGTGTTTGACCATTGGACTGTCATAATGACGCTTTTATAATAGTAAATTACCAAACTTGTCAAAATCAACCATTAAGAAGCCAATGATAGACCATTCTGACACTATTGTAATAGCAGACTTGAGGCCCTGCATTCAGCCTTCGTTACTTCTTCAAAATTTTGAAGTCAAATTAGAAGTTTTAATACAAAATGTGGTTTTTCTTTCGTTCTCACTGCACGTTGAGACTAAAATTTGCCTTTAAGCACAAATTCTTTAAACATTTGACTCTGCTTCAAGGCCTTCAATCTTTCCTTATTACAATCTTCCATAAGCACAACAGGAGACAGTTTTTCTAACTCATTTTTCGTTGAAGCTGCCACAGGACTTTCGACCTTTTTGCCTTTAGAAAGAGAGGTCAGCTTACCATACTCAGGAGGTGCTACAGAAGCCTTTTTGGCAGCTGAAGTATTACCGCAGTTATTGCACGGTTTGTCCATAGCATGAACACGTATATCTTTAGTATACTTGTTAAGGCAGAATAGAGGTTCTTCTTTTATTGGTATATTGTTCAGTTTCAATGAATGTATTCCCGAGGTACTGGCGTTATTTTGTATTTTTTTAGTTACGTCATTTTGAGTGAATTTAGTCAGGACTGGCTCTTTAGCCTTTGGACTACTACTTGAAGCGTTGTTGTTAGGTTTTGACGTGTTTTCAGCGTTAACTGGTTTAGTACCAGTATCTAAAATCAGCCTCCTTTTTTGACTACCCTTTTCATCTAAGTAAGCCAATCTAGCATTTAACCGCGCCATTATCTGTGGCAGAACCACAGACTTCTCATAAAAGTCTGGCCCTTTCGTGAAATTAGCTGTCTGACTCTCTGGTTTGACCAATCGCTTCTTCTTGTAGACTTTTTCATCTTTCTGAATGGCTTTCACAGTGAAATTCGTTGAGTCTAGTACCGGATACGTTTCGGTTTCAGATGGACGTGGATGAACTTTTTCGTTATTTCCGATTTCGAATTTGGAATCTTTTGTTATACCATTGATTGAACTAAAACAGAATAATTCTGGTATTACATCGGATTTTTTTATTTTAGGGCTTACTTGGTCTTTCAGCTCGCTTGGATCGTCCTTAGGGCTTGGGTTATACTTGGGCGAGTTATTAATACTGCCAAGGACAAGCTTTTCCATTTTTTTCTGCATCAAAACTTCATCGATAATATCTTCGGAATCCGAATCAGGTCCCGTAAATACTTTTGGCACTAGAACTCTAGGTGTCTTTTCAATAAAATCACGTTTAGTAGTAGTTTGTTCGTCCGGCTGGGTAATTGATGTCCAATCAATCTTTTTACCGGATTCTAGCAAGTCAAAAAACTGTTTAAAACCAGCATCAAACGTATTAGAATCACTATGAGTTGTTTCACTAGTATCAACTTCGTGAGAAGCTTCGTTCTTTATAACATGTTGCGGAGTAACAAAAATATTCTGATACAGATCAACTAAATCAAAATCCCGAGTTTTGTCAAGCAACGCCGGATTAAAATCCGTGTCTTGAAACCCCGAATCCCGTGAACAATCGTCGATATCTATTAGTTTATCGATATTGATAGCACCACTACTTTTGGCGCCATTTTTCTGTGGTTCCAAAATGTCGTAGACGTTAAAATTTTTCAGAAGGTTTGGTGGAATCTTAATGTCGCTCTCTTCTGATGTATGGCGCTGCATGTTTTGTTTCTGTACCTGAAGAAGAGAAAAAAAGTACTTAAAAAGACAATTACTCTAAGAATAACATTTTCTGGAACAAAAATCAAACTTGGTAATATAATGGCGTTAACTTAGGAGTTAGGACGACTTCTGCTATAGGTAACGTGCACGGCGTAGACAATGCCATCTAGTGTAGCAAATCTTAAACTTTTACATTGTAAATATTTTACCTGTGCTGCCACCTATACTTCCTGCACCCTCCGTTTAGGGGAACGTGCACGAAGTAGACTGGTAACATCTAGCGTTGCAAATTTTGAAACTTCTAAGTAAAAATTAATTGACATTGACGGGACTGTGCTGCCGCCTATAGTTTATGCACGTTCCCTATTGTATTTACCTAATTAACCATTTTATCATTCTGGGATTTTTAACTTTATGAAAATGCAGTAAAGGTTATTTAACAATCCGCTGCACATTATGATAAAACAATTATATATAAAGCAATAGAAAGACTTTTCTCCCCATTTTGATAATTTGATCTAGGTACTTAGTGTCGTCTAGGAATTATTATATACAATTACATGTTACGGAATTTGTTCGTAAAGCTTTGGTTTCCTAGGATAACGGTGCCGTCATAAATATAGCGGCCGTAATACAGCGGTGAATGACGTCACTAAAACGTTATTTATGTAAACAAAACGGCGTGGTTTCCTAGAGAGCGGTATTTGACACCGCAACGTCAAAAAGCGTTGCCGCCATATGCATGACGGTCATCTTGACGGCATCGGATGGTTCGTGAACGTTTTTCTCGATAGCGGTGAAGCCTTTTTTATAAAATATTGTATTGTTTTGACCAGACGACGAACAAAATGAGTTCTTGGAGCAGCGAGGACGACGAAATTTTAATAGATTTCGTACGTAACCATGACGGCATTTATAATATAAAAAGTAAAGAGTATAGAAAAATTCAATTGAAACAGAATTGGTGGCGTGAAATGATGATAGTTCATCCTTCAAGTAAATTATTAAAGCTTAATCAAGGTCGTCCATTTTTTTTGCACCCAGCAATGAAAATTTTCGAACGTTTCGTTTGACGTTTGTTTAAAAAGACGGTGTGTTAATACGGCCGTGGAACTTTCCACATGTCGCCACCGTAAAGATGGCAGTCTTTTTGCGTCCGCAATATTACGGCCGCTATATGACGGCACCGCTATCCTAGGAAACCAAAGCTTAAGGGTCACCGCGGTACTGGAACGCAAAGAGTATTAGGAGACAATTAGGAGGAACATCCAGATGGGTTTAGTCAGTAAGAATTTACTACTTTTACAACGGGACCAAACCTGAAATCATGAAAAAAAAAAAACAGTTTGATTAGTTTTATGAACATAAATGTAGGGAACAGCTGATTTCTTTTTCGCGATTTCAGGTTTGTTGCCATAGCAAAAGTTAAAAAAAAAAAAAAATTGATAAAGAAGAAAATAGTTAAAGTTGTTCATAATGATGAGTACAATAATGACCTCTTAAGAGGTTGTTTGTGTTTTTCAAATACCCAGTATATGCGTTTGTCGTAAACTGTTTTTTGAGATTTTTATTATTATTCACATTGTATCTATGTAACTTGTAAATTACCATTTTTTTACATATTGTTGTTTTCTTTAGTACTTAATGGATTGGCTGCAAGTTTACCTAAAATAAAAAAAAAATAATGCAACAGAGGGCACTATTGCACTTTTTTTTGTATTTTGCCAAAAAGTCATAATCAGCCTTTTAATTTTCCCACTGCTGGGACACAGGCCTCCTCTCTAGGAGAAGGCCTGTGTCCCAGCAGGGTGGGTAGGGGAATTGGCCGTAATCCATCATGCGATCCAGAATTTTTCCCCATAAACTTTTCATACTTTTATTTAACATTTGAATTTGGATCAACTGCAACATGAAAGAGACCTTATGTACATGTAGATGTACAAAGAACACAGTAGCACGTTAAGCTAATGATATATTCTTCAGGAATTGTGCGAAAAAGTTACTGTGGCCCTAGAATGCATGAAGGACTACTGGTTTTAGTCAGTGATAGTCAATCCTGCTCAGGGCTTTAGAGCGGGAGAAGTCATTTGATAACTTTCCATCCAATAAAAAAGCTAATTGTCATGTACATGATTGTAGTAGTGAGTAGGAATATGTGAATGGATTATTGAAGGTACTTGTTTCTCTTGTTGACAGAATAAGATAAACTAAGTTGGGGGTAGGTTTGAATCTACATTGTGTCAGGCTACCTAGCTGAATAAACATGCAGTTACCTAATTTCGTGTTTTAATTATATTTCTGGACATAATAGTGGCGACGACGGAGTAAATTAAGTGAAAATGGATCGTAAATGTGTGAAGTTTAGTGAGTTCAACCCGCATACGGACAATTGGGACATTTACATAGATAGACTTAAGTTTTGTTTTGAGGCAAACGGAATCGTGATAGACAATGTTAAACGGGCAAATTTCTTTACTGTGTGTGGTTCGCCGGTGTTTGAAACTTTATTAGCGCTAATCACACCACGAAAATCCACCGAAGTGACGTTCAATGAGATCATAGAAATCCTAACCAAACATTACAGCCCGAAACCTAATGAGATATCCACTTCATACAAATTCTATAAACGTGACCAAAATCGTGGCGAATCGGCCGCCGAATACATAGCTCAACTTCGGAAAATCAGCGCTAGTTGCAATTTTACTGATTTGGAGCGCATGCTACGTGACAGACTTGTGTGCGGAATGAGGGACGATAGGTTGCAGTACGAGCTACTAAAAAGGGACAATTTAACATATCACAACGTAGTCGATGCGATGTTGTCATCTGAAAGTGCGGGTAACGACGTGCGTATGATGCGCGTGGGGGACGGCGCCAGCTGGAGCGCCGCGCCGCCGCCGCCGCCCGCCGCGCCGCCCGCGCCGCCGCCGCCGGAGCCTATGGATATCAACGCGCTGCGCCCGCCGCCCGTACAGCGCGCCGCCGTGTCTCGCCCTGCCGTGTCGCGCCCGGCCCAGCGCTCCGCTCTTCGTTTGTGTTACCGCTGTGGAGATCGACATGCTGACGAGTGTCGGTTCATTAACGTTACGTGTCGATATTGCAACAAAAAGGGACATCTCGAAAAAGTCTGCATCTCTAAAAAGAATGCAAATAAAATGAACTTTACGGAAGAGGACGGAGACACGAATTTAAACGGCATTTATGTCATCCAAAATACGAGTCCAGTTGCGCCGTTTGTCATTCGTGTGCTGGTGGCGGGAGAGCCCGTCACGTTGCAGGTGGACACGGGTGCCTGCTACACTCTGGTGAACGAGCGCACGTGACGCCTGCTGCGGCCGCGCCTGCCGCCGCCACGCCACCTGCACGCTGCGCCGCTGGCTCTGCGCACCTGGACCAACGCGCCTGTGCACCTGCTCGGCCAGACAGTACTGCCCGTGCGCTATAAGGACACTGAGTATCATCTTCCGTTATTAGTAGCTAAGGGTAATGGACCTAATCTCTTGGGAAGAGACTGGCTTATGCATTTTGGCATTACTATGAATATTAATTTCGTATCAAACGTAGATTATACTGAACTGGAGAAAATAATCACAAAACATGGTGATGTATTTAAGGATGGTCTCGGTACTTACCGTGGAGATCCAGTGGCAATACATTTAAAACCGGGTGCTACCCCGAAATTCCTGAAAGCTCGCCCTGTTCCTTACGCTATTAAAGACAGAGGGGGGACCGAAATCGACCGTCTCGTATCCGAGGGCGTGCTTAGACCAGTAGCGTACTCTGAGTGGGCCACGCCGGTAGTACCCGTTGTCAAAAAATCAGGCGAGATTAGGCTATGTGGTGACTACCGTTGTACAGTCAATCAAGCAACGGAATCGGACACTTACCCAATGCCTACGGCGAATGAAGTATTTGCAGCTGTAGCAGGTGGAAAATTCTACACAACATTAGACCTAGATCGTGCTTATACTCAAGTGACTATCAACGACGAAACATCTAAACTTTTAACTCTCAACACCTACAAAGGATTGTATACCGTGCACCGACTTGCATTTGGCGTGAAGGCCTGCCCCGGTATTTTTCAGAGGCTGATGACAGCGCTACTAGCAGGCATCGGAGGAGTCGCAGTGCTGATTGATGACATCATAATCGCAGGACGTACTATGCCTGAGATGCTGCAGCGGGTAGACATGGTCTTGCAGCGCATAAAAGATGCGGGATTACGCCTTAACAAAAATAAATGTAAATTCGTAAAAGAGAGAGTCGAATTCTTGGGATTCATCATTGATGCTGATGGCATTCATCCGTCGCCGAGCAAGGTCGAATCGATAATGAACACACCGGAACCCCAGAACGTTCAAGAATTACAAGCGTTCCTCGGTTTATACAATTTTTACGAAAGGTTTATAACACACAAAGCTACCATACTTGAACCTTTGCATCGTCTACTAGACAAAAAGCAAAAATGGCGTTGGACCGAACGGGAACAACATGCTTTCAACACTGCCAAACAGGCCCTAACAATTGACATGACTTTAGTGCATTACGATTTACATAAACCTCTAATTTTGACATGCGACAGCTCAGAATACGGTGTAGGAGCCGTGTTATCACACGTGATGGAAGATGGCAAAGAAAGTCCCGTAGCCATGAGTTCCCGAACATTAAGCTCCACCGAAAGGCGCTATTCGCAATTAGACAAAGAGGCAACGGCGATTTTGTTTGGGATACAGAAATTCCACAACTACTTGGCAGGAAGACCATTCACGGTAGTAACCGATCATAAGCCGTTGCTGGGTATATTTGACCCAAGAAAACCTACACCTAACATACTGTCACCCCGTTTAACAAGAATAGCAATCGCACTCACCTCACACGATTACGATATCCGTTACAAGCCTGGAAGACAGATAGGCAGTGCAGACAATTTGAGTAGATGGCCACAACCAGTTCCTGAGCAACCTGAAACAGAACTGAGTGAGATACTGCTAATGGCTGAAAAACCTGAAGACTTCCCATTCGATGCAGAGCAGATTGCGACCGAAACACTAAAAGACAAAACGCTATCCAAGATAGTGCACTACGTTCAAAGGGGATGGCCTGCCAAGGTTAAGGAGGCAGATCTGCATACTTACTGGCTACATCGCACCGAACTATCCTTGCAATACGGCTGTCTGTTGCTGGGTAACCGCGTAATTGTGCCTCCGCCGCTGCGTGCGGCCACTTTACGGGCCTTACACAAGACACACAATGGAATCGTACAAACGAAGGCGCTAGCAAGAAGCTACATTTGGTGGCCACACTTAAATGAAGACATAGAAGCACTCGTAGGCCAGTGCAACAAGTGTCTCGAGCACCGGCACATGCCTAGCCGATCTCAACATGAGTGGATCACACCTACCAGACCTTGGTCTAGAATACACATCGACTTCGCCGGGCCTTTTCGAAACAAGAACTTTTTGATCATCGTCGATGCATACTCAAGATGGCCCGAGGTGTGTATAGTCAATAATATGACCACTGCGACGGTAATCCGATACTTGCGGGTGGTATTTGCAACTCATGGTTTATGTGAGGTTTTGGTGTCTGACAATGGAACCGCTTTTGTGTCCGAAGAAATGAAACAATTCCTTGACTCAAATAAAATAAGACATATCACGACAGCACCGTATCACCCCGCCACCAATGGGTTGGCAGAGCGGATGGTACAAACTGTGAAAGACAAGATACGGAAAATGGATGACATGGCCTGGGACATAAAAATTCCTAATATGCTACTAAGCCTCCGCTCCACACCGTGTGCTGGAACACAAAAGAGCCCTGCTGAACTCCTAATGAATCGAAAACTGCGCACCCTACTGGACACGATACACCCAGACCATATACAAAGAAAAAGGACCGAACAGCAAGTTTCTGAAAATAATAAGAGGCGAAACAGAGAGTCTGAAGTTGGCTGTAGAATTAGGTACAGAAATTACAGCAACGGTCCAAAGTGGTTGCCGGGCTGGATAATAGATAAAACTGGTCCGTCGAGTTACAAAGTAAAAACAGAGGATGGTCTCGTCATCAGCAGACATATAGATCAACTTATCAAAGTTGCAGCAGAGGTAGAGAGCCCACAGAACGAGGGGAGAGAGATAAGTAAGGAAGCTCGGGACCAGATCAGCGAAGAATCTGAACAGATCATAGAGATTCCCAGTGAAGAGTCTTGGGCTGAAATTCTAGGAATACCTAGATAATTACAGGATAAAGTTAAAATTAAAATTAAACTGATTATTTAAATGTACTTGAAATTATAGAGGTTTTATGATGTTTAGGTTTGTTATTCTTCGTGTTAATTCTAATGTACTATTTAGTGTGTTTACTTAGGGGAAAGGTATGTCATGTACATGATTGTAGTAGTGAGTAGGAATATGTGAATGGATTATTGAAGGTACTTGTTTCTCTTGTTGACAGAATAAGATAAACTAAGTTGGGGGTAGGTTTGAATCTACATTGTGTCAGGCTACCTAGCTGAATAAACATGCAGTTACCTAATTTCGTGTTTTAATTATATTTCTGGACATAATACTAATGATATACTATTATGGTAAAAAAAAAAACAATTGTATTAGGACTACATATAAAAAAGGTTTTAATTTCAATTTTGTTTTTAAACTGTTAAAGATCTAAGCATGCAATCAATCTATCTAATAAAAAAACCGCATCAAAATCCGTTGCATATTTTTAAAGATCTAAGCATGCATAGGGACAGACAGGCAATAATAATAATACTTTATTTCGGACATAGAAAGATCCATAATGTGTTAGTAACAGAAATACTTAGTATGTTAGTAACAAAATGAATAAAATAAATTAAACTAAAAATATCATCCCCCTTAATTCATATATTTTCCCTCAGCACCAGGCCCGCAGGCATGCCTGCGAGACCAGTGCATCAGGAAAGGACAGTCAGGTTTCTCAGCAATTACCTTCAGGCAATGAGAAGAGATGTAGTGATAATTACTTATGGAGTCTTATGGGCATAATATGCATAATTCATTTTCCAGTTCAGAACAATGGTGACTGAATTACCTTATGAGCGTGATGAATTATGTTTGTCGGGAAATGTGCACGATTCGCTGCATATCTACATAAGTAATTATCACTACATCCCTTCCCACTGCCTATCTGTCCCTATGCATGCTTAGATCTTTAAAACTATGCAACGGATTTTGATGCGGTTTTTTTATTAGATAGATTGATTCAAGAGGAAGGTTTATATGTATAATAAATGCATAATATAGTAGAGAAACACTGATAATTTTAGCAATTACTAATGTGATGTCGTAAATATAAACATTTTTTCAGAACTGCACCCGTGCGAAGCCGGGGCGGGTCGCTAGTCTATACTAATATTATAAAGAGGAAATTGTATTTTAGTATGTAACGAATATACTCAAAAACTACTAGACCGATTTCAAAAATTCTTTTACCATTAGAAACCTACATTCACCCTGAGTAACATAGGCTATATTTTATCCCCGTATTCCCACGGGAACGGGAACTACACGGGTGAAACCGCGGGGCACTGCTAGTTATAAATAAATTACAAAGATAATTTTGCTTACCATCAAATTCACTGATAACTTGATAAGTCTGATATGATATTGAAAATGTCAAAACAAAACTTTCTAGACACAAACTTTTTTAAAACTTATTTACTCGAACGAAACGCTGAAGAACGTCTATGCAATGTACTTAATAAACTATTATTCCAGCTTCAACTTCGTCTAATTATAGAGCTCGTTACAGGATCAGTTTACAAAAACAATGGACTACATACATTGTATTTTGTACGTGCATTTTTGCACTGTTGGACCATCTGTCAAAAATAAATAAAGTGTAGTCCTAGACGTCCTTCACGTGACGCAGTCGCAATTTCTACATTTCAAGGATGGCGGTCGGCCGATATTAATACGTATCCGATTTGTATTATTAACGTGTTTGTAATTTTTAACAAGCATTTTAAAAGCCGATCCGATTTTTTTAAGCAAATAATTCTTATGTTACTAATATCATAAATGCGACAGTGAGAATGTTTGAATGTTTGTTTCGCTTTCGCGCCTACTTCAATGTTTATTTTTTTATTTTTTTGTGTACCTACAACAGGGATAAATGGGACTAGTATTGCGAAAATCTCATCACCCGAACGATGCACTGCAAAAGCAAGTCACGAATACGAATCGATTACTGGTGAGTATATTAAATATTTTGCTGTGTTGTGCAGTTGCATGAAGTTAATTAAGTCTAAAGCCCATTTGTCTTAAAAAAAAACACTCTCACTCACAGTGTTCTTAATTTATTTGGAGTTGGCGAAACATGTTTCGGTGCTCACGCGAAATTTAAATAACAGCTTTGAACAAATCATAAAATGAATTTAAATCAAATGATGACCTTCGTATTCGCCATAATATACTGTAGACTCTTACATAGAATCTAGTAACATGTTTACAGTCTAAATATAAGTATTAATTAGCGCTATTAGGGTTCAGGGCTTTTAAGAGTTATATAGGGAATTGAAATAATAGACAATAGTAGTTCATGTACTTACTTATTATATTTCTCAAACTCAACACTGAACAACCAAAACGAGCAGATATATTTCTATCACACAAATATGCACTCACAGTTCAGTTCTTCGTATTTCGACGCTTAGGTCACGACTTCTGACGCACGACTGAGCTCATAGGCCTAGCACGACAACCAAGCTGGTGTTTCTCCCCCCATTATGTCTACGTTCCAATAAACGGACTGTCATTGGTTAGTCGTGCCGTCGACGAACACAGTCGGTACTACATTAGTCAATACAGTACTTTAAATATTAAAATTAGATTAACATTACAAATAAAATAGCTCGGTAATTAACGATTGATAACAGTCGGCCATCAAAGGTATATCACACGTCCTCGTGTTGATGAAAATAGAAAATAAACAAAGTAATTGAACAACCCAAATGTTATCAACCATAGTAACAAATTATTTAATTACCGTAAAACTGTTATGACCAGTGTAAAGGAAACAAATGATATCAATCATTATCACATCACACTAGTGAATGTATAATATAGATTATTATTACCATAAATCATAGTTTTTTGGGCATTATTTCATGGCCCATTATAACTAATAACGGGCATTATTTCATGGCCCACTATAACTAATTACGAGCTTTATTTCATGGCTCAATATACATAAATTATGGGCATTATTTCATGGCCCATTTTGAGTAATCGGCATTATTTCATGGCCGGGGTTGACCTCAGTAGACATTATTTCATGGTCTAAAAGTCTGAAAGGATCGAGTTCTGTAAAAGGGCAGTATTTCATGCCACATATACATGTTACTGAAAAATAAACCTGGAAGAAAATCTGAAATAAGTTTTAATAATAAGTCAATCGCTATCATTGCCAGACGATTCGTCATGCGGTCTGTTAAAGTTCAACCAAGCCTTAATTTTGTCACTTGCAACTACAGACGAATAAGACCGATTACCTTTTCGAGTGAGAGGAGTATCCTCAATTTGGTATCGATCGAAATCATAGACTTTTGTAATTCTGTAGGGTCCCTGAAACTTTGGAACAAGTTTTTTACTGTTTCCTGTAGCTGGCATTTACCGTTCAACCCTAACAAGATCACCTACTTTATATTTGGGAGCTGGGCAGTGCCTAGCATCGAAAACCCTTTTTTGCGACTCTTGGTATGAGCTAACGTGAGAGTTAATCTCATCTCTAATTTGCGACAGATCTTGACTGTTAGAAGAAGCGGATAAGTCATCTGTCAGTTCGGATACAGTTCTACAGTCACTTGAACCCGATGGTCTGATGCCGAAAAGGGCCTCTGACGGTGTTCGATTTATGCCCTTGTTGAATGTGTTGTTCATGCCCCACTGAACATCAGGTAGGTGGTCATCCCATTTGTTTTCAGGAGAGCCAACACATTTAGCAGTTAGGGCATCAACAAGAGTTCTATTATAACGTTCTACCTGACCATTAGCTCTTGGGGTAGAAACGGCATTCAAGACATGCTTAATGTTCTTTTCGATTATAAATCTCTTAAAGTTATCGCTAGTAAAAGAAGTGCCACGATCCGTTATGATCCTCTTGGGAACACCAAACAAACCAAAGTACTCATGAAAAACCTTTATAGAAGTAGAAGTTTTTGTGTTTTTTACGGGTTTTAGATAAATGTAGCGAGTGAATGCATCAATCAAAGCGAAAATGTATACATTCCCTCTCGCACTGCGCACAAAGGGGCCAACATGATCTGCATGAATGGTGTCGAAGGGGATATCAATTTTTGGTATAGGATGTAAAGTTCCAGGTTTTTTTCCTCCAGAAACCTTCGAATAAGCGCATTCTAGGCAGGAACCGACGTACTTCTTGACAAAATTACGCATTTTTGCGAATCAATATGTGGCTTTGATACGCTCTAAAGTTTTGTCAACAGCAAAGTGGCCTATGTCGTCGTGATTTTGTTTTACAATCTGCCACCTAACCCCCTTCGGGACAACCCACCTATCGCCGTCACTAGTTATTCTATAGAGCCTATCATTCTTCATCTTATAATTAGACTTAATATCAACAACGTCATCAAACTGAGGATCTTTTAAAATACCAACTATCTTTTGAATCTCACTATCTGCTCCTTGGACTGTAGCTAACCAATCACTTTCACTAACTACCATAACGTCATGAGTGTCATGAATAGGATTCCGACTGAGTGCATCGACATGAGCCATGCGATGACCAGCCTTATACTCAATGCAAAAATTATACTCTTGCATCTGTTCCCACCACCTAGCTACTCGTGGTATCATGTCTCTCTTTTGGAAGGTTGCGCGAAGAGAGTTACAATCCGTGATTATTTTAAAAGGGATACCCACTAAATACACGCGGAACTTCTGCAAGGAAGAAACTACGGCTAGGGTTTCCAAATCATATGACGAATAATTTTGCTCCTCAGGCGTTGTCTGTCTGCTGAAGTATGCGATTGGCCTAAGCACATCGTTTCCATGTTTTTGCAACAAAATACCTGCCACTCCTATTTTACAGGCGTCTGTATGTAGCTCAGTTTCTGCTTTTGGATTGTACAAGGCTAAAGTGGGACGTTGTACAAGCTCTTTTTGTAAACGACGGAATGCTGTTTCCTGATCTAAACCCCAAGACCATTTAGCATCCTTTTTTAAGAGTTGTGTAAGGGGTTTTGCTATAACCGAGAAATTTTGAACGAATCTGCGGAAGAAGCTAGACAACCCAAGGAACTGGCGAACATTATGTTGGTTCTGAGGAGTTGGGAAAAGTTTCACAGCTTCTATTTTCCTCTCGCCAGGACGAATGCCATCAGCAGAAATTTCAAACCCTAAATATTCGACAGAGCTGTAGAAAAAGAAGCATTTAGGGAGTTTCAACGTGAGGCCAGCATCGGCGAACAGACGCAGGACCGACTCTAATCGTGTCATTCCTTCACTTATGTCCTTTGAGGGAATAATTACGTCATCTAAGTAAGCCAGGGCTTCTTTGTGTCGTAGTGGCCCAAGGACCTGATTCATAATACATTGAAACGTAGCTGGAGCATTTGCAAGACCGAATGGCATACGATTGAATTCGTAGTGACCATCCGGTGTTACAAATCCAGTTTTATGTTTGTCGGCTTCTCGGATTGGTATCTGGTAATATCTCGAGGCAAGGTCCAAAGTTGTATAGTATTTATTACCAGAAAGAACATCTAGTTGATCGTCAATTAGCGGCATGGGATAGTTTTCCCGGACAGTTTTCTTGTTTAGGGCACGATAATCAATGCATAAGCGAAGCTCGCCAGACATCTTCCTAACTACTACGATAGGGCTTGCATAACATGACGTTGAAGGCCTAACGATGTCATTATTCAATAGTTCAGAAACCATTTCCCTTACTTTTTCTTTTTCGCTTATCGCCAAACGATAGGGTCTATATACGACAGGCTCGTTGTCTTGAAGATCTATAGTCATGTGACCGGATGTGGTGTTCCCTAATTCTGATAAGTTGAAAGCAAAACAGGACCGATACCTATTCAGTAAATTGAGCAGTTGGATTCTATGATCAGAAGACATGTCATCGTTCAGATTTAAATAAGCTTCGGTAATGGAATTAGAGTCACCGCTGACAGTCGAAATTATTGACAAGACTTGGACATTCGGCTCTTCTTGAGCTATACGACCACGAGCAATAAGAAAATCTTTTGGAAGGGTCAATGGTGTTGGACAGGTGTTAGTGACAACAATCTGTCCCAGTCCACGTCCTCTCATCTGAAATAATCCAGCAGCCACGGAATGGCGGACGCCATTCAAATACCTAATACTACCATCGACAAAAATGTCGCCTTGATGGGGTGGATCCGCATACACGTCCACAATTGTTAGACCCAAGACTTCAACAGAGTCCGTACAGAATAATTTTATTTTGCTGTTTGGTACTACAAATTGGTGCTCAAGTTCGGAGATTTCTAAGGCATTACTTGTTTTTCATATGACTATGTGTGGCTGCTCTGTAAATGTCTGTCCTATTGAGAGGGCCACATGCATGGCATCATCTGCAACTATCAGCAACTCGAGAGCAGCTTCAACATTATCAATAATAATCTGAACTCGCTGTTTGCCAATGCAAGTTACAACTGAATTGCCGAAACCTCTCAATACTGGAAGGTTATCGACACTATAATTCAAACCTAAATTTTGGAACGCGGACAACCTAATCATTGAGCATTCACTTCCAAAATCAACAAAAGCAGTAATAGAGAAGCCGTTTACACTAGCAGTCTTGAAGTATTTCTTATTTGGTTCCGACACCGGAGCGTTTATTTTGGAAGAATCAATCTCGCCTTTATTAAATCTATCCTCTATTCTCATTAACTTTTTCTCTTCAGATGTTGGGAGTTTAGCATAACATTGTTCAACCTCGTGACCTATTCTATTGCATCGACTACACTTCTTGACGGGTTGGGTGCACTGAGAAGTTACATGACCATCCTTCTTGCAATTTGAGCAACGTGTAGGCCTAAAGTTTGAGTTATTCTGGTGTTTTTGAGGTTGACCTTTGGCTATTTTACGCTCGGTGTTAAACTTCATATTTCGAGCATTACGTAAATACGACAGCAGTTTATTAGGATCATCAAATTGAGCTGCCTCAGCACCTAATCTAACCGAACGATCATCGATGCCATGTAAAATACATTCAACTGCCCTTTTTCCGTTTATACCGCATCTATTAATTAGGGATAGTTTATCATAGTAATACTCTTCTAAGGAGTCCGTAAACCTAGCTCGTTTAGCCAACATATCACTTAGCATTTGGCCGTAATTTTCTTCCGACGGGAAAGTGGCCAAAAGTTTTTCCTGCCATTCAGCCCAAGTAAACAGGTCCGATGGAAGGCCCTCGTACCATCTCTGAGCTATACCCTTTAGTTTCGGTAAAGCAAAATGTACAACTTGTTTTTCCGACCATGTATAGATGGTTGCGCACTCATTGACTTTATGGAGCCACATTGTCATTGTCTGTTCCCGTTTACTTGGGTCAAATTCTGGAATCGTGTTGCTAAGCGAACCTAGCCTATCCGCGCCATCATTAGTCATAGATTTCAAAATATTGACAAAGTCCGAAATAGTGGGCAATCCCAGTATAGCAGTGGACTCACCCGTGGTATTGTCTGGCATTGTGGCCCGCACGTTTCTCGCAGAACTGGATCGTGGTCGTCTCACTGGGCTGCGTGAACGGCAGCTTGTTGGGCCGGGAGAGGGACATCCCACAGCATGGCGTTGCTCCTGGCTAGACGCCTGTCGATGTTCCTCCCGACTGGAGGCCCGGCGGTCCTCCCGGCCGGAGGCCCGGCGGTCCTCCCGGCCGGAGGCCCGGCGGTCCCCCGGCCGGAGGCCCGGCGGTCCCCCCGGCCGGAGGCCCGGCTGTCCTCCCGGCCGGAGGCCCGGAAGTCCCCCCGGCCGGAGGCCCAGCAGTCCACCCGGCGATCAACCAGGTGATCCACCCGGCCGGACGCCTGGTGATCCACCCGGCTGGAGGCCCGGCGGTCCACCCGGCTGGATGCCCGGCGATCAGCCCGGCTGGATGCCCGGTGATCCTCCC
Source organism: Hecatera dysodea (assembly GCA_905332915.2). Taxonomy (NCBI): domain Eukaryota; kingdom Metazoa; phylum Arthropoda; class Insecta; order Lepidoptera; family Noctuidae; genus Hecatera; species Hecatera dysodea. Next base: position 3,182,866 of record HG995317.1, on the reverse strand, counting down.
GGCTGGAGGCCTGGTGATCCACCCGGTTGGATGCCTGGTGGTGGCTCCTTTGCTCACTTCGCCGACTAGTCTCCGGACAGTGTACTCGTCTGATCACCCGACTGCGTGAGCGGCTGCTACGCCTTCGAGGATGCACAGGTTGATTCGACTCACAGCGACTGAGACGCCCTCTTGACAGACTGCTTAGTCGGCTGCGTGACCGATTTACGTCCCGGCTACCAGCTCTACGTCTAACAGGGCTGCGTGACTGGCGGTGAGCGGTGGGTGATCCTGTAGGATCCGTCGGGGTGTAGACAACACGCTTTTGTTTGTCCCCCTCCATAGGATTATCCTGTTAACGATAATTATATCCCAAGGGATTCATTCTTTAATTTATCACAACATAAATATGAGTGGGCATTGTCGCGTGTATAAGGAGTACAACATCAGACTTTATAAAACTACTGCATACGGTTAAGCAATCAATATTTAAATATTAAACGTAACAATAAAACTTTAGTACTTATCTTAATGAATTACCAGTAAAACAAATATCCACTTGTTAGTAAGACTCTTAGTTTTGTAGTATTAAATCAAGTAATAAAAATAGAATAATAGGAATTATTTCATATTGAAGAAAATCAAATTGTTTTCCCCTTTTCATAGCGATTTTAATTACATTTATTAGCCGAGAACCCAAGTAACAGCTATTTTTAACGAAAAGTAATTACGGAATTGGTAACCGTTATATGCGATAACAGTTATTTTCAAACGGAAAGAAAAAAAATATTTAAATAAAAATAAAAAAATAAAAACCCAGGGTAGTAATAACAGATTAGTAAGGTTAAAGGACTGGCCAAAATAGGAATCTTTATCCCGCTTCTGAGATGTAGACTCTTACATAGAATCTAGTAACATGTTTACAGTCTAAATATAAGTATTAATTAGCGCTATTAGGGTTCAGGGCTTTTAAGAGTTATATAGGGAATTGAAATAATAGACAATAGTAGTTCATGTACTTACTTATTATATTTCTCAAACTCAACACTGAACAACCAAAACGAGCAGATATATTTCTATCACACAAATATGCACTCACAGTTCAGTTCTTCGTATTTCGACGCTTAGGTCACGACTTCTGACGCACGACTGAGCTCATAGGCCTAGCACGACAACCAAGCTGGTGTTTCTCCCCCCATTATGTCTACGTTCCAATAAACGGACTGTCATTGGTTAGTCGTGCCGTCGACGAACACAGTCGGTACTACATTAGTCAATACAGTACTTTAAATATTAAAATTAGATTAACATTACAAATAAAATAGCTCGGTAATTAACGATTGATAACAATACTTACCCAATATTCTTATAAAACCACTTTATTAAATCTTGCCTTTTGCGAGTATAATGATAAAACTATAGGGAGTTGATTATTTGTGCCAAATGTGCTATCATCACAGATGAATTCGTATTTAGTGGTATATTTTCGTTAAATAACGAAATCATATTAGCTAAGTTTACTTACTTGGTTACATGCTGGTAATTGCTACCTCAGGTGCTATGAAACGGAACCCTAATAAACTGTCGTGTGTCTGTCCGCCCGCCACAGCCAATTCAAATGTATTGCATTTATATTTATTATTTTTCGCAACGTACATAATGTGTGGAAAGGCTTTACATTCGGCGCACGACATCGGGGAAGCCCAGTAAACCTTTTTGTTATACTCTGTATTTTCAATGTTACCTCCACAAAAAAAAATGCACAAGTGTACACCGTAAGTACATACTCGCCAAAATTTATTAACATCTTATTTATGTTATTCTATTTCTAATTAACCGACTTCAAAAAGGAGGTTCTCAATTCGGCCGGTATGTTTTATTTTCTATGTATGTACAGCGATTGCGCCGAGATTTCTGATACGATTTACGTGGTTGTTTCTTTTTCTAAGGGAACTGGAACTAGGCATGGAAACCGCAGGGCGTCGCTAGTAGTACTTTGGTTTTTGATACTATCGATGATAAATCATAATTTGACATCCTCCATAAATTGTGTGTTTGATGATATTATTAACTCATGTGAAATATTGTAATTTTATTTCGCAAATTCCTCCTATCTTGGTAATCAATGTCCTTTATTATCATTTTACTTAGCATTTGCACGCCACAATTGGCAGAGAATGTGAAACTGGCTAATATGTATCATATTCTGACAAATGAATGATTATTTTACAGTGAATAAAAAAACATTGAGTAAATAATAAATAAACATCCAGAAGTTTCAAACTATAGCCAACATTATTTGGCTCGGACCAAGGTTATTTGGCCAATAGATTGGCGTGTCTGCGAAAAACTGAGTGACACTGACAATCAAATTGACGTTTCGTATTCATTCGCGTTTTGTGAAGTTTGCGTCTGCGGTCCACCCGGTTGTAAGCTTTCGTAAATTATTGTTTGTTACTATAAAATAACGAATAATTTAATTTCCTACGACGTACTATAAGCTCATAATTTTTTGGATAAACAGTTGAGATAAATATGTCCCTGCCAATTTTGGCCTAAACTTGTATATATTCGAGTGAAAATGTGAACTTAAATATGTGTCGGCGTTTTAGGATCATATTTCAGCATTCTCATAACAATTTTCTCGATTGTTTCACAAGAAACGAAGCGTTGTGTTCGTGTTTTACGATCTAGTAGCCGTCGAGTGTGTCAGACGTGAGTATTCTGATTAATTTTATGTCCAATTGAAATTCTTGCTAACCTCTTCTTCTTATTCTGTATGTTTTCGTTTTATGATTTTTCATTAACTTAGGAAGTATTTGTACACATTGACATTACCAGAATAAATAAATTAAGTAATAAACTCAAATTTAAAGTAAAACTCTACAAGAATCCCATTCAATTGGCTTTTTAACCATTCTTACAGTTTTGAGCTCACAAAACACTCCTTTTCAAGTATCCCCTTGAACTTATCCTTTAAAGTTTCTTTGTTGATGACACACCTATTTGTTGCCCAAGCAACAGTACTGTATGTTCTCATGAAGTTGTTTGTTAGTAACCTAAAGAATTCGTTTTTATCGGACTGTAAATGAATTGTTGTTAAATTACATTCTGTTTTGGTCAATGAGTTCTAGGGTTGTGGTATTTCTCTGAAAGAGTCACTGCAGCTATGCTTTAATTAATCTGACGTAGAGTTGGGAGTCTTTATTTTTTTTTTACAGACAGATTTTATTATTTAAAGCCTTCTTTGTTTTTTGGATGGGAAATCATCAGATGACTTCTCCCGCTCTGGGTGAAGCGGAAGGGAGTATCAGACTCTTACTGACTAACTACTGCGTTCCGTTGCCGCGGTGACTCTTTCGAACAAATTCCACAACCCTAGCAGGCACTGACTCTGGGGCCCTGTCTTCGTTGCTGACATCTCTTTGTGGAGCGCGTGATATTATTAGAAGCTTGCACATAATGTTTTTTAGTTTAGGAAGTGAATAGTTTATGAGAAAAATAAAACAAAATCCTAAAAACTTAACAATATTTTGACATTTTTGACTGGTCTCATCATTGGACTACTAAAATAAATTAACGTATGTGAAAACGATGCATTTTAGACATCAAGTTTCATAGAGACATTTACTGCTTATTTCTACACAATTGATATCTAAATGGAAATAGTGTATGTTTATTTTTTCAAAACAACCGGGGTTGATTCCCGAGCTGAGTACAGTATTATTTTTCAAATGTTTGAGTGCAGTTTTTCTTGTTATTAAAATCGATGTCATGGTTCCTAAGAACAGATGTTCGTATGTCTTATAGTTTCAGCCTATCCCATATATAAATGAAATTCAAAATCGTCTTGTATAATGGGATATGTCAAAACGAGAATACAGTGATTGTGTGGTTAAAAAATAAGGCATGGGAGGAGATATGTATGTAGGTACTCTATTTATTCCAGACTTTGAATAGAAGTAGTAAAGCCAACAGTAGTGCTTCCTCGTCGGAGTCCATTATGTTTCTGGTTGTACGTCTCAAATAGTATCATATGCGCGACGTCAACGTCGCGTTCAGTGGACGTTAATGCTTGCCACACTGCGTAGACGCGACGTTGACGTCTACGCTCGTAAAACGCCAGTGGGATAGCGGCCTTAGAGGGGGCATGACACAATTTTTACGAATTCGGAAGCACATACCTCAAATACTTCCGTAATTTACTGTTAAAATCTCATATCTCTCGAAGTATATAAGCTGTGATGTTCAAACCAATTTTCGTTGGAAACGTATGTGAAGTTCTATTTGCTCATTTTTTTTTTAAATTTTAAACTTCATAGTGTATTAGTTAGGGGGGGGGGGGCGCATACTTTACGAATTCGGAAGCACATATATCAAAAACTATTGCCTTAAATAAAAAACTTTTTTAGAAACCTGTATTTCATTTTGAAAGAGCTATCCAATGACACCCCACACGATTATGTTTGTTGGAATTTATTTTTTCATCCCTCAGTTACATGTATGGAGTGCCACCCTTAAAATTATTTTTTCCATAATATTATAACATTATTGAATAGCGGTTAACAGGTTGCACCTATGTACCTACCAATTTTTATCTATGTAGCTTTAGTAATCTCCGAGTAAAAAGGCTGTGACATACGCACGGACAGACAGACAGACAGACATGACGAATCCTTAACGGGTTCCGTTTTTTGCCATTTGGCTACGGAACCTTAATTATCTTAATCTTCATGCAAGTGAAAAAAGCAAAGAAAAGGAGACTACAATATTCTAAATTAATACAATATTCTGACTCAATTCTGTGATAGCACCTTTTATAAGACAGACTTAAATTTTAAAATGCATTTAAAATCTTATTGACAAAAATTTAAGTCCGGCCTTGGTCTATGTTATAAATTAACTAGCTGCTGCCCGCGACTTCGTCCCCGTGGAATCCCCGATTTTAAAACATTCTTTATCGCTACTCCGCTCCTATTGGCTTAAGCGTGATGATATATAGCCTAAAGCCTTCCTCGATAAATGGTCTATTCAACCCAAAAAGAATTTTTCAATTCGAACCAGTAGTTCCTGAGATTAGCGCGTTCAAACAAACAAACAAACAAACAAACAAACAAACAAACTCTTCAGCTTTATAATATTAGTATAGACTAAAAAAAAAAATGTTATTTCGTATGATTTTTTTACTTGTAACTTCAATCTCTTGTTACGTGCATATTGTTGTTGTGTTCTTTTAATTGCTGTGCATCTTATACTAGCCCTTTTTTTTGCATGGAAATCATCAAATGACCCCTCCCGCCCTGGGCGGAGCGGAAGGGACAGTGTCAGACTCTTACTGAATAAAACCCACCCGTGATCCTTCTTGTGCCCTTTGCGTTCTAGGGCCGCGGTGACTCCGCCCTACTCACGAAGTTAGTGGGATTAGTAGTATCTATAGATTATTCCCTTCTCATTTTCAGTCCATCATGATGGAAGGCTGCTGCTCCAGGTTTACGGCCGCGGAGGGCGGAGCCCGACTTGCCGCGGCCGCCGCCACGAGGAATATCCTCGCTGTGGAGTACGCCAACTTTATACCCGTGCGGCTGCTATATGAGAAGGCCTATCAAATACGAGGGTGAGTCCTGATGCAGCTAATTTAAAAAAATAAGGGCCTTTAAAAAAAAATATTGATTGAGTCAGGCGTTACTTTGCGGAAATCCATTTTAAATTTGAAAATGATAATAATATATATCTCGTGTCTCGTCGTAACTCAACGGTCAGCGAGTCAACACGTCCCCTGAGGATGCCTCGTGGAGAGGCGAAACACGTGTCGGTAATGGTGTTGGGTTTTGCTTTGCCTTCCTGCATGTGCTTAAAATCCTTGCATTTGCCTTGTAATCTTGCATGTGCATAATAAAGCGGGCGGGAGGGAGGTGCATACCTGCAACCCACTAATATTCGCGGAAATTAAAACTAGATATATTATTATCATTTTCAAGGGCCTTTTACCCGACTGCCCCAGAAAGCGAGGTATATCTTTCGAGAATATGTATGTATGTAGGTACGTGTATTTCTTTGGTATCCCCTGTAGCTTAAACTGCTGGACAGATTTTAACGATTGAGATTTAGATTGGATTCTTCTTAAGAGGCGATGTTACAGCTTTTATGAATATTGAAAAGATGTATCCTTTTCAAAATTCATAAAATTTAACGGATTTTGATGAACGGCAAAATTCATAAGATTCTTCTGTCTTGGCCGTATGTTCATAGGCAAAGACGCTGACAGAACCCACAAATATATTACTAGCTAGCAGCGCCCCGCGGTTTCATTGTTCCCGTGGTGGTTTTCGTTCCCGTGGGAATACGGGAATAAAATATAGCCTATGTTACTCGCCGATGATGTAGTTTTCCATTGGTGAAAAATAGTAAAAATTGGGCCAGTAGTTTCGGAGCTTATTTTAATTTTAACTTTATAATACTAGTTTCGCTCAAAATCCCATACTAACTGACTTGTATTTATCGAAACTACTCGTAGTATAATAAAGAGGATAGGTTTGATTTTTTGTTTGTTACGATTTCGCTCAAAAATTACTCGACCGATTTTCAAAATTCTGTGTATATTTAAAAACTATACACTGCTAGTTAGTAATATATTTGTGGATTCTACCAGCGTCTTTGCCAAGACTGAAGAATCTTATGAATTTTGCCGATGGGTAAAAATCAAAACTCATCATAATTCCTGGCCTAGTTTGGGAATCAGGATCAGTACATTTATATTGTAATAAATATTTTAAGACTGCATACTTAAATACATATTGCTAAAATGTTTGTGTCAATAAACAATTTTTATTTTATTTTATTTATTCATCAAAATCCGTTAAATTCTATGAATTTTGAAAAGGATACATCTTATAAAAAAAAAAAAAAAAACTAGATATCCTTAAGAGAATTGCAATAATGTAACCAATAATAGCTTTGCATTGATGAAAACAAAAATTAAAATCGTTCCAGTAGTTTCGGAGCTTATTCGGTACAAACCTTTTTTTTTTTCGGAACTGGCCACTTGCACTTACACTCTATGGTTGGTTACTGCTTCACCGGATTATCCTGTGGTCGAATGAATTAAAGCCTCCCAGTCAGGGCTACAATCATAATCAGCCTTTTAACGTTCCCACTGCTGGGACACAGGCCTCCTCTCTAGGAGAGGGAATGGGCCGTAATCCAGCACGCGGGCCCAGTGCGGGTTGGTGAATGTCACATGTCTTCGAATTTTTGGTTCTAGGACATGCCGGTTTCTTCACGATGTTTTCCTTCACCGTTTTTAGAGCAGTGGTGAAGAAATGAATTACACAAAGTAATGCGCCTGGCTGGGTTTGAACCCGCGACCTACAATTCGTAAGTCGAGGCCGTTACCACTCGGCCACCACTGCTCTAAATCAGGTCTACAAACAAACAACATAAATCTTGGTATAGTTCAGCCTGTCTCCCTTCCAGCTCCCTCTTTGAAGGCAAGAAGCGCTCAGTGTACGTCACTCGAGCTTCCAGGGTGCAAATAGTGGCGTTTGAGCTGAAGATACTGACGGACTTGGGTACAGTGGCAGCACAGGCGTATGAGAACGTGTATGACTGGGTCGCTGAACTGGAGACGAAGGAGGTAAGGGGACATCTATAAATTTCGTCACACGAATTTCATGATTTTTGACTTGCCCCCCCTGTCCTTGTCACAGCTGGTCACATATATGAGACCCCCACCGAAATTAAAGTTATTTTGTACTTTTTTGATTTTTTGTGGACAAGTTGGTTGTATTTCTTTGTAAAAAGTTTTTTATTTTTCACTTTTTAGTGGTACCTACACCCCCTCCCCTCCCCCACCTAAACGAACCAATCACATTTGTGTAAAAAAAACGTACAGCTCCTTTGCAGAGTAAACTAAGAGGTCGTCAAAGTAGACAAAGTATATATTTTTTTTAGATTTTTCGAAAACCGCTTGGTTGATTCATCATGGGACCATTTGGGAAGCATACCCTTTCCAACAAAAAAAGAATTTTTCATATCGGTTGGCAAGCGACGGAGTTATGCGCGAACAAACATAAAAAAAAAATACAAACATCCGAATTGAGAACCTCCTCCTTTTTTAGAAGTCGGTTAAAAATACAACCGACTTTTACACAAAAAATAAAAAAAGTGCAAAATAACTTTAATTTCGGAAGTCGGTGTTCAAAAAACGAAAAAGCAACCACAAACACCGAGTTCCGAAATTAAAGTTATTTTGCACTTTTTTGATTTTTTGTGTAAAAGTCGGTTGTATTTTTTTGTAAAAAGTTTTTTTTATGAGTTCCGTTGTCTGTCCTCGAAACCCATCATCAGATCTATATGAAATTGAAATGGGACCATTTCGGAATAAACCCCTTTCGAATAAAAAAATACAAACATCCGAATTGAGAACCTCCTCCTTATTTGGAAGTCGGTTAAAAAGCTTTGCAACTATACATCATTACTGCATTACACCTTACATCTCTCGCAAAATCGAGTAAAAATATCTTCTTAATTAATACTTTTTTCTGGATGGGAAATCATCAAATGACTTCTCCCGCTGTGGGCGGCGCGGAAGAGTATCAGACTCTTACTGACTAAAACCCACCCGTGTTCCACCCTAACGCCCGCCGCGTTCCAGGGCCGCACAGCCCTGGAAAAATGTAATACATAAACAGATTCCAACATTGAACTTCAGTCTTATAGATTTTTCCTTGAAATTCCAGGTCGTAATCTGCACATCGTCAGTTTTAAAACGTATCTTGGAAGACGAACTGCTGGCCGTGAATAACATCAACGTTCTCATTGTGGACAGCTGCCATATGATATACAGGGATGAAGATTTGAAATATGTAAGTATAGTTAGAATAGTGTTGCGCGCCACACACAGTTGGGCAAGGAAGATAGCAGCATTCGTTACCACTAGCGTCATCTAGTATCGCGTAGCAGAACTAGTAGAGTCAAGAACCTTCGAGACTTTTCTATGCTAGAACATTCTAGAATTCTCGAACCCTAGTCAGTCGCGACCGATATGTACGCGAACTTTCTACGATGGAAGATTCTGGAATTAACTGACCTATATAAATTAAGTTTTGGATTAGCGATACAAGCGATAACTTCGAGAGCGATCCTCAATGGCTAATTAGAGTAATAAGTAGTGTGATAGTGTTTTATGATTAGTGAGTTTAAAGTTGTAATTAGCAGTGGCGAAGGGTGATGCGTTGAGAGAGGGAAGCCATAGCAAAAAAAAAAAAACATTACCTATATGTTTACCTCCAGGCCGGGCGCGGCAATTCCCTATCACGATTTACTTTTCTGTAATGGGCGTCATGCGAATTTTCGAAAAATAATTCAATCTAAGAAGACTAGTAGGAGTAGACTCCTACTATACAACAATATGGCCGCTAAGGCCATATTGTTGTCGACTAGTTTAATATCAATAATTAAATCATTAATAATTGTTTTTTTGTCCCACAGATAATGAAATCCTACAAACAATGCCCCAAAGAGGACCAACCAACTATCCTTGCACTCACCTACCCCCTCTTTACTCCGAACAAAAAAGACGTCGACGCAAAAGCCGAGCAGCAAACAAAAGACTTACCTCCTAGCGAGAAAGAGAAACAAGATGAGGATCGTATAAGGAAGAAAGAGACGGATAAGTCTGGGGATGAAAAAGATATGGATGATTCGTCAGGTTAGGAGTATTTGTTTTTTATGGCCCTTGTTTGACTGAAAGGAATTAGAAAAATTTTCACATCCCAAAAAAAAATCGCATTATTTCATTCGCCAAATTATTACTTAGCAAAAATCTATTCACAAAAAAAAAAATGTAACGCAAACCTAATGTTTGGGAAATGAACGTTTAAACTATAACTTATATAGCAACTAGTATTTTTAACATTTTTTATTTAGTCAAATATTTCAGTTGGAATTGTAACAGTTCACCCCTAATATAAATAGTTGAGTTCCGGGTAACCTACTAAAAACAATATCTTTTTTTCTATTAATGCAAGTCGTGTCTGGCACTCGCCGGCCGCTGCCGCCAAGTAAAAATTTGACCAAATAAAAATATGCGTACTAAAATCATTCGAAATGTTGCAATGGTATAAAAAAAGGTTGCTAAAATTTGTTTGGGTAATGAAATTTTGTCAAAATCTTTTCGGCAAAACGGCAGGCACAGGTTTTTTATATTTATTATTGACGGGCTCGCTATTAGCCGCTGTCTCACGGAAATTCCTCTGAAAATATTAAATTATGAATGATATTTATTTTGTAAGTAGGTTGTAAAAAATACTTATAAAGAATGTGCACGGCGTAGACTATGCCATCTAGTGTTGCAAATCTGAAACTTTTACTTTGTAAATATTTGACCTGTGCTGCCACCTATACTTCCTGCACCCTCCGTTTAGGGGAACGTGCACGAAGTAGACTGTGCTATCTAGCGTTGCTAATTTATAAGTAAAATATACTTAACATTGACGCGTCTGTGCTGCCACCTATAGTTTCTGCACGTTCCCTATACAAGTCAATCTTTTTTGGCCGTTATAAACTAGATGATTACATTGTTGGGAATGCTAGGTAAATGATGACCTCCGCATAAAGATGAAATACAGTGAAAACCGTTTATTATGACGCCGCTTATAACGACCAACCGCTTAATATGAAGTAAAACAGAGCTCATTTTGGTTTTCATATTAAATTCTTTAAAAAAGTGCGGATATAATGACTTCGTTTATTGACATGTCGCTTATTATGACCTATTTTTCAGAAATTATATTTGGTAATTACTATAACCAAACATAATTGGGGACATGATACCGAATTTGTTCCTCACTTTGTTTTGATTGATCTACGACTATCAATATACAATTTTTTGTTTATATCCTTATTACACAAAATACCTAACAAAGATGGGAATAGGGATGTTTCCTGAGTAAAAAATATATGATTATGTTTAGTCCGTCAGTTAGATTTTTTTCCTTTATCAAATCTATAAAAACTGACGAAGATACAAAGCATCAAAGATCAGGAGTGGGGGCTTGTGACGTCACGGCTCGGTGAAAATTGTAGCGAGTAGTGACGTCACACGTGTTTTCAACGCACTGTATCGTCTTCATTTTTTGTTTACGTGAAAAAAGAAAAAATACGTGTCCAATATTTTTTGGAAATCTACGTGACGGACTAATTAGATTTTTTTAGTCAACTACCCTATTAGCTTAGTTCCTAAGATTACGCTTTTTATGACGTCCGCTTAGTATGACGTATTTTTCACTTCCCTTCGATGTCATTATAAGCGGATCCAACTGTATAATTTCTCTCATCCCTCAGGTCCACTACCCCGCATGACAGTTACAAAGTACGAAGAGATGGGTTTGTACGAGAACTTTGATGATTTCGATATGTATGAGAAACTCGAGTGGAAGATTGAAGAGTTGGAGCAGGAACTGTGCTGTCAGATGGACCTGGCTGAGGATATCGATGGCGGGAAGAGGTAAGAAAGAAAGAAAGAAAATACTTTTTATTAGAAACTTTTGGCTTAATGTATTAGTTATATGTATTACTAGCTGCTGTCCGCGACTTCGTCCCCGTGGAATCCCCGATTCAATTCAATTCGAACCAGTAGTTCCTGAGATTAGCGCGTTCAAACAAACAAACAAACTCTTCAGCTTTATAATATGAGTATAGATGAAATACAAGGAATTAATTAAAAAATCGACTTTCAGTAACCTAACCTCAAAACACTCAAAAGTGGCTTAAAGGCGTGTTGGATCACCGCTTCGCGGGGCTCAAGGGTTTAATAAAAAATCTCCTTGTAACACTAGTACTGCGCATTAATTTGCTTGCTAAGATTTGGTGAACATTTACTACATTTGGTGTTCGAATACAATTTCAAGTGCAGTCGTGACTAAAATAGCTAGTACTATTTTAGTTTTAGACTTTAATTTTCTGGTGTCAAGTATATATTTTTGGTAAAAGAACTAAGGGTATCATAGCATTTAATGGTGATCATTATATTTAACCCCGAAACTTTTTTCTTTTTTCTTGGCCGAGCTTTTTGGCGTTCTGGGCGTAGTTCCAGGGCGTGTCAGACTCTTATTGAATACTATCAGCGCCTCGCGTTTTCACCCGCGTAGTTCCCGTTCCCGTAGTAATACGGGGATAAAATATAGCCTATGTTACTCAGGGTGAATGTAGCTTTCTAATGGTGAAAGAATTTTTGAAATCGGTCCAGTAGTTTTTGAGTTTATTCGTTACATACAAAAATACAAATCTTTCCTCTTTATAATATTAGTATAGAAAACCTATTAGTGTTTCTTCAACTGCCTTTCGTTTCCAAGCCCGCGGTCACTCTTTCAAACAAGGGTATTTGGCTAAAAAAACTAATTAATCTCAAACTGCGCAAATACAACAAGCTTTTGGGAATAGGGTAGTTAACTAAAAAAATCTGATTAGTCCGTCAGATAGATTTCCAAAAAATATTGGAGACGCAATTTTTCTTTTTTCACATAAACAAAAAATGAAGACGATACAGTGCGTTGAAAACTCGTGTGACGTCACTACTCGCTACAATTTTTACCGGGCCGTGACGTCACAAGCTCCTGATCTTTGATGCTTTTTATCTTCGTCAGTTTTTATAGATTTGATAAAGGAAAACATACGTCTCCAATATTTATCTATAATCTAACTGACGGACTAAACATTATCACATATTTTTTACTCAGGAAACATCCCTATTGTAACACACATATTTTGTAAAATATTTGTTTGTATCGCTGTTGGTTATCTAAAAAAATAAATAAACAATTTTGTTTGTAGAATATCTTCGTCAGCGAAACCGCAGGAACTGATAATAGAGTACTCGGGTCGACCGTCTGACGAGCAGCTGCCTCCCTCGTACATAGAGCTCGAGAAATATATGAAGGACACTGTTCAAGACGCGCTCGACTTCATTGAGGACCACCGGTAAGTCTTGTATGTAGATACTATTGATAGACACCGGTAAGTCACACTTGTATGTAGATACTATTGGTAGAGCTCGAGAAATATATGAAGGACACTGTTCAAGACGCGCTCGACTTCATTGAGGACCACCGGTAAGTCTTGTATGTAGATACTATTGATAGACACCGGTAAGTCACACTTGTATGTAGATACTATTGGTAGAGCTCGAGAAATATATGAAGGACACTGTTCAAGACGCGCTCGACTTCATTGAGGACCACCGGTAAGTCTTGTATGTAGATACTATTGATAGACACCGGTAAGTCACACTTGTATGTAGATACTATTGGTAGAGCTCGAGAAATATATGAAGGACACTGTTCAAGACGCGCTCGACTTCATTGAGGACCACCGGTAAGTCTTGTATGTAGATACTATTGATAGACACCGGTAAGTCACACTTGTATGTAGATACTATTGGTAGAGCTCGAGCAATATATGAAGGACACTGTTCAAGACGCGCTCGACTTCATTGAGGACCACCGGTAAGTCTTGTATGTAGATACTATTGATAGACACCGGTAAGTCACACTTGTATGTAGATACTATTGGTAGAGCTCGAGAAATATATGAAGGACACTGTTCAAGACGCGCTCGACTTCATTGAGGACCACCGGTAAGTCTTGTATGTAGATACTATTGATAGACACCGGTAAGTCACACTTGTATGTAGATACTATTGGTAGAGCTCGAGAAATATATGAAGGACACTGTTCAAGACGCGCTCGACTTCATTGAGGACCACCGGTAAGTCTTGTATGTAGATACTATTGATAGACACCGGTAAGTCACACTTGTATGTAGATACTATTGGTAGAGCTCGAGAAATATATGAAGGACACTGTTCAAGACGCGCTCGACTTCATTGAGGACCACCGGTAAGTCACACTTGTATGTAGATACTATTGGTAGACACCGGTAAGTCACACTTGTATGTAGATACTATTGGTAGAGCTCGAGAAATATATGAAGGGCACTGTTCAAGACGCGCTCGACTTCATTGAGGACCACCGGTAAGTCACACTTGTATGTAGATACTATTGATAGACACCGGTAAGTCACACTTGTATGTAGATACTATTGGTAGAGCTCGAGAAATATATGAAGGACACTGTTCAAGACGCGCTCGACTTCATTGAGGACCACTGGTAAGTCACACTTTTTTTTTTTTAAACTTTGCCCCACACTAGGAATTTCTCCTGTATCGTGGGTGCGTTCACAAACATATAAATTCACATACACAAACAGCCAGACCTGGAACAGCTATCTGTAGGCCATACAAATATTTGTTCCGTGCGGGAATCGAAACCGCGACATGTTGCGCAGCAGCCGAACGCTCAATCACTGCGCCAACCGTTCGTTCGTTGAAGTATACTTAAATGTTATTTTATAAAGTTTTAATAATCCCATTAAGGTGTCTATCTTGTCCCGCCATCTTCGTCGGATTCCGCTACGATGTTTTAATACCTAATTGTTTTATTTTTACATGCTATACCTTGCATACTTAATTATTGTTTTATTTTCAGACACGACCCCACTCGTACTTAATAATTGTTTTATTTTCAAATACGACCCCCACTCGTACTTAATAATTGTTTTATTTTCAAATACGACCCCCACTCGTACTTAATAATTGTTTTATTTTCAAATACGACCCCAGTCATACCTTTTTTTTTCTGGTTGGGAAATCATCAAAGACTTCTCCCGCTCTGGGCGGAGCAGAAGGGAGTGTCAGACTCTTACTGACTAAAACCCACCCGTGATCCTTCTAGTGCCCTACGTTCCAGGGCCGCGGTGACTCTTTCGAAGAAATTCCGCAAACCCCACTCATACCTAAAAATTGTTTTATTTTCAGACACGACCCCACGGAGGTATACGGAGACGAAATGTACGATGAGTTTATGAGCATTCCAGACCCCAGCATAGACCCCAAGAATATATTCAAACAGTTTTTATATGTTCTCGAGCAATTAGGTGAGTTTAGTTTAAAAATTTTGCTTCTTTAATCGTTATTCAGACACTAGCACTTCGTCTTCATTCCCTTTTTACCCCCTAAAAGGTGGAATTTCGAAAAGTCCCTTCTTAGCGCTCACCTTTTTTTATTAAAGACTAGCAGAGGCCCGCGGTTTCACCCGCGTAGTTCCCGTTCCCGTGGGAATATGGGGATAAAATATAGCCTATGTTACTCAGGGTGAATGTAGCTTTCTAATGGTGAAAGAGTTTTTGAAATCGGTCCAGTAGTTTTTGAGTTTATTCGTTACGAAATGACTTCTCCTCTTCTGGGCGGAGCGGAGGGAGTGTCAGACTGTTACCGACTAAAACTCATCCCTCTTAAGAGCGTATACGTATGGCATTCCATACAAATTTTCAAGTCACTATTTTGCGAAATGACTGAACCGGTTTTAATTAAACTTCACACATATAAGCAAGATACATAGGCCAAAAAAGTTAGTTAAAACATTTTCAAAATGTCTTATTTAAAAAAAGATAACTGGAAATTTATGTTTGTATGGAAAATTTAAAATGGGTCTAATTTAACTGTAACACTATTTATCAAAAATGTTTTCAATTAGCTTTTTAGACCTAAATGTATCCTGCTTATATGTGTGACGTTTCATTAAAATCGGTTCAGTCATTTCGGAAAATAATTACTTGAAAATTTGTATGAAATGCAGTTTTGCGTATACGCTCTTAATGGCCGCCGCGTTCCAAATCCCGGTGTTCCAGAAATGCGTGGTCATATGTAAGGATGGTGTTCTGTTGCAGATACACAGTAAAAAATAATCTATACTAATATACAGTATGTTAACTAACAGAGGGCGTTCCCGTTAACCCGCAATAGTATAGCATCCATATATATATGATAAAAAAATATTACCATTCGATAAAAAGTTTTATGGACGCTAGAGTCACTTAATTATGATAAATTTTAATGATGACGTTCAAAAGTGCCGTTTAATGGCCTAATTGAAATAAACGTTTTGACTTTTGACTTTTATATATTTTGTTCCAGGACCCTACGCAGCAGACAAAGCAGCAATCTGCTTGCTAGTTAGACTTGAAAAACTAAAAATCAAAATACCCTACGAAAGACATTTTATCCTAATGTGTTTATGTACTACAGTTTTCATAAAAATACGCTGTTACACCGAATTACTATTTGACAAATATGAGGACAAATGGGAACGTATTAAGACATTTTCTTCACCAAAAATCATGAGATTCGCTGAAATTTTAGAGAAATTCAAACCTCCGGATATTAAAAGTCAGATACTTAAAAGTGATAGTGGCAATATCCAGACGGATACTAAAGACGATGAGACTGTTCCTGGTTGTGATTCTATTAACAAAGAAAGTATAAATAAAATGTTGAAAGATATCGAAGAATGTGATTTTACAAGTTTAGGCAATAAAATACAAGATAGAGTTAACACTTACGAGTCAAATTTAAAAGATTTAGACTCACCCACCGATGATAATTCTGTAAGCAGCTCCAATAATCCGGATACTCCTTTACGGACGGATACTGAGAACAAAACTGAAAGTACTCCAAGTATCTCATCGAATACTGCCGTCAGTGAGACGGATACTACAGACAAGACCGAATACTCCAGTAAGACGGATACTCAGACGTATACTTGTGTCAGTGGGATGGATTATCGTGGAAATGAAATTGTAGTACAGCAAAAAGGTCTGATAGGATTTACTAGGCGTACAGGATATCGATTGAGGTATAGTATTCTAGATTTTATTCGAGATATTTTTTTTTTTTATGGGAATTCGTCAAATGGCTTCTCCCGCTCTGGGCGGAACGGAAGGGAGTGTCAGACTCTTACTGACTAAAACCCACCCGTGATCCTCCTAGTGCTCGCCGCGTTCCAGGGCCGCGGCTGGGCGGCTTGTTAACGTAGCCGTAAGTTTTAGTAACGGATAAAGCTTTTATTATTGTGGGATACAGGGTTCTTCAAATTAAAGAATATTTGCAGTCTTGAACTAATTTTATATTTTTCCTTTTTAACACCTTCAGTTGTACAGTCGGTGATAGCAATTAACTGACCCCCTAAAAATTAAACGAATTTGAACCTTTTGCTTGTTACGAACGATCGAACTAGAACAACGTTGGAACTGGTTCAACGTCTACGATCAATAAAATAGTTATTCGAATTTGATCTTTAATACGCAGTGTTAAGGTAGGTATGTTCTTGAACATTATTTTAACTTGTAATATAATACGTAATTTCGATCACGTTGAATATGTTTCGAGTGGTCCAGTGGTGACTGTAGTGAGCTGACAAATCGTGGTTGCGAGTTCGTAACTAGCGTGATTGACGCTTTTGTTTCTGTGTTGTGAATTTATTTTAAGTTATAAATAATAAATTATAACTTTAGCAACAACAAAAAATAAACGAACAGAAATAAAAAACCAAAATGGTGGTAAAAACGATTTTATTTTATAAAAAAAATATTATAAGAATAACATAAATGATATTGATGACGACACGAAGATGATAATATTTACCTGCTTACTAATAACGTTGTTAACTGCACTGAGTTTAATGTAGTGAATCAGCATGTTATAATATTTAGAAATATAGGTATGTATTTCTATTTCATAACAATAACATCACTACATTAAATATCATTGAACTAAATAAAACGGCATTATACGTTGAAGTTCTACCTGGTCTACTATATATCAATTTGTTTTATGAATAGTTATTTTAGTTATAAAATAAGGTTTTGACAAAAAACTGGGTATTCGAAATACTTCGTTACAAATTATAAAAATAGTTAATTTAACACACACACTGACATACGTTAGTATTGTTTGTGACCAACACTGGTTACTCAAGTTATTCATGCTTTTAATAGCGAAGTGGATCACCATTTTTTCTATTGCTTGTTGCAAGCGGTCCCGCATACCGCGCACCATATTCCAACAACGATCACTTCCACTTGCAGTTGAATGAGTAGGCAAAAATGGGTGTTCAGTATGCCTTCTAACAATTGCTTGATGACGTTCTGACACTGGAGTATGTAACATAGTAGGTTTTGGTCCAGGACGATCTTTTTGAATATTCCCTGCCTCTTCAAAACGTCTTAGCAACAATCTGACTGTATTTTTCTGAAACAACACAATAAGCATAATTTTAGTAACGAATAGGTAAACATAATTTATCGATTAAGTTTGAAAAAATACGTTTATCAAATTAGATTATATAAATCAAATTAGACCTATAAATGATCTCAAATTAGACTCATAATGAAACACAGTTAATTGTCTATTATTCTACATTCACCGGCTTTTAAGCAGACTAACGAATTAAGGAAAAAGTATAATTATAAATGAAGCATAAAAATAATACACTTACCGCTATATTAAGTTTCCTAGCAATCGCTTTCATACCAACATTCTCCTCATGCAAATAGATTATTTTGTATCTTAAATAATCACTCAACTGAGACATGACCATTAAACTATCAAAACTGATAACAATTAATAAAAAGGAAAAAAGCCAATTTAGTAAGGCAAGGTAAAAATGTTCGCGCGTATTCACTGCTATTTGTGCATAGAATATCTTGTTCAATTTATTCTTCTACCCCATAGTCCTTATGTCATATTTATAGCAGTTTTTGTTGAATACGCATATTGACGTCTAACTACCCACTTATTAAAAAAGGTAAAAAGTTATAAATAAATGACCTAATACCAACCTCTTAAAGCTCAAGTTTGCGTATCAAAATTATTTATTTTTTCTGTTCATCGAGTAGTGTTAGTCTGATAAACTCATACCATATTGAATAACGTTTAATGTTATGAGCATAGGGTCTAAAATCGAGTAATTTTTAGGGGGGTCAGTTAATTGCTATCACCGACTGTACGTCCGTTCTCGTATTTTCCTCTCAAGATAGTGTCGTCTCAATCCCTCCTCCCTTCCGTCACCTCTCGCTCTCTCGCTCACACCTAGCACTCTTTCTCTTTCTCCCACTTACGTTCCATTTCCCACATTATTATATTTGGGGGTAATCTCAATAGAGAACGTAACGTAACCCTTAAAATGACTAAGGGTTACCTTACGTTCCAAGTTAAGAGACGTGACGTAACTTATGGATGTCCTAAGCAGCAGCAATAGTTTGAACTCTGGAATCGAGCATGTAATTAACGTTTCGACCGAACTCTCCTAGAGAGGAGGCCTGAGTCCCAGCAGTGGGAACATTAAAAGGCTGATTATCTTATTTATTTAAATATTATTTACTTAAATATCATATTTATTTAGTACTATGTTACAGAGGTAAAACAAGGGTACAGCGGAGCAACGCTGCCAGAGCACTACAGATGCAACAAAACTCTGATGCTCTATGTGGTATTGTTTATATGAAAGAGCCGCTCATTGCCAAAATTATGTGCGCTATTATGTCGGTAAGTTAGTGAAATATTTTGATAGTAAACTAGCGACCCGCCCCGGCTTCGCACGGGTTCAATGTAGATACTAATGTTTACTATAATTTGCATGTATTATACATATAAACCTTCCTCTTCAATCACTCTATCTATTTAAAAAAACTGCTTCAAAATCCGTTGCGTAGTTTTAAAGATTTAAGCATACATAGGAACAGACAGCGGGAAGCGACTTTGTTTTATACTATGATTGTAGTGATTTCTTCCCTGTTTTATTCTTTACTAGCTGACCCAGCAAACGTTGTTTTGCCATATAAAATAAAAACAATATTTAGGGGTATGAATGATGTTCTATATATAAAAGAAAGTCGCAGGTGAAATTTAGCTTTCTATTGGTGAAATAATCTTTCAAATAGAAAACTTAAAGCTAAAATACTTCTTAGCGGTATCCCGCGGTTTCACCTGCCTGCGCCATTTATTCTTTCTGGCTCAGTGTTCTTTCTTTTGTCTCCTATGGATCATAGCTTGATGTTAAATAATTATGGTTCTGGTATCCTGGTACTTTGTAAGTCTTCACTCACAATTCCAGCCCCAGAAATGCTTCGACATGTTTATGGTCTGCTGGTACACGTGGATTTACTTACCTTACCTCTCAAATTTTCAACCCTGAAATTTAATACTTCGACATTCTTCTTTCTGGTCTTCTAGTACTTGTAAATCTTTAGTGCATGCCATTTTAGCCCCGGACTCTATACCATTTTAAAAAAATGAACGGCTGACTGATCACGTCCCACGGAAACGGGATAAAAATTTCCTATATAAATATATCCTATGCCTGCGCCATTTATTATTTCTGGCTCAGTGTTCTTTCTTTCGTCTCCTAAGGATCATAGCTTGATGTTAAATAATTATGGTTCCTGATATCCTGGTACTTTGTAAGTCTTCACTCACAATTCCAGCCCCAGAAAGGTTTCGACGTGTTTATGGTCTGCTGGTACATGTAAATCCTTACTTACAAATGTTTGACAGGTACGAAACAAAGGAACATTTAGGGAAAATGATTCATCTTTCATAATATTATTTATTAGTCGAATTTTCATTGTTTTTAAGATGTATTCTGCTATTCGGAGCAGAGACAAATCCAACGAAACAAAAACCAAGAAAATTGGTCCAGCAGATCTCGAGTTATAAGTGTTGTAACAAACCCGACTTTGTTTTATATATATAGATTTAAAATTAATAGAGAAGAATAGTACACAAATATCAGACTAGATAGAAAAGTTTCCTAAGGAACTTGTTATTCTTTTTTCTATAGATATTATAATAAATTATGAAATTAGCTCGTGTCTAAATAATAACTGCCGCTCGCGTCAAACTTTGAGGTTCAGCTATGCTTGCCAAGATCGGTCCGTGGATCGGTCACCTATTAATCGTGAAATCGAGTTTCCTCCGTGTCTTGCATGTCTTGCAAGCACATTTTTTACAGTCGTTACAGGTAGTCAAAAGCCAGGAAATCTGACACTAGTCGTGCGAAGGGGTATCGTATTACCCAATTACTGGGTTCTGGAGCTCAGCGGGCGTACCATGAGGTGTTAAAATGTGAGTCTTCCGAGCGAGAAAGAGGGATAGAGTTATACACCCTATATAGCTCCATTCCTTTTTCTCGCTCGGAAGACTCGCGTTTTAAGACGTATGGTACGCCCGCAGATCGGCAAGCCGCACGTGCAATACTGGTATTCAGCTGCGTCCGGTTAGACTGGAAGTAGACTTCAACGTAGTTAATGCCTAGGCAGAATTCTATTGTTGCGCGCCACAATTAAGTAAGGAATATAGCTGCCTTCGTTACCACTAGCGCCATCTAGTATCGAATAGCAGAACTAGTAAAGTCAAGAACCTTCGAGATTTTTCTATGCTAGAACATTCTAGAATTTTCGGACCCTAGTCTTTCTAAAATGGAAGGTTCTGGAACTACCCAGTGCCCTATATAAGGCACATACACCGACCGATTCAGTATTGGATTAGCGATACAAGCGATAACTTCGAGAGCGATCTTCAACTGCGAATTAAAGCGATTAATAGTGCGATTGTGCGATTATAATTAGTGAGTTTAAAGTTGTAATTAGTGTTGTTGAATTAAAGTGTCATTTTTGGTTATTTAATCGGCTGTTTTGACTGTCACGAACCCGAAGCTCGTAACGATATATTTATTGAACATTTGTTTTCACAGGACATATCTCGTTATAACAGCCAGCTCAGCTTTATTAGCGCTCAGTACTGTGCTACCGAGACTCCTGCCGACCCCTTTACGGAGCCTCGCGAGTGCCTAAGACAGGGGAAGAGGCAGGAAGATGTTTTGAAAAAGTAAGTATTGATACTACGCCGGTTTTTGAAAAGTTAAGCTAGGCCTGTTTGTGTCCAGCGGGAGTACACGTCCGGGTGTCAACACTGTGTAGATCGCCCGGTGGAGCATACGGTGGAGGTCTGCCCTGCTTGGGTGGAGCAACGCCGCGTCCTCGTCGAGGCGATCGGCGGCGGCGACCTCTCACGCCCAGCCCTGGTTCATACCATGGTCCGGAGTGAGGAGGCATGGGAAGCGGTCGCCTTCTTCTGCGAAGCAGTAATGCTAGCGAAGGAGGAGGCGAAGCGGTCGCCTTCTTCTGCGAAGCAGTAATGCTAGCGAAGGAGGAGGCGGAACGCGTGCGTGAGAGGGAAACCTCACGCTCCAGCCGCCGCAACAGAAGAAGACGCCCCGGGCGTTGAGAAACGCAGAACGATTCCCGGCCACCTACTGCGCGGGCCTGCGGATGGCTCACTATGGGTGGCTCGCCGTCCGATAGCAACCAGGCGCGGGGCGACGGCGCCGAGTGTTCCACGCGCGCCTCAAGACATGACGAATCCATAAATGTTCCGTGTTTTGCCATTCGGCTACGGAACCCTAAATAGGCTTATGTATTGCGTATATAAGGACGACCCTTATATACACAATACATAAGCTTTTAGACCACATTTTTTGCTTTCGATCCATCAATTAAAATAAAGACACTGTTGGCGCAGTGGTTGAGCAATTGGCTGCTACGCTAAGTGACGCCGGTTCGATTCCCGCACGGATCAAATAATAGGGTAGTTGACTAAAAAAATCTGATTGGTCCGTCTGATAGATTTCCAAAAAATATTGGACACGTATTTTATCTTTTTTCACATAAACAAAAAAATGAAGACGATACAGTGCGTTGAAAACTCGTGTGACGTCACTACTCGCTACAATTTTTACCGAGCCGTGACGTCACAAGCCCCCACTCCTGGTCTTTGATGCTTTGTATCTTCGTCAGTTTTTATAGATTTGATAAAGGAAAAAATACGTGTCCAATATTTTTCTATAATCTAACTGACGGACTTTTTACTCAGGCAACATCCCTATTGTGTGGCCTACAGATATTTCTCAAACATTTAAACTCACATACAGCCAGTCCCGGAACAATTGTTCCGGGTCTGTGTATGTTTGTGTATGTGAGTTTGAATGTTTGTAAACGCACCAACGACACAGGACCTTCAGGACGAAGTTTTATATTACAAACACAAAATATATATACAGTATGTTAAATAACAGAGGGCGTTCCCTTAAACTCATTTATCTATATAATTGATAGATTAAAATTAAAATATCAGAACAGAAAATAAGCACAAAAAAATTCGAATTAAAAAAAAAAATGACAATAAATTCGAAACATCCTGTTTAAAACCAAAATCGTAGCGCGGAATAGTACTCGTAGTAGCAATGCCCAAACCGGCAAGTACGCGCGTGCAGTTTCTTTATCGTATCAAATTAACATTTTTAAGGAATATTTTAATATTAAGAAAAAAATAACATATTGTTTTCGAATGGTAATATTTTTTTTTATCACATATAGAGATGGGCAAATGCCCGGGCATTTTTGGCAAATTGGGTAACTTCCTAATAAGTGCCCATAAATTTCTGTCCCTGGGCATTTATCTGGGCATATATTTTTTGTTTCAAAATTAATTTAAGAAAATGATGTTCGCTTAGAAAACTGATCTAACTTGTTGAGTTTACCTAGAGTTAATTCTTTAAAGGTGTATTTTTATGAATTTGTACATTTTATTTAAATCTATGTTTTGCAAAACCATGTTTACAAACATAAATGTTACAAATTACCCGGCGGCGGCGTGAAAATACTTGCATCGTGAGAAGAGTCTAGGGCGAGGGATGCGTATACTGTTAAGATTACTTGGTACATTATAATTTTATGAATTAAGTTACATTTTATTTAATTATTAAAATACATATTTATATATAAAATATATCATAAGAATTATATAAATGTTTCAAAGTACGCTGCGCCGGTAAAAAAGACTTGTACCAAGTGACGGTTGCGGGGTAAGGGATGCGGGGTGAGGGATGTGCACACGCACTCGCCGCGCCGCCATTTTGTTGATAGTCATCCTGTGTCAGTTGCAGATACCGTCCGCATATTTTATTCCATTCGAGACTTCCGTTTACCCAATTTATGCAAATATTAGTTTTAAAATCTGTGCTATTTTACCGCTGCTTGGGTAAGTGTTTCTTTTATAGACGAACCAATAATAATTTCAAATAAATATAGGTAATACATTTTTAATAACTTCTGCATATTTTTGATACACCTACAATAAGATAAACAGTTCCTAAGAAACGTTCTTGTAAAAAAAATACCAAAGAAATATTGTTAAATAAGCAACAAATAAACTTACGTACATACATATACATAATTAAGTGTGCTTATTTTAAGAAAAATATTTGTTGTTTTAGCGCTATGGGACGATCAAAAAATCAAACTATACGGCGGCACTATAATCAATTACCAGACAATTCCTTGAAGTGCTCTTTTTGCGAAAAGAATTATAAAAATATGTTGTTAATTCTTGTATCTCTATTTTCACATGAAAAGTATATAAATGTTATTATTTTTAAATAAAAATGTGTTCAATTATTGACATTCATTATTTTTTATTTCATTAACGATACTATTTTACTTGAAGAACTATATTAAATTACGTTTTACGACCCCATATTTTTATGCCTTACGATTGGGCATATATCGGGCAATAATAAATTTATGCCCAAAATGCCGGATTTTTACCATATTTTCCTGCCGGGCAGAAACACATTGCCCATCTCTAATCACATATGGATGCTATACTATTGCGGGTTAACGGGAACGCCCTCTGTTAGTTAACATACTGTATTACTCAAACATGTTTGTTACACAGGTTCCGCATGCACGAATGTAACTTGCTGCTCGCTACGTCAGAGCTAGAGGAAGGCATCGACTTGCCTCGATGTAACCTCGTGTTGAGATGGGACATACCTGTTTCGTGAGTATTATATCATTTTTAACCGACTTCTAAAAAAGGAGGAGGTTCTCAATTCGGATGTGTATTTTTCTTTTTTTAATGTTTGTTCGCGCATAACTTCGTCGCTTGCCAACCTATTTGAAAAATTATTTTTTTTGTTGGAAAGGGTATTCTTCCCAAATGGTCCCATGAAAATTTTTTCGAAATCGAACAAGCGGTTTTTTGTTAATTTCAATAAATGATAGCAAATCTGTCGGGATAGCTGAAATCGCATGTTTGTTTATTGTTTACACCAATTTATACCACGTACGCTGTGATGGGTATGTTTAGCTGGGAGTGAACCACTAAAAAGTGAAAAATAAAAAACTTTTTGCAAAAAAATACAACCGACTTCTAAACAGCAGCAACAGTTTAGAAGTCGGTTGTATTTTTTGTAAAAAGTTTTATTAACAACTGATGATCAAAAATATTATTATGATGAGTATTTCCAAATAACATGGGCTTCACAAAAAACAAATGTGGAGCTCGTGGCTAAAGAAGCCGCAGAGATCGATTTTTAAGGTTAAGCAACGCTTGCCAAGGTTGTTTTGTGGATGGGTGATCATCTTAACATACCTAGTTTCCTCCGTGCCTCGGAAAGCACGTTAAACCGTTGGTCCCGGCTTAACGTGCTTTTACAGTATGCTAGTACAGTATTAATCATGGGGTGTTGCTATTACAGTAGAACGCCGATTATCCGAATTAATTGGGACCGGGGTCGATTCGGATAATCGGACATAGACTGGTGATAAAGAAACATGAACTGTCACACAAAGAATAAACTTTATTAATTTTTATAACCACAGTTCTACAATAACTTGGTTAACATTTATAAAATCTATATAAAAATAAGTCAGTCATAAGTAAATAAGTCTACTATATAAAAATAAGTCGGGTTTTCCCTTCTGACGCTATAACTCCAGAACGCACAAACCGATTTCCACGGTTTTGCATTCGTTGGAAAGGCCTCGGGCTCCGTGAGGTTTATAGCAAAAAAAATACAGGAAAAAATTCAACAGAAAAGCGAGAAAATCTTTTTAATTTTTTTTTATATATGGCAAAACAGCGTTTGCTGGGTCAGCTAGTTACTTTTATAAATTACTTACTAAATAAATTACTTTTATAAAATTACTTGGTTTTAATTTTACGTATTACGCTTGGGACCGATTCGAATAACAGGCGATTCGGTTAATCGGCGTTCGGATCATCGGCGGTCTACTATATTTATTTATTTAACTATTTAACAATTTAAGTACACACATTTAATAAAAATAAAAGAAGAAGGAAACAGAAAAATAGGTACAAAGGTGATGCTTATTTCTATAGAAATCTCTTCCAGCATACCTGCGATAGGAGAGTCGAGTAAAAAGAGATGTAGACATTGTGTGTAAAAGTATTGAGTAGGAAAAATGAAAACAATACAGTTTAAATATAACATACAATCCATAATTATTATACTAATATATACTAAATAATATTAAAAGTATAAGTAGTAACATTTTTTTTTCCTCAGGTATCGTTCGTACGGGCTTTGTCGCGGCCGCGCTCGCGCGAACCGATCGACGGCAGCTCTACTATGTAGTAACAACGCTGAAACGACGGAGATGTTACTACATAACGTAGCTACTTACAGAGAACTGGATCAGGTGAGAAAGGAATTATTAAAAAAATTAAAAAGAAACACGCCTGCCATGTCAAAATGTTAACTAAGATAACAAGATAGATAATTGAGATATATGGGAAATTCTAGAGAGCTACTTTACCGAGAGCAAAGTAGAAACGAATAGTAAAAAAATTAAATTTAGATTAAATTTATATTAAACTAGCTGCTGCCCGCGACTTCGTCCCCGTGGAATCCCCGATTTTAAAACATTCTTTATCGCTGCTCCGCTCCTATTGGCTTAAGCGTGATGATATATAGCTTAAAGCCTTCCTCGATAAATGGTCTATTCAACTCAAAAAATAATAATTTTTCAATTCGAACCAGTAGTTCCTGAGATTAGCGCGTTCAAACAAACAAACAAACTCTTCAGCTTTATAATATTAGTATAGATTAAGAATAATAATACACATAATTAATAAACGAATCACATTTTTATAAAATATATAAATAAATATAAAAATTAATACTATAATAAATATAAATACAATACAAAGTACAGATATGTATATAGGGTATATTTTACTAAATAATAGCTTAACCGTATAGTTCGGTAGTAGTACCAATTGGTACTAGACATGCAAACCTCCGCCGGCTCGGTTGTAGTACCAATTGGACCTCAGAGTTACGTCATACGACATCCTAATTTATAATGGCATTTTTGATAAAGCCACTTAAAAATCTTATGTATGGGCGTTAATTAAAACAATTAGATAAATTGCTCATATCTTAGCGCCATTAATTCTTTAATATTTAACCCACAAGTTTACTAATTTTCATAAATAAAATCGAAGTGCATAAATGTGATATTCGCCATCAACCATCATTCTTATTGTTTTTTTTTTATTGCTAAGGTGTACCAAAACGATTATGCGAATCGATTTATTTTTTATTTCAACCTAATCGATTAATTTAAATTCGTTACTAAAATATTAGGAAAAATATGTTTAAGACATAAAATACAATAAGCATTAATCATAATTATTATTTATGCTTTCTTTTGTAATTCAAATAGGATTCTCTACAATAAAGAAAGAAATCTACTCAACAGATTATCGGTCCCAAGGCTAATTTGCGCAGAATTGTCTATGTTATTCAAAATAAGAATGAAAAATATTTTATTCCTTTTAAATTACTGAGAGTTTTATGTTAGATACTTTCTGCTGGTTGCATACGAAATACCAACCTTAATAGTTTATGTATTGTATGTTAAGTAGGTCTAGACAAATTTACACTGGTATTTAAAAATATTTTTTATCTAGAGTGAGTTATGGTATCAGATTATTTTTATTATGTTATGAAAATTGAATATTGCTTTTTAAAATACTTTTCGATTTTGTCATCCTGCTCCTGAAACCCAATATCTAATATGTCCATGCAGGGCACGGAAAAATGCATTTTATTACAATTACACATACTTACCTACAAGAGTATATTTTCAAATTAAGGTTCTAAAACTATCTTCTAAAAAAGGTTATTAAGCCAAATTCTACATGGTAAATAAATAAGTAAAGTGAAAATGGCACCGACTAGATTTTTGTTATGGGTGTTATTTTCATGGTTTATAGGGTTCCTTATCACGAATCTGCGATCAAATTCCATGAAAAAAAATCGGGTAAAGTGCGAGCCGGAATCTTGTTTGGGTTGCGGGAATTCATAATAATTATTACCCACTGAATTTCATCTGAATCGTTTCAAATGCGTGAGTATACGTGACATGAGTGGTCTTTTGCTTTATAGAGCTTTTTAATGCACATATGTATTTAATAAATAAATAATCAACAAATCGAACTTCGAAGTTAAGCTACGCTTGCCGAGATCGGCTAGTGGATGGGTGACCATTTAATAGAAATTGAGTTTCCACCGTCGCTTGGGATGCATGTCGTTGGTGCCGGCTGTCATTCGAACATCTTAGACAGTCGATAGGCCACAAACTGTAACCAAGAGTAATTGCCAAGAGGTATGTTCTACTCAGTTACTAGATTATGGAGGTCTTATAAGCAATAGCTCTAGATTAGGCTAGATGCCGAACCCAACATAGAAAAAGAAAAGGCTAGGCAGAATGTCGTGTCTCGAAAAAAAAAAACTTTATTTTTTTCAAAATTCGAATAGCCTGTGACAGTTCGGCATTTATAACTAATCGAATGATACCTGATTTGAAAAACCTATGCAGCCGTTTAGGCTACCGGACGTTCCAAAGAAATAGACGTAACTACAAAATACATATACATATACATACATATATATAAATATATGTACCTACTTACATACATAGGTACATACTTTCAACAAACATTCTATAATATAGTATATTTTATAAAAAAAAACTTATCACATTATATAGCATATCAAATTCAAATAACATTATATCAAAGTTCAAACCGATCGATCCACTACCTAACCATACCCATAGTCAAAATAGAGATTAAAAAAAAAATATGTGAAAATAATAAATATTTCTGAATCACGAGCGCATTCTAGTTCTGCATTTAAATTTTGAATAAAATAGACATTTCGGCGCGAAATCCGCTCGGGTCCGATTAATTTGTTTAGTTGATTTTATTCGTTGATTTTCAAAAAAAGAACTATTTAAATTAATTAAAAAAAGCGCAAATATGGTTTTTATAAATGCTTTTTGTTTTTTTATGATACATAAAATATTTTGCACTAATTTTTAATAATCGATTTACCTTAATTGCTCATTTATATTTATCGAGTCGAACGAAATAAAAAAAACATCGATTATAATAATCGTTTTCCCACACCCTAGCATTAAAAAAATCAAAATGGCTGACGATTTTAAACAAAAATAAATTAGCGGTAATGAATATTACGTGATAATGGATCTGTGTTCGTTTATTGCATTTAGATCTGGGCTTTTTCTTGTTCTTCACGATATTTAGAATCATAATATGTGTATTTGTAATAGTATTTACATGTGAGTGTGTGATTTTTGTGTGAAATAAAAACGTAAACAAACACAGTTGGCGCGAAACTTTGACTTTGGATACCAAAAAACTTCATTACCGCTACATATTTCCTTAGAAATATGGATGAATTCGACAAATAATCAAATGATGAACAAACCACTACTCCTCAAGTGGAGTTTGGGTTTCTGGAATTCGTAATTTTCATGTTTTTTAGCCTCGAACACCACTGGCATCACAGTTGAAAAGTAATATTTTTTTGTCATAATTGAACCGTATTTTAAATTAACTTGCGTATAGAAAATGACGAAGAAAGACCGCAAATATAATGAATATGTCTTGATTTTGCGGTTTTGCCTCTGTTAAGCAAGCGAGAAGGTTGTTTACATATATAATTTTAGCAAATCTAAGACGACTAACTTTTGGAAGGGTGTAGTAATGCGTAGTTTAGACGCATTTATAAATTGACTGACGTGATTTGAACGATCTTAAGTTGTAATTTAAGATATTTCTCAATAACTTATCGTATAAAATTGCTGCAGAAACAAATTTATCATAGTTAATTAAGATGCTGAATGTTGAGATAATTTCTGAAATTCATGACGTAACATGCAACACCCCGTCGACTCAGCTAGAGTGTCAAATGTCAAAATCTTGTCGAGCAGAGTGGTTAATTTTTAATCATATATCATATATTAGTATATGGCAAATATATAAAAGCGCTCTTCCTCTCTCCTACCTATTAAATGTTGCTGTGCCCGGCAGGGTCCATAATTGATACTGCACTTATTTACCTACCACCTGTATATGCACATTGTTGATTGCAATAAACACTTGAAACTTTTGCCCGTGGCTTTGTTTCAACAAAGCCACGGGCAAAAGTTAGGTATATACATACAGTTGAATCCGCTTATAATGACATCGAAGGGAAGTGAAAAATATGTCATACTAAGCGGACGTCATCAACAGCATCATCTTAGGAATTAAACAAAATCCCATCTTTGTTAGTTACATCGTGTAATAATGAGAAACACAAAAAGAAAATGTTGATTGACATAGTTCAATCAAAACAAAATGAGTCAGAAACAAATTAGAAGTCATGTCCCTCACTATAAACAAACATAATTTCTGAAAAATAGGTCCACGCAGACATTATATCCGTACTTTTTTTAAAGAATTTAATATGAAAACCAAAATTAGCTCCGTTTTACTTCATCCTAAGCGGTTGGTCAATATAGGCGGCGTTATAATAAACGGATTTCACTGTATGTCCGATCTATCACAATAAGTATGAGTCGGTAAATACCAAGCTCCTATGTATAAATTATCTTTTCATTGCAGTCGAGGGTCGGTTCCTTTGAATAGTTGAACCCGATGTACTTGGGTAAAATCTAGTTAATTTGTAGGTTTAAACTAAATTATAAATCTATTCAACAGATTATTAGCAGAAAATGCGGATGCGGCATTCAAGACGAACCGCCACAAACGGAAGAAGATCACGCTGACGCCTTCACAAACTTTGTCAAACCGTACACACCTAATGACAACGTGACAAACTCGAACACTGCCCTCACTAGTCAGAAAATACACTTTGAAGATACACGGAAAGGTAAAGACAGCGTTGTCACTAAATCTGAGTCAGTTACTGACAATGTCATTAATTTAAAGAGTAAAAGGAGAAAGAAATCTAAAAATAAAAGAAACGAAGATGCAGCCGATGGAAATATTGATAAAGGAACTTCGAAAATAAATGATACAGAAAAAGATTTGAGTGAAATGGTTGATAATGATAATAGCAATATAATTAAAAATATATGTAAAGACAATGATGATTCTAGTAGCAATGATAATCACATAGAAATCAATGAAGTATGCGACAAACCAGCTGATAGTTCAGAAAATATTTATACAGAAACAGTAAAAATTAATAGAACTACAACCAACACGAAAACTAACAATGTCATAACGAATGCAAAAGTTAATGAAGCAATGGATATAGTTAATGACACATTAAACACAGTTAATGACGCCATTAAAACAGTTAATGATGCCATAAAGAAAGATGGAATTGATGATCTCATACACCAAATGGAAGATTTAACGGCTATCGGTAGTTTTAACGTTGAAAATACTCAACAGAACAATGAGACTGGGGAAATTGAGGTTAATATTGATAAGAATAAACTAGAAAAAGATTCTCAAGTAAATATTAATGAAGATGTATTAGAAAATGATAGTGATCAGGATAAAATACTTAGTTCTGAAGGAAATATCAATAAATCACGATCTAATATCGAAACAAAAGTTTTCACAAATCCTATCACCGATTCTGATAACCGTGATGCTAAAAATATGACTAAAGAAGAAACGAAGAATGATTCAAAATCATCGATTGTCGTAGAAAATGAAATAAGCGATACTCAAAATCCGAATGTGAATAGTGATGGTCAAAATCTAAATGTGGAACGTGAAACTCAAAATCCAAATATGGATTGTGACAGTCAGAATGATTTAAAACAGAGTGTTTCTTGTGATAAATGTTCTAATATGAAAATAAATAGTGTATGCCCGTGTAATAATGCGAACTTGTACTATCAACTGTTAGCTAAAGCGAATTTAAGTAGGAGTGATAGTAAGAAGAGTTTTAGTGATAGTGATAACACAGCCAGTGTGGATCTTAGTACGGCTATTGCGCTAATTAATAGGTGAGTTGATTAATATTTGTTGAGTTTATTTCAATATTTTCTAATCAATATCAAAACAGTGGTGGCCGAGTGGTAGCGGCCCCGACTTACGAATTGTAGGTCGCGGTTTCAAACCCAGCCAGGCGCAATACTTCGTGTAATTAATTTCATCACCACTGTTCTCAAAACGGTGAAGGAAAACATCGTGAGGAAACCGGCATGTCCTAGAACCAAAAATTCGAAGACATGTGACATTCATCAACCCGCACTGGGCCCGCGTGCTGGATTACGGCCCATTCCCTTTCCTAGAGAGGAGGCCTGTGTCCCACATTAAAAGGCTGATTATGCCTATGCTTATGCAATGTCAAAATAGTCTGAGAGCTAGCACATTTTGAACGTCAGACATAACATAAAGAAAGTCCCCCAAAACGCCCACCCGTCACCACTTCCTAGTGTTTTAGCTGGGAAGAAGAAGTGGCGCAACAAACTCCCCAGCAATACTTCTGCCTGTTGCGTTTAGTGCCCAAAGGACTAGCGGGTAAAAGCTCTTTTGGCTAAAAGATACTCTTGGTCTACTTTAAATTTTATTTCAACAAGCGCAACGTTGAAACTGCCTTGCCGTTGTAAACAATATTTGAATTGAGAACAGATTCTTTTTTCTTTTTTTTTTAAATAATAGGGTAGTTAACTAAAAAAATCTGATTATTCCGTCAGATAGATTTAAAAAAAATATTGGACACGTGTTTTTTCTTTTTTCACATAAACAAAAAATTAAGACGCTACAGTGCGTTGAAAACTCGTGTGACGTCACTACCCGTTACAATTTTTACCGGGCAGTGACGTCACACGCTCCCACTTCTGATCTTTGATGCTTTTTATCTTCATCAATTTTTAGAGATTTCATAAAGCAAAAAATACGTGTCCAATATTTTTCTATAATCTAACTGACGGACTAAGCATAATCATATATTTTTTATTCAGGCGACATCCCTATTAGAAATGCTCCTTTACCTTCAGATACTGCGGCAAACTCCCCTCAGACACATTCACTCGTCTCGCGCCACAATGGTGGATGGAGGAAGTACAACTGCCAGTTGCAGGCTCTCAGGAGATGAGAACGGCTTACATCTGCACGCTGCGGCTGCCTCTGAACTGTCCTGTCAAGTACAACATAGTGGTGAGTTTACAACTATAACTTCAAGTTACACTCATAAAAAATGTCTATAATTAGTAGCAATAATAAAAATAGTGAACTAAAAATAATATTTTTTTATTTATTTAACAATTTATGTACACACATTTAATCTATACTTAATATTATAAAGCTGAAGAGTTTGTTTGTTTGTTTGTTTGAACGCGCTAATCTCAGGAACTACTGGTTCGAATTGAAAAATTCTTTTTGGGTTGAATAGACCATTTATCGAGGAAGGCTTTAGGCTATATAACATCACGCTTAAGCCAATAGGAGCGGAGCAGCGATAAATAATGTTTTAAAATCGGGGATTCCACGGGGACGAAGTCGCGGGCAGCAGCTAGTAAAAATATAAGAAGAAGGAAACAGAAAAATAAGTACAAAGGTGATGCTTATTTCTACAGAAATCTCTTCCAGCATACTTGCGGTAGAAGATATATAATAATCTTTATTACACTAAGGATAGGAGGTTACATAAACAGTATTATAATTGAAATATTGATAGTTGTACAACAATATAAAAAATAATATCAAATGCGCCTGAGCTAGGCCGAGCCTATATTTCAGGACACATTTCACTTTCCAGAAATAAATTATCGATAACTAGCTGCTGCCCGCGACTTCGTCCCCGTGGAATCCCCGATTTTAAAACATTCTTTATCGCTGCTCCGCTCCTATTGGCTTAAGCGTGATGATATATAGCCTAAAGCCTTCCTCGATAGATGGTCTATTCAACCCAAAAATAATTTTTCTATTCGAACCAGTAGTTCCTGAGATTAGCGCGTTCAAACAAACAAACAAAAAAACAAACAAACTCTTCAGCTTTATAATATTAGTATAGATTATCGATAATAACAGTAGTTTGGTGTTACGTTAACATGATAGCACAGTCTAGAATTAAATTATAAACAATTTAGATAATAAGGATTTTTCCTGAGGAATAAAAATATGATTCTATTTAGTCCGTCAGTTAGATTATCGAAAAATATTGGACACGTTTTTTTTTGCTTTATCAAATCTATAAAAATTGACGAAGATAAAAAGCTTCAAAGATCATGAGTGCGGGCTTGTGATGTCACGGCGTGGTAAAAACCGTAGCACGAAGTGACGTTACAAGGGTTTTCAACGCACTGTATCGTCTTTATTTTTTGTTTATGTGAAAAAAGAAAAAATACGTGTCCAATATTTTTTGTAAATCTATCCGACGGACTAATTAGATTTTTACAGTAAAATACCCTATTAGTAGCAACAATAAAAGTAGTGAACTAAAATATTATTTATTTATTTAAGGACAACCAACAAAGCATACACCAAAAAAAGTTTAAATATCAAGGATCAACAAATTTTGAACATGTTATAGTGTAGCCTTAATTAAAGGCTGCCACGGCATGCATTACGTAACTATGGCTGTAGGAAGAACAGTACTAAATATAGTATTTATTTATTTATTTATTTAAACTTTATGTACAATAGTGGTACATGGGCGGACTTAATGCAACAAGGCATTCTCTACCAGTCAACCTTTGGGTTAAAAAGACAACACTGTGGTAGGTGTACAACAAATAAATAAAATACAAAATATATTGAGTGGGAAAGAAATTACAAAATAATAAATATATATATATGTATGTATATGCATGTGTATATATATATAATACTAATAAAATACATATATGCTAAAATAATAAACTAATAAATATGATATTTTATAATATTGTTTTATGTATAAGAGAACTTATAATAATTATGACGAAGACCAAACTATGAATGACAGGCTTTATGAATGATAGTCTATTGATACAAAAATACAAGGGAAAACTTACTGGTTTTGTTACAATCCATATATGTACATATATGGTTGAGGTTATGCCAACGCCAACCGAATTAAAAAGAAAAGAAAAATGTTACAAACAGTTATCTTAATCTTCATGCAAGTGAAAAGATCTATTTTGATTAAAAACAAAATAGATAATAATCTTTTAAGATCCTAAGAATTTTTGAAATCGCTCCAGTAGTTTTTGAGTTTTATCGTTACATACAAAAATACAAATCTTTCCTCTTTATAATATTAGTATAGATTATCTACATAAACTTCATGTATAATAGCGGTACATAAGCGAACTTAATGCAACAAGGCATTCTCTACCAGTCAACCTTTGGGTTAAAAAGACAACTCTGTGGTAGGTGTATTAAAACCTTGGTTGCGGAATTTGTTCGAAAGAGTCACCGCGGCCTGGAACGTAAAGGGCATAAGAAGGATCACGGATGGGTTTTAGTCAGTAAGAGTCTGACACTCCCTTCCGCTCCACCCAGAGCGGGAGAAGTCATTTGATGATTTCCCATCCAGAAAAAAAGGTGTATTAAAACCTTCTTTTATTTTCAGGGCCACCCGATGCCAACGAAGGTGCTAGCCAGAAGGATGGTGGCGCTCCAAGCTTGCAGAATACTGCACAAGTCTGGAGAACTCGACAACCAGTTGATGCCTATTGGTATGTTTGTCTCTTGACAATAGGATGTTTCCTGAGTAAAAAATACATGATTATGTTTAGTCCGTCAGTTCGATTATAGAAAAATATTGGACACGTATTTTTTCCTTTATCAAATCTATAAAAACTGACGAAGATACAAAGCATCAAAGATCAGGAGTGGGGGCTTGTGACGTCACGGCTCGGTAAAAATTGTAGCGAGTAGTGACGTTACACTAGTTTTCAACGCACTGTATCGTCTTAATTTTTTGTTTACGTGAAAAAAGAAAAAATACGTCTCCAATATTTTTTGGAAATCTATCCGACGGACTAATTAGATTTTTTTAGTTAACTACCCTATTTAAGCATAACATAAGTATAATCATAGTGAGCAGTGGTGGCCGAGTGGTAACTACCCCGACTTAGGAATTGTAGGTCGCGGTTTCAAACCCAGCCAGGCGCATTACATTGTGTAATTTCTTTCATCACCACTGTTCTCAAAACGGTGAAGGAAAACATCGTCAGGAAACCGGCATGTCCTAGAACCAAAAATTCGAAGACATGTGACATTCAGCAACCCGCACTGGGCCCGCGTGCTGGATTACGGCCCATTCCCTCTCCTAGAGCGGAGGCCTGTGTCCCAGCAGTGGGAACGTTAAAAGGCTGATTATGCTTATGCTATAAGCATAATCAGCCTTTTAATATTCCCATTACCAATAATTATGCTTATGCTTTGCATTAGCATTTCGAATAATTACCAATAATTATGCTTATGCTTTGCATTAGCATTTCGAAAATGTTTTCAACTAACTTTTTAGACCTATGTATCCTCTATGTATCCTGCTCATATGTGTAAAGTTTCATTAAAATCGGTTCAATAATTTCGGAAAATAACGCCTTGAAACTTTGTATGAAATGCCGTTTGGCGTATACGCTCTTAAAACTATACCAAACTTTTTAATAACTGTTTCTCCATACATATCTCGCTACTGTTTCACCAGATACCAATTCCGTCATCCACAGGTAAGGAAAACTTCAAAGCGGTCGAAATGGAGGCTACGAATACTATGTGCGCCTACATCAGCGGGGATAACGATACATATGATACCGCGCGACCCGGCTCCACCAAACGACGACAGTACTATTATAAAAGGGTGAGTACAAATAAAGACATTCAATTAATTGCAGTTTACGAGGTTGTGACAGATGGCGAAAATCAAGGTGAGAGCAATTAGAAACACATAAAAATAGACAGAGTAATTTAGGAGTACAAGAGAGACAAACGAACAGACATGGCAAGTGACAGAAGATAGATAGGCCACCTAACTAAGGGTCAGATGGACAGACAGTAAGTTAGGAGTACAAGAAACACAAACGGACAGACACATCAAGTGACAGAAGACAGTCAGATAGGTCACCTAACTAAGGTCAGACAGACAGACAGTAAGTTAGGAGTACAAGAAACACAAACGGACAGACACATCAAGTGACAGAAGACAGTCAGATCGGTCACCTAACTAAGGGTCAGACAGACAGACAGTAAGTTAGGAGTACAAGAAACACAAACGGACAGACACATCAAGTGACAGAAGACAGTCAGATAGGTCACCTAACTAAGGTCAGACAGACAGACAGTAAGTTAGGAGTACAAGAAACACAAACGGACAGACACATCAAGTGACAGAAGACAGTCAGATCGGTCACCTAACTAAGGGTCAGACAGACAGACAGTAAGTTAGGAGTACAAGAAACACAAACGGACAGACACATCAAGTGACAGAAGACAGTCAGATAGACCCCTAACTAAGGTCAGACAGACAGACAGTAAGTTAGGAGTACAAGAAACACAAACGGACAGACACATCAAGTGACAGATGATAGTCAGATCGGTCACCTAACTAAGGGTCAGACAGACAGACAGTAAGTTAGGAGTACAAGAAACACAAACGGACAGACACATCAAGTGACAGAAGACAGACAGGCCACCTAACTAAGGGTCAAACAGACAGGCAGACAGAGTAAGTTAGGAGTACGAGAAACACAAACGGACAGACAGATCAAGTGACAAAAGACAGACAGATACGCCACCTAACTAAGGGACAAACAGACAGACAGACAGAGTAAGTTAGGAGTACAAGAAACACAAACGGACAGACACATCAAGTGACAGAAGACAGATAGGCCACCTAACTAAGGTCAGACAGATAGAGTAAGTTAGGAGTACAAGAAACACAAACGGACAGACAATTCAAGTGACAGATGATAGTCAGATCGATCACATAACTAAGGGTCAGATGGACAGACAGTAAGTTAGGAGTACAAGAAACACAAACGGACAGACACATCAAGTGACAGAAGACAGATAGGCCACCTAACTAAGGTCAGACAGATAGAGTAAGTTAGGAGTACAAGAAACACAAACGGACAGACAATTCAAGTGACAGATGATAGTCAGATCGATCACATAACTAAGGGTCAGATGGACAGACAGTAAGTTAGGAGTACAAGAAACACAAACGGACAGACACATCAAGTGACAGAAGACAGATAGGCCACCTAACTAAGGGACAAACAGACAGACAGACAGTATGTTAGGAGTACAAGAAACACAAACGGACAGACACATCAAGTGACAGAAGACAGACAGATAGGCCGCCTAACTAAGGGACAAACAGACAGACAGACAGAGTAAGTTAGGAGTACAAGAAACACAAACGGACAGACACATCAAGTGACAGAAGACAGTCTTTGTATGTCCGTTTTTCATTCTTGTACTCCTAACTCAGTCTGTCCGTTTGTCTGTCCCTTAGTTAGGCCTAAATTAATTTAACGCCCCCAGCCAGCTGGGGGCCTTAAATTAATTTGAGGCCTCTACATGAATCATCGGTTAAGCAGTAACCAGCCTTAGTGTGCTGAACTGCGAGTGGTCCATGCAAAAAAAAAATCGACCGAGTCAGTATTGGATTAGCAATACAAGTGATAACTTCGAGAGCGATCTTCAACTGCGAACTCAAGTGATTAATAGTGCGATTGTGTTTTGTAATTAGTGAGTTTAAAGTGTATATTAGTGTTCTATAATTAAAGTGTTATGTTTGGTTATTGGGCTCGTGGCTAAATTATAACAGCCGCACGGGTCGATCTTCTAGGTTAAGCAACGCTTGCCGAGGTTGGTATGTGGATGGGTGACCATCTTAACATAACGAGACTTCTCCGTGCCTCGGAAAGCACGTTAAGCCGTTGGTCCCGGCTGTCATTTGGAGACCTTTGGCAGTCGTTACGGATTGTCAAAAGCCAGAAAATCTGACACCAGTCTTGCCAAGAAGTACCGTGTTCCCCAGTTAATGGATTGTGGAGGTCTGGTAGGCAGCCGCTTCACGTAAAATATGGTATTCAGCTGAATCCGGCTTGACTGGGAGCCGACCCCTATGTAGTAGGGAAAAGGCTAGGCAGATGATGAATCGGCTGTTTTTATTGTCACGAATGCGAAGCTCGTAACATTAGTATAGATTGAGTTTATTACCCTAAAACATGACGTTATTTTAAATTCAAATATGGGTGTGTTCTTTCCAGACAGCCTGGGCGTTCACAGACTGCCAGCCGGTCATAGACACGACCGATGCAGAGATCTATCCTGGAGCAGACCCGGAGACCATAGACATTGAGAGTGATATAGAAGCTCCTGAGAAAGAAGGAGAGTCCACGGAGAAGCAAAAGGAGGCTAAAGTCAAGGAGGGAACAGGTGAGATATACAGTCTTGTTATAAAGTGGGTTAGCATTGCGCCCAAGACTTGCATCTGTGCAATTTTAGTACAGACTAGCTGCTGTCCGCGACTTCGTCCCCGTGGAATCCCCGATTTTAAAACATTCTTTATCCCTGCTCCGCTCCTATTGGCTTAAGCGGGATGATATATAGCCTAAAGCCTTCCTCGATAAATGGTCTATTCAACCCAAAAAGAATTTTTCAATTTGAACCAGCAGTTCCTGAGATTAGCGGGTTCAAAAAAACAAACAAACTCTTCAGCTTTATAATATTAGTATAGATTTTCAGATGGGTTTTGGTCAGTAAGAGTCTGATACTCCCTTCCGCTCCGCTAAGAGCAGAAGGAACTATTAAAATTTGATGATTTTCCATCCATAAAAAATAGGAGCATAGAAGTATACCACGGCTATCAGGGCCCCAAGTCCGCTATTTTTATAAATTTGTCATTCCAACACGATCCCATTGTCATTTTGCTAAAAGTTCGTTATCTGCTAAATTCATAATGGTCGATCATTGGTCGGTCAACGGTCTCGTAATACTTTTTGATAACCGAGCTATTAAAAGAAATAACTGCACAATGACGTTCTAATGGTAGGTCACTGATCAAAGGAACTGTCAAAATTTTAGCAGATTACTTGTATACGGCTGTCATTCATTTATCATTATGTACGAGATTACCATTTTATGTAATTTCTTTCAATGGAGTGTCAGTGGTTGACCGTTGGAAAGTCATAGTGACGCTTTTATATCAGTAAATTACCAAACTTGTCAAAATCAACCATTATGAAATCAATGATAGACCATTCTGACACTAGAGTAATAGCAGACTTGGGGCCCTGGATAGTGCGGTCAAGATTCTTACCAGCAC
Source organism: Hecatera dysodea (assembly GCA_905332915.2). NCBI lineage: Eukaryota > Metazoa > Arthropoda > Insecta > Lepidoptera > Noctuidae > Hecatera > Hecatera dysodea. The sequence continues at coordinate 3,142,523 of HG995317.1, read as the reverse complement.
TTTTGATTTTGCGAATCTCCCCTTATATATACTTACTAATATTATCAAGAGATAATATTTGTAAGTTTGTAGGGGGTAATTTCTAGGGTTGGGGAAGTTCTTTGAAAGAGTCACCGCAGCCCTGGAACGCGGCGGGCACTAGAAGGATCACGGGTGGGTTTTAGTCAGTAAGAGTCTGACACTCCCTTCCGCTCCGCCCAGAGCGGGAGAAGTCGTTTGCTGATTGAAACCTGGATCTACTGAACCTTTTTTTTACAATAGTAAGCCATATTATTTGTGAGTGTCGTAGGCTATATTTTGTCCTCGTATTCCCACGCCGTGGGAATTACGGTAGGCCAGAGAAAATGTCCAAATAATTTTAAAAAATAACCACATTATTCAGGGTTGATTTTTGATGAAATGAGTTTTTTTTAAATAGCTTATTTAAAAAAAACAACACCATATTTCAACCCTGAATAATGTGGTGTTTTTTTTTTGAATTTTTCTCTGGCCTACCCTAACTTGAACCACTGCACGCCACGTCCCGCGGTTTCACCTATTACCGTGGGAGTAATAGGTGAAACCGTCAGACGTTGCTAGTTACTATTAAATTATTACCATTGTCTCTTTAATTTTCCCCAGCCAAGAAACGCAACATGCTCTACGCAATAGTCTCGAATCTATGGTGTGCTCTACCAGAACGATACAACACTCGCGGCAGGAAGCTCCACGCGCCACAGCTAGCTAGCCAAGCGATTGGCATCCTTATGTCCCGCCACGAACCTGACAAGTAAGTCGAATATTGTATGGCATCGACTGACAAGTTGAATATTGTATAAATTATATTTATTTAAACTTTATGTACAATAGTGGTGGTGGTATTTAAGACCTGTATTTATGATGTATATCTATAGTCTAAATATATATAACTCAAAAGGGACTGACTGACTGACTGACATAGTGATCTATCAACGCACAGCCCAAACCACTGAACGGATCGGGCTGAAATTTGGCATGCAGGTAGATATTATGACGTAGACATACGCTAAGAAAGGATTTTTGAAAATTCGTCCCCTAAGGGGGTGAAAAAGGGGTTAAAATTTTGTATGGAACTGCACGCGAACGAAGTCGCGGGCATAAGCTAGTCCACAATAAACATGATTTGATTTGATTTGATGGGCGGACTAAATAGGATGTAAATAACTCTTATGGCGGATGCATTAACACCTCCCAGCCAAACTCTCTTATTTTTTGCTGAGTGGCTTAAGATGTGTGAGGTCTAGCGTTATCATGATGAAAAACAACACCCCTTCTGTTGATTAATTCCGTCCGCTTTCACTCAACTTCTTGCTTTAATATCATTAGATGTTCGCAGTAGAGTGCCGGTCTCTTACCGGCTAAAACCAGCATGGTGTTCCGTCACTTGACCGTAGGCCGGGGTCGCGGGGTTCGCAAAAGCATGCACCGCAACCCCGGCAGGTCTCCGGATCTCTCTTCTGTGGGGCCTAGCCCCACGTCCTGCTGAGTGGCGCGCGTGGCACACGTCGCGTCGCCTACTCGGGCCTGTTACTGATCGGGCGGTGGGTCCCCCAACCCAGCGCCCGCAGGCCACACCCTAGGGTGGCTGGAGGTCGTCGCGCGGAGTGTGGCGAGAGTGGCAGCTGCCTCTCTCTCCCTCTCCGCTCCCTCTTTGGTCGCCATCACCTCCTCGCAGAAGGAGGCGACGGCTTCCCACGCAGTCTCGCTCCTGACCATGGACAGAACCACGGCCGGCCTGGTGGTAACAGCTCATAATGAATAATGCCCTTCCAATCCCACCACACACACAGCATCACCTTGTTGCGAGTTAACCCGGGTTTCGCCACAGTCTGTGAAGCCTGACCGGCCTTTGAGCACGACCTTTTTCGCACGTTCTTGTCATACGTGATCCACTTTTCATCACCAGTTATCAGCTTCTTCAAAAATGGTTCAGTTTCATTACGTCGTAATAAAGAATCACAAATGAGTACACGGTTCATTAGGTTTCTTTCAGTGAGCTCGTGAGGTACCCAAATATTGAGCTTTTTTGTGTACCCAGTTTTTTTTTAATGTGCCAAAACTGTTTTATGGTCAAAACCCAGTTCTTCAGCTACGTCGTAACTACTGATATGCCGATCTTGCTCCACAATTTCAAAAATGGCATCCATTTTATCCGTAATATGGCGACCAGAGCGACGTGCATCTTTGACATCAAAATTTCCGGATTGTAAACGCTTAAACTAAATTTGTGTTACTCTCACAGACTCTGCACTAGGTCCATAAACATCGCAAATTTTTTGCGCGGCTTGCGTTGCATTTTTACCTTTTTTTTGTAGTAAAATTTAGAAAATGTATCGAATTTCTTCATTAGATTCACTCATTTTGACGTAAACGAAAAACAAATGAAAATACACATTTTTCCTAATTTGAATTTGGAATTATGTTCTTTAAAATTTAAACTTTCAATGATACCAAAACCAGCCAGATACAAATAGTATAGATAAACAAAGAGATTTTATTACAAGTTCATACATACTATAATGCGAAAAGACTTTTTCCCCAACCCAATATATTTTATTATTCAGTTTGCAGATCCCATCGTTTCCCGTGTACACACGATCGGGTGAAGTAAGGATCTCTGTGGAACATGTGCCAGACGCCGACGTTAGAATATCACCGAGGCGAGCTAAGCTTGTAAGAAGGTAAGAATTCAAGTTTAATTAAATTGAAAACAAACGTTCCGTTGATGGAAAGTGCGTCCAATTGCTTATACAAGGTTTGAAAGAATAAACGCAATACCTCCTTAAGGGGTCATTGTACTTCCGTCGCCGCCACTGCCGCTGCTGCTGTGGGTGCTGCGACTCCTAATACTCGGGAGGGGGCTGAAATGGAGTGCCAGTAATGGTCCCATTGCGGCCTCCTCCAGAGACAAGTCGGCCGCTGTGCTATTGCGCAGTCGGCCCGGGCACGGGCACGGGGCACGGGGCCCCATAGGGTCGGTGCCTGCTAGGGTTGCGGAATTTGTTCGAAAGAGTCACCGCGGCCCATAACGCGGCGGGCACTAGAAGGATCACGGGTGGGTTTTAGTCAGTAAGAGTCTGACACTCCCTTCCGCTCCGCCCAGGGCGGGAGGGGTCATTTGATGATTTCCCATCCAAAAAAAAGGGGTCATTGTACTCATCATTATGAACAACTTTTACTACGGGACCAAGCCTGAAATCAGCTGTTCAGTGCATTTTGTTGTCGAGTTTCGCAAACATAAATTTATTTTTGCGCGCCACCATTAAGCAAGGGAAAAGGCGGCATTTGTTACCACTAGCGCCATCTAGTATCGAGTAGCAGAACTAGTAGGGTCAAGTACCTTCAAAACTTTTATAAAATTACATTTATAATTTACTTACTGATGAAATTACGTAATTATAATATAACTTGGTTTTCATTTTTTATATTACGCTTTAGACCGATTCGGATAATTGGCGATTCGATTAATCGGCGTTCGGATAATCGGCGTTCTACTGTATTAATTTTTCGCCCGGTCGCAAATTACTACCCGCAAGACCATCTAAGCAATAGGGTAGTCGACTAAAAAAATCTAATTAGTCCGTCAGATAGATTTCCAAAAAATATTGCACACGTATTGTTTCTTTTCTTCACATAAACAAATACGAAGACGATACAGTGCGTTGAAAACTCGTGTGAGGTCACTGCTCGCTACAATTTTTACCGAGCCGTGACGTCACACGCTCCCACTCCTGATCTTTGATGCTTTTTATCTTCGTCAGTTTTTATAGATTTGATAAAGGAAAAAATACGTGTCAAATATTTTACTAAAATCTAACTGACGGACTAAACATAATAATTTATTTTTTACTCAGGAAACATCCCTATTATAAAATTACTTGGTTTTAATTTTTATATTACGCTTAGCGCCGATTCAGTTAATCGTCGTTATTAATTTTTCGCCCGGTCGCAAAGTATTCAAAATTCAAAAGTCATTTATTCAAACTGGGCTGATAGACAGCACTTTTTGAACGTCAAATTTTACATAAAGACAGTCCCCCAAAACGCCCACCCGTCACCACCTCTTAGTGTTTTAGCTGGGAAGAAGAAGTGGCGCAACAAACTCCCCAGCAACACATCTGTCTATTGCGTTTTAAGAACTTGAATTTATACAACAGTATGCAAAGTCATTAATACATGATAAAGGTAGAAAAGAAATATATAATAGGGTTGTTTCCTGTGGAATAAAAATATGATTCTATTTAGTCCGTCAGTTAGATTATCGAAAAATATTGGACCCGTATTTTTTGCTTTATCAAATCTATAAAAATTGACGAAGATACAAAGCATCAAAGATCAGGAGTGGGGGCTTGTGACATCATGGTTCGGTAAAAATTGTAGCGAGTAGTGACATCACACTAGTTTTCAACGCACTATATCGTCTTCGTTTTTTGTTTACGTAAAAAAATAAAAAATACGTGTCCAATATTTTTGGGAAGTTTATCTTACGGACTAATTAGATTTTTTTAGGCAACTACCCTATTATCCAACATGGAAATCATAAATCAATTCGCAATTACGCGCAAGACCATCCAAGCAATACAACTGCGTAATATTATTGCCACAGATTTATGCGCTTCGTTTTCGCCGAGGTGCTGAGAGTTCGTCGGCGCGGTATGAAGTTACAAAGCGAGGGCTCCACACATAATAATTATTATATCGTGCCCACTATCAAGAGTAAGTATACTTTTATCTTTACTAGTTTGTTTTTTTGTGTGTTTAGTATTTATTTATTACTAGCGACCCGCCCCGGCTTCGCACGGAAGCAATGTAGATACTAATGTTTTCTCTACTATAATATGCATGTATTATACATATAAACCTTCCTTAAGAATCAGTCTATCTATTGAAAAAACCGCATCAAAATCCGTTACGTAGTTTTAAAGATCTAAGCGTACATAGGGACAGACGGCGGATAGCGACTTTGTTTTATACTATGTAGTGATATATTTTACCCGCGGTGTTCCCGTTCCCGTGGAAATATGGGGATAAAATAATGCCTATGTCACCCTGGGATAGTATAGCTTCCCAACAGTGAAAGAATTTTTCAAATCGGTCAAGTAGTTTCGGAGCCTATTCAATGCAAACAAACAATTAAATCTTTCCTCTTCATAATATATTCCGTGGGAATAAAATATAGCCTATGTTACTCAAGGTGAATGTAGCTTTGTAATGGTGAAAGAATTTTTGAAATCGGTTCAGTAGTTTTTGAGTTTATTCGTTACATACAAAAATACAAACATACAAATCTTTCCTCTTTATAGGGACAGACAGCGGGAAGCGACTTTGTTTTTTACTATGTAGTGATAATACCCACCATTCAATTTCTAAACCTCACTAACTTCCCTCCACTGCTGCGCCACTGGCAGTCACGGATTAGGACTACTTGATGCCTTAAGCAATCCACGTCTGTTGGCCCCCCTATCCGTATATCAACTAGAATGGTCTTTAAAACTTTACCGCCTAAAACATGACTTACTAATTAATTATCATATTAATTGTATTAAGTATGCATAGAAGCCGGCCGGCACAATTACACAAAAACACAAAACAAACAATTGATTGATACAGATTTGCGGGGGCGCCAGGCGGAGATCAGCGGGGAAGGGGTGATTTGTAATTGGCTGATCGCGATTGTGGTGCATTCGAATTGCCGAATGTACTAGCAGGCAGCGAGTGGGCAAGCGGGAACGGGGTTTTGAGTCTAGGTCGGACTCTATATCAACTAAAACGCGCAAATTAGTCCTAGAATTCCTTTTTTCGTCAGGTGTTTGGTGACATGAGAGTGAGACGTGATGCCTTAAGGACGGATTTTTTTTTGTGCTTCTTCTGGTGCCCCCCCAGACGTGATGCCCTAGGCAAATGCTTAATTTGATTAAGGGTTAATCCGTCACTGGCCACTGGATGCGCTTGCACGCTGCCTTGTGAGGAGTGGACCGTTTCCTCCTTTGTCAAATTTAATGTTTTGTACTTTTTACTTTGTGTCGTTTGTTACTTTTTCATATGTTGTATTTTTATCTTGTATGTTTTTGGCAATGTGTTGGGATGAGTAATTTTTATTGTATGTTTTCAATATATGTTTTGTAAGTGTACCTATGGACGGAAAGTCTGAAATAAATGATTATTATTATTATTTCTAACTTATTCCACCTCATTCCAGCCACAACACCAGACGGAGACACAAAAATCGACATTGACTGGTCTTTCCTCGAACTGATCTACTTACACACTGAAGAAAAGAGACTCACAGACATAGAAAAGCCGATCATTTGGACGGAACCACCCGAAGACGAGAAGGGGGAGAAGGATGGCAATAGAAAGCGGAAGGGAAGGAAAAGGATGGCCAATCCGCTGCTGAAGCAAGGAGAAGTTTTTGTGTTCGATGCGGACAAGTATAAAGAGGCTGTCGTTACGCCGTGGTACAGGAATCAAGATCAGCCACAAGTAGGTTTTTTATTTTGTTAATAAGCTTCTGCCCGCGACTTCGTCCGCGTGGAATAGTTACTTTACCCCCGTATTGAAACTCTCAGCCCGATCGGTTTAAAATTGACAAAGTTTTATACAAACTTCCATCCCCTATTTTGGGTAGAATTAATCAAAACCCTTTCTTAACGGATGCCTACGTCATAACATCTACCTGCATGCCAAATTTCAGCCCGATCCGATCAGTGGTTTGGGCTGTGCGTTGATAGATCACTATGTCAGTCAGTCAGTCACTTTTCAGTTATATACATTTAGATAGATACGTTAAAAATGTCAACCTCTAACTGTCACCCTCCCAGTGTCCCGTTCTTTTGACATCAAGCCCCTATCACACCCCCCCCCCCCCCAATTCCACCCTACCTCTGTCATCCTTCCCTTGTCATCCTACCTCTGTCACCCTCCCCAGCCCCTTACCGAAACATCCCACAGCAGTCGGCAGCTGAAGAAATGAGAGGTTTTGTGTTTGATGCAATAGAAAGTGTTGTTACGCCGCGGTGCAGGATTGAAGTTCAACCACAGGTAAGTTTTATTTGTTGAAGTTTTTTTTTGGATTCCAATTACACGAAATAAAAATCACCACCCCCTGTTACCCTACCGCAGTCACCTTCCCTCTGTCATTCTCTCGCCGTCCCCCTCCCCCTGTTACCTTACCTCTGTCACTCTCCCGCCTTCCCACGGTATTCTACTGTGGGGAAAAGCTGCTGATATACAAAATATATTTGTCTTACAAAAACGTGCTGCGAGAGCAATATATCAGCTAAGGCCAAGAATTTCATTAAGAGAACTTTGGTGACGGGTGGGCGTTCGGCGGGACTGTCTTTATGTAAAACTAGCTTCTGCCCGCGACTTCGTCTGCGTGGAATAGTTACTTTACCCCCGATTTTGAAACTCTCAGCCCGATCGGTTTAAAATTGACAAAGTTTTATACAAACTTCCATCCCCTATTTTATCCCATTGGGGGTAGAATTAATCAAAACCCTTTCTTAACGGATGCCTACGTCATAACATCTACCTGCATGCCAAATTTCAGCCCGATCCGTTCAGTGGTTTGGGCTGTGCGTTGATAGATCACTATGTCAGTCAGTCAGTCACTTTTGAGTTATATACATTTAGATAGATACGGTAAAAAATGTCAACCTCTAACTGTCACCCTCCCAGTGTCCCGTTCTTTTGACATCAAGCCCCTATCCCCCCCCCCCCCCCATTCCACCCTACCTCTGTTATCCTTCCCTTGTCATCCTACCTCTGTCACCGTCCCCAGCCCCTTACCGAAACATCCCACAGCAGTCGGCAGCTGAAGAAATGAGAGGTTTTGTGTTTGATGCGATGCTGTATATAGAAAGTATTGTTACGCCGTGGTACAGAATTGAAGTTCAACTACAGGTAAGTTTTATTTACTTATTGAAGTTTTCTTTATGGTTCCATATACACGAAAAAAAAAATTCACCACCCCCTGTTACCCTACCTCAGTCACCTTCCCTCTGTTATTCTCTCGCCGCCCCCCTCCCCCTGTTACCCTACCTCTTTCACTCTCGCCGTCCCCCTTTTCAAATCGGTTGGCAAGCGACGGTGTTATGCGCGAACAAACATAAAAAAATACAAACATCAGAATTGAGAACCTCCTCCTTTTTTAGCAGTCGGTTAAAAACTTGTTTTATCATTTGAAAATGAAAATAATATATCTAGTTTTAATTTCCGCGAATATTAGTGGGTTGCAGGTATGCACCTCCCTCCCGCCCGCTATATTATGCACATGCAAGATTACAAGGCAAATGCAAGGATTTTATGCACATGCAGGAAGGCAAAGCAAAACCCAACACCATTACCGACACGTGTTTCGCCTCTCCACGAGGCATCCTCAGGGGACGTGTTGACTCGCTGACCGTTAAGTTGCGACTGAGAAATTAGTACAAGGCACCCCCCCTTTTATACACTGCCACCTTTGGTTATTTGGTCATTTTCAAATTTAAAATGGATTTCCGCAAAGTAACGCCTGACTCAATCAATTTTGTTTTATCATTTCAGTTCTTCCTAGTAGCTGAAATCTGCTGGAACCTGAGTCCCGACTCGTCGTTCCCGTCCGCGTCGCAGCAGAGCTTCCGCGACTACTACAGCACCAAGTACGGCGTGAGCCTCACGCAGAGGGAGCAGCCGCTCTTGGACGTCGACCACACCAGCGCTAGGCTCAACTTACTCACTCCTAGGTAAGTTTAACGACGAAAGGAAGAAAAAACATTAGTCGCGCTCTTATCGTTAGAGCTGGTTCACATTAGGTCGGACCGACAGTTTTACCGGGCCGACACACGTGTCGGATCCATATGGGCGTATGTATTTCAATAGCGCCGTTCACATATGGGCGACCCGACTAAACTAACGGAGCCGACACTTTTACCGGACGTTCAGCCACGATTTCTGTCGGGTCGGCGTAATATTTGTGTACTTCAAGTATAGCGCCGTTCACATTTGTCGGCGCGAAGTGGTGGAGCCAGCCGCCCGCCACCCTTCCTCCCGCTCATTCCCCGCTTTCGGCACTCGCGCGAGCAGTTTCGTCGACGTGTATGCAGAGAAAACACGTTTAAATATGGATGGCGAAATAAATACGAAACGTTCGTCGTCCATCGTATACAAAAGTCAACTTTTGTGACGATCCGGGCAGTAAAACGAGCGTACCGTCAGTGGTGTTCACATTAGGTCGGGTCGGCAGCGTCTAGTGTGAACAGCAACAACCGACAGTCGGTCTACAGTAAACTGTCGGTCCGACCTATTGTGAACGAGCTCTTACCCTCCCAGTGTCACCTTCCTCAGTCACCCTCTGCGGCACGGAACACCAGTCACCCTCCCCACGTCCATCTCTGTAGCACCATACACCAGTCACCATCCCTATGTCACGTCCATCACTTGTTGGTGGAGTGCGTCAGGACGCGAGCTGCTACAGAGACGAGAAAATTAATTTGATAGATGTTGGTTTTGTTCAAAGCATATTTTCAAAGCTTGTCTCGAATGCAGCTAGCTTACTTTATAAAATAGTATACATATAAGGTTTTGAAATCTGAATAGTGTAAAGCTTTTATTGAATTAGGTTATGATGGGGCTGGCATGGTCGTGTTATGACCAAAAGTCCCTAAATGTATATATAATATCTATGTATATTAAAAAAATACCCTATGTCAACCTTTTTTTTTTGTTAACGGGTTGGAAAATCCTCATGGATGTCCTTCGCGAAATATTATGAAAGTAGTGATAAGACCTCCTTTTGTGTAGAATGTGGATGAATGAGTGAGCGCGAAATTTTAATCTATACTCCATTCACAATAAGATTAGACATTGGAACAAATTTGTTTACAGTCCGTTCAACCGATTTTTACTTCTGTTCCATAGGCATACGGATGGCATTAAAATAAAAAACGTGATTATAATACCAACCGTTTACTGCAGCTGCCATGTGTCATGCCAGCAACGCAATAGAAGTAAAAATCGGTTGACCGGAATGTAAAAAAGATTTATTTCAATGTCTAATCTTATCGTGAATAGGGTATAGTGTGGTATATTTAGCTCTAAGTACGGTGTGAGTCTCACGCAGAGAGAGACAGAGAAATTTCTCCTTTTAACGTTCCCACTGCTGGGACGCAGGCCTCCACTCTAGGAGAGGGAATGGGCCATAATCCAGCACGCGGGCCCAGTGCGGGTTGCTGAATGTCACATGTCTTCTAATTTTTGGTTCTAGGGCATGCCGGTTTCCTCACGATGTTTTCCTTCACCGTTTTGAGAGCTGTGGTAATGAAATTAATTACGCAAAGTAATGCGCCTGGCTGGGTTTGAACCCGCAACCTACAATAGGGTAGTTGACTAAAATAATCTAATTAGTCCGTCGGATAGATTTCCAAAAAATATTTGTCACGTACTTTTTCTTTTTTCACGTAAACAAAAAATGAAGACGATACAGTGCGTTGAAAACTCGTGTGACGTCACTACTCGCTACAATTTTTACCGAGCCGTTACGTCACAAGCCCCCACTCCTGATCTTTGATGCTTTGTATCTTCGTCAGTTTTTATAGATTTGATAAAGGAACAAATACGTGTCCACTATTTTTCTATAATCTAACTGACGGACTAAATATAATCATGTATTTTTTACTCAGGAAACATCCCTATTCGTAAGGCGGAGCCGTTACCACTCGGCCACCACTGCTCTTTCACTCGTATTCTATTACGTTTCCTATCGTTGATAATTCTCGTTTCCACAGATACGTAAACCGTAAGGGCGTGGCGCTTCCCGTTTCCTCTGAACGCACGCGGCGCGCGAAACGAGACCGTTTGGACCAAAAGCAAATACTGGTTCCAGAGTTGTGCCGAGTGCATCCTTTCGCGGCGCCGCTGTGGTTCGCGACTGTGGCGCTGCCCTGCGTCTTGTACAGGTATAGTGCGTTTCACGAAAGAATTCCCCTTTTTTTATGGGAAATCATCAAATGACCCCTCCCGCCCTGGGTGGAGCGGTAGGGAGTGTCAGACTCTTACTGACTAAAACCCACCCGTGTTTCTCTTGTGCCCTTTGCGTTCCAGGGCCGCGGTGACTCTTTCGAACAAATTCCGCAACACGAAAGAATTCCCTTCGTCGTAATGTTGGCTGCCCTGTCTATCTTAACGTCACAGAATGGAGACGGCTATCAGTGCTGCCAATAAAAAATTCTCGATTCCCCGCGTCAGTGTTGTAAAGGGTATGTTTATGCCGTGGTGTAAACATTAGCTAGTCAACAAACGTATTAAGACTCGACTGCTCCAGCACTCGATAAAAGGACAATCTGTGGTTTCATTCTGTGAGTGCCGACTCCAATAAAGCTATGAATTGTTCTGAATTCCTGTGCAGTAAGTTGTATATTTTATTAAAAAATATTTTTACAGTTTCCAAAAGAAAAAACAAAATTATAAGGTAATTGGTAAAAGTAACGGAATATTAGTTAATCTCCGTAATAATAAGTAGTTTTATGGCTAAAAATATAGCAACACTGATTTTCCGTAATGCCAACATTACGGCGAAGGGAATTCTTTCATGAAACGCATTTTAAATTCAACGAGACATAGTTGCGGATTTGTTCGAAAGAGTCAACGCGGCGGGCACAAGAAGGAACACAGATGGGTTTTAGTCAGTAAGAGTCGACACTCCCTTCCGCTCCGCCCAGAGCGGGAGAAGTCATTTGATGATTTCACAAACAAAAAAAACCATCAGAGATCCAGTCGGGCCAACAGTTTAATGTATTTTTATGACCTGAAATGCTATTCTGTAAGAACTCACTCCAGGGGCCGTATTATGACCTCTTAAAACCATCATGTTTTCGGTGTGAAAAAGAGACGGAGCTATACAGGATGAATAGCACTATCCTTTTCTCACACAGAAAACATGATGGTTTTAAGATGTCATAATACGGCCCCTGTTCTCACTTCTGATTCTGCGGTGAAAACTGTATTTGGTATTCTGTAACTTGATGAAAACTACGCTAGCGCCACTAAGTGAGAACATAGGTGAAGCGAACTACTTTTAAGTGAAAAGTTATTTAACTTGACAGTCAGAATCGAAATACTTTTCACTTCAGGTGAGTTACGAAGTGTAATCGAAAATGAGATATAAATCGAATTCGCACGTGAGTTCTTACAGAATAGCACTGCTGTATATATATTTCAGAAAATGTTAAGTAGATTGAATTTACCATGACGTTTATCGATCTGTTCTGTAGTGGGACATATGTAATCGACGTTGTTATGTTCATCTAATTCTCGATCGTGTACAAGAAGGATCACGGGTGGGTTTTAGTCAGTAAGAGTCTGACACTCCCTTCCGCTCCGCCCAGAGCGGGAGACGTCATTTGATGATTTCCCATCCAGAAAAAAAAGCAGAGAGATATAAAAGACGGTTGGAAACGTTTAGTGCGAATTGGCGGAACAGCAACTAGATAAAATTACACAAGTAATATTTAACCAACTTCAAAAAAAGAAGAGGTCTCAAGTTGACCGTATTTTTTTTTGTCATACCTCATAACTTTGTACTGGGTGTACCGATTTTGATGATTCTTCTTACATTCGAAAGTCACGTGACGTCACTACGTTGCTACAATTTTTACCAGCGACGTGACGTCACGTGAGTTTTCAACGCACTGTATCGTCTTAATTTTTTGTTTACGTGAAAAAAGAAAAAATACGTATCCAATATTTTTTGTAAATCTATCAGACGGACTAATTCGATTTTTACTATAAAATACCCTATTCTATTTGTCCACAGAATCAACGCTCTCCTGATAGCAGATGAGATACGCCGCGCGGTCGCCATAGACGTGGGTCTCGGCATACCCAAGATCACTGACTCTGTCACGCCGAAGTTCCAATGGCCACCTTTAGATTTTGGATGGAGTTTGGCTGAGGTACGTTTTTTTATTATTTGAGATGGGTTTGATCTTGACTCTAGTCTAGATCAGACGTGATAGGGGCAAAATCGACGAAGGAGTGAGCTTACCCAGAAGAAGCCTGTTCACACTTCAAAAATATTGTAAACAATAGTTGGTGACCTATAAATACATAAAAAACTCAATAATCTGGATACTTAAATAATATACAAAGTTGATACGACAGAGGGGCTTTCCTTTAAACTGCATATACTATGTACCATTTACAAGCTCTGTACCAAAAATCAATTAAATAGGAACAGTAGTTTAGTCGCAAATGATTTTTTTTAAGTTTTTGCCCCGTTTGAAAAAAAAAAAAAAACTCATTTTTGGTGAAAATGAAAACAATATATCTAGTTTTAATTTCCGCGAATATTAGTGGGTTGCAGGTATGCACCTCCCTCCCGCCCGCTATATTATGCACATGCAAGATTACTGGGCAAATGCAAGGATTTTAAGCACATGCAGGAAGGCAATGCAAAACCCAACACCATTACCGACACGTGTTTCGCCTCTCCACGAGGCATCCTCAGGGGACGTGTTGACTCGCTGACCGTTGGGTCGCAACTCAACGGTCAGCGAGTAATGGTGTTGGGTTTTGCATTGCCTTCCTGCATGTGCTTAAAATCCTTGCATTTGCCCAGTAATCTTGCATGTGCATAATATAGCGGGCGGGAGGGAGGTGCATACCTGCAACCCACTAATATTCGCGGAAATTAAAACTAGATATATTGTTTTCATTTTCAAATTTAAAATGGATTTCCGCAAAGTAACGCCTGACTCAATCAATTTCATTTTTGGTGCTTTTTAATTTTATACCGTATCGAGTTAATACTATATACGTAGTGTAATTTAATGCCCCTCTGTCATATCAACTCTGTATGATAAAAAATTAATTTTCATATGATTTTCTGTTGTGATTTCATAGTTGGTCCTATAGTAAAAGTTGATCATTGTAATCAAGACCTTTTGATCAATGATCGACATAGGCAGAACTATTTTTGGTACTTGTGAAGTTGGACATGCCTGAGATCCCAGGATTCATTGGGAGTTAAAAAAATAACTAGAGTTAAGGTCGGTAATGTATGCATTTGAACTTAAAACTTCGAACTTAGATAAAACGTCTCACCTAAACCGCATAGCGTCAGAGTTAAATTGCATGAATTATGTCCAGCATATACATTTGAAGTCATTGGCCCTAATAGGTCTGCCTACTCGGCCTCAAGTCTGCTATTACAATAGTGTCAGAATGGTCGATCATTGATTTCATAATGGTTGATTTTTACAAGTTTGGTAATCTACTAATATAAAAGCGTCACTATGACTTTCCAATGGCCACTGACACTCCATTGAAAGAAATGCCATAGAACGGTAATCTCGTACATAATGACACATGAATGACAGACGTATGCGGTAATCTGCTAAAATTTTGACACTCCCTTTGATCAGTGACCTACCATTAGAACGTCATTGTGCAGTCATTGCTTTTAATGCATCGGTTATTAAAAAGTATTACGAGACCATTGACCGACCAATGATCGAACATTATGAATTTAGCAGATTATGAACTTTTAGCAAAATGACAAATTTATAAAAAATAGCAGACTTGGAGCCCCTATCACTGATTATGATCAACACTGACTTACTTGAGAGTCATCAAGACACACAATATTATAAGACTTTGAACTCTGAATTAGACTGTGAACTCATACAACGCGATCTTAATTCATTATACCAATACTACTCATTAAATAACATCAGTGTTAATATCTCGAAATGTCAGTGCATTAGCTTTACTCGTTGCAAAAACCCAATTAACTTTATGTACAGTTTTGATGATAAAACTATTGAAAGAGTCAATGTAGTCAGAGACCTTGGTATAATGTTCGATTCCAAATTATTGTTTTCTCAGCATATTGATAGCATAGTCAATAAAGCCTCCCGTAATCTTGGTTTTGTAATGCGCACCTGCAAACCATTCAGAAACCTCCATAGTCTAAGGATTGTATACTGTGCCTATGTTCGAAGCATTCTAGAGTACTGTAGTCCAATCTGGTCACCTCAATATGATGTTTATATTTATAGGATAGAAAGTCTTCAAAAACGATTTGTAAAATTTTTAAACTTTAAAGGCAACAAGCGTCATGTTTCTTATCTCGCAGACTCTAGTCACTATTGCTTGCTTCCACTCAGTGATAGACGTAAAATGTTGGATATGCTGCTCTTTTTTGATGTTCTTCGTAGTGAGATTGACAGCATTGACCTTCTGTCGTGCATAGAATTTTGCACACAAAGGTCTCGCACAAGACACACCCACTTATTTAATGTACCATTACATCGTACCAATTATGGGCAAAATGCTGTTATGACTCGACTGCCTCGCTTATAAATAAATTCGAAAGTCTGGATATATTCCACTTGTCTAAGGTATCTTTTCGTAAATCTCTTGTAAAAATACTCACCAGTAAGTGAATTATATTTGTATTTTGTTGATGAGGTGTTATATTTTCCTTTTCTTTTAGTTAACACACACATAACAAGTTTTATTTTAGCACTACCATTTTTCTTTTTTCCTTTTTTAGCTAAAATATTTAAGCTACATTTACATTTTCATCTGATTTCTAGCTTTATATAATGCATGCTGTGAAACTCTATAATTGGCTTCAGAATCCCATATGACGTTGTTACCGTATCTTGAACATTGTAAAATAAGCTGTTGAGTTTCCTATCAATAAATAAATAAATAGATCCTGAGTAAAAAAAAAAAATTCATGGTAATAATAATGTTGTGTATATTCAGGTGTTAAGTCAGGACTCTGAAAAGCACGAAAAGAGGAAAGAAGAAGAAGAATCGAAGAAGGAACAGACTGACAAAGAATTAAGGTGAGATTTGTCAAGCACGTTTTAAAAAAAAAAATGCGCCGTAATTTTTTGGAGGAGCTCGTGGCTAAATTATAACAGCCGCACGGGTCGATCTTCGAGGTAAAGCAACGCTTGACGGAGTTGGTCTGTGGATGGGTGACCGTCTTAACATAACGAGACTTCTCCGTGCCTCGGAAAGCACCTTAAGCCGTTGTTCCCGGCTGTCATTTGTAGATCTTTGGCAGTCGTTACGGATTGTCAGAAGCCAGAAAATCTGACACCAGTCTTGCCAAGAAGATGCCATTTCATAAAGTCAAAATCAAAACGTTGATTTCAATTAGGCCATTAACGGCACTTTTGAACGTCATCAATAAAATTTATCATAATTAAGTGACTGTAGCGTCCATTCGCAAAGGTAGATTCTTATGGAGAAGAACGTACAAGAAACTCCATAGTTACTCTTTTCAAATAAATGTTTTACAATATTTGGTATACAAAAAAAAACATTATAATTTCTATTTTTTTATTTTATTTCTTCTATGGGCCTAGTTACCCGGATTAAATGAATTTTATTTTATTTTATAATTCTAGAGAGAAACAAGAAAAAGCAATTACTCCGGAAGGAGAAGAGAACAGCACAGAAGAGAAGTCGGATGGAGAAGTAAAAGAAAAGACTATCAACGAGATCTTGCAGGAGAAAGAAGAGGCGGCGGCTGAGGCAGCTGTGAGTATCTTCTATCTTCTAAATATACAGTGTGAAATATTAATGGTTGTTTTCCCGAAGCGAAATGAGTTTGTATCGGTAATACAATCGATTTATATATATAAAAAATATTAGACTCCATAAATGGCAGATTAACAATTGTGATAAACAAAACTCGTAAGCGACTTGAACCAACAGTAGTGCATCGCGCGATATGTAGGTACGCGGCGGTACGTGCGTCTCATGTAGGTATGTACCTACTTTATGTCTAGTGCACTACTATTGATTCTCGCTCTTTCGAGTTTATGAACAATTTTTTAATGATTTGAAAAAAAAAAAACATTTATTTTTTTTAGTTTAACTTTGTGTTTCGATAGTACTACTGATGGGTAATCGTCCTGCTGCGGGAAAACAACCATTAAGATTTCACACTGTATATAACTCAAAAGCGACTGACTGACTGACATAGTGATCTATCAACGCACAGCCCAAACCACTGAACGGATCGGGCTGAAATTTGGCATGCAGGTAGATGTTATGACGTAGGCATCCGCTAAGAAAGGATTTTTGAAAATTCGTCCCCTGAGGGGGTGAAAAAGGGGTTAACATTTTGTATGGAACTGCACGCGAACGAAGTCGCGGGCATAAGCTAGTCCACAATAAACATGATTTGATTTGATTTGATTTGATGGGCGGACTAAATAGGATGTAAATAACACTTATGGCGGATGCATTAACACCTCCCAGCCAAACTCTCTTATTTTTTGCGCTCTCTCTTACTATCTCTCGCTCGTACATGGAGCAACGACAAGGCCTCCTTTATGCCAGAACACTGACACTTAATACAGTAGATCAATCTATCAGGGCCCCAAGTCTGCTATTACAATAGTGTCAGAATGGTTTATCATTGATCTCATAATGGTCGATTTTGACAAGTTTCGTAATCTACTAATATAAAAGCACCATTATGACTTTCCAATGGTCAACCACTGACACTCCATTGAAAGAATGGTAATCTCGTACATAATGACAAATGAATGACAGACGTATGCGGTAATCTGCTAAAATTTTGACACTTCCTTTGAACACCTACTTTTGTGCAGTCATTTCTTTTAATAACTCGGTTATCAAAAAGTATTACGAGACCATTGACCGACCAATGATCGACCATTATGAACTTAGCAGATTACGAACTTTTAACAAAATGACAGTGGGATCGTGTTGGAATTACAAATTTATAAAAATAGCAGACTTGGGGCCCAGACTTGAGGCTCAGCTCCTCAATTTAATTCTTATCTGTTCTAGTTCGAAATCGGTACATGGAGCAATGATATGGCCTCGTCTATACCAGAACACTCAGAGTATGACGATTTGAGGGAGCCTTTACCTCCCAACCTCACATTCTGCACGTCGGCTTCAGGTATGTATTAACTTATAACCAGATGTCGGAATTAGGTAGAGTTATTTATGTACTTACACTGGTTTCATACAGCGAAAGAATAAAGTGGATATGCCTCAAATCTCGAAATTTATTTTAAAGGGCAGAAAAATCCCGTGATTTATCTATACTAATATTATAAAGAGGAATGATTTGTATTTTTGTTTGTAACGAATAAACTCATGAACTACTGGGCTGATTTCAAAAATTCTTTCACCATTAGAAAGCTACATTCACCCTGAGTAACGTAGGCTATATTTTTTCCCCATATTCCCAAGGGAACGGGATCTACGTGAGTGAAACCGCGGGGTGCTGCTAGTATAATATAAAGTTACACAATTTAACCCACCGGAATTTGCTTAAGATTATTAATAATTTCTATTGTGAAATCATGTAAATATGTACTAATAAAAATGTTAATTATCTTTCTTTTATTTGTCTTATCTATCCCTTTTTTTTTTTTTTTTTGGATGGGAAATCATCAAATGACCCGCCCTGGGTGGAGCGGTAGTCTTATCTATCTCTGAGGTTTTTATTATTATTTATTTGTAATATTGCTGGCCACACGGGATTGTCTGTTAGAATTCCCGGGAAGATCCATATTAATATCAACATTTCGATGCAAGTACATAAATATCTCTGCCTAATTCCGACCTCTGGTTATAATGTGTAACGAAATTATTTTTTAATAATTTTTTATAACTAGTAAAATACCCAATTGGATGAACACTGTCTCATAAAATACAGAAGGCTGGTTTATAAACTTGTTTTGTACAGATTTAGCAACAACTGCTGTACTGTACCCGCGTAGTTCCCGTTCCCGTGGGAATATGGGGGTAAAATATAGCCTATGTTACTCAGCGTGAATGTAGCTTTCCAATGGTGAAAGAATTTTTGAAATCGGTCCAGTAGTTTTTGAGTTTATTCGTTAAATATAAAAATACAAATCTTTCCTCTTTATAATATTAGTATAGATAGATTTAACTTAGCCCTAGTATTCGGTGACGGAACAAACATACTAACATGAACCACGTTATACTAAACCATAAAGTTGTATATTCTATTAATAGGTGGTACAAATTGGTGCGATCCTATTGGTCGGCCAAAGTTCAGCACGTTCAACCCCAACAAGAACTTCTCGATGGCGGATAGCGATGACTCTTTTATGTCCAGGTGAGTTATATCATATACAAATATGTCCTCCATACACCATGCGTTGATGGTGATCAAAGAAAATTATTGAGCATTTGGAGTCCCTTTTAGTCCTACACGTACACACGCACACACACACACACACACACCCACACCCTCTCACACACACACACACACACACACCCTCTCACACACCCTCACACACCCTCACACACGCACGCACACACGCGCACACACACACGCGCATACACACGCACGCACAAACGTACACACACACGCACACACGCACGCACACAAACAAGTCATTACACTCTACAGTTACACTATCACTCCACATTCACCCTTCCTTGAAATAACACTTTCTGAGGTTGTGAAATCAATTTCTAAATAACTTGTTTATTTAATTTAATTTATTTATTTTTAATTTATATTTGTATTTTCTTTGCTTTTAAAAGGCTCTTTATAAATGTACATCGATATGGAAGAGCCTCACTCTTCCATATGTATTTTCCGTATCTTTATAACATTTTCGAAATGTTTTATTTGAAAAAAGATAATTGGTAATTTATGTTTGTATGGAAAATTTAAAATGGCTCAAATTCAACTGTAACAAATGTTTTCAACTAATTTTTTAGACCTATGTATCCTGCTTATGTGTGTAAAGTTTCATTAAAATGGGTTTGGTCATTTCGGAAAATAAGGACTTGAAAGTTTGTATGAAATGCCGTACGGCGTATATGCTTTGAGCGGTAGGTCAATATAAGCGGCGTCATAATAGGGTAGTTGACTAAAATAATCTAATTAGTCCGTCAGATAGATTTCCAAAAAATATTAGACAAGTATTTTTTCTTTTTTCACATAAACAAAAAATGAAGACGATACAGTGCGTTGAAAACTCGTGTGACGTCACTACGTGCTACAATTTTTACCGGGCAGTGACGTCACAAGCCCCCACTCTTGATCTTTGATGCTTTATATCTTCGTCAACTTTTATAGAATTGAAAAAGCAAAAAATACGTGTCCAATATTTTTCGATAGTCTAACTGACGGACTAAATAGATTCATATTTTTTTTAACTCGGGAAACATCCCTATTAACGTATTTCACTGTACCTGTTTCCCAGCGACCTTGATTCTGATGACACGGATCTAGATTTCGATGGCAGCGACGAAGATACAGACAACACTGGCTTTTCTGGCAGCAAGAATACTAACAGTGAGTATTGTTATTTATTTATTTATTTAAACTTTATGTACAATAGTGGTACATGGGCGGACTTAATGCAACAAGGCATTCTCTACCAGTCAACCTTTGAGTTAAAAAGACATGGGTGGCTTTGGGTTATTGTATTACATACCTAAATTCACGATACATATTTTAACAGACATCTCGTCGTTCGAATCGTTTTTGTGATTTAACCAGTGCATTTTTTAAGTAAAAATTTAGTTTTAACAAAAAAGATTCATGCTTTCCGAATGTTTTTAGTGATTTATCTTTTGTATAGATTTGAAGTAAATAATAATAATCTAAAAGGATCGACATGCTTTGGATTTTTTTTTAACATTTTAGTTTTGTGTCAGTTTCTTAGACTGACCGTCGTACAATATAATCCAAAGAGAATGGATCGTTTTTACGAAACTAAAATAGGGGTTCGCCATACATGTGGCTTGGTAACCAGTGTCATTTTAATGTCAAAATATTCGTATTTTACTTGAATTGTTTTTGCTAATCAAAAAAATATACACTTTGACGAGCAGTTTGGTATATTTAACTCATTTTCGGTCATGTTGTGGGTTGGATCCTTATTGCTTATCTACTTCCAATACGGAATTTATAAACTACTAGCAGCGCCCTGCGGTTTCGCCCGCATAAGTTTCGATCCCGTGGGAATATCGGGATAAAAATTATCCTTTATGTTAATCCTGGTTATAAACCACCCGTGTGCCAAATTTCATACAAATCTGTTCAGTAGTTTTTGCGTGAAAGAGTAACAAACATCCATCACTCCATCCATACTTACAAACTTTCGCGTTTATAATATTAGTAGGACTAGCGGCCCCTCCCGCCTTCGCTCGGTTCGACATTTATTTATTTTAATATAGCCTATGTTACTCGAGGATAATGTAGAATTCTAAAGGTGAAAGAATTTATGAAATCGATCCAGCTTTTATTTGAAGTAAACCATTTACGGGCACTTTTAAATTGTCAATATTTCCAGAACTGCCCAATTTTTAAGTGACCGAAGTCACTTAAAAATTGGGCAGTTCTGGAAATATTACATACATACGGGTCGAATTGATAACCTCCTTTTTTGAAGTCGGTTAAAAATATGGTGCTATTTGCACTGCTGCTATTCGTTACAAAACATTATTTTTTCCGATTATTCAACAAAAAAATGAATTAGTTTTAGTTTCCATCAGTGCCTTTCGATATTCATCATAGTTACGGATTTGGCCAGCCACACACATTTATTAAAAAATTATTTATTAACTTTGAAAATGAAAATAATATATTATATATTATTTATTATACAATAGTTTTAATTTCCGCGAATATTAGTGGGTTGCAGGTATGCACCTCCCTCCCGCCCGCTATATTATGCACATGCAAGATTACAAGGCAAATGCAAGGATTTTATGCAGATGCAGGAAGGCAAAGCAAAACCCAACACCATTTTTTTATTTTTTTTTATTAACTTAAAATGTAGTTCATATGTGACGGTATAGACGGCGCTACAGTCTACAAAAATAATCTCTTACCTAAACCTTTTGATAATTTCTTTCTAGCATCAATGGGGGTTCGAATAGAATACAAGACTGCCCACGAAGCGGAAGCATTCGATATAGAACGAACGAAAAAGGTTAACCCAGCGCCTTTGCCTGATGAAGTAGATGATGCGAACGACAGAGCCGCCCATGATGAGTTGATTAGACAAGGCAATGCGCCACAAGAGGTAAGGATATGTACAAGACTAGCTGCTGCCCGCGACTTCGTCCCCGTGGAATTCCCGATTTTAAAACATTCTTTATCGCTGCTCCGCTCCTATTGGCTTAAGCGTGATGATATATAGCCTAAAGCCTTCCTCGATAAATGGTCTATTCAACCCAAAAAGAATTTTTCAATTCGAACCAGTAGTTCCTGAGATTAGCGCGTTCAAACAAACAAACAAACTCTTCAGCTTTATAATATTAGTATAGATTAGCATTGCCCCGTGGTTTCGCCCGCGTAGTTCCCTTTCCCGTGGGAATACGGGGATAAAAATTAAAAGCCCTTCAAATGTGAAAAAAAAAGAGTTTTTCGGTCACCCAAGAGGCACATAGGTTACAAAACACTACAAGAGTAAAATGACTGCAGTAGGGTATTTTTATCCCCGTATTCCCACGGGAACGGGAACTACGCACTAAAGATGAAAGTCCATTTTTTTGTAAAAGTAAGTAAGTAGGCGCGTCATTCAGCCACTGGATATTTGTAGTTGTTAATTTCGTTAACAAACTCGGCAATATATAACTTACATCCGAGATTTTCGAAAGTACAGTTGAATCCGCTTATAATGACATCGAAGGGAAGTGAAAAATATGTCATACTAAGCGGACGTCATAAAAAGCGTCATCTTAGGAATTAAACAAAATCCCATCTTTGTCAGTTATATCGTGTAATAATGAGAAACACAAAAAGAAAATGTTGATAGACATATAAGATCAATCAAAACAAAATGAGTCAGAAACAAATTAGAAGTCATGTCTCTCACTATAACCAAACATTAATTTCTGAAAAATAGGTCATAATAAGCGACATGTCAATAAACGAAGTCATTATATCCGTACTTTTTTAAGAATTTAATATGAAAACCAAAATTAGCTCCGTTTTACTTCATACTAAGCGGTTGGTCAATATAAGCGGCGTCATAATAAACGAATTTCACTGTACAAGATTAGCAGCGCCCCGCGGTTACGCCCGCGTAGTTCCCGTTGCCGTGGGAATACGGGGATAAATAAAAATCAAAAGCTGTGGGCCCTTCAAATGCGAAGGTTACAAAACACTACAAGAGTAAAATAACTGCAGTAGGGTTTTTTTATCCCCGTATTCCCACGGGAACGGGAACTACGCACTAATGATGAAAGTCCATTTTTGTAAAAATTTACCTTCAAGCCATCATGATAATTTGATCAAATCAATCACTGGATATTTTAACCATATTTTATTCCACAGTACATCGACAAATTCCGCGCCTCAGTCACCCACCACAAACAAGAAATAATAGACAAGAACCACCTCATAACCAAAGACGATTACATCACAGAAATCTTACCAGAGACAAAAGACACCTACCACAGCACTGTCATCTGTCAAAAGACCGAAGAAGAAGCGATCAATGAACTCTTTCCTTTTGGCACAAGAGAATTAAAAATTAAAAACGGTCAGATTGACATTGAAAGCATAGAGAAGAATAAGAGAGTGTTGCTAGCTACAATAAAGAAAAAACTACCAAAGGATGAGTTGAAAAAAATGAATTGTTTTTCGATGAAAGATATTAATATTGATGATAAGAATTACGTCAATGAAAAGGTCGTTAATGTAGGTTTTGATACTAAAGAGGGTTATGAGAAGATTTCTAAAGGCGACGGTGAATTTGAGCCGTATTACGCTGATTTTAGTACGTCACCTACCTATTTGAGTGGTAAAGATTTTGATTTTGACTACCAGCCGACTTTGGAAGGACATCCGGGGCCGAGTCCTAGTGTTATTTTGCAGGTAAGATGTTTATCAGTAATATTAAAACGTAAAATTCACGCACTCTCGACGTGGCTAAAATCCTCTAACATACTAGTATAGTAATGTTTTTATAGCAATCGGTTATTTAGTTAAATCAAAACGTTTAATATTGTAACGAATAAACTCAAAAACTACTGGACCGATTTCAAAAATTCTTCTTCACTATTAGAAAGCTACATTCACCTTGAGTAACATAGGCTATATTTTATCCCCATATTCCCACGGGAACGGGAACTACGCGGGTAAAACTACGCGGGCTGGCGGGGCGCTGCTATTATATACATAAAGTACATTTACAAAGTTAATCTATACATTTTATTTAAACAATAGCAGCGCCCCGCGTTTTGACCCGCGTTGTTCCTGTTCCCGTAGCAATACGGGGATAAAATATAGCCTATGTCACCCGGGGAATAGTGGAGCTTTTTTTAAATCGGTTCAGTAGTTTTGGTGAATATTCAATGCAAATCAAGTCTTTTCTCTTTATAATATTAGTATAGATCAACTCTGTCTTGCACCAAATATTCTAATTATAATTTCTAATAAATCAAATTATTAATAAATACTACAAAACATTCAAAATTAATAAATTAAACGATGTTATAACAATTCGAAAACTATTTTATAAAAAGAAAGAAAGAAAGAAAACTCGTTTATTCCGCCAGAAAAGACGCACAAAAAAATAAAACTAAAAAATATATAGACAAACTTTACTACCACTACTACTAACACTTACTTACACTTTACTTACTTTTCTTTACTTTTTATTTACCACGTTTACTCTCCCCAGGCCCTAACAATGTCAAATGCGAACGATGGCATCAACCTGGAACGTTTAGAAACGATAGGCGACAGCTTCCTCAAGTTCGCTATAACCGCGTACTTGTATTGCGCACACCCCACCGTGCACGAGGGCAAACTCAGCCACATGAGGAGCAAGCAGGTGAGATATAACTCTAGATACCCACTCCGCACCCCGCTACAGACATCTAGCCTGATTTAGATGATTTTTGGACTGATTTAGGGGTTAACCAATCTCTAGACACTCCTTAATCAGTCCCTAGACACCCCTCGTATATTTCCTATACACCCCTGACACAATTTTTAGGCACCCCTCAATCAGTTCCTAGGCACCTCTCTGTCAGCCCCCTAGATAACCCTCAGTCAGTCCCTAGACACCCCATGTATAGTCCCTAGGCACCCCTCGATCAGTCCCAAGATACCCCTCGATCAGTCCATAGACACCCCTCAATCAGTCCCTAGACACCCTTGGATTAGTCTACACCCCACAGTCAGTTCCTAGACCACCCCGGAACAGTCTCTCGACACCCCGAAATCAATTCATAGACATCCCTGGAACAGTCCCTCGGCACATCTCGATCCGTCGCTAGATACCGCTTTTTTTTTTTTTTTTTTGGATGGGAAATCATCAAATGACCCCTCCCGCCCTGGGTGGAGCGGTAGGGAGTGTCAGACTTTTACTGACTAAAACCCACCCGTGCTCCTCCATGTGCCCTTTGCGTTCCAGGGCCGCGGTAACTCTTTCGAACAAATTCCGCAACCCTAGCAGGCACCGACCCTATGGGGCCCCGTCTCTGGTGCTGACGGCTCCTTGAGGCGCGCGTGAAGCACAACGCGTCGTCGACTCAGCCTGGTATCGGACGGCGAGCCACCCACGCTCACCGTCCACAGGCATCAGCCGCTGCGCAATAGCACAGCGGCCGACTTGTCTCTGGAGGAGGCTGAAATGGGACCATTACTGGCACTCCATTTCAGCCCCCTCCCGAGTACCGGGAGTCGCAGCACCCGCAGCAGAAGTGACAGAAGCGGCGACGGAAGCCGCGGCGGCGGCAGAGGCGGCGGCGGCGGCGGACCTCTTGCCCCTGGTCGGGGCGGATGGCGCGCAGGCCCTTCCCCCAGCCCAGTGCTCGGCCGGCTTGCCAACAGCCGCACATGCACTGCAGTGCGGCGTGGCCTCGCACGAGCCGGCCCGATGACCGGGCTGACCACAGCGGAAACAAAGTCCACTGCGGTCCACCTCCGAGGGGCACATAGCTCCCGTGTGGTTGCCCACATGGCAGCGGTAGCACCTCAGAGGTCTGGGTTCCAGCAGTTTTACCCGCGCAGAAACCCACCCCACCAAGAGCCTTCGACCCTCCGACACTGTTCTGGCCGCCGTCACGGGGCAGCTCACCACAAGGGTTTGCATGCCCGTGTTGTCAGGCCGGAGGGTGCCCGCCTTGACGAGCTCGGCAGAGCACCCCCCAGTCCTGGCGACGGCGGCCACAACCTCCTCCTCCGTCACGGAGTCATCCAGGCCCACTATGCGCATATCAATGCACTTAGTCGGCCCGGACACTCGGACCTCGTCCGCGGGGAGGACCGCCTTCAGCCTTTCGGCCAGGGCGTCCGCGAACGGGCCGCCCTCCGCTCCGGCGAGCTCGAGCTTCCGGGCACCGGTCAGGGTCCTCCTGATCTCGATGCCCCCGGTGATGCCCAGCTCCCGGAGGTTCACCGCCTCCTTCGCCCGCTTCATAAGGGCGAGGTACGTCACGCCCCTCTGTTCCGCTTCCGGCTGCAGCGTTAAAACTACAGCCGCGGAGCCTCGCCGCGATGGCGTTTGCCTTCCGCCGCTGCCTCTTGGCCTTGCTTTTGGCCGCCTTTTTGGCCTGCCGCTTTTCTCCAGCAACCTGCCATCCGGCCTCGGCCGCAGGAGGGTCCGAGGTTGGGGGTGGGGGCGGCTGCGGCGCCACTGGCGCAGCAGCTTTAGCCGCTCCCCCTCCAGCCCTCCTCCTTCCCCTCTTCGCCGGGGCCGACTTGGTCGTCGCCGGCGTCGCGGGCGCCGGCGTCACAGGCGCTGGCGCGGCTCCCGCCTTGGCCTTCGCCTGGCCGGACGTTCCCGGGCCAGCAGCCACCGCGGCTGCATACGAAGCCGCCTTCTGCCGGCCCGGGGGCCCCTGTGTCGCCGCTAATGGGGGACGCCGAATCATGTTCTCCAAAACGGAGAACTGCTTCTGGAAGGGAGCCAGCTCCTGCCGCACCAGGCTCCGCACCTGGCTCAGCACCTGGCTCCCCTCCAGCGCCGCCGGACTCAGCCCCCCCTGCGGCCCCTCAGAGGCCGCTCTGGCCATGCCAGCCAGGTCCCTCCGGAGCGACTCATTCTCCGCTATGAGTCTCTCCGTTACGGCCGCGAGGCGGGCGACCTCCGCCCGCAACTCTGTCGCCTCTCCGGACCTGCTGACGTTGGCCGCCGCCGTCGCCAGAATTGAGGCTTTGGCCGCACTAATGGCCTCCCGCTTGGAGGACTGCTTCCGCTTGAAGGCCACAGCGCGGATCGCGGCCTCCACGACCTCCGCAAACTGGGCCTTCTTCTCCTCGGCCGTGGGAGGTGCCTCTCCCGGGGTCTCTTCGTCGTCAGAGTCGAGAGGAGGCGGAAGAGTAGAGGGAGCCCCACGACCGCTCCCTCCAGGGCGCTGCCCCTCCTCCACCAGCCTCTCGGCTCGACGCCTCGCCCCCCGGATAGAGGGTGCCAGCCCCCTCCCTGCCTCAACGCCCCTGCCCCGCCTTGCGGTGGGGATCTTACGGGCGGAGGCAAGCTCGCCCTCGGAGGTCGACTCCCCGTCGTCCTCCCGCCTGGGCCGCTTGCGGAAGAACTTGACGTTCTCCGCAGCAGCCCCCCCTCTTTCCTCTCCAGAGCCCGCCGAGCTGACCGTTACTAGGTCAGGTGCAGAACCAGAATCCGATTCTGCACCTCCCCGGCGCTCAGGTGAACCCTCCTCAACACAATCGAACGCCATCAGCTCCTTGTAAGAAGCGGATCCGGATGACGTCGATTCGGAGCCTCCTCGGCTCTTGTTGCCACTGGCAAGCGGAAGGTCTTTGTTGCCCACCCCAGAGTACGGAGGGCAGCCCGCCGAAGCGGGGTGGGATTCCCCGACCGCTGAGCAGTCGGGACCCACCTGGGGACTCATTTTCCAAAGATCTTTTTCCATTTTTTTTCCTTTTAAGGGTGCGGTCCCTGTTCGCTCCGCCCCTTCTCAGGGCCCTCTCTCCTAACCTCACCTCTCCACCTGCTCGCTGCTCTCACAGTCACGTCTGATGATCAGACGCGTACCAGAGAGCAGCGAGCAAGCGTGTCTCTCTTGGTCTGATCCCTCACTTGCGACCTTCCGGCATGAGTGGCTCTACCGGGAAAGCTCGCAAGATCATTGAGACGCTCAAGCCCCACCACGACGACAACGTGGAGACACATTCGGTGGGGGTCGCTAGATACCCCTGATACAGTTTCTTGGTACTCCACAATCAGTCCGTAGACACCAATTTCTTGTTCTTTTATATTAGCTATAGAACGTCACACACACGCTATATTATGCACATGCAAGATTACAAGGCAAATGCAAGGATTTTATGCACATGCAGGAAGGCAAAGCAAAAAAATCCTTGCATTTGCCCTATAATCTTGCATGTGCATAATATAGCGGGCGGGAGGGAGGTGCTTACCTGCAACCCACTAATATTCGCGGAAATTAAATCTAGATATATTATTTTCATTTTCAAATAGGAGGTTTAGTTGTTTAGCATTGACTATGGCTTTGTATAAATTCTTTTGTCACACAGGTATCGAACTTAAACCTGTACCGCTTGGGACGCAACAAACGGCTCGGCGCGCGCATGATAGCGTCCAAGTTCGAACCGCACGACAACTGGCTACCTCCCTGCCATAAACCACCGCCCACGTTGCATCCTAGAATCAATGTGAGTATACAAGTGTGTCTGAGGGATCGCATCAGAAATGAGGTGATCTGTCAGAGAAGCAAGGTCATCGATATAGCCCACCGGATTAGTAAGCTGAAGTGGCAGTGGGTTGGCCATATTAGTCGCTGAACCGACAACCGTTGGGGTAAACGAAATTCTAGAGTGGAGACCGCGTCTCGGCAAACGTAGTGTAGGACGTCCCCAGACACGGTGGATTTGCGCAGGACGGCTGGCAGAAAGCGAAAATGACTGAACCGATTTTAATGAAACTTCACACATATAAGCAGGATACATAGGTCTAAAAAATTAGTAGAAAACATTTTCGAAATGTGTTATTTAAAAAAAAAGTTAACTATAAATTTATGTTTGAATGGAAAATTTAAAATGGGTCTAATTTAACTGTAACACTATTTATCGAAAATGTTTTCAGCTAACTTTTTAGACCTATGTATCCTGCTTGTGTGTGTAGTTTCATTGAAATCGGTTTGGTCATTTCGGAAAATAAGGACTTGAAAATTTGTATGAAATGCCGTTCGGCGTATACGCTCTTAAAAAGTTGTCAGTCGACTTGAGAACCTCCTCCTTTATGGAAGTCGGTTAAAAAGTTTGTGCTGCGCCGCGTTCGGTGTGAGGCGATAATAAAGGTGCGAATTTACTACGGCGTAAAAACAGTTATTATAATTATAAATGGTTTATTGGACTAAAAATGTTGTACAATCAAACACTTACGAACAACTATTGGAGAGTAACAATCGTGTTAGTAGTATTTGTATTGAATTGTGGTACCCAAGGAAAGATTTAACTTGTGTTATGGGCACCAGCATTCCCACGCAAGTTTATATATATCAAGAGTTACATCAGAAGGTCAGAAGTTGGACAAGTGATAATTTGAACGACAGCCCGTTATGTGTGTGAGTGTGGTGAATGTGGAGTTATGACTGTGAGGTTGTATGTAGGATGGTGGACTGAGAAGAATTCATGTGTAGGTTGTGTATTAGAGAAATGATACCTTAAGGAGATCTTCTGTTTCATCATAGCTCTGCATCTGTAACCAGCTATACACCGTTCTCTTACATTTCTGTAGAGGTGTAGCATAAATGGAGCAGTGTTTGTTGATTTTATTGGCAGTGGCCTTAAAAGAAAAACACTTTTGCTTGCAGGGCGAAGGGAAAGATATCATGCAGCATTTAGAAACTCCACTCGACTCTGCGGGGTGTTTCATTCCTTACAACTTGATAACTCAACACAGTATACCTGGTAAGTTTTTACATTAAACACCGGTCAAGTGCGTGTCGGACCACGCATAGTGAAGGGTTCCGTAGTTCACTGTTAAAATTTTGTCTCATAGTAAAACGGCTGTGACATACAGACAGACAGACGGATGTGATGAAATTATAAGGGATCAGTTTTTGCCAGTTGGCTACGGAACCCTAAAAATGACTGCTAACCATATTCAACACTAGCTGCTGCCCGCGACTTCGTCCCCGTGGAATCCCCGATTTTAAAACATTCTTTATCGCTGCTCCGCTCCTATTGGCTTAAGCGTGATGATATATAGCCTAAAGCCTTCCTCGATAAATGGTCTATTCAGCTCAAAAAGAATTTTTCAATTCGAACCAGTAGTTCCTGAGATTAGCGCGTTCAAACAAACAAACAAACAAACAAACAAACAAACTCTTCAGCTTTATAATATTAGTATAGATTAGGGGCTATCCGTAAATTACGTCACACGTTAAGGAGGATCGAGGGTGTTGATGAAGTGACACATTGTGTGACAAGGGGGTGGGAGGGGTCCTAAATTGCGTGACGTCACATTTCAAAGAGTGTTAAGCAACACGAACTTTGAACTATTAACAAAAAATCTTAAATATTTGCAACTCTATCTGTAGAAACATAAGGTTCAAATTGTCTTGTCGGCCACTCGCTCTACCTGCCCTTTAATAAATGACGCTAAATGCGTCGTGCCTAGCGGTCATATTGTTTTTATTTTTAACAATTGACTTTCGCGAAGGTAATGTCGTCGTTTTCTTTGTTCTGCTATTTTGTTTTTTATTTTATTTTTATCTATACTAATATTATAAAGCTGAAGAGTTTGTTTGTTTGGTTGTTTGTTTGTTTGTTTGTTTGTTTGTTTGAACGCGCTAATCTCAGGAACTACTGGTTCGAATTGAAAAATTCTTTTTGGGTTGAATAGACCATTTATCGAGGAAGGCTTTAGGCTATATATCATCACGCTTAAGCCAATAGGAGCGGAGCAGCGATAAAGAATGTTTTAAAATCGGGGTTTCCACGGGGACGAAGTCGCGGGCAGCAGCTAGTTATAAATATAATTAAGTGAAGTAGGTACGTACGGGAGATGAGTAAAAGCCGTGGGTTTCACTTGCTCCGTTTACTTAAAAGTTCACACACATTAGCTTACAAAGCATAGAAGGAGAAAGTCAACACGAGAAGAAGCACAAATAGAAAGTTACGGAAGCACAGACAGAATATACGTAGGTATAAGCAGTTTTTGGAAGCTGAGGTACACAAGCGCGCGAGTAGCATACGATAATTAGTGCAAGCGGGTGTATACTCAGAGAGCATCTAGCGGACTGCCGGTCGGTGAAGCGCGGGGAAGCGGGAGGGGTCCCGCTCGCTGCGCGGCCGCCGGCCGGCGCAACCGGTCTTTGACTCACGCGCTTGTTACAAATCTATATACTATAAACAAAATAATTTTGTCCGTTGGTCTAAACATAAAGTGTGGCAAGTGCGTTAATTTATATAAATCAAATGTTGTGACCTTGGACAGTATATTTACAAGTGACGCTACACCACCCCCCTCTTGAGACCGTCAAGGGCGATAATAGTTAGGAAAACGCACCCTACGGCCTGACCGTGTCCTTTTGATGTTGTCGTCCTCGGTCGCCGGTGCCGAATTCGTGACTGGTGTATCCTGTGAAGTCTGTTTTTGTTCATGCTCGTTGTTGGTGTATGTGTTGTTGTGTGTTATTGTGGTGTGTGAGTCTTGGAGTATGTAGGCCGGTTTCAATCGGTCTACCGATACTGTGACTGCTTTACCGTTAATAAGGAGTTTGAATACTTTGTCACCCCTTTCTAGTACCTCATGTGGTCCTGTGTACGCTGGTTTGAATGAACCTGATGACGCGTTATCCCTTAAGAATACGTGGGACGCGGTGGGAAGGTCCTTAAACACAAATATGGCCCGACTGTTGGAATGTCGCGATGCTGATGTCGGCTGTATGCTTCTAGCAAACATGCGCAACCTAGAAACGTAGTCGGTTACGTCGGTGTTGATGATCGCTTCTGATTCGAAGAAGTCACCTGGCAGACGTAATGTTTCCCCATACACCAGCTCAGCCGGTGTTGCTTGTACATCTTTCTTGTGTGCACTTCGGATGCCCAGCAGAACTAATGGTAGTGATTCTACCCAGTTTTGATTCCCATAGCAGGTAATAGCTGTTTTTAGCTGTCTGTGGAACCGCTCAACCATACCATTACAGGCAGGGTGGTAAGCGGTTGTCTTCCGATGCTCGAATCCAGCTATGTCCGACAGGTGTTTGAAGAGGGCCGACTCAAATTGTCTGCCACGATCTGTCACTATTTTTGTAGGGCAGCCGAAGCGTGCAATCCATCCATAAAGAAGAGCGTTGGCTACTGTTTCGGCTGTGATATCCTTGATTGGTATTGCTTCAGGCCATCGCGTAAAGCGATCCACAGCAGTGAGACAATACCGAAATCCGTGAGAGATTGGCAGTGGCCCGATCATATCTATATGGATGTGCATAAACCGCGATCGTGGCAGTTTGAAGTTGCCCAGGGGTGCGGAGACATGGCGT
Source organism: Hecatera dysodea (assembly GCA_905332915.2). NCBI lineage: Eukaryota > Metazoa > Arthropoda > Insecta > Lepidoptera > Noctuidae > Hecatera > Hecatera dysodea. The sequence goes on along the minus strand of HG995317.1, from coordinate 3,110,036 downwards.
GTGATTTTCGCACGCTGGCATGGCAAACAACTTCGCGTCCATTCTCTACAGTCTCTCTTCACTTCGGGCCACACATAACGCTCTGACACTAACTTGGCGCTGGCATTGACTCCTGGGTGGCTCAAAGAGTGTAGGTTGTCAAAGACTTGGCGGCGAAGATCTTTCGTGACATATGGTCTTGGTGTTTTGCTACTCTCATCGCAGTACAGATCAGACAGTGTTCCTGGCAGCGTGATCTTCGTCAGGCGTAATGAAGTCTCCCCGTCAAGCAGCTTTTTTAGCTCTGGATCAGAAGATTGAGACTTAGCTAGGACGTTCAAGTCGATAGGCTGGGAGATTGCCTCTATTCGTGACAGGGTATCGGCGACTACGTTGTCCTTGCCTGAAATATGCCGGATATCCGTGGAAAATTGCGAGATGAAATCTAGGTATCTGAACTGTCTTGGTGAGCAATTCTCCTTACGTGTATGAAACGCGTAACAGATGGGCTTGTGATCTGTATAGATCACAAACTCTCTGGCCTCAACCATATGTCTGAAATACTTAATCGCTTCATATATCGCTAGAAGTTCGCGATCATAAGGTGAGTATTTCCGCTGACTTGAGCTTAACTTACGGGAAAAGAAAGCTAGGGGTTGCCACTCCTCATCCTTCAACTGCTGTAGGACTGCTCCCATGGCGGTGTCCGACGCATCTGTCACCAAGGCCAGTTTAGCTTCGCAATCAGGGTGTGCTAGCATGGCTGCCTGGCAGAGACCCCTTTTGCAGGTCATAAATGCCTTGTCCTCTTCTGCTGTGAAGCTTACTGGGTGCGAGCCTTTCACTGATCCTTCTAGGAGCTTGTTCAGCGGTGCGTGATGTTCTGCCGCCTCTGGGATGAACCGCCTATAAAAATTCACCATTCCTAGAAATCTTCTCAACTCTCTGACAGTCTTCGGTTTTGGAAAGTTGTTGATTGCCTCGACCTTTTCTGGTAATGGTTTCGTGCCGCTTGAGGTGATTAAGTAGCCTAAAAAAGGTATCTGCGTGGCTCCGAATACGCATTTTGATGTGTTTATCACCATCCCATAGTCTCTCAATCTGGAGAACAGCTGTCGTAGATGGTCCTCATGTTCTGCCTGGTCTTTCGAGAAGATCAAAAAATCGTCCAAATAACCGAAGCAGAAATCCAGACCTCGTAGCATTTCATCGACAAATCGCTGAAAAGTTTGCCCTGCGTTGCGAAGTCCGAACGTCATGAACGGGAACTCGTATAGCCCGAACGGTGTGGTGATGGCTGTCTTCGGTATGTCTTCTGGGTTAACGCGTATTTGGTTATAAGCTTTGACTAAATCAATTGTCGAGAATACTTGACATCCAGAAAGGTTATGGGCGAAGTCCTGGATGTGGCGTATAGGGTATCTATCGGGTATCGTACGCGCGTTTAGCATCCTATAATCACCGCATGGTCGCCACCCATTTTCCTTTTTAGGTGTCAGGTGTAAGGGTGATGCCCAAGGTGAGTCGGAGGGTCTGGCTGTGCCGTTCGTTAGCATGGACTCAAACTCCTCCTTAGCGATTTTTAATTTGTCTGGAGCCAGCCGCCTCGGTGTACTTGATACGGGTGGCCTAGGTGTCGTACGTATATAGTGTAAGGTGTTGTGTGTAGGTGCACGATGTATACCCGACGGCCGGGTTATGTCAGGAAACTCCCGGAGTATGTCGTGATATGTAGTGTCACCAATTCTTACCTTAACCGAAGAAACAACATCAGAAGGACGAGCAGGCAAAGCAGGGGTCGCAAGCGTAGTGTTAGCGTCGATAAGGCGCTGCATTCTAACGTCCACTATCAGGTTATAGTGTGACAATAAATCGACACCTATTATTGGCCTTGTTACGTCTGCCACTATAAATCGCCAGGCAAAGTCACGGCGCAAGCCTATACTTAATTTTAAATGCACGTACCCGAAAGTATTAATCACACTACCGTTAGCCGCACATAGTTCATAGTTCGTTTTGGTACGGCGCTCTTTCATGGCTGACCTAGGGAAGACGCACACGTCACTACCGGTGTCGACGAGGAACTGCATCTTCGTGCTGTGATCCGTCACAAATAAGCGACCAGTGCTACGACAGTCGCCGGTCGCCATTATCGACTGCCCGTGGCTTTTCCCGCGTAATCGCAGGGTTTCATGCACCTTGTTGCCTTGTCACCAAACTTATAATGGTACCAGCAGGTTGGCCACTTCCTGTAATTGGAACTTGTTCTTCTGGACCCCGATCTTCCCCGACTAGTACTTCTGCTGGACCTTTGTTTCGACCGGGACAGTCTGTCAACCTGCGAGGTCAGGGCTTGCACTTGTCGAGTGAGTTCGGCAATTTGACCACTCATCTGTTCCACGTTGCTTCCTGGTGTTGTTGTCAGTGCAGATGTCGCTGCTACTTGCGGGCTGGCCGGCACTACATCCTGTATGCGGTCTGCCAACTCGGCCACTTCCTCTAGGCTCGCCTTGGCCTGCGATGCGATGATGCTTTGCGTACTGCTCGGCAGGCGGCTGGTCCAGATCGTACGTAGGAACTCTTCTGGCACGCTCGGTCCCGCCAGGTGGCGTAGGTGTCGCAAGAACTGAGAGGGCTTGCGGTCACCAAGCTCCTCGTGTGTTAAGAGCTGCTGTACCTTCTTTTCCCTCGACGCGGACAATCTCTTCACAAGTTCGGTCTTCAGCCTCTCGTACTTGTTTGGAGCTGCTGGAGCCGTGATTATGTCTTCGACTTCCGATGCGTATATCGGGTCTAGGCTCCCAATTGCGTGGTGAAATTTCGTGGCGTCAGCAGTGATGTTCGCCAGCGCGAACTGGCTCTCCAGCTGTGCAAACCACAGCGCCGGTTTTTCGGGGTAAAATGGCGGTACCCGCACACCGACACGGAATACGTCATAGCCCAGGCCATTATGACTTGCTGATTTTTCGGCGCTCTGTTGTTGACTCATGGTGTTCTTCCGGGGTCACCAGTGAAGTAGGTACGTACGGGAGATGAGTAAAAGCCGTGGGTTTCACTTGCTCCGTTTACTTAAAAGTTCACACACATTAGCTTACAAAGCATAGAAGGAGAAAGTCAACACGAGAAGAAGCACAAATAGAAAGTTACGGAAGCACAGACAGAATATACGTAGGTATAAGCAGTTTTTGGAAGCTGAGGTACACAAGCGCGCGAGTAGCATACGATAATTAGTGCAAGCGGGTGTATACTCAGAGAGCATCTAGCGGACTGCCGGTCGGTGAAGCGCGGGGAAGCGGGAGGGGTCCCGCTCGCTGCGCGGCCGCCGGCCGGCGCAACCGGTCTTTGACTCACGCGCTTGTTACAAATCTATATACTATAAACAAAATAATTTTGTCCGTTGGTCTAAACATAAAGTGTGGCAAGTGCGTTAATTTATATAAATCAAATGTTGTGACCTTGGACAGTATATTTACAAGTGACGCTACATAAGTAATCGTCGTCTGTTTTGTTTATTTCTTGCACTTTTTAATTTCTTGAAAATTCATTTAAATTGATATAAAATTAATTTCGGAACTGTTGTTTTAATTCAACAATTATTTCTAGCTGTAAAATTTTTAAATATGTGACGTCACACTAGGGAGGAGGGGGTCTTACAAATGTGACCATCTGTGACAATGTGTCACGTAGATTATGGATGGCTCCGTTCGTTATGTTCGTTTTATTGAGTTATGCGCAAATCTCTCGCTAGATCTCTTTGTAAATCTATACTAATATTATAAAGCTGAAGAGTTTGTATGTTTGAACGCGCTAATCGCAGGAACTACTGGTTCGAATTGAAAAAATCTTTTTGGGTTGAATAGACCATTTATCGAGGAGGGCTTTAGGCTATATATCATCACGCTTAAGCTAATAGGAGCAGAGCAGCGATAAAGAATTTTTTAAAATCGGGGATTCCACGGGGACGAAGTCGCGGGCAGCAGCTAGTGTTAAATAATATTTAAAAGGAAAAAATATGTAACCAACATTTTTAGTAACTCTAACGAAGGAAATACAAATACTGTTTTTCTATACAGCAAAATACTCTCAACGGTACAAAAAACTACTTCATCTACTGGTGACTTCATGATATCGTTCTCCCCCAGACAAATCAATAGCTGACTGCGTAGAAGCCCTAATAGGGGCGTACCTCCTCGAGTGCGGTCCGCGCGGAGCCCTACTGTTCATGTCTTGGCTCGGCATCCGAGTGCTGCCCTGTCACCATGTCGCGCTGGACCCAGTTCATCCATACGTAACTCGCGCCAACAATAAAGAAAATGAGGTGAGAAAACAAACTTCAATGCTACTTAAAGAAAGAAAGAAAGAAAAACTGTTTATTTGCGCCAAGCATGACGCACACCAAAGAATTTAAAATACAGCTTAAAAATAAAACAAAAATAATACCTAGTTAAAAGTTGGGAAGGTATGCGTCACATTTGCGCAAAATGGCTGTCGCTCAGCATAATGCTAGGACTCTTGTACGAGAATGAGTCTAAGCGCTGATTTTCAGCGCTTAGACAAAAAAAAACGACTTCCAAAGACTACTTCAAAATATACGAATTCCAGTAAATCGACTTCGAAATTCACGGATTTCATTAAACGACTTACAAAAGACGACTTCCAAAAACATCGCTTACACAAATGTGACTATGAAAAGCGACTTCCAAAATTTACGTTAGCCTTTGCTAACGGTAGTGGGCAGTGGCCAGTGGCTTTTTTGAAGTCGTATCTTTATAAGACTTCAAAAAAGCCACTGGACCATAATTAATCAATGAGTGGTATATCGCTTTTGCATACATATATCCATCTGACTATAAAAAAAAGGCGTGGAGCCGAAAACCAAGCGTAGATCAGTGGCCGTATTACGAAGTGCCAATGCCATCATGATTCGTGTGAGGGAAAGAGATAGTGCTATTCGTCTTGTGTAGCTCCGTCTCTCTCTGACACAGAAATCATGATGGATTTAAGACGTCATAATAGGTCGCCTGAAGAGGCCTTAACCATTTGAACGCCAGTGTCACACATATGTGACAATTGAAAGCCCCCCCCTTTACGATAACGTCACAAATATGTGACAAACAATACGGTGAACTTGTGGCTCGGCGTTGGTGCGACGATGCGTTTATGCTCTGGCGTTCAAAAGAGCAGTGGTAGCCGAGTGGTAACGATCCCGACTTACGAATTGTAGGTAGCCGGTTCAAACCCAGCCAGGCGCATTATTTGCGTAATTAACTTCATCACCACTGCTCTCAAAACGGTGAAGGAAAACATCGTGAGGGAACCGGCATGTCCTAGAACCAAAAATTCGAAGACATGTGACATTCACCAACCCGCACTGGGCCCGCGTGGTGGATTACGGCCCATTCCCTCTCCTAGAGGGGAGGCCTGTGTCACAGCAGTGGGGACGTTAAAAGGCTGATTATGTTCAAAAGGTTTAAACCAATACAAAACCTTGTTACAGCCAACCCCCAACTCCTCATCACCGAACCGCAAGAGAACCTCATCATCAGCTTCGTCCTGTTCCGAAGACGAAACTCCTCAACAGGAGATGTTCCCTGAAGAAGACTGGTCGTGGCCGGGCAGGGCTGTGGGGTCTTTGCAGCCTTACAAAGATTCCGAAGGAAGATGGATGCAGGTATGGTCTTCATTCAATATCGTTATTCTAGCTGAGATGAACGTGGCTTAATTATGTCATTTCAAGGAGCTTTCAAGGTTAAGCAAAGATCTAGTGTGCGTCAGGATGGCTGAACCAAAGGAGCCAAAAAAAAGTTACACCTAGAAGAAATTTTGCATGTAATCTAGAGCACGTTGATTTCACTTAGGTGAAATCAACGTGCTCTCTCTTTTTTGGCTTATCGAAAAAATATAAGAAAAACATATGTTGAGGTACCAATAAGGTACAAAATTTTAATAAAAAGATAGACTAAGTATAAGTAGTATAACGCCTACAATTAGGTGAAACCAACTTGGTCCAGCCATTCTGACGTCAGAATAGCTGGCCACTTTCCTCGTATTATTTTTCCATTTTTAGCGAGGTACAAATTATTTGATGTCTGGTACCAAATAGTACCAAATAGGTACAAAAACTTGGTATTGCTCAAACCTCCAAAATCTCTTTTGGTCTAGCCATTCTGACGCACAAAAGATCTAGTATACTGAGACTCCATCGTTGGTTTCGGAATTTTGAAGATCTTTGGTGGTCGTTTACGGGCAGTTGGAAGGTAGGTATCTAGTTGGGATCAGGTATCGCAGTTACCAACTATATTGGGGTCGGCTTTCAGTGAAACCGGATGTAGATGAATACCAGTATTTTACGTGGAGCATTGACCTCTATAAATCAAAAAAAAAATTATATAGGTTTTCTGTTGTTTCATTTGTTTTTCTATCTCCAGTATAAATAATAAATAGATCGGTTATTGGGTTCGGCCGTAAAACAATCTAATCAGTCCGTCGGATAGATTTCCAAAAAATATTGGACACATATTTCTTCACCTAAATAAAAAACGAACACGATACAGTGCGTTGAATATTCGTGTAACGTCACTACGTTCTACAGTCTAACCACGACGTGACGTCACAAGCCCCCACTCCTGATCTTTGATGCTTTTTGCCTTCGTCAATTTTAAGCCCCCACTCTGGATCTTTGATGCTTTTTTCCTTCATAAATTTTTATAGATTATCTAAAGCAAAAATACGTACTTGTCCAATATTTTTCGATAATCTAACTGACGGAGTAAACAGAATCATATTTTGTATTCTGGAAACATCCCTATTCTAAGATAGATAAGGTGTTGTTTTATCCGCAGCCAATATTTGGAGAGCTGAAAGCACCACCATCGCCTCTTCTCCGCTATATCGACGATCCAGAAGGCGAATTGAACCAAATGCTGTCAGGTCAGTGCTTCTCTTATTCAATCACTAAAAGATTATCGTTGCTTACGGTTTTATAAGCTATATGATGTTTTTTTTTTATGGTTCGAAAAATCTATCGTACTTGTTAAAATTTTAACAGACTTCAAAAAAGGAGGTCTTCGATTCGACCTGGGTCTGCTATTACACTAGTGTCGGAATGGTCTATCATTGATTTCATAATGGTTGATTTTTACAAGTTTGGTAATCTACTAATATAAAAGCGTCACTATGACTTTCCAATGGTCACCCATTGACACTCCATTGAAAGAAATGGCATAGAATGGTAATCTCGTATATCTCTCGTAGATCTGCTAAAAATTTGACAGTTCCTTTGATCAGTGACCTGCCATTAGAACGTCATTGCGCAGCCATTGATTTTAATAGCTCGGTTATGAAAAAAGTATTACGAGACCATTGACCGACCAATGATCGACCATTATGAATTTAGAAGATTACGAACTTTTAGCAAAATGACAATGGGATCGTGTTGGAATGACACATTTATAAAAATAGCAGACTCGGGCTCCTGTATGTATGTAATATTATCAGAATTGCACAGTCTTAGGGTTCAGTTTTTGCGTAAGAAACGCAACCCATATATGATTACTCTGGTGTCTGTCTGTCATAGTAAATTTTCTCAGAATCTACGGGACCGACTCGGTTGAAATTTGGTACACGCGTGATCTTCTTCTGAGAACCAAGCACAAACGCCTCACGTAAATAAAAAAAATAAAAAAAGATGTATGGTAATCCCCATACTTAATTTCTTTAATACAAAAACAAAACAACACACAAAATCACACAAAATTTCCTCTAAAAACAACTCAAAAAATATAATATTTGGCATTTGGCATACAAAGAGTAGGAAGGACGACAGACGTGTTTGAGCTAATATTTAGAAACTAGCTTCTGCCAGCGACTTCGTCCGCGTGGAATAGTTACTTTACCTCCGATTTTGAAACTCTCAGCCCGATCGGTTTAAAATTGACAAAAGATAGACATGCTGTTTCGGGATGTTTTTTAGATAATTTTATGTAGATGACTTCTTCCGGTTTCCCAAAATTTTCCTTCACTGCTCTGCTCCTATTGATTGTAGCGTGATGAAAAGTATACTATAACCTGTCCAGGAGTATGAAGAATAATTGCACCAAGTTTCGTTAAAATCGGTCGAGTAGTTTTTGTTTCTATAAAGAACATACAGACAGACAGACAGACAGACAGACAGACAAAAATGTTACTGATTGCATTTTTGGCACCAGTATCGATCACTAATCACCCCCTGATAGTTATTTTGAAAATATATTCCTTGTACAGAATTGACCTCTCTACAGATTTATTATAAGTATAGAAGATATAATTAAATTCCGGTAAAATATACGGTTTAGTGAAGAAGTGATTCTTTTATTTCACGACACGATCCCACATTTATTTGCTTCCCACAGGTTACGATTCGCTAGAAGCAACTCTACAATACCGCTTCAAGGACCGATCTTTGCTGTTACAAGCGTTGACTCACGCGTCACACCACAGCAATCGACTCACTGACTGCTATCAAAGGCTCGAGTTCTTAGGAGATGCCATATTGGGTAAGGAAATCTTCACAGGAAGAAAAAACTTTTTTACAAAATTATCACTACATAGTATAAAACAAAGCCACTTCCAACTGTCTGTCTCTATGTATGCTTAGATCTTTAAAACTACGCAACAAATTTTGATGCGGTTTTTTTTAATAGATAGTGTGATCGAAGAGGATGGTTTATATGTATAATAAATGCATAATATAATAGAGATTTAGTATCAGCATTGCAACCGTGCGAAGCCGGGGCGGGTCTCTAGTATTATATATATACTAGCAGCGCCCCGCGGTTTCACCCGCGTAGTTCCCGTTCCCGTGAGAATACGGGGATAAAATAAAGCCTATGTTACTCAGGGTGAAAGTAGCTTTCTAGTGGTGAAAGAATTTTTGAAATCGGTTGAGTAGTTTTCGCGTGAAAGTGTAACAAACAAACTTACATTCACATTTATATATTACTAGCTGCTGCCCGCAGCTTCGCCCGCGTGAATGTCGGAAATCATCCCAAGGGAACATAATCCCGGGATAAAAAGTATCCTATGTTACTTCTAATACCTCCCAGAATATGTGTACAAAGTTTCATGATGATTCGTCAAGTAGTTTTTGCGTGAAAGCGTAACAAACATCCACGCTTTCACATTTATAATATTATAGTAAGGATATTATAGCTAGCCTGAGATGTCCCACTGCTGGGCAAAGTCCTCCCTCCACTCCTCCCACTTTTCCCGATTCTGTGTCATATCCTGCCAATTCCCAAGGAAGACATTAAAAAAAACCACTTCTATACTAATATTATAAAGAGGTAACGTTTGTGAGTTTGTGACGTTGTAAGGGGTAATCTCTGGATCTACTGAACCGATTTTCAAAATTATTTCACCAATAGAAAACTACGTTATTGTGGAGTGTCAAAGGCTATATTTTATCCCCGTATTATCACGGGAACGGGAACAACGCGGGTGAAACCGCGTGGCACTGCTAGTATAAAATAATTTCGGAAGTAAAAAGCTAAGAAACAACAAAACATAGAAGTCTGTTGATTTTATTTTTTCACTTTTTACTGGTGACACCCCACAGCTAAACGTACCCATCACAGCGTACGTTTTATAAACTGCTGTATATAATAAACAGACATGCGATTTCAGCTATCTTCGAAGATTTGCTATTGTCGTTTTTTTTCAAATACAAAAAAAAAACATGAAAATCGGGACAGTAAAACGTTCAGAGAGACACAAAACAAAACTACATACACACATATTTCGTGGTTTTTTTTGTTTGTTTAGAAATCGTTTGTATATTTTTAAAGAAACTTTATCTAGTTTTACTTCTGCGTATTATTCCAGACTACCTAATAACCCGCCACCTGTACGAAGACCCGCGGCGCCACTCGCCGGGCGCCCTCACAGACCTGCGCTCAGCTCTCGTCAACAACACCATCTTCGCTACTCTAGCGGCCAGACATGGATTCCACAAGTGAGTACAATCCTTATTTAATATATTTTTTTATTTATTTACAACGCCCCACGGCAACGGCAACAGCCGCACGGGTCAATCTTCTAGGTTAAGCAACGCTTGCCGAGGTTGGTCTGTGGATGGGTGACCATCTTAACATAACGAGACTTCTCCGTGCCTCGGTGCGCACGTTAAGCCGTTGGTCCCGGCTGTCATTTGGAGATCTTTGGCAGTCGTTACGGATTGTCAGAAACCAGAAAATCTGACATCAGTCTTGCCAAGAAGTACCGGGTTCCCCATTTAATGGGTTGTGGAGGTCTGGTAGGCAGCCGCTTCACGTAAAATACTGGTATTCCGCTGAATCCGGCTTGACTTGGAGCCGACCCCAATGTAGTTGGGAAAAGGCTAGGCAGATGATGATGATTTATTTACAACGCCTTAAACTATCATAACAGGTTTTACCCTAATGCGACAGATAGGAACTTGAAACTAAATTAAACTATATACATACATGCAACTAAATTAGAAAATATTAATATACACAAATAAACACAAATAAAGTTAAAATTGGATATTACTTCGTCTGTAACTTAATATATAAAGTCATCGAATTCACCAAAACAACATGTAAACACATCAATCTGAGTTTGGAGATCGTTGATGGTACGAATAGCTCTGGTAAGAGGTGCCTTGGCAAGTGGGTTAGTTCTGGCTGTAGGTACCAGTAGCAGCGGCGGGCTGCGACGCCGCCACACGTAGCGGTCCATTATTTATAATATGAGTTCGTTTAAAAAAATGATTTGAAGGTGCATACCTGCAACCCACACGTATTCGCGAAAATTAAAACTAGATATATAATTTTCATTTTCAAATGAGTTCGTTTGTTAAGTAATCCTAATCTTGGTACAGAGGTAGATGGGAGACTGGAGACGGTTATAAGCTCCTTTTTTTTTAATAAAAATCTATATAAAAGAAGCCGCAGGAAAGAACTAGTAATAAAATAAACACAAAAATACTGGAGGGTTATGACATTTGGAAAATAAGTATAGGGAACATGCAGAAACTATATGTGGCAACACAGACGCGTCAATGTCAAGTATGTTTTACTTATAAGTTTCATATTAGCAACGCTAGATGGCACAGTCTACTTCGTGCACGTTCCGCTAAACGGAGGGTGCAGGAAGTATAGGTGGCAGCACAGGTCAAATATTTACAACGTAAAAGTTTCAGATTTGCAACACTAGATGGCATAGTCTATCCCTATTTAGTCCCTATACTAATCCATGCACACAGGTTACGTGGTGCAGGTTGCATGTGCATTAGATCCTATAATAGTTTCTGCACGTTCCCTATTGAAATGTACATAGGTACAACATGTTTCTAGTTATTATAAAACTTTAATAGAATTATTATATCTTATTACAGATACTTCAGGCACATGTCTCCGGGACTGAATGAGGTTCTAACAAAATACGTCAAAATACAAGAAGAAAATGGACATTCTATCAGCGAAGAGGTACATTAGTACAAATATAACTTTCTCAGTGCATTCGAAATCCCACTAAGAACGTGCGATACGTATTATTGTTATGTTGTAGTTTTATCTTTAAAATCTAATCTAAATATATATAACTCAAAAGTGACTGACTGACTGACATAGTGATCTATCAGTGCACAGCCCAAACCACTGAACGGATCGGGCTGAAATTTGGCATGCAGGTAGATGTTATGACGTAGGCATCCGCTAAGAAAGGATTTTGATTAATTCTACCCCCAAGGGGATAAAACAGGGGATGAAACTTTGTATGAAACTTTGTCAATTTTAAACCGATCGGGCTGACAGTTTCAAAGTCGGGAGTAAAGTAACTATTCCACTAGTAATCACATATTTATTATTCCATTTATTCATTATATTCAATTATATAAAATTTTAAAATATTTTTATTAAAAAAAAAATAAACAAAATAAAACATTTAAAAATAGTAGCCCACCGGTATCGGGAACAGGGTCCAAGCTACCGGTGGTCAGGGCTCCCGAGAGAGGAACCTCCTCACTATGCGAGCCGTGTCCAGGAGTACTGCTTTCTGGATCAGGCCCTTGATCCAGTCCAACGAGAGCCTCTGGAGGTGTTGGTCGGGGCTCTTGGCTATTATGCCATTGGCCGTCACAATAGGGATGTTTCCTGAGGAAAAAATATATGATTATATTTAGTCCGTCAGTTAGATTATAGAAAAATATTGGACACGTATTTTTTCCTTTATCAAATCTAGAAAAACTGACGAAGATACAAAGCGTCATAGATCAGGAGTGGGGGCTAGTGGAGTCACGGCTCGGTAAAAATTGTAGCGAGTAGTGACGTCACACGAGTTTTCAACGCATTGTATCGTCTTCATTTTTTGTTTACGTGAACAAAGAAAAAATACGTGTCCAATATTTTTTGGAAATCTATGCGACGGACTAATTAGATTTTTTTAGTTAACTACCTTATTGTACTTACTTATTGTATATTCAGCAATATTCAGCTTGTTGCGAATTTATGTAATTTCACCCTAATTTTTTGGTCTAATTGGGAACGAACTAATATTGTAGTTTTATCTTTAAAATAATCACATATTTTTAGTGCCTTAGTTTTAATAAAAAAACCGGGCAAGTGCGAGTCGCACCAGCGCACACGTTGTTCCGTAACATTAATCTATAAAAATGGTAAAAAAATCACGTTTGTTGTTGTATATTTAGTATTTGCTGTTATATCGGCAAGAGATACATCATTCGTGAATATTTAAAATGTCTAATAGGGTAGTTGACTAAAAAAATATAATTAGTCCGTCAGATAGATTTCCAAAAAATATTGGACACGTATTTTTTCTTTTTTCACGTAAACAAAAAATGAAGACGATACAGAGCGTTGAAAACTCGTGTGACGTCACTACTCGCTACAATTTTTACCGAGCCGTAACGTCACAAGCCCCCACTCCTGATCTTTGATGCTTTGTATCTTCGTCAGTTTTTATAGATTTGATAAAGGAAAAAATACGTGTCCAATATTTTTCTATAATCTAACTGACGGACTAAACATAATCATATATTTTTTACTCAGGAAACATCCCTATTATCACGGCTCATGAGATACAGCCTGGTGACAGACGGATAAACAGCGCAGTCTTAGTAATAGGGTCCCGTTGTACCATTTGGGTACGGAACCAAACGTGTTTTTTTTTATTCAGTTTAAAAATAGATAGTTAAATCAAAATAAAACAAATATTTAAACGCGATTTTTCTGCCATTTTTTTATAGATAATGGTACGGAACTCTTCGTGCGCGAGGCCGTCTCGCACTTGACCGGTTGTTTTTGCTCCTTTTGTCCTTATATTAGGTTTATAAAAGTAACATTAACAGTAATGTTTATTTTCTAGCATTATTTAATTCAAGAAGATGAAATGGAGCAAGCGGAAGACGTGGAGGTACCGAAGGCGCTAGGAGACTTGTTCGAGAGTGTTGCTGGTGCTATATTCTTGGATTCAGGTAATCTATATTCTATCATTCATCTGCCTAGCCTTTTCCCAATTATATTGGGGTCGTCTCCCAGTCATTCAGCTGAATACCAGTATTTTACGTGGAGCGGCTGCCTACCAGACCTCCACAACCCATTAACTGGGGAACACGGTACTTCTTGGCAAGACTGCTGTCAGATTTTCTGGCTTCTGACAATTCTATCTATACTATAAAGAGGAAAGATTTGTATTTTTGTTTGTGACGAATAAACTCCAAAACTTCTGGACCGATTTCAAAAATTCTTTCACCATTAGAAAGCTTCATTCACCCTGAGTAACATACCTATTGCATCTTCATATTCCCACGGGAACGGGAGATACGCGGGTGTGTCCGCGAGGCGTTACTAGTCTATACTTATATCGTAGAGTAAAGATTTTTTTGTTTTTTGTACCGAATAAACTCCAAAACTTACAGGTTCGATTTTAACCATTTTTTCACCAATCGAAAGCTACATCATCAGCGAGTAACATGGCTATACAGTTGAATCCGCTTATAATGACATCGAAGGGAAGTGAAAAATACGTCATACTAAGCGGACGTCATAAAAAGCGTAATCTTAGGAATTAAACAACATCCCATCTTTGTTAGTTATATCGTGTAATAATGAGAAAAACAAAAAGAAAATGTTGATAGACATAAAACAAAATGAGTCAGAAACAAATTAGAAGTCACGTCCCTCACCATAACCAAACATAATTTCTGAAAAATAGGTCATAATAATGTCAATAAACGAAGTCATTATATCCGTACTTTTTTTTAAAGAATTTAATATGTAAACCAAAATTAGCTCCGTTTTACTTACATACTAAGCGGTTGGTCAATATAGGCGGCGTCATAATAAACGAATTTCACTGTATTTTAACTCCGTATTCCCACGGGAACGGGAACTACGCGGGAGAAACCGCGGCAGCTAGTGTTCAATAATATAAAGGAACTAGCTGCTGCCCGCGACTTCGCCCCCGTGGAATCCCCGATTTTAAAACATTCTTTATCGCTGCTCCGCTCCTATTGGCTTAAGCGTGATGATATATAGCCTAAAGCCTTCCTCGATGAATGGTCTATTCAACCCAAAAAGAATTTTTCAATTCGATCCAGTAGTCCCTGAGATTAGCGCGTTCAAACAAACAAACAAACAAACTCTTCAGCTTTATAATATTAGTATAGATAAATACAAACATATTATAGATAAATCACACCCAGACACAGAACAAACAATCATGCTCATCACACAAAGTTAGTCCTGGGTGGGAATCGAACCCACGACCTCCGGCTTAGCAGTCAGGGCCGCTAACCACTAGACCAACAGGCCCGTCATAAACTGACACTTTATTTAATAATAATAATAATAGGTCGTAATGTATGGATTTGAATGTTGGGCTGTGAAAAAGATTGATGAAAATAGATTACAAACTCTTCAGCTTTATAATATTAGTATAGATGTATTCCGTTCCACAGGCATGTCGCTGGGCGCGGTGTGGAAATCGTACGTGAACCTGATGGGCGCCGAGCTGGAAGCCTTCAGCGCCGCCGCGCCCAAGTCGCCCGTCCGGGAGCTGCTGGAGGCCGAGCCTGATACCGCCAAGTTTGGGTGAGTTTCGAAAATATAAACCAGGGGCCGTATTATGGCCTCTTAAATCCATCATGATTCCTGTGTCAGAGAGAGACGGCGTTACACAAGACGAATAGCACTATCCCTTTCCCTCACACTGAATCATGATAGCATTGGCACTTCGTAGTACGGCCACAGGTCATCTCGTCCTCGGAGGCCCCTTCAGTGGCGTTCATTATCGGCCCATTGTGTGGACACTCTTGCCCAACGGTCACCGTGCATGCTGACAACATAACCCACCCAATACAAAGCCTGGGGCCGTATTATGACCTCTTAAAACCATCATGTTTTCGGTGTGAAAAAGAGACGGAGCTATACAGGACGAATAGCACTATCCTTTTCTGACACAGAAAACATGATGGTTTTAAGATGTCATAATACGGCCCCAGTACTAGTAATGTGTACTCAAACTCAAACTCAAAATGTTTATTTCAATTAGGCCATTAACGGCACTTTTGAATTGAAAGTCATCAATAAAAAATATCTTAAATTAAGTGACTCTAGCGTCCATTCGCAAAGGTAGATTCTTATGGAGAAAAACGGACAAGAAACTCCATAGTTACTCTTTTCAAATCAATGTTTTACAATATTTGGTAATACAAAAAATACTTCATATATGTGAGGACAATGCACCAAGTATACTAGTTATAGAACAAAGTATTACCAGCAGAGGTAAACTTCTAAATATCTCATGCCCATGGTACTCACATATTTACAAATATTGGAATAATAAAAAGAGAAAAAAAAAGCACAAGAAAAAAAATGCATTCATAAATTTAATTCACACATAAAGTAAAAGTTTGATTTTGTCTACACCCTTGATTGCCCTATGGAGCAAGACCAACATGTTTCCAAGCATTCTTATCCTGAATGTAATCTTCTAATTTGTAATAAGCTTGTTTACAAAGGGTGGTTTTAATAAAAGTTTTAAATTTCCTTCCATTTAATTCTAATATGTTACTGTAAGTCTCGTGCGGCTTCAACTTCGTAGAACATTTTATTTTTTTAATTCCAAAACAAAATTGGATAAGCCATGTTCTATTTTGATGAAATAAACGCTAAATATTTTTTATTTAGCGTTTATTTCTTATACTTAAATCAAAAAAATCGGGATGATACTTAAATAGCAGCGGTGGCCGAATGGTAACGGCCCCGATTTACGAATTGTGGGTCGCAGGTTCAAACCCAGCCAGGCGCATTACTTTGTGTAATTAACTTCATCACCACTGCTCTCAAAACGGTGAAGGAAAACATCGTGAGGAAACCGGCATGTCCTAGAACCAAAAATTCGAAGACATGTGACATTCACCAACCCGCACTGGGCCCGCGTGCTGGATTACGGCCCATTCCCTCTCCTAGAGAGGAGGCCTGTGTCCCAGCAGTGGGAACGTTAAAAGGCTGATTATGTACAGATACGGCTAGTCTACGATGTTATTATATGGTATCGATTACACTACGCAACACTAAAAATTTCACTTTAAAAAAGTCGTGTATTTCGTCCATATTATATCTATAATACCAGAAAAATAACCGCTAACTTTCATCACGTATAGAAAATAAGTTACATATATGTATATACATACGTAAATACATTTTCAATAATATTCTCTCAGTAATTTAAGGGGAAACTTTATTTTTTGCTGTAAATACCCCAATATTAACTTTTATTCTTAATATACTTACGTATCGTTAATTGATAATATCTCGATTTTGCATTAATTCTCCGGTTTTATTTCGTTATATTTGATTAGGCTTATTTCTTAAGGCAAAATCTTATTTCTTTAAGATGATATCATTGTCAATGATTGATTAAATGACTATAAAGAATCGTATTATAATTTTTCGAAGGCGTTGCTAGTCTTCCTAGAGGAACTGGGCCCCAAGTCTGCTATTACAATAGTGTCAGAATGATCTAACATTGATTTCATAATGGTTGATTTTTACAAGTTTGGTGATCTACTAATATAAAAGCGTCACTATGACTTTCCAATGGTCAACCACTGACACTCCATTGAAAGAAATGGCATAGAATAGTAATCTCGTACATAATTACAAACTGACTCAAATTCTCTATCGTTAATGAGAACCGATCATTAGTTCCTCTCCAAACCTTGACATTGGCAAAATCATCGTTTGTTAAACGATGGAGCCACAACACAAAAAAAAATGAATGACAGACGTATGCGGTAATCTGCTAACATTTTGACAGTTCCTTTGATCAGTGACCTACCATTAGAATGTCGTTGCTTTTAATAGTTCGGTTATCAAAAAATATTACGACACCACTGACAGACCAATGATCGACCATTATGAATTTAGCAGATTACGAACTTTTAGCAAAATGACAATGGGATCGTGTTGGAATGACATATTTATAAAAATAGCAGACTTGGGGCCCAGGGGTGTATCGAATGACACATTTGTCCCGCCTGCACGCAAAATACGCGCTTAGTCGTGGAGTTGCGGAAACCGGCCCGATTACTAATACTAATACTAAAATCGTGTTATAAAATATCATTAGAAATACACATTTGCACAAATACTACACACTTTTTCGCAGAAAACCTAGGTACAGTAGGTGATGAACCCGATTAGCGCATACACCAAGAAATTGCTTCAATAGAAAAGTTTTATCAAGTAAAATGAACTAATGCAAAAAGAGAAACTTGAAAACCCCTGCTCACTAAACAGAGACAAAAATAATCAAAAATATTTAATTTTCAGTCCTCCAGACGAAAAATCTGTAAAAATTGAAAACGATTACCTCTTAAAAACTGTATGCAACTGAAAAGTTTTATTTACTGTCCCAAATACTCTGTACCATGACGATAGCAAATCACATAATGAGATCTCAGTGAATAACAAAAGATTCGCCCTAGTGACCTTCCGTGCAGATCACACCTTAGATCCCTCCTTAAAACCCATCCTCATAAATCCAGCTACTATTCCTACTCTTTCTCAGTCCATGCAGTTAGATTGTGGAACTCACTTCCGCCTAGCATTCGAGATTTAAAATCTATTTCTTTGTTTAAGATTCGACTTAAAGAGCACTACCTTTCCTCCCAACTGTGATAGTTATATTTATTATATGTATATAATTATAGTACTATTTACTGTATATATATATATATATATATATATATATATATATATATATATATATTTATAAGTAGTAGTATATATTGTTATGTTTTGATTTGTTACTTCAGTTTAAGGCTTCACATTCTCTTCTTCTCTTGTTCTTACACACTATTGTCTACATTTCTTTTTCGTTTATCCTTTCGCAGGTCTGCTGGAAGAAATTTCGTTTGAAATAAGCAGTTCCTTTGTACAAAAATTGTAATGTTATCTCTTACTTATTGTATGTGTGTACATAAATAATAAAATAAATAAAAATAAATAAGATTTTTTTTTGTTGCATTGTGTTATTTTGGTGAAATGACTCATTTCTACTTTTCTGTGATTTTTTTTTTTTTGTTAATTTGCCTGTTGCTTGTTTTCCCAGCAAACCGGAGCGTTTAGCCGATGGTCGCCGGGTGCGTGTGTGCGTGGAAGTGTTCGGTCGCGGCACGTTCAAAGGCGTCGGACGCAACTACCGCATTGCTAAGGGCACCGCCGCCAGGTGCGCGCTCAGGCACCTCAAGGTAACTCACACTTTATTTAATAACTAGCTGTCCGCACAACTTCGTTTGTGTCACATTTTTCATGACTGCTCCGCTCCTATTGGTCCTAGCGTGATGATATATAGCCTATAGCCTTCCTCGATAAATGGGCTATCTAACACTGAAAGATTTTTTCAAATCGGACCAGTAATTCCTTAGATTAGTGCGTTCAAACAAACAAACTCTTCAGCTTTATAATATTAAGTATAGATAAAAGATAATAATAGGAATCGGAAGACCCGTACTATAAGTATGTGCCCGACCCAGTTCTTGAAAATGGCAATTGCACGTTGTACTGGGATCGGTCTATCATCACCAGAGGTCGGAATTAGGTAGAGTTATTTTTGTACTTGCATCGAAATGTTGATATTTATATGGATCTTCCCGAGATTTCTATTAGACAATCCCGTGTGGCCAGCAATATTACAAATAAATAATAATGAAAACCATTCACAGATATGTATGTAGATAAGACAAATAAAACTAAGATAATTAACATAAACTTTTTTTTTTATTATTATTTACATTAATTCATAATAACAACTATTTAGGTCGACTGGTAGAAAATGCCTAATGGCATTAAGTCCGCCTTTGTACAGTTTTTTTTTTACTAGTGCATAAAGTTTTAATAAATAATAAATAAATAAATTTTAGTTTTAAGCAAATTCTCAAACTTAAACTTCGCCTTTTTTCATACGAAAATACTTTTGCTTCTAGCCTAGACTTGTGAGGTTTTGCTTATTCAAACATCATAGTTTTGATTTCAATGTTGTAGCACGTGCAAAACGGAATAATTTTACTTATTCGATTCATTTAAAGTACCACTAAGATTTGAAGCGTTTGCATCCGACATTAGTATAGCTTTTGTCGTTTATGTAAATTTGGCAACGTCTCACGTTTAGTGGTTTAAATTATGTTATTGAAAAGTAAATAACTTTTTCATTTAATAAATCACGGCATTTTTATGCTCTTTAAAACTAATCTCGGGATTTGAGGCATATCCACTATAAATAACTCTACCTAATTCCGACCTCTGATCATGACTGACAGGACTATTGTTGATTGAGTCAGGCGTTACTTTGCGGAAATCCATTTTAATTTTGAAAATGAAAATAATATATCTAGTTTTAATTTCCGCGAATATGTGTGGGTTGCAGATATGCACCTCCCTCCCGCCCGCTATATTATGCACATGCAAGATTACAAGGCTAAAGCAAGGATTATATGCACATGCAAGAAGGCAAAGCAATACCCAACACCATTACCGACACGTGTTTCGCCTCTCCACGAGGCATCCTCAGGGGACGTGTTGACTCGCCGACCGTTGAGTTGCGACTCAACGGTCACGTGTCGGTAATGGTGTTGGGTTTTGCTTTGCCTTCCTGCATGTGCATATAATCCTTGCTTTAGCCTTGTAATCTTGCATGTGCATAATATAGCGGGCGGGAGGGAGGTGCATACCTGCAACCCACACATATTCGCGGAAATTAAAACTAGATATATTATTTTCATTTTCAAAAAAGGACTATTGTTGCCAATAAGCCTGACATAGTGGTGATAGACCGACTAGAGCGTCGCGCAATGATTGTTGATATAGCAGTCCCGCATGACGAGAACCTCGTGAAGGCTGAGAAAGATAAACAATCGAAGTATCTTGACTTGGCTCGCGAGGTTGTCGACATGTGGAATGTGAACACAGCAGTCATTGTGCCGATAGTCGTGACGGCTAATGGCATAATTGCCAAGAGCCTCGACCAACACCTCAAGAGGCTCTCGTAGGCCTGGATCGAGGGCTTGATCCAGTAAGCGGTACTTCTGGACACGGCTCGTATAGTCAGGAGGTTCCTCTCTCGGGAGCCCTGACCACCGGTAGCTTGGACCCTGTTCCCGATACCGGTGGGCTACTATTTTTTTTTATAAAAATATTGCTCAGGGTGATTGTAGCTTTCTAATGGTGAAAGAATCTTTGATATCGGTCCAGTAGTTTTGGAGTTTATTCGTTACATACAAAAATACAAATCTTTCCTCTTTATAATATTATTATAGATTATTAGTAACAGGAATTTTGTGTTAAGTCCCTTTAATTCTAAAGGTGTGCGTTTGTTTTTTCACTTGTTTTATAAAAAATCTTGAATAAAGTTTCGAAAAATTGATTTAATTAATGCTTTTCGTTTTTGTTTCAGGGAGCAGCTCGAAATGATCAGTAAGCTAGTTTTGACCAGTAAGCTTGATTTGATCAGTAAGCTTGTTTTGATCAGTAAGCTTGTTTTGATCAGTAAGCTTGGATTGATCAGTAAGCTTAGGTTGATCAGTAAGCTTAGGTTGATCAGTACGGTCAGATTGATAAGTGCGATCAGAATGATCAGACTATAAAGGACTAGTAAATGTATAGTTGAAGTAAGCGTTGTGCACATGTATAGTGAATTTTGCACCCTACCCTGATAGCTTAACAGAATTTGAGTGATAGTGGCTTTTGTTGTGATAAAATATAAAACAAATGTATTATAAAAAAATCGTCAAATCCACGCGTTCTTTTTTTATATAATTGTTCTTTTTATAAGACCCAATGTATGAATTATTGTATTTTGAAGTTAAGAACTTGTTAAGTATACATGCATTCATTTTTAAATTTAATTCGATAGTAATTATCTCGTCGTTAACTCCGCTTGGGAACCGGGTCTTTTAAGCTCGGTTCTGAATAGATAATATGAAGTTAAAAGTCTGACAAGATTTCATGTTAAGATTTCATGCTATACGAGTTCTCAACTTCAAATTCTTAACTCATAAATAAGCCGCAGAAACTCAGCAGAACTTTGGCCGTATAAAAAATGGTGTAATTTTTTGTCTGGTTTTGTTAGCAACAAAACGAGTAATAAAACCCCCCATCTTTCTTATGTATTTACAAGTATAGCATTAAAATATAATAGTATCTAAGTAAGAAAAATGTCTTGTCCAAAGGTTTAAATAAATAGTTTAACACTTTCAGTGCTCAGAACTCAGCAAACAAATTATTGTTGTTCGTGTGCTCACAACTCATCGTTAGGTATATCTAGTGATGACTCGGATACGAGTTGTGGACACACGAACAATTTATTGTTGTTCACGTGCCCACAACTCATCGTTAGGTATATTTAGCGATGACTCTGGTGCGAGATATAGACACGAACAAATTATTGTTGTTCACGTGCCCACAACTCATCGTTAGGTATATTTAGCGATGACTCTGGTGCGAGATATAGACACGAACAAATTATTGTTGTTCACGTGCCCACAACTCATCGTTAGGTATATTTAGCGATGACTCTGGTGCGAGATATAGACACGAACAAATTATTGTTGTTCACGTGCCCACAAATCATCGTTAGGTATATCTAGCGATGACTCGGATACGAGTTATGGACACACGAACAAATTATTGTTCTTGTAACCTAACGATGCGTTTTGGACAAACGAACAAATGATTGTTGTTCACGTGCCCACAACTCATCGTTAGGTATATCTAGCGATGACTCGAATGCGAGTTTTGGGCATACGAACAAATAACTGTTCGTCCCATATTATTAAGTTAATATATAGTTAAATATCTACGCACAAATGTAACTCACCTCTTAGCAGTAAATGTCTCTATGTCCCTCTGCCTCTGTGTGATGGTAAGCGATGATGTGGTCGACGATGCAGCACGCTTGTCTAGAGGTAACCTGTTCACTCTTGACTTAAAGAATCCCAAGTTGTAGATATCAGGAAACACGAGGCAGGGAACTTCTTAAAACTTCTGGTGTCCAGAACTCAGCAATTGTGTTCGTGTGCTAACTCGCATCCGAGTCGTCGCTACATAAATTATGTCACACGAATTTAATCATTATTGACCTCCCCGCCCCCCCCCCCCCTTCCTTGTCACAGCTAGTCACATTTGTGAGTAGGGGCCATCCTACGTTACACGAATTTTATCATTATTGACTCCCCCCCATCCTTGTCACTTTGTGAGACCTCTGGTATGACGTCACATATTTTACAATGTTATTCGTGTATTTGTTCGTGTTTTACTTCAACATTTAAATTACAATAGATTTCGAAATGTGACGTCACGAAATTTAAGACCCCTTCCACCCCCTTGTCACACAATGTGACACTTCGTCGACCCCCTCCCTCCCCCTTAACGTGTGATGTAATTTATGTATGGCCCCATGTAACGACGAGTTGTGTGCACACGAACAAATTTTTGTTCGACCGATATGCTGAGTTCTGGGGCCGTATTATGACCTCTTAAAACCATCATGTTTTCGGTGTGAAAAAGAGACGGAGCTATACACGACTATCCTTTTCTCACACAGAAAACATGATGGTTTTAAGATGTCATAATACGGCCCCAGGGCACTGAAAGTTAACTCTCAATATCTTATTTTTATAACTGTTATTAGTGAACTCTAGATAGCCGTTACAGCAACTAAAAAGAGGAAACTCTAATAGTTT
Source organism: Hecatera dysodea (assembly GCA_905332915.2). Taxonomy (NCBI): domain Eukaryota; kingdom Metazoa; phylum Arthropoda; class Insecta; order Lepidoptera; family Noctuidae; genus Hecatera; species Hecatera dysodea. The sequence goes on along the minus strand of HG995317.1, from coordinate 3,086,794 downwards.
TACTCAATTATAAGTTGCCAATTATAATGGAATGTGTTTAAAACTTGTTTTGCTTTTTAAAAACTTAAAGAGGTACTTCCAAAATGGTTTTCATAAATATAAGGATTACATCATGATGACCAGTGGTCGGAATAGGTAGATTGATTTTATATACTTGTATCACAAACTGTCATAGAAATCATAATATGGATAAGCCTTTTTCTCGGGATTTCATTTCAGTGTTTACGGGATTTAATAAATATTTTTGACTGTATGGATTTTTAAACCACTACATACCTACTGGTATGAAATAAATTTGTTTTTTAAAAAGCTAATAAAACATTTTATTAATATGGCGGGAATAACTATAACTCTACTTTTTTGAAATGCACGCGGGCGTAGCAACGTGAAATAGCGAGTGTTGATATGTCATCATCCTACATATTCTACATGTTCTTAACAAGTTTGATATTCCGGAAAACTAAGATTCAGAATCTCGGAGGCATATCCATATTAACATCTACGTTTCAGGTTATTGACCCCAAATCAATCTACCTATTCCGACCACTGATGATGACGCCAAATGTATGACAAGGAACTCGATATAATATTGTGAGTTTTAATTCTACAAAATATAACAGAATAAACTCAATATCTGTTAAGGGTGGTGGCCGACCGGCCCCGACTTAAGAATTGTAGGTCGCGGGTTCAAACCCAGCCAAGCGCGTTACTTTGTGTAATTAACTTCATCACCACTGCTCTCAAAACGGTGAAGGAAAACATCGTGAGGAAACCGGCATGTCCTAGAACCAAACATTCGAAGACATGTGACATTCAGCAACCCGCACTGGGCCCGCGTGCTGTATTACGGCCCATTCCCTCTCCTAGAGAGGAGGCCTGTGTCCCAGCAGTGGGAACGTTAAAAGGCTGATTATGTTATGCTTATATACAGTTAAAGCGTCATTGTACTCATCATTATGAACAACTTTTATTGTGGGTCCAACACAAAAATCGCGATAAAAAATATTGACTGTCCCATAGATTTATGCGCGAATAACTCTACAAAATGTACTGAACAGCTGTTTTATTTTTTCTCGAGTTTTTGTTTGGTCCCACAGTAAAAGTTGTTCATAATGATGAGTACAATGACCTCTTAAGAGGTATTGTTTTTATTCTGTTACACGTTTATATGAAACTGCGGTTGAATATGGCTTATTTGTAATGGGAGATTTATAAAAATCTATTTTGTACATCAGCAAGATTACCGAAAAATATTGGACACGCAAATAACTGAAGACTACAGATATTATTTTGAAGACCATAATATGTAACGCATTTGATAAAATAAAAAAGAGCGTGAAAAAATGCGTAACGTCACGTCACGTTTTCGTAACGTCACGTTTACGTAACGTCACGTTTATGTAACGTCACGTTTATGTAACGTCACGTTTACGTAATGTCACGTTTACGTAACGTCACGTTTATGTAACGTCACGTTTATGTAACGTCACGTTTACGTGACGTCACGTTTACGTAAAATGTCGTACGTATTACTTCGAAGTGACGTAACCAGTCTCCAGTCCTTCGAACTTATGTGCGTTTTATCGTCGTGAATTTTTGAAATCGGTCCAGTAGTTTTTGAGTTTATTTGTTACATACAAAAATACAAATCTTTCCTTTTTATAATATTAGTATAGATGTCATATTCTCGACATTTTTAAATGTTGCATCTTATGAGAATGTTTCAAGAAGAAGGAACCTTTCGAGATTTGTTATGGATAGATAAGCCATATTAAACCGCCAAACGAATGACAGCTATTAATTATTTAATGATAATAAAATAAGTAAAATAAGCCGATATGATGACTCTCATGAATTTTATCATTATTTTACCTTCCTATACTTGCTCTGGCAGGCCAGCCATACCAACAAAATACTCTTTCGTGATTTTTTTTTTAAGATTTTGCTACAAGAAATGTGCTAACTAATGCTGGATTACCTTTCTTTTTTCTGGATGGGAAATCATCAAATGACTTCTCCCGCTCTGGGCGTAGCGGAAGGGAGTGTCAGACTCTTACTGACTAAAACCCATCCGTGTTCCTCCTAGTGCCCCCCGCGTTCTAGAGCCGCCGTGACTCTTTCGAACAAATATCGCAGCCTGAATTACCTACCAACCCTTATTGCAAAATAACATTTATTTTGTTTTGATCACGTCTAGTTTTTGTGTTACAACAAATACGAGGAACATCATTTTCCCTTTTCCTTGTTAGTTCAGAGTTTTTAGCATTTTTTGCTAACTCTTACGAAGCTCATGATATTTTAGAGACTGTTAAAAAAAGAACTTTTACTCAATAAACGAATACCACATTTTTGACCAATTCGATTTATCTTGTTCGTGATATTCTCGAATTTAAGAAAAAAATAACTGCCCCTTATTATTCTGTACAAATCATTTAAAAGTGCGTTCCAAACTTTCGGTCTGTTAGACAAAATTTGGCAAGAGCTTGGGAAGGTTAAAGTAATTTATTAAAGTAAGTTTGTAATTTAATGTACCTCCTACCTTTTTATTATTTTACAAATTTGTTATCTGCAATACTCGACCGTATTTTGATTATTTTATAAAGCTTATTATAATAAAATTATTATTACTAGCAGCGCCCCGCGGTTTCACCCGCGTTGTTCCCGTTCCCGTGGCAATACGAGGATAAAATATAGCCTATGTTACAAAGGGAGAATGTGATTGCGATTTGAAAAATTCTTAGTGTTAGATAGCCCATTTATCGAGGAAGGCTCTATGCTATATATCATCACGCTAAGACCAATACGAGCGGTGCACTAATAAAGAATATTTCAAAATCGCGGGGTTAGTAACTATTCCACGCGGACGAAGTCGCGGGCAGAAGCTAGTTCAAAATACATATATTTGTGTTTACAATTTTCCGGTGACATACAACGTGTAACACAATAAACGCAATATCTGTTAAGGGGTCATTATGAACAACTTTTACTATGGGACCAACCCCTAATCTGCCCCATATATTTATGTGCGAATAACTCGATAAAACGTACTAAACAGCCGATTTATTTTTTTCATGATTTCAGTTTTGGTCCCATAGTAAATTTTGTTCATAATGTCATCATTATGAACAAAATTATTAATTATAAACATAATACCTACCTGTTAAGGGGTCAATGTACTCATGTACATTGACCCCTTAACAGGTAGGTATTATGTTAATTTTGTTACACGTTGCGTTGTTTATTTCAGCTGTCATAAATAGATAACGGATTCCCAATCATACCCTTTGACTGAACTAAATGCCGGATACCTAGTATGCACACGGTGAACCGAGCTGAAAATTATCGCTACCGACGTGTATAGACAAACTTACTTGAGAATCTTCCTATGTATACAGGGTGTTCCAAAATTGCTCGGTCATATTTACGGGTTATTTTCAGTAGCTGCTATAGAACAAAGAAACAATATTAAAAAAAAACTTTATTTCAAAACGCGACCTCGAGTAAATACTGCAATTTTAATTAAAATCACTTTTCAAGCAGTCTGATGCAGTTGGTGGCATGGAAACTGTGATTGAACTAAAATGAGCGCCACCAATTGCATCAGTCTGCGTGTGCATTGTATCAGACTACGTGTGCATTGTATCAGACTGCGTGTGCATTGTATCAGACTGCGTGTGCATTGCATTAGACAGCGTTTGAATTGCATCAGACTGCGTGTGCCTTGCATCAGACTGCGTGTACAATACATCAGACTGCGTGTGTTTTTTTTGGACCTATACGATTTTTGCAGTAGGGTTTTTTTATAAAAGTAAAGTAACAACTACAGAACGCCGCCCAAAAATATGACCAGGCACTTCTGGAACAACCTGTATGTAGTAGCCATATAAAATACTATTATTCAGCCAAACACGGTCTGACTAGTAGCAGACCCCAATATAGTGGTCAAATAGCTAAGTCATGTCAACAAGTGCTTTTTTGTGAACTTTTTTCAGCAGTGTCGGAAAAATGTGGATGAGGTGTCATTCGATTCAGAACAGCATGGAGATGCCTGTTGAAAAAAAAATGCTTACTAAAAAAAATTGTTAAGTTTTAAATAATTTACGGACTGAGGGTTTCGCTTTTGCATATATCTAAAAAACTTAAAAAGATTTTTAAAATCTAAAAAAAAATAGCCGAAAAGTGGAGAAAATCACCTAATAAAAAACTCTCGACTCCCGGAACTTCTTTTTGCATATTTTAAAAATTGTTAACTAACAAATACTTATTTAGTATTTGTTAGTTAACAATTTTTATTTACCGCTTAAATAAAATCATGATTTGCGTTAAGATTAGGATGCCAAAAAAATAAACATTTTTTTTAATGATCTTTATGCTTTTTAATAAACTAAACTTACAACAAACTACATTTATAATTATATCTACGTGCTATTCCGAATCGTATGACACCTCATTAATTTTTTTTCCGACACTGCTGAAAAGTTGTTAACAAAAAAAAAACTGTTTATTAGACTAAGCCACATGCTGCTGAATATCATATCATACCCACAATCGGTCATTTCATAACGTAGCCGAGTCGACTGAATGAAAACTAGCCGTTCTTTCTTCACAATTAAACCATTCATTCATTTTCAACCGTTCACTGAATTGAAAGTGAATGGAAATAGGTTCAATCCGAATGATAAGGAGGGGTGAATTTAATTCAGTTTGGAATAGGATTTTTTTTTTGTTACACAAAACTATGCAAGCAGCTTGAATGCCATATGACTTGGATAGGAAAACATAACGCCAGTATTGCATTCCAAGAAAGAGCTGAAACTCTTTGTTTACTGACCTCGTAAGAATAAAAAAGAGATGTCGCTGCGTCATAGACACGGCCCTGTGTTATACGTGAATACGTGTACGTAACGGGCAATATTTCCATAATCTAAACCAGTGGTTCTTAACCTTTTGATTATGAGGGACCATAAGACAAAATTTCTGGCTTGCCATGGACCACCAACTTCTTGGAGGAAGTAAGATTTTTTAGCGTCAGCATATTACTGATCACTTCCGAATCCAGTACAGTGCTGCTTCAGGCCAGAAACATACCGATACTGACACAAAACCGATTTCGTTTCTTTTTTTAAGTAATCAGAAGTACCGAGAACTTCTGTTCGCATAGATGTCGATGAAAACAAAGTTAGGTAGTGTGGAGCACTTTTTCGAAACATACAAAAATATTTCCTATTAAATCTTGTCTTTAATTAATTTCCTTCTTAAAAACTAATATTGTATTGCATTTCAATCACTACTTCTTTTTGAAGCCTTGCATAAAATATTGTATTTTAAGATTAGGCTTCGCGGACCACTTCGAGTGCTGCCAGGGACCACCAGTGGTCCACGGACCACCGGTTAAGAACCACTGATCTAAACTGACCCAGTTGCAGATTGTATCGCATGCTTAGCAAGCTGGCAACAAGAATATGGGGAAGCGTGCTATGGCGCTTAGCGCTACACAAGGAGCTAATATATGTAGGTTTAGTTTAAAACTCAAACACGAAAGTTTCGATATTGGATCTTTCAATATCGGAATTGTAATATCGGAACTTGCGTTCCGAGATTCCGATATTGCGGGATTCCGAGATTCATGCCCTAGTTGCAGATGTACTGGCACCTTCATTGATCCGCTCGGTCGCATTCATTCATTCATTCTTTTACGTTCACCGCAATACTTCCCTCGGTCATATGGTGTGTTACTGGTATCATTTGCTTGCTCTCGAGACGCCCTTTCCAACCGTTTACGATCTCTGTATTTGGATTTGACTTATTCACGCATTTTTATTTTAACAGCATAAATATTCACTGTGACTATTTTACTGTGATGCTTTATACGTGCAATCAATAGATTTTGACGGGCGCTCACGATTGAAACTTAAACGAACGTCATAGATTCTCCGAATCAAAACGTATATGTACTAAATCGAAATCTCGAAACGCAGCATAATTACCACAAAATCGTGGCGCCTCCCCCTCCTCAGCCCACGATGCGTATTCGCTTAGCATACCGAATTCTTTGATCTTTTAGCAATCCTGTGGTGTCACGTCAAAAGGACGTGTCATCACAAAACGAAGAAACCGATTTCCAACTTTAAATTATTTCCTTAATGTCGAAAATTGGTTACTTGGTTTTGTGTTCTTCAGATAAGCCCCCTTTAATACGGGACAAGACCATTTCCATATACCGTCTGTGTCCAGTTGAAGGTACTTTAGACTCCGTGCTACTACTACAAAATATATTCTAGACATAATAACCCAATAATACCTTACTCTGCTCGACCCGGGTGAACTCACCACCAGTGCCACTCAGACAGACCAATCAGACCACAATGTTAAGCAGATAACTTGCATAGGCAACACAATATTATGTTAGATTGTATTCAGGTTACATCTGAAGTTGTTTATTAAACAGTTCTTATAATAGATACTAGAACTTTCCGTGAATATCTATTAGACTCTGCATAAACGCTTGAAATCACGGAAATTAGTTCTAGTTTCTATAAGATCTGGAATCAAATATAGCTCACAATTAAGTTCCCATCAATATTAGTGTTAATTTTTTTTATCCGTGATGCTTGACAACAGGGCCTCAAGTCTGCTATTATAATAGTGTCAGAATGGTCTATCATTGATTTCATAATGGTTGATTTTTACAAGTTTGGTAATCTACTAATCTAAGAGCGTCACTATGACTTTCCAGTGGTCAACCACTGACACTCCATTGAAAGGAATGGCAGAGAATGGTAATCGCGTACATAATGACAAATGAATGACAGACGTATGCGGTAATCTGCTAAGATTTTGACAATTCCTTTGATCAGTGACCTACCATTAGAACGTCATTGTGCAGTCATTGGTTGTTTTTCAAGATTCAAGATTTCTGGTGACACTGATTTTCAGGAGTTAGTAATAATAGGTAGAGTTCGTGTATTTTTTACGTGTAAGTAACATATTATGTAATTCTGGTTTTAAATCCTTGTTTTTCTCAGTTAAATCGCAAGTATTTCTTTTAGTTTTAAGTAACATAATTATGCAATTATAGATACGAATCACTGCCCTATTGATATGTAATGACTGTGTATTTAATAAAAATGTAAAGCTTATTTCTGATAAAGAACAAGCAGTATACAATCACATTGAGTTGTTTTATTTATAGTACCTTAGTTTCCTTTAAAAATAACCTCTGATTAATGAATTATGAATTAGTAATTATGTAATTTTTCACTCCATAGTCATTTGTGAAACTGGCCCAATGTTTATGAGGTTCGACGGTGAAACGATCAGTGGCTTGAGGTCTCAGGTTCGAGACTGGCCCTCGAGAAAATCTTTTTTAAAATGTTTTTCGAGGCGGATTAACCGATTCATGGCCAATGACGCCCCAGGCGCGTCATAAGCAAATATCACGGGAGGCCCTTGACGCACCTGGCGCGTCATATCGAACTTACTTAAAAACAGATTTAAAAAAATTGAGATAAAGAGAACTACCACTTATTATCCTAAATTAAACATTGAAGTTGACAATACCCTTGGCCATTAATTTAGAACATATATTTTATAAGTCAGGGATAGCAAACCTTTGGTAACAGTTTACAAACTTATGCGGAGTGGAAGGGACACGGCATGCCTGACTACATTCAGGGAAAACATCATTATCGTTATCTTCATGCTTATTAGTAAATCTATACTAATATTATAAAGCTGAAGAGTTTGTTTGTTTGTTTGTTTGTTTGTTTGTTTGTTTGAACGCGCTAATCTCAGGAACTACTGGTTCGAATTGAAAAATTCTTTTTGGGTTGAATAGACCATTTATCGAGGAAGGCTTTAGGCTATATATCATCACGCTTAAGCCAATAGGAGCGGAGCAGCGATAAAGAATGTTTTAAAATCGGGGATTCCACGGGGACGAAGTCGCGGGCAGCAGCTAGTAATATTATAAAGCTGAAGAGTTTGTTTGTTTGTTTGAACGCGCTAATCTCAGGAACTACTGGTTCGAATTGAAAAGTTATTTTTGTGTTGAATAGACCATTTATCGAGGAAGGCTATATACTATATTTTATCCCCATATTCCCACGGGAACGGGAACTACGCGGGTGAAACCGCGAGGCGCTGCTAGTAATATTATAAAGCTGAAGAGTTTGTTTGTTTGAACGCGCTAATCTCAGGAACTACTGGTTCGAATTGAAAAATTCTTTTTGTGTTGAATAGACCATTTATCGAAGAAGGCTTTAGGCTATATATCATCACGCTTAAGCCAATAGGAGCGGAGCAGAGATAAAGAATGTTTTAAAATCGGGGATTCCACGGGGACGAAGTCGCGGACAGAAGCTAGTTAGTAAATAATGCTTGACTAAATTCAGGAAAAATTTCGTCTTCTTGTTGATTATCTACTAATAATACGTTTATTATCACAAACAATTGACCTAATTGAAATTGTATTGAAAATATTTATTTCAGACTAAGCACACGTAAGTTATACAAGTCCATATTATAAAATTGATTGAGTCAGGCGTTACTTTGCGGAAATCCATTTTAACTTTGTAAATGAAAACAAAATATCTAGTTTTTAATTTCCGCGAATATTAGTGGGTTGCAGGTATGCACCTCCCTCCCGCCCGCTATATTATGCACATGCAAGATTACTAGGCAAATGCAAGGATTTTAAGCACATGCAGGAAGGCAATGCAAAACCCAACACCATTACCGACACGTGTTTCGCCTCTCCACGAGGCATCCTCAGGGGACGTGTTGACTCGCTGACCGTTGAGTTGCGACTGAGCATTTAGTTTTTTTTTTTTTTTTTTTTGAATGGACTACTCGCAGTTCAGCACATTAAGGCTGGTTACTGCTCAACCGGGCAATCCCGTGGTTGCCTTAGATTCTAAGGCCCCCAGCCGGGGCTTAAAACTACTTAAAAACTAAATGGCCGCTCGCTAAGGGCATCCCCTGTGGGACACGGGCCTCGGCTTAGCGGGGTCATTGAGGGGGGGCAGCAAGGGACAGGCTGGGTCTGATTGGTATTATTTAGGGGGAGCATTTAGTACAAGGCACCCCCCTTTTATACACTGCCACCGTTGGTTATTTGTGTACAACTACCCACAAACATTCGCAGTAAAGGGGAAGAAACCAAATTCGTCTGGTCATTCAACAGTGCAAAAATATTATTATTACTATGTTTAAAAATCTCTAATTGTTCCAAAACACACAGCCGGAAACCCTTATCACAAATATGTAGTATATTAAAACTATTGTTGTCGCGCAAAGAATGGCCGGTATCAATTAAATGTTTCGCGAAATTCGATTTGTCCGAATGGCCATTTCTATACGCGGCAACATGTTCCCCATACCTTATGTCAAAGTTTCGGCCCGTCTGACCCACATACACCCCGTTGCCTTCATCACAGACACACACCCCAGACTTTTTACTATTTTCTAAAATATCTTTTCCGTTACAAATACGGCGTATATTCTGGTCCGTTCTGAACGCTACATAAACGTTGTTTTTTCTAAGTAAATTACTAATTCTATCTGAAATGGGGCCCATATAGGTCAGACTGGTCACATATCTATTAATATTAGTACGCGGACATGCATATAATAGTGAACGAACCCTTTCTTTCTGCTTTTTACTAATTAAACTGTCTACTGTGTTAGACCCTTTCTTTCTGCTTTTTACTAATTAAACTGTCTACTGTGTTAGACAGTTTAATTAGTAAAAAGCAGAAAGAAAGGGTTCGTTCACTATTATATGCATGTCCGCGTACTAATATTAATAGATATGTGACCAGTCTGACCTATATGGGCCCCATTTCAGATAGAATTAGTAATTTACTTAGAAAAAACAACGTTTATGTAGCGTTCAGAACGGACCAGAATATACGCCGTATTTGTAACGGAAAAGATATTTTAGAAAATAGAAAAAAGTCTAGTATACGCCGTATTTGTAACGGAAAAGATATTTTAGAAAATAGTAAAAAGTCTGGGGTGTATAGGCTGGTCTGTGATGAATGCAACGGGGTGTATGTGGGTCAGACGGGCCGAAACTTTGACATAAGGTATGGGGAATATGTTGCCGCGTATAGAAATGGCCATTCGGACAAATCGAATTTCGCGAAACATTTAATTGATACCGGCCATTCTTTGCGCGACAACAATAGTTTTAATATACTACATATTTGTGATAAGGGTTTCCGGCTGTGTGTTTTGGAACAATTAGAGTTTTTTAAACATAGTAATAATAATATTTTTGCACTGTTGAATGACCAGACGAATTTGGTTTCTTCCCCTTTACTGCGAATGTTTGTGGGTAGTTGTACACAAATAACCAACGGTGGCAGTGTATAAAAGGGGGGTGCCTTGTACTAAATGCTCAGTCGCAACTCAACGGTCAGCGAGTCAACACGTCCCCTGAGGATGCCTCGTGGAGAGGCGAAACACGTGTCGGTAATGGTGTTGGGTTTTGCATTGCCTTCCTGCATGTGCTTAAAATCCTTGCATTTGCCTAGTAATCTTGCATGTGCATAATATAGCGGGCGGGAGGGAGGTGCATACCTGCAACCCACTAATATTCGCGGTAATTAAAAACTAGATATTTTGTTTTCATTTTCAAATTCCATATTACGTTAGTAGGTGAAAACTTATAACTATGTTAGTAAAATTTAAAATAAGAGTTGTTTTGGACATACATGAGTGACCAGTGCCTCAGGATTTGGCTGTCCACTCTGTCCGACACCACACTCAGAAGCGTGTTGGTGCTACCCTTTACGCGAGACCACAGGGAGGCCGTTACAAACACACAACAAATACAAATTTTACACAAATGTTGACTACCCCAGTAACATTTTAAAATAAATAAATCCTACCTTGGGAGGCCATATTTCCTTTGAACACCAACGAATAAGAATTGAAGCACACACAAAACTTTTTCTCTTAGCAGATCGACGCGGCGAAATACGCATAAAACATCATGCCATTGGGTACCTACGTCACCTGTATGTAGGCCCAAGACGCGTCTGGCGCGTCATCGTCTAATGTTCGGGGCCTGGCTAAAGTATGCATGAAAATTATGGTGGCAATGAGTCGGTTAAGAAAAGTAACTTAGACCTAATCATGTTCAAATAATTATGGAAGAATTGCAAAATGATGCTTTTTCTCTGTGGACAGACGAAACAATGTGAGGTCCAAAATAGAGCTAAGTTAACAATAAAACAGTTGAAATCATGGGCGTACCCAGCGTCTGGCCTAGGGGGAGGCAAATCACACTTTTTAAGTTAGATCTTCCGCGACTGTTTCGTCCACACTACAAAAAGACACCTACATGAAACATTAGGTATCTATAGGTAGTTTGTAGTACAAACAGCCACAAATGATCCTGCTTTATAGGTAGTTAAATACATACCTAAAAGTAAATTTGAATATGCATTTTTATTTTATTTTATTCGTTTTTCTTATAACAATTGCACTGCAATGTTTACTGCGCGGTTTATTCAAAAGTTATTAAGGCCCCATTTACACTTCGATTAGTGATTAGGCGAGTTCATACATTTTCCAGAGGGGGGAAGCTGCCCTCCCCTGCCCCCCCCCCCCTCCTGGGTACGCCCATGGTTGAAATGATCAAAGTTGAACGACAATTTAACTAACAATAACTTCAGTGACGTTTTTTTTTTATTGAAACAGTTGCATTTTTATATTTTAATTAGATCCAGTTATGAACTTAACAATTAATTGTCAACTGTTTACATAAATTACACGACACCTTAAGTAAACGTTTGTGCAAAATATGTAAACATATAAAATAATAGCAGCGCCCCGCGTAGTTCGCGTTCCCGTGGGAATACGGGGATATAGCCTATGTTTTCGCTGATAAATAATGTAGCTTTCCATAGATAACCAACCATACCATAACCATAATCAGCCTTTTAACGTTCCCTAGGAGAGGGAATGGGCCGTAATCCACCACGCGGGCCCAGTGCGGGTTGGTGAATGTCACATGTCTTCGAATTTTTACCAAACAACCACAGAAATCTTAATAACAAGGCAACAACCAACCAACCGTCCATAGCTTTATAATTATAATTTTTCTACTTTCTTTGTAAATAAACATAGCCATAGGTCATGCTGTTTATGAGTTTTCTATACTAACTACTACTGACAGTATAGATGAAATCGCAAACAATAAAAAACGCCTACTTTCGATTCATATTCAATTACAAAAATAACAAGGGCCTCGCAAGAGTTTGCCGTCCGCGCCGCCCCTGCCTACGTCGTGTACAGAAAGAAAGAAAGAAAGAAAATTTATTTATTTGCCCCAGTTGAGGCACACAACAAAAAAGATATAAACAAAATGAAAAAATAAATAAGAGGTGTGCGCCCCACGGCTGTGCCAAATAGGTCCAGTTCAGCATATATCAGTGGTATTATATTATCTGTGACGCATATATGCCAGACAACTAGTGCCTGACGCTGATTTTCAACTGGACCTGAGGATGTGGCATGTCACGGGTACAGGTGACGTATTTATATGGAATAATGAGTGTGAAAAAAAGTATGAAAACCTGACTCGAGTTGCAAGGAATGACGTAAAATGGCGTAGGTACATACGTATTATGCGGAAAAATATATTAAACGTCATCATATTAAAGCGGGTTTTACTGTAGATGCAACAGCAAATGTAAGTCTCAATGAATCAAACAAATGTTTTTTTTTAATTTTTTTATTGGTATGCTCTTGCCTCTAGTCTAGGTCGCAGGTGACAGAGACAAAGTCGACGATGGAATGAGCTTACCCAGAAGAAGCCTGTTCACTCTAACTTTGAAGAGATCAGGGATGAATGCGTTCGGAAACACAGACGCAGGCAGAGAGTTCCACTCCTTTGCTGTGCGCATTACAAAAGACGATTGGAAACGCTTGGTGCGAATTGATGGAATAGCAATAAGGTAGGAATGGTAGGTAACTTACAGTGCGTCTAGATGTCCTGTGGTAGAAAGGGGCCGGTGGGATGTTTCGTGGAGCTCATAGCTGTGGGGATGTCCCCACGACTATGCGCTAGAGGCATCTCACATATATAGATATATATGAATAATTTCAACAAGAACAATCCACAACTTTGTTTACAATTTATTGACTTAAAAGGGTGTCCGTGGTTATTTGAAATAAACGTTTTCGATTTGACTTGAATATGTAGGTAATTAAGCAAGAGTTAGTTGTAATTCACCTCACAACGTAAAAATAAACTAAAACAAAACATTTCTTTCTTTGTTTCAAATGAAAAATAGCTGACGCATTAAATTCATCGCCTTTATTAACACTAATAAGCATTCTTTTCTATCAAACGACGCAAACTATTATGATCTATAACTAATCATAAATTGCATTTCAAACAAATAAATAGATAGTGAAAAGGATTTTAAAATGAAAATATTTACACAGATGGTGTTTTGCGTTTCTATATTGTTTCTATTTGATATAAAAGTGTGTGGCGTGGTGGTTGGAGGCATCAACTCGACATGAGGGCTTTAGCGGTGCTGCTTGTACTGGCGGTAAGTTCCTACCTATTTATTAAAAAAATATATCTTCAACCAAACTGCTCCTGTCCTGTCCCTTGCTGCCTCCCTCATAATCAGCCTTTTAACGTTCCCACTGCTGGGACTCAGGCCTCCTCTCTAGGAGAGGGAATGGGCCGTAATCCAGCACGCGGGCTCAGTGCGGGTTGGTGAATGTCACATGTCTTCGAATTTTTTGGTTCTAAGACATGCCGGTTTCCTCACGATGTTTTCCTTAACCGTTTTGAGAGCAGTGGTGATGAAATTAATTACACAAAGTAATGCGTCTAGCTAGGTTTGAACCCGCGACCTACAATTCGTAAGTCGGGGCCGTTACCACTCGGTCACCACTGCTGCTGCCCCTCTCAATGACCCCGTTAAGCCGAGGCCCGTGTCCCACAGGGGATGCCCTTAGCGAGCGGTCATTTAGATTTTCAGTAGTTCTTAGCCCTGGCTGGGGGCCTTTTTTTTTGGATGGGAAATCATCAAATGACCCCTCCCGCCCTGGGTGGAGCGGTAGGGAGTGTCAGACTTTTACTGACTAAAACCCACCCGTGCTCCTCCATGTGCCCTTTGCGTTCCAGGGCCGCGGTAACTCTTTCGAACAAATTCCGCAACCCTAGCAGGCACCGACCCTATGGGTCCCCGTCTCTGGTGCTGACGGCTCCTTGAGGCGCGCGTGAAGCACAACGCGTCGTCGACTCGGCCTGGTATCGGACGGCGAGCCACCCACGCTCACTGTCCACAGGCGTCAGCTACTGCGCAATAGCACAGCGGCCGACTTGTCTCTGGGGGAGGCTGCGATGGGACCATTACTGGCACTCCATTTCAGCCCCCTTCCGAGTACTAGGAGTCGCAGCACCCGCAGCAGAAGCGGCAGTGGCGGCGACGGAAGCCGCGGCGGCAGCAGAGGCGGCGGCGGCGGCGGACTGGGCTGGGGGCCTTAAATTCATTTAAGTCTACCACAGAATTGCCCAGTTGAGCCTTAGTGTGCTGAACTGCGAGTGGTCCATATATATATTGAAAAAAAAAAACAACCAAACTGCTTGCAAAGGTTTTGTCCAAACGTCGGAAGCAAAACCTTATTTTATCGGGCGTTAGGAGGGACGGATAGGTTTTCGTCAGTAAGAGTCCGACTCTCCCTTCCGCTCCGCCCAGAGCGTGAGAAGTCATTTGATGATTTCTCATTCACAAAAAAGGCCTTTTCCCAACCGTGTTGGGGTCGGCTTTCAATCTATCCAGATCCATATTCTGTACATACAATAAACGTATTATATTCCAAGATCCCCCAGCCGGCAGACTTACTTATGTTCTCCTTAACAAAACCTTGGTGATTGATTATAGCTTGTATGCACTTTAGGAGCGTGTACGCCGTATGGCATTCACATACAAATTTTCAAGTCACTATTTTGCGAAATTACTGAACAGATTTTAATGAAAATAAACGAACTCGCATCATCAGGTCTCGCCTGATCCAGACTGGAATACCCCAAGGATCACCGTAGTTAGGAAATGTTCTAGAACAATTTCAATGAAAATGTGTTGGAAATGAATTAATTCTACCGAATGTGTATTTATATAAGTCTGTTGAACAGATTATTCTCAAATTTTACTTTTTCCCAGGCCCTGATAGCCGTCCAGCAGGCGTTACCGCAACGTAAGTACCTATTTGATTTATAACTTTTACAATATTTTTATATATAAAATTCTCGTGTCACGGTGTTCGTGGTTGAATTCCTCCGAAACGGCTCGACCGATTTTCGTGAATCTTAGCGTACATATCGGCTAGGGTGGCGAATCGGACAATATCTATTTTTCATCCCCCTAAATGTTAAGGGTGGTCCATCCCTAATTTTTTTATTTTATTTTATTTGGCAAAACGACGTTTGTCGGGTCAGCTAGTATTTGTATAAAAAAACAATGCAAAACAGAATAAACGCAACACCTAAAAAGGATCGTTATACTCATCTTTATGAACAACTTTTACTATGCTCGAATCGAGCTCGAAATCGCGAAAAACAATCGACAGTTAATTACATTATGTCGAGTTACCCGAATAGAATTGATAAATAATAACACTGGTCAACAAGATTTTGTAACAAGAAATATGATTACTATTTTTGAATTACCTACCTACCCTTATTGCAAAACCATAAATTTATTTTGTTTTGATCACGTCTAGTTTTTGTGTTACAACTACTACGAGGAACATCATTTTCTCTTTACCATGTTATTTCAGACTTTTTTATTTTTCAATAAACTAGCTGTTTTTTTCAGTTCTTTAAGTTTTTTTCTTCTTATATAATTTGGAAAAACTATGCATATCATTCTAACTACATTTATGGTGAATTTATTTCTAAAACACAAAAAAAAGAACAAATTCTGCATCAGCAGTTTAAAAAAAAAAATATTATTTCTCAATAGAAAAAGATAGTTGAGTATCCTGCCGTGCCATTTGTTACATAACCAACCCTTTAAATAGATGATTAACCCGTACTGGAAGCACATGAAAACTTCAGTTTTAGCCTCAAAGCTCCAATTCATGCGTTGGTCCCGGCGGCGGTATTTGTAAATATGTGAGTACCATGGGCATGAGATATTTAGAAGTTTACCTCTGCTGGTAATACTTTGTTCTATAACTAGTATACTTGGTGCATCGTCCTCACATATATGAAGTATTTATTGTATTACCAAATATTGTAAAACATTGATTTGAAAAGAGTAACTATGGAGTTTCTTGTCCGTTCTTCTCCATAAGAATAGATCTACCTTTGCGAATGGACGCTAGAGTCACTTAATTTATGATAATTTTTATTGATGACGTTCAAAAGTGCCTTTAATGGCCTAATTGAAATAAACGTTTTGAGTTTGAGTTTTGAGTTTGGTCATTTGTAGATCTTTGGCAGTCGTTATGGATTATCAGAATCCAGTAAATCTGACACCAGTCTTGCCAAATAAGAAGTACCGTGTTATCCAGTTACTGGGTAATAGAGGGCGGATACAGTCGCTCCACGTAAAATACTGGCTATCAGCGCAAGACGGTTGGACTGGAAGCGGTCCCTTGCGAATGCAAACGTTGCTTAAAATTAAGTAGAATTGGCTCTCTGGAATTATGAAATTGAGTAAACTCTTAAAAAACCCGCCCCGGCTTCACACAGGTGCAATGCTGAATAAATGTGTTTATTTACGACATCACATTAGAAATCTCTAAAATGATCAGTGTTTCTCTAAAATATTATGCATGTTTACATTATACATATAAACCTTCCTCTTGAATTACTCTATCTATTTAAAAGAACCGCATCAAAATTCTTTGCATAGTTTTAAAGATGTAAGCATACATAGGGACAAACAGACAGTGAGAAGCGACTTTGTTTTATACTATGTAGTGATAAATAATGCACCAAAATCATAGCTTAAAAGAGCGCAAAAAAATTATGCAAGTTATCGGTTGCATCTAGCTCGTTTTCACTTAGGATCGTGGTAGATACTTTATTTTTATTTTGTCATTCTTGAATGCCAGTCCAGTGCCTACATTAAATTACAAAACATTATTTTTTTATTACAGCTTGCTCTGATGGTGGATTGATAGCTGTGGCACAGAGTTCATCCTCATGTAAATGTTCCTCTGGAGGAGGGAAAACTTCATCGTACACATTTTCGAGAACGTATGCCGAAAGTAATGGAAATGGAGGCAAAGCTGTCGCTGAAAGTCAGGGCGGTAGTTTTGCAACAAGTAACTCGGGTGGTGGAACCCAGATCACTGAAACGAAGTCTGAGGGCAGGAGTGAAGTAGAAACTGATGGCAATGGCAGCAAAGCTATAGCTGAAAGTCAAGCCAGTGGATATGCCGAAACACAAAACAATGAAGGCCAAGGATGTGGTGAAAATGATGACACAACTACCACAACCACTAAACCCGAAAACCAAGGAGGTGGAAGCTCAGAACCCACTCCAGCCAATACTTCTACCAGTCCTGGACACCATGAGCATTGCAAATGTTGTCGTCAAGGACATCATACCACAGCTCCAAACGATTCAAGTAGAGCAGTTAAACACCATAAACATGGAAGAAAATGTAGAAAAAGGCATCACAAAAAAAAACACACCGACACCGGAAGTCAAGATCAAAGCGATGGCAATAAGAATAACACTTCAGTTGGTAGTGATGCTAACGAAGGCAATGCTTCTAGCACTGCTAGACATGACAGACATTGCAAATATTGTCATAGACGACATCACAGCACAGCCCAAAGAAATTCTAGAAACACAAACAAACACAACACACATGGACGAATATGCAGGAAAGGACATAACAGAAAACATCACACTGATTCCAGAAGTCAAGATCAGAGTGATGGCAACGGAGAAACCACTGAAATTGAAGCAGAAACGACTGTTTCTTCTGTCACTAAAACATATATTGAAAACAGCTGTAATAAAGACGATGGCAATAGTTCTACCACCACTGCTGCGCCTCAAACTACAGCAAATGTTGATCAATCCAGCGATTCGGATGAAAGTGGAAGTTCTGATGAAAATGGGACAGATTCACAGAGTCAACAAAACTCGAGTGGCGATGCATCTAGCGAGAAAGACGTAGACAATAGTAGCGCTGGAGATAGCGATTCACAGAGTCAACAAAACTCTAATGGCGATGCATCTAGCGAGAGTGATGAAGACAATAGTAGCGCTGGAGATAGCGATTCACAGAGTCAACAAAACTCTAATGGCGGTGCATCTAGCGAGAGTGACGAAGACAATAGTAGCGCTGGAGATAGCGATTCACACAGTCAACAAAACTCTAGTGGCGATGCATCTAGCGAGGGTGACGTAGACAATAGTAGCGCTGGAGATAGCGATTCACAGAGTCAACAAAACTCTAATGGCGGTGCATCTAGCGAGAGTGACGAAGACAATAGTAGCGCTGGAGATAGCGATTCACAGAGTCAACAAAACTCTAGTGGCGATGCATCTAGCGAGGGTGACGTAGACAATAGTAGCGCTGGAGATAGCGATGCACAGAGTCAACAAAACTCTAATGGCAATGCATCTAGCGAGAGTGACGAAGACAATAGTAGCGCTGGAGATAGCGATTCAGAGAGTCAACAAAACTCTAATGGCGATGCATCTAGCGAGAGTGACGAAGACAATAGTAGCGCTGGAGATAGCGATTCACAGAGTCAACAAAACTCTAGTGGCGATGCATCTAGCGAGGGTGACGTAGACAATAGTAGCGCTGGAGATAGCGATTCACAGAGTCAACAAAACTCTAATGGCGGTGCATCTAGCGAGAGTGACGAAGACAATAGTAGCGCTGGAGATAGCCATTCACAGAGTCAACAAAACTCTAGTGGCGATGCATCTAGCGAGGGTGACGTAGACAATAGTAGCGCTGGAGATAGCGATTCACAGAGTCAACAAAACTCTAGTGGCGATGCATCTAGCAAGGGTGACGTAGACAATAGTAGCGCTGGAGATAGCGATTCACAGAGTCAACAAAACTCTAGTGGCGATGCATCTAGCGAGGGTGACGTAGACAATAGTAGTGCTGGAGATAGCGATTCACAGAGTCAACAAAACTCGAGTGGCGGTGCATCTAGCGAGGGTGACGAAGACAATAGTAGCGCTGGAGATAGCGATTCACAGAGTCAAAAAAACTCCAGTGGCGATGCATCTAGCGAGGGTGACGTAGACAATAGTAACGCTGGAGATAGCGATTCACAGAGTCAACAAAACTCTAATGGCGGTGCATCTAGCGAGAGTGACGAAGACAATAGTAGCGCTGGAGATAGCGATTCACAGAGTCAACAAAACTCTAGTGGCGATGCATCTAGCGAGAGTGACGAAGACAATAGTAGCGCTGGAGATAGCGATTCACAGAGTCAACAAAACTCGAGCGGCGGTGCATCTAGCGAGGGTGACGAAGACAATAGTAGCGCTGGAGATAGCGATTCACAGAGTCAACAAAACTCGAGTGGCGATGCATCTAGCGAGAGCGACGAAGACAATAGTAGCGCTGGAGATAGCGATTCACAGAGTCAACAAAACTCTAGTAGCGATGCATCTTGCGAGAGTAACGGCGATCTCCATAGTTCTACGACCACTGCTGCTCCTCAAACTATAGCAAATAATGATCAATCCAGCAGTTCGGATGAAAGTGGTAGTTATGATGAAAATAGTACAGACAGTGAATCCGAGACTAGTAGCGACGAAGAGAGCGATACGGAGAGTGATTCCGACAGTAGCAGTGATGAAGATAGCGATACAGAAAGTCAACAAAACTCGAGTGGCGATGCATCTAGCGAGAGTGGCGAAGACAATAGTAGCGCTGGAGATAGCGATTCACAGAGTCAACAAAACTCGAGTGGCGGAGCATCTAGCGAGGGTGACGTAGACAATAGTAGCGCTGGAGATAGCGATTCACAGAGTCAACAAAACTCGAGTGGCGGTGCATCTAGCGAGGGTGACGAAGACAATAGTAGCGCTGGAGATAGCGATTCACAGAGTCAACAAAACTCTAGTGGCGGTGCATCAAGCGAGAGTGACGAAGACAATAGTAGCGCTGGAGATAGCGATTCACAGAGTCAACAAAACTCTAGTGGCGGTGCATCTAGCGAGGGTGACGTAGACAATAGTAGCGCTGGAGATAGCGATTCACAGAGTCAACAAAACTCGAGTGGCGAAGCATCTAGCGAGAGTGACGAAGACAATAGTAGCGCTGGAGATAGCGATTCACAGAGTCAACAAAACTCTAGTGGCGATGCATCTAGCGAGGGTGACGTAGACAATAGTAGCGCTGGAGATAGCGATTCACAGAGTCAACAAAACTCTAGTGGCGATGCATCTAGCGAGGGTGACGTAGACAATAGTAGCGCTGGAGATAGCGATTCACAGAGTCAACAAAACTCGAGCGGCGGTGCATCTAGCGAGGGTGACGAAGACAATAGTAGCGCTGGAGATAGCGATTCACAGAGTCAACAAAACTCTAGTGGCGGTGCATCTAGCGAGGGTGACGTAGACAATAGTAGCGCTGGAGATAGCGATTCACAGAGTCAACAAAACTCGAGTGGCGATGCATCTAGCGAGAGTGACGAAGACAATAGTAGCGCTGGAGATAGCGATTCACAGAGTCAACAAAACTCTAATGGTGGTGCATCTAGCGAGAGTGACGAAGACAATAGTAGCGCTGGAGATAGCGATTCACAGAGTCAACAAAACTCGAGCGGCGGTGCATCTAGCGAGGGTGACGAAGACAATAGTAGCGCTGGAGATAGCGATTCACAGAGTCAACAAAACTCGAGCGGCGGTGCATCTAGCGAGGGTGACGAAGACAATAGTAGCGCTGGAGATAGCGATTCACAGAGTCAACAAAACTCTAGTGGCGATGCATCTAGCGAGGGTGACGTAGACAATAGTAGCGCTGGAGATAGCGATTCACAGAGTCAACAAAACTCGAGTGGCGGTGCATCTAGCGAGGGTGACGTAGACAATAGTAGCGCTGGAGATAGCGATTCACAGAGTCAACAAAACTCTAATGGCGGTGCATCTAGCGAGAGTGACGTAGACAATAGTAGCGCTGGAGATAGCGATTCACAGAGTCAACAAAACTCTAATGGCGGTGCATCTAGCGAGAGTGACGAAGACAATAGTAGCGCTGGAGATAGCGATTCAAAGAGTCAACCAAACTCTAATGGCGGTGCATCTAGCGAGAGTGACGAAGACAATAGTAGCGCTGGAGATAGCGATTCAAAGAGTCAAGAAAACTCGAGTGGCGGTGCATCTAGTGAGAGTGACGAAGACAATAGTAGCGCTGGAGATAGCGATTCACAGAGTCAACAAAACTCGAGCGGCGGTGCATCTAGCGAGGGTGACGTAGACAATAGTAGCGCTGGAGATAGCGATTCACAGAGTCAACAAAACTCTAATGGTGGTGCATCTAGCGAGAGTGACGAAGACAATAGTAGCGCTGGAGATAGCGATTCACAGAGTCAACAAAACTCGAGCGGCGGTGCATCTAGCGAGGGTGACGAAGACAATAGTAGCGCTGGAGATAGCGATTCACAGAGTCAACAAAACTCTAATGGCGGTGCATCTAGCGAGAGTGACGAAGACAATAGTAGCGCTGGAGATAGCGATTCACACAGTCAACAAAACTCTAGTGGCGATGCATCTAGCGAGGGTGACGTAGACAATAGTAGCGCTGGAGATAGCGATTCACAGAGTCAACAAAACTCTAATGGCGGTGCATCTAGCGAGAGTGACGAAGACAATAGTAGCGCTGGAGATAGCGATTCACAGAGTCAACAAAACTCTAGTGGCGATGCATCTAGTGAGGGTGACGTAGACAATAGTAGCGCTGGAGATAGCGATGCACAGAGTCAACAAAACTCTAATGGCAATGCATCTAGCGAGAGTGACGAAGACAATAGTAGCGCTGGAGATAGCGATTCAGAGAGTCAACAAAACTCTAATGGCGATGCATCTAGCGAGAGTGACGAAGACAATAGTAGCGCTGGAGATAGCGATTCACAGAGTCAACAAAACTCTAGTGGCGATGCATCTAGCGAGGGTGACGTAGACAATAGTAGCGCTGGAGATAGCGATTCACAGAGTCAACAAAACTCTAATGGCGGTGCATCTAGCGAGAGTGACGAAGACAATAGTAGCGCTGGAGATAGCCATTCACAGAGTCAACAAAACTCTAGTGGCGATGCATCTAGCGAGGGTGACGTAGACAATAGTAGCGCTGGAGATAGCGATTCACAGAGTCAACAAAACTCGAGTGGCGAAGCATCTAGCGAGAGTGACGAAGACAATAGTAGCGCTGGAGATAGCGATTCACAGAGTCAACAAAACTCTAGTGGCGATGCATCTAGCGAGGGTGACGTAGACAATAGTAGCGCTGGAGATAGCGATTCACAGAGTCAACAAAACTCTAGTGGCGATGCATCTAGCGAGGGTGACGTAGACAATAGTAGCGCTGGAGATAGCGATTCACAGAGTCAACAAAACTCGAGCGGCGGTGCATCTAGCGAGGGTGACGAAGACAATAGTAGCGCTGGAGATAGCGATTCACAGAGTCAACAAAACTCTAGTGGCGGTGCATCTAGCGAGGGTGACGTAGACAATAGTAGCGCTGGAGATAGCGATTCACAGAGTCAACAAAACTCGAGTGGCGATGCATCTAGCGAGAGTGACGAAGACAATAGTAGCGCTGGAGATAGCGATTCACAGAGTCAACAAAACTCTAATGGTGGTGCATCTAGCGAGAGTGACGAAGACAATAGTAGCGCTGGAGATAGCGATTCACAGAGTCAACAAAACTCGAGCGGCGGTGCATCTAGCGAGGGTGACGAAGACAATAGTAGCGCTGGAGATAGCGATTCACAGAGTCAACAAAACTCGAGCGGCGGTGCATCTAGCGAGGGTGACGAAGACAATAGTAGCGCTGGAGATAGCGATTCACAGAGTCAACAAAACTCTAGTGGCGATGCATCTAGCGAGGGTGACGTAGACAATAGTAGCGCTGGAGATAGCGATTCACAGAGTCAACAAAACTCGAGTGGCGGTGCATCTAGCGAGGGTGACGTAGACAATAGTAGCGCTGGAGATAGCGATTCACAGAGTCAACAAAACTCTAATGGCGGTGCATCTAGCGAGAGTGACGTAGACAATAGTAGCGCTGGAGATAGCGATTCACAGAGTCAACAAAACTCTAATGGCGGTGCATCTAGCGAGAGTGACGAAGACAATAGTAGCGCTGGAGATAGCGATTCAAAGAGTCAACCAAACTCTAATGGCGGTGCATCTAGCGAGAGTGACGAAGACAATAGTAGCGCTGGAGATAGCGATTCAAAGAGTCAAGAAAACTCGAGTGGCGGTGCATCTAGTGAGAGTGACGAAGACAATAGTAGCGCTGGAGATAGCGATTCACAGAGTCAACAAAACTCGAGCGGCGGTGCATCTAGCGAGGGTGACGTAGACAATAGTAGCGCTGGAGATAGCGATTCACAGAGTCAACAAAACTCTAATGGTGGTGCATCTAGCGAGAGTGACGAAGACAATAGTAGCGCTGGAGATAGCGATTCACAGAGTCAACAAAACTCGAGCGGCGGTGCATCTAGCGAGGGTGACGAAGACAATAGTAGCGCTGGAGATAGCGATTCACAGAGTCAACAAAACTCTAATGGCGGTGCATCTAGCGAGAGTGACGAAGACAATAGTAGCGCTGGAGATAGCGATTCACACAGTCAACAAAACTCTAGTGGCGATGCATCTAGCGAGGGTGACGTAGACAATAGTAGCGCTGGAGATAGCGATTCACAGAGTCAACAAAACTCTAATGGCGGTGCATCTAGCGAGAGTGACGAAGACAATAGTAGCGCTGGAGATAGCGATTCACAGAGTCAACAAAACTCTAGTGGCGATGCATCTAGTGAGGGTGACGTAGACAATAGTAGCGCTGGAGATAGCGATGCACAGAGTCAACAAAACTCTAATGGCAATGCATCTAGCGAGAGTGACGAAGACAATAGTAGCGCTGGAGATAGCGATTCAGAGAGTCAACAAAACTCTAATGGCGATGCATCTAGCGAGAGTGACGAAGACAATAGTAGCGCTGGAGATAGCGATTCACAGAGTCAACAAAACTCTAGTGGCGATGCATCTAGCGAGGGTGACGAAGACAATAGTAGCGCTGGAGATAGCGATTCACAGAGTCAACAAAACTCTAATGGCGGTGCATCTAGCGAGAGTGACGAAGACAATAGTAGCGCTGGAGATAGCCATTCACAGAGTCAACAAAACTCTAGTGGCGATGCATCTAGCGAGGGTGACGTAGACAATAGTAGCGCTGGAGATAGCGATTCACAGAGTCAACAAAACTCTAGTGGCGATGCATCTAGCAAGGGTGACGTAGACAATAGTAGCGCTGGAGATAGCGATTCACAGAGTCAACAAAACTCTAGTGGCGATGCATCTAGCGAGGGTGACGTAGACAATAGTAGCGCTGGAGATAGCGATTCACAGAGTCAACAAAACTCGAGTGGCGGTGCATCTAGCGAGGGTGACGAAGACAATAGTAGCGCTGGAGATAGCGATTCACAGAGTCAACAAAACTCCAGTGGCGATGCATCTAGCGAGGGTGACGTAGACAATAGTAGCGCTGGAGATAGCGATTCACAGAGTCAACAAAACTCTAATGGCGGTGCATCTAGCGAGAGTGACGAAGACAATAGTAGCGCTGGAGATAGCGATTCACAGAGTCAACAAAACTCTAGTGGCGATGCATCTAGCGAGAGTGACGAAGACAATAGTAGCGCTGGAGATAGCGATTCACAGAGTCAACAAAACTCGAGCGGCGGTGCATCTAGCGAGGGTGACGAAGACAATAGTAGCGCTGGAGATAGCGATTCACAGAGTCAACAAAACTCGAGTGGCGATGCATCTAGCGAGAGCGACGAAGACAATAGTAGCGCTGGAGATAGCGATTCACAGAGTCAACAAAACTCTAGTAGCGATGCATCTTGCGAGAGTAACGGCGATCTCCATAGTTCTACGACCACTGCTGCTCCTCAAACTATAGCAAATAATGATCAATCCAGCAGTTCGGATGAAAGTGGTAGTTATGATGAAAATAGTACAGACAGTGAATCCGAGACTAGTAGCGACGAAGAGAGCGATACGGAGAGTGATTCCGACAGTAGCAGTGATGAAGATAGCGATACAGAAAGTCAACAAAACTCGAGTGGCGATGCATCTAGCGAGAGTGGCGAAGACAATAGTAGCGCTGGAGATAGCGATTCACAGAGTCAACAAAACTCGAGTGGCGGAGCATCTAGCGAGGGTGACGTAGACAATAGTAGCGCTGGAGATAGCGATTCACAGAGTCAACAAAACTCGAGTGGCGGTGCATCTAGCGAGGGTGACGAAGACAATAGTAGCGCTGGAGATAGCGATTCACAGAGTCAACAAAACTCTAGTGGCGGTGCATCAAGCGAGAGTGACGAAGACAATAGTAGCGCTGGAGATAGCGATTCACAGAGTCAACAAAACTCTAGTGGCGGTGCATCTAGCGAGGGTGACGTAGACAATAGTAGCGCTGGAGATAGCGATTCACAGAGTCAACAAAACTCGAGTGGCGAAGCATCTAGCGAGAGTGACGAAGACAATAGTAGCGCTGGAGATAGCGATTCACAGAGTCAACAAAACTCTAGTGGCGATGCATCTAGCGAGGGTGACGTAGACAATAGTAGCGCTGGAGATAGCGATTCACAGAGTCAACAAAACTCTAGTGGCGATGCATCTAGCGAGGGTGACGTAGACAATAGTAGCGCTGGAGATAGCGATTCACAGAGTCAACAAAACTCGAGCGGCGGTGCATCTAGCGAGGGTGACGAAGACAATAGTAGCGCTGGAGATAGCGATTCACAGAGTCAACAAAACTCTAGTGGCGGTGCATCTAGCGAGGGTGACGTAGACAATAGTAGCGCTGGAGATAGCGATTCACAGAGTCAACAAAACTCGAGTGGCGATGCATCTAGCGAGAGTGACGAAGACAATAGTAGCGCTGGAGATAGCGATTCACAGAGTCAACAAAACTCTAATGGTGGTGCATCTAGCGAGAGTGACGAAGACAATAGTAGCGCTGGAGATAGCGATTCACAGAGTCAACAAAACTCGAGCGGCGGTGCATCTAGCGAGGGTGACGAAGACAATAGTAGCGCTGGAGATAGCGATTCACAGAGTCAACAAAACTCGAGCGGCGGTGCATCTAGCGAGGGTGACGAAGACAATAGTAGCGCTGGAGATAGCGATTCACAGAGTCAACAAAACTCTAGTGGCGATGCATCTAGCGAGGGTGACGTAGACAATAGTAGCGCTGGAGATAGCGATTCACAGAGTCAACAAAACTCGAGTGGCGGTGCATCTAGCGAGGGTGACGTAGATAATAGTAGCGCTGGAGATAGCGATTCACAGAGTCAACAAAACTCTAATGGCGGTGCATCTAGCGAGAGTGACGTAGACAATAGTAGCGCTGGAGATAGCGATTCACAGAGTCAACAAAACTCTAATGGCGGTGCATCTAGCGAGAGTGACGAAGACAATAGTAGCGCTGGAGATAGCGATTCAAAGAGTCAACCAAACTCTAATGGCGGTGCATCTAGCGAGAGTGACGAAGACAATAGTAGCGCTGGAGATAGCGATTCAAAGAGTCAAGAAAACTCGAGTGGCGGTGCATCTAGTGAGAGTGACGAAGACAATAGTAGCGCTGGAGATAGCGATTCACAGAGTCAACAAAACTCGAGCGGCGGTGCATCTAGCGAGGGTGACGTAGACAATAGTAGCGCTGGAGATAGCGATTCACAGAGTCAACAAAACTCTAATGGTGGTGCATCTAGCGAGAGTGACGAAGACAATAGTAGCGCTGGAGATAGCGATTCACAGAGTCAACAAAACTCGAGCGGCGGTGCATCTAGCGAGGGTGACGAAGACAATAGTAGCGCTGGAGATAGCGATTCACAGAGTCAACAAAACTCTAATGGCGGTGCATCTAGCGAGAGTGACGAAGACAATAGTAGCGCTGGAGATAGCGATTCACACAGTCAACAAAACTCTAGTGGCGATGCATCTAGCGAGGGTGACGTAGACAATAGTAGCGCTGGAGATAGCGATTCACAGAGTCAACAAAACTCTAATGGCGGTGCATCTAGCGAGAGTGACGAAGACAATAGTAGCGCTGGAGATAGCGATTCACAGAGTCAACAAAACTCTAGTGGCGATGCATCTAGCGAGGGTGACGTAGACAATAGTAGCGCTGGAGATAGCGATGCACAGAGTCAACAAAACTCTAATGGCAATGCATCTAGCGAGAGTGACGAAGACAATAGTAGCGCTGGAGATAGCGATTCAGAGAGTCAACAAAACTCTAATGGCGATGCATCTAGCGAGAGTGACGAAGACAATAGTAGCGCTGGAGATAGCGATTCACAGAGTCAACAAAACTCTAGTGGCGATGCATCTAGCGAGGGTGACGTAGACAATAGTAGCGCTGGAGATAGCGATTCACAGAGTCAACAAAACTCTAATGGCGGTGCATCTAGCGAGAGTGACGAAGACAATAGTAGCGCTGGAGATAGCCATTCACAGAGTCAACAAAACTCTAGTGGCGATGCATCTAGCGAGGGTGACGTAGACAATAGTAGCGCTGGAGATAGCGATTCACAGAGTCAACAAAACTCTAGTGGCGATGCATCTAGCAAGGGTGACGTAGACAATAGTAGCGCTGGAGATAGCGATTCACAGAGTCAACAAAACTCTAGTGGCGATGCATCTAGCGAGGGTGACGTAGACAATAGTAGCGCTGGAGATAGCGATTCACAGAGTCAACAAAACTCGAGTGGCGGTGCATCTAGCGAGGGTGACGAAGACAATAGTAGCGCTGGAGATAGCGATTCACAGAGTCAACAAAACTCCAGTGGCGATGCATCTAGCGAGGGTGACGTAGACAATAGTAGCGCTGGAGATAGCGATTCACAGAGTCAACAAAACTCTAATGGCGGTGCATCTAGCGAGAGTGACGAAGACAATAGTAGCGCTGGAGATAGCGATTCACAGAGTCAACAAAACTCTAGTGGCGATGCATCTAGCGAGAGTGACGAAGACAATAGTAGCGCTGGAGATAGCGATTCACAGAGTCAACAAAACTCGAGCGGCGGTGCATCTAGCGAGGGTGACGAAGACAATAGTAGCGCTGGAGATAGCGATTCACAGAGTCAACAAAACTCGAGTGGCGATGCATCTAGCGAGAGCGACGAAGACAATAGTAGCGCTGGAGATAGCGATTCACAGAGTCAACAAAACTCTAGTAGCGATGCATCTAGCGAGGGTGACGTAGACAATAGTAGCGCTGGAGATAGCGATTCACAGAGTCAACAAAACTCGAGCGGCGGTGCATCTAGCGAGGGTGACGAAGACAATAGTAGCGCTGGAGATAGCGATTCACAGAGTCAACAAAACTCTAGTGGCGATGCATCTAGCGAGGGTGACGTAGACAATAGTAGCGCTGGAGATAGCGATGCACAGAGTCAACAAAACTCTAATGGCAATGCATCTAGCGAGAGTGACGAAGACAATAGTAGCGCTGGAGATAGCGATTCAGAGAGTCAACAAAACTCTAATGGCGATGCATCTAGCGAGAGTGACGAAGACAATAGTAGCGCTGGAGATAGCGATTCACAGAGTCAACAAAACTCTAGTGGCGATGCATCTAGCGAGGGTGACGTAGACAATAGTAGCGCTGGAGATAGCGATTCACAGAGTCAACAAAACTCTAATGGCGGTGCATCTAGCGAGAGTGACGAAGACAATAGTAGCGCTGGAGATAGCCATTCACAGAGTCAACAAAACTCTAGTGGCGATGCATCTAGCGAGGGTGACGTAGACAATAGTAGCGCTGGAGATAGCGATTCACAGAGTCAACAAAACTCTAGTGGCGATGCATCTAGCAAGGGTGACGTAGACAATAGTAGCGCTGGAGATAGCGATTCACAGAGTCAACAAAACTCTAGTGGCGATGCATCTAGCGAGGGTGACGTAGACAATAGTAGCGCTGGAGATAGCGATTCACAGAGTCAACAAAACTCGAGTGGCGGTGCATCTAGCGAGGGTGACGAAGACAATAGTAGCGCTGGAGATAGCGATTCACAGAGTCAACAAAACTCCAGTGGCGATGCATCTAGCGAGGGTGACGTAGACAATAGTAGCGCTGGAGATAGCGATTCACAGAGTCAACAAAACTCTAATGGCGGTGCATCTAGCGAGAGTGACGAAGACAATAGTAGCGCTGGAGATAGCGATTCACAGAGTCAACAAAACTCTAGTGGCGATGCATCTAGCGAGAGTGACGAAGACAATAGTAGCGCTGGAGATAGCGATTCACAGAGTCAACA
Organism: Hecatera dysodea; assembly: GCA_905332915.2. Lineage (NCBI taxonomy): Eukaryota > Metazoa > Arthropoda > Insecta > Lepidoptera > Noctuidae > Hecatera > Hecatera dysodea. Next base: position 3,057,267 of record HG995317.1, on the reverse strand, counting down.
AAACTCGAGCGGCGGTGCATCTAGCGAGGGTGACGAAGACAATAGTAGCGCTGGAGATAGCGATTCACAGAGTCAACAAAACTCGAGTGGCGATGCATCTAGCGAGAGCGACGAAGACAATAGTAGCGCTGGAGATAGCGATTCACAGAGTCAACAAAACTCTAGTAGCGATGCATCTAGCGAGGGTGACGTAGACAATAGTAGCGCTGGAGATAGCGATTCACAGAGTCAACAAAACTCGAGCGGCGGTGCATCTAGCGAGGGTGACGAAGACAATAGTAGCGCTGGAGATAGCGATTCACAGAGTCAACAAAACTCTAGTGGCGGTGCATCTAGCGAGGGTGACGTAGACAATAGTAGCGCTGGAGATAGCGATTCACAGAGTCAACAAAACTCGAGTGGCGATGCATCTAGCGAGAGTGACGAAGACAATAGTAGCGCTGGAGATAGCGATTCACAGAGTCAACAAAACTCTAATGGTGGTGCATCTAGCGAGAGTGACGAAGACAATAGTAGCGCTGGAGATAGCGATTCACAGAGTCAACAAAACTCGAGCGGCGGTGCATCTAGCGAGGGTGACGAAGACAATAGTAGCGCTGGAGATAGCGATTCACAGAGTCAACAAAACTCGAGCGGCGGTGCATCTAGCGAGAGTGACGAAGACAATAGTAGCGCTGGAGATAGCGATTCAAAGAGTCAACAAAACTCTAGTGGCGATGCATCTAGCGAGGGTGACGAAGACAATAGTAGCGCTGGAGATAGCGATTCACAGAGTCAACAAAACTCTAATGGCGGTGCATCTAGCGAGAGTGACGAAGACAATAGTAGCGCTGGAGATAGCGATTCAAAGAGTCAACAAAACTCTAGTGGCGATGCATCTAGCGAGGGTGACGAAGACAATAGTAGCGCTGGAGATAGCGATTCACAGAGTCAACAAAACTCGAGTGCCGGTGCATCTAGCGAGGGTGACGAAGACAATAGTAGCGCTGGAGATAGCGATTCACAGAGTCAACAAAACTCGAGTGGCGATGCATCTAGCGAGAGCGACGAAGACAATAGTAGCGCTGGAGATAGCGATTCACAGAGTCAACAAAACTCGAGTGGCGGTGCATCTAGCGAGAGCGACGAAGACAATAGTAGCGCTGGAGATAGCGATTCACAGAGTCAACAAAAATCGAGTGGCGGTGCATCTAGCGAGAGTGACGAAGACAATAGTAGCGCTGGAGACAGCGATTCACAGAGTCAACAAAACTCGAGCGGCGGTGCATCTAGCGAGGGTGACGAAGACAATAGTAGCGCTGGAGATAGCGATTCACAGAGTCAACAAAACTCTAGTGGCGATGCATCTAGCGAGGGTGACGAAGACAATAGTAGCGCTGGAGATAGCGATTCACAGAGTCAACAAAACTCTAGTGGCGATGCATCTAGCGAGGGTGACGTAGACAATAGTAGCGCTGGAGATAGCGATTCACAGAGTCAACAAAACTCTAATGGCGGTGCATCTAGCGAGAGTGACGAAGACAATAGTAGCGCTGGAGATAGCGATTCAAAGAGTCAACAAAACTCTAGTGGCGATGCATCTAGCGAGGGTGACGAAGACAATAGTAGCGCTGGAGATAGCGATTCACAGAGTCAACAAAACTCGAGTGGCGGTGCATCTAGCGAGGGTGACGAAGACAATAGTAGCGCTGGAGATAGCGATTCACAGAGTCAACAAAACTCGAGTGGCGATGCATCTAGCGAGAGCGACGAAGACAATAGTAGCGATGGAGATAGCGATTCAAAGAGTCAACAAAACTCGAGTGGCGGTGCATCTAGCGAGAGTGATGAAGACAATAGTAGCGCTGGAGATAGCGATTCACAGAGTCAACAAAACTCGAGTGGCGGTGCATCTAGCGAGAGTGACGAAGACAATAGTAGCGCTGGAGAAAGCGATTCACAGAGTCAACAAAACTCTAGTGGCGATGCATCTAGCGAGGGTGACGAAGACAATAGTAGCGCTGGAGATAGCGATTCACAGAGTCAACAAAACTCTAATGGCGGTGCATCTAGCGAGAGTGACGAAGACAATAGTAGCGCTGGAGATAGCGATTCACAGAGTCAACAAAACTCGAGCGGCGATGCATCTTGCGAGAGTAACGGCGATCTCCATAGTTCTACGACCACTGCTGCTCCTCAAACTATAGCAAATAATGATCAATCCAGCAGTTCGGATGAAAGTGGTAGTTATGATGAAAATAGTACAGACAGTGAATCCGAGACTAGTAGCGACGAAGAGAGCGATACGGAGAGTGATTCCGACAGTAGCAGTGATGAAGATAGCGATACAGAAAGTCAACAAAACTCGAGTGGCGATGCATCTAGCGAGAGTGGCGAAGACAATAGTAGCGCTGGAGATAGCGATTCACAGAGTCAACAAAACTCGAGTGCCGGTGCATCTAGCGAGGGTGACGTAGACAATAGTAGCGCTGGAGATAGCGATTCACAGAGTCAACAAAACTCGAGTGGCGGTGCATCTAGCGAGGGTAACGAAGACAATAGTAGCGCTGGAGATAGCGATTCACAGAGTCAACAAAACTCTAATGGCGGTGCATCTAGCGAGAGTGACGAAGACAATAGTAGCGCTGGAGATAGCGATTCAAAGAGTCAACAAAACTCGAGTGGCGGTGCATCTAGCGAGAGTGACGAAGACAATAGTAGCGCTGGAGATAGCGATTCACAGAGTCAACAAAACTCTAGTGGCGATGCATCTAGCGAGGGTGACGAAGACAATAGTAGCGCTGGAGATAGCGATTCACAGAGTCAACAAAACTCGAGTGGCGGTGCATCTAGCGAGAGTAACGAAGACAATAGTAGCGCTGGAGATAGCGATTCACAGAGTCAACAAAACTCTAGTGGCGATGCATCTAGCGAGGGTGACGAAGACAATAGTAGCGCTGGAGATAGCGATTCACAGAGTCAACAAAACTCTAGTGGCGATGCATCTAGCGAGAGTGACGAAGACAATAGTAGCGCTGGAGATAGCGGTTCACAGAGTCAACAAAACTCGAGTGGCGGTGCATCTAGCGAGGGTGACGTAGACAATAGTAGCGCTGGAGATAGCGATTCACAGAGTCAACAAAACTCTAATGGCAGTGCATCTAGCGAGAGTGACGAAGACAATAGTAGCGCTGGAGATAGCGATTCAAAGAGTCAACAAAACTCTAGTGGCGATGCATCTAGCGAGGGTGACGAAGACAATAGTAGCGCTGGAGATAGCGATTCACAGAGTCAACAAAACTCGAGTGCCGGTGCATCTAGCGAGGGTGACGAAGACAATAGTAGCGCTGGAGATAGCGATTCACAGAGTCAACAAAACTCGAGTGGCGATGCATCTAGCGAGAGCGACGAAGACAATAGTAGCGATGGAGATAGCGATTCAAAGAGTCAACAAAACTCGAGTGGCGGTGCATCTAGCGAGAGCGACGAAGACAATAGTAGCGCTGGAGATAGCGATTCACAGAGTCAAAAAAACTCGAGTGGCGGTGCATCTAGCGAGAGTGACGAAGACAATAGTAGCGCTGGAGACAGCGATTCACAGAGTCAACAAAACTCGAGCGGCGGTGCATCTAGCGAGGGTGACGAAGACAATAGTAGCGCTGGAGATAGCGATTCACAGAGTCAACAAAACTCTAGTGGCGATGCATCTAGCGAGGGTGACGAAGACAATAGTAGCGCTGGAGATAGCGATTCACAGAGTCAACAAAACTCTAGTGGCGATGCATCTAGTGAGGGTGACGTAGACAATAGTAGCGCTGGAGATAGCGATTCACAGAGTCAACAAAACTCTAGTGGCGGTGCATCTAGCGAGGGTGACGTAGACAATAGTAGCGCTGGAGATAGCGATTCACAGAGTCAACAAAACTCGAGTGGCGGTGCATCTAGCGAGGGTGACGTAGACAATAGTAGCGCTGGAGATAGCGATTCACAGAGTCAACAAAACTCTAATGGCGGTGCATCTAGCGAGAGTGACGAAGACAATAGTAGCGCTGGAGATAGCGATTCAAAGAGTCAACAAAACTCTAGTGGCGATGCATCTAGCGAGGGTGACGAAGACAATAGTAGCGCTGGAGATAGCGATTCACAGAGTCAACAAAACTCGAGTGCCGGTGCATCTAGCGAGGGTGACGAAGACAATAGTAGCGCTGGAGATAGCGATTCACAGAGTCAACAAAACTCGAGTGGCGATGCATCTAGCGAGAGCGACGAAGACAATAGTAGCGATGGAGATAGCGATTCAAAGAGTCAACAAAACTCGAGTGGCGGTGCATCTAGCGAGAGCGACGAAGACAATAGTAGCGCTGGAGATAGCGATTCACAGAGTCAACAAAAATCGAGTGGCGGTGCATCTAGCGAGAGTGACGAAGACAATAGTAGCGCTGGAGACAGCGATTCACAGAGTCAACAAAACTCGAGCGGCGGTGCATCTAGCGAGGGTGACGAAGACAATAGTAGCGCTGGAGATAGCGATTCACAGAGTCAACAAAACTCTAGTGGCGATGCATCTAGCGAGGGTGACGAAGACAATAGTAGCGCTGGAGATAGCGATTCACAGAGTCAACAAAACTCTAGTGGCGATGCATCTAGCGAGGGTGACGTAGACAATAGTAGCGCTGGAGATAGCGATTCACAGAGTCAACAAAACTCTAATGGCGGTGCATCTAGCGAGAGTGACGAAGACAATAGTAGCGCTGGAGATAGCGATTCAAAGAGTCAACAAAACTCTAGTGGCGATGCATCTAGCGAGGGTGACGAAGACAATAGTAGCGCTGGAGATAGCGATTCACAGAGTCAACAAAACTCGAGTGGCGGTGCATCTAGCGAGGGTGACGAAGACAATAGTAGCGCTGGAGATAGCGATTCACAGAGTCAACAAAACTCGAGTGGCGATGCATCTAGCGAGAGCGACGAAGACAATAGTAGCGATGGAGATAGCGATTCAAAGAGTCAACAAAACTCGAGTGGCGGTGCATCTAGCGAGAGTGACGAAGACAATAGTAGCGCTGGAGATAGCGATTCACAGAGTCAACAAAACTCGAGTGGCGGTGCATCTAGCGAGAGTGACGAAGACAATAGTAGCGCTGGAGAAAGCGATTCACAGAGTCAACAAAACTCTAGTGGCGATGCATCTAGCGAGGGTGACGAAGACAATAGTAGCGCTGGAGATAGCGATTCACAGAGTCAACAAAACTCTAATGGCGGTGCATCTAGCGAGAGTGACGAAGACAATAGTAGCGCTGGAGATAGCGATTCACAGAGTCAACAAAACTCGAGCGGCGATGCATCTTGCGAGAGTAACGGCGATCTCCATAGTTCTACGACCACTGCTGCTCCTCAAACTATAGCAAATAATGATCAATCCAGCAGTTCGGATGAAAGTGGTAGTTATGATGAAAATAGTACAGACAGTGAATCCGAGACTAGTAGCGACGAAGAGAGCGATACGGAGAGTGATTCCGACAGTAGCAGTGATGAAGATAGCGATACAGAAAGTCAACAAAACTCGAGTGGCGATGCATCTAGCGAGAGTGGCGAAGACAATAGTAGCGCTGGAGATAGCGATTCACAGAGTCAACAAAACTCGAGTGCCGGTGCATCTAGCGAGGGTGACGTAGACAATAGTAGCGCTGGAGATAGCGATTCACAGAGTCAACAAAACTCGAGTGGCGGTGCATCTAGCGAGGGTAACGAAGACAATAGTAGCGCTGGAGATAGCGATTCACAGAGTCAACAAAACTCTAATGGCGGTGCATCTAGCGAGAGTGACGAAGACAATAGTAGCGCTGGAGATAGCGATTCAAAGAGTCAACAAAACTCGAGTGGTGGTGCATCTAGCGAGAGTGACGAAGACAATAGTAGCGCTGGAGATAGCGATTCACAGAGTCAACAAAACTCTAGTGGCGATGCATCTAGCGAGGGTGACGAAGACAATAGTAGCGCTGGAGATAGCGATTCACAGAGTCAACAAAACTCTAGTGGCGATGCATCTAGCGAGAGTGACGAAGACAATAGTAGCGCTGGAGATAGCGGTTCACAGAGTCAACAAAACTCTAGTGGCGATGCATCTAGCGAGAGTGACGTAGACAATAGTAGCGCTGGAGATAGCGATTCACAGAGTCAACAAAACTCGAGTGGCGATGCATCTCGCGAGGGTGACGTAGACAATAGTAGCGCTGGAGATAGCGATTCACAGAGTCAACAAAACTCTAGTGGCGATGCATCTAGCGAGGGTGACGTAGACAATAGTAGCGCTGGAGATAGCGATTCACAGAGTCAACAAAACTCTAATGGCGGTGCATCTAGCGAGAGTGACGAAGACAATAGTAGCGCTGGAGATAGCGATTCACAGAGTCAACAAAACTCTAGTGGCGATGCATCTAGCGAGGGTGACGTAGACAATAGTAGCGCTGGAGATAGCGATTCACAGAGTCAACAAAACTCTAGTGGCGGTGCATCTAGCGAGAGTGACGAAGACAATAGTAGCGCTGGAGATAGCGATTCACAGAGTCAACAAAACTCGAGTGGCGGTGCATCTAGCGAGGGTGACGAAGACAATAGTAGCGCTGGAGATAGCGATTCACAGAGTCAACAAAACTCCAGTGGCGATGCATCTAGCGAGGGTGACGTAGACAATAGTAGCGCTGGAGATAGCGATTCAAAGAGTCAACAAAACTCGAGTGGCGGTGCATCTAGCGAGAGTGACGAAGACAATAGTAGCGCTGGAGATAGCGATTCACAGAGTCAACAAAACTCGAGTGGCGGTGCATCTAGCGAGAGTGACGAAGACAATAGTAGCGCTGGAGATAGTGATTCACAGAGTCAACAAAACTCTAGTGGCGATGCATCTAGCGAGGGTGACGAAGACAATAGTAGCGCTGGAGATAGCGATTCACAGAGTCAACAAAACTCTAATGGCGGTGCATCTAGCGAGAGTGACGAAGACAATAGTAGCGCTGGAGATAGCGATTCACAGAGTCAACAAAACTCGAGCGGCGATGCATCTTGCGAGAGTAACGGCGATCTCCATAGTTCTACGACCACTGCTGCTCCTCAAACTATAGCAAATAATGATCAATCCAGCAGTTCGGATGAAAGTGGTAGTTATGATGAAAATAGTACAGACAGTGAATCCGAGACTAGTAGCGACGAAGAGAGCGATACGGAGAGTGATTCCGACAGTAGCAGTGATGAAGATAGCGATACAGAAAGTCAACAAAACTCGAGTGGCGATGCATCTAGCGAGAGTGGCGAAGACAATAGTAGCGCTGGAGATAGCGATTCACAGAGTCAACAAAACTCGAGTGCCGGTGCATCTAGCGAGGGTGACGTAGACAATAGTAGCGCTGGAGATAGCGATTCACAGAGTCAACAAAACTCGAGTGGCGGTGCATCTAGCGAGGGTAACGAAGACAATAGTAGCGCTGGAGATAGCGATTCACAGAGTCAACAAAACTCTAATGGCGGTGCATCTAGCGAGAGTGACGAAGACAATAGTAGCGCTGGAGATAGCGATTCAAAGAGTCAACAAAACTCGAGTGGTGGTGCATCTAGCGAGAGTGACGAAGACAATAGTAGCGCTGGAGATAGCGATTCACAGAGTCAACAAAACTCTAGTGGCGATGCATCTAGCGAGGGTGACGAAGACAATAGTAGCGCTGGAGATAGCGATTCACAGAGTCAACAAAACTCTAGTGGCGATGCATCTAGCGAGAGTGACGAAGACAATAGTAGCGCTGGAGATAGCGGTTCACAGAGTCAACAAAACTCTAGTGGCGATGCATCTAGCGAGAGTGACGTAGACAATAGTAGCGCTGGAGATAGCGATTCACAGAGTCAACAAAACTCGAGTGGCGATGCATCTCGCGAGGGTGACGTAGACAATAGTAGCGCTGGAGATAGCGATTCACAGAGTCAACAAAACTCTAGTGGCGATGCATCTAGCGAGGGTGACGTAGACAATAGTAGCGCTGGAGATAGCGATTCACAGAGTCAACAAAACTCTAATGGCGGTGCATCTAGCGAGAGTGACGAAGACAATAGTAGCGCTGGAGATAGCGATTCACAGAGTCAACAAAACTCTAGTGGCGATGCATCTAGCGAGGGTGACGTAGACAATAGTAGCGCTGGAGATAGCGATTCACAGAGTCAACAAAACTCTAGTGGCGGTGCATCTAGCGAGAGTGACGAAGACAATAGTAGCGCTGGAGATAGCGATTCACAGAGTCAACAAAACTCGAGTGGCGGTGCATCTAGCGAGGGTGACGAAGACAATAGTAGCGCTGGAGATAGCGATTCACAGAGTCAACAAAACTCGAGTGGCGATGCATCTAGCGAGGGTGACGTAGACAATAGTAGCGCTGGAGATAGCGATTCAAAGAGTCAACAAAACTCGAGTGGCGGTGCATCTAGCGAGAGTGACGAAGACAATAGTAGCGCTGGAGATAGCGATTCACAGAGTCAACAAAACTCGAGTGGCGGTGCATCTAGCGAGAGTGACGAAGACAATAGTAGCGCTGGAGATAGTGATTCACAGAGTCAACAAAACTCTAGTGGCGATGCATCTAGCGAGGGTGACGAAGACAATAGTAGCGCTGGAGATAGCGATTCACAGAGTCAACAAAACTCTAATGGCGGTGCATCTAGCGAGAGTGACGAAGACAATAGTAGCGCTGGAGATAGCGATTCACAGAGTCAACAAAACTCTAATGGCGGTGCATCTAGCGAGAGTGACGAAGACAATAGTAGCGCTGGAGATAGCGATTCACAGAGTCAACAAAACCATAGTGGCGATGCATCTAGCGAGAGTGACGAAGACAATAGTAGCGCTGGAGATAGCGGTTCACAGAGTCAACAAAACTCTAGTGGCGATGCATCTAGCGAGAGTGACGTAGACAATAGTAGCGCTGGAGATAGCGATTCACAGAGTCAACAAAACTCGAGTGGCGGTGCATCTAGCGAGAGTGACGAAGACAATAGTAGCGCTGGAGATAGCGATTCACAGAGTCAACAAAACTCTAGTGGCGATGCATCTAGCGAGGGTGACGAAGACAATAGTAGCGCTGGAGATAGCGATTCACAGAGTCAACAAAACCATAGTGGCGATGCATCTAGCGAGAGTGACGAAGACAATAGTAGCGCTGGAGATAGCGATTCACAGAGTCAACAAAACTCTAATGGCGGTGCATCTAGCGAGAGTGACGTAGACAATAGTAGCGCTGGAGATAGCGATTCACAGAGTCAACAAAACTCGAGTGGCGATGCATCTAGCGAGGGTGACGTAGACAATAGTAGCGCTGGAGATAGCGATTCACAGAGTCAACAAAACTCTAGTGGCGATGCATCTAGCGAGGGTGACGTAGACAATAGTAGCGCTGGAGATAGCGATTCACAGAGTCAACAAAACTCTAATGGCGGTGCATCTAGCGAGAGTGACGAAGACAATAGTAGCGCTGGAGATAGCGATTCACAGAGTCAACAAAACTCTAGTGGCGATGCATCTAGCGAGGGTGACGTAGACAATAGTAGCGCTGGAGATAGCGATTCACAGAGTCAACAAAACTCTAGTGGCGGTGCATCTAGCGAGAGTGACGAAGACAATAGTAGCGCTGGAGATAGCGATTCACAGAGTCAACAAAACTCGAGTGGCGGTGCATCTAGCGAGGGTGACGAAGACAATAGTAGCGCTGGAGATAGCGATTCACAGAGTCAACAAAACTCGAGTGGCGATGCATCTAGCGAGGGTGACGTAGACAATAGTAGCGCTGGAGATAGCGATTCACAGAGTCAACAAAACTCTAATGGCGGTGCATCTAGCGAGAGTGGCGAAGACAATAGTAGCGCTGGAGATAGCGATTCACAGAGTCAACAAAACTCTAATGGCGGTGCATCTAGCGAGAGTGACGAAGACAATAGTAGCGCTGGAGATAGCGATTCACAGAGTCAACAAAACTCTAATGGCGGTGCATCTAGCGAGAGTGACGAAGATCTCCATAGTTCTACCACCACTGCTGCTCCTCAAACTACTGCAAATGTTGACCAAAGCTGCAATACAGATTCTCACGATGGGGTTTGTGCCTCTTCGACCACTGCCACTCTTGATATTACAACAAATGCCAACGACGGGTGCAATACCAATTCAGGTCAAGATACTTTCACTGAAAATGCAGATACTTGTCATGAGGAAAATGCAGAGATTGACGGATATTCTGACGATGGGACCAATCCAGACACGAATGAAGGTAATACTGATATAAGTCCTGGCAACAAACATCAATCCTCGGTTCACGATAGAAGATGTAGAACTTGTGGAAAAAATAGACATGTTTCAGCCCGCACTAATCCCCATGGTCATGTTAAAAAACATGGTCATAGTAAACGCACTATAGCCAAAAACCATACTAGAAGGCATGCTAAGAGATGCAAAATTTGTGGCAAACAAACTCATAATTCAATTCGCCACCCAAGAAGGAGTCATGTAAAACATCATGGTAATGGACGGCCTGCAGCTCATAGGCACACTCATGGACACGGAAGGAGAGGAAAACGAGGTCACAGTTCAGGCCATAGACATCCAAGAAGAGGCAGAGGAAGGAAACCTTGTCACCATAGAAGTGATACTTGTTCTCATAATCATGGTAGTACTGGCGCTATAACTGATACTTCTGTGACTGCTCCAAGTTCCGGCGATGATGATATTTCTACAAACGCTGAAGAAAGCAACACAGACGCTCCTTCTGACACCAATGATGATGGATCAGCTGGTGTCACTTCAGGAACCGATACTTCTGCAAACGGCGAAGAAAGCAACACAGACGCTCCTTCTGACACAAACGATGAATGTGGACAGACTGATACCAAAACAGAAACTGATACTTGTGCATATGCTGCAAGTTCGGGTGATGGTACTGGAGCTGCGTGTGCTGAAAGCTCTGGCAGTGCCTTGAGCACTAATGGAGATGGCATTTCTGCTGTCGGATCGGCTTCTTTATCCGCTGTAACAGTCTCAAATACAGGCGATGCATCTAGCTCTGCTTATGCCGAAGGAAGTAGCTCAAGCTTAGTTACAAACACACATCCAGGTGGCTCCAGTACTCTCTTTACGAGTTCTAAGACTAAAGCAACTGCTACACGTACTGGCCAAGGCAGCACTTCCGTGGCTGTTGCAGCTATTAACGTCGCCGCTGCTTCTGGAGATACACTTGTTCATGCATCTGGTGGCGGCGCTGCCATTGCCAACACATCAGGACAAGACTGCAAAACAGAATCAACTGACAGCGGGGATGCAGAATCTACGAAGAAAAATGAGAAAGTCCATGGAAAACGTCGTATTATCCGCCACCGTATCGTTCATGTGACGAACATCAAGAAAATACTTAAACAGAAAACAACTCATCATTCACGGGAAGGAACTATATCGACTAAGGAGCGGGACACCTATAACGTGACTAAGAAGAGAAACGAAGATTTAAAGGTTGAGATCATGGGAAGAAAAAATATAACTGTGGAACACCACAGAGCTGATGAGGCGAATCAACAAGGTACCAGATACCAGGCAGTCATAGTAGGCCGAGATTGCAATGGAACTTTGAAAAGAGAAGAGGAAATAGATCAAGAAGAAACAGGCAATATCAAATCTGAACAGATTGATAAAAAACATGTTGAGAGTCGACGTGGAAAAAGTGATACTGTCTCTGGTTACACTGCCGAGGCTGCGTACGCTAATCGATTCCAATATCGAAGGACAGACACAATTCCTGAAGCTACTGTAAATCCACAGGTAAAAAAAGAACCATAAGCTTAGTTTAAGTATCGATTGGCAGGTTATTTATTCTGTAGAGAATTTTAATTTAGCTATGTGATTCGCTTTTCAGCATTCAAATTAATCATACTTACTCAGTCTATAATATAATAATTATTATGTTGAGATTTTGAAATGAATATAATTTTAGGGCTGTAAACTCTATGTCGTACATGACAAAGTTCAGATTCTATTACAACCCATACTTTTCAGTGTGTTGTCACTTTAAAACGAACTTAACGGCACATTGACAAAGTTGATTTTTGAGTTGATGGCGTTAGATTTGAACAATAAAAAAAAAAAAAAAAAAAAAACTAGTTTAAATTATTTTAAACTGATTGCTGAATTTGTTTCTGCTTATATTCATATTAAGGATATAATTTAATATTCATGCAAAGCAACAAAAAATGGCTCACTTATTTTCGTAAAGAATAAGTCAGTAATTTTTTAATCTCGCTCACAGGAAAATTACGTCAAAATAATCTAATATCGATAACGATTTTATGTTTAAGTATAAAAAATACAGAATCGAATGTTTTGTATTACCTATTAAGAACACGATTCGATCGACAAAATGGCGACCATGACAGGATTACCTACACAAGTTCATATTGAAGAATGAAAGCTTAATTACGAATCTGTTACATTACCTATAACTATTAAAGTTCCAAATTTACTTACCGGTTTGTTATAGGTAGGTAAATTCTTCATTTCCAGGTTCATATTTATTAATCAAATACTTATCACTTTTATATCATAAAAAATGTTTGGAACTAATTAACAAACAAGAGTCATAAACACAAACCAAGAATTATTTTAATTCCATAAACTTTTTATACGGCTATCTTCTTTTTCTCTATGGCAGTGTCATAGAGAAAAAGAAGATACACAACAATAAAAATTCAAAAAAAGGTTTTTAACAAATCTAATGAAACGGATGATTCAAAATGCAAGGACCATCATGGCCAAAGTGTAGGTAAATGGCCAGTTACTGTTATTCAATATGAACTAATTACGATTTTTGACTCCGATTCGATTTTTAATTTTAAGATTTACGAAATTGTTTAATTTTGAATATTGTTTTTTTTTTATTATTTTTGTTTTTTGTTGCAAAATTCTATTTTGGTTTAGATAATAAATTGACGAACATCGTACTTGATTTCTTTTTTACTGACAACCATCCAGTTCCAGATCCAACCCTCTTTTCGAGTTCCGTTTCCTGTCATCTCTGTTCTCAATTCGACTGTATTTTTTTATGTTTGTTAGAAAGCTGGTGCTTGTCCTGTGGTTGATTAAGTTTTGAAAATTCTGACGACTAGTATTTGAGCTATCCCTAATAATGCGTGGCTTAGTTTACCTTGACGACGTTCTCTTTCCCTCTTGTCAATGTAAAATGAAAAAAATAAAATTGTGTACAAGATGGTTTGGAAGAGCATCTTAGTATTTCAACGTGGTCCCTTTCTAGTTTGGTGAAGATCTGATGAAGAACAGAGATGATAGGAAACGGAACTCGTCAATAAATGATAGCAACTCGTTTGGGATTGCTGAAGTCGTATATTTTTTTATTGTTTACACCAAAGTGATTGGTACGTTTAGGTGAGGGGGGGGGGGGTGTACCACTAAAAGGGGAAAAAACTTTTTACAAAAAATTATTTTCTTTTTTAATTTTTTCTTAATTAATTTCGGAAGTCGGTGTTCAAAAAACGAAAAACACCCACTAACACCGACTTCCGAAATTAAAGTTATTTTGTACTTTTTGTTTTTTTTTTTGTGTAGAAGTCGGTTTTATTTTTTTGAACACTCTCGTTTCGCGCCAATATAACAAACAGATAACACGTACAATGGAGAATGTCCCCTTATTTTAATTAAATAGGGTAGTACAGATAGATTTCCAAAAAATATTGGACACGTATTTTTTCATTTTTCACGTAAGTAAACGAAAACGATACAGTGCGTTGAAAACTCGTGTGACGTCACTACATGCTACGATTTTTACCATGTCGCCACAAGCCCCCACCTTTGAATCTTTTTATCTTCGTCAATTTTTATAGATTTGATAAAGCAAAAAATACTTAGTCTGGAATAGCACATAGCCTTTTTATCCCGGATGTATGTTCATTTTGAATAATTCCCGACATTCCGCGGGCAAAGCCGTGAGCAGAAGCTATTTCTATATATTAAGGTGATCTGTTTTCGCTAATAGTTCGGCCGAACATCAAAGCAGTTGTTTATCTCAATTTGTGTAGTCTATAAAACAAATTACACGAATTTCTGGTTCTAGGGTAGCCATGAGTTTTAGGAAAAACGGGACAGTCTTACAGTACTGCAGAGAATGTGTCGAACATGTGACACATTTCCAGCCGCTATGATGGCTTCTTCTCAGTTCTCACAGTTCAGTGGTCTCTAGGACTCTCTTCCACACCCTGTACGCGACAGCCCTCCTCTTGATTTCTTCAAGAGGAAAATTAGACAGCATATCCTTTCACACTGACATAATAGAGACGCACTGTATGTTACCATCCCTACCTTGTTGCTATTCCACCAATTCGCACAAAGCGTTTTCAATCATCTTTTATAATGCGCACAGCAAAGGAGTGGAACTCTCTGCCTGCGTCTGTGTTTCCGAACGCATTCAACCCTGATCTCTACAAGTTAGAGTGAACAGGCTTCTTCTGGGTAAGCCCATTCCATCGTAGTCTTTGTCTCTGCCACCTGTGACCTAGACTAGCGTCAAGAGCAAATCCATTTCACAATAAAATAAAATAATAATATTAGTAGATACCTATGTATATGTATATATATTTTTAATTATGTATGTAAATATATTGATCTATAGATATTATTTAGTACACTAGATACTACCCTCTATGCTGATCTCTCTCTATCACTCAAAGGTTTGCTGGGAGAAAACTCAACTTCGAGTTAATTTCGCCTTTGTACATGCACTTTACTATGTGTAATATAATATGAGTTGTTTTGGTGAACTATAAAGAATTAAAGAAACTAAACAATAGGCGATAAGCATTGTGGTATTGTTCGAAAGAGTCACCTAGCCCTGGAACGCGGCGGGCACCAGGAGGATCACGGCTGGGTTTTAGTCAGTAAGAGTCTGACACTCCCTCGCGCTCTAGGACGGAGCAATATGATGATTTCGCATCCAAAAAAAGTGCTGCGTTGTTTTCCATGTAATATGCGTTCCATGTCCGCAGTGACTCTTTGGAGCACACCGCGCCGTCGACCCAGCTTAATATTGGCCGTCGGATTGCCTCCCTTGCCCTTGCTCTAGACCATGGATTGAATCAGGGCTGGAAACGAGAGGTGATCGCCGCCGATTACCTCGACAAGGACACGCCGGTGCTCCGCCCAAGCAGGGCAGGCCTCCACCGTATGCTCACGGTGCACTGCTGGTGATCCACGCAGTGGTGACACCCACTTTGCTTTGGTTTAACGCAGAACATTTGTCTTCTCCTCCTCTCGCAGTTAATGATCTTTCCTGCATAAGTCCATGAAATTACGTCTGTTTAAATATGAATGAAAAAATAAAACCTATCCGATGCTATTTACCGTCTCTTAGTTCTTGAGCTTACCGTCAGTCAACAAAGTTAATTCTATTAGAATTTAGATACTGATGAAAAAATAATCTGAGGCGAGGTGCACAAATTTTTGAGGTTTTTTTTTTGTACGGGTGATTAAAAATAACCTACCACTACAAATGAAACACCTGCCGCCCCGGGTATCAGCCATGCTAGCTACGCCACTGCGTATCCACTGTTATATAAAGTACGTGGACTGTCCTGAAGTCTCTTTCGATCATGGCCACCCTTTCCGCACGCGTCTGCCGAAGCCACATGGCCCAGCGGATGCAGAGAATAAACTGTTACACATATATACAGACACCTTATGGACTATTTATAGACAGGTACACGCTCAAGATACAAACGAAGAGCCAATTCTACCATTTTTTAAGCAAAGAAATCAGCTGTTCCTTACATTTATGTTCGTACTAGCTGCTGCCCGCGACTTCGTCCCCGTGGAATCCCCGATTTTAAAACATTCTTTACCGCTACTCCGCTCCTATTGGCTTAAGCGTGATGATATATAGCCTAAAGCCTTCCTCGATAAATGGTCTATTCAACCCAAAAATAATTTTTCAATTCGAAGCAGTAGTTCCTGAGATTAGCGCGTTCAAACAAACAAACAAACAAACTCTTCAGCTTTTTAATATTAGTATAGATAACTCATCAAAATGTAAGCAATAGTACAGCCAATTTTTTTTCGCGATTTCAGGTTTGGTCCCACAGTAAAAGCTGTTCATATGTTTTATAAATCACCCTGTATACTTATTTATAAAGCTGAAGAGTTTGTTTGTTTGCTTGCTTGAACGCTAATCTCAGGAATTACGGGTGTTAGATAGTCCATTTATCATCAAGCTAAGGACAATATTTATTAGCTACGTTATTGTGGAGTGTCATAGGCTATATTTTATCCCCGTATAGCCACGGGAACGGAAACAATGCGGGTGAAACCGCGGGGCGCTGCTAGTGTATTATGTATGTGTAACAGTTACACCACACGTTCAAGTTATTGGTTGAAAATAAATTAACAACTAGTTAAACTCCATGAAATCAGCCAGATTAAAAATAAAACTTGTATGGAACAGATAGAATAAAAAAAATAATAAAAAGGAAACCACGGTACGGTAGACATTACAATCAAATAACGAATTTTTTTTTGCCAGTATTAAAATGAAAGCACACGCATCTAAGTAAAAATAAGCATAATTAAGAGCGTATACGCCGAACGGCATTTCATACAAATTTTCAAGTCCTTATTTTCCGAAATGACTAAGCCGATTTTAATGAAACTTTACACACAGCAGGATACCTACATAAGTCTAAAAAGTTAGTTGAAAACATTTTCTATATAAGATAAATATTACATACATAAATATACCTACGCAACTAAGATGGGAAGGAAAGATAGTGTTCTTTCACTCTTCTTTTAAAAACTGCAAGGGTTTGGCAGTCCCTACTGTCAGGCGGTTAAGTGATTATTCTTATAGGTACGTAAGTATAGCATAAGCATAATCAGCCTTTTAATGTTCCCACTGCTGGGACACAGGCCTCCTCTCTAGGAGAGGGAATGGGCCGTAATCCAGCACGCGGGCCCAGTGCGGGTTGATAACTTGATAGGTATAGGTAGGTGGTAAAAAAAAAATGCATGGTTTTCGTAAGTACCTATGTAGTTATGTACTTACGAAAACCATGCAATTTTTTTTTATATTTTCTTTTGTATTGACTAGACGTGTATTTTAAGGGATTTCGTAGAGCAAACAAAAATAAAACAATTAATTAAATATGTACATACATAGATGTTTATTTGTTTATAATAATTTGGAACTTAGTCTTTGGTACAGTTCGATTAACCTAATATTAAGTACAATTTAGCTAACAATAATTAAGTTGGTAAGTAAAACTTTATTCATTTGACTTAAACTTACTTAATAAATAACTTAGAAAGTGTTTCAAAGTATCCCCCGCATAATTATTCACAATAAAGAGTGAAAACATTGCGTTAACAATTTTATGATTCCTGCGGGCGTACCATGACGTGTTAAAACGTGAGTCTTCCGAGCGAGAAAGAGGGATAGAGTTATACACCCTATATAGCTCCATCTCTTTTTCTCGCTCGGAAGACTCACATTTTAAGACGTTATGGTACGCCCGCTGAAATGGATAATAAAATTACCTATCAATCGATGCTGAAATTTTGCATAAATACTTCTTCGGTAAGGTTAGGTTTGAATTTTAGAAAAAAAGTAGGTACATTTTTAGCTAAAGACTGAAATTTAATTACAGGTATTTTTATTAATATAGTTTTCACTACAAATTGATAGGTATCTTCTTGAAATTACTATAGGAATGAATAGCTACGAAAAATATAAGAAGCTCACTTTCACGTCGGCAGATATGGCTCCGTGGGAATACGGGGATAAAATCAGTGAACGCAAATAAAACATGGAAGCATTCCTAAATCAAAAAAATGACCCATAGCACATTGCGCCGCGGTAGGCGGGGCTTACCGATTGCGCCGCTCACGTGTTTAGTTACACGGCCTATTCGTTACATGGTAATTTAAACCCAAATACTTGGGAAATAAGGTCAATTTTTAACTGTGCATCGTATTAGCAACAATGTTTTAGTGTGGTTCGGCGAATCAGCGACGAGGTTTCGATGTGTGAGTTTGTTTGGATTTTTGGGTCACGATTCGCGCTTAGATCCCTTGACGTAATGCTTCCATGTTTTATTTGCGTTCACTGGATAAAATACCCTATGTAATGCCCGTAATGCCTATGTTACTCGCTGATGATGTAGCTTTCCATTGGTGAAAAAATGGTTGAAATAATTGATTAAAAAAGTTTCGGAGCTTATTCGGTACAAACTACAAAACAACAAGTTATGTGAGAATCATATAGTAAAAAGTACATTTTTGTCGTGAAATATGTTCTATTACAGATACTGATTGCATGGAAGAAAAATGCGCTAAAATTGTATTTTTTTTTTTCGTCATTAGATCCGAATATCCGTAGCTTACATTACACTCAGACAAAGGTTTATTGCACTAGTTTTTAATATATGCAAATATAATAATTAAAATATCATCCGAGTATTTACATTATAGGTATCTACATATTTGAATTTGACAGTTTTTTTTTATTTATTCAAGTCTGTAGATTCTGTTCGCTTTTAAGTTCTAATGCCCAAACGTGCTGCGGCCAGCCAGTGCGGCCTTTACTTCTTTTCTCAGCCGTTGCGTTTTGCTGTAACAAAGAAAACAATAACATGAACAAACCTTTCTTCGATTTATGAACAGAATGATAGGATTGTTTTATCCGCGGTTATAAAAAGAAGTGGATGTAGAATGTGTTTGCAACTGTTAGCAGGTAACAAGAGCCAACCCTTAAAATAAAATAAAAAACTGTAGGTAATGATAAAATATCATAGACAAGGAAATAAAAAACTAATAGGTACTTAAAATAACAAGGTTTGTTAAATTGCATTTTATGTAAAACTAGCAGCGCCCCGCGGTTTTTCCCGCGTAGTTCCCGTTCCCGTGGGAATATGGGGATAAAATATAGTCTATGTTACTCGTGGATAATGTAGCTTTCGAATGGTGAAAGAATTTTTAAAATCGGTCCAGTAGTTTTTGAGCCTATTCATTAGAACCAAACAAAGTTTTCCTCTTTATAATATTAGTATAGATATATGGTACACATAAAAATAAGAAATAATCAATTTGCCTAAAACATTTTTTATAGTGGCCGAGTGGTAACGGCCCGACTTACGAATAGGGTCACGGGTTCAAACCCAGCCAGGCGCATTACTTTGTGTAATTAATTTCAGCTCCACTGCTCTCAAAACGATGAAGGAAAACATCGTGAGGAAACCGGCATGTCCTAGAACCAAAAATTCGAAGACATGTGACATTCACCAACCCGCACTGGGCCCGCGTGCTGGATTACGGCCCATTCTCTCTGATTATCCTGATTATGCTTATGCTATAAACTTTTAAACTTACCAAAAGACAGTAGGGTACAGATAGGTATTTATCAGTTTATAACAAAACAATTTAAAAAAACAAAACATCCCACCCCAGTCAATACCGTTTCAGAGAAAAAAAAAACAAAACACGATCATAGACAAGGATGTTCCTCACAGATTTTTTCCCATAAACTAAGTAATTTTACTTTTAAAGGCAAACGTATCTTTTTGTAGTGGCACGTGTTTTAGATTACGATAGTTTACGCGGTCATAAAAAAATTGGAAGAAAAAAGGTTACAGTTAGGTAGGTACCTACGTACGGTAGCCGGCAGATATTTTTTGTCTGTGGATACTTCAAATTTATATTTGGTTAACTTGAAGAGCGGTGATTTCAGGGTTTAAGGAACAGGAAAGTCGTGTTTTAGGTACAAACCTATTACATTATTTGTTACAGCACATTTTTATTATTGATATTTCTTATATTGTTCCATAACTCAGGCTTTATTTAAGAATTAAGTAAAAAATATATTATTTACAGTTATTTTTAAAAAACCAGGCCTTTATTGTGTATCTTTTATTTATTAGGTACTAACGACCCATCCGGACTTCACACGGGTGCAATGTAGATACGAATGTTTCCTCTACTATAATATGCATGTATTATACTTAGAAACCTTCCTCTTGAATCACTCTATCTATTAAAAAAACCGATTTAAAATCCGTTGCGTAGTTCTAAAGATTTATTTATTTATTTAAGCACAACAAACAAAGCATACACCAAAAAAAAAATGTAAGTACATATTAAGGATCACCAAATTTTAAGCATACATAGGGATATAGATATCCATTAAATAAGAGAGCAGGCCAAAAAATAAGAGTTTTCACAATCATTTGTTTGAAGTAACTTCAAACAAATTTTTGTGAAAACTCTTATTATTATTCTTTTGCACACCATGCCCATGCGTCGAAGAGACGTCATCGACGTCAGGTCTCAGTCATTCTTTTAGTAAACGGGTTATATGTAGGGACCAGCTTCTGTCCGCGACTTCGTCCGCGTGGAATAGTTACTTTAACTCCGATTTTGAAACTCTCAGCCCGATCGGTTTAAAATTGACAAAGTTTAATACAAACTTTCATCCCTTTCGACCAAATTTGATTACCATAAAAACGGTTCAAGTGAGTTAATCTTAAAAGATAGACATACTGTCGCGGACATTTTTTTATGATCTTTTTAAGAGGAATAATTCTTACCTACATCTTTTTTGTTATCTTGAACCGTTTTCGCAGCGCACGCAACGGAAGCCCTCAAAGATGAATAATTTTCCCCGTTTATTCCACATTTTCCATTTTTTCTTCGCTCCTATTACTCGCAGCGTGATGTTATATAGCCTAAAGCCTTCCTCGATAAATGTTCAATTCAACCCAAAAACAATTTTTCAATTCGAACCAGTAGTTCGTGAGATTAGCGCGTTCAAACAAACAAACAAACAAACTCTTCAGCTTTATAATATTAGTATAGTATAGATAAGCGTGCACTGTCTAAAATATCGGGATTTTAAGTGATATTGCAAAGTTTGTTAACGAACCAAACAAACCAACTACAGATATCCAGTGGCTGAATGACGTGCTTACCTACTTAGATTTTTACAAAAATGGACTTCATCATGATTGCAGTGGACCCTTCATATTTTTTTTCAAGTTTGTGGATTTTTTTATTGTATTGTTCTGTGCGCGCCGCAATGTCTGCGTACGCCAAAATGCCTTTTTTTCTGGATGGGAAATCATCAAATGACTTCTCCCGCTCTGGGCGGAGCGGGGGTGTCAGACTCTTACTGACTAAAACCCACCCGTGATCCATCTTGTGCCCTTTGCGTTCCAGGGCTGCGGTGTCTCTTTCGAACAAACTCCGCAACCCTAGCAGGCACTGACCTTAGGGGACCCCGTCTACGTTGCTGACGGCTCTTTGAGGCGCGCGTGGAACACGACGCGCCGTCGACTCGGGCCTGGTTGCTATCGGACGGCGAGCCACCCATAGCTCGCCATCCGAAGGCCCGCGCCTACGGTGGCCGGGAATCGCCCTGCGTTTCCCGACGCCCGGCAAAATGCTTAACACTACACTTTATAAATATACATACTTACGTATATACACATTACAGTCATTACACCTGTGTATCTGTTTACTGTAGCACGCGACGTATGTTTATATTATTATTTAACAACTTCCCTTGTTTATGGTTACGCCGGATGGATGAAAAATATTCACTAAACGTTCGGCCTCATTTGTCAAGTTATTTTTTTTTTCTGTTTAAAAAAAAACGGGACTTTGTGTGTCGCAGTGGCGTAGCTCGCCTTAGACGGGCCTTGTATCAAAATGTGTTGGGGGCCTAAAGGAGGGGGAAAAGTTTTGTTTTTTGTAAAAGTAACAAAAAATACTGCAATTGAATTAAAATATGTAATTATAACATTGATTTGAAAATAGAAAATGGTTAAAAATTAAAGAGTAGCTTTCGTTTCATTTTAGGTATAACTTATGTGAACGATTTCAGTGTAGGTATTGTGTTTTTCAAAAGTACCTAAATGTTTGGCACAGCTTGAGGAAAGATTTGTATTTTTGTATGTAACGAATAAACTCAAAAACTACTGGACCGATTTCAAAAATTCTTTCTCCATTAGAAAGCTACATTCAGCCTCAGTAACATAGGCTATATTTTATCCCCATACTCCCACGGGAACGGGAACTACGCGGGTAAAACTGCGGGGCGCTGCTAGTTACCAACCTACGAACGTGGATTGTATCAGATTTAGCGAGACAATTTCACTGAAACGGATTGTACCTATATCGGATGATTCCAAGTACATTGCAGTTGTAAAATATTTGATAGCGCTTGATTCGTTGGGCCATGTGGTCCGGCGTAATTGTATTAGAAAAGCGGCACAAGCTATGAGCGGTTAGCGGATTATAAGGCGCGGAGTTATTTTTTATTTTTATGAGTGGCTTCTCGCAGTTCAACCTAGGGTTGTCGACTGCTTAAACGGGCTTGCCTGTGGTGGCTTCAATATGAATATTAAAGCCTCCAGCCAGGGCTTATAAAGACTTACAAACTAAGTGACTGCGCGCTAAGGGCACCCCTTGTGGGGTACGGACCTCGGCTTAGGGCGTCGCTGGGGGGGAACAGCTAGGGACGGGCTGGATCGAACAAGGAAGGCGCGGAGTTTCTAAAACAACCTTTTATACTAGAACTAGCGACCCGCCCCAGTTTCGCATGGGTATAATTCTGATACTAACTATACTCTAGAATGTCTTTATACTCAACGTTTGTTACAGCTTAAACCTCTAAAATTATCAGTGTTTCTCCACTATATTATGCATGTAGGTATTATACATATAAACCTTCCTCTTGAATCTGGGGGCACGGTAGTGTTCCCGCCAAGACGAGCCAAGCGAAGCGCAAGGGCACTACCTACCTTTTCTCGAAACGATTCGTCGTTTTTTTAAACTCTCATAACTTTGCTTTGGATGATGCTAAATATTTAAACATTTTCAAGATAGAATGCCATCAGTACAATCATTAAACATACAAAGTTTGAATGTCGTGACTATTATACTTTAGATTTTACTAGCTGCTGCCCGCGACTTCGTCCCCGTGGAATGCCCGATTTTAAAACATGCTTTATCGCTGCTCCGCTCCTATTGGCTTAAGCGTGATGATATATAGCCTAAAGCCTTCCACGATAAATGGTCTATTCAACCCAAAAATAATTTTTCAATTCGAACCAGTAGTTCCTGAGATTCGCGCGTTCAGACAAACAAACAGACAAACTCTTCAGCTTTATAATATTAGTATAGGTTAGTATAGATTAATGTCTCAAAACTCTCGATTTCTTCACCGACTCACTTACTCACTGATCATCAAAATTGTTAGGGTACTTCCTGAAGTCCTATAAAGCTGAAATTTGGTATGTAAGCTAATATTACTACAGAGATAACAAAAAAAATAAAAACCTAATCTAACCTATACCCTGGAAATAAGAGGTGGAAGCAAAGATAAGAAAATAGTACCTACTACGGTGGAATTTTGTATGAGACTTGCACTACAGTTTGTGCTACGTAAGTGAAAATTAATTAAAATACTTCTTTAAGAAATACACCCATAAAAAACTTTTTACAAAAAAATACAACCGACTTTTCCACAAAAAGTCAAAAAAGTACAAAATAACTTTAATTTCGGAACTCGGTGTTTGTGGTTCCTTTTTCATTTTTTGAACACCGACTTCCGAAATTAAAGTTATTTTGTACTTTTTTGATTTTGTGTGGAAAAGTCGGTTGTATTTTTTTGTAAAAAGTTTTTTATTTTTCTCTTTTTAGTGGTACCTAAACCCCCTCCCCTCCCCCCACCTAAACGAACCGATTACATTAGTGTATAAAAAACGCACTGCTCCAATGCAGAGTAAACTAAAAGGTCGTCAATGTAGATATTTTTTTAGATTTTTGTTGATTTTTCAAAAACCGCTTGTTTGATTTCAATAAAATTTTCATGGGACCATTTGGGAAGTATACCCTTTCCAACAAAAAAAGAATTTTTCAAATCGGTTGGCAAGCGACGGAGTTATGCGCGAACAAACAATAAAAATAAAAAAATAAAAAAACATACAAACATCCGAATTGAGAAACTCCTCCTTTTTTAGAAGTCGGTTAAAAAATGAAGAAAAAGAAAACAAAAAAAACCATTAACCAGCTCACAAAAATAAATGTTTGAAAGAGTTCCGAAATTAAAGTTATTTTATAGGTAATTTTTTTTGTTCAAAAGTCAGTTGTTTCTTTTGTAAAAAGTTTTTTTTTACAAAACATACTGTACTTTTTTTTAGGATGGGAAATCGTCAACTGACTTCTTCCGGTCTGGGCGGAGCGGAAGGGAGTGTCACTCTTATTGAGTAAAAAGCATCAGTGTTCCTCAAAATGCCTTTTGCGTTCCAGGGCCACGGTAAGTCTATCGAACAAATTCCGGTTATTTTTTTTTTGACGTGACCACTCGCAGTTCAGCACACTAAGGCTGGTTACTGCTTAACCGGGCAATCATGTGGTAGCCTCAAATGAATTTAAGGCCCCCAGCCAGGGCTAAAAACTACTAAAAACTAAATGACCGCTTCGCTAAGGGCATCCCCTGTGGGATACGGGCCTCGGCTTAACGGGGTCATTGAGAGGGGCAGCAAGGGACAGACTGGGTCTAGTTATTATTATTTAGGAGATTTAACGCTAATGGTTCAGCAGCGCGGGCTGGCTCGTTAGGCAAAAGTCGGGAGGACAAATTCTGCGAAATCATCATAAGCTTTGTAGTGTCACATACTAACAGTGTCACACACAATGACAATTTGACCAACTAACAACCGAAACCAATAACCTATGATCTATCACATACTGGAGATAGAAAAACAAATGAAACAACAGAAAAATGATGTAGGTTTTCTGTTGTTTCATTTGTTTTTCTATCTCCAGTATGTGATAGATCGGTTATTGGGTTCGGCCGTAAATCAATGCATTAAAATATCAAAGTTAATGAAAGTTCAGTGAAACAGAATCCACAAAACATCTGTTTATCTTACTTGTAAATTATTTGATAGCTCGCGAATGGAACGGCCATGTGGCTCAATGCAATTTTATCAGAGCAATGGCCTAAGTTTACAGCGAAAGCGGGATGTTTTCGTTATAATTAGTTACTACAGATGAGTTGTACGGATGAACTAGCTGCTGCCCGCGACTTCGTCCCCGTGGAATCCCCGATTTTAAAACATTCTATATCGCTGCTCCTCTCCTATTGGCTTAAGCGTGATGATATATAGCCTAAAGCCTTCCTCGATAAATGGTCTATTCAACCCAAAAAGAATTTTTCAATTCGAACCAGTAGTTCCTGAGATTAGCGCGTTCAAACAAACAAACTCTTCAGCTTTATAATATTATATAAGTATAGATTCATAAATAATTAGAGATATTTTTTACCGTCTTTATGTCAGGACAAGATAAGTAACCCAGATTTATTTTTATTTTATTTTATGGGACAATAAACAGGTACAATACACATATTATAAAAACACACACATATTAAAAATGTATGTCTGTTGTTTTCGACACCAACAATGTTATTATTATTTGTATGCTGTCGAGTAAAATGTAGCAAACTGACCAGTTTAAAATAACATCCTATTGTATTAAAACCTACATTTACGAATAAAGTTGATTTGATTTGTTAACAAAATAAAAAATGTCGATATTTTATATCCGTCGGAAATTAAATTTCGTCGTCGCGAATTCATTAATTTTGGTTTTAATCGTATTTTAATGCTAACAGCGTGCTTGAAACAAATAAACTCCTTTTCTTTTGTTCTAATTTATTCTCCTGTTACAACGCTACCTCTCATAACTTGTACCACACAGCACCACGCGCTAAACCTAATACGAAAAAGCATAATTCCGGAATTATACAGAACTACACATAAATATATACATTTATAGCCGTACCTGGTATTTGTCTGATGATGACGCGGTTCCGTATAGAAAAACACTAAGTGATGAAATACGAGGTTTAAGTTTGGTTGAGAAAGAATTTTGTGTACAATCTGTAGACACGAGTTTTCAGGAAAAGAATTTGTAGTTGGTTCTAAGTGTAATCTAAATAGAATGTATAAAAAGTACAAAACTCGGTGTTTTGGTTGCAATTTCGTTTTTTGAACACCGACTTCCGAAATTAAAGTTATGTGTTACTGTTTGGTTGTTTGTGTAGAAGTCGGTTGTATTTTTTTGTAGAAAGTTTTTTATTTTTCAATTTTTAGTGGTACACCCCCCCCCCCCCCTTTCTCGTCATGGTTCACTTTGACGTTTCATTATGTTAGAGTGACGCTTTTTAGATACCTAGTTGATACATTCCACTCGGCTCAAAGCCACGAATTGAACACCGAAGGCACGCTTGCATTTAGTAATAAAATAAATGATCGCCTGGACTTTTTTTCAATTCAATTCAATTCAAATCATTTATTTCAATTAAACCCTTTACAGGCACTTTTGAATTGTCAAGACGAAAGAGATGAAGCTATCTGCACGTTCCAAAGCGTAGATCTCTATGGAGAAGAACGTGCAAGAAACTCCACGGACACTCTTTTAAATCATGTTCTGTATTACATAACCTTGGTTACATCCTTGGTCGCTTCTATATGTGAGGACAATGCAAAGGAAAAAAAAAAAGGAAACTATAAAAACGATTCAAAGTATAAAGATTAAAACAAATCATTGGCAGTTAAGAGGTGACCAGTCTCAACCGACGGCGTCCGTTCACGAACATGACGCGTGTATCGGCACCATTTAGCTCAACCATTTTGAAGGGAACCGAATGATCCAACACACACGCCGCCATCAGCGAAACATTTAAGCGAGCATGACATGCTCTCAACTGCCATTTTAGTTCAAGTCACAAAGTAAACTATAACTTATCACATGTCATGTAAGTGGCTCCATGGTACTCACATTTACAATATTTGAAAATAAAATGCTTCTACATTATACAAAACTATGGTTTACAATAACCAAGCAACTTCCAGTTAAAAAAAAGAAAAGGAAATTATTTATTCTCAAAATAATATTATAAAAAACGGATAAACGGACTTACGGCCGAACCCAATAACTGATCTATCACATACTGGAGATAGAAAAACAAATGAAACAACAGAAAACCTATATCATTTTTCTGTTGTTTCATTTGTTTTTCTATCTCCAGTAGTTAGTGAACACAGGCGTATCTCTCCTCCCCACCGAATGTGTCTCCACGTTGTCGTCGTGGTGGGGCTTGAGCGTCCCAATGATCTTGCGAGCTTTCCCGGTAGAGCCACTCATGCCGGAAGGTCGCAAGTGAGGGATCAGACAAAGAGAGACACACGAGGGGCACACCGTTCGGAGACCTGAGCAGTGTTTGGGTCTGCGGACGGTGTGCGTGTCAAGCTTGCTCGCTGCTCTCTGGTACGCGTCTGATCATCAGACGTGACTGTGGGAGCAGCGAGCGAGCAGTGAGGTGAGGGGAGGAGAGGAGGCCCTGAGACGGGGCGGAGAATACAGGGACCGCACCCTTTAAAGGAAATCATGGACCCAGGCATTTGCGAAATAAGTCCCCAGGTGGGTCCCGACTGCTCAGCAGTCGGGGAATCCCACCCCGCTTCGGCGGGCTGCCCTCCGTATTCTGGGGTGGGCAACAAACGCCATCCATCTGTCCTTTCGGACACAACCAACGACCATATGCTTGACAAACGGACTACGATGAACGAGGAAAAAAAGGATGACCAAGGACCCTCCGGCTCCAAGCCCATGGAGGAGATATTGTTGCAGGGCGCACGACCTTCCAAGCTTTGGAGGAAGCCGTCGCTCGGGCGCGGGAAAAGTGCGGAGTCGGATTCTGACTCCGCACCTGCCGCGATGAGCGAGGAGAATACTGGTGGGGAGGTTGCGGGGGCTGCGGAGAACAATACGTTCTTCCGGAAGCGTCCGAGACCGGAGGATGACCAGGGGTCGTCCTCTGAGGGAGAGCTGGCCTCAGCTCGCAAGGTCCCCACCAGTAAGCGAGGTAAAGGTCGGGGAGGCAAGGGGCGACGGCTCGCCGCCCAGGAGGCTCGTCGAACGGCGAAGCTCGCCGAGGAGGGGCGGCACCCCGGGATGAGTGATCCCAGACCTCTCTCGGGGTCTTCGGGTAGCGAGTCGGAAGCCGCTGGTGCCCCCGACCGAAAGGCCGGGTTCGCGGAGGCCGTTGAGGCCGTTGTCCGCGCTGTGACCCTGAAGAGGACGATAGCGTCCAAGAACAGGGCCATAAGCGAGGCGGCGGCCTCTATCCTGGAGGCAGCGGAGGCCACCTTCCGCAGGCCTGCGACGGACGAAACGTCCAAACTGCGGAAGGAGGTCGCCCGCTTGGCGGCCACCACGGAGCTTCTCCATAAGGAGAATGAGAAGCTCCGAGCGGACCTGGCCAGTCTCCGAGGAGCCGGTTCACGGGGGCCGCTACAGCCTCCAGGGGGGCAAAAGCAGGGGCAAAGCCGGCCCTTGCCTGCGCCGGGTCCGGCGCCTGAGAACCAGGTGCTGGACCTGGTGCGGCAGGAGCTGGCCGCCTTCCGGGAACGGTTTTCCGTCCTGGAGGGTATCGTTCTGCGCCCCCCACTAGCGGCGGACCAAAAGACCCAGGGCAAGAAGGTGGCCTCGTACGCGGCCGCCGTGGCTGCCAAGCCGGGTACGTCCGGCCAGGCCAACGCAGGGGCCGGGCCGACGAAGTCGGCACCTGCAAAGCCGGCATCGGGTAAACCGGGGCCGGCCAAGCAAAAGAAGGGCGGAGCGGCTGCACAGGCGGCGCAGGCTCCAGCGCCGGCAGTGCTGCCCTCATCTTCCGACCCGCCTTCCAACTCCTCTGCCGAAGCCGGTTGGCAAGTGGTCGGGGAGAAGAAGAAGGCGGGCAAGGCAGCCAGGGCGGCCAAGAAACGGGCGCGAAAACGGCGGCAAAAGGAGCGACGCGTCGCCGCGATGCTCCGCGCCCCAAAGACCGCAGCTGTAGTGCTAACGCTACAGCCAGACGCGGTCAAGAGGGGCGTGTCGTACGGCGACTTACTAACTAAGGCAAAGGAGACGGTAGACCTCCGGGAGCTCGGCATCGTCGGGGGCCTCCGGCTGCGGGTAACCATGACTGGTGCCCGTATGCTGGAGATCCCCGGGGAAGCCAGCGGCCCAACCGCAGACGCTCTGGCCGAGAGGCTCAGGGCGTCCTTGAACGCGGAAGATGCCCGAGTGTCCAGGCCCACCAAATGCGCTGATATGCGCATCTTGGGCCTGGACGACTCCGTCACGGAGGAGGAGGTCGTGGCCGCCGTGGTCAGGACGGGAGGGTGCTCTGCCGAGCAAGTTAAGGCAGGCACCATACGTCCTGACTACACGGGCATGCGCACCGTAGTGGTGAGCTGCCCCGTGACGGCGGCCAAGAAGATCACTGAGGGTCGAAGACTTCTGGTGGGCTGGGTGTCGGCGCAGGTGAAGCTGCTGGAGCCCAGGCCTCTGAGGTGCTTCCGCTGCCAAGTGGGGAACCACACGGGGGCGTGTTGCACCTCGGAGGTTGACCGCAGTGAGCTCTGCTTCCGCTGCGGTCAGCCCGGTCACAGGGCTGGCTCCTGCAACGCCGCGCCGCACTGCACTGCATGTGCGGCAGCTGGCAAGCCAGCCGAGCACTGGGCTGGGGGCAAAGCCTGCCCTCCACCCACAAAAGCCGGGGGTAAGAAGCCCTCTTCCGCCGTCTCCGTGCCAGCCGCCGCATCCGTCGCCGCCGCTGCCACCGCAGTCAATGTAGCCGCCGCAACAGCGGCGGCTGCTACACCGGAGCCCACTAAGGGTGCCCGGGAGGAGGCCGAAATGGAATGCCAATAACGGCTCCATTACGCCTCCTCCAGGCGAACATCAACCACTGCGCCGCCGCTCAGGACCTGTTGGTCCAGAGCATGGCGCAGTGGTTGATCAATATCGCCGTGGTCGCTGAGCCGTACTACGTCCCGCCCAGGGATGACTGGGTAAAGGACCTGGACGGCTCAGTGGCCCTTATTTCGTCGGCCGCCGCCGGTACCCCGTCCCTTGAGTGCGTTAGGAGAGGACAGGGGTGCGTAGCAGCACGGTTCGGGGAGATTGTAGTAGTGGGAGTCTACTTCTCCCCGAACCGAACTCTCGCCGAATTCCACAACTCCCTTAGGGAGCTGCGTATCGTCGTCGTCGGGTATCGTCCCCTCCCCGTGATTGTTCTCGGGGACTTCAATGCCAAGAACTTGGCTTGGGGTTCCCGTTATACGAACGTGCGGGGTAGGATGGTGGAGGACTGGGCTCTGGAGACAGGCCTGGTCGTCCTAAATCGGGGTTCTGTCCCCACGTGTGTGCGGATGCGGGGTGACTCCGTGGTGGACATTTCGTTCGCCAGCCCCGCTCTGTCACCGCGTGTCGTCGACTGGCGCGTTGTGGAGGAGGTGGAGACCTATTCCGATCACCGGTATATCCGGTTCGACGTCTCCGCCCAGACCTCAAGCGCGCCGGTCCGACAGACCCCGAGTGGTCCGCGGTGGGCGCTGAAGCAGCTGGACCGGGAGCTTCTCCTGGAAGCCTCGATCGTGCAGGCCTGGGTGTCACCACCGGACAGGCCTGCTGACATCAACGACGAGGCGGAGCGGTTCCTGGAGACCATGTCGGAAATATGCGACGTGGCAATGCCCCGGGTCCAGCCAAGACGCGCCCGCCGTCAGGTGTACTGGTGGTCGCGCGAGCTGACGTCGCTTCGAGAAGCGTGCGTTGCTGCGCGTCACCCGTACACCAGACATCGCCGGCTCCGCATCCGCCCTCCGGATGCGCAGGCCAGGGAGGCGGAGCTGTACGAGGTGTACAGAGCGGCGAAGACCGCCCTCCAAGCGGGGATCTTGCGGGCCAGGGATCTGGCTCGCAAAGAGCTGCTGGAGTCTCTGGACGGGGACCCGTGGGGAAGACCCTACAAAATGGTGCGGAACAAACTCCGCACCTGGGCCCCCCCGTTGACGCAGAGTCTCCGGCCCCAGCTGGTGGAGGACGTGGTGAGCGCTCTGTTCCCTACGCGAGGGGACCATGCTCCCCCGCCTATGGCTCCGCTACCCGTGGTGCCCGATGCGGACCACACCGACGACGGCAACGACGACGACGATACTCCGGAGGTGACCGAGGTAGACCTGAGAGCGGCGGTTAACAGGCTGAAGGCCAAAAATACCGCCCCAGGACCCGATGGCTTACCTGGGAAAGCCTGGGTCCTGGCCTCGGAGGCTCTCGGGCCTCGACTACGTGGGCTCCTAAGCGCATGCTTGGAGAGGGGCCAGTTCCCACGTCGCTGGAAGACGGGGAAACTGGTCCTCATTGCGAAGCCGGGGCGCCCTGCGGACTCTCCGTCCGCATACCGGCCCATCGTGCTGCTCGACGAGGTGGGCAAGCTCTTTGAAAGAGTCATTGCAGACCGCCTCGTCAAGCACTTGGTGAGAGTTGGGCCGGATCTGGCGGAGAACCAGTTCGGTTTCCGCGCGGGGCGCTCTACGGTGGACGCCATCATGCGCGTGAGAGCCCTCACGACGGGGGAGGCGATTTCCCGGGGCGGGGTGGTGGTGGCGGTGTCTCTTGACATCGCCAACGCGTTTAACACCCTGCCTTGGAGTTGCATCGGGGAGGCACTCCGGTATCACCGAGTGCCAACCTACCTCTGTCGCGTGGTCGAGGACTACCTGACGGATAGAGCCGTCATCTACCCCGGTCACCGGGGAGAGTGGAATCGGCGAGAGATGTCGTGCGGTGTTCCACAGGGTTCGGTTCTGGGGCCGCTCCTGTGGAACATCGGTTACGACTGGGTGCTACGCGGCGACCTCCCTTGCGGCGTCAGTGTTGTTTGCTACGCTGACGACACGCTGGTTCTGGCGCAGGGGGGGTCGCACCAGGCGGCGGTCGACCTGATGACACGTGGGGTCGCAGCAGTCGTTGGGAGGATCCGGCAACTGGGTCTCGAGGTGGCCCTACACAAGTCCGAGGCCATGTGTTTTCACGGCCCTCGGAACCGGCCACCATCGGGATCCCAGATAACGGTGGGAGGGGTTTGCATCGGCGTCGGGTCGACGATGAGCTACTTGGGTCTCGTCCTCGACAGCCGGTGGAACTTCGCGGAGCACTTCCGCCGTTTGGCTCCCAAACTGGGGCGGGCCGGGGCTGCCCTCAAGCGGCTCTTGCCCAACCTAGGGGGACCAAACGCCTCCTGCCGGAGGCTGTACGCGGGGATCGTGCGGTCCATGGCCCTTTACGGGGCCCCGGTGTGGGCGCTGTCGCTGAGGCGACTGCCAGCGCGCCACCTGGTCTCGGCCCAGAGGGTCATGGCCATCCGGTTGATCCGGGGATACCGCACGGTCTCCGGCGAGGCGGCAAACCTCCTTGCCGGATTGCTGCCGTGGGATCTAGAGGCGAGAGCCCTCGCGCACGTCTACGCGTTGCGCGTGGAGGCGCTACGCCGGGGCGAAACTCTGCTGCCGCGGCAGATTGCTGCGCAGCGGACGGAGCTCCGGCGGGATCTCACGGAGGTATGGAGACAGCGACTGCTGCAACCCACCATTGCGCTGGGCACGCCGCCATTGCGGCGATAAGTCCCCTCTTTGAGGAGTGGTTGGAGAGACGCCACGGCGTCCTCACCTTCCGCCTGACGCAGGTGCTCACCGGACACGGCTGTTTCGGGAGGTACCTGTGTCGGATCCAGCGGGAGGACACGTCCGGGTGTCATCACTGTGTGGATCGCCCGGAGGACACGGTGGAGCACACGGTGGAGGTCTGCCCTGCCTGGGCGGAGCACCGCCGTGTCCTCATCGAGGCGATCGGCGGCGGCGACCTCTCGCGTCCGGCCCTGGTTCAAGCCATGGTCGGGAGCGAGGAGGCATGGGAGGCGGCCGCCTCCTTCTGCGAAGCAGTAATGCTAGCGAAGGAGGAGGCGGAGCGCGTGCGAGAGAGGGAAGCCCCTCTATCCAGCCGCCGCAACAGGAGGAGACGCCCCGGGCGTCGGGAAACGCAGGGCGATTCCCGGCCACCGTAGGCGCGGGCCTGCGGATGGCGAGCTATGGGTGGCTCGCCGTCCGATAGCAACCAGGCCCGAGTCGACGGCGCGTCGTGTTCCACGCGCGCCTCAAAGAGCCGTCAGCAAAGAAGACGGGGCCCCATAGGGTCAGTGCCTGCTAGGGTTGCGGAATTTGTTCGAAAGAGTCACCGCGGCCCTGGAACGCAAAGGGCACAAGCAGGAACACGGGTGGGTTTTAGTCAGTAAGAGTCTGACACTCCCTTCCGCTCCGCCCAGAGCGGGAGAAGTCATTTGATGATTTCCCATCCAAAAAAAAAAAAAAAAAAAAAGGCGTATCTCTCCTAACTTGCACCACACGCCACCACGAGCTAAAACGTACATAATTACAGAATGATACTGAGCTACATATAAATACTTACATTAACTGCTGTAGGTACCTGGTATCTGTCTGATGACGCGGTTCCGTATAGAAAAACACCATGTGATGAAATATGAGGTTTAAACTATTTAAAGATGCATCAAAATGCCTGGGCCTCAAGTCTGCTATTAAAATAGTCTCAGAATGCTATTATTGATTTCATAATGGTTGATTTTTATAAGTTTGGTAATCTACTAATATAAAAGCGTCACAATGACTTGTCAGTGGTCAACCACTGACACTCCATTGAAAGAAATAGCATAGAATGGTAATCTAGTACATAATGACAAATCTGCTATTACAATAGTCTCAGAATGCTATTATTGATTTCATAATGGTTGATTTTTACAAGTTTGGTAATCTACTAATATAAAAGCGTCACAATGACTTGTCAGTGGTCAACCACTGACACTCCATTGAAAGAAATAGCATAGAATGGTAATCTCGTAAATAATGACAAATGAATGACAGACGTATGCGGTAATCTGCTAAAATTTTGACAGTTCCTTTGATCAGTGATCTACCATTAGAACGTCATTGCGCAGTTATTGCTTTTAATAGCTCGGTTATCAAAAAGTATTACGAGACCATTGACCGACCAATGATCGACTATTATGAATTGAGAAGATAACGAACTTTTAGCAAAATGACAATGGGATCGTGTTGGAATGACATGTTTATAAAAATAGCAGACTTGGGGCCCTGGTTGACACTTTTCATGGTTCTAGAACTACCTTGAACAGAGCAGTACCTACAGAGTACTAGATAATGAAATTCGTTTATTATGACGCCGCTTATATTGACCAACCGCTTAGTATGAAGTAAAACGGAGCTAATTTTGATTTTCATATTAAATTCTTTAGAAAAGTACGGATACAATGGCTTCGTTTATTGACATGTCGCTTATTATAACCTATTTTTCAGAAATTATGTTTGGTTATAGTGAGAGACATGACTTCTAATTTGTTTCTAACTCATTTTGTTTTGATTGATGTGTCTATTTTCTTTTTGTGTTTCTCATTATTAGGTACACGATATAACTAACAATGATGGGATTTTGTTTCATTCCTAAGATGACGCTTTTTAATCGACTTCTAAAAAAGGAGGAGGTTCTCAATTCGGATGTTTGTATTTTTTAATGTTTGTTCGCGCATAACTCCGTCGCTTGCCAACCGATTTGAAAAAATCTTTTTTTGTTAGAAAGGGTATACTTCCCAAATGGTCCCATAAAAAAATTATCGAAATCGAACAAGCGGTTTTTTTGTTAATTTCAATAAATGATAGCAAATCTGTCGGGATAGCTGAAATCGCATGTTTGTTTATTGGTTACACCTATTTATACCACGTACACTGTGATGGGTATGTTTAGCTGGGAGTGAACCACTAAAAAGTGAAAAATAAAAAAAAACTTTTTACAAAAAATAAAACCGACATCTAAACAAAAAACCCAAAAAGTATAAAAAAAACTTTAATTTGGTGTGTTCAACAACAAAAAAGCAACCAAAAACACCGAGTTCCGAAATTAAAGTTATTTTATACTTTTGGGTTTTTTGTTTAAAAGTCGGTTTTATTTTTTGTAAAAAGTTTTTGTTATGACGTCCGCTTAGTATGACATATTTTTCACTTCCCTTCGATGTCATTATAAGCGGATTCAACTGTATTTAAGATCGAATTCGATCATTAAAAAACGTTCCCGATACAGCCCGCACAATTGAAATTTAAAAATAAACCCAAGCCATGCAGTCGAGTGCATGCAACATTCACTGGGGAATCGCTAGTCTTATCTTGGAACATGTGGAGTTCAAGTGCAGTACTCATTGGCGCCAGTGGCTGGCGCAAGTGACTGAGCTAGTCGCATGTGAGTTGTTTGTACGTATGTTTTTTTTTTAATAGTTTGCAATCAGTGCTGCAGCGTTTTAGTGGTGATTAATTTGATACTATTAAAATATGAGTCACTTGTAAAGTTCCGTACGTGTGGTGGTGTACCCATCACAGCGTACACGGTATAAATTGGTGTAAACTGTAAACAATAAACAATCATGCGATTCCAGCAATCCCGAAAGATTTGCTATAATTTATTGAAGAGTTCCCTATCTCTGTTCTTCATCAGATCTTCACCAAACTGGAAAGGTACTACCCTGAAATACTAAGATGCTCTTCCAAACTATCGTATACAAATTTTTGTCTGTCTGTCTGTCTGTCTGTCTGTCTGTCTGTCTGTCTGTATGTTCTTTATAGAAACAAAAACTACTCGACCGATTTTAACGAAACTTGGTGCAATTATTCTTCATACTCCTGGGCAGGTTATAGTATACTTTTCATCACGCTACAATCAATAGGAGCAGAGCAGTGAAGGAAAATGTTGGGAAAACGGGAGAAGTTACTCCATTTTTTAAGCTTCCGTCGCGTGTGTAGCCTTAATGGTTAAAGTTACATAGAAGTTATGTGGGAAATGTTCTACATAAAATTATCTAAAAAATATCCCGAAACAGCATATGTCTATCTTTTATGGTTGACTCACAATAACACGTGTAACTCCCGATAGCTTAGCAGTTCGGAGCTTTCTGATTATATTTGTTTACTCTTACGTTTATAATACTCTCACTCATCCCTAATTAAAAAAAGTTAATATTATTATTTGGCATGCAGGTAGATGTTATGACGTAGGCATCTGCTAAGAAAGGATTTTGATTAATTCTACCCCCAAGGGGATAAAAGAGGGAATTAACGTTTGTATGAAACTTTGTCAATTTTAAACCGATCGGGCTGAGAGTTTCAAAATCGGGGGTAAAGTAACTATTCCACGCGGACGAAGTCGCTGGCAGAAGCTAGTGAAAAAATAAAGAAAAAATTAAATAAAGAAGTTATTTAATAGGGAACATGCAATATTTACACCTTGCTTTCATATAAAAGAATTCCGTGTAAAATAGACCATACAAAAGTTAAAAAATTGATACGATTTAATGTATTGCCAAAATTGCGATTATTAACTGACTGTTTTTCTTTTCTCGCGAAAACGGACGATGAAGTCGCTCCTGTCTGCCAGAGATCATGAACTGTCATGTATTAAAATTTAAGTTGGTCTTTTCGTTGTCATAACACCAGTGACGTCACTAGACGCTGATTGTTTACGTTCCGTTTCACGTTATATTAATTCGATTAAATCTAATAGTTGTTAAAAATCAATATTAACTACAGTAAAAACATTGCAGTGGGGCCACTGCAATGTTTATGTTGTTTTTTTTTTACTTTTTTACTTTATTTTTATATTATTTTATCATTTCAATAATAAAATGTTCATGAATTCTGTAATTGCATCTTCCCTATTATATAATTTATAAAATTGCCGTTCTAATAACCTGGCGGTAGATAGAATTTGGAATTTTGATGATCAACAAGTTCTTGAAACAGCAATAATGTTGATTTATAACTTAGCAGATAAATATTAAACAAACAGATGCCCGCCCCATCGTCATAAAACTGGTATTATTCTATTTTAATACCCTGTTTGTAATGGCAGGAAATTACATCTATCTAAATATATATAACTCAAAAGTGACTGACTGACTGACATAATGATCTATCAACGCACAGCCCAAACCACTGAACGGATCGGGCTGAAATTTGGCATGCAGGTAGATGTTATGACGTAGGCATCCGCTAAGCATCCGCTAAGAAAGGATTTTGATTAATTCTACCCTCAAGGGTACCTATAAAATAGGGGATGAAAGTTTGTATGAAACTTTGTCAATTTTAAACCGATCGGGCTGAGAGTTTCAAAATCGGGGGTAAAGTAACTATTCCACGCGGACGAAGTCGCGGGCAGAAGCTAGTTACATTTATAAAAATGTTTTAGAATAGATCTTCATAGATAGATATTTATTATTATTGCTAGGAATGCGTTTGACCACCATCTCACCTGACGGTAAGCGATGATGTGGTCGACGATGCAGCACGCTTGTCTAGAAGTAACCTGTTCACTCTTGACTTAAAGACTCCCAGGTTGTAGCTATCAGGTAACATAGACTGGCAGGGAATTTAAACACAGTATACAGCGAGCAGTGGTGGCCGAGTGGTAACGGCCCCGACTTACGAATTGAAAGTCGCGGGTTCAAACCCAGCCAAGCGTATTACTTTGTGTAATTAATTTCATCACCACTGCTCTCAAAAAGGTGAAGGAAAACATCGTGAGGAAAACCGGCATGTCCTAGAACCAAAAGATCGAAGACATGTGACATTCAGCAACCCGCACTGGGCCCGCGTGCTGGATTACGGCCCATTCCCTCTCCTAGAGAGGAAGCCTGTGTCCCAGCAGTGGGAACATTGAAAGGTTGATTATGCTTATGCTTATGCACTCTCCCCAAAATGCAACACACATATTGGTTTTAGGATTGTTATAATTCCGCGGTCTGCTTTTCAAGATAAATTTAGACTGAGAAAATGAAAATCAACCCCTCAGCTTTGCCATATTGTACTCATAATCTTCATATCAAATCGACGGATATAAAGCTTATTAGAACATTCCTGATTGATAAGCTTTACCTACCCTTAAAATTCAAAGAATATAGAGTATCTTGTTTTTTTTTAATACCCAGAAATACTGAATTAACTAGTAGTCTCTCAGCAGCATTACAAAAGTACCAGGCAATCAGAAATTAC
This sequence comes from Hecatera dysodea, assembly GCA_905332915.2. NCBI lineage: Eukaryota > Metazoa > Arthropoda > Insecta > Lepidoptera > Noctuidae > Hecatera > Hecatera dysodea. The sequence continues at coordinate 3,019,206 of HG995317.1, read as the reverse complement.
AAAGAGCTCACTGACTCCCTTTAACAGTCCGTCTCCTAGGCGGCGTATGATGCAAGTCAAGCCAGCTACTAGGTCATGAAAGTACCAGGGCTTAACACAAACCAAGAGCTTTCTTGAACTTCAAAGAAGTCTCGCCTTTAGGGATCCCAAAAGAGGTTCAAGAGTACTAGGCTATCATAAGAGCAAGGTTGTCTACCCTTCTAAAGAAACAAACAGCTCACCTGACTGCCTCCGACAGTCCATCTGCCGTCCGTTTCACGACTGACCACTCTAAAACTACCAGGCGATCAGAAAACACAAAGAGCTCACCTGAATTCCTTCGACAGTCCGTCTCCTAGGCGGCGTGTGATGCAGGACAGCCCTGAACCCTCCAGCAGGCTCTCCATCAGTCTCCAGAACCTTCAGCAGGTACGAGATGAAGTAGTCAGCAATGCCTCCGTCTGACATTGCTGTGACAACTTACCTTCTTAAGCAAAAAGCTAGCTAGTATGACATGCAAGTACCAGGACTACATATAAACCAAGAGTTATATATAGGTCTCACGTTGTCTCAAGAGTACACCCACAACCTGAGGGCCGTACTACGAAGTGCCAATGCTATCATGATACAGTGTGAGGAAAAGGGATAGTGCTATTCGTCTTGTGTAACTCCGTCTCTCTCTGACACAGGAATCACGATGGATTTAAGGCGTCATGGTACAGCAGCAGACCTTCATTAAATAGTACTACAAAAGCATTCTAAAACTACCAGGCGAACAGAAAACACAAAGAGCTCACCTGACTTCCTTCAACAGTCCGTCTCCTAGGCGGCGTGTGATGCAGGTCAGCCCTGAACCCACCAGCAGGCTCTCCATCAGTCTCCAGAACCCTCAGCAGGTACGAGATGAAGTAGTCAGCAATGCCTCCGTCTGACATTGCTGTGACAACTTACCTTCTTAAGCAAAAAGCTAGCTAGTATGACATGCAAGTACTAGGACTACATATAAACCAAGAGCTTCGTTGGTATCCGAAATACACATATAGGTCTCACCTTGTCTCAAGAGTACACCTGAGGGGCGTACTACGAAGTGCCAATGCTATCATGATTCAGTGTGAGGGAAAGGGATTGTGCTATTCGTCTTGTGTAACTCCGTCTCTCTCTGACACAGGAATCATGATGGATTTCAGACGTGACGGTACAGCAGCAGACCTTCATTAAAAAGTACTACAAAAGCATTCTAAAACTACCAGGCGAACAGAAAACACAAAGAGCTCACCTGGCTTCCTTCGACAGTCCGTCTCCTAGGCGGCGTGTGATGCAGGTCAGCCCTGAAGCCTCCAGCAGGCTCTCCATCAGTCTCCAGAACCTTCAGCAGGTACGATATGTAGGAGGTCGCCAGCCGCAGGGTTTTGATCTAACAGGAGAGGAAATGTTAATGTCCGATTAAAATTTGAGAATGGATCTGTGACTTCTGGGGTGGTTGAAGTTTTTGTTGGTACTTCTGTATTCATCTTGTTGAAGAATTGATATTGCAAATTTAAAGCAGGGCTTTTGTATATTGCATCTTGCCGAAGGATGTTTGTAATGAGTGTAAATTCAACAAATTTTCAAGCAACGTCCGCATTCGCTTCTCAAACAATCAAAATAAAAAAATGTGTTCAAAATTAATTTTTGTTTGACGGATTACTACTGAGATGGGGTCGTTGTTTAAAATTTTGTAGAATTAGCCCTCTGAATGCTCTTCACAGTGTTCCACAGGCTATATAAACAAGTGACATCGACGACTGTCAAACGTCAAAAATCTATGGCATTGACAAACTCACGTAAGAAAAAAGTCACGTGATCAACCCCTTATATGTCGGCATTACGAAAATCACCATCGCTAGTTGAATGGTTTTTTGTCTGGGGCACAGAGACTCTAAAAAAATGACATTCTGTCAGCAGTAGCGTAACGTTGACAATTATAATTGCCAAGACGTCAACAATGTATGGCATAGACAATGTCGAATGTCACGTAATGCTTTATATTTTTGACATTTTGACAATCACATTCGCTGAAAGAATAGCACTATGTGTAGACTCCGATTTTTTCAAGCGTTGATTTTGTTACATGTTGTATTGTAGATATGCACGAGAGTCTAAACTAGTTCCAAGCCCACATCTAAGAAGACTTCCTACCTAAAGAAGTACCAACAGAAACATCTTCTGAAACCCAGAAGTCGTACTAACCTTAGTCATCTTTGTGTCGGGAAGGACGTTAGGTATATGCTGTCTCAGATTCGAGAACGCGCTATTGATGCTCTGCGATCTCTTTCGCACCATCTGGCAATGTCAGATGACAAAGTGAGACGGAGTTATGTCCGTCGGTTTCAGGCTTAAAGGCGTACGCAACGGGTAGTTTGGAATTGAAGATTTTGAAATAGGAACTTCGTTTAGTTTTTGAAAGCGACTACGGTTGCGTCTGCCTTTAAGTCGGTTATTTAAAGCTAGAGGCAGAACTCCCGATATGTACCTTTGAATAAGGATCGAGGGCAATCAAGCAAAGGATTGAGGAAACACATTGCGTACGGAAAAAAATAAAGACCACAGACTATAAAAATACAGTCCACCCACCTTAGAAAGTTTCGTGTCGGGAGGCACGTTAGGTATGCAGTCCCGCAGTTCAGAAAAGGCTGTGTTGATACTCTGCGTTCTTCTGCGTTCCTTCTTGTTGGCTGTGGTCCTTCTCTTCGCGACCCTGACGAAAGAGGGGGGCGCGGGGCGGTCGTAACGCAGGGGAAGAGACTGGAGGTCGCATTCTAAACCTTGGGGGAGATGAAAGAGAGTTTTAGGGAAGTGTGATGAAGTTAATTACACAAAGTAATGCGCCTGTCTGGGTTTGAAACCGCGACCTACAATTCGTGAGTAGGGGCCGTTACCATTCGGCCACCACTGCTCATTTACATTTACCACATTTAAAAAGCAACAGCTATCAAATACCGGACGCCGTCTAATTTAACCGGGCACTCAACTGAAAAGCTTGACTGTGTCCGGCGCTACCCCGACGCCTAGCAACGCCACCTATCGGTATATTCTTTGAACATGTGTTTACCTGTGTTATTTGGCGCGAAACTGTGCACCATATTGTGATGATACGTATCGTAAGGCTCATTACCAGCCATCTGCATCTCTTCGTAGCCTGAAACAAGATAACATAGTAAGTATGGCACCACGAATATACAATAAAATTCCAGAGGTTATTAAAAACTAGCTGCTGCCCGCGACTTCGTCCCCGTGGAATCCCCGATTTTAAAACATTCTTTATCGCTGCTCCGCTCCTATTGGCTTAAGCGTGATGATATATAGCCTAAAGCCTTCCTCGATAAATGGTCTATTCAACGCAAAAATAATTTTTCAATTCGAACCAGTAGTTCCTGAGATTAGCGCGTTCAAACAAACAAACAAACTCTTCAGCTTTATAATATTAAGTATAGATATAAACCAGCCAACTTTATTCAAGAGAGAACTTAAGAAGTTACTTACTGAAAAATGTTACTATTGTGTTAAAGTTTTTTTTAAATCATAGTTTTTAATCTATTTGTGTTATATTTAAATTTTGTTATGTTTTTTTTCTCTCTTCCTTAATTGTTTTATATTTCAAGTGGTTAAAATTAATTTTGTACGCCAATGGTGGCAAAACATGTTGAAACTCACAGATTTTCACTTTTACATTTACATTTGCATTTTTATGTAAGTACAATGTTACACATGTTTACAAATAAATAAGTATATCTTTATCTTTATCTTTAGGAAACCATATCTGCGGAGTACCATGAGGTGTTAAAACATGAGTCTTCCGAGCGAGAAAAAGGGATGGAGCTATATAGGGTGTATAACTCTATCCCTCTTTCTCGCTCGGAAGACTCACGTTTTAACACCTCATGGTACGCCCGCTGGACGTAAATGTGTTACATCTTCTTCGAAAAGACAGGGAAAAGGAGGGTCAAAAAAAATTCTGCTTTATTGGGTTTCCAAATCTGTTTATTTTTCAAGCGACTTCCAAAAAAGGAGGAGGTTCTCAATTCGGATGTTTACTTATGTTTGTTACCTCATAACTTTGTACTGAGTGTACCGATTTTGATGATTCTTGTTCGATGATGTTTGGTCATTACTATAACCAAACATAATTGGGGACTTGATACTGAATTTGTTCCTCACTTAGTTTTGATTGATCTATAACTATTAATATATAAATATATTTTTTTATCTCCTTATTACAAAAAATACCTAACAAAGATGGGAATTAGCTTAGTTCCTAAGATGACGCTTTTTATGACGTCCGCTTAGTATGACGTATTTTTCACTTCCCTTCGATGTCATTACAAGCGGATGATAACTGTAGAAATACTAGATTCTAAGGGAAGGTTCATATCTGACGGAACATGCGTCACGTATTATCGGTCGCGTAACGCCAGAACAGACAAATGTATAGAAAAATACTTGACCGTTCACACTCGACGCACTAACGTATCATCGGTTGAGTGTGAACGGTCAAGTGTTTTTCTATACATTTGTCTGTTCTGGCATTACGCGACCGATAATACGCGACGCATGTTCCGTCAGATATGAACCTTCCCTAAGTACTACGGAAATAATTCTTACCATAACCCCTGCCTATGTAGTGTGTGGTGTCGTGGTACATGTCCTGTGCTTCAAACTCGTGGGCCTCACCGTTGGTGGTTGGCCAGTATACTCCTCCATCCATGGGGCTTCCTGGGAAAAAGGAGATGACGTCATGAAACTGCATCATTTGTCAGGGGTCAAAATTTCCCGAGTCGACGGCGCGTCGTGTTCCCCGCGCGCCTCAAAGAGCCGTCAGCAAAGAAGACGGGGCCCCATAGGGTCAGTGCCTGCTAGGGTTGCGGAATTTGTTCGAAAGAGTCACCGCGGCCCTGGAACGCAAAGGGCACAAGAAGGAACACGGGTGGGTTTCAGTAAGTAAGAGTCTGACACTCTCTCCCGCTCCGCCCAGAGCGGGAGAAGTCGTTTGATGATTTCCCATCCACAAAAAAAGGGGTCAAAATTTAAATTGAAAAAAAGGGTGACCCTTAATGTCCATTCGGAAGTCGGTGTTTTTGGTTGTTTCTTTGTTTTTTAACAGACTTTTAAAAAAGGAGGAGGTTCTCAATTTTTTTTGCCCTCGTAACTTTATACTGGGTGTACCGATTTTGATGTATTTTTTTTATATTCGAAAGCTGGTGCTTGTCGTATGGTCCCATTTGATTGAGATCTGGCGACTATTATTTGAGTTATCCCTAATAATGCGTAGCTTAGTTTACATTGACGACGTTCTCATTCTATCTTGTCGATGTAAAATGAAAAAATAAATTGTGTACGATAGTTTGGAAGAGCATCTTAGTATTTCGAGGTGGTCCCTTTCTAGTTTGGTGAAGATCTGATGAAGAACGGAGATTAACAAAAAAATACAGTCGACTTGAGAGCCTCCTTTTTTGGAAGTTGGTTAATGAAATAAGAAGAGAACAAAAGTGATTTTGCTCAGTTCGTGTGCAAAGCCGACTTTTACTTGGCTGGTTTTTATCGCAAGCGTAAGTCTGTATAATATTTTTAACCTACTCCAAAAAGGGGAGGATGTTCTCAATAGGGTAGTTAACTAAAACAATCTAATTAGTCCGTCGAATAAATTTCCAAAAAATATTGGACACGTATTTTTTCTTTTTTCACGTAAACAAAAAATGAAGACGATACAGTGCGTTGAAAACTCGTGTGACGTCACTACTCGCTACAATTTTTACCACGACGTGACGTCACAAGCCCCCACTCCTGATCGTTGATGCTTTGTATCTTCGTAATTTTTTATAGATTTCATAAAGGAAAAAATACGTGTCCAATATTTTTCTATAATCTAACTGACGGATTAAACATAATCATATATTTTTTACTCAGGAAACATCCCTATTCGACTCATTTTTTTAGGTTTCTTCAGCGATATTTTCTCCTATTGTCGAGCGATATGCATGATTCTTTTTTGTTTGGAAAAGTATGTTATATTTTTTTTAGTAAAAAAATTTTTTTTTTTAGTCTGATGCTGTAGTGACGTGTCTATCCAAGCTACTGAATCAAAGTGACCTTAAGAGAAGCAAGAAATAAGTTTAAACAACGAACTAATCATAGATGCAGCTTACCTTGATGAGATGGCTGGCAGTAGTAAGGAGGTTCATATCTGTCAAAACCTTCATCTGACGGAGACATGCTGCCATAACTTGACATTTGGCTGCACCTGTATTAAGAAATAATTTATCACAATTAAATCAACATTTGTGTGACCCAGAAGGATATACAGTATGTTAAATAACAGAGGGCGTTCCCTTAAACTTGTTAATCTATATCATTAGGTAATAGATTAAAATAAAAATATCAGCATAAAAAATAAGCATAAAATAATCCGAATTCAAAAAAATAATTAATTGACAATACATTCGAAACATCCTGTTTAAAATCAAAATACTTAGTAGCGCGGAATAGTACTCGTAGTAGCAATGCCCAAACCGGCAAGTACGCGTATACTTATAGAGTGTTTCTTTTACATATCAATTTAACATTTTTAGTGAATATGTAAATATTAAAGAAAAAACATTTTGATTTAGAGTGGTAATATTTTTTTTTAATCATAAATAGATGCTATACTATTGTGGGTTAACGGGAACGCCCTCTGTTAGTTAACATACTGTATATCCTGCTAGGATTGTGAAATTTTTTGACGACACGTTTGGCGCATTAGTTGAACGTTCGGCAGCTGCGCTACGTGTCGCGGGTTCGATCCCCGCACGGAACAAATGTTTGTATGGCCTACAGATAATTGTTCCGGGTCTGGGTGTCTTGTGTATGTGAGTTTACATGTTTGTAAACGCACCCACGATACAGGAGTAAATCCTAGAGTGGGGTAACATTTTCAAAAAAAAAAAAATCGAAAGTGTCACCGCGGCCCTGGAACGCAAAGGCCATTTGCCGGAACACGATAGAGTTTTAGTCAGTAAGAGTCTGACACTCCCTTCCGCTCCGCCCAGAGAAGGAGAAGTCATTTGATGATTTGCCATCCAGAAAAAAGAGTATCTGCCCAGTGTGTATTAATAAACAATATTCTGTAGTCATAGTACAGTCGGCGATTTGGGTATCTACCTCTGCATCATCTTTATCCGCAACCCTAGCACTGACCCTATGGGGCCCCGTCTTCTTTGCTGACAGCTCTTTGAGGCGCGCGTGGATCACGACGCGCCGTCGACTCGGGCTTGGTTGCTATCGGACGGCGAGCCACCCATAGCTCACCGTCCGCAGGCCCGCGCCTACGGTGGCCGGGAATCACCCTGCGTTTCCCGTAAAATATTTCAGGTAGAGTACCCACTGGTTCCGGGTTACCGACATTTTGTTACTGAGGAAATAAGTTGAGCAAAAGTGCCATTCTATAAGCGAATGCGATTTTTTTTTTTGTAGGCCAAACATTTAATTTAAAAATCACAATACACCGAATTAATCCTTACTAATATTGTAAATGTGAAAGCGTGGATGTTTGTTACGCTTTCACGCAAAAACTACTTGAAGAATCATCATGAAACTTTGTACACATATTCTGGGTACTAGAAGTAACATAGGATACTTTTTATCCCGGGATTATGTTCCCTTGGGATAATTTCCGACATACACGCGGGCGAAGCTGCGGGCAGCAGCTAGTATATCTATTATGTGAATGTAAGTTTGTTTGTTACGCTTTCACGCGAAAACTACTCAACCGATTTCAAAAATTCTTTCACCACTAGAAAGCTACATTCACCCTGAGTAGCATAGGCTATATTTTATCCCCGTATTCCCGCGTGAAACCGCGGGGCGCGGCTAGTATATCTATAACTAGCTACTGCCCGCGACTTCGTCCCCGTGGAATCCCCGATTTTAAAACATTCTTTATCGCTGCTCCGCTCCTATTGGCTTAAGCGTGATGATATATAGCCTAAAGCCTTCCTCGATAAATGGTCTATTCAACCCAAAAATAATTTTTCAATTAGAACCAGTAGTTCCTGAGTTGAGTCCCAAACAAACAAACAAACTAACTCTTCAGCTTTATAATATTAGTATAGATTTAGATTAGTTATATTTTTTTTTTAATTTGTAACCATTTTTATTTTCAAAATTTGTTTTCAAATCAATATTGTTATGATTTACAAAAACTTTATACTGGAGGGGGCCCCTGAATACATTTTGATACCGGGCTCGTCTAAAGCGCTTATTACACTATCCAATTTTTGGGAAGTCAATTAGGAAACAGGATAGTGTAATGGAAGTTAGAGGCCGATTTAGTTTGAATAGGGTAGTTGACTAAAAAAATCTAATTAGTCCGTCAGATAGATTTCCAAAAAATATTGGACACGTATTTTTTCTTTTTTCACGTAAACAAAAAATGAAGCCGATACAGAGCGTTGAAAACTCGTGTGACGTCACTACTCGCTACAATTTTTACCGAGCCGTAACGTCACAAGCCCCCGCTCCTGATCTTTGATGCTTTGTATCTTCGTCAGTTTTTATACATTTGATAAAGGAAAAAATACGTGTCCAATATTTTTCTATAATCTAACTGATGGACTAAACATAATCATATATTTTTTACTCAGGAAACATCCCTATTCCTAAATTGTATCCGATTTAGGTTTCCTAAAAATTGGATAGTGTAATAAGCGCTTAAGGCAAGCTACGCCACTGATCAGCCATTATCTAAGCTCTAATCCGGCAACTTGAGTCGCTACAAAAAAATAGTAAAACACATGTACTTACGTACCACATGAACAACGGTAGCGTTCTTTCGAGAGTCAAGTGGATACTTGAGACGATGTGGTTATGCTGTACGGTATTTGGCAGACTGGGGTGTTGTCTGATTTGATTTGAGACAAAGGAAATAAAATAACTTCCAAAGAAGTTCAATATTATCTTACTAGCTTCTGCCCGCGACTTCGTCCGCGTGGTATAGTTACTTTACCCCCGATTTTGAAAATCTCAGCCCGAAGTTTCATACAAACTTTCATCCCCTATTTTATCCCCTAGGGGGTAGAATTAATCAATATCTTAGCGGATGCCTACATACGTCATAACATCTACCTGCATGCCAAATTTCAGCCCGATCCGTTCAGTGGTTTGGGCTGTGCGTTGATAGATCACTATGTCAGTCAGTCACTTTTGAGTTATGTATATTTAGATTGTATTAGCACTAACAAACAGTGCCCGCGGGATTGTCCGCGTGAAAAGTATTTTCGTGGGTTTTTCAACCGACTGCCAAAATAGGATTAGGTTCTCAATTCGACTGTATTTTTTTCAAATTTGAAAATGAAAATAATATATCTAGTTTTAATTTCCGTGAAATATTCGCGGAAATTAAAACTAGATATATGTGGGTTGCAGGTATGCACCTCTCTCCCGCCCGCTATATTATGCACATGCAAGATTACAAGGCAAACGCAAGGATTTTATGCACATGCAGGAAGGCAAAGCAAAACCCAACATCTAAACAAAGCAAAACTAGATATATTATTTTCATTTTCAAATTTAAAATGGATTTCCGCAAAGTAACGCCTGACTCAATCAATTTTTTTTTTTTGTATTTTTTTTCTTTTTTTATGTTTGTTACCTCATAACTTTGTATTGGGTGTACCGATTTCGATGATTCTTTTTATATTCGAAAGCTGGTGCTTGTCGTGTGTCCCATTTAAATATGATTGAGATCTGACGACTAGTATTTGAGTTATCCCTAATAATGCGTGGCTTGTTTACATTGACGACGTTCTCATTCGTGTAAAATGAAAAATAAAATTGTGTACGATGGTTTGGAAGAGCATCTTAGTATTTCAACGTGGCCCCTTTCTAGTTTGGTGAAGATCTGATGAAGAACAGTGATGAAAGGAAACGGAACTCTTCAATAAATGATAGCAAATCTTTCGGGATTGCTGAAATCGCATGTTTGTTTATTGTTTACACCAATGTGATTGGTACGTTTAGGTGGGGAGGGTAGGGATGTGTACCACTAAAAAATGAAAAATAAAAAACCTTTTTACAAACAAATACCAATAAAAAAAGAACCAAAAAGTACAAAATAACTTCGTGTTCAAAAACGAAAAAGAAATCAAAAATACCGAGTTCCGAAATTAAAATTATTTGTTTTTTTTTTGTGTTGAAGTCTGTTGTATTTTTTTAAAGTTTTTTTTTAAATACCTTTACACAAACCAACAAATGGAGAGCTGAACAACCTATAGATTTTCTATACGTCATCGGCCTCGTGTAGATTCCAGCGACATATGTAGTTAGAAAACAACTAAGCATTTACAATCTATACTAATATTATAAAGCTGAAGAGTTTGTTTGTTTGTTTGTTTGAACGCGCTAATCTCAGGAACTACTGGTTCGAATTGAAAAAATATTTTTGGGTTGAATAGACCGTTTATCGAGGAAGGCTTTAGGCTATATATCATCACGCTTAAGCCAATAGGAGCGGAGCAGCGATAAAGAATGTTTTAAAATCGGGGATTCCACGGGGACGAAGTCGCGGACAGAAGCTAGTAGGTGATAATACGAGAGACCCTACCCTAGAGACGGTAAAATCGACCAAACCCTCGTGAGTACCCAATAATTCAAGAATTTAATGAGTTAGTATTTATTGTAACGGAAGTAAACCACCAATATTATGTTATTAAGGTCAGAAAACACGACATATTGTCTTGATAATGTAAACTGTTTACACTATACTCATTTGATAACCAAATGTGGCCCACGTGTGTCCCAACTTTATAGTTTTTTGGTTCCTAAAGCGATACAAATATTATTTATGTTGATATTTTTAGATGTATCACAAGGATGTATGGACCAGGGCCTCAAGTCTGCTATTACGATAGTGTCAGAATGATCTATCATTGATTTCATAATAGTTGATTTTTACAAGTTTGGTAATCTACTAATATAAAAGCGTTACTATGACTTTCCAATGGTCAACCACTGACACTCCAGTGAAAGAAATAGCATAGAATGGTAATCTCGTACATAATGACAAATTAATGACAGACGTATGCGGTAATCAGCTAAAATTTTGTTAGTTCCTTCGATCAGTGACCTACCATTAGAACGTCATTGTGCAGCCATTGCTTTTAATAGCTCGGTTATCAAAAAGTATTACGAGACCATTGACCGACCAATGATCGACCATTATGAATTTAGTAGATTACGAACTTTTAGCAAAATGACAATGGGATCGTGTTGGAATGACAAATTTATAAAAATTTCAGACAGAAACAGGGCCCCACTGTTTCTAGGGTGGATATCTCAGGATCTTCCCAACTATATCGAGGTTGACCTAGTCTAATAGGATGCAGGGGAGCAGTGGCGTGCAGTGGTTCGAGTTAGGAATATAGGCCAGAGAAAATCTATACTAATATTATAAGCTGAAGAGTTTGTTTGTTTGTTTGAACGCGCTAATCTCAGGAACTACTGGTTCGAATTGAAAAATTATTTTTGGGTTGAATAGACCATTTATCGAGGAAGGCTTTAGGCTATATATCATTACGCTTAAGCCAATAGGAGCGGAGCAGCGATAAATAATGTTTTAAAATCGGGGATTCCACGGGGACGAAGTCGCGGGCAGCAGCTAGTGTCCAAATAAATTTTAAAAAATAACCATTTTATTCAGGGTTGATTTTTTATTAAATTAGTTTTTTTTTATTTTTTAAATAGCCTATTAAAAAAAAAACTAAATAAAAATAACACCACATTTCAACCCTGAATAATGTGGTGCGTTTTTTGTTTTGGACATTTTCTCTGGCCTACCCTAACTCGAACCACTGCACGCCACTGCAGCGGAGTACCAGTATTATACATGGAGAGACTTCCAATTTGTCTGAGCTACAACCTGGGAGTCTTTAAGTCAAGAGTGAACAGGTTACTTCTAGACAACCGTGCTCCATCGTCGACCACATCATCGCTTACCATCAGGTGAGATAGTGGTCAAACGCGAGCCTATAAAAATAAAAATAAAATGCCGCTGGAAGATCCATGACATGACAGTTTATCGTTGTTCAAGGACTGACAAACATCGGCACAAAGTCTAAGCTTTTTTTCAAGTGGCCACCACAGCTTGGTGATTTTGGCTTTCAGAAGTTGCAGGGGTTGGGAATATAGGCCTGCAGATGACGAGCGATGGGTTGCTCGCCGTCCAAAAACAACCAGGCCCTGGTTGACGGCGGGTCGTGTTCCACGCGCGCCTCATAAAGATGTCAGCAAAGGTGTCCCCATAGGATCAGTGCAGTGCAGGGTCGAAAGCGTCACCGCAGCCCCGGAAAGGAAAGGGCAAGGTGGAACACGGAATTCCACCCAGAGCGGAAGAAGTCATTTGATGATTTCCCATCCAAAACAAAAGGGTTGGGACTGGAATTACGGGCTTGCCCATCAAACCATTACTATAAGCATAATCAGCCTTTTAATGTCCCCACTGCTGGGACACAGGCCTCCTCTCTAGGAGAGGGAATGGGCCGTAATCCAGCACGCGGGCCCGGTGCGGGTTGGTGAATAGTTGTGAGTTGTTTGTTCGCGCATAACTCCGTCGCTTGTCAACCATTTGAAAAATTCTTTTTGTGTTGGAAAGGGTATACTTCCCAAATGGTCCCATGAAATGAATGATTTTATCGAAATCAACCAAGCGGTTTTCGAAAAATCAACAAAAATCTAAAAAAGATATCTACATTGTCTACATTGACGACCTCTTAGTTTACTCTGCAAAGGAGCAGTACGTTTTTTTTACACCAATGTGGTTGGTTCGTTTAGGTGGGGGGAGGGCAGGGGTGTAGGTACCACTAAAAAGTGAAAAATAAAAAAACTTTTTACAAAAAAATACAACCGACTTTTACACAAAAATCAAAAAAGTGCAAAATAACTTTAATTTCGGAAGTCGGTGTTCAAAAAACGAAAAAGCAACCACAAACACCGAGTTCCGAAATTAAAGTTATTTTGCACTTTTTTGATTTTTGTGTAAAAGTCGGTTGTATTTTTTTGTAAAAAGTTTTTTTCATAGATACGAACTTTCAAAGAAAAAAATAAATCTGCGGACGTGACGTTTGAAAAAAGTTTTCGATAATTCTTTTAGATTTTTTTTTTCTTTGCTAATCTATGTAATAAATGTATGTAAGTATATGATATTCACGTAATCATATATTAGTGTATATACATGTATCTATTTAAATAAATGAACAAAAAAAATCTTACCTTAAAAATCGAGAAAAAATACACAACAATTATTTTACTAATACATCACTAGTACTTTTCAATTAAAAATAAACTTTTAATGTATTTTTACTACTCAATGACCACTTTACACTTACATTCACAAAGATAATTTATTTAAATTATCCTCTTAAATCATTTAACACCAACACACTAGATTTATTTATTTTATTAATATTTTATAAATATAAAATCGTCAACAACGAATGTCAAACAGTTTGACAGTCGAGTGACATGCTATTTCGCGCGTTTTTAGTGACTGGGCGCTTTTTGGAGTCGACACTGTGGTATGTGTTTGGGGGCGGAGCTTCTTTATTATGGAACGCGCCGATGTAGGAGCAAATGGACTTATGTCCAATTTGTTCTTTGAAAACAAATTAGGTGGGCGTTTGATTTGGTGAAAGGTTGATTACATTATTATTTTATCACATTGTATTCTGAGTACTTTTCTGGATAAAGATTCTGACAGAAAATCCCCAGTTATAATGTCTACAGTAGAAAATGCGTTGCGAAAACATCTGCAAATGGTACACTTTTCATTATGAACAGTTTACATACTTTCTTTCAATAATAATCAGATCTACAAATTCAGTCTGTACGAATCATGATTAGGTTTTTTTATGGATCGGGATATCATCAAATGACTTCTCCCGCTCTGGGCGGAGAGGAAGGACGTGTCAGACTCTTGCTGACTAAAACCCATCCATTTTCCTTATGACCGCCGCGTTCCAGGGCCGGATCAGGGCCGTCTTTTACCTACTGGGGGCCCAGGGCACATTAGGATAATGTCGCTCCTATGACTTTGGCAGAGGGAATGTGCAGGCCCCTTTCGCATTTGTTGCTAGAACTGTCGCTTTCTGGATTCCCGCAATCTGATTCAATCTCGATAAGGTGGATAAGGTACCTAACGGTTATTGAATGTTGCTATTTAAAGCTGCACATGCCAATCAAAACGGATCTTCCTCTTAAAAATATATTTAGATTTTTTTTATATCTTAACAGAAATTAGGGGTCCCCTTGAACCGCGGGGTGCTGGGCATGTGCCCAGAGCGCCTAGTGGAAAAGAAGGGCCTGACCGCGATGACTCTTTTGAACAAATTCCGCAACCCAATGGCCGTATTACGAAGTGCCAATGCTATCATGATTCGTGTGAGGGAAAGAGATAGTGCTATTCGTCTTGTGTAACTCCGTCTCTCTCTCTGACACAGAAATCATGATGGATTTAAGACGTCATAATAGGTCGCCTGGTAGGCACTGGTCCTAGTGGGCCCCGTCTAGTATGCTGACATCTCTTTGAGGGGCCCGTGGAAACCGACGCGCTGTCGACCCGGGCCTGTAACCGGCCAGCGAGCGTTGGGTGGTTCGCCGTCTGTCCGAAGCCTAACAATAAAAACCCAACTAAAATATATTTCAGTATGTTTTTTGGAATAAAACGTCACATGTTACTTTTCGTTTTCAACAACCCCACCCCATTGGTCAATAACAAGATCAGAAAGCTTTCATCCCGCCCAACTAGGACGGAGCTTGTAGAATTGTGTTTGACTCTTTCTTGCACGTTGATATGACATATACCTGTCTTTTTCTCTCAGTATTCCTATTATAGAATAATTTTCACCTATTATTTCATTATGCTAAGTGAATATTGCGGTAAAGTTTTTGCTACATTCTATAATTTATTTTTATTATCATTCGATTTATTCTGGTTCTATCCCCAAGTTGAACAGTATTATTATAATTTTCCAGTAGTCTCTCGGTAGCAAACTATATAATATGTCGACCTAAGTTTTTATTTTATTTATTTTTTGTTACTTTCTAGTTAATTTATTTTGGGAACAAAACTGTGGAAGTTCTAATCCGATCATGAAAATTATTTTGTTAATAGTTAACTATCGCTAGATTATAAAATACCTATAGAGATTGTTAATTGTCGATAAGTTGCCAACTGAATTTGGAATACTTTTTTACGCATCAAAATTTGATAATCTCTCGATAACATCATCATCATTGGATAAAATTACTAAATTATGACGATACGGAAGCACTCTTGGAACACTGTAAGTAAATGTGCTAATTAGGTAGTAATAATCACACAACTTATCCACATCTACATATATCTATAACCACCAAATGCACAACACACACATACACACTCACACACGCACACACACGCCCACAAACACACACACAAATAATATAAGTAATACCTAGTTGTAAATACCTCGTTCATATTCAGTATTGCTTAGCTATGGAAGAGCGGGGCTTCCCAACACAGGCATTACTTGCTTACAGGGGAGCTCCAAACTCAAAAATTATAAATGTAAACTTGATGATGCAATAAACCATTTTGTATTTTTGTATTTTTGTATTTTTTGTATCATCCGCCTAGCCTTTTCCCAACTATATTGGGGCCGGTTCCCAGACAAGCCGGATTGAGCTGAATACCAGTATTTTACGTGGAGCGGCTGCCTACCAGACATCCACAACCCATTAACTGGGGAACACGGTACTTCTTGGCAAGACTGGTGTCAGATTTTCTGGCTCCTGACAATCCGTAACGACTGCCAAAGATCTACAAATGACAGCCGGGACCAACGGCTTTTAACGTAAACTCTCGATGACATTCCGAGAAATTAAGCTTCTCCAAGAGCAGTGGTGGCCGAGTGGTACCGGCCCCGACTTACGAGTTGTTAGGTCGCGGGTTCAAACCCAGCCAGGCGCATTACTTTGTGTAATTTATTTCATACGTCACAACTGCTCTCAAAACGGTGAAGGAAAACATCGTGAGGAAACCGGCATGTCCTAGAACCAAAAATTCGAAGACATGTGACATTCACCAACACACACTGGGCCCGCGTGCTGGATTACGGCCCATTCCCTCTCCTAGAGAGGAGGCCTGTGTCCCAGCAGTGGGAACGTCAAAAGGCTGATTATGCTTATATGCTATGAGCCTCTCCTAAAGAGTTCCAAAAATCCCTTGAGAAGTCGGTATCCATCCGCTTCCAGCCACCTTCTGCAAATCATGGATGCATCGTGCAGCAGGGCGTCCCACACTACGTATGCCCATACGCGGTCTCCACACTAACAGCTGTCCGCTCCATCTATTCTCCATCTTGATATTTTTTTTTCTACCTTTGTCATGTATTAATGACTTTGCATACTATTGTATAAATTCAAGTTCTTAAAACGCAACAGACAGATGTGTTGCTGGGGAGTTTGTTGCGCCACTTCTTCTTCCCAGCTAAAATACTAGGAAGTGGTGACGGGTGGGCGTTTTGGGGACTGTCTTTATGTAAAATTTGACGTGCAAAAAGTGCTGTCTCTCAGCCTAGTTTGAATAAATGACTTTTGATTTTGATTGTAACGTCTGTCCGTCTATAGACACTTCCTTCAATCGGTAGCTTCCCGTAAAATACTGGTCTACCTATACGGTTCGAAACCACTCACAATTTTGGCGGGAAAAGTATAGGTACTTATATAAATAATGATGTAACTGTTTTCAATGCTGACCGGAAATAATGATCATAATATTTTTGAATTAAAATGGAGCAATTCAACCTCCTTTAAGTGACCTGAGCGTGTACGCCGTATGGCATTTCATAAAAATCTTCAAGTCACTATTTTGCGAAATGACTGAACCGATTTTAAAAAAACTTCACACTTATAAGCAGGATACATGGATCTAAAAAGTTACTTAAAAACATTTTCGAAATGTCTTATTTAAAAAAAGATAACTGGAAATTTATATTTGTAAGGAAAATTTAAAATGGGTTTAATTTAACTGCAACACTATTTATCGAAGATGTTTTCAACTAACTTTTTAGACCTATGTATATATCCTTTTTAGACCTATATTCCTCTTTTTTATGAAATGCCGTACGGCGTATACGCTCTTAAAGGAGGGTAAATTGCTTAATTTCTATTGGCATTCAGTACAAAAAAATCTTTTTCTCTTATTCTCATATCAATGATCCTGATTTCAAATGGCAAAGCTGAATGATTGCCTTTATAAAAGAAAGCGTGAAGAAACAAAACAATTAACAGAACCGCAATACCAAGCTAAACAAAATCGATTATAATCAAACACAATCGAGTTACATTCCCCTCCCTAACCCATCACCGTATCGGAGTAATTATATTATTATCTGTGGAACACGACATTGCAATCGCTTTAATGATCTGTGGTTGCAGATTGCAGATGATTTATTTTTATTTTGTCAATATTTTGACGCTTGACATGCGCGCCTTAATTTGATTTTAGAATCGTTTATTATAGTAATTTTGTTGAAATGATGACTGTAATATGATTATGCGAGACATGCCTTTTTTTTTTCTGGATGGGAAATTATCAAATGACTTCTCCCGCTCTGGGCGGAGCGGAAGGGAGTGTCAGACTCTTACTGACTAAAACCCACCCGTGATCCTTCTTGTGCCCGCCGCGTTCCAGGGCTGCGGTGACTCTTTCGAACAAACTCCGCAACCCTAGCAGGCACTGACCCTATGGGGCCCCGTCTTCTTTGCTGACGGCTCTTTGAGGCGCGCGTGGAACACGACGCGCCGTCGACTCGGGCCTGGTTGCTATCGGACGGCGAGCCACCCATAGCTCGCCATCCGCAGGCCCGCGCAGTAGGTGGCCGGGAATCGCCCTGCGTTTCCCGACGCCCGGGGCGTTTTCTTCTGTTGCGGCGGCTGGAGCGAGGGGCTTCCCTCTCTCGCACGCGCTCCGCCTCCTCCTTCGCTAGCATTACTGCTTCGCAGAAGGAGGCGACCGCTTCCCATGCCTCCTCGCTCCGGACCATGGCCCGTCTGCTCGTAGCGTTTAGTCTTTGCTGAGTATCGAATCAGGTCTGGCAAAATATTTGATTGGATGATTGACATCTCAGTTACAAAAACTTGCTAACTCCGGGGTGACAGTATTTGGAGTGACACTTTGTGCTTTACAAAATTCGTGTTGCCAATTTAATGGTCCACTGCAATAACGATAAATGTCCTTGTTACCTCATTTTGAGATAATTGCGTTTGAATTGTATTAATGGAAAAAGGAGAGTCGTGTTCAAAGGTATGAATATAATACATTATTTGGTTACAGCACATTTTAAATTGATTATTGATAGTATGTTGTTTCTTTACTCAAGCTTTATTTAAGAAATAAGTAAATATATAATATTTAAAGTTTAAAAAAACCAGGACTTTATTGAGTACCGTCCTTTTATCTAGTATAAGCGGGAACTGTCTAAAATCTCGGGATTGTAAGTAATATTGCCAAGTTTGTTGACGTGGTTACCAACTACTGATATTCAGTGGCTGAGAGCCGTGCTTACATGTTTTTTATTTTACAAAAAATGGACTTTCATCATGATTGCAGTAGACACTTCAATTAAAACGCAACAGACAGATGTGTTGCTGGGGAGTTTGTTGCGCCACTTCTTCTTCCCAGCTAAAACACTAGGAAGTGGTGACGGGTGGGCGTTTTGGGGTACTGTCTTTATGTAAAAACTGACGTTCAAAAAGTGCTGTCTCTCAGCCTAGTTCGAATAAATGACTTTTGATTTTGATTTTGATGACATGAACATTTTTAGTCTCTAAAAGTGTTTTAGCAACATTAAATGAAGTCGGTTAAAAATAGTTACCTACACACAATAACAGTATAAACTAATTAGTAACAATTTTAAGGAAACTACTTTGCGAGTTTAATAGACTAATAAATAACAAAATAATCAAATTAATCCCAATATTAATAATAGCTTATGCATAAGCATAATTAGCCTTTTAATGTTCCCACTGCTAGGACACAGGCCTCCCCTCTAGGATAGGGAATGGGCCGTAATCCAGCACGCGGGCCCAGTGCGGGTTGGTGAATGTCACATGTCTTCGAATTTTTGGTTCTAGGACATGCCGGTTTCCTTACGATGTTTTCCTTCACCGTTTTGAGAGCAGTGGTGAAAAAATTAACTACAAAGTAGTGCACCTGACTGGGTTTGAACCGGCGACCTACGATTCGTAAGTCGGGGCCGTTACCACTCGGCCACCACTGCTCATATATAGTTAACTAGCTTATGCCCGCGACTTCGTTCGCGTGGAGTTCCATACAAAATGTTAACCCCTTTTTCACCCCCTTAGGGGACGAATTTTCAAAAATCCTTTCTTAGCGGATGCCTACGTCATAATATCTACCTGCATGCCAAATTTCAGCCCGATCCGTTCAGTGGTTTGGGCTGTGCGTTGATAGATCACTATGTCAGTCAGTCAGTCCCTTTTGAGTTATATATATTTAGATTATATTTAAACAATATTTGAACACTCATTACATAATATGAAATTTATGGATGGGAAATCTTCCGCTCTGGGCGGTGCGGGAGGAAGTGTCAGACTCTTACTGACTTAAATCCATCCGTGTTCATATTGATGCTCTTTGCCAAATGTATTCAATTGTTCTTCAACTCGGTAAAGTGCACGGTCCCTGTGGCGGCCGCGATTTCGAGCGCGTATTAAATCTAGACGCGAATATAACTTCTCTGGATTTTACTTTACTTTGTCCGTCTTTTAAACCAAGACTTTATATGTCCAATTCCTCCAAGAATCGAAATGTAGCAAGCTTGAAGCAGTTGCCCCAAAGTATAGGTAAACAACATTCCAAGCAATTAAAAGTTTTTTTATCCCCTAAAAACAGATATTCCCAAAAGCCGCACGCGTTTACACCCTAGGGGCCGATCACGCCCATGCCTTGTTAATTACGAAAAAAAAAATTGACGTGGCTCGTGTCAAATGACAGTTCAGCTGTCAGTTTTGCCGCGTTTTTTCTACGATTTAGGGAAGTGGTGTACTGGGCTGTTTTAGAGCAGCAGTAATTTTATTTTTATGAATTATTTTGTATTTTGATATCTTCTTTTGCAGGTTTTGGACTTACCTACTCCTACTGGTGAGTGGTGGTGTATGGCGAGGAACCACGAACCCAAAAAAACGCACCTACTAATAGTATTCTGTAACATAAATTAAAAAAAAAACATTGTTCGGTATTCAGCATTATGGAAATGCTGATGAACTCTTTTGAAAGACTAACCTTCATATTTCAAATGCATTAGATAGGTATCGTACTTACTTCGTGTTAGCAGAACTACCAGAACAAATTAAAGGAAGACCTTTTGATGCTATATATTTTAGTTTGTTGTGTTAATGTTGTTAATTAAAATGTATTGAAAAGAAAAAAAAAACAGTAAAGACAGCTTTTTGCAAAATCATCAATAAAAACAGAACGACTACTATTTCCTTCTCGTATACATACATGACAAACTCAGTGTGAAACTGACCTAAAGTATCAATTTCTTTTACTTCCTAATGTCAAAGTTCCCTCCATTTTTTACCACAGATAATTCATTGCAACTAATCCATGTAACGAGAGGTTAATTATGTGTAAAATTATCTAAAAATAAATGCGGAAATCTCAGAATTTTATAATTTGACACCTTTTTTTGCGATTTGCGCTGAGGGGCGTTAATTTGTGATTTCTATTTTGAAAACCTTTATGCGGTGGTTTCTTTACTATATTGTGTGGCTTTAAGTTTAGGTGATATTGTTTTTGACGAAGTTTACTTACAAAACGTTTTACATTTTAACGCGTCTATGTTTTGGAACGAAATTCTTAACGAAATTAAATGTGTTTATAATGTATTTCGGTTTCGGCTGAAACTCTGATCAGAAACAAAGACTCGGTTTCGGCATTTCCATTAGGCCATTAAAATGCACTTTTGAAAGTCAACATTTACAGTTTTAATTAAATAATAAAGTTGGTTGCGCCGCAGTTAATTTAATTTCTCGATCTTTCCTTGATCGCATCTATCGGTTATTTTTTCTGACTGACCACGTTTCCTCTCCTATCCTTGTCCCGCACGCCTCTTTCTGCAAAGTGTGAGCGAGAGAAGAAGAAGGAAGCTAAAACTAGATATTCGTTCGCTGCAATCGCATCGACACGCGATTGTGAATCCTCTCGCAAATCATTCGTATTTTTTCGGGAAAACTTTCAATTTGTTTCGTGAACTGTGCACGGTTGAAGAAAAGACTCTAAACCTTGTTTTGGGTGAAAAATTGTCGCTACTGCAGCTCCTGTTACGGCCACGCCATGAGGGCCTCCAACACTCAGTAGAGAAAAGCAGCTTAGTGCTCCTTTTGACCATAGAACTGTCTTTCTACCTAATTTCCCATCACGGCAGTTCAATATTTTCACTTGTTTTCATACGTGTGTCAGAGTCAGTAATTTTCTCATAATACAGATACAGTCCACCTATCGCCCCGCGCCACCAATAGTGACTCTAGAACGGACAAGAAACTCCATAGTTACTCTTTTCAAATGGTCTGCTAATGCTACAGTATTAAACTAATTATAAATTTCTTGTTTTTTTTTTTATTATTGATCAAAAATCGAACTGCTACCCATTACCTAGCCGGCTAATGAAATATGACTCCTTATTATCCATGCATGTTTAAAACACGATAAATAGGTTTTATCTATGTGCTTCTAGGAAATTATGAGAATTAAACTCAGTATTTATTATTTTAGTTTATTCGACGTAAATACAGATTTTTTCAAAACATACAAAATAAATGCATAATTAAAATTGATATCGAAAACTTTAACTCCTACTGTCAGATTCTTCTGTAACAGAATAAGATTGCTCGAATTTCGCAGATTTCTAGTTAGAATTAGATTTGCTTTCCTTCGTATTTCCTTTAGAATCTACAGTTTTAGATTAATTGCTCGAAGATTCTCGATTCTTTTGATGTTCACTGCTAGAGGATTCTTTCATAAATATTTCACTGCCTTCACCATTAGATTCTTCTGTAAGATTGTCAGAAGAGTTCTTATTAGCTTCTTCAGAAACGCTACTCTTCGTCCTGATTGGTCAGTTTTCTCTTTAAATTCATTAGTTTCTTCTGTAAATATAGAATCTTCTTGCTGTTCAGATTTATTTTCTTTTAATTATTTTATTTTTTTAGATTATTTGTAGAATAGTTTGATGAATATTGTAAAGGATATATACATATAGGCACCATATATAAACGGCACAAAGGAGCCTGGAACTCACGACACAAGGAATCCTAGTGTGAGTTTCAGGAAACAAAGCAATGATGTAATTTCTTAAACAATAAAAATTATTCTTATTCTTATTTATCGTTGTCTTCCGAACTATTTTCACCTTCCTAAATTAAAATGTCTTCTTCAGAACCGTAACCTGAAGATGATGTACTGTATTCTGCTGAACGCTTCTTAAGATTTTTGGAGTTTTTAATGTTGTTAGAATCACTGTCTAACTTCTCATCACTTTTATTTTCAGCTGAAGAAGTAGATTCTTGTGTTTCGTCATTCGATTGCCTTGATGTTTCTTTGTTTTTGGAACCACTGCTCTCTTCGTTACATTTTGAGGCTCTGTTCTCGTCCTGCGATTTTTCTCGTCCATCACCTTCGTTAGCAGATGGCAAGTCAGAATCCGATTTTGAGACTGTGAAATAGATTTTGACTATGGTGAACTTATTTTTTTTTAAATTTCTAAATTTAGGCACAATTGCTTTAGTTCGAGCGTTTGTGTAGTGAGTGACAGCGACTTTTCTGTCGTAAAAGCCACCGTTCTCTGTGCCAGAGGTTGTCTCGTTTTGTTCTTCAGCATCAATGGACTTGTCTGTGCTACTCTCAGCTGTACAATCATTTTTAGGGTTGCCATTAGAATTTTTATTGGGTCCATTATCGTGATCATTGTTCCCATCGTCAATTATGTTTTCAATTACAGATTTTTTAGTACTCTCGGTGGAGTAATCAATGTTCTTGTTTCCACTGTTATCCTTATTTTGCTGTGAAGGTTTCACAATTTCGATAAGGATTTTGTCGTTTTCATTTCTGTTATCTGAGTTTTTGCTGTAATCGTCATCATTCGGTGAGCTAGAGGTAGTACCTTTCTTAATTTGAGAGTCGGAATTAGAAGCGATTTCGGATCCATTTTCAGCTGAATTACTATCGGAATCATTTTCATTCGAATTTTTATCTTCACTTCCAGAAGCATCTTTAGTAGATTCATCATTATCTTGTGAAACTGTATCTTTTATTGACTCCTTTGAAGGTGTACCTTTTTTGCCAATATTAGTCGACTCTACATGGTTCTGTTTTTTAGTTTCAGATTGTTTAACATCAACAGCTGATTTGCCAGCCAAATCGTAATTGCTCTCGTGATTGGATTTGATGGCTTTTCCAAGTTTCTCAGATCGATCGTTTTCATAACCATCATTTTCATCATCATTTTCATGATTTTCACTGCTGTTATCATCACCAGCGTCATCATCCTTATCACCATCATCATTTTCATCACCATCATTATAACCATCACCATCATCATCATTTCCATTACCAGCATCATCACTTTCATCACCATCATCATTATTTACATTACCAACATCATCATTTTCATCACCATCGTCATCATTATCATCACCACCGTCATTATTTTCGTCAGAGTCTTTGATCACTGTAGATTTTTCAGACAGCTCTGCTTTGATGTTTTCTATAAATTTCCCAATGTCTATGGTGTCTTGTCCAGTACTAGTTCCCGAACTTTTTTCAATGATCTCTACAGTTTTATCATTTTGACCCTTACCATTTTCATATTTGTCAGTGACTATGATGAACACGGGTTTTTCAGTCAACACAGCTTTGTCGATTTCGGTAGTTTTATCAATGTCCGTGGTGTCTTGTCCAGTACTAGTTTCCGAATCGGTTTCAATGTTTTCTACAGTTTTATCATTTTGACCTTTCCCTTTTCCATTTTCATCAGAGTCTTTGATCACTGTAGATTTTTCAGACAGCTCTGCTTTGATGTTTTCGATAAATTTCCATATGTCTATGGTGTCTTGTCCAGCACTAGTTTCCGAATCTTTTTCAATGTTCTCTACAGTTTTATCATTTTCACCTTTAACTTTTCCATTTTCATCAGAGTCTTTAATCACAGTAGATTTTTCAGACAGCTCTGCTTTGATGTTTTCGATAAATTTCCATATGTCTATAGTGTCTTGTCCAGTACTGGTTCCCGAATCTTCTTCAATGTTCTCTACAGTTTTATCATTTTGACCCTTACCATTTTCATTTTTATCAGTGACTATGATGAACACGGGTTTTTCAGTCAACACAGCTTTGTTGATTTCGGTAGTTTTATCAATGTCCGTGGTGTCTTGTCCAGTACTAGTTTCCGAATCTGTTTCAATGTTTTCTACAGTTTTATCATTTTGACCTTTCCCTTTTCCATTTTCATCAGAGTCTTTAATCACTGTAGATTTTTCAGACAGCTCTGCTTTGATGTTTTCGATAAATTTCCATATGTCTATGGTGTCTTGTCCAGTACTGGTTCCCGAATCTTCTTCAATGTTCTCTACAGTTTTATCATTTTCACCTTTAACTTTTCCATTTTCATCAGAGTCTTTAATCACAGTAGATTTTTCAGACAGCTCTGCTTTGATGTTTTCGATAAATTTCCATATGTCTATGGTGTCTTGTCCAGTACTGGTTCCCGAATCTTCTTCAATGTTCTCTACAGTTTTATCATTTTCACCTTTAACTTTTCCATTTTCATCAGAGTCTTTGATCACTGTAGATTTTTCAGACAGCTCTGCTTTGATGTTTTCTATAAATTTCCCAATGTCTATTGTGTCTTGTCCAGTACTAGTTCCCGAACTTTTTTCAATGATCTCTACAGTTTTATCATTATTGCCCTTACCATTTTCATTTTTATCAGTGACTATGATGAACACGGGTTTTTCAGTCAGTACAGCTTTGTTGATTTCGGTAGTTTTATCAACGTCTGTGGCGTCTTGTCCAGTACTGGTTCCCGAATCGTTTTCAATGTTCTCTTCAGTTTCATCATTTTTACCTTTCACTTTTCCATTTTCATCAGCGTCTTTGACCACTGCAGATTTTTCAGTCACCACTGCTTTGATGTTTTTCAGAGTTTTATCAATGTCCGTGGTCTCTTGTCCAGTAGTAGTTTCCGAATCTTTTTCAATGTTCTCTACGGTTTTATCATTTTTGCCTTTCACTTTTCCATTGTCATCAGCATCTTTGACCACTGTAGGTTTTTCAGTCACCACTGCTTTGATGTTTTTCGGAGTTTTATCAATGGCCGTGGTGTCTTGTCCCATAGTAGTTTCCGAATCTTTTTCAACGTTCTCTACAGTTTTATCATTTTGACCTTTCCCTTTTCCATTTTCATCAGAGTCTTTGATCACTGTAGGTTTATCAGTCACCACTGCTTTGATGTTTTCGATAGTTTTATCAACGTCCGTGGTGTCTTGTCCAGTACTGGTTCCCGAATCTTTTTCAATGTTCTCTACAGTTTTATCATTTTCACCTTTAACTTTTCCATTTCCATCAGAGTCTTTGATCACTGTAGATTTTTCAGACAGCTCTGCTTTGATGTTTTCGATAAATTTCTCAATGTCTATGGTGTCTTGTCCAGTACTAGCTCCCGAACTTTTTTCAATGTTCTCTACAGTTTTATAATTTTGGCCCTTACCATTTTCATTTTTATCAGTGACTATGATGAACACGGGTTTTTCAGTCAAGACAGCTTTGATGTTTTCGGAAGTTTCATCAACGTCTGTGGCGTCTTGTCCAGTACTGGTTCTCGAATCTTTTTCAATGTTCTCTACAGTTTTATCATTTTTACCTTTCACTTTTCCATTTTCATCAGCGTCTTTGACTACTTTAGGTTTTTCAGTCACCACCGCTTTGATGTTTTCGGTAATTTCTTCAACGTCCGTGGTGTCTTGTCCAGTACTGGTTCCCGAATCTTTTTCAATGTTCTCTACAGTTTTATCATTTTTACCTTTCACTTTTCCATTTTCATCAGAGTCTTTGATCACCGTAGATTTTTCAGACAGCTCTGCTTCGATGTTTTCGATAAATTTCTCAATGTCTATGGTGTCTTGTCCAGGACTAGTTCCCGAACTTTTTTCAATGTTCTCTACAGTTTTATCATTTTGGCCCTTACCATTTTCATTTTTATCAGTGACTATGATGAACACGGGTTTTTCAGTCAAGACAGCTTTGATGTTTTCGGTAGTTTCATCAACGTCTGTGGCGTCTTGTCCAGTACTGGTTCTCGAATCTTTTTCAATGTTCTCTACAGTTTTATCATTTTTACCTTTCACTTTTCCATTTTCATCAGCGTCTTTGACTACTTTAGGTTTTTCAGTCACCACCGCTTTGATGTTTTCGGTAATTTCTTCAACGTCCGTGGTGTCTTGTCCAGTACTGGTTCCCGAATCTTTTTCAATGTTCTCTACAGTTTTATCATTTTTACCTTTCACTTTTCCATTTTCATCAGAGTCTTTGATCACCGTAGGTTTTTCAGTCTCCACAGCTTTGATAATTTCGATAGTTTTATCAATGTCCGTGGTGTCTTGTCCAGTACTGGTTCCCGAATCGTTTTCAATGTTCTCTTCAGTTTCATCATTTTTACCTTTCACTTTTCCATTTTCATCAGCGTCTTTGACCACTGTAGGTTTTTCAGACAGCTCTGCTTTGATGTTTTCGATAAATTTCTCAATGTCCGAGGTGTCTTGTCCAGTACTGGTTCCCGAATCTTTTTCAATGTTCTCTACAGTTTTATCATTTTTACCTTTCACTTTTCCATTTTCATCAGCGTCTTTGACCACTGTGGGTTTTTCAGTCACCACTGCTTTGATGTTTTTCGGAGTTTTATCAATGTCCGTGGTGTCTTGTCCCGTAGTAGTTCCCGAATCTTTTTCAACGTTCTCTACAGTTTTATCATTTTGATCTTTCCCTTTTCCATTTTCATCAGCGTTTTTGACCACTTTAGGTTTTTCAGTCACCACCGCTTTGATGTTTTCGGTAATTTCTTCAACGTCCGTGGCGTCTTGTCCAGTACTGGTTCCCGAATCTTTTTCAATGTTCTCTACAGTTTTATCATTTTGGCCCTTACCATTTTCATTTTTATCAGTGACTATGATGAACACGGGTTTTTCAGTCACCACCGCTTTGATGTTTTCGGTAGTTTCATCAACGTCCGTGGTGTCTTGTCCAGTACTAGTTTCCGAATCTTTTTCAATGTTCTCTACAGTTTTATCATTTTTACCTTTCACTTTTTCATTTTCATCAGAGTCTTTGATCACTTTAGGTTTTTCAGTCACCACCGCTTTGATGTTTTCGGTAATTTCTTCAACGTCCGTGGCCTCTTGTCCAGTACTGGTTCCCGAATCTTTTTCAATGTTCTCTACAGTTTCATCATTTTCACCTTTCACTTTTCCATTTTCATCAGAGTCTTTGATCACTGTAGATTTTTCAGACAGCTCTGCTTCGATGTTTTTGATAAATTTCTCAATGTCTATGGTGTCTTGTCCAGGACTAGTTCCCGAACTTTTTTCAATGTTCTCTACAGTTTTATCATTTTGGCCCTTACCATTTTCATTTTTATCAGTGACTATGATGAACACGGGTTTTTCAGTCAAGACAGCTTTGATGTTTTCGGTAGTTTCATCAACGTCTGTGGCGTCTTGTCCAGTACTAGTTTCCGAATCTTTTTCAATGTTTTCTACAGTTTTATCAGTTTTACCTTTTACTTTTCCTTTTTCATCGGCGTTTTTGACCACTTTAGGTTTTTCAGTCACCACCGCTTTGATGTTTTCGGTAGTTTCATCAACGTCCGTGGTGTCTTTTTCAGTACTGGTTCTCGAATCTTTTTCAATGTTCTCTACAGTTTTATCATTTTTACCTTTCACTTTTTCATTTTCATCAGCGTCTTTGACCACTGTAGGTTTTTCAGTCACCACCGCTTTGATGTTTTCGGTAATTTCTTCAACGTCCGTGGCGTCTTGTCCAGTACTGGTTCCCGAATCGCTTTCAATGTTCTCTTCAGTTTCATCATTTTTACCTTTCACTTTTCCATTTTCATCAGCGTCTTTGACCACTGTAGGTTTTTCAGACAGCTCTGCTTTGATGTTTTCGATAAATTTCTCAATGTCCGAGGTGTCTTGTCCAGTACTGGTTCCCGAATCTTTTTCAATGTTCTCTACAGTTTTGTCATTTTTACCTTTCACTTTTCCATTTTCATCAGCGTCTTTGACCACTTTAGGTTTTTCAGTCACCACCGCTTTGATGTTTTCGGTAATTTCATCAACGTCCGTGGCCTCTTGTCCAGTACTGGTTCCCGAATCTTTTTCAATGTTCTCTACAGTTTCATCATTTTCACCTTTATTTTTTTTATTTTCATCAGCATCTTTGACCACTGTAGGTTTTTCAGTCACCACTGCTTTGATGTTTTTCGGAGTTTTATCAATGTCCGTGGTGTCTTGTCCCGTAGTAGTTCCCGAATCTTTTTCAACGTTCTCTACAGTTTTATCATTTTGACCTTTCCCTTTTCCATTTTCATCAGCGTCTTTGACCACTTTAGGTTTTTCAGTCACCACCGCTTTGATGTTTTCGGTAATTTCTTCAACGTCCGTGGCGTCTTGTCCAGTACTGGTTCCCGAATCTTTTTCAATGTTCTCTACAGTTTTATCATTTTGGCCCTTACCATTTTCATTTTTATCAGTGACTATGATGAACACGGGTTTTTCAGTCAAGACAGCTTTGATGTTTTCGGTAGTTTCATCAACGTCTGTGGTGTCTTGTCCAGTACTAGTTTCCGAATCTTTTTCAATGTTCTCTACAGTTTTATCATTTTTACCTTTTACTTTTCCATTTTCATCAGCGTTTTTGTCCACTGTAGGTTTATCAGTCACCACTGCTCTGATGTTTTTCGGAGTTTTATCAATGTCCGTGGCGTCTTGTCCAGTACTGGTTCCTGAATCTTTTTCAATGTTCTCTACAGTTTTATCATTTTCATCTTTCCCTTTTCCATTTGCATCAGAGTCTTTGATCACTGTAGGTTTATCAGTCACCACTGCTTTGATGTTTTTCGGAGTTTTATCAATGTCCGTGGTCTCTTGTCCTTTACCAGTTTCCGAGTCTTTTTCAATGTTTTCTACAGTTTTATCATAATTACCTTTCCCTTTTCCATTTTCATCAGAGTCTTTGATCACTGTAGATTTTTCAGACAGCTCTGCTTCGATGTTTTCGATAAATTTCTCAATGTCTATGGTGTCTTGTCCAGGACTAGTTCCCGAACTTTTTTCAATGTTCTCTACAGTTTTATCATTTTGGCCCTTACCATTTTCATTTTTATCAGTGACTATGATGAACACGGGTTTTTCAGTCAAGACAGCTTTGATGTTTTCGGTAGTTTCATCAACGTCTGTGGCGTCTTGTCCAGTACTAGTTTCCGAATCTTTTTCAATGTTTTCTACAGTTTTATCATTTTTACCTTTTACGTTTCCATTTTCATCAGCGTTTTTGTCCACTGTAGGTTTATCAGTCACCACTGCTCTGATGTTTTTCGGAGTTTTATCAATGTCCGTGGCGTCTTGTCCAGTACTGGTTCCTAAATCTTTTTCAATGTTCTCTACAGTTTCATCATTTTTACCTTTCACTTTTCCATTTTCATCAGAGTCTTTGATCACTGTAGGTTTATCAGTCACCACTGCTTTGATGATTTCGATAGTTTTATCAATGTCCGTGGTGTCTTGTCCAGTACTAGTTCCCGAATCTTTTTCAATGTTCTCTATGGTTTTATCATTTTTGTCGTTATCGTTGCCGTTTTCATTAGTGCTTTTGATTACCGAAGGTTTTTCAGCCACTATTACCCTTTCGTTTTGTCTATTACTGGTTCCCATTTTTTTTTCTAATTTCTCTATATTTGTATCGTTTTTATCTTTGTCTTTTCCACTATTTTGACTGCTTTCGATAACTGTAGTTTTTCCAGATGTTTTATCGTTTTCGTAAGAACCATCATCGTCATTATCAATGATGTTAGGACTGTAATCAGATCCTAAAAACTTTTTTGTTTTCTCAGAAGTTTTATCGTTCGCTTGGTCATTGGCGTTTTTGATTTCTGATGTTTCAGTTTTGTCAGTCACAACTGGTTCATCAGGTTTGTTATTTTTAGTATTTTCATTATTGCTGCCCAAACCATTATCTTTGCTCGAAACTTTCTTTATGTGATCAACTGTTTGCTCTTTTTGGACTTCATCGGTCCCCTGATTGTGAGTATTTTTAATAATCTTATTTCTATCAATTACGATAGTTGTATCTTTAGTTGGATCATCATGTTTCACTGTGTCGAATGTCTTTTCATTGTTTTCCGTTATTATTGGAGTTTTAGCTGAATTTTTATCTATTTTCCCACTATCGTCTCCATATTTTTCAGTGAGTTTATTCGCAGATTTACCTACTTGTCCTTTATTAACATTTATTTTAGTCTCACTGTCGGCATCGAGATGTTTAATCGCATGAGTAAGTATGGATTCTAAATCTTTCTTGATTGGAGTTCCAATATTCTCGATTGTTTCCTCATTTCCGTATAGTTTAGGGTCGTATTGAGTTAAAAAGTCTCTGTCTGTTGTAATATCGGGAGCGACAGATGCGTCTCCACTAGTTCCTTCATTGTAGTTGTCAAAAGTTTTCACCGGTGTTAAGGGTTTCAAAAGTGGCAAAGGTTCCAAAGGTGTCAACGGTGTCAGTGGCGTAAATGGCAACGTTCTGTCAATTAACAACCCATCGTCATTAGCAGCATTAATTACTGGAATTTCAGTAACAGGTAAAACGGGAGCCAAATTGATAATTGGCCTTCTACCATATATAGTAGTTGGAGTAGATCCATCAGTGCCAAGAATATAGCTATGTGCTGGACTAAAACCACCATTCCTGTAATAGTTATTTGGTGTATAACCGCGCCTATTTGGATAGGTATTAAATCCTGTAGCGATAACTGTAGGATCTACGTACCCAGGCACTATTTCCCTGTAACCATCTTCATCATCGGCAGCAAATGAAGGGTTTGCTATTATAGCACCAGTCTCTGTATCAAAAATCCTAATTTTTTGATTAGGAGTTCCATATACAGGAACTCTGTTAATAGGTGTTGAGATGTGATGGCCAGGGGCGACGATGTAAGCATTATGCTCAGCACCATGTTTCAACAGATTTTGTGCTTGAGTTAGAATGTCGCTTAAATATTTTGATTTTTCATCTACATTATCATCTTCGATAGCATACAGACCAGTGCTACTTGCACCGCCTTGGACATAACCTTCATTTATATACCTAGGGTTTGTGGTTCTAGGGTAGTTTACTATACTACGGGCGTGATCGAAGAGTTCATTCAAATACTCGTTTGAATTTGCACTGTATCCGTTTCTAGGAGAAATTCCGTTTAAGTATTTTCCTTGATTTCCGATTCCACTTATAAATTGAGGTTTGTTTGGTCGTTGTCCAAGGATTTCACTGAAATCATCATGAGGGCTTTGGTATACAGTACCATCTGTAACAGTTCCACTGACGTATTGTCTAGTATTTGTCGCTTTATCTTCACCAGACCCTCCTAGTAACTGATCATTATTTTTTGGATGATTCCAGATGTCGTTTACATATCTTCCATTATGATCTCTTAAGATTCCAACGTTTCCTCTGGATCCTTCGTAATTCCCATATCGGCTTCCGTAATTTTCATTTTCACTTCCATAGTTGTAGAACAGAGCGTCCGAAGTATCTTGGCTGGGTATGTAGTGAACAGGTGTATAACTGTTGGGACCTCTTCGGAAAGCTGATGAAGGACTTTGACTAACTAATGACCTTTTGATTTTGGGCTGACCTGATTTGTCTTGGTTTCCGTCATTGTGTAAAACACCTGGAAATAACGATACACAAATTAATACGGGCAAATCCTCAGGACAAATAGAGCAAAAAAAAAAAATTCATTATTTATATCATTTAGTTTATAAGTAACGTTTACTTATATCAAAAACTAGTAGCGGCCCGCGGATTACCCCGCATAGTTCCCGTTCCCGTGGGAATATGGGGATAAAATATAATCTATGTCACCCGGGAATAGTGTAACTTCCAAACAGTGAAAGAATTTTTCAAATCGGTTCAGTAGTTTCGGAGCCTATTCAATACAAACAAATCCTTCCTCTTTATAATAGTATAGAATATAACTAAGTATTACAATCTGTATGTCACCGGGTGACTTGATGATTTAAAATCCAGAAAAAAAGGAGTGAAGGCTTTTGAAAAAAAAAATTATACAATCAAACGCAAAACCCCTGCTTTTTTTTAAATCGGTTAAAACTTACCGCTTATATCATTAAAAAGTGAAAAATAGAAAAACTGTTTACAAAAAAATACAACAGATTTCTACACAATAAAAAAACAAAACGTTCAAAATAATTTTAAATTCGGAAGTCGGTATTCAAAAAACGAAAAAGCAACCATAAACACCGAGTTCCGAAATTAAAATTATTTTGTACTTTTTGGTTTTCTGTGTAGAAGTCAGTTGTATTTTATTTTTTAAACTAGCTGCTGCCCGCGACTTCGTCCCCGTGGAATCCCGATTTTAAAACATTCTTTATCGCTGCTCCGCTCCTATTGGCTTAAGCGTGATGATATATAGCCTAAAGCCTTCCTCGATAAATGGTCTATTCAACCCAAAAAGAATTTTTCAATTCGAACCAGTAGTTCCTGAGATTAGCGCGTTCAAACAAACAAACAAACTCTTCAGCTTTATAATATTAGTATAGATACTACTTTCTAAATTAATAACTTGTTTAAACTTACTTTGCGTTCCTGATTGACTGTCTCTCGTATGTTCTTCCTGATCGTTCGTTTCGTCGCCGGTTAAGCCATTTTCCTTGGGGTCTTCCACTCCTAAGCTTACGGGTCTACTGGTGTTCTCGTTATCAGTTTCACTTGATGTGCCTTGTGAATGATCAAGGTTCAGCGCTGAAAGATGGAAGATTATATTCTACAGTTTTCCTTAACCCGAGAGACGTGTCCTAACATTGTTTTGCTCAGAGGCGATTCTGCGGTGGTATTGTGAAAAGTCATGGTGTCCATTTTCTTATGCAAATGGCGACTGTTTACTCTCGTTTTGAAGATCTATAGACGTTCGTTCAGTTAGTAGGACACAATAGAATCCCACATCTAGGCAGCGCGCATTACAAATGTGTAAAAGAAGCGCATGTTTGAATGAAAAGCGACTGTTTTCAGAAGAGGGGCCATTCAAGTAAGTACTAAAGGGGGGCGCGGGGTTCTTGATTTGCTTATTTTTGATGACATGGGGGATGGGGGGATCCGGGATGTGATTACGTCAGCAATATTGATTTATTTAATTTTTCAGATTTTAGTCGATTATGGTTTGTTTGGTTTAGCAATCCGGCGAGGTCTTACCCACTGGGCTATCAACGCCCTAATAGCGAACTTAATGTCAGACTAAAAATTCCTAATTTCTAGACTTATTAACTGCTGCTTCATGAACCAATAAGGAAACCAGAACAGATTCAATAATACTTATAAATATGTTTACGTAAGCATGGGGAGGGGGGGGTAAGAGCCTTGTTTACTTTTGCTGACGAGGGGGAGGGGGCGATCAAAATTATCAATACTTATCAATTCTGCTTACGTAATACTTGAACGGCCCCAGAGACTAGATTAAATCGCAATGACTTTCTTCCTAAACACAAGTATCAACTGAGTAAAAAATACTGTCTTCTAACGATTTTCAATTTAAAAATGGACTTACCTGTCAAACTGTCGATGGCTATTGCCTGAGAAAGGAAAAATAACTTTTAATATAAATTAAATATTACACGAAATGTTAGAATGAGTTTGGGAACGCCACAATAGGGTAGTTAACTAAAAAAATCTTATTAGTCCGTCGGATAGATTTCCAAAAAATATTGGACACGTATTTTTTCTTTTTTCACGCAAACAAAAAATTAAAACGATACAGTGCGTTGAAAACTCGTGTGACGTTACTACTCGCTACAATTTTTACCGAGCCGTGACGTCAAAAGCCCCCACTCCTGATCTTTGACGCTTTGTATCTTCGTCAGTTTTTATAGATCTGATAAAGGAAAAAATACGTGTCCAATATTTTTCTTAATCTAACTGACGGACTAAACATAATCATATATTTTTTACTCAGGAAACATCCCTATTGCGGCGATAAGTTTTGTAGCGAAATCTTTGAAGAGTAGTTGAAGAGACGCCACGGCGTCCTCACCTTCCACCTGACGCAGGTGCTCCCCGGACACGGCTGTTTCAGAAGGTACCTGTTTTGGACTCAGATGGGTCGCCATCGCCGATCGCCTCGACGAGGACGCGGCGTTGCTCCGCCCAAGCAGGGCAGACCTCCACCGTATGCTCCACCGTGTCCTCCGGGTGATCCACACAGTGTTGACACCCGGACGTGTCCTCCCGCTGGTTCCGAAACAGGTAACTCCCAAAACAATCGTATCTGAAGAGTACCTTTTTTTTTTTGTTGCCGGGGTGGATAATCCTCATGGATGTCCTTCGCCTGGGGCGAGCGAAGGGGTCTGTCAGACTCTTACTGACTAAAAACCACCCCAGTGTTCCTTACCACACTTGCACCGCGGATCGTGGGAATTTGTGCGCCTTCCACGATCTCCGGCTAGTGCCGGTGCCTCTGCGGGCCACCTCAGGCCGGCGGGGAGGGTGCTCCCCCCACCACGTCCAGAAAGGGGGTGCAAGTGGAACATGACACGCTGCCAACTCGGATCCTGCTGGATGTGGGGACGGCGAACGACCCCGAGTCCGCCGTCCCTCCGGACTGTTTAGGGGGGCTGGAAGAGAGCATTGTCCGCCCTCCGCTGACGCCCGGTTCACCTGCTGCGGATCGGGAGAGAGGTCACTTCCTCACTCTCCGTCTCCGCAGCCTCCTTCTGCGAAATGACATCTTCACAGAAGGAGATCACCGCTTCCCACGACTCCGACCATTAAACGAGCGACGGCCGGCAGCGACAAGTCAGGTCCTACCTCGGATACGAGGGCACGGCGCTGCTCCTCCCATGCGGTACACTCTTCCAGAGTATGCTGCGCCATGTCCTCCCGATAGTCGGTGCAGTGATGGCACCGAGCGTCCGGCTCCCTGTTTAAGCGACACAGGTACTCCCCGAAGCAGCCACCATGCCCCGAGAGCACCTGCGTCGCACGAAACGACAGGGAGCCGTGCTTCCTCCCGAGCCATTCGTCGAGCACTGGTCGGATCGTGTCAACGGTAGCGAGGCCGGCGGTAGGGCGCGAAAGCCTGTCCCGCCATTCCGCCACAATGGACCTCACGAAGCTGTGACCGATGCAGTTCGATCTCTGGTTGCATCGGTTCACCGTGTCCGCAACTCCTCCCGCCACCGGTATAGTGAGGCGAGGATCCAGAGAGTACCAGCGTCAAGCGGAAGGTGAGGACGCCGTAAATGATAAATGATATTTATTTTGTAAGTAGGTTAAACATAACACTTTTACACGTCCAATATTTCTTGTCATTTAAAAGCTAGATGAAGCCGGTGTTTCCTAGCTGACTACCCTGAGAAGAAAAACCGAAACAAACTCAGAGGTCAAAGTCTCTTTTAAAGTCCATACAATCCGTACTGGTCAAATCATATGAGAACCATGTAGGTTAATGTCTGAGGTAGCCTTTTGAGGAAAGTGCCACACAGATTTGAGTGGACCTGTCCAGACAATGCAAGCATTTGTCAGATACCGTGTAGCTCAAACTTTAAGGAGCTCAACGGCTTGACGAACAATACCTAAGTAAGGACATTTGGGTAGGCCGCAAGAATTACTCAAACTGCCAGACAAACTTAAACAAGACCCTAATATGGCGATCTACATAGTTCCCATTCATAATTATGTTATATGAGAACTATGCAGATCTGTGTCTGAAATGGTCTTTTGAGGAAAGAACCACACAGATTTAAGTGGGCCTGTCCATTCAGTGCATCTCTAGCCATCCCTCAAAGACTGGACTTATCGACACGATCGTGCCCATGACCATAGGCAATAGCTTTTTATTTTTAATGCACTCGAAAAAGCATATTAATTAACTAAGATAAAACTTTAAACTTACCACAAATAGTAACACCGCTACCCACTTCATTTTGAAAATGATTTACTTAACGAAATGCGCAATCTGTTTTATATGGCCCAATACAAAACCTGCCAAAATTATTTGTTTTTCACCAAACTGTGTCAACACAAAGTTGATATATTGTTGAAATTACAACGATTCTTATTACTTTACTTAATGTGTTCTGTTGATTTTTCGTATGGATTTATAAGTGTTAATTTAAAATAATATGGCCCCTTTCCATCTTTTGTTATTTATATCAATAGTTAGGTATTGGGCGGGAAATGGTTTCTTGGCGCGATTTGTTCTTTTTTAAACCAGTTATTTTTTAAGGCAATATTTGGCTGCCAACAGCTTATTATTAAAAAAAAGAGTGAGTGACCTAAATAAAAAAATTAGGTCACAAATCAATATTCACGAAAATATAAGGCCCCAAATGGGCTGCACCTCAGGTTGAAAAAAAATGTTAAAGAAGGAAGAAGTAGCCTAATAAGGGGGCATCCATTATTTACGTAATGCAAATAAAGACATTATTTTAAAAACTACCTTTGTCAAATTAATTAGTTTTACAGTACAGCCATCATCGACTTCGAGTCATACCGGATGCTAAATACTAGTATTTAACGTGGAGCGGCTGCCTACCAGACCTCCACAACGCAATAACTGGGGAACACGGTACTTTTTGGCAAGACTGGTGTCAGATTTTCTGGCTTCTGACAATCAGTAACGACTGCCAAAGATCTACAAATGACAGCCGGAACCAACGGCTTAACGTGCTTTCCGAGGCACGGAGGAAACTCGGTATGTTAAAATGGTCACCCATCCACAGACCAACCTTGGCAAGCGTTGCTTAACCTTGAAGATCGATCTGCGTGGCTATTATTATTTAGTCACATTGGCAGTCGTTACGGATTGTCAGAAGCCCGAAAATCTGACACAAGTCTTGCCAAGAAGTACCGTGTTCCCCAGTTAATGGGTTGTGGAGGTCTGGTAGACAGCCGCTTCACGTAAAATACTAGTATTCAGCTGGTTAACTTGGTAGCCGACCGCAATATAAACACATCAAAAGTATCTAGGGATCAACATATATTTTTGCAATAACTTTCCTCCTGATTGATATTAATTAAAATTTTCTTTAAGGATTCATCAAATAAAGTGTTTTCGTTTGTCACAGTAACGATAAACCAAGTCACCTTTGCATTAATAAAGAAATTTGCCATTTTCCTAATAAAGGGATTTTTGACATTTGAACCACTAACATTAAAGTTCGAAAAAAAGACTGAAATAACAGTTTTCTTTAAAATTTTATTGGGTAACTTAAACAATTAATAATCCGTGTTTCTACCGCGAACACTAACAACACAAGAACATCGGTTTGGCATACTCAAAATGAGTTCATCCAAATCACGCTGTGGAATGGCCGCCCATGTTCGTTGCAACAACAAAAAAAGGTCTTCTTGCGACTGGATACCCTCCATATTCGGCAGAGCTCTTCTCTGTAGCATATCCCATGCATGCTCAATCGGGTTCAAGTCTGGCGACTGAGCAGGCCAGGGCAGGACATTGATGTTAGCTGCGGCGAGAGTCTGTCTTACAACTCTTGCGGTGTGCGGTCGTGCATTATCATGCATTAACTGAAATAAGGGACCGATTTGCACTTGTAGAGGAACGATGACGTCTGATACAATCGTCTCAGCATAAATTTGAGCGTTGAGGTTGCCTCTGATCCAAATCAACTCAGTTCTTCCGCCGATCCAAATACCCGCCCATACTATGATGGTTCCACCACTATAAGGATGGACTTCCTGGCAGGATTTTAATCGCTGTTGGCGTCCAGGGGTTCTCCAGTGTCGTATACGTCTTGTATCCGGTCTCATACCAAAACGAGACTCATCAGAAAAGCACACGAAACGCCATTGTTCTTCTGCCCAATTTCTGTGTTCAAGAGCCCATTGATATCGAATCCTACGATTGTGCATTGCTATAGGTGGTACCCGTAGCGGTCTTCGGGAATGAAGGTTCACTTCATGCAAGCGGTTTCTGACTGTTTGGTCGCTAATTAAGTTCCCTGAAGAGTGATGAAGCCTCACGGCTAACATCATGGCGGTTATTGTTGGAGCTCTTCGAGTTAAGATTTGAATGTATCGGTCTTGTCTCCGTGTGGTGCAGCGATACCGTCCTCCATGGCGCTCAGCCAAGGTAAGCGAAGAGCTCTGCCGAATATGGAGGGTATCCAGTCGCAAGAAGACCTTTTTTTGTTGTTGCAACGAACATGGGCGGCCATTCCACAGCGTGATTTGGATGAACTCATTTTGAGTATGCCAAACCGATGTTCTTGTGTTGTTAGTGTTCGCGGTAGAAACACGGATTATTAATTGTTTAAGTTACCCAATAAAATTTTAAAG
The DNA here is from genome assembly GCA_905332915.2 of Hecatera dysodea. NCBI lineage: Eukaryota > Metazoa > Arthropoda > Insecta > Lepidoptera > Noctuidae > Hecatera > Hecatera dysodea. The sequence continues at coordinate 2,980,520 of HG995317.1, read as the reverse complement.
AAAACTGTTATTTCAGTCTTTTTTTCGAACTTTAATGTTAGTGGTTCAAATGTCAAAAATCCCTTTATTAGGAAAATGGCAAATTTCTTTATTAATGCAAAGGTGACTTGGTTTATCGTTACTGTGACAAACGAAAACACTTTATTTGATGAATCCTTAAAGAAAATTTTAATTAATATCAATCAGGAGAAAAGTTATTGCAAAAATATATGTTGATCCCTAGATACTTTTGATGTGTTTAGTTGGGAAAAAGGCTACGCAGATGATGCTTCAGTTGCTTTCGGAAACAAAAAAATACGTGACATTTGCCAATACCCCTCACCCCCAAGTGAGATTGGGAGATATTAGACTCGACCCCCCCTCCCCCTACAGCGCCTCACGTAATTTATGAACGCCCCCTTAGTAGATAAACACATTTTGATATAGAATTAACAGTCGTTATGGTGGTCAGAAACCAGTAAATCTAACGCCATCGCCAGTCTTGCCCAGTTACTCCGATACTGAGTTTTCAAGGCAAACGCTCCACGTAACTGGTACTCAGTTATATCCGGTTAAACTGGAATGGACTGGACGCTGACACTTTTGGTAAGCTAAGCAGATTTGTCTATGGAACCCATAGTCGTTGGGGTCAAAAGGTTCTTTTCTTTCTTTGTTGGGATGAGAAATCATCAAATGACTTCTTCCGAGCGGAAAGTGAGTTGAGAAACGGCAGGCAGATTGATCCTCTATGGAGCTATGTCCAGCTACCCACTGCTTCTGATATTTTTTTTTTGGATGGGAAATCATCAAATGACTTCTCCCGCTCTGGGTGGAGCGGAAGGGAGTGTCAGACTCTTACTGACTAAAACCCACCCGTGTTCCTCCTAGCGCCCGCCGCGTTTCAGGGCCGCGGTGACTCTTTCGAACAAATTCCGCAACCATCACGTGATATGCCTGTGACCTTGCTCATCATATTATGACGTAGGCACCGAAACAAAATAAGTACTAAGTCATTTGAATAACAAAAGGTTTTGTGTGAAGTCTAGTCGTATTGATTAAACATAATTAATTTTCGTACAACAATGCAAAGACTAAGTAATTAAAAAAATAATAATTCGATGTTGGCTCGAAACTCTAAAAATAGTGTGAAACAAAGTTGTTTTGTCTGTGCGTTCATTTATTTATTTAAACTTTATGTAAAATAGTGGTACACGGGCGTACCTACTTAATGCAACAAGGCATTCTCTACCAGTCAACCTTTGGGTTAAAAAGACAACACTGTGGTAGGTGTACAACAAATAAATAAAATACTAAATATATTTTTTGGGAAAGAAATTACAAATAACATCATCATCTGCCTATTTTCCCAATTATATTGGGGTCAGCTTCCAGTCATACCGGATTCAGCTGAATAAACCAGTATTTAACGTGGAGCGGCTGCCTACCAGACCTCCACAACCCAATAAATGGGGAACACGGTACTTCTTAGCAAGACTGGTGTCAGATTTTCTGGCTTCTGACAATCCGTAACGACTGTCAAAGATCTACAAATGACAGTCGGGACCAACGGCTTAACGTGCTTTCCGAGGCACGGAGGAAACTCGTTATGTTAAGATGGTCACCCATCCACAGACCAACCTTGGCAAGCGTTGCTTAACCTTGAAGATCGACCTGTGCGGCTGTTATTCTTTAGCCACGAGCTCCTCCAAATTACAAATAACATATAAGTACTTATATAAATATATATAATACTAATAAAATGCGTTCATTTAATTAATAGGAACTTTTTTTACACGTGAATATCATCATGGATGTCTTTTACCCCGGGACGGGTGCAGGTGTCTGGGAGACGGTGGAGGTCTCCCCTGCTAGGATCTCTCGGTTTCAGCTCTGGTTCTATCCATGGTAAGGAGCGAGGGGGCATGAGAGGCAGTGACCTCCTTTTGCGATGCAGTAATGCTAGTGAAGGAGGAGGCGGACCGCGTGAGGGAGAGGCAAACCACACAGCCGTTATAAACTAGATGAGGCCGGTGTTTCCTAGCCGACTACCCTGAGAAGAAACACCGAAACAAACTCGAGAGTATGGACTTCAAAAGAGACCTTGACCTCTTTTGAAGTCCATACAATTGTATCTACTGGTCAAATCATATGAGAACCATAGGTTGGTGTCTAAAGTGGTCTTTTGAGGAAAGTACCACAAAGATTTGAGTGGACCTGTCCAAACAGTGCAAGCATTTGTCAGTTATCGTGTAGCTCAAACTTAGAACTTTAGGGAGCTCAACGATTTGATGAACAATACCAAAGTAAGGACATTTGGGTAGGCCACATAAAGAACTCAAACCGCCAGACTTACATGAACTGAACCCCTGACATTGCGATGTACATGGTCCTCATATTCACAATACGTTATATGAGGACCATGCAGATCAGTGTCTGAAATGGTCTTTTTAAGAAGGAACCACACAGTTTTGAGTGAACAGTTTGAAAGAGTCACTGCGTCCATGGAACACAAAAGGCGTTTGGGGAAACACGGGTGGGTTTTAGTCAGTAAGTCTGACTGTCGGCCGCAGCCACCACAACAGAAAAAGACGCCGGGAGTCGCAGGGTGATTTCCGGCTACCGTTGGCGCGGGATTACGGATGACGAGCGTTGGGTGGCTCGCCGTCAGATAACAACCAGGCCCTGGAGGCATACAATTGGGACACCGAATTCACTTACAGGAATGCTGAACACACTGAGTGGACTGATCTGCTTCTGGAGGGAGGTCGGCTGGTTGGAGTGACGGCCGCCATGGCTCACGCACAATAGTCCAATACTAGGACTAAGTGCGGAAACCAAAACCCTAATAGATGGAACAACCAGGCCCGGTTCGACGGCGCGTTGTGTTCCACGCGCGCCTCAATGAGATATCAGCATAGAAGTCGGGGTCCGATAAGGCCAGTGCCTGTCAGGATTACGGAATTTGCTTGAAAGGGTCACCACGGTGCTGGAACGCAAAGGGTATTAGGAGGAACAAGGATGGGTTTTAGTCAGTAAGATTCTGATACGGCCTTCCGCTTCGCCCAGAGCGGAAGACGAGTTCCCATCCGTATAAAAGGTGTCTGTCAGACTATTACTGACTAAAACTAAACAGGCTGTACTGCAGGTACCTTTGGCAGGGGCGCTGGAGTACTTGCCATTTCGTCACGCTCCGCCGATCAGTATGATCGTGGATTTGTTTGGAGTCCGTCCCTCTGGCCTGTAAACTTAAAATGGGGTCATCATCTGCCTAGCCTTTTCCCAACTATATTGAGATCGGCTTCCAGTCATACCGGATTCAGCTGAATACCAGTATTTTACGTCGAGCGGCTGCCTACCAGACCTTTAACCGGTAACCGGGAAACGCGGTACTCCTTGGCATGACTGATATCAGATGTTCTGGCTTCTGACAATCTCATCTCTTTCAAATGGTCTCATTGAAATGAATGATTTAGGTATATCACTTTCGCAACAGCAGAAGACGCCCTGGGCGTCGGGAAACGCAAGACGATTCCCGGCCACCGTAAGCGCGGGCCTGCGGATGGCGAGCTATGGGTGGCTCGCCGTCCGATAGCAACCAGGCCCGAGTCGACGGTGTGTCGCGTTCTACGCGCGTCTCAAAGAGCCGTCAGCAACGAAGACGGGGCCCCATAGGGTCAGTGCCTGCTAAAGTTGCGGAATCTGTTCGAAAGATTCACCGCGGCCCTGGAACGTAAAGGGCACAAGAAGGATCACAGATGGGTTTTAGTCAGTAAGAGTCTGACACTCTCTTCCGCTCCGCCCAGAGCGGGAGAAGTCATTTGATGATTTCCCTACCAAAAAAGGTATATCACTTTATAATATTTTATTTGCCTGAGCGAAGTTGGGGCATTTGGTTTTCTAACGAATTTCCTAATGTTGAGTTGAACATATTAATAGATAGGTACCTACCTATCATATTGTTGCGCGCCAGAATTAAGTTAGAATGATAGCGGCATTCGGTACCACTAGCGCCATCTAGTATCGAGTAGCAGAACTATTGAAGTCGGGGACCTTCGAGATTTTTCTATGCTAGAATTCTCGGACCTTGGTCGGTCGCGACCGATATGTACGCGAACTTTCTGGAGTTCTACTCGGCGCCCTATATAAGGCCGGCACATGTGCCGACCGAGTCAGTATTGGAATTGCGATACAAGTGATAACTTCGAGAGCGATCTTCGACTGCGAACTCAAGTGATTAATAGTGCGATTGTGTTTTGTGATTAGTGAGTTTATAGTGTAATTAGTGTGGTGTAAATTAAAGTGTCATTTTTGGTTATTGAATCGGCTGATTTTAATTGTAACGAACCTGAAGCTCGTAACAATTGGTGTCAGAAGTGGGATTTAAAAGATGCCGATTCTACCGAAGGACGACACTGAGGGTATCCGTACCCGTAGTCAACGCCAGCAAGAGACGGACCAGAGGCGTTTTGGAGGTGCAACGCCGCAGACTACGGAGAGACAGCTGGCGACCTTAGAGGCCGGCCCGTCCACCGCCGCTCCAGCATCATCATCAGCACCAGACTTTGCTGCTCTGATGCTGATGCTGCAGGAGCAGACTCGCCGCCAGGAGGAACAGGCCCGTCGTTTAGAAGAGCAGCTGCAGCGTGACAAGGAGGAGCAGGCCCGCCGCCAGGAGGAACAGGCCCGCCGCCAGGAGGAACAGGCCCGCCGCCAGGAGGAACAGGCCCGTCGTTTGGAAGAGCAGCTGCAGCGTGACAAGGAGGAACAGGCCCGCCGCCAGGAGGAACAGACCCGTCGGTTGGAAGAACAGCTCCAACGTGACAAGGAGGAGCAGGCGCGCCGCCAAGAAGAACAGATGTTCCTCATGAAGGATCTGCATGCCACTTTCGGCAAAGAAATTAAGGTTGTAAAGGAAAAGGTGGTTCAGCACGAGAACCGCCTGACGGAAGCTGAAACACGAATCGACCAAATTAATCATCGGGTTGACAACGTGATTGTTGACGTGAGGAAAACGCTGGACAACCTTAAAGTTGGAGATGGAATTGCAGCCTCAGCTACTACACCTTCTCTACGTGGATTCAAAGTGCCGCCGTTCGATGGAACATCTTCCTGGTCGGCATACAAAAAGCAATTTGACGCTGTTATGAAGGCGAACGGGTGGAGTAAGGACCAGGCCATGACTGCTCTCACCCTAGGCCTCCGCGACCAGGCCCTCACTATCCTAGAAGCCCTCGGTAACGAGGTGACTTACGAGCAGCTGGTTGAGGCACTGGAAGCTAGGTATGGCGACGCTCATCTGGAACACGTGTTTCGGGCGCAGCTAAAGGATCGCGTGCAACGCAGCGGTGAAAACCTGCAGCAGTGGGCCCTTGAGGTGGAGAAGCTTGTTAGAAAAGCATACCAGTCTGTACCTGCACTCATTCAAGGGAACCTGGTGCAGGCATTCGTTGATGGCATCCGCGACCTTGAAGTTAGGGCTGCCGTGAGGCTCGGGCATCATGAGAAGCTTAAAGACGCCTTGGCACATGCACTGGAGGTAGAAGCTGTGCGGCAGGATCATCGTTCCCATCGCGTCAGGGAGGTCGCAGCGGCTACTGTTCGCGATCGGCTTAAAGGATACAGCCCTAGATGCTATGGTTGTGGGGAAAGGGGCCACCTACGGTCCAGTTGCCCTAAGAGAACTACAGACAGGGAAGATAGTCGATCTCCAGAGGGTAGGGCGGTTAACAACACCGCCCAGCAACAGCAGGGAAACGAGTAAAAGCCAGGACTGCGGGGCGGGTGCTGGCTGATGTTCAGAGAGCCCCAAGGATTTCGATCTCACAAACCCATGACGGGAACAGCCTAATCATCAAGGGCGAGGTCAACGGAACGCCATGTAAGCTGACAATAGACACTGGAGCCTCTCGCACGGTTGTCAGTTCCCAACTAGTAAGTCGGTTCTTTGGGGACTCCGCATACAACCGAGACCGCATAAATTTGGTGACGGCCACCGGTCAGCGCATACCCGTCCGCGGAGAGAAAGAGATGGAGTTGAAGCTAGGAAACAGGATCTATCTTCACAATGTTATCGTGGCTGATATAATGGACGATTGCATCCTGGGCCTAGACTTTATGAGGAAGAATTGTTGTGAGATCGACGTTAAGCAAGGAGTTTTGAAATGTGGACAAGAGGAACTTTTCATGGAAGGGGCATTACCAGGAAATGTGTACAGCCTAAAGAAGATTGTTCTTCCGCCGAGATCCGAAACGATTGTGCCAGTTAGTCTTCCTCGGAATTCTGGGCAGACTCATCGTTGTGTGCTTGTGGAAAGGGTAGACAATGACCTTCCTTGGAAAGTGGCCCGAACTTTGGTTAGAGCCACTGACATTTCGGGGGTACGTGTGCTGAACGTTTGTGATAAGGAACAGATGATAGAAAAAGGCACGCTGATTGGTACTTGCGAGGAAGTGGATTGGTTGCGTCGGTGCCAAAATCTATCGACTGGGAAACTCAGCAAGGACGCCCAAACGAAAGTGACCACACTTTTAGACGACTGTCGCACCGTTCTGTCTCAAAATGAAATGGTCAAGGCGAAGAGAATGTTACTGAAGTACGCCAATGTTTTCTCTTCAAACGATGCTGACATCGGGAAGACTGAGTTAGTTCAACACAAAATAAACACAGGAGATGAGTTGCCTATCCGTCAGCGGCCAAGGAGATTGCCAGTAGCACGTGAAAAGGAAGTGGAAACCATGATTGAGGGAATGGTTAAGGATGGTGTCATAGAACCTTCATCAAGTCCATGGTGTTCACCTGTTGTACTGGTAAGAAAGAAGGACGGCACCATGCGGTTTTGTGTTGACTACCGTCGTCTGAATGACGTTACGAAGAAGGACAGCTATCCTTTGCCAAGAATTGATGACACGTTGGACATGCTTACTGGAGTAAAGTGGTTTAGCACGCTGGACCTAAAAAGTGGCTACTGGCAGGTTCAAATTGATCCTAAGGACAAGGAGAAAACCGCATTCTCGACAGGAAAGGGTCTATGGCAATTTAAAGTCATGCCGTTTGGATTGTGTAACGCTCCGGCAACGTTTGAAAGGTTGATGGAACTGGTACTAACCGGGTTAATTGGCGATGCTTGTCTGGTCTACTTAGATGACATCATCATCGTAGGCCGTACGTTTGATGAACATCTGCAAAACCTGGAACGCGTGCTCATGAAGATCCAGAGTGCAAACCTCAAGTTAAGTCCAAAGAAGTGTTCATTCTTCAAACGGCAAGTTAGCTTTTTGGGATATGTAGTGTCGGAAGAAGGTATCCGCACGGATCCAGAGAAAATCGCCGCAGTCAAGGACTGGCCAATTCCAAAAGACAAGACGCAGGTCAGAGCATTTTTGGGTTTGTGCTCTTATTATCGGAGATTCGTCAAAAACTTTGCAGACATAGCCAAACCCCTGCACAAGCTAACCGAAGAGAAGCGACATTTCTGCTGGGACGAGAGTTGCGACATTGCATTCCAGGAGCTCAAGGAACGTCTGTGCAAAACACCTATTTTGGGGTATCCTGATACCGACAAGGAATTTATAGTTGACACAGATGCAAGCGACATAGGACTTGGTGGTGTGTTATCTCAACGGAATGGCGATCAAGAGGTTGTGATAGCGTACTTCAGCAAATCTCTGTCGAAGCCAGAAAGGAATTATTGTGTCACGCGACGGGAATTACTTGCTGTGGTCAAGTCATTGCAGCATTTTAGCAAATATCTGCTGGGGAGGAAATTCCACTTACGAACTGACCATGCTGCGCTGAAATGGCTATTGCAATTCAAAAATCCAGAAGGACAAGTTGCGAGATGGATTGAACTACTTCAGGAATACGACTTTGTGATTGAACATCGCAGCGGGAAATCTCATGGCAACGCAGATGCATTATCAAGAAGACCTTGCCCTGAAGACTGCAAGCATTGTACTCGGCAAGAGGGTAGAGAAGTCGTACCTGTGAGGATGATCAAGACAGATCTTAGTAACGAGTGGAAGGAAAACTTAGAACGTGCACAGCAGGATGATTTGGACATTAAGCCGATTCTGGAGTGGATGAAGGCCAGTGCTCCGAAGCCAACGTGGAGTGATGTCTCAGCAATGAGTTCAATCACAAAAAGCTATTGGGCCCAATGGGACAGCTTAGTGATTCAGGATGGAGTCCTGTGCCGTAAATGGGAAAATGCTCGCGGAGACAGCTGTCATTTGCAAATGGTTGTCCCTAAAGCTAAAGTACCAGATGTTCTACAGCTGTACCATGATGGTTGTTCAGGAGGCCATATGGGAGTTAAACGGACTCTACTGAAGATACGGGAACGGTTTTACTGGGTCCACTGTCGTGACGATGTTGAGGACTGGTGTCGCAAGTGTACAAGTTGTGCGGCTGTAAAAGGACCTCAGACTCGTAGCAGAGGTGCATTGAAATTGTACAATGTTGGTGCACCATGGGAAAGGATAGCGCTAGACGTTGCGGGACCGTTTCCGGAAAGTGAAAGTGGTAACAAATATTTCATGGTGGTTATGGATTATTTCACTAAGTGGCCGGAAGTCTTCGCCATCCCAAATCAAGAAGCTTCAACAATCGCGGATAAACTGGTTCATGAAGTCTTCTGTCGTTTTGGAGTACCCTTGGAGATTCATAGTGATCAAGGAAGGAATTTTGAGTCTCAAATATTCCAGGAAACTTGCCGAGTGATGGGTACTTATAAAACGAGGACAACTTCTTACCACCCACAATCGGATGGAATGGTAGAACGATTTAATCAGACATTGGAGAGATATCTGGCCAAAGTTGTGGAAAACCGGCAACGGGATTGGGACAAGCACATACAACCGTTTTTGCTGTCATACCGAAGTGCTGTTCATGAAAGCACGTCAGTGACACCAGCTTTCGCAAACTTTGGAAGAGAATTGCGGTTGCCTGCAGACCTGATTACCGGAATACCACCTGATGCTCCACGCAGTATAACCGATTATGCGAATGACTTGCGGAACAAAATGAACGACATTCATGAGCACGTCAGACAATCGGGCCAGCAAATGTCTGAAAAGATGAAAACCCGCTATGACCGCAAAATGAACAATAAAGGGTTCGAGGAAGGTTCACTAGTGTGGTTGCATAATCCAGTTCGCAGCAAAGGGAAATCTCCTAAGCTTCAAGCTAAATGGGACGGACCGTACCGGATTGTGACGAAGATCAATGACGTGACCTACCGTATACAGAAAGGTACAAGAAGCGCTCCTAAGATCGTCCATGTTGATCGACTGGCGCGTTATTATGGCGCTGATAATGCTCGGGACGAGCATGTCTTAGGAGGGGGCAGTGTTGCGCGCCAGAATTAAGTTAGAATGATAGCGGCATTCGGTACCACTAGCGCCATCTAGTATCGAGTAGCAGAACTATTGAAGTCGGGGACCTTCGAGATTTTTCTATGCTAGAATTCTCGGACCTTGGTCGGTCGCGACCGATATGTACGCGAACTTTCTGGAGTTCTACTCGGCGCCCTATATAAGGCCGGCACATGTGCCGACCGAGTCAGTATTGGAATTGCGATACAAGTGATAACTTCGAGAGCGATCTTCGACTGCGAACTCAAGTGATTAATAGTGCGATTGTGTTTTGTGATTAGTGAGTTTATAGTGTAATTAGTGTGGTGTAAATTAAAGTGTCATTTTTGGTTATTGAATCGGCTGATTTTAATTGTAACGAACCTGAAGCTCGTAACAATATTTTTGACGATCAGAACCTTTTTACATTTACAGACGTATTAAAAACACCTAGAACCTACATACACATGTTTTGTACAAACAATATTTGTATTTCGCCATGTTGCGCACGTTTATCACGGCAATTAATTATTATGGCGTCACTTGAATCAATATTAGTGCCAAACATGGTTATAAAACATTACGGTGTGGTCTAGAAACATAATACCTACAATAACACAGGTTTTACCGATTGTTTGCAATTATTTTAAACCCTAGTTTCTGCCTGTGGGTTTGCCGTCGAAAATATGACCTACCACTGAAAAGTCATCATCATCTGCCTAGCCTTTTTGTCAACTGTATTGGGGTCTGCTTCAGTCAAGCTGGATTCAACTGAATACCAGTATTTTACGTGAAGCGGCTGCCTACCAGCCCTCCACACCCTACCAGATCAGACATTTGTCTGATCTGAGGTAGCATTCAACTCAGAAACCGTGGAACCCTTGTTGCACATACCAAAACGTTTCTCGCAGCAGCCTGCAATTATAAAAACCCATAATGAGAATATGGGAGGAGTGGATAGAACCGATCAAATCATTAGTTTTTATCGTACTTCTATTCATGGCAAGTGGTATGAGATCAATAAAATGGCAGCTTAAGATGTACGAAAGTTAAGCTACCCGCCTATTACTACTGATCGTTAAAAAGATCCACGTTTTCCGGTCTTTCCAGAAAACTCAGATTTTTAATGCTATTTTTCCATGCATATTACTTGCATCAAGGTAACAATATAAAAAAATTACGGTGATACGAAACAAAAAATAGTTTCAGTAATATCTGGGTTAAAAAATATGATTCTAAATAGTCCGTCAGTTAGATTATAGAAAAATATTGGACACGTATTTTTTCCTTTATCAAATCTATAAAAAACTGACGAAGATAAAAAGCATCAAAGATCAGGAGTGGGAGCGTGTGACGTCACTGCCCGGTAAAAATTGTAGCGGGTAGTGACGTCACACGAGTTTTCAACGCACTGTATCGTCTTCATTTTTTGTTCATGTGAAAAAAGAAAAAAATACGTGTCCAATATTTTTTGGAAATCTATCTGACGGACTAATCAGATTTTTATAATTAACTGCCCCATTGCGTCTGCGTTTTGCATAATATGTGTTTTCCTTTTAAAGGGTGCGGTCCCTATCTCCTTTGCCCCTTCATGGGGCCCCCCTCTCACCCTCTGCTTGCACACCGTCCCCAAACCCGATCACTGCTCAAGTCTCCGAACGGTGTGCCCTTCACGTGTCCCTCTTGGTCTGGTCTCTCACTTGAACCTTACCCGGCATGAGTAACTCTACCGGCAGAGCTCCAAGATATTGATTGAATGGAATGAAACAAGTATGGACGTATGTGTATGAGTATTGTTTATTTTTCCTTGTGTGTCATAGATAATTATGATTAGCTGCCTCGATTGGACCTCTAAACCTGGTCTGTTTGTGCGTTTGATTATTATAAATTTACGTCCTACTTAACGCACAAACAGGCCGGGCTAAAACTTTTTGATATAAACGAAGAAAACTAAATCCTGGGCTGTTGCCTTCTTTGGGCCATGGGGTCAATCACTAAGCTGCTGGGCTATTGCCTACTTTGGGCCATGGGCATCGTCAGTCACCAAGCTACCAACAATGGACTTCGAGAAATAAACTGCAGTCCGGTCTGTTTGTGCGTTTGATTATTATAAATTTACGTCCTACGAAATAATAATAATAAACTGCTTTCAGATAATAAAGTTATGAGGTCGTAAAGTTAAGTGGTCCATTCATAGCAACCTATAGATAGAACATTTTGCTGAATGATATAACGTGGCAAAAACTTGAAAATCAATAGTGTTCTTCCATTTAATTTTTTTTTTTAAATAAATTCTAGTTATAAGCTCTACCTCACACTTCTGCTTTTTCATTCGATACAAAAATATTTTCCGGTATATTTATAAAGACCGTTAGTGCTGTTGTTATAATCTCCAAAGAATGCACATCATTACATTGGCATAAATCAATGTGAATTGAACGCACTCAATCTGAAGTCCAGCAATAAACGTCAAAATTGAATTTGACAGTGATAACACCGACAGCCGATAGCGATAGCACTTCTCATTTGAAGCAAAACAACACCTCGTAAACGGAGAAATTCTTAGCATTTTATTCAAAAATGACGACCCCCGTTGTTCAAACGGTCCAAAGATCACCTTGTATATTCTGTAATATAGTTAACAAGGTCGAAAGCACGGAAATAGTGTACGAGGACGACGACGTTTGCGTATTTCCTGATATTAAACCTGCGAGCAAGTTACATCTACTAATTATACCTAAACATCATATTGAAGACGTTAAATGCCTAACAACTAATGATAAGGATCTCAGTAAGTGTTTTCATTGCAAGTTCTAATTACTAGTTAGCTAAGAAAGTGATTAAAATTGTTATCAATCATCTGATAGTGGGTGGGGTGGCGTAGTTCGCTATTACAAATTCCCCGATTTTATGTATGCAATGTTTTTTCTGTGCTATCTAATGAAATGTAAACTATGTGAGGATATTAGTCAGTTTTAACAAACATTTATTTTAACACGATTTCAGTATCATCTAAGTTTTTTTCAGGTCCCAGATCATGACAACATTTTCTTTTTACAACTTTGTACTTACACTTGTGCAAAACACTAATGGGTCAGTGGGTCATCTTAGCCCTGATGCAAAATTAACAGTTATATCATTTTATTAACGAGTTTCTAAGAAAATTTTATACCCATAATTTGTGGTAAAACATTATTTAGAAAACTTGGCAACACTTAAAAAGTCGGTCAAAAATCATTTTTTGGCATTTAGAAAATTTTGAAAAAAAAAACTGTGCTTGTTCACTTTATGGTTATGTTTGCTAACAACATCAAATATGTTTTTATTTTCAGTTACCAAAATGTTGGAGGTTGCTCACGAGCAATTGGCGAAAAATAATTTGTCGCTATCTGATGCACGTCTCGGATACCATTGGCCACCTTTTCGCAGCGTCAGGCATCTTCACTTACACGCCATTGCACCCGCTTCCGAAATGGGATTCATCTCTCGACTCATATTCAAAAAGGATTCTTATTGGTTTGTTTCTGTAAGTTTTTTTGTTATCATTTATATCCTCATTTTATATACATGCCCTGTCACAGACTCGTATTTTAAATATTTCCTGATAATGTTTCCCGATTTCTGTTTTGCCTAAACGAATAAATTGTAAAGTTGTAAAATGTAAGATTGAAGGGACTTCTTTACCGAGCAGAGAATGGGATAGGCTAGTGAAAAAAAAATGAAAAGTTTCGAAGCTTGGTTTATTTAGCATTTGTCATTTTAATACCTTTTCTTGTATTTTAATCCATCTATCTTTCGGGGAATTCATGCGTGATACAGACTATGTTATATTATCATTAAATATTATTAATAATCCCTTTTCTTTTCAGCCCGACTACGTCGCTTCGAGGATTTGATGAGTAACGACTTCGAAATTGTAGTTTAATCTATTTTATTCTGGGTACATATTGAAACCTATGATTATTTGGTTTTTAAATGTGGTTTTGAAATTAAGACTTGGTTTCACCAGTAAATTTTTTTCCAGACCACCCCAGAAAAGGGCCCAATATATGACTTTTGCTAAAAGCTTGGTTTGCAAAGCAATGGTGGGAATGTTATGTCATTTGGCCGCAATCATTTTAGCATTCCTCGTTTGTTTGTTAGTCTAGTGCATTTAGAACATTTTAGGTAGATAGCTGAGATAGATAGCTGAATTATAAATAACATATTTATTACAGACGAAAAGCTCAAGGTATTTGTAAATATACTTGTATTTAGTGTCCCTTATTTTATTATGTTAGTATTTAGCGTTATTAATTACTATAATAAATGAATTTGTGTTGGGTATATTTTTGTTTAAATTAAAAGCTTTTAACATTTTTGTCAATGAACCGAACAGTCTTCTGATATTTGATGTGATATTTATAGTGATTGCTATTTCTCACTAAACCAAATCGATTTTAGTCGATTATATAAACCAGTGGCTGAATAAAACTTTTAGTATACCTGATGCAACGCTTTTTCTTCATATACTTCACGGAAAACGATTTTGCAATATAATATTAAACTGCTACTTATAATATATGGAAATAATACATTTATGGGATTAAAAAACAATAAAAATTATGTTTGCCGATTTAAAACAGTGTGTCAACAACTCATGAAGAATATAATAGTTTTATGGAATAAATAAAATCGCCTATAAAGTTTAATTAACCTTTACCCCTACCCACTTATCCCAACACTATTGAGCACAATAAACTCGGACACTCGGTAAATAAAACAAGAATTGACTTAAAGGTCCAAGTGACCAGGTCATAAAAATCCAAAAAAAAAAAAAAGGACACTAGGTTGTCAATGTCAACTCAAAATAAAAACAGGTGCCTAGTCTTGCATTTTATATATACAATTGATAATTAACTTACAAAACAGGTATATTGAACACATTTTTTCTACAGTGATAAGACTCAGGGGATATTCAATACCTTCTAATATGGTTTTAATCAATGTTCATTACAATGTTATTACTTAACCTCTAACGATAAAAAGCTATAAAAATAAATTAATTTGTCACAGTTTATAAACTGTGAATTTGACACGATTTCGGCCAGTTACGTAGTCATCTTAGGGGCGGTTCCTTCTTTGTATTGTTTTCTCATTTCATTTATTTATTATATTACATAGGTAAACGATAAGTTCTTAGTTACTAATACATTGAGGGAAAAAATAAATCAACATGTTAACTACAGTAGGGCCTCGTTAATACGGACTCCCGCTTGTTCGGTGATTGCTGTAATCCGGCCGGGCAATGAGGTTCGCGTGTAAGTGCGGGCTTTTGAAATGAATGACAAACATGAAGAGAATTACAGACTTATTCAAGAAGAATTAAGTAATGTTTTATTTTAACTTGCTGATTTTCTTACATACAGTACCTCTTGTAGTTACATGGTTTTAATTTTGAACATTTACATTTTTGTCTTTAGGCTTTAATTTAAAAATCAACTAAAGAAACTAAGTTTAAACATATGTTTTATTACCAACTAGCTACTGCCTGTGACTTCGTCTCCGTGGAATCCCCGATTTTAAAACATTCTTTATCGCTGCTCCGCTCCTATTGGCTTAAGCGTGATGTTATATAGTCTAAAGCCTTCCTCGATAAATGGTCTATTCAACCCAAAAAGAATTTTTCAATTCGAACCAGTAGTTCCTGAGATTAGCGCGTTCAAACAAACAAACAAACTCTTCAGCTTTATAATATTAGTATAGATGAATATGGCATACTATAATCCGGAAAGGGTTTTGTTTTTGCCTCTCTGGATAAACGAGGCCCTACTGTATTACCAAATACTTCAACACTGCCGGTGCCCAGAACTCAGCGTATGGGTCAAACAATGATTTGTTTGTGTGTCCTCAACTCGTCGTTTTAACGAAATACCTATGTCTGATGAGTGCCAGACTCTTACTAAATCCTTGTTCTTCCAAATACCATTTGCGTTCCAGATTCGAAAATCCGCAATGATGAAAGATGTGTGTTATATCTGAGGCTGAGTTCTGTTTCAAAATAGTACTAACCTAAATTTAATATTGTAAAAATCTAAATTCAGTCAGTGGTGTTGTTGATAAAGTTGGTTTTGGAGTAGTAATATTCACAAATTAAGAATTGTTTCCGTTTCGTTTTAAACATTTTCATTATATAGTAAAGGTTTAGTATCATTTGGCAGGATTTGGGGTGGGGGGGAGAGAGGGAGGGGTAGCGTTATAATCAGAGACTCGAGATCTTCCAGATTCAATCGATTTTACACCCCAACTCCAGCCAAACGATACTAGACCCAACCCATTTAGATTCTTCATCCGTGGTTATTGAAATCAACTGGAGCCAGATAAATACTTTTATGTAGCGCTGCTGAATCTTCACAGTGATATAGGTGATACACAAAAATATAGACTACAATTTATAAAGAAGGGTAGTACTGTATCCACGTGCAGCAGCTATTACGAATAATTTTTTCACTTTATTCCAGAACAATGGATGACTCGGAACTAGACCCCTCAGAGCTCGGCACACAAGACTACTGGCAGAAGGCCTACACCAAAGAGATAGCCAACTTTGTGGATCACGGTGACCCAGGAGATGTGTGGTTTGGCGAGGACAGCGCCAACAGGGTCATTGACTGGATCTGTAACTGTGGAGCTGATAAGGATACCGCTGTTATTGATTTAGGTGAGCTGTTGAGGACTTGATATTATTTTAAATTTATTTAGGTATTTGGAAGGCCTCTCACAAGGTGGACCAATGATCCGGTGATGGTTGCGTCTGTGTTTCTGAACTCATTCAGCCCTGATCTCTTCAAAGTTAGAGTGAACAGGCTTCTTCTGGGTAAGCTCATTCCATCGTAAACTTTGTCTCTGTCACCTGTGACCTAGACTAGAGTCAAGAGCAAATCCATTTCACAATAAATAAAAAAAAAGGTTTTAGGATGCAAGATGCACAGATCGGTTGACATGGAGATGTTTGTGGGAGGCCTTTTTTCTCCGAATCTACCGAACCAATTCTGTTGAAATTTGGTCACAGAACAAATACGGTCATGTAATGAAAATAAATTAACTTTGAAAATGGAGCTGCTTTTTTAGGGAAACTAAACAAAAAGTTTTTTCAGTTGTACTGTGTGACATCTATCTATACTAATACCTATTATAAAGAGGTAACGTTTGTGAGTTTGTGATGTTGTCAGTTTGTGACATTGTAATCTCTGGATCTACTATTGAACCGATTTTCAAAATTATTTCACCAATTGGAAGCTACGTTTCTATGGAGTGTCATAGGCTATATTTTATCCCCGTATTGCCACGGGAACGGGAACAACGCGGGTGAAACCGCGGGGTGCTGCTAGTATCAAATGAAAGGGCTAGTATTCTATTCCGAAATTATTAAACAAAATAGATGAAAATTAACCATTCACCACCCCCTCTCAGTACTTCAAATCCGATCACCTCGCGCCAAAGAAAAATCGCCTACCGGTTTTGCCGACCAAATGAACGCGACAACTTTGACAAAATTACAAACAAAATACAATTTCAAAGAAGACACAACCTCGTTGCTACAGCAACGCTTTTTAAGGTTGGTCTGTGGATGGGCGACCATCTTTATACGCCGAGTTTTCTCCGTGCCTCGGAAAGCACGTTAAGCCGTTGGTCCCGGCTGTCATTTGTAGATCTTTGGCAGTTGTTACAGATTGTCAGAAGCCAGTAAATCTGTCTCCAGTCTTGCCAAGAACTACCGTGTTATCCAGTTAATGGGTTGTGGAGGTCTGGTAGGCAGCCGCTCCACGTAAAATACTGGTATTCAGCTGAATCCGGTTGGACTTGAAGTCAACCCCAATTTAGTTGGGCAAAGACTGGACTAGACAGATGCAGTGAACGCAAATAAAACATGGAAGCATTACTTCAAGGGATCTAAGCGCGAATTGTGACCCAAAAATCCAAACAAACTCACACATCGAAACCTCGTCGCTGATTCGCCGAACCACACCAACAACATTATTGCTAATACGATGCATAGTTAAAAATTGACCTTATTTCCCAAGTATTTGGGTTTAAATTACCATGTAACGAATAGGCCGTGAACTAAACACGTGAGCGGCGCAATCGGTAAGCCCCGCCTACCGCGGCGCAATGTGCTTTGGGTCATTTTTTTGAGTTAGGAATGCTTCCATGTTTTATTTGCGTTCACTGGACAGATGCCATTGTTACAAAAGCCAATAAAAACAAAATTAAATAAAATGACATTGAACTTGTACATTTCCAGGTTGTGGAAACGGCTACACGCTATCAGAGCTAGCTAAAGAAGGCTTCACAAACCTGCTGGGTGTGGACTACTGTCAGGAAGCCATCACCCTCGCTGAGAAGGTGTCCAGGACTGAGTTCCCGCATATTAAATATAAGGTTAGAACTGCTTTTCTGTTGATCACTAGCTTTTCCCCACTGATTCGCTCATTCAAGTTGAAACAGCCTATTGTGCTTAGCAAAACCTTGTGTAGCTATCTTTCAGTGAAAGATTTTTTTAAGTTGGGTTCTTTAAGTGAACGAATTTTTTAAGTTGGGTTCTTTCAGTGAACGAATTTTTCAAGTTGGGTTCTTTCTTTGAAAGATTTTTTTTTTTAAGTTGGGTTCTTTCACTGAACGAATGTTTCAAGTTGGGTTCTTTCTTTGAAAGATTTTTTTAAGTTTGGTTCTTTCACTGAACGAATGTTTCAAGTTGGGTTCTTACTTTGAAAGATTTTTTAAGTTGGGTTCTTTCACTGAACGAATGTTTCAAGTTGGGTTCTTTCAGTGAAAGATTTTTTAAGTTAGGTTCTTTCAATGCAACAATTTTTTAAGTTGGGTTATTTTAACGAAATCGATATATTTCGATTTTTGAGAGCAATGGTGGCCGAGTGGTAACGGCCGACTTACAAATTGTAGGTCGCGGTTTCAAACCCAGCCAGGCGCATTACTTTGTGTAATTAATTTCATCACCACTGCTCTCAAAACGGTGAAGGAAAACATCGTGAGGAAACCGTCCTAGAACCAAAAATTCGAAGACATGTGACATTCAGCAACCCGCACTGGGCCCGCGTGCTGGGTTACGGCCCATTCCCTCTCCTAGAGAGGAGGCTTATGTCCCAGCAGTGAGAACATTAAAAGGCTGATTATGATAATTTGCAAATGCAATTGTTATTTTCTTTGTGTATTGTACAGTACCTATCAGAATAAAGTAGGCTATATTCATAGTATAAACAGGGGAAGTAGGTTATCTTCATACAAACGCACCGCGCGCGGCTCGTATGTGTGCGCCATAGTATCTATGCGTCGACGCACGCACACTTTAACAAGTCTCGACCCGTTTCTCTTTCTCAGTGCGCCAGTCGGGGCTAACACTGCACGAGGTTCGCGCGTCACCGCTAAATAAATAAAAAATGTCAGACAGTCACAGGAGAACGTATTGCTGTGTGTTTGGTTTACTTGATGATGAGATACCTACTTACTTATTTTTATTAGTTTTCTATCACACAGAAAGTAGGTAGGTAGGCCTAATTTCCTACTAGAATATATTAGGTAGGTACTTTTGATCTATCAATTGATTTGCCGCTATTGCTTTGTTTACGTTTAGTTATGCCGATTTCTCAGTATTGTAGGTATAGTAACTAAGTAGGTAAGTACTTACAGTTGTAAAATCAAACCATTGTTGAACTTTATTGACTAATGATCACTGAATTAGTTATACAGAGATGTGTTAAAATGACAACCCTAAGACAGTAGGCAATTATATCGCGAATTAGGCCGGAGATAACCTACTTCCCCTCTTTATACGATGCTATATTTAAACAAAAATCCATTTCTTGGATTGTTTCCGACCCCATTATTCATAAGTAGCATTAACACACCAACCTTTCAAACAAGATTGCTCACAGATAGTTATGATAAAATTCCCACGGGAACGGGAACTACGCGGGTGAAACCGCGGGGCGCCACTATTTTTGTATTTTTGCGTGATTGTTATTATGTTGATTTTGACGTGACAACGTCTAATGAATCGATGAACGCCGGCTGCACGCACGAAAAAGTATGACTTATTGTAACGTTACGCTCATTGTAACGTTACGAGCGAGAGGCACGATCATTTCATCAATGTTTTGTTAAAACGTTGTCACGTTAAACTATCGTCCGTAAACTAACTTTACAGACAAGATTAAAAAAATTGTAAATATGTGAGTACTATGTCCCTGACTAGCAAATTTATTAATTTTACCTCTGCTGTTGTTTCTTTGTTGTACCTGTTAATAGTTTAGTACTTAGTTTTATTCGGGTGCATCGTCCTCACATATAACCAATTGGCTAATGTATACAAAATATTGTAAAACTTATAAATATTTGAAAAGAGTAACTATGGAGTTTCTTGTCCGTTCTTCTCCATAAGAATCTACTTTTTGCGAATGGACAACTAGAGTCACTATAATACTTTTATTTTCAAATGTTTTGACGTTCAAAAGTGCCGTTAATGGTCTAGTTGAAATAAATGAATTGACTTTGACTTTGAACACATTTTTTTAACACTCTTTTCGTTTTCTATTTCAGATATTCGACATAACACAAGACTACGTAAAAGAGCTCGGTACATTCGGCGTAGTGCACGACAAAGGAACATACGACGCTATAGGGCTGAACCCTCAAGATCCGAAAAAGTGCCGGGAGAAGTATATAGAGCAAGTCGCGGATATGTTGGACAATAAAGGTAAGACACTATGTAAGCTCCCCAATAGGGATGTTGCCTGAGTAAAAAATCTTAAATATATCTATACTAATATTATAAAGCTGAAGAGTTTGTTTGTTTGAACGCGCTAATCTCAGGAACTACTGGTTCGAATTGATAAATTCTTTTTGGGTTGAATAGACCATTTATCGAGGAAGGCTTTAGGCTATATATCATCACGCTTAAGCCAATAGGAGCGGAGCAGCGATAAAGAATGTTTTAAAATCGGGGATTCCACGGGGACGAAGTCGCGGGCAGCAGATAGTATAGGTATATAACTCAAAAGTGACTGACTGACATAGTGATCATCAACGCACAGCCCAAACCACTGAACGGATCGGGCTGAACTTTGACACGCAGGTAGATGTTATGACGTAGGCATCCGCTAAGAAAGGGTTTTGATTAATTCTACCCCCAAGGGGATAAAATAGGCCCCATGAAAGATTGTATGAAACTTTGTCAATTTTAAACCGATCGGGCTGAGAGTTTCAAAATCGGGGGTAAAGTAACTATTCCACGCGGACGAAGTCGCGGGCAGAAGCTAGTATATGAATATGTTTAGTCCGTCAGTTAGATTATAGAAAAATATTTGACACATATTTTTTCCTTTATCAAATCTATAAAAACTGACGAAGATAAATTGATGCTTTTTATTAAAAAGCATCAAAGATCAGGAGTGGGAGCGTGTGACGTCACGGCCCGGTAAAAATTGTAGCGGGTAGTGACGTCACACGAGTTTTCAACGCACTGTATCGTCTTCATTTTTTGTTTATTTGAAAAAAGAAAAAATAAGTGTCTAATATTTTTTGGAAATCTATCCGACGGACTTATCAGGTTTTTTTTAGTTAACTATTTACCCTACTCCTTTTGCGTCGCATAAAAGGGAAAAAGAAACAGTTTTTGCAACATTTTGCATTGATGCTCCGCTCCTATTGGTCTTAGCGTGATAATATATAGCCTTATAGCCTTCCTCGATAAATGGGCTAATTCGAACTTGTAGTTCCTTGATGATTCTTTTTATATTCGAAAGCTGGTGCTTGTCGTGTGGTCCCATTTAAATTTGATTGAGATCTGACGTACGTATTTGAGTTATCCGTAATAATACGTGGCTTAGTTTATATTGACGACGTTCTCATTCCCTCTTGTCGATGTAAAATGAAAAAATAAAATTGTGCACGATGGTTTGGAAGAGCATATTTCAACGTGGTCCCATTCTAGTTTGGTGAATATCTGATGAAGAACAGAGATGATAGGAAACGGAACTCTTCAATAAATGATAGCAAATCTGTCGGGATAGCTGAAATCGCATGTTTGTTTATTGTTTACACCAATTTATACCACGTACGCTGTGATGGATATGTTTAGCTGAGACTGAACCACTACTAAGTGAAAAATAAAAAACTTTTTACAAAAAAATTCAACCGACTCCTAAAACAAAAAAAAAAAAACAAGAAAGTACTTTTAAGTCATTTCTGAAGTCGGTGTTCAAAAAACGAAAAAGCAACCAAAAACACCGAGTTCCGAAATTAAAGTTATTTTGTACTTTTGTTGTTTAGAAGTCGGTTGTATTTTTTTGTAAAAAGTTTTAGACTAGCGACTCGCCCCGACTGGCACAGATGCAATGCTGATACTAAATAGATGTAGGTACTACAGAATGCCTTTATATACAACGTAAATAAGCCATTATTTCTTGTAAAAAGTAAAGGATAAAAATGGTTATTGTGGGTTATCCTTAAGATATAGACATACCATCGCGGACTTTTTTGTAGACCTTTTTAAGGTGTACAATAATACTGTAGTACATTATTTTGATCTATCTCGTTCAGCCAGCATTTGCAAATGTAAGCGCAAATTTGTTTACGATATCACATTAGAAACCTCTAAAATTATCAGTGTTTCTCTACTATATTATGCATGTATTATACATAAATATACAACCTTCCTCTTAAATCACTCTATTAAAAAAAACCTCATCAAAATCCGTTGCGTATTTTTAAAGATCTATGCGACTTTGTTTTATACTATGTAGTGATAACTAATTAAAAATTGTTATTCTTACTTTACAGGTATATTCATTATTACATCCTGTAACTGGACTGAAGAAGAATTAATAAAACATTTCTCTGAAAAAATGAAGCTGAAACGAGTGATACCAACTCCACAGTTCAAATTTGGCGGGAAAGTAGGCAGTGTAGTGTCTTCCGTTGTCTTTACTAAGAAATAATTAAAAAAAAAAAAATATATTTGATACTGGGCTTGTTTGTTTCATTTGTTCAAATCGTCATACGACCATTGACAAAAATGGGGCAGTCCACCATTGACAAAACTATGATTACTGGGTAATGATTATGCATCAGTCAACCACCATTTTCCCAAAGATGTTACAGTCTTCCATTGTATCCAGATGCACCTGAATACCAGTAGTTCATATCCTGTCTAATCACTACAACCCAATTACTGAGCAACAAAGAGTTCCTACCCCTTGCAAACGAAGTGTTGATTATATTTGACATTCCGGACCTGCCTCCTCGGTTGACGCAGTCTCCGGCTCAGCTGCTGCTGGAGAACGTGGTGGGCCTTAACAGGAATGTAAGGTCGTAAAAAATAGTACCAATATTTTATTACAGTTTATTTGAAATATTCTTAACAATAACCAACCTTTTTGAAAAATCTTTGATACATGAAGCATTTGAAAGTAAATTATAACGTTATCCTACCGCCATACCTTAAATATAGATAATTAAATTTATGTAACCTAATTCTTATTGGATTAAACGTCAGATGCAATTTTTCCCGCGTATTTTTTTTTTGGCGCGAAAAGTAAAATACCTTTGAGGCAAAATGTCATGATAAAAACTAGAGATTTTGCGTTTGAAATCCAATACGAATAAGGGTAATCCAAATAAAATACATAAATCGGTATCTACATGACCCTTACAAACTACGAATATATTATTAATTGTGCATGATATATTTATAATAGTCAGGTCGCAAAGAACTCATCTCCATCCATGATCGTAAAAATGTTTTCATTTTTTTAAATATAGATAAATTTAGACACAGATGGTGATAGTGCCTTCGCGCTGGCATTCTTGTAGTTTCTAATACTATATACAGGTACTAAACATTTCTAAATAGTTTTTCTAATAAATTTTTCAGGGAATGATCAACAAATTTTTAATTTTAAGAGTTTAAACATAAAAAAATGCACAGTTTATTTTAAATACCAAGAGTATAAATTTAAAGCAATTGTATAATTTTAAGCTAAGCATTGATCACAATTCGTAAATTTAAATAAATATTAATAAAAATTCATGGTGTCCTGAGCAAAAAAAAAAAACTTTAAAACTAAGGATAAACTATTTTTGGTTTTAGTTATGGCCAGTTACTTTAAAATTGAACATATTTAATAGGTACAGACATAGACAATAATTATTGTGCAATCTAAGATGTGTACAACACGGGTGAATTATGTTTTGTTTTGTTTTAAGAACCGATATCGCTATGCAATCTCGTTACGAGTACCGTAACGAGATTGCATATCTATCTCTAGTCAACACTGTTTCAAATTGTTTTTGTGGCCTCAAACCGGCAATGGCTCGATGGCAAGGTGTGGCCCTGTTACAAAGCGATCATTGCGCGAATACGCGATCGACGCGACATTTTGTTCGCAAAACCAAAGTGGCGCTCTCTGTCGGCGTGATGAAGCGTCACTGCTATCGCCTGTAGGCGCGAAGTCCATAGACTTCGTGCCTAATTTCATTGTAGGTATTCTGGATTAAAAATAACTGGTTTTAAAGATAAATAAATGAAACATTTGTGCAATAATCAGCTTATCAGTGATAGTGATTTGGGCCAAAACTAATAACTTTGATAAGAAAATGATTAAGAAATACCTACGTCCCATTGTGTGAGCAGAAATATTTTAATGACTTTGGAAAAAAAGACATTTTATATGAAAAGTTATTTAAAATCTGAGTCGTTCAAACGACTCTTATGCCCAGTTTCTGAAACGAAAATTATAGCATACCTAGATTTTGCCCGCGGCCTGGATTCCATCTATCGCTACAGAAAATTCACAAATAAACTCGATTTTGCATTTATAATAGGTAAGTAATCATTCATTTAGCAAAACGATTAACCATAGTTTGTATACGGGTCCAATTATAGGTACAAATTTAATTCAATTTTTCGTCTATAATTCTTTTTGTTCACTTTCGAGGTCTTGTCTTCGATAGCGATGTCTCAAGAACACATTGGCGACGATTTGAGTATTCCTTATTATGAACTAGCTTTGTTTAATGATGATAATGTATTTAATTTACTTTGTTTATATTGTGTTCTAACGCAATTAAAAACAATATTCCTAAGTTTAGTGTCTAAATACTATTCTTTCATAGGTTTTTATACAAGGTTATTTTAAAATCCTTCTTCATTAGTTTTTTTTTTGTTGTTTTTTCTCTTCAACTAGTTTTAATGCTGTGTGCCATGACCTCATCTTGTATTCCTTCCATAGTAATTTTTTATTCATAATTATATCATTTTTTGATAAAATAAAGCAATACTTATTTGTTTTCGTATTTATACATTGTGTATTTAAAATTTAGTTTACCTTATAAAACTTAAATATAAGAGATTTTAGCGTGGCGAATACTTATAACTAAGCCTCCGCTGTCCGTCCGTCTGTCTCTCAGAGGACTATTTCTCAAGAACCGTGATAAGTAGACAGTTGTCATTTTCAGTGTGCATTTCTATTGACGCTTAACAACAACCAATACAAATTAAAGCAGGCTCCCATACAAGAAATATGTACTTTGTTAGGTTTATGTACGGAACCCTTCATGAGAGAGTTCGACTCGCACTTGGTCGGTTTTTATTTAATGCAGGGATTTGTTTTTTATTTCGCTACAACCAGTGTTGTTGCTACAAGAATTACAAGGTATGACCACTAAGTCGTAAGACCTATGTCCTTCAAACAAGATAAGATTAACATCAGTGAAGGATTGGATTTATTATTGAAAAATTGCAAAAAAACACGCGCGTGTTAGATGCTGATTAGTTTTCGTTTCAGAAACTGTGGAAAGGTATTGCTTCTTATTTAAAAGGAGCACAGAATATACTATGCAAAGGAAATTATAAGTCGACACGACACCCTTCTAATGTACATTTTGAATTCTAGAATTTTATAACATACTTACCTATATATATTTTGTTATACAAGGTATATGAGATATAAACTTGAAACCTGACCCATAGTACAATTTGTTCATTATGATTAATACAATGATCTCTTTTTAAGTTTACCGTTTAATCTTTTACACCTTGATGTTATTTACAAGAAATGCTGAAATAAATACACTTTTGTTTCATAGACATTATCACAAGTCGCTAATTAGTTGCAAGTAGGCCTTTATACTTACAGAAAACAGTAATTTACAATTTATGCTTTTTAATGTATTCATATCACTAGAAGCCGAAATAATTTTACTTTACATATATTTTTAGAACGTCCTTTCGCTCTAAAGCAGTTGGATTTACATTTTCTATCACGTATCTATCACTTTACATACAAAAATAGATTAGCCGCTCTTAAATAGAAATTCGAGTGTTCTCCAAAACAATAGAAGACACACGACACTCGAAATATAAATGCGCACGTCGGAAAATTTTCAAAACGGGCAAAATCCACTAGTTGCTTTTGCCCGCGGGCAAAGCCTGCAAGCTATGACCTTAAGGTCTAGTCAAAGTGCCATCCTATTAGTGAATGTGATTGTAGAAATGCCAAAATATAAGGACTAGTTCTGATCTAGGTACGTGACATTTTGATTGACAGCTTATATTTTTGACGTTTTGACATTGGCATCGTCTAGACTTCTATGAGCCTCTGCTTGCTATTTTAGGTCTGTCCTGTGACTATTTAATGTATAACAGTCGCTATAATGAGGCCCTTAAGACATGACGAACAGAGATGCCCGCGGGCACATTCCACTATTGAATTCCCATAAACGATTTTTTTTAGAAACAACGTTATTTAATTTAAGTTAAATAGGTATTCATGTAGATGTTTCAAAATTACTAATTAACAAGCATTTTTTGTTCACGTTTTTCATGAAGTAAAAACATTTACCGTCAAATTTAAATAGTTCTATCCGCATTCTTAATTTAATAACTCTATTTAATATCTTTTAACCAAACTTTTTGTTCTATGATAATTTTTTTTAATTGCACAAATGATGACTCATAATTACTTGTAAGCGGACCTACAGTGCTTGGCACTTTATTTACAAACTACAATTTTCGCACAATTATACAATGCAGTTGTTTAATTTTGAAACGTTACGCAAGTTTTTAGTTTCTCACTATAGAAATACCAAGGTGATATTTTTATCAACATCTAGCTTTTTATTCAAGGCATTGGGTGTAAATATAGACGCAATTTATTAAAAAAAAAACCTACAAATAGAAAAAGCTTTTCAGTACTCTTTAGTTCTAATTTCGAAAAAAGTGGGACATCCGATTCTATTTTTACTTCCAGTGCATAGATACCCAATTCAAACAATGATATAAACAAAGAATTTTACCTCTTTATTATACTGAGTTTAGATATCGAAAGTGAGTTTTCCAAGAACAAACGTAAAGAAATTTCAAGTGCGTGAGTAATTTGTGAAATCATCGCTGCAGGTAAGAGGAGGATTGAGTAGTGGTTGGATTCAGCGGGAAGACACTTCCGGGTGTCTACACTGTGTGGGTCGCCCAGAGGTCACGAGGGAGCATACGGTGGAGGTCTGCCCTGCTTGGGCGGAGGAACGCCGTGTTGTCATCGAGGCGATCGGCGGCAGCGAACCTCTCACTTCCGGCCCTGGTTCAATCCATGGTCCGGAGCGAGGAGGCAAGGGAAGTGGTAACTTCCTTCTGCGAAGCAGTAATGCTAGCGAAGGAGGAGGCAGACCGCGTGAGGGACATGGAAACCTCACGGCGGGAGTCGCAAAAACCATTCCAAGCCTCCGTAGGCGCGGGCCTGCGGATGACGAGCTATGGGTGGCTCGCCGTCCAATAACAACCATGCCCGGGTCGAGGCCGCTTCGTGCTCCTCACATTAGGAGGAACACCCGAACACGGGTAGGTTTTACTCAGTAAGAGCACAAAGACCTGGCGGCCGTACAATTGGCACCATAAATCTTACTCGTACTAACTACGATCTCTGGATGAGTTGATCACCAACAAATCAGTGTGATAACCAAGGCCATTGAGACAGCTCGAAGCTAAATTTACGAGGCAGTGGTCAGAGATATTGCTCGAAGAACGCAAGGCCGATGAGCAGAAGGGTTCTGGATTTGTCACCGCGGACTGGAATGCACAGAGTGGGCGGCTCTCACACGGTAAAGATTGCAAGAATCCACTGAATCTGCGGTCTGCGGAGAAGCCTATGTCCCGCGGTGGACGTCGAAATACCATCACGGTTACAATGAAAACGTAGCGTGACGGAATTAAGTTTCAAAAACAGCAAAATTTTCGCCCACCTGCGTCCCGGATCACCAAAAGCATTTAAATTCTATTTCTGTCAATTGTTCGAAGATGAAAGAGACATAAGGCGTTTGAAATACATGGATCCTTAATAGTAGCTTCTTCAAATTAATGCCTAAAACAAGAACCTGGCCTCGAAAGCGTATGACGTCAATAATGGCCAACGGACTGCCGTTGAAGACTTGAATCAATATTTGTTTCCGCTACTGCTTTGAAAGCGAAAACCTATAGAACATTTAGGTTCACTCAGATCAAATGGCGAAGTAAATATTATGTTGGTTAAGAGTGCAAGGAAATGTACACCAATTATTTACAGCCAATGTAAGTTAATTTGGAATGCAATACTGTTAATTTTAGTTAATTAGTTAATTAAAAAAAAAAATAGTTTGTGGAGTTCAGATGCCACGCGCGCCTCAAAGAGCTGTCAGCAACGAAGACGGGGACCCATAGGATCAGTGCCTGCTAGGTTTGCGGAATTTGTTCGAAAGAGTCACCGCGGCTCTGCAACGTAAAGAGCACAAGAAGGATCACGGGTGGGTTTTAGTCAGTAAGAGTCTGACACTCCCTTCCGCTCCACCCAGAGCGGGAGAAGTCATTTGATGATTTCCCATCCAGAATAAAAAAAAAGATAGACATTCGCTTTTCTGGTCTGGTTAAACAAACCTTATGACCAATGGTAAACAAATTAATGAAGACTCATTAGTCTCCCCAAAAACCGATACAGACGAAAACACAGTACGTAACCAAATAATTGAAGACTGATTGTCTTCAATTATGTAGCCGAACCACACCCAAACATCCAATCTATCGAATTGTCGAGTGGGAGACACAAGACTGTCATGACAACGCCCTGGTAACAATTTAGCTCTGAAACAAGTGACGTGTGAATGTACAGACAGCCGATAGCGACGAATTTGCATGTAGCGACATACGGGGCCAATCAAATACAACATACTGACTAGGAATTTTATAGATTTTGCTTTGGACGGGAGACTATTTAATTGTCATGAAGTTAATCTTAATATGTACGAGCGTCAAATCCGGGACCGATATCCGGATTTGTATTAAAATTGACAGATTTTATAAAGAGGTTTTATCCGAATGTTGTCACAATGGGATGTTCCTTTTTCCTATTCGTTCGATTTCCAGTTCAGAAGTGCGATTATTTTTTCGAAAATATGTTGAAACAAAAAAAAATCTTTTAGTTGTAAAAATGATAGTAACAAAATTTTGTGTACTTTCCCTCTAGCATTCTCAACTTATGTATCTTTTATAGAACGATCTTTTACTAATAAAATATGAAGCACGCCTAATTATGCTGGTAGGTATACCTTTGCACTATGATCCTCAAATGACTCAACACACTTTAATATAAAACACTGCATTGTCTTTTAAAAGTTTAATTTTCAAGGAATGTTTTTATGTTTAAAAAGAAAAGGTTCTCCCTTAGAACCCTTTCATAAATGCAGTTTTTAATTGTTTTTTGTTTGGATTAGAATAAATACAATATGCACTAACCTTCCATCAAAGACTTAGGCCCAGTTTCTGTTACGAGAATCATCGCAAAATTAGCTGTGATCGATTTACGTTTGATTTGTGACGCATCGTTGTACGTTTTTCAGAAACGGGATGTTACAACTGCGCCTAAATTGTTGAACTATACCTACACATCAATTTAAAATGGAAAATACAATTGCAAACACGTTACTTATGTTCAAATCAGCTAATTTTAAAAGTACTATAGATTAATTATGGTAGACTGGTTTGGCAAACCAGAAAAGTCTATTTGATTTTTTTTCTTGTCTATGAAAGCTCGGCACAATAAAGCGTCAAGTCTAGTTGAAAAACGTCGTTTGATACGCGTGGTTATTTGTCAATGTACCATTGACTGCATAAGCACCTATGCTGCAATGACAAATTTCACCCACTTGTATCAAAATACACTACTAATGTTCATCTTCTGCCTAGTATAACTCACCCCAATATTTTTCCCCAACTACCCTCCATAACCAGGAACTTACCTAACATACAACAAATTCAACTTAAACACCAAACTACTATAAAGAATATAAAGAATGACATTAAGAATGAGTAATAGTACATAATTCACAATCATAAAGTCGATCTTGAAAGTGGCGCTAAACACCACTGTTGGCAACAGCTACAAACGTTCACAATACTTTGATTCCTCACTCACATTCTCGTACAGAAGATAACCAAAAACAGCAACTAGCACGGTCATACATAATGTTACGAACTGCAGCATCTTCAATTGTTTCATATCACGGTGCAGTGAAGCATAGTTCTTTTCTAAATTACTCAGCGTTGAAGACGTGAACTCTGGCTTCTCTAAACCCTTTCCGTCTAGAATGTTACCATTCTTCGGTATTATATCTTTTTCGGGGAATTGACACTTGAGACGGTACTCGTCAGTCTTGCTGCCTGTTGATGCTTGCCATATTTCCGTTAATTCCTTCGGGGTTAGATCAGTTTTTGGTATTTGAATTGACATGACAAGGAATCTGTCTTTTGTTACAGTACGTAGCTGAATGCCTGGTTGGACTACGATCAGGACAGTTTGTGAGGATCCACTAGCTAGGGTTCCAGAGCTTGGTCTTACGCGGAACTTCTCAGGGGCTGTTGTCCTGATTTTGAATGAGACTGCACTTTCATCCATGTTTGTTATTGTGAACTGCCCAGAGATTTCATCACCATCCGTTTTGAAGAGGATCGTATCATTGGGAACGAGACGTAACATCTCCCCAGGAGAATGCTGACTATCTCCTTGCTCGGCAAATGTAACCTTTTTGGGTGTATGTTCAGACTTATTTTCAGGAACAAACTCAAATGTGTAATTATCCTTTCCGCCCCAAACTGCTAACGCTTGTTCGGGCGGCACTATGTCTTTCAAAGTATCCTTCGTAACAAATCTCATCTTTTCAACTGCTTTCGCTGGCAATAACGTTTTAACAACTCTAAAAGCAGCAGAAAGTACCCAAGGCATTTGATAGATCACGATATAGTTCAGGAAATATGGATAGTAAACTTTGAATAATGTAATCAAGTACTTTACTAATTCCATATCCATATTTCCCATACCACTGCCATCCATGTCGAAAAACATAGAGATTTTCTTACCACCTTCTTCCCGTTCCACTCTGTCGAACCAGTAGATCATGATCTTCTTCAGTTCATCATAGTCCCTTTGCCCTTTAACGTGCATTTTCGCCTTGAAGATGAGCAAAAGACTTCCATCGATATCCCTACCTCTTGGGAAAAATACCCCCTCTTGAACATAATCTAATCTTATTGTGTTCTCATTGATATCACTCGCGCCGACAGATTTCCGCCATGTCAGGATGTCCCACAGCATGTCTGCAGCAGCTTTAGCGTCTTTTTCAACATGAATAAGCACCCTCTTCAAGTATTTTTCATCTTTCGCACGATCCAAGTCCAGTGGGTGGAAATCCGGAGGTGGATTAGTTTCTTTCAATCTCGCCTCGAATAACGCTCTAACGTCCGCCGGCGTCGCCATTTTAGACAAATGATTATATCATGCGGTAATTAACGTGTAACAAACACTAATTTGCACTTGTTAATTGAAATAACACACGGAAACCATGAGTGGTACGACTGATATTGATAAATTGAAGTGGGTTGACTTTTTTTTTCGTGTCAGTCTGACGTTCTGGAAGGTCGAGGTCCACAAATCTAAAAGTTCAAATATTTTAGGAATATTTTATATTTTATTACAACTGGTGACCATGGGGTAAAAAATCACGATAAAATACGAATAAAAATAATACTAATAACTCAATATTCGAATTAATAATAAATAAAATTATAACAATATAGACGTTAACATAAACAAGCTTTCGAATTTTCTTTAAAAAAAATCTGCGGATTTATCTGCGTAATATGGAACTGCAGTGACATTTCGAATTTTGTATTGCCATATAATATTAAAGTAACACGGGTAAGTTTTATCGTCAAACTGAAACGTTGGTCAAAAAGAAACTACTTATTTTACTGTAACAATAAAGTAAACAAAAAATAACTTAAAATGTTAAAATAGTTAGTAGTAGTAGTAGTCTTTTTAGTTCTATTTCGTTATTTGAATTTACTTTATGATAAACCTCAATTACTACAATTCTTTAACTTCAATTGCGTTACAGTTGCAAAAACAGTTCAATTTCAATATTCCCCTTTATCCAATTTTTATGCCATTTATAAACGAGATGGGTTGTCACGTTTGAAAAACATCAGAGTGGGAATTTTTTGGCAACACCAACCTTTAACTGTCAATTTTCTTACCATCGAATGTAGGTCGAAAAATACCTACAAATTTTGCCACTTGCTTCGTAGTGGCCTGCATTGACTTTTTATTAGATTCAAAACTGTTTATTCACTCAATTAGCATCATGTGACTGACTGCACGGCCTAAAATAGACGCCAGTAAAACAATAAACGGAACACGACACCCATAATATAAAAGAAAACATACAAATTAGGAGAATAAAACAGTTTTTTTCATTGACCTAGAAATCAATCAATAATAATCGGTTGAATTATCAAATACAGTTGTAAACAGTTGTAATAGTGTCGCATAACTGTGTTGAGACATTAATAGCGTGTAAAAACGCAGTTCTGTGTGTGAAACCAGTGGATTTATATTTACAACTGTTGAACTGAAAGATTCTGTTATTTTTACGTAATATTAAAGTTGTTTCTAAGTGAAGTGCAGAGAAATCATGACAGTGTTGTTTATCTGGTAAGTAAACTTGTTTTGAGCACAATATAACTGCAATAAGTAGGTCAAACTTAGAAAAAATAATTAATTTAATCATTTTGAGCTTCAACCGGTCTTTTTTCCTTCGCGTGTGATGTAAAATTTATTTATGATTATCATAAGTTGCGTAAAACTTTTTACTTAAATATCGTTTATATTTTTGTCTGTAGTTTCATTTACGGCTGTGAATCATGTTTTGAAATTTTAATTTGGTAAAACTTTGAAGTTAAAATTATGTGTTCAAGATTATAGACGAATATTCCAAATTCAAATTACTTCAAGTTTGTACACTAGGTACTTCTTATTTTTCAACGATTCTTACCTAGCTAACCTATTTCTTTCTTGTAAGTGACTATTTTTTTTTTTAGAAAATTTAAGTCTTTTTTAAACTACTTACCTACTAAATATTGTACTGTGAATATAATTTTTCTATTGAATTATTTTTGATCGTGAAGGAAAAGTTTTATGATTTTATATTCTATTCTAAACAACAAAAAAAAAATTACATATTATTTTTTTAATAGCTTCCTTATTCAGAAAATATTATCATAACTATACTTATTAATGTAGTTGGACAACATGAGAATCATTCTCATTCTATCTAGTTTTTAAATTTGTTGGTTGAGAGCTTTAATGAATATTTCACTTTTTTTTTTAAATATCAAGTACTTATTGTTGTTGTTGGTGTTGTTTAAGATATTTATTTATTTATTTATTTTTAATGTTCTTATGCATTTTTTTTTCTTTTTGTGGTCGGGACACATTTCATCCTCTTCTTATGTCATACTTTTTCAATAGTTGTTATCTAGTCAATTAAAATGAAATAAAAATTGAGTAGTCTCCTAACAAAAGTTGACCATCAAATAGAATAGAAGTATATAAAACTTGTTACATCTATGTTAATATTATAAAGAGGAAAGATTTGTTTGTTTGTATTAAATATGCACCAAAACTACTGGACCAATTTTCACAATTTTTTCACCAATAGAAAGCTACATTATCGGCAAGCAACATAGTTTATATAATATCCCAGTATTCCCATGGGAACGGGAATTATGCGGGTGAAACTGCTGGGCTCTGCTAGTGACTGATATAATAGAGTATCTGTACAACTGTTTCTCCCTTTAATCCCAGGTTAATGCTGGGAACGGGTCTCATTATCAGCTCAAGTATCAATCACCACAGTTACCCAAAAAAAATTGGCGATAAGTCCATATTTCCTGATATCATGTCAGATAAACTTAGCAGTTACTTTTCCTGGAATTAAGTCATAAGTACAGACTGTATAAGGAGTTTAGATTCTGTTATAAAAATAGACGAGGCTAATTCCATAAATAATTCTACCTAGACCTTTCCTGGAATACAGCTAAATCTGACCTCCTGAAACCAGTAAAAAGTTACTCATCTCTTGGTAAGACTGCTGTCAGATTTTCAGGCTCCAGATTACTTGTCTATACTAATATTATAAAGAGGAAAGATTTGTATTTTTGTATGTAACAAATAAACTCAAAAACTACTGGACCGATTTCAAAAATTCTTTCACCATTAGAAAGCTACATTCACCCTGAGTAACATAGGCTATATTTTATCCCCATATTCCCACGAGAACGGGATCTACGCAGGTGAAACCGCGGGGCGCTGCTAGTAGATAATAACTGTCAAAAGACCTACAAATGGCAGCATCCTACAAGCCATCAGCCTAAATCCCTAACATGCTTCCCTTTTCACAGAGGAGTTTTGGAATATAATAGGGTAGTTAAGTAAAAAAATCTAATTAGTCCGTCGGATAGATTTCCAATAAATATTGGACACGTATTTTTTCTTTTTTCACGTAAACAAAAAATGAAGACGATACAGTGCGTTGAAAACTCACGTGACGACACTACTCGCTACAATTTTTACCGAGCCGTGACGTCACAAGCCCCCACTCCTGATTTTTGATGCTTTGTATCTTCGTCAGTTTTTATAGATTTGGTAAAGGAAAAAATACGTGTCCAATATTTTTCTGTAGTCTAACTGACGGACTGGCCAAGTTTGATTCATAAATGGGGGTGACCATAATAGGGATGTTTCCTGAGTAAAAAATATATGATTATGTTTATCATATATTTTTTACTCAGGAAACATCCCTATTATGGTCACCCCCATTTATGAATCAAACTTGGCCAGACTTCTTAACCTTGAAGATTGACCCGTGCGTGTTATTATTTAGCCATTAGCTCCTAATTGTTGCCAAGTGTAAGGCCACCAATCCTGTCTCTTAGCTGCCACTGGAAATACTTTATATTATACTAGCTGCTGCTCTCGACTTCGTCCCCGTGGAATCCCCGATTTTAAAACATTCTTTATCGCTGCTCCGCTCCTATTGGTTTAAGCGTGATGATAATTATATAGCCTAAAGCCTTCCTCGATGAATGGTCTATTCAACCCAAAAAGAATTTTTCAATTCGAACCAGTAGTTCCTGAGATTAGCGCGTTCAAACAAACAAGCAAACAAACTCTTCAGCTTTATAAAATTAGTATAGCTTTGAAAAGAGTAAATATGGAGTTTCTTGTCAGTTCTTCTCCATAAGAATCTACTTTTTGCGAATGGACAACTAGAGTCACTATAATATTTTTTATTTTCAAATTTTATGACGTTCAAAAGTGCCGTTTAATGGTCTAGTTGAAATAAATGAATTGACTTTCGTCTTTAAATAGAAAATATTAGAAGGTCTTTTTTTAAAGTGAAAACTTCTTTAGCGACTTTTGTGCATTTTTTTTGGATGGGTAAAACATGTTAAACTCGCGTCAGGACACGTGACCTGATCGAAAATTCGTAAAATGGTGGGATAGTAGACCACCAGCGCGGCGTAAGAGAGGAAATAATATCTCTTTCTATCGCGCGGCGAAAATGTGTGTCTGTGTACGATAGCGCAATACATGAATATTGTATTTTACCACATAAATGATGATAGTACTTTTATACTGATAAATAAAGCAATTCGTGTAAAATTATTTCCTAACCATGTATAGTAGCTGACCCAGCAAACGTTGATTAGCCATATAAACTTAAAAAAAAGTGTACGGGTCGGGGGATAAGGGGACCCCACTTTATCATTTAAGGGTATAATAAAAGGCGAAATTGAAAATTTTGAAAAAAACCCACGCCGATAAAAACGATTGAAAAAGAATTAAATTAAATAATTAATAAAAACCCCCATTAATGTAATATATCCGTCAGGGCTACCATTAAATGAGCTAGTTTTGCAGATAGTGATGGCAGCCCCCGACGACGGATATATTACATTAATTCTGTAAGTCGGGGGTTTTTATTAATTATTTAATTCTTTTTCAATTGTATTTACCGGCGTGGGTTTTTCAAAATTTTCAATTTTGCCTTTTATTTCAAACTTTTGAGAGAGAACTTTATTATGGAATCAAAATCGGAGTTGTTTTTTTTGCATAAACATATGTTTACTGAAGCGCCCCCTCGTGAGTTGTCACCGTAACACATATCTAAAAACATGCACCAATCAAACCTTAACCCATCACTGAAAACTGCATCAAAATTGGAATAGTAGTTTTGAAGATAAATGGCAACATTGGTTTGCCCAAATATCCTTGACTGCAGCGCACCCTGTTGAGTTGTAACCGTAACACCTATCTAAGAACATGCACCAATCAAATCCGAATCCATCACTGAAAACCGCATGAAAATCGGACGAGTAGTTCTTGAGATAAATGGGAACATTGGTTTGCACAAACAAACAAACATCCTCTCACCCCAAAAGCATACACCGTCTCCGTTCCGTCGTGGGTAAAAAATAAATAGTAGCCGATTCTCCGACCTACTGAATATGCATATAAAATTTCTTAAAAATCGGTCAAGCCGTTTCGGAGGAGCATGGTAACTAACATTGTGACACGAGAATTTTGTATAAGATAATATTCATAAAACGTTTATGTTCAAGTTTTCACTTCGGGCGGCACTCCCAGAGTCCAACCCGTTGTTTATTTTTATGTTAAATCATCAAATGACTGCTCCCGGTCTGAGCGGAGCGGAAGGGAGTGTCAGACTCTTACTGAGTAAAACCCACCCGTGATCCTTCTAGTGCCCGCCGCGTTCCAGTGCCGCGGTGAATCTTTAGAACAGATTCCACAACATATTGGAAGCCCTCATCACAAGTGTTAGTTTAGTATGAAGCCACTTGTGGTGAAGTGGAACTATTTATCAAAAGCCTTTCGAGAGTCCCACTTCAGTGTAAACAAGCAGCGCCCCGCGGTTTCACCCGCATAATAGGGTAGTTGACTAAAAAAATCTAATTATTCTGTCAGATAGATTTCCAAAAAATATTGGACATGTATTTTTTCTTTTTTCACCTAAACAAAAAACGAAGACGATACAGAGCGTTGAAAACTCGTGTAACGTCACTACGTGCTTCAATTTTTACCACGGCGTGACGTCACAAGCCCCTACTCGTGATCTTTGATGCTTTATATCTTCGTCAACTTTTATAGATTTGAAAAAGCAAAAACTACGTGTCCAATATTTTTCGATAATGTAACTGACGGACTAAATAGAATCATATTTTTCTACTCAGGAAACATCCCTATTCCCGTTCCCGTGGGAATATGGGGACAAAGTGATATAATATAGCCTATGTAACTTGTTGATAAGATAGCTTCCCATTGGTGAAAAAATGGTTAAAATAGGTCCAGTAGTTTCAGAGCTTATTTGGTACAAACAAACAAATAAATATTTCCTTTTTATAATATTAGCTAGTACAGATTAACTCCACTTACTAACGGCCGAAACCAATAACCGATCTATCACATACTGGAGATAGAAAAACAAATGAAACAACAGAAAAACTATATAATTTTTCTTGATTTTTCTGTTGTTTCATTTGTTTTTCTATCTCCAGTATGTGATAGATCGGTTATTGGGTTTGGCCGTAACAGTACAATAATTATAAATTGTTACTATCAATCAATTTCATGTGTTCAACAGTCATTTCTTAAAGGACACTTTTATCATCAATGTTTATTGTTTCTGTGATCACATAAGCAAATCCACAGGAATAAGTTAATTATATAATTATCGCCCGAAATTGATTTTTTCCTCGTCTTTGCTGTATCTGTGTTCCCTCGTGGGAATACGGAGATAAAGGGATAATATAGTATCTTTTGCTCGATAATAATGTAGGTTTCCATTGGTGAAAAAATAGTTAAAATCGGTCCAGTAGTTTTGGAGATTATTCGTTACATACAAAAATACAAATCTTTCCTCTTTATAATATTAGTATAGATTTACATATATCTATTTCTGCTGGAAAGATATTAACCAATAAAATATCATAAGATTACCCTGAAGGGACATTATTTTTTTTCTTTTTTTTTTTAAATAAAACGTTACCCCGCACTAGGATTTACTCCTGTATCGTGGGTGCGTTCACAAACATGTAAACTCACATACACAAGACACCTAGACCCGGAACAATTATCTGTAGGCCATACAAACATTTGTTCCGTGCGGGGATCGAACCCGCGACACGTGGCGCAGCAGCCGAACGCTCAATCACTGCACCAACCGTGTCGTCGTCACATTAAAAATAAGAATTTGCAAAATGTATAGCTGTGTTTATTTATTTTAGTTCATTCATAGATAAGATGTCTGCAACCGCAACAGGTCGTTTGGAAAGTGACTTGTGTGGCACTTTTTATGGTTGACACCAGATAAATGTGCAATAAAGGTCATTGTCTTTCCTTGATATCTCTTCGTAGGTACATGGACAAAAAAAAAATTAATCGTTTTCCATTACTAGTAAATATAAAGGATCACGATGGATGTCGATTCAATATAGCATTAATTAATTATTTCTGTTTTAAGAATTAAGGTTGTCAATAAATGTAGGCGGGTCAATGACCGTTATTGCACATTTATTTGGTGTCGACTATAGTCCTTTTTTGCTGTTGGGTTTCTTTATACAACTCAGTTTTTGGATTCCATACCCAAAAGCCACCGTATTACGGGACCGTATTATTAAGCCTTCGCTGCCCGTCTGTCGGTGCGTCTGTCTGTCAGCGGGTTGTATCTCATAAACTGTAAAAGCCAACACAGATGAGTGTTGAGAATGCTAGCTACAAGTGCTCAGTTCTGATTGCTAATTACGCCTGTACCTATTGCGTTTCCATTTATGATACTGATAAGCAAATTTTTAATTAGGGTTTGATAATTGGCTATTTTTAACGAGGTAGATAGGGACATGCGTACTGGGTATGATGGAAAAAACATTACTAAAAACTCCTCTCAAATCTTTAAGAGTAAACCTTTTTTTTCTGGAT
This sequence comes from Hecatera dysodea, assembly GCA_905332915.2. Classification (NCBI taxonomy): domain Eukaryota; kingdom Metazoa; phylum Arthropoda; class Insecta; order Lepidoptera; family Noctuidae; genus Hecatera; species Hecatera dysodea. Next base: position 2,941,782 of record HG995317.1, on the reverse strand, counting down.
GAGAAATCATCCGCTCAGGGCCTCAAGTCTGCTATTACAATAGTTTCAGAATGGTCTATCATTGATTTCATAATGGTTGATGTTTACATGTTTGGTAATCTACTAATATAAAAGCGTCACTATGACTTAGTACTGTGTTTCCTTCTCTTTTTGAATCTACCCAAAGCTTATCTTTAAAAGATCGGCTATGTAATGTATTCTTCTTCTGCCTTTATTGTGTACATTATTATTTATTTATTTATTTATTTATTTATCAACTTACATTTCTACTTACTTTCTACGATATATTTTCTTACTAATCTATATTAATATGATAAAGAGGAAAGATTTGATTGGTTGTTTATATTGAATAGGCTCCGAAACTACTGAACCGAATTGAAAAATTCTTTCACTGTTGGGAAGCTACACTATCCCGGGGTGACATAGGCTATATTTTGTCCCCATATTCCCACAGGAATGGGGACTATGCGGGTGAGATAATATTATAAAATTAGGAAAGATTCTTTTTTTTTGTTTGTACCGAATAAGCTCCAAAACTCCAGGACCGATTTGAACCATTTGTTCACCATGGGAAGCCGGTAACTTTCTTGTAATGTATAGTCGATCACTGGAATACCAAGGCAAGTGTAAACACAAAATATTAGTCCGTTTCCTTTCATTCATGCATTTCTGCGCGTGCGTGCATCTTGTTACCACTCAGGAACAATTATTAAATTTGATACACTTTAACGACTTTTAAGCCGTAGCAGTAAGGTTGGTTATTGCAGTTCAAGTGTTGACTGACGTATGTGAATCGTACTATGCCGTATTGTTTGGTAAATATGCTTGTAATTGTTACGGTAGTTATGTAAAGAGAATCTCGATCATGCAATCGTTGTTATGTCATCAATAATATCAATAAGAATGGCCTTGAACGGAGGTAAGGTCATTTCTTTTCATTAAGCAGTACCTTTGACTTCTGACACTTACGAACGAATTCCGCAACCCAGGATTTTAATCTATACTAATATTATAAAGAGGAAATATTTGATTGTTTGTTTGTATTGAATAGGCTCCGAAACCATTGAACCGATTTGAAAAAATTCTTTCACTGTTGGCAAGCTACACTATCCCCGGGTAACATAGGCTATATTTTATTCCCGTATTCCCACGGGAACGGGAACTACGCGGGTGAAACTGCGAGGCGCTGCTATCACATATAAAATAATATATGTAGGTATACTAGCTGACCCGGTAAACGTCGTTTTGCCACATAAAAAAAACTTTTTACAAAAAAATACAACCGACTTTTCCACAAAAAATCAAAAAAGTACAAAATAACTTTAAATTTCGGTACTCGGTGTATGTGGTTCCATTTTCATTTTTTGAACACCGACTTCCGAAATTAAAGTTATTTTGTACTTTTTTGATTTTTTGTGGAAAAGTCGGTTGTATTTTTTTGTAAAAAGTTTTTTATTTTTCACTTTTTAGTGGTACCTAAACCCCCTCCCCTCCCCCCACCTAAACGAACCAATTACATTAGTGTAAAAAAAAACGCACTGCTCCAATGCAGAGTAAACTAAAAGGTCGTCAATGTAGACAATGTAGATATTTTTTTAGATTTTTCAAAAACATCTTGTTCGATTTCGATAAAATTTTCATGGGACCATTTGGGAAGTATACCCTTTCCAACAAAAAAAGAATTTTTCAAATCGGTTGGCAAGCGACGGAGCTATGCGCGAACAAACAATAAAAAAAAAAAAAACATACAAGCATCCGAATTGAGAACCTCCTCCTTTTTTAGAAGTCGGTTAATAAATAAACAAAATTTAGTTAGGGGGATGAAAAATAGATTTTGTCCGATTCACCACCCTAACCGATATGCACGCTAAGATTCACGAAAATCGGCGGAGCCGTTTCGGAGGAGTTCAACCACAAACACCGTGACACGAGAATTTTATATACCTACTAGCAGCGCCTCGCAGTATCACCCGCGTAGTTCCCGGTCCCGTGGGAATACGGGAATAAAATATAGCCTATGTTACTCGTGGATAATGTAGCTTTCGAATGGTGAAAAAATTTTAAAAATCGGTCCAGTAGTTTGTGAGCCTATTCATTACAACAAAAAAAAACAAAGTTTTCCTCTTTACAATATTAGTGTAGACAAGCTGACCCAGCAAACGCTGTTTTGCCATTTAAAAAAAAATGTTTAGGGGGATCCCTTTTATCATTTAGGGGTATGAAAAATATATAGTAGCCGATTCTCAGATCTACTGAATATGCATATAAAATTTCATAAAAACCGGTCAAGCCGTTTCGGAGGAGTATGGTAACTAACATTGTGACATGAGAATTTTATATATAAGACTAGCTGCTGCCCGCGACTTCGTTCCCGTGGAAGCCCCGATTTTAAAACATTCTTTATCGCTGCTCCGCTCCTATTGGCTTAAGCGTGATGATATATAGCCTAAAGCCTTCCTCGATAAATGGTCTATTCAACCCAAAAAGAATTTTTCAATTCGAACCAGTAGTTCCTGAGATTAGCGCGTTCAAACAAACAAACAAACAAACTCTTCAGCTTTTGAGAATTTTATATATAAGATTGTGAATTGCAAAAGTATGAATTGTAAGCACTTGAGAATAAGTGTTGGAACCGCATATCTAACCCCCATAGCCCATGCTAAAAAGTCTTGATTAAAAAAAACAGATAATTCCACAGTTACGAGTATATTGAACCTGTTTATCAGAAAAACTCTCGAGCACGGTATCAGCAGTAAATAGAGAGTAAGATAATTTCTGTTATCACGAGGCCGAGGCTTTGGTATACAATGTATATTTTGTTAGCGTAGGACTCAGTATTGCTGGATTATTAGCTTTAGTATTTTATTTGGCTTTTATTTTACCCGTGGGATTAGTAAAACGACCTTCGCGAGAGGCGAAACGTGGATCATAAGACCAGGGGCCTAAGTCTGCTATTTTTATAAATTTGTCATTCCAACACGATTCCATTGTCATTTTGCTAAAAGTTCGTAATCTGCTAAATTCATAATGGTCGATCAATGGTCGGTCAATGGTCTCGAAATACTTTTTGATAACAGAGCTATTAAAAGAAATGACTGCACAATGACGTCCTTATGGTAGGTCACTGATTAAAGGAAGTGTCAAAATTTTAGCAGACTACCGCATACGTCTGTAATTCATTTGTCATTATGTACGAGATTACCATTCTATGCCATTTCTTTCAATGGAGTGTCAGTGGTTGACCACTGGATAGTCATAGTGACGCTTTTTTATTAGTAGATTACCAAACTTGTAAAAGTGAACCATTATGAGATCAATGTTAGAACATTCTGACACTATTGTAATAGTAGACTTGGGGCCCAGGTGTCGTCATATTTGCTGTCATTTGCGTGAGTGTTAAACAAAACGACAAAAAAAAAACAGTTTGACACAACAGCTGTCAATTTTAGGTTATTAAAATCGAAACTTATTACGATTTTAACTCAAATGCTATGTTATTAGTTTCGCACTATGCATCCATTTAAATTTACCTACATATCTATACTAATATTATAAAGAGGAATGATTTGTATTTTTGTATGTAATGAATAAACTCTAAAACTACTGTACCATTTCAAAAATTCTTTCACCATTAGAAAGCTACATTCACCCGGAGTAACGTAGGCTATATTTTATCCCCATATTCCCACAGGAACGGGAACTACGCGAGTAAAACCGCGGTGCGCTGCTATTAACATTATAAAGAGGTAATGTTGGTGAGGCTGTATGAGGCAATATCTGGATCTACTGAACCGATTTTGAAAATTCTTTTACTAATAGAAAGCCTTGCGCATACGCTATGTTCAAACAACAATAACTCTTAAAGTATCAGACATACAGCTGTGAATTTTATGTTGTATTGTAGCTTAGCTCAAAATCTGTCGATCTAGTAAAAAAAATAAAAAAATTGTCGGGTATGTTTTTGTAGTAATAACAATTATTGGTTCAATTGCATAATTTTTCTTGTTTTTTTTCGACTTTCACATTTTTTTTTCAAAAGTTATGGAATTGTGAACACATAGCTTTGTAATGCAGATGGTAGACAATATTATTGCCTTTCGAATAAGCTTATTTTTATCTCAGTATGACTAAAACTTTGAGATATGTACATGATTTTTTTTGTACTCGCATAGAGCAAATTTCAACAAATAAAACAAAATGGCTGCCACGTAGCGGGGAAGTGTATTGGACCCAAGCCTAGAGTGTAATTGTACTTTAAAATAGTTTATATTTAAGTATTTAAAATATCGCTAGTCGATGTCCGGACACACTGTATATATGATACCGCGGGACGCTGCTTTTTACAATAAGTATTTATAGTCTATACAAAGCAGAACAGTAGACAAATATTCTGTGAATATTTCAAGCGCCCTATTTCCGTTACCAATATCGATCAAAACCCAGCAATAAAATCACGTTTGCTGAATGTAACGTTGCCACTGTTGCCAGACGTCCGGATAAAGCCGGACACAGTCAACATTTTTAGTTGAGTGTCCGGTTAAAGTAGACGGCATCCGGCCTTTTTGGATATTTGATAGACTTTTTAAATTTAGGCAATTTTTCGCTCACCTTGTATTGCTTCCTACGTAGTGTGTACTAATACTATTGCAATTATTGATATGAATATTGAATGATAAATAATATGAAGATTTGTTCACTCAATTTGATTGTTGTTTCATGAAAATTTAAGAGGATTTTATGGTAAATGATAAAAAAAAAACCTTTGTTGGGTTATACTAAGACTATAAAATAGGGAAGATGCAATTACAGTATTCATGAACATTTTGTTATTGAAATGATAAAAAAACTTTTTAGTGACACCCCCTCCCCTCCCTCACCTAAACGAACCAATCACATTGGTGTAAAAAAACATACTGCTCCTTTGCAGAGTAAACTAAGAGGTCGTCAATGTAGACAATGTAGATATGTTTTTTTAGATTTTTGTTGATTTTTCGAAAACCGCTTGGTTGATTTCGATAAAATTTTCATGGGACCATTTGGGAAGTATACCCTTTCCAACAAAAACTTTCAAATCGGTTAACAAGCGACGGAGTTATGCGCGAACAAACAATAAAAAAAAAAAACATACAAACATCCGAATTGAGAACCTCCTCCTTTTTTAGAAGTCGGTTAAAAATAGTACAATAGAAGGGCCGCTGCAATGTTTTTATTGTAGTTAATATTGATTTTTAACAACTATTACGAATTAATATAACGTGAAACGGAACGTAAACAATCAGCGTCTAGTGACGTCCCTAGTGTTATGACAACGAAAACACGAACTTAAATTTAGTACATGACAGTTTATGATCTCTGGCAGTGACTTCATCGTCCGTTTTCGCGAAAAAAGAAAAACAGTCATCGTAATCGTAATTTTGGCCATACATTAAACCGTATTATTTTTTAAACTTTTGTATAGTCTATTTTACACGGAATTCTTTTATATGAAAGCAAGATGAAAATATTGCATGTTCCCTATTAAGTGTCCGACCTTTTTGCCCAAATGTCCGGCCAAACTGGCTGGTTTGTCCGACTTTTCGGCTTTAAGACCTTACAACCCTAGCTGAACGGGAGTCCCCTAAATATTTATTTTATTCTGTTATTTAGTATCTGTGAAAATTTCAACTGTCTAACTATCACAGTTCATGAGATACAGCCTGGTGAAAGACAGGCAGACGGACGGATAGCGGAGACTTCTATCTATTAGGGTTTTGGTTTCCGCACTTAGTCCTAATATTGGACCATTGTGCGTGTAGCGGAGATTTAGTAATATGGTTCCGTCTTACCCTATGGGCACGGAACCCTAATTATGCACTGTGATAATGTGAATAAGTTTTTAAGGCAAAGGAAGTCTGTAAATACGAACAGGATAACTTCAATAAGTGTTTAAAGTCTAAGCAAAGCGGTAGATATGAACAGGATAATGTAAGGAAGCGTGTAATTGTTATTCAATGCATGTGCCAAGTCCTGAGCACAGTAGAAATATGGAACAGTACAGAAACTACGAACAAACGATCGAAACGGCACACTCACACAGACGCGCGCATCTACGAGGCCCCTAAGGGCCTGGCCACAGCTTGTAGCGATGCGGCGCGCGGTGCGACGGGAGGCGCGGCGGGCGGCGCGATTCGCGGTGGTATGCGTATGGTAGCGGTGGACGTACTCAGTTTTATTTATAATGGCCCTATCAAAAGTGACTTGAGTCTAATGCGTTTTTAGCTCAAGATATAATTAACTCGAAAATGGGAACGCACCCAGTTAACGAAAAAAGGAAAAACCTTGGCGAATTTCACACGCTTTATCATGAATATAGGAACTATCCAGAATTTTTTTTTGAATATACGAGGACAAACATAGACACCTTCGATTACATACTCGGCCACATAAAATAAGATTTGACAGCTACAGTTAATTTTAAGAAAATTGTTTCACCTCCAGAACAACTGTTCTCAATATTTCAGTAATTAATTTTTCGGTATCCATTTGATCTCGAGCGAAACTTCCAAAATGATTTGTTAAATTCGCGCGAACACAAATGCGTCCCCTCGCTGCCGCTGCGAAAACCGCTCTGGCTGTGGCCGCCTCGATACTCCCGCGTGCATTTGTTTCACTCGCGCCCCGCGCCGCCCGTCGCCGCCGCGTGCCGCGCGACGCTTTTCGCGCCGCAGGTCGCGCCGCAGTTCGCGACGCCGTTAGCTGTGGCATACTTCATACGTTGTCTACCATTTAATTTTGTTTTCGCCGCTCACCGCTTGTCGCGCCGCATTTCGCGCCGCAATTCGCGCCGCGCTTAGCTGTGGCCAGGGGGTAAGGGACCTTCGCGGTGCTCTCAGTGGCGGGTGCCGTGTTTATAGATAATACCTACACTATTCTATTATAATGGCTATGACTTTTCGCTTACGCTCTCTAGATAGCGCTCGTGGGATTTTTAATAGTAGTATTAAATCCTTATACCGAATACTGATTGTAATTTATATTGTATTATAATTTATATAACATATAGAATAAATGAATTCTTATGAGTATGAAAACATAAATGACTATAATTTGACGACAACATTATATTCTAGTCTTGGCAAAGGAAATCTACCCTTCGAAACATACATACTTATAGGAACTTACTTCACAAAATAAGTAACAATAATTTTTCAACATACTTACAGAAATCCTTCATCAAATAGGGCAGATATTATAATTGAAATGGAATAAAATGGCATAGAATTGATAAACAATATTCAGTTTGTAAATATTTTTTTTTACAATGGCATTATTTACATTTTGACCAAAGAAGAAAGTCGCATGGAATAACATGCACTAACGCATTTTCGCGTGACTATTTCTCCCATTTTACTCCTACCGCAAGCCGTGTTAAAGAACTTCGTTCCAATAAAACACTTATTACAAACATTAAAAGTGACAACCTTGACTCTCTACTGGAGCGTAGGTCCTGTAATTATTTCAACAAATGGGCTTAGTTTCCATACTGTTTCATATTTTTACTGTGTCCTGAGTGTAGGTCACGTAGACCATAGTGACGTCACTGAGTACACAGATATACAGGGTTATTTGTAAAACACCAACAACCTCTGAAGAGGTCATTGTACTCATAATTATGAACAACTTTTACTTTGAGACCAAACCTGAAATCGCCTATGCCAGGCTATATTTTATCCCCGTGTTCCCACGGGAACGGGAACTGCGCGTGTGAAACATGTGTCAATAAAATACATAATGGTATACCACTGATGAAAACAAAACAAGTTATTTGGATAATAGGGTAGTTAACTAAAAAAATCTAATTAGTCCGTCGGATAGATTTCCAAAAAAATATTGGACACGTATTTTTTCTTTTTTCACGTAAACAAAAAATGAAGACGATACAGTGCGTCGAAAACTCGTGTGACGTCACTACGTGCTACAATTTTTAGTAGCGACGTGACGTCACAAGCCCCCCTCCTGATGTTTGATGCTTTGTATCTTCGTCAGTTTTTATAGATTTGATAAAGAAAAAATACCTGTCCAATATTTTTCTATAATCTAACTGACGGACTAAACATAATCATATATTTTTTACTCTCAGGAAACTCAGGAAACATCCCTATTATACAACAACAAACCCTCCTCACTAAACGCTCCTCACTAAAACCTGTTCCATAATATTTCGCTGAGATATTTATTTCGGAGATACATTAAGTTACTGGTCCTTCCTTTTTTTTCGTCCTATGGGAAATCATCAAATGATTTCTCCCGCTCTGGGCGGAGCAAAAAGGAGTCTCAGACTCTTACTGACTGAAACCCACCCGTGATCCTTCTAGTGCCCTTTGCGTTCCAGGGCCGCGGTGACTCTTTCGAACAAATTCCGCAACCCTAGCAGGCACTGACGCTATGGGGCGCCGCCTACTTAGCTGACAGATCTTTGAGGCGCGCGTGGAACACGACGCGCCGTCGACTCGGGCCTGTTTGTTGTCGGACCCAAGTCTTTGGGCCTGGCTATCATTTGTGGCCATTTGACAATCTTTGTGGCTAATCAGAATCTATACTGATATTATTAAGAGGAGAGATTTGATTATTTGTTTGTATTGAATAGGCTCCGAAACTACTGCACCGATTTGAAAAATTCTTTCAATATTGGGAAGCTATACTATCCCCGGGTGACATAGGCTATATTTTATCCCCATATTCCCACGGGAACGGGAACTATGCTGGTGAAACTGCGGGGCGCTGCTAATGGAGTAAATAAAAGAATGAACAGATATAATTGAATATGGAGCAAATTAGACTAAATATAAAATCAATGTTAGGAAGTTGTTATAAGAATGTGTATGTATGTACTTGAGTAGGTACGTGTTAATAAATACTTAGTAATTAGGTAGTTTAGTACAGTTGGAAACAAAACAACATATTCGCCGAACTATAACGAATTAACAATAACAAAACTGCCTCACCATGACCTGTTCTTAATATTTCGTTCTGATATTAATACAGTAATATTATAAACAGGAAATATATTTTTTGTTTGTTTGTACCGCATATGCTCAGAAACTACTGGACTGATTACAACGATTATTAGGGTTCCGTACTCAAAGGGTAAAACGGGACCGTATTACTAAGATTCCGCTATCCGTCCATCTGTCTGTCTGTACGTCTGTCACTAGGCTGTATCTCATGAACCGTGATGGTTTTTGTTGCCGTTGCATTGCCGCTATAAAAACAGAATAAAATAAATAATTAACGGGGTATCCCATACAAGAACCGTGATTTTTATTTGCCGTTTTTATAGATAACTAGCTGACCCAGCAAACGTTGTTTTGCCATACTTATACAAAAAAATGAAAAAATATTTTCCCGCTTTTCTGTTGAAATTTTTCCTGAATTTTCTTTGCTATAAACCTCACGGAGACCTTTCCAACGAATGCAAAACCGTGGAAATCGGTTCGTGCGTTCTGGAGTTATAGCGTCAGGAAGGAAAACCCGACTTATTTTTATATAGTAGATGGTAAGGAACTCGTCGTGCGCGAATACGACTCGCACTTGACCGGTTTTTTTTACTTAGATTATCTAGAATATACTTTACATCAAACTAAGTAAAATTGACATGTCTGTTTGCTATACCAAAATTACAGCATTTTACTAAATGCATAATCTATACTAATATTATAAAGCTGAAGAGTTTGTTTGTTTGTTTGTTTGAACGCGCTAATCTCAGGAACAACTGGTCCGATTTGAAAAAATCTTTCAGTGTTAGATAGCCCATTTATCGAGGAAGGCTATAGGCTATATATCATCACGCTAAGACCAATAGGAGCGGAGCAGTCATGAAAAATGTGACACAAACGAAGTTGTGCGGACAGCTAGTTATGTATAAACGACATGACAAAAACACAATTCTTTGTCTGTCTATTTATTTCCGGTTAGTTTCCGAACCGTCGATTTTGACGGAACTTTCTCTGACAAAGAGCAGAAAAATGATTAGAAATGGCTGCGTGGACAAAAAAAAATACATGTGGCACTCGGGGACTGCCGCGGTAAAGCTATTGCATAGCATTTTTTATCAACTTATGCAATTATATATTTAGTACTCTGCGTCATTGTGATATGGTCTCGATGCGTTCACCTGGGTTACTGTACTAATGTAAATCACATACGTTTCGCTAAACTTTGTCCCACCGATTGTTTCCGAACGCAGACGTTCGGGTCGGCTCGGTGACGGCGACATAATAGCTCAGTAACGAAGCGACTATTTTAAAAAGGCGGGGCCTAGTCGAATGACGTAGCGGTGTTAGGTTATTTTCGTTACGGAATTTCTGGATTCGGTTGCCACGCTCAAGGCCCGCGATAGAAGCTATGCAATAGCTTAAAAAAAACAGTGAAAAGTTTTCACGCAGGCAGACACAAGTTGTAAGTTTAAACGGACCATAGTTCAGCGCCCTATGGTTATAACTATTGGAATACCATTTACCGAAGATTCGACACGCTGAAGATACTTTAAATTAAAATTCAAGTCGCAAGTCTTTAAAATGGGCATTCTCTCACGTAGGTATGACTTTGCCGACTTGCATAATAAAAAAAAAGTTATTTAAAAACAAAACAACAGCTGATTGTACTTCGGATAGCACGTAGGGTCGAGTTATACAGTTCGTTTCTATTTTATATTAAAACTAGCTTCTGCCCGCGACTTCGTCCGCGTGGAATAGTTACTTTACCCCCGATTTTGAAACTCTCAGCCCGATCGGTTTAAAATTGACAAAGTTTCATTCAAACTTTCATCCCCTATTTTACCCCCTTGGGGGTAGAATTAATCAAAATCCTTTCTTAGCGGATGCCTACGCCATAACATCTACCTGGATGCCAAATTTCAGCCCGATCCGTTCAGTGGTTTGGGCTGTGCGTTGATAGATCACTATGTCAGTCAGTCAGAAGAAAAAAAAGTATGGAAAATGTACCATTTCTATGCATCTTCTACTCTGGACGAAACGGAAGGGAGTGTCAGTCTCTTACTGACCAAAACCCACCCGTGTTCCTCCTAATGTATATGGGTTCCAAGGCCGCGGTTACTCTTTAGAACAAATTCCGCAACCCTTGCAAACAAACTGACTTGTGTTAAATTGTACTGACTTGTGTAAAAAATGAAGAAACCTTACCAGTAACGCCGCTTTCCAAAATTAAAGTTATTTTGTTATTTGTTGTGGTAAACACCATTAAAACGTACATTGTAATGTGGAAGTCGGTTGTATTTAATTGTAAAACAGTTTATTAAAATTAATAAGTGAGCAATAATAATTATAATTCGACTGCCTCGGTCTAGTAATTGTTAGCGTTTGGAAGACATTTCGTTCGTTTAACTGACTTGTTTTAATCTTTATACTTTGAATTGTTTTATGGTTTCCTTTTTTTTTCTTTGCATTGTCCTCACATATAGAAGCACCAAAGAATGTAACAAAAACTATGTAATACAGAACATGATTTAAAAGAGTGTCCGTGGAGTTTCTTGTACGTTCTTCTCCATAGAGATCTACGCTTTGGAACGTGCAGATAGCTTCACCTCTTTCGACTTGACAATTCAAAAGTGCCTGTAAAGGGTTTAATTGAAATAAATGCTTTGAGTATTGAGTACTAAACGAACCAAATGCCTTTCCACCGAAATACTGAAGCGCTACAGATTAAATTCGGAAGAATGGCAACTAATAAAAAAAAAAACTGTCGCGCATAGCTGGCCGTCTGGGCTTGCCGATCCATCAACGACTGTGTCTCGATTTAAAAACAGAACTCATGATGAAGTTTCATGCACGTTCTTCTCCATAGAGGTACACTCGCGAGCAATAAACTTGGATCCCTTCATCGCGCGTTGCTCAAAACATTTTTTTTTAAATATTTTTTTTTGCAATGAGCTATCAAATGTTGGCGCGTGCGATCCTCTGCCGGCTATAAATTATATATGAACAATGTTGTAAGAGTTGTAACCAAAACCCACCTACGAAGACTTTCAACAATTCAGTGAAGTGTTAAGTAACAAACGGGGGACGTCCGCGGACTGTATTGTAGTGGCGCCATGAGAAAACCGTCGTTTGCGAAGAAGACCCGTGAGTACCTCCCTTTCAGTCTCAGTTTTTCCCGTGATTGTGCTCGACTTAAGGTCGCCTATGGCCACAGTTCCATCGAAGGGTTTTATTCAACATTTACCATAACAAATGTGGTATATCATTTGAAAGGTAATTTTGTTAGCTTTCAACCTCTTTCAATATCATAAACAGAGGATTCTAGTTTATTGGTTCTAGTGCATGCCGGTTCCCTCACGATGTTTTCCTTCACCGTTTTGAGAGCAGTGGTGATGAAATTAATTACTCAAAGTAATGCGCCTGGCTGGGTTTGAACCCGCGACTTACAATTCGTAAGTCGGGACCGTTACCACTCGGCCACCACTGCTCCTCGGCCACCACTGCAATTGTTAATCAGTCACGCCAGAATGATTGGCCAGAACGGGTCTGGATGAAATTTGGCACAAAGATTATAATCTGGAATAGTACGTAGGCTACGTTTTATTCTGGGAGTATGGTTCCTTGGGTCAATTTTCAACATTGACGCGAGAGAAGCCGCTGACATAAGCATATAGTTATTTAAATTCTTAAACCGGATGCACCATGCAATGACGCAACACATTTGCACATTTAAAGAACACAAGATTGTTGTATGCGTACTTCTCGGTAGAGGAAACGTTTCATTCTTACCACTTAAATTGAAGAGGTGTTAGATTGTCACAAAATTGACATGCATCTTCGTCGTTACAGTCTTGACTGATTGACACATCAGCGGTAAACGTTACTTATGTAGATGTCAGCAAAGAAGACGGGGTGTCATAGTGTCAGTGCCTGCTAGGGTTGTGGAATTTGTTCGAAAGAGTCACCGCGGCCCTGGAACGCAAAGGGCACTAGGAGGGACGCGGGTTTGATGGGAATCCGGGTCACGGGCGGTCATAGTAGGGACTCTATCCGCCAAACGAGTGATCCTGGGAAAGACGGTGATCCAGTGATCACGTGCTACAGTATACAGCGAGGCTCAAGGTGACTACAGTCACCCTAGGGATGTGCCATAATAGGCATTGCACTGAGGGGTTTCCGGAGAGGTCTTTTGAGAGGTACCGGGGCCCCTTTCATGTGCTGATGGTGATCACCGGGGTCCCAAGTCTGTTGCGGAATTTGTTGTTGCGGAATTTGTTCGAAAGAGTCACCGCAGCCCTGGAACACAAAGGGCACAAGAAGGATCACGGGTGGGTTTTAGTCAGTAAGAGTCTGACACTCCCTTCCGCTCCGCCCAGAGCGGGAGAAGTCATTTGATGATTTCCCATCCAGAAAAAAATAAAAAAAAACGGGGTCCCAAGTCTGCTATTTTTATAAATTTGTCATTCCAATACGATCCCATTGTCATTTTGCTAAAAGTTCGTAATTAGCTACATTCATAATGGTCGATCAAGGTCGGTCAATGGTCTCGTAATACTTTTTGATAACCGAGCTATTAAAAGCAATGGCTGCACAATGACGTTCTAATGGTAGGTCACTGATCAAACGAACTGTCAAAATTTTAGCAGATTACTGCATACGGCTGTCATTCATTTGTCATTATGTAAGAGATTACCAATCTTTGCTATTTTTTTCAATGGAGTGTCAGTGGTCGACCATTGGAAAGTCATAGTGAGATAGTGACGCCTTTTATATAAGTAGATTACCAAACTTGTAAAAATCAACCATTATGAAATCAATGATGGACCATTCTGACACTATTGTAATAGCAGACTTGGGGCCCTGGTATTTTACCCCAAAAGGCCAAGCGCCTTTAAAGGTCTGCCCACGAAAAAAAAATTGATGATTTTCAATCCAGAAAAAAGGGTAAACGAAACCTACATGAAAATACCTATAGGTATTTTCCTGTAGGTTTTATTCGAACCATTTAGAATGAAGAGTGTTTGAAAATGAACTGTTGATCACGTAACATGTCGGCTCGAGAGTTTTAAGATGGAGAATCCGGTCAAGCGCGCATGAGTATATTGCTGTTGGATAAAAAGTTTAAACGAACACTTTTAGCCGTTGGTCCCGGCTGTTATTTGTAGATCTTTGGCAGTCGTTACGGATTGTCAGGAGCCAGAAAATCTGACACCAGTTTTGTCAAGAACTACCGTGTTCCCCAGTTAATGGGTTGTGGAGGTCTGGTAGGCATTCGCCCCACTAAAAATACTAGTATTCGGCTACGCCCAGTAAGTATCTTAGAGTAGACGCCGGCGCCAACATACATACACTCGCGAGCAGTAAACTGGAATCACGTAATCGGGCGTTGTACAAAAAAAAATACAAGATCTGTGCAGTTAGGGTTACCATCCGTCCGGATTTTTCCGGACATGTCCGGACTTCTAGACGTTTGTCTTTGAGGCTTTGTTCGGAGTTTGGGGTTAGATGGATTGACGAGTAATCAAACTTATATTATAAGCAATATCAAATACATTTTTAGTTAATTTCTCGTTCATCTAAAAACAAAATATACATTTATGTATAAAAACTATAAGTACTAAAAGCTGTATTATTAGCGAGTCACGTAGGCTATATGTTATAAAAAAAACGGTCCGTTACTCAAACCACGAAGTTTTTTTTAAATTTCTTTCCCGTATTCCCACGGGAACGGTAACTACGCGAGTGAAACCGGGGACAGGTACAGGTGGCAAACGAGGCTTACAAGCCACGTTGGGTCGACGCGCTCGCGTTCAAGTATCCTATAACTGTAAACATGGGTCCCTTCTATCTCTGTACCAAAATTCATCAAAATTATTTTAGCTATTTAAGCGTAACAAACAAATACACTCAATGTTCCGCATCCCTACCATGACGTCTTAAATCCATCACGATTTCTGTGTTAGAGAGAGACGGAGTTACACAAGACGAATAGCACTATCCCTTTCCCTCACACTGTATCATGATAGCATTGGCACTTCGTAGTACGGCCACAGTGATCGAAGTTACAACCGCTAATACCTTCAAAACGTAAACAATAGCATTATTAAACAAAACTATTACGTCATTAAGTCATCACAAACAAAAGGTCGCAATTTCTATCACTATGATTCAATAATGGATTTCTTATGCCTATGACGTCAACTTGTGCATTCAGACGAATTCGAACCGCTGATTTCAAAAAAGGAAAACTCTTTGTTATAGTTTTTTTTTTATTCGTTGTCTTTGATTTGATTTTGATGGTTATTTTTTTTTATTGTATAATAGCGAATGCAAGTTAGTCCTTTTTGTTGAGGGATTTGTTCAGCAGAGTGACAGCGGCAGAAAGTCTGACACTCCATTTACCCGATTAACGATACGTGGTTGCTGATTGGTGCGAAACGGAAAACTGTGCGAGGAAATCGTATTGCCACTTTTCAATCGTTGCTGTGTTAAGCAATCCTATTGGTGGATATCGAGCACTTAAATCGCTACACAAACTCTCACATCTTTGATGGAAATGTTTCCTCATACTAGCTCTGCAGCTCTACCATGACGTCTTAAAGCCATCATGATTCCTGTGTCAGAGAGAGACGGAGTTACACAAGACGAATAGCACCATCCCTCACACTGAATCATGATAGCATTGGCACTTCGTAGTACGGCTACTGAGCGGAGCTGAAGGGAGCGGACTAGAACATATTATCCGTATTCTTCCTAATACCCTTTGCATTCCAGAACAGTGGCGACTTTTTGGAACAAATTCCGCAACCCTGGCATATACTCGTCCTAGCAGGACATCTCCTTGAGGCGCGCGCGGAATACAATGTGCTGTCGACCCTGTCCTGGTTCTTATAGGGAACGTGCACGGCGTAGACTATGCCATCTAGTGTTGCAAATCAAAAACTATTACGTTGCAAATATTTTGACCTGTGCTGCCACCTATATATTCCCGCACGAAGTGTACTGTGCCATCTAGCGTTGAAAATTTGAAACTTATAAGTAAAATATACTTGACATTGACACGTCTATGCTGGCACCTATAGTTTCTGCACGTTCCCAAGTGTGAGTCGGGTTTACGCGCAATGGCTTCCGAACAAATCATAATTTTGATCATATTGATAACGATGCGCGTGCTGATAATGTTTGGGACAAAGAAGTTCATATATGTGTACCAAATTTCAACAAAATCCCAGTAGATTCACAGAAGATTGCCTGTGTCAGACGGTCAGACACATACACGAGTGATCCCTATGAGTGAACCCTAAAAAGCACATAGTTATAGTTTGCTTGCCATGAATAAATAAAGAAAATGGAAGGTGTTCTTAATCAGTAGAACCATTGCACAAACAACCTACATAAATCTACACAGTTGAAGCACGTTAGTTTAGAATTTCGTTTAGTAATTTCCTGCGTGCAATTATGTAGTTTGAAATTGCGAGCATTATGATTAAATAGCTGTTGCACGCGACTTCGTTCGCGTCAAACTCGTAAAACAGCATAAATGTTATAATCACATGGGATTTGGTGACCGTAGCATATTTGGAATAAAGTCTGTGTCTCCTTACACTAGTTGTTTTTTATCAGGAGCAAGGTCATTGCTAAAATCATGACTGTAGGCCACCACTGTGACGCGGACCTGCGGACGGCGAGCTATGGGTGGCTTGCCGTCGATAGCAACCAGTGGCCGTATTACGAAGTGCCAATGCCATCATGATTCGTGTGAGGGATAGAGATAGTGCTATTCGTCTTGTGTAACTCCGTCTCTCTCTGACACAGAAATCATGATGGATTTAAGACGTCATAATAGGGCTGCTGGGCCGAGTCGACGGCGCGCCTCAAGCAGCCGTCAGACGTTAAGACGATTTTAGGGGTTTTTGACACAAACTTTAGGGATAAATATTTTTGAGAGTTGGTAACACTGTTATCAAAGTTCTATCGACAAACTTGTCTGCCAGTTGCCCGCAGCCAAAGAGGCCACCATCGTCCCAATATATGCCGTTCAATCCTTGACACAAATGAATGCAGGCGTATCTGCGTTTTTTGTACGAATCAATACACAATTTTTTTTTTGTCTTTCGTCCGTATCATTGAAGTCAATTGGTCACAAGGTTGTTACAATAGCTGATGCGTTTAATTGAACTAGAAATGTAAAGTCTATGGTTTCAATTGTTCATTAAAATACTAGCTTGTAGCCTCAGGTTTGCTTGAGTGTTTAGGTATGGTAAAAAAAACAAAACAAATAATAAATAAACCGCCTGTCATGTCAAAAAGTGAACTAAAACACTTGAAATAAGATACTCGTAGATAATAATCTTTTCATAGCAGTCGGGGGATCTGTTAAGAACTATTGAGACCTATTTGACCGTCCCTTGCTATACTAATATTATAAAGAGGAAAGATTTGTATTTTTTTATGTAACGAATGAACTCAAAAACTACAGGACCGATTTAAAAAAATCTTTCATCATTAGAAAGCTACATTCAACCTGAGTAACATAGGCTATATTTATCCCCGTATTCCCACGGGAACGGGAACTACGCGGGTGAAACCGCGGGGCGCTGCTAGTGTGTTAAAAAGTGCTCGCAGCGCCCCAGTGTACGCTGACCAGTTTCCGGTTGTCAAAGCTAATTCATAGTTAATTCTCGTAATGGACGTCCCCTGACGGTCCACCATCATCTGGCTAGCATTATACTCGGGAAAATTAATGAATTTCCGGTATTTAGCGACAAAGGTCCGTTTGTACAGCTATGAGGCGTTTCACTGAACCAGAATCAGGTACAGATTCTTGATAAAAAAAAATACGAATTTTTTGTTTTTGGTTCATATTGCACCTTTTCCCCGTGGCTTTGATAAACCGTTTCTTTTTAGGCTTTCCATACGTGGAGGGTCACTAATGGAACCTTATTACACGACTACCCAAAAAAGGAGTGTTATATTTTCAGGGTTCAGTTATGTTTGTGAGTATATTTTTTCCACCATAACTTCTAAACGGCTTAACCGATATCAATGTCACATACATTGATATCGGTTTAAGCCGTTTATTAGTATCGTTAGAAGCGTTGAGTTATCCCGGGTAATATAGGGTAGTGAACCGTTTTTATAAAACATAAAGGGAGAGCCATGTTTCATAAAAAAAACGAAAATATCATGTTTTCACGAAAATTAGACTACGCATACTGTCATGGTCTAAAACTGTAGAGTTACTTTACTGTATGTGAGTTTAGAGTACTGAAACAGTACTATGCAAATTACATAAAAAAGGTATGAAATAAAAAACAAATGATACACTATCAGAGAGCTATAACATTCGCTATATATGATCACCGTATTCCCACGGGAATGGGAACTATGTGGGTGAAACCGCAGTCGCTGCTAGTAAATAAGAAGTATTTACTTAGTCTCTTCTAAGTAAACACTTATTTATTGTACACCAAAACAACTTATATTAGACATAATAAAGTGCATGTACAAAGGCGAGCTTAACTCAAAGTTGAGTTTTCTCCCAGCAAACCTTTGAGTGATAGAGAGAGATCAGCATAGAGGGTAGGATCCAGTGTACTAGATAATACAGATTTATATATTTACATACATAAATACAATCTGACCTAGATGCTTGCCAGTTTAAAGTCGCCATTTATTTAGTTTTCCAAGAATCCCATCTAGTACAGTATTAGAACTGAGCAACATTCTAAATCGCTAAATCGGTCCATCAGTTCTTGATGTATGACGTAGGTGGTATTATTAACATAAATACGAACGAATGGAAGGTTGAATTTTAATGTACAGTGTCCTGCTTGTTCGTGCGTAAATAACGCAAGCATGAATGAATATAGACATACAAGTAAATTCTGCTTGATAAATAATCAGCCTAAAATCTTCTCAGTACTAAGCCCAGCCAGTTGAGCAGTGGTGGCCGAGTGGTAATGGCCCCGACTTCCGAATTTTAGGTCGCGGTTTCAAACCCAGCCAGGCACATTACTCTGTGTTTAATTCCACCATCACTGCTCTCAAAACGGTGAAGGAAAACATCGTGAGGAAACCGGCATGTCCTAGAACCAAAACTTCGAAGACGTGTGACATTCACCAACCCGCACTGGGCCCGCGTGCTGGATTACGGCCCATTCCCTCTCCTAGAGAGGAGGCCTGTGTCCCCGCAGTGGGAACGTTAAAAGGCTGATTATGATTATGATACATTTTCAGGTGGTATCCATAAGGATTTCTCAATATAAAAAACGTAGGTACATCTCTGCCTATGGCCTTAGGGAATACTGGCGTGATGATATGTGTCAGTCACCTGATGCCCACACGATAACACGGGTTAGTTAAAAACTTTCACACTCTATTTAATTTCTAATTAAAGTTTAATTTTTAAAACACCTGAGATTTCGATTAAACATTTTGTAGAACGAGTGAATGAACTTCAATCGTCATCGAAGACGGGGCCCCGTAGGGTCAGTGCCTGCTAGGGTTGCGGAATTTGTTCGAAAGAGTCACCGCGGCCCTGGAACGTAAAGAGCACTAGAAGGAACACGGGTGGGTTTTAGTCAGTAAGAGTCTGACACTCCCTTCCGCTCCGCCCAGAGCGGGAGAAGTCATTTGATGATATCCCATCCAAAAAAAAAAGTAATACATAAATACTCTATTACGATTGAATTTTCATTCATTAACTTGCAAAAAAGGGAATATTTTTTTCTAAACGGTTTCACTCTATTTTTTTTAAGCGGTTTCACCCGCCGTAAAGTAGCCTATAACTGTCTCCAAGGCCCCATCTATCACTGTACCAAAATTCATCAAAATCGGTTCGGTGATTTAGGCATGAAAGCATAACAAACTAGCAGCGCCCCGTGCTTTCACCGGCGTTGTTCCCGTTCCCGTGGCAATTTACACAAATATTATGAAGAGGAAAGATTTGATTGTTTTTTGTTATTGTTTTGTTTGTTTGCATTGAATAGGCTCCGAAATTACTTGACCGATTTGAAAATTTTTTTCACTGTTGGGAAGCTACACTATTTCCGGTGAACATAGGCTATATTATATACCCATATTCCCATGGGAATGGGAACTACGTGGGTGAAACCGCAGAGCGATGCTAGTACGGGTATAAAATACAGCCTATGTTACTCAGGGTAAATGTAGCTTTCTAACAGTGAAATAATTTTTGAAATCGGCACAGTAGTTTTTGGGTTTATTCATTATAAGCATACAAACACATACACAAAAATACAAATCTTTCCTCTTGATAATATTAGTGTAGGTAAACAAAGAGAGAGAGAAGCGTAAGAAACAGAGAACAGAATTCGCTTTATAATGTTAAGTTTGAATTTTTACACTCGGTAAGAGCTCGTGTTTTGACCACTATCGGTCTTGGTGTCAACCGACGATCTGGGCCCCAAGTCTGTTATTACAATAGTGTCAGAATAGTCTATCATTGATCTCATAATGGTGTATTTTGACAAGTTTCGTAATCTACTAATATAAAAGCGCCATTATGACTTTCCAATGGTCAACCACTGACACTCCATTGAAAGAATGGTAATCTCGTACATAATGACAAATGAACGACAAACGTATCGGTAATCTGCTAAAATTTTGACAGTTCCTTTGATCAGTGACCTACCATTAGAACGTCGTTTTGCAGTCATTTCTTTTAATAGCTCGGTTATCAAAAATTATTACGACACCATTGACCGACCAATGATCGACCATTATGAATTTAGCAGATTACGAACTTTTAACAAAACGACAATGGGATCGTGTTGGAATGACAAATTTATAAAAATAGCAGACTTGGGGCCCTGGTCTCTTGACCTAAAGACCGAGAGATAGCAGCTATCAGGAAACACTCCAGCAGGGGAGTCCACTCCTTACCTGTACGCTCAATTAATGAGTGCGATGCGGCGTTGACATACTAATGAAACAGTACCCGCTTTTCTTATGCTAAAACGAAATGTCTGTAGTCAGACTATAGACATTCCGTTTTTTCGGTAAGCAAGACGGCGCGTCATGTTCCACGCGCGCCTCAAAGAGATGTCAGCAACGAAGACGGGGTTCCCATGGGGTCAGTGCCTGCTAGGGTTGCGGAATTTGTTCGAAAGAGTCACATGCGGCCCTGGAACGCAAAGGGCACTAGGAGGAAGGAATTTGTAAGAGTCTGACACTTCCTTCTGCTCCACCCAGAGCGGGAAAAGTAATCTATACTAATATTATGAAGCTGAAGAGTTTGTTTGTTTGTTTGAACGCGCTAATCTCAGAAACTACTGGTCCGATTTGAAAAAATCTTTCAGTGTTAGATAGCCCATTTATCGAGGAAGGTTATAGGCTATATATCATCACGCTAAGACCAATAGGAGCGGAGCAGTCATGAAAAATGTGACACAAACGAAGTTGTGCGGACAGCTAGTATTATGATATATCCATAAAAAGGGGACTTCTCGTGCCATCTACCAGTCCGACCGGGGCTCACCAGCTTTTTCACAGCGGAATCATGATTTGGTCAGTAAAACGTACACGTACGCATAATTTATATTTACACTAGCTGCTGCCCGCGACTTCGTCCCCGTGGAATCCCCGATTTTAAAACATTCTTTATCGCTGCTCCGCTCCTATTGGCTTAAGCGTGATGATATATAGCCTAAAGCCTTCCTCGATAAATGGTCTATTCAACTCAAAAAGAATTTTTCAATTCGAACCAGTAGTTCCTGAGATTAGCGCGTTCAAACAAACAAACAAACAAACTCTTCAGCTTTATAATATTAGTATAGATTACAATAAACGACGGCATTATGCTAGGCAAGGGGAAAAGGCGCGATTGTATTTCTATGTATGACTACTATTATAAAGAGGAAAGATTTGTTTGTTTGTTTGTATTGAATAGGCTCCGAAACTACTGAACCGAATTGAAATTTTTTTTCACTGTTTGGAAGCTACACTATCCCCGGGTGACATAGGCTATATTTTATCCCCATATTCCTACGGGAGCGGGAACTATGCGGGTGAAACCGCGGGCCGCTGCTAGTACTATATATAGACATACCGGGGACTGTTTGCGGTTGGTTTTTCTGATATTTTTCCGTTACATATCGTGTAAGGAAAATACAGACAATATCCTCAAACAACTGACTATTCAGTTGATTCGATAATAAGGATGTTTCCTGAGGAATAAAAATACGATTTTATATTTAATCCGTCAGTTAGATTATCGAAAAAAAATACAACCGACTTTTCCACAAAAAATCAGAAAAGTACAAAATAACTTTAATTTCGGAACTCGGTGTTTGTGGTTCCTTTTTCGTTTTTTGAACACCGACATCCGAAATTAAAATTGTGTTGTACTTTTTTGATTTTTTGTGTAAAAGTCGGTTGTATTTTTTTGTAAAAAGTTTTTTATTTTTCACTTTTTAGTGGTACCTACATCCCCTCCCCTCCCACCACCTAAACGAACCAATCACATTGGTGTAAAAAAACGTGATGCTCCTTTGCAGAGTAAACTAAGAGGTCATCAATGTAGATAATGTAGATATTTTTTTTAGATTTTTCGAAAACCGCTTGGTCGATTTCGATAAAATTCTTTCATGGGACCATTTGGGAAGTATACCCTTTCCAACAAAAAAAGAATTTTTCAAATCGGTTGACAAGCGACGGAGTTATGCGCGAACAAACATAAAAAAAAAATACAAACATCCGAATTGAGAACCTCCTCCTTTTTTAGAAGTCGGTTAAAAAAACGCACTGTTCCAATGCAGAGTAAACTAAAAGGCCGTCAATGTAGATATTTTTTTAGATTTTTGTTGATTTTTCGAAAACCGCTTGTTCGATTTCGATAAAATTTTCATGGGAACATTTGGGAAGTATACCCTTTCCAACAAAAAAAGAATTTTTCAAATCTGTTGGCAAGCGACGGAGTTATGCGCGAACAAACATTAAAAAAAAATACAAACATCCGAATTGAGAACCTCCTCCTTTTTTAGAAGTCGGTTAAAAAATATTGGACACTTATTTTTTGTCATTTCAAATCGTAAAAAAGAATGTAAAGATTCGCTTCAAAGTTCTAGAAAGAAAGATGGGATATCATCAAATGACTTCTCCAGCTCTGGGCGGAGCGGAAGGAAGTGTCAGACTCTTACTGACTAAAACCCACCCGTGTTCCTTTTGTGCCCTTTGCGTTCCAGGGCCGCGGTGACTCTTTCGAACTAATTCCGCTACCGTAGCAGGCATTGATTCTATGGGGCCCCGTCTTCTTTGCTGACGGCTCTTTGAGGCGCGCGTGGATCACGACGCGTCGTCGACTTGGGCCTGATTGCTATCGGACGGCTAGCCACCCATAGCTCGCCATCCGCAGGCCCGCAAAATATCCATACCCTAAGGCTTTTTTATGGATGGGAAATCATCAAATGACTTCTTCCGCTCTGGGTGGTGCGGATGGGAGTGTCAGACTCTTACTGACTAAAACCCACCCGTGTTCCTCTTACTGCCCTTTGCGTTCCAGGGCCGCGGTGATTCTTTCGAACAAAATCCGTAAGCCTCTATGCCTGGAATTCCGCAAACGTTGCTTAAGTTAGTAGATGGGGCTTGTGCCTATGTTTTCCACGATGTAGAAAAATACGAACGTTTCTTAGAAACACGGGAATCGCTCGTTCCATACGAAGTAAGTCTGTTACATTGGAAAATATGCTGAAAATAGTTCTGCCTCATTACCATAACTATCTGTGAGCAACCATGTTTGAAAGGTTAGTTCCTCTGCGCTAAAGCAGCTTATACACGAAGTTATGGGGACGGAAACAATCCAAGAAAAGGTTATTTTATGTATTGGACTAGCAGTGCCTCGCTGTTTCACCCGCGTTGTTCCCGTTCCCATGGGAATACTGGGATGAAATTAAAAACTATGAGGTTTGAGTAACGGAGCTTTTTTTTTGCCTAAACACACAAACATATAATCTCACATACACAAGCCAGACCCGGAAGAACTATATACATATAGACCATAGAGATATTGAAAGGTCGCGCCCGCGACACGCAGCCAATCGTTCAATCACTGAGCCAAACATGCCTTCTAAAAAAAAACATCGGTCCAGCACTTTCGGAGCTTATTCGGTACAAACAAACAAACAAGTCTTTCCTCTTTATAATGTTAGTATACACTGGAAAAAAGAAACCATTTTAATTTGGATGGGTAATCATCAAATGACATCTCCCGGTGTGGGCGGAGCGGAAGGGAGTGTCAGACTCTTACTGACTAAAACCCACCCGTGATCCTTCTCGTACTCTGCGTTCCAGGGCCGCGGTGACTCTTTCGAACAAAAAAGAAACCCCTATGAAATACTCGTGAGTTCGTTGGTTCGGTTTGCTCGGAACCCTTTGCGAGTAAGTCCAGTTCATTTAAAGGGTGCATTTATTAAGCATAGTACTTCGCTCGCGACTTCGTCTGCGCAGATTTAGTACTAACAATTTCCACCCCCGTTTTATCTCCTTAGGGATGGAGTTTCGAAAAATCCGTTCTTAGCGGATGTCTACACCCTGTAAGGAACTTACCTGCCAAATTTTAAATTTGTACGTGTTATATTTTCTGAGATTTCGTGATTAATCAGTGAGTGGTATTTCGCTTTTTTATAGATAGACTAGCTTCTGCCCGCGACTTCGTCCGCGTGGAATAGTTACTTTACCCCCGATTTTGAAACTCTCAGCCCGATCGGTTTAAAATTGACAAAGTTTCATATAAAGTTTCATCCCCTATTTTATCCCCTTGGGGGTAGAGTTAATCAAAACCCTTTCTTAGCGAATGCCTACGTCATAACATCTACCTGCATGCCAAGTTTCAGCCCGATCCATTCAGTGGTTTGAGCTGTGCGTTGATAGTCTATGTCAGTTAGTCAGTCACTTTTGAGTTATATATATTTAGATTTAATTATATATAATATAATTATTATTTATCAGAAGGCAGAAAATCTAAATACAGTCTTGCCAAAAAGTACCGTGTTACCCAGTAAATGGGTTGCGGAGGTTTATCAAAAGGCAGAAAATCTAAATACAGTCTTGCCAAAAAGTACCGTGTTACCTAGTTAATGGGTTGTGGAGGTCTACCAGACCAGGCCATCGCTCCATGTAAAACACCAGTATTACGGTAGCTGCATCCATTTTGGCGCAAAGCCGACTATAACATTAACAGGAATATGCTTGTAAGAAGACCAGTATCTTTTCAAATTTGAGTTCCATTGCTAATGACCAAAACATACTAAAGATACTGTTATTTAACCTATTGAGTAAAAAAACATGTGATAAGTTGATGCGGCAATCAGAAATGACAACAAATACCTATGTAGTTGTTGTAATGGTCGCAGACGCGAGTGCTAAATATTTTGTCATGGGTCGATTTCAAGTCGGGAAAAGTATCCCCACACTAGGATTTTTTTTTTACAAATTACAGTCATGGAAAATTTTAAAATATCCTCCCGGCATTTATTCCTATCATTCACTAGCTGCTGCCCGCGACTTCGTCCCCGTGGAATCCCCGATTTTAAAACATTCTTTATCATTGCTCCGCTCCTATTGGCTTAAGCGTGATGACATATAGCCTAAAGCCTTCCTCGATAAATGGTCTATTCAGCCCAAAAAGAATTTTTCAATTCGAACCAGTAGTTCCTGAGATTAGCGCGTTCAAACAAACAAACAAACAAACAAACTCTTCAGCTTTATAATATTAGTATAGATTCTCCCAGCATGGCCATCACAACTTTCTCTTGTTTGCCACTTCATCAACATAACCTCTTTATAATATTAGTTCAAGTTACAGCTAACTGCCTATTTGCATAAAGGTTGCATGCAAACTTTGACCTTGAGCAAACTACGTGTTGGCAATTTGGCATGACTCACGTTTGGAACTTACCCTAATCGTTTTTTGTGCAAATGCGTGGCCAGGTGCTTAGGTGATTATATTAGCAGCGCCCCGCGGTTTCACCTGCGTAGTTCCCGTCCCCGTGGGAATACAAGGATAAAATATAGCCTATGTTACTCGCTGATAATGTAGCTTCTCATTGGTGAAAAAATGGTTACAATCGGTCCAGTAGTTACGGAGCTTATTCGGTGCAAACAAACAGAAATTCTTTCCTCATTATAAATTACTAGCCAGCGCCCGCGGTTTCACCTGCGTAACGGTTAAGCGCCGCATGGGTCGATCTTCGAAGATTTTCAATGCTTTCTAAGGTTTCCGCAGATGGGTGACCAGCGGGCGTACCATGAGGTGTTAAAACGTGAGTCTTCCGAGCGAGAAAGAGGGATAGAGTTATACACCCTATATAGCTCCATCCCTTTTTCTCGCTCGGAAGACTCACGTTTTAAGACGTAATGGTAGGCCCGCTGATCAACATACCGAGCCCCAAAAAGCACGTTAAGGTGTTGGTCTCGGCTGTCAATTGCCACTGAAAGTCGTTTGGGGGTAGTCAGGTAGTCTTTCAGTCAAGAGTGAACAGGTTACTTCTAGACAAGCGTGCTCCATCGTCGACCACATCATCGCTTACCATCAGGTGAGAGAGTGGTCAAACGTTAGCCTATCAATCATAAGAAAAACTGCTCCACCAAAGTGTGTTCAGGCCTAAGCCTGATTATTATGGAAATACACAGATGTTTACCAGTGACCTTAGCCTATGCTATTTGCATGTGTAATGAAGAAGATTATTACATGACATCCATTGTTGGAGTTTGTACCTTCAGATTTTTTTTTTCTCGTATTTATTTTGGCTCAACCTTTTTTTTGGAAGGGAATTTATCAAATGTCTTCTTCTGCTCTGGGTGGAGCTGAAGGGAGTGTCAGACTCTTACTGACTCAAACCCATCCACGTTCCAGGGCCGCGGTGACTCTTTCGAACAAAGTCCGCAACTCTGGCAAATTTTGGCTCACTCTGGGCTCTCAGTATATAGAAAAAGTATTCATATTGAAGGACACAGGGGTCTTTTGCAGCCATGGAACGCAAATGGCACAAGAAGGATCACGGGTGGGTTTTAGTCAGTAAGAGTCTGACACTTCCTTCCGCTCCGCCCAGAGCGGGAGAAGTCATTTGATGATATCTTATCCAGAAAAAAAGGGGGTCTTTTCGTGGACGAGAAATCATCAAACTACTTCTCCCGTTCTGGATGGAGCGGATGAAAGTGTCAGACTCATACTGACTAAAACCCACCCGTGATCCTCCTAGTACCTTTTGCGTTTCAAGGCCGCGGTGACTCTCGAACAAACTCCACAACCCTAGCATGCTCTCATACCATAGAATCTAAGATGGCTGCCATTTAATAGGCATGTAGAAAATATCATGACCATACAATTTTTTTTTTGTTTACCAGTTTAGTAGATGCGTAGCGGCCGGATCTGTCTGAATTATTATTACCTACATAATACTAGTTACACTAACGAGTATTTTATTACGGGGTAATTGACACGTGGCATCCAATTTACACGAATGTATCAAATTCGCGCGGTCGACATACTGAACTAAAATGATTCACATTATGCGAAGGATGACCACGCACTTGAATTTGTTCGGACAGTACCGGAAGACACTGATAAGGAATACGCACAAACATATAAAAATCCTATTTAAAAATTAAACCTCCTACGCTATTTCTACCATTAAACTCTGGAATATGCTACCCCTTGACATCAAGAAGGCCGAGTCTGAATTTTCCTTTAAGCGTAAAATCCGTAAACACTACTTAAAAGCCTGTCATTCTTAGTTTGGTCTTCTTCGTAATTATTATAAGTTCTCTTATACTTAAAAATTATTATAAAACATCATATTTATTAGTTTATTATTTTAGCATATATGTATTTTATTAGTATTATATATATATATACATACATATATTATTTGTAATTTCTTTCCCAAAAAATATATTTTGTATTTCATTTATTTGTTGTACACCTACTACAGTGTTGTCTTTTTAACCCAAAGGTTGACTGGTAGAGAATGCCTTGTTGCATTAAGTCCGCCCATGTACCACTGTTGTACATAAAGTTTAAATAAAGAAACACGATCAAAAGTCAGTCAGAATGGTGGGGAATCAGCTCTTTACCTCAAAAACTGCAAAGAAAAGGACCTTCCATCACTACCACATACTAGAATTTTAGCATTATAACATCTGCCATGATTACAGAATTTATTCAAAAGAGTCACCGCGGCCCTGGAACGCAAAGGGCATTTGGAGTAATACGGATGGGTTTAATCGACTTCCAAAATGAAGTTGTTCTCAATTCGACTGCTTTTTCAAACGACTTCCAAAAAAGGAGGTGGTTCTCAATTCGAAGACCAAAAATTCGAAGACATGTGACATTCACCAACCCGCACTGGGCCCGCGTGGTGAATTTCGGCCCGAGGGAATGGGCCCTTGGGTCAAGCGGAGTGTCAACTAAACGTTTAGCAAGTTCTGTAAATACAGAACTTGAATGCATTACAGATCTTTTTGGTACAGCGGGTGTACCATGACTCCTTAAAACGTGAGTCTTCCGAGCGAGAAAAAGGGATGGAGCTATATAGGGTGTATAACTCTATCCCTCTTTCTCGCTCGGAAGACTCACGTTTTAACACCTCATGGTACGCCCGCAGGTGTTAAGAATTTTGTTTTCTGCGTTATTGAGTTCAGGACGTTATGTTTGAAAACAAGCTTTTTTCCCCAGTTTTATGAAAAAGAATGAGCAGGTCGTAGGTAATTAATAATAGCGGTATGGATTGATCTTCTACGTTAAGCAACGTTTGAGGAGATTGAGCTAAGGATTGGAGGCTATCTTAACATAACTAGAAGCTTCCGTGCCCGAGGCACGGACGCGTGTTGCATAATCAGCCTTCTAACGTTCCCACTGCCGGGACACAGGCCTCCTCTCAAGGAGAGGGAATGGGCCGTAATCCAGCACGCGGGCCTAATGCGGTTTGGTGAATGATAAATGATATTTATTTTGTAGTAGGTTAAACATTACAAAGAAAGATAGTGTGTGTTAGTTCAATAAATAAATAACTGCTTAACTTCAAAGATCGACCCTTGCGCCTGTTATTATTAAGCAGCGAACTATTCCAAAAGCGAAGTTTCTTCTCGAAACAGATACGATTTAATCGCTCTTCTTACTTAGTTCCTGAGTCATCATCATCATCTGCCTAGCCTGTTCCCAACTATATCGGGGTTGGTTACCAGTCATATCGGATTCAGCTGAATACCAGTATTTAACGTGGAGCGGCTGCCTATCAGACCTCCACAACCCAATAACTGGGGAACACGGTACTTCTTGGCAAGACTGGTGTCAGATTTTCTGGCTTCTGACAATCCGTAACGACTGCCAAAGATCTACAAATGACAGCCGGGACCAACGGCTTAACGTGCGCACCGAGGCACGGAGGAAACTCGGTATGTTAAGATGGTCACCCATCCACAGACCAACATTGGCATTGCTTAACCTTGAAGATCGATCTGCGCGGCTGTTATTCTTTAGCCACGAGCCTGAGTGTGTGTAATTACTTCCTGAGTGTTGGCGAATTAAAACAGGTTTCCTCACAATATTATCCTTAACCGGTAATTCAGTGTCAAAGATCACTTATCCTCGTAACTTTAATGGAAAATTTTCATAAGTACACGACGGTACATCAAGTTATATGTACATTTCCAGTTTAAGATTCTTGTCGAGTCGATGGTTAAGTTTTTAGAATTTTTTGGACCAGTAGGTGGCTCCGTTAATTGCAGCATCGGTGGCGTTCATTAGCATAATCAGCCTTTTAACGTCCCCACTGCTGGGACACAGGCCTCCTCTCTAGGAGAGGGAATGGGCCGTAATCCAGCACGCGGGCCCAGTGCGGGTTGGTGAATGTCACATGTCTTCGAATTTTTGGTTCTAAGACATGCCGGTTTCCTCACGATGTTTTCCTTCATCGTTTTGAGAGCAGTAGTGTTGAAATTAATTACACAAAGTAATGTGCCTGGCTGGGTTTGAACCCGCGACCTATAAATTCGTAATTCAGGGCCGTTACCACTCGGCCACCACTGCTCCCATTGTGGCGGTCATTAAATCTCCCAAAGTAAAACAGGTGTATGCACAATAGGGTATTTTACTGTAAAAATCTAATTAGTCCGTCTGATAGATTTACAAAAAATATTGGACACGTATTTTTTCTTTTTTCACGTAAACAAAAAATGAAGACGATACAGTGCATTGAAAACTCACGTGACGTCACTACGTTGCTACATTTTTTACCAGCGACGTGACGTCACGTGAGTTTTCAACGCACTGTATCGTCTTCATTTTTTGTTTACGTGAAAAAAGAAAAAATACGTGTTCAATATTTTTTGTAAATCTATCAGACGGACTAATTAGATTTTTAAAGTAAAATACCCTATTGGGGTCCTGTAATCTCATGTGGCACATCTTCTGAACAGACGCAATGCGTACAACAGGTGTATGCACACTAATTTAGGCCGTGTAATATGTTGCTCATCTTCTGAACAGACGCAACGCGCTCGCATTGGGCATCCGACTGGTTTTGACAAGATGTGATTGCAGCGGCCTCCCTAGGTACGCAAAAATTTCAGAGCTTTCCAAATAGGTTATCATGTAATTAGTCCGGCAGATAGATTTTTCATTTATTTATTTAACAATTTATGTACACATCTATACTAATATTATAAAGCTGTAGAGTTTGTTTGTTTGTGTTTTTGTTTGTTTGTTTGAACGCGCTAATCTCAGGAACTACTGGTTCGAATTGAAAAATTATTTTCGGGTTGAATAGACCATTTATCGAGGAAGGCTTAAGGCTATATATCATCACGCTTGAGCCAATAGGAGCGGAGCAGCGATAAAGAATGTTTTAAAATCGGGGATCCCACGGGGACGAAGTCGCGGGCAGCAGCTAGTATTTAATAAAAAGATAAGAAGAAAAAAAACAAAAAAAAAACACGTAAATAAAAATAGATGATATAGTGCGTTGAAAGGTCGCGTGACGCCACTACACGCTACAAATTTTACCACTCCTGATCTTTGATGCTTTTTATCTTCGTCAATTTTTATTTAGATTTGATTAAGCGAAATTGGAATTTGGAAATCTATCTGAAGGACCAATTAGATTTTTTAGTAAAATACCCTATTGGCCACTACAATTCATAACCTGGGGGCAACTGCTTTGGGTTTCATTAAGCCGTTGCGTAGCGAAGACTTCTCTTTTTTTTTTCAAAATTTGTGAACTGTTACGCCGTGCTTCAGTTTTAAGATACGAAGTCATTTTCTGGGGTAACTCAACAGACAATAATTATGTTTTCATCGCACAAAAAAAAATGCACACGAGCTATATGTAATTTACACTCAAGGGACAGTTGTAAGCCATATTTTAAATCCTTGAGGCTTCTAACATTGCCATCACTATACATTTTGGAGGTGGCAGTGTTTGTAAAGACGAACCGACAGCTTTTCAAAAGTCAAAAAAGTCAAAACGTTTATTTCAATTAGGCCATTAACGGCACTTTTGAACGTCATCAATGAAATGTATCATAATAAAGTGACTCTAGCGTCCATTCGCAAAGGTAGATTCTTATGGAGAAGAACGGACAAGAAACTCCATAGTTACTCTTTTCAAATAAATATCATAATTTCAAAATAAAAGTGCCCGCCAATCCACGGTTAAGAAAAAGGGAATCGAACTGCATTTATGTTAATCGCAGTAAAACAGCCCTCCTACGTAAAAGTATTTACCGAATGGCTCCAGTTATTTAAAAAAAAAAATCCACGTCAGATAAAGAATCTTAATAATAATATGTTTAAAAAGAAACTGAAACAAATTTTAATTCATAAATGTTACTACTCCACAACTGAGTTAATGGAGGACACAACTGACATTTAGACTATAGAATATTACATTTTAGATAATTAATATTATTTTGACATTTTAATTGTGTAATTATGTATTGTTAGTATGTAAGTAATTGAATTATTTTATTTTAAACTAGCTGACCCAGCAAACGTTGTTTTGCCATATAAAATTAAAAAAAAAAAACAATATTTAGGGGTATGAATGATGTTCTATATATATAAAAGTAAGTCGCAGGTGAAATTTAGCTTTCTATTGGTGAAATAATTTTTAAAATAGAAAACTTGAAGCTAAAATACTTCTTAGCTATATCCCGCGGTTTCACCTGCCTGCGCCATTTATTCTTTCTGGCTCAGTGTTCTTTCGTCTCCTAAGGATCATAGCTTGATGTTAAATAATTATGGTTCCTGGTATCCTGGTACTTTGTAAGTCTTCACTCACAATTCCAGCCCCAGAAATGCTTCGACATGTTTATGGTCTGCTGGTACACGTAAATCCTTACTTACAAATGTTTGACAGGTACGAAACAAAGGAACATTTAGGGAAAATGATTCATCTTTCATGATTATTTATTCGTCGAATTTTAATTGTTTTTAAGATGTATTCTGCTATTCGGGGCAGAGACAAATCCAACGAAACAAAAACCAAGAAAATTTGTCCAGCAGATCTCGAGTTATAAGTGTTGTAACAAACCCGACTTTGTTTTATATATATAGAAGATGTGTGTCTGTTGTTTTCGACACTACCAATATTATTATTATTTGTATGCTCTCGAGTAAAATGTAGCGAACTGACCAGTTTAAAATGACATCCTATTGTATTGAAACCTACATTTACGAATATAGTTGATTTGCTTTGATTTGATTCTCAGTTGACCTCGGATTGTATAGACTTCTGGAAATATTTTTAAATTTCTATCTCACATTCACGTGCATTACAGAATTCAAAAGGTCGCAATGAATCTACCAAAACACTTTACTTAATGAGGGCACCGATATCACCTGTCCTGAAACTTTCATCAAGTATAGCCACCCTACCCAAATTAACATTATTTGTATCGCTTATTAGATGCGTCAGCGCAAAATAGTTGAGTGGATATGAGATCATTGTGCTGACCAATAATAGCAGGCTATACCTGACAATCAGACTTTTGGCTCGTTAAATAACGAAAACGGTCGCGCGAACTGAAATAAATAATGTTCATCATCTGCCGTGATCTGCCTAGCCTTTTCCCAACTGTATCGGCCCTGCCCTGTATCGGCCTGTATGGGCCCTGTACAGGCCCTTTTGGAACACCAGCGCTGTGGATATGTTTTCTTTTTTATTTTGCTGAGATAGAGACCTTTTTAGGCCTCGCATAGTTTAAAATTTATAACAAGCTTCTAATTTTTTTTTACTTGTCTTTGTTTTGTGCGAGTCAGTCAAGTTTCAACTTTTAATGCTCTCACTAGCCTTCAAATTTAACACGTAAACAACGTGATTCCTCACGTCAAATGACCGTAATTTACGACGTTAGAACAATAGGGACATAGTAATGTTCTAAGTACATAATGTACTACAAATTGTTCTAAGAGCCGTTTATTGTGACATCAAGACCTTCGCTTTTTATTGCACCTCACTGACAATGTTGTATTCATTAATATTTATTAGCAAGATGTTTAGATAGATAACTGATGGTGATGGTGAGTCCACAAGTTTCTTTCGTCAAGGTCGTATCCTTGATGAAGGAGATTTTTTTTTTTTTTATATAGCCTGAAATGTCCCACTGCTGGGCAAAGGCCTCCCTCCACTCCTTCCACTTTTCCCGATCCTGTGCCACATCCTGCCAATTCCCAAGGAAGACATCCAAGTCGTTCCGCCATCTCCTCCGTGGTCTGCCGCGGCCCCGTCTCGCGATGTCAGGGCACCAATTTTGAGTTTTATAGGCCCACCGCTCGATGGGCATACGACAGAGGAGATACTGCTTCTTTTTAACCGACTTCTAAAAAAGGAGGAGGTTCTCAATTCGGATGTTTGTATGTTTTTTTTTAATGTTTGTTCGCGCATAACTCCGTCGCTTGTTAAGCGATTTGAAAAACTCTTTTTTGTTGGAAAGGGTATACTTCCCAAATGGTCCCATGAAAATTTTATCGAAATCGAACAAGCGTTTTTTTGTTAACTTCAATGAATGATAGCAAATCTGTCGGGATAGCTGAAATCGCATGTTTGTTTATTGTTTACACCAATTTATACCACGTACGCTGTGATGGGTATGTTTAGCTGGGAGTGAACCACTAAAAAGAGTAAAATAAAAAAACTTTTTACAAAAAATAAAACCGACTTTAATTTCGGAAGTCGGTGTGTTCAAAAACATGAAGCAACCAAAAACACCGAGTTCCGAAATTAAAGTTATTTTGTACTTTTTGTTTTTTTTTTGTTTGTTTAGAAGTCGGTTTTATTTTTTGTAAAAAGTTTTCTCGTATAAAACTGATGAGAGACTTGTCATCATCATCTGTCTAGTCTATTCCCAACTATATTCGGGTCGGCTTCCAGTCATACCGGATTCAGCTGAATACCAGTATTTAACGTGGAGTGTTGCCTACCAGACCTCCACATCTCAATAACTGGGGAACACGGTACGTCTTGGCAGGACTGGTGTCAGATTTTCCGGCTTCTGACAATCCGTAACGACTGCCAAAGATCTACAAATGACAGCCGGGACCAACGGCTTAACGTACTTTTCGAGGCACGGAGGAAACTCGGTATGTTAAGATGGTCACCCATCCACAGACCAATCTTGGAAAGCGTTGCTTAACCTTGAAGATAGGAGTCGGTTATTGGCTGTTTTTTACCAAGCCACTAGAAAAAGGTTACTTTTTAAATATTGGGTCAGGTGTCTAGATCAAACTTCAACACTTTACTCCAAACACCACAAAAACACTTTCAAACACAAATAGAGAAAGTTGACCGTCTTGTTAGCAGTCATCATGGTCCATTGCGCTATTATACAATTCTTTGTTGACGTAACCAGAACGTATACGCAATAATATGACACTTGAATAAGTTGTCATAGTGTAGCGCCATCTATGTCGTTACATTCGAACTACTGAAATAGAAGTGATTTCACAGATACTAGATATTATTAGCACTCTCTCTGATCTCTATGTTACTCAGGGTGAATGTAGCTTTCTAATGGCGAAAGAATTTTTAAAATCGGTCCTGTAGTTTTTGAGTTTATTCGTTACATACAAAAATACAAATCTTTGTTCTTTATAATATTAAATAGTATAGATATCGGAAAGAAACCGATTACCGATTTGTAGCTTATATACTACCCGTGCAAAACTAGTAATAACATAAAAATATCAAGATATAAATAAATAAACACGAATAACCAGTTACAAACTCTTCATACAACCAGTTAATTGGAATTATAATTATCAGCATAATGCTAACGTAAACATAACGCTAACATACACAGTTATGTAAGTATTTATAATTACATAACAATTTTAACGGTTACTTCATGAAAGAATGTCAGTTGAGTTGCGTTTGCGCATATTTCAAGTGTGTTTACTTCAAAATATGCGATGGAATTTTGTTTAGTATTGTCTAAACTAATATTATAAAGAGGTAACGTTTGTGAGTTTGTGACGTTGTAAGGGGTAATCTCTGGATCTACTGAACCGATTTTCAAAATTATTTCATCAGTAGAAAGCTACGTTATTGTGGAGTGTCATAGGATAAATACTTTTACAGTTAAATTAAACGCATTTCCAGTTAACTTTTTTTAAATAAGACATTTCGAAAAATGTTTTTAACTAACTTTTTAGACCTATGTATCCGGCTTATATGTGTGAAGTCTCATCAAAAACGGACCTCCGCCGTATGCTCGACCGTGTCTTTTCTTTCTTTCTTTCTCTATCTATACAGACAACCGGACGTGTCCTCCCGCTGAATCCGAAGCAGGTACCTCCCAAAACAGCCATGACCGGTGAGCACCTGCGTCAGGTGGAAGGTGAGGACGCCATGGCGTCTCTCCAACCACTCCTCAAAGAGAGGACTTATCGCCGCAATGGTGGCGTGCCCAGTTCTTTGATTACGCTTCGGGAACGGGCCCTAAAGAACAGCTGATCAGTTTATTTTTGCTCGTGTGAATAGGAAGAACGATTATTATTTTTATTGCTTTAGAGTTGATGTTTTTTTATCTTGTGTTTGTTCGATATTGCTCTAAATGCCTGGAAAAAAATAGAAGGTAATAGAAAGTACATAATAGTAACTCTGTTGCTTCAGGAAATAGGTACATTCGTAATGATATGTGATATATAACCAACCCGCACTGGGCCCGCGTGGTGGATTACGGCCCATTCCCTCTCCTAGAGAGGAGGCCTGTGTCCCAGCAGTGGGAACATTAAAAGGCTGATTATGATCTATCTTAGTAGTAACCTGGGGGCACTCCCTGATCGATCGCTGAAAGACAAGAGTGGCGAAGCGCCAAAAATTCAACTAACGCGACCCCTTTGGCTCTGTAGATAAGTGTTTGAATATCTCGCTGACACCAGTTCGATTACTCATCATTCTGTATGCCTTTATCGCAATAGCTTTGGAGTCGATGTAACTTGTGATTTATGTTCAAACACAACTCAACTCTATTTCAATAAAGACTAGCCGCACAGGTCGATCTTCAAGGTTAAGCAACGCTTGCCAAGGTTGGTCTGTGGATGGGTGACCATCTTAACACACAGAGTTTCCTGCGTGATTCGGAAAGCACACTAAGCCGTTGGTCCCGGCTGTCATTTGTAGATCTTTGGCAGTCGTTACGGATTGTGAGAAGCCAGTAAATCTGACTCCAGTCTTGCCAAGAAGTCATGTTTCTTGTCCGTTCTTCTCCATAAGAATCTACCTTTGCGAATGGACGCTAGAGTCACTTAATTATGATAATTTTTATCGATGACGTTCAAAAGTGCCGTTATTAGCCTAATTGAAATAAAAGTTTTGACTTTTTTTTTGACCATGTTACCCAGTTGATGGGTTGTGGAGGTCTGGTAGGCAGCCGCTCCACGTTAAATACTGGTATTCAGCTGAATCCGATCTGGCTGGGAGCCGACCACAATATGGTAGGGAAAAGGCTAGGCAGATGATGATTCTCACGGCAACGGGAACTACGCTGGTGAACTGCGGGGGTGATGCTCATTCCTAATGAACAAATGAGTGCGCTTTTGTTTTCTTTTGTCTCATACATATTTTTGCTTCTTCGATCCTCGTTTTTATTTGGTAATTTGTTAACTGGTCTACACTTTCCTCAGATACCTATTGAAACTGAAATATGGGAAATATAATTTTGAAGAGTAATCGCGGAGTTGCTTGCCAGTTCTTCTTCATAGGAAAAAAAAACAACTTTTTATTTAGTTTTTAAGGATCCTCCTCCTCCTCCTCAGATCAATTTTCCCGCTCTGGGCGGAGCGGAAGGGAGTGTCAGACTCTTACTGACTAAAACCCATCCGCGGTGACTCTTTGGAACAAATTCCGTAACCCTTGCAGGACAAGGAAACGACCATAGAAGTGTCGTATAGCTTCTGGCGTTTTATTAGTGCCCGTAAAGGCAGGTTTTTTTTTTCTGGGTGGGAAATCATCAAATGACTTCTCCCGCTCTGGGCGGAGCGGCAGAGAGTGTCAGACTCTTACTGACTAAAACCCACCCGTGATCCTTCTCGTTCCCTTTGCGTTCCAGGGCCGTGGTGACTCGTTCGAACAAATTCCGCAACCCTAGCAGTATAGGCAGGACTATCTACTATATAAAAATAAGTCGGATTTTCCTTCCTGACGCTATAACTCCAGAACGCACGAACCGATTTCCACGGTTTTGCATTCGTTGGAAAGGTCTCGGGCTTCGTGAGGTTTAAAGCAAAGAAAATTCAGGAAAAATTTCAACAGAAAAGCGGGAAAATCTTTTTTCATTTTTTTATATATGGCAAAACAACGTTTGCTGGGTCAGCTAGTGTTGAATAAAAATTACGCATATAATGGTTACGACTACTCATGAAAACAATAAAATTAACACACCATAATTAACGAAAGATAACATGCTTAAGTACAATTAAAAGTACATGTGAATATACTAGTAAGACAATAAAGATAGCACTAAGCAAAATAAACTCAACACACTGACAAACTTATCAGTGCGCGTGGCGAAATCGGGAACTAAAGTTGATTGTACTGAATTTGACAGTTCTTTGACAGTTCTTTGACAGCTTTCCTTTGCAAGTGGCGCCATCACTATGTGTAAAGTAAAGTTGTTTATGGCAGGAAGCTTTAGATAGTAGAGTAATTCATGTAGTTATGATAATGAAGTTATTAATGCTGCAATTTGGTCTTTAGCAATGTTTTGTAAATGGCTATATATAACAGCGTCACGTGTCGATTCTCTAGGTGATCATTTGCAAAGGTCGGTGAATAAACGGGACACCAGCTATCACTTACCGAAATTCTTCCGTGCTTCGGAAACCGCTGGCCCGCCGTTACTCCCAGCTGTCATTATCCGATTTTAAAAAAGGAGGAGATTATCAATGCGGCTGTATTTTTTGTGTGTGTGCGTGTGTGTGTGTATGTTTCACATAACATTTAACTGGGTGTAGGTACCGATTTTGAGGGTTATTTTTGTATTTTGTGTTTTGTATTTTGTGTTTGTGTTTTGTGTTTTGTGTGTTATTTGTATTTTTGTATTGTCATGCGGTCCAATTTGAGTGAGATCTGAAAACGAGTATTTCGAGTTATCCCAGGGTATATAATTGGATTCGAATATCTTGATGATGTTCTCATTTTCACTTGTCGTTGTAAAATGCACAAGAAAGAACAGCTGTAAATGATGGTTTGGAAGAACACAGCGCAACTGCTTCTTATGGGAATAATCTCAAGTTAGCTTTTTATCCTACGAAATTTATGCGGATGATGCCTAGTATCACTAAAACGTGAAAAATAAGCAACTTTTTAACAAATAATACACCTAAATAAAGAATTTCTGACCGTTTTTGGAAATTAAATTTCTTTTTTACTTTGTAGTGTCTTTGTATAGGTGGGTGTAGGAATGGCGGAAAAAGATCAACCATTTTCCAAATAAAGACATAAAATAAAAATATATTTACTAACAAAATTACCTTTAAATTTTCATTTTTGTCAGAAGCCAGAAAATCCGACACCAGTCTTGCCAAGAGGTTCCTTGTTACACAGTTACTGGATAGCGGGGGTCAGATAGATAGACAGCTGCTCCGTGTCAGATACTGATATTCAGCTGCATAACTAGGAAACGGCTAGGCAGATTGATTAAACGTAATGTATTAATAACTCGCTTACTTACGTAGAGTTACAGGAATCTAGAGTTCTAGGTATACATTACCTTGTTGTGGAATTTGTTCGAAAGAGTCACCGCGGCCTTGGAACGCAAAGGGCACTAGAAGGAACACCGGTGGGTTTTAGTCAATAAGAGTCAGACACTCCGTTCCGCTCCGCCCAGAGCGGTAAAATTCATTCATTTGATGATTTCCAGGAAAAAAGGCAACATATATGACCTTTGTTTTACACTGCAGTGGCATTCAAAGGCCACCTCATAGAATTGGCCACCTGCCAATGTCTTCACTTAACCCGGATTAAAAGCTTGATCAGCTGATCAGGGCTCTAAGTCTGCTATTTTTATAAATTCGTCATTCCAACACGATCCCATTGTCATTTTACTAAAAGTTCGTAATCTGCTAAATTCATAATGGTCGATCATTGGTCGGTCAATGGTTATGTAATACTTTTTGATAACCGAGCTATTAAAAGCAATCATTGCACAGTGACGTTCTAATGGTAGGTCACTGATCAAAAGAACTGTCAAAATTTTAGCAGACTACCGCATACGTCTGTCATTCATTTATCATTATGTACGAGATTACCATTCTATGCCATTTCTTTCAATGGAGTGTCAGTGGTTGACCACTGGAATTTTTTAGTAGATTACCAAACTTGTAAAAATTAACCATTATGAGATCAATGATAGACCATTCTGAGACTATTGTAATAGCAGACTTGAGGCCCTGTACATCAGCTGACAAAGAACGATCGCCTTACAACCAAACATATCATGATAGGCATTTTTAATCGCCAAAAAAACGGTGAGGTTCTTATGTCGACCTGTATTTGTATATATTTTTTTTTGTATTGATGATGTTTATACAGGTTGTAAAATATTTACACGGTGAATGTCACTTGTCTTCGATTTTTTGGTTCTAGGATATGCCGGTTTCCTCACGATGTTTTCCTTCACCGTTTTGAGAGCAGTGGTGATGAAATTAATTACACAAAGTAATGCGCCTGGCTAGGTTTGAACCCGCGACCTACAATTCGTAAGTCGGGGCCGTTACCACTCGGCCACCACTGCTCGCATCCACACTTACCTTAGTCACATGAAAACAACACTTCCTACTCACGTGCCCTCACCCCATTTTAAAGTGACCTCGTTTTTAAAACTTAATCCAAATTGCCCTTTCTCAGTAATTCACATCATGGTCACCTTATTCTTGTTACTAACTCGCTCTTGACTGCGACTTCGTACCCGACTTTTGCCTAACGAGCCAGCCCGCGCCGCTGAGCCATTAGCGTTAAATCCCCTAAATAATAATAACTGACCCAGCCTGTCCCTTGCTGCCCCTCTCAATGACCCCGTTAAGCCGAGGCGCGTATCCCACAGGGGATGCCCTTAGCGAAGCGGTCATTTAGTTTTTAGTAGTTTTTAGCCCTGGCTGGGGGGCTTAAATTCATTTAAGGCCACCACAGGATTGCCCGTTTAAACAGTAACCAGCCTTAGTGTGCTGAACTGCAAGTGGTCATATAAAAAAATGCGATTTCGTAAATATGGACATCAGATTTTCCCATACGAATTTCCACACCAGTTTTCATTCTTTTTTTTTAAATCTTTATTTATATCGAGGCTTTATTTTTTTCGAAGATTTATTTATTTCATTCTTGATTGCAAGGCATCGATTTTTAAAACCGTCTGCTCTATACCAAAGACAGTTTTTTTTTAGAATTGGGTATTTTATCTATACTAATATTATAAAGCTGAAGAGTTTGTTTGTTTGGTTGTTTGTTTGTTTGTTTGTTTGTTTGTTTGTTTGTTTGTTTGAACGCGCTAATCTCAGGAACTACTGGTTCGAATTGAAAAATTCTTTTTGGGTTGAATAGACCATTTATCGAGGAAGGCTTTAGGCTATATATCATCACGCTTAAGCCAATAGGAGCGGAGCAGCGATAAAGAATGTTTTAAAATCGGGGATTCCACGGGGACGAAGTCGCGGGCAGCAGCTAGTTAGTTATAAAAACATTAATTATATTTAGTCCGTCCGTTGGATTTTCAAAAAACATTGGACACGTATTTTTTTTTTCATTTCAAATCGTAAAAAAATGATACAGATAAAAGCGCATCAAAGTTCAAGAGTGGGGGCTAGTGACGTCACGTCGCTGGTAAGATTGTAGCGACAAACACTGTAACACGTAGTGACATCACGCGAGTTTTACACGCACTGTATCGTCTTCATTTTTTGTTTACGTCAAAAAAATAAAAAACACGTGTCCAATATTTTTTGGAAACCTATCATACGGACTAATTAGT
This sequence comes from Hecatera dysodea, assembly GCA_905332915.2. NCBI lineage: Eukaryota > Metazoa > Arthropoda > Insecta > Lepidoptera > Noctuidae > Hecatera > Hecatera dysodea. The sequence goes on along the minus strand of HG995317.1, from coordinate 2,900,323 downwards.
TTGAAGTAAAGTGCCCTATTGCGCCTTTTTCCTTCTTAAGGTGCTAACAAATTAGTGCGGAATTTGTTCGTAAGAATCATCGCGGCCCTGAAACGCGGCGGGCACTAGGAGGAACACGGATGGGTTTGGTCAGTAAGAGTCTGACACTTTCTTCCGCTCCGGCCAAAGAGGAAGACGTCATTTGATGATTTCCTACAAAACGAGGATGAATTCGCATTACGATTGATGTGTGGTTGTTTGTGCAATAATTGGTAAAATTCTTGACAAAACTAGTGTCGATTGCGCAGCTTCCGCCGATTTCGCAAGAAGTTGTTTGTTAAATGTAGAAATCAACTCAATATCACAACCATCCAACTATAAAACCATACAGGCACCCACATACTTTAAAAGTAATTTGTAAAATCATGATAAAAGCTAGTACAAGTATTCTACAGCGCGTAAGGGACATCGCACAAACGGATAGCAGGGGTCGAGGACATGACTCTGGACGGGGTTTCTTTTTTCGTAATTGTCTACTCGCAGTTCAGCACACTAAGGCTGGTTACTGCTCAACCGGACAATCCTGTGGTGGCCTCAAATGAATTTAAGGGGCCCCAGTCAGGGCTAAATACTACTAAAAGCTAAATGACCGCTTCGCTAAGGGCACCCCTTGTGGGATACGGGCCTCGGCTTAACGGGGTCATTGAGAGGGGCAGCAAGGGACAGACTGGGTCTGGTTATTATTATTTAAGGGATTTAACGCTAATGACTCAGCGGCGCGGGCTGGCTCGTTAGGCAAAAGTCAGGGCGGGATGTTACGGGGGCGTCGCGATGGGTCTCGTTGGCGGGGCCGTACTGGTTTCCCTACTGCTTTCCTGAATTAGGGTGATGGGATTCGACTAGGGAGTGCCGTGACGGCAAATCTTGCTAATCTTGGAGGGAGCGTATCTGGTAGCAAGGAATTTATCGTCGGCTTTATCCTCATTTTATCATTTTGTTTAGGAGTTTTTGAAGTGAAAACTTCGTAAGCCACGTTGGGCGCTTATTGGTAGGGTAAATAAAATCTTATAGGTTCGCGTCACCGACACGCTCGTGACTCATGCGTGTAAGTGACGTTGTAAGGATTTAGTGAACAGTTCAATGTGTGTATACTGTGCATTGTTGAAATAGTGTTTCTGTTTTATTATTATTTTAATTCAAACATTATGAAATTTCAAATTTTAATAATAAAAATTCTAAGTTTTCACAGCTGCCATTTTTTTTTACTTTAAACTGTTCGTAATCAATATTCCTACCTAAACCTCACGTTGTTAACGCCCACCTAATTAATTCACTCATTAGTAGGTGTGGTAAGTGATTAATTAATTTTTATACCGTCATTCACGCTTATTTTCTTGGAAAAAAATTACTTAGAACCGTATAAAATTATAATTACACTAGTTTACAAGAAAAAAAACGCAGAGATGAGATACATGTGCCTAAATAGAATTTTTTATGCTGGTTACGAATCTGTGACTTAAAAAAATGTAGCACGTCTAGTTTCAAAAATATTTAATAAAATTGAAATTTACAAAAATACTTCACTTCTATAGAAAATTGTCGACAAAAAAATTAAAAGTGACTTATTTTCGCCTTTTTTTTGTAATCAGACTGCTCAGTTTCCCTTATAATTGACCAGCAATAGTCTGCCAACATGTTTTGGTCCCAGTATCCTTGGTATCTTTCTTCAAACATTTTCAGATCCTGGTGAAAACGTTCACCATGTTCATCACTAAATTGCCCTAGGTTTTCAGGGAAGAAATCTAGGTGCGAGTGAAGAAAATGTATTTTTAAAGACATGTTTACTCCCATTTTTTGGTAATTCTGTAATAATTCAGCAACAATACTTTCGTAGTTAACACTTTTCTTATTTCCGAGGAATTTCTGAACCACTGTTTTAAAAGATATCCAGGCAGCATTTTCAATTTGAGTCAAATGTGACGAAAATGTATCGTCCTTTAACAATTTTCGTATTTGAGGGCCTATGAAGATGCCTTCCTTCAATTTTGCTTCAGAAAGAGCAGGAAAAATAGCTTTTAAGTATGTAAAAGCAGGACCATTCTTGTCAAGGGCTTTAATGAAATTTTTTATCAAACCTAGTTTGATGTGGAGGGGTGGCAAAATAACATTATTCGGATTAATTAACGGATTGTATTTTATATTCTTGGTACCTGGCAAATATTCGTATCTTTTAGGCCATTCCTTCACAACATAATGTTGATCCTTTGCTCTCGAGTCCCAAAGACACAAAAAGCAACAATGCTTAGTGTAACCGCTTTGCATACCTAAGAGTAAGCCTACCACTTTTAAATCGCCACATACTTTCCAGTTATGCTCATGATACTTTATAAGTTTGATTAACGTTGACATCGTTTCGTAAGATTCCTTTGTATTTACAGCGTGGCCAATAGGAATAGACGGTTTGAGATTTCCGTTATGTAGAAGCACAGCTTTCAAACTTGCTTTGGATGAATCAATAAATAAACGCCATTCGTTGGAATCATAGACCTGTTCCATACACACGAATAAGCCATTAATGTCCGAACAGTACACAAATTCATCATGCCGCTGAAAATATTTTGAGAAACGTTCACTTCTGCTGCGATAAATACTGACTCTAGTCTCAGATGCTAACAAATTCCATTGCTGTAATCGTGAACCTAATAACTCTGCTTTGCTCTTTGACAGTTGTAGGTCTCGTACAAGGTCATTCAACCTTGACTGTGTTATAAGTTGTGGTTCCTTGTTGTCAGTCTCGTCTTCATCAGAACTGATCTCCTCTTTGGTGTTTTCAATCTGCAAGTCACTCTGACTTATTAGCCTGCTTTCTTCAGTTACACCAGAAGATGAGCCTGGTGGTGATGGGAATGGAATGCCATCAGTGTGTAAAATAGGCATTGTCACAGAAGAAACTTCAGGATATCGAACCTTACTTTTGTTTTTGCGGTTGAAACCAAATGATTTTGTTAAACAAAAATAGCAATCTGTATGGTGATTTGTTGGCATTCTCCACATCATTGGTACTCCAAACTGCAAATATTTATTTTTGCCTGCTTCCCAGTTGGTTAAAATGCTTTGACAGCTCACACAAACTACATGAGGGACCCATGGTTTGTCCAGGTTTCCAATCGAAAAACCAAAATAATGAAAATAAGCTCTTTTCACTGAGTCCGTGATGTTTCTTCTGTCTTTTGACAACACAATCTTGCCACAAATGTAACAAAAATGGTCTGGATTAGTTTTACAAACCCTCGATGACATTTTAGAACACAAAATTATTATTAAGACACTTTTTAACAAATTATTTCACTTTTTACACAATCCAACTTATGCGCGGGTAGTCGTAAAATGTTTTAATGTTTAACTAAAAAGTTTGACGTGATAGAAATTTATGAATACTAAATTTATTTATGTAGGGTAGTAATGTATCAAAAACAATTAATGTAATCTTTGCGTTCGACAAAAAGTTTTTTTTTGTAAACTAGTGTTATTAATCGATAGGCTTTCGTTTGACCTCTACCTCACCTGTCGGTAATCGATGATGTGGTCGACGATGGAGCACGCTTGTCTAGAAGTAACTTATTCTCTATGGGACACTGGTTCCCATTTTTTTTTACGGGGTGAGATCCTCATGGATGTCCTCCACCCTGGGGCGGGCGGAGGGGTCTGTCACTCGTACTGACTAAAACCACCCCGGTGTTCCGTCTCTCACCTACGCCGGGGATCGCGGGAACGTATGCGACATCCGTAATCCCCGGCTGGTGCCGGCCCGCCACTGCGGGCCACTTCGTGTCTGCGGAGGGAGTGAGCTGTTTGACTCCCTCCGCGACGTCAGAGAGGGGCGCACGGGAACACCACACGCCGCCACCTCGGGAGGACACTGGTTCCCAAGCCCAACCTGTGGTCCGCGGTCCGCAAGAACTGGACCCCAAGTCTGCTATTACAATAGTGTCAGAATGGTCTATCATTGATTTCATAATGGTTGATTTTGACAAGTTTGATAATCTACTAATATAAAAGCGTCTTTATGACTTTCCAATATTCAACCACTGACACTCCATTGAAGAAATGGCATAGAATGGTAATCTCGTACATAATGACAAATGAATGACAGACGTATGCGGTAATCTGCTAAAATTTTGACAGTTCCTTTGACCAGTGACCTACCATTAGAACGTCGTTATGCAGTCATTCCTTTTAATAGCTCGGTTATCAAAAAGTATTACGCGACTATTGACCGACCAATGATCGACCATTATGAATTTAGCAGATTACGAACTTTTAGCAAAATGGCAATGTGATCGTGTTGGAATGACAAATTTATAAAAATAGCAGACTTGGGGCCGCGACAGCATTCTCTTTTCAAACTGAGTTCCATATAAAATGTTGTGTTTTCTTTGAAAATGCTCGATACTTTTGATTTTAAAGAATAGGCAACAATTATTTCGTGGTTTATTTTGAGATGGGCACAGTTAAATTAAAACAAACTAACAACAAAGAAGTCTAAAATTGTCCCAATTCAAATTTTGTTAAATCCAATTTAATGTAATTCTATATTCATTTTATAATTCAATTATTTATATTTATGTATTACAATAAATCCGTTTAAATTTTTCTTAATATGTTGATGTTATTTTTTTACTCTTGTTGAAACACTTCTAATCTAGTTTGTTTGCAATGTCAAATTCTTTTTGTAAAAGTTGTGCATGCCTGTAAGTGTTTTATTTACACAGGACCGTAAATGTCACAATTTACAATATTAATTTTGTAAATAAGTTGTTAGTGTGTGTGTGTATTAAAAATAAATAAATGCCTGTATTATCTAAAGGGCCTAACCCTTACAGGTGATTAAATGTTACCGATAATACCATATTTTATTGCCACATATTTTGAAGATTCATTAATTTGTCTATTGTCATCACCGGACAAACTTTCAGAAACCGGGTGACTATTGAGAGATCCCAGGAATTAATAACACTTTTTCGACCCGGGAATCGAACCGAAGTATCATACTCAGCTGTTGCGTTTCCGATAAATAATTAGACAAAAGTCAGTTCCCATGTCGAATATTAAACGTACGCGATTTTTTTCGGTTACAAATACATTAAAATAAAAAACAATATGGCGTCTAAACGACAGCTGTCAAAACAAACGGCGGCCATCTTTGTTTTTCAAACACGTGTGTAAACAACGCGTGAAGGTGACTGAGATGTATGGGAATTAAGTTATGATTTTGGGTGCTGTTTTGAGGAAATCCATGATAATAAAAGGTATATCTATACTTATAATAAATCTGTAGAGAGGTCAATTCTGTACAAGGAATATATTTTCAAAATAACTATCAGGGGGTGATTAGTGATCGATACTGGTGCCAAAAATGCAATCAGTAAAATTTTTGTCTGTCTGTCTGTCTGTCTGTCTGTCTGTCAGTCTGTCTGTCTGTCTGTATGTTCTTTATAGAAACAAAAACTACTCGACCGATTTTAACGAAACTTGGTGCAATTATTATTCATACTCCTGGGCAGGTTATAGTATACTTTTCATCACGCTACAATCAATAGGAGCAGAGCAGTGAAGGAAAATGTTGGGAAACGGAAGAAGTTACTCCATTTTTTAAGCTTCCGTCGCGTGTGTAGCCTTAATGGTTAAAGTTACATAGAAATCATGTATTACGGAAATGTTCTACATAAAATTATCTAAAAAATATCCCGAAACAGCATGTCTATCTTTTGTCAATTTTAAACCGATCGGGCTGGGAGTTTCAAAATCGGGGGTAAAGTAACTATTCCACGCGGACGAAGTCGCTGGCAGAAGCTAGTTACAACATAAAAGCTCGTGGATATAATATAATAAAAGCTACATGGTTCGATCTGCGCTGACTGATACTCTGCGTCGGAGTTGGGAGTCGCACGAAACCAGTTTCTGTGGCCGTACCTACTACGAAGTGCCCTGGACCTGCCTGGAGTGTACTAGGGACCTTTTTTGGCCTCGCACAGTTTAAATTTAATATTAAGCTTTTAATTATGTTTTTTTTAAATTTTTAATTTTATCTGTTTTGTGCGAGTCCTAAATAAACATTTTTCTTTCTTTCTTTCTTTCTATCATGATTCAGTGTGAGGGAAAGGGATAGTGCTATTCGTCTTGTGAAACTCCGTCTCTCTCATTTAAAACATCATGGTAGGGCTGCTGTTGTGTGTTGCCGAACATTTTTGCGTCTTTTACATTTACTTGTTCATATATAATTAATTTGGCGACATTTGTGTTTGTTGTTTCAATTTTTTTCTTTCCTTAATTTACTCAAATCTATTTATCGCACTATTATCTATTATACATAATCAGCCTTTTAACGTTCCCACTACTGGGACACAGATCTCCTCTCTCTAGGAGAGGGAATGGATGGAAAACGGTGAAGGAAAACATCATGAGGAAACCGGCATGTCCTAGAACCAAAAGTTCGAAGACATGTGACATTCACCAACCCGCACTGGGCCCGCGTGCTGGATTACGGCCCATTCCCTCTCCTAGAGAGGAGGCCTGAGTCCCAGCAGTGGGATCATTAGGTTGATTATGCTATGCTTATGAGTTCAGTTCTTGCCACGAATTCTTCTTTATGTCTTCTACTGAATGAAAACGAGTGGCAAGAAGTAGTAATTTGAGTTTAGGAAAGAGGAAGAAGATGACTGGATCCATATCTGGTGAATAAGATGGTTGCTCGACGGTATTTGTTGAAAGACCATCGAGCTGGTAGTTGTCAAAAATTCTTTCACATTTAATGAGGATTTTCAGTCCTATTTCCTTGACTTTTGCGATGTTTTTCGAACAAATTCCGCAATTCTATCAGGCACTGACCCTATCGGGCCTTGTCTTCTTTACTGATATCTCTTTGAGGCGCACGTGGAACACGACGCGCCATCGACCCGAGCCTGGTTGTTATCGGACGAGCCAGGCGCGCACGCCCGCGCCTACGGTGACCAGGAACCGCCCAGGGTGTTCTTCTGGTGCGGTGGCTTGAACGTGAGCTTTCTCTCTCCCGGTCGCGGTTGCCTCCTCCTTCACAAGCATTATTGCTTCATGGAAGGAGGTGACCGCTGCCCATGCCCCCTCGCTCCGGACCATGGATTGAACCTGGGTGATTGACCGTATGCTCCGCCGTGTCCACCGGGCTATCCACACAGAACTACATGTACCTACGATTTCAATTTTCCAAAGAACATAAGGTTCACACATTAGGGAATAAAAAGCTGTAATTTATCTTCGAGCACTGTGTGTACCTAACCTAATTTTATTTTGTAGCCGATGCGTCGCGTAATTTAAATAAACTAAATTAGATAAAGTTTTTGTCATATAAGTGATTATTATTATTTTTGAGAAACTAAGTTCTTAAACCATGATATTTAACGTTCGCGATTCGACGACTTTTCGAACTCGTATTATAAACTTATTAAAAAAAAAAAAAAAAACCAAGACCATTTTTTGAATAAATATGTATTTCTTTAACGAGTGACTGGATTTTCATCAAACAACGCATACATTTAACATAGGAAATTTCGTTTCTTTCTATTTTATTACCATTTTGTTTTCTTTTTCCACAGATCATCCAACAAAAAACTATGAGCTGAACGAAATATGACACATCGCCATCTAGCGGCCGATGGGCGGACTACATAAGATGCAACTAGCGCCATCTGTTGAGTGTTAAACGAGATGCCACGCTTAAAATATGCGTCGGTTGCCAGAGTTTTTGTTATACTCGGGCTCTTTGGTCTTTGGCTGCAGATTATGCTCTCCGCTTCTAGCGGGGGCATGTACAGAGATGGAGGTATGTTTTTTTACGATTTATTTTTATTACTTTTTTATGCAGGACATAGAAGGAATTTTGCCGAGCAGCAAATGGATGAGACGAAGCTTTAGTACTAGACCATTCATTATTCGATAAACCTTCAGAGGCTGAAGGTACCCGCATTTTTCTGCCTAGCCTTTTCCCAACTATATTGGGATCGGCTCCCAGACAAGCCGGATTCAGCTGAATACCAGTATTTTACGTGGAGCGGCTGCCTACCAGACCTCCACAACCCATTGACTGGGGAACACGGTACTTCTTGGCAAGACTGGTGTAAGATTTTTTTTTGGCTTCTGACAATCCGTAACGACTGCCAAAGATCTCCAAATGACAGCCAGGACCAACGGCTTAACGTGCTTTCCGAGGCACGGAGGAGTCTCGTTATGTTAAGATGGTCACCCATCCACAGACCAACCTCGGCAAGCATTGCTTAACCTCGAAGATCGACCCGTGAAGGTACCCGCATATTACCCAGCAAATCAACGAACACTTTCATTTAAAATTCGTTTTTTGTTTTACTTTGTATTTTTTTATAATTTCAGATGCTCAAAATGATATTAAATTGCAAGGCCTGTTGATTAAGAATTTACTAAACAATAGTATGGCAGGTTTTTAAACGTTTTGTTTCAATTGTTAATATTGTGCTTTTTTATATACATATGTATTGGGATTGTTTAGAAAAAATCTGGGGAAAATACCAACTTATCTTCTTAATGTATAATTTTTGGTTTTTATTTTATTTTAAAATTATTTTGGGAATTAGTTTTCAATCTCTCACATTCATCTTTATTTCTAAGTTTTTACTTATTTTGCATTTGCTCACTTGTTTCTGATATTTAATCTTTTTTGTTTCAATTCTTCTAAACTTTATTACTGTGGGTTTCTATCAAGCTTAAAAAAAAGAAAATGTTTTGAAATAACATTTTAATTATTGGCGTTTTTTATCTTCTAATTTATGAAATAATTATGTATCAGCATATGCCACGCGTTGATATACTATTGTGTGACTACTATTATTCAAATTATTGATTTTTCACAAACAAATAAGACCGGGTTACCATGAGGTTACCATTTCAAAACTTGAGCAGTCTTAACAAAATGCCGTACTATTATATATTGGTAATGTCTGGACGAGAGTCCCAAAAGCCTTTATTATTTGGAAAAAAGTTTGGAACGATGGTAACCCTACCTAAAATAATACAATTTTTGTAACAACATGATTGTAGAAGGTTATTTAAATAATGTAATTAATCGCATGCCTTCTTAATTTGAATTCAGAATTCGAGATCATTATCAGATGGAACAACCAACTATATACTATTTTATACATGACAAAGTTCAAATTCTATTGCGTACAAAATTTTAAGGCCTTTTTATTACGAATGGTGATGGACTTAAAATCGACTTACAGAGTACAGTGCTAAAGTCTAGAGTTATGGTAGCACTGTGGCGGCGCAAAACCTAAGTTTCATGTGGGCAAGGTACATTTCGCGAGGCCCCTTGAAGGTGCAAGAAGCAGGGAATATAAAATAAAATAATCACTTAAGATCAAACCATGTTTGTTCATTAAGAAACAAACCTACATTTTTACTTATTTAGTACTATGGAACATTAATAAAAATAAAAAAAACACTAAAGAAACAGAAATTTTCTTCTTTCGGTCGTCCAGGGCCTCAAGTCTGCTATTACAATAGTGTCAGAATGGTCTGCTATTGATTTCATAATGGTTGATTTTTACAAGTTTGGTAATCTACTAATAGAAAAGCGTCATTATGACTTTCCAATGGTCAACCACACTCCATTGAAAGAAATGGCAATTGGCATAGACTGGTAATCTCGTACATAATGACAAATGAATGACAGACGTATGCGGTAATCTGCTAAAATTTTGACAGTTCCTTTGATCAGTAACCTACCATTAGAACGTCATTGTGCAGTAATTCCTTTTAATAACTCGGTTATCAAAAAGTATTACGAGACCATTGACCGACCAATGATCGACCATTATGAATTTAGCAGATTATGAACTTTTTGCAAAATGACAATGGGATCGTATTGGATTGACAAATTTATAAAAATAGCGAGACTTGGGGCCCTGAACTCTTGTAATTTTGTATTTCCAAATATATAAACTTTTTAAATTTATTTTTGGCTGTGGCCCAAGCCGCCTTTCGCCGCCTCTGTGGTAGCAGCGATGGTCTGAAAATTATCTTACATTATGAATTCAAGTTTAATTTACTGCACGAAATTAAAAACGGATTTTTATTTTACTATGATCTTGCTAAGTATAATATTTTACAACTTTTCAGATAACAATTCCGATAATGACTCCGATACTAACCAAATATTGGATTCCGTACTACTAATGTTGCCATATCAAGGTTTTTTTTTATTTGATATTATTTGTGTGTTTGTCTATTTGTTTTAGTTTTTTTTTAATTGTTTTTACATGTAACGCTATAAAATATGAAAAAATATGTGTTATTTTAAAAATAAATCTCCTTTTATGTCGCTCAATAATGTGAAAAATAAGCTAAACCATGTTTTTCTTGTTGCTATTTATCTTTGTACATATCTTCTGTCATTTAAGAATATTTATTTTACATAAATATCGTTTTTATTTATTTTTCTATCACTTCTATTCTATAAATCGTAGGTGCAAAGCCTACCTACCTTTTACTATTGTCTTTAAAATCTTGTTCTAAAATATACTGTTAATCCATAGATTTTAATCGCAAAGGTAGGGCTGTCCGAACTCTTAATTAAAACGAAATTAGTAAAGTTACGCGTTCACCGATATACAAGACACACGGCATTTATACAAGACACACGGCATTTGTAATGTCTTTTGCACACGACCACTCCCGAAGATAGCCGACCGCAAATAAGCTTCGGCGCGGCCGGGGCCTATTTGTGGTGTCAAAAAAACGTGCGGTCCGCCCTGTCTTAACTATATGAATCAATGTGCCTTTCAAAATATATCTACTAGCTACAATAATCTTGTACATAACTCCTGTGGTACTGAATTCTATCTTATGTTGCTATTTCAGGGTTGTCTCCGGTTACCCTAAATATCGGGTCAAAATAAATCGCGGTGAAACTTTGCAAACGTTAGGACTGTCAATTTCTGAATGCAGCAAAATGTTAATATTCTAAATGGGTGCTCTGCATATCGCTAATTCAATGCCTTTGTGCAATATCTAAATATGAATAAAAATATAAATAAAATAATTTTAAATTACAATTGACTGGCTATCCCTGTTACATCTGCAGAGTTTCGCTGTTGAATTTAAGCGTGTTCTTCGTATTTTATGTCCCAGAGAAAAAAGGGTGCCAGAGATATACAAGCGAGTTAACTATAAACTACAGTTTTTATTTATAGTTCTGCAAGGGTTGCGTAGTTTGTTCGAAAGAGTCATTGTGGTCCTGGAACGCGGTGGGCACTAGGAGCAACACGGGTGGGTTTTAGTCAGTAAGAGTCTGACAGTCCCTTCCGTTCCTTCTTTCTCGAAAGAAGTCATTTGATGATTAATTATACTGGCATAAATATGATACATTGGACTTGGAGTCCTTACGCTATTTCAAACACCTCGGCAACTTCTTCTTGGAAATGAATGAACTGATTTAAATAAAACTTCATACGTTCACGCAATATACTTATTTGAAAAGTAAGTTGAGAGTTCCTTCAAAAAAGAATTTATGGTACAGTTTCCGAATTTTAGAGGAGTTTTTCTCAATTTAGTTTGGGAAAATTCGGAAAAGTTTAGGCAGATGATTGTATGAACTTATAGTACATTATAGGAAATTATCAAATGACTTCTACCGCTCTGGCCGGAGCTGAAGGAATGTCAGACTCTCATCGACTAAAATCCACTCGTGCTCGTTCAAATGCCCTTTGCAATATATCTGGATCCCTTCTTTCATAATTCATATGTATTTTTGTGTCAAGATAAACTTTTTTCATCATTCTTTTTCAAATGTGTTTGCGTGTTGTGCAAAATTATGTTTGTGTTGCAGTGCTAACAGTTTTACATAAACCACCCATAGATGGCGCTGTTTCCCCGTTTTTCATTTTTTTCTTGTTGTGATGGAGACACATTAAGATAGGCCTACAACTCACAATAGGTAGTTGAATAAAAAAATCGAATAAGTCAGTTAGATAGATTTAAAAAAAAAAACTTTTTTCACGTAAACAAAAAACGATGACGATACAGTGCGTTGAATACTCGTGTAACGTCACTACTCGCTACAATTTTTACCAAGACGTGACGTCACTAGCCCCCACATTGATGCTTTTTATCTTCGTCAATTTTTGTAGATTTGATAAAGCAAAAACACGTTTCCAATATTTTTCGATAATCTGACTGACAGACTAACTTGAATCTATTTTTTTTACTTAGGAAGCATCCCTTTTCTTCGTGTGCATTTCGATTATAAATTCCCTGGCATATTTTTTTTTACTAATTTAGCATTTTAATTTGATAGAAGCCTCTGTCCCAATAGAAAGAACATGGGCTGAAAATAATAATTATGCTAAACATGAACAACCTAATTAAAAACAAAACACTATAAAGCCAAGTGCAAAATAACTTCAACTATATTCGTGACAATCTAAGAAGTCGGGTTTGACAGCGGTAGACAACATTGCATTACTAGTAAGTATGAAAGAGTCATCAATTTAATCTCTTTCGCACTTAGAGGTAAAGCGATCTTCTATCTTTATTTACTCAGTTATCAAATCTGACTTCTCAAATTGACACGATTATAATTTCGGTATCGTGTTCTTTTTTTTCTCTGCACCACTCAAAAGTTGACTAATAGAAAATGCCTAGAGAATTCATTCCGCCTCTGTGCATTTTTTTGTCACCCAAGAATGGTTGGTAGCCACGAACATGACAAATTATGAAGTTAGTTGTGCAGTAATACATTTAATTAGCCGAAACACTGGCAATAAGCCCAGTTAACAGTTATTTTGGAATACTTGACACATTTCCCACATCATGAATAATACGTGGAATAGATATTTTCTTTATGTAACATTATAAGAGCTCTTTCACACTTAAGTCGCTAGTATCGTGGCAATAGCAGCGCGATATGTAACTGATATAGAAAACGGCAGTGCGGCAGCCAATCCAGTATTGTCTTTTTGGGGTTCCGTACCCAAAGGGTACAACAGGACCCTATTAGTAAGACTCCGCTGTCCGTTCGTCTGTCTGTCTGTCCGTCGGTCCCCAGACTATCTAAAGAACCGTGATAGTTACAACAGTTCACAAATGATAAATGAATGAACTCCCATACAAGAAACGTGTTTTTTTTTTGTTCGATATTGGTAATGGCAATAGGTAAACTCTTGAAATATTCACATAATATTTCCGGGGGAGGGGAAATCAAAATGCACGGTGCAATTGCCATAAAAAAATAAACGAATTTAAATAAAATAAAAATACATATTCAAACAAAATCACTTTTATTTATTTAAGTACCCATAAAGCAGGATCATTTGTGGCTGTTTGTACTACACACTACATACATATTATAGTAACCTAATATTTCATGTAGTTGTCTTTGTGTAGTGTGTATGACAAACAACTAACTTAAAAAGTCTTACTTGCCACCCCTAGGCCTAGGCCAGAAGCTGGGTACGCCCAAGGCCGTCAATCTAATCAAAAAAAAAGTCGTTCGGCTGTAGTTCTAATAAGATGGCATGTGCTGCTGTCGCGCTGCTCACTGCTTGAGACCTAATGTCAAATGCCCTTTTTTCTGGATGGGAAATCGTCAAATTACTTCTCCCGCTCTGGGCGGAGCGGAAGGGAGTGTCAGACTCTTACTGACTAAAACCCATCTGTGTTCCTCCAAAAGCCCTTTACGTTCCAGATTCCAAAATGAAATGCCCTTAAAGTTCAACGAAATTAAAGTACACGTACCGCCATCTGTTGAGTGAATCTTGAAGTAAACTTATTTAGGCGAGACTTACAAATATAATGGTTAGCTAAAATAGCAAAATAAGTGGAGAATTAATTCAAAGTGGCGAAAAATGTAAAAAAAAAATAACACGTACCAAAAAAAAGCTTTTTACAAAAAAATACAATCGACTTCTACACAAAAAAAAAAAACCAAAAAGTACAAAATAACTTTAATTTCGGAACTTGGTGTTAGTGGTTGCTTTTTCGTGTTTTAAACCGACCTAAACGTAACAAATCACATTGGTGTAAACAATAAACAAACATGCGATTTCAGCAATCCCGAAAAATTTGCTATCATTTATTGAAGAGTTCCGTTTCCTATCATCGCTGTTCTTCATCAGATCTTCACCAAACTAGAAAGGGATCGCGACAAGTACCTTTCGAATGTAAACAGAATCATCAAAATCGGTAGACCCAGTACAAAGTTATGAGGTAACAAACATATACAACAAGTCGGTCGGAAGTCGGTTGAAAATATGTATACAGAATCAGAAGAACAGATCATGTTTCATTAACTAGCTTTGTTTAGCTTTATTTGGAATTCAGGATTTGAGAGCTTTACAGGAGTTTACCAACGATACAATTGAAATTCAGTTCTATTCTTTATCAATTACAATCGTTTTCACCTTTTTACAACACACCTCCATCACCTCCTCAAAAACGAAACAACTGCTGCTGTACAGAACAATCCAAATTCAACTCTATACTAACCATTTTACGATCTGTTTCACCTTTTCACAAGCCATCGTCATCATCTCCTCCAAAATGTCAAAACTGCTAGCATACAGCACAATATAATCTAAACTATATACTCAAGTAAATACGGTTGATTTCAGAAGAGCTGATGAATGCTAACGACACGTCGGAGCAGGTACTAGCGCTCGTGCCTCCTGAGTTACACAAGTACCTGACGGTACATCCAAGGAATTCTACAGGTTGGTCTGAAATTAATTGTATTAGATGAATAAGTAAAAAGTTAATTCAGGGCTAGTTGCCATCAGCCGCCGCAACAGAAGGAGCAGCCCCGGGCGTCGGGAAACGCAAGGCGATTCCCGGCCACCGTAGGCGCGGGCCTGTGGACGGCGAGCTATGGGTGGCTCGCCGTCCGATAGCAACCAGGCCCGGGTCGACGGCGCGTCGTGTTCCACGCGCGCCACATAAAGCTGTGAGCAACGAAGACGTGGCCCCATAGGGTCAGTGCCTGCTATGGTTGCGGAATTTGTTCGAAAGACCGCGGCCCTGGAACGCAAAGGGCACAAGAAGGATCACGGATGGGTTTTAGTCAGTAAGAGTCTGACACTCCCTTCCGCTCCGCCCAGAGCGAGATAAGTCATTTGATGATGTATCACCCAAAAAAAAGAGGGCTAGTTGCCACCGTCTTGCTCCACCATTTTTAGTTTTCTCAAAATGTTGTCGCGCCGGAAATTTTAATTATTAATTAAGTACTAGCAGTGCCCTGCGGTTTCAACCGCGTTGTTCCCGTTCCCGTAAGAATACGGGGATAAAATATAGCCATACAAATAATGTGGCTTTCAATTGGTAAAAAAATGGTTTCAATTCAAATTCAATTATTTTCGCAGAAAACACTGTTAAAATGGGTCCTGTAATTTTCGAGCTTATTCTGTACAAACAAAAAAAATATTTCCTCTTTATAATATTAGTATAGATTTGGTAATGTAACACTCTAGAACATAATGTCACACAAACACGTTTGTTAACACAAAATAATTGCTTATACTCGCAATTATTTATCTTTTCAGCGAATTCAACAGAGCGCATAGCAGTTAAGAACATTACAGAAATCAAGAGAGCTATCAAGAGATATAATGACGCACAGACGATATACAACGAAGACATCTTTGGAGCAGTACAAAACGACACTGTTGTTATAGCGATACAGGTAAGCGATGATATTATAACACTGTTGTTGTAGCGATACAAAAGTCAAAACGTTTATTTCAATTAGGCCATTCAACGGAACTTTTGAACGTCATCATTAAAATTTATCATAATTAAGTGTCTAGCGTCCATTCGCAAAGGTAAATTCTTATGGAGAAGAACGGACAAGACACAGGTTAGCGTACAGGTAAGCGCTGACATTATAACGACCAATCAAGCGATACAATGACGCACAGACGATATTTAACGAGGAAATCTTCGTAGTAGTACAAAACGACACTGTTGTTATAGCGAAACAGGTAAGCGATGACATTATAACGAGCAACCAAGCGATAAATGATGAACAGACGATATACAACGAAGATGTCTTCGTAGCAGTACAAAACGACACTGTTGTTATAGCGATACAGGTTAGCGATGACATTATAACGAGCAATCAAGCGATAAATGACGCGCAGACGATATACAACGAAGATGTCTTCGGAGCAGTGCAAAACGACACCGTTGTTATAGCGATACAGGTAAGCGATGACATTGTAACGAGCGATCAAGCGATACAATGACGAATAGACGATATTTAACGAGGAAATCTTCGTAGCAGTACAAAACGACACTGTTGTTATAGCGATACAAAAGTCAAAACGTTTATTTCATTAGGCCATTAAACGGAACTTTTGAACGTCATCATTAAAATTTATCACAATTAAGTGACTAGCGTCCATTCGCAAAGGTAGGTTCTTATGGAGAAGAACGGACAAGACACAGGTAAGCGATGACATTATAACGACCAATCAAGGGATACAATGACGCACAGACGATATACAACGAAGACATCTGCGGAGCAGTACAAAACGACACCGTTGTTATAGCGATACAGGTAAGCGATGACATTGTAACGAGCAATCAAGCGATAAATGACGTGCAGACGATATACAACGAAAGGGGTCTTCGGAGCAGTGCAAAACGACACTGTTGTTATAGCGATACAGGTTAGCGATGATATTATAACGAGCAATCAAGCGATAAATGACGCGCAGACGATATACAACGAGCTATCAATTCAATTATTGCGTTTATTTTGTTACACGCTGTATATAAAACTCTTGCGTTACTGATGTTACTGAAGTAATTAATTACACAAAGTAATGCGCCTCACAGGGTTTTTCTTAAATTGGGGCCGTTACCACTCGGCCACCACTGCTACATCTGTGATATTGCTCTATTTCGAATATTTGCATTTAAAAATACTACTTTTTATCTAAACTCTAACCAAACAACTTGAGACGCTACAATAAGTGGAGGAAAAGTGTAGGGGAGCACTGAGAGAGGATTTCCCGAAATTCCTATGGGAACGGGAAAAAACGGCATATGCGCGTACGAAGTTAGTAGGGCGAAAACTAGTGATATTTTTAAAAGCAATCGAACTTATTTATACACAACTAGCAGCGCCCTGCGGTTTCACCCGCGTAGTTCCCGTTCCCACGAATACGGGGATAAAATATAGCCTATGTTACTCAGGGTGAATGTAGCTTTCTAATGGTGAAAGAATTTTTGAAATCGGTCCAGTAGTTTTTGAGTTTATTCGTTACATACAAAAATACAAATCTTTCCTCTTTATTATATTAGTATAGTAAAATTGATTGAGTCAGGCGTTACTTTGCGGAAATCCATTTTAATTTGAAATTGAAAACAATATATCTAGTTTTAATTTCCGCGAATATTAGTGGGTTGCAGGTATGCACCTCCCTCCCGCCCGCTATATTATGCACATGCAAGATTACAAGGCAAATGCAAGGATTTTATGCACATGCAGGAAGGCAAAGCAATACCCAACACCATTACCGACACGTGTTTCGCCTCTCCACGAGGCATCCTCAGGGGACGTGTTGACTCGCTGACCGTTGAGTAGCGACTGAGAAATTAGTACAAGGCACCCCCCCTTTTATACACTGCCACCGTTGGTTGTTTGTGTACAACTACCCACAAACATTCGCAGTAAAGGGGAAGAAACTAAATTCGTCTGGTCATTCAACAGTGCAAAGTTATTGTTATTATTATGTTTCAAAATCTCTAATTGTTCCAAAACACACAGCCGGAAACCCTTATCACAAACATGTAGTATATCAAAACTATTGTTGTCGCGCAAAGAATGGCCAGTGTCAATTAGATGTTTCGCGAAATTCGATTTGTCCGAATGGCCATTTCTATACGCGGCAACATGTTCCCCATACCTTATGTCAAAGTTACGGCCCGTCTGACCCACATATACCCCGTTGCATTCATCACAAACCAGCCTATACACCCCAGACTTTTTACTATTTTCTAAAATATCTTTTCCGTTACAAACACGGCGTATATTCTGGTCCGTTCTGAACGCTACATAAACGTTGTTTTTCCTAAGTAAATTACTAATCCTATCTGAAATGGGGCCCATGTAGGTCAGACTGGCCACATATCTATTAATATTAGTACGCGGACATGCATATAATAGTGAACGAACCTTTTCTTTCTGCTTTTTACTAATTAAACTGTCTACCATTGACTTTGAATATCCGTTAGAAATAGCGATTTGGTAAATAATATTAAGTTCTTTTACATAATTATCTGCTGAAAGGGGGAGGGTAAATAATCTATGAATATAGCTGCGGAAGGCGGCTAATTTATGTTGAAGAGGGTGACAAGAAGAGGCTGGTATTGTCATGTCAGTGTGTGTCGGCTTCCGACACACACTGACACACACACACATACTCACATTACTTTATCGGTCAATTCAGCACCGTATTAGTCAAAATGATTTAATATTAACAAAGGCTGATAAGGGAAATTCTGTCGTCATTTTGGAAAAATCTGCCTATACCCAAAAAGTTAACGACATCATCCTGGGGGAGGATTTTGAACGTCTTGGTACGGATCCTACAAGGAGGTTTGCCCTCGAGATAAAGGATGCCATTAAAAACACGTCATTTATATCAAAGGACCAATTAAAAAACCTTGTTCCTATGAATCCGAGGGCTCCTCTTTTGTATGGTCTACCCAAGACCCATAAAGATAACATGCCTGTTCGTCCAGTTGTTTCTTACATTGGTGCCCCAGCGTACAATTTAGCTAAACGTCTCAACACTTTGTTGAGAAGTAGATCTTCTTTTAGTCCCAAATATAGTTTAAAGAACAGTTTAGATTTAATTGAAAAAGTTAAAAATATCCAAATTCTTTCCAATGCAAAGTTGCTATCCTTAGACGTTGACAGTTTGTTCACAAATGTTCCAATCGATGATTGTCTACGTATTCTGGGTATCCAATTTGAGAAGCAACGGTTACATCCTGGGGAAATTGCGGATTTACTTAACCTCACTAGTATTTGCATGAAACAAAATTATTTTAGATTTAATAACCAATATTTTATTCAAAAGGAAGGGTTGGCTATGGGGTCGCCTTTAAGTCCACTAATGGCGGAGGTTTTTATGGATAACTTTGAATGTAAACATATAGTGAACGAACCTAATATTCTGTTTTATTATAGATATGTAGATGACATAGTTATCTGCTGGAATGGTACCGTTCGACAAATATACCTTTTTGTAAAAAAACTAAATAAAACTCACCCAAGAATTAAATTTAAATTAGAATTAGAGTCCCAGAACTCCCTTAATTTTTTAGATTTGACTATCACAAAACACAATGGTAACTTAGATTTCCAAATTTATCGGAAGCCGACACACACTGACATGACAATACCAGCCTCTTCTTGTCACCCTCTTCAACATAAATTAGCCGCCTTCCGCAGCTATATTCATAGATTATTTACCCTCCCCCTTTCAGCAGATAATTATGTAAAAGAACTTAATATTATTTACCAAATCGCTATTTCTAACGGATATTCAAAGTCAATGGTAGACAGTTTAATTAGTAAAAAGCAGAAAGAAAAGGTTCGTTCACTATTATATGCATGTCCGCGTACTAATATTAATAGATATGTGGCCAGTCTGACCTACATGGGCCCCATTTCAGATAGGATTAGTAATTTACTTAGGAAAAACAACGTTTATGTAGCGTTCAGAACGGACCAGAATATACGCCGTGTTTGTAACGGAAAAGATATTTTAGAAAATAGTAAAAAGTCTGGGGTGTATAGGCTGGTTTGTGATGAATGCAACGGGGTATATGTGGGTCAGACGGGCCGTAACTTTGACATAAGGTATGGGGAACATGTTGCCGCGTATAGAAATGGCCATTCGGACAAATCGAATTTCGCGAAACATCTAATTGACACTGGCCATTCTTTGCGCGACAACAATAGTTTTGATATACTACATGTTTGTGATAAGGGTTTCCGGCTGTGTGTTTTGGAACAATTAGAGATTTTGAAACATAATAATAACAATAACTTTGCACTGTTGAATGACCAGACGAATTTAGTTTCTTCCCCTTTACTGCGAATGTTTGTGGGTAGTTGTACACAAACAACCAACGGTGGCAGTGTATAAAAGGGGGGGGTGCCTTGTACTAATTTCTCAGTCGCTACTCAACGGTCAGCGAGTCAACACGTCCCCTGAGGATGCCTCGTGGAGAGGCGAAACACGTGTCGGTAATGGTGTTGGGTATTGCTTTGCCTTCCTGCATGTGCATAAAATCCTTGCATTTGCCTTGTAATCTTGCATGTGCATAATATAGCGGGCGGGAGGGAGGTGCATACCTGCAACCCACTAATATTCGCGGAAATTAAAACTAGATATATTGTTTTCAATTTCAAATATTAGTATAGTATTTCTATACTAATATTATAAAGAGGAAAGATTTGTCTTTTAATTAAATAAAACGAGAATATAATCATAAAAACTTTATATTAAAAATAATTTTTGTTAACTACCAAAAAGTCGGCCATGATTGTCCATAAATATCGGTGCGATGCATGACATCAACGTAATAGCAAACAAATAAGTTCCTACTAACTAAAGAACTAGCGTTTTCCCAACTATATTGGGGTCGGTTTCAAGTCACACCGGATTCAGCTGAATACCAGTATTTTACGTGGAGCGGCTGCCTACCAGACCTCCACAACCCATTAACTGGGTAACACGGTACTTCTTGGCAAGACTGGTGTCAGATTTTCTGGCATCTGACAATACGTAACGACTGCCAAAGATCTCCTAATAACAGCCGGGACCAACAGCTGAGTCTCGGTTTGTTAAGATGGTCACCCATCCACAGACCAACCTCGGCAACCGTTGCTTAACCTCGAAGATCGACCCGTGCGGCTGTTACAATTTAGAAAAACCTTTAGTGTTTAATTGTTTACTGTAACTTTGTCATAAATCGAAGGTAATATTATACAAATATAAATAGCTATGTTTTTGGTGACACAAAATACGGATTTAAAAAAATAAACGGATATTTCTATAATCATCTTCATATTGTATGTCAAATAATCTACATAAACTAAACATTATTTTTTATATTCGTCGACTAGGCTCATTCTGATTCCCGTACGACTTTTCAATCTCTGAAAGTTTCTAACTTATAGGGAACATGCAATAGATGGCAGCACAATCGTATTTTAAGGTAAAAGTTTCGAATATCCAACGCTAGATGGCACAGTTCACGCCACGCCGTGCTTGTTCAAAGTTTCGAATATCCAACGCTAGATGGCACAGTACACGCCACGCCGTGCTTGTTCAAAGTTTCGAATATCCAACGCTAGATGGCACAGTTCACGCCACGCCGTGCTTGTTCAAAGTTTCGAATATCCAACGCTAGATGGCACAGTACACGCCACGCCGTGCTTGTTCAAAGTTTCGAATATCCAACGCTAGATGGCACAGTTCACGCCACGCCGTGCTTGTTCAAAGTTTCGAATATCCAACGCTAGATGGCACAGTTCACGCCACGTCGTGCTTGTTCCCTATAAATGTGAAAAATCAAGCCAAAAACTTGGGCTTAGCCATCTTCCTCCTTGCCAGTATCAAGTCTTTCCCAGCAAGACCCGTCAAACTAATCTTTGGAGGGAAAAGCCTGGACGATACCGGTTTAATTTTCATTTTCACGTGTCCCTTATCTTTTTTCTTTTTCGGTTCCTTCCTTCGGGGCGACCCAGGCAGGTGTTCCATCCATATGAACTGAGATTCTTGAGGTATATCGACTTGGATAATGAATTTTCTTGGCGCCTGAAAATGTGGGGTTATGTTATTTATAGAGAACTTGCAGTGCCCTGCGGTTTCACCCGCATAGTTCCCGTTCCCGTGGGAAATTGCGAATAAAATACAGCCTGTCACCCGGAGAGAGCTTCAGAACAGTGGAAGAATTTCTCAAATCGGTTCAGTAGTTTCGGAGCCTATTCAATACAAACAAACAATCAAATCTTTCCTCTTTATAATATTAGTATAGACTAGCTATTTCGCGTGGTTTCGCTTGGGTTAAATTTCGTGACGGACGCGAGAGGTGGTGTACGCCTTAGTGTGCCGAGTGGTCCATTTTTTGCAGTTCAGCACACTAAGGCTGGTTACTGCTCAACCGGACAATCCTGTGGTGGCCTCAAATGGATTTAAGGCCCCCAGCCAGGGCTAAAAACTTCTTTACTAGCTAAATGACCGCTTCGCTAAGGGCATCCCCTGTGGGACACGGGCCTCGGGTTAGCGGGCTCATTGAGGGACGGGGGCAAGGGACAGGTTGTGTCTGGTTATAACTAGCATTGAAATAAAGCGATTGCTTTTATAGAAATACGGAGCGAGGTGCAAAGTTCTACATCCTCCTTTGAAAAGGGGGCTCTTCGGAATAGGAAGATTGTTGTATCTGATGATTGAAAACTGCCCGATGACTTGAGTCGGGCTGTTGGATGTGTTTGAATCGCGGCGAGAGGCTGTAAGGGCCCCAAGTCTGCTATTTTTATAAATTTGTCATTCCAACACGATCCCACTGTCATTTTGCTTAAAGTTCGTTGATCATTGGTCGGTCAATGGTCTCGTAATACTTTTTGGTAACCGAGCTATTAAAAGAAATGAATGCACAACGACGTTCTAAAGGTACTGATCAAAGGAACTGAAATTTTTAGCAGATTACCGCATACGTCTGTCATTCATTTGTCATTATGTACGAGATTACCATTCTATGCCATTACTTTCAATGGAGTGTCAGTGGTTGACCATTGGAAAGTCATAACGACGCTTTTATATTAGTAGATTACCAAACTTGTCAAAATCAACCATTAAGAAATCAATGATAGACCATTCTGAGACTATTGTAATAGCAGACTTGAGGCCCTGGTCTTTTGTAGTTCGTATAAAGCGGTATAGATGTCGCTGCATGGGGAAGGAAGTGATAAAATAATGACGTACCATATACTCATTACAGATCTCATCGTCGGGTGGCACATAATGTGGGATGTGTATTGGTACCCTTTCTTTTGGCACGACTCGCGCTGTCAACACTTTCGGAAAGTCCGGCTTTTGGTACCTGAGGATAAATGGCAAAGTTCTAGTACGGAAGCATAGCACAAGCATAGAACAGGATAGATGGCGTAGCAGTTCTTTTTGTTGCGGAACGAATTTGCTTCGTTATTTTTCTTGTGGCAGCATAGATGCCGCTGCAAGTCAACTCTTCACGTGACCAGCGGGCGTACCATGAGGTGTTAAAACGTGAGTCTTCCGAGCGAGAAAGAGGGATAGAGTTATACACCCTATATAGCTCCATCCCTTTTTCTCGCTCGGAAGACTCACGTTTTAACACCTCATGGTACGCCCGCAGAGGGTTGGCCTTTTCTTTGCCCAATAAATCAGCATTGCGGTCAGTGTTCTAGGCATTTTGCGGTTACAGCGATGTCGACAAATTTTTCGATGCCCTATGAGTTCTTCCCCTCCCGTTTTTACTCCGCTTGTATACTTTATATACAGTATGTTACCTAACAGAGGGCGTTCCCGTTAACCCGCAATAAATAGTATAGCATCCATATATGATAAAAAAATATTACCATTCGAAAACAAAATGTTTTTTTTTTATATTAAAATATTCACTAAAAATTTTAAATTGATACGTTAAAGAAACACTCTGTACACACGTACTTGCCGGTTTGGGCATTGCTACTACGAGTACTATTCCGCGCTACTATTTTGATTTTAAACAGGAGGTTTCGTTTTTATTATCACATTTTTTTTTTTAATTTGTATTATTTTATGCTTATTTTTCTATGCTGATATTTTTATTTTAATCTATTATTGATATAGATTAAAGAGTTTAAAGGAACGCCCTCTGTTATTTAACATACTGTATATTTCCTACTAGCTTGTATATACCATGTAATATTTTTTTATGTATTTGTAAATGTTTTTAACAAATTATACAAAGGTTTCTTTTAAAGGAAAATATACTTACCATACTAAGTCCCAGTGATCTAGGTAAACCGGTTTAGGCATTATAATCTTCATCCAACGAAGTATATCGCTCCTGAAATCAAAATGGCGATTGCTTTTGTAAAGTATTTACAATCAGACTAAGAGTGACAGAGATAAAGCGATCGTGCGTACAGTTGTCGTCTCTTTCTAAAGTTCTGATTGCTTCATGTCACAGGCCTGCAGGCGTACCATGAGGTGTTAAAACGTGAGTCTTCCGAGCGAGAAAGAGGGATAGAGTTATACACCCTATATAGCTCCATCCCTTTTTCTCGCTCGGAAGACTCACGTTTTAAGACGTCATGGTACGCCCCCTGATTATTTAGTTTGGTTACTTTTTTGTGCTTGAGTTCTTTTGTTTTTGACGGCATAATGCTGCTGTGTATGATTTTAACATGTTTATGTCACCGGAAAATGGCAAACTTCGTAAGATTATAAAATATCTTGAGGGATTGTAAACTTTCGATAAATCATCAACAGAACATTTGGAATAATTTTTAACTCATCAGAATTTGATAGTAGGTAATCTCAAGTCATTCGAGAAATTGTGATGGCGTGATGGGAGCTAAGTTCGCTCGTTTCACTTCACTCTATACCCCATTCACGATAAGATTAGACATTGAATACATCCTTTTTACAGTCCGTTCAACCGATTTTGACTTCTACTGCGTTGGTGACATGACACGTGATAGCTGCAGTAAACAGTTGGTATTATAATCACGTTTTTGCTTTTAATGACATCCTTATGCCTACGGAATAGAAGTAGAAATCGGTTGAACGGACTGTAAACAACTTTGTTCCAATGTCTAATCTTAATGTGAATGGAGTATAGTTCCCATCACACCATTCAAACCTAACCTATCCATGTCAGGGCGCCCTAAGTTCCCTGTACCCTATGTTCCGCTTCTTCGCTAGGCCAGAAAATACCCTAAATTATAGAACCGTACACTGATAGGTCATATACACAACATATAGCCAGTTTATGTCAGTTCACAATGTTCTAATTTCTCGAAATTACGTCGAAAAATTATAGACTATCAAATTTTTAGTAATAATGAAAGATTTAGAGAAACCATACCTGGTCCAATTCTCCCGTATCCCCCAGTTAGGTCCTGTCCTGGATTTGAACCACGTACAATAAGTTAGCGGCTTTCGAAATGGCAAGCCGACGCTCCTTGCAAAAAGGACGTAGTCAGTAGCAAATACCTTTCTGATTTCTGATGTTATTTTCTGAAAGAAAACGTTTTTCTTTTGTTTGTAAAAAGTCGACGGAATATGCTGAATATTTTGAAAGGAATATATGAATTCTGGCAACGGGTCTTTGACAGTCGTTACGGCTTGTCAGAAGCCAGAAGATTTGACAACAGTTTAGCTTACCGTGTTACCCAATTAATGGGTTGTGGAGACTGTTACACTGGAGGTACGAGATTACTGACGAAATATGGATGTACCTGTGTCCTCGTTTCTCTCTCTCTGTGAGACATGTGACATTCTGTGAGTGCTGGATTACGGCCCATTCCCTCTCCTAGAGAGGAGGCCTGTGTCCCAGCAGTAGGAACATTAAAAGGCTGATTATGCTTATGCTGTTTCTTTTGTCTCAAATCTATTTACTCAGGAAATACAGGCTATTTGCAGTTATATTACTGTTGCGCGCCACAATTAAACAAGGAAGATAGTTGCATAGTTGCAAGATAGGAACCTTCGAGATTTTTCTATGCTAGAACATTCTAGAATTCTCGCACCCTAGTCAGTCGCGACCGATATGTACGCGAACTTTCTGGAACTTTCTACAATAGAACGTTCTAGAATTATCCGACGCCCTATATAAGGCTGGCACATGTACCGACTGCGAACTAAAGTGATTAGTAGTGCGATAGTGTTTTATAATTAGTGAGTTTATAGTGTAATTAAAGTGTCATTTTTGGTTGTATCGGCTGTTTTTACTGTCACGAACCCGAAGAAACCTTTACTGGAACATGTTTGTGAACAGCCGTTGTGGGTAGTCAGTGAATCTAGAAAACCTGATACCAGTCTTGTCAAGATATCGTGTTGGGTTTTGCAGGTCAGAGGCAGCCGCTCTACGTAAAATACTAGTATTCAGCTGAACCCGGCTTGACTGTGAGCCGACCCCAATGTAGTTGGGATAAGGCTAGGCAGATGACACAGCTGCTGTCTTGCCCCCCCCCCCCCCCTCCAACCCCAAGTAACATAGGGACAAGAGTAGGAAAGTAATGATAAAAAATATTAGAAACTCACTTTGATATGTTCAAAGTCATGGATGTTAATTTCTGGTAGTACTGAAGGGTCTTCTAATCTCAGGAGTCTCCTCCCATTGATATAGTTGTCAGTGATACATTCCTGCAATCAAAATAGTGACTTTTGAAGATTGTCATATTAAGCATCATTTTCTTCTGAAAATATTCATTAAGGCGGTACCCTGACCAAATAACCTTGAACATTCGTTCCCTCTTCGCCGCACCCGCAAGATTCTTAGCGATTACGCTCTGATTTTATAGTAAAATCTATATAAAATCAAATTTTCGAGTTAAATAAAAAATAAAACTAGCAAAATGTTTATTATTAAATCACCTATCCATTACTTTAAGTAGCAAACCAAAATAATGGTTACTTTACGAGGAGATGCAAGTTAAAAATAATTATTTCTCATTTCTGTCGTTTCGTTGCGACTCTATAATAAAACATTACGCCTTAAAAATAAAAAAATAAAACTACCATTTTGGAGTCAAGATTATGTAGAAATTTAATGTATTTTTTATATGTTGATATTTCTAATGGATAATGAGAAGATGGCTCCTAAAAATACACAAAAAACGGCTACCGCTGCGTTTTGCTCGGGGACGCGCCTTAATATGAACGCTACGGGGCTGTAACGTACAGAAAAGTTGAAAGGGAACCGCTTGTCTTGGTATGGTCATGTGAAAAGGAGGGATGAAACGCATGTAACTAAAAGGGTTATGAATATAAATGTGGATGGATGGAAAGGGAGAGATAGGCCAAAGAAACGATGGATGGATTGTGTGAGGAGTTATATGAAAGGAAAGGGAGTTAGTGATAGCGTGACGGCTGACAGGACAGAATGGAAGAAAAAACGTGTTGCGCCGACCACAAGTAACATGGGATAAGGGCAGGAAAGAAGATGAACGCTATGGGGCTTAAATAGCAGATTTTCACGGCGCGGTTTCTTTGAATAGTTCTTTACTCCCCTGACTGCAATGAAAAGATTATTATCTAACTTGTTTTTAACCGACTTCTAAAAAAGGAGGAGGTTCTCAATTCGGATGTTTGTATTTTTTTTTTAATGTTTGTTCGCGCATAACTCCGTCGCTTGCCAACCGATTTGAAAAAATCTTGTTGTTGGAAAGGGTATTCTTCCCAAATGGTCCCATGAAAATTTTATCGAAATCGAACAAGCGGTTTTTTGTTAATTAACCGACTTCTAAAAAAGGAGGAGGTTCTCAATTCGGATGTTTGTATGTTTTTTTTTTTTTTTTTTTTTTTTTTTTATTGTTTGTTCGCGCATAACTCCGTCGCTTGTCAACCGATTTGAAAAATTCTTTTTTTGTTGGAAAGGGTATACTTCCCAAATGGTCCCATGAAAATTTTATCGAAATCAACCAAGCGGTTTTCGAAAAATCAAAAAAAAATATCTACATTGTCTACATTGACGACCTCTTAGTTTACTCTGCAAAGGAGCAGTACGTTTTTTTTTACACCACTGTGATTGGTTCATTTAGGTGGGGGAGGGGAGGGGGTGTAGGTACCACTAAAAAGTGAAAAATAAAAAAAACTTTTTACAAAAAATAAAACCGACTTCTAAACAAAAAAAACCAAAAAGTATAAAATAACTTTAATTTCGGAAGTCGGTGTGTTCAACAACAAAAAAGCAACCAAAAACACCGAGTTCCGAAATTAAAGTTATTTTATACTTTTTGGTTTTTTTTGTTTAGAAGTCGGTTTTATTTTTTGTAAAAAGTTTTTTTTATTTCAATAAATGATAGCAAATCTATCGGGATCGCTGTTGTTGCGGGTTGTTTACTCCAATTTATACATACGCTCTGATGGGTATGTTTAGCTGGGAGTGAACAACTTGTTCTGTATTTATCCCATCATTGGACGAATTTGACATAGATTATCTGTGTGCGCTCGCTTGACGTCGCGCCGTCGGCGCACGCGATTGGTCGAGCCAATCCAATGGCCGGCCGCGATACCGCGCATCTCAAAAAACCCGCGTGCAAAAGCGGGGTAGTAGGCGTCTCAAGTTCGTTCAACCAACACATGTTTTTGGCACTCCGTGAGTGAAAACTAGAAACAAGGACAGATTGTGCACTACCGTGTAGTGACTCGTGCTGCAAGTCTTCGTGGTCAACGGTTACCTCTCTAACACCGGTTGTGATCATCCGAAGCCCGGCGCGCAGAGATATCAGGTGAGTCGTACTCAGTGATCTCTGTTTGGATTTGTTCCGTGATTGGGAGAACGGAGACCCCGTTCATATAGAACAACCTACCAACCTATCTTCTTTCAAACCAGCGTAAAATACAGTCCACTCCTCTATTCCACATTCTGGTCATTCGAACAGGATTTTTCATTTTTTAATTTTTACTTGAGCAACGCATCCAAAATGGCGGAAGCTCTAGAAACGAAACGTAAAATCTTAGTAATTAGAAAGGAATATTTATTTACTAAAATACAAAAACTATATGACTTATCTCAAAAGTTGGGAACTGAACCAGATAAGTTTCAAATGTTTACGGTGTTATTGTCGGAAATGGAAAGTGTTCGTACGAAGTTTGAGTCCACCATTTTTGATTTGTACGAAATAGAAGTGCAAATAAAACCAACTGCTAAAATGTCGATGAGTGAACTCGAAACCTTCGACGAAATGTATAATTCATGTCAGTTAGTCGCTAGCAGGCAATCTAAATCCGAATCCGATTTCTATCCTGCCTTAGATAAAAATGAGTTAGTAGTACCCACACCCGCGTTACCAAAGTTAACATTATTTCAATTCAACGGAGAAGTTGAAAACTGGACAACCTTTTACGACACGTTCTCATCATTAGTTCACAACAGGAATTTCTCAGATATCGATAAATTTCATTATTTACTCTCATGCGTAAAAGGTCCAGCTTTAAATCTTGTTAAAAATCTACCTATCACGGCCGCTAATTACACATTAGTTTGGCAAAGTTTAGTCGATAAATATCACGACCACAGAACGCTAGCCTGTAGGTATTTCGATAAAATGTTGAACTTTTCACCGTTAACTAAGGATACTACGTCAAACTTAACTTCATTTATTGAAACCTTTGACCATTCACTAAAAGCGATTAAAGCATTGAATATTCAAAACTTAGACGATTTCTTATTGTGTCACTTAGCATTACAACGACTCGACCCTCATACACGAAAATTATTCGAAGAATGCCGTGATCAAAAGTTGATACCTACGTTTGCTGAACTAATGACTTTCGTAAACAAACAGATTAAAGTTCTCGAACATACTTTTATGGACAGCACTTCGAATAATACGTCGAAGTCTAGTACTAATACACAAAATAAAAGCCAAATTAAATCTTCGTCTAAGTCAGTACTAAATACGGCACGAGCTCCGAATAATAGCAACCGTAGTAATAATAATAATAAATCAAATTTTTCTTGTATGATTTGTAAACAAAATCACATGATATATCGATGCGATCAATTTCGTAAATTGTCGGTCGATGAAAGACTGAACCGTGTTCATTCACTAAAACTTTGTCTTAACTGTCTTAAATCCGATCATCAGTCTAATGCTTGCAAAAGTACTATGACTTGCGGGGTATGTGCATTACCACACCATTATTTATTACATAAAGACAAAATTAATAAAACAGAAAGCGCGGGAACGTCGTCCGTGGCGAACTCCCTTACGGCGCAGCCGTCTCTTTCTAACACGCAGCAAGCGCTAGTGTCGTCTCACTTCGTAAGTGAAACAGCAAGCTCGCCCGTGCAGCAAACTTTGTTTACTGATAATTGCGAGTACGGAGTAGTATTAGGTACAACACGTATGCATGTTATTGACTGTGTTGGTCAATATCAAGACTGCCGTGCAGTCATAGATTCTGGCGCTCAGAGTTCTTTTATAACTACTGAGTGTGCTCAGAAGTTAGGATTACAACGTAAAAAATGTCCTTTTACCATTCATGGAATAGGTGGGGGCATAGTTAAAAACCAAGGAATGGTTACTTGCACGTTAAAACCGATTCATGCGAGCGGTCCAACATTTCATGTTAATTTAGTAGTACTTTCAAAGGTGTCCGCCGACATGCCTAATGTTTCTTTCACAGATGACGTCATTAACGAGTATGACACTTATAAGTTAGCGGATCCACTGTTTTTTAAGCGTTCGCGCATAGATATTTTATTAGGTAATGACATAGTGCCAGATATCATTAGAGATAAGCCATTAGTAATTAAGGATAGTATTCCGAGTGTTATAAAAACAGTTTTTGGTTACGTTGTTAGCGGAAAATTATATCCACTTAGTGATAATAGTTCGCAAAATCTTAATTTATCAGTTTCATATGACGAGGAACAGTCGATCGAAAAAACGTTACGCAGTTTTTGGGAAATTGAGGAAGTGCCGTGCACACCGTCAATAAACCCAATGGATCAGCTAGCCGAGGAGATATTTTCTAATGAACATACTCGGGAGTCGAACGGCCAATATAAAGTCTCGCTACCGTTCGTGCCCGACCGCTCACCGCTAGGTACATCGCGCGCGGCAGCTGAGCGTAGGTTATTGTACACGGAACGTAAACTCGCGCGTACTCCAGATTTAAATGATAAGTACAAAGAGTTTATGCGGGAATATGAAGACCTTGGTCATATGGAACTTTATCAGGGTGAGCAGCCCAGTAAGTACATTATTCCGCACCATAGTATTTTGCGACCTACTAGTACTTCCACTCCATTACGCGTAGTGTTCGATGCGTCAGCGAAGACTAGCAATAACGTGTCTCTAAATGATATCTTGTTAGTCGGCCCTAAGTTGTATCCGGATATTTCGGCAATCATTTTGAAATTTCGGTTATTTGAGTATTGTTTAGTAAGTGATGTTTGTAAAATGTATCGCGCTATCTCCTTAAGAGAAGAAGATCGCTTATATCAGCACATTTTGTATCGGGAATCGCCTAACGATCCAATAAAATTATACGAATTAAAAACCGTGACGTACGGACTTAGTTGTTCACCGTTCTTAGCAATTCGGACGCTACTACAATTAGCGAACGATGAAGGAAAACGTTTTCCCTTCGCTGCTCAGGTCCTCCGTGAGGGAGTTTACATGGACGATGTTCTATATTCGTGTAATACTTTTGAGCAAGCTTGCTTAGTACAGGACCAATTAATTGGTATTTTTGAAAGTGCCAACTTTACTTTAAAAAAGTGGATGAGTAACAGTGAGAAGCTATTACAACGCGTCCCCTCCGAAAACAGAGAAAATTCCGTAACATTCGTGAAAGATGAAAACGATAGTACCATTAAAGTTTTAGGTCTTAAATGGATTCCAAAATCCGATAATTTTGTGTTTTCGGTTAATTTGACGGATAACGAGTCAACCAAACGATCAGTGTTAAAATTGCTGGCGTCGATTTATGATCCCGTGGGTTTCATCGCACCATGCACTTTAGTAGCAAAGCAGATTATGCAGGAACTCTGGAAGCATGGTATTGGTTGGGACGAAAAGTTACCCGAAAACATAAAAAAATCGTGGCATAATTTTATTGTAGAACTTCCTCTGTTAAAGGAGTTACGTATCGAGCGCCACATGCTCTTACCAGGGGAGACGGAATGCGACTTGGTAGGCTTTTGTGATGCTTCGTTATGTGGGTACGCAGCGTGTGTGTTTGTTATTAGTCGCGAGCAAAAGGGTAACGTAAAGGTTCGCCTAGTGACCGCGAAATCTAAAGTTGCACCAATTAAACCCGTCACGATTCCTCGGTTAGAATTGATGGGTGCAGTTTTGCTGAGCAAACTAATAAAGTTCGTAATTGATACTTTTTCTCGCGTTAAAATCAACAAAATAATAGCAGCTTCAGACTCGACAGTCGTACTGTCATGGCTTCAAACTGAACCTTATAAATTGAAAACTTTTGTAAGTCATCGCGTTACAAAAATTATTGAGGTGTTGCCACCCCATTTTTGGCGGCATGTTAGTAGCGAACATAATTTAGCCGATATTTGTTCTCGCGGAGCGTCTCCGGCACAACTTGTCAGTTGTAATCAACGTTGGTTACAGGGCGCAGACTGGATGTATCGAGATTACATCGATTGGCCCCTGACAGTGTGGGTTAATGAGAGTAATAATAAAATACCGGAATTAAAAACATCTGTAAATTTATTGACTGAAAATAACAATAATGATGATTTTAATGAATCCAAAATAGAATTTTGTGAAAGAATCTGTCGGCAGTTTTCATCGTTTACCAAACTGCAAAGATCTTTTGCTTGGATCTTAAGATTTAGACGTAAAAGAGATGATACTCCTCTCAAATCGAAGGTGTTATTGACCTGTGAATTAAATGAAGCACACGATAAGTTAATAAAATTAGTTCAAAATGCCTATTTTGAAGCGGAATTAAAACTGATAAAAGATAAAAAACATGTTGCTACCATGAGAAAATTATCTCCTTTTATTGATTCCGACGGTTTCCTGAGGGTAGGGGGTCGCATCGGTCATTCCGAGCTTCCTTTTAACGCTAAACATCCGCGTCTTATTCCCAAAAATAGTTTGTTTACTAAATTATTGATCAATTATTTGCATGAAAAATATTTACATGCAGGTCCGCGAACACTACAAAGTATAATCAGTGAAAACTTTTGGATATTATCTGCTCGTAGAGTCATTAGATCCGTTTTATCTAAATGCAAAACGTGTTTTAAATGTAAACCGTCTTCACTGCAACCTGAAATGGCACCTTTGCCACCAACTCGGTTGATACCTAATAAGGTATTTGCTAACGTCGGAGTTGACCTCGGAGGTCCTTTTTTAATTAAAGAAAGCTTACGTCGTAATGCTAAGGTGACAAAGGCTTATTTAGCACTGTTTGTCTGCTTTTCAACCAAAGCAGTACATCTTGAGGTGCTCTCTTCTCTCTCTGCTGACTGTTTCCTTGCGTGCTTAGACCGATTCGTAGCGCGTCGCGGTCTATGCTCTGTTCTTTATTCTGATTGCGGTACTAATTTCATTGGCGCAAGTAAACATCTGTTTGAAATCCAAAGGTTTCTACATGAGAGTCATAATGAAATTTTAGATGGATGCTCTAAAAGGCAGGTTGACTGGAAATTCAATGTCCCCAGTGCTCCACATATGGGTGGTCTCTGGGAAGCAGGTATAAAGTCAGCAAAATATCACATTGTGCGAAGTATGGGGGAAAAATCCTTAACGTTTGAGGAACTTTCCACTATATTTTGTAAAGTAGAAGCTATTTTAAATTCGCGTCCCTTGTGTCCATTGCCTGCTAGCGATAATCCCGATGAATTTAATGTTTTAACCGCCGGACACTTTCTCATTGGTCACAGCTTGATATCTATACCCGAGTATAATGTTCAAGATCTAAATATTAACCGACTGTCACGTTGGCAGTATGTTCAGAGGTGTTCCCAACTTTTCTGGAAACGTTGGAGTCACGAATACTTAAACACTCTTCAGCAGAGAGCTAAGTGGTTTACATCCTCCGCTAACCCTAAGATTGGGGATTTAGTTATAATAAAAACTGACAATGTTCCCTCCTGTCAATGGCCTCTAGGCAGAATAGAAAAATTACACCCAGGGCCTGACGGAATAGTTCGGTGTGTGACGCTACGCACTGAAAAAAGTGTCTTACAAAGACCAACAAATAAACTTTGTCCATTACCTTATACCAACTAGATTCAAACAAAACGTTTTGATTAGTCATAGGTCATTTCCTAGTTTAGTTTAATTTGAATTTTTTTAAATACAGATAGGTAATAAGGTAATTTCAGTTCCATAGAAACCATCACTATGGTTTCGGTAGGGGGTATGTTCTGTATTTATCCCATCATTGGACGAATTTGACATAGATTATCTGTGTGCGCTCGCTTGACGTCGCGCCGTCGGCGCACGCGATTGGTCGAGCCAATCCAATGGCCGGCCGCGATACCGCGCATCTCAAAAAACCCGCGTGCAAAAGCGGGGTAGTAGGCGTCTCAAGTTCGTTCAACCAACACATGTTTTTGGCACTCCGTGAGTGAAAACTAGAAACAAGGACAGATTGTGCACTACCGTGTAGTGACTCGTGCTGCAAGTCTTCGTGGTCAACGGTTACCTCTCTAACACCGGTTGTGATCATCCGAAGCCCGGCGCGCAGAGATATCAGGTGAGTCGTACTCAGTGATCTCTGTTTGGATTTGTTCCGTGATTGGGAGAACGGAGACCCCGTTCATATAGAACAACCTACCAACCTATCTTCTTTCAAACCAGCGTAAAATACAGTCCACTCCTCTATTCCACACAACTAAAAACTGAAAAATAAAAAAAAACTTTTTACAAAAAAATACAACCGATTCCGAAGTCGGTGTGTTCAAAAACAAAAAAGCAACCATAAACACCGAGTTCCGAAATTAAAGTTATTTTGTACTTTTTGGTGTTTTTGTTTAGAAGTCTGTTGTATTTTTTTGTAAAAAGTTTTTAATTTTTTAGTTCACTTTTTGACATGGCAGGCGTTTTTTTTTTTGTATAAAATGTTTGGTATAAACCCGTACCCTATACCGAGGAAGTCCAACCACCTCATCCATCCAATCAGCCACTTGTTCCTCGTTCCATTCAAAAGGGTTAGGGAACGCCAACTTATCCACGACAGCAGCACAGATCTCGTATAAAGTCAGGGGATTAACCAAGCATTGTCTCAGTTTTCTGAAATAAAACAAAAGGTTCTGCAGTGCTATTCTGTAAGAACTCACGTGCGAATTCGATTCATATCTCATTTTCGATTACACTTCGTAACTCACCTGAAGTGAAAAGTATTTGGTATTCTGACTGTCAAGTTAAATAACTTTTCACTTAAAAGTAGTTCGCTTCACCTATGTTCTCACTTAGTGGCGCTAGTGTAGTTTTCATCAAGTTACAGAATACCAAATACAGTTTTCACCGCAGAATCAGTGAGAACTGGAGTGAGTTCTTACAGAATAGCATTGCTGGTTCAATGTTAAGAACGTATACGCCGTTCGGCATTTCATACAAAGTTTCAAGTCCTTATTTTCCGAAATGACTGAACCGATTTTAATGAAACCTCACACACGTAAGCAGGATACATAGGTCTGAAAAGTTAGTTGAAAACATTTTCGATAAATAGTGTTACAGTTAAATTAGACCAATTTTAAATTTTCCATACAAACTTAAATTTCCAGTTATCTTTTTTTAAATAAACTATTTCGAAAATGTTTTTAACTAACTTTTGGACTTTTTAATGGAGAATAATTTTAAAAATATCATCAAATTCAAAAGGGCCCTAGATGAATTTTTAATTATGAAAACTTATTACAAGATTGACGATTTTCTTAATGATGACTCACTAACTGATTGACATACTGCTACTCTGGCTGGCATAATTATTGTGATTCTGTCATTTTTCGTTTTATTTTGTTTTTATTGCTGTGACCACGCTGACATTTTTTTTAAATTTATCAATTCTAAAACCGACTGTGTTAACTTTGAGTTCGACCTATCCTCAAAGTCTACTTGAACCTAAAAATCATGGAAATTGACATAAAAGAAGGTTTTGATACTCTAATTTCTCAATTTTGAAACCGACTGTGTTAACTTTGAGTTCAACCTATCTTCAAAATCTATTTCAACCTAAAAAGCACGGCAACTGACATCAAAGAAGGTTTTGATACTGCTATTTCTCAATTCTGAAACCGACTGTGTTAACTTTGAGTTCGACCTATATCTTCAAACTCTACTTGAACCTAAAACCATGGAAACTGACATCAAAGAAGATTTTGATACTGCAATTTCTCAATAGGGTTGTTTCCTGAGGAATAAAAATATGATCCTATTTAGTCCGTCAGTTAGATTATCGAAAAATATTGGACCCGTATTTTTTGCTTTATGAAATCTTTGACGAATATAAAAAACTTCAAAGATCATGAGTGGGGGATTGTGACATTAGGGCGTGGTAAAAATCGTCGCACGGAGTGACGTCACACGAGTTTTCAACGCACTATATCGTCTTCGTTTTTTGTTTATGTGAAAAAATAAAAGATACGTGTCCAATATTTTTGGGAAGTCTATCTTACGGACTAATTAGATTTTTTTAACAACTAGCCTATTCTGAAACCGTGCGTTACGACTCACTTACACAGGCTTTGGTTTAATACCAGCTGTCATGACGAGGACCGGCAGTGGTGGGATCGCCACTGACTTCTCTCGACGTGGTATCTTAATCTTTATAGGTCTTCTTCTTGGTTGTGGTGGTTCCTCTGGTTTTTGAAAGACCTGTAAGGGATAAGCATAATCAGCCTTTTAATGTTCCCACTGCTGGGACACAGGCTTCCTCTCTAGGAGAGGGAATGGGCCGTAATCCAGCACGCGGGCCCAGTGCGGGTTGGTGAATGTCACATGTCTTCGAATTTTTGGTTCTGGGACATGCCGGTTTCCTCACGATGTTTTCCTTCATCGTTTCGAGAGCAGTGGTGATGAAGTTAATTACTCAAAGTAATGCGGCTAGCTGTGGTTTGAACCCGCGATCTACAATTCGTAAGTCAGGACTGTTACCTCTGTGAGGGAAGAAAGAAAGAAAATGGTAGTGGGGGGGCAGTGAGCAGTAGATATGGTATATTCATTTTGACTGAATTTCTGCCATGAAGACGAATCTAAGGAAGCTCAAGGAGGCTCTCGACCGTGGGCCTATGGGTGGCTCGCCGTCCGATAGCAACCAGGCCCGGGTCGACGGCGCGTCGTGTTCCACGCGCGCCTCAAAGAGCCGTCAGCAAACAAGGCGGGGCGCCATGTGTGACTGCTGTATGTTTCCTATTTTGATTAATTACCATTTTGTAGAATTCTCCCTTCGCGAACCTACCAGTACCACAACCATCTGATTCGCGATACAATCAATTGACTGTGCATATCTACATCATACAACTCTCATTATCATCTCATCATCTGTGCATATGTACATCACACCACGAAGGTTGAGGAGATCGTGGAGTATGTTGGAGCGTAGACCAGCTGGACCTTAAGGGTAGAGAAGTTGGAGCCGCGCCATAACACGGATTTCAAGTCGTTCGTGGTGCGAGTTCCGACTCATCATGTTGAGACCTTCCTCAAGGAAGAGTTTTGGCCGAAGGGAGTCGTGTATCGGCGATTCCGCGGAAGGCTACGTGACACCACGCAGTGTAACACGACGCTGTCGCTTCGTGTAAATTAGTGTAAAAAATAATGTAATATTTTTATCTATCCTTACTAATATTATAAATGTGAAAGCGTGGATGTTTGTTACGCTTTCACGCAAAAACTACTTGGCGAATCATCATGAAACCTTGTACACATATTCTGGGAGGTATTAGAAGTAACATAGAATACTTTTTATCCCGGGACTATGTTCCCTTGGGATAATTTCCGACATTCGCACGGGCGAAGCTGCGGGCAGCAGCTAGTGTAAATATATATGTATGATATGTTATCTGTGCTGACTGAATAAGCATACTTACCATATTGACATCGCTGTCTCCTTCGTCTGTCATATTCTTAGGATAAAACTATTATAATAATAAATGTTTCTAAATAAAAAATAATACTTCGCAACTTCGCTATGATTTGGTTTGACAGATCTGTCAAGTTGTTTTTTTTTGTTAGTGTTTTTCGTAATGCCAGAACGGTTGGAGTTACCTAAACTCTTTTGAATGAAAAATAGTTTGAAACTCCTTTGACGAAACTTTTGGTCATGATAAACTTAGGTCTGACAATCGATACAAATAGGCCATAAAAAATAGATTATATTTTTCCAGATTTAGAAACCACCAAAGCTGTAATAATATTATACAGCTGATGAGTTTGTTTGTTTGGTTGAACGCAGTGATCTCAGTAACTCATCATCTGCCTAGCCTTTTCCCAACTATATTGGGGCCCGTATCGGCTCCCAGTCATACCGGATTCAGCTGAATACCAATATTTAACATGGAGCGGCTGCCTACTAGACCTCCAAAACACATCAACTGGGTTACACGGTAATTCTTGGCAAGACTGGTGTCAGATTTACTGGCTTTTGACAATCCGTAACGACTGCCAAAGATCTACTATTACAGCCGGGACCAACGGCTTAACGTGCTTTCCGAGGCACGGAGGAATTTCTGTACGCTAAGATGGTCACCCATCCACAGACCAACCTTGGCAAGCGTTGCTTAACCTTGAAGATCGACCCGTGCGGCTGTTATTTTTTAGCAACGAGCTCATCACAGTAACTACTGGTTCGAATTTAAACATTATTTTAGTGTCGGATAGATAAAACGGGACCCTAATTGTAATACTCCACTGTCTGTCCGTCTGTCACCAGGCTGTATCTCATGAACCGTGATAGTTAGACAATTGAAATGTTCACAGATGATGTATTTCTATTGCCGCTATAACAACAAATGCTAAAAAACAAAATATTAATACTCAATACTCAATTCTTTATTGCATTCCACAATGTAGGCTTAGGTGGTAAACATTTTTGAAAAAAACAATCGTGGACCCTGTAGGGCACAGCAAAAGAAAGATATGTATGTGGAGATGAGGACTTATAATCTAAATTATTCTAAAAACATTTTTGTTTATTTTATGCATATTTCAAGGATTTATCATTTAAATAATCGTTGACACTGTAGTAAAATTTGCTTATAAATAGTTTTTAATATTTAAGGGGAACTTCCATACATCAAACGTGATATGTTTACTCGTTGGTGGCGCCATCTCTTATAACATTTCATGCAACAATAGCCGAATACGATCGAATGAACTCGGGATTCAGATCATCTTGTTCCTACCCTCAATTCTTTCCTTTTTCCCCTTTGTACGCCTACCGACGAGGGCCAGTGCGATCTACAACTTGCTCTTGAGCGGACTCCGTACCT
The DNA here is from genome assembly GCA_905332915.2 of Hecatera dysodea. Classification (NCBI taxonomy): domain Eukaryota; kingdom Metazoa; phylum Arthropoda; class Insecta; order Lepidoptera; family Noctuidae; genus Hecatera; species Hecatera dysodea. The sequence goes on along the minus strand of HG995317.1, from coordinate 2,861,089 downwards.
CAACCGCCAGCCACATGGCTGAAGACTGAATTTTCTAAACCGAGAACTTTAATAAACTGTGTCTATTGCCCGCTTCGCGGATATGAACTGCTTGTGATAGTGTCGTGCGCAGTGAGATTGAATCCCTCGACATTTCGGAGCTGAAGAACCACCAGGTCGACTGCCATCGCGCCACGTGGACGAGCTTCGATCATCAAGGTAAGGCGTACTATCCTCTCCATCCTGTACGATTCTCATTCCTGATCGCCCGAGTTCAATCCGTGAATTAGTTTCCCGCAGATTTTCAACAACCTTTGGCCAGACCCTTCAAATACCGTCCAATATTTAAATAGGCATAAAGTTTAATCAGGTTTTCAAATCCGCTGTAACACTCGTTATTGCTCAATATTGATAACGGCAACAGGAAAACGCTTGAAATATACACAGAATATTAAGATTGTTTGTTTAAAAAAAAAAAAACGTTGCCCCACACTAGGAATGTCTCCTGTATCGTGGGTGCGTTTACAAACATACAATCTCACATACACAAACAACCAGACCCGGAACAACTATCTGTAGGCCATACATATATTTGTCCCCTGCGGGAATCGAGCCCACGACACGTAGCGCAGCAGCCAATCGCTCAAGCACTGCGCCAACCGTGCCGTACTTCAAATTAAAATAAAACAAATATTTAAGGGTCCGATACAACAGACATAATTTTTTGCCGTTTTTTTATTTAAAAAGAAATACGGAACCCTTCTTTCGCGTGTCCGACTTACACTAGGCCGGTTTTATCTTTCTTTCTTTCCTAAAATAAATAACAATAGACGTATATGTTGTTCCCAGGTACATACACGCCTCACCTACCTCCGGCATCTCATCGTGTCGCTAGCTCAAGCGAGGGAAATAGACAGAACCCTACTGATTTTCTCCCACGATTATTATGATGAGGAGATCAATAATCTGGTGAGGAGCATCGACTTTACTAAGGTAAGGAGCTTTGGTTTCAAGCTTATAATCAGCCTTGTAACGTTCCCACTGCTGGGACACAGGCCTCCTCTCTAGGAGAGGGAATGGGCCATAATCCAGCACGCGGGCCCAGTGCGGGTTGGTGAATGTCACATGTCTTCGAATTGTTGGTTCTAGGACTTTTTAGACCTATGTATCCCGCTTATATGTGTGAAATTTCATTAAAATCGGTTCAGTCATTTAGCAAAATAGTGACTTGTAAATTTGTATGAAATGCCATACGGCGTACACGCTCTTACGACCTTTTGGGAAGAAGCTTTGGTTTGAAGCCTAAACTCTATGTAGTACTCTGGTCTTCTGTGCCCTAGTTGCTAGCTAAATCTGGAATCCTCTGGATGTGACCACAGGACCATGGCGAATTTGTTCGAAAGAGTCACCGCAGCCCTGGAACGCATAGGGCACAAGAAGGATCACGGGTGGGTTTTAGTCAGTAAGAGTCTGACACTCCCTTCCGCTCCGCCCAGAGCGGGAGAAGTCATTTGATGATTTCCCATCCAGAAAAAAAAAAAAGGACCATGGCGACGTTTGGGGGATCTTGGTAACTCTTTAAGGCGATACCCCAACCAAAACCTTGCGATAGTGCGTTTTTCTTCGCTATTCAGAGACTATTAACTCATTAGTTATGAGAAATAATCTACATGTAAAAGCACAATGTTCGATGTCTTATCATCATATTCCACGTTATAATTTGTTTTTAACTGCTATATAAAAATAAGTCGGGTTTTCCTTCCTGACGCTATAACTCCAGAACGCACGAACCGATTTCCACGGTTTTGCATTCGTTGGAAAGGACTCGGGCTCCGTGAGGTTTATAGCAAAGAAAATTCAGGAAAAATTTCAACAGAAAAACGTGAAAATCTTTTTTCATTTTTTTATAGATGGCAAAACAACGTTTGCTGGGTCAGCTAGTGTGTTATAAATAAATTTAAAATCTACTTTTTGATTGTTGGTTTTATGCATCTGTTGCTAAATGCAACGCTCTAATCATTTGAGAATTACAATAATGGATAGATAATTTAAAAATCTATATTCTACACGTTTTATTTCATTTCAAAAGATCGCTTATCTTTTTTAATCAAAATAATTCCAAAAATTGTATGAATTTTATGTGCGCGGCAAAGGGGGAACGGATGCTCAATGTTATTTGGTCAGGGATACGCCTGAATGGAAAACAGTATATACCTCTGGTTTTGAATGATGACTATATCGCACTTGATCTACTACTGCTATATCGCAATCTATCTATATATATATAACTCAAAAGTGACTGACTGACTGATATAGTGATCTATCAACGCACAGCCCAAACCACTGAACGGATCGGGCTGAAATTTGGCATGCAGCTAGATGTTATGACGTAGGCATCCGCTAAGAAAGGATTTTGATTAATTCTACCCCCAAGGGGATAAAATATGGGATGAAAGTTTGTATGAAACTTTGTCAATTTTAAATCGATCGGGCTGATAGTTTCAAAATCGGGGGTGAAGTAATTATTCCACGCGGACGAAGCTAGTCAAAAATGTAACGAGTAGATTAAAATATAAGATCCTTTTTTGTTTGGTTTTCAGGTGATGCAGATCTTCTATCCATATTCCATACAAACTCATCCACATGAGTTTCCTGGGATGGACCCCAATGATTGCCCCAGAGATACCAAGTTTGAGCAGTAAGTACAACATCCTTTCTTAAATAAGTTTTGTGTAGTAAGGGGAAGGTTTTGTCCGTTGCAGCTATACGAAAATGGTCTTAGGAGATTATCCATATTTTTTGTATGGAATTTTGATTCACAGATTAAAAAAAAAAGTAACGGTTTGATGCCAATCGATCTTGTTTTTAATACTGATCAAAAGCTTCTATGGGACCAACCATCGATGGAGTACTCAAAAAGTCACAAATCGCAAAATACTAAACCCATCCATTGTGTATGAAAATTTTAAAAACCGTAATTATAATTTTAAATACGGTTACCGAAAAGACAAGCCCAAACTAGCTAAGGTAGCAGAGTTGTGCGGAAAAAGGAGGGAGAGGACTTTGCAATAGCAGTGGGAACACGTCCATGGCAACTCCTTTAACATCTTTTTTTTTTCAGGGCCGTCAAACAAGAGTGTAATAACGCTCTCTACCCAGACCTGCACGGACACTACCGTGAGGCGAAGTACACGCAGACCAAGCACCACTGGTGGTGGAAAGCCAACCGCATCTTCAACCAGCTGCAGTGCACACAGGGACATACAGGTGAACCCTTACAGATGTGGCGCCATCTAGGATCTAAACACGAAGTACACGCAGACCAAGCATCACTGGTGGTGGAAGGCCAACCGCATCTTCAACCAGCTGCAGTGCACACAGGGACATACAGGTGAACCCTTACAGATGTGGCGGCCATCTAGGAACTAAACACGAAGTACATGCAGACCAAGCATCACTGGTGGTGGAAAGCCAACCGCATCTTCAACCAGTTGCAGTGCACACAGGGACATACAGGTGAACCCTTACAGATGTGGTGCCATCTAGTCTGCGATATAGGAACTAACATCGAAGTACACACAGAACAAGCGCCACTGGTGGTGGAAAGCCAACCGCATCTTCAACCAGCTGCAGTGCACACAGGGACATACAGGTAAACACTTACAGATGTGGTGCCATCTAGTCTGCCACATATGAACTAACACCGAAGTACACACAGACCAAGCATCACTGATTGTGGAAAGCCAATCGCATCTTCAACCAGCTGCAGTGCACACAGGGACATACAGGTGAAACCTTACATATGTGGCGCCATCTAGTCTGCCACATAGGAACTAAAACTGAAGTACACACAGACCAAGCACCACTGATGACGGAAGGCCAACCGCATCTTCAACCAGCTGCAGTGCATACAGGTGAACACTTACAGATGTGGCGCCATCTGGTGCGCCACATAGGCACTAGAACTCCCAGGGTTGTCACAAATTTGCGGATATTTTCGTAAGAGTTACCGCGTTCCTGGAACGAAACGGGCATTTGAAAGAACACGGATGGGTTTTAGTCAGTAAGAGTCTGACACTCCTTTCCGCTCCGCCCAGAGCGGGAGAAGTCGACTGGATAACTATTTAATCCAATTGATAATAATTTTGATATCCTCTGCCGTTTGTCCCCCAGTCTGCGTAGGCATAACACTCCGTTTTCACCGTCCTCAGGTTACGTCCTCTTCTTAGAAGAAGACCACTACGTAGCAGAAGACTTCTTACACATCCTCAATCTTCTGAAGTCGACGGCAGACAAGAGCTGTCCACAATGCGAGATACTCAGTCTCGGCACGTATCTTAAGACTTATCAGTACCATGTCAATGGAGATAAGGTGAGTGTGTATACTGTGTGCGTTTTGGATTGGGACATTTGACAGCTGTCATATGGTATGTTTGTTTTGTGGTGATACATTTGACAGCTGTTATACAGTGTGTTTGTTTTTTAGTGATTGATTTTGCAATAATAAAACTTTGAACCACGGTTTCCTTCTTGATGTCCCATAACTCTAGGATTTCGTTTAGATTACTTTAAAGTCTCGGATAGTATATCTAATAGTTTTCATATTTTATAATAATTCGACAAAGCGGCAACTCCTTTCCGGTCCTTTGCATGAACATGCAAAGGACGTTTACCTTAAAACAACAAAGTCGTAATTTTTCCATAAATAATGATTGAATGAATCATTTACTTATTCATGACATTGATTCAGCATAAAGACTTGAACTATTTTATGTTAAGTTTGCTGTTACCTGCATAACTGAAATTCGGAACCCACATTTCTAACCCATTTTAAATTATTTTTATTCATAGAATCATCCCTTAAAGTTATGGGATATCAAAAAAAAATACATGTATAGTCAGCTTCAAAAATATCTATCAATACGATAGGAAAATTCAATGAGGTTTTCTGACGTGCACTAGGTGGCAGCACTGAGACTTCAGGTCTAGACAGATGCCTGCTTTGACAGCTGTCAAAGCTCTTAAGACTTTGCGACTGTTAAGTCGAGTAGACGTTATATAAGTAACAATTTCAACGTGCAAGACGCTGGCGGCACAAGCGTCTTGCACCGGTGATGTCAAGTTTCCAGAATACTCTCATTGAATAAGACTTTCTCCGACTCCGTCAGAATGACGGATGACGTACATACATCATTTTGTAAATAATAAAGTCTGTTCATTTTGAATTAGCAGCGCCTCGCGGTTTCATTCGCGTAGTTTCTCGTTCCCGTGGGAATACGGAGATTAAATATACCTGTGTTACTCGCTGATAATGTAGCTTTCTATTGGTGAAAAATGGTTAAAATGGGATCAGTACTTTCGGAGCATATTGGGTACAAACAAACAAAAAAAAATCTTTATAATATTGGTAAGGATAACGCTTTCTGTCATCTATCTATACTTAATATTATAAAGAGGTAACGTTTGTGAAGTTGTAAGGGGTAGTCAATGGATCTACTGAAACGATTTTCAAAATTATTTCACCAATAGAAAACTACATTATTATGGAGTGTCATAGGCCATATTTTATCCTCGTATTGCCACTAGAACGGGAACAACGCAGGTGAAACCGCGGGGCGGTGCTAGTTCTGATATAATTTCGTTTTGAATATTGTTCCGTTACGTTTATATTTAATATTTTGGACACTGACTATACTTGATTTTTTTGTTTTCAATACTAACTTTAAATTTAATTTGTATCTAACCTCATAGTCATGACAACAAAAAAAAAAAAAAAACAAAACAGTTTTTGTGACCATAGAAAAGTAATTAATACATCGTAATGAAACGATACTCGATATATCAGATACACGAAAATTGAGTATCCGAATACTAGATATATCAGATACGCCAAAATTGAGTATCCGAATACTCGATATATCTGATACGCCAAAATTGAGTATCCGAATACTAGATATATCAGATACGCCAAAATTGAGTATCCGAATACCCGATATATCAGATACACCAAAATAGGTCGAGGTTTATATATATTGCTTCCACATTTTGCCAATTGTAAGCAAGTTATATTCTCCAGAAGCTAACCCACGCAACTTCATCTACGGAAACCCCTGCTTTTGCAACATTTTTCATTGATGCTCCGCTCCTGTTGGTCGTTGCGTGATGATATATATATATTTAAGAAAAACGTTGCCCCGCACTAGAATTTACTCCTGTATCGTGGGTGCCTTCACAAACATGTAAACTCACATACACAGACACCCAGACCCGGAACAATTATCTTAATTAACTACTCGTAAGTCGGGGCCGTTACCACTTGGCCACCACTGCTCCCAACTTAACTTAGCATAATTACCGTTTTATAAATAAATCCTTAAAGTAATTATCAAAGAATTTAATTTAACAGCATATCAGTCCATACCACTTCGGTCACGACTCCTACAAATTATAAAAAAAAGAACTAACCATAGGTCCAAACCCGAAATTGCGAAAAAATATCAGCTTTTCAAAAGTCAAAACGTTTATTTCAATTAGGCCATTAACGGCACTTTTGAACGTCATCAATAAAATTTCTCATAGTTAAAAGTGACTCTAGCGTCCATTCGCAAAGGTAGATTCTTATGGAGAAGAAACTCCATAGTTACTCTTTCAGTAGGTATCTACATTATGTCGAGTTTCTTTTTTTTTCGTGATTTCCGTGTTGGTCCCATACACGTTATACGTTGTATTAGTGGTAAAATGTGGGAATTCTTTACGAAGTATTAAATACTTTTCTATGCTTCTATTTATTCTGCTTTTTTTTAAACGTATATTAGGATTTTCTTCTGTGTCGCGGGCGCGTTTATAAACTTACGTACACAAACAGCCAGACCCGGAACAACTATCTGTAGGCCATACAAATATTTGTTCCGTGCGCGAATAGGGATGTTTCCTGAGTAAAAAAAATATGATTCCATTTAATCCGTCACGTAGATTATCGAAAAATATTGGATACGTATTTTTTTTTTTTTAGTAAATATATAAAAAATGACGAAAGATAAAAAGCATCAAAGATCCGGAGTGGGGGCTTGTGGCGTCACGCCGTGGTTAAAATTGTTGCACATAGTGACGTCACACAAGTATTCAACGCACTGTATCGTCTTTGTTTTTTGTTTACGTGAAAAAATACGTGGCGAATATTTTTTGGAAATCTATCTGATGGACTAATTAGATTTTTTAGTCAACTACCGTATTGAAACTGCACCATCGCGCCAATTGTGTCGTCAAGATATTTTTCTTACATATTAACATTTTCCATAAAAAAAACAGCGCAAGAAGAATCTAAATCTCAACTACATACAGCAAGTGAAGGCCGCAAACGAAGAACGGAGGAAGAAAAAGGAAAACTCGCCGACTTGGAACTTCCAAGTGTATCCTCATCTTTATACCACGACGCAAAAGGTTTTCATATTGTCTATTTTTAGATTCAAGGATTGTTCATTGACATTAAGCTTTGGTGTGCTACGTTGTTTTTGTATTCTGTTTAGCTGAGAATTTAAAAAAAGAAAAAATCGGTTCATCCGTTCAGGAGCTACGATTATACAGACACACACACACACAGACATGTCAAACTTATACCTAACACATCGCAAATTAATTTCTGAACGCATCCTGTTTGTCAGTTATAAACAGTTTGTATGGGAAATAAAATATTATTTTATATATGTACTTTTCATTAAATTGCTGACATTGCTTGAACTTCTACAAATATTTCAAAACCAAATTTAACCAAATCGGTCCGGCATTTCTCGAGTTTTTATGAGACTATCAAACGTTCATCGAACGAACATCTGAGTCGTATAGAATCAAAAACAGAATCTGATTTTTGACTTAGTTTCACTATTACGAACAGCAATTTATTTTTTTATGTGTATTTATAATTACGTATGTTTTAGAATTTTGAATTCTTTATTTTAAGATTTAAATACCTACATAAGATTTAAATTTGAAGCTGTTTTTGATTCTATACGACTCATCTATCTTTTATCTACATTTTTTATAAATATAGATAAAATATAGATGGAGATTGTTGCTGAAATGATATGCCGACTTGATTTTGGACGATATTTCAGACTTTACGATTTACGATAATTAGCTTCCGGAAGTTACAGAGTAACTAGTTTCCCGTCCACTTCTCATATAAAAAGACTGCTCTATGCTAAAATGCAGTACATAATATCGCAAAGCTTAATTTTGAAAATGAAAACAATATATCTAGTTTTAATTGTTTTTTTTTTGTTTTTTTTAGTTTTATTGTTTTCATTTTCAAAATTAAAATGGATTTCCGCAAAGTAACGCCTGACTCAATCAATTTTTTGCAAAGCTTAATGTCAATTAGTCATCCTTCAGTTCAGTATTTTGAAATGGTTGTAATGTAATTTGATTTTTACTATTATTTTAATCTGTAAATAGATACATTATGTAGAGTGAGGTAATTGGATGATAGCCAGATAATATTACAATTAAAAGTTGACAGTGTCTTCTTAAATTAGTAAGTTTTTTTTTTAAGAATGCGTTCGTTTATAAACTTAACCATAGTTTCCAAGCTTGGAAAAATTGGTAGAATTTTATTTTGTGCACCTGGCAACATTATATTACCTGTCAAGTGTCAGGGCTGTCACTGACATTCGTAATACAAAATATTGTTCGTTGTCAAAATATGGTTGTTATATTTTTCTTACCAGCCGTTGATTGCTATTTTACTTTATGAACTGTTTTATTCAATTTTTTTTCTGGCTATCAACTATTTTCTTCACTGAAGTTTGTGCTTATTTTCTGCTATGTATGTAAACTTATATGGCATGCCAGCTTTAAAGGTCTTTTGGAGTCTGGTATTTAGAATGATATGGAATAAACTGATACTAAAATATTAACAGCTTTGACACAGTTCAAGAATTAATTAGTTTCAAGTTTTGAAGCGTAACTTTCAGGATATAAAACTAAGTTCGTCTCTGCTGTTATTATTTTTGAGATCAGTTTTTACAATTATTCTCATTAAGTCATGTATGTATATATTTTGGGACTTGAATATTTGAGACAAAAAACTTTTTAATTACTATACAGGATGACTTTGAATAGATGCGACAAAATGAAATGGGAGCTTCAGTTACAGTAACATAGTAATTATAAACTGTTTTTTCTACAATCTAAATCGTTAAAAAAAGTTACGTGGTTGGCGTTTTAAAATGATCCATCGATGTTAATATCTTTATTTAAGTAAGAATTATCTGTATTCCAGAAAAATAATTAATATGCAAAATAAATAAGAAAAATTAAAGTATCAAAAAATCTCGTCCAACTAATCGCAGTGCTCAATGATCGTTGTGGAGTACTCGCGTTATTAAACGTTGCGGTGATAAAAGTTCATTAATTTTACATTTGGTATGTTCTAAATTTTCTTGACAACACGTATTATTGTATATTTAAATATGTCGCATCTATTCAATTTCACCCTGTATATACTGGGCCTATCTCATGCCGAAGTAAAAGCTAGTTAGCGGCATATTATTGGGGCTGACTTATACACCCCCATGTACATATACGCATTCTTGGGGACTATTTTATACTTTCTTGCTTTGCTTAAGGCTTCTAAAGCATGGGGTTGGATTGCAATACTGACCTAGCATGGATTGAACAGTCGTATTTAAATTTAATGGCGGTTGAAAGAACTCAGAGAGTCGCTGTGCAGGGTGCCAACGTTGTGGAATTGTTCGAAAGAAGTACCGCGGCCCTTGAACGCAAAAGTTATAGATAGATAGATAAATAGAATACTCTTTATTAGTACACCATACAAGTTACAGAAAATATAGACAAAGCAAACATTACATAGGGTGACACAATAAGTAAGTAAGTAGTAGTATTAGTAGTGGTAAGTTATTTGAATTTCTACGGGTGGGTTTTAGTAAGAGTCTAACACACACTCCCGCTCCGCCCAAAGTGAGAAAGAACATTTAATGATTTCCAATCCATAAAATAAAATAAAAAAAATGCTGCATTGCGAGCGTGTAGTAACTATACCTAGGCGTTAATTACACATCGAGCTTAAGAAATAGTGTCTCGCGGGTTTGAATGACAGACAGATTAGAATGTTTTTTGTTTGCCACTGAAATGCCGACTTCGCCGACTTCAAAAATCGAGGTTGTCAATACTGTTTTTTTTTTTCTTTCTTTATAGTGTCAAATAAAGCATATTCAATAAAGATTTTGGTACTGGCTGCTAGTAAAAACAGAATATTTCATCTATGTAATTGTCTGAAAAAAGACAAAGGTACACATTTTTTTTTCTCTTGATTTTTTTGGGTCTTGTACAATGTCAGAGGTATGAATTCTGAAGGTTATATAACTATGAAAGTTTTTTTGTGAATGTGAGGGTAACTCTCTAAACGCCATGATATATTGAAGGTTTCATACGTTACGAGCATTCAGAACCTGGAAAGATAGATTACTGAGATATTGTGTTCCCCAGCATCTGGGTTTTGCACGTGCACGTCAGATAGGCGGTCGCTCCATCTAAAATACTGATATTCAGCTGCACATAAGGATACCGTACCTCAGGATTTGTCCTGTGATTTCAAGATTTTTGTACTCTTCTCAGGATCGCGGCTGGATTTTGCAAATCTCAGGATTTATAGAATTTTTAATAAAAATACAGCTTACATTTTAAAGATCTCTTTAAAAAAAATGAATCAAGTAGGTACTTAATCAATTTTATTGTACTTAATTTGTGATGATACCTTTTTAAGTAAGGTTTTTTAATGTAATTATTGATTTATAAAATGCCCCACGTATTCAAATTACCCATATTGAATTAAAACTATACCTCAAACTGAAGACACCATTAGTTAGTTTCATTCATTCGACTATTGAGCCCTATGATAGAAAAAACTCTTTGTACGTTTGAATTCTGAGCTGTAATTGCATTGAAAAATACGCATTATCTCGTGGGGGTGCAACGCGTGAGCGAGATACGCAGTATATAGAAAACATAATATCACAACATTTTAAAATTGTTAAGTACGTTTGAGAGAAAATTCTCGAAACTGTAAAAGAACTTAGGATTTTTCAGTAGAAATCAGGCGTCTTCTCCGGACTTTTGATTTTTTACATCTGGTAACTCTTGACTCTTTCGAACAAATTCCGAAACCCTGGGATCTGGTCTGGGAAAAGGCTCGGTAAATGATGGATCTGACGCTGAAACTGACAATGTATGGTAGCATTTACTGAAGAAGTAATAAGTACCTACGCTTTGATGCGCATGGCCGTATAGGTATTTTTATAGATGTTGATTTCATCTGTGGTCTGTTGATTTTGCAATCAGAATTAAGGTATTTTACAAGGAAAATCGAATTGTAGTATATTAGTGACGTCACGCGAGTTTTCAACGCGCTGTGTCATCTTCATTTTTTGTTTAAGGGGAAAAAAGTAACCAATATTTTATGTTAATCTGATGGACGAATTCGATTTTTTCAGTAAAATACCATCTTGTCATCGTCGCAGCGAATTACTGTATTTATCATTGCAATAGATTATTTCACTTAAGGTGAAAAATAAATATTTTTAAACTGTATGCGACGTTGTCAAATTTCTGATTGTTTCTCTTAAGCATTTTGTCCATGATTGACCTTATTGGTAGATCAAAATTAAGACGCTCCACAAATCATAAATGCGTTTCTAGTCGCTAAACAGACAGTCTAGTTTCATTCCTTGCTCTGCGATGTTTATGGTTCTGAATCAGAAAAATAATCAACGGAACTCTATAATACCTACTTATGCTCATGGATAAAGCGCTGAGCCAAATGTAACTAAATAATGTTGGTTATGGTTGACAAGCATGTAAATATTTTTGTTTAAATGGATATGTCACCGAAAAACTGCAAACTACGATTTATTATGATACAATCGTTTTATATGGAATAAATCCCATAAAAGTTCAATAGTTTGTATGTCTCGCGATGTTTTACAATATAACGGCGTTTGCAATTTTCCAGTGACAGTTAAATACAAGGTGCATTACAGATGGTGATATTATTTTCTATCTGGAAATTTAAATAAAAGTAGGTCCCTACCTAATTTATAAAAGTTTTTAGAGTTCTTTATGCACAGTTTTTGAACTAATCAGATGATTGACGGTAAAAAATTAGATTTTTTTATAAACAAATCTGTGTTTATTCATTTATTAACGATTTGTAAAAAAAAAACCAAAACACCAAATTGAAATATACCTTGTATTTATATTATACATATTATTCTGTAGGCTGTAAAAAGTAATGCCTTGCTTTTCAAAAGCATGCTTGGTTGTAAAATGAATGTAAAAATACAGTTCTCTTCCTCTAATCCGCAACTACAAAATCTTACCCAAGGGAATTAATGCACAAGATTGATTAGTATTATAGTGTAATGGACAACAATATAAAGCAAATAAAACCAACAGATGGATTAGCGAAAGAGTATTGTGTCATGTAATGTTTGGTTTTAAAGAATCATCTTAGAATAGTAGTAAAATTGTATTGTTTAAAGTTACGTACCTACATTATACGACTCCCTTAATATTATGTCATTGATTGATAACTGTCAAAATTCCCTCCAAAATGTGGCAGCTCTAACATTGCCAGCCCGAAAAAAAAAACAAATGTTACCACTTGCCATTTCAAAATTCTACCATTTTACCAAAAAATCGTTGCCAGCCCTAAAACTAAATTTTCAGCCATAAAATTAAATAAAAATTATATTTTCAGGTGGAAATAACCCCGTGGCATTCAAGCATGCATAACATGGGGTTCGCCTTCAATAGGACTGTTTGGGGTCACATAATGAAGCAACAGAGTCAGTTTTGTGCGTACGACGATTATAATTGGGATTATTCGCTGTTGCATTTGTCACAAAACATGCCTGGACGAGAAAAGTTTAAAGTTATCGTGTGTAAGGGGCCTAGAGTATTTCATATTGGAGAATGGTGAGTTCAAAACTTAGTTTATATAGTTTTCTTTTTTTTCAGTGATTCTTAATATTATAGTTTTTATGAGCTATTTATTAACTTGCTTTCCCCGTATATGTGTGTCCTGTTGGGAATTAGTTAATCCATTTTTAATAATTTCTGACATCTTTTTAAATGTGTTTTTTTGTTTCCTTTCAGTGTGGTTAGTTTGATTTTGTTTGTGTTATAATTTTTCTTTAAGACTAAGGCTTGGTATAGTTTATGCCTAACATAACTAGTTTTTTACCCGTACTTAATGCACCATTACTGTATTTTTTAACCGACTTCTAAAAAAGGAGGAGGTTCTCAATTCGGATGTTTGTATGTTTTTTTTTATTGTTTGTTCGCGCATAACTCCGTCGCTTGCCAACCGATTTGAAAAATTCTTTTTTTTGTTGGAAAGGGTATACTTCCCAAATGGTCCCATGAAAATTTTATCGAAATCGAACAACCGGTTTTTGAAAAATCAACAAAAATCTAAAAAAATATCTACATTGTCTACATTGACGACCTTTTAGTTTACTCTGCATTGGAGCAGTGCTTTTTTTTACACTAATGTAATTGGTTCGTTTTGGTGGGGGGAGGGGAGGGGGTTTAGGTACCACTAAAAAGTGAAAAATAAAAAACTTTTTACAAAAAAATACAACCGACTTTTCCACAAAAAATCAAAAAAGTACAAAATAACTTTAATTTCGGAAGTCGGTGTTCAAAAAATGAAAAAGGAACCACAAACACCGAGTTCCGAAATTAAAGTTATTTTGTACTTTTTTGATTTTTTGTGGAAAAGTCGGCTGTATTTTTTTTTAACGGCTAGTCCTCGACATATCTGGGAGCTCCGTGCTTTTGGAAAGCGTACGAAGGCCGAAGCAAGATCGCACATTATACGTTTTATAATTAAAGGAGAAACCAAATTATTTATAACTAGCAGCGCCCTGCGTCACCCGCGTAGTTCCAGTTCCCGTGGGAATACGGAAATAAAATATAGCCTATGTTACTCAGGGTGAATGTAGCTTTCTAATGATGAAAGAATTTTTGGAATCGGTCCTGTAGGATTTGAGTTTATTCGTTACATACAAAAATACAAATCTTTCCTCTTTATAATATTAGTATACATAAGTACCGAATTTTTATATAAAAAAGTTTGGATATTTTCTTTATTTGACAATAATAAATTATTATTACGTATGGAAAGTGATTCCCAGATACATAATACAATAGATGTCCATTAATTCAGTAAGGCTCGCTTGTGCAGACTAAAGTTATCTTTTATCTTAGAGTTAGTCGCTAGCTGACGTTAAAATAAGAATTATTTTTGGGTTTAAAAAAAAATGTTTTTAGCGATTGGGCCTGATAGGTGTCAAATCGCACACATTTTTTATTCAAAAATATTATTGAGATCGCTTTTAGCGATAAGGCCGACCATTGTGTGACCCTATGTAATGTTTTCTTCATCTATATTTTCAGCAACATATATGGTGTACATACATAATCAGCCTTTTAATGTTCCCACTGCTGGGACACAGGCCTCCTCTCTAGGAGAGGGAATGGGCCGTAATACACCACGCGGGCCCAGTGCGGGTTGGTGAATGTCACATGTCTTCGAATTTTTGGTTCTAGGACATGCCGGTTTCCTCACGATGTTTTCCTTCACCGTTTTGAGAGCAGTGGTGATGAATTTAATTACACAAAGTAATGCGCCTGGCTGGGTTTGAACCCGCGGTCTACAATTCGTAAGTCGGGGCCGTTACCACTTGGCCACCACTGCTCTCTCTATGGTGTACATAATAAAGAGTATTCTATTCCATTCTTTCCCGACTTCCAGCGGCTTCCACCACAAGAAGTCCAACTGCAACGCGTCGACAGTGATCAGTAAAGTACAAAAGCTGCTACAGAACGCTAAGCCTTACTTGTACCCAACGCGAGTGAGCGCGACCGTTACGGCTGGCGGCGCTAAGCATAATAAGAAACTTGTCAAGGGCAACGGAGGGTGGGGGGATATTAGGTAAGAGATTCATTCTTACTGTAATGTTTTCTTCATCTGTTAAGATGGTTAGATTAATTTATTGGCCTGAAATATAGTATTTTACAGATTTCATAACACACAATAAATAGTTCTTCATATTCCGCCTACTAAATTCGGCACGCAAATTTTGTGACATAAGTAATAGTGATTCTAAATTTAAAACATAATTCAAAAAAAAAACTGCATCACTTAAAGGTTGACTGGTAGAAAATGCCTAAGGCATTAAGTCCGCCTCTGTACATTTGTGTGCGTAAAGTATTAAATAAATAAATAACATTCCAAGTTAAAAAAAGAAGTACTACTTAAATCAAGAATTGTCGACATATGAAATTACAACAAATGTTAAAGAAGAATAATTAAATAACAAATTGTGTAAATATTATCTTTCAAATGCCAAACAAAGAATTGAAGTTACAAATGTCAATAGCTCAAAATAATAATAATAATGTCTAATTTAACTTTTATGCCATTGAACTTAGGGTGTTCTATTCTATTCATCGAGCTCAAATATTCTCTTTATTCTTACTTTTACTTTCCAGAGATCAAGAACTATGCGCCAACATGACAAGGATAGGCCGTCAGCCGCGCCTCAACATATACTACGCATAACGACATCTGTACATACATTCCACATGCTTTTATATACGGAACACTTCCTTGAACATCTCTATTTTATGTTAAATAAAAAATTTAATACCTCCCTCCCATCCGTGTTCCTCCTAATGCCCGCCGCGTTCCAGGGCCGGGGTGACTTTCAAACAAGTCCTCAACCATGAACTTATTAAGGGGTCATTGTACTCAACATTATGAACAACTTTACTATGGGACCAACACTGAAATCTGTGTTGGTCCCATAGTAAAGTTGTTCATAATGTTGAGTACAATGACACCTTATGAGATGTTTCGTTTATTGTGTTACTCGATGTACATAGATACTTGCAGAATCTCTTAAAATATAAAATTATATTCTCAGATGTTTGAGGAAGAAACCTAATATGACCTTTCACTTGCTTTGCACAAATTTAAGTCTAAATGTAAACTTTACTGCCATTATAAGTAGATGTAAAAAAAATTCTTGTGACTTTGGCGCGTTGTTTGCTAAAATCGAAACTAAACCATTTTTTTTTCTATTATGAATCGTTCACATACACTTTTGAACTGTCGAACAGAAACATCTTTGTATTTATGGTAGGATCACTCTTTATAGAACAAAAGTAATAAACCTGGAAACACACTCGGAACTGACAAAAACCCTAATGAGATAAAAATAGGTTTGAATTAATTTTGACTTTTTTTTTGTCATTTTATAATGTTTTTGACAGTTGATTGCAAATATTAGGTAAATTGTTTAGAACGGCACACATAATAATCGCTTTTTATGATTTTCAAAAACCTACTTCGGATGGCAGTTTAGTCAAAAGAAATATCGTGTTTTTTTACCTCTCTATCTTATTTGCATACTAAAACCATCAACGTATATTTTATTTTTTGTAACAACATTTTCCTTTACCAAAACTCGAATGGTACGTTTTTGTAGACCAATTTTAGGTGTCGCCACTAAAAGAAAAATGCTACTATAGTGTTAAATTTTTTTAACGTTAGCAACATTACGTATTAAAAATGTACTTATTACTTAGCTGTATATAATTTGTTAATAACAATGTATTATTTAAAGTCTATAGGGTAGGGGCACCGATTGTTGGAAATAAAAAAAAAAGTTTGAGATTCGATTCTTTTAAGTAGTTTAAATTTTGAAAATCTTACAATCTGTGCGCTTACCCTGTTTTCCGTTATTTCATAGTAAAGTTGTCATTTTTTATATATTTCACTGTATTGGCAGAAATATTGGCAATTTTTTATTTTTATTATTTTTTATCTATATTATACCGTCCTATGTATTGTAATATTTTAATATCGTTGTCATTTTTTTACAATTTCATTTTTGACGCTAAATGAGCCACAGAATGAAAATCTTCGTGAAATCATGTGATACATTTTCAAATGTGCGTTATCTGTTAGATTTTTCAACACTTTCAGCGGGCGAACCATGAGGTGTTAAAACGTGAGTCTTCCGAGCGAGAAAGAGGGATAGAGTTATACACCCTATATAGCTCCATCCCTTTTTCTCGCTCGGAAGACTCACGTTTTAAGACGTCATGGTACGCCCGCAGTGCCCAGAACTCGGCGTATGGATCGAACAATAAAATTAGTTCGTGTGCTCATAAATCGAATAAATTATAAGCAATTAGCCTATAATTAATTTATTCGTTTATTGAACACACTTGACTTTTTTAAAGTTTAGCAGCTAGGTCGCTCTCTTACACTGTAGGTACATCATTGAAGCAATCGGTACTCGCCTCAGCGAACACAGATGGCGCTACTGAGCCAAGGCAGACGCAACAGCACTCTAAATGCGTTTATATACTGGATCCAAGCTGGAACTAATTGGCAAAAATACTCGAATACATCGTGAGGAAACCGACATGTCCTAGAACTAAAAATTCGAAGACATGTGACATTCACCAACCCACACTGGGCCCGCGTGCTGGATTACGGCCCATTCCCTCTCCTAGAGAGGAGGCCTGTGTTCCAGCAGTGGGAACATTGAAAGGCTGATTATACTCGAAGACATCTCAGACCCGATTCAAATGAAAACCAAAACTTGGACTTTTGAAAAATCAATATTTGTAGCCAGGAATAAACAAGACCTTTTATTTTGAAAAAAAAATGCACTATTATTATTATACCATCCGAACCTGTCTTTAATAATAATGAATAATATTAAATTCTGGGAATTTTTAACAAAAAGCAAGCTTCAGGGCAGAGCTCATATTTATTTGTATTAAATGACAACCATACTAAAAGAATTTTGTCAAAAGAAAAAAAAAAACTCCAAGAAACTTTCTCGAATAGTCAATATTTCTGTTAAAATTTCTATTCGGTATATTTTTCAAAAATGGTGCGAAACACTTAGTTATCGAATATAAATGATATATTAATAGCGTCAATATATTGTTGCCCAATTTATTAGAGAAAAGATTAACATGTACATTTTCTTTATTATTCAATTTGAACCTAAAAAAAATCGCCTGATATGACCACATTTTTTTTAGCCTATCTAGCTGCAGTGCGAAGAATTTATTCGAAAAAAAAAATGGTGTCATATCCGCAGTTCGAAACCTCGTCAAAATCCGTTCAGCTTAGAAAAATTAACAGGTCACACAGAAAAACAATGATAGAAATATCTCCACCGTGATAACTTTATTGACATGTAAATCTTTACTCTATGAACAATTTAAGAACGTTATACATGCACATAGGAAAAAGTATTGTAAAAAATAATTGAAAAAAAAAACTTTTATTATTTAAATAAAGAGTCGTCTACACTATGGGTCAGTGTTTTTTTTTTAATTATCAATTTTGAGTCTAAATTTGTGCAAAATGTGGTATTACCGTACGAGGAATACTGGTTTAATGTTACCTTTTAAGAAAAATCCAAAATAAAAGGATCATTTTGCTTAACGATGGGTGCAGTTGGACCAACCTCGGCCAAAGTGTAGACGACCTCCAAGAATTTGTACTACCTAGTCATTGCGTTGCTTGTACTAAAATATCTATTTATTTAAATAAAAATAAACACATCAAAAGTATCTAGGGATCAACATATATTTTTGCAATAACTTTCCTCCTGATTGATATTAATTAAAATTTTCTTTAAGGATTCATCAAATAAAGTGTTTTCGTTTGTCACAGTAACGATAAACCAAGTCACCTTTGCATTAATAAAGAAATTTGCCATTTTCCTAATAAAGGGATTTTTGACATTTGAACCACTAACATTAAAGTTCGAAAAAAAGACTGAAATAACAGTTTTCTTTAAAATTTTATTGGGTAACTTAAACAATTAATAATCCGTGTTTCTACCGCGAACACTAACAACACAAGAACATCGGTTTGGCATACTCAAAATGAGTTCATCCAAATCACGCTGTGGAATGGCCGCCCATGTTCGTTGCAACAACAAAAAAAGGTCTTCTTGCGACTGGATACCCTCCATATTCGGCAGAGCTCTTCTCTGTAGCATATCCCATGCATGCTCAATCGGGTTCAAGTCTGGCGACTGAGCAGGCCAGGGCAGGACATTGATGTTAGCTGCGGCGAGAGTCTGTCTTACAACTCTTGCGGTGTGCGGTCGTGCATTATCATGCATTAACTGAAATAAGGGACCGATTTGCACTTGTAGAGGAACGATGACGTCTGATACAATCGTCTCAGCATAAATTTGAGCGTTGAGGTTGCCTCTGATCCAAATCAACTCAGTTCTTCCGCCGATCCAAATACCCGCCCATACTATGATGGTTCCACCACTATAAGGATGGACTTCCTGGCAGGATTTTAATCGCTGTTGGCGTCCAGGGGTTCTCCAGTGTCGTATACGTCTTGTATCCGGTCTCATACCAAAACGAGACTCATCAGAAAAGCACACGAAACGCCATTGTTCTTCTGCCCAATTTCTGTGTTCAAGAGCCCATTGATATCGAATCCTACGATTGTGCATTGCTATAGGTGGTACCCGTAGCGGTTTTCGGGAATGAAGGTTCACTTCATGCAAGCGGTTTCTGACTGTTTGGTCGCTAATTAAGTTCCCTGAAGAGTGATGAAGCCTCACGGCTAACATCATGGCGGTTATTGTTGGAGCTCTTCGAGTTAAGATTTGAATGTATCGGTCTTGTCTCCGTGTGGTGCAGCGATACCGTCCTCCATGGCGCTCAGCCAAGGTAAGCGAAGAGCTCTGCCGAATATGGAGGGTATCCAGTCGCAAGAAGACCTTTTTTTGTTGTTGCAACGAACATGGGCGGCCATTCCACAGCGTGATTTGGATGAACTCATTTTGAGTATGCCAAACCGATGTTCTTGTGTTGTTAGTGTTCGCGGTAGAAACACGGATTATTAATTGTTTAAGTTACCCAATAAAATTTTAAAGAAAACTGTTATTTCAGTCTTTTTTTCGAACTTTAATGTTAGTGGTTCAAATGTCAAAAATCCCTTTATTAGGAAAATGGCAAATTTCTTTATTAATGCAAAGGTGACTTGGTTTATCGTTACTGTGACAAACGAAAACACTTTATTTGATGAATCCTTAAAGAAAATTTTAATTAATATCAATCAGGAGAAAAGTTATTGCAAAAATATATGTTGATCCCTAGATACTTTTGATGTGTTTATATTAAAATGTTGATTTGAGCGCCCCCTTGCGGTATATGACAATAAACGCTGAAACGTTTTGACAGCACAGTGATACAACGATTTTTTGGCACAATGCAATAAGACGCCAACATTTTTAGCGTCTAAATGACATAATGGTATTTAAAAAAAAACAAGATGGCGGTTACAGTACCGATTTGGCGCCAAAAGATCTTTGTACCACTAATAACCTCGAAATACTATATATTTATTATTTAGTTATTACATATTATTATTTTCATTTTATAATCAAAATCTCTTCTAATCGTTGTACATACATCGTCTCGAAAACTATTTTCATTAGAAAACTGAATTTCATTGTTAAAATAAGCCTGAAAAACAGGCCTTTCTTCATTGACTTAAATTTTAAGGTCAGTGGGCGTACCATGACGTCTTAAAACGTGAGTCTTCCGAGCGAAAAAAAGGGATGGAGCTATATAGGGTGTATAACTCTATCCCTCTTTCTCACGAGATCGGAAATCATCGGGCGCGTATAAGTAAACACTCGAACGTCCCTATCTTTAAATCTATGGCTTTCTTTGTCTTCATTCAATAATTGGGTATATCAATGACATTTATGTATTCGTACTAATAACAAATAACCAGGAGCGTAATACTCAGAAGCGATTACTATTGTAAATGAATTAACGTAAACAAAGCAAAAATTAACGTCATGTTATGCCGCCATTGTGACTCTTTGTTCAAACTCTCGGGATTAAATGACGACCGTATTTATTTTTTATTTATTTATTTTTGACACTATGAAATACATCATAAAATAACACAAGAAAGTATTCTCACAAAATCCGATCCTGGGGGTCAGCCTATAACCTATGACGCGTCGATGCTACAATAATTCCGTTGTGAAAAAGGGATAGTGCTATGCGTCTTGTATAGCTCTGTCTCTCTCACACACCGGAATCATTATGGTTTTAAGACGTCATATGGCCCTGATAGTAAAATAAAGAACACAATAAAGTTTGTATTGAAAACTCTTTCCTGGGAACCTCGGTTAGTATACACTACATAAATGGCGTTGAAACTTGCATAAAAACTAAATAACTTCTCTTTGACAATAACTCTTCTTACCCTGGCTCTAGATATAGCTTCAAATAAATAAAGTCGAGATGTTGCTGATTGTCAATAACTGTAAAAAGTTTAGCATCCAGGCGATACAAATATTTAAAAAAAATACGACCATAACAGTTAATTCAGAACTGTCATTATCGTTCCATCGCCATTTTGAAATCTGTTCAAAGATGCAGTGCACAATCATTGTGCCATGTGGGTATTTATTGAGCAAACTTGATCAGACCCCAAATGAAGTGACATAAGGTGCCGGCCGAGTGACGCGTTGTCACGATGTTTGGAATTTTCTTTTTTTAATACTTACGTAGGTAATCCGTTTGTCCCGACTGACCATCAACCCAACCAAAACTTTCTAGACTTAGTTCTAGAAAGCTGAAATTGTTTTATTGTTATGGATTCATTTTATAGCGTAGTTTTGTAAATTTCAACTTCTTCGTTGTTTTTCATATAACAAGAGCAGTATTTACCTCCAAATATCTCAGCAACGCGTTATAATATATCGCAGAACATTTATCGTTTGTTGAATCTTCACTTCAATGCCAGTATCATTTTGCACTGCACCATGGCAGAAAAACAAAATGGCGGCGTAGTGTCTATGCCAACTTTAATAGAAAATTTCCAAACTCCTTAGAACATAGTCTTGATTCGAAATCTCGTCTTGTAAAGGCCTCGAGTTATGTTGAAGCTAAATCTGGTTAAGCCAGAAACACATAAATGTAATTTCAAACCTTTAAATGTATTGATAACCAAAAATGCCCAAATGCCTTAATATAGGAGATATCTGTACTAAAGAGAGTACATTTTGTTTAAGCACAATTTTAAGTGAAAATGCCCTTTAGAAGACGAAAATATACAAGTTGTGTTTTAATGTTAGGTCAGAGAAATTAATTGTTTAACACTTCATGACAGCTACCGCACATTTTTTTAACGTCACAAATTGTCTATACCGAAGTGAATTCGCCACGCATTCGGCAATAGTCGGAAACAGTCGCGTGCGTGAGACATTAAAATCCTGTGTTCCTTGTATGTTGAACGCGTATAAGCCAACGTTCGGTCGACTCTGTCTTACTATTTAAATCCATGGTCATAAAGACAAATAGACCTTTTTTTGGAATGTGAAATCATCAAATGACTTCTCCCGCTCTGGGCGGAGCAGAAAGGAGTGTAGTGGAGACTCTTACTGACTAAAACCAACCCGTGATCCTTCTAGTGCCCTTTGCGTTCCAGGGCCGCGGTGACTCTTTCGAACAAATTCCGCAACCCTAGAGACCAATAGACCTTCAATGTCTAGAAAATTTACATTCTGTCAGCAGTATCGTGGCGAAGGCGATTGTAAAAACGGCAAAAATGTATGTCATAGACAAGAAAGATGTCGAAATGTCAAAATCCCTAATATTTTCGAATTTCGATAATCGCGTTCGTTACTAAAATGGCCGTCTTCTAGAGCCTTTGGAGAATTTATAAGTGCAATATTGTCATTGAACTTTGAGGTGAAAAACAATAAATTTCTCTGACTACAGTCGAGAAAATGGCGGTTGACCATCCTATTGCGAAATAAAGTTTGCAATTGGTCAACTGCTAATTTCAGGGCCTCGTTAATGTTAGAAAACCACAATGTCATGTAGTTAAATTGAATATTGTAGCTCAAATTATTTTGACGATGACGTGAGTAAATTTGGAACTGTAAAATCATGTTTTTCTTTTATAAAATTGTACCTAGACGTTTTTACTAATAGAAAAGCGATAAACGAGGAACGTTTTGCATACAAAAACCCGCCTTACACGAGTGCAAAGTACATATACTTTGCAATCATGTAAGGCGGGTCGGGTCGCTAGTATATTATACATAAAATAAAATAAAAAAACATACTTATATAGGTAAGTGGAAAGGAGTGGAATGTCCAGACCAGACGGGTCTTGTGTCTGGTGGACAACTATCCGATCATTGTCGGGCTGATGTATGCGTTCAAATCCCTCGGAGAACTTTGATTACGCAATGTAGGGTTTGTGTGACGTGGTCTAATTTTGTAGTTCACATGAAGCGTTGTAGATGGCGCTACATACATTATGCAAAAATAAATTCAAAATTCACTTACAAACGTCAAAATGATTCGTGCTACTTATTGGTGTTAAATATTAAATTAAAAAATGTCCATCCATACATTTTGAGCAAGCAACGAAGAATAAAAACGCTAGTTTGTAATGTACCTAGTTAGCGTCATGTAAAAATTGAATTTTAACGGTGGCATCATATTATAAAGATTTGTAATAATATAAATGACATAATAAAATGCAGTTCGTTTTGAAATGTGACTTTTAATTTTATCTTGACTAAATAGTCCACAAAGACAGTTTTTTTTTTCTCGCATTTGACGCAAATGATATTCAAACGCTAGTGAAATAAAGTTCATTACTGCACTACTAAAGATTTCATTCGGTTCCCTCAACCGACCTCCTTAGGGAACTATCATAAAAGACAAGGTAGGATATTTAGTATTCCTACAATGGTACGTGGTAATACACATTTTTCGATACACGTCTTGCTTGTTGAATATTTTCGCAATGTTGGTTGGTGATGATAGTTTTACTGTTAGTGCTAAAGTATCAAAAAAATAAATAAAAACACCTTCAACTGACTAACGCACAATCACACAACTATCTCATTCCAAACCATTCCTATATTCCATTCATTCATTTCCTTCCTTCCGCGTTCATTCAATCCTTTAACAACTCTCTCAAGAACTCAACGAAAAAATGGCGCGTGCGATCCTCTGCCAGCTATAAATTATAAACGAACAATGTTGTAACCAAAACCCACCTACGAAGACTTTCAACAATTCAGTGAAGTGTTAAGTGACAAACGAGGGACGTCAGCGGAATGTATTGTAGTGGCGCCACGAGAAAACCATCGTTTGCGAAGAAGACCCGTGAGTACCTCCCTTTCAATCCCGGTTTTTCCCGTGATTGTGCTCGACTTAAGGTCGCCTATGGCCACAGTTCCATCGAAGGGTTTTATTCAACATTTACCATAACAGTTAGACTTAATGTGACGGGGTTTGGTCGATCAGATCCTGGCGACCTATTATGACGTCTTAAATCCATCATGATTTCTGTGTCAGAGAGAGACGGAGTTACACAAGACGTATAGCAATATCTCTTTCCCTCACACGAATCATGATGGCATTGGCACTTCGTAATACGGCCGCAGGCAAGATCTGTCACCAAGAAGTTTTTGACTTATGCTATCAGACAGTGAAAGCAGTAATATTCATCACGTTTTTTTACTTATTTAAGGAGGTAAGGTTCGTCCTCTTTGCTCAATAGATGGCGCTGCAAGTATCAGCATCTATTCTAAATATATATAACTCAAGAGTGACTGACTGACTGACATAGTGAAAGCTATCAACGCACAGCCCAAACCACTGAACGGATCGGGAAAATTTGGCATGCAGGTAGATGTTATGACGTAGGCAACCGCTAAGAAAGGATTTTGATTAATCTACCTGCAAGGTGATAAAATAGAGGATGAAAGTTTGTATGAAACTTTGTCAATTTTAAACCGATCGGGCTGAGAGTTTCAAAATCGGGGGTAAAGTCCACGCAGACGAAGCCGCGAGTAGAAGCTAGTTCCGTAATAAAAAATAATTTCTTGAACACTTTTTAATAGAATAGAATTCATTCATTTTCTTTTGTTTTATCCTTTTTACGCGATGCCTGCAGGACTTAGCGCGACGCTTAGCGCACTATGAAGATTCTTACTAAATTAAAAAATCATATATTTTGATTTTGTGGGTCGGTTTTAGGAAATAAACGCTAAACAAAACTCGGGATAACACTAATTTTTTTTAAGAATCTAGCTTTCGAATCCCGTTAGTGGTTATTGCGTAATGCTTCTATAAACGCACAGACATACAGACAGAAATTCGAAAAATTGCATTTTTGTGACATTTATCAGTTATTTGAATGCAAAAAGATTCAATGTACAGACGCAGCTAGTCTACGATTTTATTAGATCTCTAGATTGTTGTACTTGCGAGAACCAAAATATATAAATGTAGAAAACAAGGTAAAGGTATCATAAATAAAATCAACCGATTCATAATATAAAAAATATATATTCATTCAGTAATTTCAACGTCTACTAGAGAACACATTAGTTTATTTTATCCAAGAAACAATCAACATCTTATATATATAAGGAGCGTATGTAATGGTCAGGAGAAATAATGTACGATTTCTGGGAGTTTTTTACAAAGGGAAATGGAAGCCAGTGTAAAGGTATTTAGATGTCATATTTGCTTGGCTGAGTTACCCAAACGAAGGGTGAGGTTTTTCGAGAGAATAAAATGTCTTATTTTATTATTGAGTATCTTTTGGGGCAAGTTGTATCGTCTTCGTTTTTTATTTACTTACGAGAAAAAAGAAAAAAAAACTTATCCAAAATTTTGTTTGGAAATCTGACTATTAAACAGTGAACGCAAATAAAACATGGAAGCATTACTTCAAGGGATCTAAACGCGAATCGTGACCCAAAAATCCAAACAAACTCACACATCAAAACCTCGTTGCTGATTCGCCGAACCACACCAACAACATTATTGCTAATACGATGCACAGTTAAAAATTGACCTTATTTCTCAAGTATTTGAGTTTAAATTACCATGTAACGAATAGGCCGTGTAACTAAACACGTGAGCGGCGCAATCGGTACCGCGGCGCAATGTGCTTTGGGTCATTTTTTTGAGTTAGGAATGCTTCCATGTTTTATTTGCGTTCACTGCTATTAAGTAGATTTTTAAGTCAACTATCCTATTTGGAAAGGGACAGCTTTTAGATATCTAGGTCTCAGGAGACATTTGTATTGTAACCCAACACTTTTTAAAGATTTAAAAAACCGCATCAAAACCCGTTGCGTAGTTTTAAAGATTTAAGCATACATAGGGATATACGGACAGAGAAAGCGACTTTGTTTTATACTATGTAGTGATCAACACAGTTATTAATTTGCAATAATTTTGGTATATGAAAAACTTACATTAAAATATGTAATGTATATTAGCAATAAACATATAATCACTATAATTTACATTATCACTTTATTTAATTCTTTGTTTTTATCTAACTCACAGTTTTCAAAAGTCTTACCATCAGTTTCTGGCACGAAATGATCGACGACTAGCAAAATAAACAGACATAAAAAAACAGTTAAAAATTAATCACAAGTAGATAACGGCCGATTGTATTTTTTTATACACTATGTAAAAAAAAATATTTCGTTCCTGAAGCTGAGCTTATAAAAATATGTCGATAAACACAACAATTTTTGTAACATGTTCTCGGTCGAGTTTGACAAATATGTACTTAACTTAAAATTTAGAAATTGGGGCTAAATTCGTGAGAGATTTAACGCATAACACGAAAAGGGGTTATTGCACTCATTATTATGAATAACTTTTACTAGGGAACAAATCCCTAAAATCGCGCGGTCAACTACCATATACGTATATGTTTGCATAAATTGACGAAATGAACACAAAGATGTAATATCTCGATAATGTTTAATATAGAGAACGTGCACGGCGTAGACTATGCCATCTAGTGTTGCATATCTGAAACTTTTACGTTGTAAATATTTGACCTGTACTGCCACCTATACTTCCTGCACCCTCCGTTTAGGGGAACGTGCACGAAGTAGACTGTGCCATCTAGCGTTGCGAATCTTAAACTTATAAGTAAAATATACTTGACATTGACGCGTCTGTGCTGCCACCTGTAGTTTCTGCACGTTCCCTCTATGGGAGCACACCTTATTTTTTTTTTAATTTAAATATTTTTAAAGTGAATATAATTAATAACTAAATATTCAGTGAATATTTCAAGGGTCTACCTGTTGACGTTATGAATATCGAGCAATAAATCACGTTGGTTGTATGGGAGTCCCCTTACGTACAGTAAAACGGGGTGAATAGAAATGCAGGGGTGAATAAAAACGAAACTTTGATTTGAATTTTCTCGTTATTTAAATATTGCTTGCAGAAATTAAAATCTCCAAGTTTTTCTAGTGGATGGTTTATGAGAAACTGTTAATATGGCATTTAAGCGAAAATCCCAACTAAAGTTTTGTTTTTATTCACCCCTGAATTTCTATCCACCCCGTTCTACGGACATTATTTTGGGTACCGTATCCAAAGGGTAAAACGGTACCCTATTACTAAGAATCCGCTGTCCGTCCGTCTGTCACCAGGCTGTTTGTAATGAACCGTGATAGTTTTTTTTTTTCTTTGGCAACTGAGCCAATGACGACTATTCTACCAGTGTCATGTGGTGATGGCAGCGCTGTGCGATGAGCCGTCGAACTTTGCACTTTGTGGTAGATCTAAAATGTTAGTACCTCCTTATGCAAATGTGGCCTTGATGATGGTACCTTAGACCTTATCTTTTTTTCATGTCCTTCAGATTTTCATTCCTTCAACTTGTTACAAATGCTCCCCAAAATTAAAATCCCTCTTCCTATTAACTTCAATTCTCTCCTGACAAATTTGTCTCCTAAACTTATCCAATTCCTATCCAAATTTTTAAACGGCAATGAAATTAAAATGTATGTATATGTATAAATATACCTAAAGTGAATTCAACATTACAAAAAAAAGACCGTGTTAATTGTAGTTGAAATTTTCACAGATGATGTACATATTTCTGTTGCCACTATAACAACAAATATAAAAAACAGAATAAAACATATGTATGTATATTGAACGGGACTCCCTTACAACAAACGTGATTTTATTGCAGGTTTTATACATAGTGGTACGAAACCCTACATGCGCGAGTTATATTATTAACTAGCTGCTGCCCGCGACTTCGTCCCCGTGGAATCCCCGATTTTAAAACATTCTTTATCGCTGCTCCGCTCCTATTGGCTTAAGCGTGATGATATATAGCCTAAAGCCTTCCTCGATAAATGGTCTATTCAACCCAAAAAAAATTCTTCAATTCGAACCAGTAGTTCCTGAGATTAGCGCGTTCAAACAAACAAACTCTTCAGCTTTATAATATTAGTATAGATTGAACAGAATATTTTGTAGTTTTGAGCATCAATCCCAAAGTAAAAGTTGTCACAATAACGAGTACAACAACCACCTTTGTTTTCAGTACAGTTCCATCGTGCATAACTAATCATCTTCGGGATTGACCTTCCTCTTTCCTCGTTTATCGACCAGCGTTGGCTCCCACTGTCGTGCCACACTGCAGTAGAGTTTCATCGCTGCACGGGCGTCTTCCACTGAGCTGTGCTCTCCAGATTGTATGTCAATGCCGAGGATTTCTTTAGCCAGTCGTTTTAGAGATGGTGTGCTGCCTTTGGTTATCTGAAAACGTGGAGATTGGTAGGGTTAGTATCATGTTGTGGAATTTATTTGAAAGTGTCACCATGGTCCTGGTGGTGGGTGGGCATTTGGAGGAACATGGGTGGGTTTTAGTTAGTAAGGTTCTAGGTGACATCAAGACCCTAGCAATTATAGCATCTTCATTTTTTGTATATGTGAAAAAAGAAAAATACATATCAAATATCACTGTCAGTATTCTGTTTTGTATACATCAATATAGCATAGCATAAAAATACCATAGCATAGCCTTTTAACGTTCCCACTGCTGGGACACAGGCCTCCTCTCTAGGAGAGGGAATGGGCCCTAATCCACCATGCGGGCTCAGTATGGGTTGGTGAATATCACATGTCTTCGAATTTTTGGTTCTAGGACATGCCGGTTTCCTCACGATGTTTTCCTTCACAGTTTAAGAGCAGTGGTGATGAAATAAATTACACAAAGTAATACACCTGGCTGGGTTTGAATCCGCGACCTACAATTCGTAAGTCGGGGTCGTTTCCACTCGACCACCACTGCTCTCTCCACCTATAAATATACTGGTTAAATAATAAATATTTTTTACCATGAATATTGCTTACTAAGTTTTGTCCACAACTTTGTGCAGGCTTATCCCATATTTTCCCAATCCCAGACATCAATACCCCATGAATCATTAGGTTATAATTATAGTTGTTTTGCAATAATTACCTTTCTAAATGGTTTATATCTTGATGTGTCTCTAATATTTCTTTTAGGATGCGACAGGAACAATACGGACAGATCATTCTTCAACGAATGACCCACTAAGATACGGCCTTTAAGCAATTCTGAAACTTCTTTCTGTACAACTGTGAAATCTTCACCGTTTAGTAAATCCTCTTTTCTCACCCCGCTAATATCGGTTCTATAGTCTTTGACCTCTTCGCGCGCTTTCACGAACTTGTCATAGATACAGTCGCCGAATTTATTGACTATGGACACTCTAGCTAACATGTGGTCATTCCCATCATATCCTACACCCACCATTTCACAATCCATTGCTAAAAACTTCGTTATCCGATTTTGATTGTTCTTTTTCACAACACCATTTACGTTTATAGACTCACTATTTGTTTTTAAATCTACACTATTGCCTAAGGTATCCGCATTTGAGGCCAAGTTTAGAGTTTTCATGTTTCGAACATTTTCGTGTTCTTTTGCCTTTTTCTTTCTGGCGCGGCGGAAAGTGCCTGAATATTGGGCTTTGTTGTTTTCCTGTGCTGGTTTTTCAGTTTTCTTGTCCATTATAAGGCTGCTTGATAGGAATTTTTGCCAGTTAGCATCTATAACACCACGGAGTCCAACAGTTTGGTTAGGTTGTTCATTTGAATTTCTCCTCCGCTTTTTCGTTGACTCAGTCATATTTACATTAAAAACGTAATGTAATAACAATTGTAGTATAAAAAATATACTATTTATCACACAAAACACAATGCGAAGTATGAATCCATTAACAATCACGAGTAAATAAAGTGCTTCCTGAATGAAGTCATTTGACATCTTTTTTGACAGAACGCCCGCATGGCGGCCATAGACTTTTTGTTTGAGTTTTCTGACATCTACAGCCAGTTGCCAGCTCAAACAGATAAGGCCAAAACGATTTATCGTTGCAATAACATAGCCAATTAGCCATTTTTAGTTGAATAGTGTGCTGGATAGACAACAATATTCTGAGTAATTGGCTGTTCAATAAAATCGCAGATTTTTTAACTATGACAAATTTTATGTTATGCTTCCGATTTTTCATTTTTTTCACAATCCAAACAATATTTTCATTTCATTTACATGTTACAATATTAGCCATAACTACAACAACGACTTTCCCCATTCCGAGTTCTTCTATCCCTTCTATGGCAATACTATTGAAAAAAATACTTTCCCTTGTTTTGAATATGTCATGTACCAATCTCACTATATCGTGGAAGACGGGGCACTGGCTAAAGTGTGATTTGGGATGCGAATAAAGTTATGAGTACGGCTAGTTTAGAGTAGTATTAAGTTTTAAAGCCTTGGCAGCAGCTGCGGCTAACACAGGGCTTGAAATACCGTTAAACATATGGTATCGTTACAGGCAGATATCGTTATCTAATAAATAACGTTACTATATTTACCGGTATTTTTGGCACATTTTATCGGTAAAAATACGTAACGGTAAAATCTTCGCTATCGTAATTTTTATCGTTATGAGTTAGTTTTGTTACCGTCGCTCTCGTTCAATCAGGGCTTGAAATACTGGTAACGTTACTATCATAACGTTACATCTGGCACATTTTATCGTTATGAGTTAGTTTTGTTACCGTCGCTCTCGTCCAATCGCAAAAAAATGTTAGACATCATCGATAAAACTAAAATACGGACAATGCAGAAAATAATTAAGCAAGAAGATAAATGTGAGAACAAGGAAGAAGCTGGAATGGTTACAGAAAGTAAATGTGACACCAAAAAATACCTAAAACGGTTACAGAATGCATACACCTCCGAGAAGACCTGTTCAGAGTGTTATATTTAATAACTGTGTTGGTGATGATGGGAGAAATGAGAATTTTTCTCTACAAGGAGAATTACAGTTTTAGTCCAGTAGCCAGAAGTCTATGCCCTTCGATAATTCAAAAGTTTTTAATTTTCGCTGAGTGGATAAGTTTCGTAAATTCATTGCTATTTACAAAAATGCTAACAGTTTAGAGTGATGAAATAGGTATTAAGTAGGTATTTCTTATTATTTCGTGTTATACAAATATTAGAAAATTTAAATTAAAACAGTATACGGGTTCTTTGTAAGTACTATCTAAAGGATACATTAGTGAAAATGCTAACAGATAGGTACTATGGAACAATAGAAATCTAAAAATGTCCCGTAACTCATTCAAATTTTTTTTTAAGTTTTTCAAATCAATTCTTATATACTTAAAGAGATTAGTTATACCTTACAACAAAAGTTCTAACAACTAAGTATATGGCTGCACGAGTAATTGTATTTTTTCTTTATGATTAGCGACATATTGAATTTAAGTTTATAAAGTTTGCACTTGTATATTCGTAATAATAAACTCTGCTACCACACAAAAGTTTCAACAAATGCATAATATGGCTTTTGTTTAAATTGCGAATAACTATTTTCGATAACGAGCCGCGTAAGTACGGCGCGTGCGATCGCTGCTGAGTAGCAACACTCCCCCGCCCGCCCCGATCGGGGATGTCTCTATCGCCGCATACCTACTGACCGCTTTTAGCGTTCGTTCAGACATGCGGGAATCGTGCGTTTACGAAACGCGCGGTTTGAAACCGCAAAATTGTGATGCTATTCAGACACCGCGGTTAGTATGCGATTTTCGTGCGGGTATAGCGTCAGTTTCAAAATGGAGGTCGACGAAGAAGTGCGTGTGTTGCTGTGGTTGCTCCTTAAAAAAAAAAAGAAAAAAAAAAGTCGGTATTGGGTGCATCCAATATTAAGTGACCGACTAGTACATGGTCAGTTCGTAACGTTATATCCCAATTTAAGAATGTATGATAACAAATTTTTTGACTATTTGAGAATGTCAATAAAATCTTTTGATGAACTAATTGAACTGATCAGGCAAGATATTTCAAGCTCACGAGCTGTGGACGTGCTAACCGCACGGTAGCCGCAATGCAACTGAACGCGAAGAAAGACTCCATAGTAATAGAAAAGCGCGGGAGTAGCGCGATTCTATTTTCTGGTGGTTGGGTTGCGGGAACCGCGCGGCTTGATTAACCGCGCGGGTATTTCTGAACGATTACTTAATAACTCACACAAATAAGACCCGCGCGATTTCCATGCGATTCTGAAATCGCACGGTTCCCGCCGTGTCTGAACTAGCGCTTAGTTGCCATAGTACCTACATGTTCGGTACGTAACGCTTCAGAGCAGTAGATACTAACAACAGAGTGATGGCCACCATACTAGCAAGTGTAATTGTAAATTAGTCACTAATGCACCCAAAGGAGCTGTGCTTTTTTTCATTTACAAATAAGATTAGACATTTAAACAAAACTTTTTAAAAGTCCGTTCAACCGATTTGTATTTCTATTCCGTAAGCATAAAGATGGCATTAAAAGCAAAATCATCAAGCATGATTATAATACCAACTATTTAATGCAGCTGCCATTTGTCATGCCACCAACGTAATAGAAGTCAAAATCGGTTGAACGGACAGTAAAAGATTTATTTCAATGTCTAATCTTATTGTGAATAGGGTATCGTATGCGATGAAAATTTAAAAGCAACATTTGTTTGACGGGTCCGAAGTCCGAATAGGTAGACAGCATTTTGTTATAGTACCAGAGACAAAAAGTGACTTTGATTTTTCGGATAATTGTTTCGGGTTTCGGAATAGGTATCACTAAATGTACATTAAAATAATGAAACAAAAACAGGTAAGGTGCATTCGGCTAACTCCGAAAATCGGGATATTCCAATAATATCAAATATCTAGAAATCTCAGCATAATTTTTTGCTCTAACAACATTCGAATCCAACCCCGCGTTTCAACTGGTCAAGACGCTTTGAGCGTGTGTTGGTCTGTTAACAACATTTTTGTGAGCGAGTGATATTTCACGCGCTTTTTTGTTTTATTGGATTTACCCGACGATCTATAAGAAGAATCATGTACAGTATTCAACTGGTTGTTTTTTAATTCGATAGATTTTCGTTTAAGTGTACTGTTGAGTAAGATTAGGACACTCTCACGGCTCAAGTTTTTTTTGTTTTTATTGGAATTAGTCTACTCGGGTAATTATGAATTATAAACCATTTGGTTTTGCCCGAATATTTATTTTACAAAGAAATAAGTCGGCAATTCTCAATTTTTGCTCCTAATTGAAATTGTAAAATAAAAACTTTTCAATGTGCACTTACGTGTTTTAAACTGTCAACTGTCATTTTATTTAACTGTTTTCTTAATCAACAAAAACAAGGAGTACCTTTAACCTAACGATTGCGTAGTAAATCGATTGGCGATGCAATTAAAACCATGGAAAAATGTTAAAGGATAACTGATGAATGATTTTTATTTTGTAAGTAGGTTGTAAAAACACTTTTACACGTCAATCTGTTTTGGCCGTTATAAAAACTAAATGAGTCCGGTGTTTCCTAGCTGACTACCCTGAGAAGAAACACCGAAACAAATTCAGAGGTCAAGGTCTCTTTTGAAGTCCATGTAAGCCGGTATCCGCCGAGTTATGCTAAGAGACAGTAATACAAAATGCGTGCGCGTGAGCGAGATGGAAGTAAGCATATAATGTTTTTTTTTGGAACGAAGTTGTAACGACACTTTTTGTGTCACGATTTGGATGGAAAGGGTAAGCAGCTGTTAGTGAGGTCACGACTTGGATGGGTGTGTTAAGCAACTATTGGTGAGGTCGCGATTTGGATGGGTGGGGTTAAGTAGCTGTTATTGAGGTTGTGATTTGGATCGGAGGGGTTAAGCAGCTGTGAATGATATTACGACTTGGATGGGTGTGTTAAGCAACTATTGGTCAGGTCGCGATTTGGATGGGTGGGGTTAAGTAGCTGTTATTGAGGTTATGATTTGGATCGGAGGGGTTAAGCAGCTGTGAATGAGGTTACGATTTGGATGGGTGGGGTTAAACAGCTGTTAGTGAGGTCACGATTTGAATGGGTGTGTTAAGCAACTGTTGACAAAGTTGCGAAAAGGATGGGTTGAGTTAAGCAGCTGTTAGTGAGGTCACGATTTGGATGGGTGTGTTAAACAGTTATGTTTGATATATATATATATGTGTGTGTGTATGTACATGTATAATTCTTTATTTCATACTAAAGCATCGACTACTTTTAGGTACAAACTATAACATCAAGAAAAAAGACAAATGCACAAAGATGTAGTGAATATCGTGAGAGAAAGAAATTTTAAAATACAATCGTACAAAACATAACTGCAGAGAGATCAGATGAATGTAGTGAGACTGAAATTACCTAAAACTTTAAATCAACATTTAGATGCGTAAGTATGATTTTTCAAGACAAGACAAGACAAGAGCTTCGTTCCGTCCGGGTGTCCCTTTACACCACTCAAGTTTTTTTTTGCTTCGGCTTACCTCTCTCAACATATCACCCTTCGCCACTGGTGTATAGAGCTTAGGAGCGACCTGAACAAAGTGTGATGGACGTATGCCGCCCGGATGATATCGCCACGACTACATTCTGGCGAAGCATCTGGTCAGTGCCCGTCCGTCATACCGAAGGTGACTGGATGCGTGATGTCGAGCGCGTGTGTGAAGCTATACCACAAATGGAAAAAAACATCATAACACCAACAGATATCAGTCAGTCAGCCACAGCAGTCCATCCGTTACCGAACTGGAAATCTCCAGGACCGGACGGACTGCACAACTTTTGGCTTAAGTGGTATAGCAGCTTTTCCAGTCATCTTTAGAGTCTGGTTCATTTCTAACAACTGGCATTACCCACCTGCTTCATAAGACAGGTAGTCCCGCGGAACCCAAGAATTATAGACCGATAACTTGTTTGTCGACGGTCTATAAACTTCTTACATCCATCCTGAGAGTGAAAATAAATGGACACATTGAGAGCAACTCGATTATGTCTTCCTCTCAGAATGGATGTCGGAAGGGGTCCCGCGGCACTAAGGAGCTACTCCTCATAGACATGGCCATAAGCCAACAGGTTCGTCGCTCCCGCAAGGATCTGTCGAAGGCCTATGACTCAGTGCCACATACATGGCTCATGAAGGTGCTGGAGTTGTATAAAGTCAATGCAGCTCTACACGCCTTCCTAATGTCGTGTGTGGGGCAGTGGAGGACGGTCCTTCACTATCCAGGATATCGACAGATCCAAGCGAACAGTGAACCGATAAGGATCGAGCACGACATATCTCAGGGCGACAGTCTCAGTCCACTGTGGTTTTGTCTGGCTCTCAACCCTCTTAGTACATTGCTAGAGGGTTCGGGCCAAGGCTACCGGTTTAGATGAGGTGGTCAGGTCATATCGCACCTCCTTTACATGGATGATTTGAAACTCTTTGCACCCAACAACTTGCAACTGATGAAGTTCTAATGGTAGGTCACTGATCGCCTGTGGACGGTGAGCGTGGGTGACTCGTCGTCCGATATCAGGCTGAGTCGACGACACGTCGTGTTCCACGCGCGTCTCAAGGAGCCGTCAGCACCAGGGACGGGGCCCCATATGCCTGCTAGGGTTGCGGAATTTGTTCGAAAGAGTTACCGCGGCCCTGGAACGCAAAAGGCACAAGAGGAACACGGGTGGGTTTTAGTCAGTAAGAGTCTGACACTCCCTACCGCTCCACCCAGGGCGGGAGGGGTCATTTGATGATTTCCCATCCAAAAAAAAAATGGTAGGTCACTGATCAAAGGGTTTGTCAAAATTTTAGCAGACTACCGCATACATCTGTCATTAATTTATAATTATGTACGAGATTACCATTCTATGCTATTTCTTTCAATCAAGTTCAATTCAAATCAGTATTTGGGTATGTCGGAAGCGTTGGGCATCAATGCTGCTGACGTGAAACAATCGTTGAAGGAGCGCTTCTTTGGCCGCCTGAACAAGTACTAAATAGTCTTTTATCAGACGGAAACAAGGTGCGCACCTTCAACGGTTGGGTCATGCCGGTATTGATGTACTCTTTCGGCATACTTAAATGGACTCGGACGGAACTAGATGCCCTGGACAGGAGGGTCCGTTCACTGCTGACCGCAAATCGGATGCATCACCCACGATCTTCGGTGATGAGGCTGTATATTCCGCGGAAGTGTGGGGGTCGTGGCCTTATGCAGGGTTTATCCCTGCACGCGAGATATGCAGTCTCAGGGAATTCGTCTAAGAAGCCGAAGTGGGTATGCAGCGAGATGTGGTCGTGGTGGACAAGGGCCTCACCCCACTCTCCTTGGCAAGCGAGAACTGGCGCAAACCTGTAGTACTTACAACAGATGATCGCAGGGAGGTATGGCAGAGCAAGGAGCTTCACGGACGCTTTTATCGGGTCCTACATGGGCCCTATGTAGACTTTCTAGCGTCCGTGGCCTGGCTGCGTTTTGGTGACCTCTTTGGGGAAACCGAAGGTTTTATCTGTGCGATTACAGACGAAGTTATGATGAGGAACAACTACCGGAAATACATTGTGAAGGACGGTACGGTTGACATATGTCGGGCTTGTCACCGGCCCGGGGAATCCATACGCCACATTATTTCCGGTTGTTCTAGTCTGGCTAACGGAGACTATTTGCACAGGCACAACCTTGTAGCCAGGATTATCCATCAGCAACTTGCCCTTAAATACAATCTTGTGGAATCGGAACTACCGTAATATAGGTATGTGCCCGAACAAGTTCTCGAAAATGGCAATTGCACATTGTATTGGGATTGGTATATCATCACTGACAGGACTATTGTTGCCAATAAGCCTGACATAGTGGTGATAGACCGACTAGAGCGTCGCGCAATGATTGTTGATATAGCAGTCCCGCATGACGAGAACCTCGTGAAGGCTGAGAAAGATAAACAATCGAAATATCTTGACTTGGCTCGCGAGGTTGTCGACATATGGGATGTGAACACAGCAGTCATTGCGCCGATAATCGTGACGGCCAATGGCATAATTGCCAAGAGCCTCGATCAACATCTCAAGAGGCTCTCGTTGAGCAGCTAGATCAAGGGCTTGATCCAGAAACCAGTAGTCCTGGACACGGCGCGTATCGTTAGGAGGTTCCTCTCTCGGGAGCCCTGACCACTGGTAGCTTGGACCCTGATCTTGTAATTTTAAATTCATAGATTGGGGGCGGGGGTCATTCGATGCGAAATTGTGTGCACATTATTTGTGCCATATACGCAATCATTCATTTAATAATAACTGAGTCAAAACAGAAAAATGTTCTGTACTTTTATTTGAATAACCCACAACGAACGGTTGGAATTATCTAAACACGAAATAAATAAAGGATAGTACCACAACAAAAAAACAACAGGCTGTTCACCTGCACTAGCACTATGCTTAACCCAAATGCAAACTACAAGCACACGTAAAATATAGATAGGTAAGTGGCGTCATCATCATCTTCCTGCCCTTATCCCGTGTTCCTTGGGGTGTGCGCAACACATTTTTTTCTTCCATTCTGTCCTGTCACCCTTTACGCTATCACTAACCCCCATTTCTTCATATCACTCTTCACAAAATCCATCCATCTTTTCTTTGGCCTCCCTCTCCCTCTCCATCTATCCATATTTAAACTAATAACTCTTTTAGTAACATGCATTTTGTCCCTTCTCTTCACATGACCATACCAAGACAAACGATTTCCTTTCAACTTTTCAGCCACTGGCGCCACTTTCGAACTTCCTCTAATATACTAATTTCTCACTTTATCTATTCTCGTCACCCCACACATCCACCTCAAAATTCTCAACTCTGCTACATGCAATCTTTTTTCATCCGTTTTTTTCAAAGCCCAACATTCTGATCCATACAATATGACAGGTCTTATCACGGACTTATAGATTTCACCCTTCAGCTTGATCCGTGCGTCACAAGTTGTTCCAGTAACCTGTCGCCATTTCATCCATTCTGAGTTGATCCGATGTGTTACATCTCGGTCTACTTCGCCATTCCCTTGGATAAGCGACCCGCGATACCGAAAGTCGGAGCAGATCGGTATGGGCGTTCCGGTGAGAGTTAAGGGCACAGGACTGAAAATACCGCCGAAATTGCAAATCAAATATTCAGTTTTGGTGATGCTTAATTTTAGGCCAACACTCTCTACACTCCACCACACCTGCAATCTGCTCTGAACCTCTAGGCCACTCTCGGCAACCAATACAATGTCGTCGGCAAACAGCATACACCAGAGAGCCTTTTCCTGGATGTCCGACGTCAGGGCACATGTTTTTCTTATAATCTCTCTTTTATTTTCATTCTTAAATAAACAATAATCACATCAAAATATTACTTACAAGATAATAACGATAATAAACATTATTGAAAATTAATTTGCACAAAGTATTTTTTGTTAAACGTTACAACAATATTGTGCCAACGCCATCTTATACTTAGTTGAAATGCATAGACAAGTAACGTATACTTATTGTACACACGGGGTAGATACTGATTGAGCGAGACGCACGCAAATCTACTCTAAGGGCCAAAACACATGTATGTGGTACCAGTGCAGTGGTGCGAGGTCGCGGGACTGAGTTATTTCTATTATGCACATAGCGATCCAAAAGGCTGACTTAAAAATTATTATTTGCTTATTATAATTTGGTTAATTCGGTTTTTTAACCACTGCGTAGCGGCGTTCGACCCTGGACGTGCCTGGACGTCGTCATGTGTGTAAATGTGTTGTGGCCCTAAGATGTAGTTTAGGTAGGTATACTTAGTAGGTAGCCGACCGACGACGGCGACAGTCGCACCAATTGAAGTGGTCGACTGTGAAATAACATTATTACAATTAGTTTGAAATGAAGATAGAAATATAAAAATAGGTATCTTATTCTTCAAACGAAATCTTGCGTTAGGTATATTTTTATAGTTCAGTCGACCGCATGGTAACAACATTTTGTCCTTGAACAGGTTTAGCGCGGGGCGTTTTATAAGAATAAGAGACCAAGATTGAAGGTACTTATTTTTATAATCGCCATGCAGTCGATCATATAGAAAATCGGCATTGAGCTACTAAGTTCAGATAAAAATTAAGTATTTTAAACTAACATTTAATTTTTTTCTACACTCTGGCACTAAAGAAGTTGAGGTATTGTCATCATTTATTTCAAAATATCTATAGACGACATTTCTTTTCTTACGCCCCATCTGGAACTTTTCGGAATCGTGACTCAAAACATAAGAACTAAATCAGCTGTAGTAGCTAATCTAAATTGAAGTAACAATTCGCGAGCGTGTTCTGTAAGCGCGTGCGACTGCCGTGAGAGTTGAAAAGACGACAAACGAAATGGCAACAGCGCGTCAGAGGGGCGCGCGCCGCCGCCGTGCCGCGCCGGCGCGGCCTTGGAGAAAACGGCAACGTCGCATAAAATAACCAAAATATACCGTTACTAGTTACCACTATTTTTACAATAACAGCAAAAATACCGTTATAATTTTTAACGTTATTATAATGTTATGCTACTAAGTAACGCTACCAAATCTTACCGATATGCAAGTATCTCTATGAAAATACCGTTACGTAACGTTATTTTTAATGTGAATTGGTATCGTTTTCAAGCCCTGGGCTAACAAGCCTTTTTTTTATTTATTTGCCTTTAAATAGTTTTTCAGTAGACGAAAAACATAGCCGTAGCTTCTTTCTAAATAACCGCAATATTTGGCTAGTTGTTAGAATTACAATTGCAACCCTTTTTAGTTCACAAGGAGGTTGAAGCCATATAGAGATATAAACTAATTCCAGTAAGAAAAAAACCGCTTTGCAATAAAGGTTGGATTATTATGAGAGTATATATTACGAGAGTTTCAAATTACGCCTTGATTCGTAGTTATAATATAATTTCTGATTGACATAAAAAATAAATTAATACCACAGACAAAACTACGAAGTTAGTTCGAAAACTAGAAGGCTTTTCTAATCTAGTAATAGTAAAGTTTTGGTTATAATAACATAGACAGAAAAAACAGTAAATGAGAAGTAATTTAACGTATTAAATTATTTCTTTACTGTGCTCGCTTATTTAATTTATTTTTGTCGTAAGTTTACAACCCAAAACACCTGAACTGTCAAAATAACAGATCAACTTATTTCTGATTTCACTTTCAGAACACGTCAAAGGCTGGTAATAAATAAGATATCCGTTTCGAAAGCAATGGAACGCAATGTATACAATACAATGTTACTTTACTGTCCCTCTTTCCATTTAAATTTGTGCATGAACAAGCAATGTACAGCATAAATTCCAAGCCATCGTTCCGTCAGCTTCGTGGTGCGGCAGCAAAAATGTAAATACAAGATTTGTATACAAAAATGTCTGTAAATGTCAAATAGAGCCGACGTGTATGTTCAACAACCGTGGTGGGAGAATTAGTGAAAATGTTATCTTGTTCGTAACGTAACCATGAGCCAGTGTTCGCTTTCTAATCGTGGCGGGCAGACATAGCACGATAAAAAAAATGGCTTACGATATTTTTTTCGAAAACTTAAAATCGCATGGTCAAGGCCACCTTCTCAAATACTGGCCGGAATTAAACGAAAAAGAGCGGGAGCAATTAATCAGTGATTTAAAAAAAATCGACTTCGCCGAAGTGAATGAATTATTTAGGCGCGCGAACGATACTAGTAAAGTTATTGCAGAAAAAGTTGAAGATTTGAAACCTATTCCTGATTCTCACTATGAGGCTGTTCCTGATTTGAGCAACGAGAAAATTGAAGAATATGAAAGAATAGGTTTAAAAGAAATCAGTGATGGGAAAGTTGGTGTTTTGTTGCTTGCTGGTGGCCAAGCAACCAGACTTGGTTTTGGTCACCCAAAAGGTATGTATGATGTGGGCCTGCCATCAAGAAAAACTCTATTCCAAATCCAGGCTGAGAGAATCGTCAGAGTGCAACAAATGGCTGCTGAGAAGTATGGGAAGGAAGGAAAGATTACCTGGTACATCATGACTTCACAACACACGAAGGGACCAACTGCTGACTACTTCAGAAGTCATTCCTACTTCGGTTTGAACGAGGAGGATATTGTTTACTTCGAACAGGGAACCCTCCCCTGCTTTGACTTTGAGGGAAAAATATTCCTCGATGAGAAGCATCACGTGTCATCAGCTCCTGATGGAAACGGAGGACTCTATAGAGCGTTGAAAACTCAGGGAATACTAACAGATATTGCCAAGCGTGGTGTCGAACACTTACACGCTCATTCAGTTGATAACATTCTTATTAAAGTTGCTGATCCTGTGTTCATTGGATACTGTAAGAGTAAAAATGCGGATTGTGCTGCCAAAGTTGTACAGAAGTCGACCCCAAGTGAAGCTGTTGGTGTTGTGTGCCGAGTAAATGGACATTACAAGGTCGTGGAATACTCAGAGTTAACGGATGAGGCTGCAGAAAGCCGAACAGCGGATGGTAGGCTAACATTTTCCGCTGGAAACATCTGCAACCACTACTTCTCTGCTGAATTCCTATCAAAAATCAGCAACTTTGAATCCAAACTAAAGCTCCATGTTGCCAAAAAGAAGATTCCTTACGTAGACCATGAAGGCATTCGTCAAAAGCCAACAGACCCCAATGGCATTAAAATGGAGAAATTCATTTTTGATGTTTTTGAGTTTGCTGAGAACTTTATTTGCTTGGAAGTTGCTAGAGATGTTGAGTTCTCTGCGTTGAAGAATTCTGATGCTGCTAAGAAAGACTGTCCGTCGACCGCTAGGGAGGACTTATTGCGGTTACATCGTAAATATATTAGAGAAGCTGGAGGTGTTGTGGAAGATCACATTGATGTGGAGATATCACCGCTTCTCTCCTATGGAGGGGAGAATCTGCAGGACTTGGTCAGTGGAGAGGTCTTCACTATTAGTCCATACCATCTGAAAAGTCTCCAAGAAACTATCCTGAATGGCAATGGACTGAATGGGACAAACGGAACCAATGGAGCTAACGGTAACCACTAGGATAGTTCTGTGCTAAGATTGTGTGAGAAAAAATATTGGTTGTTAAAGTTTTTATAAAAGTTACAAAAATATGCTATTAAAAAAATATCCAGTCATATAATACTGGAAAAGTTACTTGGACATTTTGAAGAAAAAGAATTTTATGTATTTATTTTTGTGTTGAAAAATTCAATGAATTTAATTATATCTTTTTTTTTTTAATTTTCTATTGAAAGGACTAAGTGATGTTGAAATTTAAGTCATTAATTAATAAGAAATTTTATGTAATTATTTTATAATTTACTAACAATTAAAGCAATAATTAGTTTATTAGTATTTACACAATCATGATTGCTAATTAGTTTATGCAACTCATTAAGAGTATTCCATTATAATTTGGATATTGAAAAGCTTAGCTTTTGTAAGTTGTTAAATTGGCAATAATTTATCCAATGGAAAAACTATATCGATTAAAAACATAAATAAGGAAATAAAAAGGATAAACCCTTTTTCGCGGGCTTATTACTACTACTTCGCGGGAAAAATCCAATATCATATTATTAAAAGGGAAAGTCATTGTTTGTTTGATTGTTACTTTTCATGCCTAAATTGCTTAACCAATTTTAAAATAGAGCTATCATAGATTGGACCTTTGAAAAGGACATAAAATATTTTTTTTTTTTTGAGATAATTTCTAACTCTCACGCAGGCAAAGCTAATTCGAAAGATTTTAAAATTAGAATGTTCTATGAACTGGTGTTTTAACTTTTTTAAATCGTCGAAAAGAAAATTTTTTTCGATGTCGGAACTTTTTATGTCAGAGTATTTCGCGCCACAATTTCGCGCCACAATTTCGCTTTTTTCTCAAGGTCGATAGTGAGTCTTATTTTGGACTCTTTAAAACCTGTTTAGCGACTGACCCCCTTTCGATGAGGCGCGATGGTATTACGTTCTCTCATAATAATGCCGAAATAAGATTTGATTATAAAAAACAACAAGGTGATGCAATATTAGTTAGCTTTGAAGATAAAATAGCTTGATTAAATTTGATTTCTATCAGGGATTTTTTGATGGACAAGATTATTGGTTTCCTTATTTATTTAATCATTAAATCGTATAATTTGACTATTAAAGTTTCCACAAAGACCGATAGAAAAGTAGCCTCAAAAATATTAATTAAGTA
The DNA here is from genome assembly GCA_905332915.2 of Hecatera dysodea. Taxonomy (NCBI): domain Eukaryota; kingdom Metazoa; phylum Arthropoda; class Insecta; order Lepidoptera; family Noctuidae; genus Hecatera; species Hecatera dysodea. Next base: position 2,817,555 of record HG995317.1, on the reverse strand, counting down.
AGTACTTCATTCAAAGGACCTTTTCTCGTTTTCACTAATTCTAGGAGACGATTCGATTTTCAAATATTTTAACTGCAGTGTTAAAGAAAGAAACTGAGAAAATATGTTTTAAAATAAAAGATATTCTCTTTATTTTCGTGACGGAAAAGTAGTAGTGTAAATAAACACATCAAAAGTATCTAGGGATCAACATATATTTTTGCAATAACTTTTCTCCTGATTGATATTAATTAAAATTTTCTTTAAGGATTCATCAAATAAAGTGTTTTCGTTTGTCATAGTAACGATAAACCAAGTCACCTTTGCATTAATAAAGAAATTTGCCATTTTCCTAATAAAGGGATTTTTGACATTTGAACCACTAACATTAAAGTTCGAAAAAAAGACTGAAATAACAGTTTTCTTTAAAATTTTATTGGGTAACTTAAACAATTAATAATCCGTGTTTCTACCGCGAACACTAACAACACAAGAACATCGGTTTGGCATACTCAAAATGAGTTCATCCAAATCACGCTGTGGAATGGCCGCCCATGTTCGTTGCAACAACAAAAAAAGGTCTTCTTGCGACTGGATACCCTCCATATTCGGCAGAGCTCTTCGCTTACCTTGGCTGAGCGCCATGGAGGACGGTATCGCTGCACCACACGGAGACAAGACCGATACATTCAAATCTTAACTCGAAGAGCTCCAACAATAACCGCCATGATGTTAGCCGTGAGGCTTCATCACTCTTCAGGGAACTTAATTAGCGACCAAACAGTCAGAAACCGCTTGCATGAAGTGAACCTTCATTCCCGAAGACCGCTACGGGTACCACCTATAGCAATGCACAATCGTAGGATTCGATATCAATGGGCTCTTGAACACAGAAATTGGGCAGAAGAACAATGGCGTTTCGTGTGCTTTTCTGATGAGTCTCGTTTTGGTATGAGACCGGATACAAGACGTATACGACACTGGAGAACCCCTGGACGCCAACAGCGATTAAAATCCTGCCAGGAAGTCCATCCTTATAGTGGTGGAACCATCATAGTATGGGCGGGTATTTGGATCGGCGGAAGAACTGAGTTGATTTGGATCAGAGGCAACCTCAACGCTCAAATTTATGCTGAGACGATTGTATCAGACGTCATCGTTCCTCTACAAGTGCAAATCGGTCCCTTATTTCAGTTAATGCATGATAATGCACGACCGCACACCGCAAGAGTTGTAAGACAGACTCTCGCCGCAGCTAACATCAATGTCCTGCCCTGGCCTGCTCAGTCGCCAGACTTGAACCCGATTGAGCATGCATGGGATATGCTACAGAGAAGAGCTCTGCCGAATATGGAGGGTATCCAGTCGCAAGAAGACCTTTTTTTGTTGTTGCAACGAACATGGGCGGCCATTCCACAGCGTGATTTGGATGAACTCATTTTGAGTATGCCAAACCGATGTTCTTGTGTTGTTAGTGTTCGCGGTAGAAACACGGATTATTAATTGTTTAAGTTACCCAATAAAATTTTAAAGAAAACTGTTATTTCAGTCTTTTTTTCGAACTTTAATGTTAGTGGTTCAAATGTCAAAAATCCCTTTATTAGGAAAATGGCAAACTTTATTAATGCAAAGGTGACTTGGTTTATCGTTACTGTGACAAACGAAAACACTTTATTTGATGAATCCTTAAAGAAAATTTTAATTAATATCAATCAGGAGAAAAGTTATTGCAAAAATATATGTTGATCCCTAGATACTTTTGATGTGTTTATTTGGTTTTAATCATTATATAGTTATTATTATCTTACCAAGGGCTGAATTTTCCAGCGAAACATATTTTCTATTCGTGTGTGTATTTGGCGAAACGGTCAATGATATGAAATTGACAAGGATAGAAGTAAAGTACGCACACAAAGGCTTTGGAAATATTATATCTTTTTACCGCGTTACGCACAAATTACTTTTTAATAAGCATCACATTTTGCGTTATTATTTCTGCGCTATATATATAGGAAATTATGCCGATTGTTTTTTTTATTGTCACGCTAAAGATCCTACGTTTAAAATTTATTTAAATTAAAAGATAAGTTTTACAAAGCTAAATAACTGCCAGCTCGAGAATATATGTAGTAAAAAAAGTAAGCTTTACTGCCTCATTATTCAATTTTATTATGTAAGTACGTACATATATACCTACCTACAACTGTGTTACAGATATCATCACAATAATTAATAATTATATTCTAAAATCAAATCAAATTATTTTACTTAAACATAGACATAGAGTCTTGACTGTGCCCTATCTAGTTTTGAAGTTAATACATAATTAATTTTAAGCCCGTATAGTGTCCCACTGCATGGCAAAAGATTTTTTTTTCCGGATGGGAAATCATCAATTTACTTCTTCCGCTTTGGAGCGGAAGGGAGTTTCAGAATCTTACTGACTAAACCCCACCCGTGGTCCTTCTAGTGCTCTTTGCGTTCCAAGGCCGCAGTGACTCTTTCGAACAAATTCCGCAACCCTAGCAGGCACTGACCCTACCGGGCTTCGGGTCTTCTTTGCTGACTGCTCTTTGAGGCGCGCGTGGAACACTCGGCGCCGTCGACTCGGGCCTGGTTGCTATCGGACGGCGAGCCACCCATAGCTCGCCATCCGCAGGCCCGCGCCTACGGTAGCCGGGAATCGCCCTGCGTTTCCCGACGCCCGGGGCGTCTTCTTCTGTTGCGGCGGCTGGGGCGCGAGGTTTCCCTCTCCCGCACGCGTCAATTTTGTTACGATATTGCCCAGTCCATTCTTTATGTCTATGTACTTATTTGGTATGTATTACGGCGCAATTTCAAAGTCTTAGGGAACAATATAGATAGAATTGTCATAAAATTAACCTTTTGCTGATCTATGCTAATATTATTATAGAAATTATAGCCAATGTATTCAATATTTTTAAAGTAGGTACTGCATGAGGTTTTCTATCACCATCGATTTTTTTTTTCAGGATTTAGATGTTAATCAAAGACAAAATTAATTTAAAAAAAAGTAGAAAAATAAGCTGTCTACGTTATGTCGTACTAGTTTCAAATAGGTATTTGATTTCTATTGTTTCTGTTTTGTCATAAATTCCTTAGCTAATATCTTAAAATCATTAATTATTTTGGATTACCTAAAACAACGACCATAATGGTTGTTACATAATCAGCCTTTTAATGTTCCCACTGCTGGGTCACATGCCTCCTCTCTAGGGGACGGAATGGGCCGTAATCCAACACGCGGGCCCAGTGCGGGTTGGTGAATGTCACATGTCTTCGAATTTTTGGTTCTAGGACATGCTGGTTTCCTCACGATGTTTTCCTTCACCGTTTTGAGAGCAGGGGCGATGAAATTAATTACACAGAGTAATGCGCCTGGCTGGGTTAGAACCCGCGACCTACAATTCGTAAGTCGGGTCCGTTACCACTCGGCTACCACTGCTCCGCGACTATGAAATCAATGTGTGCCTAAAACGTTATTTTAATCGGATTATTGGATTTAATTGTGACTTAATAAAGCGTTATTATTCCGTTTATTCACGTCTACTTAGCTACATATTTATTGTCTTTGATTGATACTTAGGGAATGCTTGGAATTTGGATGGTGATATAAAATTAGTTGTTTTAGGATAATCGTGAGCCTAACTTGGAGAAAGCCTAGTGTTAGGCTGCGTTTCCACCTGCAAGCAATGCATGAAAGTTTAATTCCATTGCGGGGCACGATCGAAAGACACATCAGATTATATACTTATCTCTGTATTCCAAAATGACATTCAACATGCATGCTGGTTGCTGGTGAAAAGGTGGCATAATAACAATATCTTTTTAAATTTTATTTACGTTCTCTTTTACATTTTAAATTGTTTTTAAATTTGCAAAAAAAAAACTTTTTTTTAAATTTAAATGGATTAAAGAATTTTCTGTTGAAAAATGTAATTATTGAGTTTATGGCGTGTTGCTGGCTGAATAGAATATTTTGAAGATAAGAATTTGTCAAATCTTACTTTGCTATATAGGCTTGCCTACTAAATACATATTGACAGGATTCTAAGGAAAAAGTACAGTTTGACAGATGCTTAACTTCAAATGCTTAATTCGGAAATCGGAGGTGTGATGTCAAAATGTCTCATTTGCATAGCATTCCTGTTTTATTTTTATGTTATTGTAAAATGTAAAGGGCAGATTTATTTTTAGGAGCGTTCGCAGTCGCTAACTGTCAATGTCAAACATTTTGATAAGTTTCATTGACTGTCGACTAGATCATAAAGCGACTTGAATTTGAACGCTTTTTGAGTAGGTACGAGAATTAGCTGCAATAAAATTGTTATAGAAATTGTTTCGAACACTATTGACATGCATTGTTGGTACACAAAAAAAAAAACTAGCACCCATTATGTCTATGGTCAATCAAGGCAAGCGTTCACTCGGTATGTAATACAAACTCGGAAGTCGTTAATCTTTAATTAAACTTGATAGGTGAACCAACGCAAGATAGATCTTATATTCTATTCTATTCTTAAAGAGACGGGAGTTTTTTTTTTATAGAAAGTGAAAAATCTCTATATCGTCAAGTTTTTTTTTTTTGTGACTAACGTTGTCTTACTAATAGTAATCGAAACAATTTGATTTAACAGCCTTGTATTATAATGTGTACTTAAAATGTTAGTCATAATGAAATAAATACATATGAGATTTTATATATTATATTATCGTTCCTTTTAATGATAAAATTATTAAAGTAAGTAACTTTTAAAACGATGTTTTTTATTTAATCGAACTCTTCTGATTGTCACGCCACCTCCTTCGCCAGCATTATTGCTTCGAAGAAGGAGGTGACCGCTTCCCATGCCTCCTCGCTCCGGACAATGGATTGAACCAGGGCTTGACGCGAGAGGTCGCCGCCGCCGATCGCCTCGACGAGGACACGGGCGGCGTTGCTCTCCACCATATGCTGCACCGTGTCCTCCGGGCGATCCACACAGTGTTGACACCCGGACGTGTCCTGCCGCTGTACATACATGAACCCTGAAATCACAAAAATCATTTTTTTGGGCTGTCATGTAAAAAGACAATCGCAAAAATCTTCAATCTCAAATTATACCTAATAGAACATAGGTTCATCAATAACAACCACAGTCTAACCTAATAATATTCGAGATTCAAAATTAATATTACAAACTTAATAAGTTTGCAATTTCAGAATGTCGCAAGGCATTTTCGTAATATCTCGGTTGTGGTTTGACTCGAGTTAAGAAACCTGTTTAGCGGGTTTTGTAATAAATTACATTACGAATATTACGACCTAAATGTCAATATCCAAGAGTTTATTGTCTATTAATGTTCAAAAGGTTAGATTCTAAAGTTCATAGTGTAATCTGTGACGACGTGAAAGGCGGGAATTGGAGATCCTTTTGTTAGTCACCCCACATCGCTTTAGGATATTGACTGCTCGATTAATGCTAGCCTGTATTATTCCACAGAATGCTCTCCCCATGATTTTCAATACTGCACAGCTCTCGTACTAAACAGGAGGCATAACATTATCCCTTTTTCACAACGAATCCGTGATGGCCTTGGCATGTTACAGTAGGCCACCTTTGGGCCAGGGTTGCGGAATTTTTTCGAAAGAGTCACCGCGGCCCTGCAACGCAAAGGGCACAAGAAGGATCACGGGTGGGTTTTAGTAAGAGAATGACACTCCATCCCGCTCCGCCCAGAGCGGGAGAAGTCAATTGATGATTGCCCATCCAAAAAAATGTTCCTTTTTAAACTAACCTCCAAAACAGGAGGAGATTTTTTTTTTGTTTTACCTCATAACTTGTTACTGGGTGTATCTACCGATTTTGATGATACTTCTTATATTCGAAAGCTGGTGCTTGTCGTGTGGTCCCATTTAAATTTGAGTGAGATCTGACGACTAGTATTTGAGTTAACCCTAACAATGCGTGGCTTCGATTACATTGATGATGTTCTTATTCTCAGGATGGTTTGGAAGAGCATCGTAATATTCGTAATATTTCGAGGTGTTCCGTTACTAGTTTGGTGAAGATCTGATAAAGAACTTCGGACATAGTAAACGGAACTCTTCAATAAACGATAGCAAATCTTCCAGGATTGCTAAAATCACGAGTCTGTTTATTGTTTACACCAGTTTATAAGACGTAACGCTGTAATGGGTACGTTTAACTGTGGGGTATCATCACCACTAAAAAGTGAAAAAAAAACGGTGTTCAATAAACGATAAAACAACCTAAAACACCGACTTTCGAAATTAAAGTTATTTTATAGGTAGGTACTTTTTTTGTGTATTATGTTTAAAAGTCGGTTGTGTTTTCCTTTTTCTTAAATTTCTTCGCGGCTTTAGTTATAATATAGGTACCTACATCAGTCTATGGTTTTAGCCTGCATTGGCCATGACATTAAAGCGACCGCGCTGCGGCATTTGCCATTTGATTGTAAAACTTTAAAATTCACCTCACGAAACACGATGTATTGAGACGGCTCCTACGACAGTTTTTAAGAATCTCCGTTAGCTAGATTTTATTCTCACCTCTTACGGTTGTCGAATTCAATTAAAGACTAAATACTTAGAATATTTTTAACTAAGGAAACATCCCTATTATTAATTTAAAATAGACAAACCGTTATAACCATCTTCCAAAAAGAAGGAGGTTCTAAATTCCTGTCAAAAGTTATTCAAAAGTTGTTTTTTTTAGTTGTAGGTACACGTGCTATTTGGTCCCCAAATAGTACAGTAGTTTTTATTTTATTTATTACAGCATTTTGCTCACTTGGATTATTTACCAAATTTTTGCAAATACTGTTTTCTTTTAAGGAATTCTTTCTTTTAAAAATACTAATGGAATGTAGATTCTTATTGTCTCTGGGTAGCTTACCTATTGTACCTACTTACCTATATGTCGCCGGATAAATTGTAAAATGCGTCAGATAGTAAAATACCTAGGTAGGTATCTTAAGAGATTGTAAACTCTCGATAAATTGTAAACTGAACATTTGGAATACTTTTTACGCATCAGAATTTGATAGTCTATAGTAATTCCAGACAGCGCTTATTCGGTATCAATGCAAACTGACGTTTACGCTAACGCTACCGAGAACGTCAAAAAAACCGCACTAAGGACTCGTACTCGAACGTTTTACATAACTTATATCAATCGAACCCTTGGCTACATATATCAATCGAAGACAAAGTTGGTCCAACATTGGCCATATAATTGTGTGTTACTTACGGCCAAACGTGTTTAGAATTCCGTCCAACCTTCGCCGCATAGGGCACTGAACCTTTGGCTATGCAGTAACTTGTTGCAAGCTATACGTAGGTGTTAGTTTTAAAGAGAAAATGGCATATATGTATGTATGTACCTGTCGGTCGATTCTCGTGAAAGGCGTAATCCTTAATGGAAAAACCCAACCATACTTTTTTGTAGCCTATCATCAGTGGCGTAGCTTGACTTAGACGGGCCCAGTACCAAATGCGTTGGGGCCCAAAGCGAGGGTAAAGTTTTTTTTTTAATTAAAAAAATATATAAAAGAAACGAAAATGCTCAAATTGAAATCAAATAATGTTAAATTGATTTGAAAATAAAAATGATTAAAAAATAAAGAGTAACTTTAGTTTTTTTTTAATAACTAATCTGAATGATATATTAATTCGGTGTAAGTATTGTGACTTTAAAATTAAATGTGTGCTTAAAATTAACAGCTGTGTCAAACAGCTGTTATTCTCAAAAATGTTATTATTAATCTGTAAAATACTGTGCATAATATATTAAGAATTTTTGCAAACACACTTTTGGGGCCTCTGTAATCTGCTGGCCCCGTATCATTGATACGGTGCGGCAGCCAGCGGTAGCTACGCCCCATAGCCTACTAAATAGCTCCCAGGATTGCCATGGCCCTGGAACACAAAGGGCATTTGGAGGAACACGGATAGGAAGGAACACAGGTGAGTTTTAGTCAGTAGGTAAGAGACCGACACTCCCTTCCGCATCCGAGTGCAAGAAGTCATTTGATCATATCCAGAAAAAAAAAAAAAAAACTATTGATAGAGATAATTACCTTACCCTAGAGATAAATACCTGTTGTGTATTTGTGTTTCGTTGTTATTAAAGAACATTCTAGAAACTAGCACAAAAATGTGACCAAATAACCTTATCACAGCTAATAAATAAGTATTTTCAATATCACACCAAACAGGTTTCACCTCAGCGACATGGCGGCTCTAAAAGTGCGCGACCTTCACTCCTTTCACTTTCCGTGTCTATGTGCTTAGCTGACGTACCTTAGTTTTGTTATTATGTGCTAAGACTTTACGGTTCAGCGGCGTGGAATGACTTAAGAGCGTGTACGCCGTATGGCATTTCAAACAAATTTTAAGTCACTATTTTCCGAAATGACTGAACCGATTTTAATGAAACTTCACACATATAAGCGACGACACGATATAAACGACTTGAAAATTTGTATGAAATGCCGTTTGGCGTATACCTATACTCTTAAAGATTCTAATATCATTTTTAGAGTTCTGTACCTCGAAAAGAAAAAACGGATCCCTTATAGGATCAACTTTACCGTCCGTCCGTCCGGACTGTCTGTCTGTCAAGACCCTTTTTCTCAAGATCGCGTGGAGGTATCAATCTGGAATTTATATCAAATACTTAAGTCTAATGTCCCTTGGAGCTGTGAAAAAATCAAACTTCTAAGCCAACGTAATCAAAAGATACCGCCGTTTAGACCGCAAATTTCCGCAAATTTTCGACACTCGCAAGGGAATCAAAACCTACGGGTACTTCTCGTGAACTCAGAATCTTGAAATTTGGTACCAAGCATCGTCTTATAGCACAGATAAAGGAAAAATTGCGAAAATCGTAAAATTTTACATGTATACGTTTCTAATAATTGTACTCGATTGTCGTGATGGATGAGCTTTTACTTATTCACCTACAGGTTTTTACGGAACCCTCGGTGCGCGAGTAGGGTTGCTAACTTTTTTGAAAAAATAACGTATTAATTTTTGACAGGAAAAAAAGTATTGGGAAGAAAAAAAAAGTATTTTTCAGCATATTTTTACCACAGCACATTTTTTTATACCTTTACTTGGAAAAAGGCTTAGATTGCAAAGCGTTTATAATCTTTGGATCTCTATTACTCTTACTAACTCGAAATATCCCATCTTAATATACTTAATCAATATATTTTAAGTCATATTAACTGAAAAATATTGGCTTTTGTAAGTACCATTTCAAAATGTGTAAATTCAACTTAATTTTTAACAAAGATATAATATTAGGAAGTTCAGTTCGTTGCGTACCTACCTTATTAATTGATATATTAATCATTTTCTCGTATTTACGTTCTGCAACCTTGCAGGTTTTGATAAATAGTTCATCATTATCCATATGGCCTGTTTCGTTATACGTATCACGGTCATCATCTCGGCCTAGACTTTTCCCAACTATATTGGGGTCAGCTCCCAGACAAGCTGGATTCAGCTGGATATCAGTATTTTACGTGAAGCGGCTGCCTACCAGACCTCCACAACCCATTAACTGGGGAACACGGTACTTCTTGGTAAGACTGGTGTCAGATTTTTTGGCTTCTAACAATCCGTAACGACTGCCAAAGATCTCTAAATGGCAACGTGCTTTCCGAGGCACGGAGAAGTCTCGTTATGTTAAGATGGTCACCCATCCACAGACCAACCTCGACAAGCGTTGCTTAACCTCGAAGATCGACCCGTGCAGCTGTTATAATTTAGCCACGAGCTCCTTACGCATCACAGTACAGATTAGAAATAAAGTATTTTCCCATACTTTATTTTTATACAAAAGTATAAAGTACCTATATTTATCTATACATCTTCTATACATATAAATAAAATTGGAGCGTCTGTTTGTAATATTAAAATAACCGCTTTTTACTACACGCATATATGAATACATACGGTACATACACCAAAATAACATTTTTTACTATTTTTGTCTGTCTGTCTGTTTGTTCCAGCTAATCTCTGAAATGGCTGGACCATTTCCCAACTTAACCTTTAGGTGGTCGTGTCTCCGGAACTCGACTTTCGCTGACTCAGCATTTTCCTAGTGGTCACCACTCACCACTGTTGATTTTGGCTCTCAAGAGAGGCAGTAATTGGAATATAGTGGCGTACTTGTCCCAAAAAAGTACTACTTCTTGGAAAGGTTGCAAAGTTGTAGGTATTCGAACTCTGTCCGGTAAAATTCAGAACAAAATCGGATCTCAAATTCCGATTCGGATCTGATGTAGTGCGCTCTTATACATCGTGACAGCAATGTGTCATCATACCTTTTTGTATTAATTAATTGCTGTTATGAACCATAATGTAGGTACTTTTACCTTATATTTGAAGTTTTTCCAGGTGGATGGCCAAAAAAACAAAGGAATTAGACAGCAAAAGCACCAAAGCAAATTACCTCTTCGAAATAAAATCATTACTTTCAATTTACGCTCCATTTGTCACAAAGAACAGACTGGTATATTAATTATATTCTAGGTATTTTCCACAACAATAAAACACCTTCGTAAACACGACCTCATTAGCAAACGTGTCATCCTTTAGTCTATGCTCTTTAAAAATATAACTTTCGCGCGTTATAAATGTCAACGCAACGATAATGGCGGTAAAAGTCAAGGTCAATTGACGTTCTTTTATTACCGAGAATCGAGTGGCGGGCGTTGTGGACGAGTCTATTATGTTAATTGATTGCTTTTTGTATTAATACTGCTGTTCTTTTACATTTCCTGGTTACTGTTATTTTAGGTGTATATTGCGATTTCCTGACTTACTTAAGGGGCCTGTGCAATGAAGCCAATTTAATCATGAAAACGATGATAATTTGGCCCTCTGTAACTATTAAAAGACATAAAACATAATAAGTAATCAATTATTAATACGTTTTTGTTTGCATAAACCGATAAATTATGAAGGAACAGAACAACTGACTTTCTAAGAGTTTCTTTTTGTATTTAAATCGTCTTTGATTGATACCTACTGCCTGGGAAACTAATCGGATGGTGGTTACTTTAATCGTTTTTCATTCGTTTTGGACTAGCTTTGAATTCTCAGAGTCCATCTTCAGACATCGATCTATTCTTTGAGAATTCAAAAGTGCTAAATTAGGCAGGTACCTAATGGTTGAATGCCCCTACTTTAATGATCTGCTAAATTATATCATCGAAAAACAAAAATAAGCATCTATGTTTCCTTGCATGCGGAAATCAATTGACTTTATTTACTGTAACAGCATGATTGAATGTAAACTTTGATAACCCTTGATTTAATACTAACAGATTTAACTTACTTTAGAAAGACAATAGTCTTTCATCTGTCATTCTATTTTGTTTTTATGGTTTGACAGCTGACTTGTGGCTCACTTCATTTTACTCACTCTAAGATGTTTCTAACAGAATAGGTAGATAACCACTGCTGATCTACGTCTCGATATTTAATAAATTGTAACCGAAACACCCAAAACAGAACATGCATACAAGGCTTTTTTTTTACAAAGGTCGCTGTGCTATTGCGCAGTGGCTGATGCCTGGGGACGGTGAACGTGGGTGGCTCGCCGTCCGATACCAGGCTGAGTCGACGACGCGTTGTGTTCCACGCGCGCCGCAAGGAGCCGTCAGCATCAGCACCGAGGACGGGGCCCCATAGGGTCGGTGCCTGCTAGGGTTGTGGAATTTGTTCGAAAGAGTTACCGCGGCCCTGGAACGCATAGGGCACAAGAAGGATCACGGGTGGGTTTTAGTCAGTAAAAGTCTGACACTCCCTACCGCTCCACCCAGGGCGGGAGGGGTCATTTGGTGATTTCCCATCCAAAAAAAAAAAAAGAAAAAAGGCTTTAACAAAGGTACCTAGCATTTCCGGAACGAATTCCGTCCGTCCGTCACAAAACGTCACAACCTGTCACAATACGACGACGCGTCGTGTCATTTGAATTTTTAACCCTTTATCTATCACTGACACGACATACGCAGGTTTGTAACCTACTCACCTATCCAGAGATAAAAGGTTAATAATATTATTAACAATATTGACGTGTTACGTTGCATCGATAATTTATTTGTTAATTTATAAACATTATGAATAACCGCTTATCGATTTCTGCAAAATGTGTGTTAACTTACGATGTTGCTCTGTCAAGGTCATCTGATTAAATTATAATATATCCTGCTTTCCGAGTACCTACCTAACTATTGTGATTAGGTTTTACGAAGTGATTTGTGGACGAAAATGTCTTCCGTGCACTAAGCTTGTAATGCAACCAAGGCCCCAAATCTGCTATTTTTTATAACTTCGTCATTCCGACACGATTCCACTGTCATTTTGCTAAAAGTTCGTAATCTGCTAAATACATAATGGTCGATCATTGGTCGGTCAATGGTCTAGTAATACTTTTTGATAACCGAGCTAATAAAATCAATGACTGCACAATGACTGCACAATGACGTTCTAATGGTAGGTCACTGATTAAATGAACTGTCAAAATTCTAACAGATTACCGCATACGTCTGTCATTCATTTGTCATTATGCACGAGATTACCATTCTAAGTATGCCATTTCTTTCAATGGAGTGTCAATGTTTGACCATTGGAAAGTCATAACGACTCTTTTACATTAATGGATTAGGTACCAAACTTGTCAAAATCAACAATTATGAAATTAATTATAGACCATTCTGACGCTATTGTAATAGCAGACTTGAAGGCCTTTTTTTTTGGATGGGAAATCATCAAATGACTTCTCCCGCTCTGGGCGGAGCGGAAGGGAGTGTCAGACTCTTACTGACTAAAACCCACCCGTGATCCTTCTTGTGCCCTTTGCGTTCCAGGGCCGCGGTGACTCTTTCGAACAAATTCCGCAACCCTGCTAGCAACAATGTCTCTTTAAGAAGTATTGCGTTTTTTCTGTTACGCGTGGAACACAACGCGCCTTCGACCCGAGCCTGGTAACAATCGGACGGCAAACCACCCAACGCTCGCTGCCCGCAAGCCCACGTCAACGGTTGCGGGGAATCGCTCTGCGACTCCCGACGCCCGGGGCGTTTTCTTCTGTTGCGGCGGCTGGGGCGTCAGGTTTGCCTCTCCTTCACGCGTTCCTCCTCCTTCGCCTCCTCGCTCCGGACCATAAACATGGAACAAGGGCCGATCGCCCCAACATGTACTTTAACGCGAGTTATGCAAGCAAATGCAAGTTTACCTACAATAATAACAACCTGAACAACCCCTATCTTTATCGCTAAGTAATTCGAGTTCAAGTGACTTAACGATAGAGATAGAAATTGATATAGATAGGATTACAATAGCAATTAATCTATACTTATAATAAATCTGTAGAGAGGTCAATTCTGTACGAGGAATATATTTTCAAAATAACTATCAGGGGGTGATTAGTGATCGATACTGGTGCCAAAAATGCAATCAGTAAAATTTTTGTCTGTCTGTCTGTCTGTCTGTCTGTCTGTCTGTATGTTCTTTATAGAAACAAAAACTACTCGACCGATTTTAACGAAACTTGGTGCAATTATTCTTCATACTCCTGGGCAGGTTATAGTATACTTTTCATCACGCTACAATCAATAGGAGCAGAGCAGTGAAGGATAATGTCGGGAAAACGGGAGAAGCTACTCCATTTTTTAAGCTTCCGTCGCGTGTGTAGCCTTAATGGTTAAAGTTACATAGAAATCATGTATTACGGAAATGTTCTACATAAAATTATATAAAAAATATCCCGAAATAGCATATGTCTATCTTTTGTCAATTTTAAACCGATCGGGCTGAGAGTTTCAAAATCGGGGGTAAAGTTACTATTCCACGCGGACGAAGTCGCTGGCAGAAGCTAGTCAATAATAAATTGTGAAATGTTTTAACCTAAATAACACAATGTTACCGTTTATCTTTCGAAATCGACACACAACACTTGAGAATGATTGTTTGTATTAATTGTGAAGATTCTTGGCCTTACAACGAGCAGTCAATAAACTCGAAATGATTACATTGTGTTCTCGAATCTGTGGTCGTGGGCATTTCGTGCTAAGGCAGGTTTTTGCAGCAGTGGCAGGAGGCATGGGAAGCGGTCGCCTCCTTCTGCGAAGCAGTAATGCTAGCGAAGGAGGAGGCGGAACGCGTGCGAGAGAGGGAAACCTCTCGCTCCAGCCGCCGCAACAGAAGGAGACGCCCCGGACGTCGGGAAACGCAGGGCGATTCCCGGCCACCGTAGGCTCGGGCCTGCGGATGGCGAGTTATGGGTGGCTCGCCGTCCGATAGCAACCAGGCCCGAGGCGACGGCGCGTCGTGTTCCACGCGCGCCTCAAAGAGCCGTCAGCAAAGAAGACGGGACCCCATAGGGTCAGTGCCTGCTAGGGTTGCGGAATTTGTTCGAAAGAGTCACCGCGGCCCTGGAACGCAAAGGGCACAAGCAGGAACACGGGTGGGTTTTAGTCAGTAAGAGTCTGACACTCCCTTCCGGTCCGCCCAGAGCGGGAGAAGTCATTTAATGATTTCCCATCCAAAAAAAAAAGGGCTAAGGAGTGGTTGGGCACGCTACCATTGCGGCGATAAGTCGTCTCTTTGAGGAGTGGTTGGAGAGACGCCACGGCGTCCTCACCTCTCGGTGTTCGAGACAGCCTTGCTCTTTAACAGCTCATCATTCAAAACAGGCTTCAAATATTATGATATACTAATTACTTGCGCGAAACTACAATCAATAACATAAATTATAAAATTACTTTATCACCGGAAACGGATATGACAGCACTAATTGATAGTGCCGGTCGCATTCGCAAGAGTTGAATTGTTTCATAGACTACTCTGCTTTTGTTATTTTTATTGAAATGTGTGACACATCCTTTGACACGACTCGAGGTCACTAACCTATATAATTGACCATAGAGATGTCACTGGGATAGTGCAAACTCGTGATGATTTTGATAATCAGGCGATGTGTATGTTTTGAAAATGAAAATAATATATCTAGTTTTAATTTCCGCGAATATTAGTGGGTTGCAGGTATGCACCTCCCTCCCGCCCGCTTTATTATGCACGTGCAAGATTACAAGGCAAATGCAAGGATTTTAAGCACATGCAGGAAGGCAAAGCAAAACCCAACACCATTACCGATACGTGTTTCGCCTCTCCACGAGGCATCCTCAGGGGACGTGTTGACGTGTTGGCTCTACGGTCAGCGAGTCAACACGTCCCCTGAGGATGCCTCGTGGAGAGGCGAAACACGTATCGGTAATGGTGTTGGGTTTTGCTTTGCCTTCCTGCATGTGCTTAAAATCCTTGCATTTGCCTTGTAATCTTGCATGTGCATAATAAAGTGGGCGGGAGGGAGGTGCATACCTGCAACCCACTAATATTCGCGGAAATTAAAACTAGATATATTATTTTCATTTTCAAATTTAAAATGGATTTCCGCAAAGTAACGCCTGACTCAATCAATTTTTTTTTTTTGATGTGTATGTTGTCTTAAAATTGTCAACTCCGTAAGATTGTAAAAAATCTTTATTTAAGTATCATTTCTTCATATATTATAAAAAAAAAATTGTATAGGGAACGTGCAGAAACTAAAGGTGGTAGCACAGACGCGTCAATGTCAAGTATATTTATTTTTACTTATAAGTTTCTTTGCAACGCTTGGCACAGTCTACTTCATGCACGTTCCCCTAAACTGAGAGTGCAGAAAGTATAGGTGGCAGCACAGGTCAAATATTTACAACGTAAAAGTTTCAGATTTGCAACACTAGATGGCATAGTCTACGCTGTGCACGTTCCCTATAGAATAAATCCCATCCAAAATCAATAGTTTACAATATTCCACCTTATCTTATTATTAAGAAAAAATAGTTTGCAATTTCACGCGATTATTACAATGTTACGGCTTTTGCAATTTGCCGGTGACAGACATAGCGAATGTACTGGGCGTTCCCATCATGTATGAGTATGAAGTAAATTCTTGTAGATAAGTGTGAGGGAGTTAAAGGGTTTTTTGCCCGACTGTACCAAAGAGAGTATAATGTTTTTCTAGAGTATGTATGTATGTAATTATGTTTGTAAGTCTCGAATGGATTTGTTTACATACAACCATTGAGGAATCCAAAATGGCGCTGAGGAACGAATGAAACACGCTCAATTCTAACGAACGATGTTTTTCGACAGAGGATAAGCATTGCCATACAACTTGGCTCCACCCGTCTCTCGCTCAAGCCAGGCCGTGCTGCTGAGTCTGTAGTTGTAAATTCGTCCCTAAATAATAATCGTAGTTCGATCCAGCCCGTCCCTAGCTGCTCTAGTGGTGAAAGATTTTTTGAAATCGGCCCCTTAGTTTTCGAGTTTATTCGTTACATTCAAAAATACAAATAAAATTGATTGAGTCAGGCGTTACTTTGCGGAAATTCATTTTAAATTTGAAAATGAAAATAATATATCTAGTTTTCATTTCCGCGAATATTAGTGGGTTGCAGGTATGCACCTCCCTCCCGCCCGCTATATTGTGCACATGCAAGATTACAAGGCAAATGCAAGGATTTTATGCACATGCAGGAAGGCAAAGCAAAACCCAATACCAATACCGACACGTGTTTCGCCTCTCCACGAGGCATCCTCAGGGGACGTGTTGACCCCACCGAATGTGTCTCCACGTTGTCGTCGTGGTGGGGCTTGAGCGTCCCAATGATCTTGCGAGCTTTCCCGGTAGAGCCACTCATGCCGGAAGGTCGCAAGTGAGGGACCAGACCAAGAGAGATACACGCTTGCTCGCTGCTCTCTGGTACGCGTCTGATCATCAGACGTGACTGTGGGAGCAGCGAGCAGGTGGAGAGGTGAGATGAGGAGAGGGGGCCCTGAGAAGGGGCGGAGAAAACAGGGACCGCACCCTTCAAAGGAAAAAAACCCATGGATCAAGGCATTTGCAAAATGAGTCCCCAGGTGGGTCCCGACTGCTCAGCGGTCGGGGAATCCCACCCGGCTTCGGCGGGCTGCCCTCCGTACTCTGGGGTGGGCAACAAACGCCTTCCAATTGCCAGTGGCAACTTGAGCCGAGGAGGCTCCGAATCGACGTCATCCGGATCCGCTTCTTATAAGGAGCTGATGGCGTTCGATTTTGTTGAGGAGGGTTCGCCTGAGCGCCGGGGAGGTGCAGAATCGGATTCTGGTTCTGCACCTGACCTGGTAACGGTCAGCTCGGCGGGCTCTGAAGACGGAAGAGGGGGGGCTGCTGCGGAGAACGTAAAGTTCTTCCGCAAGCGGCCCAGACGGGAGGATACCGGGGGGTCGTCCTCCGAGGGCGAATTTGCCTCCGCCCGCAAGATCCCCACCGCTAGGCGGGGCAGGGGCTGTGAGGCAGGGAGGGGTCTGGCTCCCTCTACCCGGGAGGTGGAGCGTCGGGCCGGGAGGGAGGTGGAGGAGGGGCGTCGCCCTGGGGGGAGCGGTCGTGGGGCTCCCTCTACTCTTCCGCCTCCTCTCGACTCTGACGACTCAGAGTGCCCGGGAGAGGAACCTCCCGCTGCCGAGGAGCAGAGGGCAAATTTCGAGGAGGTGGTGGAGGCCGCGATCCGCGCTGTGGCCTTCAAGAGGAAGCAGTCCTCGAAGAGGGAGGCCATCGGCGTGGCCAAAGCCTCCATCCTGGCGGCAGCGGCGGCCAACGCTGGCGGGCCTGCCTCAAAGGAGGCGTCGGAGTTGCGGGCGGAGGTCGCCCGCCTCGCGGTTCTTACGGAGCGACTCGTTCGGGAGAATGAGTCGCTCCGGAGGGACCTTGCGGGGATGGCCAGAGCGGCCTCTGTGGAGCCGCGAGGGGGACTGAGTCCGGCAGCGCCGGAGGTGCCAAGTGCTGAGCCAGGTGCGTGACCTGGTGTGGCAGGAGCTGGCTCCCTTCCGGAGGCAGTTCTCCGTGCTGGAGGACATGGTCCGGCGTCCCCCGTTAGCGGCGGCACAGGGGCCCCCGGGACAGCAGAGGGCGGCTTCGTACGCAGCCGCGGTGGCTGCTGGCCCGGTAACGTCCGGCCAGGCGAAGGCCAAGGCGGGAGCCGCGCCAGCGCCTGTGGCGCCGGCGCCTGCGACGCCGGCGACGACCAAGTCGGCCCCGGCGAAGAGGGGAAGGAGGAAGGCTGGAGGGGGAGCGACTAAAGCTGCTGCGTCAGTGGCGCCGCAGCCGCCCCCACCCCCAACCTCGGACCCTCCTGCGACCGGGGCCGGGTGGCAGGTTGCTGGAGAAAAGTGGCAGGCCAAAAAGGCGGCCAGGAGCAAGGCCAAGAGGCAGCGGCGGAAGGCCAACGCCATCGCGGCGAGGCTTCGCGCCCCGAAGTCCGCGGCTGTGGTTTTAACACTGCAGCCGGAAGCGGAACAGAGGGGTGTGACGTACCTCGCCCTGATGAAGCGGGCGAAGGAGGCGGTGAACCTCCGGGAGCTGGGCATCACCGGGGGCATCGGGATCAGGAGAACCCTGACCGGTGCCCGGAAGCTCGAGCTCGCCGGAGCGGAGAGCGGCCCGTTCGCGGACGCCCTGGCCGAAAGGCTAAGGGAGGTCCTCCCCGCGGACGAGGTTCGAGTGTCCAGGCCGACTAAGTGCATTGACATGCGCATAGTGGGCCTGGATGACTCCGTGACGGAGGAGGAGGTTGTGGCCGCCGTCGCCAGGACTGGGGGGTGCTCTGCCGAGCTCGTCAAGGCGGGCACCCTCCGGCCTGACAACACGGGCATGCAAACCCTTGTGGTGAGCTGCCCCGTGACGGCGGCCAGAACAGTGTCGGAGGGTCGAAGGCTCTTGGTGGGGTGGGTGTCTGCGCGGGTAAAACTGCTGGAACCCAGACCTCTGAGGTGCTACCGCTGCCATGTGGGCAACCACACGGGAGCTATGTGCCCCTCGGAGGTGGATCGCAGTGGACTTTGTTTCCGCTGTGGTCAGCCCGGTCATCGGGCCGGCTCGTGCGAGGCCACGCTGCACTGCAGTGCATGTGCGGCTGTTGGCAAGCCGGCCGAGCACTGGGCTGGGGGAAGGGCCTGCGCGCCATCCGCCCCGACCAAGGGCAAGAGGTCCGCCGCCGCCGCCGCCTCTGCCGCCGCCGCGGCTTCCGTCGCCGCTTCTGCCGCTTCTGCTGTGGGTGCTGCGACTCCCGGTACTCGGGAGGGGGCTGAAATGGAGTGCCAGTAATGGTCCCATTTCGGCCTCCTCCAGAGACAAGTCGGCCGCTGTGCTATTGCGCAGTGGCTGATGCCTGTGGACGGTGAGCGTGGGTGGCTCGCCGTCCGATACCAGGCTGAGTCGACGACGCGTTGTGCTTCACGCGCGCCTCAAGGAGCCGTCAGCACCAAAGACGGGGCCTCATAGGGTCGGTGCCTGCTAGGGTTGCGGAATTTGTTCGAAAGAGTTGCCGCGGCCCTGGAACGCAAAGGGCACATGGAGGAGCACGGGTGGGTTTTAGTCAGTAAAAGTCTGACACTCCCTACCGCTCCACCCAGGGCGGGAGGGGTCATTTGATGATTTCCCATCCAAAAAAAAAAAAAAAAAAAGGGGACGTGTTGACTCGCTGACCGTTGAGTTGCGAAAATACAAATCTTTCCTCTTTATAATATTAGTATTAAGTATAAATATAGAAAGTATAGATGACGTAATAGTACTTATATATTTTTTTGTCCATCTTATCATAAAAATCTGTGTATTGATAAAGCGGTGTTACAATCGAAAAATAAAAATACATCTAGGTACTTATTGCAACGATAGCAATGCTGTTAAGATAAGAAAAGATTAAACTCACATATTTACTTTAGCTATGCGAGTAAGTACCTGCCTATGTATTTTGAAGTATTACGCCAATCTTGAGTGGGACATCCCCTAATAAATGATCTTGAAATACTTATGCAAGAGAAGACGTAAACTGGCCCATGCTAGTTGATACTCTATTATTACAACTATAGCATCTAGAGTTCCGTGCCGAAGTAATAAAAACCGGCAAAGTGTGAATTAAAACCGAGGAAAAACGTATCGTTTCACCTACCTTTAATTACAAGTTTTATTTTGTTTTTAAAACGAACAAAAAGTTGTTAAAAATAGGAGGAGTTTTCTATTTATTTCTAAACCTGATTTCGCGAAAAAAAAATCAGCTGTTCCCTACATTTTCATAAGTTACTGAACATAAATGTAAGGAACAACGGATTTTTTTTTCGCGATTTCAGGTTTGGTCCCAAGTAAAAGTTGTTCATAATGAAGAGTACAATGACCTCTTAAGAGGTGGTTAGTGTTTTCATCTAACAGGGCCCCCAAGTCTGCTATTTTTATAAATTTGTCATTCCAACACGATCTCATTGTTATTTTGCTAAAATTTCGTAATCTGCTAAATCCATAATGGTCGATCATTGGTCTGTCAGTGGTCTCGTAATACTTTTTGTTAACCGTGCTATTAAAAGGAATGACTGCACAATGACGTTCTAATGGTAGGTCACTGAACAAAGGAACTGTCAAAATGTTAGCAGATTACCGCATACGTCTGTCATTCATTTGTCATTATGTAGGTACGAGATTACCATTCTATGCCATTTCTTTCAATGGAGTGTCAGTGGTTGACCATTGGAAAGTCATAATGATGCTTTTATGTTAGTAGATTACCAAACTTGTAAAAATCGACCATTATGAGATCAATGATAGACCATTTTGACACTATTGTAATAGCAGACTTGTGGCCCTGGTTCGCAATCCTTAGTAGGATAGGTTCACAGTACGCTCTTGAGCTGGATCCTCAGTGATCTTTTGAAGATCAAAATCAAAAGCACACACATACACACACTAGCTTCTGCCCACGACTTCGTCCGCGTGGAATAGTTACTTTACCCCCGATTTTGACACTCTCAACCCGATCGGTTTAAATTTGACAAAGTTCCATACAAACTTTCATCCTCTATTTTATCCCCTTGGGGGTAGAATCAATCAAAATCCTTTCTTAGCGGATGCCTACGTCATAACATCTACCTGTATGCCAAATTTCAGCCCGGTCCGTTCAGTGGTTTAGGCTGCGCGTTGATAGATCGCTATGTCAGTCAGTCAGTCACTTTTGACTTTTGAGTTATATATATTTAGATACTCATTTTTTCTGACTGCTCGTAACGGCTGTGGTCTATCCACATACCGACCTTGGCATGTTGCTTAACCTCGTGATGCTGTCACACGTTCGTCGCTGAACAAAACCTTCAATAAAAAACTTTTTACAAAAAAATACAACCGACTTCCACAAAAAATCAAAAAAGTACAAAATAACTTTAATTCGGAACTCGGTGTTTGTGGTTCCTTTTTCGTTTTTTGAACACCGACTTCCGAATTAAAGTTATTTTGTACTTTTTTGATTTTTTGTGGAAGTCGGTTGTATTTTTTTGTAAAAAGTTTTTTATTTTTCACTTTTTAGTGGTACCTACACCCCCTCCCCTCCCCCACCTAAACGAACCAATTACATTGGTGTAAAAAAAATGCACTGCTCCAATGCAGAGTAAACTAAAAGGTCATCAATGTAGACAATGTAGATATTTTTTTTAGATTTTTGTTGATTTTTCAAAAACCGCTCGTTCGATTTCGATAAAATTTTCATGGGACCATTTGGGAAGTATACCCTTTCCAACAAAAAAAGAATTTTTCAAATCGGTTGGCAAGCGACGGAGATATGCGCGAACAAACATAAAAAAAAAAAAATACAAACATCCGAATTGAGAACCTCCTCCTTTTTTAGAAGTCGGTTAAAAAGGTAAATATTTACCATCGTTAAAATAACATTTTACTTTATGCGCTCTTATCAAATTCTTAGCAAATCGAATTTACTTACTTTCTTTATGTATGTACTCATGTAATGTAGTTTGGAACGGCGATAAAGTTTATGATGTATGTATGTATATTTCTTTATAACATAGTAGGAAAAAGATTCAAATTATATAGGGATGGGTAGTGATATTTATCGTAAATATCAATACCCTGTTTGACCTGTTTTGACCTGTGCTGCCACCTATACTTCCTGCACCCTCCGGTTAGGGGAACGTGCACGAAGTAGACTGTGCCATCTAGCGTTGCAAAGAAACTTATAAGTGGAATTTAGATATACTTGAAATTGACGCGTCTGTGCTGCCACCTATAGTTTCTGCTCGTTCCATAGTGCCTTCCTTGATAAATGGGCTATCCAACACTTAAATAATTTTTCGACTCTAACCAGAAGTTCCTGAGATTAGCGCGTTCAACCTAACAAAGAAACCCTTCAGTTTTATAATCCATCTATACTAATATTATAAAGAGGAAAGATTTGTATTTTTGTATGTAACGAAGAAACTCAAAAACTACTGGACCGATTTCAAAAATTCTTTCACCATTAGAAAGCTACGTTTACCCTGAGTAACATAGGCTATATTTTATCCCCGTATTCCCACGGGAACGGGAACTACGCGGGTGAAACCAGGCGCTGCTAGTTTATTAGATCTATATCTTTTGATTTTGTGAGTCGATTTTGACGAAATATACGCTAAATAAAAAGGGATAATACTTAATATTTCTAAGCATCTAGATTTCAAATCTGATCAGTGGTTATTGCGTGATGTTTCCACAAACATACAGATAAACAGACAAAAATTGCATTTTTATAGTCTTATGTATTTTTCCAAACGTTTCTGTTTTATTTTGATGCAAAAATATTCAATATACAAACAAGGCAAGTTTACGATTTTATTATATGTATTATAGACAATGTATGTTGATGTATTTATACATCAACAGTGATAGTTGTGAATTAAATTAGCAATTCAAATCATAAGATTCGCCACGCCTCACTGAAGAATGTAGCGGAATGTGTTTTATATAGGTACCTACTTTAATATAATACCTAAGTACTTAGCAACATCTATTACAGTAACACATAATTATGTATATACCAGCTTAGAGCTTTGTTTATGGATATGTGAAATCATCAAATGACTTCTTCCGCTCTGCGGGGAGCGGAAAGGAGTGTCAGACTCTTACTGACTACAACCTATCCGTGTTCCTTCAATTCAAAATTCAAATTCAAAAGTCATTTATTCAAACTAGGCTGATAGACAGCACTTTTTGAACGTCAAATTTTACATAAAGACAGTCCCCCAAAACGCCCACCCGTCACCACTTCCTAGTGTTTTAGCTGGGAAGAAGAAGTGGCGCAACAAACTCCCCAGCAACACATCTGTCTATTGCGTTTTAAGAACTTGAATTTATACAATAGTATGCAAAGTCATTGATACATGACAAAAAAAAAATAATTATCCAACATGGAAATCATAAAACAATTCACTAAATTATAGAAGCTAACTTATAGAGAAAGAACATGATAAAATTAAATAAGATATTGTCTTGCGTTCAACACAGCGACCAACTATTCTTATCGTCTAAATAGTCATTAATAGAATAGTATGCCTTCAAACAAAGGTTAGATTTAACTTTATCTTTAAATGAGTTAAAAGGCAGGTCAAGAAAAGAGAGTGGAAGTTTATTGTAAAAACGGATACCGAGCCCCACAAATGAGTCATGGACCTTACGAAGTCGGTGGGAAGGAGCATGTAGCTTGTGCTTGTTTCTGGTGTTAAAGTTGTGGATGTCGCTCGTTTTACAGTACAAATGTATATTTTGCCTAATATATAAAATGTTTGCAAAAATGAATTGAGATGCTACTGTAAGAATTCCAATGGTTTTAAAAAGTTCTCTTAATGAAACTCTAGGCCCTAGCTGATATATTGCTCGCACAGCACGTTTTTGTAGGACAAATATACAGCGTGCAATCTAAATGGTTGTTTTCCCGCGGCAGGACGATTACCCATCAGTAGTACTATCGAAACACAAAGTTAAACTAAAAAAAAAAAATGTTTTTTTTTTTCAAATCATTAAAAAAGTGTTCATAAACTCGAAAGAGCGAGAATCAATAGTAGTGTACTAGACCTAACGTAGGTAGATACCTACATGGCGGCCGCGCGCTTTCGGAAAAATACAAAGAAACAGTGAATAATAACTGTTCAGAGCAAAATAAGCTCTCGTGGATGGTGATACGGCATTAACTAGCCTGCGCGCACGCGGCAATTGGAGCCGCCAAAGACATGCCGCAAATGCCGACAAAGAGATGCCGCGGGTGCCACCAAAATATTGCTCTGCGCTTAGTCCTTCCGCGATCGTCGTAAGTGTAATACGTTATCGACATCTTTTCAAAAATGAATCGTCATTACATTTTTTTAATTTAAAGTTCGGTGTGAGGAACACCAAACAAGCGACGCGACGCGTTGATAAGTGCGATAGTGGACGCTTTCAATATCGTGAGACGTAACAGAGACACTAATCAAACTGAAAGACAATCAGTTAAAACGTGCTCGTTTGTGCATCAACGTAGTGGTTTGCATTTCGAACAATTACTCCGCCACCGAGAAATGTAAGTACTTACTCGTACCTTGTAAATAAACATTTAAAAGTAGGTTAGGTAATCAAAATCATTGTAAATAGGTTGATTCCATCTTTTAAGTACGCTTTAAATACTCAAATATCTAAATCAGACTTTTTTTAAAGATAACTGTCTTGATTTTTATTAGTTTCTCAGTGATTTGTAAGTTGTAGGCAAAAAAGTATTTATGACGGTCCTAAGCCCGTAAAAGTATGAATGGAAAATTGGAATAACTTATTGGGTTCTGTGTTTTATTAAGTCAGAAGTAGTGATCAGCTGATTAATACGTAAAGTGCAACGACCTCGTGGCTGTAGGTACGGGCCAACCGCGCGCCTACTCCCGCGTAGGTACCTACATATCATCGCGCGATGCACTAGGTACTGTTGGTTCAAGTCGCTTTCGAGTTTTGTTTATCACAATTGTTAATCTGCCATTTATGGAGTCTAATATTTTTTGTATATATAAATCGAATGTATTACCGATACAAACTCATTTCGCTTCGGGAAAACAACCATTAAAATTTCACACTGTATTTTGTATGTCAGCAGCTTTTCCCCACAATAGAATACCGTAGGACATAACGCTATAGAAATAACTAAAATAGACTAACCGAGCTGTCTCAGCGTCAGTATACTGTCTCACTTTCCTGACAGCGTATGCGGCAGAGCTGAGCCTTCCCGATAAACTTGATATATGTGGGCCCCATTGTAGTTTGGAATCAACAGTTATTCCCAAAAAAAACTGCCGAATCCACAGTTTCAAGTACCTCGCCACTTAAGGTGACATTGGGTCCTAGATTTCTAACATTTGGTAAAGCAAACTTTATACATTTCGTTTTCTTGGCATTTAAAACTAGATTATTGGTCGTAAACCAATCCGTAACCATTGAGAGAGCGCTGTTTACGTTTCTTTTTCCTTTTTCCTTTTATAGCCCATAGCGTTCCAGGGACGCGGTGACTCTTTCGAACAAATTCCGCAACGCTAGCGGCCACTACACAGAAGACGGGATCAGGTCCTGTCTTCTTTACTGATGTCTCGTCGTCTATGCTGACATCTCTCTGAGGCGCACGTGAACCAGCCTAGGGTGTTCTAGGGTGTCCGTCCAGAGCGCGAGAAGTCATTTGATGATTTCCAATCCAGAAAAAAAGGGATGAAATGTCGTTACAGTTTGTAGAGTGTCATAATCGACACCAAATCTTTGAATGCACCTCCTTAAAAAGTGTGTTTTTGCAAAAGTAAACGTATTGCTCCGTATGTGCGATAAGTATTATATGAATGTCCCAGGAATTGAACGCATTTTCATGAAACGAGAACATCTTTTTCAGGATATTCTATGTATTTTCACAAATGCAGTGAATTTTATAACAATTCTGCTCTCAAAACGGTGAAGGAAAACATCGTGAGGAAACCGGCATGTCCTAGAACCAAAAATTCGAAGACATGTGACATTCACCAACCCGCACTGGGCCCGCGTGCTGGATTACGGCCCATTCCCTCTCCTAGAGAGGAGCCCTGTGTCCCAGCAGTGGGAATGTTAAAAGGCTGATTATGCTTATGCTTATGCTTATAACAATTTAATCATCAAACTACTATAAAATATCGTAAAAAAAGCACAAAGGAGGCTTGTCAAGAGAACGCATTAGCTCGACCACAGACTAAGTAAGGTCATTTACTTTCAAGACCCGAGGTCACCGGCCTGTCGATTTGTTGCAACCCTTTCCTTATGCTGACGCTGTTATGAAGCTTGGTATGATAATGTTTGTATTTCCTTACGTGATCGAATCAGGAATGATGATATCCGCAAGAGAACCAAGGTTACAGGCAGTGAGCAGGGCACATTGGGGAGTTTGTTGCGCCACTTCTTCTTCCCAGCTAAAACACTAGGAAGTGGTGACGGGTGGGCGTTTTGGGGGACTGTCTTTATGTAAAATTTGACGTTCAAAAAGTGCTGTCTATCAGCCTAGTTTTAATAAATGACTTTTGAATTTTGTTTTTTTTTTAATTGCTCGCAGAACAGATGGGCGATGGAGGCGAAAAGTTCTGGAGAGGCGACCGCGTACCGGAAGACGCAGCGTTGGATGGCCTCCCACAAGGTGGAGCGATGACCTGGTGAGGGTCGCGGGCAGCCGATGTATACATGACGCACAGGACCGGTTGTTGTGGCGACACGCGCGGGGAAGCCTGTGTCCAGCAGTGGACGTCTGCACGCTGATATGATGATGATGATTTAAAGGGTGTATCCCACTATGTCTATTTTTTTTTCTACTGGGCCTGATTCAGACTGATTGTCCCAATATTTCTATTGCTGTGGGCTGCTACAAAAAAGAAACGCTGCATCACCTCTTATCACGGCGTGCACGTAGAACTCTCCTCGCGATGAAGGAATGATGCCAATGGGAACATGTGAGAAGTACAGTCACAAACAATCATCCATAATTCCATACATCTGGGTAGTGACGAGGTGGCTTTGTGTGATTTGTACTGTAGAGTATGTGGTGGAGCATTATTAAAAAAATAATAATTACAGATTATTAATTTGTTTTCCATTTTTTTTTAATACCGAGAAGTCGTGTTTTAAATTTAATCTTAAATGGACCACTCGCAGTTCAGCACACTAAGGCTGGTTACTGCTTAACCGAACAATCCTGTGGTGGCCTCAAATGAATTCAAGGCCCCCAGCCAGGGCATTTAATCTTTTAATTAAATGTGGTAAACTTTTCAAATACCTAACATAACAGAGTTTTTTTTTGTCGCAATAGAAATAGTGGGATACACCCAATTTAAATAATATCAATCGCATATTTAGCACTTTTTTTTCTGGATGGGAAATCATAAAATGACTTCTCCCGCTCTGAGCACATTGGAAGGGAGTGTCAGACTCTTACTGACTAAAACCCACCCGTGTTCCTTCTAGTGCCCGCCGCGTTCCAGCGCCGCGGTGACTCTTTCGAACAAATTCCGCAACCCTAGACAAACACCTACCACTATTCTATGCATGATGCATCGCTTGAAGGTTGGTTGGTAGAGAATGTCATTATGTCCGCCTCTGTACATTTTCGTGCTTATAGGTTAAATAAATAGATAACAAACTTTTATTTACCATTTTATTCGGACAGGCACAGGTACAAAATCAGCAACGGGTTGCCGCTTCCCATAGTTTTCGTATATTTTTGTCAATTGTGAATTAATGTTTTCGTTCATTTTTTCGACCAAACACGCAGCCCTGATGATTAATTAAAATATTCTCTTTCCTACTTATGATTTTTTAAATGATTAAGTACTTTATTTTTTCAATTTCCGCTCAACGGTTTGCACTAGTACTGTTCTCTGGCGGCAGAACATTGCTTGCAGTAAGTAATACTCCCTATTACCCGTAGACAGAGTATTTAACCCAGCAGTTCCCTCAAAATCAAACATTGAACATTATTGTAAATTGACATGCCTGGACTCGTATAAAAAGGATTAAAACAATGAATACTTTTTCTAAAATCTAACCTTGATAATAATTGCGAAAATAAAAAGGCGAAAGACCTTGAAAATGAAAAGTAACAGTACATATAGTATTTAATAATAGATAACTACGCTTCAAAAGCAATCTAGATGCATTACACCATAGAGCATAGAAGCGCAACACGCCGCTTCTATGGACGAGATTATTTTTATCATGAAAAAAAAAAGGAAAAAATCCCTACAAACAAATTTTAAAAGATAAAATAGTATGTCATGTATAGATAAAAAAATATTTCATTCTTTAATAAAATTAAGTTACATAATTATGCATATTTTGACCAAAGCGTAGTCGCCTCAGGAGACCGCATGTTTTTTTTTTGTATTTACGTAAGTATTTCTTTTATTGATAAAAAAAATATGTACGTATGTATTATTTTTAACACATTTACAGCTTTTATTATATCGGGGGTTGCTTAAATTATTAAATAAATTTTTATTTCCGTGTTTTTTTTTATTCTGTTTATATTATTAGCTACTCCCCCAAATCCTACGATCTACACTCACTTACACGGCACTATACCGGCTACCATATCATATCGATTGAACGAGTAGACGTAGGTACCTGAACATCCTTCACCAATGCTCTCCATCATCAGACCCTGATCACAGTCTATTAACAAGTTATATATTAGATTAAGTAGAGGAGACTGAAATGAGCCCAACACGAAGCATCTGCTGTAGGTAAGTGAGAAATACGCTTTCCTGCAGAGTCTCTACTGTACTAGTCTACTTATGGCTAGTAAATGTCACAGGAACATAGCAAACGCCGTAATAAAAAACTGTCTTAATAAGACACGGTTATATTGGAAACTATTGAATTTGAATGGGATTTATTGTACACTAGCAGCA
This sequence comes from Hecatera dysodea, assembly GCA_905332915.2. Lineage (NCBI taxonomy): Eukaryota > Metazoa > Arthropoda > Insecta > Lepidoptera > Noctuidae > Hecatera > Hecatera dysodea. The sequence goes on along the minus strand of HG995317.1, from coordinate 2,788,721 downwards.
CTCTGCGGTTTCACCCACGTAATTCCCGTTCCCGTGGGAATATAGGGATAAAATATAGCTTATGTCACCCGCTTTAATAGTATTTATTAGTATAGATAAAACGATATTTGACTAAATAGTATAAAACAACGTTCCCGCTGGCTGTCTGCTTATATCTTTACAACTACGCAACGGATTTTGGTGCGGTTTTTTCGAGTGAGATTGAGAGTTTCAAGAGGAAGGTTTATATGTATAATACATATGTTTATGTATAATACATGCATAATATAGTTAAGAAACACTGATAATTTTAGAGGTTTCTAATAATGTAAATATAATCTTTTTTTTTTGGGCTTTTAGTATTGTAAACGTCGGCTGATCTATATTGTAAACCTTAAAAAGTTCCACAAAAAAGTTCGCCATGGTATATCCTATCTCTTAGGGATAACCCACATACCCACAAATCATTCTTATCCTTTACTTTTTACGAGAAAATAATGGATTATTTACGTTGTAGATAAAGACTGAAGAAGAGATAACGTTTGTGAGTTTGTGACGTTGATAGCGGTTGACCCAGGGATAGCGTAGCTTCCAAACAGTAAAAGAATTTTTCAAATCGGTTCAGTAGTTTCGGAGCCTATTCAATACAAACAAACAAACAAATCTTTCCTCTTTATAATAGTAAGTATAGATAGGACAGAAAACTACCATTTAATAAAGATTTATAACAAGCTTGCGGAGTCTACAATTTTTCGATGAACATATAGATACAAAAGTTGTCATTGCCGCATGCCGCCTCTACCACTCGAGGCGTCTCCCTACTCTTTGCATTGTAGCAACCCACCAACTTATTAACTGTTCCGTGTCTGAAAACGCAATCAACATTCACTTGCGACCTTCGCGTTGCATTCTTCACATTTTTTTAAAGCATTCTTTTGTTTGTGTTTATGTTTATATACTTAGTTCTACTTCGTTTTATTTTTTATCTATACTATCACTACTTAGTATAAAACAAAGTCACTTCCAACTGTCTGTCCCTATGTATGCTTAGATCTTTAAAACTACGCAACGAATTTTGATGCGGTTTTTTTTTTAAATAGATAGAGTGATCGAAGAGGATGGTTTATATGTATAATAAATGCATAATATAATAGAGATTTAGTATCAGCATTGCAACCGCGCGAAGCTGGGGCGGGTCGCTAGTAATATTATAAAGAGGAAAGATTTGTATTTTTGTATGTAAGAATAAACTCAAAAACTACCGGACCGATTTCAAAAATTCTTTCATCATTAGAAAGCTACATTCACCCTGAGTAACATAGGCTATATTTTATCCCCATATTCCCACGGGAACGGGATCTACGCGGGTAAAACCGCGGGGCACTGCTAGTAATATTATAAAGCTGAAGAGTACCTATGTTTGTTTGAATGCGCTAATCTGAGAAACAACGGATCCGATTTGAAAAATTCTTTCAGTGTTAGATAGCTCATTCAATTTTGTACAAAATCAAGAGCACAAAGGTACTGCGTATTTCAATAGAAATTTCTTCCAGCAGACGTAAGACAGAAGAGTGGGATAAGAAACGTAGACACAGTGTGTAAAGAGACAGAGAAGGAAACTTAAAATAGACTAAGTAGGTATACTAACTTAAGTAAAACTTATTATTATCTATTTATACATACAAATGAAATTAAAATAAACATATGTATACACAAATATATTGTTTGCACCAGTTTATAAAATACGCTGATTTATAAGGTACGCTGTGATGCGGTACGTTTAGCTGTGGGGTATCACCACTAAAATGTAAAAATAAAAAAACTTTTTACAAATAAAAACAACAAACTTTTAAACTTAAAAAAAAAATCAAGTCGGTGTTCAAAAAATGAAGAAACAACAAAAACTTCGTATTTGTGTCTTTATTTAGAAAACGGTTGTTTTTTTTTTTGTAAAAAAATTTATTTAAATTGGATTTGCTCTTCACAGGTTTTCAGGTCAGAGGTGACAGAGACAAAGTCTACGATGGAATGAGCTTACCCAGAAGAAGCCTGTTCACTCTAACTTTGAAGAGATTAGGGTTGAATGCGTTTGGAAACACAGACGCAGGCAGAGAGTTCCACTCCTTTGCTGCGCGCATTATAAAAGACGTTTGGAAACGCTTGGTGCGAATTAGTGGAATAGCAACAAGGTAGGGATGGTAACTTGATGTGCTGTGCGTCTAGATGTCCGAATGTAGAAGGGGGCCGGTGTGATGAGGTCGTGGAGTTCATGAGCATAGTATAAACAGGGGTAGTAGTTTATCTTCATACAAACGCACCGCGCGCGGCTTGTATGTGTGCGCCATAGTATCTATGCGTCGACGCACGCACACTTTAACAAAGTCTCGACCCGTTTCTCAGTGCGCCAGTCGGGGCTAACACTGCACGAGGTTCGCGCGTCACCGCTAAATAAATAAAAAATGTCTGACAGTCGCAGGAGAACGTATTGCTGTGTGTTTGGGTGTCTCAATAATTCATCGATTCCAGAATTATCTCTGTTCAGATTACCTAATGAACAGGAAAGGAAAGCTAGTCCCTTATTCTAGCATATAATTTTTACTTGATGATGAGATACCTACTTACTTATTTTTATTAGTTTTCTATCACACAGAGAAAGTAGGTAGGTAGGCCTAATTTCCTACTAGAATATATTAGGTAGGTACTTTTGATCTATCAATTGATTTGCCGCTATTGCTTTGTTTACGTTTAGTTATGCCGATTTCTCAGTATTGTAGGTATAGTAACTAAGTAGGTAAGTACTTACAGTTGTAAAATCAAACCATTGTTGAACTTTATTGACTAATGATCACTGAATTAGTTAATGTGTTAAAGTGACAACCCTAAGACAGTAGGCAATTATATCGCGAATTAGGCCGGAGATAACCTACTACTACCCCTGTTTATACTATGTCATGAGCACACTCACCAAAGTACAATCTGTAGAAGACTGACAAGCAGGCGCCCTTGCGGCGATGAGCTAAGCTGAAGCTTGGCATCCACCAGTTTTTAGTCGCTGAGTTACAACAAGTTAAGCGTGGCACGTTGGTATTTATATGAACAATCCCAAAGGTAGATGCCATCTTATGCAGGATCAGACTTGTGCTTTGTAAAGGGTTATCCACTTAACGCACCCATGATACAGGAGTAATCTTCGTGTAGTGGGGCATCGTTACAAAAAAAAAAACACTATTTTAGATGCCCAGCTTTTTGGCCACAGTTTGTGCTTTGTACTCAATGGTGGCGCCGAAATAAAAACACTGTCAAGATGTAGGTACCTATGTGAATCTGAAATGTGGTGGCTGCTCTATATCATCAAGAAATAGGCGAATGTGAACTCGATCTCCGTCTGCATGATCTACTCTATCTGAATCGTGTAGTAGAATTACATAAATGGTTGAATTAAATCGTAAATAATTTCGGAATTTGTCTTCCAATCGCACAAACTCGGATGCAATTGTCTTAACTTAAATTTTCTTCCGATTTCCTAAAAATTGGATAATCTAATAAGAGCTAAAGCGAGGTTTACCGTACCTACGTTCCTTAGATTCTGATCTCTCTGTTTTCATCGAATTCAACAAGTTGATAAAGTCAAGCTCAACTGCTAATAACCTTCTCAAACATTACAAGAACTAAGTATAGGTAACTAATCATTAAACGCTCTGATAAAGTAAAGTAAGTACAATATTAATTTACCAATCAAATGTCACGATGACATTATTATTAGTAAAATTATTTTATGTTTTGTGTTATAATTTCCCGAACAAGTGCTGCCATCTATTGGCTATTAAAAAAGTTACACAATGTCTGAAAACAATGAAACCAATAGGTACATATTATTGCACGAGGAAATAATATTATTTTATGTTTATCGGAGCCTAATGTGATATTTAATAAATATAGCAGAAACCTTTCCTGCTGTTTTTTTATGATCTAAAAATAGCACCAAATACGGCGTTCGATAAACTTCCAAACACATGCGCCATCTATTCATTTAATCAAACGACCAAATTAAGTAGCGCATTTCGTAGCTATTTCAATTGTGGACGTATAGGCTTTTCACTTTATTCGTATTATATTACCATTGATTTGATGTCTCTCTCGCACATGTTCCCTTCACATCTGTTGTCTCTGTTCAAAAAGCTCTCGCACTTGCGATGATGATAAATGGCGAACGGTCTTGACATTTCGTGCTATTATCAAAATGTTAAATTCTGTTATCGGTTGTTATTATTTACGTTTTATAAATAAAACAAGATGGTTTTTCGCTTAAATCAGCTTCCTCTGCCTGCTAGCTAGCCGCTTGAAGTGCTTGAACTGTAAAAACAAAAAGGGAAAACACCTAGTCAAGTGGGTCAAATAATCACAAATAAAACCAAATAATGTGTAAACTGTTGATTATTAAGATTTTCTTGTTCTCTTGGTCCGTTTAGATTCTGGACGAACACTCTATCTCACAGTTTTGATAGAGAAAATGTTTTTTTCGTGACTTGGATCTTTGCAGTGTTTTATCGTAAATAAGTCATGAAGTGAATTTTACGTGCATATGTAATTTCGACGAAATTTATCGTTTGTTTAACATATATTTGAAGTGACCAGTGTTTAGATATTTTCCAAACATTCTGTAACATTAACCATTTGAGGCGTTGTAAAGTAAGCCACAAAAGCGGTGATTAGAGGCTTAACAATCAAGGATCGGTGCCAAAGATTCATAAAAAGTTGAATGCCGTAAAATTTTGGCGCCAAACAAAAACAATTTCAGAGAGTTGAATGTTTTGTCGTGTGATGAATTTGTATTTTGGAAATTAAAATGGTGACGATGAATTCATCGGAAAAGGCGACTTCAAAGGCCTGTCAGCAAGGGCCATCCAGGTAAGATCCACAGCGTTTCTGTTAGTAAAACCAGACTGGTGCATTTATTTATCCCATAGCTCAGGAAAAATTTCAAATAATAAGAAAACAAGCCTTTTGCTTGCCCTTTACTTTTAATTTAAGGACTCATTGAGTAATCTAAATCCATCATTTTTACCATTTAAATCTGTTATCAAATGTCTTGTGAAATGGAGATGATTTTCAACCCCTATTTAATATCATCAAACTTGATCAATCATACTGCAAAAGCTGAATAGACTTCTAAGGAACTTCGGCACATGGGTAGCTTAATTAATTATATGTTAATCGGGCTGGTTTCCGCAACACCACGGTTAAGCGCGTATTTTACGTGCAGGTGGGACAAATGTGTCATTCGAACCACCCCAACTCCCCTAGGAAGGCCAGCAAAGCCTTAGTGTTATTATCTCACAGAGGGTACCTGGGTTCCCCAAGTACTTAGCCCTGTAATCCGCGACTACCAGGCAGCTTAGAAGTAGATATGCTGCTGTCTCATCCTCCTCCATGCAGGCTCTGCAGAGCGGGCTGTCAGTAACTCCTAAAACATAGAGGTGTTTATTAAAAGAACCATGGCCATTGTGACGGCTGTGACTGTACATAACTTCCAAGGATAAATCATACTCTAAATCCAGTAATTTGGTTTCCATGGGACAAATATTTAAGCAGCATATGAAACTTGCAATGTTAACCTTTTTCGTCCTGGGTGGAACCAAGCCAGGTGGAACCAGCAAACCACGACTGATTTGAACTTTATTTGTATGTTAGTTAAGTTTAATTTTGATTTGTGACCTGTTTCAATGTAACAATAAAGATTAATAACAGAAATGGCTCATTTGCCAATCTGCCATCACTACATGTTACTGGCAGACTAGATTATATTGGCACAGTCACCAGAAGAAAAAAAAAAGTAAAGCTTGAACCATTGACAAAAGTCAGTTGCATCTCCTGTGATGTGGTTTACTTTTATCAATGGGTCAGTTCTTTTTATACTTACTATACTCTATGGGTCAGTTCCTGAACTGACAATCTTAGTTACTCCTTATTGAAAGTTTTACTTTTTATTGGTTTGTATTAATATATAAAAATAGAAATCTAATCTAAGAATCACTAAAAAAAAAAAATGTATTAATTAGTTTTAAATATATTATCAGTTTTAGCGCTATATTTCAAAGTAATGTTCTCTCACAGTTGTCTATTCAATATCTGAGAACATTATTAAAAAACAAATTAATTATAAAATATTGGTATAACACTCCACATTACTAAAAAGTGTCATTCAACTATTGATTTACTATCTTGTTGTAAGTAACACAAGCAAAAACCCTTATCATTGAACATCCTGTTATGATACACTAGCTTTTGTCAGCTACTGCCATCTTTATAGTGGAAAATCGATCAACAGAAAAAAAGTAAAAAAGAACACCACACACAAACATACATGGATAAAAAGTAAATATGGTCAATATATTATTTTTATATCTGGTTTGACTGGGAGCTGACCCAAATATAGTTGGGAAAAGGCTAGGCAGATGATGAATGTACATGATAAAAAGTCACTATAATCTAAATATTATGTCACTAGCTGCTGCATACGGCTCCGCCCGCGTGAATTTCGAAAATCTTCCCAAGGGAACATACTCCCGGGATAAAAAGTTAAAAAGTTCTTATGTGTTATTCCACACTATAATCTACCTTTTTTTGTTTATTTTTTTCTGGATGGGAAATCATCAAATGACTTCTCCCGTTTTGGGCGGAGTGGAAGGGAGTGTCAGACTCTTACTGACTAAAACCTACCCGTGATCCTTCTAGTTCCCTTTGCGTTCCATTGTCGCGGAGACTCTTTCGAACAAATTCCGCAACCCTAGCAGGCACTGACCCTATGAGGCCCCGTCTTCTTTACTGACAGCTCTTTGAGGCGCCCGTGGAACACGACGCCGTCAACCCGGGCCTGGTTGCTATATCGGACGACAAGTCACCATACCATAGCTCGCCGTCCGCAGGCCCACGCCTACGGTGGCCGGGAATCGCCCTACGTTTCCCGACGCCCGGGGCGTCTACTTCTGTTGCTGCGACTGGGGCGTGAGGTTTCCCTTTCGCACGCGTTCTGCCTCCTCCTTCGCTAGATTATAATCTACTCTGTGTGATGAAATTTGTTCATCGAGATCCATTCAATAGTTTTTGCGTGAGAGAGTAACAAACATCCATACACATAAAAACTTTCTGCACGCAAAATACGCGCTTAGTCGTGGAGTTGCGGAAACCAGCCCGCTTTTACATACATTACATACATAAAAACTTTCTCGTTTATCTATACTAATATTATAAAGCTGAAGAGTTTGTTTGTTTGTTTGTTTGTTTGAACGCGCTAATCTCAGGAACTACTGGTTCGAACTGAAATTTTTTTTTTGGGTTGAATAGACCATTTATCGAGGAAGGCTTTAGACTATATATCATCACGCTTAAGCCAATAGGAGCGGAGCAGCGATAAATAATGTGTTAAAATCGGGGATTCCACGGGGACGAAGTCGCGGGCAGCAGTTAGTTTAAAATAAGGATTGTCTGTTCCAGAGACAATTCAAAATGTATAAAAGAAGAAAAAGAGAAGGACAGAGAGAAGAAAGAGAATCCAACGTCCAGCTTGCCGCCGCAGGTACAGGCTTTGATGTCCACCATCCCATCACCAGAGGAGTCTCCTAACTACCTGGTGTACAAGAAGGTATGTTAGATATTGCACACGTATTTTTAACCGACTTCTAAAAAAGGAGGAGGTTCTCAATTCGGATGTTAGTATTTTTTTTTTATGTTCGCGCATAACTCCTTCGCTTGCCAACCGATTTGAAAAATTCTTTTTTTTTGTTGGAAAGGGTATACTTCCCAATTGGTCCCATGAAAATTTCATCGAAATCGAACAAGCGGTTTTTTGTTAATTTTAATAAATGATAGCAAATCTGTCGGGATAGCTGAAATCGCATGTTTGTTTATTGTTTACACCAATTTATACCACGTAGGCTGTGATAGGTATGTTTAGCTGGGAGTGAACCACTAAAAAGTGAAAAATAAAAAAACATTTTACAAAAAATAAAACCGACTTCTAAACAAAAAAAAAAGCCGAAAAGTATAAAATAACTTTAATTTCGGAAGTCGGTGTGTTCAACAACAAAAAAGCAACCAAAAACACCGAGTTCCGAAATTAAAGTTATTTTATACTTTTTGGCTTTTTTTTTTGTTTAGAAGTCGGTTTTTTCGCTATGTGAAATCTATGAAAAATTACTATGATAAAAAGCATCAAAGATCCGGAGCGGTGGCTTGTGACGTCACCTCGTGGTACAAATAGGGATGTTTCCTGAGTAAAAAATATATGATTATGTTTAGTCCGTCAGTTCGATTATAGAAAAATATTGCACACGTGTTTTTTCCTTTATCAAATCTATAAAAACTGACGAAGATACTAAGCATCAAACATCAGGAGTGGGGGCTTGTGACGTCACGGCTCGGTAAAAATCGTAGCGAGTAGTGACGTCACACGAGTATTCGACGCACTGTATCGTCTTCGTTTTTTATTTACGTAAAGTTAAAATACGTGTCGAAATCTATCTGACGGACTACCCTATTCTTTACAGTGAGTAAGCAATATTTATGTCACCGACAAATTACAAACGCCGTAAGATTGTAAAATATCGGGAAAATGTGAAATTGTTTGAAGGGTTCCGTACTATTATCTATAAAAACGGGCAAACAATTATCTATAAAAACGGTCTGTTGTATGGGAACCCCTTTGTTTTATTTTTGAAATGAATATATAGCTAAATATTCGTTCGTCGTTATCAATATAGAGTAAAAACGAGCAAAAAAATCACGTTTGTAGTGTGGGAGCCTCCTTAATATTTTATTTTGTTTTTAGTATTAGTTGTTATAGCGGCAACAGAAATACATCATCGGTGAACATTTCAACTGTCTAACTGGTGCTGGCCTGCAGTGCTATTCTGTAAGAACTCACGTGCGAATACGATTCATATCTCATTTTCGATTACACTTCGTAACTCACCTGAAGTGAAAAGTATTTGGTATTCTGACTGTCAAGTTAAATAACTTTTCACTTAAAAGTAGTTCGCTTCACCTATGTTCTCACTTTGTGGCGCTAGCGTAGTTTTCATCAAGTTACAGAATACCAAATACATTTTTCACCGCAGAATCAGAAGTGAGCACTGGAGTGAGTTCTTACAGAATAGCATTGCTGGTGACAGACGGACGGACAGTGGAGTTTTAAGTAATAGGGTCCCATTTTACCCTTCGTTTACGGAACCCTAAAAAACGGGATATGCTAGGAAGCAAGAAAATACCCATCCGTGTTCCTTCTAATGTCGCGTTCCAGGGCCGCCATGACACTTTCGAATAAATTCCGAAAAGTACTAACAAAAAGTATTAAAATATTCATACAACTATTTAGTACGGTACTATTCAGTTGACATTCTCATTAGCCATTCAACAACGGACGCAACAGAATGCCGGCGGATGAAGCCGCTAAATTGGAATGTCTCATTTCCGATACAAAATAACTATGACAGTCGTGCGTGCTATTTCCTTAAAGGCTTAGAGTACTGTTTTCCTAGTAAAATCTTTAATACTATACCTACTAATGTTATAAAGCTGAATGTGAGAAAGTTTCTTAGGGTTTGACTTAATGGGCTATGGAATGAGTTCTGCACGTTATCAGGTGGTAAAAATAAAAATATAATATATAAGTAAAAAATGGTAAAAAGGCACAAACAGTAAAACAATGGAAAAAATTTACGACGCTCGAGTATGGAGTTAGTAACGCCATGCTACATGAAGAGTTTGTTTGGTTGAACGCGCTAATTTGAGGAACTTCCGGTCAGATTTGAAAAATTCTTTCAGTGATAAATAGCTCATTTATCAAGGAAGGTTATAGGCTATACATATATCATCACGTTACAACCAATAGGAGTGGAGCATCAATAAAAAATGCTGCAAAAACGATTTTTAACCGACTTCTAAAAAGGAGGAGGTTCTCAATTCGGATGTTTGTATTTTTTTTTTATGTTTGTTCGCGCATAACTCCGTCGTTTGCCAACCGATTTGATAAAATCTTTTTTTGTTGGAAAGGGAAAGGGTATTATACTTCCCAAATGGTCCCATGAAAATTTTATCGAAATAGAACAAGCGGTTTTTTGTTAATTTCATAAATGATAGCAAATTTGTCGGGATAGCTGAAATCGCATGTTTGTTTATTGTTTACACCAATTTATACCACGTACGTATGGGTATATATATTTAGCTGGGAGTGAACCACTAAAAAGTAAAAAATAAAAAACTTTTTACCAAAAATACAACCGACTTAAAAAAAACAAAAAGTACAAAATAACTTTAATTTCGGAAGTCGGTGTGTTCAAAAACAACAAAGCAGTGGCGTGCCTTGGTTCGAGTTAGGGTAGGCCAGAGAAAATGTCAAAAAAAAATCGCACCACATTATTCAGGGCTGAAATGTGGTGTTATTTTTTTGATTTTTTTTAATAGGCTATTTTAAAAAACAAAAAAAAACTCATTTAATTAAAAATCAACCCTGAATAATGTGGTTATTTTAAAAAAATTATATGGACATTTTCTCTGGCCTACCCTAACTCGAACCACTGCACGCCACTGCAACAAAGGAACCAAAATACCGAGTTACATCCACCATCTATGTTACATTGTTATTACAGATGGAAGCACTCATCGAGAAGATGCAGGATGAGAACACCGGAGTACCAGTCAAGACCGTGAAGAGTTTCATGACCAAGATACCTTCGGTAAGTGCTGTTTACTATCTTCTAGTCAAACTTCGCGGCTCCTGAGGGATAGGGTTGCCATCATCGAAATTGCCGACGCCGGACAAAATCTTTAAAACCCCGGACAATTGAGGGAAATTGATATTTTTCCCCGAACAGACCCGAAACAAAGCCTTATAAATATACAGTGTGAAATCTTAATGGTTGTTTTCCCGCGGCAGGACGATTACCCATCAGTAGTACTATCGAAACACAAAGTTAAACTTAAAAAAATAAATGTTTTTTTTTTCTAATCATTAAAAAAGTGTTCATAAACTCGAAAGAGCGAGAATCAATAGTAGTGCACTAGACATAAAGTAGGTAGATACCTACATGAGACGCACGTACCGCCGCGTACCTACATATCGCGCGATGCACTACTGTTGGTTCAAGTCGCTTTCGAGTTTTGTTTATCACAATAATTGTTAATCTGCCATTTATGGAGTCTAATATCGATTGTATTACCGATACAAACTCATTTCGCTTCGGGAAAACAACCATTAAAATTTCACACTGTATACAAAAGGATAAACTTTTTTTTTTAATAATCTATTACAGCGTGTTTTCAATATAAACTATAGCGCCAGCAATTTTGCTGATTTATAGTAGATCGTATCCCGCTTACGATTACGAATGAATTATTACATACCTAACTAACTATAAGTATTGTTTTAATTTGTTGCTTATCTTCCAAATTTTCAATCAATGGAGGATTCCTAGACAGAAAAAATGACCGAGTAATACCAGGACACCTTTGAAAACCCCGCTCGGACGCTCCCCGGACGCCCTCCAAACTAGGACAAATCCGGGGAAACCCGGACGGATGGCAACCCTATTAGGGAACTTGTTCGCTCTTTAATTTAGAATTAGTGGTCTAACCATAGATATAATAAACAAGGAGATATGCCCTGTAGCCGAAAATGTATCGGAACCTGTGTCTCCTGTTTTGCCCTACCACCCGGCAACTACTACGAATGCAGTTTAGTAAAAGCAATAGATACGCAGTCGCGCACACACCCGCATTTTTGAAATCGGACTGTACTACACAATCAATTATAAACCTTATCCTAATAAACACAGCGTATATTTACAGTACACCGTGCAACTTACTCACACAGAAACAACGCTGGGTATCGTTGTGCTGTGCAAAAGCAATTTATTTTACATATACGCTAGTGATTGACTTATCGATTCTGGCATTTATTACACACGCCATGCTGCCCATGTATAACAAATAAATAGCATGAATTTGTTGACTATTTTAAGCAAAGGTCACTAATATATTATCTTAAACATGCCGATTACTATAATGCATTCGAAACTTTATCGAAAGTAAAATACAATTACCATAAAAAGTAAGGAAGTAGTACGAGGATAAGGCATACATACGATAATTCAAAGCCAAAAACACTTGAACGATTATTTACCAAAAATTTATTGCAATCTAAGAAAGTTTGGTACACTTTTGTAATATTTCATTCAACAATCGACATTGTTGTCGACAGTGTATCTGCACAATTACATCACTAACTCGCGGCAAGAAGCAGCGGCCGTACTATGCGATACATCGGCTTGCTAAAGTATCGTTTTGTGATTTTTACATTGCTCATCCAGTCACTTAGCGACAAACTTAGGTAGTGGTTAAGGAGCAGTGTATTCATTGTAATATGTTATTGTCGCTGTGACATTTGAAAACAAAAATAACATAGTATAAGCAAGAAATATTTTACGATTTGTTGTTTTTCATGATTTTAAAGACAAATATAGTAAAATACTTGTATTTTGATATGGTAAGTGATTCCATAATTAACAAAGTTTTGCTTTAGGCTTCGGTTTTTACAAGAAAACACTGAACAACACGGCATTCTTATATCTTATCACGCTCACGGTCGGAAGCGCACTAGTTCGCGGATTCGACTATTGCGTAAGACATGCTCGCCCAGACCATGTCGCGTGGACACCGACACGCCCCCTTGCCACTTCTCCTGTATTTTATATTTCTATGGGTCTAACCTTCACTGTGTAACAATTTTTAAAGAGCGTCTATGGAGTTTCTTGCACGTTCTTCTCCATAGAGATCTGCACTTTGGAACGTGTAAATAGTTTCATCTCTTTGACTGAACGATCCTTTTTTATGGATAGGAAATCATCAAATGATTTCTTCCGCTCTGGGCGGAGTGAAATGGTCTATCAGAGTCTTACTGACTAAAACCCATCCGTGTTCCTCCTCGCCACGTTCCAGGGCCGTGATGATTATTTTTAACAAACTGTCCCTTGCTGCCCTCCCTCAATGACCCCGCTAAGCCGAGGCCCGTGTCCCACAGGGGAAGCCCTTAGCGAGCGGTCATTTAGCTTTTAAGTAGTATTAAGCCCTGGCTGGGGGCCTTAAATTCATTTGAGGCCACCACAAGATTGTCCGGTTGAGCAGTATCTAGCATAGCCCCCTGGTTTCACCCGCGTAGTTCCCGTTCCCGTGGGAATATTGGGATATTTTATAGCCTATGTTCACCGGAGATAGTGTAGCTTCCCAACAGTGAAAGAATCTTTCAAATCAGTCAATTAGTTTCGGAGCCTATTCAATGCAAACAAAAAAACAATCAAATCTTTCCTCTTTATAATATTAGTGTAGATTTAAAGACTATTATTATTAATTACACAGACGAGTCTCGGTATATTAACATAGCCACCCATCCTCCCACCTTGGTAAGCATTACCAACACGGGTATGTCCTCCACAGGTATTTACTGGCAGCGACCTAGTTTCATGGATTACTCGTCACCTGAACTTGGATGAGGCTTGGGAGCCGCCACACATCGCTCATCTTCTGGCTTCTCATGGATACTTGTTCCCAATTGACGACCACAATCTGACCGTTAAAAACGACAATACTCACTACAGGTAAGCCTTGATTTTCTAGTCCTATTTTTTTTTTTTTTTGCATGGGAAATCATTAAATGACCCCTCCCGCCCTGGGTGGAGCGGTAGGGAGTGTCAGACTTTTACTGACTAAAACCCACCCGTGTTCCTCTTGTGCCCGCCGCGTTCCAGGGCCGCGGTAACTCTTTCGAACAAATTCCGCAACTTGATTTTCTAGTCTGCCAATCATCATCTGCCTAGCCCTTTCCCAACTATATTGGGGTCGGCTCCCAGTCGAGCCGGATTCAGCTGAATAGAGTATTTTACGTGGAGCGGCTGCCTACCAGACCTCCACAACCCATTAACTGGGTAACACGGTAGCTCTTGGCAAGACTGTAGTCAGATTTACTGGCATCTGACAATCCGTAACGACTGCCAAAGATCTGCAAATGACAGCCGGGAGCAACGTCTTAACGTGCTCTCCGGGGCACGGTCAAAATACTGGTATTCAGCTGAATCCAGTTTGACTGGAAGCCGACCCCAATATAGTTGGGAAAGGGCTAGGCCGAGATGATAACTAAGTCACTTGAAATCAAGTGTTGGCTTTTGTTTCTTTCGTTTTATCGATGTTATAATTATATTGATAAACATCACGTCTGCGGGGTTTTGCTGGCTTATTTAGTTTGACCTTGTAACTTTTAATTTTTGCGCATGAGCATTCAAAAAATGTTCTTTTTTTTTACTTTTAATTTATTGTACCACTTAATAGCTTCATTTAATAGGAAAAATCATTTATCGTAACGTGGTCAGGTCTAATACTGACTTATTTTTTTTTTAAAAGGCATCTGTAATGCTTAAATACTTTTTTGTTTAAGATTCCAAACACCGTATTTTTGGCCATCCAACCAATGGGAGCCCGAGAACACTGACTACGGTGAGTACGTCACAGCATAATCATAATAATAGCATAATCAGCCTTTTAACGTTCCCACTGCTGGGACACAGGCCTCCTCTCTAGAAGAGGGAATGGGCCGTAATCCAGCACGCGGGCCCAGTGCGGGTTGCTGAATGTCACATGTCTTCGAATGTTTGGTTCTAGGACATGCCGGTTTCCTCACGATGTTTTCCTTCACCGTTTTCAGAGCAGTGGTGATGAATTTATGAAACTTGCAATGTTAATCCTGGTTATAAACCATCTGTGTGGCAAATTTCATCCAAATCCGTTCTGTAGTTTTTGCGTGAAAGAGTAACAAACATCCATCCATACTTACAAACTTTCGCGTTTATAATATTATAGGATTTTGTATAAGTTATGTTTTTGATGGCATATATCTTACTTTAAATACATTATACTGTACAGTGTGGAGAGCAGTGGTGGCCGAGTGGAACGGCTCCGACTTACGAATTGTAGGTCGCGGGTTCTAAACCAGCCAGGCGCTTTACTTTGTGTAATTAATTTCATCACCACTGCTCTCAAAACGGTGAAGGAAAACATCGTGAGGAAACCGGCATGTCCTAGAACCAAAAATTCGAAAACATGTGACATTCACCAACCCGCACTGGGCCCGCGTGCTGGATTACGGCCCATTCCCTCTCCTAGAGAGGAGGCCTGTGTCCCAGCAGTGGGGACGTTAAAAGGCTGTTTATGTTTATGTTATGTATACTGTACAGAGCGATAATAGGGTAGTTAACTAAAAAAATCTAATTAGCCCGTCGGATAGATTTCTAAAAAATATTGGACACGTATTTTTTCTTTTTTCACGTAAACAAAAAATAAAGACGATACAGTGCGTTGAAAACTCGTGTGACGTCACTACTCGCTACAGTTTTTAC
Source organism: Hecatera dysodea (assembly GCA_905332915.2). Lineage (NCBI taxonomy): Eukaryota > Metazoa > Arthropoda > Insecta > Lepidoptera > Noctuidae > Hecatera > Hecatera dysodea. The sequence continues at coordinate 2,773,302 of HG995317.1, read as the reverse complement.
CGAGCCGTGACGTCACAAGCCCCCACTCCTGATCTTTGATGCTTTGTATTTTCGTCAGTTTTTATAGATTGATAAAGGAAAAAATACGTGTCCAATATTTTTCTATAATCTAACTGACGGACTAAACATAATCATATATTTTTTACTTAGGAAACATCCCTATTAGTATTGTTCTAATTTGTATGTCTGTGTTTCCAGCCGTATACCTCTGCAAGCGCACAATGCAGAACAAAGCCAGACTGGAACTGGCGGACTATGAGGCTGAATCTTTAGCCCGGCTTCAGAAGATGTTCAGCAGGAAATGGGAATTTATCTTCATGCAAGCCGAGGCACAGAGCAAGGTAAAAACGACACTATTTTTTGACACCAAATAAATGTGCAATAACGGTCATTGACCCACCTAAATTTATTGACAACCTTAATTCTTAAAACAGAAATAATGAATTAATGCTATATTGAATCGACATCCATCGTGATCCTTTATATTTACTAGTAATGGAAAACGATTCATTTTTTTTTGTCCATGTACCTACGAAGAGATATCAAGGAAAGGGCAGTGACCTTTATTGCATATTTATCTGGTGTCAACCATAGTTTACACGGTTTTTAAGCCCCAGTTGAAAGTTGTTATTTTATTACTCACTAACAGCGGCCCGCGGTTTCACCCGCATAGTTCCCGTTCCCGTGGGAATATGGGGATATAATATACCCTATGTTCACTGGAGATAGTGTAGCTTCCCAACAGTGAAAGAATTTTTCAAATCGGTTCAGTAGTTTCGGATCCTCTTTATAATAGTAGTATAGATAATCAGCCTTTTTAACCGACTTCTAAAAAAGGAGGAGGTTCTCAATTCGGATGTTTGTATGTTTTTTTATGTTCCCACTGCTGGGACACAGGCCTCCTCTCTAGGAGAGGGAATGGGCCGTAATCCAGCACGCGGGCCCAGTGCGGGTTGCTGAATGGAATTTTATTACTCATTTATCCAGAAGAAATAATCAAAAATTCTTTCACATGTGGTTTAAGAAATATTTATTAATTTAACTGAAATACATAGGTTTGGTATTATTACTAATTAAAATTAATACTAGATAAAATATTTCTGCTAACACTTTTAGTTGGAAGCTAGATTAACATATTTATTTGTATACATTTATTTTGGGTATAAAAAAAAGTTCAATTTTGTAAACTAGTGCTATTATTACGTTATGTGGCTGAATAGTAACGCCCGCATGAGTCTGTCTTCAAGGTTAAGCAACGCTTGCCGAGGTCGGACTGTGGATGGGTGACCATCTTAACATACCGAGACTCCTCCGTGCCTCGGAAAGCAATTTAAGCCGTTGGTCCCGGCTGTCATTTGTAGATCTGACTCCCAGTCTTGCCAAGAAGCAGTGGCGTGCAGTGGTTCGAGTTAGGGTAGGCCAGAGAAAATGTCAAAAAAAAAAGGCACCACATTATTCAGGGTTGAAATGTGGTGTTATTTTTTTTGTTTTTTTTTTTTAATAGGCCATTTAAAAAAACAAAAAAAAAGTCATTTCATTAAAAATCAACCCTGAATAAAGTGGTTATTTTTTAAAATTTATTTCGACATTTTGTCTGGCCTACCCTAACTCGAACCACTGCACGCCACTGCAAGAAGTACCGTGTTACTCAGTTAATGGGTTGTGGTCGTCTGGTAAGCAGCAAATCCGGGAGCTAGTAACTATTCCAAGCGGACGGATTCGCGGGCAGAAGCTAGTTAAATATGAAATATCAGTAACTACACCGCAATTAAACTAATGCAATTTAATTTGCAGGTGGACAAGAAACGCGATAAACTGGAAAGGAAAGTGCTGGACAGCCAAGAGCGTGCCTTCTGGGATGTTCACCGGCCTATGGTAATATTATCATCATTTTTTAAATTTCCGGATGGGAAATCATCAAATGACTTCTCTCGCTCTGGGCGGAGTGAAAGGGAATGTCAGACTCTTACTGACTAAAACCCACCCGTGTTTTATCTAACGCCCAAACACTGGACAAAGACTGTCCACTACTGGAGAACAACTGTGTCCACTACTGGACAACGTGTATGTCCACTACAGTACAACGCCTATGTCCACTACTGGGCGAACACTGTGTCCACTTCTGGAGAATGACCGTGTCCACTTCTGGACAACGGATGTGTCCACTACTGGACGACAACAATGACCACTACTGGACACCGACTATGTGTGTCGCTGTCCAGTACCACTACTGGACAGAAACTCTGTCCACTACTGGCAACGACTCTGGCCACTACAGGACAACGACTATGTGCGGTACTGAACAACGGCTATATCCACTACTGGACAAAAGGCTCCACAAACACGACATTAAATTCACCTAAAAATGGCGCGCCTGTGACGTATGACGTCTCACTCACACACAGCGTACTGAAGTTTTTGATCTTTTGGCTATCCAGTGGAGTGATTAAATTTTGGAAGGATATGATAGATATGTAGTGGCAACACCAAACTGTATCCCCCAATTTTGTTATAAGTGAGTTATTGAACTGCCTCCTACTATACAAGCAATTTTAAAGGCGTACTCACGTCAAAAAAATAAAGATTTTTACTATGCGAGACCAAAATAGGTCCTTATCTCAGCATTCTAAACTTAGATAAGCATACTAGAGCTGCTTAGATAAGGACCTTCTTTCCTTCCATATGTACCTAGCAATACAATTTCTTGTCATACAGCTCAATTTACCTTGTATATTTAGATAAGTAAGTAATTATGTGTGTTATAATATGAAATATCTTAATTCCAGCCTGGCTGTGTGAACACAACGGAAATTGACCCAAAGAAGTTGTCACGCATCAACGCGCTAAAAGCCAAGAGGTTGCGGCAGTGTCAGGAGCTGATATTGCAATACAATCTTAAGGTAAGCTGCTACGTGGGACTGCGGATGGCGAGCTATGGGTGGCTCGCCGTCCGATAGCAACCAGGCCCGAGCTCAAAGAGCCGTCAGCAACGTAGACGGCGCCCCATAGGGTCAGTGCCTGCTAGGGTGCAGGAATTTGTTCATAACAGTCACCGCGGCCCTGGAACGCAAAGGCCATTAGGAGGAATCAGTGGCAAAGGGTGATATGTTGAGAGAGGTAAGCCGCAGCAAAAAAATAAAAAATAAAGAACAGTATTATATGCTTACCTCCGGCCGGACGCGGGCACGCAGCAGCCCTATTATGACGTCTTAAATCCATCATGATTCCTGTGTCAGAGAGAGACGGAGTTACACAAGACGAATAGCACTATCTCTTTCCCTCACACGAATCATAATAGCATTGGCACTTCGTAGTACGGCCACAGTTCTCAGTCCTCACCGAAAATCTGTTCGCGGGCTGGTCATTGTGACGTCATGACGACTATTTTGCCTTATGAATTGAACTGTCAATAAGCCGATAGCGCCTGCGAGTTAAATAATGTTGTTGAAGAGCAAATTTTGTCGGAATTGAATATCAATCTGTGTATGCGTTTTGTGATGTTTCTCTACTTTTAACAGAACTGATTGTACGATTTTTGAATTACGATAGAGTAGTTGTGTTCCAAACTTTGGCTGGATGAAATGGCGACAGGTCACTGGAACGACTTGCGATCCACGGATGCCCCTCAAGTTAAAGGGAAAAATCTACAAGTCCGTGATAAGACCTGTCGTACTGTATGGATCAGAATGTTGGGCTGTGAAAAAGATTGATGAACATAGATTACATGTAGCGGAGATGAGAATGTTGAGATGGATGTGTGGAGTAACGAGGATGGACAAAGTGAGAAATGAGTATATTAGAGGCAGTTTAAAAGTGGCGCCGGTGACGGAAAAGTTGAAAGGGAACCGCTTGTCTTGGTATGGTCATGTAAAAAGGAGGGATGAAACACATGTAACTAAAAGGGTTATGAATATGAATGTGGATGGATGGAAAGGGAGAGGTAGGCCAAAGAAACGATGGATAGATTGTGTGAGGAGTGATATGAAAGAAAAAGGAGTTAGTGATAGCGTGACGGCTGACAGGACAGAATGGAAGAAAAAAACATGTTGCGCCGACCCCAAGTAACATGGGATAAGGGCAGGAAGATGATGATGATGAGTTGTGTTCCAAACTTCTGAAGGGAAGCCGGCGGGAATGGGCTTATGACCAGGCTTCGCCACTGGGAACTTGTGGGTTTTAGTCAGTAAGAGTCTGACACTCCCTTCCGCTCCGCCCAGAGCGGGAGAAGTCATTTGATGATTACATCAGCTACCTAGCCTTTACCCAACTTGTTGGGGTCGACTTCCAGTCATACCGGATTCAGCTGAATACCAGTATTTAACGTGGAGCGGCTGCCTACCAGACATCCACAACCCATTAACTGGGGAACACCGAACACGGTACTCTTCTTGGCAAAACTGGAATCAGATTTTCTGGCTTCTAACAATCCGTAACGACTGCCAAAGATCTACAAATGACAGCCGGGACCAACGGCTTAGCGTGCGCACCGAGGCACGGAGGAAACTCGTGCTGTCTTATTACAAAAAAACGAAATAAACCTTGGCTAAACCTGTACTATCAAGTCCAGGCTTATCTGCAAAACCATGTTTTAAATGTGTCCGTATTACAAAACTTAAATAAACCGTGATCTTCTTAGTACCGTCATTTGAACTTTTGAACCACATGCGCAGAGAAGGAAACGTTTCGATAATAAAAATGATCGTCTATGGTTTATCGCAAAACCACGTTTTGTAATATGATTTTTATCTAAACCGTAGTTTATAGAACTTTAAACCATGGTTTTTAGTTAAACCGCTTTTTGTAATAAGACCGAGTATGTTTAGTTATTGGATGATTTCCAATCCACAAAAATAAAGTTGCTGTGTGACCATAATTCCGCATCAATATTTCTGTGTTCCGCTTTGAAAGATGTTGGTATAGTAATAATGACATACAAATGGTATTTTAGAAAATAAAACTAGTCAAGGGCAAGTTGAACTCGCGTGCATAGGAATCCGAAAGTTTTTTTTTTGTTTTTTTTTTTTTTTATTTACAAAAGAAATTCTGTTACCATATTTCCGTTACTTGTTATTCTACAATTTCTCAGAATAACTTTCTCATGTTCAGTTGACAATTCATCGTAAGTTTACAATCTCTCAAGATATTTTATAATGCTACTGAGGAACATCTTGTACATATGTTTGTTTTTTTTTATCGTTTTTGCTGTGTGCCCCAACTGTGGCAAATAAATGAATTTTCTTTCTTTCTTTCTTTCTTCTTTCTTTCTTTCTTTACATGTCACCAAAAAATGGCAAACGCCATTTTTTACGTATAAAAGTAAAATGAAAAATATATATCTATACTTAATATTATAAAGCTGAAGAGTTCGTTTGTTTGTTTGTTTGAACGCGCTAATCTCAGGAACTACTGGTTCGAATTGTAAAATTATTTTTGGGTTGAATAAAACATTTATCGAGGAAGGCTTTAGGCTATATATCATCACGCTTAAGCCAATAGGAGCGGAGCAGCGATAAAGAATGTTTTAAAATCGCTAGTGATTAAATAAAATGAAAAAGAAAGATGTTGTAATCAATAAATTTGTAAATATTACCACTTATTATTGTTTCATTACAGAATAACCCCATAGTGACGATCACAAATCCTCAAGAAAGCGAAGAAGAAATACAGAAGAAGAACGAGAATACCATCAAGGAGAACGGTAAGACCCTTTTGTTTTCACGTAATTCCTGTTCCTGTGGGAATACGGGGATAAAATATATCCTATGTTACTCGCTGACAATGTAGTATTCCATTGGAGAGAAAATGGTTGAAATCTGTCCAGTAGTTTTAGAGATTATTTGTTACAAAAAACAACAAATATGTCTTCTTTATAATACACTTGTGACTCGCCCCGGCTTAATCACACAGAAGGATCACGAGTGGGTTTTAGTCAGTAAGAGTCTGCCACTCTCTTCCGCTACGCCCAGAGCGGGAGAAGGCATTTGATGATTTCTCATCCAGAAAAAAAGGCGTTCTTCCATACAACACACATATTTTCTTCCGACTCGTACTTGTTTTATCTTCAGCAATACAGTATTTTTTCCCACCACAGGCGAAACCTCCCAACCCGACATCTCGGTGAGCTGTGTCCCGGAGCTGACCACCAAAGCTCCTTCCATAGAGCAACAGATCGACACGGCCAGGAGACAAGTGTCCATGCTGCGAGCGCGCCTCGAGCGGCGCAACGTGCGCCTGAGCAAAGTGCACGACATGTAAGTATATTTAGAAATTGGAATTAAATCATTTAAACCACAAAAGTAATAAAAAACAGTGATGTGTTTTTTTTATAATATTCGAGTATCAATTTGTATTTTTATTTGTACTAAATAAAACATAAGTTATTCAACTTTACAACTAATTAAAAACTATATATTTACAAAATACAACTACAGAAGAAATAATTTAGAATATATATATATATATATATATATACAAGCGGAGTAAAAAGGAGAAAAGACTCATAGGGCATCGAAAAATTCGTCCACATCGCTGTCAACGGGAATAATAAATTTAATCAGCTGAACAGAATCAAATGGAATAAGAAGGCAGAGTGCGCGCCGGATACGGGAATGAGCTCCTGGCCACGCTACGCGTTGGTTTATATAAGCTCGAACACATGCTTCGGGCTGGCTGACGGGGTATAGGTTGGAGACGCTAACAGTATATTACCGACGATGGTAGCCGCATCTATACCGCCACACACTCAATACACAACTGACGTAGCGGCATCTGTACTACTACACAACTGACATAGCGGCATCTATACTCACTATACAACTGACATAGCGGCATCTATACTCACTACACAACTGACGTAGCGGCATCTATACTAATACACAACTGACGTAGCGGCATCTATACTAATACACAACTGACATAGCGGCATCTATACTCACTACACAACTGACGTAGCGGCATCTATAGTCACTACACAACTGACATAGCGGCATCTATACTCACTACACAACTGACGTAGCGGCATTTTTACCGCCACATACACGAAGATTTTTGAAGTGAAAACTTCTTTAGTGGTGTTGTGCATTAACATTTTTTACCCATTTGGGATGGGTAAAAAATGCTAAACTCGCGTCAGAACACGTGACCTGATCGAAAATTCGTAAGACGGAATGAGAGTAGGCCGTTGGCGCGGCGAACGACGACAAACTCACAAACTTTACTTCTTTATAATATTATTATAGATTAGAACTCGATGCCATTCATTTCTGATCTAGTCCATTGAAATGTTACATTTTTTAGGCAGGCCCGCCGTAAGCGGGCGTGCAAGGCGTGCACTGCACACGGGCGGCACGTCCAAGGGGGCGGCAAATCAAGCGATTCATTACGTAATATTCAAAGTCATAGTCATAATATAATAGCCACCCCACCTACAGCATAAGAAATATCATCGCATTGAAAAAAAACCGAAGGCGCTATCTTATCCGTCAGCAGGTACCGCAGGAACCGCCACCGTTTGGATTCAGATCCAATACAAGTATCCATAGTCGTGTTCTATGAAAACTCTGAGCTTATTTCTCAGTTGGTAGGTTGAGCATGCCACCATTGTGGCGATAAGTCCCCTCTTTGAGGAATAGTTGGAGAGGAGCCACGGCGTTCCTAGCACCGGTACTCACCGGACACGGCTGTTTCGGGAGGTACCTGTTTTGGAATCCACGGGAGGACACGTCCGGGTGTCAACACTACAGTGTGATCGCCTGGAGGACATGAGGGAACATACGGTGGAGGTCTGCCCTGCTTGGACGGAGCAACGCTGTGTCCTCGTCAAGGCGATCGGCGACCTCTCGCCTCCGGCTCAGTTTCTATACATGGTCCAAAGCGAGGAGGCATGGGAAGCGGTTACCTCTTTCTGCGAAGCAGTAATGCTAGCGAAGAAGGAGGCGGACCGCGTGAGGGAGAGGGAAACCTTACGCCGCAACAGAAGAAGACGCCTCGAGCGTCGGGAGTCGCAGAGCGATTCCTGGCCACCGTAGGCGTAGGGCACCTGTGGATGATGGGTCGCCTTCCGATAACAACCAGGCTTATATCAGGGGCGTGCGCTCCATATAGGCAATTAGGCTAAGCCTACCCTACCATAGCAACGGATAAATAAAACAAATGTATTTATTGTAACTATGCAATAAAATAAAACAAACCTATTTAATAACTCATAACGCCTAGTATAATGCTAATAGCAACTTTTCGCCGCGCGTCGCGTATTTCAAACTATGCTGTTCCTACGAAACGGTTGACATAGGCCACAATACGAAATGCCTTATTTCAATTGATAAATTTATGCATGTGTGCAAATGTTCTTGTGTATGTATGCCCAAAATTTACACACACATGTATAAATTATGGGCGTTTTCTAGGCTCGCTGGAGACCACTACGCGGGTCCTGATTGGTTCACCTCACAATTCAAGGACAAGTAGTAAAGATTTACTGTTTAATGAATGGAAATCGCTTAACAGGGTTGCCAATTCGAGACTAATAATTTCCTTAATAACTTATAGATATAGTTAAAAAAAAACGGGTTAGTATTATCAAAAGTATAAAATGTACAAAAGAACTGTTAAATTGTAATTAATAACCCTCTAAATATAATTAAAAACCGCAAGAATTTAACTTTTCTCCCCAAATTTTCTCAAACTTAATTTGAGAATTTGGTTTAAGGGGAATTAGAATAATAAAATTGGCAACTCTGTTGATACAGTTGTCAATTTTGCCGGGTTATGATGGCACATGTCATCGACATGTCATTCTTAAATATTACGATAGGACAATGTTTTTTGGAAGTGTATTGATTGTCTTTTTAAATGATATTTTTGCAAGAAAAAGAGAAGCCATAGGTATTGTTTCATGTGACAAGCAATAATCGTTCGAATATTTTGTTGTTGAGTGTCATAGTGCATTGATTTCTAAGTAATTCGTTTTGAGTCATATTGTAAATATTAAAGTTTAGTTATTTGTTTACATACTTAAAAATGGTCCTAAATTGTGAAGTTAGTGCTGACAATGTGTGTTTGTTAGAGATTAAAAACAGTAAGTTTTCACAGCTATCGTATAATGATAAGATTCAAGTTGTTTCTAAAGGTAGATGTATACCCGAGTTACGAGAATTAACTCAAAAATAATTCATCTCGTACTCGTCATTTCAATCCTCAGAGTTACGAAACATATAGGTACCTAACTGGCTATGTGGTTGTGTACCTACACACAAATTATTTTGTTTTCTGTGCATTTTGTTCAATACTTCTAGAAAGAGTAGTTTGTATCGTCAGAATATCGTGATTTGAATTTGGTGAGTTTTTAAAATTATAAGTTTCTCATCGTTCCGTATCGTGATTTCAACCCAGTATAATGTGGTGAGCTTTTTTTTGGACATTATGTCTGGCCTACCCTTACTCTAGAACCACTGCACGCCCCTGGCTTATATATACTGAACAAAGTCAGAGAATCAAAATATTTTTCCAATATATTTGATTGCACACCAGATGTAAGTCACACGAAACAAATTACAGTTGTAATCAAGCATGTCCTTTTCACAATCCTTATTACAGTATAAATATTTTTACCAATGACTTAATTTTCAACATTTCCGAACACAGCGATAGTTCTAAGAATATTTTCCTGCCGGTTTCAGTTGCATCAGGCGAAAGTTTCTTTTCAAAATAAAATAAAATATCAAAAACTTATCAACAATGCTTTAGCAGTTTTAAACTTTAGTAAACCAAATTAACTAAGTTACCTAATCAATTTATTTTGATTAGGTAACTTAGTTAATTTGGCTTTTTTTGCGTCAACGTTACCCCACCATAATGAAAAAATCAAGAAATAGTCTTTTTTTTAGAAAAACTCAGCATATGTAGTCGTAGGGTGGTTCCTTCTGCGAAGCAGTAATGCTAGCGAAGGAGGAAGCAGAACGCGTGCGAGAGAGGCCTTACGCCCCAGCCGCCGAAACAGAAGAAGACGCCCCGGGCGTCGGGAAACGCAGGGCGATTCCCGGCCACCGTAGGCGCGGGCCTGCAGATGGCGAGCTATGGGTGGCTCGCCGTCCGATAGCAACCAGGCCCGAGTTACAGGCGCGTCGTGTTCCACGCGCGCCTCAAAGAGCCGTCAGCAACGCAGACAGGGCCTCAGTGCCTGCTAGGGTTGCGGAATTTGTTCGAAAGAGTCACCGCGGCCCTGGAACGCAAAGGGCACAAGAAGGATCACGGGTGGGTTTTAGTCAGTAAGAGTCTGACACTCCCTTCCACTCATGATTTCCCATCCAAAAAAAAGGGCGGTATAATCGGTATTGCACGCGGGCGATCAAACAGCTAGCAGCGGCCCTGTTTTTAGGCCTTACCTTGCGTTTTTTAGAGGACGTTATTTTATTTTTTTGATGTGTAGGTACAACTTACCAACATTGTAGATGCTAATAAATGAAAATATCATAAGTAGATGATTTTTTGTGCCTTATTTTATCTTTTATTGAACACTAAGATTAGTCCATTGAAAAGTTACATTTGGGGTTGCGTTTTTTAGAGGACGCAATTTTATTTTTTTGATGTGTAGGGGGGGTCAGTTTAAAGCTAAAACCAAGTTTGTGGGGTCGCCACCCTTGTCCCACGGCCGCCATCTTGAAAATAGGGGTTAAAATGATTTTACGGTATATCTCTTAAACTATTTATTTGAAAAAAAAAATTGTTAACATTTTTTGTTGCAAATTAAATTCTCTTAAATTGTTTCATTTGTGCCAAACCGGTTTAGGATCCAAGTGTTTCGCGTACAAGCCGACAACCGCGGGTTCGTATTGTACGTAATGAGAGTACAAAAACGAGTATTATGTAGGTATAGTTAAGAGTACTGAAAAATAGTGCAAAGTAAAACCTTAGCTATTGACTTAATGAAAAAATGATGCGAATAAAAGTTGTTCCTCAAAAAAGAATCTACAAACAGGCTTAGAGCTATGCATCATTGTAGACCCTGTTTGGGCACAGCAATATATTTTTTTATATTTAATTTAATTGAACATTACATACACCAGAACATTTTTCATTATACATGTACTTTAAATTATTCATTAAAAGTTTTAAATAAAAATTGAAAATTGTAATAATAGAATGTCAAATAAATTAGATATACAAAAGGAACAAGTCAAAATAAATAAAAATATAAATGTCAAATACAGTTAGCAAAATAGCAATAACAGTAAAATAACAATGGCCATAGGTGAAACTATAGGTGGCAGCACAGACGCGTCAATGTCAAGTATATTTTACTTATAAGTTTCAAATTTGGAACGCTAGATGGCACAGTACTTCGTGCACGTTCCCCTAAACGGAGGGTGCAGGAAGTATAGGTGGCAGCACAGGTCGAATATTTACAACGTAATAGTTTCAGATTTGCAAAACTTGATGGCATAGTCTACGCCGTGCACGTTCCCTTACCGACACCCTGTATATTGACTAATCAGTGGTCGCCAAGTGGTAACAGCCCCGACTCACGCACTGTCGGTCGCGGGTTCAAACCCAGCCAGGCGTATTACTTTGTGTAATTAATTTCATCACCACTGCTCTCAAAACGGTGAAGGAAAACATCGTGAGGAAACCGGCATGTCCGAGAACCAAACATTCGAAGACATGTGACATTCAGCAACCCGCACTGGGCCCGCGTGCTGGATTACGGCCCATTCCCTCTCCTAGAGAGGAGGCCTGTGTCCCAGCAGTGGGAACGTTAAAAGGCTGATTATGCTGTATATTGATTGATGATTGTTTACAGGATGATAGCGTACTGTGAGCAGTACGTGGAATACGACCCGTTCTTCACGCCGCCGGAGTGGCCCAATCCCTGGCTTAACGAATGTACCGATTTGTGGGATCAAGATAAACTCAAGTAAGTCTAAAATTTCATAAAGAAAGAAAGAAAGAATGAAAGAAAAATTATTATAAAACGTCATATTTATTAGTTAAATCTGACACCAGTCTTGCCAAGAAGTACCGTGTTCCCCAATTAATGGGTTGTGGAGGTCTGGTAGGCAGCCGCTTCACGTAAAATACTGGTATTCAGCTGAATCCGGTGCGACTGGGAGCCGACCCCAATGTAGTTGGGAAAAGGCTAGGCAGATGTCATATTTATTAGTTTACTAGCTGCTGCCCGCGACTTCGTCCCCGTGGAATCCCCGATTTTAAAACATTCTTTATCGCTGCTCCGCTCCTATTGGCTAAAGCGTGATGATATATAGCCTAAAGCCTTCCTCGATATATGGTCTATTCAACCCAAAAATAATTTTTCAATTCGAACCAGTAGTTCCTGAGATTAGCGCGTTCAAACAAACAAACAAACAAACTCTTCAGCTTTATAATATTAGTATAGATTATTTTAGCATATATGTATGTATGAAATGTGGGTTTGGCGAAGACTTCTTCGTATACCATGGACTGCCGTGAGCACGAATGTTAAGTAACTAATAGTGAGGTCGCGGTTTGGATAGGTGGGGTTAAGCAGCTGTTAGTGAGGTCACGATTTGGATGGGAGGGGTTAAGCAACTGTTAGTGAGGTCACGACTTGGATGGGTGTGTTAAGCAACTGTTGGCAAGGTTGCGAAAAGGATGGGAAGGGTTAAGCAGCTGTTAGTGAGGTCACGATTTGGATGGGAAGGGTTAAGCAACTTTTGGCAAGGTTGCGAAAAGGATGGGAAGGGTTAAGCAGCTGTTAGTGAGGTCACGATTTGGATGGGAAGGGTTAAGCAACTTTTGGCAAGGTTGCGAAAAGGATGGGTGGATTTAAGCAGCTGTTAGTGAGGTCACGATTTGGATAGGTGTGTAAAGCAACTGTTGGCGAGGTTGCGAAAAGGATGGGAAGGGTAAAGCAGCTGTTAGTGAGTTCACGATTTGGATGGGAGGGGTTAAGCAACTGTTAGTGAGGTCACGACTTGGATGGGTGTGTTAAGCAACTGTTGGCAAGGTTGCGAAAAGGATGGGAAGGGTTAAGCAGCTGTTAGTGAGGTCACGATTTGGATGGGAAGGGTTAAGCAACTTTTGGCAAGGTTGCGAAAAGGATGGGAAGGGTTAAGCAGCTGTTAGTGAGGTCACGATTTGGATGTGTGTGTTAAGCAACTGTTGGCAAGATTGCGAAAAGGATGGGTGGAGTTAAGCAGCTGTTAGTGAGTTCACGACTTGGATGGGTGTGTTAAGCAACTGTTGGCAAGGTTGCGAAAAGGATGGGTGGAGTTAGGCAGCTGTTAGTGAGGTCACGATTTGGATGGGAAGGGTTAAGCAGCTGTTAGTGAGGGCACGATTTGGATGGGAAGGGTTAAGCAACTTTTGGCAAGGTTGCGAAAAGGATGGGAAGGGTTAAGCAACTGTTATTGAGGTCACGATTTGGATGGGAAGGGTTAAGCAGCTGTTAGTGAGGTCACGATTTGGATGGGAAGGGTTAAGCAGCTGTTAGTGAGGTCACGATTTGGATGGGAAGGGTTAAGCAACTGTTAGTGAGGTCACGATTTGGATGGGAAGGATAAGCAGCTATAGTGAGGTCACGATTTGGATGGGAGGGGTTAAGCAGCTGTTAGTGAGATCACGATTTGTATGGGAAGGGTTAAGCAGCTGTTAGTGAGGTCACGACTTGGATGGGTGTGTTAAGCAACTATTGGTGAGGTCGCGACTTGGTTCCATCCGGGTATCCCTTGACACTTCTCAAGTTTTTTTTATGTTCCACAGCAAAGAGCCGCTCCCACTTCGGCGCGTGCGCCGCTGGTCGTTCAGTCTGCGCGAGCTCTTGCAGGACAACGCCGGGAAGGAACACTTCGCCAAGTTTCTCTCCAAAGAGTTCAGTGGAGAGAATCTCAAGTAAGTAAAGAAAGAAAGAAAATTTATTTATTTTTCACGGTACAAATATAGGAAGAGGGGAATTTGGGGTACAGACTGTTTTTTATGGATCCGCCCACTCTTGTTATGGCGCATTTACATTAGGTCGGTCACCGAAGGCGGCGGTCGCATTCGGTTTAACTGAAACGCTTACCTAAATTGAGTTTTTTACATTGGTCGGTTAACCGAATTCGGCGACTTGATTGATGCGGCGATTGTATATTGAACAGTCGGGTTGCAAGCATCGTCATGAACAGTCTTGTGTTAGAGGATTTTTTAACTGTGTGCGATGTAATACAAGAAGTTTTGAGGAAAAAATTGAAAAATAGGCACGGCGCACTCGACACAGACAACGGGCTCGACCGAATAGGGCCAAACGAATACCTGTTTATATTAGTCGGTGACCGAATACGGCCTGCAGCCGAATACGGTCTAACCGACTAATGTAAATGCGCCATTAGGATTCCGTAGCCAAATGGCAAAAAACGGAACCGTTCGGTTCGTCATGTCTGTCTGTCCGTCTGTATGTCACAGCCGTTTTACTCGGAGACTATTAAAGCTACATAAATGAAAATTGGTAGGTAGGTGCTACCTGTGAACCGCTAGTCAATAATGCTGTAATATTATGGAAAATAATAATTTTAGGGGTGACACTCCATACGTGTAACTGAGGGATGAAAAAATAAATTCCAACAAACATATTCGTGCGGGGTATCATTGGATAGCTCTTTCAAAATGAGGTTTCTAATAAAGTTTTTTATTTAAGTCAATAGTTTTTGAAATATGTGCTTCCTAATTCGTAAAAAATGTTTCCCCCTCTAACTTTTAAACTATGAAGTTGAAAATTCTAAAAAAAATTGAGTAAATAGAACTTCACAGACACTTCCAACGAAAATTGGTTTGAACATCACAACTTATATACTTTGAGTTATGTTTGTATGTTTGTGGAAGCATCACGAAAAAACACTGATTGAATTAGGAATCTAAATACATTAAGTGTTATTTAAGCGTTTGTTAGTAGTACCACTTTTAAAACTTTTTAGTACTTACCACTTTTAAAACAATGGTCAAAAATCACTACCTCTCTCTTTAATCGTTTTTATTTGCGTTCTATGCTTTTTGTTTTATAATTATTATTGTATATATTTATCTATCATGTATTTATTGTATATATAATTAGTACACCTAACGCTACATACAGTACTGTATTTCCTTTATCTCTTTCAAATCCATCCAAAGGTTGTCTTGAAAAGATCGCTTTTAGCGATAAGGCCGCCCATTGTGTCACCCTATGTAATGTTTTCTTTGTCTATATTTTTAACCGACTTCTAAAAAATGAGGAGGTTCTCAATTCGGTTGTTTGTTTGTCTTTTTTTTTTAATGTTTGTTCGCACATAACTCGACGGCCACGGATTTTTTTAATAATTGGTAAATTCATAATAAAATCAACATTCATAAAAATTGCTACTAGAAAATACTACGCACAGTGTTTTTCCTATTTAATCGTCATTTATTCATTCATAAATCAATAACCTGTACAATATTTTTATAAGTTGAGTGGCATTTTAGGATATAAAAAACGCTAATAACTTTGCTGTTTATGAACATAATTATTTGAGACTTTTCTTAAATAATAACGAGACCTTTTCTAATAAGCCCTTAAAGTATTTGTACTAATTAAAAACTAGGGGTGTATATTATATGTATTGTTGTTGTGTTGTTTTTTTTTTTTACTGAATGATGTTTTGTCTATGACCTGGAATTTTAATGTTTGTTTGACGATTTTTTATTTCTTATATAATTATATATACGTACTTTATTGACAATTTAAATTTATTATATTAAATTTAGGTATAATGTAATGATGAGGCTGATGTTTAAATAAAATTTAATAATCTATTTAATGAGAATGATATGATAATTAATTTAATTTTGTAATATATTTAAAATTTTTAATTGTGTTATTTAATGAAAATGTTTGCATGCCGAATGGTAAAATATGGCAGAACTCTATGTAAACTCACTACTACCCACTTTTTATTACCCATATTTGCAAATAAATGATATTCTGATTCTGATTCTAATTATGAAGCGGTTGGTCAATATAAGCGGCGTCATAATAAACGAATTTCACTGTATCATTTAAAAATGGTCTCGTATGCTGTGTCGCAGGTTCTGGCTGGCGGTACAGGAGTTGAAGGCGCTGCCCGTGCGCCGCGTGTCGGCGCGCGCTAAGGAAATCTGGAAGGAGTACCTCGCTAGCGACGCAGCCTCTCCCATCAATATTGATGCTGCCAGCAGGTATGTAGGGTCTATTGCGCAGTGGCGTGCAGTGGTTCCAGTTACACCTGGTTCACATTAATAATAATAATAATAACAAGTAGCCAGGATTATCCATCAGCAACTTGCTTTGAAATACAAACTTGTGGATTCTGAGGTACCGTATTACAAGTATGTGCCCGACCCAGTTCTCGAGAATGGCCATGTCACGTTGTACTGGGATCGGTCTATCATCACTGACAGGACTATTGTTGCCAATAAGCCTGACATAGTGGTGATAGACCGATTAGTGCGCCGCACAATGATAATCGATGTTACCATCCCACATGACGAGAACCTCGTGAAAGCTGAGAAAGAGAAACAGATCAAGTATCTCGACTTAGCACACGAGGTTGTCGACATGTGGGATGTGGACTCGGCTGTCATTGTGCCGATTGTCGTTACGGCCAATGGTCTGATGGCCAAAAGCTTCGACGACCATCTGTCGAAGCTGGCGTCACACGGTTGGTTAAAGGGCCTGATACAGAAGGCAGTACTCCTCGATACGGCTCGTGTAGTGAGGAGCTTCCTTTCTCTGGAGCCCTACCCACCGGTAGCTTGGACCCTGCTCCCGAAATAATATGGACCGGGAGTCGATACTCTCCGCTAAAGTTCTTAAACTTTGGCGGAGAGTATCAACTCCCCGGTTATTAAAAGTTTTGTGAGAAGGATAATGTGAACCAGCTCTTAGGGTAGGCCAGAGAAAATGTCCAGATAAATTTAAAAAAATAACCACATTATTCAGGGTTGATTTTTAATGAAACTAGTTTTTTTTTAAATAGCCTATTAAAAAAACACCACATTTCAACCCTGAATAATGTGATGTTATTTTTTTGACATTTTCTCTGGCCTACCCTAACTCGAACCACTGCACGCCAATAACCACATTATTCAGGGTTGATTTTTAATGAAACTAGTTTTTTTTTAAATAGCCTATTAAAAAAACACCACATTTCAACCCTGAATAATGTGATGTTATTTTTTTGACATTTTCTCTGGCCTACTCGAACCACTGCACGCCACTGCTATTGCGTTTACTTATGTGTTGGCCTGAAATTGAGCAGAACTAAAACAGAATACCTGGGCCCCAAGTCTGCTATTTTTATAAATTCGTCATTCCAACACGATCCCATTGTCATTTTGCTAAAAGTTCGTAAGCTGCTAAATTCATAATGGTCGATCATTGGTCGGTCAATGGTCTCGTAATACTTTTTGATAACCGAGCTATTAAAAGCAATGACTGCACAATGACGTTCTAATGGTAGGTCACTGATCAAAGGAACTGCCAAAATTTTAGCAGATTACTGCATACGTCTGTCATTCATTTGTCATTATGTACGAGATTACCATTCTATGCCATTTCTTTCAATGGAGTGTCAGTGGTTGATCATTGGAAAGTCATAGTGACGCTTTTATATTAGTAGATTACCAAACTTGTAAAAATCAACCATTATGAGATCAATGATAGACCATTCTGACACTATTGTAATAGCAGACTCGAGGCCCAGGAGCCTAAGTCTGCTATTTTTATAAATGTGTGTGTGTTTTCTTCATCTGTATTTTCTGTAACTTATATGGTGTACATAATAAAGAGTATTTCTGTTCTATTCCAACACGATCCCATTGTCAGTTTGTTAAAAGTTCGTAATCTGCTAAATTCATAATAATATAATCTTTATTAAAAAATCTTTTAACACAATATAGTTACATATTAATAGCCACAAGTAATCTTAAATAAATAATTATGGTAGCATCCAACAAATAATTATGTGTATAACGAAATTATCAATATTTTCAAGAAGAACAATGTATCCACAACTTTGCAACAATTTATTGATTTAAAAGAGTGTCCGTGGAGTTTCTTGCACGTTCTTCTCCATAGAGATCTACGCTTTGGAACGTGCAGATAGCTTCACCTCTTTCGACCTTGACAATTTAAAAGTGCCTGTAAATGGTTTATTTGAAATAAATGTTTTGAATCTTGAAATGTTTCTCGATAAGTTTATTTTCATCCACAGGGAACTGACTCGCCAGAAAGTGGAATCTGGTACAGCTGACAGATACTGCTTCGACCAAGCTCAGGTACCACAATTTTTCTATGGTAGGCTATCACTGCTATCAGAGCTGCTGTACAGTAAAGTAAAGTAAAATTTTATTTGCATAGATTGTAGGTACATAAAATAAGATGTTACAATAATGTAGGTGCGCCCTGTACAATCTACCTAATAAGGCATGCAAAAATTTAACTGTAATTACTAACTAAATACTAAATCTATACTAATATTATAAAGCTGAAGAGTTTGTTTGTTTGTTTGAACGCGCTAATCTCAGGAACTACATGTCCGATTTGAAAAAATCTTTCAGTGTTAGATAGCCCATTTATCGAGGAAGGCTATAGGCTATATTTTATCCCCATATTCCCACGGGAACGGGAACTACGCGGGTGAAACCGCGAGGCGCTGCTAGTTTACAATAAAATTAAACAATGGAAATAAAATAACATTACAAATTAAATTCAGATTATAAATACAAGTCCTCAGAAAATCATAAAATAATATTGAATAGAAATTAGAATAAAATTGGATAAATTGAGAAAACATTAAATTATTATTCAAAATCATTGTCATTTAAAAAGTCATTTACAGTACATAAAATTAAAATCATTCTTTTATTTTTTCCTTCGTTTAAAAAAAAAAACGTTGCCCCACACTAAGATTTACTCCTGTATCGTGGGTGCGTTCACAAACATGAAAACTCACATACATAAGACACCCAGACCCGGAACAATAGGGTAGTTGCCTAAAAAAATCTAATTAGTCCGTAAGATAGACGTCCCAAAAATATTGGACTCGTATTTTTTATTTTTTCACGTAAACAAAAAACGAAAACGATATAGTGCGTTGAAAACTCGTGTGACGTCACTTCGTGCGACGATTTTTACCACGCCCTGATGTCACAAGCCCCCACTCATGATCTTTGAAGCTTTTTATCTTCGTCAATTTTTAGAGATTTCATAAAGCAAAAAATACGTGTTTAATGTTTTTCGATAATCTAACTGACGGACTAAATAGGATCATATTTTTATTCCTCAGGAAACATCCCTTTAACTGTACAAAAAACAATCTGGTAGACTATCAGCCGCTGTACAGTACATAAAATTCAAATTTTTACTATGATATTTAATACTAGCAGTGCCCCGCGGTTTTTCTGGCTTAGTTCCCTTTCCCATGGGAATACGGGGATAAAATATAGCCTATGTTACTCAGGGTGAATGTAGCTTTCTAATGGTGAAAGAATATTTGAAATCGGTCCAGTAGTTTTTGAGTTTATTTGTTACATACAAATACAAATCTTTCCACTTTATAATTTTACTAGCTGCTGCCCGCAGTTTCGCCTGCGTGAATGCCGGAAATTATCCCAAGGGAACATAATCCCGGGATAAAAAGTATCCTATGTTACTTCTAATACCTCCAAGAATATGTGTACAAAGTTTCATGATGATTCGTCAAGTAGTTGTTGCGTGAAAGCGTAACAAACATCCACGCTTTCACATTTATAATATTAGTAAGGATATGTAAGTAGCTGACCCAGCAAACGTTGTTTTAGTTGATTGAGTCAGGCGTTACTTTGCGGAAATCCATTTTAAATTTGAAAATGAAAATAATATATCTAGTTTTAATTTCCGCGAATATTAGTGGGTTGCAGGTATGCACCTCCCTCCCGCTATATTATGCACATGCAAGGTTACAAGGCAAATGCAAGGATTATATGCACATGCAGGAAGGCAAAGCAAAACCCAACACCATTACCGACACGTGTTTCGCCTCTCCACGAGGCATCCTCAGGGGACGTGTTGTTGGGTTTTGCTTTGCCTTCCTGCATGTGCATAAAATCCTTGCATTTGCCTTGTAACCTTGCATGTGCATAATATAGCGGGAGGGAGGTGCATACCTGCAACCCACTAATATTCGCAGAAATTAAAACTAGATATATTATTTTCATTTTCAAATTTAAACGTTGTTTTGCCATACAAAATAAAATAAAAAATGTTAGAGGTGGACAACCCTTATAACTTACGGGTATCAAAAAGAGATAGTAGCCGATTCTCAGACCTACTGAATCTAAATATATATAACTCAAGTGACTGACTGACTGACATAGTGATCTATCAACGCACAGCCCAAACCACTGAATGGATCGGACTGAAATTTGGCATGCAGGTAGATTTTATGACGTAGGCATACGCTAAGAAAGGGTTTTGATCAATTCTATCCCCAAGGGGATAAAATAGGGGAGAAACTTTGTCAATTTTAAACCGATCGGGCTGAGAGATTCAAAATCGGGGGTAAAGTAACTATTCCACGCGGACGAAGTCGCGGGCATAAGCTAGTATGCATATAAAATTTCATAAAAATCGGTCAAGGGTGGTCCACCTCTAATTTATTTTTAATTTTATTTGGCAAAACGTCGTTTACCGGCTCAGCTAGTATTAGTATAGATTTAGTACATGGTTAGAAAGCTGCCAGGCTGAAATGGTGCGCGTAAGGGAAGGTTAACGCCAGAACAGACAAATGTATAGAAAAACACTTGACCGTTCACAATCGACGCACTAACGTATCATCGGTTGAGTGTGAACGCTCGAGTGTTTTTCTATACATTTGTCTGTTCTGGCGTTACGCGACCGATAATACGCGACGCAAGTTCCGTCAGATATGAACCTTCCCTAAGCTGCATGCACGGTGGCCGATGGGCAGAGGGCTCCACGTAATGGGTGCCCGGAGATGAACGGTGGTGAAGACACCTCCGAGGACGAAATGACCTGTGGCCGTACTACGAAGTGCCAATGCTATCATGATTCAGTGTGAGGGAAAGAGATAGTGCTATTCGTCTTGTGTAACTCCGTCTCTCTCTGACACAGGAATCATGATGGATTTAAGAAGTCATAATAGGTCGCCTGGTCGCGTACTGTGAGGGCTGGTACGAGGTGGCGCGGGGAATTATTATAAATTAAAACGAGCAGTGGTAACGGCCCCGATTTACGAATTGTAGGTCGCGCTGTCAAACCCAGCCAGGCACATTACTTTGTGTAATTAATTTCATCACCACAGCTCTCAAAACGGTGAAGGAAAACATCGTGAGGAAACCGGCATGTCTTAGAACCAAAAATGCGAAGACATGTGACATTCAGCAACCCGCACTGGGCCCGCGTGCTGGATTACGGCCCATTCCCTCTCCTAGAGAGGAGGCCTGTGTCCCAGCAGTGGGGACGTTAAAAGGCTGATTATGCTTATATTTTTTTTTATATTTACAGGCACACGTGTATCATCTAATGAAATCAGACAGTTACTCGAGATATTTAAGATCTGAAATGTACAAAGAATATCTCAACGGATCCAAGAAAAAGGTACGTATTGTTTTAAAATATTAATTTCAAACAAAACTAGATCCTTCCTTTAGACTTGCAGAAATATCCCAAGAGTAACGTTTGTAAACCTTTAAGTAATGTTTCCTTCGTGAATAGTTTAGTTTCCATCATTTTAGTAGTTCCAATACATCGTTTCAAATATGAGGGTACTTGACTGGATAGTTTCGCGAACCCTACCACGCTGATCCAGGAAAGCCGTAGGGAAACCAATACCATTCCTAAACACAAATACAGACCGCATTCCGTATTCCACCCCCGTAACATCCCTCCCCGACTTTTGCCTAACGAGCCAGCCCGCGCCGCTGAGCCATTAGCGTTACATCCCCTAAATAATACCAACCTGACCCAGCCTGTCCCTTGCTGCCCCCCCTCAATGACCCCGCTAAGCCGAGGCCCGTGTCCCACAGGGGATGCCCTTAGCGAGCGGTCATTTAGTTTGTAAGTAGTTTTAAGCCCTGGCTGGGGGCCTTAAATTCATTTGAGGCCACCACAGGATTGTCTGGTTGAGCAGTAACCAGCTTGCTGAACTACGACTGGTCACATAAAAAAAAACTGGTTGGTTGAGGGATTTAAACAAATATATTTAATTAAATAGAAATCTAATCTAAGAATCGCTACTATATATATATACATTTAAATAAAAAAAAATCTTAACTAACTAAAACTAAAAATAGTCAAAAGATGGCGTCGAAAAATTCCTCCGCATCGCTGGCCACTGGTAATATACCCAAAAGGCTGGCAGCGTTACCACGCTGTATGGCAATGCTTATCCTTTGTCCAAGGTAAAAGCCAGCTCTTGGATCACGCGAAGTCTTTTAGTTTTAAACTATTTTGATACAGTCAAGTACCCTACTGTAGAAACTTTAGCAAAACCTTAGTTAAACATTTCATAGTTACTTACTTCATATTAGTTTAGTTTTCATTCAGAATTGTTAGTTTCATGAATTGTTCAGTATCATTAAAGGCCCAGTTTCATAGCTCTCTGAATTTCAAAACATTCCGATTTCATTCATTGTACACATTTTAGCCGCATTATTAACCAATTACTGCACATTCTCATTTTCAGAATTTCTCTTTTTTCTCTTTCAGACTTCAGTAAAGGGAATACGTTCAATAGTATCGTTTACGGCACGCAAAGAGACTTCGACCAACTAAGAAAGAAAGAAAATAAAGAGAGATAAGAGAAAATTAAGCAAGAAAAGAGAAAATTCAGAGATAAAAGAGAAAATTAAGCAAGAAAAGAGAAAATTAAGAAAGAAAAGAGAAAATTAAGCAAGAAAAGAGAAAATAAAGAATGGAAAGTGAAAATAAGTAAAGGAAAATTACAAGCATGGAGGTTTTAAAGCAAGTTGTGTAGTTGTAGTACTAAGGACATAAGGAGGATTAAACAAAATGCTTTAGTTCTACTGTTCGCCGCTGTGGCGCTGGCGTGGTGAGTTTGTTTAGCTCTTGTAACACAGAAATAGGAATGAACAATAGTGATATTTCTTGAAAAAAAAAAATATTTAGTCCGTCAGATAGATTATCGAAAAATATTGGACACGTATTTTTTGCTGTAAAAATTGACAAAGATACAAGGCATCAAAGATCAGGAGTGGGGGCTTGTGACGTCACGTCGTGGTAAAAATTGTAGCGAGTAGTGACGTCACGAGTGTTCAATGCAATGTATAGTCTTCGTTTTTTATTTACGTGAAAAAAGAAAGAATACTTGTCCAATATTTTTTTGTAAATCTATCTGACGGACTTATTAGAATCTTTTACGGCCGAACCCAATAACCGATCTATCACATACTGGAGATAGAAAAACAAATGAAACAACAGAAAACCTATATAATTTTTCTGTTGTTTCATTTGTTTTTCTATCTCCAGTATGTGATAGATCGGTTATTGGGTTCGGCCGTTAGTCAACTTCCCTATTAAGGACGAAACAACTACAGTTTATATTTATATTTATTTATTATTTATTTATTTAGTTATTTTTAGTACCACTATTCGCCACGGCGGCGCTAGTATCGATCTTATGTACTACGTATAATCGCCACTGCGGCGCTAGTGGTTTGTAAATTGAAAATACTCATTCTAAAATTAAGTTTTAATTTGTATGTTGATATTTTTCGTGTACGTTCATAGGAGTTACTGACTTTTTGATGCATTAAACTGATTTTCGCGAACCAAATTCAGCACGGCGTCGAAGAATTTAAAAATAAATCGGTCAAACTCATTTCTGACTCAAGTTTCTGGAACGAGAATAGGGATGTTGCCTGAGTAAAAAATATAAGATTATGTTTAGTCCGTCAGTTAGATTATAGAAAAATATTGGACACGTATTTTTTCTTTTTTCACATAAACAAAAAATGAAGACGATACAGTGCGTTGAAAACTCGTGTGACGTCACTACTCGCTACAATTTTTATCGGGCCGTGACGTCACACGATCCCACTCCTGATCTTTGATGCTTTGTATCTTCGTCAGTTTTTATAGATTTGATAAAGGAAAAAATACGTGTCGAATATTTTTCTATAATCTAACTGACGGACTAAACATAATCATATATTTTTTACTCAAGAAGCATCCCTATTAAAGCACGTCGTTTTGTAACTTATATGGGAGTGAGCATGAATTATAATGACTGTTCATCTCATGTTCATTCATTCACCTTCCTTTTCACGATGCGTTTTTTTTTTACAAACGTCGACCGGTAACCGGTCCTTTCGATACAGAAAGAATATTAAACTTGATGTATTACGCAATAAGGATTTTTCCTGAGTAAAAAAAAAATGATTCCAATTAATCCGTCAGTAAGACTATCGAAAAATATAACACACGTATTTTTTGGTTTATCAAATCTATAAAAATTGTTGAATACAAAAAGCATCTAAGATCAGGAGTGGGGGCTTGTGGCGTCACGTCGTGGTAAAAATTGTAGCGAGTAGTGACGTCACACGAGTATTCAACGCACTGTTTCGTCTTCGTTTTTTGTTTACGTGAAAAAAGAAAAATAATAATAATAATAATAATAATAAATTTTTATTTTTCCAAACTTACAATAAGTAATCACTACGTTGTTCAGTAAAACATAAATGTTAAATATTGTAAGGTTACACATAGTTACATGCACCTCTGACACCCAAGCTAAGATTGAACTTGTGGTATGGGTGTCAGGGCTCTCTAGGTTGACAAAGACAAAAACATGTATAACCGGAGTTTCAGTATTCTTATGCAGACAACAAAGACTTCTGGCCAAAATTATATTAAGGAAAAACAAAATAATAATAATAATTGTAAAAAAGAAAAACATAAAAATTAAAAATAAATCAGCAGCATGGTAATCAATGCAAAGATAAACTTGCTGTATAGTCGTGGTATGTGTGCGATGGGGTGTATTTGTGTGTGTGTGTGTGAGTGTGTTTAGGTATATGTGGGACGGGGGAAATTTTTGGATAGGGGTAGGGATAGGTAGCTACGTATTGATAATACTTTCAACCTCCTCATAACCAAGGGTGATGATCCATTTACTGACTTGAACTTTGCAGTCAAATTTATTCATTTTATAGATGTTACATTGTTTGTTGACAAAGTTGTAAATACGACTACCTAGAATTTTAAAATGACGTTTTGCAAGTTTACTTCTGTGTCTCTCTATGGGACACACGATCGTGTTACGACGTTTAGCGAGGAGACCGATATCCAACTGTAGGAGGTTATGTTTACGCAATGTACAGTTTAGCACAAAGAGCTGTCTCACTGTCAAGACGTGGCATTCTTTATACAATTGCACTGTACTATAACGTAAATTTTTAAAAATCATGACCTTGAGGACAGCTCTTTGAGCCCTTTCCAGCTGTATCATAGCTATATCATATATATAAAAAATACGTTTCTAATGTTTTTTGGAAATCTATCTGACGGACTAATTAGACTTTTTTGTCAACTACCCTATTGGAAGTCTGTATATATTTATTTCATCAGAAAATATTAATTAAACAAGCATTTTCATTTTACTCAGTATTACATTATTTATATCAACATACTCATTTAAATAGACTTAAATAGCTTAATAGGCGATAAAGCATATAACTTTAATGTAATTATTATGTATACTAAAAACAAACAAATCTTTAAGGCTTTCACGTTCGGTCTAAAAACTCGAAATTTTCGTCTTGACTGATTCCTCGAGAAATTAAGTCGTCAAACAATTCGTGCCTCGGTGCGCACGCTAAGCCGTTGGTCCCGGCTGTCATTTGTAGAGCTTTGGCAGTCGTTAGGGGCCATTCATAAATTACGTCACACGTTAAGGGGGTGGGGGGGGGTGTGAACGAAGTGTGATATTGTGTGACAAGTGGGTGGGAGATCCTAAATATCGTGACGTCACATTTCAAAATCTATTTTATTCTAAATGTTAAGTAAAACACGAACAAAATTGTAAAATATGTGACGTCACACTAGGGGGGTTGTCACAAATGTGACTAGATGTGACAAGGACAGGGGGAGGGGTCAAAAATCATGAAATTCGTGTGACATTATTTATGGATGGCCCCTTGCGAGTAGTCAAAAGGCCAGGAAATCGTGACACCAGTCTTGCTAAAAGGGTAACTTGTTTTCAAGTTTCTGAAATGCGGGTATTGGCGGATCCAGGGGGGGGGAGGGCTAAGGGGCTCTAGTCGACCCCCAAAAATCCGAAATATCTTTGGTAGTCTACAGTGGTGAAGGGTGATATGTTGAGAGAGGTAAGCCGAAGCAAAAAAAATAAAAACTTGAGAGGTGTAAAGGGACACCCGGACGGAACGAAGTTCTTCTCTTGTCTTGTCTTGAAAAATCATACTTACGCATCTGAATGATGATTTAAAGTTTTAGGTAATTGATCAGTCTCACTACATTCATCTGATCTCTTTGCAGTTATGTTTTGTACGATTGTATTTTGTAATTTCTTTCTCTCACGATATTCTCTACATCTTTGTACGTACGATAGAATAGTTGTGTTCCAAACTTCTGAAGGGATGCCGGCGGGAATCGGCTTATGACCACGCTTCGCCACTGGTAGTCTACATCGTAGCCTTGTCTTTGTGTATTGAAATTCCTTTACTCTGGCGGACTTAGTAGTACCTACGGCCCTTGAATGACTTGATTAAGAAACTTAAACCCCATCTGTGTTCTTCCAAATGCCCTTTGCGTTCCAGGGCCGCGGTGACTCTTTCGTACAAGTCCGCGACCCTGAAAGGGTTAACCCTTGCAGACATTTTTTAAAGAGAAATTTCGGGTTTTTAGATTCGAGTTTCTTCTGCCTATTTCGTAAACAAAAAGACGGTAGCAATTCTAAAAGCAAAAAAATGAAATTTATTATAAAAAAAAAACTCTTATTTATTTATACAATATTGGAATCTCAGTGTTAGGATGTGACAAGATTAACTTTTACGTCAAGTTTTTGACAATTACTGTCACTGAGATGAGAGAGACATGAATAAGTTTTTCCAAATAAGAATATGGGGAAGTTTCCTGAATAATAAAATAATTGTATTTAGTCCGTCAGTCAGTAAGATTACCAAAAAATATAGAATATGTAGTTTTTTTCTTGAACAAATCAATAAAAACTTGACAAAGATAAAACCAATTGGCATCATATACACCCACTTCTGAACTCTGATCATTCAGAAGTGGGTGCTTGTGACGTCACTTCAAGGTAAAAAGTTAAACAAGGTGTGACGTCGATAGAAATTTCAACTCACTGTATCGTCTTCATTTTCTGTTTACGTGACAAAGTAAAAATACATTTCCAATATTTTTTGGTGATCACAGAACTAACGAACCGAATAAATATTGTTTTAGGAATCTACCTTATTCGCTTACTAGGTATATAAAGTTATAGAAATATTCTAAAAAAAAACTAAATAAGAGGGAATAAAGTATAATTATCATTATAAGTATTCATAAGCTCTCTGTAAACCAACAAATTAGGCAAAAATTAATAGTTACAAGGTCAAACTAAATAAGCTAGCGAAACCCCGCAGACGCGATGTTTATCAATTTAATTATAACATTGATAAAACGAAATAAAAAAGCCAACACTTGATTTCAAGTGACTTTAGTTCTCATCTGCCTAGCCTTTTCCCAACTATATTGAGGTCGGCTTTCAGTCAAACCGGATTCAGCTGAATACCAGTATTTTGACCGTGCCCCAGAAAGCACGTTAAGCCGTTGGTCCCGGCTGTCGTTTGTAGATCTTTGGCAGTCGTTACGGATTGTCAGATGCCAGTAAGTCTGGCTTGTCAAGAGCTACCGTGTTACCCAGTTAATGGGTTGTGGAGTATATGCCATAAGTATGTGTAAATTCAATTTTTAAGAACTGATGCGAATAACGAATGCGTATTTGTAATTTGATATACAAGTAATTAAAATACTGCCCAACACAAAGCATAATCAGCCTTTTAACGTTCCCACTGCTGGGACACAGACCTCCTCTCTAGGAGAGGGAATGGGCCGTAATCCAGAACGCGGGCCCAGTGCGGGTTGGTGAATGTCACAGGTCTTCGAATTTTTGGTTCTATGACATGCCGGTTTCCTCGCGATGTTTCCTTCACCGTTTTGAGAGCAGTGGTGAAGAAATTATTTACACAAAGAAATGAGCCTGGCTGGGTTTGAACCAGCGACCTACAGTTCGTAAGTCGGGGCCGTTACCACTCTGCCACCACTGCTCGCTGTATACTGTGTTTAAATTCCCTGCCAGAGTCTGTGTGTCCTGATAACTACAACCTGGGAGTCTTTAAGTCAACAGTGAACAGGTTACTTCTAGACAAGCGTGCTGCATCGTCGACCACATCATCGCGTACCATCACGTGAGATAGTGGTCTAACGCGTGCCTATAAATAGGGATGTTTCCTGAGGAATAAAAATATGATCCTATTTAGTCCGTGAGTTAGATTATCGAAAAATATTGGACATGTATTTTTTGCTTTATCAAATCTATAAAAATCGACGACGATAAAAAGCTACAAAGAGGAGTGGGGGCTTATGACATCACAGCGTGGTAAAAATCGTCGCACGAAGTAACGTCACACGAGTTTTCAACGCACTAAATCGTCTTCGTTTTTTGTTTACGTGAAAAAATAAAAAATACCTGTCCAATATTTTTGGGAAGTCTATCTTACGGACTAATTAGATATTTTTAGGCAACTACCCTATTATAATGATAAAAATACCAAATCGAATTGATACTCTTCACATCTGTGGATTTTCATTAGCTTATTTTATTTGACTCTGGTATAACATTATGTAAAATAATTTACATATAAATTATATATTTAATGTTTATAAAAATAAATGTGATTCGATAACGGTTTTGATGATCGTAGAAGCATTGGCAGTTGTCTGTCTGGATTAGGAATTAGTATTGCATTAGAAATACTTCTGAGGCTTTAGTACAAGTTTTCAAACGTACTAGACCGCGTTTACGTAAATGTTAATTTGAGCCAGTATAAAATACCAGCTTCTGCCCGCGACTTCGTCCGCGTGGAATAGTTACTTTACCCCCGATTTTGAAACTCTCAGCCCGATCGGTTTAAAATTGACAAAGTTTCATCCCCTATTTTATCCCCTTGGGGTAAGAATTAATCAAAACCCTCTCTTAGCGGATGCCTACGTCATAACATCTACCTGCATGCCAAATTTTAGCCCGATCCGTTCAGTGGTTTGGGCTGTGCGTTGATAGATCACTATGTCAGTCATTCAGTCACTTTTGAGTTATATATATTTAGATAGATTAGATGTATAACTGTGATATCTTTATCGAGGTGAAGAACTCATAGGGCATCGAAAAATTATTCCACAACGATGTCAACAGGAACAGTCCACAGAATTCTGAAAGTATTGCCGCGTTGAATGGCAATGCTGATTCTTTCGGTCTTGTGAAGAGTCCTACTAACTGCTGGTTTCACGAAAAACTCGATGAGTGAGAGACTTCAGGCCCTTCTCCCACTCTGGGCGGAGCGGAAGGGAGTGTCAGACTTTTATTTATTTATTTATTTTACAGTTTTAGGAAAACTTACAGCTAACAATTTCTTACGCTTGTGAGTAACAAAATAAGGCCAATTAAAAGTTTTCACAGATAGAAGAGAGCATAAGAACAAAAACAGAAATATTTGAGGCGGTAGACAAGTAAAAAGTTCAGTTTACATTATCAAAAAAGAGATTACAAAGAGTCCTTTTTAATTTTGAAATGCTCGTACTGAAAACATCGATGTCGGCGCTCCGGCAGATCGTATTATACGTATGAACACTCTTATCAAGTAGGAATTCCGCCTGTAATTCGTTCCTAACACAGGAGTATGCAATAAATAGGGATTGCGCAAACAAATAGAAGGAAATTGATTGAGTCAGGCGTTACTTTGCGGAAATCCATTTTTAATTTGAAAATGAAAATAATATATCTAGTTTTAATTTCCGCGACTTTTTGTGGGTTGCAGGTATGCACCTCCCTCCCGCTATATTATGCACATGCAAGATTACAAGGCAAATGCAAGGGTTTTATGCACATGCAGGAAGGCAAAGCAAAACCCAAAACCAATACCGACACGTGTTTCGCCTCTCCACGAGACATCCTCAGGGGATGTTGTTGGCGAGTCAACACGTCCCCTGAGGATGCCTTTTTGACACCCGGACGTGTCTTCCCGCCGAATCCGAAACAGTGGCCGTACTACGAAGTGGCAATGCTATCACGATTCAGTGTGAGGGAAAGGGATAGTGGTATTCGTCTTGTGTAACTCCGTCTCTCTCTGACACAGTAATCATGATGGATTTAAGACGAAACAGCCATGTCGAGCCTATGGCCCAGGTGTTTCACTTAAGACAATATGGTTCCTGTTATTCGGTTTTCCGCTATTCTCAACAAACGGCGCTTATCAAGTTTCAATACTAATATAAGCATAAGCATAATCAGCCTTTTAACGTTCCCACTGCTGGGACACAGGCCTCCTCTCTAGGAGAGGGAATGGGCCGTAATTCACCACGCGGGCTCAGTGCGGGTTGGTCCAATACTAATAATTCACATTTACGTCAACGCAAGCGGGTACGTTTTAACAGAAGATTCGATGTTCAGAAATTATGGCCCAGTTTCTGAAACGAAATTATTTAATAGTCAATCGCTTCACTTCCGGTAAATTGAAGGCTCGATATTTTCTTTCCGGAAACCGGGCGTAAGATCTAAGAAACCATTTGTATTCCGTATGCAAGGAGGCTACATAACAATGATATTACAAGACAGACAAATGCCATTGCGTAAGACCTAACTGCAATAACTAATATTACGTTAAGACTTAGATTTAAACAATTGTTCCTTAAAAAAATCGTGGGGATTACAACTGATTCTCTTTGGGGCAAAGCAAGACTCCAGTCAAGATTGACTTTACTGGTGTAACGGAAAAGTGTAGTTTTATTTTGAATGCAGCGCGATACTTTAAAGAACACACCGTTTAAACTTAGGTGAATACTTCCGGTGCCCAGAACTCAGAGTATAGCATAATAAACCATAATCAGTCTTTTAAATGTTCCCACTGCTGGAACACAGGCCTCTCTAGGAGAGGGAATGGGCCGTAATCCAGCACGCGGGCCCAGTGCGGGTTGGTGAATGTCACATGTCTTCGAATTTTTGGTTCTAAGACATGCCGGTTTCCTTACGATGTTTTCCTTCACCGTTTTGAGAGCAGTGGTGATGAAATTAATTACACAAAGTAATGCGCCTGGCTGGGTTTTAACCCGCTACCTACAATTCGTAAGTCGGGGCCGTTACCACTCGGCCACCACTGCTCTACTGCAGTATATCGGTCAAACAATAATTTGTTCGTGTGCTAACTCGCATCTGATTTGTCGCTACACGTAATAACGAGTTGTGGGCGCTAGACTTGTAGTTATTCCATATTAGCATCGCCCCGCGCTTTCACCCGCGTAGTTCCCGTTCCCGTGGAAATATGGGGATATAACATAGCCTATGTTCACCGGAGATAGTGTAGCTTCTCAAGTGAAAGAATTTTTGAAATCGGTCAAGTAGTTACGGAGCATATTCAATGCAAACAAAAAAAACAATGAAATCTTTCCTCTTTATAATGTTACGAGCTTCGGGTTCGTTACAATAAAATCAGCCGATTAAATAACCAATAAAATGACACTTTAATTACACAACACTAATTACACTATAAACTCACTAATTACAAAACACAATCGCACTATTAATCACTTGAGTTCGCAGTCGAAGATCGCTCTCGAAGTTATCACTTGTATCGCAAATCCAATACTGACTCGGTCGGTACATGTCGGCCGGCCTTATATAGGGCGCCGGGTAGTACCAGAACCTTCCATTGTAGAAAGTTCCAGAAAGTTCGCGTACATATCGGTCGCGACTGAATAGGGTCCGAGAATTCTAGAATGTTCTAGCATAGAAAAATCTCGGAAGGTTCCTGGCTTTTTTAGTTCTGCTACTCGATATTACATGGCGCTAGTAGTACCGAATGCAACTATCTTCGTTGTTTAATTGTGGCGCGCAACAATAATATTAGTTTAGACTAGCTTCTGCCAGCGACTTCGTCCGCGTGGAATAGTTACTTTACCCCCGATTTTGAAACTGCCCGATCGGTTTAAAATTGACAAAGTTTCATACAAATAATCAGAAAGCACCGAACTGCTAAGCTATCGGGAGTTACACGTGTTATTGTGAGTCAACCATAAAATATAGACATATGCTGTTTGGGACATTTTTTTAGATAATTTTATGTAAAACATTTCCGTAATACATGATTTCTATGTAACTTTAACTATTAAGGCTACACACGCGACGGAAGCTTAAAAAATGGAGTAACTTCTCCCGTTTTCCCAACATTTTCCTTTACTGCTCTGCTCCTATTGATTGTAGCGTGATGAAAAGTATACTATAACCTGCCCAGGAGTATGAAGAATAATTGCACCAAGTTTCGTTAAAATCGGTCGAGTAGTTTTTGCTTCTATAAAGAACATACAGACAGACAGACAGACAGACAGACAAAAATTTTACTGATTGCGTTTTTGGTACCAGTATCGATCACTAATCACCCCCTGATAGTTATTTTGAAAATATATTCCTTGTACAGAATTGACCTCTCTACAGATTTATTATAAGTATAGATAAACAAGATTGAATGACAGTTTGCTTAATACTCACTTCACCTATGTTTATACGGTGAGATGTTGACGGAACATGCTGCTTCTGCTCATGTAGACAAACAAGTTTCTTCTAGGAAGTCGTAGTGGATTCCCAGTAAATAAATAAAAAATGGATTTTTCACATAAATTTATCTATTTATTTATGTACACAGAATATACATAAAATAGAAAATTTTGTACAGAAACCAAGAACACAAAGGTAGCGCTTAGCATAAGCATAACCAGCCTTTTAACGTTCCCACTGCTGGGACACAAGCCTCCTCTCTAGGAGAGGGAATGAGCCGTAATCCAGCACGCGGGCGCAGTGCGGGTAGGTAGCGCTTATTTCAATAGTTTCTTCCAACAGACTTACAACAGAAGAGTGGGATAAGAAACGTAGACACAGTGTGTAAAGAGACAGAGAAGGGAACTTAAAATAGACTATACTAACTTAACTAAAACTTTATCATAAGCTGATCAAAATTAATATTGTAAGTACATTTTATTTTTGGGAATTTTGCTAAGAATTTTGGAAGACTTTTGTTCGTCTACATTGGCGGAAACAATGATTAATGACTAAATCTTCCGTAACACCCAATGAATTAAAAATTCGAGATAATTATCAGCTTTTACAAAAACGAACTCCATGTCGTTCAAGACAAAGTTCAAATTCCATTGCAATACTTTTAGTAGGGTCTTTTTAACACAAATGGCTACTTATATCAGCAAACGTGTAACAGAATTATCAGTGTTGGTCCCATAGTAAAAGTTGTTAATATCGATGAGTACAATGACCTCTTTCAAGGTATTGTGTTAATTCTGTTACACGGCGTATAACAGAAAATTCCATAGGTACTTGAATTAATGATGACGGATTGAAATTATCTCGGAATTGAAAATTGAAGAAGTCGAAAGTCCCAAGTTGTCTGGAAGTCAACCCCAACATTTTTGGAATTTTTTTACGCAGATGACAATATGGCATATTTATCTATACTAATATTATAAAGAGTAAAGATTTGTATTTTTGTATGTAACGAATAAACTCAAAAACTACTGGACCGATTTCAAAAATTCTTTCACCATTAGAAAGCTACATTCACCCTGAGTAACATAGACTATATTTTATCCCCATATTCCCACGGGAACGGGAACTACGCGGGTAAAACCGCGGGGCGCTGCTAGTATAACATAAAATTCCATAGGTGCTTGAACTAATGACGACGGATTGAAATTATCTCGGAATTGAAAAAAGAAGAAATCAAGTCACAGGTTGTCTGGAAGTCAACCCCAACATTTTTGGAAAATGTTTGCGCAGATGACGCTTGCGTATCCAGTTTTCCAAAACAAAAAAAAACATGAATCAGTTGTAAATCTCGAAAATATAAAAAAAATATCAGGGAACAATATTTTTTCTTTCAATTATACCATAGAGACTAGCGCAGCCAAAGTTTTTCTTTAAAAAAAAAGTATTGATAAAAAAAGACTGTTTAAAAAAAAAGATACTGCCCGTTTTTTTGTTTTAAAAACTGATAAAATTCAAGTTTTTAAAGTTGAATAAAGAGATAATCCTGTTGTAAATTTAATGATACGTCTTATTATTATTATTTAATTTATAGTTGTCTTTAGATTTTAGACTATATGGAATTTAATGTGGAGAATATTTTATACAAGAGAAGACTGCGTATCGTACCGAGGTTCCTCCGTACCGGTGTTTATATTTGTAGATCTTTGACTGTTGTTACGAGACGAGCTCGTGGCTAAATGACAACAGCCACACGGGTCGATCTTCAAGGTTAAGCAACGCTTGCCGAGGTCGGTCTGTGGGTGGGTGACCATCTTAACATACCGAGACTCCTCCGTGCCTCGGAAAGCACGTTAAGTCGTTGGTCCCAGCTGTCATTTGTAGATCTTTGACAGTCGTTACGGATTATCAGAAGCCGGAAAATCTGTGTCCAGTCTTGCCAAGAACTACCGTGTTACCCAGTTAATTGGTTGTGGAGGTCTGGTGGGCAGCCGCTCCATGTATAATACTGGTATTCAGCTGAATCCGGTTTGACTGGGAGCCGACCCCAATATAGTTGGGAAAAGGCTAGGTAGTGATAAACTCTGATGCTACGCGGTTTAGGCAAGACGTTTTATGTAAGTTCGAAGTTTTATTCGTATTTATATCAGATAGTACCACCAGTGACAAGCATCAGAGATTCTGATAATTTTCTTTGAATATCAAGCTTTAGCTAAACTGATGTTCCAAATTAAATGTCTCGATAAATTTGAAGTCGCATAATCTGGATGATGAATTACCATTTTAATTTTTACATTTGAGGTCCGGAATACTTCTACTTAGTTCGATCACTGATTATTAGTTGCGCCTGTTTCCACCGATGCGGCAAAGTCTCGTATAAGAAAGAAAGAAAAATGTTTATTTGGGACTCGCAGAAGACAAACAAAATAGTAAACAAAAAAATTAAATAAAACTACTACAAAAATAAATTCATAAAAGCTTTCGATACCAGTTGTTCGAGGCCAAAAAGGTTTCTATCTCGTCTGTCATATTAAATAAAATAAAAAAAACAAAAAACGATAAAGGAAATTTCAATTAACGTAAGAGACATATCGGCATTTAAAATAAATGTGCCATAAGCCAACAGTAATAATGAACATTTCGGCTTTTTGGTTAAATGTCCCTTCTGGTATCGGAATGTCACAGCGCTGGTATTCTGATAGGTCCTGTACAGATTGTGTTTATGCAGCATATATTAACGGGGTGGGTACAAATATACAAACTGGGCAAAACAAAACGACCCTAATGTCTTTGATGTTGGTTTCTCTTGTATAAAATCCTCCATATAAAGTAGGTAACAGTCGCTTCCTTGAAAGGTATTGTTATATATTTGTGGTATATTAAGATTTTAGCTTCCACGGGACGACGACGATACGATTACGATTCGACTGGAAATGTCTTGAAAGGTCACCAACATAGAAGTAGCACATACTTAAGTGACGTATTTAGTGAGTCAGCGAGGTGATATCAAAGCTTCACTATCCTGGGAGGCTACTCGCCAATATTAAAATTTCATTTATTCAAGGCTATATATAATATAGCCAGTTCTTTTGGAACGTCAGTTTTGCATAAAGGTAGGCTCCCAAAACGCCCGCCGCCTAGGAAACTAGGAAGTGGTGAACGAACTTCCTAGGAAACTAGGAAGTAGTAGTGGGTGTGGCGGGTAAGGGAAGTGGTGTGGTTCCCAATGTTATGGGTTCCTATTTCAGTTAAAAAATAATGCTAAACGAACAGCGGAAATATAAACATCGTGTAACATAAATAACGCAAAACCTGAAAATGGGTCATTGTCTCATAAATCAACAAATTTTAACACGGGCAAAAAGGAAATTTATAAAAAAAAATATTTTATTATTATTTTATTTTATTATATTTTTATTTGGGTCCTTTAACTGACCCAAATATACTGCATACTGCATTTGGTTTTGTTTCTCGAATCTAGCTTTGATCCCATCGTAAAACATGATCGTAATCTATCCTTACTAATATTATAAATGTGAAAGCGTGGATGTTTGTTACGCTTTCACGCAAAAACTACTTGACGAATCATCATGAAACTTTGTACACATATTCTGGGAAATACTAGAAGTAACATAGGATACTTTTTATCCCGGGATTATGTTCCCTTGGGATAATTTCCGACATTCACGCGGGCGAAGCTGCGGGCAGCAGCTAGCACTTTACAAAGCTGATGAGTTTGTTTGCTTGAACGCGCTAATCTCAGAAACTACTGGTCTAATTTGAAAATAATATGTCAGTGTTAGATAGCCCATTTATCGAGGAAGGCTATATATAGGAATATATATGTATATCTATAGGTTATAATATATCATTACGCTAAGACCAATAGGAGCGGAGCAGTCATGAAAAATGTGACGCAGACGAAGTTGTGCGGGTCAAATAATAATGATATACACAAATACCACTTTCAGGTTATGCGTTATTATTGTTACACCCATATATTGTAAAGAAATACAACTGTTTTAACCAAATCGTATTTGTATCGTCGTAACTATGTTAAATATTAGGCTAAGTACAATTGCACTGAAGGCGAAATCATTTGTAGGTAAATTACTTTTAATTTAGTAAGTACAAAGAAAACAAGTCAAGTATGAGTTGGACTAGAGTACGAAGGGTTCCGTACCATTATACAGAGTTATTTGAAAAACACCAACAACCTCTTAAGAGGTCATTGTACTCTACTTACGTACTTCATAATGATGAGTACAATGACCTCTTAAGAGGTTGTTGGTGTCTTTCAAATAACTCTGTATATAAAGACGGCAAAAAAAACACCTTTGTTGTATGGGAAAAAAGAAATACATACTTAAGTTATTCTGTTTTTTTAGTATTTATTGTTATAGCAGCAACCGAAATGCATCATCTGTGAAAATTTCAACTGGCTAACTATCATGGTTCATAAGATACAGCCTGGTGACAGATTGACGGACAGCGGAGTCTTAGTAATAGGGTCCCTTTTTACCCATGCCCACATGCCGCGGTCACACCATAAATAAAACAAGCGACACTTATGTACTTATGTGTCGAAATACCCGCAAAAATAAGGGCTACGCTACATATTTTCCTATCAAAAGAGAAAATATTAAAACATTCTTTAGCATTTTTTTAAATAAAACATGACCAATCCAAATTTGCAACAATCCAAAAAAGAAACTGACATCCCACCGATTCCGCCCACGTACCGACTGGATCCCCATCGTGGGACATATAAACGAGAGCTCTCGCGCCACTGCATCGAATGCATGAACAGGCGTGGACGCGGTCCGTTCATGCTTCGCCGGTCCGAACTCTGTCAGGTCGTGGGATAGGCTTCTGCGCCCTACCGCCTCGTCACGAAGCGGTCTTGCCTGTCATCCACGACTGGCTCGGGATGAGTCACAGCTCCCTGTCATTCAGGACGGTACAGGAGCTCTCGGGGCACGAATGCTTCGGGAAGTTCTTGCATCGCATGGGCGGAAAGCCACATGGTCGACTGCGTCCATTATCAGGCTTGTGACATAAAAGGGAAGTTTCCTGAGTAAAAAAAATGATCCTATTTAGTCCGTCAGATAGATTTCGAAAAAATATTGGACTTGTATTTTTTTTTTTTTTGCTTTATCTAATCTATAAAAAGAAACGAAGATAAAAAGCATCAAAGATCAGGAGTGGGGGTTTGTGACGTCATGTCACACGAGTTTTCATCGCACTGTATCGTCTTCGTTTTTTTATTACGTGAAACGAGCAAAAATACGTGTTCAATGTTTCTTCGAAATCTATCTAACGGATTAAATAGACTTTTTTAGACGACTACCGTATTGCTTAAAAATCTCAGTTCTTAGTCTTCCATAACCTAGTCTACCAATACATTTTACTCGAATGTGCTGAAAAGGAGGGTAATGTTTTAGCACAAATGTTTCGCCTTCAGTGCTATGCCATTGATGTTAGCAGAAATATATTTAAAATTAGGAACACATGACGAAAATTATTTAGTACTACAGTATGAAAGCATAAGGGAACGTTTACACCAGTACGCAGCAAGTTGTTTTTTTTTTTTTTTTAATTAAAACAAGACACCAGGGGCCTAAGTCTGCTATTTTTATAAATTTGTCATTCCAACACGATTCCATTGTCATTTTGCTAATAGTTCGTAATCTGCTAAATTCATAATGGTCGATCACTGGGCCCAGGGCCTCAAGTCTGCTATAACAATAGTGTCAGAATGGTCTATCATTGATTTCATAATGGTTGATTTTTACAAGTTTGGTAATCTACTAATATAAAAGCGTCACTATGACTTTCCAATGGTCAACCACTGACACTCCATTGAAAGAAATGGCATAGAATGGTAATCTCGTACTTCATAACAATGAATGACAGACGTATGCGGTAATCTGCTAAAATTTTGACAGTTCCTTTAATCAGTGACCTACCATTAGAACGTCATTGTGCAGTCATTGCTTTTAATAGCTCGATTATCAAAAAGTATTACGAAACCATTGACCGACCAATAATCGACCATTATGAATTTAGCAGATTACGAACTTTTAGCAAAATGACAATGGGATCGTGTTGGTATGAAAAATTTATAAAAATAGCAGACTTGGGCCCAGAGCTTGACTCAAAAGCCATGCCATGGCCTTAGTTTGAATTCAGCGTTACATCTATACATATTATACTAGCAGCGCCCCGCAGTTTCACCCGCGATGTTCCCGTTCCCATGGGAATACGAGGATGAAATTTGCCTATGACACTCACAAATAATGTGGCTTTTTATTGATAAAAGAATTTTCAAAATCGTTTCAGTAGGTCCAGAGATTACCCTCTATAACTTTACAAACTCACAAACGTTATCTCTTTATAATATGTAATTATACATATATAAATCATTATTATTTATTTATAATTCTATATCTTAACTACAAAACTTTTCAGCTTTATAGTCTATACTATTACCTATATAGATTACTAGCAGCGCCCCGCGGTTTACCCGCGTAGTTCCCGTTCCCGTGGGAATATGGGGATAAAATATAGCCTGTTACTCAGAAAAAACTTACAAACATCCGAATTGAGAACCTCCTCCTTTTTTAGAAGTCGGTAAAAAAACAAGAATTTTTGAAATCGGTTCAGTAGTTTTTGAATGTATTCGTTACATACAAAAATACAAATCTTTCCTCTTTATAATGTTAGTATAGATAAAGCTGAAAAGTTTGTTTTTATGTTTGGCTGTACGCGCTAATCTCAGGAACTACTGGTTCGAATTGAAATGTTTAGTGCTGGATAGCCCATTTATCAAGGTAGGCTATTATAGGGAACGTGCTCGGCGTAGACTATGCCATCTAGTGATGCAAATCTGAAACTTTTGCGTTGTAAATATTTGACATGTGCTGCCACCTATACTTCCTGCACCCTCCGTTTAAGGGAACGTGCACGAAGTAGACTGTGCCATCTAGCGTTGCAAATTTTAAACTTATAAGTAAAATATACTTGAAATTGACGCGACTGTGCTGCCACCTATAGTTTCTGCTCGTTCCCTATAGGCATCAATCAAAAATGTTGCACAAACGGACTTTTTTCTCTCTCCCCCCCCCCCCTTCCCTCTCTCTCTCTTATGTGACACAAATAAAGTTGCGCGGGTCAGCTAGTATGAATATAAATCTTATTTTCACGAAATTAAGATTTATATTTCGATCTCCACAAATTATGTAACTTGAATGTATTCGTATTAAAAGCTTGCTCACATTCGTTTTATACCAATCTGTAGTTATGTACATTATTTTCTTGTTAAAAAGGTTCATATTCGTATAAACCGATAAGTTCATTTATATAGCACAATATATGGCTGCAGATATTATAATATCGTTGTAAATGAGCTAAACGACACAGTACTACATAATTTTTAACTGCTAATATTGATAATTCTCTCTATTTTAAACATTACGACAAAAAAAATACCAAAGTTATTATCCGTACTTTTATTAGAGGTTTATTTTTTTATTATATTTTTGTCTTTTTAGCTGTAGTTTTCGTTGTTAAGCCAGAGTGCACAAACAAAGCTTGCACAAATCGAAGTGCACAAAGTTTGTATAAGTCTCAACGTATATGTTGTAATGTAATTGCCACATTGCACAAAAAAAAAAACTGGTAAAAGAGCGTGTACCTATGGCATTTCATACAAATTTTCAAGTCACTATTTTGCGAAATAACTGAACCGATTTTAATAAAACTTCACACATATAAGCAGGATACATAGGACTAAAAAGTTAGTTTAAACATTTTCGAAATGTCTTATTTAAAAAAAGATAACTGGAAATTTATGTCTGTATGGAAAATTTAAAATGGGTCTAATTTAACTGTAACACTATTTATCGAAAACGTTTTCAACTAATTTTTAGACCTATGTATCCTGCTTATGTGTGTGAAGTTTCATTAAAATCGGTTCAGTCATTTTGGAAAAGAACGACTTGAAAATTTGTATGAAATGCCGTTTGGCGTATAGGTACGCTCTTAAGTTGCACAAACTTCTGTGTTGACTTAGGATAGAGTGTATAATCTGTAAATGTTGCTAAAATTACTTTGGTCAAGAAATGTGTTGTATCGTTTGTACCTACGAACGGGACTTGAACAAATCAATAAAAATAATTAAAAAAAACAAAAGCAATAGAACCTACTGTGGCCGTACTACGAAGTGCCAATGCTATCATGATTCAGTGTGAGGGAAAGGGATAGTGCTATTCGTCTTGTGTAACTCCGTCTCTCTCTGACACAGGAATCATGATGGATTTAAGACGTCATGGTAGGGCTGCAGTATTTAATTTGAAACATATTATATAGGCTGCCGGAACGCTATAATGTTACATACAAATGATTATTGGAATAAAATAGTTCAACAGCTTAAGATGGGTGTTTCGCTGTCGTCAGGAACCTTTATTTCTTTCTGGATGAGACACCATCAAATGACTTCTCCCGCTGTGGGCGGAGCGGAAGGGAGTGTCAGACTCTTACTGACTAAAACCCACCCGTGATCCTTCTAGTGCCCTTGGTCGCGGTGAATCTTTCGATCAAATTCCGCAACCCTAGCAGGCACCGACCCTATGTGGCCCCGTCTTCTATGCTGATATCTCTTTTAGGCGCGCGTGAAACAAAACGCGCCGTCGCCCCGGGCCTAGTTGTTATCGGACGGTGAGCCACCCACAGCTCGCCATCCGCAAGCCCGCGTCTACGGTGGCCGGGAATCGCCCTGCGTTTTCTGACGCCCGGGGCGTCTTCTTCTGTTGCTGCGGCGTGAGGTTTCCCTCTTCCGGTTAAGCAGTAACCAGCCTTAGTGTGCTGAACTGCGAGTGGTCCATTCAAAAAAAAAAAAAACAGGTTTCCCTCTCCCGCACGCGGTCCGCCTCCTCCTTCGCTAGCATGACAGCTTCGCAAAAGGAGGTGACCGCTTCCCATGCCTCCTTGCTCCGGACCATGGATTGAAC
This sequence comes from Hecatera dysodea, assembly GCA_905332915.2. Lineage (NCBI taxonomy): Eukaryota > Metazoa > Arthropoda > Insecta > Lepidoptera > Noctuidae > Hecatera > Hecatera dysodea. The sequence goes on along the minus strand of HG995317.1, from coordinate 2,731,481 downwards.
CAGGGCCGGACACGAGAGATCGCTTCGACGAGGACACGGCGTTGCGCCGCCCAAGCAAGGCAGACCCCCACCGTATGCTTCGCGAACCTTCATCCACAAATATTGCAACACATTTTCTGATCATTGTATTTTATAAAAACTTTTGTCACAAATATAATTGAAAAAAAAAACATGTATCTTGCATAAAAATGTTTAGGAGTAATGCCGTTATTTACGTAATTCTGCCACGTTGCACAATTTAGCACAAAACTCGAATCGTCGAATTGCACAACAAAAAAAATGTGCACTCATTTCGCTTAGCAGAATTTATTTAAAAATACTTAAGCCCTGTTTCTGTGACGGCTGTTATCGCAAAATTATTGTTAAGCTGCTATCAAAAATATTATTCGGACCATGTTACTATAGAGAATCGCTTCCGAAGTATCAGAGAAAGCGCCGTTTGCTCTTTTTATTCAAAGGATGTGAAATCATCAAATGACTTCTTCTACTCTGGGCGGAGCGGAAGGGAGTGTCAGACTCTTAGTGACTAAAACACATCCGTGTTCCTCCTAATACCCGCCGCGTTCCATAGCCGCGGTGACTGTTTCGAAAAAATTCCCCAACAATCTCATTCTTTGCAATTAATTTTGCGATAATTTCATCCCAGAATCCGGGTTTATCAAAAAACATTATCTTCATCTTAATTTTAAAATACGTTTTAGTGGATAATTTTTATGTGAATCAAGTTAATTATTGCGTCATATCTTTGAATCGTTGATTCAATATGGGATTGTAATATAGTTGTTTTTAAATGGCCTGTTGAGACTGCGTTAGACTGGTCTAGGTCAAATTTTTAGGGTTCCGTAGCTACATCGTCCTGTCTTTCTGTCTGGACAGCTGGACAGGACGAAATCAACAAATATCATGCGAAATTTGAAAACTCGACAGTCATGATGGGCATAAAAAACGGCCAAGTTCGAAACAGTCTCGCACAAGAAGGCTTCCGCATCGAAAAACTTAGAGCTGGTTCACACTAGGTCGGACCGATAGTTTACCGTTGGCCGACTGTCGGTTGTTGCTGTTCACACTAGACGCTGCCGACCCGACCTAATGTGAACACCACTGACGGTAAGGTCGTTTTACTGCCCGGATCGTCACAAAGCAGTCAGTCGTAGAACGGCGCTATTGAAATACATATGCCAATATGGATCCGACACGTTTGTCGGCTCGATAAAGCTGTCGGTCCGACCTAATATGAACCCGCTCTGTCTCATCAATCATGATCTTTTCAATAATACAATTAATCAATGGTCAAATTAAAATATTGTGTATTTCTATAGCCACTTTAAGGGGTCATTCAAGTATTACGTAAGCACTAGAGGGGGGCGGGGGTGTTCTTGATTTGCTTATTTTTGATGACATGTGGAATGGAGGGGTCCGGGATGTGATTACGTCAGCAAAATATTGATTGTTGATTTAGTCGATTATGGTTTGAACACATGGCGATCCAGCGAGGTCTTACCCACTGGGCTATCAACGCCCTAATAGCGAATTTAACTTCAGACTAAAAATTCCTTATTCATAGACTTATTATTAACTGCTGCTTCATGAATCAATAAGGTAACCAGAACAGATTCAATAATACTTATAAATATGTTTACGTAACCATGGTGAGGGGCGGTAAGAGCCTTGCTTATTTTTGCTGACGAGGGGGGGGGCGGCCAAAAATGTCAAAAATTCTGCTTACGTAATACTTGTACGGCCTCTAACAACAAATAATATAACGATACCGGAAATTACAATTAACTTAGAGACATATCGGCATTTAAAATAAATGTGCCCTATGCTAACAGTCATAAAGAACATTTCGGCTTTTTGGTTAAATGTCCCTTACGTAAATATTGTTCTGGTATCGATAAATTAAAAGTGACTCTGGTTTATGGTGCGGAACCCATTGTGTGCGAGTTCAATTCGCACTCGACCGTGTTTTGTGCGGGTAGCGAGTTAGACCACTTTATCGCTGTCATTTCCTTATAATGACTGTCAAATAATCGTAGTGAAATTGATATTATTGCTATTGTCAATTTATGTCATAATTCAAGCGATAAAACATGCAAGAAAAGCCATAAAAAATGTTCGCAAAACAATATTTTCCTTAGAAATTATCTAGTGCTTTTTATGGCTCCCACAGACAGGTGCGACACGACAATGCGACAATGCTTTTTCATACGATTGTTTTCTATTTTTTATAGCGAAACTAGAATTCTCTCTATGAAAACGCGTCGTCTCATATGTACCTGTGGGTAATGTGTTTAACATAAATTGACAATTGCAATAAAAAAAAATACATTAAAAGGTTGATATTTAATCAAAGATTAATAATAATTAAAAATACATAATTGTGTACCTATAGACATGTACCAAAGTGTATTAAAGAAATAAATTATTTTAAAATGTATGGTTTGTTGTTTTTCTTCTCCAATAGGGAAGATGCAATTACAGAATTCATGAAAATGTTTTTTGTCGACACGGTTGGCGCAGTGTTTGAGCGATTGGCTGCTGCGCTACGTGTCGTGGGTTCGATTCCCGCACGGCACAATTATTTGTATGGCCTACAGATAGTTTTGCGAAAATGTGACGCATACCTTCCGAACTTTTAACTAGGTATTATTTTTGTTTTAGTTTTAAGCTGTATTTTAAATTCTTTGGTGTGCGTCATGCTTGGCGCAAATAAACAGTATTTTCTTTCTTTTCTTTCTTTCTTTCTTGTTCCGGGTATGGCTGTTTGTGTATGTAAGATTGTATGTTTGTAAACGCACCCACTACACAGGAGAAATTCCTAGTGTGGGGCAAGGTTAATTTTTAAGAAAAAAAAAAATCGGCGTCTAGTGACGTCATTGGTGTTATGACAACGAAAAGACGAACTCAAATCTATACATTTCACAGAATCTTATACAGTTCATGATCTCTGGCAGACAGGAGTGACTTCATCGTCCTGTTTCGCAAGAAAAAAAAAACAGTCAGTTTATAATCGCAATTTTGGCAATATATTAAAGCGTATTATTTTTTTATTTCTGGTATGGTCTATTTTACACGGAATTCAAGATGGAAAGCAAGATGAAAATATTGCATGTTCCCTATTATTACCTTTTATTTATACCACACTTACATAATTATGTAGGGTCAGGTGGCCAACAGTGAACCAGCAGTACACAGATAACCAGTATAAGTATATCCTTAAGTAGTAGTAACTAGCTCATGCAACCGACACGTAGAAACGTGTCTCGTAACGTATCCCTCACTCCCCAATTGACGGCGGGCGCCCGCGCTTAGCAGACGCGTTGTGGGACATTTTGTGTTTTCTCACGCAAAAAATTAAAAAAAGGTGAGTTTTGTTTTTGTTCCTCAATCATGCGGTTTATTAGATTTTCTTACTGTATTTGCTATACATGTAAAGTTACTATTTGGCAATCTTTTGGTAATTGTGTTTTCTCCATAACCTAATTATTGTTATTTTTATCTTACTTCAACTGTCAAATGATGTAGGTGGTATACAGTGACTTAGTAATCTAGGGTATACAGTGAACCGTGGTTCATTGTGTACCACGAAGAAATAAGAAGCGCAGAAAGCTAGGAAAAAGCATGATCACAACTGATACTCCAGAGAAGAATTAAATAGCAAACAAGAAAAAGAAATGCACTAAAAACGTGAAAAACAGAGATATTTTTAAATGAGAAAAAAAACTATTTACAATGTTTGATGATACGACCGATGAAGAGATTTTCCAAGCCAGTGGTTCATCTTCCGGGGGAGATGAATTTCTGAGTGAAAGTGAAGAAGGAGAAAATATAATATTGACTGATAATTTTTTACCTTTATCTCGGGACCCAAAAATAGGAGATTATGTTATTATATTGCTGGAACCCGAGAAAAAAATATATTTTATGTTGCTTTGATTCTTGAAGAACCTGATGAAAATTATTATGATTATTATGTGTCGTATTTAAAATTAAAAAGTAGAGTTTACCATAAGTTTGCGAGCCTCTTGAACCGGATTGTGCAGGAGTTAGGAAAAATGGTATTAAATACATTTTGCCTAAACCCAAAGTAGAAGGCAGCAGTCGTCGACAATCGACGTTTAAATTTCCCGTCAATATCTCAATTCTGAAGTTTAATTACTAGTTGTTCCTATTAGGACAATGTTAAGAGTATATAACCTATGATTTATGCATCCCTATGTTATAATGAAAATGGCTGTTACCACAAATTTGAGACGGATTTTATAGTAGGTAATAACTAGCTAATAAGTTGATAACATAGATCTCAATGACCTCTTTTTTTTTTGTTAGTTTTCTACAGATACTTTAAGGTTTTCTATATTAAATCATTATTTTTAAATACTTGTAATGTATAATGTTAATTTGATTAAGTCAAAACTTACTATTTTGATTTTTCTTGAAACTATTATTCAATAAACCTTTTACGAAATATGAAAAATCTTATATTTTAATTGATGAGCTTTCGATTGATGACTGATTTACCATAGTGGGCACAGTAGAAATATAACTTAAATGCTTTTTATTATGACATGATTCACTGTGTCCAACAGTGGTTCACTGTGAACTTCATCTTGGATCAGTGTGTACCCAATAGTGTACACAGTGAACCATTTCCCATTTTTTTTAAAACACTTCTTATTGTCAAATCTATTAGTATTAAAGTTGAAATTTATAAAGAAACATGAAGTCTTATAGACACTGAATCGTATAAATGAAAAAAATAAACGTTAAATTTGAATATGACTGCATGACAGAGGTTTAACTTTTTCCTGGTTCACTGTTGGCCACCTGACCCTACATCGCTGGTCCAGATGAACAGGGTATTGACTCAAAAAATTCTATTTTTCAAGACAGCGATTTGAAGTCTTTAAATCAGAACAGTTGTAAATGTTTTTAAATAAACAGAAATAAAACTCTTTCATTCCGCCATATATGACGCACAAAAAATAAAAAAAAACTCATAAGAAAATGTCAAAAAAGTGTCGGAAGACACTACCCGTCCCCCTCCCCCGCTCCCCCTCCAATTTGACGTCATTTAAAACGTTATACAACCATGTTCGTTCGAAAGATCGCAGGATTTTTAATAGGACTGTATTTTCAGGTTAAAAATTTTGAGTTAATACCCTGTTCATCCAAACGAACGATATGCCTTTATTTTATAGGATGGGAAATGATCCAATTCCTGGAGCGAGAGGAAGTCAGACTATTAGCCGCCGGCACGGCACGGCATGGCATGGCAAAGGATTTTATTACTAATCAAGTTATTTTAAATCTTATTTCAATGAGTTTAGAGTTCATGTTACTTTATTTCGATACCACGATGCCGCGACGTGCCGCGGGATGCTGTGGCATGACGCGACGCGCTGCGGCATGACGCGGGATGCTGCGGCTTGACGAGTCATGCCGTTTCATTCCATTATCTGTGCCACGGGTTGCCGCGGCACGCCATTGCATCTCGCGAGACGTATGGGTCACTTTGTGTCGAGGAATTATGATTGCTAAGCTAGTTGAAATATACCAGAGTGAAGAATGCCACGGCATGCTACGGGATAGCACTAAGCACGGGATGCCGCAGCACAATCTGCCGTGCCATGCTGGCAGTGAGCGCCGGCCCTTACTGAGTAAAGTCCTAAAATCCACCCGTGTTTTTTTTTAATTGGGACACCATCAAATGACTTCTCCCGCTCTGGGAGGAGCGGAAGGGAGTGTCAGACTCTTACTGACTAAAGCTCACATGGGCGAGAGGTTTCGATCTTCCTCGCGCGGTCTGCCTCCTTCGCTAGCATTACAGCTTCGCAGAAGGAGGCGACCGCCGAAAGCCGAAAGAAAAAAAAAAGAAACTAAAAAAACAATTCAAAGTATAAAGATTAAAACCAGTCTGTGGCAGTTAAGAGGTGACCAGTCTCAACCGACGGCGCCCGTTCACGAACATGACGCGTGTATTGGCACCATTTAGCTCAACCATTTTATTCCATTTCAATTATAATATCTGCCCTAAAATTTTGATGAAGGATTTCTGTATGTTGAAAAATTATTGTTAAGTACTTATTTTGTGAAGTAAGTAAGTTCCTATGTGTATGTTTCGAAGGCTAGATTTCCTTTGATAAGACTGGAATATAATGTTGTTGTCAAATTATGGTCATTTATTTTTTCATACTCATAAGAGTTAATTTATTTCATATGTTATTTAAATTATAATACAATATAAATTACAACCAGTCTTCTGTATAAGGATTTAATACTAGTATTACAAATCCCACGAGCGCTATCTAGAGAGCGTAAGCGAAAAGTCATTGAGATATGCATCGCCATCGCATCTCTGTGCTTGGGTACTAAGTTTTTGCAAAACGAAAACCTGAGTGGCCCATCTATAGCCATTATAATAGTGTAGGTATTATCTATGAACACGGCACCCGCCACTGAGAGCACCGCGACGGTCCCTTAGAGACCTCGTAGATGTGCGCGTCTGTGTGAGTGTGCCATTTCGATCGTTTGTTCGTAGTTTCTGTACTGTTTCATATTTCTACTGTGACTGTTATCAATTCAATTCAATTCAATTCAAATCATTTATTTCAATTAAACCCTTTACAGGCACTTTTGAATTGTCAAGACGAAAGAGATGAAGCTATCTGCACGTTCCAAAGCGTAGATCTCTATGGAGAAGAACGTGCAAGAAACTCCACGGACACTCTTTTAAATCATGTTCTGTATTACATAACCTTGGTTACATCCTTGGTCGCTTCTATATGTGAGGACAATGCAAAGAAAAAAAAAGGAAACTATGAAAACAATTCAAAGTATAAAGATTAAAACAAGTCATTGGCAGTCAAGAGGTGACCAGTCTCAACCGACGGCGCCCGTTCACGAACATGACGCGTGTATCGGCGCCATTTAGCTCAACCATTTAGCTCATTCATTTGTCTGCTAAAATTTTGACAGTTCCTTTGATCAGTGACCTATCATTAGAACGTTATTGTGCAGTCTTTTCTTTTAATAGCTTGGTTATCAAAAATTATTACGAGACCATTGACCGACCAATGATCGACCATTATGAATTTGCAGATTACGAACTTTTAGCAAAATGACAATGGGATCGTGTTGGAATGACAAATTTATAAAAATAGCAGACTTGGGGCCCTGGTGAAACGGACAGTCCTCTATGCAGAGCATGCATGGAGGAGGAGGAAACGGTATTGCGCGTACTCCTTGAGTGCACAGGTGTCGCCGAAATACGGAGACGAACGATAAGGACACCGAATTCGCTTAAAAATACCCTGAACACACTGACTTGACTGATCTCTGCTTCTGGAGGGAGGTCGGCTGGTTGGAGTGACGGCCGCCATGGCTCATGCACAATAGTCCAACATCAGCAGCCCTACCATGACGTTTTAAATCCATCATGATTCCTGTGTCGGAGAGAGACGGAGTTACACAAGACGAATAGCACTATCCCTTTCTATCACACTGAATCATGATAGCATTGGCACTTCGTAGTGCGGCCACAGGACTAAGTACGGAAATCGGAGACCAGAATAGATAGATAAAAGGAAAATGTGCCTTAAATATGTATATGTAGGTATCACTTATGCTAGGCAACATTAAACGCATATATTTTTACCCAATCAACATGACATAGATTAATTATATGACGTCTAAAATATGTTAATTATATGGCGGCAAATACACAACGTGTTATTTGAACAACTGTTCAACCTTTTACGTCGAATTTATACATTTATAGTAAACTAACATTTGCCGGCCACTTCGTACACGAATATCGTGTTTTTTCCGTTCGCGTAGGAATTTCAGGAAATCTCCTCTTATTGCTCCCCTATACTTGCCAACTTGCCAAGGAACATCTTTTTTTGGATAGGAAATCATCAAACGACTTCGCTCTAGGCGAAGCGGAAAGGAGTGACAAGCTTTTACAGTCTAAAACCCACCCGTATTCCTACAAATGTCCTTTGCGTTTCAGAGGCGCGGTGGCTCTTTCGAACAAATTCCGCAACCAACTCAAAACAAATCTGACTAAAATTCAGAATATGTCATAGGATGGGCGACACACACGAACACGAAAGCGGATGCGTTTTAGTCAGATTTCCCATGCACAAAAAAGGGCATTTTAGACGCAGAAAGGATTGCCAATAGGTTCAAAAGGTTCTGGAAATGACGATGCGAGCGAATTTTTTTTATGCCCAATGAGTTCCTTCTTCCTCTTCCCCTTTTTATCCCTCTTCTAGATATATTTTACTTATGTGAGTAGGTCGGTGAACTATAGAATTTAATAATGGCATCCAAAAATACACGACGTTATAGGGAACGTGCAGAAACTACAGGTGGCAGCACAGACGCGTCAATGTCAAGTATATTTTACTTATAAGTGTCAAATTTGCAACGCTAGATGTCACAGTCTACTTCGTGCACGTTCCCCTAAACGGAGGGTGGCAGCACAGGTCAAATATTTACAACGTAATAGTTTCAGATTTGCAACACTAGATGGCATAGTCTACGCCGCGCACGTTCCCTATAGTCGATACTTGGGTTTGTGGCGAATATTATAAATTATTTCCAAGTAGCAGCGCCCTGCGGTTTCACACGCGTAGTTCCCGTTCCCGTGGGAAAACAGGGATAAAATATAGCGTATGTTACTCGCTTATAATGTGTCTTTCTAATAGTTAAAATCGGTCTAGTAGTTTCGGAGCTTATTCGGTGCCAACAAACAACAAAATATTTCCCCATATATGATATTAGTATATAGGTACCTTGTGTTGTATGGAAAATAAATTTAAGCTGGATATTACATTTATAATTTAAAGCATACATAAAACGGATGCCAACTTGATCAATAATTAGTTATAGCAAATATAATTAAAATTTAAATGGTCACGCTTGGTATTTGTATTAATAAGTACGTCATTTGATATTGTTATAACGGAGTCGATGGTCTCTGTACCTACTTTTGGTCTTTTGTACTATTTAAAGGTTGGTATAACATTAAATACTCCGAAAAGTAGTACTGAAAAGTAAGTTTAGTAGAAACTAGACATGGGTAGCTCGCGAATCTATACTTCTATACTAATATTATAAAGCTGAAGAGTTTGTTTGTTTGAACGCGCTAATCTCAGGAACTACTGGTTTGAATTGAAAAATTTTTTTTGGGTTGAATAGACCATTTATCGAGGAAGGCTTTAGGGTATATATCATCACGCTTAAGCCAATAGGAACGGAGCAGCGATACAGAATGTTTTAAAATCGGGGATTCCACGGGGACGAAGTCGCGGGCAGCAGCTAGTGAGAGATAAAATTGAACTAGCTCTTTAAATACAATATAGCTCTCAGTCGCTCAGTCGTTCACGGAATAGCTCACTAGTTCATTTAGTTCAATGGCTCATTGACTCTATATATGTAGTTATACTCTGTGACTTTGCGAGTTACGATATACGTCTATTCAATACAATAAACTGTCAATTAATTAGCTTTTCAAACATTTATTCATCTAGATTGACAGTCCTAAGCCTAATAAAATTGATTGAGTCAGGCGTTACTTTGCGGAAATACATTTTAAATATGAAAATGAAAACAATATATCTAGTTTTATATTCGCGGAAATTAAAACTAGATATATTGTTTTCATTTTCAAAGTCAAGCCTGTTCAAGTATGAAGGAAAATCATTGGCTTTCATAATTTTATTTATTTGTAGTAAGAACAAAACAACCCAATGAATCTAATTTTATCTATAGCTCGCAAAGTCGCAACTAAGTTAAATGATGAGCTATTTGTCTTGTTTGATTTGCGTAAAGTAGCGCGGCTCAAATTAATTTACAGATCAAATTGAGCTGCGCTACTTTACGCAAGTAAATCGATTGAGCTAAAGAGCTAAAAGAGTGCTACATTTCTTATGTCTAGTTGAAACCCGCCACACTGTTCTCAGTCAATGCAACTGTTGATAGCCCGAATCAACATGGCGGCCACATAAAAGTGCCGAGTCTATGAAACTCGTCTCTCGTAACGAAGAAAGCTCAAGTAAAGATCATTTAGTTGAATTACCTTGTAGGGCTAACGTGACAGCGAGCGGGTGTCTCGCCGTCCCATAAGAACGAGCCCCCCTAGCCAAGTTGATAATCTGCAATCGTCAACGCTAATCGAAAACGAATCAAATACATATATGAGAATGAAATCATCTCAACGTTAAGTCACGTGGTTAGAACACATCGTTCAGAATGATAGAATGAATTGTTATCGCTTCTACAATGTTCAACGCTACGTCCTTTGTTAAAATGTTTAAACTTCCATTAAGTTTAAACATTAAAGCATGTAACAGAGTTTAAATAACCTGTTTGACGTTTGTAGGAACGCTCGCCATAGACTAAAGAATAGGTCGTTTTGCTAAAGACATTGTAGAACGAGCGACCGACTCCGGCGCGTCAACATAGCTACCAACCTATCGTTTTCTACAGTTGCTGAAACCGAGGCGTTACCGATTGGAGAACGGAATTCGACAAGAAACGGTTGTAACTTGGCTGGTAAGATGTCAGCATAGTAGTCGGGGCAGTGCCTGTTAGGGTTGGGGAATTTGTTCAAATGAGTCACCGTGGCCCCGGAACGCAAAGGGCGCTAGGAGGATCACGGGTGGGTTTTAGTCAGCAAGAGACTGACACTCCCTCCCGCTCCGCCCATCAGTGATGAAGCGAAGCGAAGAGCGGATGAAGTCATTTGATGACTATCCATCCTTACGTCATTATCTTTTCGGCCGAGAACTTTTTGAAAAGAGTTTCGAGCACAGTCAAAACAATTTGATGTTTTCTTCTATAGAAACTGATAAATTTCTCATAAGTTCAATTCCTAAATAAGTTGCGAGTTTGTTTGAAATACCGTGGGGAATAAACTGTCTTATGTTTGACAAATCTTTGGGCTAGGCCTTTTTTTTTTTTTTGGATGGGAAGTCATCAAATGACTTCTCCCGCTCTGGGCGGAGCGGAAGGGAGTGTCAGACTCTTACTGACTAAAACCCACCCGTGTTCCTTCTTGTGCCCTTTGTGTTCCAGGGCCGCGGTGACTCTTTCGAACAAATTCCGCAACCCTAGCAGGCACTGGCCCTATGGGGCCCCGTCTTCGTTGCTGACAGCTCTTTGAGGCGCGCCGTCGACTCGGGCCTCGTTGCTATCGGACGGCGAGCCACCCATAGCTCGCCATCCGCAGGCCCGTGCCTACGGTGGCCGGGAATCGCCCTGCGTTTCCCGACTGGGCTATGCCCCTATGGTGCGATTCTATAAACATATGCACTGAGATTCTGTATAGTTGCGAGTTTGTTTGAAATACCGCGGGAAATAAACTGTCTTAAGTTTAACAAATCTTTGGGCTGTGTCCCTAAATCTTTGGGCTATGTCCATAAATCTTTGGGCTATGTCCCTGAAGTGCGATTACAGAATCGAACTTCGATAGTAGTGCGATTCTGTAAACATCTGCACTGAGATTCTGTAAAGATCTCACCGTGTCAGTTTGAAGTGAACACAAAGTGAACTGACACCCCAGACAAACGAGACGAAATATCAGTTCACTTTATGCTCACTGCACCAAATTTTACACGGTGAGATTTTACCAGATTGGACCGGTTCATCTCGACTTTTATTTCGATCACTAGTAGGCGAGACCTTTATGGAGCCATAATACTACAATGACAATTTCCCACGATTATCAAATGACGTCATCTGCCTAGCCTTTTTCCAACTATATTGGGGTCGGCTTCCAGTCGACAGTCCAGTCGGCAGTCCAGTTGGAAAATAATAAATAATGAAACAGGTAGAAAAAAACAGCGGGAAACTAAATTTAATTTAAATACTGTACATGGCCCAATAAACTCGGATGAAGAGGTAGCACAAGAATTTGAAAACTTCTTTGCTAATATTCCTCTTAAAACAACAGAAGTTCTCAACTCGTCACCCGAGCTCTCTGCTTCCTTACTTAGAAAGAATGTAAAGGTATGTCAATCGGAGTTTAACTTTCAACACACAAACCCCCAGGCCATTATAAAAGCTTTTAAAGATCTTAAAATTAAACCAACAGAAGACCTTTGGGGTATATCTGTAAAAGTTTGTAGGTCTGTCATTGAAACTATTGCCCCCTACTTAGCTGTCATATTTAATACTAGTGTAGACCAAGGAGTATTTCCGGATCTCATGAAACACAGTAAAGTTGTCCCGTTGTTCAAATCGGGTGATTGTCAAGAACCTAACAATTATAGGCCTGTGTTAATTCTGCCAGTTCTCAGTAAGGTGTTTGAAAAGCTAATGCTTAGTCAGATTTTACGTCACTTTAAAGAAAATTCCATCTTTCATGAACAACAGTATGGTTTCACCAAAGGGCGTTGTACAACAGACGCCGGTGTCACACTAATAAAGAACATCTTTAACGCCTGGGAAGAGTCGCAAGACGCCATTGGAATATTCTGCGACCTCTCGAAAGCGTTCGACTGCGTTATCCATGAGACGCTTTTATTGAAACTGGAGCACTATGGGATTAGGAATAGTTGAGTTACTTAGTTCATACTTGGCGGACAGACAGGTTAAAGTTCAGGTAAACGGTGTAAACTCACAAGGGTCGAAAGTGATGATGGGCGTTCCGCAAGGCTCAATATTGGGCCCATTCCTTTTTTTAGTTTATATTAATGATTTGCCCCATTTAATTCCAAACCAGCCAAACATGGTATTATTTGAGGATGACACTTCATTAATTTTTAAAATAGACCGACGGTCACAAAATTTTGACGAAGTCAATAGCGCAGTTAGTCAGGTCCAAAATTGGTTTACGGCAAACAACTTAGTACCAAATGAAAAGAAAACCAAATGTATTAAATTCACTTTACCAAATGTTAAAAGTAGCAAATGCGACATTATATTGAATGGAGAAAAACTGGAGATCATTAATGAGACGGTTTTCCTGGGAATTACTTTAGATGAGAAATTACAATGGGGACCTCATATAAAATCTCTTGCTGGTAGTCTAAGCTCAGCCGCTTATGCTGTTAGAAAGATAAGACAGTTAACAGACGTAGAAACCGCACGTTTGGTCTACTTTAGTTACTTTCACAGCATTATGTCATACGGTATTTTGTTGTGGGGTCGGGCTGCTGACATTGAATCCATATTTATTTTACAAAAGAGAGCTGTCAGGGCCCTTTATAATTTGCGTCCCCGCGATTCTCTTAGAGAAATTTTTAAAAAGATCAATATTATGACAGTCCCTTGCCAATTCATCTATGAAAATATTATGTATGTAAGGAAAAATCGACATCTTTTTAGTAAAATTAGTGCTAGACACAATTTTAATACTAGAAATAAAGACAAATTAGACCAACCATTTTATAGATTAGCTAAAGTACATGCATCTTTTATGGGGTACTGTGTTAAATGTTACAACAAAATACCTTGTAACATATTAGAATTAAATGAAAGAAAATTTAAAACTTTTATTAAAACCACCCTTTGTAAACAAGCATATTACAAATTAGAAGATTACATTCAGGATAAGAATGCTTGGAAACATGCTGGTCTTGCTCCATAGGGCAATCAAGGGTGTAGACAAAATCAAACTGGTTGATAATTTATGAGTGAATTATATTTATGAATGCATTTTTTTGTGTCTTGTACTTTTTTTTTCTTTTTATTATTTCAATATTTGTAAATATGTGAGTACCATGGGCATGAGATATTTAGAAGTTTACCTCTGCTGGTAATACTTTGTTCTATAACTAGTATACTTGGTGCATCGTCCTCACATATACTTATGAAGTATTTATTGTATTACCAAATATTGTAAAACATTGATTTGAAAAGATTAACTATCATAAATTAAGTGATTGTAGCGTCCATTCGCAAAGGTAGATTCTTATGGAGAACCATAAGAATCTACCTTTGCGAATGGACGCTAGAATCACTTAATTTATGATATTTTTTATTGATGACGTTCAAAAGTGCCGTTAATGGCCTAATTGAAATAAACGTTTTGATTTTGAGTTTGAGTCATACCGGATTCAGCTGAATACCAGTATTTAACGTGGAGCGAAACTGCTGGACCTATTTTAACCCATTTTAAATCATACTCTACATTATCTATATCAGCGAGGAACATAGGCTATATTGTTATTCCCGTATTTCCATGGAAACGGGAACTAAACGGGTGAAACCGCGGGGCGCTGCTAGTATCTTATACATATAGGAACACTCATCATCTGCCTAGCCCTTTCCCAATTATATTGGGGTCGGCTTCCAGTCAAACCGGATTCAGATGAATACCAGTATTTAACGTGGAGCCTACCAGACCTCCACAACCCAATAATAAGGTAGTTGACTAAAAAAATCGAGTTAGTCCGTCGGACAGATTTCCAAAATATATTGTACACGTATTTTTTCTTTTTTCACGTAAACAAAAAATGAAGATGATACAGAGCGTTGAAAACTCGTGTGACGTCACTACTCGCTACAATTTTTACCGGGCAGTGACGTCACACGCTCCCACTCCTGATCTTTGATGCTTTGTATCTTCGTCAGTTTTTATAGATTTGATAAAGCAAAAAATACGTGTCCAATATTTTTCTATAATCTAACTGATGGACTAAACATAATCATATATTTTTTACTCAGGAAACATCCCTATTGGGTAACACGGTACTTCTTGGCAAGACTGGTGTTAGATTGTTTGGCTTCTGACGATCCGTAACGACTGCCAAAGATCTACAAATGACAGCCGGGACTTACGGCTTAACGTGCTTTCCGAGGCACGGAGGAAACTCGGTATGTTAAGACGGTCACCCATCCACAGACCAACCTTGGCAAGCGTTGCTTAACCTTGAAGATCGACCTGTGCGGCTGTTATTCTTTAGCGACGAGCTCGTCGATTATATATCAAACGACGTATTCCAACTAAAATTTAAGTAACATGAAAATACCAATTAACCATTTCGTCACACCCGAAAATATGACCGAAAATCAGTATAAAACAATATTCAACATATTGTTTGCACAGTTGTGCCGTATTTGTAGAGGAAAGTGACCAAATATGGAATACTATTTCGTTTTATGGATATTATAAAAAAAAAACTTTTTACAAAAAATAACTCGGTGTTTTTGGTTGCTTCATGTTTTTGAACACACCGACTTCCGAAATTAAAGTTATTTTGTACTTTTTGGTTTTTTTTTGTTTAGAAGTCGGTTTTATTTTTTGTAAAAAGTTTTTTTATTTTTCACTTTTTAGTGGTTCACTCCCAGCTAAACATACTCATCATAGCGTACGTGGTATAAATTGGTGTAAACAATAAACAAACATGCGATTTCAGCTATCGCGACAGATTTGCTATCATTTATTGAAATTAACAAAAAACCACTTGTTCGATTTCGATAAAATTTTCATGGGACCATTTGGGAAGTATACCCTTTCCAACAAAAAAGAATTTTTCAAATCGGTTGGCAAGCGACGGAGTTATGCACGAACAAACATTAAAAAAAAATACAAACATCCGAATTGAGAACCTCCTCCTTTTTAAGAAGTCGGTTAAAAATAACTAATCACAAATCAGAAGCGTTCGATGGTAATTCTAATCAGTCATTTATTTGAAAGTCAGCAATCAGTATTTTCATGTTAACATGTTAATTAACAAAATAATATTTTCTTTTTTTCAAAGTAACAAATGAGGAACCAAATATGGAATAGGGTACCAAAAATGGAATATGGACATGAGAATCCAAAAATCGTGGTTAATAATATGAATTACTTGTTTTTTAAAAGCCACAAAGTCATCGTCGACACAGAATCATCGAAATTGTTATTTGCCCAGAGACATTCAGCACTTGATTTATTTTTATACTAGCTTCTGTCCGCGACTTCGTCCCCGTGGAATCCCCGATTTTAAAACATTCTTTATCGCTGCTCCGCTCCTATTGGCTTAAGCGTGATGATATATAGCCTAAAGCCTTCCTCGATAGATGGTCTATTCAACCCAAAAATATTTTTTCAATTCGAACCAGTAGTTCCTGAGATTAGCGCGTTCAAACAAACAAACAAACTCTTCAGCTTTATAATATTAGTATAGACTAGCAGCGCCTCGCGGTTTCACCCGCGTAGTTCCCGTTCCCGTGGGAATATGGGGATAAAATATAGCCTATAGCCTTCCTCGATAAATGGGCTGGTCCGATTTGAAAAAATCTTTCAGTGTTAGCACTGAAAGATTTTTTCAAATCGGACCAGTAGTTCCTGAGATTAGCGCGTTCAAACAAACAAACAAACTCTTCAGCTTTATAATATTAGTATAGATTATAAGTATAGATTCTACTACCCTTAGAAAAAAAATAGTTTTTGACATCCACCATCATCAAAGATGATCCTTATTAATTTCATGGAGTGAGAATCTTTAGAAGATTCTCACTCCATGAAATTAATAAGGATCACTTTATGTGCCAAGCTGGATGCATCCCTTCTTCAGAGTATTATTATCATCAAAATCCAAACGTGGTCCATATTTAGATTTTCGCATCGGTTCCATCATATATGCTCATATTTTGCGAGCTACAATAGCATCATTTGCTAATGCAGATTTTACTTATAAAAACAAACATTTAAGCATCATGTTTTCTAGTGTCATTGAATACATTGATCATAACATAAAAAAAACATGGACTTTTTCCATACCCTTTAAAGTTTCTGGGTGGTGACAAAACAAAACACACCAGTCACTAAGCGAGGCCTACCTTTCACTGAAACGGTGGTCAGTGCACGATTCTAAAATTAGCAAATGAAATAAAAGATGGTCATGTATTTCGGTTACAAGTACAGTTTATGGAGAAATCATGTGATTCCATATTTGGATACTATTCCATTTTTGGTAACTTTCCTCTATACTAAATTATATAAATTTAGACAAACTAAAGTTATAACACAGTGGTTAGCAGATAGCATTTATCTGTCCACTAGGAGCGTTATATTATAGTTTATAATGCGTTTATTCCTTGGATTGATAGCTCTGTTAATTGTAAGTATTTGAAAATTTATTTGTTGGTTTTAAGTGTGTTTGTGAGTGATTTTTCATGAATGTGTTTCAATACGGAAAGGTTAGGACTGAAGTACGTATAACGGTTCCTTTTTTTGGGTGGGACTTCATCAAATAACTTCTCCTGCTCTGGGCGGAGCGGAAGTGAGTGTCAGACTCATACTGACTAAAACCCATCCGTGTTCTTCCTAGTGCGATTTGAGTTCCATTGCCGCGCTGATCCTTCGAACAAAATCCGCAGTCCTAGCAGGCACTGACCCTATGGGGCCCGTCTTTTTTGCTACACGGTACCTACGTGAGACGTAATCTTGGTGTTTTTTTTTTTCTTAAAGGAACGGTGATCTAGTTTATTTTTTTTTAAATTTTTATTATTAAGTAATGGAAATTGAATAACTCTATGCTGTATACTAAATTACTTAAGGTATTATTTATATTAATTAATGCAATTGTTTGGATGTATGTTTATTGCTCAATCACTTTAGAACGGTTCAAGATTCCAATCTTTATTAAATTATATGTACACAGGATATTTACTTTTATTCCTGGAGTGTGTTCTTTCGGGATAAATTTCGTTACTCCCGCGGGCGGTAGCTAGTCAGAAATACGCTGAGAGGCTATCCAAAGGAGGTATCTACTACTATCCTTGGGTACAACACTCTGGGCACGCTACCATTGCATCGATAAGTCCCCTCTTTGAGGATTGGTTGGCGAGACGCCATGGCGTCCTCACCTTCTGCCTGACGTAGGTACTCACCGGACACGGCTGTTTTGGGAGTACCTGTTTTGGATTCAGCGAGAGGACACGTCCGGGTGTCGAAACTGTGTGGATCGCCCGGAGGACACGGTGGAGGTCTGCCCTGCTTGGGCGGAGCAACGCCTTGTCCTCGTCGAGGCGATCGGCGGTGGCGACCTCTCACGTCCGGCCCTGGTTCAATCCATGGTCCGGAGCGAGGAGGCATGGGAAGCGGTCACCTCCTTCTGTAAAGCAGTAATGATAGTGAAGCAGGAGGCGGACTCCTGGAACACAAAGGTCACTAGGAGGAACACGGCTGGGTTTTAGTCAGTATGAGTCTGACACTCCCTTCCGCTCTGCCCACAGCGGAAAAGTAATTTGATGATTTCCAGAAGAAAGGCTCAACACACTGAATAATAACATTCTTCAAATTGCAATTTTGAAATTGATCATGCATTAAATCATCACTGAAAATAACGTACAAGGAAGAAGGAGTAATTTGATGACTTCCCAGACATTTAGTACTTAAAAAAATGACCCGCGCTGATGTCTTACCTCCGATGAAGGAGTTTAAGACTTCTTAAACTCCTTCATCGGAGGTAAGACATCAGCGCGGGTCATTTTTTTTGAGTTTAAGAAGTGCTTTTTAAAAAGCACAAGTCTTAAACTCCTTCATCGGAGGTAAGACATCAGCGCGGGTCATTTTTTTTGAGTTTAAGAAGTGCTTTTTAAAAAGCACTTCTTAAACTCAATGTCATCATCATTATCAACAGCCTGTTGCAGTCCACTGCTCCACATGACTCTCCAATTGCACGCCACTTAGATCTATTTTCGGCTTCTCGCATCCAGTTATTCTTAAAAACCAGTGTACAAATATTATTGTTCTGTTTCAGGTCCTAGTGACGCTAACAGTAGCTGAACAATCAGGTAATAGTCAGATACATAAAATACTTTTTATTATGTACACCATACTAGTTTTAGAAAATATATATACCTAGATGAAGAAAACATTACATAGGGTGACACAATGGGCGGCCTAATCGCTAAAAGCGATCTTTTTAAGACAACCTTTGGATGGATTTTAAAGAGAAAAGGGAATACAGTACTTTAGGTAGTCTTAGGTGTACTAATTATATATACAATAAATATATACCTAATAGATAAATATAGGTAGGTACAATAATAATTATGAAACAAAAAGCATAGAACCCAAATAAAAACGATTAAACAGAGAGGTAGTGATTTTGACCATTGTTTTAAAAATGGACAAAGATTGAGCAGGCCTTACCGACACGGGCAAGGCATAGTTATGGGCAAACTTTTTCATTGCAGCCGAGGTGAGATGAACGATGGAAAAACGCTGGTATCATTCGTGCGGTAATTGTGGCGTGCGACACTATTATAGAGTTATTTGAAATAGTGTGTACATTGCACAGACCCGTAAGCTTCCATTAAAGAAAGAACTTCCCAATATACGGTTTTGTCGGGAACTTTGATACCGCGATGTAGAATTTGTGCGACGCCAGGATTCTTAGTCTGTATCTGGCTTTATAAATGGCGCTACACTATATCAATAAAAAGCAAATTACTTTGTCATTTCTAGCCCATAAGAACTGTCCTAGAACACATCTACATACAGTTGAATCCGCTTATACTGACATCGAAGAGAAATGAAAAATACTTCATACTAAGCGGACGTCATAAAAAGCTTAGTCTTAGGAATTAAACAAATTTCCATCTATGTTAGGTATTTCGTGTAATAATGAGAAAAACAAAAAAAAAATATGTTGACAGTCGTAGATCAATCAAAACAAATTCAGAAACAAGGAATCAGGAATCATAACCAAACATAATTTTTGAAAAATAGGTCTTAATAAGCGACATGTCAATAGACGCAGTCATTATATCAGTGCTTTATTTAATAAAGAATTTAATATGAAAACCATCAAATACATCATAATAAACGGATTTCACTGTAGGTATATCATTTACTAGCAGCGCCCCGCGCCGGGGTTTCACCCACGTAGTTCCCGTTCCCGTGGGAATACGGGGATAAAATATAACCTATGTTACTCAGGGTGAATGTAGTTTTCTAATGATTAAAGAATTTTTGAAATCGGTCCCGTAGTTTTGAAGTTTATTCGTTACATACAAAAATACAAATCTTTCCACTTTATAATATTAGTATAGATGGGTGAATTTCAACAAGTGATTTTTATATGTCATTTCGGTGGGATTTTTTAATTTCAATGCTATCTACATATTTTTAGTGACAAATAAAACTTTAGCCTATTTTATAACATTGTGCGTGAGTGGACATCAAATTTCATCAAAACTTACATAAATATTTAAGGATGAATTTTTAAGAGTCCACTGAAATGAAAAGTGTCTACCGAAATGATAAAAATGACCACCGAAATGATAAACTGTGCACCGGAATGAAATAAATCCACCGATATGATACAGCTAAGAACAACCGTGCCGGGCAGCCAGGGTTCCGTACTTTGTTAGGTTTGATTTCCACAAATTTTAGATAAACACTGAGACAGGACAGTAGACAGTTATTTTAATATCATCATTAATATATAGATATTACAATTACTATTACATATATCATTCTTACAATAACCTCAAAGAATGATATTATTGTAATATTTATTATGATATGAATGAATTGTTTCTTCACTTAAATAACCTTTGGTAATTTTTCTGGTTGCTGTTGTGTGAAAATGTTGGAAAACTTTATCGTAAATGCTGGTAACCATAAATAAATATTTTTGTTTGTTTATGAACTAATACTAATTTACTTGATATATTTTCAAAACAGTGAACGAAGCGCGATAAGAAAGCTTAAAGTTTCTGATTAATATGATGGCTGCATTTGTAAGTTATGCCATTAATAGTAATACATAATGTGTACCCGTTGCACTAAGAGAAAAATGCTAGGTATAATTTAGTTAAATTGGTAACGAAACGAGAATAGTGTTTCTACAGGTATATAAGTAAAACTTCTAAAATTAAATCAACTCTTATATTTTATACTGGGAGCTACTACCCGATAATATCACCGTGGACTCGACAATATACTGTCATCAGCTTGACCGACTCCGTACAGAAATCAACAAAAAGCGCCGTGAACAAACAAAGATATACCTACTTCCTTCACGACAACGCTCGGCCGCACATAGCCAAAGTCGTTCGTCAGAGCTATTGGATTTTGAATGGGAGCTACTGCCACATCCACCTTACTCTCCCGATCTAGCGCCAACGGATTTTCATTTGTTACGCTCTCTCAGTAATCATATACAGGACAAAAAATTTGATGATAGAGCACAGTTAACAGATTTCCTCGAAAGCTTTTTTGCCTCACGGCTCCCAAGTTTTTACGCTGAGGGTATCCATGCTTTACCTAATCGCTGGAAATGGGTTGTAGATAACAACGGTGCCTACTATAAAGACAAGTAATTGTAAATTAAAAATATAATTTAAAATTGTTTTGTTTATTTGCAACGCTCATTACTTTCCTACCAACCCAATATATACATGTAGGTACTAGCTACATCCCCACCGAATGTGTCTCCACGTTGTCGTCGTGGTGGGGCTTGAGCGTCCCAATGATCTTGCGAGCTTTCCCGGTAGAGCCACTCATGCCGGAAGGTCGCAAGTGAGGGACCAGACCAAGAGAGACACACACATGCTTGCTCGCTGCTCTCTGGTACGCGTCTGATCATCAGACTTGACTGTGAGAGCGGCGAGCAGGTAGAGAGGTGAGGTGAGGAGAGCGGGCCCTGAGAATGGGCGGAGATAACAGGCACCCTTTAAAGGAAAATATGAAGAAAACAGGCATTTGCAAAATGAGTACCCAGGTGGGTCCCGACTGCTCAGCGGTCGGGGAATCCCACCCCGCTTCGGCGGGCTGCCCTCCGTACTCTGGGGTGGGCACCAAACGCCTTCCGCTTGCCAGTGGCAACACGAGCCGAGGAGGCTCCCAATCGTCGTCATCCGAGTCCGCTTCCTTTAAGGAGCTGATGGCGTACGGTTGCGTAGAGGAGGGTTCGCCTGAGCGCCGGGGTGGTGCGGAGTCGGATTCCGGCTCCGCGCCAGACCTAGTAACGGTCAGCTCGGCGGGCTCTGGAGACGAAGGAGGGGAGGCTGCTGCGGAGAACAAAAAGTTCTTCCGCAAGCGGCCCAGACGGGAGGAAGAGTCGTCCTCCGAAGGTGAATTTGCTTCCGCCCGGAAGATCCCCACCGCTAGGCGGGGCAGGGGCTGTGAGGCAGGGAGGGGGCTGGCACCCTCTACCCGGGAGGTGGAGCGTCGGGCCGAGAGGTTGGTGGAGGAGGGGCGTCGCCCTGGAGGGAGCGGTCGCAGGGCTCCCTCTACTCGTCCGCCTCCTCTCGACTCTGACGACTTGGAGTCCCCGGGAGAGGTACCTCCCGCTATTGAGGACCAGAGGGCCCAGTTTGCGGAGGTCGTGGAGGCCGCGATCCACGCTGTGGCCTTCAAGAGGAAGCAGTCCTCGAAGCGGGAGGCCATCAGTGCGGCCAAAGCCTCCATACTGGCGGCGTCGGAGTTGCGGGCGGAGGTCGCCCGCCTCGCGGTTCTTACGGAGCGACTCGTTCAGGAGAATGAGTCGCTCCGGAGGGACCTGGCGGGGATGGCCAGAGCGGCCTCCGTGGAGCCGCGAGGGGGACTGAGTCCGGCAGCGCCGGAGGGGGGCCAAGTGCTGAGCCAGGTGTGGGACCTGGTACGGCAGGAGCTGGCTCCCTTCCGGAGGCAGTTCTCCATGCTGGGGGACATGGTCCGGCGTCCCCCAACAGCGGCAACAGCGGCGACTCAGAGGGCCCCGGGCCAGCAGCAGAAGGCGGCTTCGTACGCGGCCGCTGCGGCTGCCAGCCCGGGAACGTCCGGCAAGGCGAAGGCAAAGGCTAAGGGCGGAGCAGCGCCAGCGCCTGTGGCGCCGGCGGCTGCGACGCCGGCGACGACCAAGTCGGCCCCGGCGAAGAGGTGTGGGAGGAAGGCTCGGGGAGAAGTGGCTAAGGCTGCAGCGCCAGTGGTGCCGCAGCCGCCCCCACCCCCACCCTCGGACCCTCGGACCCTCCTGCGGCCGAGGCCGAGTGGCAGGTTGCTGGCCAGAAGAGAAAGGCCAAAGAGGCGGCCAAGAAGAAGGCGGG
This sequence comes from Hecatera dysodea, assembly GCA_905332915.2. Lineage (NCBI taxonomy): Eukaryota > Metazoa > Arthropoda > Insecta > Lepidoptera > Noctuidae > Hecatera > Hecatera dysodea. The sequence goes on along the minus strand of HG995317.1, from coordinate 2,708,498 downwards.
GAAGCAGCGGCGGAAGGCCAATGCCATTGCGGCGAGGCTTCGCGCCCCGAAGTCCGCGGCTGTAGTGTTAACACTGCAGCCGGAAGCGGAACAGAGGGGCGTGACTTATCTCGCCGTATTGAAGTGGGCAAAGGAGTCGGTGAGCCTCCAAGAGCTGGGCATCAGCGGGGGCATCGGGGTCAGGAGGACCTTGACCGGTGCCCGGAAGCTCGAGCTCGCCGGAGAGGAGAGTGGCCCGTTCGCGGACGCCCTGGCCGAAAGGCTGAGGGCGGTCTTACCCGCGGACGAGGTCCGGGTGTCCGGGCCGACTGGGCGCATTGACATGCGCATAGTGGGCCTGGATGACTCCGTGACGGAGGAGGAAGTTGTGGCCGCCGTCGCCAGGACTGGGGGGTGCTCTGCCGAGCTCGTCAAGGCGGGCACCCTCCGGCCTGACAGCACGGGCATGCAAACCCTTGTGGTGAGCTGCCCCGTGACGGCGGCCAGAACTGTGTCGGAGGGCCGAAGGCTCTTGGTGGGATGGGTGTCTGCGCGGGTAAAACTGCTGGAACCCAGGCCTCTGAGGTGCTACCGCTGCCATGTGGGCAACCACACGGGAGCTATGTGCCCCTCGGAGGTGGACCGCAGCGGACTTTGTTTCCGCTGTGGTCAGCCCGGTCATCGGGCCGGCTCGTGCGAGGCCACGCCGCACTGCAGTGCATGTGCGGCTGCTGGCAAGCCGGCCGAGCACTGGGCTGGGGGAAGGGCCTGCGCGCCATCCGCCCCGACCAGGGGCAAGAGGTCCGCCGCCGCCGCCGCCTCTGCCACCGCTGCGGCTTCTGTCGCCGCCACTGCCGCTTCTGCTGCGGGTGCTGCGACTCCCAACACTCGGGAGGGTGCTGAGATGGAGTGCCAGTAATGGTCCCATTTCGGCCCCCTCCAGAGACAAGTCGGCCGCTGTGCTATTGCGCAGTGGCTGATGCCTGGGGACGGTGAGCGTGGGTGGCTCGCCGTCCGATACCAGGTTGAGTCGACGACGCGTTGTGTTCCACGCGCGCCGAAGGAGCCGTCAGCACCAACGACGGGACCCCATGGGGTCGGTGCCTGCTGGGGTTGCGGAATTTGTTCGAGGGAGTTACCGCGGCCCTGGAACGCATAGGGCACAAGAAGGATCACGGGTGGGTTTTAGTCAGTAAAAGTCTGACACTCCCTACCGCTCCACCCAGGGCGGGAGGGGTCATTTGATGATTTCCCATCCAGAAAAAAAAAAAAAGGTACTAGCTACATAGAAATATGTGTATATTATATATCTTTAATCTTAAACACAAATATTACACAACAAATACACCCGAATAATCTAATCTACACTTACTTACATTACAAAACTATGACTTTATATTTGATAAAGGATCTCTAAAACTTTATGGTTTTATCATTTCGGAGATACATTTCATTCCGGTGGACTGTGACACCGAAATGAAACTATTTTTGTCCCCATGTTACTGAAATGATAAACTTACTTTTTTGGCGGAAAAACCGCAAGCTTTGGGACCGCTGCGTTCGCGCCGTGAGCTTGAGCCGGACTGATCCGAAGTGAGGAAAAGTGAGAGGGGCGTAACAACGCAATGTTGACATGAATAATCTACTAAAACTTACTGTCCTCGGAAATGATAACTTTTTTCCAGACAAAAGTTGACTGCCTGTCAAATCCATGAGAAAGAAGATAAACAAACAAAAATAGTTTTATTTGATCGAATATATTATAATTTAATGATAAGAGAATTGATTTAAATCCATATTATAAATCTATTGGCAGGGGAAGGTATTTTATGAGCGGAATTGGGTTCAGGACAGGCCACCGTGATGATAAAATAACACTTTGTAATTTTTTTTTTTGGTATATTAGAGGGTAGAAATCAATGATTTTTTTTGCCAAGGTAGAGAAGTACTTACGTTGTTGAGAAAAAATATATAAAATAAAAAACCAGCACATTGCACTACCGTTCTCAGGTTTGCCGTGTATTTTTTTTGCTTGCGCAATTCACCCAGATGTGGTCATACTTAATAACTTTAAATACATAAAACTAAAACAAATCGTTATTACAGCCAGCGATGACGTAAGAGTTCACCATTACCGCCATACGAACAATCACTCTGATGCACACAACTACGAATATAGTTCGGAGGAGGAACGGAAAGACTGGCATGCGAGGCGAAAACTTCATAAGAGGAAGGAAGAGGGTAAGTCACCTTTTGGAGGGTATAAAACGGTAGACGAAAATATACCTACAGGCAGTGAACGCAAATAAAACATGGAAGCATTCCTAACTCAAAAAAATGACCCAAAGCACATTGCGCCGCGGTAGGCGGGGCTTACCGATTGCGCCGCTCACGTGTTTAGTTACACGGCCTATTCGTTACATGGTAATTTAAACCCAAATACTTGGGAAATCAGGTCATTTTTTAACTGTGCATCGTATTAGCAATAATGTTGTTGGTGTGGTTCGGCGAATCAGCGACGACAAATGAATGACAGACGTATGCGGTAATCTGCTAACACTTTGATAGTTCCTTTGATCACTGACCTACCACTAGAACGTCATTATGCAGTCATCCTTTTTAATAGCTCGTTTATAACCGAGCTATTAAAAGAAATGACAGTACAACGACGTTCTTATGATAGGTCACTGATCAGAGGAACTGTCAAAATTTTAGCAGACTACCGCATACGTCTGTCATTCATTTGTCATTATGTATGAGATTACCATTCTATGCCATTTCATTCAATGGAGTGTCAGTGGTTGACCATTGGAAAGTCTTAGTTACGCTTTTGATTAGTAGATTACCAAACTTGTCAAAATCAACCATTATGAAATCAATGATAGACCATTCTGACACTATTGTAATAGCAGACTTGAGGCCCTGGACAAGTGCCCCTTGTTTGTGGTAAAGAGGGTACTGCGGAAAAGTGCTGACTCTCAGTCTATTTTGAAATAATGACATTTGATTTTGATTTTAGGAGTTTTGTTGAGCAGAGCCGCGACAATTTCTTTACGAACAAAAAAGTCGTGGGACCAAATTTAATGCCGTATTAATATCAATGTTTTTGTTCCAGGTGGAGATCACTACATTTCCGATGAGTTGAGACAAATCTTAGGAGCCAAAAGTGAGCACACACACACCACACTACACACATACACACACACTTACACACTTACACACACACACACACGCACTGCGCGTGCTTTATGCACTTACTTTTTACTAAATCGTCCTAAAACGCTTTTCGGTTATAGACTTTCAAATAATGATAAAAGTACTTCACTATCGAACCAATTGGAAGTTTGCTTTTCGTTGTCGTCGTTCGTCTTTTTCCCAGCTAAAACACTAGGAAGTGGTGACGGGTGGGCGTTTTGGGGGACTGTCTTTATGTAAAATTTGACGTTCATAAAGTGCTGTCTCTCAGCCTAGTTTGAATAAATGATTTTTGATTTTGATTTTGGTTGTTTTCTGCATTATTACAAGTCTGACCAAAAAAGGAGTGTTATGTTTTCAGGTGGTGTGTTTATATACTTAGTATTATTATAAAATACTATACTATATAAAAATATAGAGTTTATATAGTTCCATAATTTCTAAACCTTGTATGTGGCATTTTCTTTATTGTTTTAATTGCATAATCTTTATTGTTTTAATTTTATAAGGAGCAGTGGTGGCCGAGTGGTATCGGCCCCGACTTACGAATGTACATAGGTCGCGGGTTCAAACCCAGCCAGGCGCATTACTTTGTGTAATTCATTTCATCACCACTGCTCTCAAAACGGTGAAGGAAAACATTGTAAGGAAACCGGCATGTCCTAGAACCAAAAATTCGAAGACATGTGACATTCACCAACCCGCACTGGGCCCGCGTGCTGGATTACGGCCCATTCCCTCTCCTGGAGAGGAGGCCTGTTTCCCAGCAGTGGGAACATTAAAGGCTGATTATGCTTATGCTATGTGTGCTTTCCAGGTCACAAAGAAAGCAGTGAATTCCTACATCAATTGACTGGACACCGAGGTAAGCTCTGTCATGCTTCTTCTTAAGTATCGGCGCAAAATGCCCATGTCACCGGAGACCGTAAGATTGTAAAATATTACGTCAAATTGTAAACAATATTTTCTTATAATAAGACACGGATATATTGGAAACTATTGAATTTGGATGGGATTTATTCTATACTAGCAGCGCCCCGCGGTTTCGCCCACATAGTTCCCTTTCCCGTGGGAATATGGGAATAAAATATATCTAGGAATAGTGTGTCCCAACAGTGAAAGAATTTTTCAAATCGGCTCAGTAGTTTCGAAGCCTATTCAATACAAACAAACAATCAAATCTTTCCTCTTTATAATATTAGTATAGACAAGTCCAGTTTTTCATAATACGTACCATACCATACCTTGTTTGTCATCTCCATATCATAGAATTTGGAAATATTGTGATGTGGCTGAACACTTCATAAAATGGCCGTCTTTATCCTAATTTCGGCAAAGGCCACCTATTTCTATTTGCAGGGTTTAAAAGTACCTAACATTACTGGAGCTTAGTTCTCCCGCTTTGCTCGCTCACTTTAGCGGCTAAAGTGAGCGAGCAAAGCGGCTAAAGTTTAGCCCCCGTCATCCGCTTCGAACCTAGCCTGTCGGTGTTGGGATGCACTAAGTTTTCGATTTCGTTTCGCTTGATCTTGGACTAATAAGTTCAGTAGTGATTCTGATTGAGTTGTTAACCGCTTAGTATCACTCGTCCAATAGGGCAGTGGACCAACCCGCACTGCGCCCGCGTGCTGGATTACGGCCCATTCCCTCTCCTAGAGAGGAGGCATGTGTCCCAGCAGTGGGAACGTTAAAAAGGCTGATTATGATTATGCTTAATAGGGCAGTTAAGTAAAAATATCTAATTACTTGCCAACTCGCACTGGGTCCGCGTGCTGGATTACGGCCCATTCCTTCTCCTAGAGAGGAGGCCTGTGTCCCAGCAGTGGGAACATTAAAAGGCTGATTATGATTATGCTTAATAGGGCAGTTAAGTAAAACTATCTAATTACTTGCCAACCCGCACTGGGCCCGCGTGCTGGATTACGGCCCATTCCCTGTCCTAGAGAGGAGGCCTGTGTCCCAGCAGTGGGAATTTTCCCACTTTACTTTTTTAGCCTTTTAAAGTTAAAAGGCTGGTTATATCTAATTAGTCCATCCGATATTATCAATAAATTATCAAAATTAGCGATAATCACTTCTTCAACAAATGTTAAATGTTTGCTTGTAACCCGTACTCGAGTTTATACAATTGTTTTTGCCGAGAACGAAGTACGCAGTAAGTAGAACAGCTGAGTAAATAGAGACGGAAAAGATTGTTTTTCAATACGAGCACTATTAGTATTTTGGTATATACATTATACACTGCCGGCCAAAAGTTTAAGACCGCACTTAAATAACATATTTATCTATTAATTATGTTCTACCATAGGACATCTAGACGCACTGTAGGTTACCATCCCTACCTTGTTGCTATTCCACCAATTCGCACCAAGCGTTTTCAATCATCTTTTGTAATGCGAACAGCAAAGGAGTGGAACTCTATGCCTGCGTCTGTATTTCCGAACCCATTCAACCCTAATCTCTTCAAAGTTAGAGTGAACAGGCTTCTTCTGGGTAAGCTCATTCCATCATCGACTTTGTCTCTGTCACCTGCGACCTAGACTAGAGTCAAGAGCATACCTATCTGACAGAAAAAAGAGGAACTGGCGATTGGATCAAAATTGAAGTAATTTTGAAAAAAGAACAGTATAAAAAAAAACAAAATGCTATTCCTTCCGGGTTGCGATTAATTGGAGATGGATTCATTTTCCAATACAATAATGATCCAAAGCATAGCTCAAAATTATACAGAGGATATTTAGAAGAGAGAGAGGCAAAAGGAGTGTTAAACACACACCATCAACAAGTTCACTGCCCATATGTCGTAACTTGCGAAAAAAAAACTTTTTACAAAAAAAAAATACAACCGACTTCTATTAAAAAAAAAAACAAAAAGTACTTGTATAACTTTAATTTCGGAACTCGGTGTTTTTGGTTGTTGGAGCACCAGCTTTCGAATATAAAAAGAAACATCAAATTCGGTACACCCAATAAAAAGTTATGAGGTAACAAATAAAAAAATACAGCCGAATTGAGAACCTCCTCCTTTTTTGGAAGTCGGTTGAAAAGTCATAGAATGTGAAGGATTATTAATTTGATAAAAAAAATCAGTTTAGCTAACTATAATATAGCCTTTTTTACCGTGGACTCTTAATATTTCTTTACGCTTCTAAAGTAGTTTGTCAATCAGTGTTTTATTAGATGACTAGCAGCGCCTCGCGGTTACACCCGCGTAGTTCCCGTTCCCGTGGGAATATGGGGATAAAATATAGCCTATAGCCTTCCTCGATAAATGGGCTATCTAACACTGAAAGATTTTTTCAAATCGGACCAGTAGTTCCTGAGATTAGCGCGTTCAAACAAACAAACAAACAAACAAACAAATAAACAAACAAACTCTTCAGCTTTATAATATTAGTATAGATTATATTAGATGATTAGACAAGTTAGTTAAACATTAAATATTTTATTGGAGTTTTTTTTTCCTACTTTAATTAGGTAAGTATCTTAAACTTTTGGCCTGCAGTGTACCTATATTGCGAGCAAAAGCATTATATTTTGAGCATCCGCAAATTTGCGATTTTAGCAATGTTACTAATTGGTAGTGCGCGGTAAACGACTTTAGGAGTAATCTATACTAATATTCTAAAGAAGAATGATTTGTTTGTTTATATCTAGCGTTGTAAAACTCCCGATATATTTCCAATAATTGGGTAATATTCAAAGTAAACTTCGTATTACAATAATTCCGCAACAAGAATGCAGGGTACAAAATATAAGCCGTGTCATCTATTGGCATCAATGACATCTAGCGGATATTAGTAGAACTACACCAGCGAATGCTAGCGTGGCTGTTGTTAAAGAATATTTCAAGCGTTTTGTATTCGTGCGAGAAGTATTGCGTGTAAGTAAAGGGGAATAATTCCCTCATACATGCAAAGTTGCGAGAAGTATTCGCATTTTTTACCAGTATTTATTACTGAATGCACAGCTTCGCGTAAATAGAAATATTTGATGATTATGGGCATCTTTTTCAGCTTGTTCTCTCGTCTCTTCGCCGTAGTTTAAGTTGGAATATATGAGTGCAAGATTCTTTCCGAGCTGAAGGAGTATAATGGGATTGTTTATTGGATAATAAAAAACATGATTCCATTTAGTCCATCAGTTTGATTATCAAAATATATTGGACATGCATTTTTTGCTTCATCAAATCAATCAAAACTGACAAAGAAAGCGCATCAAACTTAAGAGCGGGCCTTGTTACGTCACTTCTAGGAAGTGGTATACTTTTTGCGTAGATGTGACGTCACTCGAAATAATAACGCACTGTATAGGGAACGAGCACGGCGTAGACTATGCCATCTAGTGTTGCAAATCTGAAACTTTTACGTTGTAAATATTTGACTTGTGCTGCCACCTATACTTCTTGCACCTTCCGTTTAGGAGAACGTGCACGAAGTAGACTGTGCCATCTAGCGTTACAAACTTGTAACTTATAAGTAAAATATATTTGACATTGACGCGTGTGTGCTGCCACCTATAATTTCTGCACGTTCCCTATATCGTGTTTATATTTTGTTTGCATGAAAAATAAGAAATACCTACGTGGCCAATATTTTTTGGTTAATTATATTGAAACTGGAGGACTAAATTCATTAGAAACCCTATTCCATTTTTTTCTAAATATTGTCATTATAATATAAATATACCTATCTGCCATAGTCTATTTCTCCACGTAAGAATTTAAAAAATATATCTATTATTTTATAATTTCAGATGAAGCGTCTGCTATAAAATACATTGAAAACATAACAGGACTAAAAGGTACGTAAGTGTTTTATATAGGCTGTTTATTACAAAAACTAGACTAGAGAAAGGAGTTTTTATATTTGCTTTTTACATAATTATTTTTGGTTGTTTCTTCGTATTTTGAACACCGACTTCCGTATTTTATACTTTTATTAATTTAATTAAAGTTATTTTATACTTTTTTTTTGTTTAGAAGACGGTGGTTTTTTTTTAAACCTTTTTTTAATTTTTCCATTTTTAGTGGTATGTACATTCCCCACTTAAACTTACCAATCACACTGGTGTACACAATAAACAAACATGCGATTTCAGCAATCCCGACAGATTTGCTATCATTTATTGAAGAGTTCCATTTCTTATCTCTAATATTCATAAGATCTTCACCAACAATTTTATTTTTTCATTTTATATCAACAAGATCGAATGAGAACATCATCAATGTACCCAAAGCCACGCATTATTAGGGATAACTCAAATACTAGTCGTCAGATCTCAATCAAATTTAAATGGGACCACGCGCCAGCTTTCGAATACAAAAATAATCATCAAAATCGGGACACCCAGTACAAAGTTATGAGGTAACACACACACACACACAAAAAAATACAGTCGGCTTGAGAACCTTCTCCTTTTTTTGGAAATCGGTTAAAAACTACGTTACGTTAAGTACTAGGTTACACAATACTTGTTGGCAACTCTAGAACTGCTTAAACCTGGTATATATCATTCACAGATCAGCAGCAAGTCTTCGAATTCTTGAGGAAATGCAAAGGTTCCAGGAGTTTCAAGCACGTGGTGGATTTCTTGAAGCTTATGGATGAGTCGCCTCGTGAGTATTTGAGATAGCAAAATCTATCTAGACTTTTTTTTTAAAGTAAAACTTCTTTACGCACGTTTGACTTGAGGAGTAAGCTGGTGAATGCGTGGTGAAAGCGTTACGAAAACTGTGATCGGGTGAGGCGAACGGAAGTTGATCACTACATAGTATAAAGAAAGAAAAAAAAGAAAAATGTTTATTTAGGACTCGTATAAAACAAAGTCGCTTCCCGCTGTCTGTCCCTATGTATGCTTAGATCTTTAAAACTACGCAACGGATTTTGATGCGGTTTTTTTTTAATACATAGAGTGATTCAAGAGGAATGTTTATATGTATACTACATGCATAATATAGCAGAGATTTAATATCAACATTACACCCGTGCGAAGCCGGGGCGGGTCGCTAGTAATTAATAAAAAATAATCATTTATGTAACACTAACAATATATTCAAAAGTATTAATTTCCAATGAAAACCCATGATGTGTTGAAATATTTGTAAAAAAATACATATGTATTTGTATATTCATGTACATTTATTATACAGAGTTATTTGAAAAACATGCGATTTTAGTTTTGGTCCCGTAGTAAATGTTGTTCATAATTAATGACCCCTTAAGAGGTGGTTGGTGTTTTTCAAATAACCCTGTATATTATTTGACGACACGGTTGGCGCAGTGGTTGTGCGATTGGCTGCTGCGCTACGTGTCGTGGGTTCGATTCCCGCACGGAACAAATATTCGTATGATCTATCAGATAGTTGTTCCGGGTCTGGTTGTTTGTGTATGTGAAACTGTATGTTTGTAAACGCACCCACGACACAGGAGAAATTCCTAGTGTGGGGCAACGTTTCTTTATAGAAAAAAAAAACTTCTTTCTAAAGCACACTCCTTTTTTTTATCTCTACTTCGAATTGCTGTGTCCTAGCTGTGAACTGCCAGACTATCAGTAAATGCGATTGTCGATGAAACTGATTTATATTTTCTGTAATATTTTATAAGTATCGCTGTTGGTTATTTGAACAAAGAAAAAGAAATCCAACCATCCTTGGCCCATCAGAGTGCATCGCGTGAGTTTTTTAACGTAGGTCCTCGATCGCGCGTAAATGTTCGCTTATATCAAAGTGTATACAGTATGATAAGTAACAGAGGGCGTTCCCGTTAACCCGCAATAGTATAGCATCCATACATGATAAAAAAAAAATATTAAGTACCATTCGAAAACAAAATGTTTTTATTTATTTTTTAATATTAAAATATTCACTAAAAATGTTAAATTGATACGTTAAAGAAACACTGTACACGCGTATTAATGATATAGATTAACGAGTTTAAGGGAACGCCCTCTGTTATTTAACATACTGTATATTGTCACCAGATGGCGCTTATTCACTATCAATATAAATTGACGTTTACGCTAGCGCGATCGAGAACGTTAAAAAACTCGAAGCAAGGCCACTGTTGAAGTGTCCCAAATGTCTACTTATCGGTAACTTATAATTTAATGATGTTTTATAATTGCAGATATTAGTATCATTGTGGAGCTCCTAAGACAAATGACAAACGAAAATGGTTAGTAAATAAAAGATTTTATTGTAACATTGTACCTGATTTGAGACATATAGAATTTTTAGCTGATCAAGTTACTTAAATTGCAAATACGTTCCGCGCCTGTGCAGAACTGCGCGTGTTTTTGAATTGTGCACTGCCATCCATTATTTTGCTCCTTCCCACTTCATGGAAGAAAAAATAAGGCTTGTTCAGACCCCTTCCCCCCTATATCGACTTACGTAATAAATGAACAGCCCCTTTAAAGATATAGAGAATTGGTTGTGTAAAGGCGAACTCAGCAATGAAAAATAAGACTATAAAAAATAATATTAATTTCAGACGTACTCAAGGCGTTTGATATTATGAAGCCGCTAAATGGTCACGACGACTTCGATGGCGTTTATGAGAGTCTAAAAAAGATATCAGGAGAAAAAGGTAACCCACATTTTTTTCCAAGTTTAATGCTTTATTTTAATGACTTATATTAAATAAACCTTTAATCTAACTATACACACTTAAAATTAAAATAAACTAAAATCCTCCTAACTACAATATGACAACAAAAATTCATCCAAATCGCTATATACTGGAAGTGAATATAAAAGACTGGCGATGTTGCCACATTTTAAGGCAATGCTTATCCTCTATCAAAAATAAAAATTGCCAGCCTTTCTTGTTACTATTATTTTTAAATCAGTAGCAAATATTTCTAACAATCACAGAGTCTGGGACTTTTTTCTGACAATCACAGACTTCGAGAGATATGTTTAACAATCACAATACCCGGAAAATATTTCTTACAATCATAGACTTCGGGAAAATATTGTAACAATCACGTGGCATTTTTGGAGTTGTCTTTTTTACCTCCACCTAATTTGAAGAATAATTAGAGATATTTTATTAATATTTACAGATCCGCACGAGATTGCTGATTACTTCAAGCATGTAGCTCATACTAATGGTAAGAATAATTTAAATTTTATGATATGTACGCGTTTAAAAAGCAGCTGATTTTCAAAAGGATGCAAGTAAAGTGTGACTCTCAGTTTTTGACAAAATCATGTTCAAAGCAAAATTAAAGGCATTAAATGCGATTGTTAGCTAACTAACGTGATTTTCGGTCAAGAAACCGGGCGATAGTTAGTTTCCAGAATAAAATATTGTCTTCGCAAAAGCTGCTTTGAATACGTAGGCTTTATTTAATATCTGATTTTGTGTCAACTGTAATGGATAACACTTATTCAAGTATTAGCATAATCAGCCTTTTAACGTTCCCACTACTGGGACATAGGCCTCCCTTCTAGGAAAGGGAATGGGCTGTAAATCCAGCACGCGGGCCCAGTGCGGGTTAGTGAATATCACATGTCTTCGAATGTTTGGTTCTAGGACATGCCGGTTTCCTCACGGTGTTTTCCTTCACCGTTTTGAGAGCAGTGGTGATGAAATAAATTACAAAAGTAATGCGCCTGGCTGGGTTTGAACCCACGACCTACAGTTCGTAAGTCAGGCCGTTACCACTTGGCCAGCACTGCTCACATTTTAGTATTATTTGCCTGCATTTGTGTCCCACTGCTAGGCAAAAGCCTCCCCTTTCTACTCCTAAAACTTTCTGTCTTGAACGATCTCTGACCAAGTTTATGAGATCGTAACCACACTCGTCTTTCGCCCACTTCTCCGGGTGAATTCTTGCGACATGGCTAGTCCACTACTTTAGCCTGGCTGGTTTTTCCCCAGCATTTATAACTATTTATGGAGCGTGTTGTTTCTTTCGCGGAATTTGTTCGAAAGAGTCACCGCGGCCCTGGAACGTAAAGGGCACAAGAAGGATCACGGGTGGGTTTTAGTCAGTAAGAGTCTGACACTCCTTTCCGCTCCGCCCAGAGCGGGAGAAGTCACTTGATAATTGCTCATCCATAAAAAAGGTAGTAAGTACCTAGTATTTCATAAACAATTATTTCTGTAGGTATATATGTTTTTCAGGGGTGGATGGAGTAAAGTTGGAGATATTGAAGCTGACCAGCGGTATTGGTCCGGCAGAGTTCCCGAAACTACTGAAAGTATTGCTTCCTGAAATAGGTAAGATGATTTTTTTATAAAATACTAGCAGCACCCCGCGGTTTCACCCGCTTTTTCCCCGTTCTTGTGGGAACACGGCGAAAAAATATAGCCTTTGTCACCCGGAGATAGTGTGGCTCCCTAACAGTGTAAGAATTTTACAAATCGGTTCAGTAGTTTATTTTTACTTGTACACAAACAAACAATCTTTCCTCTTTATAATATTAGTATAGATAAAGCAGTAATAGGGATGTTTCTTGAATAAAAAAATATAATTATATGTAATTCTTCGGATAGATTATCGAATAATATTGGACACGTATATTTTGCTTTATCAAATCTATAACAAATGACGAAGATAAAAAAGCATCAAAAATCAGGAGTGGGGCTAGTGACGTCAAGTCGTGGTGAAAATTGTAGTGAGTAGTGACGACACATACGTATTCGAAGCACTGTATCGTTTTTGTTATTTATTTACGCGAAAAAATACGTGTCCAATTTTTTTTGCTACCTTTTTCAGCATAATTCACGAGAGGTGTGTTATAATTAGGTTTTAAATATGTTTTTGTAATTATTTTCAATTTACAGATATGAAAGGAGCGTTCAACCTTCTAGTATTAGGAACGCGGACTGTTGGTGAGTATAACAAGTGGTTTTATTTTTGCCTAATTTTGATATAATTAATCAATATTACGAACTCATATAATTTATTGATTAATTAACTTTATGAGTTTGTAATAATTAATTGATTAACTAACTTTATGAGTTTGTAATAATTAATTGATTAACTAACTTTATGAGTTTGTAATAATTAATTGATTAACTAACTTTATGAGTTTGTAATAATTAATTGATTAACTAACTTTATGAGTTTGTAATAATTAGTAGAATAATTAATTATATTTGAGGTGATTATATACAAAATATTGTAAAACTTATATTTAAAAAGAGTAACTATGGAGTTTCTTGTCCGTTCTTCTCCATAAGATTCTACTTTTTGTGAATCGATAACTAGAGTCAGTATAATATTTTATTTCAAACTGTTTTGACGTTCAAAAGTGCATTTTAATGGTCTAGTCGAAATAAATAAATAGATAGACTTAAATTTTAATCAGAAATCGATGCAATCATTTAATTTTTTCGCAGTTAACGATACAAAAATTGACTTGAACTGTTTATTTTTACTACCGTCAAAACTCACGTTTGAGAAGTCAAATTGTTAAAGGAAGAGCTGATTTGATTATGCTTTTATTTTAAAGCTATACAAAACAATACGAAAAAATATTGTTTTAATTATGAAATGAAAATTAATAAATTATTTTTCAGACATCGGCGACGCTATAAATACTGTCAATCATTTGTTGAACACAAAGTCATTGACTGAGAGTATTATCCTTCTGAGAACTGTCACCCAGCAGACACGTAAGTAGTTATTTTCTGTAACTGGTACATGGTACTGATACCGTGTACCAGTTACCAGTACCGTGTACTAGTTACACGGTACTGGTAACCGGTACACGGTACTAATAACTGGTACACGGTACTGGTAACTGGTACACGGTACTGGTAACTGGTACACGGTACTGATAACTGGTACACGGTAATGGTAACTGGTACACGGTACTTTACTTACCTTACTTTCGGCAAGATTGAGATATTTCTTACTCCCCTTTACAGTTAATTTGGTACAGAATAAATAACTACCACTTCTGCATTAAACAATACTCTGAATTTAAAAGGAAACACAGAGCAGTTTCAGCCAGTATGTGTTTGCAGAATTTATTCGAAAGAGTCACCGTGGCCCTGGAACGCAAAGGGCATTAGGAGGAACACGGATAGTTTTTAGACAGTAAGAGTCTGACACTCCCTTCCGCTCCGTCCAGAAATCAATTGATGATTACCCATCCTTTAAATAAATGCCAGTATGTGTCGTGACCATGTCCGGTCCGAACGACAACTATCTTTATTACGATGAGATATTTACTCATTAAACTTAGAAAAAAGTACAAAAAAATACCAAACTGACACTGAAGACTTGCAGTGTGAACTTGACCGTCTACAGCAGAAGTTAAATTCAATGACGATCAAATATACCGCCTCTGAAAACCAAATGAGGGAATATGTGTTGGCAATGAATGAGTTAGTAAGTTCACAACAAAACAACTGTGAGCGGTGTCAATCACCATCTATTACCTCAGTGCCGGATCATTCATTGTCAATACATGATACAGCCTTACCGCAGTCTTGTGCCAGTTTGCCAATAGAAATTACTAATTGTATATCACAGCAAATTTTAAATAAAGAAGTTGTTATTTATTGCGATGAAATAGGTAAGGACTTAGGCCACTTTTTGACAAGTGAATACCCGGGCCACTCCATAATAAACAATTGTATGCCTGGATGTTCATTATTTGACATAATGAAAAAAATTGTAAAAAGTAAATTTAACCAAGATACTATACTTGTGATTTTTGTTGGTAATAGGGGCAATTTAAACAAAGGAGAATTACTCCAATATTATAGGACGTTAAGTAACCTTAAATTAAGAAAAATTGTTATGTTCACATTGCCATATAGCCAAAGTTTGCCACAGGAAGAAAATCTCACTAGATTTAATTTGAATATGAAATTGCACAATGTGACATTCAATAATAATTTATTTAATTTAATTGACACCAACAATATTATTGGTGATAATTTTTATTTGACAAAAGATAGGTATCTTGTAGACAGATACTATCTGACAAACTTTTGTAGGAGACAGATAGCTATGTCGCTATCATATTATTTTAATATTACAGCCAAGAACTTGGCTAAACAATTTGCTTCTATTGAGCAATGCCATGACATTATAAATAATTCTGCCAATATTTTGGCAACAAATACTGACCCAAATTATAATTTAAATTAGAAAGTAGGACAACAGAGATTATCTCTAGCACCAATGCCAATAATAATTCAAATAATGTTTTAAAATCAATAAATACTATTAACCTGGTGCATCAAAATATTCAAGGATTTATGAATAAGGACTTAGAAGTTGAATTTTTCCTTAATTTTAACAATATTGATATACTCTGTTTAACGGAACATTGGCTTAAAAGCCATCAGTTTATGTTCAATTATAGTAATCACCAGGTTGGTAGTTCGTTCAGCAGAGAAAATGCTATACATGGTGGCTCATTAATTTTAATAAATAATAATCTTAAATTTAAGGACCGTAAGGATATAGTGAGCCTCTCTGTTGAGCGGATTATTGAAATAGCCTGTATTGAATTGGAGCAGTATGTTATATTAAGTGTGTACAGACCACCTTCAGGATTGTATGATAGTTTTGAAACAGTAATGGATGAAGTTTTGCACAAAATTGGTAATTCAAGCAAGTCTATCATTATCTGTGGTGACTTTAATGTTAATTTGTTAGAAAATTCTAGTTTAAGTACGAAAATTATAAGTCTGTTTCAGTCATACAATCTTGCAAACCTTTTCATGGAGCCTACTAGAATAACCCCCACTAGTGCAACTTGCCTAGATAATATCTATACAGATGTTGTACCTACACATACAAAAATGATTAATTTAATAGATTCAGATCACTGTGGACAATTTATCTCTATACCAAATATAAATAAAACTAAAACAAAAAAGGATATCACTGTTAATCCAAAATCAAAGTTTCGTTTAGAAACATTTAAGGCTAAACTTTTAAATAAAATGCCAACTTTGTCAACGAATGATGACCCTAATCAATATTACAATGATTTTTTCAAAATGTATTGCGCAGAGTTTGATACAACATTTGTTCCCAAAACCATTTCAGTTAACTGTAACACTACCTTCAGTGACTGGGCCACCATTGGTATTTATAAGAGTAGAGAACGGCTTTATGAGTTGTATGAAGAAAGAACTTATATTAATACAGTAGAGTTTAACTTATATGTTAAGAATTATACTAAATTATTTAAAAAGGTTTGTTATTTAGCCAAGTCTAGATACTTGGGTTCAAAAATTAAAAATAGTAGTAATGTGATTAAAACGACATGGAATATTATTAATAGCGAAACAGGAAGGTCTGTCAATCGAAGTAGTGATTATAGCCTTGCTATTGATGACAGTATTATTGAATCAGATTCGCAAGTCGCCGCGGCATTTGAAGATTTCTTTGCAGAGATTCCCGTATCGACAACGAAGTATCTAAATTCATCACCCAGTGCTGCAGAAGCTTTACTTAAAGAAAACGTTCCAGTTTGTGATGCTGAATTTAAATTCCAATATGTCACTTCTACTGATATTGTAAAGACATTTAATTCACTGAATGTTAAAAAAACTGCAGATCTATGGGGTAATTCTGTTGACCTTGCTAAGTCTATAATACACATTGTAGCTCCTACTTTAGCTGTTATTTTTAATAATTGTGTAGACAGTGGTGAGTTTCCTGATCTAATGAAATATAGTAAAATAATACCTTTATTTAAATCAGGTAGCACATCAGACCCTTCCAATTATAGACCCATCTCAGTGCTACCTACTTTTAGTAAAATTTTTGAGAAACTGATTTTAAATCAATTGCAAAGATATTTTAATAAACATAATCTTTTACATAATAAGCAGTTTGGTTTTACAAGGGGTCGTTCAACAACTGATGCCGGTGTTGAACTTCTAGGACACATTTATAATGCATGGGAGGACAAATGCGATGCTTTGGGGATTTTTTGCGATTTGTCCAAGGCGTTTGATTGCGTTCTCCATGAGACATTGATCAGGAAATTACACTATTACGGAATCAGGAACGCCTCTCTGGATCTTCTTACTTCATACTTGAGTGATAGGATTCAGAGAGTTGATGTCAACGGTAAAAGATCTCCTGGATCTGTAATCAGGATGGGGGTCCCCCAGGGCTCAATTTTAGGTCCCTTCTTGTTTCTCATTTATATTAATGACTTGCCGTACCTCATAAAAGACAAACACGATATAGTGTTATTTGCAGACGACACGTCGCTTTTGTTTAAACTAAAACGCCAGCAGATAGTTACTGACGATGTAAATTCTGCCCTTGCAACTGTAGTTAACTGGTTTAATGCTAATAATCTTTTACTAAACGAGAAAAAGACAAAATGTATAAAGTTTACCTTACCTCATGTGCGACAAGTGAACACTGTTGTATCGATAAAGGGTGAAGAGTTGAAACCCGAAGATACCACAGTGTTCTTAGGCATTACTTTAGATGCGAAGCTGCAGTGGGGCCCCCATATAGACAAACTGTCAAAAAAGCTCAGTTCTGCAGCATATGCTGTTAGGAAAATTCGTGGCTTAACTGATTTAGAGACAGCCCGTTTAGTTTACTTTAGCTACTTTCATAGTGTGATGTCATATGGTATTCTGCTGTGGGGAAATGCCGCCGATATTCAGACAATATTTGTCTTACAAAAAAGGGCTATTCGTGCAATTTATAAATTAAGTCCCAGACAGTCCCTCAGAGACAAATTTAAAGAGATTAATATTATGACTGTGCCTTCCCAGTATATCTATGAAAACCTCTTGTATGCACATAAAAATATTAATCTGTTTAAAAAATACAGTGATATCCATAGCATAAATACTAGGAACAAACACAATTATGTCGTTCCTAAAACCAGGCTCAAAAAAATAGGTGGTTCGTTTCGATGTCAATGTATACATTTTTATAATAAACTTCCTAGCCCTATTCAAGAACTAAGCAGAAATAAATTCAAATCATTTATAAAACGTAAGCTATGCCAGAAAGCTTTTTATACAGTTAAAGATTATCTTGAGGACAAGAAGGCTTGGGATTGAGCTGCTTCAGTTTTGTACACGGCCCAATGTTTTAATGTTTTTGTTTTGTTCTTTTTTGTGCGCTTTTTGTTTATATTTATACAGTTTGACATTTTTATTTACTTTTGACATGAATGTTTACTTTTTAAAGTATTCTTTTTATTTTATTACAATTTCTTATTTTGACATGAATACTTACTTTGTAAAGTATCATATTTTTTTTTATTATTTTATATCAATATCTCATTTTGACATGAATACTTACTTTGTAAAGTATTATATTTTTATATTTTAATTTTATTCCCTATTGTGAATGTGAGGACTATGTGGGTTATTATTAGCTTTTTCCTCTTCAAGTATATTTTTTTTTAACGTTGTCTGGCTGTTTGAGTATTTTTGTGGCCTACCCAAATGTCCTTTCATTGGCATTGTTCGTCGAGTTGTTGAGCTCCTTATTGATTCTAAGTTGAGCTAATCGACTCTGACCAAGGCTTGCACTGACTGGACAGGTCCACTCAAAACTGTGTGGTTCCTTCTTAAAAAGACCACTTCAGACACTGATCTGCATGGTCCTCATATAACGTATTGTGAATATGGGGATCATTTAGATCGCTACGTCAGGGGTTCATTCATGTTAGTCTGGCGGTTTGAGTTCTTTAGGTGGCCTACCCAAATGTCCTTACTTTGGTATTGTTCGTCAAATCGTTGAGCTCCTTAAAGTTCTAAGTTTGAGCTACACGATAACTGACAAATGCTTGCACTGTTTGGACAGGTCCACTCAAATCTGTGTGGTACTTTCCTCAAAAGACCACTTCAGACACCAACCTACATGGTTCTCATATGATTTGACCAGTTCAATTGTATGGACTTCAAAAGAGACCTTGACCTCTGAGTTTGTTTCGGTGTTTCTTCTCAGGGTAGTCAGCTAGGAAACACCGGCCTCATCTAGTTTTAAAACGGCTAAAAAAAAAGATTGACGTGTAAAAGTGTTTTTTACAACCTACTTACAAAAAATAAATCATTTATCATTTATCATTTATCATTTACATGATCCATATCGACACTATCAACTTACACCCAAAGCAATAAACAAATACGCTTGTATCTCATTTTGAATGCTGACTCATGAAATATCTCAATATAAATCCCTATTATATATAGGTACATATTATTATACTTAAATAATATTTAATAATAACGTCTACACGGTGTGTGAAAATATCAACGATGTTTTAATTGTTTCAGAATTAAAATACGCGTTAGAAGAGTTGACCCAGTCGCTAAATCGAGGCAGTAAGTACATCTTCTTCTATCTATACTTATAATAAATCTGTAGAGGTCAATTCTGTACAGGGAATATATTTTCAAAATAACTATCAGGGGGTGATTAGTGATCGATACTGGTGCCAAAAATGCAATCAGTAAAATTTTTGTCTGTCTGTCTGTCTGTATGTTCTTTATAGAAACAAAAACTACTTGACCGATTTTAACGAAACTTGGTGCAATTATTCTTCATACTCCTGGGCAGGTTATACTTTTCATCACGCTACAATCAATAGGAGCAGAGCAGTGAAGGGAAATGTTGGGAAAACGGGAGAAGTTACTCCATTTTTTAAGCTTCCGTCGCGTGTGTAGCATTAATGGTTAAAGTTACATTGAAATCATGTATGACAGAAATGTTCTACATAAAATTATCTAAAAAATACCCCGCAACAGCATATGCCTATCTTTTATGGTTGACTCACAATAACACGTGTAACTCCCGATAGCTTAGCAGTTCGGAGCTTTCTGATTATATTTGTTTACTCTTACGTTTATAATACTCTCACTCATCCCTAATTAAAAAAAGTTAACATTATTACCTATTCAATAAAAAAAGAATCATAGAAATCGGTATCGGAACACCAAACTTATACATGAATACAATAATAAGCCATCGCGCCGTCGCGCTTTAATACTGAATCATGCTGTAAGATGTTATTGTGATTATTTTTGTGTAACTTTTGTTGCTATTTTATAAAATAGGTACTTATTAGTTATTTTGGTAATGTTTAAATATTCGTTCAAATTACAAATTATTAATAGTTTCAATTTTATTTCTTTTTAGGTGAAGTAGTAGTAGAAGTAGGAGCATAGATTGTTAGATACCGTTAGGTTAGTTTTGGCTAATTTATGTTCTGTTTTTTTAGTATTAAGTAGGTAAAAGCGTAGATACTTTTATTAATTAGTAGTTATTTTATTAATTAGTTATACGTAGTTATAGGTATTTATTTTTAAGTGAAGTAGGTATAGGTTATTATAATATAATTTTGCGCAGGCATTTCAGCTTTACTTTCATTTCTTTTTTTGTTGTAAGTTGTACATATTTCACACACACATAGTGATCTATCAACGCACAGCCCAAACCACTGAACGGATCGGGCTGAAATTTGGCATGCAGGTAGATGTTATGACGTAGGCATCCGCTAAGAAAGGATTTTGATTAATTCTACCTCCAAGGGGATAAAATAGGGGATGAACGTTTGTATGAAACTTTGTCAATTTTAAACCAATCGGGCTGAGAGTTTCAAAATTGGGGGTAAAGTAACTATTCCACGCGGACGAAGTTGCTGGCAGAAGCTAGTTTATGAATATAAATGTGGATGGATGGAGAGGGAGTAGGATCCAAAGAAACAATGGATGGATTGTGTGAGGAGTGATATGAAAGAAAAGGGAGTTAGTGATAGCGTGACGGCTGACAGGACAGAATGGAAGAAAAAAACGTGTTGCGCCGACCCCAAGTAACATGGGATAAGGGCAGGAAGATGGTGATAAATAAATTGGCTTAAATTCACAGTAAATTAATCTGCCTAACTTTTCCCAACTATATCGTGGTTGGCTTCCAGTCAAACTGGATTTAGCTGAATACCAGTATTTTACGTGGAGCGGCTGCCTACCAGACCTCCAATACACAGTTACTAAGTAAATGATATTTATTTTGTAAGTAGGTTTTAAACATACCTAACACTTTTACACGTCCAATATTTCTGGTCATTTTAAGATAGATGAAGCCGGTGTTTCCTAGCCGACTACCCTGAGAAAAAATACCGAAACAAACTCAGAGGTCAAAGTCTCTTTTAAAGTCCATATACAATCCATACTGGTCAAATCATATGAGAACCATATAGGTTAATGTCTGAGGTAGCCTTTTGAGGAAAATGCCACACAGATTTGAGTGGACCTGTCCAGACAGTGCAAGCATTTGTCAGATACCGTGTATCAAACTTAGAACTTTAAGGAGCTCAACGATTTGACGAACAATACCAAAGTAAGGACATTTGGGTAGGCCGCAAGAATTACTGGATGAAATGTATTCTGAGTCATCTTTCGGAACATGGTCTACTCTTTGCCAAACATCAGATTCAGACGTTAATAGGTAACAGACAGATAGAATCCCTTATGTATGATTATATGTATGATTGTATTACTTTCACATTTGTGTGTGAAAGAAGTGAAAATGTGAATTGTGAAGTGCCACTAGTATAGTGGCACTTCACATTCTGCCTGTTTTGCGAAATTTGAGTTACCGCGGCAGGCATTAGGAGGAAGTCAGTAAGAGTCTGACATTCCTTTCCGCTCCGCCCAGAGCGGGAGAAGTCATTTGATGATTCCACATCTATACTTATAATAAATCTGTAGAGAGGTCAATTCTGTACAAGGAATATATTTTCAAAATAACTATCAGGGGGTGATTAGTGATCGATACTGGTGCCAAAAATGCAATCAGTAAAATTTTTGTCTGTCTGTCTGTATGTTCTTTATAGAAACAAAAACTACTCGGCCGATTTTAACGAAACTTGGTGCAATTATTCTTCATACTCTTGGGCAGGTTATAGTATACTTTTCATCACGCTACAATCAATAGGAGCAGAGCAGTGAAGGAAAATGTTGGGAAAACGGAAGAAGTTACTCCATTTTTTAAGCTTCCGTCACGTGTGTAGCCTTAATGGTTAAAGTTACATAGAAATCATGTATTACGGAAATGTTCTACATAAAATTATCTAAAAAATATCCCGAAACAGCATGTCTATCTTTTGTCAATTTTAAACCGATCGGGCTGAAAGTTTCAAAATCGGGGGTAAAGTAACTATTCCACGCGGATGAAGTCGCTGGCAGAAGCTAGTCAGTAAATAAAGTACCACGATACTCTAGCGACATTAATGCCACCACAAGAAAAACGAAGTCAATTTGTACGGCAACAAAAAGCACGACAACGCCGTCTATCCCGCCAGCAGCGAACTACTAAAGAAATCCTGCATCGCGCTATCAGAGTTTATCGTGCGATTAGAACATGTACAACAGCAGCCCTACCATGACATCTTAAATCCATCATGATTCCTGTGTCAGAGAGTGACAGAGTTATACAAGATGAATAGCGCTATCCCTTTCCCTCACACTGAAACATGATAGCATTGGCACTTCGTAGTACGGCCACACAGGGCCTCAAGTCTGCTATTACAATAGTGTCAGAATGGTCTATCATTGATAACAAAATGGTTGATTTTGACAAGTTTGTTATTCTACTAATATAAAAGCGTCACTATGACTTTCCAAAAGGTCAATCACTGACACTCCATTGAAAGAAATGGCATTGAATGGTAATCTCGTACATAATGACAAATTAATGACAGACGTATGCGGTAATCTGCTAACATTGTGACAGTTCCTTTGATCAGTGACCTACCTTTACAACGTCGTTGTGCAGTTATTTCTTTTAATAGCTCGGTTATCAAAAAGTATTACGAGACCATTGACCGACCAATGATCGACCATTATGAATTTAGCAGATTACGAACTTTTAGCAAAATGACAATGGGATTTTACCACTTTAGCGCTTAGGTGGTGTGTTAATAAAACACGACAAATTTAGAGTAAATAACTAATATTAAATAACTGAGTACAATGGTATGCGCAAGTCTTATGAATGGAGAATGCAATTTCCCACCGGACACAAAACGGACTTTACATTCTTTGTCGCATACCTCTATAATATCTACTATATGTCTACCTCTTTATTTTTATGTACACTTGTCTATTGTTTTTTTTTTTTAAGGTCTCAGGGTAATCATAGAAAACCTTTATAAGATTGGCGGATGTGACAGCTTGCTGCAAGTTCAAGAGATCTTCAAAGATGTGTTTGGAACTGATAGTAAGTCAAATCGTATTTTATTTTTTTGCCATTTTTTAGTTTACATGAAAAAATCATTACTTTTTCATTTCATGATAAATTTTTATGCATAACCGGCCTATCACTAGTGTCACCGGCAAGATCCATGGGTGAAACTAGTGATAGGCCGGTTTTAAATAAATAGGGTAGTTAACTAAAAAATTTAATTAGTCCGTTGGATAGATTTCCAAAAAATGTTGGACACGTATTTTTCTTTTTTCACGTAAACAAAAAATGAAGACGATACAGTGAGTTGAAAACTCGTGTGACGTCACTACTCGCTACAATTTTTACCGGGCCGTGAAGTCACAAGCCCCCACTCCTGATCTTTGATGCTTTGTATCTTCGTCAGTTTTTCTAGATTTGATAAAGGAAAAAATACGTGTCCAATGTTTTTCTATAATCTAACTGACGGACTAAACATAATCATATATTTTTTACTTAGGAAACATCCCTATTGCGATAGTTAAGTCCGAATGTAATATGAAAAATTATGGGTTAGGCCACTTTTGCGCTGGCGACCTCTATTATGTTCTGATTTGAATTTAACACGTTCGATTTTTAATCGATACTGATATTATAAGGTTTGTTTGTTTGGTTGGTTACCAAACAAACAAACCTTACAATATCAGTATCGATTAAAAATCTTAATGTTTTCCTCCACAGACTTACTGAACATAATCCACAAAATTAACAAAGTCACGAAGCGTCAGGACGCCCTCTACTTCCTGAGCTCGTTATTGGATGTAACGCAGACAACTAACGTCAGGCAAGCTGCAAACGTCATAATGAGTCTGACGGATAAAGACAGTAAGTCTATAAGCGATATATATAACTCAAAAGTGACTGACAGACTGACATAGTGATCTATCAACGCACAGCCAGCAGAACGGATCGGGCTGAAATTTGGCATGCAGCTAGATGTTATGACGTAGGCATCCGCTAAGAGAGGATTTTGATTAATTCTACCCCCAAGGGGGACAAAATAGGGGATAAAAGTTTGTATGAAACTTTGTCAATTTTAAACCGATCGGGCTGAGAGTTTCAAAATCGGCGGTAAAGTATTCCACGCGGACGAAGTCGCGGGCAGAATTATTAAGCTAGTAATATAATAAAAGGGGATCGACATTTTTGTAGGGGAGCTGTCATAGCCACCAGCCGCCATTATGTTCTTTTTTTTTTTAATCGTGGCGCTTAATGAAATATGTAAAGTATGTAAAAAGTTGTGCAATATGGTGTCTTGAAGTGTCATGCTGTCAAAATGTTTGGAGGCAAAAAAGCAAGGCGATGTTTGGCAGGTTGCCATTTTAGAACATTGAAAATCAAATAAAAATCTCTTATTTATTTTTCGGGCATCGAAAAATTCGTCCACATCGCTGTCAACGGGAAAAGTGCCGCATTGCCACGTTGAATGGCAATGCTGATTCGTTGACCATCTGCTGATTTCACGAAAAGTCGATGAGCACTCAGACCCCATGCCCTAGTGTTTCAACCCCAAACGGCTCAAATACATAATTCTCAATAAGGTTGTTGTATTTGCGTCCGGGTCGTAGCTATGCGACACAAAGGTTCTGTCCCCTTTCATATAAAAAAATATTTTATGAAATAAATAAAATGAATAAATATGAATGAATATTTTATCATGGTCTGATGTCGGATGGTCATTTTCGAGAACTGTTCTCGAAAAGTTCTCGAAAATGACCATCACCGACACGTTTTACTGGGATCGGTCTATCATCACTGATAGGACTGTTATTGCCAATAAGCCTGATATAGTGGTGATAGACCGATTAGCTCGCTGCACAATGATAATCGATGTTACCATCCCACATGACGAGAACCTCGTGAAGGCTGAGAAAGAGAAACAAATCAAGTATCTCGACTTAGCACACGAGGTTGTCGATATGTGGCATACACTCATACAGACTCGACTGCCATTATGCCGATTGTCGTTACGGCCTGATGGCCAAATCTTTGGCGACCATATGTCAAAGCGTTGCACAGTCGAATAAAGAGCCTGATACAGAAGGCAATACTCCTTGACACGGCTCGGATAGTGAGGAGTTTCCTTTGTCTGGAGCCCTAACCACCGGTAGCTTGAACCCTGCTCCCGACACCGGCGGACGACTACTACTTTTTACATTTTTAATTTTTTTTTAAGAAATATTTTTAAATGTAAGAATAAATGAATAAAGAGAAAAATAATTGCAGTGACTTTTCTCGACGTTCTGGAACAAATCCGCATCAAATCTGGACATGAGGACATCATAGATTTCTTCAAGAAACTCCTGTATATAACTGGGACCAAATGTAAGTATTACAAGTAAATTCAATAAAAATTAGAGCAGTGGTGGCCAAGTGGTAACCCAGCCAGGCACATTACTTTGTGTAATTAAATTTCATCACCACTACTCTCAAAACGGTGAAGGAAAACATCGTGAGGAAACCGGCATGTCCTAGAACCAAAAATTCGAAGACGTGTGACATTCACCGCGTGGTGGATTACGGCCCATTCCCTCTCCTAGTGAGGAGGCCTGTGTCCCAGCAGTGGGAACATTAAAAGGCTGATTATGCATATTCTTATGCAATAAAAAAGTAATAGGAACGGATGATCTTTTATGGTTCCAAATTCGTTTTTTTTTTTTGCTGTCAAGGTTCGCATAACTGTTTACAATTTTGGCGCGAAGTTGAATTACATCTGTTATTCAGATTCGATACAGTTTTTAGGTATATCATATCATATCTAGTGTGTATTGCGAATTTTATAATGGACAAAAACATCGAACAAAGAGCTTGTCTTAAATTTTGCATCGCGTACTTTGAAGGTGATAAAAAAAGTTGGATGAATAACTGACATATTGTGTTTTATTGATATTTTCCGGTACTTTCTTGACAGAGTAGTAACTATATTACTTTTATTAGGGTTCCATATCCGTACGGGAAACCGAAAACCTATACTTAACGCTATTACCAAGACTCCGTTTCCATTCGTCTGTTTACTAGCAGAAGTTTTAGCGTGATCAACAAATAATAAGATTTTAGAAAATCGAATTTATGAAAAATATCATAATATTGTAAACTTAGTTAGCAATAAATTTTTTGACTTTGACATTTAAATTTGACTTTGACTTTGGCATTTGACTTTGGCATCTGACTTTGACATTTACATTGGACATTGACATTTGACTTTGACTTTGACATTTAACATCATTGGTTACGATATTGCCTCTGCGCAAAGTTAACTTTGACATTTGACTTTGACAATTGACTTTTTTTTATTTTTAGCGTCATTTTGATAGCGAATGATTTCGACGGAGAGCGAATTCGTGATAAATTTTGATAAAATATACTGAATTTATAAATATTTTCTCCTAAATAGAGTCGGTCGAGTCCAAAAAACTTGTGTAATAATCGTTTTCTTTTATTTTCAGCTATCCAAGAAGCTTGGCAAGTTATTATCACTGTGACTTCAATAACAGGTAAGTGCATATATCACCGGAAATGGCAAACTTCGTAAGATTATAAAATATCTTGGCAGATTGTAAACTCTCGATAAATTGTCAACTGAACATTCGGAACACTTTTGTACGCATCACAATTTGATAGTCTATAATCTCTCGAATTCATTCCGAGAAATTAAATCTAAAAGATATTTTGTAATCTTACGCATTTTACAATCATCCGTCGACATATCGTTCGTTTGGATGAACAGGGTATTAACTCGAAATTTACAATTTTTCACCTGAAAATACAGTCCTACTAAAAATCATGCGATCTTTCGAACGAACATGGTTGCATAACTTTATGAATCGTCAAATTGGAGGGGGTGCGGGGAGGGAGGTGGTAGTATCTTCCGATTTAAAAACATTTGTACAACAGATTTAAATGCCGATTTAAAATTTCAAATCGCTCTCCTGAAAAAGACTTTTTGAATTAAGACCCTATTCATCTGGAAATAAGCCACCGCGCGCGGTGGTGGAGTTAGCGGTTAAATGGTACCAATCACTGCGGTCTGAAATTTAAAAAAATAACTGCTAAAAAAGAATTGCATTACTCCAAGTGTAATATAAATCAAATATATTTTTCATTTCGAATTATTCTTCTTTATGAAAAATCAGTTCCAGTAATACCTCAATATAGGGAACGTGCACGGCGTAGACTACGCCATCTAGTGTTGCAAATCTGAAACTTTTGCGTTGTATATATTTGACCTGTGCTGCCACCTATACTTCCTGCACCCTCTGTTTAGGGGAACGTGCACGAAGTAGACTGTGCCATCTAGCGTTACAAATTTGAAACTTATAAGTGAAATATACTTGACATTGACGCGACTGTGCTGCCACCTATAGTTTCTGCACATCTATACTAAAATTATAAAGAGGAAAGATTTGTATTTTTGTATGTAACGAATAAACTCAAAAACTACTGGACCGATTTCAAAAATTCTTTAACCATTAGAAAGCTACATTTGCCCTGAGTAACATAGGCTATATTTTATCCCCGTATTCCTACGGGAATGGGAACTACGCGGGTGAAACCCCGAGGCGGTGCTAGTTCCCTATATTTATGTATTTCAGTATATACTGTAGTATCAACTAGCCGTTAATATGTAGGTACATTAGAGCTACTCTTCATTATTAAAAACTATATATTTACAAAATACAACTAAAGAAGATATAATATAGATGTAATTAGGTCAACTCTTCACGTGACCAGAGGGCTGGCCTTTTCTTTGGTCAGCGAATCAGCATTGCCATTCAACGTGGCAATGCGGCCAGTGTTCTGGGCACTTTTCCCGTTGACAGCGATGTGGACGAATTTTTCGATGCCCTATGAGTCTTTTCTCTTTTTTACTCCGCTTGTATATATATATATATATATTCTATATTATATCTTCTTTAGCTGTAGTATTAATGCTGTTTATTTCCAAGGTGAGATGTGAGATGTTACACATCATATGCGACTACTGTAAGGACCGTACGTTTTTTTCTTTTTTCTTACAGATATGTTCGTGTTCTTCGACACAGTATACAAGTACACCAGTGTGGAAATCATAGTTTTTCTGGAAACTTTACTGAGAGTTACCAACGCCACTAACATTCGAGTGGCTTCCTCCATGTTAAGCAAGATCTGTGGAGTTGATGGTAAGGGCTAATTTAAACTCAGAATCTGAACTACATAAAATGGTTTGAGCTTGTAATGTCATAAATGGCAAGAGTGTGGGCTAATTTAAACTTGAATCTGAACTACATAAAATGGTTTGAGCTTGTATTGTCATAAATGGCAAGAGTGTGTGCTAATTTAAACTCAGAATCTGAACTACATAAAATGGTTTGAGCTTGTATTGTCATAAATGGCAAGAGTGTGGGCTAATTTAAACTCAGAATCTGAACTACATACAATGGTTTGAGCTTGAATGTTATAAAAGGCAAGAGTGAATAGGGTGAACAGGTTACTTCTAGACAAGGGTGCTCTTTCGTCGACCACATCAGGGCACCATTCTGTCACACCCCAGTCTGTGATGGCTCTTACTGACTAAAACCCACCCGTGATCCTTCTAGTGCCCGCCGCGTTCCAGCGCCGCGGTGACTCTTTCGAACAAATCCTTACACCCTAGCAGGCACTGTCCCTATGGGGCGCCGTCTTCAATGCTGATAGCTCTTTGAGGCGTGCGTGGAACACGACGCGCCGTCGACCCGGGTCTGTTTGAAGCATTACTTCTAGGCAACTTTCTTTTATCAATAAATTATATGCGGGTTATAATAAACTCTATTTAATTTTCAGGTTTCTTCGATATAATTCAGCTGCTTTTTGATATTACTGAGATGGGTATGTATTAATTATTAGCGTATTTCAATGATCTTGTTCTGTTTGTATTTGGTAATTTTGAGTTAATATAACCACTTTTATTGCAGATGTGGTCAAGTTCTTTGAAAATATCATCACTATTAGCAAAGCGTTTTGTAAGTACCTACCAATTAATATTTAAGACCGTTTTTCCAGACACGAGATCCCCAAATGACATACTAAAAAAAATTACGAGTACGCCATAGAAAAACAGTGTCATTGTCTTTGATCAATTTGTCAACAGATTTAGAAGAAGCCGTCTTTGTCACAGAGGACTACACTTCAACTGACAGTAAGTTTTTTTTAATTACAGTAAGAAGATCACGATTTGTATGTTCTGTAAGTTCGTTTTTGTTTATAACAGCGGGCGTAACATGACGTCTTAAAACGTGAGTCTTCCGAGCGAGAAAAAGAGATGGAGCTATATAGGGTGTATAACTGTATCCCTCTTTCTCGCTCGGAAAACTCACGTTTTAACTCTTCATGGTACGCCCGCAGTAGGAAGATCACGATTTGTATGTTCCTGAGGGCCTAAGTAGTACAAACCCATAGTATTTTTGGTTTTAATTTTATGCGACATAGACAACAGGGAATATACATACATGCAATTTCTTTAATTTACATAATTAATATACCTACTTGTTAGCTCTAGTAAACATTTGAAGGATTTTAGATAACTATGAAAGTCCATTTTTGTAAAAAAAATTCTAAGTAAGCACGTCATTCAGCCACTGGATATTTGTTCTTGGTTAACTCGTTAACAAACTCAGCAATATTACTTACAACACCGATATTTTAAACCGTGCACGCTTATACAGGGTTATTTGTAAAACACCAACAACCTCTTAAGAGGTCATTGACTCATTGTATACTCATAATTATGAACAACTTTTACTGTGGGACCAAAACTGAAATCGTAAAAAAAAATTCCGCTGTTCCCTACGTTTTGATCAGTTATACGAACATAAACCAAAAAGAAGGTTCCCTTAAGAAAAATCATAGGAGTTTGAAACGATTTATTTAAAAAAACCGTTACACAGGGTAACGGCTTTTTTTAAATAAATCGTTTAGTTGAATTACAATTTTAATAACGGGTTCTGCCGCCCTACCATGACGTCTTAAATCCATCATGATTCCTGTGTCAGAGAGAGACGGAGTTACACAAGACGAATAGCACTATCCCTTTCCCTCACACTGAATCATGATAGCATTAGGACTTCGTAGTACGGCCACAGTTGACTGAAAAAAAAACCTAATGGGTTTTAGTCAGTAAGAGTCTGACACTCCTTTCCGCTCCGCCCAGAGCGTTGGAAGTCATTAGATGATTTCTGACACTTAAAAAAAAGGTGAATTAATTTAATAGGGTAGTTGACTAAAAAAAATCTAATTAGTCCGTCAGACAGATTTCTAAAAAATATTGGACACGTATTTTTTCTTTTTTCGCGTAAACGAAAAACGAGGACGGTACAGTGCGTTGAAAACTTGTGTGACGTCACTACGTGCTCCAATTTGAAGCACGCCGTGACGTCACAAGCCCCGCTCCTGATTTTTGATGCTTTTTATCTTCGTTATTTTTTATAGATTTGAAAAAGCAAAAAATACGTATTTTTCGATAATCTAACCGACGGACTAAATAGAATCATATTTTTTTTTCCTCAGGAAGCATCCCTATTGTCCCTAAAATTGTTTTTTTTTGTATTACAGATTTTATAGATGCCTTGAAAGATTTAAAGAGAGCAACTGGCCAGAAAAGTAAGTATCATACTTTTCGTTTCTTAATTATAACACTTTTGAAGTAAAACTTTTTTACGCGTTCTTGCGACTTGGGGAGTAAAGTGGTGAATTCGTGACGAGAGCGTTACGAAAAGTGTGATTGGGCGAGGCGAACGGAAGTTGAGGGAAGATGAAGGGGAATTATGGGGGGGGGTGATGGGGGGGGAGGGGATGATGGGAAGTTGAGGGGTTGAGGGGGGGGAAGGGGCCGTTCAAGTATTACGTAAGCAAAATTTTTGCCATTGTTGACCGCCCCCTCCCGCTCGTCAGCAAAAGTAAGCAAAGCTCTTACCCCACCTCCCCCCCTCCCATGCTTACGTAAACATATTTAAAAATAAAAATCTGTTCTGGTTTCCTTATTGGTTCATGAAGCAGCAATTAACAAGCTAAAAATAAGGAATTCACAGTCTGAAATTAAGTTCGCTATTAGGGCGTTGATAGCCCAGTGGGTAAGACCTCGCCGGATCGCCATGTGTTCAAACCATAATCGACATCTGAAAAATTAAATAAATCAATATTGCTGACGTAATCACATCCTGGAGCCCCCCATCCCCCATGTCATTAAAAATAACCAAATCAAGAACCCCCCCGCCCCCCTTTAGTGCTTACGTAATATTTGAATGAATTATTGAAGCTAGAAACAGAGAGACTTACATTCCGTATATTACTGTAGGGACAGGAGATAGAGGTGCACTCACACACACACACACACACACATTACACATTTTTTCAATTCAATTCAAAGCATTTATTTCAATTAAACCCTTTACAGACACTTTTGCATTGTCAAGTCAAAAGAGGTGAAGCTATCTGCACGTTCCAAAGCGTAGATCTCTATGGAGAAGAACGTGCAAGAAACTCCACGGACACTCTTTTAAATCATGTTCTGTATTACATAACCTTGGTTACATCCTTGGTCGCTTCTATATGTGAGGACGGATAATATGCACATGCAGGAAGGCAAAGCAAAACCCAACACCAATACCGACACGTGTTTCGCTTCTCCACGAGGCATCCTCAGGGGACGCGTTGTTGGGTTTTGCTTTGCCTTCCTGCATGTGCATATTATCCGTGCTTTTGCCTTGTGATCTTGCATGTGCATAATATAAGGTAAAAGCACCTATTACGGAGGTATTTCGCAACACTTGAAAGTAAGAAACAAAAATAAGAATTTGTAAGTATTTTTAAAGGTGCCAAACAACTTTATCGTCAAAAGTGGAACTTACATTTTGTATTACTGTTGAGTCTGTTTCTTTTCATGATATTTCTTATTTAAAAAAAAATATTCAAATAGTCGGGTCGATTTTCCCTAATACGGAGGTATGATTTTGGTCAGAGCCTAATACTGCGGTAGACGGCTCCTAATACGGAGGGTCTGAAATTATACTCATTGAAGTTTCGTACAAATAATATTTATCTATACTAATATTATAAAGCTGAAGAGTTTGTTTGTTTGTTTGAACGCGCTAATCTCAGGAACTACTGGTTCTAATTGAAAAATTCTTTTTGGGTTGAATAGACCATTTATCGAGGAAGGCTTTAGGCTATATATCATCACGCTTAAGCCAATAGGAGCGGAGCAGCGATTAAGATTGTTTTAAAATCGGGGATTCCACGGGAACGAAGTCGCGGACAGCAGCTAGTTAAATAATATAAATGTGTTAGTAAATTGTAAGTTTTTCATTCATTGACCATTGATTTGATTACATTGATTCATTTTTAATGAAATTACAAATATAGCATAACCGTGCATTCACACACAAGTTTTGAAAAGAGTTTTGGGTTATTAAAATAAGGTTGTTTTTTTTTTAATGTTCAGTAAAATGAAAAAAATGAGCGAAGCGAAATCGGTCTGTATAGAAAGATCTTTCTATACAGATAGACTTCGCTGCGCTCATTTTTTTTTTTTACTATTTTATTTTAACATGAGAATCCGCTATGATTCTCTCATATTAAAATACGATGTTAATGTTGATGTTATGTTCTATGAATAGGGCCGTAATAGGGGATCATATAACCTAATACAGAGTTACCTGGAAATAACTACCACCGTAATAGGAAAACTACTCGTGTTTTTAATAATCCTTATTCTGACCTATCAAAATTTCGATAAAGAAAGAGTGTAAATGCTTAATCAAACGATAACAGTTTTTTGGCTCAGATGTGTAAAACTCAAGTCAACAGTTATACAAAATAAATGATTTGTGATAAATTAAAATACACCTTTCTATTTTTACCCCTTCTAAGAAACCAACATTTTGTACTCAACAGTTTTCATATTTAACAAGATTTCTAATTAAGAACACATACCGCAGAATATGGTTTCTAATTTATGACATTAATAATTATTTTAACTAAACTTGGAACTAATTCAATAAGTTAATAAATTGAAAGTTATAAACAATTAAACATGCCCAGTATTATTCCTATTTCGGAGATACCACCGTATTAGGATTAATCTATAAAATTCGTATCGTATTACGGCGGTATTTTATTTCTTATTTTTTGGGTAAAAAATGAGTTACAAATATGAAACAAACTATTTAAATAGTGGGTTTAATAGTAGGAAAATGCTATAAATAATACATAAACAAAATTGAACGGCTTATTAATACGAAAAACTTAGTTTATAAATATTAGTATACTTACTTTTGTTTTTCCGCGTTTGTATGGAAACGCCTCTCACTTCGATGCCGTTACACTGACTGATTGATTTTGTTGTGTTGTCTATGTGCTATACATGCAAACGTCAGTTAAGTCAAAAAAGTAATAAATTTGGAATAAATAGTTTACGTTTTGGTGTACTTAAACTAAATAAAACAGGAATAAAACTCGAAAATAGAAATACCGCCGTATTAGGAGCTTTTACCTTAGCGGGCGGGAGGGAGGTGCATACCTGCAACCCACACATATTCGCGGAAATTAAAACTAGATATATAATTCTCCTTTTCAAATTAAAAATGGATTTCCGCAAAGTAACGCCTGACTCAATCAATTTCATATATGCATACTTACATACATATATGTACGTCGATGGAGCAATAGAAGTTAAAGACACACAAACACTCGTTTATTTTGTTTGTTAAGTAGGTAATATTTTGTTTTATGATTTTCTTCCTCCACAATTTGAGATGCCTACCAGATTTTATAATAATACAATTTTGTTTATTTAGACACCACGTCACAATATTAAAATAACACACACCTAATACAAATAAATTAAAACAATCACTAAAGCACAATAAAAAAAAGTCAATACTATTGAAAATACACTAAAACTCTATTTTCCAGCAATACTTCAAGCAATTCAATACATAAAACAAAATAAACCCCGCATCGAACGCTCAACAACTACAACAACAACAGCTCCAAAAGCAATAAAAACAACAGAAGAAGAAGAAGACTTCTCTTGCGAAGAAGAATATGACGACGACTATAATGAGGAAGTTACCGAGAAAGCTAAACATATTCCTTTATGTGATAATGGACAAACCAATTGTGACCTTAATGATCAAACGACTACTGATGGTGTTGAAAATATAACTGATCAAACTACCACTGACTTTGCTGATGAAGATACTACAGCCACTGATGCAATACAGTCTACAGAACATGCTGTTACTGCTGCTAATGAGCAGACTACAACCATTGATCAAGCGATGACTGATGTCACTTATAAAGGGACTACTACTGATGACGTCATAAAGTCTACAGAACTAATTACTGAGCACGCTACAACTTCTGATGAAGCGAACACTGATCAGGGAACTGCTACTGATGAAGTCATAAAGTCTTCGGAGCAAACTACTGAGAAAGAAACAAATTCTGATGACGCGACCGCTGACTCCTCTGATCAAGAGACTGATCAAACTACTGATGAATTCATAAAGTCTACAGAACTAATTACTGAGCACGCTTCAACTACTGATGAAGCGAACACTGACTCCGCTGAACAAGAAACTGCTACTGATGAAGTCATAAAGTCTTCAGAGCAAACTACTGAGAAAGATACAACTTCTGATGACGCGACCGCTGACTTTGCTGATCAAGGGACTGCTACTGATGAAGTCATAAAGTCTTCAGAGCAAGCTTCTGAGCAAGACACAACTTCTGATCAATTGAACAGTGATGCCGCTGATCAAGAGACTGTTACTGATGAAGTCATAAAGTCTACAGAACTAATTACTGAGCACGCTACAACTTCTGATGAAGCGAACACTGACTCTACTGAACAAGAAACTGCTACTGATGAAGTCATAAAGTCTTCAGAGCAAGCTTCTGAGCAAGACACAACTTCTGATCAATTGAACAGTGATGCCGCTGATCAAGAGTTTGTAACTGATGAAGTCATAAAGTCTTCGGAGAAAACTACTAAGCAAGATACTAATTCTGATGAAGTGACCACTGACTTCGCTGATCAAGATACTGCAGCCATTGAAGTATTACAATCTGTAGAACATGCTCCTACTGCTACTGAGCAAGCTTCAACTACTGGTGAAGCGACCACTGACTTGGCTGATCAAGAAACTGCTACTGATGAAGTCATTAAGCCTACAGAACTAATAACTGAGCACGCTACAACTACTGATGAAGCGAACACTGACTCCGCTGAACAAGTAACTGATTCTGATGAAGTCATTCAGTCTACAGAACTAATAACTGAGCACGCTACAACTACTGATGACGCGAACACTGACTCCGCTGAACAAGAAACTGCTACTGATGAAGTAATAAAGTCTTCAGAGCAAACTACTGAGCAAGATACAACTTCTGATGACGCGACCGCTGACTCCTCTGATCAAGAGACTGATCAAACTACTGATGAAGTCATAAAGTCTACAGAACTAATTACTGAGCACGCTACAACTTCTGATGAAGCGAACACTGACTCTACTGAACAAGAAACTGCTACTGATGAAGTCATAAAGTCTTCAGAGCAAGCTTCTGAGCAAGACACAACTTCTGATCAATTGAACAGTGATGCCGCTGATCAAGAGTTTGTAACTGATGAAGTCATAAAGTCTTCGGAGAAAACTACTGAGCAAGATACTAATTCTGATGAAGTGACCACTGACTTCGCTGATCAAGATACTGCAGCCATTGAAGTATTACAATCTGTAGAACATGCTCCTACTGCTACTGAGCAAGCTTCAACTACTGGTGAAGCGACCACTGACTTGGCTGATCAAGAAACTGCTACTGATGAAGTCATTAAGCCTACAGAACTAATAACTGAGCACGCTACAACTACTGATGAAGCGAACACTGACTCCGCTGAACAAGTAACTGATTCTGATGAAGTCATTCAGTCTACAGAACTAATAACTGAGCACGCTACAACTACTGATGACGCGAACACTGACTCCGCTGAACAAGAAACTGCTACTGATGAAGTAATAAAGTCTTCAGAGCAAACTACTGAGCAAGATACAACTTCTGATGACGCGACCGCTGACTCCTCTGATCAAGAGACTGATCAAACTACTGATGAAGTCATAAAGTCTACAGAACTAATTACTGAGCACGCTACAACTACTGATGAAGCGAACACTGACTCCGCTGAACAAGAAACTGCTACTGATAAAGTCATTAAGTCTTCAGAGCAAACTACTGAGCAAGACACAACTTCTGATGACCTGACCACTGACTTTGCTGATCAAGGGCCTGCTGCTGCTGAAGTCATTAAGCTTACAGAACTAATTACTGAGCACGCTACAACTACTGATGAAGCGAACACTGATGCCGCTGATCAGAGGACTGCTACTGATGAAGTCACAAAGTCTTCAGCGCAAACTACTGAGCAAGATACAACTTCTGATGACGCGACCGCTGACTCCGCTGAACAAGAAACTGCTACTGATGAAGTTATAAAGTCTACAGGACTAATAACTGAGCACGCTACAACTACTGATGAAGCGACCACTGATGCCACTGATCAGGGGACTGTTACTGATGAAGTCATAAAGTCTTCAGAGCAAACTACTGATCAATATACAACTTCTGATGACGCGACCGCTGACTCCTCTGATCAAGAGACTGTTACTGATAAAGTCATTAAGCCTACAGAACTAATTACTGAGCACGCTACAACTTCTGATGAAGCGACCGCTGACTCCGCTGATCAAGATACTATTACTGATGAAGTCATAAAGTCTTCAGAGCAAGCTTCTGAGCAAGACACAACTTCTGATCAATTGAACAGTGATGCCGCTGATCAAGAGACTGTTACTGATGAAGTCATAAAGTCTACAGAACTAATTACTGAGCACGCTACAACTTCTGATGAAGCGAACACTGACTCTACTGAACAAGAAACTGCTACTGATGAAGTCATAAAGTCTTCAGAGCAAGCTTCTGAGCAAGACACAACTTCTGATCAATTGAACAGTGATGCCGCTGATCAAGAGTTTGTAACTGATGAAGACATAAAGTCTTCGGAGAAAACTACTGAGCAAGATACTAATTCTGATGAAGTGACCACTGACTTCGCTGATCAAGATACTGCAGCCATTGAAGTACTACAATCTGTAGAACATGCTCCTACTGCTACTGAGCAAGCTCCAACTACTGATGAAGCGACCACTGACTTGGCTGATCAAGAGACAGCTGTCTCCGCTGAACAAGAAACTGCTACTGATGAAATTATAAAGTCTACAGAACTAATTACTGAGCACGCTACAACTTCTGATGAAGCGAACACTGACTCCGCTGAACAAGAAACTGCTACTGATGAAGTCATTAAGCCTACAGAACAAAATACTGACCGAACTGTAATGACTGATCAAGCGACCACTGATGTCGCTGATCAAGAGACTGCTACTGATGAAGTCATTAACCCTACAGAACAAAATACTGACCGAACTGTAATGACTGATCAAGCGACCACTGATGTCGCTGATCAAGAGACTGCTACTGATGAAGTCATTAACCCTACAGAACAAAATACTGACCGAACTGTAATGACTGATCAAGCGACCACTGATGTCGCTGATCAAGAGACTGCTACTGATGAAGTCTTAAAGTCTTCAGAGCAAAGCACTGAGCAAGATACAACTTCTGATGACGCGACCGCTGACTCCTCTGATCAAGAGACTGATCGAACTACTGATGAAGTCATAAAGTCTACAGAACTAATTACTGAGCACGCTACAACTTCTGATGAAGCGACCGCTGACTCCGCTGATCAAGATACTATTACTGATGAAGTCATAAAGTCTTCAGAGCAAACTTCTGAGCAAGACACAACTTCTGATGACGTGACCACTGACTTTGCTGATCAAGGGACTGCTACTGATGAAGTCATTAAGCCTACAGAACTAATTACTGAGCACGCTACAAATTCTGATGAAGCTACTGCTACTGATGAAGTCATAAAGTTTTCAGGGCAAACTTCTGAGCAAGACACAACTTCTGATGAAGCGACCGCTGACTCCTCTGATCAAGAGACTGTTACTGATGAAGTCATTAAGCCTACAGAACTAATTACTGAGCACGCTACAACTTCTGATGAAGCGAACACTGACTCCGCTGAACAAGAAACTGCTACTGATGAAGTCATTAAGCCTACAGAACAAAATACTGACCGAACTGTAATGACTGATCAAGCGACCACTGATGTCGCTGATCAAGAGACTGCTACTGATGAAGTCATTAACCCTACAGAACAAAATACTGACCGAACTGTAATGACTGATCAAGCGACCACTGATGTCGCTGATCAAGAGACTGCTACTGATGAAGTCTTAAAGTCTTCAGAGCAAAGCACTGAGCAAGATACAACTTCTGATGACGCGACCGCTGACTCCTCTGATCAAGAGACTGATCGAACTACTGATGAAGTCATAAAGTCTACAGAACTAATTACTGAGCAAGATACAACTTCTGATGAAGCGACCGCTGACTCCGCTGAACAGGAAACTGCTACTGAAGAAGGCATGAAGTCTACAGAAATAATTACTGAGCACGCTACAACTACTGATGAAGCGACCACTGATCAAGATACTGCTACTGATGTAGTCATAAAGTCTTCAGAGCAAATTACTGAGCAAGATACAACTTCTGATGAAGCGACCGCTGACTCCTCTGATCAAGAGACTGTTACTGATGAAGTCATAAAGTCTACAGATTTAATAACTGAGCACGCTACAACTTCTGATGAAGCGAACACTGACTCCGCTGAACAAGAAACTGCTACTGATGAAGTCATTAAGTCTTCAGAGCAAACTACTGAGCAAGATACAACTTCTGATGACGCGACCAATGACTTTACTGATCAAGTAACTGCTACTGATGAAGTCATAAAGTCTTCAGAGCAAACTACTGAGCAACATACAACTACTGATGAAGCGAACACTGACTCCGCTGAACAAGAAACTGCTACTGATGAAGTCATTAAGCCTACAGAACTAATTACTGAGCACGCTGCAACTGCTGATGAAGCGAACACTGACTCCGCTGAACAAGAAACTGCTACTGATGAAGTCATTAAGCCTACAGAACTAATTACTGAGCACGCTACAACTACTAATGAAGCGAACACTGATCAGGGAACTGCTACTGAAGAAGTAATAAAGTCTACAGAGCAAACTACTGAGCAAGATACAACTTCTGATGTCCCAACCACTGACTTAGCTGATCAAGGGCCTGTTATTGATGAAGTCATAAAGTCTTCAGAACGAACTACTGAGCAAGATACAACTTCTGATGACCCGACCACTGACTTTGCTGATCAAGGGACTGCTGCTGATGAAGTCATTAAGCCTACAGAACTAATTACTGAGCACGCTACAACTTCTGATGAAGCGAGCGCTGACTCCTCTGATCAAGAGACTGATCAAACTACTGATGAAGTTATAAAGTCTACAGAACTAATTACTGAGCACGCTACAACTTCTGATGAAGCGAGCGCTGACTCCTCTGATCAAGAGACTGATCAAACTACTGATGAAGTTATAAAGTCTACAGAACTAATTACTGAGCACGCTACAACTTCTGATGAAGCGAACACTGACTCCGCTGAACAAGAAACTGCTTCTGATGAAGTCATAAAGCCTACAGAACTAATTACTGAGCACGCTACAACTACTGATGAAGCGAACACTGATGCCGCTGATCAGGGGACTGCTACTGATGAAGTCATAAAGTCTTCAGAGCAAACTACTGAGCAAGATACAACTTCTGATGACGCGACCACTGACTCCGCTGAACAAGAAACTGCTACTGATGAAGTGATAAGGTCTACAGAGCAAGATACAACTACTGATGAAGCGGCCGCTGACTCCTCTTATCAAGATACTGTTACAGATGAAGCCATAAAGTCTACAGAACTAATTACTGAGCACGCTACAACTTCTGATGACGCGACCGCTGCCTCCGCTGAACAAGAAACTGCTACTGATGAAGTTATTGAGCCTACAGAACTAATTACTGAACACGCCACAACTACTGATGAAGCGAACACTGACTGCGCTGAACAAGAAACTTTTACTGATGAATTCATAAAGTCTACAGAACTAATTACTGAGCACGCTACAACTACTGATGAAGCGACCGCTGACTCCGCTGAACAAGAAACTGCTA
Organism: Hecatera dysodea; assembly: GCA_905332915.2. NCBI lineage: Eukaryota > Metazoa > Arthropoda > Insecta > Lepidoptera > Noctuidae > Hecatera > Hecatera dysodea. Next base: position 2,667,917 of record HG995317.1, on the reverse strand, counting down.
CTGATGAAGTCATAAAGTCTTCAGAGCAAACTCCTGAGCAAGATATAACTACTGATGAAGCGACCGCTGACTCCTCTGATCAAGATACTGTTACTGATGAAGTCATAAAGTCTTCAGAGCAAACTACTGAGCAAGACACAACTTCTGATGAAGCGAACACTGATGCCGCTGATCAAGAAACTGCTACTGATGAAGTCATAAAGTCTTCAGTGCAAACTACTGAGCAAGACACAACTTCTGATGAAGCGACCGCAGACTCCTCTGATCAAGAGACTGATCAAACTACTGATGCAGTCATAAAGTCTACAGAACTAATTAATGAGCAAGATACAACTTCTGATGAAGCGAACACTGACTCCGCTGAACAAAAAACTGCTACTGATAGAGTCATTAAGCCGACAGAACTAATTACTGAGCAAGATACAACTACTGATGAAGCGACCGCTGACTCCTCTGATCAAGATACTGTTACTGATGAAGTAATTAAGCCTACAGAACTAATTACTGAGCAAGACACAACTACTGATGAAGCGAACACTGATGCCGCTGATCAAGAAACTGCTACTGATGAAGTCATGAAGTCTTCAGTGCAAACTACTGAGCAAGACACAACTTCTGATGAAGCGACCGCTGACTCCTCTGATCAAGAGACTGATCAAACTACTGATGCAGTCATAAAGTCTACAGAACTAATTACTGAGCAAGATACAACTTCTGATGAAGCGAACACTGACTCCGCTGAACAAAAAACTGCTACTGATAAAGTCATTAAGCTGACAGAACTAATTACTGAGCACGCTACAACTACTGATGAAGCGACCACTGATGCCACTGATCAAGAGACTGTTACTGATGAAGTCATAAAGTCTACAGAACAATATACTGACCAAACTGCAATGACTGATCAAGCGACCACTGACTTTGCTGATCAAGGGACTGCTACTGATGAAGTCATAAAGTCTTCAGAGCAAACTAATGAGCAAGATACAAGTTCTAATGACGCGACCGCTGACTGCGCTGAACAAGAAACTGCTACTGATGAAGTAATTAAGCCTACAGAACTAATTACTGAGCAAGACACATCTACTGATGAAGCGAACACTGATGCCGCTGATCAAGAAACTGCTACTGATGAAGTCATAAAGTCTTCAGAGCAAACTTCTGAGCAAGCTCCAACTACTGATGAAGCGACCGCTGACTCCTCTGATCAAGTTACTGTTACTGATGAAGACATTCAGTCTACAGAACTAATAACTGAGCACGCTACAACTTCTGATGACGCGACCGCTGACTCCGCTGAACAAGAAACTGCTACTGATGAAGTTATTAAGCCTACAGAACAAAATACTGAGCAATACAAAACTACTGATGAAGCGGACACTGACTCCGCTGAACAAGAAACTGCTACTGATGAAGTCATAAAGTCTTCAGAGCAAACTACTGAGCAAGATACAACTACTGATGAAGCGAACACTGATGCCGCTGATCAGGGGACTGCTACTGATGAAGTCATAAAGTCTTCAGAGCAAACTACTGAGCACGCTACAACTTCTGATGAAGCGACCGCTGACTGCGCTGAACAAGAAACTGCTACTGATGAAGTCATTAAGCCTACAGAACTAATTACTGAGCATGCTACAACTACTGATGAAGCGACCACCGATGCCACTGTTCAGGGGACTGCTACTGACCAGTCTAATACAGAAGCTGATGCTTCAACTGATGAATTAACAACAACAAATCCTGCAACAACAGAATCAGTTGCCTCAACAACTGTAGAATTAACAACTCAAGAAAATGCATCAACTCAACAATCAACTACACCAGAGAGGACAACTGATGAATCAACTCGATACGTACAACCAGAAACAACAGAATTCACATCTTATAACTTAAAAGCACATACAGAAATCGAAAATGCACTAGAAACTGAGCAACCAATTACTACAGAGCAACCATCTACAGATGTAATAGAACCTGCCACAAAAAAACCGACGACTTCATCTCAGCCTGATAAATCTGGTACAGAAGTACCTCTTGAAGAATCGACAACCGAATTAAAGGTTTTTCAACCTGGGGATTATGAAGATGAGGGTTCAGGTGAAACTGATTATGATCAAGAATCGGCAGATGTATCTGATGAATTAGGTACTGGAGAAGAATCTGCTATTGATGATATTGGAGAAGAAACTACTGATACCAAATTCATAACAGAAGACCAAACAGAAGAGACAGGTTTTACTTTAGAAGAATTATCAATCATTCCAAAATTGCCAGTACTTGAATTCAAAACTATAGAAGAATTATATGAACTTCAATACAAACCAGCCACAGAACAGACAACCACAGATGGTGAAGCTAAAAAGAGTGATCTCACAGAAAAGAGAACCACAGAAGGAGACGTCACTGCACAGAAAACCATAGAAGGTGATGCTACGGAACAGACACCCACAGAAAGTTACGCTACGGAACAGACTACCACAGAATGTGACTTCACTGCACAGACAACCATAGAAAGTGATGCAACAGAACACATAACCACACAAGACGTCACTTCACTGACAACCACAGAAGGTGATGCTACGGACCACAAAACCACAGAAGGTAATGCTACGGAACACTCTACCACAGAAGGAGATGCCACAGAACAGACGAGTACAGATGGTGATGCTACAGAGGGTGATGACACAGAAAAGACAACCACAGAAGGAGACGTCACAGCACAGACCGCCACAGACGGTGATGCCGAAGAACACACAACCAGAGAAATAGATACCACGAAACAGACGAGCACAGATGGTGATGCTACAGAGGGTGATGCCACAGAATACGCAACCATAGAAAGAGATGCCATAGAACAGACGAGCACAGATGGTGATGCTACAGAGGGTCATGATACAGCACAGACAACCATAGAAGATGATATTATAGAAGAGATAACAACAGAAGGAGACGTCACTGCACAGACAACTACAGAAGGTGATGCTACGGAACAGACAACCATAAAAGGTAATGCTACGGAACACACTACAACAGAAGGAGATGCCACAGAACAGACGAGTACAGATGGTGATGCTACAGAGGGTGATGCCACAGAAAAGACAACCACAGAAGGAGACGTCACAGAACAGACCGCCACAGACGGTGATGCCGAAGAACACACAACCAGAGAAGGAGATGCCACGAAACAGACAGGCACATATGGTGACGCTAAAGAGGGTGATGTCACAAAATACACAACCATAGGAGATGCCATAGAACAGACGAGCACAGATGGTGATGTAACAGAGGGTGATGACACAGCACAGACAACCATAGAAGATGATACTATAGAAGAGATAACCACAGTAGGAGACGTCACTGCACAGACAACTACAGAAGGTGATGCTACGGAACAGATAACCACAGAAGGTGATGCCACAGAACACATACGCACAGAAGGAGACGTTGCTGCACAGATAATTACAGAAGATGATGCTACGGTCCAGACAACCATAGAAGGTAATGCTACGGAACACACCACCACAGAAGGAGATGCCACAGAACAGACGAACACAGATGGTAATGCTACAGAGGGTGATGACACAGAAAAGACAACCATAGAAGTTGATGTTACAGAACAAACAAGCACAGAAGGAGACGTTACAGTACAGACAGAAACAGATGATGATATCACAAAAAAGACACGCACAAAAGGTGTTGCCAAAGAACACACAATCGCAGGTGATGCCGCAGAACGTACAATCGAGGAAGGTGATGGCATAGAACAGACAAGCACAGAAGCTGGTGTATTAGTACAGACAATCACAGAAAATGATGTCACATATACAGAACACATAGAACAGGCAACCACATCAGAAGGTGATGCTACAAAGGGGGTTGCCACAGAACCAACAATAACTGAAGGCGAAACCACAGAACAGCCAACCACAGAAGATGATGCCAAAGAAAAGACAACTATAGAAGGTGATGCCACAGAAGGTATTACCATAGGAAAAACAATCCCAGAAGGTGATGGCAAAGAAACTGAAGGTGAAACCACAGATAAGCCAACCACAGAAAATGATGCCACAGAAGGTGATGCCAAAGAAAAGACAACTGTAGAAGGCGACGCCATAGAACACACAGCCACAGAAGGTATTACCACAGGAAAAACAATCCCAGAAGGTGATGGCAAGGAAAAGACTACCACAGAAGCTGATGCTTCAGAGGGTGATGTCACAGAACCGATAACCACAGAAGGTGACGTTGCAGAACAGACAGCCACAGAAAGTGATGCCACTTTAAGCAAAACAGACAATTTGCCAAAATCAGAAGATCTTATAGAAGAATTAGTAATTACAGAACAAACAACGAATCCAAAAGGAGAACAAGTTAATTCAGAACGTCAAGAAGAGATACTACAAACATCAAACACAGAAGAGCCAGCAGTCAAACAGCCATCTCCAAAAGAAGAAATAACAATTTCAGAAACAATTGAAGAACAACATCTAAATGCAGAGACAAACACTTATTCAGAAGAGTTAGTAACTGAACAACCAACCACAATGGAACAAAACTATAATACGGGATCAACATATTTGAAAGCCACAACGTATGCAGCTGAGCCTAAACCACCTGGTGTGCAGGCTGTCAAATTTGAAACTGAAGTACAAATGCCGAAAGCTGGCGGAAAACTGCGCTTAAGTCAGGAACGTAAAGGTGAGTTCATAATGTTCTCGGGCACTAACTAAAAAAAAAACACATTAGCAGTTATAGGAACTGAAATTTCATACTGTTTTTTTTTTTTTTAATTAAAATTATAATCAAACAAAAACACTATTTCAACAATGCACATTATACACATTGAACTTTTCACTAAATCCATTCAATGTCACTTGTACGCATGAGTCATGAGCATGTCGGTGACGCAAACCCATAAGATTTTCAAGAAGTGCCCAAAGAAACTAAAGAAGTTTTTTTTTCAGTTTAAAAAAATTAGAACAAAAAGTATCATCATCAATTTAGGTTTTATTTTATTGCTCTTTGAAAATAATACCTTGTACGTGGTCTCGTAACTTTCATGAATCTTGCGCGAACGAAGAGCGGCCAGCGCGCTCACCAGATTTAATTAAATATTTTTCTACATACAAAAGTCAACAGAATTCCATTTTTGAAACGGCAGAACACGTAACGTTATCTATCATAAACCTAAGAACGTGTTAAAAAAATAAACGTTTTAGAAATGTTATTTAATTTCCTAGAAAAAAGTAATATTCTATAGAATTTTCTCAAGTGTTGAATTACCAACTGGTTGCATCTATCGCAGAGATCGACCCACCCTCCAAAGAAAACTTCATGCTACGCTTAAATAAGTGAGTTAAATTATTCTAATCAAACGTTTCCCTCATTCCACAGAAATAATGAACGCCCTAGAAACGAACATGCGTCTGAAAATTCTGCTGCTGCCGAAAGGACCCAACGGCAAGAATTGTTACTGTACTTGTGACAATACTATTCCCCCCGCCATTATTCCTCGGGAAGAGTTGCCACAAGACAATAATTATGAAAAATAAACATTTTAAGACGACATTGAAACATAGAACTTAGTAGGAATAAGATTTTATATATTATGTATTACCGTGTTAATAAGAAATATATTTTATTATGTGTTTTAAAAGCTTTTATTTACTGTTTCGTTCGTATAAATGCCGATTGTCACTTGAGCGTTTCTGTTCAGCCACGTGACCAGAGACAATACGTGAAGCAATATTATTTTTTTGGGAATTTTATGCTGGAATTGCTGGATGAGGCCGGTGTTTCCTAGACGACTGGTAACACCAGCTGATTCTTCTTAGGGTTAAGGAGAATCGGCGAAACGAATCAACTAAGAGCTCAGTCTCTTTTGAAGTCCATACAATTATACTGGTCAAATCATATGAGAACCATGTAGATTGATGTTTATGGCCTTTTGAGGAAAGTGCCACACAGATTTAAGTGCACCTGTCCAGACAGTGCAAGTATTTGTCAGTAACCGTGAAGCTCAAACTTACAACTTTAATTAGCTGAACAATTTGACGAACAATACCAAAGTAACACATTTGGGTTAGGGTAGGCCGCATAAATAAATCAAACTCCCAGACTAACTGAAATGAGAACATAATTCGATTCACCGATGATGAACCACTTCATACAGAGGTTGGTGAGGCAGGAATGATTCATCATCGATGTTTTTGTTTGACACTAACATAGTTTTTAGGTTTTTTTTTGTAACTAAATAACATTGTGGATCACAGTTGTCCGAGCAAAATAAATTATTATTATTCCGTTTATTCATATTATATACCTACTCATTACATTTTTAAATAAACACATCAAAAGTATCTAGGGATCAACATATATTTTTGCAATAACTTTCCTCCTGATTGATATTAATTAAAATTTTCTTTAAGGATTCATCAAATAAAGTGTTTTCGTTTGTCACAGTAACGATAAACCAAGTCACCTTTGCATTAATAAAGAAATTTGCCATTTTCCTAATAAAGGGATTTTTGACATTTGAACCACTAACATTAAAGTTCGAAAAAAAGACTGAAATAACAGTTTTCTTTAAAATTTTATTGGGTAACTTAAACAATTAATAATCCGTGTTTCTACCGCGAACACTAACAACACAAGAACATCGGTTTGGCATACTCAAAATGAGTTCATCCAAATCACGCTGTGGAATGGCCGCCCATGTTCGTTGCAACAACAAAAAAAGGTCTTCTTGCGACTGGATACCCTCCATATTCGGCAGAGCTCTTCTCTGTAGCATATCCCATGCATGCTCAATCGGGTTCAAGTCTGGCGACTGAGCAGGCCAGGGCAGGACATTGATGTTAGCTGCGGCGAGAGTCTGTCTTACAACTCTTGCGGTGTGCGGTCGTGCATGCATTAACTGAAATAAGGGACCGATTTGCACTTGTAGAGGAACGATGACGTCTGATACAATCGTCTCAGCATAAATTTGAGCGTTGAGGTTGCCTCTGATCCAAATCAACTCAGTTCTTCCGCCGATCCAAATACCCGCCCATACTATGATGGTTCCACCACTATAAGGATGGACTTCCTGGCAGGATTTTAATCGCTGTTGGCGTCCAGGGGTTCTCCAGTGTCGTATACGTCTTGTATCCGGTCTCATACCAAAACGAGACTCATCAGAAAAGCACACGAAACGCCATTGTTCTTCTGCCCAATTTCTGTGTTCAAGAGCCCATTGATATCGAATCCTACGATTGTGCATTGCTATAGGTGGTACCCGTAGCGGTCTTCGGGAATGAAGGTTCACTTCATGCAAGCGGTTTCTGACTGTTTGGTCGCTAATTAAGTTCCCTGAAGAGTGATGAAGCCTCACGGCTAACATCATGGCGGTTATTGTTGGAGCTCTTCGAGTTAAGATTTGAATGTATCGGTCTTGTCTCCGTGTGGTGCAGCGATACCGTCCTCCATGGCGCTCAGCCAAGGTAAGCGAAGAGCTCTGCCGAATATGGAGGGTATCCAGTCGCAAGAAGACCTTTTTTTGTTGTTGCAACGAACATGGGCGGCCATTCCACAGCGTGATTTGGATGAACTCATTTTGAGTATGCCAAACCGATGTTCTTGTGTTGTTAGTGTTCGCGGTAGAAACACGGATTATTAATTGTTTAAGTTACCCAATAAAATTTTAAAGAAAACTGTTATTTCAGTCTTTTTTTCGAACTTTAATGTTAGTGGTTCAAATGTCAAAAATCCCTTTATTAGGAAAATGGCAAATTTCTTTATTAATGCAAAGGTGACTTGGTTTATCGTTACTGTGACAAACGAAAACACTTTATTTGATGAATCCTTAAAGAAAATTTTAATTAATATCAATCAGGAGAAAAGTTATTGCAAAAATATATGTTGATCCCTAGATACTTTTGATGTGTTTATTTCTTAAAACAACATAATAAAAAAAAACATTTAAAAATATAAAAAATAGTCGTCCGCCGGTATCGGGAGCAGGGTCCAAGCTACCGGTGGTTAGGGCTCCAGAGAAAGGGAACCTCCTCACAATACGAGCCGTATCAAGGAGTACTGCCTTCTGTATCAGACCCTTCACCCAGCTGCGTAACGCCAGCTTCGACAGGTGGTCGTCGAAGCTTTTGGCCATTAAGCCGTTGGCCGTAACGATAATCGGCACAATGACAGCCGAGTCCACATTCCACATGTCGACAACCTCGTGTGCTAAGTCAAGATACTTGATTTGCTTCTCTTTCTCAGCCTTCACGAGGTTCTCGTCATGCGGAATGCTTACATCGATTATCATTGTGCGGCGCGCTAATCGGTCTATCACCACTATGTCAGGCTTATTGGCGACAATAGTCCTGTCAGTGATGATAGACCGATCCCAGTACATCGTGACATGGTCATTTTCGAGAACTGGGTCGGGCACATTCTTGTAATACGGTACCTCAGAATTCACAAGTTTGTATTATTATTATCTCTTTATTTATTTAACTATACATACATTTTTATATTTTTAAATATTTCTTAAAAAAACACAAACATTAAAAAAACATTTAAAAATACAAAACGCAGTAGTCCGCCGGTGTCGGGAGCAGGGTCCAAGCTACCGGTGGTTAGGGCTCCAGAGAAAGGAACCTCCTCACAATACGAGCCGTATCGAGGAGTACTGCCTTCTGTATCAGGCCCTTTAACCAACCGTGTAACGCCAGCTTTGACAGATGTTCGTCAAAGCTTTTGGCCATCAGACCATTGGCCGTAACGACAATCGGCACAATGACAGCCGAGTCCACATTCCACATGTCCACAACCTCGTGTGCTAAGTCGAGATACTTGATTTGTTTCTCTTTCTCAGCTTTCACGAGGTTCTCGTCATGTGGGATGGTAACATCGATTATCATTGTGCGGCGCGCTAATCGGTCTATCACCACTATATCCGGCTTGTTGGCAATGTATTATTATTATTATTATTATTATAATATGGCGGGTTTACATGGCCCTCAATTTCACATGTTATATGAGAACCATGCATGCTCGCTTATGTTTTCGCTAACGATATTCCACATTGCCTAATATTCTCAAAATCACTCGCGTACAAGAGAGACTCGCGGTGACAAGAGAGAATAGCGTGACAAGAGAGAATAGCGTGACAAGAGAGAATAGCGTGACAAGAGAGACTAGCGTGACGAGAGAGAATAGCGTGACGAGAGAGAATAGCGTGACGAGAGAGAATAGCGTGACGAGAGAGAATAGCGTGACGAGAGAGAATAGCGTGACGAGAGTGAATAGCGTGACGAGAGAGAATAGCGTGACAAGAGAGAATAGCGTGACGAGAGAATAGCGTGACAAGAGAGAATAGCGTGACAAGAGAGAATAGCGTGACAAGAGAGAATAGCGTGACAAGAGAGAATAGCGTGACAAGAGATATTAGTGTGACAAGAGAGACTAGCGTGACGAGAAAACTAACGTGACAAGAGTCACTCCCAAGATTCGAGTCATTCGCGTGAGCGACTCGAGTCGCTCTCGTTTCGTGATTGGGGTGATGGAAGGAGTGTGGTAAATAAAATATACAATCGTAACATTTAGGATTTATTAGTCGTTAAAATAGAAATAAAATAATGCTTTGCACTTGAATAGCATTCCTGCAATTGCAATTAAAAATAATAAATAAATGTAGACATTATTTTTTATCTTAAGTTTATAATTGATTTTACTATGCTTTATCTTAGGGCGGTTATTTACCGAGAATTTGCGTGTAATGTATTAATTCCCAGTGAACGCAAATAAAACATGGAAGCATTACTTCAAGGGGATCTAAGCGCGAATCGTGACCCAAAAATCCAAACAAACTCGTCGCTGATACGCCGAACCACACCAACAACATTGTTGCTAATACGATACACAGTTACAAATTGACCTTATTTCCCAAGTATTTGGGTTTAAATTACCATGTAACGAATAGGCCGTGTAACTAAACACGTGAGCGGCGCAATCGGTACCGCGGCACAATGTGCTTTGGGTCATTTTTTTTAACCGACTTCTAAAAAAGGAGGAGGTTCTCAATTCGGATGTTTGTGTTTTTTTTTTATTGTTTGTTCGCGCATAACTCCGTCGCTTGCCAACCGATTTGAAAAATTCTTTTTTTGTTGGAAAGGGTATACTTCCCAAATGGTCCCATAAAAAATTTACCGCAATCGAACATGCGGTTTTTGAAAAATCAACAAAAATCTAAAAAAATATCTACATTGACGACCTTTTAGTTTACTCTGCATTGGAGCAGTGCGTTTTTTTACACTAATGTAATTGGTTATTTTAGGTGGGGGGAGGGGAGGGGGTTTAGGTACCACTAAAAAGTGAAAAATAAAAAACTTTTTACAAAAAAATACAACCGACTTTTCCACAAAAAATCAAAAAAGTACAAAATAACTTTAATTTTGGAAGTCGGTGTTCAAAAAATGAAAAAGGAACCACAAACATCGAATTCCGAAATTAAAGTTATTTTGTACTTTTTTGATTTTTTGCGGAAAAGTCGGTTGTATTTTTTTGTAAAAAGTTTTTTTTGAGAATGCTTCCATGTTTTATTTGCGTTCACTGATTAATTCCATCTTGCCCGATCCATCGGCTTAAACGACGAAGGTAGGTAGGTACGGCGATGCGCTACTGGTACATCGTGGGCATACAAGCTATACGCACTATACTTTAATTGGCTATTTTATACTAGACATAAGTCTGTTGGATTTTCAAAAAATATTACACGAATTTTTTGTCATTTCAAATCATAAGCATGTTATAAAGACAAAGCGTATCAAAGTTCAGGAGCGGTTTATGATGACTGTTGCGGAATTTGTTCGAAAGAGTAACCGCGGTCCTGGAACACAAAGAACACTAGGAGAAACACGGGTAGGTTTTGGTCGGTATGAGTCCGACACTCCCTTCCACTCCGCCCAGAACGGGAGAAGTCATTTGATGAAATCCCAGAATTGCATACATGAATACAATTATAATTTTACTATAATATACTTCCTTAAATTTAAAACATAAATATACCTAGGTGAGAGAGTTTTGATTTTATGATGTAAATTTTAAAATGCTAAAGATATATATAATTTGTCACTGGAACATTGCAAACACCGTAAGATTGAATTTTTTTTTAATAAGACGCAGATTTATTGGAAACTATTGAAACTGGATAGGATTTATTTTATAGGGAAGGTGCAGAAACTATAGGTGGCAGCACAGACGCGTCAATGTCAAGTATATTTTACTTATCAAGTTTCAAATTTGCAACACTAGATGGCGAAGTATACGTCGTACACGTTCCCCTAAAAAAGGGTGGCAGCACAGATCAATATTTACAACATAAAAGTTTCAGATTTGCAACACTAGATGGCATAGTCTACGCCGTGCACGTTCCCTACAAAAAACGATGTTTTAGTAATAAATCGGGAAATTATAAACTAATAAAGATTTATTACAATCTTACTGACTCTGCAATTTCTCAGGCTCTTTTCTTAATTCTTGCAGATTTGCCCACCACACCCACTCAAAAAATTCACCAATATTGTATTATCTAACGTTTTTCCTTTTCTGATGCACTAGTCTCATTTTGCAAGTGTTTCTCCTTCCTAGAAGGGTTTTCCAGTTTACTGAGCGCTTCTGCTAACATGCCTTGAAAATCCCTTTCCTTACATGTATAGTACTTATTTTTCAACGGTTGCAAAACTTTTTCTAATGGAGTATCACCTAGCAAATGAGCCAGTGGATTAGTTGTGACGAGTTTTGTACCATCAGGCAATTTAATATCAGTTTGCCTTTGCTTATTATTTTGAATTTTTACACTTTCATTCTGTTGTTTTAAAACTTCATTCACTTTGACGATCTTGTAGTATGGTGCTTCCGGTAGCAAGTGTGCTATTCTCCAGTCTTTGTACTCCGCTGGCAGCTTCGGTAGTATAATTTTGTGAGGAATATATGATGTTCTTGGTGCTTCTTCGGTTCCTTCTAACATTACTTCCTCGGCAACTTCTGGGATTGATTCATTTCGGTCCATTAAGTTGTAATTATCGTCATCATAGTTTTGATAATCGTTGTCCTGGCTCTCTTCTTGTACCACAGGCACTGGTTGAACCAACTTGATGGTCGCTGGAGTCTTTTCAGATGGGCTTGGTTTAAACTTGACGGGCATGGATAGTTTTGTAGTAGTTGGGGCAGGTTTGACTTCAAACTTAGTCAATTTTATTTTTGGTTCTCTTTGCATGCTGTGTACTTCTTTCAAGGAAACCACATTTTGGATTATGACATCTACTTTATTATCAGCTTCTGGGGTGAAGTTCTCGATAAACTTCTGCACGGATAGACGGTTATCAACCTCTGTGATCTTTGCATATGACGTAACTTCTTCACATTCGACCTTTTTTATTGTACGTCTGAATTTCTCAGACATAGGCAGATCGTCGGTGATACTTCCGCCTGTTTTACGTTTTTCCAACATGTATTTTAGTGTATCGGTCAATTTTGACGATGAATGCTGTACCGCTATATGTTGGTTCAACTTTGCTTTACTTCTAAATACTTTTGAGCATTTGATACACTTTTTAGACTCATTCTTTGAATGTAATGAAATATGGTGATTGTAATTTTGGAACGTATAACAGTACTTATTACAAATGTTGCATGTAAACCTCTTTCTGTTTTTAATTAACTCTTTTTTACTCCATCTACCACCAGCTCTCGGTTGCTTTGTGCTTGTTTTCTGCTGTTTTAATGCTCTCTTTTTAATGACTAAAAGAGATTCATCATCCGAGGACTCTATTATTATAGTATCATCTGGTATCTTCTTTTGTACCTTCGGTCCTCTCTTACGTTTCAAAGTTGGCTTTGGTACCAGTTCCACTTCAGTCTGATTCCCTTCTGTATCTGTTACACTCATTTCAGAGTTCATATTCAGAAGGGTCACATTAGAATCCCCATCTAAACTATGAACAGTATCTTTATTCTGCGTATTTTCAAACAAGCTTTTTGGTATAAATGGGTTCTCAGATTTCTTATCAGTGAAAAATACATAGTAATTCTCATCAAATTCAACGAAACCTTGACTGTTATGAGTCAATTTGATGTGCAGAGTAAATCTCTTGCGCAATCGGAACTTTTTTGAACAAATCTTACACGTATAAGGTTCTATATCCTTGTGATTTGTGTAATAATGTCCGAACAACTTCTGGGGATGCTTAAAAGGCTTCTTGCAGTAAATACACATGTATTTATATAGGTGGAGATAAGCCTTATGAACCCTGTCAATATGTTTTTCCAATGCAATACTACCAACGCACTGTTTCAAACAAAAAGTGCACGCTTTTAATTCCACAGAGAGAGGGTGCTTATGCGACTGGTGTTCAGACAACTCGTACATTGAATCAAAGTTAATATTACATGTATAGCATTTAATCACTTTGCACTGTTTCTTGTGCCCTGGAAATGCATGCTTATTGAACGTAAGGTTACAATCGGGGCACTTAACCCTAGAGTTAAAATTTTGGAATGGTTTCCCACAGTATTTCGCTATATGCTGGGTTATTGAACACCGTTTCTTGTATACTTTCGAGCATTTATCGCAGACAAGAGTCTTACATTTGCCAGATGCTGAGTGCTTCATTAACTGCTGTATGTTTCTGGTGGAATAACTACAACTAACGCAGCTGTAGACCGTATCAGTGTGTAGAGAGAGCAGTACGGTCTCAGCTTTTACGTTTAACATGGATGAAAGGTAAGGAAGATGGTGCAGCATCATAAACCCCTCATCATTATTGTTATGATCTTCATAGTCATGGTTTCTCAAATCATGGATGTTATCAAATGTCTCAGAGCATTGCGTACAACAGAATGCATTCTTATGGCTAAGCTTATGCTTATTTTCATGAACCAAACGCTCACCTTTGTCAGAAAACGCACGCAGACAGTGTAAACAGTAGTATAGATCACTCAAGTGTTTGTTGAGGAAATGTTCGGCAAAATCAATCAAATCCGTGTAATAATACGAGCAAAACCAACATTGCTTTGAGCCGGTGCTTGCTTTATTATGTATTTGTTGTAGATGCACCGTTAAATCTTCTACGTCCAAGAATTCCGCTTGACATAACGTGCAAGTTGTATCCACCTCCGTAGTATGGTATTCTTCTTCGTCCAACAATTCTACTACTTCTTCGTGATGCCCGTCCGAAGACATGGTTATGGTTTTGAGGCTACCGTAACATTTAACTTCAGTTTTGTTCCGATTATTAACTTCGTAGATCCCAGTTTACCTCAACGAAAAACATTTTAATTATTATGACAGATGTAAATTGTCAAACAGAACCACAAACAAGATAAAAGAAAATAGAGAGAGGTACGCGTCCATGGGTACGCGAGAGATAAACAAAGTCGCTATTAGAATTAGTTGATTTCTGAAAGAGACTATTTTTACTGAATCAAATTCATATTACAAACCAAGGCGTGCAATGGACTAATACTATCATATGCCATAAATCACAGTGCACGGAGAATTTAGCGAAGAAAAAACGTTTTTTTTTTATATAAACTTCATACACAAAGAAAAAATCGCAGAAAGTAACTAGTTTTAGGCATTCGATACCAGTAAAATTGGGGTAGTGAAGGGATAGCATAGCAGGTGCACTGATCTAACCAAAGAACGTGAAAAAAATGCATGAACTTCGAGGACATTAATAAAATAAAATAAAAATTTAAGTCAGCCTCACAATAATTGTGAGGCTGACTTAAATTTTTATTTTACACCACAGACACACAGGTTTTGCTTGAGTAATAATTACTCAAGCAAAACCTGTGTGTCTGTGGTGTCATGCAACTTAACAATCAATCAACGAAATTATGATAGCCAAAATTCCGCTTCGTTAAAAAAATACCCACTAGGTACGATACTTTCTTGCTACAAGGGCAAAGATTTATGTTTTCTCAATTTTAAAAAAAGACAAAATTTTAACATTGGTGGCGGTAGCAGAAGAATTTTAAAATGTTCATGACTCACACTAACTTCCCAAGGTGTCATTCTACACGAATCATATTATCACTGACCTTATTTTAATGATACATTATGTATAATTTTATTCAACTTCCAAAATAGAAATAGGCCCAACAAACCACGAACCACTACAGAATGTGAGTATAAACACATATTTTTTTTAAACGTACAAAAACTATACCTACTCAACATTTGACTAAATGTGTATTTGGATTTGGACCCCACGTAAAAAAACAATCATGTTCCGTTTTCATAATAATATGGTATCTCTTAATTTTTTTACGTATTATCAAAAGATACTTTTTATCTTAGATAAAAATTAACCCCTCTGCAGTTTATTACTTCAATAAAAACTTATAAATAATAAAGCCCCACATATTTTATAATCATAATTAAATAGGGATATCTCTTGTACTAGTTAGGTACATATGTACCTATACATCGTCTTTTCATGCACCACGAGTATTTTATAACAAAATTTAATGCGAAAATTAATTTTTCAATACTAATACCTACGCTTGGTAACACGTCCAAAACAATCATAACATAACGGAATAACTGTAAACATTTTAGTAAAATCTAAAATGACAAACAGAAGTGTCCTACAAAAAAAAAAACAAGCAAAAGAAAAACAACATTGTTATTAGTAATCAAATTAGTCATCGTTAAATAAACCATATTCTGTTAGCAAGGTCATAACTTTATAAATACCATGGCTAATTATGACGTTCAATAACTTTGTGATTATTTTTCTTATTGTTTACTTTGCTTCGTTACACGTAGGTAAAAATGACGCAGTGATTTTTATCTGTGACAAGAAATTTTGGGGAGATTTTGTTTTGAGTCTGGTCATTTTTAAGGAGTTTTTTTTTTGTTTTGGATTTTTATTAAAAAAAACTTTCACACAAATTATAAGTGAGGTACATTGCGTATGACATTGTGAAAAATAGTTTATGGTTTGACAGATTTTGCCATAAAAAATACAGTAGAGACTCAACTAACCGGATTAATTTTTGCCGTACCTAAGGCATTCGGATAATAGAAAATCTGGATACTTAGTTGAATCTATGAAGAAAAGCGATTGTTGACATACAATACATATGTCCATAATATTATAAACAGGTCTTTATTTAAAACAACAAATACAAATCGGACTTATGTATCAACGAAACAATGTTTATTAAAATAATAAGGATACATTTTCATACGTTCATACATAATTATGTATCTACTTACATATTTTCTTTAATTATTATTAAAATCATCTTTACTTCAGTTTAAAATATTTGGTAATTGTCATTTGGCGTAAACATTTTTTTTTTGCGAATTCCTTTTAACTGTCTTAAACTCACAGTATCACACTCTTTTTGTTTTTCTAACCATTTGAGTGCTATTTCTAGGGTTTGAAATGCTTCCACATTTACCTGCAATATGTTGTCAACAGTTTAGTCATCCGACATGATCTGAAAACCTTTCATATCATCCGCATCTTCATCATTCTGGGCATATTTGACATCGCGGTTGGCAATCCGGATAATCGCGAATCCGTATAACTGAGGTCCGGGTAATCGAGTCTACATGTCAAAAGTATTTTGCATGATTCGTTACTAAACCTACGGCGTCGTCCTTTTGCATAGTGCCACTATAAATTGTGCCGTGTAGCCGTTATAAATTATGTAAAACTAACTGAAATACAATTGTCGATATGAATGATATCTCTATTTCCAATTTCCGCTGTCACTGAATCAAATCAACAAAAAAGAGTCGTATGGTAAAAGTGAAACTGTTGTTATTCGCAAGTAAAAATGCCTTTAGGGTTTTTATGTGACTTTATTTTTCATAGGAAAAGCCGTTGAAGCAAGAAAAAGGTTTTGAGTTTCTCTATACTTAAAAAAATCCAAATGTCCAAGAAAACTGGCGTTCGATAGCCTCTTGTGGAGTATTGTTGATTTGAAAATAAATTATTGATTAGAATTCTAAAAATTCTAATTTTAAGGCCATAATTCATATTGTTTATCTAAGTGAAACAAAGGACGCATCATATTTTATATTTCCGAATTATGGCCATTCTAACACATGAATATTTAAGAAATTATGCCATTATTTATGTGTGTGCCTAAAGCAATTGGATGATACTTCTGATTGCATTCGTTTCATAAAATTTTGTCTTCTAAATAGTTACTTTTGCATTGTCAAACTAAAACATTGTTCCTTTTTGCAGGCAAATTTCAATCACCTGACCACCCCAAATTCCCTGCATCGGATCACGTTCGAAACGTCAAAAAATTGTAGTCTGTCATGTCACCACAGGCTGTCAGTTTTTGCCCGTACTAAATAAAAAATAATTAGGCTGCTACACGCTGCCATGCACAAAATCAAGACTTTCAGGTAAATAAATACATATATTCTTAATTCTCGTTATATTTTTCACATAAAAACATATTTTTGTGATATTTGCCTCATCATTATAACCTTACATTTTTACGTGTTTTTTTTTTTGGATTGTTTTTTATTAGTGAAGATTATAATTTTGGGTAACGGTATTTGATAATATTACTTTTTATGTCGGTTTTCGATTTGTTTTGTAGATCTCTCTAGGCCATCAATATTTTTATGTAGGTGTGAGTAAGTCTAATCATCACTTTGTTATGCATAATTATAATCTTATGTATTTTTAATCTGTGGTGGTTTGTAGCTGCATTCAGAAACAGCATACTATAACATGATTCTTCCCCATTTTTCTAGATCTATCCATCTCTCCTTTTTTTATTATTTAAAATTATGTGCATTATCATTCAAGAATTCTGTCTGAAACCAATGAAAGTGTTATTCAGATGTTTCTGCTGAACAGATTATCATATTTATAAAGACACCACTATGTTTTAAATAATTTATGATATCCATGGTATTTAAATCTACAATCATATATGTTATTTTGAATTTCAATAAAAATGGAATGGTTTCCTTTAGGCAGAATAAAATGTTGCCTTTGCCTATCTTTATAACAGAACAGTGTGGTCTATGATTAGCCATTCAAATTCAATATTTGGGTAGGGACCTGGGACAGCTTATTTGATAATTTTGATATCATTTTAATACAAAGAGATTATTTTTATCTACTATAATATTTTTATTGATTTTTCATAGTATTTGCCCACATGTTCAGTGTTTCTGCTTGAGAAACTTTATCAAAATTGTCTATACCTACCTTCTATTCTTTTAAAATCTTTCTAGACATAGAATTGTTTATTTTAAACCCAAGCAGTATAAAAACCTGATCTATTTTCATGAACACTAAGAAATACCTAACTGAAATTGCTGCACTACTGGATTTTTAACACTTACACACTAAAATGTTTATTTTAATAGACCTATGTACTTCTAGGTGTAGGGTTGCCAGGTCTTAAAACCGAAAAGCCGGACAGCCAGCCAGTTTGGCCGGGCATTTGGGCAAAAAGGCCAGACACTTAATTTATAGTATAACACAAAAAAGGTATTTTTTATTCTAATGTTAATGAAACAACAATCAAATTCAGTGAGCCAGTCTTCATTATTATTGATATTCATTTCAATCATTGCAATATAGTATTAGTACGCACTATGTAAGATGCAGTACAAGGTGAGCGAAAAAATGCTCAAATTTAAAAAGCCTATCAAATATCCAAACAGGCCAGACACCAATGATATTATAAAGGGAAGATACGCTACGTTCATACTGAGCGGTGTCCAGAAATTGTTGCGTTGTTATTACAAATGTACTTACATGTAGGTGTATAGTCATTTTCAACTACGACTGCGATAGATAATACGGAACGTATGGTACAGAAAGAGATAGCTATCTGTAGTGTGTTACGCTTGAAGTACACTAGTGAATCACAGAGTATGCGGATTTGCCACAGATGGGACGTTGGATATAAGCATAGGCATTGGATATAATGCATTACATTGATAATGATGTATTAAATAAAACAAAAAACAGAATTGTTAATTATTTATTCACAAACTTAGACTAAAATACAATAATAAAAAGAAAAAATGAAAGTTGAGTTGGCAGTTAAGATTTTCATTCAGACGCATGTAGCCTTTGGAAGTAGTATATTTATCTTCATTTTTAAAATGTTCTGAACAAATTGTACTACTTTTTGTAGGCATCCAGTTATATTCACTTCTTTCCGCCTGAACTATGCTGACCCATTTATGTTTTATAAAATCATCACTAGGAAATCTGGAAGATAACAAAAACATAATAAAAAATAAATGTTTTGTGTAAGATACATACCTTCTAATCGAGTAATAAAATAATATTGAATAGCCCGCTATTACTAATTTAATTATATATTATTATTAGAAAGACGCTAACAAACTAACTCAAGCGGTCAACGAACGCTGTATATTTTGCCTACGATTTCGCTTCTGGTTGATTAATCCATGACGCATGGCTATTTGTCTTTGTCGCGCTGCAGTTGTCATCATATTCACTGTCCTTTTCGAACCACCATATTAATAATTCAAAATGTATTTTGTAAATGAGAAATAAAATCGTGAAAAAGTATAAATATGACATTATTTTAATATACTTACGTATGGTATGAAACTCCTACACTCTTATTTTTCTTGGAACCATAGTTTTTACACTTTCGTAACACACAACTTGGCATTTTAGGTGGATGTAGGCACGACACAGACACGTTTCGTTTCGCTCGCTGCTATTAGCCGACTAAAACAAATTACGACAATTGTCTGAATTCGTTCGCAACAATTTTTGCGCGCCAGTGCGATATCTACCTCTTTTTATTTTATAATATCATTGCCAGACACCATCTAATTTGGCCGGACACTCAACCAAAAAACCTAAATGTGTTCTGCTTTATCCGGACGCCTGGCAATGCTACTTGTGGCACAGAAAATGTTAAGCTGTTGATCCCGGCTGTCATTTGTAGATCTTTGATAATGTTTGCTTGTTATAAGAAGTTCAGAAAATGTACTGTGTAGTTTGTATATATGTTCACATCTACTGGGAAATGTACAAATATTTGACCACTACCTCACCTGTCGGTAAGCGATGATGTGGTGGACGATGAAGCACGCTTGTCTAGAAGTAACCTGTTCACTATTGACTTAAAGACTCCCAGGTTGTAGCTATCAGGAAACACAGACTCTGGTAGAAGGTTGTTAATAATAATTGGTGCCTAGAACTAACTTGGTATTTTAGTTAATATTAAGCTATGGCCACATTTTCACCTATAACAAGGGCCCGAAGTCTGCTATTTTTTATAAATTTGTCATTCCAACACGATTCCATTGTCATTTTACTACAAGTTCGTATTCTGTTAAATTCATAATAGTCGATCATTGGTTGGTAAATGGTCTCGTAATACTTTTTGATAACTGAGCTATTAAGGAATGACTGTAAAATGACGTTCTAATGGTAGGTCACTGATCAAAGGAATTGTCAAAATGTTAGCAGTCATTAATTTGTCATTATTTTCGAGATTACCATTCTATGCCATTTCTTTCAATGGAGTGTCAGTGGTTGACCATTGGAAAGTCATAGTGATGCTTTTATATGAGTAGATTACCAAACTTGTAAAAATCAACCATTATGAAATCAATGATAGACCATTCTGACACTATTGTAATAGCAGACTTCAGGCCCTGCTTGCATTCAAGTTGTATTACATTATAGGGTATCGGGATATAATACGTTCAATCGCATGATCGAAAATATTGTACAACTATAATTTGAAAAGAGTAATTATGGAGTTTCTTGTCCGTTCATCTCCAATTAAAAATTTAGATTCAAACATGGCCAATAGACAAATAGAGTCACTGACACAATATTATGTGCCCAGAACTCCGTACAATAATTGAAGACTTTATTTAAAAAAAAAAAACACCTATATCAAAAAACTGTCAAAAATTTCATGATATGAGTTAGTTACGCCATCTTGTAGAGGAATTCGTAAACTGTCTGATTATAATTTTATATTTCTTCAAAAACAAGTTTAGTCATAAGATATTTGATTTTATTAGTTGTACCGGTTCCTCATAAACAATCTTTGACAACGTGGTTTCGGCAAAAAGCAGTTAGGTATGTCAAAAATAAATATCTGATAAAATGTAAATATGTATTTCAAAAAGTCCGAAAAATACAAAACAATAGCTAATATAGTGCAAATCATAATTAATAGCAAGTATAATATAAAAAGTTAAATGTGGCGTTATAAAGAAGTTTTATTACTCTTACTGTAAAACTAACTAATTTGACTATGGTGGATTTTTAAAAAAAGTCTTCAATAGGGTAGTTGCCTAAAAAAATCTAATTAGTCCGTAAGATAGACGTCCCAAAAATATTGGACACGTATTTTTTATTTTTTCACGTAAAGTAAAAACGAAGACGATATAGTGCGTTGAAAACTCGTGTGACGTCACTTCGTGCGACGATTTTTACCACGCTGTGATGTCACAAGCCCCCGCTCATGATCTTTGATGCTTTTTACATAGTATAAACAGGGGAAGTAGGTTATCTTCATACAAACGCACCGCGCGCGGCTTGTATGTGTGCGCCATAGTATCTATGCGTCGACGCACGCACACTTTAACAAGTCTCGACCCGTTTCTCAGTGCGCCAGTCGGGGCTAACACTGCACGAGGTTCGCGCGTTACCGCTAAATAAATAAAAAATGTCTGACAGTCGCAGGAGAACGTATTGCTGTGTGTTTGGGTGTCTCAATAATTCATCCATTCCAGAATTATCTCTGTTCAGATTACCTAATGAACAGGAAAGGTAAGGTAGTCACTTATTCTAGCATATAATTTTTACTTGAGGATGAGATACCTACTTACTTATTTTTATTAGTTTTCTATCACACAGAGAAAGTAGGTAGGTAGGCCTAATTTCCTACTAGAATATATTAGGTAGGTACTTTTGATCTATCAATTGATTTGCCGCTATTGCTTTGTTTACGTTTAGTTATGCCGATTTCTCAGTATTGTAGGTATAAAAAATAAGTAGGTAAGTACTTACAGTTGTAAAATTAAACCATTGTTGAACTTTATTGACTAATGATCACTGAATTAGTTATACAGAGATGTGTTAAAGTGACAACCCTAAGACAGTAGGCAATTATATCGCGAATTAGGCCGGAGATAACCTACTTCCCCTCTTTATACTATGCTTTTTATCTTTGTTAATTTTTATAGATTTGATTAATCAAAAAATACGTGTCCAATATTTTTCTATAATCTAACTGACGCGTGACGCCATGACGGACTAAATAGGATCATATTTTTATTCCTCAGGAAACATCCCTATTATTGTAGGTACGACCCAACTAGTTCGTGTGCACACAACACGTAAACACGTTACATGTGGCGTTGGGGAAAGGCTAAGCAGATACTGAGATGGCTTTAGACGAAAGAAACATTAAAAAAATGACTCATTATACGGTTACATGTCATTGACCTTTTACCGGCTTTGTTTATCAACAGTATTTTTAATACTGGTTTGTTTTCATACAACATTGTTGACTTAACGCCCCACCATTGGTGTGACGTCATTCATTTTACTTCTCTCCGGCGCAAAAGTAACCTCGCGGTGTTTTGTCATTTTAGGTGCATACGCCATTTTGGGATATAAAAAGAGAATTAAAAAAAAACATTTTTTTTATAGTGTGGCACTAGTTAGATCTTTGTGCCAAAAAAAAGTTCGTCTACATTTGTATTTGTTTATGCTTGGACTAGTAAAGCCGAACAAAACGTATCTTGATAAAACATACGTCGTTTCATTTGTAGGGTAGGGTGGTAGCCAATGAACCGCGTGTACAGTATGAACCATAGTACCTCCTGATCATACGCAACGTTGCTGGCTCGCGCAAAAAACATGTCCGGACTAGCTGGCCACGTCGTGAAGTTTGGTCTATTCGCCGCGCGCTTGTCGCGACATATGCACACATGGGCCGCATCCTTGTGTTTACTCAAGCAAAAACGACGAAAAAAACGTGAGTTTCTTTTTGTAGTTACTTTAATAATCTAACTCTTACTTAACTATTTGTGAATTGTATGTGTAATGTAGGTCTTTAGGCTTGTTTGAGACTAATTTTTGGAATTAATTCTCAGCGGTTTTTGTATAAAACATAAACTAACATTTCCTAAGAGGTGGGTACGCTGTGAGCCATTTATCCTGGGTAAGCAATGAACCACGGTTCATTGTGTACCACATCTAAGTCCTTTGTATTATGCTATATAAACAGGTGGGAGTATTATTCCAGTCAACCTCTAAGTGTTAATGTGAGTATAATTAATTGATCACTATTTGTCTATTTCAGCATGGGACGAAACACGGTAGGAAGGGAAGCTCGTAAAAAAGGGTATCACACCGCGGAGCTATACAAAGAGGTATAGAAAAACACTTGTCAGGATTAAGCATACGAAAAGCAGCCAAAGACGAAGATACGTTACAAACAACAGGAACAATCCTTCTTGTAGACTAGAGATATGGCCTTACCTCGACCACAACAGTGCCACGTCCACATAATAAATATTATCTATACTTATAATAAATCTGTAGAGAGGTCAATTCTGTACAAGGAATATATTTTCAAAATAACTATCAGGGGGTGATTAGTGATCGATACTGGTGCCAAAAATGCAATCAGTAAAATTTTTGTCTGTCTGTCTGTCTTTCTGTCTGTCTGTCTGTCTGTCTGTCTGTATGTTCTTTATAGAAACAAAAACTACTCGACCGATTTTAACGAAACTTGGTGCAATTATTCTTCATACTCCTGGGCAGGTTATAGTATACTTTTCATCACGCTACAATCAATAGGAGCAGAGCAGTGAAGGAAAATGTTGGGAAAACGGAAGAAGTTACTCCATTTTTTAAGCTTCCGTCGCGTGTGTAGCCTAAATGGTTAAAGTTACATAGAAATCATGTATTACGGAAATGTTCTACATAAAATTATCTAAAAAATATCCCGAAACAGCATGTCTATCTTTTGTCAATTTTAAACCGATCGGGCTGAGAGTTTCAAAATCGGGGGTAAAGTAACTATTCCACGCGGACGAAGTCGCTGGCAGAAGCTAGTTATTAAATAAAATGCTGGCAGCTTAAAGGACGCAGTGTCTGTAAAGACACAAGTGGAGAGCGCAGAATTTTGGTTACAACTTGCTGTATTGTAAATCCGATTAATCGCATTTACAATACAGCAAGTTGTAATCAAAACATAGGTGATTTTATAAGTGCTCATATTAATAAGCAAGTACAAAATGTTTTTTTTTTCTGGATAGAGTTTATGCGTAACAAAACTTTTTAAAAGTTTTTAATTATTGTTAAAAATTAAGTTTTAAGACTGATTGTGTGGTTCTTATATAACCCGAAACTTAATAAATATGGAAACTTATAAATGCTGTATTTATTTTTCATTAAAACAAACAATTACGGGTTTTTATACTACCGTGATTCATTGTGTACCACCTGGTTCATTTAATACCACCCCCCCGGTTCTTTGTGTACCCTTAGGAGTACGCTATGAACCATTTCCCTTGTTTTAAAAAAACCTGTATAAATTAGGCAACAACAAATATGTTCCACTTTTTTTAACGCAATTTGGCAGCTTATTAAATAACCTATCTTCTGAGATAAAAATATTTTCTTAGACTGTAACAACGTGCGCGCTAGAGCTCTTCAAACTTTTGGTGGTTCAATGGCTACCACTCCACCCTATATAAATAAGGCCTTTCATATACGTTTAAAAAGTCAGAGTTAAGTAAATATGTATTATGTTTTTGAGGTTATGTTTATATATTTTCATAGCTAACAAGCATCGCCCCGCGGTTTCACCGTACGTAGTTCCCGTTCCCGTGGGAATATGTGGATATAATATAGCAGAGTTGAGAGCAACGGTTTAGTAAGCTATTTTGCGATGCACGAATGCGACCACGGTCCATTCTGGTAACGAACATGTGCTGCGGGCGTACCATGACGTCTTAAAACGTGAGTCTTCCGAGCGAGAAAAAGGGATGGGGCTATATAGGGTGTATAACTCTATCCCTCTTTCTCGCTCGGAAGACTCACGTTTTAACACCTCATGGTACGCCCGCAGGTAAACCTTTAGTCTTCCATTTTTGGACTGATATTTAATGCTCCGATATTGAATATCAATAGCTGGAAAGTGATGTAGGCGTCCGCCCACTGCCTAGCAACGCGGGCTTCCCTCCCACGCACTGCGGATTGAATGGGAGTCTGCGGAAAACTGTGTTCCTTGTCAGTGACGAATTAACCCTTAATCAAATTAAGCAATTGCCTAGGGCATCACGTCTGGGGGGGCACCAGAAGAAGCAAAAATATATTTCCTTAGGGCACGTCCCACTCTTCAAAAATTCTAGGACTAATTTGCGCGTTTTAAGTTGATATAGAGTCCGATCTAGAGTCAAAACCCCGCTCCCGCTTGCCCACTCGCTGCCTGCTAGTGCATTCGGCAATTCGAATGCACCAGAATCGCGATCAGCACATTACAAACCACCCCTTCCCCGCGGATCTACGCCTGGCGCCCCCGCAAATCTGTGTCAATCAAATGTTTGTTTTGTTTTTTTTTTTTGTGTAATTATGCCGGCCGGCTTCTATGCATACTCGTACTTAATACAATTAATTTGATAAATGATAAGGAAATCGTTTTTTTTGGCGGTAAAGGTTTAAAGACCATTCTAGTTGACATACGGATAGGGGGGCCCACAGGCGTGGATTGCTTAGGGCATCAAGTAGTCTTAATCCGTCACCCGTAAAAACCGGCCGCAACTTTTCATTTGAGCTTTTCAGCATCAGGTAATATAACTCTGTCAACGTAGGTCAGAATGGGCATGCCACTATCGTGGCGATAAATCCCTTCTTTGAGGAATGGCTAGAGATGTGCCACGGCTTTCTCTTCTTCTGGAGAGTACCTGACGCAGTACTCTTCCTAAGACGGGGCCTCATAGGGTCAGTGCCTGGTAAAGAGTCACCGCGGCCCTGGAACGCAAAGGGCACTAGAAGGATCACGGGTGGGTTTTAGTCAGTAAGAGTCTGACACTCCCTTCCGTTCCGCCCAGAGCGGGAGAAGTAATTTGATGATTTCACATCCAAGAAAAAAGGTACTCTCCCTGACCCTGATTCAATCCATGGTCCGGAGCGACGGGGCATGGGAAGCAATCACCTCCTTCCAAGCAGTAATGCTTGCGAAGGAGGTGGTGGCGGGTCCCGTGAAGGAGAGGCAAACGTCACGCTCCAGCCGCCGCAACAGAAGAGGACGCCACGGGCATCGCGAGTCGTAGGGCGTTTTTTTTTAAACGTTGCCCTAGGAATTTCTCCTGTATCGTGGGTGTGTTTACAAGTTTAGAAACATATAAATTTACACACACAAACAGCCGGACCCGGAACCACTATATGTAGGTGATACAAATATTTTTTCCGTGCGGGAATCGAACTGAACAAAATATTCCCGGCTTCTGTATACTGCCGCCTGTGGACGGTGAGCGTTGGTTGGCTCGCCGTCCGATAACAACAAGGCCAGACAGGCTTGCATAATCAGCCTTTTAACGTTCCCACTGCTGGGACACAGGCCTCCTCTCTAGGAGAGGGAATGGGCCGTAATCCACCACGCGGGCCCAGTGCGGGTTGGTGAATGTCACGTCATGTATTCGAATATTTGGTTCTAGGACATGCCGGTTTCCTCACGATGTTTTCCTTCACCGTTTTGAGAGCAGTGGTGATGAAATTAATTACACAAAGTAATGCGCCTGGCTGGGTTTGAACCCGTGACTTACAATTCGTAAGTCGGGGCCGTTACCAATCGGCCACCACTGCTCCAGCAGGCTTGATTGACTGACAAACATCCATCCATCCAAACTTTCATATTTATAATAGTAAGTAGGACTAGACGCCATTCGCTGCTGCCTACGAGCTGGAAGCTATTTCGTGTTCGATGATAAATTCCACATACAAACATAAACAGTCACATTGTCATGAATCCGCGCTGCATTTGTTATTATTTTCCCTGTTTCAATTACCTCACTGATTCCCTGAACAAGCTGAATATATTTATTATTATAAATGCATTGTATTGATGCAGGAAACACTTGTGAAGCAGACACATACACTAAAGGGTTTTGCTAACGGGTTATTTTCGCATTTATGCTCGCTCTCATCTATCTTTCGGTTTAGGCCTGAAAACGTTCAGTGCCTGCTAGGATTGCGGAATTTGTTCGAAAGAGTCACCGCAGCCCTTGAACGCAAAGGGCACAAGAAGGATCACGGTTGGGTTCTAGTCAGTAAGAGTCTGACACTCCCTTCCGCTCCGCCCAGAGCGGGAGAAGTCATTTGATGATTTCCCATCCAAAAAAAAAAGTTCATGTCATTGTAACTCTGTCCAATGTATAGATAAATGCTCGAACACTACATTATGTATTGAACAAAACGTCTTTATAAGGAAAAAACAGTTAAAATCCAGCACACAGACAGCATTAAAATAATTTTCCTTTAAGTACTTATATTAATATTTTAATTAAGTAAGTATTGCAAATAACAAAAAACGGTAGTAGTGTTATATTTTGGGTTAATGAAGCGTAGTAATAATCTCTTGAGAAGAGAAGAGAGATTTTTGTGGGATAACCCCAACCCAGTATTTCCAACCACTAAATTTCCTGAAACACACCACCAATAAAGCGCTTTATTGACTTGTGGATTAAATTACACCTCATAAAAGTGATCCACGTTCAGGCAACTGCTAGGTGCCTGCTGAACTGGACCTATTTGGAGCAGCCGTGAGGTATAGAATGTTCACCATCTGCCTAGCCTTTTCCCAACTATATTGGGGTCGGCTCCCAGACAAGTCGGATTCAGCTGAATACCAGTATTTTTTTTACGTGGAGCGGCTGCCTACCAGATCTCCACAACCCATTAACTGGGGAATACGATACTTCTTGGCAAGACTGGTGTCAGATATTCTGGCTTCTGACAATCCGTAACGACTGCCAACGATCGCCAAATAACAGCCGGGACCAACGGCTTAACGTGCTTTCCGAGGCATGGAGAACTCTCGTTATGTTAAGATGGTCACCCATCCACAGACCAACCTCGGCAAGCGTCGGTTGTTATAATTTAGCCACGACCTAGGTATAAAATATTATTGTTTTAAATTGAATTTTCTTACTATTTTCCTACACTGTGAGTATCTGCGTGCCACAGCGTGCTTGTCTTGAAGTAAACAATTTTATTTTTATTTCAAGAATGCCCCGATTTTATATCTATGTAACTGGAAACACTACATCCGCTCGGAAATCGCACTCCTCAGCCATACACACAATTAATATATTTTATTACCATATAATAACCAAGTATTTTCTCCTCATTCCAGATCTTGAAATGCAGTGATAATCAAATAAAAAAAAATCACCATTTTATTTTCAATTCCAAATCCTAACAAACATTTTTGGGTATCCAAAATTACTATTCGGCAAAGTACGGGCAGAACAAGACAGCGAAGAACTTCAAAACTGTTAGGAAGCTTTATAAGCGCGGCCATTAAAATTCTTGGTTTCAAGATATCGGCATTCAGTTGTGGGTTGGCAAAAGTTTCATCACAACAATGGATAACCTCACAGTTTTATCTTTTCGAAAGTCTGAAGACATTAAACGTCTTGCGAGACACTTTCAGAATGTCGTCAATCACCCATTGACGCAACAGAACAAAACTCTCCACTCCTACCTTAGGAATCTAGACTCGACGCACAAAAAGATTTATTTACAAAAACGAGATTACGTTGAAGTGGAATATATATTTACTACAGAGAAAAAGAGTAACCTCCAAAGGCAGAGGTTTAACAGTCTTCCCGTGAGCGAAGTTCCTGAGTTGTTAAAAGCTGAATTGTTTAATTTTACTTCTGAGGACGCGAAACAAGTGCATATTTGCACTGATTGTAACATAGAGATCGAATTGAACGATGAAGAGCCGTTGATGGAGTCGCTTCAGAAACACTTCAATTCCGACGCCCACTTGCCGAGGTTGAAACGGGAGAGTATTGATGTGGCCGAGCCTATTATACTGCCGAACATGTCTCGACGTCTTTCCGCATTAGGAGAGACTCAGCTGCCGAAGATCAAAGAACTGAACATAACAACAAAACCGGTGGAGCGGTTAGAACGAAACTTTTCGTCTAAACTCAGTACAGCGTTGATGAAACATCTCCCGGATGCTTCGGAAGCCAGTGTGGATGCCGCTCTTAAGTTCTATCAAGATATTTACGACAAGTTATGTTACGATGTGTCCGCTATAGACTTTTCTACACAGACGTCTTCTGTGGCTCCTATTATTATGAGTATTAAGGATAATGTGTACCAAAACTTCGCTGCCGATGCTAATAAGAATATCGACAACGATGAGAACGAACAAACTGCTGAAAAGCCTAAGAATCAAGCGAAGAAATACCGTTATTACGGACCCATTGAAGCTATGATTGTCAAGTTGCTTGTCAATCATAAGCTGTTGTCTTTAGTTGATGACAGAACGGGGAAGCTAGCATTCTTTTGCATCGCCTGCGAGTATTATACTCTACGATTCCATTATGATAGTGTTTTGAACCATGTGTTCAGTGAAACTCATATTCACAACCTTTCCTGTATCCTACAGTCTGATAAGAGCATTTCTTTCTCAATGACTGATCCTTCTATCGAGAAAATTAAAGAGGTGAACGAGAAGTTCCTCCTCAGCCATGATATCACATATACTCCCAACGGATTGTATTGCCGTCTCTGCAACACTTCCATCGATTCTATCGAAGCCTCCATCTTGCATATTCTAGACGAGAAGCATCTCGCTAAACTTTCTGATGAATTCTACATCCGTATGAAGGAGACAGATCCCGATCGTACGATCCCCGAGGAATGGGGCCCGAAAGATTTGAACTGGACGAAGTACTTAGCTAGCGTCGGTAAACCGCATAATAACCGTGACCACGTTGTGATAGAAAACTTTATCAAGCCTTCGGGTAAGATCGGAAACTATTGTACCTGCTGCGATATGACTTTGAAGGGACCGAGACAGTTGCTCTTCAACCATATCCGTCAAAAGAAGCATTTGAGGAACGCGGCGCCTCGGAAGCTTTCCATGCTTTACAAAAACCATTGCCGCCCCTCCGAATATTTTGCTAGCTTCGGCAATTTTTACGTTTGTACCATTTGCCCGGACTATGTGGCCGTCCCATCGATCTCGGCTATGGTCGAGCACTTTGAAAGCGCTTCGCATTTCGAGACAATGTCAAAATTGATCCGTTCCGCTTTATACAACGATGTTGATGTACAACTTCTGGCTGCCAATAAAGTTGGCGTTGATTTAAAATGCGAAGTTTGCGATGTTAAGTTAAAAGATAAAAGTGAGGCTGTGAAGCATATCTTGAGCAGCATCGACCACCAGACGGCTGTCGCTGAGGCTAAGATCAACGCAAATAAAGGAGATATCATCAGCGTGTACATGAAAGGAAACCACATCCTCCACAGCGAAGGGTCCTCGTTTACTTGCGTTGAATGCAAAGGGGTGTTCAACTCCATACGCTCTTTACTAACACATTTAGTGTACGCTGGGCATTTCAAAGAGAAGCCAGCAATCGAGAGCGTGTTCCGCTTCTATCTGGAGCTCAAGCATAATATAAATATGCTGGCTCGGAACAAATATGTGTACTATCAATTTGGGCGTCTGAAGTGTGGTGTTTGTGATGCTGACGTGGAGGAAGGGGAAACGGCGAAGAAGCATGTCGTTTCGGCGCGTCACCGCGAGAATATGGGGGCCAGTTATGTTAGTGTGGATACGTCGGCTGTTGAGTGAGGTTAGTCGAACCTATTTCATTTAAATTTGTGTTTAAGAGCGTGTACGCCGTATGGCATTTATGTACATAGGTCTAAAAAGATAGTTAAAAACATTTGCGAAATGTCTTATTTAAAAAAGGATAACTGGAAATTTATTTTTGTATGGAAAATTTAAAATGGGTCTAATTTAACTGTAACACCATCGAAAATGTTTTCAACTAACTTTTTAGACCTATGTATCCTTAGGCGCGTGCAGTGGTTCGAGTTAGGGTAGGCCAGAGAAAATGTCCAAATAAATTTTAAAAAATAACCAAATTATTCAGGGTTGATTTTTAATGAAATGAGTTTTTTTTTTAAATAGCCTATTTAAAATAAAAAAAACACCACATTTCAACCCTGAATAATGTGGTGTTTTTTTTGGACATTAATTTCTGGCATACCCAACTCGAACCACTGCAGCGCCGCGGTGACGCTTTCGAACAAATTCTGCAACCCTAGCAGGCACTGACCCTATGGGGCCCCGTCTTCGTTGCTGACACCACTTTGGGGCGCGCCGTCGCCCCGCGCCTGGTTGCTATCGGACGGCGAGCCACCCATAGCTCGCCATCCGCAGGCCCGCGCCTACGGTGGCCGGGAATCGCCCTGCGTTTCCCGACGCCCGGGGCGTCTCCTTCTATTGCGGCGGCTGGAGCGTGAAAAGTGATAATCCTGAAATGTGGATGTACACCACTGCCTACTCCTCCCAAGCGTGATGTGATGTGTGTAATATTTGTTTCTCTTTGTTTGCAGGTATTGTGTGCCTGACAACGATTGTGAATGACGAGTGGTGTATTGATAAATCATGATATATAAGAGTAATTTCCAAATGAGAAATCATTTTACAATGAAATTTTAATAAATGAATTAATTTTATAACTATTACATCGTTGTTTTATTTAAATTTATTGTTGCCTATTTTTCCTAAAAGTTTTCTTATACTTTGTAGAAGGTTATTACGAAAAGAAAAATAAAAAAAAATGTAGATAGTTAATTTGTAGTAGTAGGTGTAGGTGTAGCAAAGACCAGACTTTATTTTATGGTCTTAGTAGGTATAACCCAAAAACAGATTTTTATCATTTAACATAAAATCTTAAATTCTAAAGAAACCATAAGATAATTGAGTGAATCATTCTTCATTATTATTAATAATTAAATATTAGTTTCAATAATTGCAATAGTATCGACCCTAACAATAAGAAGCAGTTTTCGAGTGTATCTATAAAGCTGAAGAGTTTGTTTGTTTGCTTGAACGCGCTAATCTCTGAAACTGCTGGGTCCGATTTGAAAAATTCTTCAGTGTTAGATAGTCCATTTATTGAGGAAGGCTATATAAATAAATATCATCACGCTAATACCAATAGGAGCGGAGCACCAATGAAGAATATTTCAAAATCGAGCGGTTAGTAACTATTCCACGCGGACGAAGTCGCGGGCAGAAGCTAGTTATTATTTATTTATAGCTAACATAAATAAAACTAGACAATTTATTAATTAAAAATAATCTTTATTCAATTGAAAACCGTTTACTTTATGTCTTAAAAATATTAACAATTATTATTCTACAAATATTTGGAGTTCGAACGATTTTCGCATTTAATATCCACAAAAACAAAAAAAAAAAACAAAACATACTGACTCTGGAATCTTCGTTTGAACTCTTACAAGAAATGTCTTAAATTAATTTATTTACTTATTCTGTTAAATACTAAAGGTGCTTTTCCAACAGAGAACTGAAAGGTACAGGTCGTTTCAAACTTAATGACATCTGAAGGACCCCGCAAACCCGCTGTTGCATAAATATGCAACTGCGTAGCGACTAGTGGGGTATTACCCGCCATTAAGTTTGATTCTACCTGTATTTGGCTTTTTTTTTAACCTTTTCGTATCTTGTTTTAACAGCTTTGGTAGAAAATTGTCTAGCAAAGATAGGTATTTGTACAAACATTACCCATCCACATTATTATCGCTGTTCCGGTGCAACTGTCACTTTTGTAATATTTCGAAAAATTAACTAAATAAAATAATTAAAAAACACGCCCGTGTGAAACGATAACATTATTAACGATCTCGTTTCTAATTTTTTTAGCACTTTTTGACATGGTAGGCGAGTTTTTTTTATAAATATTATCTGTTTTTATTTCATACTTTTTTGCAAGCGCAAAACGATGATAGTAGGTATGTAGTCTAATTTTCATGAAAATAAAATATTTTGGCTTTTATATTTTTATATTGTTTCTATACTCACCGAAACCACAAAAGATATGACCACGGACGGGACGCTACATTGCTATATCATCACCGGAAAATTGCAAACGACGTCCGATTGTAAAAAATCGCGTGCGTGAAATTGTGAACTATTTTTGATTAATAATACACTGATATATTCGAAATGCCATCGAATTTTGATGGGATTTATGCAATAGAAGACGACTTTTTTATTACAATGTTACGGAGTTTGCAATTTTGCGTTGACACATACAAGCACTTCTGGTATGCCCTGTATAAACTTCCGAAATGATAAATAACCTCCTCCTTTTTTAAAGCTGGTTAAAAGGTGAACCATTGTATTATTATTATATATTATATTTTTATTATGTCAGCCAAACGTCACACAAAACTACACACTGTATCGTATTCAATTTATATTTATGAAGCAAAAGTATTAAAAAAAAATGTGTTCAATGTTATTTGGTAATTTTTGAGGAGGATGAGACAGCCTCAAGTCTGTTATTACAATAGTGTCAGAATGGTCTATCATTGATTTCATAATGGTTGATTTTAACAAGTTTGGTAATCTACTAATATAAAAGCGTCACTATGACTTTCCAATGGTAATGGTTTCCAACCACTGACACTCCATTGAAAGAAATGCCATAGGGAACGTGCAGAAACTATAGGTGGCAGCACAGACGCGTCAATGTCAAGTATATTTTAATTATAAGTTTAAAATTTGTAACGCTAGATGGCATAGTCTACTTCGTGCACGTTCCCTTAAACGGAGGGTGCAGGAAGTATAGGTGGCAGCACAAGTCAAATATTTACAACGTAAAAGTTTCAGATTTGCAACACTAGATGGCATAGTCTACGCCGTGCACGTTCCCTATAGAATGGTAATCTCGTACATAATGACAAATGAATGACAGACGTATGCGGTAATCTGCTAACATTTTGACAGTTCCTTTGATCAGTGACCCACCTTTAGAACGTCATTGTGCAGTCGTTGCTTTTAATAGCTCGGTTATCAAAAAGTGTTACGAGACCATTTACCGACCAATGATCGACCATAATGAATTTAGCAGATTACGAACTTTTAGCAAAATGACAATGGGATCGTGTTGGAATGACAAATTTATAAAAATAGCAGACTTGCGGCCCAGGCCGGTAGTCCAGGGCTAAGTACTTCGGAAACCCAGGTACCCTCTATGAGATAATAACACTAAGGCTTTGCTGGCCTCCTTGGGGAGCTGGGGTGGATCGAATTACACATTTGTCCCACCTGCACGCAAAATACGCGCTTAGTCCAGAAGTTGTGGAAACGAGCCTGATTTACATATACATTGTTAATTTAACTGTCTAAATGGATTTTTATAGTAAACTATCACATTCGATTGACAATAACACACATAAATTTTCAACACTTCCCGTGCCCAGAATTCAGCATATCGAGTCGACGCTATGAAGAGTCCACTGCAATAATGATAAATGTCCTTGTTACCTCAGATATCCAATGGCTGAAAGACGTGTTTACTTTATTTTTTTTTACAAAAATGGACTTTCATCATTATTGCAGTGGACCCTTCACATGTAACGATGAGTTGTATATTTAGAGTGCGTTTCATGAAATAATTCCCTTCGCAGTAATGTTGGCATTACGGAAAATCAGTGTTGCTATATTTTTAGCAATAAAACTACTTAATATTAGGGAGATTAACTAATATTCCGTTACTTTTACCAATTACCTTATAATTTTGTTTTTTCTTTTGGAAACAGTAAAACTATTTTTTAATAAAATATACAACTTACTGCACAGGAATTCAGAACGATTCATAGCTTTATTGGAATAGGCACTCACAGAATGAAACCACAGATTGTCCTTTTATCGAGTGCTGGAGCAGTCGAGTCTTAATACGTTTGTTGACTAGCTAATGTTTACACCACGACATAAACATACCCTTTACAACACTGACGCGGGGTATCGAGAAATTTTTATTGGCAGCACTGATAGCCATCTCCATTCTGTGACGTTAAGATAGACAGGGCAGCCAACAATACGACGAAGGGAATTCTTTCGTGAAACGCACTATAGTTGGTTTTTGATAGTCCATTGGTGTGGCAAAGGCTTGACTGATGTAAGTCAGGTTACTTAGTATTTTTCAATGTGAGGATGTCTTCAGGCCGCAGCTGCGTGTAGCACTAGCTGTGCGCGGCGGCTGACGCACTGCAGCACTCAGCGGCACGGGATGCCAGCATACAGCTTAACTAGAAATAAACATACAAAATACAGTATGTTAAATAACAGAGGGCGTTCCCTTAAATACGTTGATCTATATCATTAATAGATTAAAATAAAAATATCAGAATAGAAAAATAAGCATAAAATAATCCGAATTAAAAAAAAGAAATTGACAATAAATTCGAAACATACTCGTAGTAGCAATGCCCAAACCTGCAAGTACGCGTGTACAGAGTGTTTCTTTAACGTATCAATTTAAAATTTTGTTTTTGAATGGTAATATTTTTTTTTAATCATATATGGATGCTATACTATTGCGGGTTATCGGGAACGCCCTCTGTTAGTTAACATACTGTATAATACTACAAAATATATCTTCTTATACAGGGTTATTTGTAAAACACCAACAACCTCTTAGGGAGTCATTGTACTCATCATTATGAACAACTTTTACTGTGGGAACAAACATGAAATCGCGAAAAAAAAATCAACTGTTCCCTACATTTTGATGAGTTATCAGGGGCGTGCGCTCCATATAGGCAATTAGGCTAACGGCCGAACCCAATAACCGATCTATCACACACTGGAGATAGAAAGACAAATGAAACAACAGAAAAATTATATAGGTTTTCTGTTGTTTCATTTGTTTTTCTATCTCCAGTATGTGATAGATCGGTTATTGGGTTCGGCCGTAAGCCTACCTTACCATAGCAACGGATAAATAAAACAAATGTATTTATTGTAACTATGAAATAAAATAAAACAAAAATATTTAATAACTCATAACGCCTAGTATAATGCTAATAGCAACTTCTCGCCCGTGTGACGTATTTCAAACTATGCTGTTCCTACGAAACGGTTGACATAGGCCACAATACGAAGAGCCTTATTTCAATTGATGCATGTGTGCAAATGTTCTTGTGTATGTACGCCCAAAATTTACACACACATGTATAAATTATGGGCGTTTCTAGGCTCACTGGAGACCACTACGCGGGTCCTGATTGGTTCACCCCACAATTCAAGTACAAGTAGTAAAGATTTACTGTTTAATGAATGGAAATCGCTTAACAGGGTTGCCAATTCGAGAATAATAATTTCCTTAATAACTTATAGATATAGTTAAAAAAAAACGGGTTAGTATTATCAAAAGTATAAAATTTACAAAAGAAATGTTAAATTGTAAATAATAACCCTCTAAATATAATTAAAAACCGCAAGAATTTAACTTTTCTCCCCAAATTTTCTCAAACTTAATTTGAGAATTTGGTTTAAGGGGAATTAGAATAATAAAATTGGCAACTCTGTTGATACAGTTGTCAATTTTGCCGGGTTATGATGGCATTACATGTCATCAACATGTCATTCTTAAATATTACGATAGGACAATGTTTTTTGGAAGTGTATTGATTGTCTTTTTAAATGATATTTTTGCAAGAAAAAGAGAAGCCATAGGTATTGTTTCATGTGACAAGCAATAATCGTTCGAATATTTTGTTGTTGAGTGTCATAGTGCATTGATTTCTAAGTAATTCGTTTTGAGTCATAGTGTAAATATTAAAGTTTAGTTATTTGTTTACATACTTAAAAATGGTCCTAAATTGTGAAGTTAGTGCTGACAATGTGTGTTTGTTAGAGATTAAAAACAGTAAGTTTTCACAGCTATCGTATAATTATAAGATTCAAGTTGTTTCTAAAGGTAGATGTATACCCGAGTTACGAGAATTCACTCAAAAATAATTCATCTCGTACTCGTCATTTCAATCCTCAGAGTTACGAAACATATACCTAACTGGCTATGTGGTTGTGTACACACAAATTAATTTGTTTTCTGTGCATTTTGTTCTTTTGTTCAATACTTCTAGAAAGAGTAGTTTGTATCGTCAGAATATCGTGATTTGAATTTGGTGAGTTTTTAAAATTATAAGTTTCTCATCGTTCCGTATCGTGATTTCAACCCAGTATAATGTGGTGAGCTTTTTTTTTGGACATTATGTCTGGCCTACCCTTACTCTAGAACCACTGCACGCCCCTGTGAGTTATACGAACATAAATGTAGGGAACAGCTGATTTTTTTAGCATAATGGTGAGTACAATGACCTCTTAAGAGGTTGTTGGTGTTTTACAAATAACCCTGTATATACAATTCTCGTATCACGGTGTTTGTGGTTAACCTCCTCCGAAACGGCTCGACTGATTTTCGTGAGTCTTAGCGTGCATATCGTCTAGGGTGGCGAATCGGACATATTATACATATATTATAACAGATTATACATATAAAACTTCCTCTTAAATCAGTCTATTAAAAAAAAACTCATCAAAATCCGTTGCGAAGTTTTAAAGATCGATGCATACATAGATAGACAGCAGGAAGTGACTTTGCTTTATACTACGTACTGATGCTGACTGTATTTCGCGAAGACAAGTCTGTGTGCATTTTCAGATAGGCTCCATAAACGCCACAGTACAGTGCCCATAAACAATTTTTTTTAGGTGTGCGCTGTTTAGATGATACCGAGCATGTGTTTTTGGGTGCGCGCTGTTTAGATGATACCAAGCATGTATTTTTGGGTGTGCGCAGTTTATATGATACCGAGCAAGTGTTTTTGAGTGTGCACTATTTAGATGATACTGAGAACGTATTTTTTGAGTGTATGCTGTTTAGATGATACCGAGCATGTATTTTTCGGTGTGCGCTGTTTAGATGATACCGAGCATGTATTTTTCGGTGTGCGCTGTTTAGATGATACCGAGCTTGTATTTTTGGGTGTGCGCTGTTTAGATGATACCGAGCATGTGTTTTTGGG
The DNA here is from genome assembly GCA_905332915.2 of Hecatera dysodea. Lineage (NCBI taxonomy): Eukaryota > Metazoa > Arthropoda > Insecta > Lepidoptera > Noctuidae > Hecatera > Hecatera dysodea. The sequence continues at coordinate 2,629,749 of HG995317.1, read as the reverse complement.
TGCGCGCTGTTTATATGATACCGAGCACGTATTTTTGGGAGTGCGCTGTTTAGATGATACCGAGCATGTATTTTTGGGTGTGCGCTGTTTAGATGATACCGAGCATGTATTTTTCGGTGTGCGCTGTTTAGATGATACCGAGCTTGTATTTTTGGGTGTGCGCTTTTTAGATGATACCGAGCATGTGTTTTTGGTTGTGCGCTGTTTAGATGATACCGAGCATGTATTTTTGGGAGTGCGCTGTTTAGATGATGCCGAACATGTGTTTTTGGGTGTGCGCTGTTTAGATGATACCGAGCATATATTTTTGGGTGTGCGCTGTTTAGGTGATACAGAGTATGTTTTTTCACATCACACATGTGTCACATAATAAGCACTTCTGTACTAGATGGTGTATAGCCTTTTTTATGGATGGGAAATCATCAAATGCTTCCTCCCGCTGTGGGTACATTGGAAGGGAGTGTCAGGACTCTTACTGACTAAAACCCACCCGTGTTCCTCCTAATGTTTTAGCGTGACTCTTTCGAAGTTTTCTCCCTACAGTGTGTATACCTTGTGTGTGGCGGTGTGCGTGGTGTCAGGCGGCAACTTGAGCGCGCGCAGCAGTGCCGCCAGGTGCGCGGGGGGCTCGCCCGCCGCCAGCGTGCACTGCACCATCTCCCTACAGTGTGTGTACCTTGTGTGTGGCGGTGTGCGTGGTGTCGGGCGGCAGCTTGAGCGCGCGCAGCAGTGCCGCCAGGTGCGCGGGGCCGCCAGCGTGCACTGCACCATCTCCCTACAGTGTGTGTACCTTGTGTGTGGCGGTGTGCGTGGTGTCGGGCGGCAGCTTGAGCGCGCGCAGCAGTGCCGCCAGGTGCGCGGGGGGCTCGCCCGCCGCCAGCGTGCACTGCACCATCTCCCTACAGTGTGTGTACCTTGTGTGTGGCGGTGTGCGTGGTGTCGGGCGGCAGCTTGAGCGCGCGCAGCAGTGCCGCCAGGTGCGCGGGGGGCTCGCCCGCCGCCAGCGTGCACTGCACCATCTCCCTACAGTGTGTGTACCTTGTGTGTGGCGGTGTGCGTGGTGTCGGGCGGCAGCTTGAGCGCGCGCAGCAGTGCCGCCAGGTGCGCGGGGGGCTCGCCCGCCGCCAGCGTGCACTGCACCATCTCCCTACAGTGTGTGTACCTTGTGTGTGGCGGTATGCGTGGTGTCGGGCGGCAGCTTGAGCGCGCGCAGCAGTGCCGCCAGGTGCGCGGGGGGCTCGCCCGCCGCCAGCGTGCACTGCACCATCTCCCTACAGTGTGTGTACCTTGTGTGTGGCGGTGTGCGTGGTGTCGGGCGGCAGCTTGAGCGCGCGCAGCAGTGCCGCCAGGTGCGCGGGGGGCTCGCCCGCCGCCAGCGTGCACTGCACCATCTCCCTACAGTGTGTGTACCTTGTGTGTGGCGGTGTGCGTGGTGTCGGGCGGCAGCTTGAGCGCGCGCAGCAGTGCCGCCAGGTGCGCGGGGGGCTCGCCCGCCGCCAGCGTGCACTGCACCATCTCCCTACAGTGTGTGTACCTTGTGTGTGGCGGTGTGCGTGGTGTCGGGCGGCAGCTTGAGCGCGCGCAGCAGTGCCGCCAGGTGCGCGGGGGGCTCGCCCGCCGCCAGCGTGCACTGCACCATCTCCCTACAGTGTGTGTACCTTGTGTGTGGCGGTGTGCGTGGTGTCGGGCGGCAGCTTGAGCGCGCGCAGCAGTGCCGCCAGGTGCGCGGGGCCGCCAGCGTGCACTGCACCATCTCCCTACAGTGTGTGTACCTTGTGTGTGGCGGTGTGCGTGGTGTCGGGCGGCAGCTTGAGCGCGCGCAGCAGTGCCGCCAGGTGCGCGGGGCCGCCAGCGTGCACTGCACCATCTCCCTACAGTGTGTGTACCTTGTGTGTGGCGGTGTGCGTGGTGTCGGGCGGCAGCTTGAGCGCGCGCAGCAGTGCCGCCAGGTGCGCGGGGCCGCCAGCGTGCACTGCACCATCTCCCTACAGTGTGTGTACCTTGTGTGTGGCGGTGTGCGTGGTGTCGGGCGGCAGCTTGAGCGCGCGCAGCAGTGCCGCCAGGTGCGCGGGGGGCTCGCCCGCCGCCAGCGTGCACTGCACCATCTCCCTACAGTGTGTGTACCTTGTGTGTGGCGGTGTGCGTGGTGTCGGGCGGCAGCTTGAGCGCGCGCAGCAGTGCCGCCAGGTGCGCGGGGGGCTCGCCCGCCGCCAGCGTGCACTGCACCATCTCCCTACAGTGTGTGTACCTTGTGTGTGGCGGTGTGCGTGGTGTCGGGCGGCAGCTTGAGCGCGCGCAGCAGTGCCGCCAGGTGCGCGGGGGGCTCGCCCGCCGCCAGCGTGCACTGCACCATCTCCCTACAGTGTGTGTACCTTGTGTGTGGCGGTGTGCGTGGTGTCGGGCGGCAGCTTGAGCGCGCGCAGCAGTGCCGCCAGGTGCGCGGGGCCGCCAGCGTGCACTGCACCATCTCCCTACAGTGTGTGTACCTTGTGTGTGGCGGTGTGCGTGGTGTCGGGCGGCAGCTTGAGCGCGCGCAGCAGTGCCGCCAGGTGCGCGGGGCCGCCAGCGTGCACTGCACCATCTCCCTACAGTGTGTGTACCTTGTGTGTGGCGGTGTGCGTGGTGTCGGGCGGCAGCTTGAGCGCGCGCAGCAGTGCCGCCAGGTGCGCGGGGGGCTCGCCCGCCGCCAGCGTGCACTGCACCATCTCCCTACAGTGTGTGTACCTTGTGTGTGGCGGTGTGCGTGGTGTCGGGCGGCAGCTTGAGCGCGCGCAGCAGTGCCGCCAGGTGCGCGGGGGGCTCGCCCGCCGCCAGCGTGCACTGCACCATCTCCCTACAGTGTGTGTACCTTGTGTGTGGCGGTGTGCGTGGTGTCGGGCGGCAGCTTGAGCGCGCGCAGCAGTGCCGCCAGGTGCGCGGGGGGCTCGCCCGCCGCCAGCGTGCACTGCACCATCTCCCTACAGTGTGTGTACCTTGTGTGTGGCGGTGTGCGTGGTGTCGGGCGGCAGCTTGAGCGCGCGCAGCAGTGCCGCCAGGTGCGCGGGGCCGCCAGCGTGCACTGCACCATCTCCCTACAGTGTGTGTACCTTGTGTGTGGCGGTGTGCGTGGTGTCGGGCGGCAGCTTGAGCGCGCGCAGCAGTGCCGCCAGGTGCGCGGGGGGCTCGCCCGCCGCCAGCGTGCACTGCACCATCTCCCTACAGTGTGTGTACCTTGTGTGTGGCGGTGTGCGTGGTGTCGGGCGGCAGCTTGAGCGCGCGCAGCAGTGCCGCCAGGTGCGCGGGGCCGCCAGCGTGCACTGCACCATCTCCCTACAGTGTGTGTACCTTGTGTGTGGCGGTGTGCGTGGTGTCGGGCGGCAGCTTGAGCGCGCGCAGCAGTGCCGCCAGGTGCGCGGGGGGCTCGCCCGCCGCCAGCGTGCACTGCACCATCTCCCTACAGTGTGTGTACCTTGTGTGTGGCGGTGTGCGTGGTGTCGGGCGGCAGCTTGAGCGCGCGCAGCAGTGCCGCCAGGTGCGCGGGGGGCTCGCCCGCCGCCAGCGTGCACTGCACCATCTCCCTACAGTGTGTGTACCTTGTGTGTGGCGGTGTGCGTGGTGTCGGGCGGCAGCTTGAGCGCGCGCAGCAGTGCCGCCAGGTGCGCGGGGGGCTCGCCCGCCGCCAGCGTGCACTGCACCATCTCCCTACAGTGTGTGTACCTTGTGTGTGGCGGTGTGCGTGGTGTCGGGCGGCAGCTTGAGCGCGCGCAGCAGTGCCGCCAGGTGCGCGGGGGGCTCGCCCGCCGCCAGCGTGCACTGCACCATCTCCCTACAGTGTGTGTACCTTGTGTGTGGCGGTGTGCGTGGTGTCGGGCGGCAGCTTGAGCGCGCGCAGCAGTGCCGCCAGGTGCGCGGGGGGCTCGCCCGCCGCCAGCGTGCACTGCACCATCTCCCTACAGTGTGTGTACCTTGTGTGTGGCGGTGTGCGTGGTGTCGGGCGGCAGCTTGAGCGCGCGCAGCAGTGCCGCCAGGTGCGCGGGGCCGCCAGCGTGCACTGCACCATCTCCCTACAGTGTGTGTACCTTGTGTGTGGCGGTGTGCGTGGTGTCGGGCGGCAGCTTGAGCGCGCGCAGCAGTGCCGCCAGGTGCGCGGGGGGCTCGCCCGCCGCCAGCGTGCACTGCACCATCTCCCTACAGTGTGTGTACCTTGTGTGTGGCGGTGTGCGTGGTGTCGGGCGGCAGCTTGAGCGCGCGCAGCAGTGCCGCCAGGTGCGCGGGGGGCTCGCCCGCCGCCAGCGTGCACTGCACCATCTCCCTACAGTGTGTGTACCTTGTGTGTGGCGGTGTGCGTGGTGTCGGGCGGCAGCTTGAGCGCGCGCAGCAGTGCCGCCAGGTGCGCGGGGCCGCCAGCGTGCACTGCACCATCTCCCTACAGTGTGTGTACCTTGTGTGTGGCGGTGTGCGTGGTGTCGGGCGGCAGCTTGAGCGCGCGCAGCAGTGCCGCCAGGTGCGCGGGGGGCTCGCCCGCCGCCAGCGTGCACTGCACCATCTCCCTACAGTGTGTGTACCTTGTGTGTGGCGGTGTGCGTGGTGTCGGGCGGCAGCTTGAGCGCGCGCAGCAGTGCCGCCAGGTGCGCGGGGGGCTCGCCCGCCGCCAGCGTGCACTGCACCATCTCCCTACAGTGTGTGTACCTTGTGTGTGGCGGTGTGCGTGGTGTCGGGCGGCAGCTTGAGCGCGCGCAGCAGTGCCGCCAGGTGCGCGGGGGGCTCGCCCGCCGCCAGCGTGCACTGCACCATCTCCCTACAGTGTGTGTACCTTGTGTGTGGCGGTGTGCGTGGTGTCGGGCGGCAGCTTGAGCGCGCGCAGCAGTGCCGCCAGGTGCGCGGGGCCGCCAGCGTGCACTGCACCATCTCCCTACAGTGTGTGTACCTTGTGTGTGGCGGTGTGCGTGGTGTCGGGCGGCAGCTTGAGCGCGCGCAGCAGTGCCGCCAGGTGCGCGGGGGGCTCGCCCGCCGCCAGCGTGCACTGCACCATCTCCCTACAGTGTGTGTACCTTGTGTGTGGCGGTGTGCGTGGTGTCGGGCGGCAGCTTGAGCGCGCGCAGCAGTGCCGCCAGGTGCGCGGGGGGCTCGCCCGCCGCCAGCGTGCACTGCACCATCTCCCTACAGTGTGTGTACCTTGTGTGTGGCGGTGTGCGTGGTGTCGGGCGGCAGCTTGAGCGCGCGCAGCAGTGCCGCCAGGTGCGCGGGGGGCTCGCCCGCCGCCAGCGTGCACTGCACCATCTCCCTACAGTGTGTGTACCTTGTGTGTGGCGGTGTGCGTGGTGTCGGGCGGCAGCTTGAGCGCGCGCAGCAGTGCCGCCAGGTGCGCGGGGCCGCCAGCGTGCACTGCACCATCTCCCTACAGTGTGTGTACCTTGTGTGTGGCGGTGTGCGTGGTGTCGGGCGGCAGCTTGAGCGCGCGCAGCAGTGCCGCCAGGTGCGCGGGGGGCTCGCCCGCCGCCAGCGTGCACTGCACCATCTCCCTACAGTGTGTGTACCTTGTGTGTGGCGGTGTGCGTGGTGTCGGGCGGCAGCTTGAGCGCGCGCAGCAGTGCCGCCAGGTGCGCGGGGGGCTCGCCCGCCGCCAGCGTGCACTGCACCATCTCCCTACAGTGTGTGTACCTTGTGTGTGGCGGTGTGCGTGGTGTCGGGCGGCAGCTTGAGCGCGCGCAGCAGTGCCGCCAGGTGCGCGGGGGGCTCGCCCGCCGCCAGCGTGCACTGCACCATCTCCCTACAGTGTGTGTACCTTGTGTGTGGCGGTGTGCGTGGTGTCGGGCGGCAGCTTGAGCGCGCGCAGCAGTGCCGCCAGGTGCGCGGGGCCGCCAGCGTGCACTGCACCATCTCCCTACAGTGTGTGTACCTTGTGTGTGGCGGTGTGCGTGGTGTCGGGCGGCAGCTTGAGCGCGCGCAGCAGTGCCGCCAGGTGCGCGGGGGGCTCGCCCGCCGCCAGCGTGCACTGCACCATCTCCCTACAGTGTGTGTACCTTGTGTGTGGCGGTGTGCGTGGTGTCGGGCGGCAGCTTGAGCGCGCGCAGCAGTGCCGCCAGGTGCGCGGGGGGCTCGCCCGCCGCCAGCGTGCACTGCACCATCTCCCTACAGTGTGTGTACCTTGTGTGTGGCGGTGTGCGTGGTGTCGGGCGGCAGCTTGAGCGCGCGCAGCAGTGCCGCCAGGTGCGCGGGGCCGCCAGCGTGCACTGCACCATCTCCCTACAGTGTGTGTACCTTGTGTGTGGCGGTGTGCGTGGTGTCGGGCGGCAGCTTGAGCGCGCGCAGCAGTGCCGCCAGGTGCGCGGGGGGCTCGCCCGCCGCCAGCGTGCACTGCACCATCTCCCTACAGTGTGTGTACCTTGTGTGTGGCGGTGTGCGTGGTGTCGGGCGGCAGCTTGAGCGCGCGCAGCAGTGCCGCCAGGTGCGCGGGGCCGCCAGCGTGCACTGCACCATCTCCCTACAGTGTGTGTACCTTGTGTGTGGCGGTGTGCGTGGTGTCGGGCGGCAGCTTGAGCGCGCGCAGCAGTGCCGCCAGGTGCGCGGGGGGCTCGCCCGCCGCCAGCGTGCACTGCACCATCTCCCTACAGTGTGTGTACCTTGTGTGTGGCGGTGTGCGTGGTGTCGGGCGGCAGCTTGAGCGCGCGCAGCAGTGCCGCCAGGTGCGCGGGGGGCTCGCCCGCCGCCAGCGTGCACTGCACCATCTCCCTACAGTGTGTGTACCTTGTGTGTGGCGGTGTGCGTGGTGTCGGGCGGCAGCTTGAGCGCGCGCAGCAGTGCCGCCAGGTGCGCGGGGCCGCCAGCGTGCACTGCACCATCTCCCTACAGTGTGTGTACCTTGTGTGTGGCGGTGTGCGTGGTGTCGGGCGGCAGCTTGAGCGCGCGCAGCAGTGCCGCCAGGTGCGCGGGGGGCTCGCCCGCCGCCAGCGTGCACTGCACCATCTCCCTACAGTGTGTGTACCTTGTGTGTGGCGGTGTGCGTGGTGTCGGGCGGCAGCTTGAGCGCGCGCAGCAGTGCCGCCAGGTGCGCGGGGCCGCCAGCGTGCACTGCACCATCTCCCTACAGTGTGTGTACCTTGTGTGTGGCGGTGTGCGTGGTGTCGGGCGGCAGCTTGAGCGCGCGCAGCAGTGCCGCCAGGTGCGCGGGGCCGCCAGCGTGCACTGCACCATCTCCCTACAGTGTGTGTACCTTGTGTGTGGCGGTGTGCGTGGTGTCGGGCGGCAGCTTGAGCGCGCGCAGCAGTGCCGCCAGGTGCGCGGGGCCGCCAGCGTGCACTGCACCATCTCCCTACAGTGTGTGTACCTTGTGTGTGGCGGTGTGCGTGGTGTCGGGCGGCAGCTTGAGCGCGCGCAGCAGTGCCGCCAGGTGCGCGGGGGGCTCGCCCGCCGCCAGCGTGCACTGCACCATCTCCCTACAGTGTGTGTACCTTGTGTGTGGCGGTGTGCGTGGTGTCGGGCGGCAGCTTGAGCGCGCGCAGCAGTGCCGCCAGGTGCGCGGGGCCGCCAGCGTGCACTGCACCATCTCCCTACAGTGTGTGTACCTTGTGTGTGGCGGTGTGCGTGGTGTCGGGCGGCAGCTTGAGCGCGCGCAGCAGTGCCGCCAGGTGCGCGGGGCCGCCAGCGTGCACTGCACCATCTCCCTACAGTGTGTGTACCTTGTGTGTGGCGGTGTGCGTGGTGTCGGGCGGCAGCTTGAGCGCGCGCAGCAGTGCCGCCAGGTGCGCGGGGCCGCCAGCGTGCACTGCACCATCTCCCTACAGTGTGTGTACCTTGTGTGTGGCGGTGTGCGTGGTGTCGGGCGGCAGCTTGAGCGCGCGCAGCAGTGCCGCCAGGTGCGCGGGGGCGCCAGCGTGCACTGCACCATCTCCCTACAGTGTGTGTACCTTGTGTGTGGCGGTGTGCGTGGTGTCGGGCGGCAGCTTGAGCGCGCGCAGCAGTGCCGCCAGGTGCGCGGGGGGCTCGCCCGCCGCCAGCGTGCACTGCACCATCTCCCTACAGTGTGTGTACCTTGTGTGTGGCGGTGTGCGTGGTGTCGGGCGGCAGCTTGAGCGCGCGCAGCAGTGCCGCCAGGTGCGCGGGGCCGCCAGCGTGCACTGCACCATCTCCCTACAGTGTGTGTACCTTGTGTGTGGCGGTGTGCGTGGTGTCGGGCGGCAGCTTGAGCGCGCGCAGCAGTGCCGCCAGGTGCGCGGGGCCGCCAGCGTGCACTGCACCATCTCCCTACAGTGTGTGTACCTTGTGTGTGGCGGTGTGCGTGGTGTCGGGCGGCAGCTTGAGCGCGCGCAGCAGTGCCGCCAGGTGCGCGGGGGGCTCGCCCGCCGCCAGCGTGCACTGCACCATCTCCCTACAGTGTGTGTACCTTGTGTGTGGCGGTGTGCGTGGTGTCGGGCGGCAGCTTGAGCGCGCGCAGCAGTGCCGCCAGGTGCGCGGGGGGCTCGCCCGCCGCCAGCGTGCACTGCACCATCTCCCTACAGTGTGTGTACCTTGTGTGTGGCGGTGTGCGTGGTGTCGGGCGGCAGCTTGAGCGCGCGCAGCAGTGCCGCCAGGTGCGCGGGGCCGCCAGCGTGCACTGCACCATCTCCCTACAGTGTGTGTACCTTGTGTGTGGCGGTGTGCGTGGTGTCGGGCGGCAGCTTGAGCGCGCGCAGCAGTGCCGCCAGGTGCGCGGGGGGCTCGCCCGCCGCCAGCGTGCACTGCACCATCTCCCTACAGTGTGTGTACCTTGTGTGTGGCGGTGTGCGTGGTGTCGGGCGGCAGCTTGAGCGCGCGCAGCAGTGCCGCCAGGTGCGCGGGGCCGCCAGCGTGCACTGCACCATCTCCCTACAGTGTGTGTACCTTGTGTGTGGCGGTGTGCGTGGTGTCGGGCGGCAGCTTGAGCGCGCGCAGCAGTGCCGCCAGGTGCGCGGGGCCGCCAGCGTGCACTGCACCATCTCCCTACAGTGTGTGTACCTTGTGTGTGGCGGTGTGCGTGGTGTCGGGCGGCAGCTTGAGCGCGCGCAGCAGTGCCGCCAGGTGCGCGGGGGGCTCGCCCGCCGCCAGCGTGCACTGCACCATCTCCCTACAGTGTGTGTACCTTGTGTGTGGCGGTGTGCGTGGTGTCGGGCGGCAGCTTGAGCGCGCGCAGCAGTGCCGCCAGGTGCGCGGGGGGCTCGCCCGCCGCCAGCGTGCACTGCACCATCTCCCTACAGTGTGTGTACCTTGTGTGTGGCGGTGTGCGTGGTGTCGGGCGGCAGCTTGAGCGCGCGCAGCAGTGCCGCCAGGTGCGCGGGGGGCTCGCCCGCCGCCAGCGTGCACTGCACCATCTCCCTACAGTGTGTGTACCTTGTGTGTGGCGGTGTGCGTGGTGTCGGGCGGCAGCTTGAGCGCGCGCAGCAGTGCCGCCAGGTGCGCGGGGGGCTCGCCCGCCGCCAGCGTGCACTGCACCATCTCCCTACAGTGTGTGTACCTTGTGTGTGGCGGTGTGCGTGGTGTCGGGCGGCAGCTTGAGCGCGCGCAGCAGTGCCGCCAGGTGCGCGGGGGGCTCGCCCGCCGCCAGCGTGCACTGCACCATCTCCCTACAGTGTGTGTACCTTGTGTGTGGCGGTGTGCGTGGTGTCGGGCGGCAGCTTGAGCGCGCGCAGCAGTGCCGCCAGGTGCGCGGGGGGCTCGCCCGCCGCCAGCGTGCACTGCACCATCTCCCTACAGTGTGTGTACCTTGTGTGTGGCGGTGTGCGTGGTGTCGGGCGGCAGCTTGAGCGCGCGCAGCAGTGCCGCCAGGTGCGCGGGGGGCTCGCCCGCCGCCAGCGTGCACTGCACCATCTCCCTACAGTGTGTGTACCTTGTGTGTGGCGGTGTGCGTGGTGTCGGGCGGCAGCTTGAGCGCGCGCAGCAGTGCCGCCAGGTGCGCGGGGGGCTCGCCCGCCGCCAGCGTGCACTGCACCATCTCCCTACAGTGTGTGTACCTTGTGTGTGGCGGTGTGCGTGGTGTCGGGCGGCAGCTTGAGCGCGCGCAGCAGTGCCGCCAGGTGCGCGGGGCCGCCAGCGTGCACTGCACCATCTCCCTACAGTGTGTGTACCTTGTGTGTGGCGGTGTGCGTGGTGTCGGGCGGCAGCTTGAGCGCGCGCAGCAGTGCCGCCAGGTGCGCGGGGGGCTCGCCCGCCGCCAGCGTGCACTGCATCATCTCCCTACAGTGTGTGTACCTTGTGTGTGGCGGTGTGCGTGGTGTCGGGCGGCAGCTTGAGCGCGCGCAGCAGTGCCGCCAGGTGCGCGGGGCCGCCAGCGTGCACTGCACCATCTCCCTACAGTGTGTGTACCTTGTGTGTGGCGGTGTGCGTGGTGTCGGGCGGCAGCTTGAGCGCGCGCAGCAGTGCCGCCAGGTGCGCGGGGCCGCCAGCGTGCACTGCACCATCTCCCTACAGTGTGTGTACCTTGTGTGTGGCGGTGTGCGTGGTGTCGGGCGGCAGCTTGAGCGCGCGCAGCAGTGCCGCCAGGTGCGCGGGGGGCTCGCCCGCCGCCAGCGTGCACTGCACCATCTCCCTACAGTGTGTGTACCTTGTGTGTGGCGGTGTGCGTGGTGTCGGGCGGCAGCTTGAGCGCGCGCAGCAGTGCCGCCAGGTGCGCGGGGCCGCCAGCGTGCACTGCACCATCTCCCTACAGTGTGTGTACCTTGTGTGTGGCGGTGTGCGTGGTGTCGGGCGGCAGCTTGAGCGCGCGCAGCAGTGCCGCCAGGTGCGCGGGGGGCTCGCCCGCCGCCAGCGTGCACTGCACCATCTCCCTACAGTGTGTGTACCTTGTGTGTGGCGGTGTGCGTGGTGTCGGGCGGCAGCTTGAGCGCGCGCAGCAGTGCCGCCAGGTGCGCGGGGGGCTCGCCCGCCGCCAGCGTGCACTGCACCATCTCCCTACAGTGTGTGTACCTTGTGTGTGGCGGTGTGCGTGGTGTCGGGCGGCAGCTTGAGCGCGCGCAGCAGTGCCGCCAGGTGCGCGGGGCCGCCAGCGTGCACTGCACCATCTCCCTACAGTGTGTGTACCTTGTGTGTGGCGGTGTGCGTGGTGTCGGGCGGCAGCTTGAGCGCGCGCAGCAGTGCCGCCAGGTGCGCGGGGGGCTCGCCCGCCGCCAGCGTGCACTGCACCATCTCCCTACAGTGTGTGTACCTTGTGTGTGGCGGTGTGCGTGGTGTCGGGCGGCAGCTTGAGCGCGCGCAGCAGTGCCGCCAGGTGCGCGGGGGGCTCGCCCGCCGCCAGCGTGCACTGCACCATCTCCCTACAGTGTGTGTACCTTGTGTGTGGCGGTGTGCGTGGTGTCGGGCGGCAGCTTGAGCGCGCGCAGCAGTGCCGCCAGGTGCGCGGGGGGCTCGCCCGCCGCCAGCGTGCACTGCACCATCTCCCTACAGTGTGTGTACCTTGTGTGTGGCGGTGTGCGTGGTGTCGGGCGGCAGCTTGAGCGCGCGCAGCAGTGCCGCCAGGTGCGCGGGGGGCTCGCCCGCCGCCAGCGTGCACTGCACCATCTCCCTACAGTGTGTGTACCTTGTGTGTGGCGGTGTGCGTGGTGTCGGGCGGCAGCTTGAGCGCGCGCAGCAGTGCCGCCAGGTGCGCGGGGGGCTCGCCCGCCGCCAGCGTGCACTGCACCATCTCCCTACAGTGTGTGTACCTTGTGTGTGGCGGTGTGCGTGGTGTCGGGCGGCAGCTTGAGCGCGCGCAGCAGTGCCGCCAGGTGCGCGGGGGGCTCGCCCGCCGCCAGCGTGCACTGCACCATCTCCCTACAGTGTGTGTACCTTGTGTGTGGCGGTGTGCGTGGTGTCGGGCGGCAGCTTGAGCGCGCGCAGCAGTGCCGCCAGGTGCGCGGGGCCGCCAGCGTGCACTGCACCATCTCCCTACAGTGTGTGTACCTTGTGTGTGGCGGTGTGCGTGGTGTCGGGCGGCAGCTTGAGCGCGCGCAGCAGTGCCGCCAGGTGCGCGGGGCCGCCAGCGTGCACTGCACCATCTCCCTACAGTGTGTGTACCTTGTGTGTGGCGGTGTGCGTGGTGTCGGGCGGCAGCTTGAGCGCGCGCAGCAGTGCCGCCAGGTGCGCGGGGGGCTCGCCCGCCGCCAGCGTGCACTGCACCATCTCCCTACAGTGTGTGTACCTTGTGTGTGGCGGTGTGCGTGGTGTCGGGCGGCAGCTTGAGCGCGCGCAGCAGTGCCGCCAGGTGCGCGGGGGGCTCGCCCGCCGCCAGCGTGCACTGCACCATCTCCCTACAGTGTGTGTACCTTGTGTGTGGCGGTGTGCGTGGTGTCGGGCGGCAGCTTGAGCGCGCGCAGCAGTGCCGCCAGGTGCGCGGGGCCGCCAGCGTGCACTGCACCATCTCCCTACAGTGTGTGTACCTTGTGTGTGGCGGTGTGCGTGGTGTCGGGCGGCAGCTTGAGCGCGCGCAGCAGTGCCGCCAGGTGCGCGGGGGGCTCGCCCGCCGCCAGCGTGCACTGCACCATCTCCCTACAGTGTGTGTACCTTGTGTGTGGCGGTGTGCGTGGTGTCGGGCGGCAGCTTGAGCGCGCGCAGCAGTGCCGCCAGGTGCGCGGGGGGCTCGCCCGCCGCCAGCGTGCACTGCACCATCTCCCTACAGTGTGTGTACCTTGTGTGTGGCGGTGTGCGTGGTGTCGGGCGGCAGCTTGAGCGCGCGCAGCAGTGCCGCCAGGTGCGCGGGGGGCTCGCCCGCCGCCAGCGTGCACTGCACCATCTCCCTACAGTGTGTGTACCTTGTGTGTGGCGGTGTGCGTGGTGTCGGGCGGCAGCTTGAGCGCGCGCAGCAGTGCCGCCAGGTGCGCGGGGGGCTCGCCCGCCGCCAGCGTGCACTGCACCATCTCCCTACAGTGTGTGTACCTTGTGTGTGGCGGTGTGCGTGGTGTCGGGCGGCAGCTTGAGCGCGCGCAGCAGTGCCGCCAGGTGCGCGGGGCCGCCAGCGTGCACTGCACCATCTCCCTACAGTGTGTGTACCTTGTGTGTGGCGGTGTGCGTGGTGTCGGGCGGCAGCTTGAGCGCGCGCAGCAGTGCCGCCAGGTGCGCGGGGGGCTCGCCCGCCGCCAGCGTGCACTGCACCATCTCCCTACAGTGTGTGTACCTTGTGTGTGGCGGTGTGCGTGGTGTCGGGCGGCAGCTTGAGCGCGCGCAGCAGTGCCGCCAGGTGCGCGGGGGGCTCGCCCGCCGCCAGCGTGCACTGCACCATCTCCCTACAGTGTGTGTACCTTGTGTGTGGCGGTGTGCGTGGTGTCGGGCGGCAGCTTGAGCGCGCGCAGCAGTGCCGCCAGGTGCGCGGGGGGCTCGCCCGCCGCCAGCGTGCACTGCACCATCTCCCTACAGTGTGTGTACCTTGTGTGTGGCGGTGTGCGTGGTGTCGGGCGGCAGCTTGAGCGCGCGCAGCAGTGCCGCCAGGTGCGCGGGGGGCTCGCCCGCCGCCAGCGTGCACTGCACCATCTCCCTACAGTGTGTGTACCTTGTGTGTGGCGGTGTGCGTGGTGTCGGGCGGCAGCTTGAGCGCGCGCAGCAGTGCCGCCAGGTGCGCGGGGGGCTCGCCCGCCGCCAGCGTGCACTGCACCATCTCCCTACAGTGTGTGTACCTTGTGTGTGGCGGTGTGCGTGGTGTCGGGCGGCAGCTTGAGCGCGCGCAGCAGTGCCGCCAGGTGCGCGGGGGGCTCGCCCGCCGCCAGCGTGCACTGCACCATCTCCCTACAGTGTGTGTACCTTGTGTGTGGCGGTGTGCGTGGTGTCGGGCGGCAGCTTGAGCGCGCGCAGCAGTGCCGCCAGGTGCGCGGGGGGCTCGCCCGCCGCCAGCGTGCACTGCACCATCTCCCTACAGTGTGTGTACCTTGTGTGTGGCGGTGTGCGTGGTGTCGGGCGGCAGCTTGAGCGCGCGCAGCAGTGCCGCCAGGTGCGCGGGGGGCTCGCCCGCCGCCAGCGTGCACTGCACGAGCCGCGCGCCCATCTCGGCGCGCGCGAAGCGGACGCCCACACTCCTGCGGACAAGAAACAGGACTAAATAAGAATTGGTAACAAGTGTTGTACACAACTCCCATATAGCCTAGCCCATACATAGACGCATAATGCTCGATTTTACACATCAAACCAATAGTGACGATGCGCAAGCGGTGCGCGTGTCTGGGGCGTAGAGAGCGGAGCAGAGCCAACTCCGTCCAATGTTGCTTTTTTGACTTCTTTCATTCTGTTTATGAGCCATCCACTTTAACAAGTGTACCTTCTTCGCATACCGATTACTCCCCTTACTGCTCACTCATAAGTGACATTCAATTTTCAGTAGCTGAAGTACTGAGTGCGCTAAAGTCTTTAGACCCTTCTAAAGGACCTGGACTAGATGGGTTGCCGGTAATATTTATTAAAAATACTGCCACTTATCTCTGTACACCACTGCATACCATATTTAATTTATCCATATCACAGGGAATATTTCCACAAGTTTGGAAACTTGCAAATATAACCCCAGTCTACAAGTCAGGACCTAGACATGACGTCGAAAATTATAGACCAATATCAATATTGTCAACGTTGTCAAAGGTTTTCGAGCGATTAGTACACGACAAAGTTTACCCCATACTGCACAACGTGTTATTACTAGAGCAACATGGTTTTGTCAAAAGAAGATCGACTGCCACAAACCTGGTGGGTTTTGTAGATTATTTGTTTAATAACTTGGATGCTCGTGTTCAAATTGATACTATATATATCGATTTTAAGAAGGCCTTTGATAAGGATGACCATGAACTGCTTTTGCAAAAAATTGCATTTAATGGGATACGTGGGGACCTCTTAAGATGGTTTTATTCATATATTTGTAATAGAACACAGAGAGTCGTAATAAATGGTTTTTGCTCTGCCACTGTAGATGTTACTTCCGGAGTACCGCAAGGTTCCATTTTGGGATCCCTCCTATTCATTTTATTAATTAACGATGTCAATATGTGTTTTAAAAATTCAAAATTTATTTTGTACGCTGATGACATTAAAATATTTAAATCTATTAAAAGCCATCGTGATTGCTCTCTCTTACAGGAGGATTTGGACGCGTTCTCGGCCTACTGTACACTTAATAAACTTTAACTTAGTGTTTTGTCATTAGTTTTACTAAAAATAAAAACATCATAGTACACCCTACACCTTAAAAAATGAAAATCTAAAAAGACAAACCCTAGTCCGTGATCTTGGAATTTTTTTGGATGACAAACACCATTTAGATTCCCATATTAACAAAATTGTTAATAATGCCTTCCGAATGTTCGGTATTATTATGAGAACAGCTACAGTATTTACTCGATCTTATACCTATTTGTATCTATACAAATCTTTGGTTCGTTCTCAGTTAGAGTATGCTGTTTCGGCAGGGGCGTGCAGTGGTTCTAGAGTAAGGGTAGGCCAGACATAATGTCCAAAAAAAAAGCTCACCACATTATACTGGCTTGAAATCACGAAACGGAACGATGAGAAACTTATAATTTTAAAAACTCACCAAATTTAAATCACGATTTTCTGACGATACAAACTACTCTTTCTAGAAGTATTGAACAAAATGCACAGAAAACAAAATAATTTGTGTGTACATAACCACATAGCCAGTTATATGTTTCATAACTCAGAGGATTGAAATGACGAGTACGAGATGAATTATTATATTTTTGAGTTAATTCTCGTAACTCGGGTATACATCTACCTTTAGAAACAACTTGAATCTTATCATTATACGATAGCTGTGAAAACTTACTGTTTTTAATCTCTAACAAACACACATTATCAGCACTAACTTCACAATTTAGGACCATTTTTAAGTATGTAAACATATATCTAAACTTTAATATTTACACTACTTTATGACTCAAAACGAATTACTTATAAATCAATGCACTATGACACTCAACAACAAAACATTGGAACGATTATTGCTTGTCACATGAAACATGAAACAATATATATGGCTTCTCTTTTTCTTGCAAAAATATCATTTAAAAAGACAATCAATACACTTCCAAAAAAAATTGCTACATGGTCCTATAAAATCTTTAAGAATGACATGTAATGACATGTTGCCGGGTTATTATAAATCATAACAACAACACACAACTGTATCAACAGAGTTGCCAATTTTATTTTTGAGAAAATTTGGGTAGAAAAGTTAAATTCTTGCGGTTTTTAATTATATTTAGAGGGTTATTAATTACAATTTAACATTTCTTTTGTACATTTTATACTTTTGATAATACTAACCCGTTTTTTTAACTTATAGATATTATAAGTTATTAAGGAAATTATTATTCTCGAATTGGCAACCCTGTTAAGCGATTTCCATTCATTAAAACAGTAAAACTTTACTACTTGTCCTTGAATTGTGGGGTGAACCAATCAGGACCCGCGTAGTGGTCTCCAGTGGGCCTAGAAACGCCCATAATTTATACACACATGTATAAATTATGGGCGTACATACACAAGAACATTTGCACACATGCATACATTTATCAATTGAAATAAGGCTCTTCGTATTGTGACCTATGTCAACCGTTTCGTAGGAACAGCATAGTTTGAAATACGTCACACGGGCGAGAAGTTGCTATTAGCATTATACTAGGCGTTATGAGTTATTAAATATTTTTGTTTTATTTTATTGCATAGTTACAATAAATACATTTGTTTTATTTATCCGTTGCTATGGTAGGGTAGGCTTAGCCTAATTGCCTATATGGAGCGCACGCCCCTGTACAATAGTATACACTGCGAGAGGAGCTCGTGGCTAAATTATAACAGCCGCACGGGTCGATCTTCGAGGTTAAGCAACGCTTGCCGAGGTTGGTCTGTGGATGGGCGACCATCTTAACATAACGAGACTTCTCCGTGCCTCGGAAAGCACGCTAAGCCGTTGGTCCCGGCTGTCGTTTGTAGATCTTTGGCAGTCGTTACGGATTGTCAGAAGCCAGAAAATATGACTCCAGTCTTGCCAAGAAGAGTACCGTGTTCCCCAGTTAATGGGTTGTGGAGGTCTGGTGGGCAGCCGCTCCTCGCAAAATACTGGTATTCAGCTGTATCTGGTATGACTGGGAGCCGACCCCAATATAGTTGGGAAAAGGCTAGGCAGATGATGAATAGTATATTAAACCGTTGTGGACGAAACTCAGGAAAGAAGATACTACTTTGTGGTGACTTCAACATTGATATTTTGAAAAATACTAGAGTACCCATAGAATTTTTACATCTGCTACTGAATTACAATATGAAACCTAGTATAAAACAGCCAACACGTATATCGTCTGGAACATGTATCGACAATATTTTTCATAATGTCAAGGGTGGTTGCGGTGAAGTTTTAGAACTGGCTTTATCTGACCACACAGCTCAATTGTTTAAGTGTCCTGTAAAAAAGTCATGTTCGAGTGATCACTGGTACGTACAAAGTCGCGATTATAGCTCTGAGAACAAGTTTAAATTTATTGAAGCCATTAGTAATCTAAGTTTTTCTGAAGTTTACAATAGTACTGACCCAGAACTAGCTTTCAAATCATTTCATGACCTATTTAAACTTTTCTACGATTTGTGTTTCCCAACTATGAGGAAAAAAAAATCTACTCGTAAATCCCCAAGATGGATTTCTAAGGGTAACAGAAGATGTAGCAAACGAAAAAGAGAAATGCTATGGCAGTATAGGCGATCACGTAATCTTGAAAATAAACAGTTGCTTAAGCAATATTCACAAAGATTAAAAAAAGTGATACACTTGACTCAAATATCTCAAAATAGTCATATAATTAATAATGCAGTGAATAAAACCAAAGCTACGTGGAAAATAATTAATAGATGCAAATCAAACTTCCCCTCTGAATCTGTAAAAAAAATACTTGATGGTGACACAATAATAAGTGACCCTAAAGAAATAGCTACGGCATTTAATAATTACTTTATAGACTCCGTTCACTCTGAAACTAATTCTAATAATAGTGATGCTATATCGGCCGTAAATTACTATCCCAAATCTTTATTTATGACACCGACAGATGCGTTGGAAATATTTAATATTATCAATTCATTAAAGAACACAAATAGCGTGGGTTATGATGGAATAACTACTGAGATTTTAAAATCTGTCTCGCATATAATTGCACCGGTCTTGAGTTTTATTATTAATCTGTGCATAGAACGTGGCCACTTTCCTAGTTTGTTAAAAATGACCATAATTAAACCACTACATAAGAAAGGTGATAACCACTATTTCAAATTACCGTCCAATAGCTCTGATACCAGTCTTGTCAAAAGTCTTTGAAAAAGTAATATCTAGATCTAGATCTTTGAACTCATTTTTTTAAATAAACAGTATATTTGCTAAGGAACAATTTGGTTTTCAGAAAAACAGAAACATAAATAAAGCTGTCTATGAGTTATTTGCGGAAATTATTAGTAATGTTGACAAAAAAAACCCAAATGTAGCAGTACTTATGGACATGTCTAAAGCATTTGACCATGTAAATCACGAGATATTACTGGGTAAGTTAGAACGATACGGTGTTCGAGGAAACGTATTAAATCTAGTGAAATCATATCTCACTAGACGAAAGCAAGTCACTGTTTTGAGTAGAGTTTGCTTTAAATCCAAGACCGAAGTTTCTCATATGTCATCAATTAGAGAAACAACATGTGGTGTACCCCAAGGAAGTGTCCTTGGCCCCCTGTTGTTTCTTATATATATTAACGATTTGCCAAAATGCACTGAACATCAAACGGTTTTGTTTGCCGATGACAGTACACTTATTGTTCCATGTAAAAATATAGAAACTTACAAAGATGACATAAAAAAGGCCATCCTTTGCATTATAAATTGGTTACTTAAAAACAAACTAAAAATTAACATAGACAAAACAAAGCTTATGACATTTTATCAAAGAACAAAACAAAAACTTAACTTAAACATAACTTATGCGGATCAAACAATAACCGAAACAAGCTGTGCTAGATTTTTGGGACTTCACTTGGACAGTCACTTAAACTGGAAGTGTCATGTAGAAACTGTTTGTAAAAAACTAAACCAGTACTCATATGCACTCTTTAATCTAGCAAAGATAGTAAGTGAGTTCATTGTCCTTATCTCTTATAAGGCCTATGTTACGTCTGCGTTACGTTTCGGAATAATATATTGGGGAAATTCCACTGACAAAGAAATTGCGTTTAAGGCCCAAAAAAGATGTTTGCGTGCTGTGTTTAAGTTGAAATCAACTGAAAGCTGTGTTCCCTATTTCAAAAAATTTAAACTCTTAACATTGCCATCTATGTACATTTTTGAAACAGCAGTATTTGTCAGATATAACTTGCATTTGTTTGAAACATTGAGATCTACGCGACGCAATAAAGAGATATGCGCAAAACCACATAGAACGGCGCTTTTTAAAAAAAGTTTTTTAGGAATGGCTCCGAAGATTTATAATAAGATCCCAAGACAACTTACAGAAATGGAAAATATACACGATTTTAAAAAGGCATTTCTGGAGTTATTACATGACAAAGCATATTATACGCTGGACGAATACTTAAATGACACACTTTGACTACCACTTTTTATATTTGTTTACTATTGACATTAGACTTTATTATTTTTATATTTTATTGGAAATCTTTTGTGTTTGTTTTTGTACTGACATTTTGAAATATGAATGATTTAAGTGTATTTTTTTTGTGTTTGTGTTGTGTATTGACATTTCAAATTAGAATGATATAAATGTAATATTATTATTTATGTTGATTTAAATTGAATTAATAACGTTTGAAAAGTTGTTATAATTAGTTCGTGTATGCATTAAATATTTGTACGCCGATGCCGGCTAGACATAGTGTTACTTAATATAATTAATTAGAACATCTGTACCTACCCACCGATGTTTAACAAATAAAAATATTTGTATTTGTATTTATACCCTGCGTATTAATACAAAATCTGCAACACGTGTCAGCTTTTTGAAAGTCCAAATTACTTTCCGAATTCAAGTAGAAGTGAGATCAATATGTTGCCGCCAGCAAAGTTTTTCGTCCAACAAAATACTTAATGTTTGACCTGTGTAAATCTGTGTAAGGACAGACATGAGAAATCGCTATACAGGGCTATTTGTAAGACACCAACAACCTCTTAAGAGGTCATTGTACTCATCATTATGAACAACTTTTCGATTTTTTTGTGCATCGAAACATCAGCTTACGATTTGGATCGATTTAAAAATCGATTCTTTTAGGAAAGAATTGCGATCCCTAGTATAGTAAAAGTTAAACGGCCATTTATATACTTACTTAGGCTGCAGACCGGCCAAGGCGCGACAGGCGGCCGCCACTTGGGGGCGCAGCGCCTCCAGCCGCGCCTGCACGCCCGCCCGCTCGCGCTGCCCCTCCGCCGACGACACCAGCCCGCGGATCTGACACACACACACACGTTAATCTATACTAATATCATTAAAACAATGTTAATATTGTCAACGAGCTTCGGGTTTGTTACAATAAAAACAGCCGATTTAATAACTAAAAATGACACTTTAATAAGCCCCGTTTCTGCAGCGCCTCGGAAATGTTTGCAGAGTCCTACACAGACGTTGCGGAATTAGTTCGAAAGAGTCACCGCGGCCCTGGAACGCGGCGGGCACAAGAAGGATCACGGGTGGGTATTAGTCAGTAAGAGTCTGACACTCCCTTCCGCTCCGCCCACAGCGGGAGAAGTCATTTGATGATTTCCCATAAAAAAAGAGTCCTACACAGACGGCTTTCAAGCCATAATTCGTAAGATGGCTGTAGATCAGTGGCGTGCAGTGGTTCAAGTTAGGGTAGGCCAGAGAAAATGTCTGTTATTTATTAAAATTTATTTGGACATTTTCTCTGGCCTACCCTAACTCGAACCACTGCACGCCACTGCTGTAGGTAGGTAGGTAGCGCTGCTATGTAGAGTGCGGAGTAGTCGCAACTACATCCTGAGAACGGTAGCGGAGAGAACTATACGCCAAATATGAGCTGTTTTGTGCGGAGGGTGATCAGGTAGGAAACAATTTCCTGCCTGGTCATCCTTTATTCTTAATAATAAGAATATATATACACATATTTTATCTCGATTACTAACAATAGGATATAAGTTATTTGTAGTGCTAACAAAATATGGATCATGGTTGTCCGAATCGGTCTCTCAATACGGTTGTATTTTTTACTAAGTTCTGCGGGCGTACCATGACGTCTTAAAACGTGAGTCTTCCGAGCGAGAAAAAGGGATGGAGCTATATAGGGTGTATAACTCTATCCCTCTTTCTCGCTCGGAAGACTCACGTTTTAACACCTCATGGTACGCCCACTGAACACGATATTGGCAAGCATATCGTGCATACTAACAGTACGTCAACTATTTATAATGCACATCATACTTCATCAGCACTCTGAGCTTCATTTTGACCCAGTATCTTCAACCAGGAGGAGGAAAGATTTGGTTTGCATAAAACCACAGACAAGACATGCATTTGCCCATAGATTTTACGTATTTTTAGGACCTTTTTTATATAATAAACTGAACAAATCTATACTAATATTATAAAGCTGAAGAGTTTGTTTGTTTGTTTGAACGCGCTAATCTCAGGAACTACTGGTTCGAATTGAAAAATTATTTTGGGTTGAATAGACCATTTATCGAGGAAGGCTTTAGGCTATATATCATCACGCTTAAGCCAATAGGAGCGGAGCAGCGATAAAGAATGTTTTAAAATGGGGATTCCACGGGGACGAAGTCGCGGGCAGCAGCTAGTTGTTAGATATATATAGCGTAAATTACATTAAATGTAGAAAATTGATATCAGAGTATCTATTTAGACTCAATTACACAGACACAGAGAAGCTATTGGAAGTTCTAGTATGATTGTAAGGTTTAATTCGTAAGTTGTTATTCTTTAATTTTTGTATTCATGCACCATAAATGATTAGTCTTGTTAAGTGATGACCTGAAACACAGGTTGTATAAACCTAGCTCAGGAAAGTCGCTAATTATACATAATTGTAGGTTTAAAATAAATTTAACATAAGTCCAGAAATATTGGTGATTTAGTTAAACACACATGTTATTTGTTGGATACTACCATAATTATTTTATTTAAGACTAGCTGCTGCCCGCGACTTCGTCCCCGTGGAATCCCCGATTTTAAAACATTCTTTATCGCTGCTCCGCTCCTATTGGCTTAAGCGTGATGATATATAGCCTAAAGCCTTCCTCGATAAATGGTCTATTCAACCCAAAAAGAATTTTTCAATTCGAACCAGTAGTTCCTGAGATTAGCGCGTTCAAACAAACAAACAAACTCTTCAGCTTTATAATATTAGTATAGATTACTTGTGGCTATTAATCTGTAACTATATTGTGTACAAGATTTAATAAAGATTATGATTATGATAGTGTTGTACCTCGTCGCAGACGTGTAGATAGTGATGTAGCGCCTGCCCGCCATTCTCCCAGCCGCTCACTTCGTGTCGCTGAGCGGCCTCGTTCATTTTCTCCAACAGCGGTGCTATGCTTTGAAGGTCATCTGTGTCGCGAGAACAACATAGCGTTTAGTCAAGTCGCTAAGTTACTTATCAGTCTAAAAATCTCACGATAGCTTCTAACTAAATGCATATTTATAGAGTAAAAATTCTTGGGGCCTACCCAAATGTCCTTACTTTGGTATTGTTCGTCAAACCGTTGAGCTCCTTAAAGTTCTAAGTTTGAGCTACTCGACTACTGACAAAGGCTTGCACTGTCTGGACAGCTCCACTCACACCTGTGTGGCACTTTCCTCAAAAGCCCACCTCAGACATTAACCTACATGGTTCTCATATGACTTGACCAGTACGGATTGTATGGACTTTAAAAGAGACTTTGACCTCTGAGTTTGTTTCGGTGTTTCTTCTCAGGGTAGTCGGCTAGGAAACACCGGCTGCATCTAGCTTAGAATGACAAGAAATATTGGACGTGTAAAAGTGTTATGTTTAACCTACTTACAAAATAAATATCATTTATCATATAAAAGTTATAAAAACACTTTTTTTTTCTGTATGTTTGTCTGTTTGTTCCGAGTATTCTCCAAAATGGCGGGATCTTCATCATCATCTAGCAAATACATTCAGTAGACTACTTTTATCCCAGAAAAAGTTATAGAATTTCTGTTTTTTTTTGTCGAACAATGATCTGTTCATGGCATAATCAGCCTTTTAACGTTCCCACTGCTGGGACACAGGCCTCCTCTCTAGGAGAGGGAATGGGCCATAATCCAGCACGCGGGCCCAGTGCGGGTTGGTGAATGTCACATGTCTTTGAATTTTTAGTTCTAGGACATGTTGGTTTCCTCACGATGTTTTCCTTCACCGTTTTGAGAGCAGTGGTGATGAAATTAATTACACAAAGTAATGCGTCTGGCTGGGTTTGAACCCACGCCCTACAATTCGTAAGTCGGGGCCGTTACCACTCGGCCAGGGCCCCAAGTCTGCTATTACAATAGTGTCAGAATGGTCTATCATTGATTTCATAATGGTTGATTTTGACGAGTTTGGTAATCTACTAATATGAAAGCGCCATTATGACTTTCCAATGGTCAACCACTGACACTCCATTGAAAAAAAATGGCATAGAATGGTAATCTCGTACATAATGACAAATGAATGACAGACGTATGCGGTAATCTGCTAACATTTTGACAGTTCCTTTGATCAATGACCTACCATTAGAACGTCATTGTGCAGTCATTGCTTTCAATAGCTCGGTTATCAAAAAGTATTACGAGACCATTGACCGACCAATGATCGACCATTATGAATTTAGCAGATTACGAACTTTTAGCAAAATGACAATGGGATCGTGTTGGAATGACAGATTTATAAAAATAGCAGACTTGGGGCCCAGCACTGCTCCTTCCGCGAAAATTAGTGGGTTGCAGGTATGCACCTCCCTCCCGCCCGCTATATTATGCACATGCATTGTGTTGCGACTGACAACGCGTCAGTCGCCACCATACCTGCAACCCACACATATTCGCGGAAATTAAAACTAGATATATTATTTTCATTTTCAAATTTAAAATTTATTTCCGCAAAGTAACGCCTGACTCAATCATTTTTTTTTTTTATAAACAATAAAGATTAAAAAATATATATATATATGAGACCTGCTAACACAGCTTCGGGCAGCAGCTCCTCCAACAAGACCTTGTGCGCCGCGTTCCAGTGGCGCGCGCCCACCAGGTGCTCGGCCTCCACCGCGGGGAGGCGCTGGAATCATCACGATAGGCAACTCACACTACTCACTTATATCTTTAAGATAATACGAATGTTTCCTGAGACAAAAAAAAATACATGTGGCACTCGGGGACTGCCGCGGTAAAGCTATTGCATAGCATTTTTTTATCAACTTATGCAATTATATATTTAGTACTCTGCGTCATTGTGATATGGTCTCGATTCGTTCACCTGGGTTACTGTACTAATGTAAATCACATACGTTTCACTTAACTTTGTCCCACCGATTGTTTCCGAACGCAGACGTTCGGGTCGGCTCGGTGACGGCGACATAATAGCTCAGTAACGAAGCGACCATTTTAAAAAGGCGGGGCCTAATCGAATGACGTAGCGGTGTTAGGTTATTTTCGTTACGGAATTTCTGGATTCGGTTGCCACGCTCAAGGCCCGCGATAGAAGCTATGCAATAGCTTAAAAATATGATTCTAATTAGTCCATCAGTTAGATTATCGAAAAATATTGGACACGTATTTTTTGCTTTAACAAATCTATAAAAATTGACGAAGATAAAAAGCATCAAAGATCAGGAGTGGGGGCTTGTGACGTCACGCCGTGGTTGAAATTGTAGCACGTAGTGACGTCACACGAGTTTTCAACGCTCTGTATCGCCTTCATTTTTTGTTTACGTGAAAAAAGAAAAAATACGTGTCCAATATTTTTTGGAAATCTATCTGACGGACTAATTAGATTTTTTTAGTCAACTACCCTATTGGGAGAACTCACTTTCTTCATCAAATAACCAAACTTGCGGGATGGGTAGTGACTCATTTCCTTGATAGCAAACCACGGTATTCGAGGAATCATTAAAGTGATGTAAGCGTTACTCCGCGTTTTATTCCAGTTTGACAGTCCATTTTTGAATTATTCACAAAAATAAGATGACATTGATTTTTATTTTTCCTTTTGAATGGTCAATAACTTTCGTTTTACTGTATTATTATTAAGTACTAGCAGCGCGCCGTGGTTTTACCCGCGTAGTTTCCCTTCCCGTGGGAATATGGGGATAAAATATAGCCTATAGCCTTCCTCGATAAATGGGCTATCTAACACTGAGAGATTTTTTCAAATCGGACCAGTAGTTCCTGAGATTAACGCGTTCAAACAAACAAACAAACAAACAAACTCTTCAGCTTTATAATATTAGTATAGATTTTAAATTGAATTGTGGATTATTATCGTTTGGATTTGTTACTCAATTATGTATTATCTCTGACATGTTTTAAGATACATTTTAATGATAGGTACTTACTGTTTATTTTACACTAGCTGCTGCCCGCGACTTCGTCCCCGTGGAATCCCCGATTTTAAAACATTCTTTATCGCTGCTCCGTTCCTATTGGCTTAAGCGTGATGATATATAGCCTAAAGCCTTCCTCGATGATTGGTCTATTCAACCCAAAAAGAATTTTTCAATTCGAACCAGTAGTTCCTGAGATTAGCGCGTTCAAACAAACAAACAAACTCTTCAGCTTTATAATATTAGTATAGATTTTAAATTGAATTGTGGATTATTATCGTTTGGATTTGTTACTCAATTATGTATTATCTCTGACATGTTTTAAGATTGTAATGTTTTAATGATAGGTACTTACTGTTTATTTTACAAAATTTCTACACAATGTATATTGTTCCGAAATAAATGACTTATGAGTTATGACTCACCTCGTACTTAGCCCGATGCGCTTGCGCTAGCAGCAGCCAGTGCTCGGGGACCCTCAGTGTCCGGACGAGCTGCACGCGCGCCTGCAGCACGGCCGAGTCGGCGCGCGCGGGCGCGTGGCGGGACAGCACGCCGCGGATTAGGTGCCCGCGACTGGGGTGACAAACATTACTGGTTGAAGCGGCTGCCTACCAGACCTCCCACAACCCATTAACTGGGGAAAACGGTACTTCCTGGCAAGACTGGTGTCAGATTTTCTAGTTTCTAACAATCCGTAACGACTGCCAACGATTTACAAACGACAGCCGGGACCAACGGCTTAACGTGCGCGTGCGCACCGAGGCACGGAGGAATCTCAGTATGTTAAGATCACCCATCCACAGACCGACCTCGACATTCGTACACGCATATCCCGTTATTTCTCGTTCCTGTAGGAATTTTTGAGAAATCCTTTCTTAGTCTTCATCTACACTTCTAATGAACGTACAGGTTAAATGTGAGCTTTCTGCGACCAAGTAGTTTTGGCTGCTTGGGTGTCAGGCACTCAGAAACCACGAAGTTTGAAAAGATTTAAGAGCGTGTACGCCGTATGGCATTTCATACTAATTTTCAAGTCACTATTTTGCGAAATGACTGAACCAATTTTAATGATCGATTCAATCGATCATCAAATTCGATCGATTGCCCATCGATCAGAGCAATACGGAAACTGATTAAAGTGTGTGAGTCGTACGCTGAGACCCATGGACTCAGATATAATGCGTCAAAGAGTGAACTTATGATTTTTAAAGCAGGCAGTAAAGGTTACAGCACAATTCCACCAGTTATGCTGGGTGGCAGACCTCTGAAAAGAGTTGCTAATTTTAAATATCTGGGTCACTGGGTCTCAGATGACTTAAAGGATAATGTTGATGTAGAACGGGAGCGCAGGTCGCTGGCTGTTCGATGTGGGATGTTGGCCCACAGGTTTGCACGTTGTACGGCTCAGGTTAAGGTGACGCTTTTTAAAGCCTACTGCCAGTCCTTTTACACGTGCAGCCTGTGGGTGAACTTTACGCAAAGGGCATACAGTGGTCTGCGCATACAGTATAATAACACGTTCCGGGTGTTGATGGGGCTGCCGCGATTTTGCAGCGCGTCCGGCATGTTTGCGGACGCGAACGTTGATAGTTTTTCGGCAATCATGCGCAAGAGATGAGCATCTCTGCTACGCCGTGTTCGCGCCAGCCCCAACACCATTCTGAGAGCGTTGGCTGATAGGTGGGACTCTCCGATCTTGGGGCGGTGGATACGACTGCATGCAGTCAAGTAGACATTCCCCAGGATCGGCGTGCCTCACTCAGCTTGGGAGTTAATTTTAATTTTATTGTTATTAAGATACTAACCATACTAATCTAA
Organism: Hecatera dysodea; assembly: GCA_905332915.2. Taxonomy (NCBI): domain Eukaryota; kingdom Metazoa; phylum Arthropoda; class Insecta; order Lepidoptera; family Noctuidae; genus Hecatera; species Hecatera dysodea. The sequence continues at coordinate 2,602,415 of HG995317.1, read as the reverse complement.
TACCTACGACACATTGTTACTAACACAAAAATACTAACAAAACTATGGACTACTGTAGTCTGAAATAAAGTTTTATTATTATTATTATTATTATTAATGATACCTCACATATATAAGCAGGCAGCGGCGTGCAGTGGTTCGAGTTAGGGTAGGCCAGAGAAAATGTCCAAATAAATTTAAAAAAATAACCACATTATACAGGGTTGATTTTTAATGAAATGAGTTTTTATTTTAATTTTAAATAGCCTATTGAAAATAAAATAAAAAAAGCACCACATTTCAACCCTGAATAATGTGGTGTTTTTTTTTGGACATTTTCTCTGGCCTACCCTAACTCGAACCACTGCACGCCACTGTAAGCAGGATACATAAATCTAAAAAGTTAGTTTAAAAGATTTGATTTTCGAAATGTCTTACTAAAAGATAGATAACTGGAAATTTAAAATGCGTCTAATTTAACTGTAACACTATTTATCGAAAATGTTTTCACTGCATGAACTTTTTAGATCTATGTAACCTGCTTATGTGTGTAAAGTTTCATTAAAATCGGTTTAGTAATTTCGAAAAATAAGGACTTGAAAATTTGTATGAAATACCGTACGCGTATACGCTCTTAAATCTTTTCAAACTTCGTCATTTCTGAGTGCCTGAAACCCACGCAGCCAAAACTACTGGTCGCAGAAAGCTCACATTTAATCTATACGTTCATTGGAAGTTTAGAGGAAGACTAAGAGAGGATTTCTCAAAATTCCTACGGGAACGGGAAATAACGGGACATGCGCATACGAATGTCGAGGTCGGTCTGCGGATGGGTGGTCTTAACATACCGAGTTTCCTCCGTGCCTCGGAAAACACGTTAAACCGTTGGTCCCGGTTGTCGTTTGTAGATCTTTGGCAGTCGTTACGGATTGTTAGAAACTAGAAAATCTGACACCAGTCTTCCCAAGAAGTACCGTGTTCCCCAGTTAATGAGTTGCGGAGGTCTGGTAGGCAGCCGCTCCACGTAAAATACTGGTATTCAGCTGAATCCGGTTTGACTGGGAGCCGACCCTAATGTAGGTGGGAAAAGGCTAGCTAGGCAGATGATTATATCTAACTATCTCTTTACAATGTTTTATAGTGAATTGATTTATGATTTCCATGTTGTATAGTTATTATTTTTTTCATGTATTTAATAACTTTGCATATTATTGTATAAATGCAAGTTCTTAAAACGCAACAGACAGATGTGTTGCTGGGGAGTTTGTTGCGCCACTTCTTCCCAGCTAAAACACTAGGAAGTGGTGACGGGTGGGCGTTTTGGAGGACTGTTTTTATGTAAAACTAGCTTCTGCCCGCGAATTCGTCCGCGTGCAATAGTTACTTTACCCCCGATTTTGAAACTCTCAGCCCGATCGGTTTCAAATTGACAAAGTTACTTACAAAATTTCATCCCCTATTTTATCCCCTTGGAGGTAGAATTAATCAAAATCCTTTCTTAGCGGATACCTACGTCATAACATCTACCTGCATGCCAAATTTCGGCCCGATCCGTTCAGTGGTTTGGGCTGTGCGTTGATAGATTATGTAGTTGATACTTAGCAAACAACACCGCTCAAGTCGTTTTGAATAACTTTAACATAGGAACGAAAAAACCGATTAATTTAGTGTAACCACTAACTTTAACTGGGCACTTCTGTGACAACTATTTAGGTTTCACCTAGGTTTGGTTGATCGCCAAGTATAGTTTATATCAGTTCAATCGGTGACAAAGAGTACTATTTCCACCACATTCAAAGGACAAACCCAAACTCCATAGAAACTTGGGCCTGGCGTTACAGGGCTGAAACTTGGCCATAAATTAGAGAATTTAGGAAGCTTTAACTAGCCCAATTTTCACGTATCCCAGCAATGGCCAAATAGGTAAAATCAGACAATGTTTACCTATATTTTAGGTTATTCTCATTTATTTTATATATGTTTTGAGACTATTTCCTACGTAAATCTGGAACAGGCGCACTCTAGGCAATGATTTTAAAGAGTCGTCGTTATAGAAATCCAAGACTATAGGTAGGTAGGTTAATATCGGATATTAACCGTTTGAGGCGCGACCCAGTCTCGTACAATTGAAAGAATTGATTCATCTTCCAGTCTTCGCCTTCCTATTGTATTGCAGCGGTCTGTTGCTATTCCGCAATTAAAGCACAGGCTCATGATGGACGTTATCAACCAATAGTTAAAAGAGCAAGAAACAAATCCCGGATATCCAGCAAGGGTCAGCAGAGATGGCAGGGCACGGTGTCCAATGTTCAAGCGAGGGTCAGTCAGAAGGCAATCAATTTCGGAGTCCAATATTCGAGCAGAGGTCTTATGAAATAATAAAATCCCAAGAAATACGGAAAAACGCATTCACTTGCGCAAAAATACGAGAAGCGAATGGCATCAAATGAAATGATAAATGAAAGCCGTTGACGTTGACATTGACATTGACATTGGCACTAGTGCAATCGATTTTATCGATTATTTATTCATTTGATTTAATTGTTTTAATGGAATTTACGTTAAAACTCAATTTCATTCCAGATTTCTTATTTTAAATTGATTTTAATACCTGATAACAATTTGCTAAAATGGCGATTTATTTAATTATTATTTTGTGACCTTATCGATTTCCACTAAATCGATTATATTGTTGTTAGAGTAAGCTCTATTGATAGAATGCCAGCGTTTGTGAAGTTAGTAATGTATAATGAAATAAGTGCTGTAATAATTTACAAAGGTTGTTTAAAACCAAAAAATAAGTATCTACTTATTTTCTACACTTGGCCATTGTTATTAAACCTGAGATTTAAACGAATTAATTATTCAAAATAGACGATTATTTTGGTGCATATTTGTTTCGTGTTAGGCCCAAAAACGGGTTTCTCCTTTGTGAAATAACTGGCAAAAACGACTTCAGCGGTGTTGTTTGCTAAGGGACGCTATGTCAGTCAGTCACTTTTGAGTTATATATATTTAGAGATTTGACGTTCAAAAAGCGCTGTCTCTCAGCCTAGTTTGAATAAATGACTTTTGATTTTTGATTTCTATATATTACTAGCTGACCCAGCAAACGTTGTTTTGCCATATATAAAAAAATGAAAAAAGATTTTCCCGCTTTTCTGTTGAAATTTTTCCTGAATTTTCTTTGCTATAAACCTCACGGAGCCCGAGACCTTTCCAACGAATGCAAAACCGTGAAAATCGGTTCGTGCGTTCTGGAGTTATAGCGTCAGGAAGGAAAACCCGACTTATTTTTATATAGTAGATTATTGATACTCACGCTGTATCATCAGGATGATAAGACAGGGCCTGTACCGCCAGGTGCCAGTTGCCGCTCGCTTCCAACTGATCTGCCATGCCCGTGATGCTCTCAACGCTGGGGTTGCCGAACCAAGTGCCCAGGAGGAAACTGTACGAGAAAAACATTCATTCAGATTAAATAATTATTTATTTACTAGCTGCTGCCCGCGACTTCGTCCCCGTGGAATCTCCGATTTTAAAACATTCTTTATCACTGCTCCGCTCCTATTGGCTTAAGCGTGATGATATATAGCCTAAAGCCTTCCTCGATAAATGGTCTATTCAACCCAAAAATAATTTTTCAATTCGAACCAGTAGTACCTGAGATTAGCGCGTTCAAACAAACAAACAAACAAACTCTTCAGCTTTATAATATTAGTATAGATTTATTAAGGCTTACCAACTAAGATACATACAGACAATCTTAAAAATATGACAAACAACAGTTAGTGTATGCTCTTAAATTAAAGGTAGGTACAACATTATTTTTAGACAGTTCAAGTAAAAAATATAATTAAAAAGTTAAACAACACAATAATGCAGTACAAACATAATAAAAACTGTTACTTTAAAAACTGGACAAATTATAAATGGCTCTTTTAAATACATGTAATTTATTTGCAAATATATCCATGTCATGTTTAGTATAAATGTCATTACATTTTACTCTAAATGGGGTATAATTTACTAGCCTAGCTGAAGATCTTGGAACTTTTACTTGAATTTGGGGACAACAAAGATGGACAGTCTGTTCTACAGTTTAAAATTTTATACAAAAAATATTAATAGTAGACTAGCTGCTGCCCGCAGCTTCGCCCGCGTGAATGTCGGAAATTATCCCAAGGGAACATAATCCCGGGATAAAAAGTATCCTGTTTTACTTCTAGTACCTCCCAGAATGTGTGTACAAAGTTTCATGATGATTCGTCAAGTTTTTGCGTGAAAGCGTAACAAACATCCATGCTTTCACTAAGGATATCTATACTAATATTATAAAGAGGAAGGATTAGTATTTTTGTATGTAACGAATAAACTAAAAAACTACTTTATCGATTTCAAAAATTCTTTCACCATTAGTTAGAAGGCTACATTCACCCTGAGTAACATAGGCTATATTTTATCCCCATATTCCCACGGGAACGGGAACTACGCGGGTGAAACCGCGGGGCGCTGCTAGTAAAATCATAATTCTATGAAAATCCAACAGACGGACTAACCGTCTGTTGGATTTTCAGAAAAAATTGGTCACGTATTTTTTGTCATTAAAAATTGTAAAAAAAAAGATAAAGCGTATCAAAGTTCAAGAGAGGGGGCTAGTGACGTCACGTCGCTGGTTAAAATTGTAGCACGTAGTGACGTCACGCGTGTTTTCAACGCACTGTATTAAGAAAAAATACGTGTCCAATATTTTTTGGTAGGTACATAATCTATCTAGACGGACTAGTTAAATTTTTCAGTAAAATGCGCAATTCACGCCCACCATTCGTGTGTCGTTGTGTGTGTGTGACTTTGTGTGTATGTGTGTGTGTGACTTTGTGTGTGTGTGTCGTTGTCAGTGTGTGTGTGAGTGTGTGGGGTTGTGTTATGTGTGTGGGTGTGTTGTATATATGTGTAGTCTGTGTGCGTGGTTGTGTTGTGTATAAGATAAGATATTTATTTTGTAAAACATGAGTACAGTATACAGGTCTTAAAATTAAAATGAGGTCGCTACATGTTTTGCCATGTATGTGGGTGTGTTGTGTGTATTTGTGGTCTGTCTGTGTGTGTGTGTATTTTTATATATATGCGTGTTTGTGTGTGTGTGTCGTTGTCGGTGTGTTTGTATGTATCAGTGTGTGTGAGGGTGTGTGTGTGTGTAACCACCTTCTACACTCAATCTATAGTAGTAAATTAAAGACATATTTTCTACAGTAATATGAACTCACCATAAGCTGTAGTCCAGAGGGTCGGGCGTATAAGAGGCCGGTCGTAACTTAGGTCGGGAGTTAAAAGCGCGCGCTCTTATCAGTTCGTAGCGCAGATCTAGTACGCGCCGTTGTTTTCCGTTCTGTGGGAGATGAAAAGGAATTATTGTTTTGTTTAAAGTTGTACATGTCATCGGAAAATTGCAAGCGCCGTAAAATTGTAAAATGCCGTGTGAAATTGTGAACTTGATTTTTTGAAAGAAATTAAGAAATATTTATTTAGGACTCGCACAAAACAAAACAATTGTGCGCGTGTACGTGTTTTGAAAATGCGCATGTCGGTTTAAAAACGTCGATTTTCAACATACTATCCGCAAAAACTGATTTCACGTTAATACGACGATTTTCAATTATACAAGTGGTAAAAACCTACTTCGCGTTAAAAACGACGATTTTCAACAGACTACTGATAAAAAATATACTTATTGCAATTTTATTTATTTTTAAACCCATTTGCATTAGCTACATTGACGACGATTTTCAACAGTAGCTAAAAGTTCTTAACAATATTTTTTTCATCCCCCCATCTCGGAAATACTATTTTTTCTCTTCGATATCTGAGCGTAAAAGCAGTTTTTATCCTCTAGTGGATAAAGTAAATTGAATTTAGAACATCGTGTGCACGAAGTTTTTGAATTCGAAACATTATTAAACCTTTTTACTTCTACCTCTATGGTGCTCTATTGTTCGGAATTTCATTCGGAAATTAAAATGTATTTTTTTTTGCATTTAGTCATTTCCTCGCTGAGTTGGGATGATAAGTTACGTGTTGCACTCGAGTGCAAAGATTTTTCACCTTGTGCTCTTTTGATTCCGTCGCTAACGCTCAGATTCTAATTTTTGAATCCTTCGCTTGCTCGGTCATCAAAATTGAGCACGCGGTTAAAAAACAACTCTGCACTATTGTATAACAAATAACTATTATAAAACCTCTCCTACCTAAACCTAAAAGCTCTCAATCCAAGAGCGTGTGGTTTATTAGTGTGCGTAATGCGTGTACGTATTGGTATTACACTTGTAGCGGAGTTAAAGAGTGGGAGATAAGCGGCGACACGCGTTCTAATACAAATCTGGAACTATTTTATCCTTTCTAACCTCTTTTATCTGTTCTGTGGTTTTAACCACAAGAATAGGGATGTTTCCTGAGTAAAAAATATATGATTATGTTTAGTCCGTCAGTAAGATTATAGAAAAATATTGGACACGTATTTTTTCCTTTATCAAATCTATAAAAACTGACGAAGATACAAAGCATCAAAGATCAGGAGTGGGGGCTTGTGACGTTACGGCTCGATAAAAATTGTAGCGAGTAGTGACGTCACACGAGTTTTCAACGCTCTGTATCGGCTTCATTTTTTGTTTACGTGAAAAAAGAAAAAATACGTGTCCAATATTTTTTGGAAATCTATCAGACGGACTAATTAGATTTTTTTAGTCAACTACCCTATTTTGAAAACGACGATTTTCAACATTTAAAAAAAACTACTTTTAACAATACTTTTTGTAAAGAATGTTGTTAGTTAACTCACATTGAGCACGGTGACGTCATAATGAGTGACGTAGGGCGGCAGGGGCAGTCGCATGCTCATCTCGTCGTTCTCTATGAGAGACAGATCCACGTCACCGTCGCCATCTTGTTTCTCGTCCGTAAAGAAACCTTGGTACGTGCGGGCCACTTGCTCGAGAGATGGTACGTGTGGGCAGAGGTATCTGTGGACGGAAATTGGGTATTTTACTACATCTAACAAAATAGGGATGTTTCCTGAGGAATAAAAATATGATCCTATTTAGTCCGTCAGTTAAATTATCGAAAAATATTGGACACGTATTTTTTGCTTTATGAAATCTCTAAAACTTGACGAAGATAAAAAGCTTCAAAGATCATGAGTGGGGGCTTGTGACATCACGGCGTGGTAAAAATCGTCGCACGGAGTGACGTCACACGAGTTTTCAACGCACTATATCGTCTTCGTTTTTTGTTTACGTGAAAAAATAAAAAATACGTGTCCAATATTTTTGGGAAGTCTATCTTACGGACTAATTAGATTTTTTTAGGCAACTACCCTATTATAGAGCAGTGGTGGCCGAGTGGTAACGGCAGTGGCGTGCAGTGGTTCGAGTTAGGGTAGGCCAGAGAAAATCTATACTAATATTATAAAGCTGAAGAGTTTGTTTGTTTGTTTGAACGCGCTAATCAATCAATCAATCTTTATTTGTGAACACAGGTATTACAATAAAGGTCTTATGTATACATTTTGTCGAGCTCTATGTTCTACCAATGAATTTGGTGTACAAATATATATTAGATGTTTTAGTAATCAAACTAAATCTATATAATTCAAAGTCAAGTTCAAGTAAATGATTTCAATTAGGTAAAATAGAAGTGACATCAATGCTTTGTTTTATTGTCAATCATATATGTATGTACATACAATGGCGTGCAAATATTGTGTTTGTTAAAAAGTAATTTAATCTCTAAAGCTAATCTCAGGAACTACCGGTTCGAATTGAAAAATTCTTTTTGGGTTGAATAGACCATTTATCGAGGAAGGCTTTAGGCTATATATCATCACGCTTAAGCCAATAGGAGCGGAGCAGCGATAAAGAATGTTTTAAAATCGGGGATTCTACGGGGACGAAGTCGCGGACAGAAGCTAGTGTCCAAATATATTTTAAAAAATAACCACATTATTCAGGGTTGATTTTTAATGAAATGAGTTTTTTTTTAAATAGCCTATTAAAAAAAAACACCACATTTCAACCCTAAATAATGTGGTGTCTTTTTTTTTGGACATTTTCTCTGGCCTACCCTAACTCGAACCACTGCACGCCACTGGGTAACGGCCCCGACTTACGAATTGTAGGCCGCGGGTTCAAACCCAGCCAGGCGCATTACTTTGTGTAATTAATTTCATTACCACTGCTCTCAAAACGGTGAAGGAAAACATCGTGAGGAAACCGGCTTGTCCTAGAACCAAAAGTTCGAAGACATGTGACATTCACCAACCCGCTGTGGGCCCGCGTGCTGGATTACGGCCCATTCCCTCTCCTAGAGAGGACGCCTGTGTCCCGGCAGTGGGGACGTTAAAAGGCTGATTATGCTTATGCTATATAACTTTCCGGTCTGATCGGTTCCAGCTCGTGGCTAAAGAATAACAGCCGCACGGGTCGATCTTCAAGGTTAAGCAACGCTTGCCGAGGTTAGTCTGTGGATGGGTGACCATCTTATCATACCGAGTTTCCTCCGTGCCTCGGTGCGCACGTTAAGCCGTTGGTCCCGGCTGTCATTTGTAGATCTTTGGCAGTCGTTACGGATTGTCAGAAGCCAGAAAATCTGACACCAGTCTTGCCAAGAAGTACCGTGTTCCCCAGTTAATGGGTTGTGGAGGTCTGGTAGGCAGCCGCTCCACGTTAAACACTGGTATTCAGCTGAATCCGGTATGAATGGAAGCCGACCCCAATATTTAAGACGGGCCTGTTGGTCTAGTGGTTAGCGGCCCTGACTGCTAAGCCGGAGGTCATGGGTTCGATTCCTATCCAGGACAAACTTATTTTAATAGTTATTATAATATAATATTATTGTTGAATTGGTTTTGTTACACCAATGACAGCCCCATTTCATGTCCAGACACATACTGTCCATGCCAGGTTGTCTGGAAGAGATCGCGGAATGCGATAAGACCGCCCATTGTATGTGTTTTAGTTTTAAGTCTACTTTTTGTGTTACTTTTGGTGTACAATAAAGTATATAATAAATAAATAAACAATATAGTTGGGAAAAGGCTAGGCAGATGATGAGTTCACTCACCTAGCGGTGGCATGCAGCGCTCTCAGCCAGTCAGTCTCCCTCAGCTTGTCGAGCGGCGAGCTCTGTCCAGCGATGAGCTGCAGCGTTGCCCAGCGGTGGGACGATATCAGCGAGTCGGCGCCGCACTCCCGCCACAGAGATAGCTGCCGCGTGATGAGGGAACGGAACGTTGGGTCACCTGTGGACAAACAAAACAAAATATTCGTTTTATATAGATTCGTTTAGTGGATTCGGGTTCCGACCGAATTTTTAGGTTTACATACCCAAAAGGAAAACCGGCCAAGTGCGTGTCGGGCCACGCGCAATATAGGGTTCCGTAGTTGCCCCATAATAATGTGAACCTTATCAATAACTGTTTTGGTTGTTTAATACTGTGACCAGCGGGCGTACCATGAGGTGTTAAAACGTGAGTCTTCCGAGCGAGAAAGAGGGATAGAGTTATACACCCTATATAGCTCCATCCCTTTTTCTCGCTCGGAAGACTCACGTTTTAAGACGTCATGGTACGCCCGCTGTTTGAGTTCTAGGTCAACCCAAAAACTACTGGAAATTCTTTCACCATTAGAAGGAATGCTACATTCCTGAGTAACATAGGCTTATTTGAAAAAAATGACAACGCGTGCGAAGCCGGGACATACCGCTAGTTTTAGATATTTTTTGTCTGGTCAATGAATTTACATTTAACATGTTTTACGCTACTAACTACGTCATCTCATTTCGTAGTCATCTCATTATGTTCAAGCAATTTGAACGAAAATTTCCTTTCGACTATTAGTCAGTAACTTGTGAAGCCTTCTTAGCCGTAATAGTTTTCCTTTTAAATTCAGCATATTTCCTAATACCGTGATTTTTTTCACGGTAGAAGGGGGCCACTGGTCTCGTAACGATTTTTCCCACTTTAGAACTTCATATTTCACAAACGGATCGCTAAATCGGAAAATGATCTTTAAAGGCTCGTAATATTTTTGAAAAACTTATACAACGACATCCCACATGATGGGGTGGACGCGAAAAAAAATCATCCCCGCTTGACGTGTAGGGGAGGTACCATAAAAAATGTTTTTCAAGTTTTTATTCTACCATTTTGTCGGCGAAAAAAAAAATCATCCCCACTTGACGTGTAGGGGAGGTCCCATAAAAAAATATATTTTTCAAGTTTTTATTCTACCATTTTGCTCGTTTTTGCTTGATACTGATCTATAATAATATTAAAAAGAGGAAGGATTTGAAAAAATCTTTTACTGTTAGGAAGTTACACTAACCGCACCGTAATTTCATTAATATAAAAACTTGTAGAAGTGCATTAAAAATAACTAGTCCGCCATGTTGAAATTAGAATGACGTCACAAAGTTAACCATGCATTGTCATCCAAATTGAACTTGTATACAAAATTTCAGCTCAATCGGTTAAAGATATCAGCGGGCGCACCATGACGTCTTAAAACGCGAGTCTTCCGAGCGAGAAAAAGGGATGGAGCTATAGAGGGTGTATAACTCTATCCCTCTTTCTCGCTCGGAAGACTCACGTTTTAACACCTCATGGTACGCCCGCTGCTTCAGAATTGAATTGCAAGATTTGACCCAAACACACATAAATACATTGCAAGTTAAATAAAAGCTTGTAAAAAGATAATAACTTACCAGCAGCCTGAGCAATAAGTATAGCCATATTGAGGTCGCCATGTTCCTTGGCGACCTTGCACGCTTCTAGTATTCGGCCGCCTAGCAGAAGCGTCCAGATTCTGGAGCTATGGCCATCAGCTTCTGTGGAAGGAAAACAATTTATTTACCAACTTTATTCATCATCTGCCTAGCCTTTTCCCAACTATATTGGTGTCGGCTGCAAGACAAACCGGATTCAGCTGAATACCAGTACCAGCTGAATAACGTGGAGCGGCTGCCTACCAGACCTCCACAACCTATTAACTGGGTAACACGGTACTTCTTGGCAAGACTGGAGTCAGATTTACTGGCTTCTGACAATCCGTAACGACTACCAAAGATCTACAAATGACAGCCGGGACGAACGGCTTAACGTGTGCACCGAGGCACGGAAGAAACTCGTTATGTTAAGATGGTCACCCATCCACAGACCAAACTCGGCAACCGTGCTTAACATCGAAGATCGACCCGTGAGGCTGTTTAAACTATACTATAATCTATTAAAGAAAATTATTCAATGTCCCATTTAGTCCCACAGTAGCTCGATCCACGTCTCTCATGATTTTTGACCCCACCCCCGTCCTTGTCACAGCTGGTCACATTTGTCACCCCCCCCCCTCCCTAGTGTGACGTCACATATTTTCCCATTTTATTCGTGTATTTGTTTGTGTTCTACTAAACACTTAGATTAAAATAGACTTTGAAATGTGAAGTCACGAAATTAAGGACCCCTTCCACCCCCTTTTGACACAATGTCACACTTCATCCACCCCCTCCCTCCCCCTTAACGTGTGACATAATTTATGGATACCATACCGCATATGCTAACTACGCTCAACGCGCTCGTGAAGATTAACCCTGGATTGGACCTTGTTTGCTGATGAACGGATGACGATTTTGTTAGAATGTTTGCGATTCTGTGAGAATTCAGAGTGAAAGGTTTCATTAATTTGCTTTTTGGGTTCTACCGTACTAAATTATGTACGGTAAAATAGCAAATTATGTACGGTACGGTACGGTATGTAATCGATGGTCATCCATCCACACACCAACCTCGGCAAGCGTTGCTTAACCTTGAAGATTGACCCGTGCAGCTATTATTTCCTAGCTCCTGAATACCAAGTAGTTTAATAGTCTGTCTTTTTGTAGATTTCTGATTTAATGTAGATCGCCATATTAGGGTCTTATTTCAGTTTGTCTGGCAGTTTGAGTAATTCTTGCGGCCTACCCAAATGTCCTTACTTTGGTATTGTTCGTCAAACGTTGAGCTCCTTAAAGTTCTAAGTTTGAGCTACACGGTATCTGAAAAATGCTTGCACTGTCTGGACAGGTCCACTCACATCTGTGTGGCACTTTCCTCAAAAGCCCACCTCAGACATTAACCTACATGGTTCTCATATGACTTGACCAGTACGGATTGTATGGACTTTAAAAGAGACTTTGACCTCTGAGTTTGTTTCGGTGTTTCTTTTCAGGGTAGTCGGCTTGGAAACACCGGCCTCATCTAGCTTAAAATGACAAGAAATATTGGACGTGTAAAAGTGTTATGTTTAATCTACTTACAAAATAAATATCATTTATCATTTATAGTCCATTACTTACCATCTTCCTTCTCGCCGTGTGTCGGTTTAGATAATTCTTCGTCAGTTACATCTGCGACGGCAGTTTTGAGCCAATCCAGGAACTTTCTGTGTCGATTCACTGTTGACAAAGGATCCGTTCCTGGTACACCTGTAATATTAAATTATATTAGAACTAGCTTCGGCCCGCGACTTCGTCCGCGTGGAATAGTTACTTTACCCCGATTTTCTAACTCTCAGCACGATCGGTTTAAAATTGACAAAGTTTCATATAAAATTTCATCCGCTATTTTATCCCCTTGGGGGTAGAATTAATCAAAATCCTTTCTTAGCGGATGCCTACGTCATAACATCTACCTGCATGTCAAATTTCAGTCCGATCCGTTCAGTGGTTTGGGCTGTGCGTTGATAGATCACTATGTCAGTCAGTCAGTCACTTTTGAGTTATATATATTTAGATGGCAGAAAGACCAGATGAATGAACTGGTCAAGCGGGCGTCGGATCTGAGAGTTGCGGGCAAAATTGGTAGGTAGGTGCAACCTGTTAACCGCTATTCAATAATGCTGTAATATTATGGAAAAAAATAATTTTAGGGGTGGCACTCCATACACATAACTGAGGGATGAAAAAATAAATTCCAACAAACATAATCGTATCATTGGATAACTATTTCAAAATGAAATACAGGTTTCTAAGAATCTTTTGTATTCAAGGCAATAGTTTTTGAGATATGTGCATGTGTGAATTCGTAAAAAAAATCCCCCTCTAACTTTGAAACTATGAAGTCGAAAATTCAAACAAAAATTGAACAAATAGAACTTCACAGACACTACCAACGAAAATTGGTTTGAACATCACAGCTTATATACTTTTAGAGATATGAGATTTTAACAGTTAACTACGGATCCCTTCACTACACGTGGTCCGACATGCACTTGGCCGGTTTTTTTTAATTAGCAAACATCCCTCAATTCAATTCAATTCAAATCATTTATTTCAATTAAACCCTTTACAGGCACTTTTGAATTGTCAAGTCGAAAGAGGTGAAGCTATCTGCACGTTCCAAAGCGTCGATCTCTATGGAGAAGAACGTGCAAGAAACTCCACGGGCACTCTTTTAAATCATGTTCTGTATTACATAACCTTGGTTACATCCTTGGTCGCTTCTATATGTGAGGACAATGCAGAGAAAAAAAAAGGAAACTATAAAAACGATTCAAAGTATAAAGATTAAAACAAATCATTGGCAGTTAAGAGGTGACCAGTCTCAACCGACGGCGCCCGTTGACGAACATGACGCGTGTATATTATTGACAATATTGTCATTTTGCTAAAAGACCCTATTGACAAACGTCATGATTGCTGGGCCTAACCTGGCCAGAGCTCACACAAGACAGTTTGGAAGAAAGAGGAAAACTTACCATCATTCTCAAGGTCAGCACCCCATAGAGCGTCGCACAAACTCCAGACTTCATAGCAGTAAGCGCCCGATACGCCGAACTGTTGACATTAAGTTAGTTTTAGATGTGAAATCTTCAGCCTTGTTGGGAACTTCTGTAACGTTTTTCCCTCACAGTTAAATAAAAGAGAGGAAATAGACGTACTAATATATTAAAGAAGAGCAGTTGACTTAAAACTAAAACCTTAACACTGTCTCTAGCTACCCCTACCTATCGCTCTCCATAAGAATCACAACACTGACACAAACTTGGAACAGCCTCTGGGCTCCCCGCTAGAGAGGCCAGGCAGCAGGTCCGAAGGCGAGGCCCCCCAGTAGGGCCTGCACGCGGGCTCCAGTACTTCCGCGGTGCGAACTCCGGTGGTGGTTCTTATTTGAACCCTGTAGTAACGCTCGATGATGGTTTTCTTCGGATGGACTTCAGTTGAGCCCCGCAAATCCTTCCATCCCGGCTCCTCCACCTGTCCTCCCCTTCCCAATTCCACACGTCCTTTTTTCTTTTCGGAACAATTCAAAATTCCATTCAATTAGAGTGCCAGTGAGGTTTATGGCCAGTATTCTATTAACAAATAATCTAAGTCGTGAGAGCGTTCATAAGAATTTTAGAAGTACAGTTTATAACATAGCTATACAGAAGGAAAACAGAATATAGCTTAACATCTTATATTAATCTATTAAACACAAATATAAAGTGAATTTAAGTATTTAAATCAGTTAAACCTTTTTAGTAAAGCTATAGCGCAATTAGGTACATAAAGAAAAAAGTTACAGCTTGACAAACTCTGACATAGAAAGTCACAACAATAAAAATAAACAACAAAAATATTAAAAGGTGATTTTATATCCAGTGAAATCGTTTAGAATCAGCGTCTAAAGCATTAAATAACGAATTCCACTACTAATACAAGCACTTCATTAATTTCAGTATATGTAACTGTGAAGATAATCTAAAAGTCAAAGATAAATCATGTGAACATAATGAGATGTTACAATGGATATAAGGCATAAAATACCTAAAACGTAAGTGTTTAAGAGTACAATATGATAGTATCTGCAGTATTTAAAGTACAGATACTATACTTCCTGGGCCTAAAGTCTGCTATTACAATAGTGTCAGAATGGTCTATCATTGATTTCATAATGGATGATTTTTACAAGTTTGGTAATCTACTAATATAAAAGCGTCAGTATGACTTTCCAGCGGTCAACCACTGACACTCCATTGAAAGAAATGGCATAGAATGGTAATCTCGTACACAATGACAAATGAATGACAGACGTATGCAGTAATCTGCTAAAAGTTTGACAGTTCCTTTGATCAGTGATCTATCATTAGAACGTCATTGTGCAGTCATTGCTTTTAAAAGCTCGGTTATCGAAAAGTGTAACGAGACCATTGACCGACCAATGATCGACCATTATGAATTTAGCAGATTACGAACTTTTAGCAAAATGACAATGGGATCGTGTTGAAATGACAAATTTATAAAAATAGCAGACTTGGGGCCCTGGTAGGACACAATGTTATGTGTTCGCGTCACCGACATGCTCGTGACTCATGCGTGTAGTGACGTTGTAAGGATTTAGTGAATAGTTCTATGTGTATATACTGTGCATGTTGTAATAGTGTTTTTGTTTGATTATTATGTTTATTTAAACATTACGAAATTTCAAATTTTAATACTAAAAGTTCTAAGTACAAAAATAATGTTGTTAGTTTAATCTTTTCTAATTTGGTTGCAAGTATATGGTTTAGTTTAAGTTCTTAGCTGTTGCATTAGGATAAACTGTAATGATAGTTTAATGTGTTATAAATAAATAAAAACCTTGATTATTCAACAGTGCCTGTAAATGGTCCATTTGTAAATAAAAGATTTAGATTCGATTTATATTTTACTAGCTTCTGCCCGCGACTTCGTCCGCATGTAATAGTTACTTTACCCCCGATTTTGAAACTCTCAGCCTGATCGGTTTAAAATTGACAAAGATTCAAACAAACTTTCATCCCCTATTTTATCCCCTTGGGGGTAGAATTAATCAAAACCCTTTCTTAGCGTATGCCTACGTCATAACATCTACCTGCATGCCAAACTTCAGCCCGATCCGTTCAGTGGTTTGGGCTGTGCGTTGATAGATCACTATGTCAGTCAGTCACTTTTGAATTATATATCGCACCCTTAGAATTAAAGGGACCTAATTCGAAAATTGATATTTTTATAAAATGAGCAAGAATTTAAATCTTTAAAAAGTGTGTGGGTAAAAAAACAAATATCTCCCGAGACCTACGTATAAACTGCCCCTTTTCCAGTCATATTGCGGAATATTTTTCATCACTTTTTTGTTTTTTTACGTTCATTATGTAGCTCGTGAAGGAGCTCGTGGCTAAATTATAACAGCCGCACGGGTCGATCGTCTAGGTTAAGCAACGCTTGCCGAGGTTGGTCTGTGGACGGGTGACCATCTTAACATACCGAGTTTCCTCCGTGCCTCGGTGCGCACGTTAAGCCGTTGGTCCCGGCTGTCGTTTGGAGATCTTTGGCAGTCGTTACGGATTGTCAGAAGCCAGAAAATCTGACACCAGTCTTACCAAGAAATACCGTGTTCCCCAGTTAATGGGTTGTGGAGGTCTGGTAGGCAGCCGCTTCACGTAAAATACTGGTATTCAGCTGAATCCGACATGACTGGGAGCCGACCCCAATATAGTTGGGAAAAGGCTAGGCAGATGATGACGTTAATTATGTAGCTAAATTATAAGTAACATGAATTTTGAGTTAAGCCCCTTTAATTCTGAGAGTGCGATATTTAGATAGCAAACGGGTCAGCTAGTACCTTATATCTGGTCTGAAGGGCGCTGGCGTCTCGTAGATACTGCGACAAGACCGCGCGCCTGTCGCGGGCGGCCCCCGAGAGGCTCAGGCGAGCGCACTGCGACTCGCTCGGCTGGCTGAACGTCGAGTGTTCTAGGAGGGTTGCTAGGTGCTTCTTGAGAACTTCCTGTTGAAATAAATAAATAAATATTTATCAGCATGTGTACAGTTTTGTGTTAGTACAACCCATTCCCTCTCCTAGAGAGGAGGCCTGTGTCCCAGCAGTGGGAACATTAAAAGGCTGATTATGCTTATTATTTATAACTACTTTTAGCAATAGACTAGTAATTTAGTATACTAAACATTTGCGTATCCCTTTGTTGATAAAGGCTTGGTGTTGATATTTATTCCTTGTTCGCTTTTGTTACAGCGTACGGCGTTAAGAGCCCGACCAGTGAATTGGCCCGTCTAGAACATCGTCAGAGCCACAACGTGCAACTGATGAAGGCTTCTCTTTATGCTGATACCGGTATGTTTTTATACAATGTGGATCTGGACTTACGTAAAAACTGCGTATGCTTATGTGTACATTTGTATGCTTATGTGTACAATAAAATATAAACACGTTTTTCTCGACCTGGGAATTTAACCAGTGTCCGTGCTGCTTGTAAATATTTATCATCATTAATTTTCCTCATCGAGCCTAAATTGGTTAGACTTTTCATGCAGTTGGTATCATTTATATTAGTTCAATAAGATTTCATGGCAAAAAGAGTTTTTTTGGATCAATTTTCAGTATCAGTAGTGACGTCGTAAGCCCTAATCCTGAACTATGATTCGTTTTTGTTTGTCATTTTCCATTGAAAGCAAAAAATAAGATGTCCAATGTGTTTCAAAAATTGTTACTGATTGCCGAAATAGAACCATCATTTCTTTATGCAGGGCCCCAAGTCCAAAAATATCAAAAATTCTGCTTACGTAATACTAATAGTGTGTGTTTGTGTGTGTGTGTGTATGTAGCTGAGTGGCATAAGAGTACTCTTAGTCAGTAGAGTCTTACGTCTAGTTGAGTCGCTTGTTTTTTACTTTTCTTAATTCTTACGTACTATTTGTAAATAGTCTATACTAATATTATAAAGAGGTAACGTTTGTGAATTTGTGAATTTGTAAGGGGTAATCTCTGGATCTACTGAACCGATTTTCAAAATTATTTCACCAATAGAAAGTTACGTTATTACGGAGTGTCTATATAGACAATATTTTATGCTCGTATTCAAAATCAAAAGTCATTTATTCAAACTAGGCTGAGAGACAGCACTTTTTGAACGTCAAATTTTACATAAAGACACTCCCCCAAAACGCCCACCCGTCACCACTTCCTAGTGTTTTAGCTGGGAAGAAGAAGTGGCGCAACAAACTCCCCAGCAACACAGCTGTCTGTTGCGTTTTAAGAACTTGAATTTATTTATTTAATTTAATTTTAATTTTATTTTTTGATTTTCTAACATTAGTCTAAGAACATTGTCACTAACAAATATATGGAATCGAATTCTGAAATAAAAATTTATTATTATTATTATTATACAATAGTATGCAAAGTCATTAATACATAACAAAGGTAGAAAAAAAATTATCCAACATGGAAATCATAAAAACAATTCACTACAAAACATTGTAAAGAGTAGATTGAGTCAATAAAGTAAAAACCACGTATTGCCACGGGAACGGGAGCAACGCGGGTGAAACCGCGGGACGCTGGTAGTCACTACATAGTATAAAACAAAGTCGCTTCCCGCTGTCTGTCCCTATGTATGCTTAGATCTTTAAAACTACGCAACGGATTTTGATGCGGTTTTTTTAATACATAGAGTGATTCAAGAGGAAGGTTTATATGTATACAACATGCATAATATAGCAGAGATTTAATATCAACATTGCACCCGTGCGAAGCCGGGGCGGGTCGCTAGTACCTAATAATTGATAGAAAACCGACAATAGGGATGTTTCCTGAGTAAAAAATATATGATTATATTTAGTCCGTCAGTTAGATTATACAAAAATATTGGACACGTATTTTTTCCTTTATCAAATCTATAAAAACTGACGAAGATACAAAGCATCAAAGATCAGGAGTGGGGGCTTTTGACGTTACGGCTCGGTAAAAATTGTAGTGAGCAGTGACGTCACACGAGTTTTCAACGCTCTGTATCGTCTTCATTTTTTGTTTACGTGAAAAAAGAAAAAATACGTGTCCAATATTTTTTGGAAATCTATCTGACGGACTAATTAGATTTTTTTAGTCAAGTACCCTATTCATGTATTTTTTATTAACTCACCAGCATACCATCGTCCTTTTCCGGCTGTCCAATAGCCATTCGTACGAGCAGTGGTTCCGACCAATCGTTTGCCGATCTGCCGCGAACATATTTACCCAGCTCTGACAATTCTGCGGCTGTGGACAGCAATATTATGAAAATATTAGCTGCTGCCCGCGTTTTCGTCCGCGTGAATGTCGGAAATTATTGCAGCACTGGAAGGATCATGGGTTGGTTTTAGTCAGTGAGTGTCTGGAACTCCCTTCCGCTCCGCCCAGAGCGGGAGAAGTCATTTGATGATTTCCCATCCGGAAAAAAACACGGGTTGGTTTTATTAAGCAAGAGTCTGACACTCCCTTCCGCTCCACACAGAGCGGAACAAGTCTTTTGATGAAATCCCACCCAAAAAAAAGCACGGGTGGGTTTTAGTCAGTAAGAGTCTGACACTCCCTTCCGCTCCACACAGAGCGGGAGAAGTCATTTGATGATGTCCTACTGAAAAAAGCACAGTGGCCGTATTACGAAGTGCCAATGCCATCCTGATTCGTGTGAGGGAAAGAGATAGTGCTATTCGTCTTGTGTAACTCCGTCTCTCTCTGACACAGAAATCATGATGGATTTAAGACGTCATAATAGGTCGCCAGGTGGGTTTTATTAAGGGTCAGTAAGAGTCTGACACTCCCTTCCGTTCCACACAGAGCGGGAGAAGTCATTTGCTGAGGCAGAAATCGATCAGGAGGACTATATACTCACATCTAGGCAGGTCGTTGACGGAATCATACGAGGTGGTGTAGGCGAGCACGCCGCCCGGCCCGAAGCCGACACGCGAGTGTCGCGCGCGGCACACCGACATGTCCGATATGTAGGACGCGTCCAGCCGACCTTAGGAAAGAAACAACACCATTAATCGATATTCTTCACACTGCTGCAGCATCGTGACATAACATAAAATGTAACTTTTTACAAAAAATAAAACCGACTTCTAAACAAAAAAAAAAAAACAAACAAAAAATACAAAATAACTTTAATTTCGAAAGTCGGTGTGTTCAAAAACATGAAGCAACCAAAAACACCGAGTTGTGAAATTAAAGTTATTTTGTAATTTTTGTTTTTTTTTTTTGTTTAGAAGTCGGTTTTATTTTTTGTAAAAAGTTTTTTTTATTTTTCCCTTTTTAGTGGTTCACTCCCAGCTAAACATACCCATCACAGCGTACGTGGTATAAATTGGTGTAAACAATAAACAAACATCTTAAACATGCGATTTCAGCTATCCCGACAGATTTGCTATCATTTATTGAAATTAACAAAAAACCGCTTGTTCGATTTCGATAAAATTTTCATGAGACCATTTGGGAAGTATACCCTTTCCAACAAAAAAAAAATTTTTTGAATTTTTCAAATCGGTTGGCAAGCGACGGAGTTATGCGCGAACAAACATTAAAAAAAAAACATACAAACATCCGAATTGAGAACCTCCTCCTTTTTTAGAAGTCGCACAGTATCCGGCGTAGAACAAGCCAGGTGGACAAAAGTCATTATCAAATTCCCTGAAATTTGTACTTTCTACCTGTAAACAACACCCCTAAACCTCTGAATCCAAGAATTGTTTACGTCTAACATTCCATATTGGTGAGTCATCGTTTATCAAAGTAAGGTAATTAGGTAAGTGCAGTTAAATAAATAGGTCAGTTGCATTTTAGCGACACTTACACTAACATCTCATGGTGGTAGTTCTAATTTTGTGAAAAGTTTTAGTGATGGATTTTACTTCTGAAGGTATGTTAAATATTATTTTCTTATTAGAATCTTTTAATGTGTTATAAACATTCATAAAGTAGACTATCTCTGAATACTTAAAAAAATACCATGTTTTTCTTTGTTTTCGAACTTATCAGGCTTAGAAAAGCCATGTATCCTCTTGTATCCACTCTGAATTTTTGATATGTTTTAACTACATGCCTATAGACTATTATGTGACCTATTTTATGTAGCACACTTGAGTACAACATTTTTTTTTCTTTTTTTGTAGAAATGACTTACTCTAATAGTAAAATAGAGTTTTTCGAAGAGTGGCTTATGCACGAAAAAGACGAAAGAAATGATCGTCTATTTCAATTTATTTTGTATAAGTGTGATTTCTCTGATATCACTGAAGAATGTCAAAGGGAAATTAAGATGAAATTAGCCAGCATTTCTTCGAAAATTGCAACCAAGTGGGTGTGAACTGAATAAGAATAAGTTGTGGCTGAAAGGCGAAAATATAGAATTCTGCTTACGATCGACTCAACCACAACCTTAATCACTGACTTCATCTGCTGATTTTTGTCGACCCGGAAGACCTAAAAAAGTTTTCGAAGATTCGTCTTTTAAAACTAAGAAACGTAAAGTTGCTGATCTAGTTGAATCGCGGAGTGTTGGAGAATTAATGACTGCTGCAGAGGTAGCTGCACGGTCCACTGGATATAAAAACGTTGCCAGAGTAATAAAGGACATTGGCGAAAATCCATCTTCTGCCAGTACATGCCTTCAACCACCAAGTGCTGTGCAAACTGATAGACCGCTAAGTAGTGACGAGGCATTAGCGTATTATATTGATTCAAAATCAACAACCCACTCATACAAACAAACTAGGAAGTGGACTATGAAAGTTGGGCATCACGTTTTTCCATCATATGATTGCATTGCAAGAAACAAAGATTGCCGGAGGTTTAGAGAGCACAACACCAGAAAGTGCCCTCGTCTCGCCACGAATAGGGACTTGCTCAATATGTTGATTTTAACGTCTGATCCTCTGATCAATAGCCTTCGGGAAATACCGAAAAAAAAGAGTAATAAATTGTGCGCGGAGGTCTTAAAGCTCATCGTAGCTCCCACTATAGAGCCTCGACTCCAGTTGCAACCAAGACCTCCACAAACTCAGGAAGACTATTTTTAATTGGATTCATCGGATTCTGAATCTGATGATTCTGATATTGAGAATTAGTTTTATTGTAAATAGATTAGTCTAGTGTTAGATTTCGATTTTTTGTATTTAATATGTTAGTCTAAGGTTGTATATTTACATTTGTATACATATTTACATTTATTTTTTTTGTATTTAATATGTTAGTCTAAGGTTGTATATTTATATAGAATTAGCGTTGATATTTGCAGCGATTGAGATAATTTTATTCTTATTTTTTTTTCTGTATTGTAATCGTGTCATCATGAAATAATATATTTATACACCATCTCTATGCATTTTCTTTAAATAAAATATTAGTGTACTATTAGCTGTCCCCCGCATCTTTGGTTACTGCTCCACTCTCGTGGGTCGCAGCGTGATGATATATAGCCTATAGCCTTCCACCATAAATAGCCTATCTAATATTAAAATATTTTTTTAAATCGGCAAAGTACTTCCTGAGATTAGTGCGTTCAAACGAACAAACAAACAGAGTTTTTAGTATTATAATATTAATATAGGTATATAAATAATTAATTTATAGATATAGTTCCAAAACCATGAAAAAATATTTTTGTCCACTTGGCTTGTTCTACGCCGGACACTGTGAGTCGGTTAAAAATGTAACTTTTTTCACTTTTTAGTGGTACGGGGGATGTACCACTAAAAAGTACCAATCACTTTGGTGTAAACAATAAACAAATATGCGATTTCAGCAATCCCGAAAGGTTTGCTATCATTTATTGAAGAGTTCCGTTTCCTATCTCTGTTCTTCATCAGATCTTCACCAAACTAGAAAGGGACCACGTTGAAATACTTGCAAATCATCATACATATTTTTTATTTTCATTTTACATCGACAAGAGGGAATGAGAACGTCGTCAATGTAAACAATGCCACGTATTATTAGGGATAACTCAAGTACTAGTCGTCAGATCTAAATCTTAATTTAAATTTAAATGGGACCACACGACAAGCACAAGCTTTCGAATATAAAAAGAATCATCAAAATCGGTACACCCAGTACAAAGTTATGAGGTAACAAACATAAAAAAACAGTCGAATTGAGAACCTCCTCCTTTTTTTGAAGTCGGTTGAAAAGAAAGAAAGAAAGAAAGAAAAGTCTTTATTTAGGTCTCGCACAAAACAACACACAGAACAATAATAATATTGCAGATTTGTAGGTACTATAGAAACAAAAATGTCTGGACAATGTAGCAAATATTAAAAAAAAGAAAAATTTTTTTTACAATATTTATTACATAACATATTCTGAAACATTATTTATTATTTATCAAGTTAAGTATGTATCTTATATATAACATTCTCGTGTCACGGTGTTCGTGGTTGAACTCCTCCGAAACGGCTCGACCGATTTTCGTGAATCTTAGCGTGCATATCGGCTAGGGTGGCGATCGGACAACATCTATTTTTCATACCCCTGAATGCTAAGGGTGGTCCACCACTAAGTTTTTTATTTTATTTTATGTGGCAAAATGTTTGTTACTCTTTCACGCAAAAACTACTGAACGGATTTGGATTAAATTTGGCACACAGATGGTTTATAACCAGGATTAACATATAGGATAATTTTTACTCCGATATTCCCACGGGATCTAAACTTATGCACGTAGATGTTATGACGTAGGCATCCGCTAAGAAAGGATTTTGATTAATTCTACCCCCAAGGGGATAAAATAGGCGATGAAAGATTGTATGAAACTTTGTCAATTTTAAACCGATCGGGCTGAGAGTTTCAAAATCGGGGGTAAAGTAACTGTTCCACGCGGACGAAGTCGCGGGCAGAAGCTAGTTTATTATAATCCTAGTAACACTTACCAGCAATAGTCTGTCTGAAGGGCGGCACTTTTCTGTGGTACTTCAGTACTATCGTGTGCGGCCGGACGATGAGAGGCTTCATTGGCGTTTCTGTAAACAAAATAAAGGTGACGTTGTAAACTATTTTTTGTTAATAAGCCAAAAAAAAGATATACTGGAAACTATTGAATTTTGATGGAATTTATCTTATATATAAAATTCTCGTGTCACAATGTTAGTTACCATACTCCTCCGAAACGGCTTGACCGATTGTTATAAAATGTTATATGCATATTCAGTAGGTCTGAGAATCATCCCGCTAAATGTTAAGGGTAATCCACTCTTAAATATTTTATTTTATTTTATGTGGCAAAACGACGTTTGCCAGGTCAGCTAGTTCTATATAAAAAACGATTTTTTACACGACTACCCAAAAAAAGGAGTGTAATGTTTTCAGCGTTCATGTATGTATGATTGTGAGTTTCTTTATTCCACCATAACTTCTGAACGATTTATCCGATATCAATGTATGTTAGAAGCGTTGTATTGTGGTATCGTTAGAAGCGTTGAGTTATCGCGGGTAGTGAAAATTTAAAAAATAATAATAAGGGGGAGCGGAGCCATGGTTCATAATAAAAAACGAAAATATTTTATTTCATGAATATTACGACTACGTACCATCTATCGTCGTCTCAAGCTTACTTACGGCCAAACCCAATAATCGATCTATCACATACTGGAGATAGAAAAACAAATGAAACAACAGAAAACCTACATAATTTTTCTGTTGTTTCATTTGTTTTTCTATCTCCAGTATGTGATAGATAGGTTATTGGTTTCGGCCGTTAGTACACAGCAAAAAAAGGTATGAGAAATAAAAAACACGCCTGCCATGTCGTAAAAAATTAAAAACAAGGTAGATAATAATCTTTTCATTGCAGTCTGGGGACCAGTGGCCGTATTACGAAGTGCCAATGCCATCATGATTTTGTTTTATTTTATTTTATTTATTAGGGACAAAAAATAGTTACATGTTAAGGCAATACAATCAGGTTCTTAAGATAAATAGGTAAACATATAACCCACACTATTGTCCACAGATTAATCAAATAAGTGAAAAACGGAAGCTGATTTTGAGAATTTAAGTTAAGAATTAAGTGCTAATTAAAATTTGGAAGCTAATGAAGCTATAGCGAGTTTTAATTTTTTTGTTAGAATAAAATAAGATGTCTATGTCCATAAAGTGTGCGTTGTACGTTTCAACAAGGCGTCGAAGAGGTACTCGTATCCCGGCATTGGTCTTACACGAGTTAACGTGGAATAGGCGAGGCACGCGAGTTCCACGCCTGAAATTGATTCCTGAGCCTGATTCGTGTGAGGGAAAGGGATAGTGCTATTCGTCTTGTGTAACTCCATCTCTCTCTGACACAGGAATCATGATGGATTTAAGACGTCATAATAGGTCGCCTGTAAAGAACTATTCAACGGAACCGTCCCCCGACTGCAATGAAAAGATTATTATCTACCTTGTTTTTAATTTTTTAGTTCACTTTTTGACATGGCATGCACGTTTTTTAATTAGTTGTGTTTTCGAATTAGTTTTTTCTTTTTCACAAAATATCGAGAAATTATAATCTAATAAAGATTTATTACAAGTGTTATGGAGTCTGCAATTTTTTTAGTGACATAAAGAGTTTCGTTAGCTCGTTAAATAGGGTAGTTGACTAAAAAAATCTGATTAGTCCGTCTGATAGATTTCCAAAAAAATATTGGACAGGTATTTTTCTTTTTTCACATAAACAAAAAATGAAGACGATACAGTGCGTAAAAAACTCGTGTGACGTCACTACTCGCTACAATTTTTACCGGGCAGTGACGTCACACGCTCCCACTCCTGATCTTTGATGCTTTGTATCTTCGTCAGTTTTTATAGATTTGATAAAGGAAAAAAATCGTGTCCAATATCTAAATATATAAAACTCAAAAGGGACTGACTGACTGACATAGTGATCTATCAACGCACAGCCCAAACCACTGAACGGATCGGGCTGAAATTTGGCATGCAGGTAGATATTATGACGTAGGCATACAATAAGAAAGGATTTTTGAAAATTCGTCCCCTAAGGGGGTGAAAAAGGGGTTAACATTTTGTATGGAACTCCACGCGAACGAAGTCGCGGGCATAAGCTAGTTTTTCTATAAGCAGTGACGTCACACGCTCCCACTCCTGATCTTTGATGCTTTTTATCTTCGTCAGTTTTTATAGATTTGATAAAGGAAAAAATACGTGTCCAATATTTTTCTATAATCTAACTGACGGACTAAACATAATCATATATTTTTTACTCAGGCAACATCCCTATTCTCACCTTCGGTATGTGTCACTTCAATCTCGGATATCTGCTGATCCTCCCGCATCACGGAGGGCGGGAGGGACGGAACAGACAGTAGGGGCACCGACACCGGGACCAGCTGGTCTCCAGTCGATATTGAAGCGTCGTCCTCCATTTCTGTCGGGGAGAAGATAGTAATAAACTTATATGTAGAAAGAAAAATGTTTATTTGGTACGCGCACAAGAAAAACATCCTTACTAATCTAAATATACAGTGTGAAATTTTAATGGTTGTTTTCCCGAAGCGAAATGAGTTTGTATCGGTAATACAATCGATTTATATATATAAAAAATATTAGACTCCATAAATGGCAGATTAACAATTGTGATAAACAAAACTCGAAAGCGACTTGAACCAACAGTAGTGCATCGCGCGATATGTAGGTACGCGGCGGTACGTGCGTCTCATGTAGGTATCTACCTACTTTATGTCTAGTACACTACTATTGATTCTCGCTCTTTCGAGTTTATGAACACTTTTTTAATGATTTGAAAAAAAAGACATTTATTTTTTTTAGTTTAACTTTCTGTTTCGATAGTACTACTGATGGGTAATCGTCCTGCCGCGGGAAAACAACCATTAAGATTTCACACTGTATATAACTCAAAAGGGACTGACTGACTGACATAGTGATCTATCAACGCACAGCCCAAACCACTGAACGGATCGGGCTGAAATTTGGCATGCAGGTAGATGTTATGACGTAGGCATACGCTAAGAAAGGAGTTTGATGAATTCTACCCCCTAGGGGAGAAAATAGGGCATAAAAGTTTGTATGAAACTTTGTCAATTTTAAACCGATCGGGCTGAGAGTTTAACTATTCCACGCGGACGAAGTCGCGGACAGAAGCTAGTAATATTATAAATGTGAAAGCGTGGATGTTTGTTACGCTTTCACGCAAAAACTACTTGACGAGTCATCATGAAACTTTGTACACATATTCTGGGAGGTACTAGAAGTAACATAGGATACTTTTTATCCCGGGATTATGTTCCCTTGAGATAATTTCCGACATTCACGCGGGCGAAGCTGCGGGCAGCAGCTAGTAATATTATATGTAGAAAGAAAAATGTTTATTTGGTACTCGCACAAGACAAACATAATAAACAAATAAAATATATAATAATAGTAAAATAAATTCTAAAAAAGCTAACAGTATTAATTGAGCTGTGCGAGGCCAAAAAGGTTCCTATCTCAGCATATGCTGCGATATTTAAATATCACAGCACTGGGCCTCAAGTCTGCTATTACAATAGTCTCATAATGGTCTATCATTGATCTCATAATGGTTCATTTTTACAAGTTTGGTAATCTACTAATATAAAAGCGTCACTATGACTTTCCAGTGGTCAACCACTGACACTCCATTGAAAGAAATGGCATAGAATGGTAATCTCGTACATAATGACAAATGAATGACAGACGTATGCGGTAATCTGCTATAATTTTGACAGTTCCTTTGATCAGTGACCTACCATTAGAACGTCATTGTGCAGTCATTGCTTCTAATAGCTCGGTTATCAAAAAGTATTACGAGACCATTGACCGACCAAAGATCGACCGTTACGAATTTAGCAGTTTACGAACTTTTAGCAAAATGACAATGGGATCGTGTTGGAACGAAAAATTTATGAAAATAGCAGACTTAGGCCCCTGTTATTCTGATAGGTCCTGTACATAAATACACAAAGAAAATATTAATTTTAACAAAGTTCATAAATAAAACAATATACATACATACACATAAGCATAATCAGATTTTTTGTTCCAGCTTGTTAATGGCCCAGTGCGGGTTGGTGAATGTCACATGTCTTCTTGGTTCTAGGACATGCCGGTTTCCTCACGATGTTTTCCTTCACCGTTTTGAAAACAGTGGTGATGAACATAATTACACAAAGTAATGCACCTGGCTGAGTTTGAACCCGCGACCTACAATTAGTAAGTCGGGGCCGTTACCACTCGGCCACCGTTGCTCTGTGTGGTCCCAAGTCTGCTATTTTTATAAATTTTTCGTTCCAACACGATCCCATTGTCATTTTGCTAAAAGTTCGTAAACTGCTAAATTCGTAACGGTCGATCTTTGGTCGGTCAATGGTCTCGTAATACTTTTTGATAATCGAGCTGTTAAAAGCAATGACTGCACAATGACGTTCTAATGGTAGGTCACTGATCAAAGGAACTGTCAAAATGTTAGCAGATTACCGCATACGTATGTCGTTCATTTGTCATTATGTACGAGATTACCATTCTATGCCATTTCTTTCAATGGAGTGTCATTGGATGAACATTGAAAAGTCATAGTGACGCTTTTATATTAATAGATTACCAAACTTGTAAAAATCAACCATTATGAAATCAATGATAGACCATTCTGCCACTATTTTAATAGCAGACTTGAGGCCCAGTTTTTTTTTTTAATACATAATGTTTGAAATATAAAAACATACCAGTATCAGCATAAAGAGAAGCCTTCATCAGTTGCACGTTGTGGCTCTGGCGATGTTCTAGACGGGCCAATTCACTGGTCGGGCTCTTTACGCCGTACGCTGTAACAAAAGGGAACAAGAAATTAATATCAACACCAAGCCTAATCAACAAAGATATACGCAAAGATTTAGTAAACCAAATTACTGTAATTTTGTTAAGTTTATTGTTAAAAGAAGTTATAACTAATAAGCATAATCAGCCTTTTAACGTTCCCACTGCTGGGACACAGGCCTCCTCTCTAGGAGAGGGAATGGGCCGTAATCCAGCACGCGGGCCCAGTGCGGGTTGGTGAATATCACATGTCTGCGAATTTTCGGTTCTAGGACATGCCGGTTTCCTCACGATGTTTTTCTTCACCGTTTTGAGAGCAGTGGTGATGAAATTAATTACACAAAGTACAATTCGTAAGTCGCCGTTACCACTCGGCCACCACTGCTCTCAAAAGTATTTATGGTAGGCGCGATTTATTTATTGTTACGCGCCACATTTAAGGCAAGGAAGAAAGTAGCATATGTCACCACTAGCGCCATCTAGTATCGAGTAGCAGAACTAGTAGTGTCAAGAACCTCCGAGACTTCTATGCTAGAACATTCTAGAATTCTCGAACTCTAGTCAGTCGCGGCCGATATGTAGACCAACTTTCTAGATCTTTCTAAGATGGAAGGTTCTGGAATTAACTTACCTATATAAGGCGTGCATAGGTATACGTACATACCTACACCGTAAGGTCAAAGTCAAAACGTTTATTTCAACCAGGCCATTAGCTTTTGAACATCATTATTAATAGTTAACATAATAAAGTGACTCTAACGTCCATTCGCTAAGGTAGATTCTTATGCCAAAGAACGGACAAGAAACTCCATAGTTACTCTTTTCAAATAAATGTTTTACAATATTTGGTATACAAAAAATACTTCATATATGTGAGGACGATGCACCAAGTATACTAGTTAAAGAACCAAGTATTTACCAGCAGAGGTAAATTTAAAAAAAATTGTTGTGAAATGGATTTGCTCTTCACTTTAGTCTAGGTCACAGGTGACAGAGACAAAGTCGACGATGGAATGAGCTTACCCAGAAGAAGCCTGTTCACTCTAACTTTGAAGAGATCAGGGTTGAATGCGTTCGGAAACACAGACGCAGGCAGAGAGTTCCACTCCTTTGCTGTGCGCATTACAAAAGACGATTGGAAACGCTTGGTGCGAATTGGTGGAATAGCTACAAGGTAGGGATGGTAACCTACAGTGCGTCTAGATGTCCTATGGTCGAAGGGGGCCGGTGGGATGAGGACGTGGAGTTCATAGGAAGTTATTACACTCCGTAGTCGCCGCCTTACCTTTATTGTCTAAATACAAGCTCTGAGACTCTGTGTTATCTTCAGTCGTGTCCATCTCGAAAGCTGTAACAAGATAAAAACATTTTAATACATGAATAAGGCCATTAACAATGAATAGAGGAGTCGGTAGCTTTGTTCCTTTGGCTTAGTTCCAGGCCAGAAACGATTCGGATTAGCAAACGACAATATGTTAATCTGTTTTTACTTTATTGACTCAATACTCTTTACAATATTTTATAGTGAATTGATTTATGATGTTGGATACATTTTTTTTTGTTACCTTTGTCATGTATTAATGACTTTGCATACTATT
Source organism: Hecatera dysodea (assembly GCA_905332915.2). NCBI lineage: Eukaryota > Metazoa > Arthropoda > Insecta > Lepidoptera > Noctuidae > Hecatera > Hecatera dysodea. The sequence continues at coordinate 2,572,205 of HG995317.1, read as the reverse complement.
GTATAAATTCAAAGTTCTTAAAACGAAATAGACAGATGTGTTGCTGGGGAGTTTGTTGCGCCACTTCTTCTTCCCAGCTAAAACACTAGGAAGTGGTGACGGGTGGGCGTTTTGGGGGACTGTCTTTATGTAAAATTTGACGTTCATAAAGTGCTGTCTCTCAGCCTAGTTTGAATAAATGACTTTTGATTTCATTTGATTTGATTATGAAACGATAAAATCTCAGTCTGTATGGGACCACTATTTCTTTTTTGTCCGGCCGTACTTTCGGTTTCAGTAATAGTGTTGTGTACCTTTTTAGGGTTTCGAAGATCCGAAAAAAAAAACGGAACCCTTTTTTTCTGGTTGGGTAATCATCAAATGACTTCTCCCGCTCTGGGCGGAGCGGAAGGGAGTGTCAGACTCTTACTGACTAAAACCCACCCGTGATCCTTCTTGTGCCTTCCGCGTTCCAGGGCCGCGGTGACTATTTCGAACAAATTCCGCAACCCTAGCAGGCACCGACCCTATGGGGCCCCGTCTCTGGTGCTGACGGCTCCTTGAGGCGCGCGTGAAGCACAACGCGTTGTCGACTCAGCCTGCTATCGGACGGCGAGCCACCCATAGCTCGCCGTCCGCAGGCCCGCGCCTACGGTAGCCGGGAATCGCCCTGCGTTTCCCGACGCCCGGGGCGTCTTCTTCTGTTGCGGCGGCTGGGGCGTGAGGTTTCCCTCTCTCGCACGCAGTCTGCCTCCTCTTCCGCTAGCATGACAGCTTCGCAGAAGGAGGTGACCGCTTTCCATGCTTCCTCGCTCCAGACCATGGATTGAACCAGGGCCGGACGCGAGAGGTCGCCGCCGCCGATCGCATCGAATCCTTGTACTTTGGCTCGGGTGTCTGTCTGTCCGTCTGTCACAGCCAATTTTCTCCGAATCTACTGGACCAATTCTGTTAAAATTTGGTTCACATATGAACGTTTATGACCAAAACATGGACGCGTTACGTAAACAAATTAATTTTGAGAATGGGTATTTATGTTTCATCATCTTCCTGCCCTTATCCCATGTTACTTGTTGTCGGCGCAACACGTTTTGTTCTTCCATTCTGTCCTGTCAGCCATCACGCTATCACTAACTCCCTTTTCTTTCATATCACTCCTCACACAATCCGTCCATCGTTTCTTTAGCCTCCCCCCCTCCATCCATCCACATATGTACATATTCATAACCCCTTTTAGTTACAAGCGTTTCATCCCTCCTTTTCACATGACCATACCAAGACAAGCGGTGTTTATCTATACTAATATTATAAAGCTGAAGAGTTTGTTTGTTTGTTTGTTTGTTTGAACGCGCTAATCTCAGGAAGTACTGGTTCGAAATGAAAAATTCTTTTTGGGTTGAATAGACCATTTATCGAGGAAGGCTTTAGGCTATATATCATCACGCTTAAGCCAATAGGAGCGGAGCAGCGATGAAGAATGTTTTAAAATCGGGGATTCCACGGGGACGAAGTCGCGGGCAGCAGCTAGTGTGTAAATAAATATATTTTCTAGTTTGTCCTTAAAGTGACCCGCTTTTGGAGGACAAATAGATATTGCCAAAAAAATGCATTTGAATAAGTCATAAAATAAAAGTACATTCTGTTCACCAAACCGCACTGGGCCCGCGTGGTGGATTACGGCCCATTCCCTCTCCTAGAGAGGAGGCCTGAGTCCCAGCTGTGGGAACGTTAAAAGGCTGAGTATACTGTACTATGTGACATTTCAAAAGTGCTTATTGTGAGGGTCCGCACAACTTCGTTTGTGTCACATTTTTCATGACTGCTCCGCTCCTATTGGTCTTAGCGTGATGATATATAGCCTATAGCCTTCCTCGATAAATGGGCTATCTAACACTGAAAGAGTTTTTCAAATCGGACCAGAAGTTCCTGAGATTAGCGCGTTCAAACAAACAAACAAACAAACTCTTCAGCTTTATAATATTAGTATAGATTTTACAATAAATGGTTTTTAAGTTTACCATTATCTCCGAAACTGCTAAGGTGCTTTTTGCTAAAACCCATCTGTATTCCTCCTAATGCCCTTTACGTTCCAGGGCCGCGGTGACTCTTTCGAACAAATTCCGCAACCCTAGCAGGATACTGGTTCCGTACGGACCATTAATGGGAATGACATTGACTTTTTGTGTGCGTGTATTTGTATAGTGTTCTCGGGATGTGTGTACGGAGATAAATTAAATGCGTATTTGATTTTAGATATTGAAATATATTTATATATTATATATAAATATATTATATTTATGTTATATATAAAATTCTCGTGTCACGGTGTTTGTGGTTGAATTCCTTCGAAACGGCTCAACCGATTTTCGTGAATTTTAGCATACATATCGGCTAGGGTGGCGAATCGGACAACATCTATTTTTCATCCCCCTAACTAATTTTTTTTATATGGCAAAACAACGTTTGCTGGGAAAGCTAGTTTTATATATTTTTTTTTTAAATGACTATTTATTAGCAGTCAAATTTGAAGACATGTGACATTCAGCAACCCGCACTGGGCCCGCGTGCTGGATTACGGCCCATTCCCTCTCCTAGAGAGGAGGCCTGTGTCCCAGCTGTGGGAACATTATAAGGCTGATTATGCTAATTTTGGTTATAGTGAGGCACATGATTCCTAATTAGTTTCTGACACGCTACAATGTTTACCAGCAACGTGACGTCACCAGCCCCCACTCTTGAACTTTGATGCGCTTTATCTTTTTATTTATTTTTTACAATTTGAAATGACAAAAAATACGTGTCCAAAATTTTTGAAAATCCAAAAGACGGATTAAATAGAATTTTGCTTTATATCTTGCAGTAAAATACCCAATTTTGTATGCATGTCCGTTCTGTGTTAAATAAATACTTTTTGTTTGTTCCTTTTTATTCAGTGGGATCATTATAGTCTGATAGAGTTTTGTTTTTAAGTTAAGTAAGAGGTTCTTAAAAAGGTAAAATGATATTTGTCAGTAAGATCATACTTCAATGAATGAATATATTATATTTCCTTTATAAGTAATTTATTTTTAATCTCAATACAATTGATTACTTATATAGTAATATTTATGATAATATAAGAACAACATTATATACTTATGGTAAATGCACTTGTATATTATATGTTTTTGAGTACAAACTATATGTATTAATAGATTTAACAGGATAACATTTTGTTTTTAATAATTAATGCCTACTTACATGTATAAAAAACATACTTATAATATCCTACTACTTATATAATATACTAGCAGCGCCCCGCGGTTTCACCCGCTTAGTTCCCGTTCCCGTGGGAATACGGGGATAAAATATAGCCTATGTTACTCAGGGTGAATGTAGCTTTTCATGAGTGAAAAAAATGGTTAAAATCGGTCCAGTACTTTCGGATTATATTAGGTACAAACGAATATACAAAAAATATTTCCTCCGTATAATATTATGGGGATAAATTATAGCCTATGTTACTCAGGGTGAATGTAGCTTTATGTTGGTGAAAGAATTTTTGAAATCGGTCCAGTAGTTTTTGAGTTTATTCGTTACGTACAAAAATACAAATCTTTCCTCTTTATAATATAAGTATGTATAGATATAGATTATAATCTTTATAAAATTATGTCCTAAAATATATAAAGAACAAAAACACAAAACCGAAAGAAACTAAAACCACGATAAGCGCTACTGTTATCAACCACATGTTAGTATAAAGCATCGCTTTGGTTACTTTCTTATGTAAAACATATTCTTCGTTGTACGGCGCTGACGGCGTCTCGGGGTCATTTTGTACCCCACTAGAACATTGATTTATCCCAATGGGGTAACGTGATACCCCGCTGTTGGCGTGTGATACGGAGCCGGGGTACTGTGGTACCCCAACGGGGTGGTATTGTACCCCACGATGGGGTTCGTATGTCGGGTTAAATCGGTAAGTCAGCGTTTCGTTTCCTGTTGGGTTGGGGGAATCAAACTGTTTAAATTAGTATAGGATTCAACGTAGTCTAAGCGCTACTTATAGATTTATACACTTATCCCTTCCTCATAAACCACTGTCCAGTAACGAAAACCGTATTAATATCCGTTCGGTAGTTGATTTTATAATGTACTAGTAACGCCCCGCAGTTTTACCTGCGTATTTCCCGTTCCTGTGGGAATACGGGGACAAAAAATAACCTATGTTACTCAGGGTGAATGTAGCTTTCTAATGGTGAAAGATTTTTTTAAATCTGTCCATAGTTTTAGTTTAGTTCAGTCCAACCAGACCATTTTTATGGATGGGAAATCATCAAATGACTTCTCTCGCTCTGGGCGGAGCGGAAGGGAGAGTCAGACTCTTACTGACTACAACCCACCCGTGATCCTTCTTGTGCCCTTTGCATTCCAGGGCCGCAGTGACTCTTTCGAACAAATAGGGTAGTTGCCTAAAAAATCTAATTAGTCCGTAAGATAGACTTCCCAAAAATATTGGACATGTATTTTTTATTTTTTCACGTAAACAAAAAACGAAGACGATATAGTGCGTTGAAAACTCGTGTGACGTCACTCCGTGCGACGATTTTTACCACGCCGTGATGTCACAAGCCCCCACTCATGATCTTTGAAGCTTTTTATCTTCGTCATTTTTGTATAGATTTGATAAAGCAAAAAATACTTGTCCAATATTTTTCGATAATTTAACTGACGGACTAAATGGGATCATATTTTTACTCCTCGGGAAACATCCCTATTCACCTGTGTTCACAAATAAAGATTGATTTGATTTGATTAGATACCTTTAGCGGCCCCGTTGAGCAGGTTCAGCGAAGTCTGCTGCATAGCAAAGAGGTTGTCCTCCGCCACCAGAGGAGCTGATGGACCCAGCCCACCCAGGCCTACCGTTGGCGGTGCTACCGGGGGCTTGGATGCTGTGGAGAGAGATGAAAGTCTTATACATTTCACTGGGTATTGATATAGAAACTTATTTCTTTTATTTAGGAGTTCGTGGCTAAGTTATAACAGTCGCACAGGTCGATCATCAAGGTTAAGCAACGCTTGCTGAGGTTTGTCTGTGGAAGGGTGACCATCTTAACATAACGATACTTTTCTTAATCTTTTATTAATCAGTCGTTTAATTGGCGGCCTAGGCTTTTTATTGAAAGCCATCGTTTTATCTGCGGACTAAGTGACATTCCGGCATTTCATTGCACAGCTAGGCAAATTACTTGGTTCAATATCGTTTAATGAATTGCCTAGCCATGTAGCGGAAATAAGGTACGTGGACCTTAGCTCTAGCTCCCGTCATTCAATTCCAACGTTCTAAAATCAATATTAACTGCAATAAAAACATTGCAAGGCCACTGCAATGTTTTTATTGCAACAACTATTACGAATTAATATAACGTGAAACGGAACGTAACACAATCGGCGTCTAGTGACGTCACAAATGTTATGACAATGTAAAGACGAACTTAAATCTGATACATGAAAGTTCATGATCTTTGACAGACAGAAGCGACTCACCGTCCGTTTTCGCCAGAAAAAAAAACAGTAAGTTTAAAATAGCAATTTTGGCAATACATTAAAGCGTATTAATTTTTTAATGTATTATCTTACATGGAATTCTTTTAAATGAAAGCAAGATGAAAATATTGCATGTTCCCTATTCTAAATACAAACAACAATTCTAACCTCGAAAAATTGATTGAGTCAGGCGTTACTTTGCGAAAATCCATTTTAAATTTGAAAATGAAAATAATATATCTAGTTTTAATTTCCGCGAATATTAGTGGGTTGCAGGTATGCACCTCCCTCCCGCCCGCTATATTATGCACATGCAAGATTATGCTCAGTCGCAACTCAACGGTCAGCGAGTCAACACGTCCCCTGAGGATGCCTCGTGGAGAGGCGAAACACGTGTCGGTAATGGTGTTGGGTATTGCTTTGCCTTCCTGCTTGTGCATAATATCCTTGCATTTGCCTTGTAATCTTGCATGTGCATAATATAGCGGGCGGGAGGGAGGTGCATACCTGCAACCCACTAATATTCGCGGAAATTAAAACTAGATATATTATTTTCATTTTCAAATTTAATTCTAACCTCGACAAAATTAGTGTTCTTTTATATTATTTTATAATTTCAATGACAATATTTCCATGAATTCTGTAACTGCATCTTCCCTCGGCCGGTACTACGTGTGTTGGGACAGCCAGTTCCACTAAACACTCACCAGGCGGCGCGCTGGCCTGCAGAGCGTTGACGACGAGCTGCCTCTGAGGGTCGTCCTCCTCATCCGAGTCGGTGAGGCCGTACTTGCTGAAGTGCTCGACGCGGAACACCCAGCTGCCGGTCTGCGGCCGGTACTACGTGTGTTGGGACAGCCAGTTCCACTAAACACTCACCAGGCGGCGCGCTGGCCTGCAGAGCGTTGACGACGAGCTGCCTCTGAGGGTCGTCCTCCTCATCCGAGTCGGTGAGGCCGTACTTGCTGAAGTGCTCGACGCGGAACACCCAGCTGCCGGTCTGCGGCCGGTACTACGTGTGTTGGGACAGCCAGTTCCACTAAACACTCACCAGGCGGCGCGCTGGCCTGCAGAGCGTTGACGACGAGCTGCCTCTGAGGGTCGTCCTCCTCATCCGAGTCGGTGAGGCCGTACTTGCTGAAGTGCTCGACGCGGAACACCCAGCTGCCGGTCTGCGGCCGGTACTACGTGTGTTGGGACAGCCAGTTCCACTAAACACTCACCAGGCGGCGCGCTGGCCTGCAGAGCGTTGACGACGAGCTGCCTCTGAGGGTCGTCCTCCTCATCCGAGTCGGTGAGGCCGTACTTGCTGAAGTGCTCGACGCGGAACACCCAGCTGCCGGTCTGCGGCCGGTACTCGATGAACTTCGTGTTGTGCTTGTCGCACACGCGCCGGAGTTTGCTCTCGTATTCCATTTTTAGAAGTCTGTGGGGAAGTAAGGTGGTATTAGTTTTTAGTTTGGGTATTTAATCTATACTAATATTATAAAGCTGAAGAGTTTGTTTGTTTATTTGTTTGTTTGAACGCGCTAATCTCAGGAACTACTGGTTCGAATTGAAAAATTCTTTTTGGGTTGAATAGACCATTTATCGAGGAAGGCTTTAGGCTATATATCATCACGCTTAAGCCAATAGGAGCGGAGCAGCGATAGAGAATGTTTTAAAATCGGGGATGCCACGGGGACGAAGTCGCGGGCAGAAGCTAGTCTGAGATACAGAGGTTTGTTTTGTCCCACTAACAGAAGTAATTCATTGCCAAAGTGTCGGGACCTAAGCATGAGTTCCAGCTATGGAGGTCTCTCACTTATCCAGGTCCCACTTAACCAAGTTTTACTGTATTTATTTTTAGTTTGGGTATTTAGCATAATCAGCCTTTTAACGTTCCCACAGCTGGGACACAGGCCTCCTCTCTAGGAGAGGGAATGGGCCGTAATCCAGCACGCGGGCCCAGTGCGGGTTCGTACAAACAATGTCCACCCCCGTTTTACCCCCCTAGGAGTGGAGTTTCGTAAAATCCGTTCTTAGCGGATGTCTACACCCTGTAAGGAACCTAACTGACAAATAAGTTTGTAGGTGTTATAGTTTCTGAGATTTCCTGATTAATCAGTGAGTGGTATTTCGTTTTTATATACATATAGATTTCTATATCACTCCTTCTTAGTGGAACGCTTGTGTGTACTGTAACCTGTGTCTGTGGTATAAACTTTATTGCTTCTTCTCAACAAATGACTTCTCCCGCTCTGGGCGGAGCGGAAGGGAGTTTCAGACTCTTACTGACTAAACCCACCCGTGATTCCTCTTGTGCCCGCCGCGTTCCAGGGCCGCGGTGACTCTTTCGAACAAATCCCTGCACCCTAGCAGGCACTGACCCTATGGGGCGCCGTCTTCTTAGCTGACAGCTCTGTGAGGCGCGCGTGGAACACTCGGCGCCGTCGCCCCGCGCCTGGTTGCTATCGGACGGCGAGCCACCCATAGCTCAAGTCACCTATCAACCTACAATGTTGTTTAATACGTTGACTGACCTCTCAGGCTCCGTGATAGCCCTCTTCTCACTCTTGTCCCTCGGCCAGACTCTGTCCAGCGTGACGTAGGCGCGTCTGTTCAGACCCTCGCCTAGGGGAGGCTTCACTGAGTCCTCAGGGTACACTATTACTTCTTTGTTGAGGAAGTGGACTGCAAAAAAATGTTATGATAAAGTTAGTACTTTATTTCTATTAAAAAATAATAATAAGGTTGTGTGTGCATGCGTGCGTGAGTGATCGTGTACGTACGTGAGTGAGTGCGTGCATGCGTGCGCGAGTGAGTGAGTCAATGAGTGAGTGAGTTAGTGCGTGGGTGAGTGCGTACTTGCGTGCGTGCGTGAGTGACGAATGAGTATGTGCGTGCGTGCATGAGAACGTAAGTGAGTGAATCAATGAGTGACGGCGTGATTGAGTGAGTCAATGAGAGAGTGAGTTAGTGCGTAAGGGAGAGAGAGTGAGTCAATCAGTGAGTGAATAAATGAGTGAGTGAGTCAATGAGTGCGTGCGTGTGTATGTGTGTATGTTTGATGTGTCCAAGGGTTCAATTAGGTTCTCGATCACCAAACCTCAGTTTCATAGTGTATACAATTTGTAACTTTAAATACAAGTAACGAGATCATAAATTAACTTACCCAAACTATCGAGATCCATGCCGGCGACATCGATCTCGCAGTCGTAGTACACGTTGCCGTAGTTCTTGCGGCCGATTGTGAGATGCGGGACAACGCACGACCCGTCCGGACGCATGTACGCTGAGAAAGGAACGTTCATTGATTAATTTAAACCAGAGATTTATCAAGAACATGGGCCACTTGGGCAAATGATGAACTAGTCCAGGGCTACCAGCAGTAATTAAAAAATAAAATAATAATAATTACTTTATTTCGGGTAGCAAAGACTCATAGACACCTTAATCAGCCTTTTAACGTTCCCACTGCTGGGACACAGGCCTCCTCTCTAGGAGAGGGAATGGGCAGTAATCCAGCACGCGGGCCCAGTGCGGGTTGCTGAATGTCACATGTCTTCGAATGTTTGGTTCTATGACATGCCGGTTTCCTCACGATGTTTTCCTTCACCATTTTGAAAGCAGTGGTGATGAAATTAATTACACAAAGTAATGCGCCTGGCTGGGTTTGAGCCCGCGACCTACAATTCGTAAGACAGGGCCGTTACCACTCGGCCACCACTGTTCACCTAGTACATATTTCTTATTTATTTTACTTCCCATAACTCGGCCACAGCTACACAATATGTTTGACCCACTGATATTTAAAAGGGCAGTCAAAATGTACAGCTATTGCGTTCAGAATGCAGTTGTTGCTAAACGGCATACGGGCTAGTCTTAAAGTAAGTTAGCAACTAAGCGGTAATCTGGCGTCTTTGTTGTCAACGATATTACCGTATGATTTACTAAATGTATGTGCATGTATGTGCTGTGGGTGAACCTTAAGTAAATAAATAAATAAGTCTTGTGTAGTTGTGGCGAGTTATGGCAAATAAAATCTGAAGCTATCTGCACGTAAAAAACTACGCTTTGGAACGAGCTTCACCTCTTTCGACTTGACAATAGGGTATTTTACTGTAAAAATCTAATTAGTCCGTCTGATAGATTTCCAAAAAATATTGGACACGTATTTTTTCTTTTTTCACGTAAACAAAAAATGAAGACGATACAGTGCGTTGAAAACTCACGTGACGTCACGTCGCTGGTAAAAATTGTAGCAACGTAGTGACGTCACGTGAGTTTTCATTCAACGCACTATATCGTCTTCATTTTTTGTTTACGTGAAAAAAGAAAAAATACGTGTCCAATATTTTTTGGAAATCTATCAGACGGACTAATTAGATTTTTACAGTAAAATACCCCATTCAAAAGTTCCTAGTAAAGGGTTATTAATTTTAATTGAAGTTGAGTTAACTCACCGATCATCTCGTCTAAACTGGGTATGGTGTAGTATCCCGGGCGGGTGAGTTTCACGCCGGTGGGGTGCGGCGGCAGCTCGCGGGGTGCTACGTTCTCTTCTTCTGACACTGTTGGCGAAATAAATATAAATAAGGTTAGAACATGTTTGAAAAACTTAGACGGATAGAATAGGGATGTTTCTTGAGGAATAAAAATATGATCCTATTTAGAATAGAATAGAATAGAATAGAATACTCTTTATTATGTACACCATTTAAGTTACAGAAAATATGGATGAAGAAAACATTACATAGGGTGACACAATGGGCGGCCTTATCGCTAAAAGCGATCTTTTCAAGACAACCTTTGGATGGATTTTAAAGAGAAAAGGAAAATAGTACTACTACTAATAGTACTATTTAGTCCGTCAGTTAGACCATCGAAAAATATTAGACACGTATATTTTGCTTTATGAAATCTCTAAAAATTGACGAAGATAAAAAGCTTCAAAGATCATGAGTGGGGGCTTGTGACATCACGGCGTGGTAAAAATCGTCGCACGAAGTGACGTCACACGAGTTTTCAACGCACTATAACGTCTTCGTTTTTTGTATACGTGAACAAATAAAAAATACGCGTCCAATATTTCTGGGAAGTCTATCTTACGGACTAATTAGATTTTTAGGCAACTACCCAATACTCTCTATTATATACAGCATACAATATTTTCACTTCAGAGCGTATACGCCGAACGGCATTTCATACAAATTTTCAAGTCACTATTTTCCGAAATGACTAAACCGATTTTAATGAAACTTTACATACATAAGCAGGTTACATAGGTCTAAAAAGTTAGTTTAACCCATTTTAAATTTTCCATACAAACATAAATTTTCAGTTCAGTAATTTCGCATAATGTGACTTTAAAATTTGTATGAAATGCCAAACGGCGTACAAGCTCCTAAAAAAAAAAAAAACAAATAAAAAGAACAAACAACTTCCGAAATTAAAGTTACTATATACTTCTTTGTTTTTTTTTTTTAATTTAGAATTCGGTTGTACATATTTGTGTAAAAACGTTTTCGTAGTTTAGGAAGTACCAGCCTGTGAAAAATAAGCGTGCGCGAACTTCGCCCACTACAAAATCTTAGACCAACTTACAATTCAATAAATAAAAAAGCCATTTATTTCTTGCAGTAACAAAGTAAGTTAACTAACTCGAACCAAATACAAAGTATTTATTTTTGCAAGATCCCCAGGTGAAGTCTCCTCCAAACAATGAAAAAATATAAACAGAGTTGATATGACAGAGGGGCGTTAAATTACACTACGTATACTATACGTGTTTAGTATTACTTCGATACGGTATAACAATAAAAAGCACCAAAAATGAGTTTTGCAAATCAGAGTAAAACGCAACCACCCTTTGTAAACAAATTTAACTGACCTTAGATACCTAGGTGACAAAGCGGCACCGTCGTTTTGTTGTACTTATGACTTGCGTCAGAGCGGCAACAACGCATTGTAGGTTTTACTCAGATTTATCGTTTTAAGGGGCATGACATATGCGTATAGACATAATCAGCTGTTAGGAAATATACATCTTGTTCAAACGGGGCAAAAACATAAAAAATCATTTGCTACTAAACTACTGTTCCTATTTAATTTATTTTTGGTACAGAGCTTGTAAATGGTACCTAGTATATGCAGTTTAAAGGAAAGCCCCTCTGTCGTATCAACTTTGTATATATATACCAACACAAAAATCTACTCAAAATCTACAAAAATCAACGCAAAAAAATTAACCATATAATCCTCCAATCTGGTGCGTGATCTTTTCGCATCGCGAACATCCCGCTAGTTCGCCCCAGCGGTGGCGGCAGAACTGTAGGCGGTCGCCGCCGCCCGGACATAGCGACGTTACTGCTAGGAAGGAAGGGAACAGGAATTCAGGGCCTCAAGTCTGCTATTTTTATTTTGTCACTAGCTGTCCGCACAACTTCGTTTGTGTCACATTTTTCATGACTGCTCCGCTCCTATTGGCCTTAGCGTGATGATATATAGCCTATAGCCTTCCTCGATAAATGGGCTATCTAACACTGAAAGATTTTTTCAAATCGGACCAGTAGTTCCTGAGATTAGCGCGTTCAAACAAACAAACTCTTCAGCTTTATAATATTAGTATAGATTATAATATTAGTATAGATTCCACCGCGATCCCATTGTCATCACTACATAGTATAGGGAACGTGCAGAAACTATAGGTGGCAGCACAGGCGCGTCAATGTCAAGTATATTTTACTTATAAGTTTCAAATTTGCAACGCTAGATGACACAGTCTACTTCGTGCACGTTCCCCTAAACGGAGGGTGCAGGATGCACAGCATAGACTATGCCATCTAGTGCTACAAATTTGAAACTTTTACGATGTAAATATTTGACCTATACTTCCTGCACCCTCCGTTTAGAGGAACGTGCACGAAGTAGACTGTGCCATCTAGTGTTGCAAATTTGAAACTTATAAGTAAAATATACTTGACATTGACGCGTCTGTGCTGCCACCTATAGTTTCTGCACGTGCCCTATACTTTTTGATAACCGAGCTATTAAAAGCAATGACGCACAATGACGTTCTAATTGTAGGTCACTGATCAAAGAAACTGTCAAAATTTTAGCAGATTACCGCATACGTCTGTCATTAATTTGACATTATGTACGAGATTACCATTCTATGCCATTTCTTTCAATGGAGTGTGACCATTGGAAAGTCATAGTGACGCTTTTATATTAGTAGATTACCAAACTTGTCAAAATCAACCATTATGAAATCAATGATAGACCATTCTGACACTATTGTAATAGCAGACTTGAGGCTCTGGTGAGGGTATGTGGTAGCGACACGCGCAGGGAGGCCTATGACCAACAGTGGACGTCTTTCGGTTTTGATGATGATGATGGCGATGAGTAAGATTTTTTTGTTCTGGATGGGAAATCATCAAATGACTTCTCCCGCTCTGGGCGGAGCTGAAGGGAGTGTCAGACTCTTACTGACTAAAACCCAGCCGTGATCCTTCTAGTGCCCGCCGCTTTCCAGCGCCGCGGTCACTATTTCGAAGAAATTCCGAAACCATTGCTACTACTCTGGGTAGCGAAAATCACATTGGTCTGAACAGGCTTTGAGAGAGGTATTGCAATGTTAGCGGAAAATTGTAAACATCGTAAGATTGTAAAACGGGAATTGTAAACTAAATTTTTTGTTAATCCGTCTATCATTACTGAATAAGCATTGTGTACAATAAATCCCATCTAACCTAGGATGTGTGAGTACTGTGTACTTTTAACTATAGATTTTGTGTATATAATCAGCCATTTAACGTTCCCACTGCTGGGACACAGGCCTCCTCTCTAGGAGAGGGAATGGGCCGTAATCCAGCACGCGGGCCCAGTGCGGGTTGCTGAATGTCACATGTCTTCGAATGTTTGCTTCTAGGACATGCCGGTTTCCTCACGATGTTTTCCTTCACCGTTTTGAGAGCAGTGGTGATGAAATTAATTATGCAAAGTAATGCGCCTGGCTGGGTTTGAAGAATTTTTGGGGGGACTGTCTTTATGTAAAACTAGCTGCTGCTCGCGACTTCGTACCCGTGGAATCCCCGATTTTAAAACATTCTTTATCGCTGCTCCGCTCCTATTGGCTTAAGCGTGATGATATATAGCCTAAAGCCTTCCTCGATAAATGGTCTATTCAACCCAAAAAGAATTTCAATTCAATTCGAACCAGTAGTTCCTGAGATTAGCGCGTTCAAACAAACAAACTCTTCAGCTTTATAATATTAGTATAGATTTGACGTTCAAAAATTGCTGTATCTCAGCCTAGTTTGAATAAATAAATGACTCTTTGATTTTGATTTTAGTCCACTACCCTATTAAAAAAAGTGCCTATAAAGGGTTTTATTGTAATAAACGCTTCGAGTTCGAGGTGGAGCTAGTTACCGGACAGCGTGTCGATGTTCTCCTTGTCGTGGCAGCGGTCGGCGCGCACGGCCAGCTCGCGCACCGACCTCTCGGCGGCGTCCGGGTTGCTGGCCAGCGGCGCGCGCAGCGGCTGCGTCGTCAGCCAGCTGGCGCGCCGCTCTGTCTAGTAAGAGGTGGAGCTAGTTACCGGACAGCGTGTCGATGTTCTCCTTGTCGTGGCAGCGGTCGGCGCGCACGGCCAGCTCGCGCACCGACCTCTCGGCGGCGTCCGGGTTGCTGGCCAGCGGCGCGCGCAGCGGCTGCGTCGTCAGCCAGCTGGCGCGCCGCTCTGTCTAGTAAGAGGTGGAGCTAGTTACCGGACAGCGTGTCGATGTTCTCCTTGTCGTGGCAGCGGTCGGCGCGCACGGCCAGCTCGCGCACCGACCTCTCGGCGGCGTCCGGGTTGCTGGCCAGCGGCGCGCGCAGCGGCTGCGTCGTCAGCCAGCTGGCGCGCCGCTCTGTCTAGTAAGAGGTGGAGCTAGTTACCGGACAGCGTGTCGATGTTCTCCTTGTCGTGGCAGCGGTCGGCGCGCACGGCCAGCTCGCGCACCGACCTCTCGGCGGCGTCCGGGTTGCTGGCCAGCGGCGCGCGCAGCGGCTGCGTCGTCAGCCAGCTGGCGCGCCGCTCTGTCTAGTAAGAGGTGGAGCTAGTTACCGGACAGCGTGTCGATGTTCTCCTTGTCGTGGCAGCGGTCGGCGCGCACGGCCAGCTCGCGCACCGACCTCTCGGCGGCGTCCGGGTTGCTGGCCAGCGGCGCGCGCAGCGGCTGCGTCGTCAGCCAGCTGGCGCGCCGCTCTGTCTAGTAAGAGGTGGAGCTAGTTACCGGACAGCGTGTCGATGTTCTCCTTGTCGTGGCAGCGGTCGGCGCGCACGGCCAGCTCGCGCACCGACCTCTCGGCGGCGTCCGGGTTGCTGGCCAGCGGCGCGCGCAGCGGCTGCGTCGTCAGCCAGCTGGCGCGCCGCTCTGTCTAGTAAGAGGTGGAGCTAGTTACCGGACAGCGTGTCGATGTTCTCCTTGTCGTGGCAGCGGTCGGCGCGCACGGCCAGCTCGCGCACCGACCTCTCGGCGGCGTCCGGGTTGCTGGCCAGCGGCGCGCGCAGCGGCTGCGTCGTCAGCCAGCTGGCGCGCCGCTCTGTCTAGTAAGAGGTGGAGCTAGTTACCGGACAGCGTGTCGATGTTCTCCTTGTCGTGGCAGCGGTCGGCGCGCACGGCCAGCTCGCGCACCGACCTCTCGGCGGCGTCCGGGTTGCTGGCCAGCGGCGCGCGCAGCGGCTGCGTCGTCAGCCAGCTGGCGCGCCGCTCTGTCTAGTAAGAGGTGGAGCTAGTTACCGGACAGCGTGTCGATGTTCTCCTTGTCGTGGCAGCGGTCGGCGCGCACGGCCAGCTCGCGCACCGACCTCTCGGCGGCGTCCGGGTTGCTGGCCAGCGGCGCGCGCAGCGGCTGCGTCGTCAGCCAGCTGGCGCGCCGCTCTGTCTAGTAAGAGGTGGAGCTAGTTACCGGACAGCGTGTCGATGTTCTCCTTGTCGTGGCAGCGGTCGGCGCGCACGGCCAGCTCGCGCACCGACCTCTCGGCGGCGTCCGGGTTGCTGGCCAGCGGCGCGCGCAGCGGCTGCGTCGTCAGCCAGCTGGCGCGCCGCTCTGTCTAGTGAGAGGTGGAGCTAGTTACCGGACAGCGTGTCGATGTTCTCCTTGTCGTGGCAGCGGTCGGCGCGCACGGCCAGCTCGCGCACCGACCTCTCGGCGGCGTCCGGGTTGCTGGCCAGCGGCGCGCGCAGCGGCTGCGTCGTCAGCCAGCTGGCGCGCCGCTCCGACTCCTGCACCTGGATATCTTTGTCTGTAACAGAACATGCCGCGGTGACTCTTTCGAACAAATCCCTGCACCCTAGCAAGCACTGACCCTATGGGGCGCCGTCTTCGTACCTGACAGCTCTGTGAGGCGGGAGTCCGTCGCCCCGCGCCGGTTTGCTATCGAACGGCGAGCCAGCCATAGCTCGCCGTCCGCACTAGTTCTGTTGCGGCGGCTGGGGCGTGAGGTTTCTCTCCTCCTTCGCTAGCATTACAGCTTCACAGAAGGAGGTGACCGCTTCCCATGCCTCCTCACTCCAGACCATGGATTGAACCAGGGCCGGACGCGAGAGGTCGCCGTCGCCGATCACATCGACCACAACAATTTTATAATGTTTAGCTTTTACTAGCTTCTGTTCGCGACTTCGTCCGCGTGGAAAAGTTACTTTACCCCCGATTTCGAAACTCTCAGCCCGATCGGTTTAAAATTGACAAAGTCATACAAAGTTTCAACCCCTATTATATCCCCTTGGGGGTAGAATTAATCAAAATCCTCTCTTAGCGTATGCCTACGTCATAACATCTAGCTGCATGCCAAATTTCAGCCCGATCCGTTCAGTGGTTTGGGCTGTGCGTTGATAGATCACTATGTCAGTCAGTCGGTCTCTTTTGAGTTATATATATTTAGATTCTGCCACACGTATAGTACTTACCTAGATTGGGATAGAGTCTCGGTGTCGGCTCGTTATCAATAGGTCTCTCCTTATCACTCCAAGGCGTTTGCGACGAACCCAGCCTGAAAACAAGTACAATTAGAAAATTGATTGAGTCAGGCGTTACTTTGCGGAAATCCAAACTCAGCGGTCAGCGAGTCAACACGTCCCCTGAGGATGCCTCGTGGAGAGGCGAAACACGTGTCGGTATTGGTGTTGGGTTTGCTTTGCCTTCCTGCATGTGCTTGGGATCCTTGCATTTGCCTTGTAATCTTGCATGTGCATAATATAGCGGGCGGGAGGGAGGTGCATACCTGCAACCCACTAATATTCGCGGAAATTAAAACTAGATATATTGTTTTCATTTTCAAAGTACAATTAGCTCAGAGCGTATACGCCGTACGGCACTTCATAAAAATATTCAAGTCGTTATTTTTCGAAATGACTGAACCGATTTTAATGAAACTTTACACACATAAGCAGGATACATAGGTTTAAAAAGTTAGTTGAAAACATTTTCGATAAATAGTGTTACAGTTAAATTAGACCCCATTTTAAATTGTCCATACAAACATATATTTTCAGTTTAGTCATTTCGGAAAATATTGACTTGAAAATTTGTATGAAATGCAAAACGGCGTACACGCTCTTAAAAATAAAAAAAAACAAACAACTTCTGAAATTAAAGTTACTTTATACTTCTTTTTTTTAATTTAGAAATTGGTTGTATTTTTCTCAAAAAAGTTCAAACATAAATTTCCAGTTATATTTGTTGAAATAAGACATTTCAGCAGATTTATTAAAACTTAGTCTCGGTAACATAAATATTGATTGATTATATTTGGGACTAACAGCACCCCGCGGTTTCACCCGCGTAGTTCCCGTTCCCGTGTGAATACGGGGATAAAATGTGAAAGAATTTTTTCAAACCGGTTCAGTAGTTTCGGAGCCTATTCAATAAAAACAATCAAATCATCCTTCTTTATAATATCAGTATAGATGTAAAATAAATAGTATGTGGAGAAAAAGTAATAAAACTCACCAGCTGCTATGTTTGTCAGAGCCAGAGGTTGTATCAGCTTCTGAAAATATACAATCAATATTAGTGTTGCGTGCGTCACCACTAGCGCCATCTAGTATCGAGAAGCAGAACTAGCAGAGTCAAGAACCTTCGAGACTTTAGAACATTCTAGAATTCTCGAACCCTAGCCAGGCGCGACCGATATGTGCGCGAACTTTCTGTATCTTTCTACAATGGAAGGTTCTAGAATAGGGTAGTTAACTAAAAAAATCTGATTAGTCCGTCAGATAGATTTCCAAAAAATATTAGAGATGTATTTTTAAATTTTTTCACATAAACAAAAAATTAAGACGATACAGTGCGTTGAAAACTCGTGTGACGTCACTACTCGCTACAATTTTTACCGGGCCGTGACGTCACACGCTCCCACTCCTGATCTTTGATGCTTTTTATCTTCGTCAGTTTTTATAGATTTGATAAAGGAAAAAATAAGTGTCCAATATTTTTCTATAATCTAACTGACGGACTAAACATAATCATATATATTTTACTCAAGCAACATCCCTATTAACTGACCTATGTAAAGCGTGCACATACACCGACCGTGTTATCCCTGACTTATATCATTGCGCCATTAGCGTTAAATCCCCAAAATAATATCAGCCTGTCCCTTGCTGCCCTCCCTCAATGACCCCGCTAAGCCGAGGCCCGTGTCCCACAGGGGACGTCCTTAGCGAGCGATCATTTAGTTTTAAGTAGTTTGTAGCCCTGGATGGGGGTCTTAAATTCATTTGAGGCAACCACAGGATTGTCCAGTTGAGCAGTAACCAGCCTTACTGTACTGAACAGATAGTGGTATAAAGCTGTTACAGTCAGGTATTAATCTATGCAAAATTATACATAATTACTAGTTAGTAAGTATTCAATGTCATTATATAAAATCAATACAATAACATAATTGTTTTATCTCAGCATTATCCGTAATCACAAAAGTCCAGACATTTAAAAAAAAAATCTTTAAGATCATAAAACATAATTATGTTCTGTATTGTCGCTTATAATTAGTGAGTTTAAAGTGTAATTTTTGGTTTTTAAACAATATAAACTCCTACTTTCTGATTTGCTTAAAAATTAATAATGTATTGGTAGGTGTAACACAGAATTAGTTTAAGCTATGATGAGGCTGACATGCCATTGTGGATAAAAGCCTCCTTTAAAAATTTAGAATAAAAAAAAACAATATAAACTACTTACGCCACCCACCACCACCGGAGCCCGCGTTCTTCAACGAAACGAACTCGTCTTGTCTTCGGTCAACTTCGTCAGTGTTCGGCTGTTCGGTCGCCATCTTGTAGACAACAATATAAACTACTTACGCCACCCACCACCACCGGAGCCCGCGTTCTTCAACGAAACGAACTCGTCTTGTCTTCGGACAACTTCGTCAGTGTTCGGCTGTTCGGTCGCCATCTTGTAGACAACAATATAAACTACTTACGCCACCCACCACCACCGGAGCCCGCGTTCTTCAACGAAACGAACTCGTCTTGTCTTCGGACAACTTCGTCAGTGTTCGGCTGTTCGGTCGGCATCTTGTAGACAACAATATAAACTACTTACGCCACCCACCACCACCGGAGCCCGCGTTCTTCAACGAAACGAACTCGTCTTGTCTTCGGACAACTTCGTCAGTGTTCGGCTGTTCCGAAGGCATCTCCCTTGTGGGTCCGCCATTAGATTGTGGGCGTTCTTCTAAAGATCTGTAAGTATAGAATTATGGTTAAAACCGCTATCTATACTAATATATAAAGTTGAAGTTTTTTTTGTTTGCTAGAACGCGCTAATCTCAGGAACTACTGGTTCGATTTGAAAATCTATTAAATATATCATCACGCCAAGTCCAATAGGAGCAACGCAGTCATGGAATATGTGACGTTTGTGTCACATAATCAGCCTTTCAACGTTCCCACAGCTGGGACACAGGCCTCCTCTCTAGGAGAGGGAATGGGCCGTAATCCAGCACGCGGGCCCAGTGCGGGTTGCTGAATGTCACATGTCTTCGAATTGTTGGTTCTAGGACATGCCGGTTTCCTCACGATGTTTTCCTTCACCGTTTTGAGAGCAGTGGTGAAGAAATTAATTACACAAAGTAATGCGCCTGGCTGAGTTTGAACCCGCGACCTACAATTCGTAAGTCGGGGCCGTTACCACTTGGCCACCACTGCTCACTGTTTGTGTCACATTTTTCACAAAAAAAAAAACAATTATTTGAACTCATATAACCTGTCATAAGCTAACTTATAGAGAAAGAACATGATAAATATGACATTGTCTTGCGTTCAACACAGCGACCAACTATCCTTATCGTCTAATATAAATGTATGTTTTGCCTAATATATAGAATATTTGCAAAAAATGAATTGAGATGCTACTGTGAGAATTCCAATGTCTTTTAAAAAGTTCTCTTAATGAAACTCTAGGCCCTAGCTGATATATTGCTCGCACAGCACGTTTTTGTAGGACAAATATACAGTGTGAAATTTTGATGGTTGTTTTCCCGAAGCGAAATGAGTTTGTATCGGTAATACAATCGATTTATAAATATAAAAAATATTAGACTCCATAAATGGCAGATTAACAATTGTGATAAACAAAACTCGAAAGCGACTTGAACCAACAGTAGTGCATCGCGCGATATGTAGGTACGCGGCGGTACGTTCGTCTCATGTAGGTATCTACCTACTTTATGTCTAGTGCACTACTATTGATTCTCGCACTTTCGAGTTTATGAACACTTTTTTAATGATTTGAAAAAAAAAAACATTTATTTTTTTAGTTTAACTTTGTGTTTCGATAGTACTACTGATGGGTAATCGTCCTGCCGCGGGAAAACAACCATTAAGATTTCACACTGTATTTTGTATATCAGCAGCTTTTCCCCACAATAGAATACCGTAGGACACAACGCTATGGAAATAATTAAAATAGACTTACCTGCCGGTATCATTGGCGTGGTCGACCGAGTCGTGATGGCTGTCGTTAGCTTTTTGATTAGGTCGCAGAACCAGCCGCTTACGAGACGGCTTCAAACATAACTTGTCTTCTAGACTGGCGTCCGATTCTTCTAAGCCGTCGAACAAGGATTTCTGAGGAAGGAAATGTTTAAATTAATATTTTTCTGTTGAATAAAATATGTCATCATCTGCCTAGCCTTTTCCCAACTATATTTGGGTCGGTTCCCAGACAAGCCGGTTTGAGCTGAATACCAGTATTTCACGTGGAGCGGCTGCCTACCAGACCTCCACAACCCATCGTAATAGGAAACGTGCACGGCATAGACTATGCCATCTAGTGTTGCAAATCTGAAACTATTAAGTTGTAAATATTTGACCTGTGCTGCAATCTATACTTCCTGCACCCTCCGTTTAGGGGAACGTGCACGAAGTAGACTGTGCCATCTAGCGTTGCTAATTTGAAACTTATATACTTGACATGGACGCGTCTGTGCTGCTACCAATAGTTTCTGCACGTTCCCTATATATAATCACGAAATCTCAGAAACTATAACACATACAAACTTAAAATTTGGCAGATAGGTTCCTTATAGAGTGTAAACATCCGCTAAGAAAGGATTTTACGAAACTCCACCCCTTTTTTTTGGATGGGAAATCATCAAATGACTTCTCCCGCTCTGGGCGGAGCGGAAGGGAGAGTCAGACTCTTACTGACTAAAACCCACCCGTGATCCTTATACTGCCCTTTACGTTCCAGTGCCGCGGTGACTCTTTCGAACAAATCCCTGCACCCTAGCAGGCACTGACCCTATGGGGCGCCGTCTTCTTTGCTGACAGCTGAAAATATTTTGTACTAAATCTGCGCAGACGAAGTCGCGGGCGATGTGTTAGTACCTTATCATCACGGCGCGTACTGGTCCGAGGGGTAACAGTGAGCCTCAAAGCGTTAGGCGAGGACACGCGGTAGTTAGCACTGCTGCAACTGTCTAGCACTGCCTTTACCGCTGCTGGGTTTGTGGGCTTTAGCACGTCTTCTGCTGTTGTGGCTGTGGAAAGAAAACGGGGTTAGGATGTATTACTCTGCAGAATGGCGTGCAGTGGCGGCCTTAGGGTGTAGCGAGCAGGGCCTCAAGTCTGCTATTACAAGTGTCAGAATGGTCTATCATTGATTTCATAATGGTTGATTTTTACAAGTTTGGTTATCTACTAATATAAAAGCGCCATTATGACTTTCCAATGATCAACCACTGACACTCCATTGAAACAAATGGCATAAAACGGTGATAATAGCTCGGTTATCAAAAAGTATTACGAGACCATTGACCGACCAATGATCGACCATTATGAATTTAGCAGATTACGAACTTTCAGCAAAATGATGATGGGATCGTGTTGGTATGACAAATTACAACCTACTACAACCTGGGAGTCTTTAAGTCAACAGTGAACAGGTTACTTCTAGACAAGCGTGCTCCATCGTCGACCACATCATCGCTTGCCATCAGGTGAGATAGTGGTCTAACGCGAGCCTAGCAATAGTATAATAAAATAAACAACTGACAGGACGGTGTTTTTGGTTGTTTTTTCGTTTAAGTATTTTTTTTTAATTTTTAGTGGTGACACCCCACAGCTAAACGTACCCATCACAGCGTACGCGTTATAAATTGGTGTAAACAATAAACAGACATGCGATTTCAGCTATCCCGACAGATTTGCTATCATTTATTGAAGTGTTCCGTTTCCTATCTCCGAATTTCTTCAGCAGAACTTCACCAAACTAGAAAGGAACCACCTCGAAATACTACGATGCTCTTCCAAACCATCGCATACAATTTTATTTTTCCGTTTTACGTCAACAAAATGAAATACTTATTGACATATCGCTTATAATGACCTATTTTTCAGAAATTATGTTTGGTGATCACTATAACCAAACATAATTGGGGACATGATACCAAATATGTTCCTTTGTTTTGATTGATCTACGACTATAAACACACAATTTCTTGTTTATCTCCTTATTACACAAAATACCTAACAAAGATGGGAGTTCGTTTAGTTCCTAAGGGAAGGTTCATATCTGACGGAACATGCGTCGCGTATTATCGGTCGCGTAACGCCAGAACAGACAAATGTATAGAAAAACACTTGACCGTTCACACTCAACCGATGATACGTTAGTGCGTCGAGTGTGAACGCTCGAGTGTTTTTCTATACATATGTCTGTTCTGGCGTTACGCGACCGATAATACGCGACGCATGTTCCTTCAAATATGAACCTTCCCTTAGATGACGCTTTGTATGACGTCCACTTAGTATGAAGTATTTTTCACTTCCCTTCGATGTCATTATAAACGTATCCAACTGTACTACTCACATGAATCCGGTAACAGGTCCTTAAAGAGCGGCGAGTCGCCGTACGGCCTGGCGGCCAGCGTCAGTATCTGTTCGTGAACGTTGCCGCCGGCTGAAGAACCCGAGAGGCTGTTGCTGTAACAACAACACCACGTTACACCGATTCTGGTACCCGCTTAATGGCGGCCACATACGTAGCGGTATACCTGAACTAAAGGCTTGTGCAAGTATACCTATCGTGCATAGTGACCACACACGATTCAAGTATGCCTGTGCAGTCTCAGTTCTGCGCCTGTGACAAACCGAAGAAGTCGTTTTTTGCAATAAGTATTATGTGAAATATGCCACCTGTTCTATCTAAAGTGACACACACAAATGATGACGTTTTGGCTATTGTTGGTTTGGTGTGAATCGACAGACATTCTGGCGCGAAAATAAACACACAAACCGACACACACGCTCATGCATACTTGCACAAACTAGTTTGCGCAGGTATACAGATCGTAGTTTTGATCTGCCTACCAGACTTGTGCAAGTCAGGAAACTTGTGCAAGTTTTGTCACACACACGCTACGGTATACTTGCACAAGCCTTCAGTTCCGGTATACCGTTCAGGTATACCGCTACGTATGTGGCCGCCATAACGGGGCCTCAAGTCTGCTATTACAATAGTGTCAGAATGGTCTATCTTTGTTTTCATAATGGTTGATTTTGTCAAGTTTGATGATCTACTAATATAAAAGCGTCGACACTCCATTGAAAGAAATGCCATAGAATGGTAATCACGTACATAATGACAAGTGAATGACAAACGTATGCGGTAATCTGCTAACATTTAGACAGTTCCTTTGATCAGTGACCTACCATTAGAACTGTATATCATCACATTAAAACCAATAGCAGCGGAGCACCAATGAAGAATGTTTAATAACTATTCCTCGCGAACGAAGTCGCGGGCTGAAGCTAATCTGTATATAATTTGTTTGAGATCCAAAGATATAAATACAATTGGACAATAAATTAAATAAAATTATAAATATAATAACAAAATGTCGTAAAAGTGAATGTAAAAATAAGTAGATTAAATTATTACTGTTTTTGAATTACACGGAAACGGAAAAATTACTTTATGTTGCAAAGTAGTATCTAGGATTATCTGTATTCATCTATTTTATTGTACTTTCTTATTTTGATATATACATATCGATGTAATATACCCTATCTATTTATTATTATATATACCTACATGTACACACATTCATGCATGTGCATACACTCAGTGGCGTGCAGTGGTTCGAGTTAGGGTAGGCCAGAGAAAATGTCCAAATAAATTTTAAAAAATAACCACATTATTCAGGGTTGATTTTTAATTACTTAAATGAGTTTTTTTTTGTTTTTTTTTTTTAATAGCCTATTAAAAAAAAAAAAAACAAAAAAAACCACATTTCAACCCTGAATAATGTGGTGCGTATTTTTTTGGACATTTTCTCTGGCCTACCCTAACTCGAACCACTGCACGCCACTTTACACTCAAGCAATACACACGCACGTGGACTATCTAAATTTGTGATGTAATGGGGGGGCCTGGAGCTCTAAAATACAGGCTTTCGCTTAGTTTGGACTCCAGATCTCCCACAAATAACCTTATATCTCTTCTCGAAATACCTGTCAACTAAAAACCGTGTTGTAATTTGTTGGGAGATAAAATAAACGGTTTTATTATTTTATTAGTACTCACTTCATGCCCTGCGGCTGGTTGCTGAGCATGCCGCCCATGCCCATGCCCAGGCCGCCGCCCAGCGACGTGTTGTTGCCGAACATGCCGCCGCCCAGCCCGCTGTCCAGACCTGCACACAACACCACATACGTTACATATCGCGCTTGTATTTCTGACCTAGAGGACCACTTTTGGGGAGTAATAAGCGCGGCAAAAATGGCTTGCAACCTTGCAATAGGATATTTTCCTGGATATCCTTCCTAATATTATAAACTAGCTTATGCCCGCGACTTCGTTCGCGTGGAGTTCCATAGAAAATGTTAACCCCTTTTTCAACCCCTTAGGGGACGAATTTTCAAAAATCCTTTCTTAGCGGATGCCTTTTTTTTTTTTTTTTTTTTTTTTTTTGGGAAATCATCAAATGACCCCTCCCGCCCTGGGTGGAGCGGTAGGGAGTGTCAGACTTTTACTGACTAAAACCCACCCGTGATCCTTCTTGTGCCCTATGCGTTCCAGGGCCGCGGTAACTCTTTCGAACAAATTCCGCAACCCTAGCAGGCACCGACCCTATGGGGCCCCGTCCTCGGTGCTGACGGCTCCTTGAGGCGCGCGTGGAACACAACGCGTCGTCGACTCAACCTGGTATCGGACGGCGAGCCACCCACGCTCACCGTCCCCAGGCATCGGCCACTGCGCGATAGCACAGCGGCCGACTTGTCTCTGGAGGGGGCCGAAATGGGACCATTACTGGCACTCCATCTCAGCACCCTCCCGAGCGTTGGGAGCCGCAGCACCCGCAGCAGAAGCGGCAGTAGCGGCGACAGAAGCCGCGGCGGCGGCAGAGGCGGCGGTGGCGGCGGACCTCTTGCCCCTGGTCGGGGCGGATGGCGCGCAGGCCCTTCCCCCAGCCCAGTGCTCGGCCGGCTTGCCAACAGCCGCACATGCACTGCAGTGCGGCGTGGCCTCGCAAGAGCCGGCCCGATGACCGGGCTGACCACAGCGGAAACAGAGTCCGCTGCGGTCGACCTCCGAGGGGCACATAGCTCCCGTGTGGTTACCCACATGGCAGCGGTAGCACCTCAGAGGTCTGGGCTCCAGCAGTTTTACCCGCGCAGACACCCATCCCACCAGGAGCCTTCGGCCCTCCGACACAGTTCTGGCCGCCGTCACGGGGCAGCTCACCACAAGGGTTTGCATGCCCGTGTTGTCAGGCCGGAGGGTGCCCGCCTTGACGAGCTCGGCAGAGCACCCCCCAGTCCTGGCGACGGCGGCCACAACTTCCTCCTCCGTAACGGAGTCATCCAGGCCCACTATGCGCATGTCGATGCGCTTAGTCGGCCTGGACACCCGGACCTCGTCCGCGGGTAAGACCGCCCTCAGCTTTTCGGCCAAGGCGTCCGCGAACGGGCCACTCTCCGCTCCGGCGAGCTCGAGCTTGCGGGCACCGGTTAGGGTCCTCCTGACCCCGATGCCCCCGCTGATGCCCAGCTCCTGGAGGCTCACCGCCTCCTTCGCCCGCTTCAGTACGGCGAGATACGTCACGCCCCTCTGTTCCGCTTCCGGCTGCAGTGTGATCACCACAGCCGCGGATTTCGGGGCGCGAAGCCTCGCCGCAATGGCGTTGGCCTTCCGCCGCTGCCTCCTCGCCTTATTTTTGGCCGCTTTCGCGGCCTGCCGCTTCTTACCAGCAACCTGCCACTCGGCCTCGGCCGCAGGAGGGTCCGAGGGTGGGGGTGGGGGCGGCTGCGGCACCACTGGCGCCGCAGCCTTAGCCGCTCCTCCAGCCTTCCTCCCACCCCTCTTCGCCGGGGCCGATTTGGTCGTCGCCGGCGTCGTAGTCGCCGGCGTTACAGGCGCTGTCGCTGGCGCCGGCGCGGCTCCGCCCTTGGCCTTCGCCTTCGCCTGGCCAGACGTTCCCGGGCCGGCAGCCACGGCGGCCGCGTACGAAGCCGCCTTCTGCCGGCCCTGGGGCCTCTGTGTCGCCGCTAGTGGGGGACGCCGAATCATGTCCTCCAGAACGGAGAACTGCTTCTGGTAGGGAGCCAGCTCCTGCCGCACCAGGCTCCGCACCTGGCTCAGCACTAGGCTCCCCTCCAGCGTCGCCGGACTCGGCCCCCCCTGCGGCTCCTCCGAGGCCGCTCTGGCCATGCCAGCCAGGTCCCTCCGGAGCGACTCATTCTCCGCAATGAGTCTCTCCGTTACGGCCGCGAGGCGGGCGACCTCCGCCCGCAACTCTGTCGCCTCTTCGGACCTGCCGACGTTGGCCGCCGCCGCCGCCATAATGGAGGCTTTGGCCGCGCTTATGGCCTCCCGCTTAGAGGACTGCTTCCTCTTAAAGGCCACAGCGCGGATCGCGGCCTCCACGACCTCCTCCAGCTTGGCCCTCTTCTCCTCGGCAGTGGGAGGTACCTCTCCCGGGGTCTCCGAGTCGTCAGAGTCGAGAGGAGGCAGAGGAGTAGAGGGAGCCCTACGACCGCTCCCTCCAGGGCGACGCCCCTCCTCCACCAACCTCCCGGCCCGACGCTCCACCTCTCGGGTAGAGGGAGCCAGTCCCCTCCCTGCCTCACTGCCCCTGCCCCGCCTAGCGGTGGGGATTTTGCGGGCGGAGGCGAACTCGCCCTCGGAGGACGACTCTTTGTCGTCCTCCCGTCTGGGCCGCTTGCGGAAGAACTTTACGTTCTCCGCAGCAGCCCCCCCTCTTTCGTCGCCAGAGCCCGCCGAGCTGACCGTTACTAGGTCTGGCGCGGAGCCGGAATCCGACTCCGCACCACCCCGGCGCTCAGGCGAACCCTCCGCTACATACTCGAATGCCATCAGCTCCTTGAAGGATGCGGATTCGGATGACGATTCGGAGCCTCCTCGGCTCATGTTGCCACTGGCAAGCGGAACACAATTGGTGCCCCCCCCAGAATACGGTGGGGCAGACGCTCTTGCGAGCGTGGCGGATTCCCCAACGGCTGAGCCGCTGGAACCGCCCTGGGGTAATTCTATTTCCTCTTGTGTTTTATCCATGTTGTTCCTTTTTGAGGGTATGGTCCCTTGCTCCTCCGCCCTTTCTCCCTCACAGGGCCTCTCCTCCCACCCGCTCACTGCCTTCACAGCCACGTCTGATGAGCAGACGCGTACCAGAAGGCAGTGAGCGGGATTCCTCGCGTGTGTGTCTCTCTTGGTCTGATCCCTCACTTGCGACCTTCCGGCATGAGTGGCTCTACCGGGAAAGCTCGCAAGATCATTGGGACGCTCAAGCCCCACCACGACGACAACGTGGAGACACATTCGGTGGGGTTCTTAGCGGATGCCTACGTCATAATATCTACCTGTATGCCAAATTTCAGCCCGATCCGTTCAGTGGTTTGGGCTGTGCGTTGATAGATCACTATGTCAGTCAGTCAGTCGCTTTTGAGTTATATATATTTAGATAGATAGATGTGAAAGCGTGGATGTTTGTTACGCTTTCACGCAAAAACTACTTGACGAATCATCATGAAACTTTGTACACATATTCTGGGAGGTACTAGAAGTAACATAGGATACTCTTTATCCCGGAATTATGTTCCCTTGGGATGATTTCCGACATTCACGCGGGCGAAGCTGCGGGCAGCAGCTAGTAGCAAATATAACGAAAAATATACATTATACAGGGTCATTTGAAAAACAGCAGCAACCTCTTAAGAAGTCATTGTACTCATCATTATGAACAACTTTTACTATGGGAACAAACCTGAAATCGCGAAAAAAAAACAGCTGTTCCTTATATATTGATTAGTTATAAGAACATAAATGTAGGGAACAGCTGATTTTTGTTTCGCGACTACTGCTTTTTTTTTATTTAAAAATATAAAATTGTATGTATGTATAGTGAAAATAAATAAAGAAATTAATGGTAAAAAAAACTCACCAGTCTTAAAGGTATTGCTCTGATTTTGCTGCGGGAACATGGTGGATCCGAGCTGACCAAAGGCGGGCGCGGCGGGCTTCGCTTGGAAGGAACTGGCGCCCAGGCCTCCGCCCAGACCTGTACCTGCCGACAGTCAACAGTCTATAGGGAACGTGCACGGCATAGACTATGCCATCTAGCGTCGTAAATCTGAAACTTTTACGTTGTATATATTTGACCTGTGTTGCCACACCTATACTTCCTGCACCCTACGTTTAGGGGAACTTTTTATGTTATAATAGAGAATAGAATAGAATACTCTTTATTATGTACACCATACAAGTTACAGAAAATATAGACAAAGAAAACATTACATAGGGTGACACAATGGGCGGCCATATCGCTTAATATTGTTATAATATTAATATTGTTTTGCATAATAGCGGATAGCATAATATTCACTCTGCAGAAAATTATTTAGCATACACTTAATCTAAACTAATATTATAAAGAGGAAAGATTTGATTGTTTGTTTGTATTGAATAGGCTCCGAAAGTACTGATTCGATTTGAAAAATTCTTTCAATGTTGGGAAGCTACACTATCCCCGGGTGATTTATGCTATATTTTTTTAATCCCCATATTCCCACGGGAACGGGAACTACGCGGAAGAAACCGCGGTGTGCTACTAGAACATCATACATTAAAAAGTTTTTTTTTCTGGATGGGGAATCATCACATGACTTCTCCCGCTCTGGGCGGAGCGGAAGGGAGTGTCAGACTCTTACTGACTACAACCCACCCGTGATCCTCCTAGTGCCCGCCGCGTTCCAGGGCCGCGGTGACTCTTTCGAACAAACTCCGCAAAAGTCAGAAGTCATCTTGAGGCACCATATCAATACACTAGCTGACCCAGCAAACGTTGTTTTGCCATATAAAATAAAAACAATATCAAGGGGTATGAATGATGTTCTATACATTATACAGTGGCCCGCGGTCTCACCCGCATAGTTCCCGTTCCCGTGGGAATACGGGAATAAAATATAGCCTATGTCACCCGGGGATAGTGTAGCTTCCCAACAGTGAAAGAATTTTTCAAATCGGTTCAGTAGTTTCGGAGCCTATTCAATACAAACAAATCTTTGTTTTTTATAATACAGTAGGGCCTCGTTAATCCGGACTCGCGCTTGTTCGGTGATCGCTGTAATCCGGCCGGGCAATGGGGTTCGCGTGTAAGTGCGGGCTTTTGAAATGAATGGCGAACATTATAAACAGAAGAGAATAGGGGTGTTTCCTGAGTAAAAAATATATGATTATATTTAGTCCGTCAGTTAGATTATAGAAAAATATTGGACACGTATTTTTTCCTTTATCAAATCTATAAAAACTGACGAAGATACAAAGCATCAAAGATCAGGAGTGGGGGCTTGTGACGTTACGGCTCGGTAAAAATTGTAGCGAGTAGTGACGTCACACGAGTTTTCAACGCTCTGTATCGGCTTCATTTTTTGTTTACGTGAAAAAGAAAAAATACGTGTCCAATATTTTTTGGAAATCTATCTGACGGACTAATTAGATTTTTTTAGTCAACTACCCTATTACACACTTTTTCAAGAAGAATTAAGTAATGTTTTATTTTAACTTACTGTTTTTCTTACATGGTTTCAATTTTGAACATGTACATTTTTGTCTTTAGGTTGTAATTCAAAAATTGACTAAAGAAACTAAGGTTAAACATATGTTTTATTACCATTATACAGTGTGAAATCTTAATGGTTGTTTTCCCGCGGCAGGACGATTACCCATCAGTAGTACTATCGAAACACAAAGTTAAACTAAAAAAATAAATGTTTTTTTTTTTCAAAACATTAAGAAAGTGTTCATAAACTCGAAAGAGCGAGAATCAATAGTAGTGCACTAGACATAACGTAGGTAGATACCTACATGAGACGCACGTACCGCCGCGTACCTACATATCGCGCGATGCACTACTGTTGGTTCAAGTCGCTTTCGAGTTTTGTTTATCACAATTGTTAATCTGCCATTTATGGAGTCTAATATTTTTATATATATTGTATTACCGATACAAACTCATTTCGCTTCGGGAAAACAACCATTAAAATTTCACACTGTATATGGCATACTATAATCCGGACGCCTCGATAATCCGGAAAGGGTCTTGTTTTTGCCTCTCCGGATAAACGAGGCCCTACTGGAGTAGCATAGATTTCGCAGCATCAAGATCCTGCCAGATAGAGAGGGAACCCCTTACCGAGTCCCGGCTGCTGCGTGTTACCAAACCCAAAGGTGGGCGCCGTGGTGGGCTTTCCGAAGGTCTGGTGTCCGCCGAACAGCCCGCCCGCACTCGACGTCGTCGTGCCGAACGCGCCCGTCGTCATTGATCCGAAAGCTGGAACGATATAAAGATTCAAGATTCAAAGCATTTATTTCAATTAAACCCTTTACAGACACTTTTGAATTGTCAAGTCGAAAGAGGTGAAGCTATCTGCACGTTCCAAAGCGTAGATCTCTATGGAGAAGAACGTGCAAGAAACTCCACGGACACTCTTTTAAATCATGTTCTGTATTACATAACCTTGGTTACATCCTTGGTGCTTCTATATGTGAGGACAATGCAGTGAAAAAAAAAGGAAACTATAAAACAATTCAAAGTAAAAAGATTAAAACAAGTCAGTGGCAGTTAAGAGGTGACCAGTCTCAACCGACGGCGCCCGTTCACGAACATGACGCGTGTATTGGCACCATTTAGCTCAACCATTGTGAAGGGAACCGAATGATCCAACACACACGCCGCCATCAGCGAAACATTTGAGCGAGCATGACATGCTCTCAGCTGCCATTTTAGTTCAAGTCACAAAGTAAACTATAACCTGTAAATGGCTCCATGGTACTCACATTTACAATATTTGAAAATAAACTGCTTCTACATTATACAAAACTATGGTTCACAATGTCCAAGCAATACAAGTAAAACAAAGAAAAATGTTTATATGGGACTCGCATATAAATAACAAACACATACGCTGCGATAAAAAAAAAAAAAACAAAATACCACAGCGCCGATGTTCCAATCCGTAACGACTGTCAAAGATCTCCAAATGACAGCCGGGACCAACGGCTTAAGAATAGTCTCGTTATGTTAAGATGGTCACCCATCCACAGACAAACCTCGGCAAGCGTTGCTTAACCTTGAAGATCAACCCGTGCGGCTGTTATAATTTAGCCACGAGATTTCAAGTTCACCTATCCGGGTCATGAGTTATAGCCCGATGACACATCGACGGGTTGATGTCCGGACAACAATCAATCAATCAATATCTTTATTGTGGATCATAGGTAAGTACATAATACAGGTCTTAAATAATTAAATTGTGAACAGCTATGTCCCGCCCTTTGGGCATACAATGGTTACAATGGTTAAGTTTATAATCGAACTAGCTGCTGCCCGCGACTTCGTCCCCGTGGAATCCCCGATTTTAAAACATTATTTATCGCTGCTCCGCTCCTATTGGCTTAAGCGTGATGATATTATAGCCTAAAGCCTTCCTCGATAAATGGTCTATTCAACCCAAAAAGAATTTTTCAATTCGAACCAGTAGTTCCTGAGATTAGCGCGTTCAAACAAACAAACAAACAAACTCTTCAGCTTTATAATATTAGTATAGATTTAAATTTAAAATTACATTATAATTAGAAAAAATTAAGATTTCACACAGAAAGTAATAATAGAATAAAATTAAAACGCAATGCATTATATATAATAGGTACACATCAGTGGGCCACCGAACGCACCATGACTGAAGGGGATTATATTGTAGCAGTAATTTGTCTGATAAGAAATCTTTAATGGAATAGTAGCACTTGTTTACAGCGGAAGCTTAGAATCAGTATCTTATATATTTTTACACCAAATTCATTGTTAGAACATAAGATTTCGACAAAATGTATACATAAGACCTTTATTGTAATACATGTGTTCACAAATAAAGATTGACTGATTGATTGATTGGTATGTTTGACATATCTCTGAAATGGACCTTTTTAGGGAACGTGCAGAAACTATAGGTGGCAGCATTTTATATTTTTGTGCGTCATCTATGGCGGAATAAACGAGTTTTCTTTCTTTGTTTCAATGTGTAATGTTATAAAGAACGGGGTATAGTAAGAGTGGGATGTGAGTGCACTCACCCGGGGCCTGCGTGCCGAAGCTCGGCGCCATTTTCTTTCTTTCTTTATTTCAATGTGTAATCTTATCGTGAACGGGGTATAGTAAGAGTGGGATGTGAGTGAGCTCACCGGGGGCCTGCGTGCCGAAGCTCGGCGCCGTTTTCTTTCTTTCTTTATTTCAATGTCTAATATTATCTTGAACGGGGTATAGTAAGAGTGGGATGTGAGTGAGCTCACCCGGGGCCTGCGTGCCGAAGCCCGGCGCCGTTTTCTTTCTTTCTTTGTTTCAATGTGTAATCTTATCGTGAACGGGGTATAGTAAGAGTGGGATGTGAGTGAGCTCACCCGGGGCCTGCGTGCCGAAGCTCGGCGCCGTTTTCTTTCTTTCTTTGTTTCAATGTGTAATCTTATCGTGAACGGGGTATAGTAAGAGTGGGATATGAGTGCACTGACCCGGCGCCTGCGTGCCGAAGCTGGGCGCCTGCGTCTTGGCGCCGAACACGCCGCTGGAGCCGAACGCGCCGAAGCCCGAGCTGGCGGGCGCCGCGCCGAAGCCCGTCGTCGCTGGCTTGGCGCCGCCGAACAGGAGCCCACCTGCTTGCTGCTGCAGATAGAATAGAATAAAAAAAAATGTGAGCCGTCACGGGACGCCTGGCAGATGTGAAACATCGACATTATTTTGTAACAGTAATATGCAGAAAAGAACAGATTGTGATAGGAACTAAATCTACTATATAAAAATAAGTCGGGTTTTCCTTCCTGACGCTATAACTCCAGAACGCACGAACCGATGTCCACGGTTTTGCATTCGTTGGAAAGGTCTCGGGCTCCGTGAGGTTTATAGCAAAGAAAATTCAGGAAAAATTTCAACAGAAAAGCGGGAAAATCTTTTTTCATTTTTTTTATATATGGCAAAACAACGTTTGCTGGGTCAGCTAGTATGTCATAATGATTAAATAAAATATTACGACAGTCGATTGCGCATGGCGACGCGTCGCCACGCCGTACACACTACTGCATATAGACTGTATATATATAGATATACCATCATATAGCGGCATGCGTCGCCACGCCAGAAATCGGTTTTACGTGCGGCTATAGATGTTTCACATAAAAAAAATGTATTCAGGATAGACACAGCACAACGGTTACAAACACAAATTAAAGGAGAAGAAAAGTACAGAATGCGCCGAGCGTGTCCGAACCGAAAGGGTTACCACCTCAGCATCTGCTGGGCGTCAGACACCCAGCGCTGGTTTTCAGTTGGCACCCCGCAGTGACGCACGGACGAGGGTAAATAAAATATACAGTGTGTTAACTAACAGAGGGCTTCCCGTTAACCCGCAATAGTATAGCATCCATATATGATAAAAAAATATTACCATTCGTAAACAAAATGTTTTTACGTTTTTTAATATTAATATATTGCACTAAAAATGTTAAATTGATACATTAAAGAAACACTCTGTACACGCATACTTGCTGGTTTGGGTATTGCTACTACGAGGAGGTACTATTCCGCGCTACTATTTTGATTTTAAACAGGATTTTTCGAATTTATTGACAATTTTTTTTAATTCGGTTTATTTTAAGCTTATTTTTCTATTCTGATACTTTTATTTGAATCTATTAATGATATAGATTATTTATTATTTATTATACTGTATACCTGAACTAAATATTGATGTTTAACGGATGATCAACGGGAATTAGAAATGTACTTTTTTACCTACTTAATTACTTACATCTTACATAAAATATCAATAAAAAAAACATGTACATATTTTAATATAAATTCAACACTTGCTGTCTTAAATCATATCTATTTTAGAGCAGTGGTGGCTGAGTGGTAACGGCCCCGAATTACGAATTAATTTCATCACCACTGCTCTCAAAACGGCGAAGGAAAACATCGTGAGGAAACCGGCATGTCCTAGAACCAACAATTCGAAGGACATTCAGCAACCCGCACTGGACCCGCGTGCTGGATTACGGCACATTCCCTCTCCTAGAGAGGAGGCCTGTGTCCCAGCAGTGGGAACATTAAAAGGCTGATTATGTATTCCCACGGGAACGGGAACCACGCGAGTGAAACCACGAGGCGATGCTCGCATTAAAATAAATAGAAACTCACCTGATTCTGTGTGGTAGCACCAAACCCAAATGTCGAAGTGTTTGTACCAAAAGTAGGCGCTTGAGTTGTGGTAGCACCGAATAGCCCTGTCCCTCCTGTAACAAAATTATCATTAGGTAACTTCATCATCTGCCTAGCCTTTTCCCAACTACATTGAGGTCGGCTCCCAGCAGTGGCGTGCAGTGGTTCGAGTTAGGGTAGGCCAGAGAAAATGTCCAAGAAAAACACACACCACATTATTCAGGGTTGAAATGTGGTGTTATTTTTTTTTTGTTTTTTTTTTAATAGGCTATTTAAAAAAACAAAAAAAAACTCATTTCATTAAAAATCAACCCTTTAAAAAATTTTCTCTGGCCTACCCTAACTCGAACCACTGCACGCCACTGGCTCCCAGTCAAGCCGGATTCAGCTGAATACCAGTATTTAACGTGAAGCGGCTGCCTACCAGACCTCCACAACCCATTAACTGGGTAACACGGTACTTCTTGGCAAGACTGGTGTCAGATTTTCCGGCTTCTGACAATCCGTAACGACTGCCAAAGATCTCTAAATGACAGCCGGGACCAACGGCTTAACGTGCGCACCGAGGCACGGAGAAGTCTAGTTATATTAAGATGTTCACCCATCCACAGACCAACCTCGGCAAGCGTTGCTTAACCTAGAAGATCGACCCGTGCGGCTGTTATAATTTAGCCACAAGCTCCTCTATCATTAGGTACCATAAATTACATTAATAACTAGCAGACCCGCGCAACATCGTTTGTGTCATATTTTTCATGACTGCTCCGCTCCTATAGGTCTTAGCGTGATGATATATAGCCTAAAGCCTTCCTCGATAAATGGACTATCTAACACATCAAAGAATTTTTCAAACAAACTCTTCAGCTTTTTGAATTAGTGTAGATTAAATTTAAGTACCAAATACTGTAAAAATTATATAGGAAAAGAGTAACTATGGAGTTTCTTGTCCGTTCTTGTCCATAAGAATGTACCTTTGCGAATGGACGCTAGAGTCACTTTATTTATCACTTCCATGTTGGATAAAAAAAAAAATTCCTACCTTTGTGATGTAATGACTTTGCATACTATTGTATAAATTCAAGTTCTTAAAACGCAACAGACAGATGTGTTGCTGGGCAGTTTGTTGCGCCACTTCTTCTTCCCAGCTAAAACACTAGGAAGTGGTGACGGGTGGGCGTTTTGGGGACTGTCTTTATGTAAAACTAGCTGCTGCCCGCGACTTCGTCCCCGTGGAATCCCCGATTTTAAAACATTCTTTATCGCTGCTCCGCTCCTATTGGCTTAAGCGTGATGATATATAGCCTAAAGCCTTCCTCGATAAATGGTCTATTCAACCCAAAAAGAATTTTTCAATTCGAACCAGTAGTTCCTGAGATTAGCGCGTTCAAACAAACAAACAAACAAACAAACAAACTCTTCAGCTTTATAATATTAGTATAGATTTGACGTTCAAAAAGTGCTGTCTCTCAGCTTAGTTTGAATAAATGACTTTTGATTTTGATTATTTTTAACTAGAGTCGACACCAAATAAATGTGCAATAACGGTCATTGACCCACCTACATTTATTGACAACCTTAATTCTTAAAACAAAAATAATGAATTAATGCTATATTGAATCGACATCCATCGTGATCCTTTATTGATGTGATATTACTAGTAATGGAAAACGATTCATTTTTTTTGTCCATGTACCTACGAAGAGATATCAAGGAAAGGGCAATGACCTTTATTGCACATTTATCTGGTGTAAACCATAGAAATGATGACGGTCTGAAGGTTTTGACTTTGTTCGTAAACATACCAGTGGTAGGAGCAGCGCCGAACGCCGGCTTGCTAGCTCCGAACAGTCCGGTGGTATTCGTGGTCTGCGCATTGTTCGCGAACGAGAACGACGACGGCTGCGCTGCGAAGCCCCCCGCGCCGCCCAGGGCTCCGCCCCCGAACACTGAGGGCGCGCTCGTTGTGGCTGGTTGCCCGAATGCTGTGGACGGAAAATTGCATTTATTAAACTATACGAAACTCGTGTGACATTATCAAATGAAAGGGCTTATTGTGAGCTGGCAGCGCCCCGCGATTCCACCCGCGTTTTTCCCGTTCCCGGGGGAATACGGGGATTAAATATAGCCCATGTTACTCAGGGTGAATGTAGCTTTCTAGTGGTGAATGAATTTTTGAAATCGGCAGAGTAGTTTATTCATTACAAACATACACACACATACATACAAAAATACAAATCTTTCCTTTAGAAGATAATCCAGAATCTAAAAGGAGATCCAGATATTACCCCTTACAACGTCACAAACTCACAAACATTACCTCTCGTTATAGATTAATAATAATAAAACTGCTACAGAGCTGAGAAGCTCGTGGCTAAATAATAACAGCCACACAGGTCGACCATCAAGGTTAAGCAACGCTTGCCAAGGTTGGTTTGTGGATGGGTAACCATCTTAACATAACGAGACTTCTTAAGCTGTTGGTCCCGGCTGTCATTTGTAGATCTTACACACAGAGAGAGATTTTGTAAATCTGACTCCAGTCTTGCCAAGAAGTGCCGTGTTCCCCAGTTAATGTGTTGCGGAGGTCTGGTAGGCAGCCGCTCCACGTTAAATACTGGTACTCAGCTGAATCCGGTATGACTGGAAGCCGACCCCAATATAGTTGGGAAAAGGCTAGGCAGATGAAAACAGCTACAGAGCTATTCAAAGAACATTTGTATCCCCGCAGGGAAAACTTACAAGTATTTCCAAACAGCGGTTTATTCTCTGTCTGTTGCTGGAATCCTCCGAACACGCCGCTAGTGTTGCCTTTCCTGCCAGCCACGTAATCTTCTAGACGAAGTTCTTCCAGCGACTTGTTCTCATATTCCTGTGGACAAACATACCAGTTAATGCCTGACAATCTATAGGGAACGTGCAGAAACTATAGGTGGCACCACAGTTGCGTCAATGTCAAGTATATTTTACGTATAAGTTTCAAATTTGCAACGCTAGATGGCACAGTCTACTTCGTGCACGTTCCCCTAAACGGAGGGTGCAGGAAGTATATAGGTGGCAGCACAGGGCAAATGTTTACAACGTAATGGTTTCAGATTTGCAACACTAGATGGCATAGTCTACGCCGTGCACGTTCCCTTTACTGCAAGAACTCATTAAGTGACTACACAAAACTTTGATAAATAATTTAATAATTTTAGATTGCGCGTTTTAAAACTACCACAATTATGATTTTAAAAGGCATCTAATGTGATCATAAGGATCTTTGTTATCTGATAAATAAATGATAATAATAAATAAGTTGGTAATAAGATGATTTCTCAAAGATTTGTTTTGTCACTTAATGAGTTCTTGCAGTCTATTAATATACAGGGTTATTTGTAAAACACCAACAACCTCTTAAGAGGTCATTGTACTCATAGACAGAAGACAGAAGTTTAAATGTGTTCTGTTTTTGTCTGTGGTGTGACCAGAGACTCGTGTTAGTCCTGACATTGTTTTTAGTTTTAATTAAAACATTATTTTCTGTTTGTTTTTAAGTTTTTTTTTTTTGTTTGTGCGTCATCTATGGCGGAATAAACGAGTTTTCTCTTACTCATCATTATGTACAACTTTTATAATGGGAACAAACCTGAAATCGCGAAAAAAAATCAGCTGTTCCCTACATTTTGATGAGTTATACGAACATAAATGTAGGGAACACATATAAAAGCGAAATACCACTCACATAATCCAAATAGATCGAAATTCGCGCGTAACAGAAGTGAGAGTGAGAGTTAAACGGCTCAACCGATTTTCATCAAACATGTCTAAGAATACTCGCCCGTAACTCACCTTTCATCCAAAAAAAAAATTAAACTGAAATCGCTTCATCCATTCGCGAGCTACGGAGCCACAGACAGACAGACACGTCAAACTTATTAGAGCTGGTTCACATAAGGTCGGACCGACAGTTTACTGTCGACCGACTGTCGGTTGTTGCTGTTCACACTAGACGCTGCCGACCCGACCTAATGTGAACACCACTGATGGTACGGTCGTTTTATTGCCCGGATCGTCACAGAAGTTGACTTTTGTATACGATGGACGACGAAAAGTTTCGTATTTAGTTCTCCCTCCATATTTAAACGTGTTTTCTCTGCATACACGTCGACGAAACTGCTCACGCGAGTGCCGAGAGCGGGGAATGAGCGGGTGGAATTGACTCCGCCGCTTCGCGCCGACAAATGTGAACGGCGCTTTACTTGCCAGTACGCCAATATTACGCCGACCCGACAGAAATCGTGGCTGAACGTCCGGTAAAAGTGTCGGCTCCGATAGTTTGGTCGGGTCGCCCATATGTGAACGGCGCTATTGAAATACATACGCCAATTATATGGATCCGACACGTGTGTCGGCCCGGTAAAATTGTCGGTCCGACCTAATATGAACCAGCTCTTGAACCACTCGTTTTTCGTCGGGGGTCAAAAATATTGCCAACTAGCTTCTGCCCGCGACTTCGTCCGCGTGGAATAGTTACTTTACCCCCTATTTTGAAACTCTCAGCCCGATCGGTTTAAAATTGACAAAGTTACATACAAACTTTCATCCCCTATTTTATACCCTTGGGGGTAGAATTAATCAAAATCCTTTCTTAGCGGATACCTACGTCATAACATCTACCTTTATTTTTTTCCTGACGGGAAATCATCAAATGACATCTCCCGCTCTGGGCGGAGCGGAAGGGAGTGTCAGACTCTTACTGACTAAAACCCACCCGTGATCCTCCTAGTGCCCGCCGCGATCCAGGGCCGCGGTGACTCTTTCGAACAAATTCCGCAACCCTAGCAGGCACTAACCCTATGGACCCTATACATCTACCTGAATACCAAATTTCAGCCCGATCCGTTCAGTGGTTTGGGCTGTGCGTTGATAGATCACTATGTCAGTCAGTCAGTCACTATTGAGTTATATATATTTAGACTCACCGTCATGCAAGTGATACAGTGATGTTTGATGTTGACGCTCTGCGACGTCCCGGACTTGACGACCACATCTGTGCCCACCACGGGGTTGTATTTGACGTGTGCTGTACCGGTTGGCTGCTGCTGCTGCTGTCCAAAGGCACCTGCTAGAAGAATGAGCCAACATTTATTATCCATACTAATAGTAATGTTACGAGCTTCGGGTTCGTGATAGGAAAAAAGCAAATTCAAAATTCAAATGCAAAAGAACAATGCCCACATATTAGAACAACCGTGGCCTACAGTGAACACTGATAAATAGTTTATGGAATTATAGTTTGAGTTGTTATGAACACATTCTAGTACATACCAGTTAAGAAAATAAGTCGCCATTTGGAAATAAAACAGTTTTAATTTTTTCAAAACATTCATTTTTTCATTTTTTCACAGTCACAAACTCATTCTACACACTTTCAACCTCTTTTGAATGGAAAGTATATCACTTGAACACAATAATGATTAATTTCAAAGTTATTTACTCATGTTAATCTTATGAATAATGCTATAGCTCCCTTTATACTTATTTGACACTTTGACAGGCTTAGAAGCAAGCTTGAATAGGTAGATTTTACAGTTTAATGTCAAAATCATCTGTCAAATGCTAATATGGCAATATTTAAAAAGAAATATCGATTACTTGCATCGGATTTTGGTTTCTAACAATTTAATTTATATCTAACTATGGCAAAGCCAAACAGTGATTTTATCATTATAAAGTTTAGTAGCTCTGGTCTGAGGTATTTATGAACATAATTGGTCTAAAAGTCGAGTGGGTTTCATTAAAAAAAACTAAAATGTCTGCCAGTTTTTACAGATTAAAAAACTGAAACCTGAGTAACGTTTAGTTTTTCCGTAATCGATTAGATTTATTAAATAACTAGCTGACCCAGCAAACGTTGTTTTGCCATATAAAATAAACAAAATATTTAATGATGTTCTATATATATAAAAGAAAGTCGCAGGTGAAATTTAGCTTTCTATTGGTGAAACAATTATTGAAATAGAAAACTTAAAGCTAAAATACTTCTTAGCTGTATCCCGCGGATTCACCTGCCTGCGCCATTTATTACTTCTGGCTCAGTGTTCTTTTTTTCGTCTCATAAGGATCATAGCTATAATACTCCGACATTCTTCTTTCTGGTCTTCTAGTACTTGTAAATCTTTAGCGCATGCAATTTTAGCCCCGGAAACTATACCTACCATTTTTAACAAACGAACGGCTAGACTGATCACGTCCCAGGAAACGGGATAAAAATTCCTATATAAATATATCCTATGCGAGCGCCATTTATTATTTCTGACTCAGTGCTCTTTCTTTCGTCTCCTAAGGATCATAGCTTGATGTTATATAATTATGGTTCTGGTATCCTGGTACTTTGTAAGTCTTCACTCACAATTTCAGCCCCAGAAATGCTTCGACATGTTTATGGTCTACTGGTACACGTAAATCCTTACTTACAAATTGTTCGACAGGTACGAAACAAAGGAACATTTAGGGAAAATTATCTCTTCATCTTTCATAATTATTTATTCGTCGAATTTTCTTTGTTTTTAAGATGTATTCTGCTATTCGGGGCAGAGACAAATCCAACGAAACAAAAACCAAGAAAATTGGTCCAGCAGATCTTGAGTTATAAGTGTTGTAACAAACTCGACTTTGTTTTATATACATATATAGATATAGATATATAGATGATTCATCTTTCATAATTATGTATTCGTTGAGTTTGTTAAGAAAGCACTTCCAGCCTTATTCTATGAAGG
The DNA here is from genome assembly GCA_905332915.2 of Hecatera dysodea. NCBI lineage: Eukaryota > Metazoa > Arthropoda > Insecta > Lepidoptera > Noctuidae > Hecatera > Hecatera dysodea. The sequence continues at coordinate 2,530,664 of HG995317.1, read as the reverse complement.
CGACCTTTCTAGATTTTATTAATCTTTTGTTTTGGTTGCTAGGTTACACTCTTGTTAATTTTGAATTATCTACAACGCACTAAATATATTTCACCTAAAACCATTTTCCACTGCGTTTACTTTAATAGAGTTTTCATTGTTTTTAAGATGTATTCTGCTATTCGGGGCGGAGACAAATCCAACGAATCAAAAACCAAGAAAATTGGTCCAGCAGATCTCGAGTTATAAGTGTTGTAACAAACCCGACTTTGTTTTATATATATAGATATATGAATTTAAATTAAATTGACCATAAAATGGCAACCCCAAACTTCACGTGAAAATAAAAGTTGCGTAATAATAAGTAAAATGACTTATTTATTTGTTATGATCACGGCGTCTTAGTTTAAGATAAAGCTTTGGTGGATAATTCTTATTTAAAATACTTATATTTTTATGTTCTCTTTCTAAACGTGTCTGAGGTGGGCCATATCTGGGCATCATTCTTTTTATTGCTCAACACAGAATGTACATAATGATAGCTTTCCAGATGTCAAGTCTGCTGACCAAACAGACCAGTTCCAGTGGAGTAAGGAGCTAGGAAGATGGTGATGGATATCTTCACTTACCAGTGTTGTTGGAGAACAGCCCTCCACCGCCCAGGGTGTTGGTCTGCTGACCAAACAGACCAGTTCCAGTGGAGTAAGGAGCTAGGAAGATGGTGATGGATATCTTCACTTACCAGTGTTGTTAGAGAACAGCCCTCCACCGCCCAGGGTGTTGGTCCGCTGACCAAACAGACCAGTTCCAGTGGAGTGAGGAGCTGGACGGGTGATGGATATCTTCACTTACCAGTGTTGTTGGAGAACAGCCCTCCACCGCCCAGGGTGTTGGTCTGCTGACCAAACAGACCAGTTCCAGTGGATGGAGTGGAGCCGAAGAGACTGCCCGTGGCTGCGCCGGTCGTTGTTGTGCCGCCAAAGCCAAATCCTGGTGGATAATATGTTTAAAAGATCATTTAAGCATTGATATTTTGTGTTTTTTATAGAAAATTGGTACTTTTTGCAATTCTAATTAGAATTAAAAATTGCATAAAGTACTTACATTCTCTATACAACGTGTAACACAATAAATGCAATACTTGTTAAGGGGGTCGTTTTACTCATCATAATAAAAAAAAACTTTTAATATATGGGACCAAGCCAAAAAAATCAGCAGCCCGGTACATTTTGTCAAGTTATGTCGCACATGTATAAATTTATGAGGCAGTCAAATTTTTTTGCTATTTAATCCCATAGTATGACGACACGGTTGGTGCAGTGGTTGAGCGTTCGGCTGCTGCACTGCGTGTCGCGGGTTCGATCCCCGCACGGAACACATGTTTGTATGGCCTACAGATAATTGTTCCGGGTCTGGGTGTTTTGTGTATGTGAATTTTCATGTTTGTAAGCGCACCGTGTGTGTGATATATATTGGCAAAATATATCAATCAAATATATACACTTGATTGATAGATACATAAGATTATTGATATATATTTCCATTGCGACACAAGTTATTAACTTTTGCAGTTACCATCGTTTAACTATTTTTATGATAGCATCTGTTTTATGTTCCAAAATAAACGATTTTTATTATTATTGAAAAAAAAAATAATTAAAATTATTATAATTATTCGCCTTTTCACCCAGTCGCGTCGTATTATTGTGGGTCATGTTTCCCCCGACTCAACAAAAGTCATTTGTGTGCTAAATAAACATCTTTTATTTTGTTCTTTCTTTATCAATGAATTTTATGTACGAGTTGTGTGGATGAATATGTATATATAGCAACGGATAATTGTAAAATGGGTAAGATTATAAAACATCTTGAGAGATTGTAAACTCTCGACGAATTGTCAACTGAGCGTTTGGAACATAAATTGTCAACAACTTTTTTACGCATCAGAAATTGATAGTCTATATTGATAATTGATAGTCAGAAATTGATAATCTCTTAAAGTCATTCCGAGAAATTATCGATACACAATTTCAATTTTTAGAGTCATAAACATTTTCCGGTGGATTTATGCATATGTAAGGGAATGTGTCCAAGCATATGGAAGCAAGGGTTGCTGACCCTATAAATACAAAAAACTCACCAGTAGGCTTCGCCCCAAAAGCGGTCTGGTTATGCGAAGTCCCGAACAGCCCTCCACCCCCACCAACAGTCGAAGTATTTCCAAACAGCCCCCCGGTTGTGGGCTGGGCCGCCCCGAAGCCGAAGCCCGACGTGGTGGCTCCGAAGCCGGCTGTGGAAGTCGAGGCTGTGGAGGCGCCGAAGAGGCCGCCACTTGTGTTCGTTGCGCCGAATAGACCTGGTGAAGGTAATAGGGTATTTTACTGTAAAAATCTAATTAGTCCTTCTGGTAGATTTACAAAAAATATTGGACACGTATTTTTTCTTTTTTCACCTAAACAAAAAATGAAGACGATACACTGCGTTGAAAGCTCGTGAGACGTCACTACTCGCTACAATTTTTACCGAGCCGTAACGTCACAAGCCCCCACTCCTGATCTTTGATGCTTTGTATCTTCGTCAGTTTTTATAGATTTGATAAAGGAAAAAATACGTGTCCAATATTTTTCTATAATCTAACTGACGGACTAAATATAATCATATATTTTTTACTCAGGAAACATCCCTATTGGCTAGGTGAGGTTTTTGGGTTTTTGGTACTCTAATAGGGATATTTCCTGATGAATAAAAATAGTATCCTTTTTAGTCCGTCAGTTAGATTATCGAAAAATAATAGACACGTATTTTTTGCTTTATGAAATCTCTAAAAATTGACGAAGATAAAAAGCTTCAAAGATCATGAGTGTGGGCTTGTGACATCACGGCGTGGTAAAAATCGTGGCACGAAGTGACGTCACACGAGTTTTCAACGCACTATCGTCTTCGTTTTTTGTTTACGTGAAAAAAAGAAAAAATAAGTGTCCAATATTTTTGGGAAGTCTATCTTACGGACTAATTGGATTTTTTTAGGCAACTACCCTATTGAGACCGTAAAATAGTATACAGCTCATCCTAAAAGCAACAGTGGTATTTCAGTGAAAGCGAGTTGTAAGTTTTGTAAACATCACTACTAGTATAAAACAAAGTCGCTTCCCGCTGTCTGTCCGTCCCTATGTATGCTTAGATCTTTAAAACTACGCAACGGATTTTCATAGATAGTGATTTAAATGGAAGGTATTATGTAGCGTTGAAAATGCCGAAAACAATAATTTGTTTTTTTTTTTCGCGAAACAAATCAATTTGTGGTCATTACGGCCTTAAAAAAAAATTAAACATTTTAAAAAACCCCGACACAAAACCCTAAGTCCCATTTAAAAATCTATCTATACTTATAATAAATCTGTAGAGAGGTCAATTCTGTACAAGGAATATATTTTCAAAATAACTATGGGGGGGTGATTAGTGATCGATACTGGTGCCAAAAATGCAATCAGTAAAATTTTTGTCTGTCTGTCTGTCTGTCTGTCTGTCTGTCTGTCTGTATGTTCTTTATAGAAACAAAAACTACTCGACCGATTTTAACGAAACTTGGTACAATTATTCTTCATAGTCCTGGGCAGGTTATAGTATACTTATCATCACGCTACAATCAATAGGAGCAGAGCAGTGAAGGAAAATGTTGGGAAAACGGGAGAAGTTACTCCATTTTTTAAGCTTCCATCGCGTGTGTAGCCTTAATGGTTAAAGTTACATAGAAATCATGTATTACGGAAATGTTTTACATAAAATTATCTAAAAAATATCCCACTACAGCATATGTCTATCTTTTATGGTTGACTCACAATAACACGTGTAACTCCCGATAGCTTAGCAGTAATCTTACGTTTATCGTCGGATTGGGCTGAAATTTGGCATGCAGGTAGATGTTATGACGTAGGCATCCGCTAAGAAAGGATTTTGATTAATTCTACCCCCAAGGGGATAAAATAGGGGATGAACGTTTGTATGAAACTTTGTCAATTTTAAACCGATCGGGCTGAGTGTTTCAAAATCGGGGGTAAAGTAACTATTCCACGCGGACGAAGTCGCTGGCAGAAGCTAGTTAAAAATAAATTAAAAAATACTCGGTCTTAGAAGTACCTGTATGTATTAATAATTATTTAAAAAAATACATCGGCTTGGGGGACCGCTCCAAACCTAACAATTTAATTACAAATAGTCTATTACCTAACCAAGCAGCGCGATCCCCCAAAGCGATGTATTTAACCCCCACTCGAGTATATTTCCAGACATTCAGTTATTCTTCCCCACTTTCACCCCCCACAACATTTAAATGGCTCAACCGATTTTCATCAAACATGTCTAAGAACACTCGCACATAAGACACCTTTAATACAAAAAAAAACTAAATTGAAATCGATTCATCCGTTCGGGAGCTATGATGCCACAGACAGACACACACGCCAAACTTATAACACGCCTCTTTTTACGTCAGAGGTTAAAAAAAACTTTTTGGAAAAAAAATACAACCGACTTCTCCGCAAAAAATCAAAAAAGGACAAAATAACTTTAATTTCGGAACTCGGTGTTTGTGGTTCCTTTTTCGTTTTTTGAACACCGACTTCCGAAATTAAAGTTATTTTGTCCTTTTTTGATTTTTTGCGGAGAAGTCGGTTGTATTTTTATTCCAAAAAGTTTTTTTATTTTTCACTTTTTAGTGGTACCTACACCCCCTCTCCTCCCCCCACCTAAACGAACCAATTACATTGGTGTAAAAAAACGCACTGCTCCAATGCAGAGTAAACTAAAAGGTCGTCGAGGTAGACAATGTAGATATTTTTTTTAGATTTTTGTTGATTTTTCAAAAACTCCTTGTTCGAGTTCGATAAAATTTTCATGGGACCATTTGGGAAGTATACCCTTTCCAACAAAAAAATAATTTTTCAAATCGGTTGCCAATCGACGGAGTTATGCGCGAACAAACAATAAAAAAAAACATACAAACATCCGAATTGAGAACCTCCTCCTTTTTTAGAAGTCGGTTAAAAAAGAAGGAGGTTCTCAACTCTACTGTCTTTTTTTTTCAACCAAACTTTGTACGTTCCAAGAATAAAATTCAACACATACCACCCCCAGTAGCAGGCTGCGTCGACGTGGCGGCCCCGAAGGCGGGCGGAGCACCAAACGCGCTCGTGCCAGTCGTCGGCTTGAAGCCGCCGAAGGGCGAAGCTGTTGATGTGCCAGTGTTGAAGGAACCTGCCGAGATTGGGATAATGTTTATCTATCTAAATATATATATCTCTAAATATATATAACTCAAAAGGGATTGACTGACTGACATAGTGATCTATCAACGCACAGCCCAAACCACTGAACGGATCGGGCTGAAATTTGGCATGCAGGTAGATATTATGACGTAGGCATACGCTAAGAGAGGATTTTGATTAATTCTACCCTCAAGGGGATAAAATAGGGGATGAAAGTTTGTATGAAACTTTGTCAATTTTAAATCGATTCGGCTGAGAGTTTCAAAATCGGGGGTAAAGTAACTATTCCACGCGGACGAAGTCGCGGACAGAAGCTAGTTACCTTATAAGACTATTCCAGTACTTACCAAAATTGGCGGTAGTGGATCCGAAAGCCGGTTTTTGAAACATTCTGAAGACTTTTTCTTACTGGTTTTGCTTATAATTCACTGTTTACTTTACTTATTACTAAATTAGACGTCAACCAACATTTTCTGTAACAAAATGATGTTATTATTATAACCAGCAAGAAAATAACACATTTACACAACACATACTGTTTAGAAAGAATAATATCTGTTCAGCAAATTCATGAAACACGCACCGTACATAGAAATAACAAAAAAACAATATATATGCAAAAAACTAAGCGTGTCTCACGGTTATACTATAGTAAACGTGCACGAAGTAGACTGTGCCATCTAGCGTTGCAAATTTGAAACTTATAAGTAAAATATAGTTGACATTGACGCGTCTGTGCTGCCACCTATAGTTTCTGCACGTTCCCTATAAAGGTCCATTTCAGAGAAATGTCAGACATACCAATCAATCAATCAATATTTATTTGTGAACACATGTATTACAATAAAGGTCTTATGTACACATTTTGTCGAAATATATGTTCTACCAATGAATTTGTTGTACAAAAATATTAGATACTGATTCTGTCTGTTCAGGGTACCGTAACCAACGGAAACTCTTACTGACTAAAAAGTCAGTAAGAGTCTGACACTCCCTTCCGCTCCACCCAGAGCGGGAGAATGGATCTCCCATCCATTAAAAAAATGTATATAAATTTAATCAATAAAAAAAAATGAGAGCAGTGGTGGCCGAGTGGTAACGGCCCCGACTTACGAATTGTAGGTCGCGGGTTCAAACGCAACCAGGCGCATTACTTTGTGTAGTTAATTTCATCTCCACTGCTCTCAAAACGGTGAAGGAAAACATCGTGAGGAAACCGGTCCTAGAACCAAAAATTCGAAGACATGTGACATTCACCAACACGCACTGGGCCCGCGTGCTGGATTACGGCCCATTCCCCCTCCTAGACAGGAGGCCTGTGTCCCAGCAGTGGGAACGTTAAAAGGCTGATTATATATACAAAAAATGTGCAGCCGTATCTAGCCTTAAACGTAGATCTGTTATAGCATGTCACGTAATTCTGTTTATACTTTCATATGATGACGTCACTTCAGTGACACTTCGATCGATAATGGCCGCCATATTTCGTAAGTAAACAAGATTAACGTCTCAATTTAATTAATGTTAATTATAGAAAAACAATAGAAAGTATTTATTTAAATTTCGGAAGTCAGTGTTTTTGATTGATACTTCGTTTTTTTTTAACACCGACTTACGAAAATACTTTGTCATTTTATAAGTGTTTTATTTGGAAGTCGGTTATATTTTTGTAAAAGCTTTTTTTATTTTCACTTTTTAGTGGTACCCCACACCTACACAACATCACTGAAATGTCACAAGCAATTTCGTTTACTTGGATGTGTATTTTTCCAACTATTACGATAAAAACCATACCACTGAACCATTTTTTTTTCCTTCGCCCTTCTCGGGCAGCCACTGAACCAGTTTTGATGAGATTGACATGAGATTCGAAGCGACCAATGGAAGTATATGCTGTCACATATAAAAAAAAATTGAAATCGGTTCCTAAATGACGGAGTACAAATGTTCGAAATGCCATAAAAAAAATTACGGAGTTATAAGGTAAAGAAAATAAAAAAATAAAAAAAGTTTAGAACCTCTTCCTTTTTTGAAATCAGTTGAAAATAAATATTAATTCAATTGATTAGAAATAGCCATCCCACTTGAAAAGTACACACTGGTCTATTTTTGAAAAATTATTTAGACACACATTTAGTTTTCATCAAAATTGGTCTCGTCACTACTGCTGAGTATTTTCGCTATTCCTGACTTCAAAAAATCATCATAGGAGAAGAATTTTCTAACGATGGTTTCTGTGGCAATTCTGGGAATCGAACCCAGATTTAAACTAAGGCAAGCTAACAAACCTAAGCTCTACTTAGGCATCGAACCCACATCTAAGCAGTTGTTCATTTATGGAATTTAATCATCTTTCTGGAGCAGTGGTGGCCGAGTGGTAACGGCCCCGACTTACGAATTGTAGGTCGCGGTTTCAAACCCAGCCAGGCGCATTACTTCGAGTGATTAATTTCATCACCACTGCTCTCAAAACGGTGAAGGAAAATATCGTGAGGAAACCGGCATGTCCTAGAACTAAAAATTCGAAGACATGTGATATTCACCAACCCGCACTGGGCCCGCGTGCTGGATTACGGCCCATTCCCTCTCCTAGAGAGGAGGCCTATGTCCCAGCAGTGGGAACATTGAAAGGCTGACTATGCTGTCTTCCAGGGAAGGGTATTTGGGACTAGTTACTAATAGGCTGACACTCTCTTCCGCTCCGTGCACAGCGGAAGAAGTCATTTGATGATTTTACATCCATGAAAAAACCCATCCGTGTTCCTCCAAATGCTCTAAGCGTTCCAGAGACGCGGTTCCGTAATCTTGCAAGACTGGTGTCATATTCCTTTGCATCTCGTTAAAGTTTGGGTGCAATAAACGACCCATATCATTTAAGAAATACAAAGGAGAATTTCAAACCATAAAGTCTGTTTTTTCTCTCTGTTCAAAGCTGGTCAGTTAAAGTTGTTTGAACTCTATGACTATGTTGACCTACTTTTTTTTTAATTTGTTGTTTTTCTGGTCTAGGTCAGAGGTGACAGAGACAAAGTCGACGATGGAGTTAGCCTTGAGCTTAACCAAAAGAATTGAATTATTGATTACTTTTGAACAAAGGAGTTTTTTGTTCTTTATAACAAAACTTTCATCAGATGATGACGCAAGACTTACGTAGGTATAAGTTACCATATATAGGCAAATATGATTAAATATAATTATGATAGTTATAAAATAATTAAATACTATAATAAATAAACTAAAATATACTTTGATTGAAGAAAAATGACTTACTTGCAGAGAAAACAACAATAAAAGTTATGAATTTAAATATAGAACTGAACTTTATATCAAAAGTAACTTTTTTAAACACGTTTTTTTTTTACAATAAGTTCTTTTTTTTAAACGATTTTTTATATTTCTTTTTTTGAATAAGTGTGTTGTGTATTTGTCGAAATATATAATAGTGTAATATAATTTCAACCTCATACAACGCCTTTAATAAAATCAACCAGCAACACAAAGTGAGATGGTTGGACTAAACAAAATAAGTAGTAGACAGGTTATATACACTGGCCAGTTTTTCCTTATTACGAAATGTTACGCAATATATGCAAGTGAGGAGTGCAAAACTGCAAAATGATAAAACATGAGGCAATGAAAATACTGCCATTTGAAATGTTACAAACTTTAATCACGAAACCTCTATAGTTGATTATGATAAAAACTATAATCCTGAATCTATGGACTTCTGCTTTTAAAAGAACGAAACAGAGTTCGAAAATCGAAAATGTTTTAGTATTTCGCAATGTTTTGTAAATATTGCGCAATCGATTGAAGAAGGAAGGAATGTTATATACCTAGATACATAGAAAACTATATGATAATACAATCTATGTTTACAAACATTGTATAAAGTAGTTCAAGGTTTCTTTTTTGTTTGAGTGAATCTAAAAATAGGCAATCTAAATAAATCTATGGCGACTGTATCAGGTCGCTCGAGGAATGCAAATTCTCTTAGGTAGGGCTACCATTCGTCCGGGTTTCCCCGGATTTGTCCTAGTTTGGAGGGTGTCCGGGGAGCTTCCGGGGGGGTTTTCAAAGGTGCCCTGGTAAAACCCGGACATCTTTTGCAATTTTTGTGCCATTAATAGAATATTTGAACAAAACTCCGATCATAAGCACTATAAAATCTACTCGAAAACCCGGCGCTATAGTTTGTATTGTAAAAAAGCTGCAATAGATTATTATTACAAAATTAAGCTGTAAACTTTTTTTTTATTTAAAATGCCCTTTTTGAGTTCAGTTCCGGAAAAAAAAGTCAATTTCACCCAAATGTCCGGGGTTTTTAAGAATTTGTCCGGCGTCGGCAATATCGATGATGGCAACCCTACTCTTAGGTATAGGGAACGTGCACGGCGTAGACTATGCCATCTAGTGTTGCAAACTTCGATCAATATTGATCGAAGGTTGCAAATCTGAAACTTATACGTTGTAAATATTTGACCTGTGCTGCCACCTATTCCTGCACCCTCCGTTTATAGGAACGTGCATGAAGTAGACTGTGCCATCTAGCGTTGCAAATTTGAAACTTATAAGTAAAATATACTTGACATTGACGCGTCTGTGCTGCCACTTATAGTTTCTGCACTTCCCTATTTTTCAAACTTCTTCTGTGATAAGAGTTCGAGACTAAATAATAACAGCCGCACCGGTCGACCATCAAGGTTAAGCAACGCTCGCCGAGGACGTTCCTTGGATGGGCAACCAGCCGATACTGAGACTACTTCATGTGTACCTCGAAAAGCACAATTTTAGGAACCTCAAGGAATCTTTGGATCGGTAAGGGGCCATTCAATTTTACCAATAAGGAAACCAGAACAGATTCAATAATACTTATAAATATGTTTACGTAAGTATGGGGGGGGGGATAAGAGCCTTGCTTACTTTTGCTGACGAGGGGGAGGGGACGGTCAAAAATGTCAAAATTCTGCTTACGTAATACTAAAACGGCCCCTAACCAGCCATGATATAACGAGACTTCTTCGTGCGGTTGCCTCGAAAAGCACAATAGAGGAACTCGAAAGAACTATAGGTATCAGTGCAGAGCGGGTTCTTTAACGTTTTCGATAACGTAAACGTCAAATTGTATAATTAAAACTGAATTAGCGCCGTCTGGTGACACAAACGGGAAACCTTTTTTATTCTACTATATCATTAGACAAAAGCGAACGTTAAGGTTAACGCGATCGAGAACGTTAAAAACTCGCTAACAGAATAGAATACTCTTTATACTCTATAATATCGTGTACATACATAACACGATATAAGTAAATAAAAAGTTAAAAACTCGCTTGGAACAATAAAAAGGCTCATTATGCTTATGCCAGAATTCGCAGTCGATTCGGAGTGAGATTTCGGAGTGTTTCGGAATATGTTTGAAAGAGCGACCCTGGCCCTGGAACGCGTCAGGCATTGTAGGAACACAAATGTATTTCAGTCAGTAAGAGTCTGACACTCCCACCCGCTCCGCTCAGAGCGGAATAAGTCAATTCATCATCTGACTAGCCTTTTCCCAACTACATTGGGGTCGGCTCCCAGTCAAGCCGGATTCAGCTGAATACCAGTATTTTACGTGAAGCGGCTGCCTACCAGACCTCCACAACCCATTAACTGGGGAACACGGTACTTCTTGGCAAGACTGATGTCAGATTTTCTGGCTTCTGACAATCCGTAACGACTGCCAAAGATCTCTAAATGACAGTTGGGACCAACGGCTTAACGTGCTTTCCGAGGCACGGAGAAGTCTTGTTATGTTAAGATGGTCGCCCATCCACAGACCAACCTCGGCAAGCGTTGCTTAACCTCGAAGATCGACCCGTGCGGCTGTTATAATTTAGCCAGGAGCTCCTCTCTCACTTCCTCCTCTCCTCCTCTCTAAGTTTAACTCAACACACACACACTTAATAGGGGTGTGTCGTCGTCGGAATAAGTCAAGTAAAGTTACAAAATTAACATCACATATGTCAGTTTTGCACAAAAAACTGCAGCAACAGTGTATAGTTCAGTTTTACTGCCAAAACAACAGCACGTAACTTAGTTTTGCGCAAAAACTTAAGAGCGTTCATCCGTAAAAACTACGCTGGAGTCAAAATTGATGATTTCCGACGGACAATAAAACGATAATCTATTTAATTCGTAGATAAGATATTGACGTCAAATTATTGAGGATTTCATAATCTAGGGCTTGGCTGAAAAATATTTTCAAATTATCGTAAAGTTTTCTCATTAGAACAGTTTTTACTCAATCCCTTTTTAAAACTAGCGGTCGATGGTCTACGCAAATGCTAGATAATAGTAAAACCATAAACGACAAACTTATAGAAATATATACTATTAAAAAAACAATAACATTTACTAGTGCTTGGCTGAAAAAAAACGTAATTATTGTAAGTTTTTATACAAGAAAAGTATACTCAAAAGTGTCATTTTTAGCCACTTTTCGAGTTTTTAAACGTGTTATTTGAGGATGAAATCAAAGGTATTTTTGTTGTTTTTTAGACCTAGTAAATGAAGACATTTACGTTCTAAAACATGGTACATTTTTTTTTTAAATAACTTCTATAGTAATTTTACTATAAATTATTTAGTACTACTATATAATCGACGCGGAATCGCACCAGCGCTCAGTGCCGGCCGAGGCCTTTCAGAGGTTGGACGTGTGTCGCTCCCGTTGCCGCGTGCTGCGTAAAATCGTATTATAGTTTGTCGAGTTTTTAGAGCGACTAGGATGAATTGATACTTTTTGTTTTTTTTTTTTTTTAACGAAACAAAACTTTGATGATTACATATTTTAAAGTAATGGAGTTCAAATCATGAAAGAAGATAACTCTTTTTATGTATTTCATTTTTTCCAATAATTATGGGTAGCAATAGGCGCTATACGGGGCAAAAAGGAAAAGTTACGGAAATTTGGCCAAGGCTAATGAAGCTCAAAGTACGTTACCGAGGAACCACTTTTAATGTCGTAGCTGGTTATAGCCAATTCGCATTTTTCTTACGCGGGGATTTTAATAACCTATAGAAAATAGAAGGTCACATTCTTCAATATTAGGACATTAATAAAAAATATATATTTGTTACAAACATACAAATGTTTCCTCTTTATAATATTACTGGAGATTGCAAAATAAAGCTTTGATGCTGACGGGGCCATTAGTTCGGTGATACTGTAGATTTCACGACACTAATTATTATACGAAACAAGTTGCGCTGTACTGAAACTAGTTTTGTGAAATTAATTATTTCTTCTTATTCTATTATTCTTTCTAAACCATACAAAAACTGCAAGTCAATGCGGGTATGTCACAAGAGAATGATACCGAAGAATCACAGCTACCACAAGAGTTGATAATGAATTGGAAATACTGGAATCGCAATCAGAAATAATAAATGTGACAAATGAATGCGATCTTTAGGTATAATTTTCCACTATTATTATTTATTTAAAAAAATACAATTATTTCAATGTAATATGTGCAATTCTAAATTCGAACTGAGTAGTCACGATGAAACACAAAAAATAAACTAGGTAAATGTCATTGAAGGCGCCGTGTCAGGAGCCATAATTTCATGAATCGGCCTAACAAATTTGAATGAATTTGTTACATCGATGGACTTACTGTTATGTCATTATTCACTTATAGTAAATGTCATGATAAAGTTGCTGAAATGTGGAAAAATTCCGCTGAAGAAAGTATGTTTGCATCAGCTCAGGAGGAAACAGCTGCTGCTCGATTACAAGGTGACACTCGTGACATTCCGATGATACCAGTGGAAGCAGTCAGTTGATGGAGCAAACGCTCATATAAAAACCAGTATAATGCATTGTCCGTGTGTTGCAGCTATTATAGGACATCACACAGGAAAAGTTCTCTACATTGGTGTCCGGAATAAGTATTCTGGAATTTGTGCCCACGCAAATAAAAAGGAACAACAGCCTGCAAATAAAAAGGATTCAAGTCCTCCGTAGAAACTCGGAAATTAAATATAATACATTGATTGCTGATGGTGATGACAGCATATCCCGGCGTTCTAATTCAAAAAATTTAATGTACCAACCTCCTAATCTCCTCCGCAATTGCAACGGAAAAAAATTATTGCTTAAAACTTATACATCTATCCCTCTGTCGGAGCGTAAATTGTTGACTTCTGAACTATTGATTCGGCTGAGAACAGCAGTAAGATTTTCGGTACGGTACTGGCAAACACAAACTTTAACCGATTCAGAAAAGAATATAAAAATACTAAAATTGATTGAGTCAGGCGTTACTTTGCGGAAATCCATTTTAACTTTGAAAATGAAAACAAAATATCTAGTTTTAATTTCCGCGAATATTAGTGGGTTGCAGGTATGCACCTCCCTCCCGCCCGCTATATTATGCACATGCAAGATTACTAGGCAAATGCAAGGATTTTAAGCACATGCAGGAAGGCAATGCAAAACCCAACACCATTACCGACACGTGTTTCGCCTCTCCACGAGGCATCCTCAGGGGACGTGTTGACTCGCTGACCGTTGAGTTGCGACTGAGCATTTAGTTTTTTTTTTTTTTTTTTTTTTTTTTTGGAATGGACCACTCGCAGTTCAGCACACTAAGGCTGGTTACTGCTCAACCGGACAATCCTGTGGTGGCCTCAAATGAATTTAAGGCCCCCAGCCAGGGCTAAAAACTACTAAAAGCTAAATGACCGCTTCGCTAAGGGCATCCCCTGTGGGATACGGGCCTCGGCTTAACGGGGTCATTGAGAGGGGCAGCAAGGGACAGGCTGGGTCAATTATTATTATTTAGGGGATTTAACGCTAATGGCTCAGCGGCGCGGGCTGGCTCGTTAGGCAAAAGTCGGGGAGGGATGTTACTGGGGCGTCGCGATGGGCCTCGTCGGCGAGGCCGGAATACGGAACGCGGTCTGTTTTTGTTTTTTCTAATCGTACTGGTTTCCCTATTACTCTCTTGAAGTAAGGTGATGGGGTCGTCGGGTTCGACTAGGGAGTGCCGTGGACGGCGAATCCTACTAATCTTGGAGGGAGTGTACCGGGCGGCCGATACAATGAGAGGGTTCTGATGGGATTCGGCGGATTCAATGAAACGCTTGTTAAGGCGCTTCATGAATTGTTTAATAGTTGGAATGCGGAGGTCGACATGGAGTCGATCGTTTCTAACGAACCACGGGGCACCCGTGGCCTTCCGCAGAAATCGGTTTTGGATTACTTGCAACCTATGGATCCGGTACGACTTAGTGTGCGCAAAGGTAGCACACGCATAGGTCATGATCGGGCGTATACACGTTATATAAATGCGCAACTTGCATTTAACCTTCCTCGGTTCTTCGGGTCATATTGACCCGAAACTGAAATTTAACTGGCAATAAAAGTCGTAATTATTAATATAATTTATTACGACTTCATGACAATTATTAATTATGCATTCACTATATATTACTATCGTAAAATTATGGTAAAGTCTATTATTTTAAGAACATTGAGTTTTTTCCATCTTAGGTTCCTCGGGTCAATAATACCCGAGTATGAAAAAGGTCCTCGGGTCAGAAAAGCCCGTGTTCTGCAAACAATAATGCTTTGTTGCATTCGAAGAATATACTTACAATTTATAAATGTTAGTAATATCTCGACCACCTAGCGTGTTATTGTTGAGGGCAGTTTGAGAAAAATTGTTTATTTACCTTTGTATGCGGTTAGATTGCATTTCTTTCGTGAGACGGTTATTTTTATTTGATTTATTTGTTGTTTGGACTTGACGTGTTCCACTGGTGTTGGAATTGGCTTACAATTTGCCTAAAGCTATGATTTCGCAAATCCTAAACTAAGTAAAAATTCCGAAGATGAAATAATTAGTGAAACTGAGAATAGTTTGGATGAAAATCCTACCAACAATATTCAACCCAATTTAGACAATGAAAGCAGTAATACGAAACAAATAGCGATGAAGAGCCTCTTTCAAGATACATTACCAACTACTAATGAAAACTAAATGATATAAAAAATTGAGAATTTGTATGGTCGAGAACCCCATTAGAAGTCAGAGGTCGTTTGAGTAGTGCAAACCTAATAAAACTTACACCAGGCATTACCAGGTACGCTTCTAATCGCATAAACACATTTAGAAGTTATTTTGATTTATTTCTAAATAAGCGAATATAATCTATAATTTTGATACAAACAAATATAGAAGGTTCTTCACGTATCGGAAATGAATGGGAAGCGTTAGATGAAACGGAGTTAGATGCATATCTAGGTAGGTATTCTTATTATCGCTGGAGTTATCAAGTCTAACCATGACAGTTTAGAAAGTATACAGTCCAAAGTTTATGGAAGACCTATATTTCGGGCAACATTGTCCCTGAAACATTTCAAACAAATTCCAGCGATTTTGCGTTCTAAAAAAATGTTAGAAACATTTGTCCGACAAATTCTGAAATTTTGTGCCTTTCGGTTTGCCAAGAAAATGGGTAATTTAAATATGTATATAGTCGTTTAATGTGTCCATATTTTTATTTAGTAAATGTGTCTTAGAAATAATTAGATTTTGTATTTAATTTAAAACAATTACTTCATATTTTTGAAATCGGGTCAACATGACCCGAAGGCCTCAAGTGTACATAGAATTTGAAGAACCGAGGAAGGTTAAGGGAAAGCTTGCTGCGTGCATTCAGCATGGGGTGGAGCCTACCGAGAGCGAAAGCGGCGTGATTACGCACCGTCTTTATGTGCTCACCGAAAGTAAGCTTTCGGTCAAGGATTACACCTAAGTATTTGGCTTGCTTCACCCAAGGGATCGGCTTGCCAAACATGGTGATCGGACTGGGGTCTGGTGGAGGGAATCGAGCCCGCGGCCTGTGAAACAGGATCGCTTGACTCTTTTCCGGATTGACTTCCACTCTCCATTTCCGAAACCAGGCGCCTAGTGCGTCGGCGGATCTCTGGAGGTGGCTGGCTATTGACTTTACGCATCTGCCGGAGCGGTAGATGGCCGTGTCGTCGGCAAATAGGGCAAGTTGCGTCTGAGCACTGGTGGGTATGTCGCTGGTGTACAGCGAGAATAACAAGGGAGAGAGGACACCGCCTTGCGGTACTCCGGCATGAATGGGGTGGGGAGACGAAAGCGCACCTTCGATACGGTACCGAAAGGTGCGGTCTGACAAATAGTCTCGCAAGATGAGCACGAGACGATCTGGCACACCCAGTTGATATAACTTGTATATCAGTCCGTTGTGCCAGACCTTGTCAAACGCTTTCGCTATGTCGAAGAACAGGGCCCCCGTAACTAAGCCGCGCTGATAGCGGTCGCTGATGTGCTCAACGATACGGTAGACCTGTTGGACGCATGAGTGGTTTGACCGGAAACCAAACTGCTCATTTGGGAGGAGGCTCTTTGCTTCAACGTAGTCTTTGAGTCGCTTATAAATAAGCCTCTCGTAGACCTTGCCGAGAGCTTTGAGCAAACTAATGGGACTGAGCATTTAGTACAAGGCACCCCCCTTTTATACACTGCCACCGTTGGTTATTTGTGTACAACTACCCGCAAACATTCGCAGTAAAGGGGAAGAAACCAAATTCGTCTGGTCATTCAACAGTGCAAAATTATTATTATTACTATGTTTAAAAATCTCTAATTGTTCCAAAACACACAGCCGGAAACCCTTATAACAAATATGTAGTATACTAAAACTATTGTTGTCGCGCAAAGAATGGCCGGTATCAATTAAATGTTTCGCGAAATTCGATTTGTCCGAATGGCCATTTCTATACGCGGCAACATGTTCCCCATACCTTATGTCAAAGTTTCGGCCCGTCTGACCCACATACACCCCGTTGCATTCATCACAGACCAGCCTATACACCCCAGACTTTTTACTATTTTCTAAAATATCTTTTCCGTTACAAACACGGCGTATATTCTGGTCCGTTCTGAACGCTACATAAACGTTGTTTTTTCTAAGTAAATTACTAATTCTATCTGAAATGGGGCCCATATAGGTTAGACTGGTCACATATCTATTAATATTAGTACGCGGACATGCATATAATAGTGAACGAACCCTTTCTTTCTGCTTTTTACTAATTAAACTGTCTACCATTGACTTTGAGTAACCGTTAGAAATTGCGATCTGGTAAATAATATTAAGTTCTTTTACATAATTTTCTGCTGAAAGGGGGAGGGCAAATAATCTATGAATATAGCTGCGGAAGGCGGCTAATTTATGTTGAAGAGGGTGACAAGAAGAGGCTGGTATTGTCGTGTCAGTGTGTGTCGGCTTTCGATAAATTTGGAAATCTAAGTCACTATTGTGTTTTGTGATAGTCAAATCCAAAAAGTTAAGGGAGTTTTGGGACTCTAATTCTAATTTAAATTTTATTTTTGGGTGAGTTTTATTTAGTTTTTTAACAAAAAGGTCTATTTGTCGAATGGTACCATTCCAGCAGATAATTATGTCATCTACATATCTATAATAAAACAGAATATTAGGTTCGTTCACTATATGTTTACATTCAAAGTTATCCATAAAAACCTCCGCCATTAGTGGACTCAAAGGCGACCCCATAGCCAACCCTTCCTTTTGAATATAATATTGGTTATTAAATCTAAAATAATTTTGTTTCATGCAAATACTAGTGAGGTTAAGTAAATCCGCAATTTCCCCAGGATGTAACCGTTGCTTCTCAAATTGGATACCCAGAATACGTAGACAATCATCGATTGGAACATTCGTGAATAAGCTGTCAACGTCTAAGGATAACAACTTTGCATTGGAAGGAATTTGGATATTTTTTACTTTTTCAATTAAATCTAAACTGTTCTTCAAACTATATTTGGGATTAAAAGAAGTTCTACTTCTCAACAAAGTGTTGAGACGTTTAGCTAAATTGTACGCTGGGGCACCAATGTAAGAAACAACTGGACGTACAGGCATGTTATCTTTATGGGTCTTGGGTAGACCATACAACAAAGGAGCCCTCGGATTCATAGGAACAAGGTTTTTTAGTTGGTTTTGCATTGCCTTCCTGCATGTGCTTAAAATCCTTGCATTTGCCTAGTAATCTTGCATGTGCATAATATAGCGGGCGGGAGGGAGGTGCATACCTGCAACCCACTAATATTCGCGGAAATTAAAACTAGATATTTTGTTTTCATTTTCAAAGATAAAAATACTGAGAGATATTCTGAACAGCGCCAAACAAATCTTTGAAGATCAGAGTGAATGTGACTTGTGCTACTGCACCAAAGAGAGAAAAAAGAAACAAACCAAACTCTCGAAGCCAAAACATTGATGTTAAAACTGCAACGCAATATCTGGCAGCTGGTTTATCTTTCTCGAAGTCTGCCCCACGATTTTACCAAAAACCGTGCAGAGCAGTTCAACACCATAGTAGCAAAGACTGTAGGTGAGAAACGCATAATTCCCTAAAAGATTCATATTCCGTCCGTTGTCATGCCGCTTGGTTAGTTTAAACACAGATAAACCTCAAACTACCCTTTATAAATGTGCCTACCAGAAAAGTCCAGGTCAATCCCTGAAACATTTTGAGCAAAACTTACAAAAAATAGAGTTTTTCTATAAAACAAAATCTGAAATGCAAAATACCTCGCCGAAAAATAAACTTTAGCACAGGGCTCGTGAACAAAGTCAATTACGCAAATGCATGTCAAACGCATGTCATGAACCCAGACAATTTCAAGCAGGCACATGTAGTTTTCCTTGAAAATTTAAAAACACTGACCTTAAAACGGCATTTCATTGAAAGGGATACAGTTCTTCAGGCTGTGAGTGCCTTGTGACTCGAGCTGAGAAGAAGTATTTTAACTGCTTCCAATTTTGCCAAAATTTGTAAACAACGCCCAAATTTGAATTCAGCACTACTCGTTAAATCTATTTTATATGGATATTATTTTTATTTCATGGCGATAACGTAATTTTCAATGTTAAACATGACTGGTATTACCAAGTTCAGGGCCAATTAAATATTTCAAACAAAAATGTGTGTCTTTTTGCGGTGTACACTAGTCCTGAATTTCCAATAAAAGTTGTAAAAATTTACAAAGTTTTGTAAAGAATTTCAATTTTGTAAAGAAAAAATGATTCCTCGTTTAGCAAAATTTTATTATGTATGAGTTCTTCCCGAAATAATTGATCCCAAAAATAGCCGATCAATGCAATTGAGGGAAACTATTTTATGATTTATACAGCTTTTTTATCATAAATGATTTAGGTACTAAATATAACATGATAAATCTTTATTTAATTACCCACCTACTCATCCTCAATCCACTAGAACTAATTACCAACACTTAAGTAGGTACAATTATTAATATTATTTTTCTCCATTATTAATATTATTTTTCTCCAAAATAACTAGATTTCGTCTGTAGAGGATTTCAGATATGAAAAGGTATAAAGGCAAAATAATATTTCAAATATAATTATTTATTAATCATAAATCTACAAATCATAAGAATAACAATAATTTGTATTTAACTTCCAGTTTAATTTTTCTATAACAATACATTATTATTGCTCTAAAGCTAACGGATCAAAGTTGGTTAGTCAAAGTACAAAGAGAGCACACGCGGCTAGTCTACGCACACAGTTACCCACGCTTCTGTGTGAGTGAAATTTGCGAACTATTTACCTAAACCTGACGTTCCGCATTAGGCATGAACGCTCTTAATAGCTATAGATTTTCATGTCTACTGGATTAGAAAAGCAACTAAATTCCAGTGTGAAGACCAGTGTAATAATGCTCCAGGTGCCCAAATTAAAGTTGTCTTTCAATCACCTAGATATGGTTTCATGACCAAGTGTAGCACCATGGACCCTCATGATGCAAGGTTGATATACAGAGTTATTTGTAAAACACCAACAATCTCTTAAGGCGTCATTGTACTCATCATTATGAACAACTCCTACTATGGGAAAAAACCAAAATCAGCTGTTCCCTACATTTTGATTAGTTATACGAACATAAATGTAAGTAAGGGAAGGTTCATATCTGACTCTCGAGCGTTTGTCTATACATTTGTCTGTTCTGGCGTTACGCGACCGATAATACGCGACGCATGTTCCCTAACAGCTTTTTTTTTCGTGATTCCAGGTTTGGTCCGATAGTTAAAGTTGTTCATAAAGATGAGTACAATGACCTCTTAAGAGGTTGTTTTACAAATAACCCTGTATTGATGCGAGATTGGATTTTCTTGGCACAACCAATAAGTTAAAATGGTTATATTCTATGCAATATATGCTATTCATTCTCTGTGGACTCTCTTATCCTATTCATGAAACCATTTCAAAATAATAATTATTATTACAGAACCTCAATCAAGACAATACTTTCAGTGCTCAGATCTCAGATATAGGTTGAACAATAGTATGTGTTCCCACAACTCAAAAAGAGGTCAGTGTGTCATCTTAGGGGCGGATTTTTAGGAGTTGGAGTATATCCTTAGGGGCGCTATGAGAAGCAAAGAAAACGAAAAAAAATTTTTTTTGGTTAAAAAAATTTTTGGGACTTAGAAAATTTCTCCTTACATATCACCTTGAGTACGGTTAGGGGCAAGACACTTAGAAAATTTTTCAAAAAAAGTTTTTTTGGAAGTTGATGCCATACGCTTATAGGCACCATGAGCCGTGCAGAAAACGAAAAAAAAAATTTTGGTAAAAAAAATTTTTGGGACTTAGAAAATTTCTCCTTACTTATCACCTTGAGTACGGTTAGGGGCAAGACACTTAGAAAATTTTTCAAAAAATGTTTTTTTGGAAGTTGATGCCATACGCTTATAGGCACCATGAGCCGTGCAGAAAACGAAAAAAAAAAGTCTTGTGGTGGCTCTAGTAGCAAAGTATGAGACGATGCAAAAAACCCACGTAATATTGAAAAAAAATCAGACGTGGCTGTGAGAGCAGTGAGCGGGTGGGAGGAGAGGCCCTATGATGGAGAAAGGGTGGAGGAGTAAGGGACCGCACCCTCTAAAAGGAAAAGATGGAACACGCACAAGAGGAAATAGTATTACCCTAGGGCGGTTCCAGCGGCTCAGCCGCTGGGGAATCCGCCACGTTCGCAAGAGCGTCTGCCCCACCGTACTCTGGGGGGGGGGGGGGGGGGGCACCAATTTCAAAACCGACGGGGACAAGTAGGCCGACATCGGCAATTTCTTATTCTAATACCATTCCTTCCTAGTCCTGGGTATAATCGATGTATGTCACGCAGCAAACGGCGGAACCTAGCAGCGTCCGTGGGTAGGCTTCTTAAAATATTTTGCCGGTACATGTATTCGCCCATGTACCACTTTAACCGCCGCTGACTCCTATACGTGCGACATTGACGTTTTAATTCTAGCCATTGCCGCTCTATGGTATTTGTGTGGACCACGCACCGAACGTTATTTATGCCTGGTACTGGGATCCCAAGGCTGGGATCCACAGGGATACTGACAGTCCCTGCCGTAAATTGTCGGCTGTGGTTGACACTGGAATGTCCACGCATACCCAGTCTCAAGTGCACGCCCATGTATGATCGGTGCTGGTCAGACATAATGTAAGAGTCAGGTCTAACATTTGCTTGGATAATTGGATCTAATGTGGTCCTATTTTTATTTTGTATAAGCTCCACGTGAATTTTTTTTGTTAACCGACTTATGCATCCGAAAGACCACGTTTGTCGCTGCAATAATCGGCCCCTGTGGTATTTGTTGGTATAAAGGTGGGTTTCGTCGACCTCTACAATGTCGTTGTCCCCGCCGATCATTTCGCGGTCATGAGCTTCGGCCACCTCGCACACCTCACGTAGGTAGTGGTATACCTGAATGGCTGTTTTGCGGGTTACTCCTACGTCTCTAGCAGCCTGTGACACTTGGTCTTTTCTAAAAAAATGCAGCAAAAGTCTCAACGTGTTCAAAATTGACACATTGCTACGTTCAAAAAAAGTCCCTTTTAATGGAGACGTAATGACATTGCAGCCTGCCCTTCTACAACGCCATCTGAACCCCAATTTGTAATTTCTGTCCAAAATAAGCTGGAAAGGATCCATAGTTTATGCAAATAAATATAATAAACTAACTAATAAACTAACTAAAACTAAGAAAAACTAACTTAAAACTAATAAGAAAATAAAAAAAACTAAGACTAAAAAATAAAACAAATTAAATCTTACTAACTAAAAAACAAGAAAAAAATCAAATAAAAGACCACTAAAACAAACTAAAATTAAAAACTAACAAAACGAAAATAAAAAGAAACAAACACTAAATAATATCAAATTACAGCAAAAACTTTGGATCGCCCGAGTATTGAGAATTCCCAATAATTCGCGTATTTTTAGCATAGTTGAGGTAGGGTCGTAACTTTACCGTAACGAGAGCCAAGTCCCAAAAATTTTTTTTAACCTTATTTTTTTTTTATTGTTTTCTGCACGGCTCATGGTGCCTATAAGCGTATGGCATCAACTTGAAAAAAAAAATTTTTTTCGAAAAATTTTCTAAGTCCCGCGCCATAGCGCCCCTAAGGCTACACTCCAACCCAAAAAGAACACAACACAGTATCCAGCACCGGTTTCACACACCTGGTACTTGTTCCCATGAGAATATGGGCATAAAATCTAGTCTGTTACTAGCTGATAATGGTTTAAAAAATTGTACAAATTGGTCTAGTCTTTTCAGAGCAAATTCAGTACAAACATAAAATCTTTCCTCTTTATAATATTAGTATAGATGAAATCATAGGTTTGTTTGTAAAGGTCTCTGGAAGAACAATCTTATTCAAAGTTTTCTTTCACAGATAGAAAACTAAAAGAAAAAAAAAAGTACACTATTGCTGAGTATCAAAAGGATTTTCAGTACACTTATAACTAGCTAGCTATGCATGATTTGATTACTTATAAACTTTTTTGATGATGTTTCAGTGTAGGTATGTATTTGTTGTAGTCAAACTGAGTATATCGATTTTTAAAGTATAAATAAATCATGCAGGGTAGTTACACCACGAAAATGACGCCAAAGAAAAAATTGGGCAACCTTTATAACCTTATTGCACTTTGAAAAATATTTAAACTATCAATATATTTACGAACTTTAAATTATTAAGCAAACATCACTGTGATTTTAAAAACGAAACTGATTTATGGGTTGTTTGTATTTAATTTTGATAAAAAAAATAGCAACAAATAACAGAAGATTTTAAAAGACATTTCAAATTATGACATATTAGGCGACCAATTTCAGCGCAGTGGAGGTCGTACGAATATTTTTTTATAGAATTCTTAAAAAGTAGCATTTCATACAAGATGTAAGGTTATAAAAACACTTTTTTATTTCAGAAAATATTTCTGGGACATCGACATTACTTGGAATACCCGCAACATGCTTGAAAAGAATGTAAATCGTGATAACATGACATGAAAATGTGTGCGAACCAAAAGGCGGTTACACCGTTTAAATCGGTAGGTTTATACAAACAGACGCAGTTTTCAGTAAAAAAATGCGATACTTACAAGACACAATACACTGAAAAATGTGGAATCGGCACACGCCGACACTTTCTTGATTAAATAATACAGAAACACAATTAGTTTAGCACTTTTCTGCAAATTTCAGTGAATAAACACCACGCAAAACCACTGCACATTGACAAACCAAACCAACCACTGACAATGTAGAAGTAGAGAAATTCTAATGTTTATGGTTTTGGTCTATGAAACAAAAAGAGCTAGAACACGATGAATAGTCGACTATTCTATTTTTTTTTATACGTTTAATTCTTGAGAAAATTCTAAGGAGAAAAACACTTGTGAATTAATGGAAAATGTCTGAAAGAGCAATATAGTGATATTGTTCTTTTAACATTTTCCATTAAAAGTCATCTAGCGTATGTCTCATGCAAGAAGTCTCGCATAAGCAAATAATGCAAAGATAAAAAGGTTTATTTTCTTTCAACTTTTCCCTTGACATGTAAAAATTGTATCATAAAATTTAACAGATAGTACCGCAGGAGTAGGACTGCAGTTTGGATTTACCTATACCAAAATGTTAGGATGTAGGCCTTGACTTGAATCAAGGTCAACTGTTCAACAGTAAAAGTTGTTGAGTCTTGTCCATCATTTACATTAGTTGGATAAACGTACCTAACATATCTTATTAGAAACAAAAATTCACAAATAAAGTGATATATTATATTTTGAATAAAAATACTCTCGTTAAACTGGAGGATCACGCGCTTGCAAGCCGTCGCTGCTAAAACCGTCTAGCAGGTGTGGGAAGGATCCGTAAACGAACAAAAAGTTTCTTACTGCTGTCAATCAGAAAGTCCACTTACGAGTTACAGCTTACGGCTTACATTTCTATGAATGAGATGAGACATCCGTATGCTAGTATTATATTATTTGTGGACCAAGTTGTAGTATAAAGCCAAATTGAAAATAGCAAAAAAGTATATGAATTACAAATATTGGCAGTTTCACACTCAAAGCTTCTAATTGTCCTGTTGGATTAGCGAAGATGACAATATATATTATGAAATACATACTTATTATATTGATCAGCAAGGCGGCGCGCGGTAAGTGTGCCCGTAAACCAGCGTTTGTTGAACTAGAAGTTACATCAATTAAGGGCCGTGTGCGCACTCCATATCTTACGGTGGTTCTAGGTACTACGTAACTTATTATCACTCATAAAGAACAATGAAACGTGTTATTGTATAAATGGAAAAAATATTGTCTTTAAAAATGGATCCCTTCTTTTCTCATCATGTTTTTTTTTAAATATATTTTGGCATAACTGTTTTAGTATCATATAGGCATAGTGATACTTTGTCATATTTTATTTTAGCGTTCATATTATGTTGGCTATAATTTATGCATGTAAATGCAATTTATGCATTGCATATGCATTCATATTATGCAAATAAATGATAATTATGATTATTATTATGATTATGGCATAATTTGAATTCGTATAATGTTACTAGCATTAAGGTGAATGCTACGGGTTGTTCGTGGCCATTTTCCCGTTAGATGGCGCTGAAGTCGACATTTTCAGTTTTATTTAGTTTTGAGTGTAATTGGAACAATATTTTGTCACAGAAATAACACCGCGCAAATCGGAGATTCCACTTTACCGAAATTAATCAAATTAAAGCCTCAAAACCCATTTGATTCGCCATATTTCATACAAATCTGATTATAGTATCGTTTACACACACATAGACATGAGCGACTACTTTAAAGTCAAAAGCATTTAGCAAAATTAACCACTAGATGGCGTGAAATGAAAAATTATTAGGCTGTACTTACGTCGAAATTAGAATTGTCTGGGGGGTAAGTTTATTCTAACGCCACCCGTTACAATTATATGTATTATGAAATACAAGGAATTATGATTATATAATAAAAGGTGGTATTTCTGGTGTAAACTAAACACATCAAAAGTATCTAGGGATCAACATATATTTTTGCAATAACTTTCCTCCTGATTGATATTAATTAAAATTTTCTTTAAGGATTCATCAAATAAAGTGTTTTCGTTTGTCACAGTAACGATAAACCAAGTCACCTTTGCATTAATAAAGAAATTTGCCATTTTCCTAATAAAGGGATTTTTGACATTTGAACCACTAACATTAAAGTTCGAAAAAAAGACTGAAATAACAGTTTTCTTTAAAATTTTATTGGGTAACTTAAACAATTAATAATCCGTGTTTCTACCGCGAACACTAACAACACAAGAACATCGGTTTGGCATACTCAAAATGAGTTCATCCAAATCACGCTGTGGAATGGCCGCCCATGTTCGTTGCAACAACAAAAAAAGGTCTTCTTGCGACTGGATACCCTCCATATTCGGCAGAGCTCTTCTCTGTAGCATATCCCATGCATGCTCAATCGGGTTCAAGTCTGGCGACTGAGCAGGCCAGGGCAGGACATTGATGTTAGCTGCGGCGAGAGTCTGTCTTACAACTCTTGCGGTGTGCGGTCGTGCATTATCATGCATTAACTGAAATAAGGGACCGATTTGCACTTGTAGAGGAACGATGACGTCTGATACAATCGTCTCAGCATAAATTTGAGCGTTGAGGTTGCCTCTGATCCAAATCAACTCAGTTCTTCCGCCGATCCAAATACCCGCCCATACTATGATGGTTCCACCACTATAAGGATGGACTTCCTGGCAGGATTTTAATCGCTGTTGGCGTCCAGGGGTTCTCCAGTGTCGTATACGTCTTGTATCCGGTCTCATACCAAAACGAGACTCATCAGAAAAGCACACGAAACGCCATTGTTCTTCTGCCCAATTTCTGTGTTCAAGAGCCCATTGATATCGAATCCTACGATTGTGCATTGCTATAGGTGGTACCCGTAGCGGTCTTCGGGAATGAAGGTTCACTTCATGCAAGCGGTTTCTGACTGTTTGGTCGCTAATTAAGTTCCCTGAAGAGTGATGAAGCCTCACGGCTAACATCATGGCGGTTATTGTTGGAGCTCTTCGAGTTAAGATTTGAATGTATCGGTCTTGTCTCCGTGTGGTGCAGCGATACCGTCCTCCATGGCGCTCAGCCAAGGTAAGCGAAGAGCTCTGCCGAATATGGAGGGTATCCAGTCGCAAGAAGACCTTTTTTTGTTGTTGCAACGAACATGGGCGGCCATTCCACAGCGTGATTTGGATGAACTCATTTTGAGTATGCCAAACCGATGTTCTTGTGTTGTTAGTGTTCGCGGTAGAAACACGGATTATTAATTGTTTAAGTTACCCAATAAAATTTTAAAGAAAACTGTTATTTCAGTCTTTTTTTCGAACTTTAATGTTAGTGGTTCAAATGTCAAAAATCCCTTTATTAGGAAAATGGCAAATTTCTTTATTAATGCAAAGGTGACTTGGTTTATCGTTACTGTGACAAACGAAAACACTTTATTTGATGAATCCTTAAAGAAAATTTTAATTAATATCAATCAGGAGAAAAGTTATTGCAAAAATATATGTTGATCCCTAGATACTTTTGATGTGTTTATTTATTATTTTAGGAATGAAATGAATGTCAAGACTGCAATAGATAGTTTTATTATATTACCTTATACATTATTTAAAAAAAACATATGTACCAACTAACAAAAATTACAAGTATTTATAGTGACAATTTATGTCTTGCTTGATACATAACTGTTTACTAAAAACAATCTTTATCAAAATAGGTATTTAGTCCCAATGCAAGTTTGAAGTAATTCAAGGTATATTTATTTACAACAATCACACACTAGTACAAGACAAACGCAAGACATTATAAATCATAACAAGACAACAAATTAGAATGAGAGATTACAACCAAGAAGGTGGAAAATGTTTGATAATATCGAAGCATCCATAATCACATATAACTAACAAATGGTTATACATATCTGCTAAAGTATTGTTGTGATTGTAAAGGAAATAAAAAAAGCAAGAGTTCTTTTTTGTTTTTCAGAAACCTGAAAAAAAAGAGTCAATGTATTGATTACATTACGACACCATTTCAGGTTTCTGGTAAACAAAAAATTTGATTTCGAACATTGATAATTATTAGCTGCTTTATAATTTAGAAAGTATAATAGTTAATGTAATTTAAAATTAATTTAATACTTTACAATGTTTTTCTCGATTGAATTCATTTAATTATTGAAATAGTTAATTTAAAAAGAAATAAATAAGTAATTAAAAAACAAAAACGATAGCTCAATGTGGGGATTGAACCCTGAGCGTCCGCGTAGCAGTCGGAGGCACCACTGACTAGGCTATTTTGCCGTTAGTGCTAGTGATGAAAATAAACAAGTATATCAGTTACACGTGGAGTTTCAAAGGCTTATTTCTTCGAAACTACTGGCCATTCTGAAATAATCCTTTAGGGTTTGCATACCCTTATGGGAAACTACTACCACACGCAGTCTCGTCCCGAAGTGAATTTCCCACACCGTGCCCTTCCCTTGTAAAACAAAAATCATTTGATGTGTTGTTTTCACTCTTCCTGATGTTCTTGATTTTCTTGTCCGTAAACCGCTGCTACACAGCTGCTACGAAAGGAAATTACTATAATTAGTATATTTTGTGTGTAACTTTTGATGTGGATGTTGAAAAACAATTTCCCACAAGAAAAAATGGAAATTATGAAGTAAATAGACAAGTAATAATTTAGTGTACCTTTCATATCAATACATTTCGAATTTTTTTGAACTCGTCTCAAAATTATTTCTGGCAGAATACAGTATTTAAAAAAGACTAATAGCTTTGGCATCATATTGCTGATAAATTCATTATCTCGATAAACTTCTATAAATAAAACATATGAAGTAACATTTATCCATGTTACTGACACGCATTTGTCCTTGAACCTGAAATAGATTTAATATTTTATTAAGAGTAAATAACATGCTAAAATAAATTATAAAGTGGACATGCAATAGAATTATTAACTTACTTGATAGTAATAATCATGCTTTTTATTCATAACTAGAACATTATTATCCAATGTGAGAGCAAAGTTTTTCTTTTCTAGTGCAGCTGCCTCTAGGCTTTGGTTTTTCCTCGCCAATGATGGAAAACACTTGATCTCTATTATGGCTCTCTCAATTTCAATTCACCTATAACAAATTTACGTGATTATAACTAGTGTTATAATTTTTTTCCATATTTATCAAATGTATAGGTAAGATCCAATTTATACACATATGATACATGAATATTGATAAAGAAAGACTTACCATCTGGACTGCCAGCTAAACATCCAAATTCTTCATCAACAAAAAGACCTGAAGGCCTTACAGTTTTATTATACTGTTGCATAAATATACTTTTTGCCACATTTTCATTTTGCTGTCCATATAACATGATTGTCTTTTGTACAAATATTTTTTTTATATAGAATATCCTTGACAAAATTGTGACATGGTGTTGTACTCTGGCGTTTGCATACCTGTAAAAGTAAGATAAAATATTTTTTTTAAAGATGCTTTGTCTGCATAGGTGTTCTAAAAAACACAGAAATTACACATGCACATTTCTGATTACATTACCTTTTCAAATTGACTAGCAGTCAGACGGTCACTCCTATGAGTAGTATATACATCATTGTCATGCTACGCTACAGTAGACATTTCAATGAAAGCTGTGTCTTCTGGTGACTTTTGGAATTCAGCTAACCGTTCTTCACACAATATTCTCAATTTCATCAATATCAATTGGATCATTTGTTTAGGTCCATAGTTCTTGTCTGGTTTGGATTTTTCTCTTGGAACAAACAATCGTTTGCGTGTTGACGATTGTTGTCGTATCGCTAACTCGATTTACTGATTCCGTAATCTAACAAAAACGAATGTTAAAATTTTATAATCATTGTAACAAAATGCTATCATTGCAATTACATGATGTATCTATTTTTATCACCGTATCGGGGTACAAGAAAGTTTTCTTCCTTTCTTTTTTAAAAGATTACAGTCGAAGTGTTGACTGCAAATTCTGGAACTCAGTTTTGGAACCCAATTAGGCCTATTGGTAGCAGCTATCCAAATGTTTCTTATTTCAGGTTTATTTGGAAATCTGCAAGTATAATAAGATACTTTTACTATCTTACATTTTTGTAGTATAGTAGTAGCTATGTAGTTGTAGTGTGTTTTACTAATATCGTATAGATCAAAGCCTGAATATACTACCCACATGAAAGGGTAAATTCCCCGTTGAAACGTGGCCAATACTGAACTTTTAGATAAGAAAATAAAAATATTGGCCAAATCACAATTTTAGGACATTTTTCTCATTATACAGATTAGTTAGTATATTACTGCAACTATTTGATTATAAATAGAAGAACAAAAAGTGATCGAATACTTAAAAAACATCGAATACTTACGAGTGAAAGGATAATCCGTCAATCTTCATCAAACTATAACTTTTATAGGTTATTACACTGCATCTTACCATTTTGCACTATTGCACAAACTTAATATGTCAAATTGAGCACGAAAAGATACGTATTCTGTTGTTATTTGGACGTAATTGTTAAAAATCAATTAGATGCAAATCGACAACAGTCACAAACGTCAAACTCGTTGTGCACAATAATGTGCGCTCAGCCGACACGCGATAAAGGACAGAAATATTGCTACTCCGTCTCTTTTCTTTGCTAGTGACGATAATATGTTTGTCTTTGTCTTTTGCGAATGCAAAGGAAGATAATATCCAGCAGTCTATAGGAATAATCTGTCTACGAACCATATACATGAAACGCGATTGCAGTAAAGTCAGTAAACTAATGTTTGTTTGTTCGTTGTCCGTCGATAACTATTTGTATTACAAATGTGAAAAAGTAATATGACAGGAAATACAATATATTTATATATATAGCGACTTAAAAATTAAGTTTACAAATGATACTTACATAATAATATTATTTAGTACTTAGGTACTTATGTACTTATAAAATTTTGTATACTTGATATTATTATAACTTTACAATATCGATCGGTGATTTCTATCTATTATGAGAAGATTTTAGTTTGTAGGTAATTGTTTGTAATAGCCAGCAAAACTCACGGGCCGACTTGCTAACACCACCGAAAGACTACTTTTATTATAATAAAATTGCGTGTAAGCAACCTATACTACAATACCTTGCAATAATGATATGAAATTGTAATGAAATACATACAAGAAAATAATATTAGTTCAAATCAATGAAAATGCATACAATTTAAAATATACAAGCAATTCCGCGCGTAAAGCCTATCACCGCACTAGCTAGCTTGGTTTCAAAATGTATTTTTTATTTCAAGTCAATCGAATCATCACATTGCGAAGTTTGGCAACAGATTTTCTTAGAAATTCCGACGTTACGTCTAAGGTCAAAGGGTCAAGTAATAAGAACGGCAACCTCGCGCGCCGCGTCTTACGTAGGTATGATGAATAAAACTACTAACAATAATCATAAACTAGGTAATGCTAACAATTTTTTGATAACAACAATATTTTATGTTTTTGTTTAAGATAGTTAGTTTTATGTTATTACAATGTTTTTTTTTAATGAAATCCATTATTATAAATTGAGTAATGATTTTTCAAATTTATATTACCGGTTGCACGCCATCTAGCGTCAAATTATTATAACATATCGCAATCATGGCGGTATGTTTTGGTATGGTTTTGGTTGTCAAATCGCACTCACACTAGTAAACGAAATGTCAAATTTTGCCCGGTTTTTAAAACTGTTTTTCTCAATATATAGAGCAAATTATTTACCAAAAAGTCTAATGCGCACCTATTTAATTGTAGAAAAGTGATAAAATGATTCGTTTTGAGAAAAAAGTGTCTATCTACGGAGTAGAATGTATGCTTTAAATGTATGAACAGGCCAGCGAAACAATCACCTTAATAGGAATAACTGAAACAAAAACTTACTTTTTCTTGTTCACCAACATACCTAAGCTCGGGACTTGGGGCCTCCCGACCCGACACGGACCGATTCTTCGGTCGGTCGAGTCGGTTAGAAGGGAATGGAATGACCCAACCATACCTTTCGTGGTATTTTTTTTAGACCACTCAGAAGTAGGAGTAGGAGGAAACTGTGAGGAAACAATCTTTTGTTGTAGTCGATTTTCATCCATTGACAGTTTTTTTTAAATTGATTCTTTAGCTGTGATTTGATTTTCATATTTTTTAAAGTGGTATCATTTCTAATGGCGGAAAAGCGGCAATCGTCGTCATAGTTGTTATATTACTTAGAAATGCTACAATGTCTAAAATGGATCGCCAATTGAATTCTAAAAAGGACAAGGAGACGATTTATGAGATATATAGAGCATGTCGCCTTTGTGGAGCCGGTGCTGGCTACAAAATGCCGATAATTCAAAGTGTAATTGATGTGGATGACACCGAAGTAGAGTTGAAGCAAAAGGTTCGAGAATGTGTACAAATTGAGGTAATTAAAACAAAATACTTGATTTTTAATATTTGCTATTATATTACCAGCTAATTGGAACTTTATCCAAGCTCTCCCATTCATATCTTATCGTAAATAATGTCATTTGTAAAGATTTTGTTTGTTGTCAAACAATGAGTGAAAGTTAGTTAAAATTGGATAAAATCCATTTAAAACATTGATAACTTACAGTAGAATACCATCACGGTGTTAAGAAAATGTATAGAAGTCATTATTTCTCGTAGTATTAGATTTTTTACACATTAAAATCTGCTTTGAAAATAGGGTTAGAACTGTGGCATGTCTACATTTTTTTCTCATTGGATCTTAAAATTTTGTCTATGGGCAACAACTAACTACAATGTTTTGTTGCTTTTATGTGTATTTTTATGTAAAACTCCATTCTTGTCTCATCATCAACTGACTTCTCCCGCTCTGACCGGAGTGGAAGGGAGTGTCAGACTCTTACTGACTATTCTTGTCATATGCCTCACGTTGCACTCCATTCTTCCTTTCTATCCTTAAATTAGACACAAGTAGTTCCCTACTCATAACATGCAAGACTTTTCTTTAAGCCTCTGCGTTTCCGAACGCATTCAACCCTAATCTCTTCAAAATTAGAGTGAACAGGCTTCTTCTGGGTAAGGTGATACCATCGTCGACTTTTCTCTGTCACCTGCGACCTAGACTAGAGTCAAGAGCAAATCCATTTCGCAATTAAAAAAAGCAGCACTACTTTTTAATCCTTTGAATTCCCACTATGAAATATCTACTTAATATTTATACTGGAGGACAACTATGGATAGATTCCTAGGCTTTGTGTGTCAATTTTAACACCTTCGGTGCGTAGAACTCGGATATGGGTCGAAACATAGATTTGTTTTTGTTCAACTTGTTGTTGTATGTAGCAACGACTTGGATGCAAGTTGGGGGCACACAGACAGATTATTGTTCAACTTATATGCTCGTTCTGGGCCCTGAAACTGTTAATGGAATGTATGGTAACAGTTCATGATTTAATGTTTGTCGACAAGCAGGCATAATCAGCCTTTTAATGTTCCCACAGCTGGGACACAGCACGCGTCTTTGGATAAAACATCCCATCTCTGAGCATGCTCATACTGTAGAAACCAACAGCATGCATTTTCTTTAATCTTTAGTATTTCCTTTATATATTCCTTTAAATGAAGAAGCAGTGGTGGCCAAGTGTTACCGGCCCCGACTTACGAATTGTAGGTCGCGGGTTCAAACCCAGCCAGGCGCATTACTTTGTGTAATTAATTACATCACCACTGCTCTCAAAACGGTGAAGGAAAACATCGTGAGGAAACCGGCATGTCCTAGAACCAAAAATTCGAAGACATGTGACATTCACCAACCCGCACTGGGCCCGCGTGCTGGATTACGGCCCATTCCCTCTCCTAGAGAGGAGGCCTGTGTCCCAGCAGTGGGAACGTTAAAAGGCTGATTATTATTATGATTATATTTCCTTTCATCCAGGTCCACCAAGATGATAAGATGCCTCCCCTCATCTGTGAGCTTTGTGTCGACAAAGTCAATGATTTCTACGAGTTTTTGGAGATGTGCCGGCAGACCAACAAGCGGACTAGGCTTCGGCTTGGCCTGCCTCCACAGTCAATGCCAAGAGGAGCGGTAAGTTCATAACATATAAAAAAACTTTTTACAAAAAATACAAACGACTTCTAAACGCGCGGGGCTTTAGTTACACGGCCTATTCGTTACATGGTAATTTAAACCCAAATACTTGGGAAATAAGGTCAATTTTTAACTGTGCATCGTATTAGCAATAATGTTGTTGGTGTGGTTCGGCGAATCAGCGACGAGGTTTCGATGTGTGAGTTTGTTTGGATTTTTGGGTCACGATTCGCGCTTAGATCCCTTGAAGTAATGCTTCCATGTTTTATTTACGTTCACTGCTTCTAAACAAAAAAAAAATAAACAAAAAGTACAAAATAACTTTAATTTCGGAACTCGGTACTTTTGGTTGCTTTTTTGTTTTTGAACACACCAACTTCCGAAATTAAAGTTATTTTGTACTGTTATTTTTTGTTTAGAAGTCGGTTGTATTTTTTGTAAAAAGTTTTTTTTTATTTTTCACTTTTTAGTGGTTCACTCCCAGCTAAACATACCCATCACAGCGTACGTGGTATAAATTGGTGTAAACAATAAACAAACATGCGATTTCAGCTATCCCGACAGATTTGCGTATGCCTTGCTCGCTTTTTGTGGGGTCCAAGTGATGCGCATAAGGGTCAACTCACACCGAAAGAGCGGCGAAGGGCAGCGAAGCGCAGCGACCCGCTCGGTAAAGAAGGCGCGCGGATTCCCGCGACTGCTCGAGAAGTCGCTGGAATGCTTGAGAATTCGCGGGACTCCACTCCGCTTCTCGAGCCCGCCCGCTATGAATTCACGGGTCGCTCTCCTATGCGCAGTTCACTTGCAACGAAAGTCGAGGAAACTTGTGTTTAAGCAGTGGACATGGGTATTTTGGATTTACTTCTGTATTCGTTGCACTGCAAGGACTGTATGCGAATGCTCGCGCGCAACAGACGCGTGTGGGGGGAGCGGACGCGAGTACTGGCCGCTCGCGACTGCTCGAGCGTTCTCGGGACTTCTCGCGCAGTCGCACGGCTCCGTTTATGGAACTCGCCGGAATTCCTGCGGCGCCGAGGGCATCCGCGCGACTCGTTCGAGTTTTTCATGCGATAATAAGTATTATAGTAATGAATATAAAGTTAAAATTTATATGACACTGAAACTGCGCTCCGCTTCGTTGCCCTTCGCCGCTCTTTCGGTGTGAGTTGACCCTAAGACTTTGATTCATGTCAATTTTTTTTATGTCGGTATTTAGTGAGGCATAATGTTCTACCAAAAAATTTCGACAATTTTTGTAATGTTTTTACTGTTATCTTAGTATTCATAATTTCAAGTGTTATGTATGACTAGCTTCTGCTCGCGACTTCGTCCGCGTGGAATAGTTACTTTACCCCCGATTTTGAAACTCTCAGCCCGATCGGTTTAAAATTGACAAAGTTTCATTCAAACTTTCATCCCCTATTTTATCCCCTTGGGGGTAGAATTAATCAAAATCCTTTGTTAGCGGATGCCTACGTCATAACATCTACCTGCATGCCCGATCCGTTCAGTGGTTTGGGCTGTGCGTTGATAGATCACTATGTCAGTCAGTCAGTCCCTTTTGAGTTTTATATATTTAGACTAGCTTATGCCCGCGACTTCGTTCGCGTGGAGTTCCATACAAAATGTTAACCCCTTTTTCATCCCCTTAGGGGACGAATTTTCAAAAATCCTTTCTTAGAGTATTCCTACGTCATAGTATCTACCTGCATGCCAAATTTCATCTCGATCCGTTCAGTGGTTTGGGCTGTGCGTTGATAGATCACTATGTCAGTCAGTCAGTCCCTTTTGAGTTATATATATTTAGATTTATGTGATTGTGCTTTTGTGTGTGCTCTGTTCTTGCACCAAATAAATGTCTTATCTATCTATGTATTTATCTTTTTATCTTTTTCAGCCCGACGCCGGTGAATGCATCCTCGGGCTCACAGAACCGGTATACGTTAACGAAGACTCGGATGGGGAGCCGCTTTCCAAGCAGAAGAAGATGACTTCCAAGGTCAAGGTCAAGAGAGAACCGGAGCTGAAAGTCAGGGTATGTTAAGTCTGTGATAGGTTCAACGTATAAACGTAATAACGCCGCTGAAACAGAAGACGCCCCGCAAGTCGCAGGACAATAGGAATGTTTCCTGATTAAAAAAATATGAGACTCGTTATGTTAAGACGGTCACCCATCCACAGACCAACCTCGGCAAGCGTTGCTTAACCTAGAAGATCGACCCGTGCGGCTGTTATAATTTAGCCACGAGCTCCTCTCTCACTTCCTCCTCTCCTCCTCTCTAACTTAACTCAACACACACACACACTTAATAGGGGTGTTTCTTGAGTAAAAAATATATGATTCTAATTAGTCCGTCAGTTAGATTATAGAAAAATATTGGACACGTATTTTTTCCTTTATCAAATCTATAAAAACCAACCAAGAAGTACCGTGTTTCCCAGTTATTGGGTTGTGGAGGTCTGGTAGGCAGCCGCTCCACGTAAAACATGTGGCACTGGTATTCAGCTGAATCCGGCTTGTCTGGGAGCCGTCCCCAATATAGTTGGGAAAAGGCTAGGCAGATGATATGTGTTGAGTTAAAGTTGTATTGTATGATAAACTAGCGACCCGCCCCGGCTTCGCACGGGTGCAATGTTTATATTAAATCTTTGCTATATTATGCATATAGTATACATATAAACCGTCCTCTTGAATCACTATATTAAAAAAAAACTGCATCAAAATCTGTTGCGCAAAACAACACTCGAAAAAAACACTCGAGCGTTCACGTTGCAAAAAAACACTCGAGCGTTCACGTTGCAAAAAAACACTCGAGCGTTCACGTTGCAAAAAAACACTCGAGCGTTCACGTTGCAAAAAAACACTCGAGCGTTCACGTTGCAAAAAAACACTCGAGCGTTCACGTTGCAAAAAAACACTCGAGCGTTCACGTTGCAAAAAAACACTCGAGCGTTCACGTTGCAAAAAAACACTCGAGCGTTCACGTTGCAAAAAAACACTCGAGCGTTCACACTCGACGCACTAACGTATCATCGGTCGAGTGTGAACGGTCAAGTGTTTTTCTATACATTTGTCTGTTCTGTCGTTGACCGATAATACGCGACGCATGTTCCGTCAGATATGAACCTTCCCTTAAAGATCTAAACATACATAGGAACAGACAGCGGGAAGCGACTTTGTTTTATACTATGTATTGATATATCTTCTTTGGCCCCACAGCTTGAAAACAGGATACTGACAGAGTCTCGCACGACTCGATTCAGCAAGCGCTCCCCCACGCCGCCGCGCGTGACGCGTCATCGCACGACTTCTAAAGAGGATAACGTCTCACAAAATCGCTTGAAGGTAAGAGTTATGGTTTAATTGTAACTTGTTCGAAATAGTTACCGCGGCCCTGGAACGCGGCGGGCACTAGAAGGATCACGGGTGGGTTTTAGTCAGTAAGAGTCTGACACTCCCTTCCGCTCCGCCCAGAGCGGGAGAAGTCATTTGATGATTTCCCATCCAGAAAAAAAAGGTAAGAGAAATATATATATACAGGATGTTCCATTTAAGGGTGGTGTTCTGTATCTAACACTAATATTATAAAGGAAAAAAAGATTTGTATTTGTGTGTGTGTGTTTGTGGTGAATAAACTCAAAAACTGTTTTGCCGATTTCAAAACTTCTTTCACCACTAGAAAGCTACATTCACGCAGCGTTAGTGGCGACCGCGTACCTGAGGTGGTAACCCTTTCGGTTCGGACACGCTCGGCGCATTCTGTACTTTTCTTCTCCTTTAATTTGTGTTTGTAACCGTTGTGCTGTGTCTATCCTGGATAAAAGTTTTTCTATTCTATACTAATTCAGTGAAGATCACGCTTTTTAAAGCATTTTATCAGTCTTTCTACACCTGCAGTCTGTGGGTTGGTTATTCGCAGCGGGCACACAGTGACCCGCGTGTCCAATACAGCAATGCGCTCAGGGTACTGTTGGGGCTGCTGCGGCGATGCAGTGCGTAAGGAATGTTTGCTGAGGCGCGGGTTGATGGCTTTGCCGCTATCATTAGAAAAAGATGCGCCTCCCTACTCACTCGCACTCGTGGTAGCACCAACAGTATACTAAGTGTGCTTGTAGATAGGTGGGGTTCTCCATGCTGCAAAGGTGGGTGCGGCTTCATAATGGTAGTGTAGTGTAATTTCTTATTTAAGTATATTGTTACGAACATATGGACATAATTATACCCCATTCACGATAAGATTAGACATTGAAATACATCTTTTTTACAGTCCGTTCAACCGATTTTGACTTCTATTGCGTTGGTAGCACGACACATGGTAGCTGCAGTAAACAGTTGGTAATATAATCACGTTTTTGCTTATAATGCCATCCTTATGCCCACGGAATAGAAGTAAGAATCGGTTGATGACTGTAAACAATTTTGTTCCAATGTCTAATCTTATTGTGAATGGAGTATAGTCTGAAATAAATGTTTATAATTATTATCCAGGCTAAGTATTTTTACGGTTATTTTTCTTCAATTACAGGATAAGCCGAAGCCGCCGCCGAAGTCGCCTCCTAAACCGGCTCCTAAACCTGCTCCTAAATCGATTTTGAAGAAGGAAACAAAGGTATGTGTAAACTTTGTTGTTGCAACCGAATTTGAATACATGACCGACCTGTGGCCGTACTACGAAGTGCCAATGCTATCATGATTCGTGTGAGGGAAAGAGATAGTGCTATACGTCTTGTGTAACTCCGTCTCTCTCTGACACAGAAATCATGATGGATTTAAGACGTCATAATAGGTCGCCTGAAGGCGGGGCCGTTATGGAGCTGACAGAGATTCTGTTACTGAAGGGTTACTAATGCCTGCGGACGGCGAGCTATGGGTGGCTCGCTGTCCGATAGCAACCAGGCCCGAGTCGACGGGGAACGCCTCACAGAGCTGTCAGCTAAGTAGACGGCGCCCCATAGGGTCAGTGCCTGCTAGGGTGCAGGGATTTGTTCGAAAGAGTCACCGCGGCCCTGGAATGCAAACGGCACTAGAAGGATCACGGGTGGGTTGTAGTCAGTAAGAGTCTGACACTCCCTGACGCTCCGCCCAGAGCGGGAGAAGTCATTTGATGATCTGGATGTGTCCAGAAAAAAAAGGTTTACCAATGCTCTATTACTAAGCCTCCGCTGTCCGCCCGTCTGTCAGTGGTAGACAGACGGACTGAAACCGTAATGGTAGACACTTTTCAAATTTTCAAAGATTGTATTTAATACTTCAGTAGAGCAGTGGTGGCCGAGTGGTATCGGCCCCGACTTACGAATCGTAGGTCGCGGGTTCAAACCCAGCCAGGCGCATTACTTTGTGTAATTAATTTCATTACCACTGCTCTCAAAACGGTGAAGGAAAACATCGTGAGGAAACCGGCATGTCCTAGAACCAACAATTCGAAGACATGTGACATTCAGCAACCCGCACTGGGCCCGCGTGCTGGATTACGGCCCATTCCCTCTCCTAGAGAGGAGGCCTGTGTCCTGTGTGTAAAGTAAAAAAAAAAAGTTTAATATGTGTAAGTATCTACATAAATATTGTACAGCGGGCGAACCATGAGGTGTTAAAACGTGGGTCTTCCGAGCGAGAAAGAGGGATACACGCTATATAGCTCCATCCCTTTTTTCTCGCTCGAAAGGCTCACGTTTTAACACCTCATGGTACGCCCGCTGGTCTCCCAAAGTGATAATGCGCATAGAAATCTTCGTCAGTGTTCGGCAACGGTCGTATTCCGCGAGCGACGGAAGACGATATGTATATAGAGTGGTTAAGTGCATTTCCTTCATGCATAATTTAGTAGAACTATGTGTTTTGATTCGGGTGTTTCCGGGAATACGACAATTAGCGAAGATCTTCATGCGCATAATTTATTTGGGAATACTGTATTAGTATTAGGGAAGGTTCATATCTGACGGAACACGCGTCGCGTATTATCGGTCGCGTAACGCCAGAACAGACAAATGTATAGAAAAACACTTGACCGTTCACACTCGACGCACTAACGTATCATCGGTTGAGTGTGAACGGTCGAGTGTTTTTCTATACATTTGTCTGTTCTGGCGTTACGCGACCGATAATACGCGACGCATGTTCCGTCAGATATGAACCTTCCCTTAATATACAGTAATTGTTTTTTTTGGAACGAAGTTCCTTATCGCGTGTTGTGAAAGGAGGCTAGACGGAAAAAAATCATACGAAAAGTTGTAACGACACTTTTTAACCGACTTCTAAAAAAGGAGGAGGTTCTCAATTCGGATGTTTGTATTTTTGTGTCACGATTTGGATGGAAGGGGTTAAGCAGCTGTTAGTGAGGTCACGATTTGGATGGGTGTGTTAAGCAACTGTTGGCAAGGTTGCGAAATGGATGGGTAAAATCAGCTGTCCTCTACATTTTAATGAGTTATACGAACATAAACGTAAGGAACAGATGTTTTTTTTCGCGATTTGAAAAGTTGTTCATAATGATGAGTTCAATGACCTCTTAAGAGGTTGTTGGTGTTTTACAAATAACCCTGATATTGATAACAAGCTTAGCTTATATAATAGGGATGTTTCCTGAGGAAAAAATATATGATTATGTTTAGTCCGTCAGTTAGATTATAGAAAAATATTGGACACGTATTTTTTCCTTTATCAAATCTATAAAAACTGACGAAGATAAAAAGCATCAAAGATCAGGAGTGGGAGCGTGTGACGTCACGGCTCGGTATAAATTGTAGCGAGTAGTGACGTCACACGAGTTTTCAACGCACTGTATCGTCTTCATTTTTTGTTTACGTGAGAAAAGAAAAAATACGTGTCCAATATTTTTTGGAAATCTATCTGACGGACTAATCAGATTGTTTTAGTTAAATACTCTATGACCTCTTAAGAAGTTGTTGGTGTTTATAACAAGCTTAACTTCATCAGCCATCAACAGGCTGTTGCAGTCCACTGCTGGACATAGGCCTCTCCAATTGCACGCCACTTAGATCTATTTCCGGCTTCTCGCATCCAGTTTCTGCCAGCCGTCCTGCGCAAATCGTCACTCCACCGTGCCTGAGGACGTCCTACACTACGTTTGCCGAGACGCGGTCTCCACTGTAGA
Source organism: Hecatera dysodea (assembly GCA_905332915.2). NCBI lineage: Eukaryota > Metazoa > Arthropoda > Insecta > Lepidoptera > Noctuidae > Hecatera > Hecatera dysodea. The sequence continues at coordinate 2,489,677 of HG995317.1, read as the reverse complement.
ACTCGTTTACCCCAACGGTTGTCGGTTCTACGACTAATATGGCCAGCCCACTGCCACTTCAGCTTACCTTTAAGCTTAACTTATATAATTGTTAACAGAATGAAGACAATTCGCTGTTAGTGCCACGTCTGAAACGCTCCAGAGATAAGGAACCAGTTAAATTGGAAACGCCCAACAAGAGAGTCAAGTAAGTACCGTGTATACGCTAAATTATTAATTCACTAGCGACCCGCCCCGGCTTCGCACGGGTGCAATGTAGATACTAGTGTTTCCTTTACTATAATATGCATTTATTATACACTAGCTGCTGCCTGCGACTTCGTCCCCGTGGAATCCCCGATTTTAAAACATTCTTTATCGCTGCTCCGCTCCTATTGGCTTAAGCGTGATGATATATAGCCTAAAGCCTTCCTCGATAAATGGTCTATTCAAACCAAAAATAATTTTTCAATTCGAACCAGTAATTCCTGAGATTAGCGCGATCAAACAAACAAACTCTTCAACTTTATAATATTTATTATACATATAAACTCTTGAATCACTCTATCTATTAAAAAAAACCGCATCAAAATCCGTTGCACAGTATTAAAGATCTAAGCTTACATAGGGACAGACAGCGGGAAGCGACTTTTTTTATAATATGTAGTGATTACCATCCCGAAAGGAATCGAACGTTTTCCTTGGATATAAATATTAGAACCGAACGCATTCAACCCTAATCTCTTCAAAGTGAGAGTGAACAGGCTTCTTCTGGGTAAGCTCATTCCATCGTCGACTTTGTCTCTGTCACCTGTGACTTTGACCTACGTGTATTCCCGTTCGTCCCACCGACTTCGTCCCCCTCGTGTGACGAACGGGAATTCCTTGTTGTTTTTCCCGATCGTCCCACTAATTTTGTTGATGGGACGAACGGGAATCATTTATCTATGCTAATATTATAAAGAGGAAAGATTTGTATTTTTATATGTAACGAATAAACTCAAAAACTACTGGACCGATTTCAAAAAATCTTTCACCATTAGAAAGTTACATTCACCCTGAGTAACATAGGCTATATATTATTCCCGTATTCCCACGGGAACGGGAACTACGCGGGTAAAACCGCGGGGCGCTGCTAGTTTATTATATGTTTAGTCCTATTGGTCCCACCAAATAATTTCAGACTGGTTGTTTTAATGGTAGGTCCCCCGAGGGGGCGAAGTCGGTGGGACGAACGGGAATACATGATGACCTAGACTAGAGTGAACAGCAACAATAAAAAAAAATGTCCATAGAGAGTGTGCAGGAACTATGACTAGATGATTGGCAGTACAGAAGTCACAATGACAAATATTTATAAGATACTAGCAGCGTCCCGCGGTTTCACCCGCGCTGTGCCCGTTCCCATGGTAATACGGGGATAAAATATAGCCTATGGCACTCCAAAATAACGTAGCTTTCTATTGGTGAAATAATTTTATTGGTGAGTAGATCCAGAGATTACCCCTTACAACGTCACAAACTCAGAAACGTTACCTTTTTATAATATTAGTATAGAAAAGTTTCGATTTTTCAACGCTAAATGGCACAGACAATGTCGTGCAACCTATATAAGGCCTACTGGCTCGAGCCAGCCCGTCCCTCCCCGACTTTTACCTAACGAGCCAGCGCGCGCCGCTGAGCCATTAGCGTTAAATCCCCCAAATAATATCATACCTGACCCAGCCTGTCCCTTGCTGCCCTCCCTCAATGACCCCGCTAAGCCGAGGCCCGTGTCCCACAGGGGATGCCCTTAGCGAGCGGCCATTTAGCTTTTAAGTAGTTTTTAGCGCTGGCTGGAGGCCTTAAATTCATTTGAGGCCACCACAGGCACAATCGGCTGTTTTTACTTTCACAAACATCTCAATAATTTAACTATACTATCTCTCTTGCAGGATCGCAACAAAAACATCACCGCCTGTTCCGAAACCATCACCTATCTCTTCACCACGGACCAGGCCGACCAAACCAGTGAAGATATCACCGAAGCGAGCTCCATCACCAGTTCGCCTGCACAAGTGTAGTGTGTGCGGGCAGTCCAACAAGACCGCCCAGGGGAATTACAGCCATTTGAGGACGCATACTGTGTGCTTCACCAGTCTTAGGTGAGTTATGCACAAGTGTAGTGTGTGCGGGCAGGCCAACAAGACCGCCCAGGGGAATTTCAGCCATTTGAGGACGCATACTGTGTGCTTCACCAGTCTTAGGTGAGTTATGCACAAGTGTAGTCTGTGCGGGCAGGCCAACAAGACCGCCCAGGGGAATTTCAGCCATTTGAGGACGCATACTGTGTGCTTCACCAGTCTTAGGTGAGTTATGCACAAGTGTAGTGTGTGCGGGCAGTCCAACAAGACCGCCCAGGGGAATTTCAGCCATTTGAGGACGCATACTGTGGGCTTCACCAGTCTTAGGTGAGTTATGCACAAGTGTAGTGTGTGCGGGCAGTCCAACAAGACCGCCCAGGGGAATTTCAGCCATTTGAGGACGCATACTGTGGGCTTCACCAGTCTTAGGTGAGTTATGCACAAGTGTAGTGTGTGCGGGCAGTCCAACAAGACCGCCCAGGGGAATTTCAGCCATTTGAGGACGCATACTGTGGGCTTCACCAGTCTTAGGTGAGTTATGCACAAGTGTAGTGTGTGCGGGCAGTCCAACAAGACCGCCCAGGGGAATTTCAGCCATTTGAGGACGCATACTGTGGGCTTCACCAGTCTTAGGTGAGTTAGCGAAGCGAGCCCCATCACCAGCTCGCCTGCACAAGACCGCCCAGCCCTACCATGACGTCTTAAATCCATCATGATTCCTGTGTCAGAGAGAGACGGAGTTACACAAGACGAATAGCACTATCTCTTTCCCTCACACTGAATCATGATAGCATTGGCACTTCGTAGTACGGTCACAGGCCCCAGTTTCGTTACTACTAACGCCATCTAGTGTCGAGTAGGAGAATTAGTACAGTCAAGAATCTTTGAGATTTTTTGAGATCTTCGTCAGTCGTTGAGCTCCTTGAAGTTCTAAGTTTGAGCTACACGGTAACTGACAAATGCTTGCACTGTCTGGACAGGTCCACTCAAATCTGTGTGGCACTTTCCTCAAAAGGCTACCTCAGACATTAACCTACATGGTTCTCATATGACTTGACCAGTACGGATTGTATGGACTTTAAAAGAGACTTTGACCTCTGAGTTTGTTTCGGTGTTTCTTCTCAGGGCAGTCGGCTAGGAAACACCGGCTTCATCTAGCTTAAAATGACCAGAAATATTAGACGTGTAAAAGTGTTATTTTTAACCTACTTACAAAATAAATATCATTTAATTTTTATAGATTTGATAAAGGAAAAAATACGTGTCCAATATTGTTCTATAGTCTCACTGACGGACTAAACATAATCATATATTTTTTACTCGGGCAACATCCCTATTATGAATGTTCTTAAATTTGAAAATGAAAATAATATATCTAGTTTTAATTTCCGCAAATATTAGTGGGTTGCAGGTATGCACCTCCCTCCCGCCCGCTATATTATGCACATGCAAGATTACAAGGCAAATGCAAGGATTTTATGCACAAGCAGGAAGGCAAAGCAAAACCCAACACCATTACCGACACGCAGCTCGCTGACCGAGCTGACTCAGCGAGTCAACACGTCCCCTGAGGATGCCTCGTGGAGAGGCGAAACACGTGTCGGTAATGGTGTTGGGTTTTGCTTTGCCTTCCTGCTTGTGCATAATATCCTTGCATTTGCCTTGTAATCTTGCATGTGCATAATATAGCGGGAGGGAGGTGCATACATGCAACCCACTAATATTCGCGGAAATTAAAACTAGATATATTGTTTTCATTTTCAAATTTAAAATGGATTTCCGCAAAGTAACGCCTGACTCAATCAATTTTATGAATGTTCTTGTCCGCAGGATGGCTTGCAACCCTTGCGGCCTGTGGTTTCCCACCCCTGAGGAGGCGGCGGCGCACCACAAGGGCCACCGGACCAAGTCCATGCCCTACAAGTGTCGCACGTGCGCCGCGAGCTTCAAACTGATCTCGGCTTATGATGAGTAAGTCTTGACAATTTTGTATACCGAACGCCAGATAAACCTATACTAATATTATAAAGCTGAAGAGTTCGTTTGTTTGTTTGAACGCGCTAATCTCGGGAACTACTGGTTCGAATTGAAAAATTCTTTTTGGGTTGAATAGACAATTTATCGAGGAAGGCTTTAGGCTATATATCATCACGCTTAAGCCAATAGGAGCGGAGCAGCGATAAAGAATGTTTTAAAATCGGGGATTCCACGGGGACGAAGTCGCGGACATAATCTAGTGTGCAATAAAGGTCATTGCCCTATCCTTGATATCTCTACGTAGGTACATGGACGAAAAAAAATGAATCGTTTTCCATTACTAGTAAATATAAAGGATCACGATGGATGTCAATAATCAATAAAGCATTAATTCATTATTTCTGTTTTAAGAATTAAGGTTGTCAATAAATGTAGGTGGGTCAATGACCGTTATTGCACATTTATCTGGCGTTCAGTATAGCAGTGAAGAACTTTGGGCCGCTGCCTTATGTGACTCCCACTCTGAGTACATTGGGAGGGAGTGTCAGACTCTTACTGACTACAACCCACCCGTGTTCCTCCTAGTGCCCGCCGCGTTCCAGGGCCGCGGTCACTCTTTCGAAGTAATTTCGCAACCGTGGTCAACTGCTCTATAGTTGATATTCGGGTTGTTGTATGAATTCAAATGAGAGCAGTGGTGGCCGAGTGGTAACGGCCCCGACTTACGAATTGTAGGTCGCGGGTTCAAACCCAGCCAGGCGCATTACTTTGTGTAATTAATTTCATCACCACTGCTCTCAAAACGGTGAAGGAAAACATCGTGAGGAAACCGGCATGTCCTAGAACCAAAAATTCGAAGACATGTGACATTCAGCAACCCGCACTGGGCCCGCGTGCTGGATTACGGCCCATTCCCTCTCCTAGAGAGGAGGCCTGTGTCCCAGCAGTGGGAACGTTAAAAGGCTGATTATGTTATGTATGTAATAGATAAAAAAGAAAAAAAAAACGCAACAATAAAAAAAAAACTACCTTGTTTACAGGCATTTGGAGAACAAGCAATGCGTACCATTCGAAGAGGTTCCCGATGTGAAATGTGACGTCTGCTGGCATTTGTTCGCTACGAACAAACTACTCGACGAGCACCGCTGTCAAGGAGAAGACCATAGGCCGGGTGGTGAGTATTGTCCCACTTACGGCCGAACCCAATAACCTATCTATCACCTACTGGAGATAGCAAAACAAACGAAACAACAGAAAACCCATATCTAAATATACAATGTGGATCTGGACTTACGACATTAAATTAAAACGAGCTCAGTACTAGTCCATTGAAACATTTTAAAACACGAAAATTAGTAGTTAATGGAAAATTTAACAATTGCAATTTTCAAACAAAATAAATATCAAAATCAACTGCATAAAAAGTAAACACGCTTTATCTACGAAAAGTCACTGAGCTATTACGCGGCGTGGTGCGGGGTGCAGCGGGCAGTTGCGGTGCGGGACGTAGGTAGCTACTTTAGTCGGAGAACAACAAATCACCAAGTTGCGAGTTCGCAACAAATCGTACCTACCGTACCTACCGTTTTGCACAGGTCCTTGACCTTACAATGTTTACCTATTATTACGGACTCAGATCTACAGCATATTGAAAAATGAGAAAATCTATACTAATATTATAAAGCTGAAGAGTTTGTTTGTTTGTTTGAACGCGCTAATCTCAGAACTACTGGTTCGAATTGAAAAATTCTTTTTGGGTTGAATAGACCATTTATCGAGGAAGACTTTAGGCTATATATCATCACGCTTTAAATTTAGAATTTTTGAAATCGGGCCAGTAGTTTTTGAGTTTATTCATTACAAACATACACACACACACAAAAATACAAATTTTTCCTCTTTATAATACTAGTGTAGCAGGGGCGTGCGCTCCATATAGGCAATTAGGCTAAGCCTACCCTACCATAGCAACGGATAAATAAAACAAATGTATTTATTGTAACTATGCAATAAAATAAAACAAAAATATTTAATAACTCATAACGCCTAGTATAATGCTTATAGCAACTTCTCGCCCCGCGCCCGTGCGTGTGACGTATTTCAAACTACGCTGTTCCTACGAAACGGTTCACATAGGCCACAATACGGAGTGCCTTATTTCAATTGATAAATTTATGCATGTGTGCAAATGTTCTTGTATATGTACGCCCATAATTTACACACACATGTATAAATTATGGGCGTTTTCTAGGCTCGCTGGAGCCCACTACACGGGTCCTGATTGGTTCACCACACAATTCAAGGACAAGTAGTAAAATTTTATGAATGAAAATCGCTTAACAGGGTTGCCAATTTGAGAATAATAATTTCCTTAATAACTTATAGATATAGTTTAAAAAAACTGGTTAGTATTATCAAAAGTATAAAATGTACAAAATAAATGTTAAGTTGTAATTAATAACCCTCTAAATATAATTAAAAACCGCAAGAATTTAACTTTTCTCCCCAAATTTTCCAAACTTAATTTGAAAATTTGGTTTAAAGGGAATTAGAAAAATAAAATTGGCAACTCTGTTGACATTGACATTGACAATTGTCAATTTTGGCGGGTTATGATGTATAACCCGGCAAAATGTCATTACATGTCATTCTTAAAGATTACGATAGGACCATGTAGCATTTTTTTTTGGAAGTGTATTGATTGTCTTTTTAAATGATATTTTTGCAAGAAAAAGAGAAGCCATATTGTTGATATTGTTTCATGTGACAAGCAATAGTCGTTCGAATATTTTGTTGTTGAGTGTTATAAATCATAGTGCATTGATTTATAAGTAATTCGTTTTGAGTCATAAAGTAGTGTAAATATTAAAGTTTAGTTATTTGTTTACATACTTAAAAATGGTCCTAAATTGTGAAGTTTGTGCTGACAATGTGTTTGTTAGAGATTAAAAAAAGGTAAGTTTTCACAGCTATCGTATAATGATAAGATTCAAGTTGTTTCTAAAGGTAGATGTATACCCGAGTTACGAGAATTAACTCAAAAATAATTCATCTCGTACTCGTCATTTCAATCCTCAGAGTTATGAAACATATAACTGGCTATGTGTGTACGCACAAATTATTTTGTTTTCTGTGCATTTTGTTCAATACTTCTAGAAAGAGTAGTTTGTATCGTCAGAATATCGTGATTTGAATTTGGTGAGTTTTTAAAATTATATGTTTCTCATCGTTCCGTATCGTGATTTCAACCCAGTAGAATGTGGTGAGCTTTTTTTTTGGATATTATGTCTGGCCTACCCTTACTCTAGAACCACTGCACGCCCCTGTAGTGTAGGTAGATAAATTGGCATGTTTATGTACGATAGCGCAATTCCTTACTATTCCAAAATATTCAAAAATGCACAACGGTTTTGTTCAAGTTTTCACTTCTACCGGCTGTTCAGAAGTGCAAGCCGTTGTTTTTTTTTTTAATTGTTAATTTTAAATTGAAAACAATATATCTAGTTTTAATTTCCGCGAATATTAGTGGGTTGCAGGTATGCACCTCCCTCCCGCCCGCTATATTATGCACATGCAAGATTACAAGGCAAATGCAAGGATTTTAAGCACATGCAGGAAGGCAAAGCAAAACCCAACACCATTACCGACACGTGTTTCGCCTCTCCACGAGGCATCCTCAGGGGACGTGTTGACTCGCTGACCGTTGAGTTGCTGACTGTTCAGTCGCAACTCAACGGTCAGCGAGAGAGGAAATTAAAACTAGATATATTGTTTTCAATTTAAAATTAAAAATGGATTTCCGCAAAGTAACGCCTGACTCAATCAATTTTTTTTTTAATTGTATTTATCTTTGGCGCAGGCAAATGCAGTAAATGCAGAAGAAATTACGCGCTGTTGAAAAATTTGAAGAATCACGAACAAAATTGTACAGCCAAGAAAAAAGGTAATAGGGATATTTCCTGATAACAAAAATATATGATCCTATGTAGTACGTCAGTTAACGTGTTCTCCAGTTATTGGGTTGTGGAGGTCTGGTAGGCAGCCGCTCCACGTAAAATACTGGTATTCAGCTGAATCCGGTTTGACTGGAAGCCGACCCCATATTTATTGGGAAAAGGCTAGGCAGATGATGATGTAGTATTAGTTAGATTATTGTAAAATATTGGACACGTATTTTTTGCTTCATTAAATCAATAAAAAAATGACGAAGATAAAAAGCATCAAAGATCAGGAGTGGGGGCTTGTGAGGTCACGTCGTGGTAAAAATTGTAGCGAGTAGTGACGTCACACGAGTTTTCAACGCACTGTATCGTGTTTGTTATTTATTTACGTGAAAAATGAAGTGAACAGCAGATTTTTGATTAGGGATAACTCTTATTAACAATCTGCCTAGCCTTTTCCCAACTATATTGGGGTCGGCTCCCAGTCAAGCCGGATTCAGCTGAATACCAGTATTTTACGTGGAGCGGCTGCCTACCAGACCTCCACAACTCAATAACTGGGGAACACGGTACTTCTTGGCAAGTGGTGTCAGATTTACTGGCTTCTGACAATCCGTAACGACTGCCAAAGATCTACAAATGACAGCCGGGACCAACGGCTTAGCGTGCGCACCGAGGCACGGAGAAATCTCGGTATATTAAGATGGTCACCCATTCCTAGACCGACCTTGGCTGACGTTGCTTAACCTTGAAGATAATAATAATAATCTTTTTAACTTTTGTTACAGGAGAATTAATAGTGGATCCAGTTTTACTAGGCAAGTTAAAGCCGATACAGATTCGAGTATCCCGCTGCGATCCGCTACTGACGAATCTCAAACAAGAACATTATGACGTGTCCAATGTAACAGCGGTGAGTTTCACGTTAAATCTACTTAATTTTAGCCATTTTTTTAAAAGGGTTCCGTACCCTTACTACTTACTAAACTGACTCCACTTTCTGTCTGTCCATCAGCTGGCCATTTTTTTAAAGGGTTCCGTACCCCTACTACTTACTAAACTGACTCAACTGTCCGTCCGTCTGTCTAGCTGTCTGTCACAGGCTGTATCTTTCGTGATAGTTAGACAGTTGAAATTTTCATAGATGATATATTTGTGTTGCTGCTATAAGGGGCTAATTCAAGTATTACGTAAGCACTAAAGGGGGTTGGGGTGGGGGGTTCTTGATTTGCTCATGTTTGATGACATGGGGGATGGGGGGATCCGGGATGTGATTACATCAATATTGATTTATTTAATTTTTCAGATTTTAGTCGATTATGGTTTGAACACATGGCGATCCGGCGAGGTCTTACCCACTGGGCTATCAACGCCCTAATAGCGAACTTAATTTCAGACTATATATTCCTTATTTCTAGACTTACTAACTGTTGCTTCATGAACCAATACGGAAACCAAAACAGATTCAATAATACATATATGTTTACGTAAGTATGGGTAGGTAACAGGGGGCGTTCTAAAATGTCAAAAATTCTGCTTACGTAATACTTGAACGGCCACTAATGATAAATATTAAAAAACAGAATAAAATAAATAATATGTATTTAAGGGGGCTCACATACAACGGACATGTTTTTTCCCCGTTTTTATAGATAATAATTGTACTGAACATTTTTTGTTCTGGATGGGAAATCATCAATTAATGACTTCTCCCGCTGTGGGCGGAGCGGAAGGGAGTGTCTGACCTCTTACTGACTAAAACCCACCCGTGATCTTCCTAGCACCCACCGCGTTCCAGGGCCGCGGTCACTCTTTCGAACAAAACCCGTGGTACGGAGCCCCTCGGGCCGATTGGCCTGCCTTTTTTTTTGTAGTATCTCACAAATCTTCATTCTATCCACAGGACTTCGGTTTAGACAAAAACTGCGTCTACCCATACATTTCCTCTTACTCCCGACTTCGAATAAAATCAGATCCCGACGGTATGGTAGATATCAATGCGGAAATAAAAGACGAATTCTATATAGAAGAAGATTATATCCATTGGGATTCAGAAGACAGCGAATCAGAAGAAGAGGGTTCCAGCAGTCCGAGCTTAGTCCTCAACCCTTTCCTTAAAAAGAAGAAGATTGAAAGTCTTGCCAATATCGCGCTAAAGACTCTCTTCTCGAAACGCTGTCTCGGCAAGGTCCCAAAGAAGAAACGGAGAGTCAAGAGGGAGAAAATGTTCGACTCTCTTCTTGTTGGCACAGAAGATGATGTGACAAGAGATATTAATAATATTATTAACAATTTGGGTGATGATGGCGATGATTTTGATGGTGATGGTGAAAGTCAGAAGGGTGATGATGAGAGCCAGAAAGATGATGGTGAAAATCAGAAAGGTGATGATGAGAGTCAAAAGAAGGATGGCGAAAGTCAGAAAGGTGATGATGAGAGTCAAAAGAAGGATGGTGAAAGTCAGAAAGGTGATGATGATAGTCGAAAGAAGGATGGTGAAAGTCAAAAAGGTGATGATGAGAGTCAAAAGAAGGATGGCAAGGATTTAGATGATACTGACAAAAGTATGGACGTCAGTGATGTTACTTCTGACAAAGACGTTTCTAAAGTTGATGACAAAGACGAAAGTAATGACAATGTCAATTTGACTGACATCAATGATAGTTTAGAGAAAACTGAAGAAAATGCACAAATTAATGTTAAATTAAGTGAAGTTAATGAGAAAAATGATCAAGATACAAGTGTAATTGATGAAGCAAAAGACACTAGTGAAGTAAAAAATAATAATAGTGACGTGAACAATGATTCGAACGGTGCAAATAATAATATAAGTAGTAATAATGATGTTAATAATAAGCGAATGGACGATAAAGTCAATAATGGTATAAATAGTCTAAGTTTTGATTACTTTGACGATGATGTTGTGCGTAAACAAGGAACTGAAGCACAGAATGATGAAATAAAAATTGATTTCGAAAATAGTCAAGATTCTAACTCCGTTAGTGGTGTTAGCGAAAGCCTTCTCAACGAAAACACACAAAGCGATGTCATATCGCTGCCGGATAAAGAAGCTAACGATAACTCAACAAACGCTATCGATAAAGATACATCACTAGCCGAACAAAATTCCGATATCGATCAAAAATCTCAATCAAACGAATTCTCAGCCGATAACTTGAGTCAAGATACTAAAATGTCAGAAACAGAAGCGAAAACTGACAGTCAGAGGAGTGAAGAACAGAGTGAAAGTCAAAACCAGAGAAATGATAATGTGACTGAGTCAGATTATAAAAACGCCATCAGCGTCATAGTTAATTCTGGCAAAAACAAAATGGCGACTGATTCCGAAGATATAGACGATTCAAAGCTTATGGAGGCTTTAGACGCCGAAATCGGTGATAGTAATGAGAATTCACGCGACAATGCAAATTCAAAAATCCAGGTCAGTGAGAATTTCAACAATAAAATCGCGTTAGAAGATCTCATTTCGACTAAGAGCAATGATAATATGGACAGTTATCAAGATTTCAATTTCGACGCTTGAGTGTTAAACTAATTATAATTATGTTATGATACTATTTAGTTCGTCAGTTAAATCGTCTAGTAATATTGGACACGTACAAATTGATAAAGATAATCCAGCAGCCCGACCATGACGTCTTAAATCCATCATGATTCCTGTGTCAGAGAGAGACGGAGTTACACAAGACGAATAGCACTATCCCTTTCCCTCACACTGAATCATGATAGCATTGACACTTCGTAGTACGGCCACTGGTCACTGAATATTAATTAAAAAATCGAGGAGCTCGTGGCTAAAGAATAACAGCCGCACAGGTCGATCTTCAAGGTTAAGCAACGCTTGCCAAGGTTGGTCTGTGGATGGGTGACCATCTTAACATACCGAGTTTCCACCGTGCTTCGGTGCGCACGTTAAGCCGTTGGTCCCGGCTGTCATTTGTAGATCCTTGGCAGTCGTTACGGATTTTCAGAAGCCAGAAAATCTGACAGCAGTCTTGCAAAGAAGTACCGTGTTACCCAGTTAATGGGTTGTGGAGGTCTGGTAGGCAGCCGCTCTACGTAAAATACTGGTATTCAGCTGAATCCGGTTTGACTGGAAGCTGACCCCAATATAGTTGGGGAAAAAAAGGCTAGGCAGATAATGTATTGTGTACATAATAAAGAATATTCTATTCTATTTACATTGCGGAACACGATCATTAATTTTGTTCACAACTGGCATGCAAGTAGAGAATACAATCCAGAACAAGTTTTTCGATCCCGGGATTACGGGATACTTGATGCGTAATCCCGGGATCTTCATATCTGATCTCCACAAACCAGTTACTAAAAAGCAAATTGCGTCCGTGGAGTTTCTTGCACGTTCTTGTCCATAGGACATGTCCATAACGCTTTGGAACGTGCAAATAGCTCCATCTCAAGTACAAGTAAATGGTCTTTCGAGTTTTTGACACGATACTGATGCTAGTGGCAGATTTTCTGACTTCTGAATTCTTTTAAGGGCTGTCATCTATTGACTGAAAGAGATATGGTTTGAGTTCGTTTAATATATTTACTTACTAGCAGCGCCCCGCGGTTTCACCCGCGTAGTTCCCGTTCCCGTGGAAATACGGGGATAAAATATAGCCTATGTTACTCAGGGTGAATGTAGCTTTCTAGTGGTGAAAGAATTTTTGAAATCGGTCCAGTAGTTTTCGCGTGAAAGCGTAACAAACTTACATTCACATTTATATATTAGTAGGGATTTGTGGTGAAATTCGACCTAGTATTGTAATGTAGAAATAAAGCAGACTTAGCGCGAATAATTTTGACGTATCCCGCATGTATCATAAACTACCTTAGTTGCGAGTGTTTTAACGGTCGCGATCGCGTTAGCGTAAACGTTAATTTGTATCGAAACGGAATTAGCGCCGTCTGGTGGCGGTAGCGGAAAGATCTTTCCTTTTTTCAAAATTATTCGTGCTTTACCATAAAGATTAAAACTCAGAATTTATAATGTTTCAGATTAATTAAGAATAATTATATTTTTGTTAAATGTTTTTTTTTAGTTTTTTATTATATGACTGTTCTCGCAGCTTCTAATGCAATATGTGTTGTAAATGATTTATTTGTATGAAATCGAATAAATGATCGCGATATTTTATATATGTAGGCGTTATTCTAATAAAACGCGATCATCGCACAAATACGTGATCGTTGCTTTTATTTACCGGAAAATTGCAAACGCCGTAAGATTGTAAAATAACGCGTGAATTTATAAACTTCTTAATAAGACACGGATTTTTTGTTTGCGATTTTACTGTTGGTTCCATAGTAAAAGTCGTTTATAATTATTATGAGTACAATTAAGGCATGCAATATCACAAGGTTTTCAATTCCGGAACTGAGTTCCAATACTGGAGATCTAATTACGGAACTGGTAACTTTTAAAGTTTGTTTCAAATCAAACAAGATTTATTATTATATATATAAAAAAGTCAGCTGTTCCCTATATTTGGATGAGTCATACGAACATAAATGTAAGGAACAGCTGTTTTTTTTCGTGATTTCAGTGTCGGTCCCATAGTAAAAGTTGTTCATAATGATGAGTACAATGACTTCTTAAGAGGTTATTGGTGTTATACAAATAACCTTGTATATAGGTGGGTTCCTTTAGAGGTATAGTTTTTCGATACAATCACTTCGAGTTCGAATGGCGCTTGGCAGTATTTTATACCCGTAGTTCTCATTCCGTGTTGAGACCCTTTTTTGTGCATGGAAAATCATAGAATGAATAAGGTAGTTGATTAAATATATCAAATTAGTCAGTCAGTTAAATTCAGTGGCGTAACTATAGGGTGGCAGGGCTGGCAAAATGAGCTGTCCAAGATTTTCTCCAGAATTTCTCTGAATGACTCCGAGAGATTATAAGTGTTCCAGATGTTCAGCTGACAAATTATCGACAGTTTAGAATCTTTTAAGATTTTTTATAATCTTACCGAGGTTGCGATTTTCCGGTGACATGTATACAGCTGTTATGCTCTTTAAAATAAAACTGGGAAGTCCCCATCAAAAGAATTTGCCTCGGGCCCCCGATGGTAGGTATTGTTACGCCACTGGTAGATTATATCCTATTATCTTTGCAAGCGCATAATACCAACATTCAAACATGTTGCGCAACAAATCTCAAACAAAAATTGGGTTCTATAGTTCAGTATATTGATATAAATCTGTAATTCTGTTTATGTGTATTAAATTAAGAATTATATTGGTTGCCGAATACCTGTCGACGCGGCTACTAATCTTGCTAATCAAATATCAACTCTACCTCCCTGAAAATAAAGTAAAAAATAATTTGATCATGCCTGCTTTGGTGCTCCCTGGAGACTAATAGAAGTTGATTTTGAACTGTGTTCCCATACATGTGTAGGGTTGATATTTGCTTGCTGATTCTTGCCTCGCCAGGTTTTCGTCAACCGTATTGGTTTAGGTTATGCCTAAACTAATTTAAACGTAATTTGTAAGTTAGCTTAAGGCTACATTAGTGTAAACTATTTTTTGTAAATATGAAAATAATTATAATGTTTCGTAAATATATTTGTTTTACTTCAAACCTCAATTGCTTTGCAGCGTGTAATTTACGTCATCGGAAAATTGCAGAATCCGTAACATTGTTGTTAACTCCGTAATTTTGTGTTTCTTGAGAACATTTGCTATAGTAATATATACCCACCAAAAACATTATCATTTAAAAATGTTGCTTACCCTGTGGAAAAATTATCAGTTGGCGTACCACGAGGTGTTAAAACGTGAGTCTTCCGAGCGAGAAAGAGGGACAGAGTTATACACCCTATATAGCTCCATCCCTTTTTCTCGCTCGAAAGACTCACGTTTTAAGAAGTCATGGTACGCCCGCAGATCTCGTATAAAGCCAAGCTCTAAAGACTGCATACTCTAAACCCACAAGCTAAGCTTAATCAAAACTTGTGGCTTGGCCGTTTTATTTCACACTCATTGAACGAATGCCTTTGAAATCTTCGTGATGTTAGGAAAACAGCTAAGCCACTTTAGCTTTATTTCATAATTCCAAATATTTCAAATCAATAAATTACAGTGTATTTGAGACATAGAGCAACACATGCCACCGGCGGACATTTGTGACATAAAAAGATAGGTTTTCACCAAATTTCGTGAAAAGAAAAAATTATTTGTTTTGAACACGTGTTTCGCCTCTCCACGAGACATCCTCAGGGGACGTGTTGACTCGTCGACCGACGTGTCGGTATTGGTGTTGGGTTTTGCTTTGCCTTCCTGCATGTGCATAAAATCCTTGCATTTGCCTTGTAATCTTGCATGTGCATAATATAGCGGGCGGGAGGGAGGTGCATACCTGCAACCCATAAATATTCGCGGTAATTAAAACTAGATATATTATTTTCATTTTCAAATTTAAAATGGATTTCCGCAAAGTAACGCCTGACTCAATCAATTTTCTTTGTAAAGTATTAAAAAAAATCTAATTTTTCACAGACATTTTGAGGTTATGCGAAAAAAGTGTAAGTAAATACAAAAGTTGTAGATTATTTTATTATCTTCAATTTTGCGATTTTACTTTTTTCCATAGGAGTTCTATCTACTTTTGCCGGAAAAACCGTTTTTACCCTATAAACCCCCTTTTCCTTCCCGACCTCAGATCGCCCGTAAATTATTATTCCTTTCATTTTTATTATATTCTCCACCTTTTTCATTGGGTTTCATGTTACATTTTTTTTTAGTTTGTTTAAAAAAATGTCGAACATGGTACAATATACTAATAGGGCAGGTACTGGCCACCACGGTAAGAACAAAGCAATAAGGGCACTGTTCCGTTACGCGGTCGCCACAAACGTTGCGTGCTCCGGTACGCGGTCGCCACTAACGCTGCGTGCTCCGGTACGCGCACGCCACTAACGCTGCGTGCTCCGGTACGCGGTCGCCACTAACGCTGCGTGCTCCGGTACGCGGTCGCCACTAACGCTGCGTGCTCCGGTACGCGGTCGCCACTAACGCTGCGTGCTCCGGTACGCGGTCGCCACTAACGCTGCGTGCTCCGGTACGCGGTCGCCACTAACGCTGCGTGCTCCGGTACGCGGTCGCCACTAACGCTGCGTGCTCCGGTACGCGTTCGCCACTAACGCTGCGTGCTCCGGTACGCGGTCGCCACTAACGCTGCGTGCTCCGGTACGCGGTCGCCACTAACGCTGCGTGCTCCGGTACGCGGTCGCCACTAACGCTGCGTGCTCCGGTACGCGGTCGCCACTAACGCTGCGTGCTCCGGTACGCGGTCGCCACTAACGCTGCGTGCTCCGGTACGCGGTCGCCACTAACGCTGCGTGCTCCGGTACGCGTTCGCCACTAACGCTGCGTGCTCCGGTACGCGGTCGACACTAACGCTGCGTGCTCCGGTACGCGGTCGCCACTAACGCTGCGTGCTCCGGTACGCGGTCGCCACTAACGCTGCGTGCTCCGGTACGCGGTCGCCACTAACGCTGCGTGCTCCGGTACGCGGTCGCTACTAACGATGAGTAAAGTTCTCTGGTGCTTTTTTGCTGGACTTTCGTGGTGCAAGAACTTTTGAAATCGGCGCAGCAGTTTTTGAGTTTACTCACTACAAACATACACACACACACAAATCTTTCCTCTTTATAATATTAGTGTAGATACAGAACACCACCCCTAAATGGAACGCCCTGTATATATATCTCTCTTACTTTTTTTTTCTGGTTGGCAAATCATCCAATGACTTCTCCCGCTGTGGGCGGAGCGGAAGAGAGTGTCAGACTCTTACTGACTAAAACCCACCCGTGATCCTTCTAGTGCCCGCCGCGTTCCAGGGCCGCGGTGTCTCTTTCGTAAGAATTCCGCAAACCGACATTGCACCTTTAGCAAGCAAATCCGAACTCTTAACTAGTCACTATTATTATTTCATCGTCGCAAATAAAAACGGAAGCGATTTTAACAACTTCATCGATCGTTACAATAAAACTTCAATAAATAATATGAATCGTTAAAAAGGTAATCGACAAGGAAATGGAATGTATTGTAACACGAAGTTTTTTCTAATATTATGTGAGTGAATTTACCTATGTATTTAAAAATTACATTATTCCTCCCGACCGAATTTCGATCACGTGGGCCTATTTCAACGCAGATCTGCGGGCGTACCATGACGTCTTAAAACGTGAGTCTTCCGAGCGAGAAAAAGGGATTTTATTTTATTTTATTTGTTTGGGACAAAAAACAGTTATACAGTACAGCATTGACAAAAGGTAGTTTCAGTACAGTCGAAAAAACGTATAACCCTTACTATTGTCCACGAAATGACATCGGAGTATGCTAATGATAACGAACGCATGTTAAATGAGAGAAAAAAGAAATTAGAAGAAAAACACTATACCACTATATCGACGAATCGAAGGAAGCGGATAACAATAGCACCCGTCTTATGGGCAACTTGCAAGAAATTGTGTGACCATTTTTTTAAATTTAGATTGCGATGATGCTATATAGGGTGGGATGCTGCTATATAGGGTGGGATGCTGCTATATAGGGTGTATAACTCTATCTCTCTTTTTCGATCGGAAGACTCACGTTTTAACACCTCATGGTACGCCTGCAGTTCAAGTAAGCAGGAGTTATAGCGCAAAAAAGTGTGTGAGCAAACACAGGTTCACTCTCTGGGCCTCAAATCTGCTATTACAATAGTGTCAGAATGGTCTAACATTGATTTCATAATGGTTGATTTTGACAAGTTTGGTAATCTACTAATATAAAAGCGTCATTGTGACTTTCCAATGGTCAACTACTGTAGGTACATAATGACAAATGAATGACAGACGTATGCGGTAATCTGCTAACATTTTGACAGTTCCTTTGATCACTTACCTACCATTAGATCGTCATTGTGCAGTCATTTCTTTTAATAGGGAACGTGCACGGCGTAGACTATGCCATCTACTGTTGCAAATCTGAAACTTTTACGTTGTAAATATTTGACCTGTGCTGCCACCTATACTTCCTGCACTCTCCGTTTAGGAAAACGTGCACGAAGTAGACTGCCATCTAGCGTTCCAAATTTGAAACTTATAAGTAAAATATACTTGACATTGACGCTCCTGTGCTGCCACCTATAGTTTCTGCACGTTCCCTATAGCTCGTTTATAAAAAGTTTTACTAGACCATTGACCGACCAATGATCGACCACAGAGAAATTCTTAATTTAAAATAAAAACCCAATAATACTTTTTGTCGGAACGGGGCAGTCTATTACATAATTACGCTATCTAGGAGGACTTTATTCGAAAAAAAAGGTCAATACACCCGATTTGAGCGCAATTTTCTCAACAGCTACTTTTATTAACGTTACATTTTCAGGTGCCATACCTTTAATTGAAGCAATTGGCCTAAAGATAGATGGATTGCTAAACATAGGCGATAACTGGAACTATGAATACAGAATAGTCCGAACCGATTCGAGTGACCGTCCACGCCTAAGGGCCGAGAACAATGCTCAAGACAAAGCTAAAGAAGTTCCTCAACAGAAAAATGAAGACGTCCCTCGTCAGATAGATGTAGAAGCCGTTTTCAACAAGGAAAACGAAAAAGTCCGTAAAAGAGAAGAGGAAATTGCTCGCAACAAGGAAAAAGACAGCCCTAGTGAAAGCTATGATGAAGAAACAGAAATTGCAGGTCAAACAGATGAGGACACTGCTCGCGACATGGAAAAAGAAATCGCTCGGCAAAGAGACGAGGAAATCGCTCACCATGAAGATAAAATCGCTCGCCTAAATGATGAGGAAGCGGCAAGGATACAAAGAGACGAAGAACATCTCAGCTTAGCAGAAAATGTACTTCGAAAGGAGGCAGATAGATTGCGCAAGGAAGCTTTGAGCCCCAAGCTAGACCAGAGGCAAGGACGAGTACAAGGCGGTCAACTTCATTACATTCATAACACCAACAAGCTAAAAACAATCGGAACAACTGAAGCTAGAACCCCAAAACAGTCGAAACATAAGATAAATATGATCGCAAGCACTGAAACCAGTTCTAATAGTGACGAAAGTGACGATAGTCAAAATCAAAAGAAGGAAACGATATTGATAAACGACGATGCAACTGAAAACCCAAAAAAACTGCTACGAGACGCAACAGACTATTCAGACACACAGTGTTCCTCGGATTCACGAGACGAAGAATCTCTTTACTCTTCAGAAACATCTGCAAGCTTTATAGACAAAACAAGACAAGGTATTGAGAGGCAAGAGGCAGATGCTTCGACATCCAGTAACGAGTCTAGTGTAAATATTATAAAGATAGACAGTTACACAACACCGAAACACGCTAAAGAACATATAAATAAAACACTTCAAGATATGGTTAACAAAACAATACTTCAAGGTGAGAATAAAACAGGTGACGCTTTGACATCTAGTAAAGTAACCACAGTTAGAACAGAGGAAATCTTCACCGATGCTCACCTAGTGAAAGATGATGCAGCTATAATCGAGTTCACCATTTATTTGTACGAGCAAGCACTGAAAATATTCGGTCGTATCAAAACAAAAACAAACCAAGACCATGTGAAGAAAAATATTGATAAACTAAAGAAAAGCTACCAAGAAAAATTCTTGGAATTCCTTAGTGTCACAAAGAACCAGACAATTAAAACGAGATTGGGAACACAAAAAGTTATTCTAAACACAATGGATACGTCCAATCATCTTCTTAGAAGACTTATGAATATCATGGTTAGCGATTTAGACAAAAAGGGGATACTCAGACACAACGTTAAAACCGCTAAAAGTTTCCAAAAAGCTATAGAATTGGAACAAAAACAGCTAGCTATGTACGCTTGTAGAAAATTTGCCATATGCCGTAGTGGACCAGGATTTACATCATTCATACTCGAAGTTATGGATATATTACTTAAATGTAACGACACGAAATTGAAGCAAAGCATGGACGCCTTTACAGAGTCCATTAAATACATGTATTTCGATTATATCTTAGCACCAGAAACTGAAAAGAGGTTAAAATTACTCGTTGATAAGGCTGAAAGACAAAACGTCATAGTTTTACGGGCAGTGGTAATGGTTTTAAAGAATACAATAATAAGCCAAAATAAACCAATTATTGTAAGCCATTATTTGGAACGTAGGAATATCGTGAATTCAACGCTAGCATTCTTGGAGATTATCGACTTGTTGGACACGCATATACCTAGGAACAGAACGAACGTTATGGAATGGGCTGACATGAAGCTGTCTTTGGAAGATTTCGCAGATGATAAAAGAAGCGATATTCAAGACATAATGACAACTATTATCCGGCACGTTACAAAAAATCTTAGAGCTCTAAGTGCAGAGGATAAGACATTTGTTTCTAAGAATGTGGATATGGTTCTGTCTGTAACACTACGTTCAGATGATTATATTTAGCTACTGTTCTGGGAGTTTCAATAATATGTAATAATAGCTTGGACCTCCCGATACCGGCGGACCACTACTTTTTTATATTTTTAAATATATTTTTTTATGTGTTTTTTTAAAGATATATTTAAAAATGTAAATTAGTAGGTAAGTGTAATGAATTAAGGGAATAATATAAACATTTATTTCAGACTAGGTCCATATGTTCGTAACAATATACTTAAGTAATAAAAAAAATATACACTGCCATATGAAGACACACCCACCTTTGCAGCATGGGAGAATCCCACCTATCTACAAAAACACGTAGTATACCTTTTTGTTGGTGCGACCGCGAATTTTATTTTACAAAAATACGTAACTTGTCTGGTCCAGTGATATAGGTATAAACTAAAGATGCTTAAGCCGCATTTTGAAATGGAGACATAAAAAAGACTTTATACAAAAAAATAGAACCGACTTCTAAACTTTTTTTTACAAAAAGTATTAAACAACTTTAATTTCGGAACTCGGTGTTTTTGGTTGTTTTTTTTTTGTTTTTTGAACACCGACTTCCGAAATTAAAGTTGTTTAATACTTTTTGTAAACGTTTAGAAGTCGGTTGTATTTTTGTTATTTTTTTTTTCCTTTTTTAGTTTTTCACTCCCAGCTAAACATACACATCACAGCGTACGTGGTATAAATTGGTGTAAACAAAGAACAAACAAACGATTTCAGCTATCCCGACAGATTTGCTATCATTTATTGAAGAGTTCCGTTTCCTTTCCCTGTTCTTCAACAGATCTTCACCAAACTAGAAAGGGACCATGTTGAAATACTAAGATGCTCTTCCAAACCATCGTACACAATTTTATTTTTCATTTTACATCGACAAGAGGGAATGAGAACTTCATCAATGTAAACGAAGCCACGCATTATTAGGGATAACTCAAATACTTGTCTAGGTCAGATGGATGTGCTCTTGACTCTAGTCTAGGTCACAGGTGACAGAGACAACGGCCCCGGCGAAGAGGGGTAGGAGGAAGGCTGGAGGAGCGGCTAAGGCTGCGGCGCCAGTGGTGCCGCAGCCGCCCCCACCCCCACCCTCGGACCCTCCTGCGGCCGGGGCCGAGTGGCAGGTTGCTGGCCAGAAACGGCAGGCGAAGAAGGCGGCCAAGAATAAGGCAAAGAGGCAGCGGCGGAAGGCCAACGCCATTGCGGCGAGACTTCGCGCCCCGAAATCCGCGGCTGTAGTGCTCACACTGCAGCCGGAAGCGGAACAGAGGGGCGTGACTTATCTCGCCGTATTGAAGCGGGCGAAGGAGGCGGTGAGCCTCCAAGAGCTGGGCATCAGCGGGGGCATCGGGGTCAGGAGGACCTTGACCGGTGCCCGGAAGCTCGAGCTCGCCGGAGCGGAGAGTGGCCCGTTCGCGGACGCCCTGGCCGAAAGGCTGAGGGCGGTCTTACCCGCGGACGAGGTCCGGGTGTCCAGGCCGACTAAGCGCATTGACATGCGCATAGTGGGCCTGGATGACTCCGTGACGGAGGAGGAAGTTGTGGCCGCCGTCGCCAGGACTGGGGGGTGCTCTGCCGAGCTCGTCAAGGCGGGCACCCTCCGGCCTGACAACACGGGCATGCAAACCCTTGTGGTGAGCTGCCCCGTGACGGCGGCCAGAACTGTGTCGGAGGGCCGAAGGCTCTTGGTGGGATGGGTGTCTGCGCGGGTAAAACTGCTAGAACCCAGACCTCTGAGGTGCTACCGCTGCCATGTGGGTAACCACACGGGAGCTATGTGCCCCTCGGAGGTCGACCGCAGCGGACTCTGTTTCCGCTGTGGTCAGCCCGGTCATAAGGCCGGCTCGTGCGAGGCCACGCCGCACTGCAGTGCATGTGCGGCTGTTGGCAAGCCGGCCGAGCACTGGGCTGGGGGAAGGGCCTGCGCGCCATCCGCCCCGACCAGGGGCAAGAGGTCCGCCGTCACCGCCGCCTCTGCCGCCGCCGCGGCTTCTGTCGCTGCCACTGCCGCTTCTGCTGCGGGTGCTGCGGCTCCCAACACTCGGGAGGGTGCTGAGATGGAGTGCCAGTAATGGTCCCATTTCGGCCCCCTCCAGAGACAAGTCGGCCGCTGTGCTATCGCGCAGTGGCTGATGCCTGGGGACGGTGAGCGTGGGTGGCTCGCCGTCCGATACCAGGTTGAGTCGACGACGCGTTGTGTTCCACGCGCGCCGAAGGAGCCGTCAGCACCAAGGACGGGACCCCATAGGGTCGGTGCCTGCTAGGGTTGCGGAATTTGTTCGAAAGAGTTACCGCGGCCCTGGAACGCATAGGGCACAAGTAGGATCACGGGTGGGTTTTAGTCAGTAAAAGTCTGACACTCCCTACCGCTCCACCCAGGGCGGGAGGGGTCATTTGATGATTTCCCATCCAGAAAAAAAAAAAAAAAAAAAAAAAAAGGTGACAGAGACAAAGTCGACGATGGAATGAGCTTACCCAGAAGAAGCCTGTTCACGCTAACTTTGAAGAGATCAGGGTTGAATGCTACTAACTCCTTTGCTGTAAGCATTATAAAAGACGTAACTGTGAGAAAGAGCCACCGCGGCCTTGGAACGCGGAGAGAATTAGGAGGAACACTGACACATGGGTTTTAGTCAGTTTTAAGAGTCTGACACTCCCTTCCGCTCCGCCCAGAGCGGGAGGAAGCATTTGATGATTTCCCATCCAGAAAGAAGGACACTGTTTCCCCTCAGCATTTCTTTGTATGAAATTATTCACGCAGAATTATACCGCTAAGTTATTCAGCGATAAGAAATGCGTCGGATCTCGTGTCTAATCAAGAAATCGTGTTTATTTTTTTTGCAGAAATTAATTTATAAATGGTGAAAAGAATCCACGTTTATTGTCAAACATGTTTGGTGCGTCATACTTCCTAAGAAAAGTGTGACTAACTTACTTCTATATCCGACTGGCCCAGTAATGATTTTAGAGAGTAGCTGTATGCGTGGCAGTTCGTATGTATATTTCTTTGGGACGCCATGATAAATTGTTACCCTTAAAACGACATCTCGTACAAAATAATAGGGATGTTTTCTGAGTAAAAAAATTCTTATTAATTCAATCAGTTACATTATCGAAAAATATTGGACACGTATTTTTTGCTTTAGCAAATATATAAAAAATGACGAAGATAAAAAGCATCAAAGATCAGGAGTGAGAGCGTGTGACGTCACGCCGTGGTTAAAATTGTAGCACGTAGTGACGTCACACGAGTATTCAACGCACTGTAGGTATCGCCTTCGTTTTTTGTTTATGTGAAAAAAGAAAAAATATTTTTTGGAACCTATCTGACGGACTAATTAGATTTTTAGTCAACTACCCTATTCGAAGGATAGATAAGGAACGCTATAGCATTTACTAGCTTTTTCTGTCCTAATATTATATACTAGCAGCGCCCCGCGGTGTCACCGGCGTAGTTCTCGTTCCCGTGGGAATACGGGGATAAAATATATGTTGCCTATATTACTCAGGGTGAATGTAGCTTTCTAATGGTGAAAGAATTTTTGAAATCGGTCTAGTAGTTTTTGAGTTTATTCGTTACATACAAAAATACAAATGTTTCCTCTTTATAATATTCGTATAGAATTCCCTATGTATACAATAAATTATGTATAATGGGTTTGTACTTTTTACGTAATGCATATAGGACTCAGTCAGCGCGACGATTAGCATTCTATGAAGTTTCTTACGAAACTTAGAAATTCAATATCTTTTGATTTTGTAAGTCGATTTTTATGAAATAAAGGTTAGATAATACTTCGGATAACACTCAACATGTCTAATTGTAAGTACCTATCTAGATTTCGAGTCTAATCAGTGGTTCTTGCGTGATGCTCCCACAAATATACAGACAAAAAACTTTTTACAAAAAATAAAACCGACTTCTAAACAAAAAAAAAAACAAAAAGTATAAAATAACTCTAATTTCAGAACTCGGTGTTTTTGGTTGCTTTTTTGTTGTTGAACACACCGACTTCCGAAATTAAAGTTTATGGGAGGTGTTCGTCTCAGGGTTGTTATTGAAAGATGAACGCGTAGGTTTGAATACAAAGTATATTCCACACACACACAATTACTGGAGTAAATAACAATTCGTGGGGTCGTAATGACCAAATAACTAAGTTATACTTCGTGTAATGTAACAATTGTCAGCTAGGGCTCCCGGCGCGGCCTTGAGAGGCGCGTACTATCTCAGCGAGGGCGGGCGGCGGACTGCCGAGCGTTACAGGTTGCGCGCGAGCGCTGATTTATTGGCGGCGCGAGCGAGATAGAATTATAGCGCAGAAAGAGACACATAATCGTGCAATCGTGCCGGTATTCGACCGCGGGAGGATCGCGGAGGTCTAGATGAGTTGCGGTTTGCTATATACTCCCCCTCCAGTTCTGGAGAACGTCCTCGCTCCTGGACTGGTACTTGAGTAGCCTTAGCGGGACGACCCCGGTGTCTCTTAGGGACGACTGGTTTAGGTACAGAGTCTTGGTTACCTTGGTAACGGGTAAGGTCTTGGGTGTGATACTTTCCAATGATGACATCCGGCTGTTCGGTACTTGCAACTGTATAAGTAGTAGGGCTAACCTTTGCTACAATCAAATATGGACCGTCGCGACGTGGGAAGAATTTTAAAGTAAGGTCCTTGGAACCTTTACTCAACAGGTGAGACTTCAGCAAAACCAGATCTCCTACTTTAAAGGTTTCGGCTGGTCGGCGCGACGAATCGGAATACTGCTTTGTCTTGTCCTGTTGGATCTCTACACGTTCTCGAACAGCTGATAGGGAGTTAAGAAAGTTCTTGAGATAAGGAGTTATTTGTGGGACGAAGTTCTCCTTATCTAAAACTGCACGAAGGTCATGAAGAACCTCTGTGGGCGACCGCATTTCTCTGCCGAAGTATAAAAAAGCTGGTGACTGACCTGTTGTGCGGCACTTGGCGCTATTCAGGGCGAAACGAATCACTGGCAGCTTCTTAGGCCATGAGGTATGGTCGTCTTCCACGAGATGTGCAAGCATAGCTTTAAGATCGCGGTTTTTCCGCTCAGCAGGATTAGCTTCTGCATTGGGATGAAATTTTGTTTAATGTCGAGTACGGCCATACATTGGCGCATTACTGAAGAAATAAACTGGACCCCATTATCCGAAATGATACGGCGCGGTAGGCCGAATCGCATGAAATATTCCTCAATAAGGACATGAGCACAGGCTTCAGCTGTGGCTTCTTTAAGAGCATAAAGCTCGGTCCATCGGGTAGCTGTGTCTTCAACCAGTAGAATCCAACGCTCCCCCTGGTCTCCTTCCGGTAGAGGGCCGAATAAATCAATAGCCAACACCTCGTTACGCTGGTTCATAACTGGTGTCTGGAGTAGACCTGGTGGCTTAGTGTTACTTGCCTTGTAACGTTGGCAGTGGATGCAGGACTTGACATAATCGGTGATTATTCTCCTCATCCCTGTAAAATAATACAGCTGGGCTACTTTTTGGTACGTTCTGTCAATACCTGGGTGACAGGCTGTTGGAGAGTCGTGTAGCTCTCGAATAATATCTGCAACTTGTGCAGCGGGAATGACTAGCTGGGGAGATTCGCTATCGGAATCGGGATTATAGCGGTATAAGACGCCTTGATTGGTAAGATAACCCCTCTCTAGCCATCTCTGGGCAGCGACATCGTCTGATACCTCGAGCTCTTTCAATATCTTCTCGACTTCAGGGTCGGTCATCTGCTCTTGGCGGACCTGACTGGGTGTTTTCGTGGGCAGATCACAGATCACTGAGCAAACACCGCAGCTGTCGCGTGTGTCGCTAGAACAAACCGGTCTACTGAGCGTGTCTGCCACCACGTTCGCCTTCCCTGGTGTGTATTGGAACTGGATATCAAAAGATTGGAGCTTTAAAGCCCAGCGGACTAATCTGCCTGCTGGTGACTTAAGGGACAGCAACCAACGAAGAGGTTGGTGATCACTGCCGATAACAACTGGTTGGCCATCTAGGTATGGCCTGAATCGCTCTACCGCCCATACTACAGCGAGTGCTTCTCTCTCCGTTGTGGAATAGTTGCGCTCAGCTGTGTTGAGGAGTCGGCTGGCATATTCTATGGGCCTTTCCTGATTGCCGTCGCCCTGTAATAAAACTGCGCCTAAGGCGTAGTTACTTGCGTCGGTACGCAGAATGAAGGGACGACTGAAATCGGCTTGTACCAGTATGGGAGCTGTGGTCAGAAGGCGCTTCAGCTCATTAAACGCTTGGGTCTGGTCAGGGCCCCAAGTCCATTCTTGACTCTTTCTGGTCAAGCGTGTCAAAGGTTCAGCAACTTTGGAGAAATTCGGAATGAATTTTCTGAACCAAGAGCAGGTCTGCAGAAAGGTTCTCAGGTGTTTTAAGTTCCCTGGTTCCTTCATCTCGAGAACTGCACTCACCTTCCCTGGGTCGGTGGAAACACCATCTTGTGTTATAACGTGGCCGAGATATTTTACGCTTTCCCTGGCGAAAACGCACTTCTCCCGATTGACATGGAGGTTAAATTGGGCCAAACGATTAAAAACTGCTTCGAGGTCTTGCAGATACTGCTGATAACCTTGAGAAATGATGAGAAGGTCATCTAAATAAGCTAGTAAAGTTACCTCTTGAAGAGCAGAGCAGGATCGTAAACGGTCGATGAGTCGCTGAAAGGTAGCGGGCGCGTTTCGGAGACCGAAGGGCATCCTTTTGAAGCGATATGTACCTAAAGGGCAAACAAAAGCTGTTTTGTCTCTGTCGGCTTCCCTGACCTTGACTTGCCAATATGAGGATCGAAGGTCAAGCGTGCTCATGTAGCAGTCCCGTTTAGTGCTCTGAAGTAACTCATCGATGCGTGGCATCGGGTATGTGTCGGCCTTGGTGACTGCGTTCAAGCGTCTGTAGTCGACGCAGAAGCGGATACCACCGTTGGACTTCGGCACCATAAGCGCAGGGGAACACCAAGCCGATTCACACTCTTCTATTATGTCGTCCTCTAACATCTTATCTATTTCAGCTTTCATCAGCTGCTTCTTTGAAGGATTCAGGCGGTAAGGAGGTACTGCGATTGGCGGGTGGTCACCAGTTTCAATACGGTGCTCCGCATAAGGAGTTGGGCCTCCCCCTGCTCTGAAGACGTCGGCGTGCCTGGTGAGGATGTCAGCAAGCGCTTGCCGCTCAGCTGGTTTAAGATGAGTACCTTCATCATCCCTAAGAACATCCGTAGAGGCGCAGGACACGGCGCGAGAGGTAGGTTCAAAGGACAACTTAAACTGTACCGGGCTATTGTTACTAAAGTACCAGATTTCTTTATGGAAATCGATAACTACTCCGGCGGCAGTAATAAAATCTATACCTAATAATGTCTCATTATTGGTAGAGTCAGGAAAAATTAAGAATGGAATAGTGATAATTGTCGTCTCTAAGCACACCTCTAAGGTGGTGGTAAGTACATCCATAGTACGGACAAAACCGTCGGCAAGCCTAACTTCGCGTGTGGAAGGGCTGAGGGGATGTCCTTGACGTAGAAGGAGAGTATACAGCGTAAAACCTGCGATACAATGCTTGGCTGCTGTGTCTATCAGCGCGGTTCCGTTAAAACCTAAAATTTTAATATTAAAAATCGGACGTAAATCGCGGCCAATAGAGGGAACCGGTCCCGGAAAATGGTTACCGTTCGATGATGCATCTCCACTACATACAGTACAATCATCACATAAAAGTACAGGCACATTCTCATTTTTCATAAAAGTAGGTAATAAACAATTTGATAAGCAATACACATTTTTAAAATTTTCTGAGTTGTGACGACGATCGGTTTGTTTACCCGAACATTTTTGCGAAATGGAATAAGAATTAGGCACATTTGAATTGGTTATAGATTGACAAGAAAAGTTATTAACGTTGTCGTTACCTTCCAGTCGCGGGCAAAAATGTTCGGTGTCCATTACCTTACGGTTAACATTACGACACTTTTTACAACATTCAACCGATGAAATTTTTGAACAAGATGATACATTGTAACAATCACAACATGAATTAGAAGAAAGGTTGACATAATTATTATTATTTCTAGAGTCTATAGAGGAGTTTTTCGATGAAAAACACTGATATGACTTTCGATTGCGTTTACGACAACGGTTACGCGGTTTACGAACTTCACGCGATCGAACAGAATAAAATGCTTGATTTTTATCAACACTAACACTTGCATCGCTTTTAACACTTTTATCGTGAACTTCCGCAGAGTTAGTAAGGGATTGCGACTCACCTTGTTTTTGCAACAACTTACGACACTGGTCCTTGGTGTGACCTTGCTTCTTACAGTAGGCACAGGTAGGTCGCTGTCTTGCAGTGGTGCTGGCGTCAACAATCGGCGGAGAAGGCGCAGGAGGCGCGGGCGTCGCGCAATGCTGGCGCTGCGCATCGGGGGCGGCGGCGGAGGCGCCACGTCCACGGCGCGACTGCGTGCGTGCATCGTGTTGTGGTGGTTGCGTGTTTGTAAACGGAATAAAAGAGCGCGTACTCGGTTGGGTACGGGGCTCACTGGTCGGCGGAGTCGTACGTTTCTGGTCAAAAGCATCTTCTACGTTGCGTGCGAGACGTAGAAGTTCTGGAAAGCTACTGCAATCTTCTCTCCTCAATCTTTTCCTTATTCTGGAGTGGAGGAGGCCATAGGTCATATCTATTTGAGCTGACTCTGCGATGTCACCTTTGGGCAACCTGGCCAAGAGAGCGCGAATGCGCGCCACGAACATGTCGGTGTTTTCATCTTGTTGTGGCGTAGAAAAAATCTCTCGATAAATACGATGTGGTGGCCGGCGGTCGCCGTATGCGCTGATTAGGTTTTCTTTAGCTTGGCGCCACGATGACACTGAATCTTTAATTCCTTGCCACCAAGTACCTGCTTGATCCTTGAATAGGTACGCTAATCCTCGCAGAATGTTCGAGTCCGTTACTTGAGCACAATCGCTATAAGCATCAACAGCATCTATAAATGCTTCCACCGATTCATTCGGTTGGCCGGAAAATGTGGCTTTACAGCGTGCTAAGGTACCCTGCCCTGGGAGGAGCAATGATTCAGGAGTTGAAGAATTCGCGCGAGAAACCGAGAGAAGTAGCTCCCTGAAGGCTTCAGTTTGTGAGCGTTGCAGAGTAGCTATAATAGACGCTACGTGTTCGCCAGAAAACGTAGCAGCTTCGGGGCGCGGCGAAGAAAAAGCATCGCCGCCATCTTGTTGGGCGGGCGACGCGGGCGGCGTATTTGGTCGCGAGGGGTCAGAAAATGCCTCGGGTGCATCATCCCTGCGAGTTAAACTAGCCGTTCTACTCCTGGTCACTGGCATGATCACTGATTTTACCACAAAGAGTCACTATTACACGAGAAAAACGTTGGGTGCCATATATGGGAGGTGTTCGTCTCAGGGTTGTTATTGAAAGATGAACGCGTAGGTTTGAATACAAAGTATATTCCACACACACACAATTACTGGAGTAAATAACAATTCGTGGGGTCGTAATGACCAAATAACTAAGTTATACTTCGTGTAATGTAACAATTGTCAGCTAGGGCTCCCGGCGCGGCCTTGAGAGGCGCGTACTATCTCAGCGAGGGCGGGCGGCGGACTGCCGAGCGTTACAGGTTGCGCGCGAGCGCTGATTTATTGGCGGCGCGAGCGAGATAGAATTATAGCGCAGAAAGAGACACATAATCGTGCAATCGTGCCGGTATTCGACCGCGGGAGGATCGCGGAGGTCTAGATGAGTTGCGGTTTGCTATAAGTTATTTTATACTTTTTGGTATTTGTGTTTAGAAGTCGGTTTTATTTTTTGTAAAAAGTTTTTTATTTTTCACTTTTTAGTGGTTCACTCCCAGCTAAACATACCCATCACAGTGTACGTGGTATAAATTGGTGTAACAATAAACAAACATGCGATTTCAGCTATCCCGACAGATTTGCTATCATTTATTGAAATTAACAAAAAAACCGCTTGTTCGATTTCGATAAAATTTTCATGGGACCATTTGGGAAGCCAACAAAAAGTTATGCGCGAACAAACATTAAAAAAAATTTGAAATACAAACATCCGAATTGAGAACTTCCTCCTTTTTTAGAAGTCGGTTAAAAATGTTATAAATTGCATTTTTGTGATCTATGTTTTTATCTAACATTTTTAAGTTATTTTTATGCAAAAATACCCAATGTACAGACGCGACAAGTTTACGATTTTATTATATGTATGTACAGATGTAAAAGTAACTCTCTGTCCGCCTATATGTCTGTATGTTATCTCTTTACGACGCAACGACTGAACGGATTTGTATGAAACTTGGCACACGGCTAGGCGATGTCCTGGAACTAGGACAGATTATAAATACATTACATCTGGGACCTTGTTGCCTTGAGATTATTTCGAATACCACGTGAACAAAACCACTAGCAGAAACTATTAACAAATAATAATATTAGTTAATAGTTTCTGTTAAAACGAACAAACTCATTTTCGCATTTATACATAAGTATAAATGCGAAAATGAGTTTGTACCTCATGTGTGTGTGTGTTTGTGTGTGTTTTGTAACTCATTTTCGCATTTATACATAAGTATAAATGCGAAAATGAGTTTGTTCATTTGTTACGTATTGAAATGGTTGAACCGATTTTGACTAATTTTGCAACAGAGATAGATGGAACCCTGCAGTCGATTATAGGCTACTGCGAAAATCGAACACGCGAAACCGCGGATAAAAGCTAGTAAATGAATAATTAGGCAAACACGTTGTAAGAACTTACTCAGTGCTGTTAATCAGATTTATGTTGTTACCTACAATAACATCCACAGCTACAATGAGTATACTTTTTTATCGTTCAGTTAACAAAGAATCACTACAGACTCGCGATGTTTAAATTATGTTCGACAGACGTATCGGTAACTCCAAATCTGTTAGGGATAAATTCCTAAACGAAAATAAAAGTAATGAACCGGCCAAGTGCGAGCCGAACTCGCGCGCAATTGGTTCCGAACGAATCGTGTTTTTAAACAGACTTCCGAAAAAGGAGGAGGTTCTCAATATGGCTGTATTTTTTTTTGTGTGTTTCCCCATAACTTTGTACTGGGTGTCCCGATTCTTTTTGTATCCGACAGTTGGTGCTTGTCGTGTGGTCCCGTTTAAATTTGATTGAGATCTGACGACTAGTATTTGAGTTATCCCTAATAATGCGTGGCTTCGACTACACACTTGGTACGTTTAGTTTGGGGGGGGGGGGCACCACTCAAAAGTGATAGATAAATTTATACTATAATAATTATGAAACAAAATGCATAGAACCCAAATAATAACGATTAATGAGAGAGGCAGTGATTTTTGACCATTGTTTTAAATATGGACAAAGATTGAGCACGCCTTACCGATACGGGCCAGGCATTCCATAACCGCACCGCTTGAACCGTAAAAGATTTGTCGTAAAAGCTTGTGGAATGTATCGGCGTCTCTAGTCTCAAGTTATCTGTTCGTTCTGATAAGAGGGTTTATAGCATAATACAGCATAAGCATAATCAGCTTTTTAATGTTCCCACTGCTGGGGCACAGGCCTCCTCTCTGAGAGAGGGAATGGGCCGTAATCCAGCACGCGGGCCCAGTGCGGGTTGGTGAATGTCACATGTCTTCGAATTTTTGGTTCTAGGACATGCCGGTTTCCTCACGATGTTTTTCTTCACAGTTTTCAGAGCAGTGCTGATGAAGTTAATTATACAAAGTAATGCGCCTGGCTGGGTTTGCACCCGCGACTATTGTAAAGCAGAAATAGAATATGAGAATCCTGGCGAAGTTATATTTTTTTAAATTGATTCCCTGTTTGATCCTATGAGGGATCTCAAAATGGTTCCGTTTTTCCCTGCAGATTTCCGGAACCCTAAAAAAAATTACGTTAGAAAAATATTTCAAAATCTGTGTTCACGATTGTACTCATACTTGTACAAAATTGATTGCTCCATGTTTTTCCTAAATAGGCAACATTTCCTAGCAACAAAATGAATTTTCTTTCATTTCGTTTTTGTAAATAGTCATGGCTAGTTTAAGATATTTTTTAGAGAGAATGCTGCAAGTTTTTATACTCTGTAAGTTTACATTTAAACTCATTAATGGATTTTATAGCAACATGCTTTAATTAGGGTTTGTTTCAAGCTTCAGTTCAGGACCTCCTAAATGCATAGACAAATTTTTTTTCATAGAGGATAGTGAAAATATCGTAAGGAATTCAAGAACTAGGTTTATTACGTTTTTGTGTCATGATATTAATGATAATTCCTATGTCTTAAAAAAATAAGCCTCCTGTAAATTGCAAGTTTTATATTACGTCACGGTTCACGCGACAAAGATCTATTTTTTTTTTTGGCCAACCAACTACTGTATATACCTACTCGTACAATTTACTATACAAATGTTGTTCTATTAACTAAGGTTAGTATTACAGTTTATTATAGAAGTAGAATATGATCAAAATCTTGTTTAAATTTGTTTTCCACAAATATTTTGTTATTTTTAGCTCTGTTTGTCCCAAAAATATTTGTGGAAAGTAAATTTAAACAAGATATTGATCATATTCTACTGTATACACTCGTACAATTTACTATACAAATGTTGTTCTATTAACTAAGGTTAGTATTACAGTTTATTATAGAAGTAGAATATGATCAAAATTTACTTTCCACAAATATTTTGTTATATATTTTTAGCTCTGTTTGGGACAAATAGAGCTAAAATTTTGTTGTTTGGTAATTTTGGTGTTTTTTAATTAATTTTCTAAACATCTCAAGATGTTCTGATGAATGAAGTTGGTTCTCACATTCCCCACCGTCCAGTATCACCTTAAAAAAAAGAACTATAATAGGGTAGTTAACTAAAAAAATCTAATTAGCCCGTCGGATAGATTTCCAAAAAATATTGGACACGTATTTTTTCTTTTTTTACGTAAACAAGAAATGAAGACGATACAGTGCGTTGAAAACTCGTATGACGTCACTACTCGCTACAATTTTTAGCGAGCCGTGACGTCACAAGCCCCCACTCCTGACCTTTGATGCTTTGTATCTTCGTCAGTTTTTATAGATTTGATAAAGGAAAAAATACGTGTCCAATATGTTTCTATAATCTAACTGACGAACAAAACATAATCATATATTTTTTACTCAGGAAACATCCCTATTAACCACTAATATTTCCAGACATACTACTGCAAGCAACAACTAGCGCCATGGAATATGGTTACGAACGCGATTTGGATGCCAAACCAGAATTTGCCAACTACGGCAGACAAAACAGAAAACATAGGTTCGATCAAATATTATCAAACCTCCATTCAATATTCAAAGAGAGGGCTATGGACAATAACGGTAACAGTAACAGCGTTGATGACTACGAAGATTTCAATTATAATAATGAAAATGGAGGCAAACAACAACTCAATGAAGTTCTAGCAGAAGTTACGACCGCGCTAGACAAAATAAAAGAAGAACTTATAAAATTCAACAACGATGGCGTACTAACGGTCGAAGCTGTCAAACACGGACGCAGATACAAAAGAGATGTATCCAATGATACGGTTACTAATACAACGATAACGGTAAAGAACGTTACAGTAAACGCTACTACAACGGCGAAACCTGTAGCGGTTACTGAAAAGGTTACAGTTAAAAACACTACCGTTAAAACTGAAGTTGTGCGAGTTAATAATGACACTTCTGATAGTTTAAATAGCAGAAGAATGATGCCAATGATGGCGAATGCTCCACAATATATAACTGCAACTTCAAGAGTTAAAGACAAATTGCTATCATATCTAGAAGATACATTTGATGAAGTTGAAAGGAAAATTAAACCGTTAACGAATATCAAAATTGCTTTGTCAAATGATGATCATTACAGGATTGGTTACATAATAGCAACTATTGATACTTTAGAAGTTAATTTGAAGAAGTTAAAGAATGATATGAATTTACATCAACATGTCTGGGACGACGAAAAGATTTTAGATTTGTTCGATAGAATTAAAGCAACAAACACTGTGGCTACGAGTTTGATAGAAACTTTGAAGAAATATCTGCCTAGGAATTAAGTTAGTTTTTTAATTGTAATTAATTAATAAAGCTTATTTTGAATTTTTCGCCTTGTTTTTCTTGTTCTTTTAATTCCTACGGTTTTTACGGCTTTTACTCGCCGTTTTTCTACCAATTTGTCTAGAGGAGCTGGTGGGTAATAGATAATAGCCGCACGGGATGATCTTCAAAGTTAAGCAACACGTTCCAAGGTCGGTTCATGAATGGGTGACACATGTACTAGGATTCTAACTTCATGTCTCTAAAACTAAAAATCTATTGAGGAAATTCAAACTAAACAATCTATACTAATATTATAAAGCTGAAGAGTTTGTTTGTTTGTTTGTTTGTTTGAACGCGCTAATCTCAGGAACTACTGGTTCGAATTGAAAAATTCTTTTTGGGTTGAATAGACCATTTATCGAGGAAGGCTTTAGGCTATGTATCATCACGCTTAAGCCAATAGGAGCGGAACAGCGATAAAGAATGTTTTAAAATATCGGGTATCGGGTATTCCACGGGGACGAAGTCGCGGGCAGCAGCTAGTTTTTCATATAGCTCGGTATGTAATCTCTGGATCTACTGAACCGATTTTCAAAATTACTTCACTAATAGAAAACTACGTTATTGTGGAGTGTCATAGGCTATATTTTATCCCCGTATTGCCACGGGAACGGGAACAAAGAGGTAATATAGCTGTAGAGAGAAAGTAAAAGACGTAGACGGAGACAAAATAAAAGACTAAAACTCACCCGTGTTCCTCCAAGTGCTATTGGCGTTCCAGGGCCGCCGTGACTCTGACACCGACCATATAGCCCCTCCCGCAATACACGTAGTTAACCTAAATCACGCGCAAAATGTCACACAACATCAGCACGAATTGATTTTGTGGGTAGACTTTTGGTAAAATGTAAAATTTATCAATATACCGCCATTAACACACCATGTATTGTACCATTTTGGTTTCGTTATGAAATTTTCTGTGACATCATAATAGTAAAAAAAAAAACATGAGACTGACCTTATTTCGCCATGATGTGATGAAATTTGCAATTTGAAAAACATCTCCGCATACCCACAAAACTTTATAGCAACATCTAAAAATTACCCATACAATCACCACAAAAACACTTTATTATGACAGCACAATATATCTAATTACACTAAGAACTCAAAAGTTTGCTGGGAGAAAACTCAACTTTGAGTTAAGCTCGCCTTGTACATGCCCTTTAATATGCCTTGTATAATATAAGTTGTTTTTGTGTGCAAAAGAATGAAGAATTAAGAAACCACTTGTTCCAATTACTTAGAAACAATAACTTTACCATAAATAGTATTTATTTACACGGCACCAATTAAAATAAGACCGCAGGCACGCGCGAGTTACCGTCCCATGCCCATACTAAATGTGGGGTCACTGATCGAGAATTCAGCTGGATTGTGCTTTTGGAAATACGATTACGACGGTAGTACACAATATTATCGGTAGCTTTTACCTAAATTATGTTCATCTTAGATTAATACGCCAACTACTTATGTGTATTTCAAACACTATTCAATAATATTTATCATCAAAACAAAATGAATGCTTGTTACTTTTCAACCGACTTCCAAAAAAGGAAGAGGTTCTCAATTCGACTGAATTTTTTTTGTGTGTGTAAAACCTCCTAACTTTGTACTGGGTGACTTTTTATATTCGAAAGCTGGTGCTTGTCGTGTGGTCCCATTTAATTCATTCATTTTTTTTTTATTCATTCATTTTAATGATTCTTTTTATATTCAAAATCTGGCGCTTGTCGTGTGGTCCCATTTAATTATTACATTTCATTTTGATTGAGATCTGACGACTAGTATTTGAGTTATACGTTCTCATGCCCTCTTGTCGATGTTAAATGAAAAAATATAATTGTGTACGATGGTTTGGAAGAGCATTAGAGTATTATATTATCTGTGGCATTAGTATTTCAACGTGGTCCCTTTCTAGTTTGGTGAAGATTCGATGAAGAACGTAGATAGGAAACGGAACTCTTCAATAAATGATAGGAAATCTTTCGAGATTGCTGAAATCGCATGTTTGTTTATTGTTTTTGGTAAAAATAAAAAAACTTTTTTACAAAAAAGCAACCCTTTCGCTCCGCCCAGAGCGCAGGAAGTCAATTGTGATTTCGCATCCTTAAAAAATAGTCTTTGTATAATATTATAAATGCGATTGTTGATGCGAGATGTTACTCAAACACGACAAAACGGCTGAACAGATTTGGATAATATCACTGCGTTACAAATTAACATGAATTTTAAGTGACCCCGTTTGAATTTTTTTGAGTATAATTATCCGTTAATTCATGATAAAATTAAAAATGCATTTTGTTTTTGTAATTTTGAAATTAAATAACATTTTTTAATATTATTTGATTTTATTTTTATAGTTATTTAAACTTGGTAAAGTACAAACAAAAACAATTTATCCAATTTTAATCTTTTAATACAAATTAAAATCTCACTGATTTTAGTTTTTAGGAAAAGGTTTAATGCGTGAAGATTCTTTTGAATCCTTTTGAAAATGTATTTTCTTCATTGATTTCTTGTTTGTCGCGTCATTTTAGTAACAAAATCATTTAAAAAAAAATAGATTTACAAAACGGCTATCTATACCAAGCGATATTTCTCTGATTCGGGTCGCGGGCACCAGAATTTTGTAACACAGTGTCTAGTATATAAATAGTAGTCTATGCACAGTGTATATTTGGGATAGAGATAGACTGTTCTCTCTACTTTTTACGCCGGAAGTAAATTCACTTGGAATTATATCCGAAATTAAGCAAGCAAAACCGCAGGCTGAAAATAATAAAAAATAAGACACCAATAAATTTTAAAATCGAAGTTTTTATTTTAAATTATCAGTCTATCATTTAACAACATGGAGCCTCAATATTATAGCTTTAATTCAAATAATAACTTAATTTTTGTACTTAAACATCTAAGTAATTAATAGTAATTCTGTACCTTAAAGTACTTACAAAGGCTGCATTTTATTTATTTTTGTTTCAAAGTTAAGCAACAGTTGCTGAGGACAGTCTGTGCATGAGTGACCATCCTGCCATCAATGTATCGAGATTCCATTTCTACGCGGACAGCACGTCAAGCTGATGATTTCAGCTGTCAATTGTAGATTTTTGACAGTGACAGTTAGAAGCGAGTATGCCCATGAACTCCACGTCCTCATCCCACCGCCCCCCTTCTACCATAGGACATCTAGACGCACTGTAGGTTACCATCCCTACCTTGTAGCTATTCCATCAATTCGCACCAAGCGTTTCCAATCGTCTTTTGTAATGCGTACAGCAAAGGAGTGGAACTCTGCCTGCGTCTGTGTTTCCGAACGCATTCAACCCTAATCTCTTCAAAGTTAGAGTGAACAGGCTTCTTCTGGGTAAGCTCATTCCATCGTCGACTTTGTCTCTGTCACCTGCGACCTAGACTAGAGTCTAGAGCAAATCCATTTCACAGTTTAAAAAAAGAAGCTAACAAATCTGACACCAGTCTAGTCAAGGTGTATCGTTTTACCCCATACCCAGATACTGGGTTAAGTAAGTTAGATAGGGTCGTACAATGTAAAATTATGGTACTCAGCTGCTTCCGCCAGCTATTAGACCGGCTTTACTAAAAGGCTAGGCATATCGTTTGACAGCTTACTTCAACAAGTCGAAAGTCAAAGAGATTTAACAGAATTCACCATCGCATCAGTCAATGAACGCAAATAAAACATGGAAGCATTACTTCAAGGGATCTAAGCGCAAATCGTGACCCAAAAATCCAAACAAACTCACACATCGAAACCTCGTCGCTGATTCGCCGAACCACACCAACAACATTATTGCTAATAGGTACGATGCGAAGTTAAAAATTTACCTTACTTCCCAAGTATTTGGGTTTAAATTACCATGTAACGAATAGGCCGTGTAACTAAACACGTGAGCGGCGCAATCGGTAAGCCCCGCCTACCGCGGCGCAATGTGTTTTGGGTCATTTTTTTGAGTTGGGAATGCTTCCATGTTTTATTTGCGTTCACTGCCATCAGTCTTCAAACCTGTCGTGGGCGGTATTTTTGAGTCATTCCCGATGTGAATGTCTCAATCGCATTGCAATCCATGAATTTGTGCATCAATAAGAAATTATCATAGAACATAGAACTAAGAAAATTTCTTAAAAATGTCGAGAAACTTAACACTAAAATTATTCTAAAGAAAACATTCAAAATCTAAAAACTTAACAATTACCAACTTAACAATGTTAATAAAAAAAAATGTTGCAAGACTAATGAAAATTCTACTTTTTTAGTAGTATTTTTTTAACAACATGAAACTTTTTTAATCCGTGGTCGGAGATAGTCCGCCGATTTACTGGCTTGGTTTACTGGTAAATTCGTTCATAATGATTAAGTAACTGGGACTCTAATAAATTAAATTTTACTAGTTTTGTAAGTATTTCATCCTCTACTTGACGCCGAAGACTTTCGGTGCGACTGTAGAATTGTGTCTATAACTACTGAGGCTGCGTTCACCTTACTGCATCTGAGGGGAAAACAATCATATTAAATACGGCCTGAAGAGTTCTTCGTTTATCTGATACTCGTCATATCTACAATAGGGATGTTTCCTGAGGAAAATAAATATAATTCTATTTAGTCCGTCGGTTAGATTATGGGAAAATATTGGACACGTATATTTTGCTTTTTCAAATCTATAAAAAAAATAACGAAGATAAAAAGCATCAAAGATCAGGAGCGGGGCTTGTGACGTCACGGCTCGCTAAAAATTGTAGCGAGTAGTGACGTCTTACGAGTTTTCAACGCACTGTATCGTCCTCGTTTTTTGTTTACGTGAAAAAAGAAAAACTACGTGTCCAATATTTTTTAGAATCTGTCTGACGGACTAATTCGATTTTTTTAGTCAACTACCCTATTAGACTTACCTAGGAAACATGTCATTGCATTTCAGCTCAGTCCAGCCAGTCAGTAGCTCGAACAGCATTGTGTCAAGCGCCTTGTTTGCTGCCAGCTCGCCGGTCAACATTCTCAGTGCCACGCTGGAATAGTGGTAGACATATTTATTTCAGTTACAAGTTTTGAAATTTCTAAGTAGGAGCTAGGAGTTCTGAGACGGACTTATGGCAATAGGGATGTTTCCTGAGTAAAAAATATATGATTATGTTTAGTCCGTCAGTTAGATTATAGAAAAATATTTGACACGTATTTTTTCCTTTATCAATTCTATAAAAACTGACGAAGACACAAAGCATCAAAGATCAGGAGTGGGGGCTTGTGACGTCATGGCTCGGTAAAAATTGTAGCGAGTAGTGACGTCTCACGAGTTTTCAACGCACTGTATCGTGTTGAAAAAAGAAAAAAATACGTGTCCAATATTTTTTGAAAATCTATCCGACGGACTAATTAGATTTTTTTAGTTAACTACCCTATTGACTTGACTTATACTAGTTTCTATAGGCGGGTTTGTCCGCGTGAAATCCGAAAATTTATACCAAGGGAACCGCGTCAAATCTAACCTACTTTAAGATCTCACATTTTTAAATAACAGCAATTGTTATAGGTATCCAATAAAGCAAAGAAATAGAGTTAATACTTGTTCATAGTGTTATTTTGTTCCTATAAATACATATTTCGATTTTGCATAGAACTTGGCACTCATTTAGATCTCCATTCTTTTTGCGGCGAAGCCCAAAGCCAAGCATAATTTTTGTATTGAACTTGGCTCTCCTTTTTACATTTATGTTTTGGTGGGTATATTATAGTTTCTTATGTATAAAATAAATCTATATTGGGTTTATACTATTCACGTGATTCGTGCAAGACTCAGTCAACGCGACGATTAGCACTCTATGAAGTTTCTTACTATATCTAGAACATCATATCTTTTTATTTTGTGAGTCGATTTTTATTAAACAAAAGCTAGATAAAACTCTATCTATACTGATATTATAAAGAGGTAACGTTTGTGAGTTTATGAGGTTGTAAGGGGTAATCTCTGGATCTACAGAACCGATTTTCAAAATTATTTCACCAAAGATAATAATAAATATCCAAAATTAATACGCATCTTCACTAAACTTGAATAATGTAATCCAAGTTGTAAAAAAATACTATCATCGCGTGCGCTGCGGACACTATTGAGGATAGAACAAAACAATGTACTACAATATTAAATAACGTATCAAAATCAGTAAAAAAGTCCGCAATCGCATATGCCTATCTACTACGGATAACTCACAATAACTGTTTTTAACCTGAAGTATTACGCGGGACAAACGGGCGGGGACAAAAATATTTCTAACGCGGAACGGAGTCCGCGGGCACAGCTAGTACCTAGTGAAAACAATCAGTGGTCCTTGAATGATTCCCCCACAGACAAAAGATTCGAAAATTGCATTTTTGAGTTCTGTCTTTATCTAACGTTTCGCAGTTATTTTTATGTAAAAATATTCAATGTACAGACACGCAGAGTCTACAATTTTATTACATCTATTGATTTATTATTATGTATTGTAAAAGGTCAAAATTTAAGCCTTCGTTGCCTGAAATTAAAGATAAATAAGTAGTAACAATTACGATGGGTAAAGATGAGACATTAAATGAAACTGTGAAATGTAGCTATGTATTTCATTCCTGGCAACCCCAACGAACATTACAACCGTTAAATTATATCTACGATTGTTTGGTTGAACGCGCTATTTCAAAAAGAAATACTGGTATGTTTGTTTGGTTGCAAAATTATTTTAGTGCTTGATAGCTCATTTATCGAGGATTGCTACAGCGCTTGCATGGTAGTGACAACAGAATCCTGAAAATGATAGCTGCCAGACCAGATTGTCCCTATTTTTATTAACAATACTTACCTAATTATTTAAGCACCTTTGTTATTAACACCAAAATTATGGGCCTTAAAAGTCTGAATAAAAGTTTTATTTATTTATAACATCACACTACGACCAATAGAAGCGAAGCATCAATAAAAAATGTTACAAGAACTGTTTTTCATCTCTCTCACACACACACTGTCTCCCTTTCTCGTATATGACGCACATGAAGTTGCGCGGGTCAGTTAGTGGAAATATAAAACACTTACCCATTAATCCTAGCCATCGTACCGTACGGAGGGTTCAACTTAGTAGTAGCCACCAAATTCCTGCAGTACAACAGCCAGACACAATCCAACTCCGTATAAAAACTACTATTGTTGGCAACACCGTGCGTACTGTCAAATGAAGTTTGGAGATGGTTTAGCGCGTGTGTGTTGGCATCGATGTTGCGTGACAGTTGGTTTTGTATGTTGGCGGCTTGGGCTTCTTTATTCGAAATTTGATTGAGGATGTTTCTGTAAATAAAATTAATTACATTTGAGGTCAAGCTAGAGAATCAGACTCAGAGGTAATAATTTATAGAAAAGTAGAGAGCATAGAAAATGGGCGAAAGAATTCATAACCCATTTTTTTTTAAACTCGAGACAAAAATTATCCCTGGTTGACGACGCTTTGTGTTCCACGCGCGCCTCAAAGAGGTGTCAGCAAAGAAGACGGGGCCCCATAGGGTCCGTCATTAACACTATGACGCTGTCATAGCGTCAGTGCCGCCACAAGAAAAACTAACGAAGCAACTAATTATGTACGGTGTAAAAAGAACTGCTGCGCCATCTATCTCACCAGCGTCGAACTACTAACGAAATCCTACATCGCGGTATCAGAATTTACCGTGCGATTTAGAAAAGAAAGAAAAAGTATTTAATTGCTACAAAACTTTTACATTAATGGATTTTTCACTAAAACCTAAACGATAGTATAGTAGTATTAAAATTATGTTAATAAAGACAAATTAAAATTTATTAATAATACAAATAACAAAAGTGATTATGTGAGATGTGATCAAAGCAACTATCAAAATTTTAGCAGATTACCGCATACGTTTGTCAGTCAGTTGTCATTATGTACGAGATCACCAATTTTGCCATTTCTTTCAATGGAGTGTCAGTGGTTGACCACTGGAAAGTCATAGTGACGCTTTTTTATTAGTAGTTTACCAAACTTGTCAAAATCGACCATTATGAGATCAATGATAGACCATTCTGACACTATTGTAATAGCAGACTTGGGGCCCAGTAGGGATGACACTTACTTGGTGTTCTTGTAAGCTCGGCCTAAATGAATGGCAGCGCGCGCCGTGCTCATGCCGACCTCCATGATGTTCTCTAGAAGGTTCTTCCCGATATCGATGTTATCTTGGCGGGGATTCAGGCGTTTTCTGTTACAAAAAAAAAGACCGTAAATAATACATGGAAGCATTACTACAAGGGATCTAAGCGCGAATCGTGACCCAAAAATCCAAACAAAATCACACATCGAAACCTCGTCGCTGATTCGCCGAACCACACCAAGAACATTATTGCTAATACGATGCACAGTTAAAAAATGACCTTATTTTCCAAGTATTTGGGTTTAAATTACCATGTAACGAATAGGCCGTGTAACTAAACACGTGAGCGGCGCAATCGGTAAGCCCCGCCTACCGCGGCGCAATGTGCTTTGGGTAATTTTTTTGAGTTAGGAATGCTTCCATGTTTTATTTGCGTTCACTGGTAAAGTCAGTTTACGGACGTGATGACGTCATAAGAAAACATTGATGAAACACAGTCACAAGCCGCACGCTGAGGTCGATCGTGCCTCTCTATCGCTTGTTCCGCGTTCTCGCTCGCACGCTCGGCTTAGGTGGAACGTGACACTTTTTCGTGCGTGCAGCCGGCGTTCATCGATTTATAAGACGTTTAGGAATTATATGTGTGTAGCTGAGGAGCTCGTGGCTAAAGTATAACAGCCGCACAGGTCGATCTTCAAGGTTAAGCAACGCTTGCCAAGGTTGGTCTGTGGAGGGGTGACCATCTTAACATACCGAGTTTTTTCCGTGCCTCGGAAAGTACGTTAAGCCGTTGGTCCCGAATTTCATTTGTAGATCTTTGACAGTCGTTACGGATTATCAGAAGCCAGTAAATCTGAATCCAGTCTTGCCAAGAACTACCGTATTACCCATGTAATGGGTTGTGGAGCTCTGGTAGGCAGCCGCTCCACGTAAAATACTGGTATTCAGCTAAATCCGGTTTGACTGGAAGCCGACCCCAATACAGTTGGGAAAAGGCTAGGCAGATGATGATGTGTATGTAGCTGACACACAGCGATATTGTTTACTCGCGTGATCCAGAACCTCTCGAGAAGTGACATTTATCAAGCAAAAATGTACAGGATTGACACACTCTGTTTAAATGTTAAGAATTCGCCGATGCAAAGGTAGTTCCTTTAGAGCGGACTCAGTAATTGTGGATATTAATTTAAACAGATTTTAGTAAGAAATTGGATGTTTCAATTAAACAATGCACCCGCCATGCTTCCACCGTAATCCTTTGTTGATTTTTTATCTGTGGTTGAATGGTAGATGACTAAGGCCTTTCGATGAAGTCTAAATAATATTTGATTAAGATTGACTCATTTCTTTATGGCCCATATTACAGTTGCGGAATTTGTTCGAAAGAGTCATCGTAGCCCTGGATCGCACGGCAAGAAGGATCACGGGTGGGTTTTAGTCAGTAAGCGTCTGACACTCCCTTCCGCTCCGCCCACAGCGGGAGAAGTCATTTGTTGATTTCCCATCCAGGAAAAAAAGGTCCATATTACAAAACGTAAACTCCATCTCAACTCGAACTATTACTCCATCGGAGTTTGTTATAAACTGAAGTTTTCGTGCTCATGTTGGAGGAGAAGTCAGCTAGGGTAACGAAGCGCAATTTTTTTTCGATTCGTTTATTTCTACTAGGTACCATCTCGAGTTCTAGGTTTTCTGTCCGTTTAAGGATATATTAATATACAATATGCTTGCACGAGATAATAAAGCCTCATTATTTCCCCTTGGAATTCTTCAAGGGAAAAGTTTTAATGCTGTAATTTAAAAAGTGTGTTTCTTACAAAAACAGTGATCCATCATGCGCCACCTCGTTCTGTTTGGTCTCCACCTTACTGGGTTCCAGGAAGAGCGCGTTGAAGGCAAACACGTCTGGGTCCTTCATCATTTTGGTTCTGGCAATCTCCTATAAATTTAAGCATAGAGTAAACACATGATGGAAAGAAAAAAGAAATGATACTTACCTAACCATAAATAGAATTACTCTATTTTTTTATAATATAAAAAGTCTGTCAAATCAGCCCGGG
The DNA here is from genome assembly GCA_905332915.2 of Hecatera dysodea. Taxonomy (NCBI): domain Eukaryota; kingdom Metazoa; phylum Arthropoda; class Insecta; order Lepidoptera; family Noctuidae; genus Hecatera; species Hecatera dysodea. Next base: position 2,444,816 of record HG995317.1, on the reverse strand, counting down.
CCCCAAGTCTGCTATTACAATAGTGTCAGAATGGTCTATCATTGATTTCATAATGGTTGATTTTTACAATTTTGGTAAGCTACTAATATAAAAGCGTCATTACGACTTTCCAATGATCAACCACTGACACACCATTGAAAGAAATGGCATAGAATGGTAATCTCGTACATAATGACAAATGAACGACAGACGTATGCGGTAATCTGCTAAAATGTTGACAGCTCCTTTGATCAGTGATTGCTTTTATAGCTCGGCTATCAAAAAGTATTACGAGACCATTGACCGACCAATGATCGACCATTATGAATTTAGCAGATTACGAACTTTTAGCAAAATGACAATGGGATCGTGTTGGAATATCAAATTAATAAAAATAGCAGACTTGGGGCCCTGTAGGTAGGTATGCGATAAACTCAAAAACTACCGATTAGATTTTCACTATCGTTTTCACCAATGGACTGAGTAATTCTTGTCGAAGAAAAAAAGTATTAAAGTGTATGATTTTGTGTCAATTGACTGATATAATGAAATGACGAATGCCGCCTCGGTGGTTATAAATTATTATCTATTTGTGTATAACTAACAATACTATGTAAACGGTTGAATAAAAAAAACTCTTAAAGCCACAAGTAGGTAATCTTAAATAAATAATTATGGTAGTATCAAACAAATTACTATTTGTATAACTAAATTATCAATATTTCAGGACTTATTGTAAATTTATTTTAAACCTATAATCCCTATCCCTACTAATATATAAATGTGAATGTACTGGATCGATTTCAAAAATTCTTTCACCACTAGAAAGCTACATTCACCCTGAGTAACATAGGCTATATTTATCCCCGTATTCCCACGGAAACGGGAACTACGCGGCTGAAACCGCGAGGCGCTGCTGGTTATATATAATTAGCGACTTCCCTGAGCTATGTTTATAAAAGCTGTGTTTTAGGGGGGGGGGGGTATTTGGTTGTGTGTTAGTTATAATAATACAGGTAAATAGATACATACACAACTCGTATATATGTAAATGTTCACATACATACCTGATTCTCCCAAGCCATCAGCTGAATATTATGTAACAACATGACATCTAGCGTCAGAATACCGAACGACAGCAAATCCGTGCTATTGGTCACTATGACCTTCCTGCTACTATTAAAATGTGTATAATTTTCCCCGAAATACATGTCTTTGAGTTTATGCATTACAATGGTCACATTTCCTTCGACTAGGCTCTCGTTCAGCGCTTTTAAGAGGCTTCCGAAGTCGCTTTCTCTTCGGGTCTGGTTGGTGGATAGGTCAGGGTCTGAGGACACCCATTCGTGGAGCTCTTGGACCTTCTCGATGAGGTAGCTTGTCATTGTGTTGCTTTGCATATAATCGTCGTAGAGGTTTTCATCGTTGTAGAAATAGTCGTCTTTGGCTGGAAGAGAAATTGCTGTTAGTCGCTTGTTGATACGTTGAATGGGGTTTTTGGGTCTATTGGCAAGACGCTGCAAACAAATATACTCAGATCAGGCAAAAGCCACTTTCCAATGGGTCAACCACTGACACTCCACTTGAAAGAAATGGCATAGAATGTTAATCTCGTACATAATGACAAATGAATGACAGACGTATGCGGTAATCTCCTTCTTTTTAACCTACCTCTAGAACATCGTTGTGTAGTCATTTCTTTCAATAGCTCGGTTATCAAAATGTATTACGAGACCATTAACCGACCAATGGACGACCATTATGAATTAAGCAGATTACGAACGATAATTTATAAAAATAGCAGACTTGGGGCCCAGGGCCCCAAGTCTGCTATTTTTATAAATTTGTCATTCCAACACGATATTGTCATTTTGCTAAAAGTTCGTAATCTGCTAAATTCATAATGGTCGATCATTGATCAGTCAATGATCTCGTATTAATACTTTTTGATAACCGAGCTATTAAAAGCAATGACTGCACAACGACGTTCTAATGGTAGGTCACTGATCAAAGGAACTGTCAAAATGTTAGCAGATTACCGCATACGTCTGTCATTCATTTGTCATTATGTACGAGATTACCATTCTGTGCCATTCTTTCAACGGAGTGTCAGTGGTTGACCATTGGAAAGTTATAGTGACGCTTTTATATTAGTAGATTACCAAACTTGTCAAAATCAACCATTATGAAATCAATGATAGACTATTCTGACACTATTGTAATAGCAGACTGATTGTTATCGAACGGCGAGCCACCCATAGCTCGCCATCCGCAGGCCCGCGTGTCAAAAATCTACAAACTAATAACACATACGCACCATCAATATAACCATATGGTATATCCAAATCCTTCCCGAAGCCCGGCAAAATTGGCTTGAAATTCGGCACATAATCTTCAACTACCTTCATTCTAGTTTCATTTACATCAGTATTTTCAACCACTGCATCTTTTTTAGTAGATTCTTTAACTTCATTTTCATTTGATTTAAAACCTTTTTCTTCTACAATACTGTCTATGACCGCTTTATCTTTTTTCTTAATATTTCTTTCCTCATGTGGTATTTCGTCGTGTACAGGATGAATTTGCGTTTTTGATATCAAATTCTTGTGTTCTCTTTGGGCGACGATGTTTTTGAAAATGGATAGTGTTTCTAGGATGGCATTTTCATTCGATTCGTCCGAGTCCGGTATGAATTCTGTGGTTTTTGGGTGTTGTGGTGACGGCAGAGAGTGTATTGGTTCCTGGAATGTTAAAAAAAGTACTGTCAAAATCAAGCTCTTATAGAAAAAGGTCTTCGATTTTTTGTAGACTGAGCCGGATTAAGCCAGAGCAAGGCCAAATATTACAAAGAGGCCATTAAACTTATATCAATCTTAGATAGAAAAAAGTCTATCCGGATTAATTATTATTATTTAAAGATAATTATTAATTTCAGCTGTTAATCCAGCTCTGTCTACAAAAGATCGAAGACATGTTCCTAAAAAGCCTTGATTTTTACTGATTTGTTACTCTATCACGCTAAAAAGACTGGATTTGGATGAAAAAATACTCTCTGCTTGCGTCTGTTTCCGAACGCATTCAAACCTAATCTCTTCAAAGTTAGAGTGAACAGGCTTCTTCTGAGTAAGCTCATTCCATCGTCGTTTTTGTCTCTGTCACCTGCGACCTAGACTAGAGTCAAGAGCAAATCCATTTCACAATAAAAAAAAAATGACTGTTGTCGCATTAAAACAATTGAAAACTCAATCTATAACTCAAAAGTGACTGACTGACTGACATAGTGATCTATCAACGCACAGCCCAAACCACTGAACGGATCGGACTGAAATTTGGCATGCAGGTACCTAGATATCATGACGTAGGCATCCGCCAAGAGAGGATTTTGATTAATTCCACCCCCAAGGGGATAAAATATGGGATGAAAGTTTGTATGAAACTTTGTCAATTTTAAACCGATCGGGCTGAGAGTTTCAAAATCGGGGGTAAAGTAACTATTCCACGCGGACGAAGTCGCGGGCAGAAGCTAGTTGAAGACATAAATCAAATAATCACCGCGGCTTGAAAGACTTCTCTCGTGGTGAAGGTATCTGAGGAACCCCACTTGGTGATAACCACGGTGGCGAGCACGAGAGCAGCGCACACGGCGAAACAGGACGCGCTGGCGATAATCCACACCTTCAAGGGTACCTGGAATTACAAGGAGAACTGTTAAATCCTGGACTATGTGAAACGGTCTAAGTACATATAACTTCATGAAGATATAAATGTTGCGCGCCACAATTCGTTGCCACTAGCGCCATCTAGTATTGAGTAACAGAACTAATAAAGCCAGGAACCTTCGAGATTTTTCTATGCTAGAACATTCTAGAATTCTCGAACCCTAGTTAGTCGCGACCAATATGTACGCGAACTTTCTAGATCTTTCTACGATGGAAGGTTCTGGAAATAACCGGCGCCCTATTGAAGGCTGGCACATAATATACCGACCGAGTATTATCCGGTTGAGCAGTAACCAGCCTTACGGCCGAACCCAATAACCAATCTATCGCATACTGGAGATAGAAAAACAAATGAAACAATAGAAAACCTATATAATTTTTCTGTTGTTTCATTTGTTTTTCTATCTCCAGTATGTGATAGATCGGTTATTGGGTTCGACCGTTGGTGTGCTGAACTGCGAGTGGTCCATTCAAAAAAAAAAAATACCGACCGAGTCAGTATTGGATTTCCGATACAAGTGATAACTTTGTGAGCGATCTTCGACTGCGAACTAAAGTGATTAGTAGTGCGATTGTGTTTTATTAAATAATTTTAGTGTTCTGTAATTTGTCATCTTTGGTTATTAAATCTGATTTTATTGTCACGAACCGAAGCTCGTAACAATATGTATATTTATTTTAAACATCCCGTGCCCCGCGGTTTAACACGCATAGTTCCCGTTCCCGTGGGAATATGGGGATAAAATATAGCAAACTCACTCCTATATATAGTCGACTTGAGAACCTCCTTCTTTTTTGGAAGTCGGGAGCTTATTCGGTACAAACAAACAAGCAAAAACATCGTTCTTCTTTATAATATTAGTGTACAACTTTAGAAAAATTCTATTGGAATCTATCGCGTGAGTGGTTTTAGAAACATATAAACAATATCGCAACACGTTACACAAGCACGCAGACGCGGAAGAAATATCTGTGGGTCAGAAGTACAGCGGTCTATTTGTTTGGAAATCAAAAACCCATTGCGCAGTACATTTTAACCTGACTGCCGCAGAAAGTGGAAAATGTTTTCGACAATAGGGTATTAAAAATCTAATTAGTCCGTCTGATAGATTTACAAAAAATATTGGACACGTGTATTAGACGATACAGTGCGTTGAAAACTCACGTGACGTCACTACGTTGCTGCAATTTTTACCAGCGACGTGACGTCACGTGAGTTTTCAACGCACTGTATCGTCTTCATTTTTTGTTTACGTGAAAAAAGAAAAAATACATGTCCAATATTGTATGTTAGTTTGTTGTATCTAATATCAATACGGTCTCAGCAGCTTGGGAGAATTTACCATACATACTTATCAGATATTTATAAATTACAATTTAGAATATTAAAAGTCATTACACCTACACATATAAAAAACTAGCAGCGCCCCGCGGTTTTACCCGCGCAGTTCCCGTTCCCGTGGGAATATGGGGATAAAATATAGCCTAAGTTACTCAGGGTGAATGTAGCTTTCTAATGGTGAAAGAATTTTTGAAATCGGTCCAGTAGTTTTTGAGTTTATTCGTTAAATACAATAATATAAACATACAAATCTTTCCTCTTTATAATACTGGTATAGATAAATTTAAAAATATAATAATGATGATTATCTGTTTAAATACTATAATTTTATGAATGTGTTCAATATAGTTGAATTTTTCACCCTTGCTGAAGTATTGTAAATAGGCCTGACTTGCTAACCAAAAATATAAGACCTGACTTTTTGAGATCCATTACACTAAAAATCTTATACAGTATGTTAAATAACAGAGGGCGTTCCCTTAAACTCGTTAATCTAAATAAAAGGCAAAATTTAAAATTTTGTAAAAACCCAGGATAGCGAAAATATAATTGAAAACAATTAAATAATTAATAAAAATGCTGCAGATGGCGAGCTATGGGTGGCTCGCCGTCCGATAGCAACCAGGCCCGAGTCGACGGCGCGTCGTGTTCCACGCGCGCCTCAAAGAGCCGTCAGCAAAGAAGACGGGGCCCCATAGGGTCAGTGCCTGCTAGGGTTGCGGAATTAGTTCGAAAGAGCCACCGCGGCCCTGGAACGCAAAGGGCACAAGAAGGATCACGAGTGGGTTTTAGTAAGAGTCTGACACTCCCTTCCGCTCCAGCCAGAGCAGGAGAAGTCATTTGATGATTTCCCATCCAGAAGAAAAAAAAAAAGACGGGTTTCCATTAATGAGCTAGTTTTGCAGATAGTGATGGCAGCCCCCGACGGATATTTATATTTTTGGGTTTAATTTTCAATTTTGATCATTGCACTTCAATTCAAGTTCGTGACGTGGATTTAAGTTGGACGAGATGGCTTGTATTATCGGGGTTAGTCTGGAATACTCTGGAACCTTCCTCTTACAGGCTTGATGTACACGGGATACGGGTTTTCTTAATTCGAAATCACCAAGTGAGTTCCTTCCGCTCTGGCCGTAGAAGGGACTTTTGCTGGCTAAAACCCATCCGTGTTCCTCCAAATCCAGATTCTTCTCGATCCAGGGCCTTGGTTACTCTTTTAAACAATTCCGCAACCCTGGATATTACACTGATAGACCCTTATCAGTATCAGAAAGCACTCGCTTTCAGTATGAAATACTCACGGTAGTTTTATCCGGCACGCGGTGAATGACAGTTGGTCTCGGCGGCAACGGTCGGCGCGCGTTCGGCATGCGCTCGGGCACGCTCGGGTATGTTCGGCTCCAGTCGGTCGTCATCGTGGCCCGACTATCGCACGAAGTTGAAGATGGTGGCCGCTTCTCGTATTCGTATTGGAACATTTTCTGAAACAAGATAAGACCGTTTATTTGAACTGCTGAGGCCCAGTAGAAAGAAAGAAAGAAAGAAAGAAAGAAAAATGTTTATTTAGGACTCGCACAAAACAGGTAAAACAAAATAATTTATCTATACTACTATTATAAAGAGGAAAGATTTGTTTGTTTGTTTGTATTGAATAGGCTCCGAAACTACTGAACCGATTTGAAAAATTCTTTCACTGTTTGGAATCTACGCTATCCCCGGGTGATAGGCTATATTTATCTCCATATTCCCACGGGAACGGGAACTACGCGGGTAAAACCGCGGGGCGCTGCTAGTCTATAATAATATTATAAAAAGGTAACGTTTGTGAGTTTGTGACGTTGTAAGGGGTAAACTCTGGATCTACTGAACCGATTTTCTAAATTATTTCACCAATAGAAAGCTACGGTATTGTGGAGTGTCTTTCATAGACATTTTATCTCCATATTGCCACGGGAACGGGAACAACGCGGATGAAACCGCGGGGCGCTGGTAGTCTTTTATAAGATTTAGTTGCTAACACGAGATAAATAACAAATATTCCATAGGTACATAATGGCCTCGGGTTGAAATAAACTTGCATTTAAATACTAGTGGTATTCCGAAGTTTTTAAATGTAATAATTCGCGTAATCTTCGCAAGTACTGAGAAATACTCCGATTTATTCGCTCGAAAAGAATTTTGCACTCGAAACTTCCAATTTAAACAGCAAGATGGCGTGCCCCGCATTAATTGCATCGAGCAGAAAAAAAAATATGTTATTTGGTATTTCTTATCTCTGCAAAGTATTTTAGTTGAGGTACTTAGGTAATTCATAAATAAATATAATATGAAATTACTAGGCCCTTATTAACTACTTACAAAACATCAAATATTTCTTTTGACGAGAACGTTCATTCATAATAAAACTGACTTCTAAACAAAAAAACCAAAAAGTATAAAATAACTTTAATTTCGGAACTCGGTGTTTTTGGTTGCTTTTTTGTTGTTGAACACACCGACTTCCGAAATTAAAGTTATTTTATACTTTTTGGTTTTTTTGTTTAGAAGTCGGTTTTATTTTTTGTAAAAAGATTTTTTTATTTTTCACTTTTTAGTGGTTCACTCCCAGCTAAACATACCTACCCATCACAGCGTACGTGGTATAAATTGGTGTAAACAATAAACAAACATGCGATTTCAGCTATCCCGACAGATTTGCTATCATTTATTGAAATTAACAAAAAAACCGCTTGTTCGATTTCGATAAAATTTCATGAGACCATATGGGAAGTATACCCTTTCCAACAAAAAAAAATAATTTTTCAAATCGGTTGGCAAGCGACGAAATTATGCGCGAACAAACATAAAAAAAATACAAACATCCGAATTGAGAACCTCCTCTTTTTTTAGAAGTCGGCTAAAAAACTGGTAAAAATTGCGAATACTCCTCGCAGCTTTGTATATTTGAGGAAATTATTCCCCTATACTTACACGCAATACTTCTCGCACAAATACAAAACTTTAAATATTCTTGAGAGAAAGAAGAAGTTTTTTTATTTAGGACTCGCTCAATACAAACGCAAAAAAATAAAAATTAATTAAAAAATTTCACATTAATCGCTCGCTTCGCTTTAAAACTTATCAATTAACAACAACAACGCACATTTTGGGAGTTTTGCAACGAAAAAGCAAAGAAAAGGTCTCCTAGTTTTATTTCCTGGGTGGGAAATCATCAAATGACTTCTCCCGCTCTGGGCGGAACGGAAGGAAGTGCCAGACTCTTACTGACTAAAACCCACCCGTGATCCTTCTCGTGCCCTTTGCATTCCAGGGCCGCAGTGACTCTTTCGAACAAATTCCGCAACCCTAGCCGGCAATGACCCTATAGGCTATAGGGCCCTGATTTCTTTGCTGACAGCTCATTGAGCTTGTCGTGACGTCAACCCGGGCCTGGTTGCGGGCTGGGGCGAGAGGTTTCCCTGTCCTCCACACGATGTGATTCCTGTTGTCCTTCGCTAGCATTACTGCTTCGCAGAAGGAGGTGACTGGACTCGAGAGGTCGCCGCCGCCGATCGCCTCGACGAGGACACGGCGTTGCTCCGCCCAAGCAGGGCAGACCTCCACAACTTTTCGACCCCATTGGCCATCTGTTCTACGAGTAGGTAATGTGCCCACTGCCACTTCAGTTTGGCGATCCTTCGGGCTATACTTATTATTTATCCCGTCGGAGAAATAGGCAAGTTGATTGAGCTGACTTGTTTTAATCTTTTTACTTTGAATTGCCCTCACATATAGACACGCGACCAAGGATGTAACCAAGGTTATGTAATACAGAACATGATTTAAAAGAGTGTCCGTGGAGTTTCTTACACGTTCTTCTCCATAGAGATCTACGCTTTGGAACGTGCAGATAGCTTCACCTCTTTCGACTTGACAATTCAAAAGTGCCTGTAAAGGGTTTAATTGAAATAAATGCTTTGAATTATTGAATTATGGTGAAGTTCGTTTTAAGTATGGCAGTAGTTGGTACCTAATTCCGCTGCGTAAGATCCTTCCCCATGATTTTCTAAATTGTCTTCCACTTACATTAAATACATGGGACCGTACTTTGTCACAGATACTTTATCCGTGCTCAGATACCATGAAATCTTATATACCTCCGTGAGAAATAATAACGATGGGAGTTCTCTTGGTGCTACGGGATTTTGGACCTTATTATTTAGATAGTTAACTGTGCAATGCGTAAAACAAGGCTGTTACAACGATAAGTGCAATACGCGACGTAAACTGCAGAGGCTCAAGTAGAATTGCTTGTGTCAAAAAACTTTTTACAAAAAATAAAACCGACTTGAAATTAAAGTTATTTTATACTTTTTGTTTAGAAGTCGGTTTTATTTTTTGTAAAAAGTTTTTTTATTTTTCACTTTTTAGTGGTTCACTCCCAGCTAAACATATCCATCACAGCGTACGTGGTATAAATTGGTGTAAACAATAAACAAACATGCCATTTCAGCTATCCCGACAGATTTGCTATCATTTATTGAAATTAACAAAAAAACCGCTTGTTCGATTTCGATAAAATTTTCATGGGACCATTTGGGAAGTATACCCTTTCCAACAAAAAAAGAATTTTTCAAATCGGTTGGCAAGCGACGAAGTTATGCGCGAACAAACATTAAAAAAAAATACAAACATCCGAATTGAGAACCTCCTCCTTTTTTAGAAGTCGGTTAAAAAGTCGTGTACATAAATCTATATTTTTAATATTATAAAGAGGTAACGTTTGTGAGTTTGTGACGTTGTAAGGGGTAAAATCTTTGGATCTTATGAACCGATTTTCAAAATTATTTCACCAATAGAAAGCTACGTTATTGTGGAGTGTCATAGGCTTATTATATTTTATCCCCGGGAACAGGAACAACGCGGATGAAACCGCGGGGCGATGCTAGTGGTGTAATAAAAGGCGAACAAAACTAGTGATGCCTTGAAGTAATGCCATAAATGAACCCTTTGCCCGCGTGTCCAATCGGACTCTCGCGCGGTTCCGTAACCAAATGGCAAAAAACGGAACCATGGATTCGTCATGTCTGTCTGTCTGTCCGTCCGTATGTCACAGCCGTTTTACTCGGAGACTATTAAAACTACATAAATGAAAATTGGTAGGTAGGTGCAACCTGTTAACCGCTATTCAATAATGCTGTAATATTATGGAAAAAAAATTTGGTGTACTCTATACATATGTAAGTGAGGGATGAAAAAATAAATTCCAACAAACATAATCGTCTGGGGTATCATTGAATAGCTTTTGAAGTACAGATTTCTAAGAAAGTTTTTTATTTAAAGCATTTTTTAATGAGATTTTTTTAATTATTATTGCTCTAACTTTTAAACTATAAAGTTGAAAATTCTAAAAAAAAATTGAGCAAATAGAACTTCACAGACACTACCAACGAAAAATTGCCTTTTAGAGATATGAGATTTTCACAGTGAACTTACGGAACCCTTCACCATGCGTGGTCCGACACGCACTTGGCCGGTTTTTTTAATGTTACTTTCAAACTTATACCATAGACTTTTTGTTGGTTTTCTGTAAAATATACCGAAGTACAAAAATACAGGATAGGAAATCATCAAATGACCTCTTCCAACTTCTCCCGCTCTGGGCGGAGCGGAAGGGAGTGTCAGACTCTTACTGACTAAAACCCACCCGTGATCCACCTAGTGTTGAACTGGACCTATTTGGCGCAGCCCGGGTGACATAATGTTCATCATCATCATCAACAGCCTGTTGCAGTCCACTGCTGGACATAGGCCTCTCCAATTGCACGCCACTTAGATCTATTCACAATGTATGAATGTTATTGTTTTAAAATTATGTTTTTTTGACGTGGCAATGCCGCCAGTCTATTGGGTTCACTCCCAGTCGATAGCGATGCGGACGAGTTTTTTGATGCCATTTTGTAGTTAGGAGGATTTTAGTTTATTTTTAGGTTAAGGTATCATATATAGTTACATTTAAAGTAAAATAATCAAATTTTATAATACATTTATGTTTCCTTTTATTTGTATATACATTAAGTGTATTTGTATGTGCCAAATAAACTTATTTCTTCTTCTTTCTTTCGAATGCCCTTTGCGTTCCAGGGACGCGGTGACTCTTTCAAACAAATTCCGTAATTATGTGGCCGGCACTGGCCCTAATAGGCCCCATTATCCATGCTCATACCTCTTAAAGGCACGCGTGGGACACAAGGCGCCCTCGACACGGGCCTGATTGTTATCGGACGGCGAGCCACTCATTGCTCAAAATCCGCAGACCCGCGTCTACGCTGGCTGGGAATCGCCCTGCGACTTCCAACGCCCGGGGCGTCTTCTTCTGTTGCGGCCGCTTGGGCGTGAGCCTCCTCCTTCGCTAGCATGACTGCTTCGCAGAAGGAGGCGACCGCTTCCCATGCCTCCTCGCTCCGGAGCATGGATTGAACCAGGACGCGAGAGGTCGCCGCCACTGATCGCCGCGACGAGGACACGGCGTTGCTCCGCCCAAGCAGGGCAGACCTCCACTATATGTTCCACCGTGATCCTTCGCTAGCATGACTGCTTCACAAAAGGAGGCGACCGCTTCCCATGCCTCCTCGCTCCGGAGCATGGATTGAACCAGGACGCGAGAGGTCGCCGCCACTGATCGCCGCGACGAGGACACGGCGTTGCTCTGCCCAAGCAGGGCAGACCTCCACCGTGAGCCCATGCCAGTCAATACATAGTCCGGAGTGAGGGGCACTCTGGACTATGTATTGTACCAGGGCCCGAAGCAGGTCACCGCCGTCGATCGAAGCAAAGCATAATACCTACGTTTTGATTTTTTTCAATATCACAGTCTCAATAGTTTCACTTATTTGTTATGCTAATATTCAAAATTCAAAGCATTTATTTCAATTAAACCCTTAACAGGCACTTTTAAATTGTTAAGTCGAAAGAGGTGAAGCTATCTGCACGTTCCAAAGCGTAGATCTCTATGGAGAAGAACGTGCAAGAAACTCCACGGACACTTTTTTAAATTATGTTCTGTATTACATAACCTTGGTTACATCCTTGGTCGCTTCTATATGTGAGGACAATGCAAAGAAAAAAAAGGAAACTATAAAAACAATTCAAAGTATAAAGACTAAAACAAGTCAGTGGCAGTTAAGAGGTGACCAGTCTCAACCGACGGCGCCCGTTCACGAACATGACGCGTGTATCGGCACCATTTAGCTCAACCATTTTGAAAGGAACCTAATGATCCAACACACACGCCACATATTCTGCATGTATGTCATTGAAACTTGAAAAAGATTTTGATGTTTCCAAAAATCCGTCAGTAGTACCTTCAGCTATATTCCGCACGTTATGTTCAAGTCCTTTATTATAATAGACAGCTAGATTGTCGCTATCTCACGTGCTACTTACTCCGCTAGCGACATAAGATCGTCTTCTACGCTCTGTTTGCCGCCAAACTAATGATATTATCTGTGGTCGGGGATCCGGAAGAGTTCGTTGACTCTAACGTGCATTTTTAGAATAGGGATGTTGCCTGAGTAAAAAATATTATGATTATGTTAAGTCTGTCACTTAGATTATAGAAAAATCTTTGACACATTTTTTTTCCTTTATCAAATCTATAAAAACTGACGAACATAAAAAGCATCAAAGATCAGGAGTGGCAGCGTGTGACGTCACGGCCCGGTAAAAATTGTAGCGAATAGTGACGTCACACGAGTTTTCAACGCACTGTATCGTCTTAATTTTTTGTTTATGTGAAAAAAGAAAAAATTCGTGTCTAATATTTTTTGGAAATCTATCAACTAGTCAAGTCAACTAAAAAAATCTGATCAGTCCTGACGGACTGATCAGATTTTTTTAGTTGACTACCCTATTATGCTCTTGTCAGATTCAATGTCAGGTATGTTAAGCATTTATATTTTTGCAATTGTCTATACCTACTAATTAAGATACTAATATATACAGCTGAGAGGTTTGTTTGTTTGCTTGACCGCGCCTTATCGCAGGAACTACTGGACCGATTTGAAAAATTATTTCAGTGTTAGATAGCCCATTTATCGGGGAAGGCTATAAAGTCTATATATCATCACGCTATGACCAATTGGAGCGAAGCAACAATGAAAAATGTTGCAAAAAAGTGTTGTGGGTTTTTCTTCGTCTCTTAACTGAACTGACGCAGATGATTTTGCGCGGGATAGCTAGTCTATACTTCTATACTAATATTATAAAGAGGAAAGATTTGTATTTTTGTATGTAGCGAATAAACTCAAAAACTACAGGACCGATTTCAAAATTCTTTCACCATTAGAAAGCTACATTCACCCTGAGTAACATAGGCTATATTTTATACTACGCGGCAGTGACGTGCAGTGGTTCGAGTTAGGGTAGGCCAGAAAATAATGTCCAAAAAAAACACACCACATTATTCAGAGTTGAAATGTGGTGTTTTTTTTAAATAGGTTATTTAAAAAAAAACTCATTTCATTAAAAATCAACCCTGAATAATGTGGTTATTTTTTCAATTTATTTGGATATTTTCTCTGGCCTACCCTAACTCGAACCACTGCACGTCACTGCTACGCGGGTGAAACCGCGGGGTGCTGCTAGTAATATTATGAATTCAAACTCTTATTACTCGATAGGTTGTTTTTTTTTTTACTTAAGACACTATTTGAGCGGAGGTGTGAATATCATCACGCTAAGACTAAAAGAAGAGGAGCGGAGCACCAACAAAGAATGTTGCAAAACGGGGTTATTTTATTTGTCTTATCTGACGCAAATGAAGTTACGCGGGAAGCTAGTATAAAATAAAGATTGAAAAAAAAAAAACAAACACCAGCAAAAATTCAGCTCGTTTGACATTCGAATAAAATTCAAAATGGCTTCCGTTCCCAACAAGTATGAAACAATGGAGTTTAAACATTTGTGATTACAATTTGTATTATCTTCGCCAAATCTCAGAGTATTGTTCTTCATTTTCAGATTTCTTACGAGTACTTATTAATGATTTAATACTGCGGAAATCTGAACTTAAAATATGTCTCTTCCTGAGACTTTGCAGTAAAAATTAAGATTTACCAAGATCATTTATCCACGTGGAATTTTTCCAACTATGTTGAATAGTTCTTTATAGGTCCCCCGCATAAGCATAAGCATAATCAGCCTTTGAATGTTTTCACTACTGGGACACAGGCCTCCTCTCTAGGAGAGGGAATGGGCCGTAATCCAGCACGCGGGCCCAGTGCGGGTTGCTGAATGTCATATGTCTTCGAATTTTTTTTTCCCTCACCGTTTTGAGAGCAGTGCGGTGATGAAATAAATTACACAAAGCAAAGCGCCTGGCTGAATTTGAACCCGCGACCTACAATTCGTAAATAGGGGCCGTTACCACTCGGTCACTACTGCTTTGATGATTCTTTTTATATTCGAAAGTTGGTGCTTATCATGTGGTCCCATTTCAATTTGAGTGAGATCTGACGACTAGTATTTGAGTTATCCCTGATAATGTGTGGCTTCGACTACGTTGATGATATTCTCATTCTGTCATTGTCGATATAAAATGAAAAAAAAAAAAACTGTAAGTATACGATGTTTTGGAAGAGCATCTTAGTATTTCAAGGTGGTCCCTTTCTAGTTTGGTGAAGATCTGATGAAGAACAGAGATAGGAAACCGAACTCTTCAATAAATGATAGCAAATCTTTTTACAAGAAAATACAACCGATTTCTAAAAAAACAACAACTGAAAATTAACTTTAATTTCGGAAATCAGTGTTCAAAAAACGAAGAAACAACCAAAAACCAAGTTCCGAAATTAAAGTTATTTTATTCTTTTTGTGTTATTTTGTTTAGAAGTCAGTTGTATTTTTAAAACAATAACATTGTGTGCCCCACGGCTGCGTCAAATAGGCCCAGTTCAACAAAATGCCAGACAAATATGAGCTGCCTGACGCTGGTTTTCAACTGAACCTAACGTTGAAAAATGTACGGATGTACATCAGTTTTGTTAGGTGTTAATATACAAGTAAATAGATATATGTAAATGTGTAGTGAACGATAAATAATAATTTGGTGTCTAGTGGTAAATAGGTTTGTGAAAATAACAAGAAAAGGAATGAAAACGATTGGAACAAGTAAAGTAAGTTTGATAAAGTTTTAGTAAATTATTTGATCAAAGAAATTAATATTTCTAATGCATAAAAATATGTGTAAACATAATGGGTACATTCTCTTTTGACCTCTTCAAATAGGTACCAAGTTCTACGATTGATAAAATTGTCAAATAAATCTATACCACTAATATTATAAAGAGGAAAGATTTGTATTTTTGTATGTAACGAATAAACTCAAAAACTACTGGACCGATTTCAAAAATTCTTTCACCATTAGAAAGCTACATTCACCCTGCCTATGTTACTAGGCTATATTTTATCCCCATATTCCCACTGGAACTGGAACTACGCGGGTGAAATCGCGGGGCGCTGCTAATCTATACCTTTGATTATATAATGTCTAGATGGAGCGTCGCCCTACTGTCAAAGCAAAGAAAACGAGGCAACAATTTCAAACGTGTGTGCGTGCGGACGGTGTTTTACACTATGCGTCTTTGTCTCTGTGTGCGTGAATAATGATACCAGCTACTAGAATTCTCCCATAGATCGAATATTTAAAAAAAATAAGATAAGTTTAGTTGTATATATAGTACCTATTATTCAGTTTTAGTAGTGTCTGTTTTTCACTTTTTTAAATAAATAAAATATACAATTTAATTAGAGTTCGTGTGTGTGAATGTTGTATTAAATCAGCTAAGTTAATCAAATTAGAATAATACACTTTTTAGGCAGTTTATATAGATTGAATCTATGATTTAATACTATTAATCAGTACCAGAATATTAATCATTACCAAAAAGAGGACAAAAAGACGGTACAGCATTAAAACTTTATGGCGGCTCGGAACATGAGGCGAGTCGCTGCGCAGTAACAAATTCGAGTGTCAGCAGGGGTGAGGGATGCGGTACTGCGCAGGGAGCAGCGCGAGTGTACCAAGTAAATTATTTACCGAGCTAATAACAATTTTTACTTGGCATCGGCTTCAAAAGCATAATTATAAAGAAAGACTTAATAAATTAATCTTATTAAAATTACTCTTAGCATTTTTTAAATCGGTTTATTGAACCCAATGCAAAAATAATCATTAAAATTGGCTCATAAACAAAAAAGTTATTCGCCAAAATTATATTATTATAAAAAAGTAAAAGTATAGACGAATTAAAAAAAACTCCCTTTTTATAAATCGAATAATAAACTACGTCAACTAAATTATATAATCGTTACCATAAACCAACGAATATACCCACAAAAAAAAAAGTTAAGTTGGGAGAATAAAAAAAGAAACTGGCAACACTGACAAAAAATGGCGTAATTTGGTAATCATAAAAACAATAAATAAATACGTAGTTTGCTAGTTACTTAGCGATGATAGGCGATGTATTTGGTACTTTTTACCCTTAATTTATAATTCCGTCGCAGTTTAATAACACATATCGTCATTTTATCGCTGTTTTTTGTTTATTACTCAGCGCGCGTAATACGTGGTGACACCAAAGCGGCACGATCGGCACTAATCGGCGGGTAAGACCTTATAGGCCAACAGTTGGCTGATATTTTTTGACACGTTTCCGCGCATTTGATGCTCTATCTAGACATTATATAATCAAAGATCTATACTTATAATAAATCTGTAGAGAGGTCAATTCTGTACAAGGAATATATTTTCAAAATAACTATCAGGGGGTGATTAGTGATCGATACTGGTGCCAAAAATGCAATCAGTAAAATTTTTGTCTGTCTGTCTGTCTTTCTGTCTGTCTGTCTGTCTGTATGTTCTTTATAGAAACAAAAACTACTCGACCGATTTTAACGAAACTTGGTGCAATTATTCTTCATACTCCTGGGCAGGTTATAGTATACTTTTCATCACGCTACAATCAATAGGAGCAGAGCAGTGAAGGAAAATTTTGGAAAAACGGAAGAAGTCATCTACATAAAATTATCTAAAAAACATCCCGAAACAGCATGTCTATCTTTTGTCAATTTTAAACCGATCGGGCTGAGAGTTTCAAAATCGGGGGTAAAGTAACTATTCCACGCGGACGAAGTCGCTGGCAGAAGCTAGTTAATAATATAAACGCACGCTGTCTACTGTCATAACATAAGAAAACAGGACGTATTTACTCAAAATTAAGTAACCGATTGCCGACATTAAGATATATAGTTAAGGTCGGAAATCAGTTAATTACTTTCGTGTCGATATGTCCTTCTTCTTATGACGGCAGAGGTGTATTGGTGACTGCTAGGTATTCGGAATTTGTTCGTAAAAGTCACTGCGGCGCTGGAACGCGGCGGGCATTAGGAGGAACACGTTTGGGTTTTAGTCAGTAAGAGTCTGACACTCCCTTCCGCTCCGCCCAGAGCGGGAGAAGTCATTTGATGATTTCCCATCCAATAAAAAAGGGATCAAATATCCGTATTATCCTATGTTCTAATCCAGGCCACAACCTTACTCTGAGTCAATTTTTATGCAGATCCCGTGGGCACACGGTAATAAAATATAGCCTAAGACACTCACAAATAATGTGGCTTTCTATTGATAAAAGAATTTTCAAAATCAGTTCAGTGGTTGAGAGAGCCTATGATACTCGCTGATAAGCTTTACATCGGTGAAAAACTGCTTAAAATCGGTCCAACAGTTTCGGAGATTATTCATTGCAAACAAAAAATCCTTCCTCTTTATAATATTAGTAGGTATCATAAGTCGACTACCTCAATCCACTTTACCGACGCAAAAACACGAGTATTTGACTCGTTCTTACTTCAGAATAGAAATTCACACATTTGACTAACAAATGGCGTTCGATTCGAATTTGAAATAGCTATTTGAACCGTACTCGCCTATATGCATAAATTTATTCGTTTAAATTTACGCTACACGTATATTCCTGAAGTATTTTTCAGAGATGTATAATATTGAAAATGAAAATTAATGTAGACACTATAATAAAACGAATAGGTACTGCCTTTTATTCTTTTATTTATATGTACATTTAATAGTATATGTGTAGTGAGTATTCAGTATTCATGTTTGTGAACGCACCCTCGATACAGGAATAAATCCTAGTGTGGAGCAAAGTAGGTATTAAAAAAAAAGTCACTAACTGTTACGTGTTACACAACAAATGAAAGGGCTCATTGTAAGAGTCTCAAAAGTAATTTTTTTTTCGTAATTCCGAAGTAATTCAAGAAGATGCACGTGACCTACGCTTGGCCGGTTTTTTTTCTTCAATCCTGTAAACCGTCACACGATTACTGACAATTTTCATCCATCTTTTCTTTAGCCTCCCGAAACTCAAACTCAAAGCATTTATCTCAATAAAACCATTTACAGGCCCTTTTGTATCATCAAGGTCGGACAAAAGATCGGTAAAAATAAATAACAATAACCCAAATGTTTGCATGTCACATTATTATGACTAAGTGTTATGGATCTGTATATTTATGTTAAGACCGAAATTGTACCAACACTTATTGCGAATAAATTGATTTGATTTGATTTGATTTGACAGTCAAAGAGGTGAAGCTATCTGCACGTTCCAAAGCGTAGATCTATCTCTATGGAGGCGAACGTGCAAGAAACTCCTGTCCGTGGAGTTTCTTGTACGTTCTTCTCCATAGAGATCTACACTCTTTAAATGTTTTAAAATGTTCCTACTACTAATCTTCTATGTAACCACTAATACAATCGTTCAGGTTTTGGTGGAAAATCCATATCTATTAATGTAAGTACAGTTGGATCCGCTTATAATGACATCGAAGGGAAGTGAAAAATACGTCATACTAAGCGGACGTCATAAAAAGCGTAATCTTAGGAACTAAGCTAATACCCATCTTTGTTAGGTATTTTTTGTAATAAGGAGATAAACAAAAAATGTATATTGATAGTCGTAGTTTAATCAAAACAAAGTGAGGAACAAATTCGATATCACGTCCCCAATTATGTTTGGTTATAGTAATGACCAAACATAATTTCTGAAAAATAGGTCATAATAAGCGATAGGTCATAATAAGCGATATGAATAAACGAAGTTATTATATCCGCACTTTTTTAAAGAATTTAATATGAAAACCAAAATGAGCTCTTTTTTACTTCATATTAAGCGGTTGGTCATTATAAGCGGCGTCATAATAAACGGATTTCACTGTATGTCGTTTTGTAGCAATTAAATACTTCTTCTTTCTTTATTTTTCTTTTCATTTCGTTAATTACTAACATTAGATTTTATCTCTCAAATGTATTTAAACGTGTTATTTTAAAATGGACCTACACTTTTCTTTAATATATTATTTATAGCATGCTTAGTCTGTTTAAATGCAAATTTATTTAAGTGATTCACGGCTGTAGCTACATCAAAATAGTTTCGTCAAATACAGCAATACCTACCTATTGCTATATTTTTTTATTTATTTAGTAGGTACTATCACATATGTACATACAACATTAAAAAATAAATAGGGATGCAACCGATACCGATATATCGGTATCGACGATACTTATTTTTATGGCAGATTCAACGATACTTTACAAATTTCGCGCTTTAAAAATGTAATGTAAACGCGAGTGTTATCCCATCTATTTCGTTGCAAACGTACCTAAATAAAAATCATATAAAAATGTTGATCACTAAAACTATTAATTAATTGTGTTTTATTTATTCTTCCTCCCTTTTTGAATTCCATAAGCGTATCGGTATCGTATCGGCAAAAAGGCGTATAGAGGCATCCCTAAAAAAACACATTTCATAAGTGGTCTGATGCACATGACAACTACGGCGTACATAGCATTGTAATTTTTTTTTGGCTCGGTGATAAAATACAGCAGGTAATATAAAATACTATACAATTTAAATTCAAACAAAAGATACGAATTACAATACAATTTTATTTGTTGACTTCTCCCGCTCTGGGTGAAGTGTCAAACTCTTACTGAGTAAAATCCACCGTGTTCCTTCAAATACCCTTTGCGTTCTAATAATAACAATCAGACCCAGCCTGTCCCTTTTTGCCCCCCCTCAATGACCCCGTTAAGCCGAGGCCCGAATCCCACAGGGGATGCCCTTAGCGAAGCGGTCATTTAGTTTTTAGTAGTTTGTAGCCCTGGCTGAGGGCCTTAAATTCATTTGAGGCCACCACAGGATTGCCCGGTTAAGCAGTAACCAGCCTTAGTGTGCTGAACTGCGAGTGGTCACATAAAAATATATGGTCAATAAACGAGGAAGGTTTGTAATAGGTATGTACTTAAGTAATTGGAGATTTTATAAACAGCATTTTCAGAATTAATTATCTCTGGATCGGCGCGCAATTCGAAATTCAAATAAACATTATTCGAAAGCCGTGTTTTTAATTTCAAATTGAGTCTTTTCTTTTTAGACAGTGTTTTGTTTTTGTGAAATTGTGGCATTTTTGGCGCCATCGCGCTTTTTTTCGTACAATTTTCGAATATAAGTTCCTACGTGGAAATACTGCTGCGCAAATAACGAGAAACATTTACGAAGTGTACGGGCCTAACACTGCTTGCATAAATACGGTCCATTATTGGTTCAATCGTTTTAAATTTGGTAATTTGAAGAACAAGAACGAATTGAAGGCAATAGTGGAAGCGGTTCCAAACTCAATCTTAGAGTAAGTGTCAAAACAACATTAAAGCACTTGCGTCAAATCGGAAAGATAAAATAGCTAGATATGTAGGTGCCACACGAATTAAGCGACCAACGGCGAGTCCTACGCGTCGAAACATGCATTCTCTTATAATAGCATAATCAGCCTTTTAATGTTCCCACTGCTGGGACACAGGCCTCCTCTCTAGGAGAGGGAATGGGCCGTAATCCAGCACGCGGGCCCAGTGCGGGTTGGTGAATGTCACATGTCTTTGAACTTTTTGGTTCTAGGACATGCCGGTTTCCTCACGATGTTTTCCTTCACCGTTTTGAGAGCAGTGGTGATTAAATTAATTACACAAAGTAATGCACCTGGCTGGATTTGAACCCGTGACCTACACTCATAATTCGGGGCCGTTACCGCTCGGCCACCACTGTCTGCTTATATATAAATAATCCTTATAGATAAATCCCTTATTTTTTGTCATTTCTATGATCGCATTTACTAATACATTGACAAGACACGACACGGTCGGCGCAGTGGTTGAGCAATTGGCTGCTGAGATGTGTGTCGCGGGTTCGAGTCCCGCACGGAACAAATATTTGTATGGCCTACAGATAGTTGTTCTGGGTCTAGCTGTTTGTGTATGTGAGATTGTATGTTTGTAAACGCACCCACGATACAGGAGAAATTCCTAGTGTGAGGCAACTTTTCAACCGACTTCTAAAAAAGGAGGGGATTCTCAATTAGCCTGTATTTTTTTGTGTGTGTTTCTTTGTTCTGGGTGTACCGATTTTGATGATTCTTTTTTGTATTCGAAAGCTGGTGCTTGTCGTGTGGTCCCATTTAAATTTGATTGAGATCTGACGACTAGTATTTGAGATATCCCTAATAATGCGTGGCTTAGTTTACATTGATGACGTTCTCATTCCCTCTTGTCGATGTAAAATGAAAAAAAAAATCTTTTTACAAAAATATACAACCGACGTCCAAACAAAAAACCGAAAAGTACAAAATAACTTTAATTTTGGAACTCGGTGTTTTTGGTTGCTTTTTTATTTTTTGAACACCGACTTCGTTTTTTAGAACGTAGTACCTCTGGGAATCGAAGCCCAAGCTCACAGTTACATCTCTCAAGTCTCAACCAACAACCAGGGCCCCAAGTCTGCTATTTTTATAACTTCGTCATTCCAACACGATCCCATTGTCATTTTGCTAAAAGTTCGTAATCTGCTAAATTCATAATGGTCGATCATTGGTCGGTCAATGATCTCGTAATACTTTTTGATAACCGAGCTATTAAAAACAATGACTGCATAATAACGTTCTAATGGTAGGTCACTGATCAAAGGAACTGTCAAAATGCTAGCAGATTACCGCATACGTCTGTCATTCATCTGTCATTATGTACGAGATTACCATTCTATGCTATTTCTTTCAATGGAGCGTCAGTGGTTGACCATTAGAAAATCATAGTGACGCTTTTATATTAGTAGATTACCAAACTTGTAAAAATCAACCATTATGAAATCAATGATAGACCATTCTGACACTATTGTAATAGCAGACTTGAGGCACTGTTCATTCATTCGCCAGTTGAACATGTAATAGACAATTATGTCATAACGTCTGACTATGAGGAAGTTTTGCAATCATAACGAGCATTGGTGTGGTAACTGCAGTAAAACAGCTATACACTAATAAAATATGTTTGTAAGTTGGTCAGTACACTAACGGCCGAACCCAATGACCGATCTATCACATACTGGAGATAGAAAAACAAATGAAACAACAGAAAATCTATGTATATAATTTTTCTGTGGTTTCATTTGTTATTCTATCTCCAGTATGTGATAGATCGGTTATTGGTTTCTGCCGTTAGGCAGCAACGCAAGGTTAGGTCGAGAATCGTGTGTTGCTGAATAGGGTAGTTAACTAAAAAAATCTGATTAGTCCGTCAGATAAATTTTCAAAAATTTTTATTTTTTCTTTTTTCACATAAACAAAAAATGAAGACGATACAGTGCGTTGAAAACTCGTGTGACGTCACTACTCGCTACAATTTTTACCGAGCCGTGACGTCACACGCTCCCACTCCTGATCTTTGATGCTTTTTATCTTCGTCAGTTTTTATAGATTTGATAAAGGAAAAAATACTTGTCCAATATTTTTCTATGATCTAACTGACGGACTAAACATAATCATATATTTTTTACTCAGGCAACATCCCTATTGGTTCGAAAGAGCGACTGCGGCTCTGGAACGCGGCGGGCACAAGAAGGATCACGGGTGGGTTTTAGTCAGTAAGAGTCTGACACTCCCTTCCGCTCCGCCCAGAGCGGGAGAAGTCATTTGATGATATCACATGCTTAAAAAAAAAACAAAGTTTTTGCAATTTGGGGATTAGTATATATGTAGGTATATTTTTTACTTTTTAGTGGTGACACTCCACAGCTAAACGTACCCACCACCTATCACAGCGTACGTGTTATAAACTGATGTAAACGATAAACAGACATGCGAGTTCAGCAATCCCGAAAGATTTGCTATCCTTTTTTGAAGAGTTCCGTTGTCTGTCTCCGAAACCCATCATCAGATCTTTATTAAATTTAAATGAGATCATTTCGAAATTCACACTTTCGAATAATTTTTTTTTTTTTGCAAAACCATCTATATTTGACGGAGTTATGTATGCCCGAACATATATAAAAAAAATACAAACATCCGAATTGAGAACCTCCTTCTTTTTTAGAAGTCGGTTAAAAATCAAAAACATACTTATATTATGTTTTTCTGTCCACACAAATTACCGGTACGCTGTCGTCGCCCCTCTTGGAGGCGGGTGCTAATGGCGGACGCTCCAATTTTATTTATATGTATAGAAATTAGAAGATGTATAGATTGTTCCTATAGGTATGCATGCATCAGCACATTCGGAAACCAGGAAGTGAGTCAAAAAAAGAATTATTATTTATTAATATTTGATACAGACGCCACGCGCCAGTCGTACTTACAAGTGAAACTAAATAAAAGCTTGTTAAAACAATATTAGTTATCAATTTTATATTTTTACGATTGCGAGATTGTAATAACTAATAACACGTGATTTGAGGTATGATTTTTATTTAATAATCGTTTTTTGGAATGAATAAAGCTTTATTATAATCATTTAAAACAATATGATGTTTTTATTGATTTCATATAAAAAAAGTTATAAATACTTATAGCGATATCGACTTTTTCGTGAAATCAGTAAACAGTTAGTCAACTCTTCACGTGACCAGAGAGCTGGCTTTTTCTTTGGTCAACGAATCAGCATTGCCATTCAACGTGGCAATGCGGCCAGTGTTCTGGGCACTTTTCCCGTTGACAGCGATGTGGCCGAATTTTTCGATGCCTATGAGTCTCCTTTTTACTCCGCTTGTATTGTACACATATGTATATATATTTTCTATATTATATCTTGTTTAGTTGTATTTTTTAAATATTAAGATTTTGTTTTAAGAGTGCCATAATTTAGTTTTACAATGAGACTTTAGCGAGTGGTATTATAGAACAACATAACCCAAATAAACAAATTAATTGAATCGTATTCTAAGATGCGTTCGAAAATTGTCAAAAAAGCTCCATTTTGTTCTTTTTTTGTCTATGGTTCTATCTAAGACGACATTGTACCTTGACTTTGAACGCTTTGTGCAGTTTCTTGAGTCAGCAAATCTATCGGTAAAGACAGAATTAACTTAGGTAGGTAGGTAGTAAGCGGTCCGCTAGCTTATAAGTAACTAGCTTCTGTCCGCGACTTCGTCCGCGTGGAATAGTTACTTTAACCCCGATTTTGAAACTCTCAGCCCGATCGGTTTAAAATTGACAAAGTTTAATACAAACTTTCATCCCTTTCGACCAAATTTGATTACCACAAAAACGGTTCTAGTGAGTTAATCTTAAAAGATAGACATATACTGTCGCGGTCATTTTTTTAGATCATTTTAAGAGTAATAATTCTTTCCTACATAATTTTTTGGTATCTTGAACCGTTTTCTCAGCGCACGCAACGGAAGCCCCCAAAGATGAATAATTTTCCACGTTTTTCACACATTTTCCATTTTTTCTTCGCTCCTATTACTCGCAGCGTGATGTTATATAGCCTAAAGCCTTCCTCGATAAATGTTCTATTCAACCCAAAAAGAATTTTTCAATTCGAACCAGTAGTTCCTGAGATTAGCGCGTTCAAACAAACAAACAAACTCTTCAGCTTTATAATATTAGTATAGATATTACAGAATGCCTAAGAAACCTGTATCTTTTGCCGTTATGTCAAATGTAGGATGCTGTGCCAGAAACAAGAAAACGTTCTCAAATTAAATATGTAGGTAAATGATAAGCACATTACGTATGCTACCTCTTTGGTCGTACGGCTGTGGAGCCGTTGCTCAGTAACAACAGCTGCACGGGTCGATCTTCAAGGTAAAGGACAGAGAGAAGGAGTGTCATCAGTGACGGATTAACCCTTAATCAAATTAAGCAATTGCCTAGGGCATCACGTCTGGGGGGGCACCAGAAGAAGCACAAAAAAATCCGTCCTTAGGGCATCACGTCCCACTCTCATGTCACCAAACAAAAATCTATCTAACACTAATTTGCGCGTTTTAAGTTGATATAGAGTCCAACCAAGAGTCAAAACCCCCAATGACACATGATGATAAAATTGAATCAGCTTTCACTAATGTGGAAACAGCCCTGCGTATATTTTTATTGCTCACAAATTGCTCAGCGGAACGTTCTTTTTCAAAATAAAAAAATGAAAAAAGGACAAAGTAATACAAGAAATTCTCGATAATTTATCGATATTATACATAGAGTCCGATATGTTAAAAACATTAGACGTTAATACTATCTTGCGTGAATTCAAAGCCCGGAAAAGCCGCAAGGCACGTTTTAATAAATAACTAAATTATGCTTTAGTTTTTATTGTTGTCATACCTACTCCACTTCTAAGGTACGTTACATCTCATCATCTTATTTTACAAAAAAATAAATGTTTTTAGTTGACATACGGATACGGGGCGTGGATTGCTTAGGGCATCAGGTAGTCTTAATCCGTCACTGAGTGTCATGCTCACTCAAAAGTCTCTCTGATGATGGCGTATGTGTTTCATTCATCATTTGGCTCCGTCAGCTGGGACGGGTCATCTCTCAGCTGCCACGGTTTATTTTAGTTATTTGTACTTCGAATTGTTCCCTTCTCCCAATGCTTTTTTTTAGTCAGTAAGAGTCTGACACCCCTTTCCTGTTCAGAACGAACGAAATCATTTGATGATTTCCCATCCTTCATAAAAAAAGTCACGAAGGAGATTCTCAATTCTTGTTCACACTCTTTTTTCCTGTGTTACGTACTTTTGAGGGGTCTGCAGATTATCGACGGATGTGGTTTAATAAAGATAATTTATCGCGGCGGACCGGAAGGGAGTGTCAGACTCTTACTGGCTAAAACCATCCCGTGTTCCTCCTAATGCCCGCCGCGTTCCAGGGCCGCGGTGACAAAAAAAATCCACAGCTCTAGCATCTTTCTACTCAGGAAAAGCCAGCACGATGAAATGCTTACTCAAAGTGTTCTAAAGAGAGCATCATATTTACTCAGAAAGCGCTAAATGCCATGAGGTCAGGTTATTTAGCAACCTGTATTGAGTCCACGTGGCTCAGTGATAACTGGTGAAAGGTATTAGCACATACACAACGACCTGTCTGTTAGACCTCATTTGGCATTCAATGGTCTAATCTTGTCAGGCTGATAATAAGTGGAAATAATGGAGAAAGTGGCCAAGTGTGTCAGGAAATAAATGTAGGCTAGAATTGGGATGATTCATTGAATAATGGTAATGTGTTATTAATGACTAGCTTCTGCCCGCGACTTCGTCCGCGTCCGGTTATATCGTAGCGCAATGTAGCGTAGGCGAGCGCTAAGAAAGGAAGTAGAATTGTACGGACGAAGTCGCGGGCAGAAGCTATTGGTAAAATACAGTATGTTAAATAACAGAGGGCGTTCCCTTAAACTCGTTAATCTGTATCATTAATAGATTAAAATAAAAACATCAGAATAGAAAAATAAGCATAAAATAATCCAAATTTAAAAAAAAAAAATTGACAATACAGTTTACAGAGTGTTTCTTTAACGTATAAATTTCACATTTTAGTGAATATTTTAATATTAAAAAAAATAAACGCGTTTTGTTTTTGAATGGTAATATTTTTTTATCATAAATGGATGCTATACTATTGCGGGTTAACGGGAACGCCCTCTGTTAGTTAACATACTGTATATTGGTAGCGATTGGAATTTGAAGATCAATACAAAATGCACCCACGACACTGGAAAAAATTCCTAGTATGGGGCAACGTTTTTATAAAAAAAAGTATAGTAAAGTGAAACAGTGAATAAATAAAATTACAAATGGGGTAAATAAAAAATAAATACGGGCAGCGCCGCTATATGCAGTTAATTCTAACTATTATTAATAGAAATGTAAAAGAGAGTTTACTTGAATGCTTTCACGACTATATCGCTGGATAAGTTTTGGTGAATTTTGTTACGCGACTGCCCAAAAAAGGAGTAACGTGTTATGTTTTCAGGGTTCATGTACGTCGGCGGCGGCGACCTCTCGCGTCCGGCCCTGGTTCAAACCATGGTCCGGAGCGAGGAGGCATGGGACGCGGTCACTCCCTTCTGCGAAGCAGTAATGCTAGCGAAGGAGGAGGCGGAACGCGTGCGTGAGAGGGAAACCTCACGCTCCAGCCGCCGCAACAGAAGAAGACGCTCCGGGCATTAGGAAACGCAGGGCGATTCCCGGCCACCGTAGGCGCGGGCCTGCGGACGGCGAGCTATGGGTGGCTCGCTGTCCGATAGCAACCAGGCCCGGGGCGACGGCGCGTCGTGTTCCACGCGCGCCTCAAAGAGCCGTCAGCAACGTAGACGGGGTCCCATAGGGGCAGTGCCTGCTAGGGTTGCGGAATTTGTTCGAAAGAGTCACCGCGGCCCTGGAACGCAAAGGCCACAAGAAGGATCACGGGTGGGTTTTAGTCAGTAAGAGTCTGACACTCCCTTCCGCTCCGCCCAGAGCGGGAGAAGTCATTTGATAATTTCCCACCCAGAAAAAAAAAACGGTTCATGTACGTATGTATGTATGTTTGTGAGTTTCTTAAATCCACCGTAACTGAACGGCTTAACCGATATCAATGTATGTATGTGGTATCGTTAGAAGCGTTGAGTTATCCCGGGTAACTAGGGTTGCCAACTATACTTTATAATAACGTATCCTACTTAATTTTTGGTAATTATACTTTTGCAAACAAATAAAGTATGTGAAAATACTTTATTTTTACCCTTTACTGTGATACGTACAAATTACTCATTATGGGTACTTAACTATTTAACGGTATCTACTACACCGTACACATAAGTTAAAATGGATGATGGAAACGATTTATATAATTACTAAACGAAACGGCATAGGCGGTAGTTGCTGGGGAGTTTGTTGCGCCACTTCTTCCCAGCTAAAATACTAGGAAGTGGTGACGGGTGGGCGTTTTGGGGGACTGTCTTTAAATTTGAAAATGAAAATAATATATCTAGTTTTAATTTCCGCGAATATTAGTGGGTTGCAGGTATGCACCTCCCTCCCGCCCGCTTTATTATGCACATGCAAGATTACAAGGCAAATGCAAGGATTTTAAGCGCACAACAACTCAACGGTCAGCGAGTCAACACGTCCCCTGAGGATGCCTCGTGGAGAGGCGAAACACGTGTCGGTAATGGTGTTGGGTTTTGCTTTGCCTTCCTGCATGTGCTTAAAATCCTTGCATTTGCCTTGTAATCTTGCATGTGCATAATAAAGCGGGCGGGAGGGAGGTGCATACCTGCAACCCACTAATATTCGCGGAAATTAAAACTAGATATATTACTTTCATTTTCAAATTTAAAGTGGATTTCCGCAAAGTAACGCCTGACTCAATCAATTTTTTTTTTTTTTTTGGACTGTCTTTATGTAAAATTTGACGTTCAAAAAGTGCTGTCTATCAGCCTAGTTTGAATAAATGACTTTTGAATTTTGGCATGTAGATGTCAGATGTGGTGTTGTGTCACGTTACAGGTCCAGCCACTTCAGCTTTCATTGAAAGAGTTTTTTCAGTAATGAATCTTAAGTGGCGAGAAGATAGAAATAGAGCGTCAATAAATTTAATTAAAAACGAATAGTCTGTTTATTTTATTTTATAATTTTGACTGTCAAACAAGCTTTGAAATAAATATTTCTGTTATCTATACTAATATTATAAAGCGGAAGAGTTTGTTTGTTTGTTTGTTTGTTTGAACGCGCTAATCTCAGGAACTACTGGTCCGATTTGAAAAAATCTTTCAGTGTTAGATAGTCCATTTATCGAGGAAGGCTATAGGCTATATTTTATCCCCATATTCCCACGGGAACGGGAACTACGCGGGTGAAACCGCGAGGCGCTGCTAGTCTTTAAATAAAGATAACAAAAATTGTTAACATGTGCTAAAAACACACAAAAGTACGTTTTTAAAGCAATAAAAACATTAAATTTGAAAAATACTTTTTTTTTAAAGAAATAAAGAAAGAAAAAGCGTTTATTTACCACAAACAACGACAGTTGTTGTTTTCTTCCAAATACTTTATTTTTTTCCTATAGAAACTATTTTATATTTTTTTCTGTCAAAAAAGTTGGCAACCCTTCGGGTAACATATTAGCTAGTGAAAATTTTTAAAAATAAAAAGGGTGCCATGGTTCACAAATAAAAAAAAAAGCTTTTTAAAAAAAAAATAAAACCGACTTCCAAACAAAAAAAAACAAAAAGTATAAAATAACTTTAATTTCGGAACTCGGTGTTTTTGGTTGCTTTTTTGTTGTTGAACACACCGACTTCCGAAATTAAAGTTATTTTATACTTTTTGTTTTTTTTTTGTTTGGAAGTCGGTTTTATTTTTTGTAAAAAGCTTTTTTTATTTTTCACTTTTTAGTGGTTCACTCCCAGCTAAACATACCCATCACAGCGTACGTGGTATAAATTGGTGTAAACAATAAACAAACATGCGATTTCAGCTATCCCGACAAATTTGCTATCATTTATTGAAATTAACAAAAAAACCGCTTTTTCGATTTCGATAAAATTTTCATGGGACCATTTGGGAAGTATACCCTTTCCAACAAAAAAATAATTTTTCAAATACGTTGGCAAGCGACGGAGTTATGCGCGAACAAACATTAAAAAAAAACATACAAACATCCGAATTGAGAACCTCCTCCTTTTTTAGAAGTCGGTTAAAAACAAGATGTTTTGTTTTCATGAAAATTAGACTTTCATATACTGTCATCGTCTAAAGCTTGCAAAAAAAGTATGAAATAAAAAACAAATAATTAAAAAATTAAAAAACACAACTATTCAAAGAAACCGTCCCCCGACTGCAATGAAAACATTATTATCTATCTTGTTTTTAATTTTTTTGTTCACTTTTGACATGGCAGGTGTGTTTTTTTTTATTATTTGTTTTTTTACAGAGATAGACGGGCGCTGGAGACGGTAGATACATATATTTGCGAAAAACCAAATTAACGCGAACAGAGAAAGTTAATAATTTATTTTAAAAACTTTAACAGCATCTACCATGTTAAGTACATAGTTTCTTTTTGGCTCAGTATAAGCATAATCAGCCTTTTAATGTTCCCACTGCTGGGAGACAGGCCTCCTCTCTAGGAGAGGGAATGGGCCGTAATCCATTTTTATACGTGACCTATTTTTATATAACATCAATTTTAGTATTATTTAATAAGAGTAAGAATTACTATTTTGTATTATTATTTAGTAAATTTGTACTCGTGCGCATCTTTTTCAATTAGAATACATAACCTGTGGATAACGTAGTTAGTTGCGCACTTATTTATATACCTAGATAATAAGCTTATGTTAAACATGTATAGTACGCAATTGTTTGTTTTCCTGAATAAATGAAAAAAAAAAAAAAAGCCAGCACGCGGGCCCAGTGCGGGTTGGTGAATGTCACATGTCTTCGAATTTTTGCTTCTAGGACATGCCGCTTTCCTCACGATGTTTTTCTTCACTGTTTTCAGTATATTTTGGTATAATTGACCATATACCTTGATATCTCCACAAAAACCGACTGTTAAGCTAATAAAGCTATCCAACTATTTAGTAATCTATATAAAAGCGAAATACCACTCACTGATTAATCACAAAATCTCAGAAACTATAACACCTACAAACTTAAAATTTGGCAGGTAGGTTCCTTATAGGGTGTAGACATTCGCTAAGAACGGATTTTTCGAAACTCCATTCTTAATGAGGTAAAACGGGGTTGGAAATTGTTTGTACTAAAAAATCAGCGCAGACGAAGTCGCGGGAAGTACTAGTAAACAATACCTACCACCACTGCTTCACAATAAACACACATAATTATACGAAATAATAACACAACTTACCTTTTCACCTACCGCAACGTAAAACCAGAAATTTATTATAAAAAACTATACCAAAACTCACAGAAAACGGAAATTCACTTGGTTCAAATCAATTGTTTTGTGAACTAAATCAATAAATCACTTTTTATTAAGTAAAAATATGTTTACGACGCGCTCCGTCGCGATTTAAACACGCGTGCATACACCTTCGTTTCTCAATTGGTACTAAAATGTAAGGAACAGTTATTTTTCACATTTCGCTCTGTGTGCTGGCGAAAGTCGTGTATGCAGTTCGTGTATAAAAAGTTTGCAATGTTTGTGTTCAAAATAATTACTACTTAACATATCATCACGCTTGAATTCCTCGCAGAGGGAATTATTTGGTGTCGGGATTTGATATGGAATTTGGAACGCAAAGCAGCGGCATTGTTGCGGAATTTGTTCGAAAGAGTCACCGCGCCCTGGAACGCAAAGGGCACAAGTAGGATCACGGGTAGGTTTTAGTCAAAAAGAGTCTGACCCGTCAAAGTCATTTGATAAATTACCATCCAAAACAATACGGGTCTAATATCCAATCCATGGATAGCTGACCATCTCAACATACTGAAACTCCTTCGTGCCGCAGAAAGTAGGTTATGACTAATGCCGTTTTTTTTTTGTGGGTTTACGTTTAACTAACGATGATTTTGCCAATGCCAAGGTTTGGAGAGGAACTAATGATCGGTTCTCATTAACGATAGTGAATTTGAGTCAGTTTTTGTTGTGAATCGAGGTTCAAAAGAACAAAAAGTTTTTGGATTATGTATATAGATAACAGCACATAAGAGTGTTACGACACGAAGGTAAGTAAACATAAAAAAGTAACAGATAATATTAGTAATTATAACTGGATGGTTGATCCCGGCTGTCAATAGAACATCTTTGTAATTACGGATAGTCGCTGACGAAAAAAACCGGTCAAGTGCGGGTCGCACTCGCGTGCAAAGGGTAGGTACCGTACGAATTTCATTTTTGTTAAATGTTATTTTAACACTATACGACTTGTAGGCTTTCCTGTAATCTTTAAGTAAAGAAATATTTTATCTGTAATTTCTTTTTTCAAAATTTTAGGCCCATTAGATACCTACGTTGATACGGCAGGGGAATAGTTTTCTTATTTCTTGAAAACTTCATTTCCTTTATCTTTTCTATGTAAGTATATGTCTTCCTCTGAATGGGACCACACGACAAGCACAAGCTTTCGCCGCCTCTGGTTACGAGCTTCGGGTTAGTGACAGACAATAAAAACAGCCGATTAAATAACCAAAAATGACACTTTAATTACACAAAACTAATTACAACTTTAAACCTCGGACCAAGAATCTAATGGACAAGACAAGCTAAAAACAATATTGAGACAAAAAGGATGTATATATACAGAAACATATTAGGAAAACAAGGACAGAACTATTTATTGTTGTCTTTGTCGACGTATCACTTTTTTTGTTGGGCACATCTGTGGTATGTGCCCAACACAGTACTAGTGCATTCGTTTTTAATCGTGTTTTGTTGGAAACCCCTATTAAATCTGTAGTTTAAATAGTGGGAACGAAGTTTCTAACTTAAGAGAAAGACGTTTAACATGGTGTATTGCTGTTTTATCGGCTGTAATAGCCGTAGTAAACGAAAATCTGAGAACATAACCTTTCATTCGTAAGTATGAGATTTTCGCATTTATATATCATAAAAAATTAAAATGTCACTAAATATTTAGCTCGACATACGTTGATAAAAAGTCTTTTAGAAAAAAAGCGTTAAAAATACTTGAAATATGTGATTAAAATTTCATTTTACGTTAGTATTACACGTTCAAATTCTATAGAACTTTATTGTCTTACGAGAATAAATAACTTTCTGTCATTTCAATTTAGTAGAATAATACGTACTTTAGGGATACCAGATGGCATGCATTAAAATTACCCATTATTGAGGGAAAAGGCAACAGTCATGTTGTTGTTTTTGTTTTTTCATTTAGTCTATTTAGTAATTTCATACTCAAAATTGGTCATGAAATCAAAAGGCAACTCAACCGGACTACCTGAAAAATGAAATATTTTAGACAAAGGACACCAGATTGCCTTCCTGGATTGCATCAACCGGTCGAAATAATTGGAGGCCATTATTCACTAATTTGGACTGACCCACATATTTTCTTCCAGAGTTTCGCTAAAAAACGCAGAACGAAATCTGAGGAAATCTCGATCTCTGATCCAGCTGCGACGAAAATCCAATCCAACACACAACAATCCAAGTATTTGTTTATTTTAACCATTTTGAATTTAGTTGAATATAGAACATTGTAAATCACTGCCTTTTTTTAGGTGGCTTCAGGATTATCGCTGGAACCTGAAGTAAATGCAACTATGATTTTTTTTTTTTTATTTATTTCCATTTCTCTTTGTGTGGGTTACTAACATCGAATTATTATTTTAGATTAAACCTGGTGAAATATTTACGACTCTGAGTACGTCGCCTCGAAAAAGGAAATTGATTAGAAAATTAAACCAGATAACAATTTTAGCTGAGAGAAGAAAGAAGAAATTAGCTGCATTAAGATCCAAATGTGGGCGAATAGAGAAAAAAAAATGCTGACCTTTCTGCTATTATAGAAAAACTACAAAATAAAAATTTTATCAATCAGGAAGCATTTGATTTATTATCCTCTATCAATTCACATAACACCGGTTTACGTTATATTACAAGTATCGTTACTAAAGAATGTTATATTGAAGCATAAATAACGTTAAATCACTTTCCGTTATTTTAATAAAAACGGTAAGTCCTGTAGAAGGAAGATAACGTTATAAAATTTTAACGTTATTTAAAGCCCTGGTTTATGGTGCTAAAAACTCGTTACTTTCATTTCACGTACTAATTACACCTCCCAAATCCATATACAAAAATTAACGAGAATTATGGGGTAATATTTTAAAGTCTGGTATCCCCCAGTTTTGAAGTACTCTATATCCATCCCTTTCGAGTATACGCTTTTGTCTAGTCCATTTGGATTCTTGGTCCGAGCTTTAAACTCACTAATTATAAAACACAATCGCACTACTAATCGCTTGAGTTTGCGAGTATTGTGGGTATTATGAAATTTGTAGTTTTTAACGAATGTTACGTTTTATGGTATATAATATATACATACATATAAATATGTTTTATCTACGTATTTTAATAAAATTCAGTACACAAACATCAATATTTAGTTCAAGTAGGTACATATTTTATTTACCCACGTCCGTTCGTCACTGCGGGGTGCCAACTGAAAACCAGCGCTGGGTGTCTGACGCGCAGCAAATGCTGAGGTGGTAACCCTTTCGGTTCGGACACGCTCGGCGCATTCTGTACTTTTCTTCTCCTGTAATTTGTGTTTGTAACCGTTGTGCTGTGTCTGTCCTGAATAAAAGTTTTTCTATTCTATTCTATTCCAGTTCGCAGTTGAAGATCACTCTCGAAGTTATCACTTGGAAGTTCCTGAAAGTCTGCGTACATATCGGTCGCGACTGACTAGGGGTCGAGATATCTAGAATGTTCTAGCATAGAAGTCTCGAAGGTTCTTGACTCTACTAGTTCTGCTACTCGATACTAGGGGACATACATAAATTACGTCACACGTTAAGGGGGAGGGAGGGGGTCGGCGAAGTGTGATATTGTGTGACAAGGGGGTGGGAGGAGTCCTTAATTTCATGACGTCACATTTCAAAATCTATTTTAATCCAAAAGTTAAGTAAAACACGAATAAAATTGTAAAATATGTGACGTCACACCAGGGGGGTCTCACAAATATGACCCCGAACGACTATCTGTAGGCCATACAAATATTAATCTCGTGCGGGAATCGAACCCGCGACACGCAGCGCAGCAGCCCATCGCCAACCACTGCGCCAGACTATGCAGTCAAAAATGATCGATCGGTAAATATATTGTGGCGATAATAGCCTCTTTGGCTTCATGTCACTGGTAGACAAGCTTGTCGATAGAACCACAGATTAATAAATAGTTACTACGTGATAGAACTTTGGAAGTATCTGGTATAAGAATAAACAGAATTTTGAATTACGAATGTGGAAAATGTGTTTTTTTTTATATGACAGTCTTGTAGTAGCGCTCTTATAAGGCAGATACCCAAAATAAGTACGAATTTAAATCCCAATCCGTGTTCGATTCATTACAATACGTAATACTAGGGTCGAGGTTCCCTCCCCACCGAATGTGTCTCCACGTTGTCGTCGTGGTGGGGCTTGAGCGTCCCAATGATCTTGCGAGCTTTCCCGGTAGAGCCACTCATGCCGGAAGGTCGCAAGTGAGGGATCAGACCAAGAGAGACACACGCTTGCTCGCTGCTCTCTGGTACGCGTCTGATCTTCAGACGTGACTGAGAGAGCAGCGAGCAGGCGGAGAGGTGAGGTTGGGAGAGAGGGCCCTGAGAAGGGGCGGAGCGAAAAGGGACCACACCCTTAAAAGGAAAAAAACCCAATGAAAAAAGACGCTTGCAAAATGAGTCCCCAGGTGGGTCCCGACTGCTCAGCGGTCGGGGAATCCCACCCCGCTTCGGCGGGCTGCCCTCCGTACTCTGGGGTGGGCACCAAACGTCTTCCGCTTGCCAGTGGCAACAAGAGCCGAGGAGGCTCCAATTCGTCGTCGTCATCCGGATCCGCCTCCTTTAAGGAGCTGATGGCGCACGAATTTGCAGAGGAGGGTTCGCCTGAGCGCCGGGGTGGTGCGGAGTCGGATTCCGGCTCCGCGCCAGACCTAGTAACGGTCAGCTCGGCGGGCTCTGGAGAGGAAGGAGGGGGGGCTGCTGCGGAGAACGTGAAGTTCTTCCGCAAGCGGCCCAGACGGGAGGATACCGGGGGGTCGTCCTCCGAGGGCGAATTTGCCTCCGCCCGCAAAATCCCCACCGCTAGGCGGGGCAGGGGCAGTGAGGCAGGGAGGGGGCTGGCTCCCTCTACCCGGGAGGTGGAGAGTCGGGCCGG
Source organism: Hecatera dysodea (assembly GCA_905332915.2). Lineage (NCBI taxonomy): Eukaryota > Metazoa > Arthropoda > Insecta > Lepidoptera > Noctuidae > Hecatera > Hecatera dysodea. The sequence continues at coordinate 2,408,541 of HG995317.1, read as the reverse complement.
GAGGCTGGTGGAGGAGGGGCGTCGCCCTGGAGGGAGCGGTCGTAGGGCTCCCTCTACTCTTCCGCCTACTCTCGACTCCGACGACTCGGAGCCCCCGGGAGAGGTGCGTCCCACGGTTGAGGAGAAGAGGGCCAAGCTGGAGGAGGTCGTGGAGGCCGCGATCCGCGCTGTGGCCTTCAAAAGGAAGCAGTCTTCCAAGCGGGAGGCCATTAGCGCGGCCAAAGCCTCCATAATGGCGGCGGCGGCGGCCAACGTCAAACTTAATGTAAAGATAGTTATTTATTTTGGGAATATTTTACACTGTAGAAACTTTCAATATAGGTAATTATCCCTCACCCCTCAAGATTTCTTTAATGGTTGCTATTTTCTCCACTGCTTTTTCTCAAGTAAAAATTACTTAAAATATAATAATTTAAAATGATGAATGTAAGCAATTTATTAAAAATAAAACATTCACACAAATTACCTACCTACTATGTTTACATCTTATCATTCTCTCGTGTAGCAAATCACCAAATTTAACTAGGCTAGAATTTATATTACTGTTTAAGATCACAGTTGATTTATTTAATTAAATAAACCTACTTACTAGTTACATTTTGTTCGTATTATAGGACACATTTAAGACTTACTTATTTTATATTAGTCATTGATCACATAATTGTTTTTAAAACTTATGCAACTAAATCATAAAACTTACTTGAGTTTGCCCAATTGCTATAATTTCTTTCTCAGCTTCTTTGACTTTTGATCTGAGATGAATATTCTGCAAACAAAGCGAATTCGTTATTGTATGTGTCTCGATAATAATTTAAAGAGATATTTGTAGCTTCAAAACAGCGAGTCTTTCTTACGTTTTCATCTTCTTGAAGGCGCGCAACCCAAACCTGTGAAAGTATAGAAACTAATAAAGACTGGCACCCTTAGTAAATACTGTTAAAAAGTAATTTACAATCACTGAACCAACCTGATGGATTCGTATCGCATTTTTCAAGTCCGACTGAGTTTTACGGATTTCTTCCTTTATTTCGTTAGAAACTTCCATACTTTTTATTCTAATTATAACTAATCTACACATAAATCATGAACAATTTGTATATATTTAACTACTTACTTCAACACAAAATAAATCTAAACAAAAGTAACGATATGTTCACGAAGAAACAACTCTTGTTTCACACAACAAGGATACAAGAAACGCAAAATTATAATACGCATACAGAAACTTTACACTACGCGGGACGTTTATTACATAACCAAATAAAAATAATTAGAAACAAAATAAAATTACTTTCATACTTTAAATCTGTACCAAATTGGGTTAAAATTATATTACAATACAACTTAATTCAACGAAGTGTGTTGAATTGAAATAGTTACACACACACAGACGTAGTTTTGCATGTAAACACTACACAAAATACACACACTCACAAGTATTCCGGAAATAATATGCCTGAAAAAACTCTTTTACACGAAACAAATGCGTAAAGCAGAATAAGCTAGAGGCTACATACTGACAGTGACACACACAGTGAATTCAGCTGCCGGCAACTTGACAGAATCACGTCTAAAAACCGATCTTAATAAAATTAAGGATTTTTAATCTCGTTGAATAAACCTGTTCAGATATACCATCCGAGTTTATTTATAAAAATAGCATATACACTTTTATTTTTTACAAAAAGGGGTTAGAACCGGAGTACAGATAGCCTGGCTACCGTTTCTTCTTTGTTGCACAGTCCGGCGCGCCGTGAAAACTATAGATAAGGATAAAGGATAACATAAATAAAAACTGTTTGCCCTATGGTGCCCTGAAGCGTCACGTTGCCGAGATATTTGGGAGAAAAATCACCATGATAATACAATGGCAAAATTAAATAATTACGTGCCTAGATATATAACACTATATTGAAATCAGGGGCGTAGCTACCGCCGTTTTAGCCGTATAATGATGGGGCCCCCAGACTACAGGGGCCCCAAAAGTGCGTAAGCAAGAATTCCTAAAATATAATCCACAATATTTTATAGAAAAACTTTTTTTTTTTTTTTGAGAGTAGCTGCTGGGCCAACCATTTTATTTAAAAATCATAATACACCGAATTAATAAATAATTCAGATTAGTTATAATTTAATTTTCAAATCAATATATAATTATTAGATTTTAAAATTAGAGATATTTTTGTTTCTTGTGGGTCCGGAGAGGCGACAGAGTTGCGGGCGGAGGTCGCCCGCCTCGCGGCCGTAACGGAGCGACTCATCGCGGAGAATGAGTCGCTCCGGAGGGACCTGGCTGGCATGGCCAGAGCGGCCTCGGAGGAGCCGCAGGGGGGGCCGAGTCCGGCGGCGCTGGAGGGGAGCCAAGTGCTGAGCCAGGTGCGGAGCCTGGTGCGGCAGGAGCTGGCTCCCTTCCGGAGGCAGGTGTCCGTCTTGGAGGACATGATCCGGCGTCCCCCGTTGGCGGCGGCACAGAGGCCCCCGGGACAGCAGAAGGCGGCTTCGTACGCAGCCGCGGTGGCTGCTGGCCCGGGAACGTCCGGCCGGGCGAAAGCCAAGGCGGGAGCCGCGCCAGCGCCTGTGACGCCGGCGCCTGCGACGCCGGCGACTACCAAGACGGCCCCGGCGAAGAGGGGAAGGAGGAAGGCTGGAGGGGCAGCGGCTAAGGCTGCTGCGCCAGTGGCGCCGCAGCCGCCCCCACCCCCAACCTCGGACCCTCCTGCGGCCGAGGCCGAGTGGCAGGTCGCTGGCCAGAAACGGCGGGCCGCGAAAGCGGCCAAAAACAAGGCGAGGAGGCAGCGGCGGACAGCCAACGCCATTGCGGCGAGGCTTCGCGCCCCGAAATCCGCGGCTGTAGTTCTCACACTGCAGCCGGAAGCGGAACAGAGGGGCGTGACGTATCTCGCCGTACTGAAGCGGGCGAAGGAGGCGGTGAGCCTCCAAGAGCTGGGCATCAGCGGGGGCATCGGGGTCAGGAGGACCTTGACCGGTGCCCGGAAGCTCGAGCTCGCCGGAGCGGAGAGTGGCCCGTTCGCGGACGCCCTGGCTGAAAGGCTGAGGGCGGTTTTACCCGCGGACGAGGTCCGGGTGTCCAGGCCGACTAAGCGCATCGACATGCGCATAGTGGGCCTGGATGACTCCGTGACGGAGGAGGAAGTTGTGGCCGCCGTCGCCAGGACTGGGGGGTGCTCTGCCGAGCTCGTCAAGGCGGGCACCCTCCGGCCTGACAACACGGGCATGCAAACCCTTGTGGTGAGCTGCCCCGTGACGGCGGCCAGAACTGTGTCGGAGGGCCGAAGGCTCTTGGTGGGATGGGTGTCTGTGCGGGTAAAACTGCTGGAACCCAGACCTCTGAGGTGCTACCGCTGCCATGTGGGTAACCACACGGGAGCTATGTGCCCCTCGGAGGTCGACCGCAGCGGACTCTGTTTCCGCTGTGGTCAGCCCGGTCATAAGGCCGGCTCGTGCGAGGCCACGCCGCACTGCAGTGCATGTGCGGCTGCTGGCAAGCCGGCCGAGCACTGGGCTGGGGGAAGGGCCTGCGCGCCATCCGCCCCGACCAGGGGCAAGAGGTCCGCCGCCACCGCCGCCTCTGCCGCCGCCGCGGCTTCTGTCGCCGCCGCTGCCGCTTCTGCTGCGGGTGCTGCGGCTCCCAACGCTCGGGAGGGTGCTGAGATGGAGTGCCAGTAATGGTCCCATTTCGGCCCCCTCCAGAGACAAGTCGGCCGCTGTGCTATCGCGCAGTGGCTGATGCCTGGGGACGGTGAACGTGGGTGGCTCGCCGTCCGATACCAGGTTGAGTCGACGACGCGTTGTGTTCCACGCGCGCCTCAAGGAGCCGTCAGCACCGAGGACGGGGCCCCATAGGGTCGGTGCCTGCTAGGGTTGCGGAATTTGTTCGAAAGAGTTGCCGCGGCCCTGGAACGCATAGGGCACAAGAAGGATCACGGGTGGGTTTTAGTCAGTAAAAGTCTGACACTCCCTACCGCTCCACCCAGGGCGGGAGGGGTCATTTGATGATTTCCCATCCAAAAAAAAAAAAAAAGGGTCGAGGTTCCCTACTTTCCCTGGTGTTAAAATATAGATAATAGCAATAAAAAAACAACATTTAATTTTCACACTTGCTTTATTTATTCTTAATGTTTAAATTAACATTTAGAAGTTCAAAAATGTAAAACATCCATATGTGTCTACACAAAAAAACACTGAAATTAGATGCTAGCACCTAAGTATACGGACTATTTTGCGTTGAATTTGTTTCAATATAAAAGTTAATACTAAATATATCATAGACAAGGCGACATAGAAGGTATGCAGTAGCCCTACCATGACGTCTTAAATCCATCATGATTCCTGTGTCACAGAGAGACGGAGTTACACAAGACGAATAACACTATGCCTTTCCCTCACACTGAATCATGATAGCATTGGCACTTCGTAGTACGGCCACAGGACAGAGAATAAAGTCCCGCACACATCCATAGAGAAGGGAGGGAGGATCCTCCGCTCAGATGGTTGTTGTGTCCGGTGAACAACTGCCCTATAGTTGATATTTGGGCTGTTGTACATGTTCTAATCTCACGGAATGTCCGTTGCGTTCCAAGGCCGCGGTGACTCTTTCGAACGAATTCCTCAATCTTGCCCCCCTAGCAAAGTTACAATCAGTGAACGCAAATAAAACATGGAAGCATTCCTAACTCAAAAAAATGACCCAAAGCACATTGCGCCGCGGTAGGCGGGGCTTACCGATTGCGCTGCTCACGTGTTTAGTTACACGGCCTATTCGTTACATGGTAATTTAAACCCAAATACTTGGGAAATAAGGTCAATTTTTAACTACATCGTATTAGCAATAATGTTGTTGGTGTGGTTCGGCGAATCAGCGACGAGGTTTCGATGGGTGAGTTTGTTTGGATTTTTGGGTCACGATTCGCGCTTAGATCCCTTGAAGTAAAGTTTTATTTGCATTCACTGGTTACAACTGTTTCGTGTCGAATTCCGTTCTCCAATCGGTAACGCCTCGGTGTCAGCAACTGTAGAAAACGATAAGTTGGTAGCCATGTTGACGCGCCTGAGTCGGCCGCTCGTTCTACAATGTCTTTAGAAAAACGACCTATTCTTTTGTCTATGGCGAGCGTTCCTACAAACGTCAAACAGGTTAACATTTAAATTCTGTTTAAATGCTTTAACCATCAAGTTAAAACATTTTAACAAAGAATGTAGCGTTAAACATTGTAGAAACGATAACAATTCATTCTATCATTTTGAACGATGTGAACTTGGCTACGAATGTTCTATTCGTTTGTTCCTACCACGTGAGTTAACGTTGAGATAATTTCATTTCCATACATTTGATTCGTTTTCGACTAGCGTTAACGATTGCAGATTATCAACTTGGCTAGGGGGGCTGAAGCAGTATAGCCACTGTGACCCAGATCGATGGCGCGTTCCATGCGCGCCTCAAAAAGATTTTAGTATAGTAGACGGGGCCTAATAGGGCCAGAAGCCTGTTAGAGGAATTTGTTCGAGTCACAACGGCCCTGGAACGCGGTAGGCATTAGGAGGAACACGGATAGGTTTCAGTCAGTAAGAGTCTGACACTCCCAATCCGCCCACAGCAGAAGTTAGTTTGTCGATTACCCACCGTTGATACAATTTGTATATTCCTCCCTCTGATCTCTTCTTATCTTTTTTCAAGAAGAATATTAACTTCCATATTGATACACAGTCAATTTTCTACACATAAGATATTGAATTCTAATCAGATATTACATTTAGATTTGTAATTGATGAAGAGGCTCAAATTAAATTAAAACAGCGACCAGACCACTATCTCACCTGATGGTAAGCGATGATGTGGTCGACGATGCAGCACGCTTGTCTAGAAGTAACCTGTTCACTGTTGACTTAAAGACTCCCAGGTTGTAGCTATCAGGAAACACAGACTGACAGGGCAGCTGTACCCACAATGAAGTATTACCAGAACGTTAAAGCATATGGATGGGAAGACCACAACGTACCAGTGGCGCAACATTAAAGGAAGGTTCATATCTGACGGAACATGCGTCGCGTATTATCGGTCGCGTAACGCCAGAACAGACAAATGTATAGAAAAACACTTGACCGTTCACACTCAACCGATGATACGTTAGTGCGTCGAGTGTGAATGGTCAAGTGTTTTTATAGAAAAACACTTGACAAATGTATTTGTCTGTTCTGGCGTTACGCGACCGATAATACGCGACGCATGTTCCGTCAGATATGAACCTTCCCTTATTCGCATGTCCCAACAGCTGACTAACGGGGGTCAAAGACGAATCAGAACAGTTACTTAAAATGAGCTAAGATTTTTATCGCTCAATCTTCGAATATCGCTATCCACATATTCTGAAAACTTTCGCAATTTAATCAATTCAATTTGAGCCTCTATGACAAATATGTATATTATAACATACGACACTGAAAAACATGTGAACTACTTCATTATTATATTTATTATTTTGACAGTGCTATTGTACTGCTAAGGAGACCAAACTATTTCCACTTAAAAGTGTTGTTTAAAACAAATATCATGATTCCATTACCAGACCTTTTAAATCTTGTTTATACGAGTTTAGTTATTGTATTCAGTATGTAAACGACGCGTGTATGATAACCTACCATGACATCTTAAATCCATCATGCTAGGAGGAACACGAATGGTTTTTAGTCAGTATGAGTCTGACACAACCTTCCGCTCCGCCCAGAGCGGGAGGAGTCATTTGATGATCGCGGTTCCTTTAAAGGCATTAGTATAAGTGTCGAGTCGTACCAAGCAAGTAACTAAACTCATATAAACAGACATTCAAGATGTATTTTCACTACAAATACCGGCCGACTTACTTTTGCCAACACTTTAAAAAGATATTTACATCATGTTTTATTAGAGTATCTAAACTTTTAGTACAGTAAAAATTAAGAATACAGTTTGGAACATTTTTTTGTTACACTTATGGCCAAGATGCTTGCAGCCCTTATAATTTTAATCAATACTTTTACCTTTTGAACGCCAGAGCATAAGTCACAAGTTCACCGTATTTTTTCGTCACATATTTGTGACATTGGCGTACAGGGTAAGCTTTCGATTCGTCACAAATATGTGACACTGGCGTTCAAAAGGTGTGACCAGTGTCTCGGGAAGGATACCTTAATCAGAAAATTCGACACCAGTCTTGGCTTGGAAAATACTGGTACTCAGCTGCGACTGTAAGTCGACCCAGTAATATCTATGTGGGAAAAGTCTAGGCAGATGTTACTGAAGAAATCGTTGTTGAATTTTACTAAAGTGTGAACTTATTTTTGGGTCCAACTGTATCACTACAAAATACCTAATCGTTTCTTACATTTACAGGTATTTGTAGCGCATCCTTTATCTATTCGATAACCTGCTGAAATAAATTCATGAAAAAAAAAACAAAAGATTTCAAAACGAATTTTTTTTTGAAATTTCTCACTGAAGCTATATCTTGTTAAAATATGTCCGAAGAAGTCATCGCGCGGCGGGCATTAGGAGGAACACGGATGGGTTTTAGTCAGTAAGAGTTTGACATTCGCTTCCAATGTACTCAGTTAAGTCTGACTACACCTACCCCCTATATGTAACAAAGACTTATTTAAGACGTACGAATGTGAGGTGTGGTGTAGTGTCTAGCTGTGGTGTGGTTGTGGTGTGGTGTGTAGGTGTGGTGTGTAGGTGTGGTGTGGGTGTGGTGTGGGTGTGGAGTGGTGTGGGTGTGGTGTAGTGTGTAGTTGTGATGTGGTGGTGTGGTGAATATCTGTGGTGTGTTTTTTCGGATGCAGGCTGGCACAATAATTTGTTCGTGTGCCCACAAATCCTCTTTATATGTAGCGTAGGCTCGGATGGAGAGCAAACGAAACAAATTATTGGTCGATACATACCCTGAAAGTGTTAATAACATGATTTTAAGCCTTGAAGTTTCTTGCACGTGTTTTTTTTTTCATAATTTTGATAAGCCCGCGTCTGATCACCATCTTAGGGGCCGTTCAAGTATTACGTAAGCAGAATTTTTGACATTTTTGACCGCCCCCTCAAATGTAAGCAAGGCCCTTACGGTTGGTCGACGATAGTGCACGCTTGCCTAGAGATCCATACGTGAGTCTTCCGAGCGAGAAAAAGGGATGGAGCTATATAGGGTGTATAACTCTATCCCTCTTTCTCGCTCGGAAGACTCCGTTTTAACACCTCATGGTACGCCCGCAGATCTATGTTTTGGATCGTGCTTCTAATTTTATGTTATCGTAGGACTGTTTTAACGATTAATAAGTACCTGTAAATGATTTTAATTCAAATAAATGCGTTGATTTGAGTTAAATAACTGAAGATACTTTTTTTTTGCAATTTTCCTTGAAATTATTTCAACAGGTTAATTATTATATTTTCGTTCGGCTACCAATATCTGAATTACAGTACTTTTGTATATTCATTTAATGTAGATTTTACATTATAAACACCTTTTTGAAAGATACAGTATTATATTACATTTAACATGAATAAAATTCATTTTTTTTATTACATACACATTTTATTTACATTTTTTCATTTAAAATTTTCATACCAAACTTCGACCTAAAACTTGATTTATTAGTGCTACCAATAATACTTTCGCATTTGGCTGAATGTACACCGCCGCGGAATTGGATGGAAGCGTCAATTTCGCCTCTTGACGCGAGAATTGACGCGAATTCCCGGGAATGCTCGCGCATTCCAGCGTAGACGCTTGGCACCGCACTACTGTGACATTTCTCGTGGTTTCCACAGACGGTACTAACAGTAGCTAGGGCAGTTCTCGAGAATGCGCGAGGATTCCCCAGAAGACGCGTGACCTTTTGGCTCGTTTATATGGTATATACAATAGGGTAGTTGAATAAAAAAAATCTAATTAGTCCGTATGATAGATTTCCAAAAAATATTGGACATGTATTTTTTTTCTACATAAGGGGAAATTAAGACAAAACAGTGCGTTGAAAACTCGTGTGACGTCACTACGTGCTACGATTTTTACCACATGACGTCAGAAACCTCCACTCCGGATCTTTGAAGCTTTTTATCTCCGTCAATTTTCATAGATTTGATAAAGCAAAAAATACGTGTCCAATATTTTTCGATAATTTAATTGACGGCCCAAATATAATCATATTGTTTTTACCCAGGAAACATCCCTATTGACATAAAGTTCATTATGCTATGTACAATAACGTTGCAAAAAGTCGCTTCCATTCCATTATGCGACGTTGTAAATTGCCTTAGGGTGAAGAATCCTAAAGCCTCTGTGTCCACTAGCCAACGTTTGACACGCTACGTGACGCCCAACGCCAAGCCCAAGCTCCAGCACAACAAAGCTCGATGTTGCCAGCAAACGCTGAGCATTGACAATGTCACTAAAAATGGTTCCTCAAGTCGCAAATGTTGCCAGTGGATACGGTAAAACGGGGTGAATAGAAATGCAGGGGTGAATAAATTGCGGAATTTGTTCGAAAGAGTTATCGCGGCCCTGGAACGCAAAGGGCACAAGAGGAACACGGGTGGGTTTTAGTCAGTAAGAGTCTGACACTCCCTACCGCTCCACCCAGGGCGGGAGGGGTCATTTGATGATTTCCAATCCAAAAATAAAATAATAATTTTCGCGTTACTTAAATATTGCTTGTAGAAATGAAAAACTCAAATTGTTGAATCAATTATTTGTTTTTCTAGTGGATGGTTTATGAGAAACTGTTAATATGGTATTAAGCGAAAATCCCAATTAAAGTTTTGTTTTTATTCACCCCTGCATTTCTATCCACCCTGAGGCTTTATTACACAACTGCCAAAAAAAGGGGTTCATGTATGTCAGCTAATGGCTAAATAGCCTCGACCAACACCATAGGAGTCTCTAGTTAGGCGGCTTGATTCTGAAAGCGGTACTTCTGGACAATGCTCGTATTGTTAGGATTCTCTCTGGAGCCCTGACCGCCAGTAGCTTGGACGCTGTTCCCGATACCGGTGGGCTCCTATTTTTATATATTTACTTTGAAATATTCAAAAATAAGATTTTATTTTTTAATGAATAAACGGCTATCGGTAAAGCGGAGTCAAGACGTCACACTTTGTTATAACAAGTGTATGGTTACTAATTTTCAAGACAGAAACTTCGAACATAATGTGAAGTTCAAGTAAGTCTAACCACCATTTAATTACTTATATTCCAGTAAAGAGATCATTCATTAATTCGTAAATTCAACAGTCTACAAATCAAACAAAAATGTACCTTATTACTCTCGAACAATAATTTGCTCCTGTCTCCACAACTCACATCCAAAACGTCACTACATAATATACGACTTGTTGTGGTCACACGAATAAATTATTGTTCGACCGATATGCTGAGTTTCGAGCACCGAAAGTTTTAAACTGACGAACTTATTTGTACCATGAGTGTACATCTAAACATGGCGTTAACATTATTCAACACAAATTGTAAATGTAGCGTTATACAGGATTCTTCACCCTTAACATTTCCATGTATGGTCTTTCCTACGAATTAACTCCACCGTGTTTGACACCCTCACATATGTATGTAGCGCCTAACAAATCACATATTTACAGCGCGTAACGCAATAAACGCAATGCCTCATAAGGGGTCGTTGTACTCAGCGTTATGAACAACTTTTACTATAGGGAACATGCACGGCGTAGACTATGCCATCTAGCGTTGCAAATCTGAAACTTTTACGTTGTAAATATTTGACCTGTGCTGCCACCTATACTTCCTGCACCCTCCGTTTAGGGCAACGTGCACGAAGTAGACTGTGCCATCTAGCGTTGCAAATTTGAAACTTATAAGTAAAATATACTTGACATTGACGCGTCTGTGCTGCCACCTATAGTTTCTGCACGTTCCGTATTGGACCAACTCTGAAATCGACTGCCCTATACATTTATGTATAACTCGATAAAATTTGTACTGAACGCGATTTCTATGTTAGTCCCATAGTAAAAGTTGTTCATAATGATGAGTACAATGACCCCTTAAGAGGTATAGCGTTTATTGTATTACACGGTGTATCATGTATAACGTTTAACCATTAAATTACATACTTAAAATTAATATTTTACTTACGCGAGATCAGAGAAAATCATAGGCTTTTACATAGTGCAATAAATAAAATGGCAACATTATGGTTTAAAATATTCCCTTGTTGTAAAACCCATGCATTGATCAACGTAATTCCATACCGTGTTAGGAGCTCGTGGTTAAATAGCGGGCCGATATTCAAGGTTAAGCAACGCTTGCTGAGGTCAGTCTATAGATTGGAGAAAATCTTAACATTCTAACATTCCACCCAGTGGCGTGCAGTGGTTCGAATTAGGGTTAGCCAGAGAAAATGTCCAAAAAAAAACACCACATTATTCAGGGTTGAAATGTGGAGTTTCTTTTTTTTACTAGGCTATTTAAAAAAAAAACTCATTTAATTAAAAATCAACCCTGAATAATGTGGTTATTTTTTAAAATTTATTTGGACATTTTCTCTGGCCTACCCTAACTCGAACCACTGCACGCCACTGATTCCACCATGCCAAACGTTAGTCCCGGCTGTCATTTGCAGATCTTTGACAGTCGTTACGCGTAGTCAGTAACCAGATAATCTGACTCGTCTCCGAATTAGTGTTTGTTTTTTAAATGATAAAATCTATAAATTTGTTTGAAATATAGCATAGTTGATTAATGCTTGAGTTTCAGTCTATAAAAGGAGATCAAAAAGTCATTTCATCCGTATATTTGTGCATTTAAGACTTCATTAAAAATATACCGTTAAACATTTGAACGCCAAAGCATAATCGTATCGGCATAACCCTCACGCCAAGTCACAAGTTCACCGTATTGATCGTCACATATTTGTGACGTTGGGTACATGGTAAGCTTTCGATTCGTCACATATATGTGAGAGCAGTGGTGGCCGAGTGGTAACGGCCCCGACTTACGAATTGTAGGTCGCAGGTTCAAACCCAGCCAGGACGCATTACTTTGTGTAATTTATTTCGTCACCACTGCTCTCAAAACGGTGAAGGAAAACATCGTGAGGAAACCGGCATGTCCCAGAACCAACAATTCGAAGACATGTGACATTCACCAACCCGCACTGGGCCCGCGTGCTGGATGACGGCCCATCCCCTCTCCTAGAGAGGAGGCCCGTGTCCCAGCAGTGGGAACGTAAAAGGCTGATTATATATGTGACACTGGCGTACAGGTTAAGTTTTCGATTGTCACAAAGTTGTGACGATGGCGTTCAAAATATTTACAAGAAACAAATAGCACAAACGTGAGTTGAAAACATATCCATCATAATGTGTCAATTTTGAAATACCTACTACACACAAAAGTAGACAGCTAAATTTTTGAGATACCATTTTAATAATAATTCATATAATCAATACTTAATACACTGGATGAATTTCAAGTAATATTTCGGTAATTTCCTGTGTTTTGGAGGTCAGAAAGACTAGTACTGGATACTGGAAGCCGATTTAAAAACACCGTTTATAATACTACGGGTTTATTTTGGCAAATTGGACACCTGATGATAAGAGCCGTACATACATATATCACCGGCAAATTGCAAACGCCGTAAGATTGTAAAATATTGCATGCAATTGTGAACTGTTATTTCGTAGTAAGATACGGATGTATGTGTTGATTTCATTTGGACGGGATTTTTTCTATACCAGCAGCGGCCCGCGGTTTCACCCGCCTAATTCCTGTTCTCGTGGGAATACGGGGATAAAATATAGCCTATGTTACGCGCTGATAATGTAGCTTTCCATTAGTGAAAAAATTGTTAAAATCGATCCAGTAGTTTTGAAGCCTATTCAATACAAACAAACAATCAAATCTTTCCTCTTTATAATATGGGTAACCTGACTAAAAAAATCTAATTAGTCCATCAGATAGATTTCCAAAAAATATTGGATACGTACGTTTTTCTTTATTCATTTAAACAAAAAACGAAGACGATATGGTGCGTTGAATACTCGTGTGACGTCACTACGTGCTACGATTTTTACCACGACGTAACGTCACAAGCCCCCACTCCTGACCGTCGTATTTTTTTTTTTAATTTGATAAAGGAAAAAATACGTGTCTAATGTCTATTTTTCGATAATCGAACTGACGGACTAAATAGAACCATATTTTGTTTTACTCAGGAAACATCCTTTTTCCTCTTTGTATTATGATCATATTGTATAAGATTTCTTTTTAACAGTGAACAACGTGACCAAGAGAATGTGACGGAGCTCAGATGCGTTCTTCGATAATTATTTTCGCTTTTGGATTTGTTAACTTTTAAAACAGTCACCGCGGCCCTGGAACGCGGCGGGCACTAGAAGGATCACGGGTGGGTTTTAGTCAGTAAGAGTCTGACACTCCCTTCCGCTCCGCCCAGAGCGGGAGAAGTCATTTGATGATTTACCATCCTTAAGAAAAAAGTGCCTCCGGTTGTTATTTGTAGATCTTTAACAGTCTTAACGGGTTGCCAGATTTTGGTGTCACAAAGAGTGGGCAACAAAATAGTGTTGCCCACTCTTTGTAGAAGTCAGTCAGCCAGTCTTCCCACATGAATTCTGATACTCCCTCGAAAATCCCTTAACATTACTTGAAATTCAAACACACCTTATTATACTACACTACAATATATTTAAATATTAATTCTAAAGTAATTAAATAGACATGCAGATTTTATAATATTTAATCTAACACGAGAAATTAATATAAATTACCCCCTTATTAAATTAGAAAACTTAAAGCGTGCAGAATCATTTTAAATAATTGATTTTTGTCTGAGAACTAACTAAGAAACTATGAATTAAATACAGTCTAGTTTTATATCACCATCCATTTGTTTTTTTAGGATTTATGCTAAAAACCAAATCTTTAATCAAAATCAGACTGAGAGACCGCACGTTGTTCTGACTCCACAAAATGGCCCGTCTAGAGCAAAGCGAACTCACTTCGGTCGGCGATCTTCGGGAGCGATCGGCACTGTTCGGGAGCGATCGGCACTCTTCGTGAGCGATCGGCACTCTTCGGGAGCGATCGGCTCTCTTAGGGAGCGATCGGCACTCTACGGGAGCGATCGGCACTCTTCGGGAGCGATCGGCTCTCTTAGGGAGCGATCGGCACTCTTCGGGAGCGATCGGCTCTCTTAGGGAGCGATCGGCACTCTTCGGAAGCGATCGGCACTCTTCGGGTGCGATCGGCACTCTTCGGGAACGATCGGCACTCTTAGGGAGTGATCGGCACTCTACGGGAGCGATCGGCACTCTTCGGGAGCGATCGGCACTCTTCGGGAGCGATCGGCACTCTTCGGGAGCGATCGGCACTCTTCGGGAGCGATCGGCTCTCTTCAATAGCGATCGGCACTCTTCGGGAACGATCGGCACTCTTAGGGAGTGATCGGCACTCTACGGGAGCGATCGGCACTCTTCGGGAGCGATCGGCACTCTTCGGGAGCGATCGGCACTCTTCGGGAGCGATCGGCACTCTTCGGGAGCGATCGGCTCTCTTCAATAGCGATCGGCACTCTTCGGGGGCGATCGTGTGCACGAGACATAAGAAATGACGAGTTCCTTGTATATAGATAAACACTTACTTCTTTTCTATCAAGTATGTGATAGATCGGTTATTGGGTTCGGCCCCCAATAACCGATCTATCACATACTTGATAGAAAAACAAATGAAACAACAGAAAACCTATATAATTTTTCTGTTGTTTCATTTGTTTTTCTATCTCCAGTATGTGATAGATCGGTTATTGGGTTCGGCCGTTAGAAGCACGGACGGTCCAATCCTTACTATTTCGAATAACGCTAATCCGGTACACTTTTCCGTGGTATACCAACAAAAATGTACTGAACAGCTGTTCTTTAGAGTTGATTTTTGTATAAATCGTGTTTTTGATTGATACGGAATACTTTGGATGGTGATACAAAATTCAGGCAGTAGGTATTTTGCATTTTCATTTAGGCATGAAATTTAACGAAACTAATTCCGTTACTTTTAGCGTTCAAAAAACAAGAAAATATTAAGTCTTAGGCAAACTTACGCCAAAAATCACTAAATACATTTAAAAAAAATCCAAAGACAAGGATTTTTTTTTTCAGCCAGAATCAACAAGGGCGACCAAAAAAAACGCAACGAGGCAATGAAGTTTAACGGATTCTGGAGAAACGATCCAACTTGCATAGATCCTACAAGTTTATCGCTACATCCACTGAGTGATTTTTAGGGAAAGTGACCATAAAGACCAAATATCTTTACCATACAAATACATTTATGATAATTCTGCAAAATTATTTAACCGAATCTATAATTCTTTAAGCTACAAACTACTAAACGTTTAAATATGACTACTGAAAAAGGGTTTTTTTTTGTTTACTTTATCACCAAATTACAATGGTGTCAGTATCTTTGACACTTCAGTGTGATTATACCTTTATGCGACGACTGGATCCGAAATGCAAAAAACTTTGGATCCGACTTTGATTGACGACTTGTTACACCATGGCAAGTTACCTGACGAACAGCGAAGTAAAAGTAGCCAAACTTTCTAAAACAGTGGTCCTCAATCTTAGTGGTCCAAAACCACTGCACAAGGCCCAAAATGTGTTGGGGTTTAAAATATTAATCTTTTCCGCTCAAATATAACATTTATAGCTGATTTTATGTTTTAATAAATGCTCAATACTTTTTTTTTAAGAATAACTTTTGATACACATTTTGTACATACAGTTGAATCCGCTTATAATGACATCGAAGGGAAGTGAAAAATACGTCATACTAAGCGGACGTCCGTCATAAAAAGCGTTATTTTAAGAATAAAACAAAATCCCATCTTTGTTAGTTAAATCGTGTAATAAGGAGACACAAAAAAAATGTTGAAAGACGTAGATAGAAATAAATTAGGAGTCATAGCCCTCACTATAATCAAGCATAATTTCTGAAAAATAAGTCATAATATGCAGCATGTCAATAAACTTAGTCATTATATCCGTACTTCTTTTAAAGAATTTAATATGGAAACCAAAATTAGCTCCGTTTTACTTCATATTAAGCGGCAATATAGACGGCGTCATAAACGGATTTCACTGTATTTATGATTAAGTCTTGTCCCTGCTAGGAACAAGGAATTCGAGGTGGTCCCGGGCCAAATATTGAGAACCACTGTTCTAAAATGTTCGTCACTGGTCGCCCTCATATTGCGCTAAGCGCGGTTCCGGCCTGTAAGTCAGATTACTGACTTTAAAGTCAGTAGGATCCGAGTTTCAACAACTTTTTGCGAATTTAATTTTCTGATATATATTTTTTTACAAACCTTAGCTTTTAAATCGACATTTTTTATTTTTATAAAACATCTGACGCTATGCTTACACCCTTATATCTTTTACTAAACCATCCTTATAGATATCAGACATTTTTATAAACATTCCAACGTTCAAAACCTCGAAACCATTAAAAAAAAACAACTACATTTTCCGAAAAAATCGAACTAATAAAAAATCCGCCATCTTTCTCAAAACTACGGATTCCGATTAAATTCGCTAAAAATTACGTCGCATTCAGGTCTAACCGCTTTAAACAGCTCCACACCCCTTCGCGTGACATTGGTTTCAGAGAAATCAATATGTAACAAATATGGGGCGGCCGTAACCAGATGCTGTAAGCTCCTATCAGTGATATTCCTGTACCCAGTAACTGAGAGTATACGCAAATTCGACCTGTCCGGTCGACTCACAGATTCCGACCCGTGATGAATACCATTCCTTCCGATATGTACATAATTAACGTTTTCATTTTCCGCCCTACCGAAACGCAGTAACGCGGAATCGGATACTAAATGGTATCCGACGTGGGCCCCTATATGGACGGTCGATTGCCTATTGATGTCAACGTCAATATGCATTATCCGCCGTTGATTGTGACGTCTCAATCTGAAGCATTCAGGGTATCCTGGTATCATCGGTGGGGCGTGCTCTGGATCTACAATATCCTCGAACCGCACTCTAGGAAGTCGTTGCTCTGGGTTATTTGGTGGAATGTTAGCTGGACTTGGCTGTGCAGGCTGCATATCTTGGTCTTCACCTTCGACTCTACGACGCTTGGCCAGATCAATGGCGTCGTTTATGAACCGGCGTTTTGACGTCCCTTCACCGGCGTCTGGCCCTGGTTGGGCGTTCGACTGACCAGGGATCGGGTATGACGTACCCGGTTGTGCGTTTACTACCCCTGGGCGTGATGGACCCGCTTCCGGGTTTGCTGGGCCCGGGCGAGGCTGTGATGGACCCGGGCGAGGGTGTGATGGACCCGCGTGTGGGTGTAACGGACCCGCGTGTGGGTGAGACAAACCCGCTTGCGGGTGTGATGGACCCGGCTGTGGGTATGATGGACCTGGCTGTGGGTGTGATGGACCCGGCTGCGGGTGTGATGGACCCGGCTGTGGGTGTGATGGACCCGCTTGTGGGTTGGCTGCACCCGGTCTTGGATGAGCGGGCACCTGCCGATGGAAACTAGGCCGGTGTATCGCAGGACCTGCTTGTTGGTTCGACGGACCCATCAGTTTAGTACCGGGTCGCAAGTTTGAGGTACTCGGTCGGCTCGAGGGACCAGGTTTTGGGGTTGCAGTGCCCTGTCGTAACAAAGCATCGTCTCTTGGATCTCCTGGTACAGGTTTAGGGTGTATAGGACCCTCTGAAGGTGGTTCTACCGGCGCCTGGTGGCGTATTCGCTGGCGTGGTATCAGCTCATCTGGTACGAAATCTATGGAACCGGGTATGCACCTTATAGGAGGGAGCCCACCTGCTGCTAGCGGGGCGTCTTCCTGTGGGTCCCCAGGCCTAGGGACCCTGGGCCCCTGGCGAGGCGGCACTGGCCAGTTCTCTTCGGCCGCATTCTGATGCTGGCGCTGCACCAATGGGTAGTGTTCCACGAGCTGCCGATTCGCGTTCGGCTGGATCACGATGATGCTGTGAAGCAAGATACTAACATTGTATATTGGTATTTCTGTTATTTACTTATGTATTATTATTATTTTTGGTTTTCATTTGTTTTCCTCGGCGAGCCGGGAAGGATTGATGGCACGGGCCTAAGCCAAGTGTTCATCAATTGGGGTATGAGTAGATGCAGTAGGTTGTATGATAGACGGAGGTGTATTTGCGTGGACGTCTTGATGTGGAATATCGGGTTCACATTGCAAGAACTGGAACACTACTAATCTGCACGTGTTTAATATCACTGCTTTCTGAAGTAATTGGTAAGTGCTTGAAGGTAGGTTTAAAGAATTATAAAAAAACTTTCTGTAATTTCTGGTTTCAATAACTTGATCCTGAATTGTAAGCATGAAGACTTCAGTCTCTGGGAAAAGCTCACCTCTTATTATTATTATACACTTTATTGTACACCTTGCAAAAATGCAGATAGCTTCATCTCTTTCGTCTTGACAATAGGCTAGTTGACTAAAAAAATCTAATTAGTCCGTCAGACAGATTTCTAAAAAATATTGGACACGTATTTTTTCTTTTTTCACGTAAACAAAAAACGAAGACGTTATAGTGCGTTGAAAACTCGTGTGACGTCACTTCGTGCGACGATTTTTACCACGCCGTGATGTCACAAGCCCCCACTCATGATCTTTGAAGCTTTTTATCTTCGTCAATTTTTAGAGATTTCATAAAACAAAAAATACGTGTCCAATATTTTTCGATAATCTAACCGACGGACTAAATAGGATCATATTTTTATTCCAAAGGAAACATCCCTATTCAAAAGTGCCTGTAAAGGGTTTAATTGAAATAAATGATTTGAATTTAATTGAATAACAGGACAAACATTTATAAAAACAAGTGTACATTGGGCGGTCTTATCGCACAAGGCAATCTCTTACAGACAACCTTTGGATGGACTGAACGAAAGGATATAGATTTAGGGCTGTCAGTGTACAATCGTTATAAATAATACTAATTCGTCATAATAATATAATAAAATACATATTATAAATAAAATTAATTAACTTTATTTTTTTGAGCCGTGGTTAAATTTTATAGGTATCAAAATTTTTCTGTAGACTTGAAAAACGATCAAATAAATAACTTAGAGTTACAAACTAAGAATTGATCGAAAAACTAATTTTGAAAATGAAAGCAAAATATCTAGTTTTAATTTCCGCGAATATTAGTGGGTTGCAGGTATGCACCTCCCTCCCGCCCGCTATATTATGCACATGCAAGATTACTAGGCAAATGCAAGGATATTAAGCACATGCAGGAAGGCAATGCAAAACCCAACACCATTACCGACACGTGTTTCGCCTCTCCACGAGGCATCCTCAGGGGACGTGTTGACTCGCTGACCGTTGAGTTGCACTAATATTCGCGGAAATTAAAACTAGATATTTTGCTTTCATTTTCAAAGTTAAAATGGATTTCCGCAAAGTAACGCCTGACTCAATCAATTTTTTTTTTTTTTTTTTTTTTTTTTTTTCGAAAAACTAATTGTTATTACCATTTTAACTATTAGGTGAGTTAACTACGGATAAAAAAAAACCAGTTTAAGCGCGTGGTCAGTTGTGATGAACACATAAAATCTGTTTCTTAAAGTTCATGCATTTTTATTCGCAAAATAAACTAATTATTCGCTCTAGTAAAACAATTATGAAATAACTAGCTTATGACCGCGACTTCGTTCGCGTGGAGTTCCATACAAAATTTTAACCCCCTTTTCACCCCCTTAGGGGACGAATTTTCAAAAATCCTTTCTTAGCGGATGCCTACGTCATAATATCTACCTGCATGCCAAATTTCAGCCCGAACCGTTCAGTGGTTTGGGCTGTGCGTTGATAGATCACTAGACATAGTGATCAGTCAGTCAGTCCCTTTTGAGTTATATATACAGTAAAACTTGGTTAAGTGGGACCTGGATAAGTGAGAAACCTCCATAGCTGGAACTCATGCTTAGGTCCCGACACTTTAGCAATGAATTACCTTTGTTAGTGGGACAATACAAACCTCTATATCTGGGATTGGTTCTTTCCATTTTATAGTCATAATTACCTCTATTATTGAAACAGTGAGTATATTTTACCTATTTTACTGAGATTATATTTTAGGGATCTAATTCTTTCGATTTTATTCGTCACAAGCACCTCTATAATTGAGATAGCGAGTGTAATTTACCTCTTTTATTGGGACTATATTTTGTGTACCTACATTATGTGGATGGAACTCTCCGTAAATGAGACAGATATCTATTTATACCTGGATATCTGAGACACTGGGTAAGTGGAACACCTCTTTAAGTGAGACAAATTTGCAGGTCCCTTACGGTCCCAGTTATCCAAGTTTTACTGTATTTAGATTTTTAAAATACCTTCCTCAGCGATGAAGGTATTTCAAAAAAGCTTCAAAGTTGACAGTTAGAAAGAGAAGTTCGATACGAACTCTGACGTCAAATTCCATGACGCAAGTACATCAGCCATAGACAACAGTGTTTTCGCGAGAGGGACAGATATATTAGTTTAAAATAATTATATCTCGTTTGTTTTTCGTTCAATTTTTATTATATTTTCACTGTTCGGATTATATCTTTATTTTTTTTTTGGATCTATTTAGATATTTTTTTTTCATACATTTATTCTTCAAGATATTATTGAGTATCAAATTCTGATGCGTAAAAGAATATTCCAAAGTTGTCAATTTATCGAGAAATTACAATCCTTCAAGATATTTTATAATCTTACGCGTGTTACAATAATGTATGTCAAATAATATTCGCAAATGTCTTACGTTAAAATGAAAAAAAAAAAATTGGAACATTGGACCTCGCAATGGCAATTTAAAAAAATATTCAGCACATTTTACTATATTTATTCGCAAATCTTGGAGGAACTAGACAGGTCCACTCTTTTTTGTTCCGGGTTATTTACTCAAGAGGCAAATTCAGACACTAATTTAACACTCGTCGAAACTATCTCTCGCGTCCGGCCCTGGTTCAATCCATGGTCCGGAGCGAGGAGGCATGGGAAGCAGTGACCTGATTCTGAGAAGCAGTATTGCTAGCGAAGGAGGAGGCGGAGCGCGTGCGAGAGAGGGAAACCTCACGCCCCAGCCGCCGCAACAGAAGAAGACGCCCCGGGCGTCGGGAAACGCAGGGCGATTCCCGGCCACCGTAGGCGCGGGCCTGAGGTTAGCGAACTATGGGTGGCTTCACCGTTTTGAGAGTAGTAGTGATGAAATTATTACACAAAGTAATGCGCCTGACTGGGTTAGAACACGCGACCTACAATAGGGATGTTGCCTGAGTAAAAATATATGATTATGTTTAGTCCGTCAGTTAGATTATAGAAAAATATTGGACACGTAGTTTTTCCTTTATCAAATCTATGAAAACTGACGAAGATAAAAAGCATCAAAGATCAGGAGTGGGAGCTTGTGACGTCACGGCCCGGTAAAAGTTGTGACGTCACACGAGTTTTTTACGCACTGTATCGTCTTCATTTTTTGTTTATGTGCAAAAAGAAAAAATACGTGTCCAATATTTTTTGGAAATCTATCAGACGGACTAATCATATTTTTTTAGGCAACTACCCTATTCTGTGTGTGTATTTCAAGAATCATCAAGAAGAACATACCGTCTGTCGTGGGAGAACCAGGGATTGCTGATCATGACGTCGCCGTGCCGTTCCTCCACCTCCTCGTCTTTCTCGTTCGGGTCTTGCTCCGGTTCGGGGCTCTTGACCTTGTAATAGTCCGGTTCCTGTGGGAGATACACGTTTCTGAAAAAGGGTAGAAGCCAGCTTGGTGGGAAACGGGCACCACTTAAAGGGACTATGCCACCTAGCGTTGCAAATTTGAAAGTCTTAAGATAATAAGTATTTATTTCTCTCTACAATACAGACAGACATTGTTGCAAATGATAGGTTTAGTTTACTGTGAGAGACAGGTGTCTTTTTTTTTTTGTATGGGAAATCATCAAATGACCCCTCCCGCCCTGGGTGGAGCGGTAGGGAGTGTCAGACTTTTACTGACTAAAACCCACCCGTGATCCTTCTTGTGCCCGCCGCGTTCCAGGGCCGCGGTAACTCTTTCGAACAAATTCCGCAACCAGAGACTGGTGCCTGAGATAGGCTTTAAGGGCCTGTGTTGTCAGGACACCAGGTCTTATTTTCATTTTCATTTACTTTTGACATGAATGTTTAATTTTTAAAGAATTCTTTTTGTTTGACTATTTTTGTGGCCTACCCAAATGTCCTTTCATTGGCATTGTTCGTCGAGTTGTTGAGCTCCTTATTTATTCTAAGTTGAGCTACTCGACTCTGACCAAGGCTTGCACTGACTGGACAGGTCCACTCAAAACTGTGTGGTTCGTTCTTAAAAAGACCATTTCAGACACTGATCTGCATGGTCCTCATATAACGTACTAGCTGCTGCCCGTGACTTCGTCCCCGTGGAATCCCCGATTTTAAAACATTCTTTATCGCTGCTCCGCTCCTATTGGCTTAAGCGTGATGATATATAGCCTAAAGCCTTCCTCGATAAATGGTTTATTCAACCTAAAAAGAATTTTTCAAATCGAACCAGTAGTTCCTGAGATTAGCGCGTTCAAACAAACAAACAAACAACCAAACAAACAAACTCTTCAGCTTTATAATATTAGTATAGATGTATTGTGAATATGGGGACCATGTAGATCGCTACGTCAGGGGTTCATTCATGTTAGTCTGGCGGTTTGAGTTCTTTAGGTGGCCTACCCAAATTTCCTTACTTTGGTATTGTTCGTCAAATCGTTGAGCTCCTTAAAGTTCTAAGTTTGAGCTACACGATAACTGACAAATGCTTGCACTGTTTGGACAGGTCCACTTAAATCTGTGTGGTACTTTCCTCAAAAGACCACTTCAGACACCAACCGACATGGCTCTCATATGATTTGACCAGTACAATTGTATGGACTTCAAAAAGAGACTTTGACCTCTGAGTTTGTTTCGGTGTTTCTTCTCAGGGTAGTCAGCTAGGAAACACCGGTCTCATGAAGCTAATAACGGCCAAAAAAGATTGACATGTAAAAGTGTTTTTTACAACCTACTTGAGTGGTGGACTAGGTTGAGTGGCTCCTGGCTAAGAGTTGAGCGGCTCCTGGCTAAGGGTTGAGTGGCTCCTGGCTAAGGGTTGAGTGGCTCCTGGCTAAGGGTTGAGTGGCTCCTGGCTAAGGGTTGTGTGGCTCCTGGCTAAGGGTTGACGGGCTCCTGGCTAAGGGTTGAGTGGCTCCTGGCTAAGGGTTGAGGGGCTCCTGGCTAAGGGTTGACGGGCTTCTGGCTAAGGGTTGAGTGGCTCCTGGCTAAGGGTTGAGTGGCTCCTGGCTAAGGGTTGACGCGCTCCTGGCTAAGGGTTGAGTGGCTCCTGGCTAAGGGTCGAGTGGCTCCTGGCTAAGGGTTGAGTGGCTCCTGGCTAAGGGTTGTGTGGCTCCTGGCTAAGGGTTGAGTGGCTCCTGGCTAAGGGTTGAGTGGCTCCTGGCTAAGGGTTGAGTGGCTCCTGGCTAAGGGTTGAGTGGCTCCTGGCTAAGGGTTGTGTGGCTCCTGGCTAAGGGTTGACGGGCTCCTGGCTAAGGGTTGAGTGGCTCCTGGCTAAGGGTTGAGGGGCTCCTGGCTAAGGGTTGACGGGCTTCTGGCTAAGGGTTGAGTGGCTCCTGGCTAAGGGTTGAGTGGCTCCTGGCTAAGGGTTGACGCGCTCCTGGCTAAGGGTTGAGTGGCTCCTGGCTAAGGGTCGAGTGGCTCCTGGCTAAGGGTTGAGTGGCTCCTAGCTAAGGGTTGAGTGGCTCCTGGCTAAGGGTCGAGGATCTCCTGGCTAGGGGTCGAGGAGCTCCTGGCTAAGTGTTGAAGAGCTCCTGGCTAAGGGTTGAGGAGCTTCGTGGCTACGTACCTCCACCTCCCAGGTGTCCAGCTCGCTGTGCGCGGCGCTGTTGGCGCACCAACTATGCGTGTGCTCAGTCATGTAGTTGTAGTCGTCGGGCGGCGATACGTAGAGTTCCTCCAGGCGTGGCAGCCAGCCAAGCGCTGATACTTCAGAGTCAGCTAGCGGGGAGCCGCGACCGTCGAAAACCTGTTGTAAATAGGGGATTTGCTGGAGTTGCAGGCGAATTTGGTTCTTATAGTTATACACAATATGTTTCATTTTTAAATTAACTCACTCACTACTGAAAAAAAATTAAGGTATCAAAAAATATATCCAAATTTTTGGTCAATTTTCAACAGGCCGTAACTATGAGAGAAATAGTCGTACAGGAAATCCAAAAAAAGGAAATTGTAGCTCCAATTGTGTCTAGGTTGGTTAAAATGTTTTGGGCTCAGCGGTTTTTGAGTAATCTTAGATAAAAAAAATCATTTGTTTTTTGTTGCTGTATCCGTACCGTAAGTATCCTGTCTTACCGTAACTATCCTGCCTTACCGTAAGTATCCTGTCTTACCGTAAGTATCCCGTCTTACCGTAAGTATCCTGTCTTACCGTAAGTATCCTGTCTTACCGTAAGTATCCTGTCTTACCGTAAGTATCCTGTCTTACCGTAAGTATCCTGTCTTACCGTAAGTATCCTGCCTAACCCTAACTATCCTGTTTAATTCTGAGTATCCGGCCCTACACTAAATATCCTACTGTATCGTAAGTATCCATTATTACCTTGAGTTTCCGGAATCCATAGCGGGTAGCGAGAGAGGCGTAAGCCACACACTCTGTCAGACTAGTGCAATCCCTCATGTATAGTTCAGTGAGGTGCGCCAGTTTGCTTAGTGGCATCAGAGAAGCCGGCTCAAACCAGTCGCATTCGGAAACGTCCAGATACTGGAAAAAAAATAAAATTGTTGTTATGTCACCGGAAAATTGCAAACGTCATCAGATTGTAAAATAGCGCGTGAAATTGTCATCCTTTTTTTTCTTAATAAGACGCGGATATATTGGAAACTATTAAATTTGGATGGGATTTGTTCTATACTAGCAGCGCCCCGCGGTTTTACCCGCGTAGTTCCCGTTCCCGTGGGAATATGGGTATAAAATATAACCTATGTTCCTCGTAGATAATGTAGCTTTCGAATAGGGAAAGAATTTTTAAAATCGGTCCAGTAGTTTTTGAGCCTATTCATTACAACCAAACAAACAAAGTTTTCCTCTTTATAATATTATATTAGTATAGACTAGCGACCCGCCCCGGCTTCGCACGGGTGCAATGTAGATAAGAATGTGTTCTCTGCTATAACATGCATGTATTATACATATAAACCATAATAACGCATCAAAATCCGTTGCGGAGTATTAAAGATTTAAGCATACATAGGGATATAGGGACAGAGAAAGCGATTTTGTTTTATACTATAGTCGACACCAAATAAATGTGCAATAACGTTCATTGACCCACCTACATTTATTGACAACCTTAATTCTTAAAACAGAAATAATGAATTAATGCTATATTGAATCGACATCCATCGTGATCCTTTATATTTATTAGCAATGGAAAACGATTCATTTTTTTTGTCCATGTACCTACGAAGAGATATCAAGGAAAGGGCAATGACCTTTATTGCACACTAGCTGTCCGCACAACTTCATTTGTGTCACATTTTTCATGACTGCTCCGCTCCTATTGGTCATAGCGTGATGATATATAGCCTATAGCCTTCCTCGATAAATGGGCTATTTAACACTGAAAGATTTTTTCAAATCGGACCAGTAGTTCTTGAGATTAGCGCGTTCAAACAAACAAACTCTTCAGCTTTATAATATTAGTATAGATTTATCTGGTGTCAACCATATGTAGTGATGGCATAAACTTCGCAATTCAAAAAATGTATAAGTAAACTGATTGTTACCTCTAATTCCGGTAGCCTCTCCTGTACTTTTCCCAAATAGGATGTGTTCAGCGGTAAATTGTAAATCCTTGAACCACGCAGAGATAACTTCTTGAGCTGACTCGGAAAATGACGTAGGTTCATCTGTGGGTCAGGTATATATCTATCTAAATATATATAACTCAAAAGTGACTGACTGACATAGTGATCTATCAACGCACAGCCCAAACCACTGAACGGATCGGGCTGAAATTTGGCATTACCTGCATGCCGATGTTATGACGTAGGAATCCGCTAAGAAAGGATTTTGATTAATTCTACCCCCAAGAGGATAAAATAAGGGATGAAAGTTTGTATGAAACTTAGGGCTGAGTTTCAAAATCGGGGGTAAAGTAACTATTCCACGCGGACGAAGCCGCGGGCAGAAGCTAATAGGAAATAAATGGAATGGTTATGGAATGCCTTGCCGGTAAGGCGTGCTCAATCTTTTAAGAAGTTTCACTTCAAAAATAAAATCCTGAAATTGTCCACGGAGTTTTTTTCTTAACTGGTAAATTTATAATAGAATAAAAAAAAACTGTTGGCCCCAAACTAGGAATTTGTCCTGTAACGTGGGTGAGTTTACAAACATAAATAATAAACTCACACACAGCCAAAATCGGAACAAATGTGCCTGTGTCTATGTGTAGGTGTGTGTGTGTGTGCGTGCGATGTGTGTGTGTGTGTGTGTGTGCGTGTGTGTTGTGTCCAGTCGCGTGCAGTGGTTCGTGTTAGGGTAGGCCAGAGAAAACGTCCAGAAAAAAAAACAGGGTCAGGGGGGTTTCAGGGTTGAAATGTGGTGTTTTTTTTTAAATATGCTATTAAAAAAAAACTCATTTCATTAAAAATCAACCCTGAATTATATTAAAATTTATTTGGACACTAGCTGATCCGCACAACTTCGTTTGTGTCACATTTTTCATGACTGCTCCGCTCCTATTGGTCTTAGCGTAATGATATATAGCCTATAGCCTTCCTCGATAAATGGGCTTTCTAACATTGAAAGATTTTTTCAAATCGGACCAGTAGTTCCTGAGATTAGCGCGTTCAAACAAACAAACAAACAAACAAACAAACAAACAAACAAACAAACTCTTCAGCTTTATAATATTAGTATAGATTTTCTCTGGCCTACCTTAACTCGAAACACTGCACGCCACTGGTTGTGTCATGTATTTATGAATTTGCATACTATAAATTACTTTTAACGTAACAGACTTAACAGTTTACTGGGGAGTTTGTTGCGCCACTTCTTCCCAGCTAAACGGTGACGGGCGAGCGTTTTGGTTGACTTTCTTAATGTAAAGTTTGGCTATCAGCCTGGTTTGAAAAGATGACGTTTCGATTTTGACTTACCGTCCTATATTCCAAATTGCAATACTCAACAGCGAGAAAAGTCAGGTTCGTGCATATGTTCTTGAGGTCAGTCATCAACTTCTTGGTCAAAGTAAACTGAGGACCTTTACAATCATCCATAAAATCGTCTTCGAAGAGAAACGGATATTCGTTCTTTAATTCGGTAAGTTCCGCACTCTCGTCGGAAGTGCTCGGCCTTTGGTCGAAATCGAAGCTTGTACTAAAACTGCAGGTTTGGCCCGAAAGATCTGGCTTAACTGATTTCGGACCAAAACTCTTGGAACTTTGTCCGGAAGTGCCCGTTTCTTGGTCCGAATTTTCCGGTTTGTCCGACTTTTCCCCTGAAGTGGATGCTTCATCGGACGTAGAAGTGGAAGCGTCTGCGGTTTTCTTATCAGCTTCAGCTCTCGCGTTCTTGATTTCCGCTTCTACTTTGTCTGGCCAGCGGGGAGATACAGCATACCTAGTGGAAATCATAGTTTTATAGATGCACATTACCACAGTGCCACTGAACTGAACTGAACACTGAACTGTCAAACTTTTATGTCCACTCAAATCTAAATATACAGTATGTTAAATAACAGAGGGCGTTCCCTTAAATTCGTTCATCTATATCATTAATAGATTAAAATAAAAATATCAGAATAGAAAAATAAGCATAAAATAAACCGAATTAAAAAAAAAAATTGACAATAAATTCGAAAAATCCTGATTAAAATCGAAATAGTAGCGCGGAATAGTACCTACTCGTAGTAGCGTAGAGTGTTTCTTTAACGTATCAATTTAACATTTTTAGTGAATATTTTAATATTAAAAAAAAAACATTTTGTTTTTGAATGGTAATATTTCTTTATCATATATAGATGCTACACTATTGCGGGTTAACGGGAACGCCCTCTGTTAGTTAACATACTGTATATAACTCATAAGTGACTGACTGACATAGTGATCTATCAACGCAGAGCCCAAACCACTGAACGGATCGGGCTGAAATTTGGCATGCAGGTAGATGTTATGACGTAGGCATCCGCTAAGAAAGGATTTTGATTAATTCTACCCCAAAGGGGATAAAATAGGGGATGAAAGTTTGTATGAAACTTTGTAAATTTTTAACCGATCGGGCTGAGAGTTTCAAAATCGGTGGTAAAGTAACTATTCCACGCGGACGAAGTCGCGGGCAGAAGCTAGTAAGACTAAAAAACAAAAATAACTGAATGAGATAGAAGATTTTTGTGTAAAATCAATAAGAATGAAGGTGAACTAGAACTTTCTCGTTTAAATTTAGAATCATCGAGGAAACTCTGTATATAATCCATCCACGGACCGTCCTGGACAGGCGTTGCTTAACTTGCTGTGATTATTTAGTCACGAGCTATTTTATACTAGTCAAATAACCATGGTGAGGGGTACCCAGGGTGAGGGGGGGCAAGGGAGGGCTGCATACTTTGAGTATCCTGACGAGCCATCTGCTACAAAACCAATCCTTTAAATTGATAACGCGCCTTTACTAGAACCACTAGAAAACTTCAGTTTGCGCCTCAAAGCTCCACTTCAAAATCATATTAAAGGAAAACTGCGTGTCTAACAGTGAACGCAAATAAAACATGGAAGCATTACTTCAAGGGATCTAAGCGCGAATCGTGACCCAAAAATCCAAACAAACTCACACATCGAAACCTCGTCGCTGATTCGCCGAACCACACCAACAACATTATTGCTAATACGATGCACAGTTAGAAATTGACCTTATTTCCCAAGTATTTGGGTTTTAATTACCATGTAACGAATAGGCCGTGTAACTAAACACGTGAGCGGCGCAATCGGTAAGTCATTATTTTGAGTTAGGAATGCTTCCATGTTTTATTTGCGTTCACTGGTGTCTAAACAATTCTAATTTCAGTCGTATGACACTTAAACATGTTCTTAATATAATTTGTTATGTTTTCTTGTTGCGCACAAAAAATGTTTTTTCTTTGTTTGTGATTTGTTATTATTACAACCCCATTCATCAATTATCATCATCAACAACCTGTTGCAGTCCACTGCTGGACATAGGCCTCTCCAATCGCACGCCACTTAGATCTATTTTCGGCTTCTCGCATCCAGTTTCTGCCAGCCGTCCTGCGCAAATCGTCACTCCACCGTGCTTGTTCCTCCACCACCCCCATTATCTTTAACCAAATTTACTGCAAAAGCATCATATATTATCCTGTTCTGCATGCATACCAGACCACAATATCTACACAAAATTTTTTAATACGAGGGTACATAAACATATTTAAATGATACACCCAATTAAACAAATCTACTAAAATCTTTATACCTACATAAAAATGTAACGTCAGAATGTATGTACGATTGCACTAAATTGCGTAATTAATATATAATTTTTGAGTTAAAAAGTTCAAAAAATCTTCAAATGACTTCTCCCGCTCTGGGCGGAGCGGAAGGGAGTGTCAGACTCTTACTGACTAAAACCCACCCGTGATCCTTCTTGTGCCCGCCGCGTTCCAGGGCCGCGGTGACTCTTTCGAACAAATTTCGTAACCCTGCCAATTTCTGTCACACCGTGTATAATGCTTCCATCATGATATACTTTTTTTTTAAATTAGCAGTGCTCTTCTCTCTTCATATAATTTTCTCTAGATATTTTGTGGGTGTATAAATAAATAAAATATCGGTACTCGGTGTTTTTGGTTGCTTTTTTGTTGTTGAACACACCGACTTCCGAAATTAAAGTTATTTTATGCTTTTTGTTTTTTTTTTGTTTAGAAGTCGGTTTTATTTTTTGTAAAAAGTTTTTTATTTTTCACTTTTTAGTGGTTCACTCCCAGCTAAACATACCCATCACAGCGTACGTGGTATAAATTGGAGTAAACAGTAAACAAACATGCGATTTCAACTATCCCGACAGATTTGCTATCATTTATTGAAATTAACAAAAAACCGCTTGTTCGATTTCGATAAAATTCATGGGACCATTTGGGAAGTATAATACCCTTTCCAACAAAAAAATAATTTTTCAAATCGGTTGGCAAGCGATGGAATTATGCGCGAACAAACATAAAAAAAATACAAACATCCGAATTGAGAACCTCCTCCTTTTTTAGAAGTCGGTTAATGACATAAGCATGGAAGCTTCTGACCAAGATAATTGTGGAAAAACGATAAATCCTTTACTGTTCAGGCTGCTCGTTTGTGGAATGCATTGCCAGTGCCAGTAAGACGCGCTCAATCTTTACCAGTATTCAAAAGGCTCGTGAAGGAACATTACTTGTCGCTGTGATATCGATGTTTCGCCATTTATCTATTGCCTATGTGTTTAGTATATATGTATGTATCTATTGTTAAGATTATTTATTTATCTGTGTATATATTATTTATAGTAATGTTGCACCGATGACAACCCCATTTATGTCCATTCCAGGTTGCCTGGAAGAGATCGCGGTATGCGATAAAGCAGCCCATTGTACATGACTGTGTTTTAGTTTGTAGTTTTCTTTTTTTTTTACCACGGTGTACAAATAAGTATATAATATTTAAATAAATTTATTATAGGGACGGAAAAAATCAGAGGTCCGTCTGTACCAAAAATCAGATTCAGCGCTAACTTACCGTATTTATAATAATGTGATTCTGTTTGTTTGGTTGAAGGCGCTAATCTCATCATCTGCCTAGCCTTTTCCCAATACAAGAAAACTATGCGTGTCTAAATTATTGTAATTTCAGGTCTATCACACTTAAACATGTTCTTAATATAATTTGTTAAACTTTTACTAGAAGCACACAAAAAAGTGTTTTTTTTTTTGTTGACTAGTGATTTAGATTTCCATTGATGAAAAATTGGATAAAATCGGTTCAGTAGTTTCGGAGCTTATTTGGCACAAACAAACGAAAAAATCTTTCCTCTTTATAATATTAAGTATAGATAATACGAATTCGAATTAGCAAAATAAAAAATCGTTAACCATAATAATTTGTGATTTGTGGTACAAATGGGCCGGAAAAAAGACTGGTCTTAATTAAATACTCTTTGAATGATCTCAAATAAAAACTTACGATTGGTATCGCCGATAGCTTTGTTCAGCGAGATTAGCCAGTATTATATCTCTCCTTTTTTCCATTTTTAAATTAGCATGAAAAGAAGGAAAAATATAATGTTTCCTTGTTCTATTTTCACTATGCGCAGTCAGGGATAACACTTGTTTAACAGGCATGATGCAAACTTTTTTACTTATAAAGTCGCACTTGAAAAAAAAAACAGAATTATCGTTTAACTCTAAATTAGTTCAAACCCGGGGCCATACAGCGCGCCGGTGCGTAGCTTGTAACCATAAAGTCAGTTTGAAAGTAAATATCTTTCGTTAACGATGACTATTTTGTACTCGTTTAAGTATTATTTATCAAAGTTTGTGCACTGAATAAAAAATATTCCGTATTTTAAATATTTGTTATTTAACCTTTGCAACTAACTCTATGAGTTAAAAGATAACTCGTTTTAACGCAAACGACCCTAAAAGCAGTGAACGCAAATAAAACATGGAAGCATTACTTCCAAGGGATCTAAGCGCGAATCGTGACCCAAAAATCCAAACAAACTCACACATCGAAACCTCGTCGCTGATTCGCCGAACCAAACCAACAACATTATTGCTAATATGATGCCCAGTTAAAAATTGACCTTATTTCCCAAGTATTTGGGTTTAAATTACCATGTAACGAATAGGTCGTGTAAATAAACACGTGAGCGGCGCAATCGGTACCGCGGCGCAATGCGCTTTGGGTCATTTTTTGAGTTAGGAATGCTTCCATGTTTTATTTGCGTTCACTGCCCTAAAAGTGTTTACTCCACATAGTCTTCTTACATATATAAGACATGTCATGTTTTCTTGGATATGAACCCATGATACCTAGGTCTAAAAGGAGTCCAAAAGAAAGAAATTCAGGGGAAAAGAGACAAGAGTTTTAAGTTTCCTATAGAAAGTGAAAAATCCCCCCCTTTCCCTCTTAAGCTCTTTGCATTTGCTAAACAAGTATTTTTCCTGACTGAACATACTTGAGACTGACGTTTTAAAAGATACTTTAGCGCTCGCAAAAAAGCAAAGAAACAAAACATTAATGTCGCCGGAAGATTGCAAACGCCGTAAGATTGTAAAATATCGCGTGAAATTGTAAACTTTGTTTTCTTAACGGATATATTGGAAACTATTAACTTTGCATGGGATTTATTCCAAAAAAAAAACTATATTTTTATAATACATCGAAAAATACAATCTAAAAATGATTATTACAATCGTACGAAGTTTGCGATTTTTCGGTGACAAATGCATCATTTTAGTTTCAAGCAAACTGTTTAATTATAAATCAAGATCATATTTCACAGTAGCATTAATTAAAATCCATTAACTGTTCTAGTATTGTTAGGCACCTAATCTGCCTAGATTTTTCCCAACTGCATCAGTATCGACTTCTAGTTTAAACAGATGCAGTTAAATGCTAGTATTTTGAAAGCAGTGGTGGGCGAGTGGTAACGACCCCGACTTACGAATTATAGGTCGCAGATTCAAACCCAGCGGGCCTGCGGATGGCGAGCTATGGGTGGCTCGCCATCCGATAGCAACCAGGCCCGAGTCGACGACGCGTCGTGTTCCACGCGCGCCTCAAAGAGCCGTCAGCATCGAAGACGGGGCCCCATAGGGTCAGTGCCTGCTAGGGTTGCGGAATTTGTTCGAAAGAGTCACCGCGGCCTGGAACGCAAAGGGCACAAGAAGGAACACGGGTGGGTTTTAGTCAGTAAGAGTCTGACACTCTCTTCCGCTCCGCCCAGAGCGGGAGAAGTCATTTGATGATTTCCCATAAAAAAAAAGTTCAAACCCAGACGGGCGCATTACTTTGTGTATATAATTCCATCACCACTGCTCTCAAAACGGTGAAGGAAAACATCGTGAGGAAACCGGCATGTCCTAGAGCCAAAAATTCTAAGACATGTGACATTCACCAACCCGCACTGGGCCCGCGTGCTGGATTACGGCCCATTCCCTCTTCTAGAGAGGAGACCTGTGTCCCAGCAGTGGGAACATTAAAGGGCTGATTATGAGAGTATTTTGAGCAGAGCCGACTGCCTACTTGCTCTCGAAGACTGGTCAACAATTTAGATGCCCAGAACTCGTATATTATAACGATGGTAGCCTCCTTGGCTGCAAGTCACTGGCGGACTTCCGTCATTAGAACTTTGAAAATGTCTGGCAAAAGAATAATAGTTATTTGTTATACAAGAGTGCAAAGTTGCTTTTTAACCGCGTGCTCAATTTTGATGACCGAGCAAGCGAAGGATTCTAGAATTGAATCACGAGTGCAACGAGTGATTCAAAAATTAGAATCCTGAGCGTTAGCGACGGAATCAAAAGAGCACAAGGTGAAAAATCTTTGCACTCGAGTGCAACACGTGACTTTTCATCCCACCTCAGCAAGGAAATGACCAAATGCAAAAAAATAAAAATGATCAACGTGAAAAGAAAAACGCGCGAAGCAATTTTTTTTTAAATTTCCGAACAATAGAGTACCATAGAGGTAGAAGTAAAAAGGTTAATGTTTCGAATTCACAAACTTCGTGCACAGGATGTTCTAAATTCAATTTACTTTATCCACTAGAGGATAAAAACGGCTTTTACGCTCAGATATCGAAGAGAAATAATAGTCTTTCCGAGATGGGGGATGAAAAGAGTATTTTGAATTAGGAATGTGGAAAATATGCTTTTTTTTATATGGGAGTCATGTAGTAGCGCTGTTATAAGGCAAATGCCCTCAATAAGTACGAAGTTAAATCCCAACCCGTGTTTGTTTTTTACTATTGATAGGCTCGCGTTTGACCACTATCTCGCCTGATGGTAAGCGACGATGTGGTCGACGATGCAGCACGCTTGTCTACAAGTAACCTGTTCACTCCTGACTTAAAGACTCCCAGGTTGGTAGCTATCAGGAAATTTTAATGATAATAATAAGTAGTACTAGGGGGCGAGGTTCCCTTCATTTATTTTTTGGTTGGGAAATCATCAAAATCAATGACTCAATGAAATCAAATGAGGTCAATGACTGGAAGGACAGGAGTGTCGTGATCCTTCTTGTACCCTTTACCAGGGCCGCGGTGACTCTTTCGAACGAATTCCGCAACCCTAGCAGGCACTGACCCTATGGGACAGCGTCTTCTTTACTGACAGCTCTTTGAGGCGCGCGTGGAACACGACGCGCCGTCGACTCAGGCCTGGTTGCTATCAGACGGCGAGCCACCCATAGCTCGCCATCCGCAGGCCCGCGCCTACGGTGGCCGGGAATTGTCCTGCATTTCCCGACGCCCAAAACGTCCGTAACACAATGTAACGACGGAAAACCGCAAACGCCGTAAGATTGTAAAATATCGCGTGAAATTGTAAACTATTGAATTTGGATGGGATCTATTGCAGAAAAAAATTTTGGAAGTGGTGTTAATAAAGATTTATTACGATCTTACGGAGTCAGCTATTTTCCGGTGATAGCCAAAACCAAAAGGCTATACACATACAGGGGTTATTTGTAAAACACCAACAACCTCTTAAGAGGTCATTGTACTCATAATTATGAACAACTTTTACTATGGGACCAAACCCGAAATCGCAAAAAAAAATCAGCTGTTCCTTACATTTATGTTCGTATAACTCATCAAATTGTAGGGAACAGCTCACTTTTCTTTCGCGATTTCAGTGTTGGTCCCATAGTAAAAGTTGTCCATAATGATGAGTACAATGACCTCTTAAGAGGTTGTTGGTGTTTTTCAAATAACCCTGTATAAGCAACTGATTGGCATTTATTTCTATGGAAAATTTGAATTAAGAACTCGCATAATAGGTGCCTAACAGTACAAAGCTACCTCGTGTTTTTTTTTTAATTCTCCCCGAGACCTTAGGTTAGTACATTTTAGCAAACCCCGACACCCATCTTAAAAAAAAAAAACAAGCCAAGGCGCAAAAAAAGGCTGTTAACTAAAATGCATACAAAATTTGTTAAATGGTTGACTTACCGTGGTAGATGAGGGTACCACATTTGAAGTAGGAAGTGCTCAACATCGACGCCCTCTTGAGACCCTATGCAGATCCCTCGGAGGAAATCTGTTGGTGAGAAGTACTTGTTACGAGGGCCCCAAGTCTGCTATTTCTATAAATTTGTCATTCCAACACGATCGCATTGTCATTTTGCTAAAAGTTCATAATCTGCCAAATCCATAATGGTCGATCATTGGTCGGTCAATGGTCTCGTAATACTCTTTCATAACCGAGCTATTAAAAGCAATGACTGCACAATGACGTTCTAATGGTAGGTCACTGATCAAAGGAACTGTCAAAATTTTAGCAGATTACCGCATACGTCTGTCACTATGTGCGAGATTACCATTCTAAGCCATTTCCTTCAATGGATTGTCAGTGGTTGACCATTGGAAAGTCATAATGGCGCTTTTATATTAGTAGATTACTAAACTTGTCAAAATCAACCATTATGAAGTCAATGATAGACCATTCTGATACTATTGTAATAGCAGACTTGGGGTCCAGTAGTGGGGTAATAGGGTAGTTAACTAAAAAAAACTAAATACATAGTCCGTCAGATAGATTTCCAAAAAATATTGGACACGTATTTTTTCTTTTTTCACGTAAACAAAAAATGAAGACGATACAGTGCGTTGAAAACTCGTTAGACGTCACTACTCGCTACAATTTTTTCCGTGACGTCACAAGCCCCCACTCCATCATCTTTGATGCTTTGTATCTTCGTCAGTTCCCATGGTCATTTGACTAGTCTAAAATAGCTCATGACAAAGTAATCACAGCAGCTTAAGCAACACTTGTCCAGGGCCTAAAGTCTGATATTACAATAGTGCTACAATGGCCTATCATTGATTTCATAACGGTTGCTTTTTACAAGTTTGGTAAGCTACTAATATAAAAGCGTCACTATGACTTTCCAACGGTCAACCACTGACACTCCATTGAAAGAGATGGCATAGAATGGTAATTTCGTACATGAAAAATGAATGCCCATCCTTGCCTCCCCCCCCCCCCCCCCGGGGTACGCCCATGTTTATGGTTTAAAAACAAATAAATCTGACTCCGTTTTGAATCTCACCTTGGTCTGCTTCCACTGGCCAGTGTAAATCTTGGATGCCCATACATCTGTCAACAAACAACAATGAATTAACCTCTCCATCAAATTTTTTGGGCCCAGTAGGTGGCTGGGTCGTTCTTCTTTTTTATCGACAACTAGCTTATGCCCGCGACTTCGTTCGCGTGGAGTACCATACAAAATGTTAACCCCTTTTTCACCCCCTTAGGGGACGAATTTTCAAAAATCCTTTCTTAGCGGATGCCTACGTCATAACATCTACCTGCATGCCAAATTTCAGCCCGATCCGTTCAGTGGTTTGGGCAGTGCGTTGATAGATCACTATGTCAGTCAGTCAGTCCCTTTTGAGTTATATATATTAAGATGATTTGGTGTTTCTCAGTTTTTCAAGTGACAATATTTTGATTTCAGTGTTAGATTTTTTTTTCAGATGCATTTAATTTTCATTTGGATTATTTTGAATCTTTGTTTTCATGCACATAATGTTGTTTATTTTATGGTGATTGTCGAGAAAACACTGTGACAGAGTGGTCCTTTTTGAGTAGGACATCATTATGAATTACTACTCTGTCACGGTATTTATTAAAAAATTAACACACGCAAATAAAATATTGGCTAGAGAAAGGTAAAGATTACTTAGTTTTAAAATGTATAAAGCGATGAGGATGTAAATTCAAACAATAAAAACATAATAATTCATATTCTAATACAACTCAAAGTGAGATGAGAGACCGACCGTTGTCGGTAAAAAAGAAGAACGACCCGGCTACGTTCCTCGGGCCAACGATAACGTCCTGTGGCCGTACTACGAAGTGCCAATGCTATCATGATTCGTGTGAGGGAAAGAGATAGTGCTATTCGCCTTGTGTAACTCCGTCTCTCTCTGACACAGACATCATGATGGATTTAAGACGTCATAATAGGTCGCC
Source organism: Hecatera dysodea (assembly GCA_905332915.2). Taxonomy (NCBI): domain Eukaryota; kingdom Metazoa; phylum Arthropoda; class Insecta; order Lepidoptera; family Noctuidae; genus Hecatera; species Hecatera dysodea. Next base: position 2,371,153 of record HG995317.1, on the reverse strand, counting down.
TGGTCTGCCAGAATGGAATGGAATTTCGTCGAGTATTTTGGACGTTTTGCTACCAAAGTGGAGCGAGCCGGGGCTGCCTTCAAGTGGCTCTTGCCTACCAGGCCGAGTCGACGACGCGTTGTGTTCCACGCGCGCCTCAAGGAGCCGTCAGCATCAAGGACGGGGCCCCATAGGGTCGATGCCTGCTAGGGTTGCGGAATTTGTTCGAAAGAGTCACCGCGGCCCTGGAACGCAAAGGGCACAAGAAGGATCACGGGTGGGTTTTAGTCAGTAAAAGTCTGACACTGCTTTCCGCTCCGCCCAGAGTGGGAGGGGTCATTTGATGATTTCCAAAAAAATGTGGCTCTTGCCTAATCTCGGGGATCCACACCCCACCTGCCGAAAGCTCTACGCGGGGATCGTACGTACGGTCCATGGCCCACAAGCATAGGCACCATTTATGGTGCCCCAGTTTGGGCGCCGTCGTTGAGGCGGCTTCTAGCCTGCTACCTGAACGCGTCCCAAAGGATCATGGCCATTTGACTGGCTCCGGGACTCCGCATAGTCTGCGGTGAGACCGCGCAGTCACCTCCTTCTGCGAAGCAGTAGTTCTAGCGAAGAAGGAGGCAGACCGCGTGAGAGAGAGGCAAACTTCTTGCCCCCCAGTTTAGTATCGATACTCGTTGTAGTAACACCTTGATTGACTCAACCCTAGCAATGGCGGCCATTTTATGCGACAATATGAGTTGTAGGTATGCACCCTTTTTTTGTAGGTATTTCCAGTCCATACTTTTATAGGTCAATGTGGCAGACAGATGCTGTTACTGCGCTGTCAGAGTGGCAGTGGCAGTGGCACACCAATGCATGCCATAGACAAATTGTATATTTATGCTTTGTTTGTAATGGCTGGTTCAGACAGTGGGACTGCTTATTTGTAAGTTTTTATTTATTTTTAATTTTTACTCGCGTCAAAAACGAGCATGAATAAACGCTTTTTAAATATATAATTAATAAAACAACAGAAGAGACCCTGAGCGTCTTCTTCTCTTGCAGCGGCTGGGACTTGATAGATAAATCATCAAATGACTACAAACCTAAGCGGCGCGGAAGGGAGTGACAGACTCCTACTGACTAAAACACACCCATGTTCCTCCTAATGTCTTTTCCGTTCAGCGCCGCGTTGAATCTTTCGAACAATTCCGAAACCCAAGAACTGCTCACCTGCTAAATTTATTAGCGTATCCAGCGATCTTGAGCTCCGTGGTGACCGAAGATAGGCAATGCGTCAGCACCCACTTCATTAGCTCCTGACCGACTGGGAACGATCTAACGCCTACCTTTTTTTTTCTGGATGGGGAATCATCAAATGACTTCTCCCGCTCTGGGCGGAGCGGCAGGGAGTGTCAGATTCTTACTGACTAAAACCCATCCGTGATTCTTTTAGTGCCCTTTGCGTTCCAGGGCCGCGGTGACTCTTTCGAACAAATTCCGCAAGCCCAGCAGGCGCCGACCCGACGACGACTCTTTCAGCGCGTGGAACACTACGCGCCGTCGCCCCGGGCCTGGTTGCTATCGGACGGCGAGCCACCCATAGCTCGCCATCCGCAGGCCCGCGCTTACGGTGGTCGGGAATGGCCCTGCGTTTCCCGAAACGTCTACCTTTGTCCAGAGCGTACAATCGAGCTTTCCGATGCAAGCGGGGTCCCGGTATGTAAAGGATGATCACCCATGCTCGGACCAGCCTTGGCAAGCGCCGCATAACCCAAGAACTGCTCACCTGTTAAATTTATTGGCGTATCCAGCGATCTTGAGCTCCGTGGTGTTCAAACACAGGCAATGCGTCAGCAGCCACTTCTTTAACTCCTGGCCGACCGGGAAGGATATAGCGTCTACCTTTGTCCAAATCGCAGTCGACTTTTCCGATGCAAGAGGGGCCTCGGTATGTGATGAATGATCGCCCATACACCGACCAACCTTGGCAAGCGCCACATAATCCAAGAACTGCTCACCTGCTAAATTTATTTACGCATCCAGCGATCTTGAGCCCCGTGGTGGCGAAACACAGGCAATGCGTCAGCAGCCACTTCATTAGCTCCTGACCGACCGGGAAGGATATAGCGTCTACCTTTGCCAAATCGCAAAGTCGACTTTTCCGATGCAAGAGGGGTCCCGGTATGTTATGACGCAAGAACTGCTCACCTGCTAAATTTATTGGCGTATCCAGCGATCTTGAGCTCCGTGGTGGCGAAGATAGGCAATGCGTCGGCGACCACATCGTTAGCACCTGGCCGACCGGGAAGGATATAGCGTCTACCTTTATCCAGATCGCACAGTCGACTTTTCCGATGCAAGAGGGGCCTCGGTATGTTATGTTATGACGCAAGAACTGCTCACCTGCTAAATTTATTGGCGTATCCAGCGATCTTGAGCTCCGTGGTGGCGAAGATAGGCAATGCGTCGGCGACCACATCGTTAGCACCTGGCCGACCGGGAAGGATATAGCGTCTACCTTTATCCAGATCGCACAGTCGACTTTTCCGATGCAAGAGGGGCCTCGGTATGTTATGTTATGACGCAAGAACTGCTCACCTGCTAAATTTATTGGCGTATCCAGCGATCTTGAGCTCCGTGGTGGCGAAGATAGGCAATGCGTCGGCGACCACATCGTTAGCACCTGGCCGACCGGGAAGGGTATAGCGTCTACCTTTATCCAGATCGCACAGTCGACTTTTCCGATGCAAGAGGGGCCTCGGTATGTTATGTTATGACGCAAGAACTGCTCACCTGCTAAATTTATTGGCGTATCCAGCGATCTTGAGCTCCGTGGTGGCCGAAGATAGGCAATGCGTCAGCAGCCACTTCAATCGCTCTTCACCGACTGGAGACGTTCTAGCGTCTACTCTCGTCCAAAGCGTGCGGTCGCATATCAAGAGTCCGAGGCGAGGGCACGTGCTGGAAATAAGGCATCACATTGAAAAAATCATGAAAAAAGACATGTGACATTCACCAACCCGCACTGGGCCCGCGTGGTGGATTACGGCCCATTCCCGCTCCTAGAGAGGAGGCCTGTGTCCCACCAGTGGGAACATTAAAAGGCTGATTATGCTTATTATTGAAAAAATGGACGATAAAGAGTTTAATTCATTTGCGCCAAGCGTTAGGCATAGTTGGTACCGTCGGTGTATTGTTTTATTATTTATTTTATCTATACAGGGTTATTTCTAAAACACCAACAACCTCTTAAGAGGTCATTGTACTCTACATTATGAACAACTTTTACTATGGGACCAAAGCATAAATCGCGAAAAAAAAATTCTGGTGTTCCCTACATTTATGTTCGTATATAACTCATCAAAATGTAGGGAACAGCTGACTTTTTTTCGCAATGATGAGTACAATGACCTCTTAAGAGGTGGTTGGTGTTTTTCAAATTAACCTTGTATACGTCAAATCCACTGAAAACGGCCACCGCTCAGCATAATGTTACACTCAATAGAATACTTACTGGCCCAAAGCCTTCAGGTCCCTCGGATTTAAATACTGCAAGATGCAGAGTAGCACGTCATCTGAGAGGTCCAGCAGCTGAGCGTAGCCCCGGCTGGCATTCTCCCCCTCCGATGCTGTGGAAGCAAAAACTTAACATAAGTAGATATTAAAAAAAAAATGAATGATTTTATTAAATAGAAATCTAATGTAAGTACTACACACTATATATTCATTACGTACACTACTATATATTCATTTAAATAAAAAAAATGTGAGCCTTCACGGGACGCCCGGCAGATGTGAAACATCGACATTATTTTGTACAAGTAATATGCAGAAAAGAACAGATTGTGATAGGAACTAAATATGTCATAATGATAAAATATTACGACAGTCGATTGCGCATGGCGACGCGACGCCACACCGTGCATACTACTGCATATAGACTGTATATTATACCATCATATTATAGCGTGGCGATGCGTCGCCACGCCAGAAATCGGTTTTACGTGCGGCTATAGATGTTTCACATCAAAAACACTAAACTAACTAAAACTAAAAATGAGTCAAAAGATGGCGTCGAAAAATTCCTCCGCATCGCTGGCCACTGGTAATGTACCCAAAAGGCTGACAGCATTACCACGCTGTATGGCAATGCTTATCCTTTGTCCAAGGTAAAAGCCAAAGATCAATCTGTTTAACCTTGCTAAGCATGCTATGCTTGCGTGTTTATGTTTAGTTTTTGAGTGCAATTTTTTCTCATTTTGAGGGCTCCGTAGGTACCTATACGGTAATACGGGACCCTATTACTAAGTCACCGCTGTTCGTCCGTCCGTCTGTCCGTCTGTCACCAGACTGTATCTCATGAACAGGTACCGTTCTCCCGCAAAAATATAACAATGAATACTAAAAAACACTCAAGGACAAAAATATAACAATGAATACTAAAAAACACTCAAGGACACGCGCACGAAAGGTTCCGTACCATTATCTATAAAAACGGCAAAAAAAGATCACGTTTTTTGTATGGGAGACGCATTTTTTTTCTGGATGGGAAATCATCAAATGACTTCTCCCGCTCTGGGCGGAGCGGTAGGGAGTGTCAGACTCTTACTGACTAAAACCCACCCGTGACCCTTATAGTGCCTTTTGCGTCCTAGGACCGCGGTGACTCTTTCGAACAAATTCTGAAACCCTAGCAGGCACTGAAACTATGGGGCCCCGTCTTCGTTGCTGACGGCTCTTTGAGGCGCGCGTGGAACACGACTCGCCATCGACCCGGGCCTGGTTGCTATCGGACGGCGAGCCACCCATAGCTCGCCATCCGCAGGCCCGAATATGGGAGCAGCAGGTATGGGAACCTCCTTAAATATTTATTTTATTCTGTTTCTTAATATTTGTAATTATAGCCGCAATAGAAATACATTATCTATGGAAACAACTGTTTAACTATCACGGTTCATGAGCTACAGCCTGGTGACATGCAGCCGGACAGACAGAGTAGTCTTTAGTCCCGTAGGTCCCGTTTTTCACTTTGGATACGGAACCCTAAATATTGTTTCCAAAACATAATTTACAGGGTTATTTGAAAAACACCAACAATTTCATCGTCATTGTACTCATCATTATGAACAACTTTTACTACTATGGGAGCAAACCTGAAATCACAAAAAAAAGTCAGCTGTTCCCTACATTTTGATGAGTTATACGAACATAAATGTAGGGAACAGCTGATTTTCAAATAACCCTGTATAATATAAGTATTATTACATTTTACTTACATAAGTATAAATTAAATATATTAAAGTGTCAACCTCGATGATCCAACGATACGATTGCTATATGTAGGACCAGTGGTTCCTGAGTTAGCTCGTTAAAGCGAACAAACTCTTCAGCTTTATATATTAGTACTAGCAACGGCCCGCGGTTTCACCCGCATAGTTCTCGTTCCCGTGGGAATATGGGGATAAAATATAGTCTATGTCACCCGGAGATAGTGTAGCTTCCAAACAGTTAAAGAATTTTTCAAATCGGTTCAGTAGTTTTTGAGCCTATTCAATACAAACAAACAAACAAATCTTTCCTCTTTATAATAGTAGATAGTATAGATCATAGATATAATAAACAAGGAGATATGCCCTGTAGCCGAAAATGTATCGGAACCTGTGTCTCCTGTTTTGCCCTACCACCCGGCAACTACTACGAATGCAGTTCAGTAAAAGCAATAGATACGCAGTCGCGCACACACCCGCATTTTTGAAATCGGACTGTACTACACAATCAATTATAAACCTTATCCTAATAAACACAGCGTATATTTACAGTACACCGTGCAACTTACTCACACAAAAACAACTCTGGGTATCGTTGTGCTGTGCAAAAGCAATTTATTTTACATATACGCTAGTGATTGACTTATCGATTCTGGCATTTATTACACACGCCATGCTGCCCATGTATAACAAATAAATAGCATGAGTATGTTGACTATTTTAAGCAAAGGTCACTAATATATTATCTTAAACATGCCGATTACTATAATGCATTCGAAACTTTATCGAAAGTAAAATACAATTACCATAAAAAGTAAGGAAGTAGCACGAGGATAAGGCATACATACGATAATTCAAAGCCAAAAACACTTGAACGATTATTTACCAAAAATTTATTGCAATCTAAGAAAGTTTGGTAAACTTTTGTAATATTTCATTCAACAATCGACATTGTTGTCGACAGTGTATCTGCACAATTACATCACTAACTCGCGGCAAGAAGCAGCGGCCGTACTATGCGATACATCGGCTTGCTAAAGTATCGTTTTGTGATTTTTACATTGCTCATCCAGTCACTTAGCGACAAACTTAGGTAGTGGTTAAGGAGCAGTGTATTCATTGTAATATGTTATTGTCGCTGTGACATTTGAAAACAAAAATAACATAGTATAAGCAAGAAATATTTTACGATTTGTTGTTTTTCATGATTTTAAAGACAAATATAGTAAAATACTTGTATTTTGATATGGTAAGTGATTCCATAATTAACAAAGTTTTGGTTTATGCTTCGGTTTTTACAAGAAAACACTGAACAACACGGCATTCTTATATCTTATCACGCTCACGGTCGTAAGCGCACTAGTTCGCGGATTCGACCATTGCGTAAGACATGCTCGCCCAGAGCATGTCGCGAGGACACCGACACGCCCCCTTGCCACTTCTCCTGTATTTTATATTTCTATGGTATAGATAGTTATAAATCGATCCGTTAATAAGCCATCATACCGCGCTCCATTGAGGAGCTAAATAATAGAGTGGCTAAATACTCAATTATTTAGCTCCTCAATGGAGCGCGGTATGATGGCTTATTAACGGATCGATTTCGAAGCGCTTGAACGCTGCGCTAGAAAATGCCCCACGTTTATTTGAAAAGAGTAACTATGGATTTTCTTGTCCGTTCTTCTCCATAAGAATCTTACTTTGCGAATGAACGCTCGAGGAGCCAGCACTAAAGGGGGGCGGGGGTCTTGATTTGATTATTTTTGATGACATGGGGGATTGGGGGATCCGGGATGTGATTACGTCAGCAACAATGATTTTTTTTAATTTTTCTAATCCGGCGATGTCTTACCCACTGGGCTATCAACGCCCTAATAGCGAACTTAAGGGCGCACCGAGTTTCTAGCGCTAATCGATTTTAGGTATTCTATGCGCTTCGTGTATGTGTGCGTGAGGCACACCGGCAAGAGAGCAGCGCCGACCGCGCGCCGCGCGTATAATAACTTATCGGCTATATAAGTAGGGTAAAAATCCCAGTAGTCGACCTTTTATTTTCAATTTCAAATTATTTATTCATCAAAGTAGATTCAGTAAAAACTACTTTCGTTAGTACGTACCTAAGGTTCGACTTTTAATTCCATTCAGTAACTTGACGGTTAATTTGACAGATTTTTATAAAAAACAGCTATTTGAGTTGGTGTAAGAATAAACTATATTCAATTAACTTCACAAATGTACTTCATCAGGCTTATTTTAATTAGTACTGTGGGCGTAATAAGGGTAGTGTTGGTTATACCGCAATATTGAAATGGTTTGCAGTTCAAATCAGATTGCAATTCACGAACAAGTCAGTCACACTAGCGAATCACACACTGTAGGCACACCTATACAACTCAACGATACGGAACGCGACAGTTTCTATGCATATGTTGTTCGTACGATGTCCAATGTTTCGATGATCCCAAGAGCTTTTTTTTTTTTGAAAAAAGCTCTCGGTATCATCACTCGCAGTTCAGCACACTAAGGCTGGTTACTGCCTAACCGATAAATCCTGTGGTGGTCTCAAATGAATTTAAGGCCCCCAGCCAGGGCTAAAAACTACTTAAAACCTAAATGACCGCTCGCTAAGGGCATCCCCTGTTGGACACGGGCCTCGGCTTAGCAGGGTCATTGAGGGAGGGCAGCAAGGGACAGGCTGGGTCAGGTTGATATTATTTTGGTGATTTAACGGTAATGGCTCAGCGGCGCAGGCTGGCTCGTTAGGCAAAAGAGGGTTTTGACGGGGGCGTCGCAATGTACCTCGTCGGCGAGGCCGGTATACGGAACGCGGTCTGTGTTTGTTTTTCCTAAGAGTACTGGTTTCCCTACTACTCTCTTGGTTCTGGGTGATGGGGTCATCGGGCTCAACAAGGGTATGTCGCGGTCGGCGGATCTTGCTGATCTGGGAGGGCGTGTATCTGGTAGCCGATACGATAAGGGGGTTCTGGTGCTTTTCAGCGGACTCTATGAAACGCTTTGAAAAACGTATCATGAACTGTTTGATGGTGGGGATGCGGAGGTCGACATGGAGTCGCTCATTCCTAACGTACCACGGGGCTCCGTAACCTTTCGAAGAAACCGATTTTGGATAACCTGCAACCTATGGATCTGGTGAGGCTTAGCGTGGGCGAAGGCTATACACGCATAAGTCATTATCGGGCGTATGCACGTGGTGAAAATGCGTAGTTTGCATTTCAGGTATAGCTTGCTGCGTGCATTTAGGATGTAATGAAGCCTACCGAGAGCGAAAACGGCACGACTGCGTACCGTCTTTATGTGCTCTCCGAAAGTAAGCTTTCAGTAGACCTAGATATTTGGCTTGCTCTACCCAAGGGATCGGCTTGCCAAATAACGTGATTGGGCTGGGACGTGGTGGGAAGAGACGAGTCTGGGGCTTGTAAAACAAGATCGCCTGACTCTTCTCTGGGTTGACTTCCACTCTCCACTTCCGGAACCAAGCGCCTAGTGCGTTTGCGGATCTCTGGAGGTGGCCGGCTATTGCCTTCTCGCTATTGCCGGAGCAATAGATCGCCGTGTCGTTAGCAAACAGAGCTAGCTGTGTCTTAGTACTAGTGGGAATATCGGTACTAAATAGCGAGAACACTAGAGGGGAGAGGACACCGCCTTGGGGTACTCCGGCGTTTGAGATTTGAGTAGACCTGTCCAAACTGTGCAAGCATTTGTCAGTTATCATGTAGCTCAAATTTAAAACTTTATGGAGCACAACGATTTGCCGAACAATGCCAAAGTTCGGCAAATCGTAAGACATTTGGGTAGGCCACATAAAGAACTAAAGCCGCCAGACTAACATTAAATGAACCTCTGACATACACAATACGTTATATGAGGACCATGCGACTTTTAATAACTTGTCTTCAAAACACGTAACATTATTTTTCTTTGAACTGTCAAGTGTCAAGAATAGAATTAAAAGTCGAAGTATGTTTTTGCAGGCAGATTCTATTGAATTTCTGATAATGAAGTTACACGGTAAGTACTTTGTTCGTTATGGCAAGACTTTTTCGGGAATAAAGAAGCCAGCAAAATTGTTATGTGCGATACCAACGGTTAGTATATAATTATTTTTAGTGAATCTCTGCTGGAAGACAACAATTTTGTTTCGGTGTAATTGGCATCCTATAATAAAACAGAACATTTGATGTAATTATAATTTCTATAATTATCAACAAATCTGGTTTGGGATGAAAGTAACACTTATTTCATAAAAATAATTAGTTTCTGAACTTGCAATTCTAGAGTTTGATAAATTTTGTAATCGGTCTTCCATGAAATTTACCCTGAAAATTGAAAGATTGAAAAGTTAAAAATAACGAATCTTGAAAAATATCAAGATCAAAAGCAATAGCTTTTCTGCTGGAAGAAATTTCTATTGAAATAAGCAGTATCTTTGTGCTCTTGGTTCCTGTACAAAATTTTCTATTTTTAACCGACTTCTAAAAAAGGAGGAAGTTCTCAATTCGGATGTTTGTATTTTTTTTAATGTTTGTTCGCGCATAACTCCGTCGCTTGCCAACCGATTTGGAAAATTCTTTTTTTGTTGGAAAGGGTATACTTCCCAAATGGTCCCATAAATTTTTATCGAAATCGAACAAGCGGTTTTTTTGTTAATTTCAATAAATGATAGCAAATCTGTCAATCAACAACAAAAAAGCAACCAAAAACAAGTTCCGAAATTAAAGTTATTTTATACTTTTTGGTTTTTTTGTTTAGAAGTCGGTTTTATCTTTTGTAAAAAGTTTATTTTTAGTATATTGTGTGTTCCTACATAATAAATAAATAAATAAAAATGCTGTATGACAGATTTGTGTCATGTTTTTATTTAAGTTCATTATTACAATTTAAGGTAAGTATATCGTTTAAAAATCGTATTTCATTACTACTACAGCAAAAAATATCTTGTATTATTTAAGGTTATTTATTTAACCATTATGAAACCACCTTTACGCAAAAGATGTGTTACCTACTTTTGGGTTACATTTGTGTAACGGTAACAGAAAATCTGTTGTGTTACATTTGTGATATTATATTTGACAATTTTGGTGGCCTTACCCTAATTCATTTCTTCATGCAAGCGTTTATTTAGCATTGGTTTTTCGCCAACCCCTTCTCTGTCTTGATTTCTTTACTTTGTTCCCCATTTCAAATACGCTACAATTCATTTTCATACAATTTTCTTCGTTACGTTTTTAATCCGCGCGTGAGCGCAAGCGACACAAGCTCCCCGTCCGATGGCCGACGGCGGACTAAAGCGGACAGGAGGGCGGCGCGGCGGCTCTGCTTATAATGGGAAAAATTCGCGCGAATTTAGGTATTTCCTTCTTATTGTTAAACAAATACATATTTTGAAAATGTAAAGTGTATACGTTGTGTAAAACATGTAGTTTTGTTATTATTAAAAAACTGATGACCTTTCGCGAAGTATTCACGCCGTACTAAGCGTTTGTTGTGTTTTTTAGAGGTAACTTTGTGAATTTATTCTATCGAGCCAACTTTATCAAATCGTGTTTTCATCGTGTATACTGCCTAGTATATATGGCCAATAATACCAATTTATTTCCTTAGATTTTAATTTTATTGTTTACTACTTCAAACAACCGTTATAAAAGCGCGTTTTTGTGTATAAAAAGCTCGGTGCCCCGTTAATTTCAGACTATAAATTCTTTACTAGCAGCGCTCTACGGTTTCCCCCGCGTAGTTCCCGTTCCCGTGGGAATACGGGACTTAAATATAGCCTATGTTACTCAGGGTGAATCTAGCTTTCTAATGGTGAAAGAATTTTTGAAATCGGTCCAGTAGTTTTTGATTTTATTCGTTACATACAAAAATACAAATCTTTCCTCTTTATAATCTATACTAATATTATAAAGCTGAAGAGTTTGTTTGTTTGTTTGAACGCGCTAATCTCAGGAAACACTGGTTCGATTTGAAAAATTCTTTTTGGGTTGAATAGACCATTTATCGAGGAAGGCTTTAGGCTATATATCATCACGCTTAAGCCAATAGGAGCGGAGCAGCGATAAAGAATGTTTTAAAATCGGGGATTCCACGGGGACGAAGTCGCGGGCAGCAGCTAGTGTCAAATATTCTGCTTACGTAATACTTGAACGGCCCCACAGTAACTTTATTATTTTTTAATTGTATGTCTTCCTTAAGAATTGGCAGGATGTGGCACAACGTCCGGGACAATGGAAGGAGTAGGGGGAGACCTTTGAGGCCATCCTTTTATTACGTCACACGTTAAGGGGGAGGGAGGGGGACGACGAAGTGTGATATTGTGTGACGAGGGGGTGGAGGGGTCCTAAATTTCGTGACGTCACATTCCAAAATCTATTTTAATCTAAGTGTTGAGTTAAACACGAACAAATAAATACACGAATACAATTTTATGTGACGTCACACTATGGAGGGAGGGGGGTCAAAAATCATGAAATTCGTGTGACGTAATGCTCTTTGCCCAGCAAAACATTTCAGGCTAGCTATAATAAACTAGCTGCTGCCCGCGACTTCGTCCCCGTGGAATCCCCGATTTTAAAACATTCTTTATCGCTGCTCCGCTCCTATTGGCTTAAGCGTGATGATATATAGCCTAAAGCCTTCCTCGATAAATGGTCTATTCAACCCAAAAAGAATTTTTCAATTCGAACCAGTAGTTCCTGAGATTAGCGCGTTCAAATAAACAAACAAACTCTTCAGCTTTATAATATTAGTATAGATTAAGTATTATTTTTAATGTAAATGATTAAACGTTATCATTTACATTTAAAGTGCCTTTTAATAGCCTAATTGTTTGACTTTGACAAGCAAGATAGCTGATATGGCTCACTGGCAGCTCTGGTCTAAGACCAAAAGAAGCGGAGCAGGCATGAAAAATGTGACGCAGACGAAGTTGCGCGAGTCGGCTGGTGAGCCATATCAGCTATCTTGCTTGTCAAAGTCATTTTCAAAGGCAGTTCATTCAAAATGACTAGGTACTGACAACCAAACAACAACATCCTTTCTGTCCAAAACTCCTGTTGCTTTGTTGTTTCTGCAAAAAAGAAAAAGAATCAATTTTAAGGGTTCGGTTCGTTACACGAAGAGTAAAACGGTACCCTAATACTAAGACTCTCCTGCACGTCCGTCTGTCACCAGGCTGTATCGCATGAACAGTTGAAATATTCAGAAATAATGTTTTGAATTTCTGTTAACAACAAATACTAGAAAACAGAATAAAATAAATATACAAGGGGGCTCCCATACAATAAACGTCAGTTTTTAGGTCGCTATTGATAACGACAACAGGCAGACGCTTGATATAGTAACAGAATATTTAATTATATATTCACTTTAAAAATAAATACTTAATTAAAACAAATATTTTAGGCTCAAATACAACAGACAGGATTATATTGCCGTTTTTATAGATATAGATACGGAACCCTTCGTGCGCCAGCCTGACTCGCACTTGGTCGGTTTTTATATGCCTATATTACCACTGCTGAGTAATGCCTCTATTTCCTTTTGCTCTCATGTCTAGGATCAAACTTTTTTTTAATTCTCATATCCATGTCGTATGACCCGTTTAATCTGTGGCCAGATATAAATCTGAGCGGATTGAGAAAAAAATAATAATATAGCTAGCCTAAAATGTCTCACGTCTTCCTCCAATTAAACTTTATGTACAATATGAATACAACGAGGCATTCTCTATCTTTGAGTTAAAAAGACTACACTGTGGTAGGTGTACAACAAAAACAATAATAATACATTGTTTATTTTTAAAACAGATATAAGTACCTACAATAAAATACCTTGCATTGTTTTTTTAGAGAACATGGATGCTAATATATGCCTGAACTAGGTTGAACCTGCATTTCAGGTTAGATAGTGCTTTAATCTATACTAATATTATAAAGAGGAAAGATTTGTATTTTTGTATGTAACAAATAAAGACAAAACCTACTGAACTGATTTCAAAAATTCTTTCACCATTAGAAAGCTACATTATATTTTATCCCCATATTCCCACGGGATGGGAACTACGCGGGTAAAACCGCGGGGCGCTGCTAGTACTAAATAAAATCAAAATTGAATTTTATTTGGACAGAAATACAAATAATAATGATTAAATAATAATAAAATACCGAAACGAAGAAATATGATGTTTTCTAATAATCTTTGTGATTAAGAGAACCCATAATAACTATGAAGGAAGCCAAACTAAAAATGCCAAGATTTTAAGTAGTGAAATGAAGCTGAACACTGTACTACTGTCTTCGCCGTCCTATCTTGGAACATGCTAGTACAGTATACATAATGCCAGATAATTTTAAAACCAGCAATTACCATTGTAGCGACAAAGAATCAGATAACAAGACATCTGTGCAGTAAAATTAATGCACACTAGGCGAAGCTGAAATTCAACTGAATACCAGTATTAGTAAACTAGGCAAGACATTACACACACAATGGTCCACATCAGGACCATTGTGTGGACAGAAGTTATTATTTTATGTACATACTAATTTCATTTTTAAATATTTCTACAAAAAACAAACATTTAAAATAGAAGCCCACCTGGGGTTGCCAGGTCTTAAAACAGAAAAGCCGGACAAACCAGCAAGTTTCAAAAAGGCCAGCATTTTATAGTCTTAGTATAACTAAACAAAGGTTTTTTTTATCATCTTTATATATAAAACAAAGACGGGTTTGTTACAACACTTCTAAGGACTTTTGTTGGTAGAGGTGCAGGCTACTCACGTGCTTGTGTTTGTTTTACGAATTTTTTCGATTTAAGTGAATTTTAACAGTTTTATCTTCAATCGAGAATATTCTTTGTGTTTGTGTTGTATCATAAGGTAGGTTTTAACATACATTTTCGTTTATTTTAAAGATTTTACTTGTTATCCGTCATGGATAACAAAAAACCCCCAGACCCGCCCGATCCCTTTGATTTTAGCCCTGTTTTAACTGTTTCCCTTCCTGAAAACTATGCGCCAGAATCTATAATAGACTCAGAATCGACGCCTAGAAAAAGACCCGCAGCTTCTTCCCCCGTTGTCCCGATCAATCCCCCTAAACATGCTAAGAAAACAATCGGCAGACATTCTTACACACTAAGAGATAATCCGCCATATGTAGTCCACGTGTCCTTAAAAGATGGTCAGACCTCTGGCACTGTTCTACAGCCAATTAAGTTTGGAATGTTTTTAAAAAAAAATAATTTCAGTAATGTTGTTCTAGGCAGCTTAAAACGTGTAGGAAGAAATAAATTATCGGTAGACTTCAAATCTCACCAGGACGCAAACAGTTTTTTGATTAGTCCAATTTTAATGCAAAATAACTATATAGCAACGGTCCCACAATTCAATGTTACTCGCATTGGTCTTGTGAGAGATGTTCCAATTGAATGGTCAGAAGAGGAAATAATTGCAAACATCAATGTTCCCACTGGATGTGGCCCCGTTATTAAGGCTAGGCGAATGAACCGTAAGGTGATTTCTCTTGGCGTGACAGAATGGAAGCCTACCCAGACTGTCATTCTTACTTTTGATGGTCAACTGCTTCCGAAACGCGTATACTGTTTTTATTCTGCCCTTCCGGTAGAAAAGTATCTGTACCCGACTATTCAATGTTATAACTGTTGTCGCTATGGCCATACACGAACAGTTTGCAGATCCAAACCCCGTTGTTACAAATGCGGTGAAGACCACCCGGGTGATGGATGCCAAATTCCAAGTGAATGTGCGCATTGTGTGTCATGCTCTGGCAACCACTATGCCACTGACAAGGCCTGTCCTGAGCTAGGACGACAAAAGGGCATTAAAGCTCTTATGGCTGAGAAATCCGTATCGTATGCGGAAGCAAGTCAGGTACTCCCTCCAGTATCTAGATCATATGCTGAAGTGTCTAGAACTAAACCTGTAGCCAGCCCATCTCAACAGCCCAGATCTCCCCCTCAAACCCAAAAATCATCATACCGCAAAACAGTTTTCCTCAAACCAAAGACCCATGCTCCTCTCTCCCCTAGTTATGATATTAAGGCACACCAAGCCCTTATTCAGGACTACTCTTTTTCCCCATCCCAAAATGGTTGTGCTTACCCTCGGGAAAGTGCAAACAGTCCTAGCCCCAGTCCCCTCTCCCCCTCAGAAAACATCCTAAACATCATTGCAAATATGCTTATGACTGTTTTAGCTAACCCTGCACAGTCACTACCCGACCACGTTGCCAACAAATTGACCACAATCGTTAACTATATTCATAGTGTTCCGCCCCCTGGCTTTTCTCCAGTGGAACGTCAGGAGTATTGCTCCGAGGAAACCTGACCTACTCCATATAATAAATAAATACAAACCATCGATCTGCAGCATTGCTGAGACATGGCTTCGTCCTGGAAGCAATTTCAGGATCCCAGGTTTCAGTGATGTTCGCTGTGATAGACCCGATGGATATGGAGGATGTGCTTTGTTCATCAATAACAAAGTACCATTCTCCCCAATTCCTCTACCCTTTGTAGGCGATAACATCAATGTTGTTGTTGTGAAGGCTGAGGATATAAATATTTTCAGTTTTTATATTGCACACCCACAAATTGAAGACCTAGATACAATAAAAAATTTGTTAAGTAATGTACAGGGTCCATTACTTATCATGGGTGATTTTAATGGCCATCACTATAGGTGGGGCTCAGAAACTTGTGACAACTTTGGTACAGGTATGGTGGATATGTTGGATGGACTGAATCTCTGTATTATTAATGATGGCTCTGCCACACGTCGCACTGCGCCAGGACAGAACATCAGTTGTGTGGACCTGACATTCTGTTCATCCAATATGGCCAGCCTACTTAATTGGAGCCGCTTGGATATGACCTATGGGAGTGATCACTATCCCATCATGGTTGAAATCCCTTCCAAAACAATCACTGATAAAACCCTTCCGCCCTTGTTAAAATATCAGTTAAATTCAGTTGATTGGGACCTCTATTCCAAAATTTTAGATTTACGTGTCTCCTCCCTCCCTTCCATCGGTGACGAAAACGCACGTGAGTGCTTTTCGTCATTCTCCAACACCATATCCACCACAGCAGACGATTGCTTCCCTTCCAAAAAACCGCCTTCGGGCAAAATTCCATCACCGCCATGGTGGGATAGGGATTGCACTGCTGCGGTTAGAAGCAGGAATGAGGCTGAGATGATGTTCAACCTAGATATGACCGAGGAGAACATAGCCAACTATCAGCATGTGTTGGCTGGGTCCAGGAAGTTACTCAAACGTAAGAAAAGGGAAGGTTGGCAGAGCTATTGTGGTTCACTGGGTCCATCCACACCAGCTGCAGTAGTGTGGCGTAAACTGAGATCTTACAGGAATAGTTTGAAACCTCCGACCGGAAGCATAATGTCTGAGGAGTTAGGTCACCGGTTTTTTTCTAAACTGGCCCCGACTTATGTCGACTTATGTATGTTATAGATGAATGCGTCTCATACAATCCCCAGCTGGAATCAGACGATCCTCTGGATAGACCATTTACTCTAGCAGAACTTAAATCTGTCCTCGCCCATGTAAGAGATTCTGCTCCTGGAGTGGATGGATTCCCATACTCCTTCATAGTCAAAGCCGGGGAAAAAACCCATCAGTACTACCTGGACTTGGCCAATTATTGTTTCCTGTCTGGTTATGTTCCTCCTGAATGGAAAGTTCAAGTTATTATTCCTTTGTTAAAGCCGGATAAAGATCCTAGTGATCATAGTTCTTACAGACCAATTGCTCTATCGTCCATACTAATTAAACTTTTGGAACACCTAATTAAAAATCGTTTAGAATGGTTTGTGGAGAGCAAGAAA
Organism: Hecatera dysodea; assembly: GCA_905332915.2. Lineage (NCBI taxonomy): Eukaryota > Metazoa > Arthropoda > Insecta > Lepidoptera > Noctuidae > Hecatera > Hecatera dysodea. Next base: position 2,354,031 of record HG995317.1, on the reverse strand, counting down.
CTTCTGCCAACGACTCAATTTGGCTTCAGGAAAGGCTTGGGTACATCTGATAGTGTGGGTACCCTCACATCAGAGATCCGGCTGGCCCTTAGTAGAAGTGAGTCAGTGGTAGGCGTCTTCTTAGACATCTCTGCCGCCTATGACTCTGTCCTCCTCCCAGTTCTCAGGCAGAAGATGCAACAGCTGAGAATCCCGGCCAGGTTGTGCCAGATCATATGTAATATTTTTGTTGAACGCAGTCTTAAACTTAGAATTCCTGGGGTGGACCCTGAACCAAGGTTTGCTTGGAGGGGTTTGCCTCAGGGTTCTGTACTGAGCCCCCCTTTATATAATATATATGTTTCAGATCTTCCTTCTTGTTTAAATTTCGATTGTAAAATTCTGCAGTATGCTGACGATATTGCTTTATTGGTCTGTAATAAATCAATTGAGAGCGCCGCGCAATCTATGAACACATCTTTGTCCTCTTTAAACCAATGGCTATTAGAACACGGGCTATCTTTAAGTGCTCCAAAAAGTACAGCAATTGTTTTCACTCGCAGGCGTGTCGTCCCCCAGGTTGACATCAGTATTGATGGCCAAGCTATCCCAGTTGAGGAGAAGGCCAGATTCCTTGGAGTGATCCTCGATTCGAAATTGTCGGGAGTGGACCATATTGATAAAACCGTGGTCAAATGCGAACGCTCAGTCTCTGTTCTAAAGGCGTTGGCAGGAGTCTGGTGGGGTGCTCACCCATACACCTTAAAACTAGTTTACAACGCGATAGTCAGGAGCGTGTTAGACTACTGTATCTATTTGATTGAGCCATGTAACAAGGAAGCCCTACGCAGGCTAGACGCTATCCAGGCCAAATGTCTTAGAATCGTGATTGGTGCAATGAAATCCTCTCCCATAAATGCGCTACAGGTGGAATGTGCAGAGCCTCCCCTTAATCTTCGTAGACAATACTTAGCAGATCGTTTCTTGTCCAAAGTCTTTTCCCTGGCTTCCCATCCTTTACTCCCCATTTTGGATCAAATCTATCTTTCCCTTAATGTCTCTTCCTATTGGAATAACAAATGTATTCCATTGATGAACAGGTACAGAGAGTTGAAACAGCTCCCTTCACCTGTTTGTCAACTCCCTACTCTTCCTGTATTTTCTTCCGCATACGAGGTGGTCCATTTTAAGCCAAAGGTCGTTTTGGGATTGGGTATCTCCAAAAATTCCCATGATGCAAAGGGCGACTTCGGTCGGGCTATTGAGAGATACTGGAAGGGCTGGAACTACTTTTATACTGATGCCTCTAAATTATCGGCAACAGGTTGCTTAGGAGTTTCTACTTATTTCCAAAACTCGAAAATAGCATTGTTGTTCCAATGTCCTCCAGAAGCTTCCGTATTTACAGGCGAATGCATCGGGATTCTTGAAGCCATTAACTTCATTATATCCCATAATATTCAAAATTCCGTAATTTTTTCAGATTCTCGAAGAAGTCTCCAGGCAATAGTTCAAAATCAGTTAAAATCGAAAACTCATAGCAAAATCATAATAGAAATTCAAAATTTGCTTTTCACTGGCTTCAACAACGGTTTAAACATTGAAATAGTTTGGGTACCCAGCCATGTAGGTATAGATGGCAACGAGTGCGCTGATTCACTAGCTAAGTTCGCTACTTCCAATTCTGTGGATCGAAAGCACTACACCGTTCACAGTTACGACTTACGCTCTGACTCCAAACTTAAGTTGCACATCTCGTGGTCTGCTGAGTGGCAGGTAAGTATAAAATCAAAAGGTGCCTATTACGCCAGCATTCAGCCTGACATCCAGCGGAAACCTTGGTTTTTCAAATGTCCCAAACTATCGAAAAAAACTGTTTCGTCCTTGTGTAGACTGAGGCTCGGTCATTGCTGCAGTCCAGTATTTCTTCACAAACTCCGTATCCGTGATAGTTCCCTATGTGAATGTGGCCTTGATGATGGTACCTTAGACCATATCTTTTTCTCATGTCCTTTGAATTCCCACTCCTTCAACTTGTACCAAATGCTTCCCAAAATTAAAGTTCCTCTCCCTATTAACTTCCATTCCCTATTGATTAACTTCTCCCCTAAACTTGTCCAACTCCTATCAAAATTTTTAAACGATAATGGAATCAAATTGTAGCGTGTGTAATAAATATTCTTAATCCGTGCATGCATGTAATTATATTAGTATATATTTATATATTAAAAAAAAAAAAGTATTATATGTTAACTAACCAAATATTGTATTGTCCTTACAGCTACTAACAGTATAGAACTACCACAAAGTGTAAAGTTCGACGGCTGACTTCTTCGCGCCAGCTGCGCGGCCGTCACCACATGACACTGGCAGAATAGCCGCCACCGGCTCAGTTGCCAAAAGGGAAAAAAAAAAAAAAAAAAAAAAAACACTTATAACTCGAGATCTGCTAGACCAATTTTCTTGGTTTTTGATTTGTTGGATTTGTCTCCTTTGTTGGAAGAAGTATTTTAGTTTTAAGTTTTCTATTTTAAAAATTATTTTACCAATAGAAAGGTACATTTCACCTGCGACTTTCTTTTATATGTATATAACATCATTCATACCCCTAAATATTGTTTTTATTTTATATGGCAAAACAACGTTTGCTGGGTCAGCTAGTTTACCATAAAATCTTCTTAAATTCCAATGAAACAACAGTCAAATTGAGTGAGCCAGTCTTCATTATTATTAATCATTCAATATTTCAATAGTATTAGTACGCTCTACGTAAGAAGCGATACAAGGTGACCGAAAAAAATGCTTAAATTCATATATCCGAACAGGATGGACACCATCTAATTTGGCCGGACACTCAACCAAAAAGCCTGACTGTGTCCGGCATTATCCGGACTCCTGGCAACGCTAAGCCCAACCGTATCGGGAACAGGGTCCAAGCTACAGGTGGTCAGGGCTCCTGAGAGGAATTAACCTCCTAAATATACGAGCCATGTCTAGGAGTACTGCTTTCTGGATCAAACCCTTGATCCAGCTGCCTAACACAGTACCTACTTCTTGGTTTTGCCTAGAGTCAGATTTTCTGGCTTCTGACAATTCTAACGACTGCCAAAGATTTATTAAATATATTAATTAATATTTAAATATAAAATGCAGTCATATACACTAATGACGAACAGAAAACGTAATAAATATGTTTATACAATGGGTAGGTATTAAATACTACGTCGAACTTAAAACATACCATCCTGAACGCATCCGCTATCATCCAGATCCTGTTTCGCAGTATTTTCAGCATCCACCGATTCCATTATCACTAAATTAACCGGTCCAGAAAAATATTCACTGATCACGAAAGGACATCACATCAGGATTATAGAAATCGACCGCAAGTAACCGACATGAGACAAAGGAAAACAAGAATAAACGAGGGTATGAACTGCAGTATATCCACAAACAGACACGATTTTTATATTTTGGAACAATTCCAAAAATATATTCCTTGAGAAATCACAATAATCACAAAATCGAAAACTTGGGTGTTGAGTGAAGAAAACCACTAGAGGTGTTTTAGTTTTGTTAGCAACAGTTATTGATTTTAGCGTTTAGTCGATTTCAGAATACACAGCGCAGGAACTTTTTACAGAAGCATTAGAGTTATTTCTCGAAAATATATTGTTGTTTTCGTAACTCTATGAAGGTTGTTTCTAGTCGATATTGTTTAATCAATAACAATCAGTAACACCGTTTTAGGCCAATCAGGTAATTAGTAAATCACAGGTAGGCTTTCCTATTGGCTGATATAATTAAGTTAGTCTACTCCCTCCTTTAGACCTGACATTATAAAGAGCCTCCTTCATTTTGACAGTACTTGATTGATCAGAATTTCTAGTGTAAATATTTCATATCAGATTTTATAAAATAGAATATAAAACATTTTTTCGACACAGACACAACATAGCAGCTACAAATTACAAAGTAAAAAAATAACTATGATGAAGATTAAAATTGTGCCGAGCGTACCGAAAGGGTTACCATCTCAGCATTTGTTGGGCGTCAGACAACCATCGCTGGTTTTCAGTTGGCACGATAAAGTGACACAAGTAGAAAAATACAGAATTGAATGCTAAAAATGTGGGCTCGCAGTCGCAACCATTGTGGCGACAAGTCCTCTCTTTGAGGAGTGGTTGGAGAGATGCCACGGGCGTCCTCACATTCCATCTGCCGCAGATCACCGCAGATGCTCACTTGACTCAGCTGTTTCGGAAGGTACCTGTTTTAGATTCAGCGGGAGGACACGTCCGGGTGTCAACACTATGTGGATCGCCCAGAAGACACGGTGGAGATCGTAGAGATCTGCCCTGCTTGAGCGGAGCAACGCCGTGTCCTCGTCGAGACGACCGGTGGTGGCGACTTCTCGCTTCCAGCCCTGGTTCAATCCATAGTCCGGAGCGAGCAGACAGAGTTTTTGTCACAGTGTGATCTTTTCTTATTTCTCACATGTATCATGAAGTGTTCTGCTGTTATATTACAAACTCCCCTGGCCCCCTGGTTTGGAGCTATATAAAGAATACTGGCAACATTATCCTCCTTCTTATATGAAGCTGAAGGACATGTATCCATGGTCATGAATAAAGATTTAAAAAAAAAATGACAGCTTTTGTAGTCTGTTTTGACGTTTCGTTCTTTCATGTGCTTTCCGTCAAAAAGCACGTCGCGCAAAATATTTTTGTTTATTAAAAAGCAATGGCAAAATCACTCAGAAGCCGTTGGAAGCGAAAATGCAGGGCGATAAAGCGTGAACGCTACGCCGTCAAAGAATTAGCACGTCTAAAGAAGATGTTAGGCGTCAAAGAAGAAGAAAAACCAGCAGAAATAACCACTGAAGAGGTTATGGAATCTGACCAAGTTATATTCTTAGATGCTGGAGCTATAAACAAGAAGACAGATAAGAAGAATAAGAAAAAGGCGCAGGAGGTAACTGAACAGGCGGAAGAGGACATTGAAATGAGTTCCGATGATGAGAAAATTGAAGTTGATGACGATGGGAAAAAACGAGTTTTCAGCACAAAAACACTCAAGGATCAAAACGGACAGTACCCCGTGTGGCTGCATAAGAGAAAGATTGCTAAAATTAACAAAACCGGCAAAAAGAACATGAAGAAACGCTCTAAGAATAAGAAACGAAAAAGGTTATAATAAATATGAGTATTTAAATATTTGCCTTTTTTTTTTTGTTACATCATCTTTTGTAAAGGTATTAAATCACTTGTCGTATTCTCGATTCAGAACCAGGGTAACATCAAAATTATATTAATCTGTTACCCAGTAAAGATTATGCTGTCAAAATATCTTGGACATTACTGTTTATTTTTTGCACTATAGAAAATATAATTATTTTAGAGCCACAGTGATTCATCTGCATAATTTACCTGAAGAAGTGTCTCAATAGTAATACAGCATTAGTTTTTATCCAACTGCAAAGAAGGATAATAGTTATCACAACTGAAGTTGCTATAATTCTTTAAGCAAACAACCAAACTAGGCTGTTACTCAAATAGTTGACACAGGAAACCAGTGCATTGGTTAAACTGTTCAGTGTGGCCAGTGTTTCCTAACCAACTACCTACCCTGAGAAAAAACACTGAAATAAACACAGAGGTAAAATTCCCTTTGAAAGTTCATACAATCTGTACTGGTCTAATCATGAGTGTGAGTGAGTGACGACACGGCTGGCGCAGTGGTTGAGCGATTGGCTGCTGCGCTACGTGTTGTGGGTTCGATTCCCACACGGAACAAATATTTGTATGACCTACAGGTAGTTGTTCCGGGTCTGGCTGTTTGTGTATGTGAGATTGTATGTTTGTAAATGCACCCACGACACAGGAGAAATTCCTAGTGTGGGGCAACGTTTTTTAAAAAAAAATTTTAAAAAAATAAGCCTATATATATGTATACCTTTTCTTTCTGTTCACCTACCAAGTTTATTTCTACTAATATAATGTGGAAACAATATTCAAATAATTCTGACAAGTTTAATTACACTTATGGTGAATTATTTTTAAAACAGAAAAAAGAAATTCTGCATAATCAATAATCCATTTAAAAAAGTACTTATATAAATAAGTAGGTACTTTATATTATAGTATCCTGGCATGCTATCTGATAAACAACCAATCTAAGTTGATAATCTGCCTATACTAGGACCAAACTTCAGTTTTTACCTCAAAGCTCCTCTTCAAAGTCATATTACAGGAAAACTGTGTGTCTAAATAACTCTAATTTCAGTTTTAAGATACTTAAGCATTTTCCACCTAAATATAATTTGTTAAAAGTTTTCATGTGACATAGTGCTTTTTATTTTTGTTGACCAGTGTATTCAGTAAAATAAACATATTGTTAAAAAAAAAGAAATTAAGGTTGCAGTTATTTAAAGTTCTTCATAGTATAAGCTGAGATTTAGTTTCTTCAAAGATGGAACATGTATGACAATTTAGTAGGGTAGGCAGAAATCAGCTTAGATAAACATTGAGGTCAACCAAAGGGCTTCCAGACCCAATATTTGAAGTCACTCCCGAACAACACAAAAAATATAATGATTTGTGCATTTTATTGCAGAAATAAAAAAGTTTTTTTTTTTTTAATAAAAAATACATTTGCATAAATAAATACACATATTTGAAGCCACAGTAAACCAGTATATGGACATTCTTGATTAAGTTTAGTTAAATGGTTTTATGCTCCAGCCATGGCTAAGGCAATTAATTAAATGGTTTATATGCTCGAGCCCGAGCTAATGCCATCTGCAACTCCTTGATGTGAACCTCTGCAGTGATATGTTTGTGTAGAAAGTATGACGTCACAACAACATTGCAGATTGTGCAGTAGTGGCCAGCACCATTAAGCTGAAAAAAAAAAGAAGTTCAGTTATTCATTCAAACTATTTGGAAACATGTTCATAGAGCATACCTAAGGACTGGAATTTCTTAGCTATGCACTTATACTCCATTCACAATAAGATAAGACATTGGCACAAAATTGTTTACAGTCCGTTCAACCGATTTTTACTTCTATTCCGTCGGCATAAGGATGGAATTAAAAGCAAAAATGTGATTATAATACAAACTGTTTACTGCAGCTACCATGTGTCATGCCACCAATGCAATAGAAGTCAGAATCGGTTGAACGGACTGTAAAAAAGATGTATTTCAATGTCTAATCTTCTCGTGAATGGGGTATCGTTCTTGCAAGTCATGTGCCTATTGACAAACATGCTCCATTGGTAACCACCTCATTGCTTACCATCAGGTGCCTATTGATTGATTGGATTTTGTTACATTTTTCACAAATAGAATGAACACTAAACAAGGAAGGGTTGTGTGTATAATTTGCACCTGTGTGAGCCAGGACAGGATGCTAAGTAGGTACTGCATAAAACATTTCTCAGTACTGTAGAACAGGGTGGATAGAAATTCAGGGGTTAATAAAAACAAAACTTTAATTGGGATTTTCGCTTAATACCATATTAATAGTTTCTCATAAACCACCCACTAGAAAAACAAATAATTGATACAAAAATTGGAGTTTTGAATTTCTGCAAGCAATATTTAAATAACGAGAAAATTCAAGTCAAAGTTTCGTTTTTATTCATCCCTGCATTTCTATTCACCCCGTTTTACCCTACTCTAGAATCTGGCAGTATATCTACCTAATAATAATAGGCTTGCCTCATTTATATATGATCATCTTAAAAGACATTGACCTATTTATATAATTATTTCTACCTCAATGTTAAAAGATGATTAGCATAAAGTACATTAGGTAGTTAGGTCACACCATAGTGGAAAAACAAATTCCTTAACAACAAGTTTGTGTTTGTAGTTTACGGAACATTTGACCGGGCTTTCATTCGTTTTACTTAAAGAAAAACCATTACCAACCTTTCTGATTAAATTCTCTTTGAACTCCTCAACGTGAGGGTAGCTTTCTAAGATTTTACGATGGTTCTCAGATGTTTTGTGCCTTTCCTTACAAATTATGTCTCGGATCATTTCCGTCTCACAAAACACGCATCTGATGAGTTCTCCAGCCGTTAACATGCCGTGGTAAGCGTCAGAAGACACCACAAGCTTTTTACCATCTTTTAAAGTTACTATTAGATAATTTTGCGGTTCTTTAGTTGCTGGTGACGCTTCCTTTTCTTCTATGTGAGTGCTTTTGGGTTGTCTCAGTGCTGGTACGGACATCTTCGAGGTTAAGGAAGCAAGAAATTACTCTAGATAAAAGTTTTTGATTAAATCAAATAATATATTAGCTCTCAAAACAATAATAATGCGAGGGTAGGAGAGAGATTGAAATGAGCCGCCAACAGTGTTGCCATTTACTGAGTTTAAAATTCAACCATAAGATTTTTGCGTTGCATATTATTAAAAATTACCTAAAATAAAATTTCGAAAAAACTGACAACTTGCAATAACTGAACAGGCGAATGGTTGCGTGGGTTGCTTTGAAACGCGTTCGTACGATTTCGCGTACTTTCAAAGATATCAAACTGGCAAATATCGCCTAATAATCGGCTAAACATTGATTAATCTGGTAACACTGTCCGCCATACTTTGAAGCTTTTAACGCAATGTTGCTGCACTGGAAAAATAAATAAAAACCAACTGGTTCATGTTCCATAATATTTATTTGGTTATAACAATAATTCTGTGTCCGCTAGGATCAATACATAAGTAGTAGCTTTGATTTTGTTTATAGTAACACCCCAAATTGTTAGTAAGCACAAAAGCGTACAATAGCTCATTATATAAAATGTAGACATTTTATATACCTAATGAGCTATGCTTGTGTGCTTACTAACAATTTTATTCTAAGCATTCTCTCGACTCACTCCGAAGCTACCATTAGAGTTGTCTAATACAATTATTTGTAAATCACATCTTATGAGACTGATTGATTTATGATTCGTCAAAAAAGGCTGAATAAAATGTGACTGGATTTATAATCGATCTATTGCTTGTGTTTTCGAATCGATGATAGGTACCCTTTAGTTTAGTCGGGCCACAAGACCTTTGCTTCAATTTCTGTATTTATTTCTTTTTTCTTTGAGAGCGCTAATAAAAAAAAAACACGGTCTCACGCTAACACATGAATGAGACTTCCAATACCTAACATTATGCGTATAGCCATAAGCCAGTGCGCCTTATCACAAAAAACCAGTTATATTTTATGGCTTTTAATATTTTTATGCCCTCTTGGTCGTTTAATGAAAATCTTAAAGATTCTCCGTTCTTGAAAGTAGTAAAAAACTAAAATGAAACATGTGATTCTACACTATTTGGGTAAGCTACTGAAATTTTGTTAACACATATGTATTCATAATTGCCTTGGCATTACCTACTTATTTTTTGTGGAGGAATACTCAAGGACACCCTTTGTCTCGGGAGATCAGAGGGCTCTACTAATACTACTTCTTCTACTAATACTTCTAGTACTACTTCTACTAATCTCACAAGTACAGGAGACTTTGCCCAGAGGACACGGTGGAGCATACGGTGGAGGTCTGCCCTGCATGGGCGGAGCAACGCCGTGTTCTCGTCGAGGCGATCGGCGGCGGCGACCTCTCGCGTCCGGCCCTGGTTCAAACCATGGTTCGGAGCGAGGAGGCATGGGAAGCGGTCGCCTCCTTCTGCGAAGCAGTAATGCTAGCGAAGGAGAAGGTGGAACGCGTGAGAGAGAGGGAAACCTCACGCCCCAGCCGCCGCAACAGAAGAAGACGCCCCGGGCGTCGGGAAATGCAGGGCGATTCCCGGCCACCGCAGGCGCGGGCCTGCGGATGGCTCGCCGTCCGATAGCAACCAGGCCCGAGTCGACGGCGCGTCGTGTTCCACGCGCACCTCAAAGAGCCGTCAGCAAAAAAGACGGGGCCCCATAGGGTCAGTGCCTGCTAGGGTTGCGGAGTTTGTTCGAAAGAGTCACCGCGGCTCTGAAATGCAAAGGGTAAAAAAAGATCACGGGTGGGTTTTAGTCAGTAAGAGTTTGTCACGCCCTTCCGCTCCGCCCAGAGCGGGAGAAGTCATTTGATGATGTTGATATTTATTTTATTTTTACAAAAATGCTTGTTATACAACATTACTGACTATGAATAATTTCTCAATTCCAGTTTTACTGTACCTGTGTAAAGCAATGTGTGCCACCGCAAACAGGCACAGATACAAAAACAGGCATTATGATATCAATGATTTTATAAGTCAACTGCTTGCCTCTAGTAAATTTGATGAACTTGCTGAAAAGCTTGCCGAAAAAGCAGCGAGCAAAATCATGCATATGAAAGAAGATCAAGCTCCCGTTGAGAGGGCTAACGATGCTAATGAAGTACAAAATAATAATGAAAGTATAACACAAAGAAATCCGACCCAATCAGAAGAGAAACACGTAAAGAAACACGATGCACCTCTAAGAAAAGGTTTCGCTGGTAAGATTAACCCACAAGCTGTTATGAATGAAACGATTTCTTTATCAGAAAACCTCATGCTAAAATACAAATTACTCAAGAAAAAGGCTTTAGAGAAAATAAATAAGAAGCAGAGAGACAAGGTTTCTAAAAACGCTACAAATGCAGACCGTAAAGAAAATAAGACAACAGGGCTAGCAGATGATGAAAAGAACAAAAAAGAAGGGGCAACTTCCAACCAGAATGCAACACAGCATTTGAAAGAAGACAACAAAAATAAATTATTTAACGAAAACGAAAATTTACAAGACGTAGACGAGAAGGAAGCTAAGAGGAATAGTGAACGAAATAGTTTCCATGGTGGTACGGATGGCGAACGAAATGAAAGTGACCAGAAAGATGATATGCCTAAAAAACCCAGTCCAGTGCAACACGAGAGAGAGAAAAACTTCCGAGTAGAACAAAACTCAGGAGCAGAAGAAAAAGGTATCATAAATTCATAAATACTTTTTTATTATTAAGTAGCTGCTGCCCGCAGCTTCGCCCGCGTGAATGTCGGAAATTATCCCAAGGGAACATAATCCCGGGATAAAAAGTAGGTATCCTATGTTACTTCTAATACCTCCAAGAATATGTGTACAAAGTTTCATGATGATTCGTCAAGTAGTTTTTGCGTGAATGCGTAACAAACATCCACGCTTTCACATTTATAATATTAGTAAGGATGATAGGCTTGCGTTAGCTACAATCTTCCTGATAGAAGCGATGATATGGTCGACGATGGAGTACGCTTGCTCAGAGGCAATCTATTCACTATTACCTAGAAAGATACACAGATTCCAGGGAATTCCAACCCTGTAGCGTTTTATGCGTATGCTTTGTATGTCCACCATGTACTGGTGGATTATCGCCACACGTTTTGTAGTCCGTGTACATGCTATGTATAATGGAATTACTGAACCGATAGATATCGGTGTAACCGATAGAAAATCGACAGTTGCCATCCAGCCGATTTTTGTCCTAACGTCTCTAAAACAACAACAAAATATATCCATGGCGTCAAAATTTATTTAGGTACCGATAGTGCTATAAACTTATCTGGCACAGTCAAGTCGGCGCTATCGGTGAACAAAAATCATAGGCAGATAAGTTTTCTGCACTGTTCTCCGATCTTTTTACCGCATTTACTAGTATATTGTTATTTTACTAGGTACTCAGTTATCTAATACCTACTTTGAATACACACGACGATATTGTTTCATATATTTGTACTTCTGTATTCTTGGTAATATTATTTAGTGTATTTTCTTGTACATGCATAGTTTTTATTAATTACTTTTTACTTTCCAACGTCTCTATGAAAATATGGATACCATATAGGATCAGTCGCATGTATATCCGTCTTATTTTAAACATTTTACTTGATTAATGTTACAGAAATATTTGTATAAATTCTACCATCTTTATTTTATAACCAAAGACAATAGAGATTAATTAATATTCTATTATATTCCATTGTAGAACAAAAGGCAATACAATTAGACAATGGAATTAAAGAAGAAATCCCTACAAGCTTAGACGAACAGAATCGGAATTACTCACCTTCTGAGGAAAAGATTAACGGAGAAGCAGAAGTGGAAATAAATGAAGACAAACCGCAAAATCGTGGTACAGAGGAGAGTATTGAAGATGGACGTGCTGTCCCATATTTCAGAGCTCAGGAAGACAGTGACAAAGTGAATATCGTGCCTTCTAGGTCTGACTTGCCAAACCCATACGGTGGTATTGACAGTATTGTAGGTTCTAACGACAGTGGCGCCACTGGCGGACGTGGGTCTCACGAACTGTTTCTAAAAGACGACACGTCGACCGAAAAATTAAATGAGGAACCAACCAAACTAGTCATACGGAAAGAAGGAGATAAGATATATACTTATAATCAAGCGCCGGAATACCAGGATTATCATGAGAGCATGGCTAAATGGCGGAAAGAACATCCAGAGAATCCAGCAGATTTCTTGTAATTTAGTTCAATAAATTAATCAACACTTGTTTGTATGATCTGAGGAAGTGGTGTGGGGAGGAGGCACTCTATGTCAGAGTTCAAAACATTTTCTTGATGTGTAGGTATAGGCACTAGCCAAAGCGATGTATCTAAAACATAGACATTCTTATCCTCGTGCTCCTTAATTACTCCACACTAAAACAGTTACTTGAACCACATCACTTAATTCAAACAATAGGTTCTATATTTTGTCGGGTTGCACTTCTGTAAGAGCCAACATGATCTACTCTTATCTACAGTTCTCGTAGAAAAATTGCAGCCGGTAAGGCAACAGCTATACGAAAATTTGAGTAGGTACATACTACAAAAAAGTTTTTTTTACCATTCTTAGCGAAAAAGGTAGGTACCTAAGTACTTATAACCTAGCTGACTTACGCAGAAAAGTAGGCCTAGCGGGCGTACCTACCATGACGTCTTAAAACGTGAGTCTTCCGAGCGGGAAAAAGGGATGGAGCTATATAGGGTGTATAACTCTATCCCTCTTTCTCGCTCGGAATACTCACGTTTTAACACCTCATGGTACGCCCGCCGGTGCCCAAGGTATATCAAGGTGCAGCCAAGCTAGTTCAAAATATGACATGGTTTTTTTTGCCAATCTAAAATTTTTTGATGTTTTGCCAATAGTATGTTTGATATGCGTAGGTATATCAGAAGGTTTGGCAAATGCGTGTTCTCAGTTGAAGGTTTACTGAACGACTGACTCTAAACAGACAGAGGTTGAGACGTTGAGAGGTCTTAGAATTAGCTTACAAGTCGTCATTTCACCATTTTTTAGCTAAGACTAAAGATATTTAGAAGGACGTCGCCTAGGTAGCTTAGTACCTGCTTACTATCGCAGTATTGATATATTTCGTAGATTTGATCCCATTTTTAGACCTGTCCACATTCACTCAAGCAGTAGTATAAAAATATTACTGTTTCTAAAAAAAAAACAGATAACTGAAGCTTTAGATAGAGCAACTATATTATTCCAGGTATGTCACAGTTTTGGGGTTGTTATACTAAATATTTGCCGCGTTTTTCCAGTCTACTTTCGTTTGCCAGTCTCACTTATTTACTGTAACTACAAAATATTATAGGCCATATTATAACCTGTTTCAACTTGATCCTGGTAGCCGCTAGCTCGCAAAAGCTGGCATTTAATAATTATTTAGCTAGTTAGACAGTAAGTAGTATATCTTGGGGTATAATGTTAAAACAGCTTCGTTGGTATTAATCTCTCATTGACATCGCCCTCTTCTAAAAACACCCAACGAGACTGCATCTTTGTATCAGGTTAGCCTGTGATAAGAAATAAGTAATGAATATAGTAATCTAATACTTTTTAATCGATACTTCCATGTTCTCAAATTCAACTCGACTAAATATATGTGTGTCAGTCCATCTCTAAAGTCAAGATAAAAAAAAATAATGTCAAATAGAATAAATATGTCACCAGTGGTGTAATGGTGTTTGTTTATTTTTGTTTTTTGTAAGAAATACCTTTTAGACAGTACCGGTTTTTTATGAAGCAGGCAAGATTAATGTTTTCAAGTTGAGGAAACTTTCCTATTGGGTCCTTATTTATGTGAAATCTTTCTTTTTCGCAAGTGGTAAGTAATTTAACTGTTATATTATACTTTCACTGAACCACTTATATTTTCATTATTTCTCTAAGAAAACTATTTTATAGAGTTTTAGTTTTGCAAAATTCACCTCCTATAACTCGTCATTTGCTTTACATTTAATAAGTTTTTTAGCATTAAAAGTGCTAAAAAACCGAGTGCTTAAGTTAATAATTTACTATTACTGCTTAGCCAATATATTGGCTTGAATATTTCAGCGTTGATTAGACAACCATGTCTTCGGACGCACAAACGAATACCAGGGGTCCAGGACATGATTCTGTACCCCTCCGTGTTGGGATTTTTCTTTAACTTTTCTTTCATTTTTTTTTACTTTAGACTATTTGTATTCATTATTCTCACCTAACCTAATGAGATTTTTTAAATAAAATACATAATAAATTCACTAATTCCACCAAGAAAGCTTCTCTTGTTTTTTTTTCTTTTTTTTTTTTTGTGGCTCCCTCTTGTTCTTGTTGTAATTGTTGATCAATGAGACTACATGAGATACATCTTATTAATAATTACTGATAAACAGTTATAAAAATAATCACTACTATACTATGTATATCATCATCATTTGCCACTACTATACTATATAATATACTTCTACATTTAAATTTAGAAAAAAAACACTACCTATACTAACTAAAACTAATACAGAGTATGTATTTAAAGCACAAAAGAAATGTGTGCGTGCTATTGCAAATATTCATGTACCTGACTCATGTAAGCCTTCCTTTCAGACGTTAAAAATTATGACTTTTACATGTTTATATATTTATGAGGTAGCGATTTTTGTCAAAACGAATAAACATCTGTTTGCAAAACCGCAATCCATTAGGAATGCTTTAAAGATTTCTTCCCTACCTCACAGAACTGCCCTTTTTGACAAGAGTTTTTTTAGTATGTCAACAAGAATATATAATAAACTACCTATAAAAATTTTGAGGACAATAGATTTACAAGATTTTAAGAAAAAATTGCAAGTATTTTTATTTGATAAGGCTTATTATACAATTACAGAATATTTAAACGATAGGTAATATTAGATAATTTAGTTGATAAAGTAGGATAGAGTTAAGTAAGTAATTATAATTTAAGATTAATGTTTTTATATAGAGGTTTTAAACCTAATATTTGTACGCTGTACTAGCAGGACATAGTGATACATTTGTTATTAAGCACCATCCTTGTTAACCTATGACCACAAATAAAAGACTTTGACTTTGACTTTGACTAAAAATAGTCAAAAGATGGCATCAAAAAATTCCTCCGCATCGCTGGCCACTGGTAACATACCCAAAAGGCTGGCAGCATTGCCACGCTGTATGGCAATGCTTATCCTTTGTCCAAGTTAAAAGCCGGCCCTTGGGGTCATGCGAAGTGTCAACTAAACGTTTTGACAAATCATTATATAATTACTTAATTTTCATATACCTGCTCACTACTATACAGCAAGTATTTAAAAAAAAAATTATATATATATATTTGTTCAGATAAATCATGGCCGAGCCAGGAAGCATTGAGCTCTCAAACACAGTGTTTATAGATGTGGCCTCTACTTCTCAATACCCAATAGTTGAATGTGTGGAGGCTGAGCCAGTCAAAGTGGAGCAAAATAAGTAAGTATTTTGCCTCATACATATTAACAGCCTAGCCTACTTAAATATAAAAAAAAACTTACTATTGATTAATTTAAATACAATGTGTGTTTAAACTAATCTATGGTTAGTTTTTTTTAAAGTTTGTTTGTTAAAAAAGAGTAATAAAAAAAAATAAAAGAACACACAATGTTCTACTTGACTCTCCTTTCGCAGGTATGCTGGAAGAGATTTCTTTAAAATGGATCTAATTTAACTACACACTATTTATCGAAAATGTTTCCTACTTATGTGTGTAAAGTTTCATTAAATCGGTTAAGTCATTTCGGAAAATAACTACTTGAAAAGTTGTATAAAATGCCGTTCGGCGTACACGCTCTTGAGTTCGTCTATGTACTACTACTGTAAGTAAACTCTAAATAAAACATTTGTTCCTCTAACAGCCGCGCAACATCACCACTAGAATCGTTCATCTCCCCCCAACCCCGTCGGATCCGCTGCCCAGAATGCAAGCGTTACACAGCAGAAACAGAAGAGAAGATGCTGAGACATATACGCAAGATGCACAGAGGAGAAAACCCGTTCCAGTGCTTCATGTGTGACTACTCCACCTACAATAAGGTGCTGTTCGAAGAGCATGTGCGGATACATCAAGGTTTGTGGCCTTTTTGGCTTTTATGGCCTTCGATAGTCTATTAGGCTGCCGATGGTCCATATTGGCTCCAGATGATCTATTATGTCCACAGATGGTCTATTATAGTCACAGATTTTGGCCACCGGTGGTTTATTATGGCTCATCAACAGTCCATTATGACCCCAGTTTGTCTGTTATGGCAAGCTTTGGCCTCTTATGGCTTATCAATAGTTTATTATGGACCTAGATAGTCTATTATGGTCACAGATGGTCTATTATGGTCCCCAGCTGTTTATTATGGCTCATCAACAGTCCATTATGATCCCAGTTGGTCTGTTATGGCACGCTTTGGCCTGTTATGGCTCATTAATAGTTTATTATGGACCTAGATGGTCTATTATGGTCCCCAGCGATGTATTATGAATGACTCATCAACAGTCAATTCGGTATTCGGTCCCCGATGGTCTATTATGGCACGCTTTGGCTTCTTATGGCTCATCCATAGTTTATTATGGCCCTAGATGTTCTATTATGGCACGCTCTGTCCTATTACGTCTCAACAGTCTATTATGGCCCCAGATGGTCTAGGAGCGTGTGTGGATACATCAGGGTTTGCGGCCATTTTACTTAGTGTTAATATGGCCATTTTGGCCCATCATTAGGTTGTTGGTGTGCCATTATAAACTGTCGGTGAGCTAAAGCGGGAAAGTAAAAAAAATACTTATCATCCACAAAGATCGACGTGTATACGGGACACGTCGATCTTTGTGGATGATAAGTATTTAGTTTTTCTGTTATGGAATGCCTTGCCCGTGTCGGTAAGGCGTGCTCAATCTTTGTCCATTTTTAAAACAATGTTCAAAAATCACTACCTCTCTCTTTAATCGTTTTTATTTGGGTTTCTATGCTTTTGTTCCGTAAATATTACTGTCTATGTATTTATCTACGAATATATATAACTTTTATATAATTAATGTATAATCAGTATACCTACCTAACACTACATACAGTACTGTGTTTCCTTTCATCTTTTAAACCCATCCAAAGGTTGTCTTGAAAACATTGCTTTTAGCGATAAGGCTGCCCATTGTGTCACCCTATGTAATGTTCTCTTCATCTATATTTTCTGTATCTTATATGGTGTACATAATAAGCAGTATTACGTGGAATCCCCGATTTTAAAATATTCTTTATCGCTGCTCCGCTCCTATTGGTCTTAGCGTGATGATATATAGCCTATAGCCTTCCTCGATAAATGGGCTATCTAACACTGAAAGATTTTTTCAAATCGGACCAGTAGTTCCTGAGATTAGCGCGTTCAAACAAACAAACAAACAAACAAACTCTTCAGCTTTATAATATTAGTATAGATTCTATTGATTTTAAATCTCTTTTTAATAGGTATAAAACCCTACAAATGTTCCCACTGTTCATACCGAAGCGTCTCAAAGAAAAACACAAAGAAACATGAACTAATCCACCGGCCCGACAACCCGCACAAGTGTGACCAATGCAGTTTCATAGCTCGACATACGAGCGCGTTGAAACACCATAAAATGAGCCATGGGAAAGAGGTCGTGAAGGAGTGTGCTGTTTGTAAAGAGTCCTTCAGCAGTATCAAGAGTTATACGGCTCATCGGAAGAATCGGAAGAGGTATGTTTGATATATTTGATTAGCATAAGCATAGCATAATCAGCCTTTTAACGTTCCCACTGCTGGGACTCAGGCCTCCTCTCTAGGAGGGAATGGGCCGTAATCCAGCACGCGGGCCCAGTGCGGGTTGGTGAATGTCACATGTCTTCGAATTTTTGGTTCTAGGACATGCCGGTTTCCTCACGATGTTTTCCTTCACCGTTTTGAGAGCAGTGGTGATGAAATTAAATACTGGGTTCGAACCCGCGAGTTACAATTCGTAAGTCGGGGCCGTTACCACACGGCCACCACTGCTCTCACTCGGCCACCATTGCTCTCAATTCAATATTTGATTGAAAAATCCCTAATCTCTTCAAAGTTAGAGTGAACAGGCTTCACCTGGGTAAGCTTACTGTATCGTCGATTTTGTCTCTGTCATCTTCTAGCTTCTTTTTTTTGTTTTCGGGCGGAATCCTTTAGAAGGCCCCTGGGCCCCAAGTCTGCTATTTTTATAAATTTGTCATTCCAACACGATCCCATTGTAATTTTGCTAAAAAGTTCGTAATCTGCTAAATTCATAATGGTCGATAATTGATCGGTCAATGGTCTCGTAATACTTTTTGATAACCGAGCTATTAAAAGCAATGACTGCACATTGACGTTGTAATGATAGGTCACTGATCAAAGGAACTGTCAAAATTTTAGCTGATTACCACATACGTCTGTCATTCATTTGTCATTATGTACGAAATTACCATTCTATGCCATTTCTTTCAATGGAGTGTCAGAGCTTGACCATTGGAAAGTCATAGTGACGCTTTTATATTAGTAGATTACCAAACTTGTAAAATCAACCATTATGAAATCAATGATAGACCATTCTGACAGTATTGTAATAGCAGACTTGAGGCCCTGTATAGCTCCGTCTCTCTCACCCAGCGGAATCACGATATTATTGCCTCGTCAAAGTTATACCCTGTCTGTTTAGGTAGTTAACTAAAGGTAAACAATCTTGGTATGTCTTTTAACGAAAAATGTTTTTGAAAAATGTGAAATACGTTTTACAACATGAAATACTTTCAGATTTTCTAAAATTATAGATAGTTGATTTGTATAAGTAGTAATATCCATATTTTAAAATATATTTAAACTAATATTATAAAGCTGAACAGTTTGTTTGTTTGAACGCGCTAATCTCAGGAAGTACTGGTCCGATTTGAAAAAATCTTTCAGTGTTAGATAACCCATTTATCGAGGAAGGCTATAGGCTATATATCATCACGCTTAAGCCAATAGGAGCGGAGCAGCGATAAAGAATGTTTTAAAATCGGGGATTCCACGGGGACGAAGTCGCGAGCACCAGCTAGTTTTTACATAAAAAGACATACATACCAAGATTGTTTACCTTTAGTTAACTACCTAAACAGATAGGGTATTACTTTGACGAGCCAATAATATCGTGATTCCGCTATCAATCCAAATACATTTATTCTCATTACCAGATGTCTTGAATGCAAGAAAATGTTCTGCGACGGCATATACGACCAGCATCGTTTGGAAGTACACGGAGTTAAAAAAAAGGAAAGAAGGCAGCCGTCGAAAAAGTTCCTGTTCACCTGCGCGATATGCAAGTGGGAGGGTAACAGCAAGCCCAGGATTCTCCTGCATTTGATACACCATCCAGAACAGGAAGTTGATGAGAATATCGTGGATACTTTGATATTGAGGGAGTTGGGTATTATGGCCGATCGTAGCGCTGTTTAATGCTTCTGTTACGATCTGACATAGTCTGCAGTGATTCGAGTTGGGTAAGCCAGAGAAAATGTCCAAAAAAAAACACACCACATTATTCAGGGTTGAAATGTGGTTTTTTTTTTTACTTAAAATAGGCTATTTAAAAAAAGAACTCATTTAATTGAAAATCAACCCTGACTAATGTGGTTATTTTTTTAAAATTTATTTAGACATTTTCTCTGGCCTACCCTAACTCGAACCACTGCACGCCACTGCTATTAGTCTGTTGTATAAATAATACATTTTGTTTAACTTTAGTACTACAGTATTGGCTCCCGACCTTCTACCATTCATGGCCTTCTAACTTTCTTTAAAAATCGTAACTCCCTCGTCCCTCCCTTGAGGTGTAGCTACCGCCGTCGTATCAGCCGTATCAATTATACGGGGCCCCCAGGCTACAGGGGCCCCGAATGTGTGTATGCAAAAATTCCTAAAATATCCATGATATTTTATTTCAGGTATAGATTATTAACCTTTTTTTATATAGCTGCTGTGCCAAAAGTTCAGTATAAAAATCACAATACACCGAATTAATATATTATAACGCAGATTTGTTAAAAAAAATACGAAACGTACCTACTCTTTAATTTTAACCAATTTTATTTTCAAAATTTGTTTTCAAATCAATATTGTAGTTTTTTTTAATTCATTTGGAACTTTTTTCGCTTCTTTATAAAAAAAACTTTATACTGTTGGGGGGGGGGCTCAACACATTTTGATACAGGGCCCGTCTAAGGCAAGCTACGCCACTGCTTGCCCCTAAAGGGCCGTCAAGTAACTTGATTACATTCAGGGTACTCATCAGCGAGCTACGGGTGGCTTGCCGTCCGATAACACCCAGGCTCGGATCGACGCGCGCCTCAAAGAGATGTCAGCAAAAAAGACGGGGCCCCATAGGGTCAGTGTCTGCTAGGGTTGCGGAATTGGTTCAAAAGAGTCACCGCGGCCCTGGAACGCAAAGGGCACTTGGAGGAACACGGATGGGTTTTAGTCAGTAAGAGTCTGACACTCCCTCCCGCTCCGCGCGCAAAAATAGACCTATTTATTTATTTATTAAGAAATAATGTAAGAAAATGAAATGTATTGGCATGAAATAAAATGAAAAAGAGGAATAAAAAATTTACAAATAGAAAAAAAAATCGTTTCTTTTAATTTTCTTTTAGCAAACGGTTAATCTTATAATATCGGTTACAATTTTAAAGTTTTTTTTTTTATAACGTATCTTTGTTTGTCATCACATAAAGACCTCTGCGAAAATCTATAAAATTTATAGATTTTCGCAGAGGTCTTTATGTGCACTATAGTTGTCAATAAATAAAAGGCCCGTTTCTTGGAACAAAACTGAAAGAAACAAAGTAATAATTAACTACATAAAGTGTTAAAAAAAACTTTTTTGGCGCGTCAAATAATATAATATGATGGAATATATTGCGAGTACTCGTCTTACGCTTACTTTATAGTAGCATGCAATTTCTTATAATTACTTAACTTCTCAAAAAGAGTAACTTTCTCAGTCTTTTTCTTTAAATACTAGTGTTGTAACCAATTAATTACTGATTTCACCAGCTTCGTCATTCGAAAAAAATGATTGAATAAGATTCAATCACGTTCGCTTTTTCTTGATTTTTTTGTGATTGAGTGAATGATTTTGTAACTAAAAATATTAAATTAAAGAAAAAATTGACTTTTCTTACCATCTTATAATTTCAAAATACCTACAATATTAAAGTTTGACTTAAATTTTCTAATCAGAACTTTAATAGAATGCACTTTAAAATACATAATCAAATCGATCAAATACTCATAAACTTGAATCGGTTTATTGTGAGTAGGTATCGAGTTCCGAATCATATGGTTACTTCACTAGTTACGTCGCGATGACAAATGTCAAAACGGGCCTTTTATTTTTTAACAACTTTAGAATTCCCGAAATTGGCACAAAGACCTAACTAGTGCCACACTACAAAAAAAAACTTTAGAATGTATGGCTGTTCCATTCTGTATTCCATCTTGTTTGTATGGATTGACAGCTGACTTCATATTCGCTTCGGTTAAGTGGTGCTATTTTTACAGAATAGCAAAGCTGTGCTTGAAACTCTCTGCACTTAGTAAAATAGTATTTATTTCTTCAGCTTACATCTATCATTACAGGATTTCTTAAAACTCCTAACTTACACTAAATAACATCAATAACTAATAGGTTGGATGGCAAAAAGTTGAAGTAGTCCGTCAGATATTTTATCCTAATCAATTGTTATAGATTTAACGGCAATAAATACATGTCCAATTTTTTTTTTTAATCTGACCGACGGGCTATGTAGAATGTTTTTTTTTCTATCTATGAAAGTAGGCACCCAACTCATTCAGAGTACAATAGGCACATTCCTTGAATCTGTGCTGCCTGTGACTACCCGAAGCCAGGGATCCGCTCATGGGGTTCCATAATGTGAGTGGCCTTGTAGGGTCCCGCCAACCAGCCGTAATGCCCCATCGACGAAGCGGCTTCCGCGAAACGTGAGAATTGAATGAATCTGCGGAATTACATCAGTAGTCAAAGTCACGATAAGTTTTCTTTCACAGTGCCACCGCCCAAGTCTGCTATTATAATAGTGTCAGAATGGTCTATCATTTATTTCATAATGGCTGATTTTGATAAGTTTGGTAATCTACTAATGAAGCGTCATTATGACTTTCCAATGGTCAACCACTGACACTCCATTGAAAGAAATGGTACAGAATGGTAATCTCGTACTATAATGGAAAATTAATTACAGACGTATACGGTAATCTGCTAAAATTTTGACAGTTCCTTTGATCAGTGACCTACCTTTAAAACGTCGTTATACAGTCATTGCTTTTAATAGCTCGGTTATCAAAAACTATTACGAGACCATTGACAGATCAATGATCGACCATTACGAACTTAGCAGATTACGAAATATTTAGCAAAATTACAATGGGATCGTGTTGGAATGACAAACTTATAAAAATAGCAGACTTGGGTCTCAGACCCACCAGCCAGTAAGCCCGTATATAGAATCTATGTTACCCTTTCTGTAACAAAATACAGTTTCTTTGGTTGTCTTGCATGCAGACGCATCACATAGTGTCATTTACTGAACAAGCCTCAGTCAGGGCCCGTGCCAGAAACCCACTCGGGTCCTCACAACGGAGTACTTTAGTATGGAACCGCGCGGATGGCCGCCATAAGCAGTTTCAGTCCTTAAAATGTCGGTTAAAATTGAACGATTACCTCGACGATGCACATTTTGTCCAAGATATAGGTGAGGAAGCAACGTCTTCCGTATCCGTATCAGGCGGCACGGGGAACTCTGAAAATAACCTAATATCTATACTTAATATTATAAAGCTGAAGAGTTTGTTTGTTTGTTTGTTTGAACGCGCTAATCTCAGGAACTACTGGTTCGAATTGAAAAATTATTTTTGGGTTGAATAGACCATTTATCGAGGAAGGCTTTAGGCTATATATCATCACGCTTAAGCCAATAGGAGCGGAGCAGCGATAAATAATGTTTTAAAATCGGGGATTCCACGGGGACGAAGTCGCGGGCAGCAGCTAGTTTTAGTGATAAAACCTTAAACAATTCTTGTGATGTTAAAGGGGTATGCGGAAGGGACAGAATCTGCAAATCTTCATTGAAAAGTAAGGATACTCTTCCCAGGCAAGTATTGTCGACTGGAGGGCCACCGATGGTTGGCGTTCGGCTGTAGGTAGTAGGTATATGTTATACTAGCTGCTGCCCGCGACTTCGTCCCCGTGGAATCCCCGATTTTAAAACATTCTTTATCGCTGCTCCGCTCCTATTGGCTTAAGCGTGATGATATATAGCCTAAAGCCTTCCTCAATAAATGGTCTATTCAACACAAAAAGAATTTTTCAATTCGAACCAGTAGTTCCTGAGATTAGCGCGTTCAAACAAACAAACAAACAAACAAACAAACAACCAAACAAACAAACTCTTCAGCTTTATAATATTAGTATAGATGATAAGAATAGTTGGTCGCTGTGTTGAGCGCAAGACAATGTCTTATTTAATTTTATCATGTTCTTACTCTTTATGTCAGCATGACGGGTTATATGAGTTCATATAATATTGTATTTTATTTATTTTTTTGATGACTATATAGGTCAATCTGTTTTTACTTTATTGACTCAATCTATTCTTTACAATGTTTTATAGTGAATTGATTTATGATTTCCATGTTGGATATTTTTTTTTCTACCTTTGTCATGTATTAATGACTTTGCATACTATTGTATAATTTCAAGTTCTTAAAACGCAACAGACAGATGTGTTGCTGGGGAGTTTGTTGCGCCACTTCTTCTTCCCAGCTAAAACACAAGGAAGTGGTGAAGGGTGGGCGTTTTGGGGGACTGTCTTTATGTAAAATTTGACGTTCAAAAAGTGCTATCTATCAGTCTAGTTTGAATAAATGACTTTTGAATTTTTGATTTTTTTTTTTTTGTTAGATTTGTGTGACATCAGGACTATTTTTCCCGTTCGTAAATGCAGCTTAGTCGTTAATTTTCAGCTATAGAGAACGTGCACGGCGTAGGCTATGCCATCTAGTGTTGCAAATCTGAAACTTTTACGTTGTAAATATTTGACCTGTGCTGCCACCTATTCTTGCACCCTCCGTTTAGGGGAACGTGCACGAAGTAGACTGTGCCATCTAGCGTTGCAAATTTTAAAC
This sequence comes from Hecatera dysodea, assembly GCA_905332915.2. Classification (NCBI taxonomy): domain Eukaryota; kingdom Metazoa; phylum Arthropoda; class Insecta; order Lepidoptera; family Noctuidae; genus Hecatera; species Hecatera dysodea. The sequence continues at coordinate 2,329,549 of HG995317.1, read as the reverse complement.
TTATAAGTAAATTATGCTTGACATTGAAGCATCTGTGCTGCAACCTATAGTTACCGCACGTTCCCTATATCCCGACTGTCAAACGCCAAAACCGTTGCTCACCGTTGATTTCTCTTCCAGCGTCACAAAAATTTACAAGCACGAGAATGGCATAAGTCGGAACAGTGTTAGAAGTACCTTATGTAGACTTTGTGCGCATTAAGGAGTGCTTCCACAGAATAACGTAAGATAACGTGTGTAGCTATTCCGGCGTTATTTTTATAAACCATGATGTAACGTTGTCGCCGCTTAAAGGTTTAATACACTCACTGTTCCGAGGATTTGTACTGGTTGAGAAGCCACGGGCTATTCAAGGATGACATGAAGATGGGGGCTGTTCCCTCTCAAGATAAGTAGGGCTATTAGGTATAACTTAGCCACGAAGGTCCTCATTCGCGTTTAACATAATATCGTCGTTTAAGTTTTAACACTCCGTGAGTCGATTTTTGTCGGTTTTGGTATTGATGCGGCTTGCTAGAGAATAAGACGATAAGTTTGTTGGATTTTAACGAAATAAATTATTTTCCTGAATGAATAATAGATCTAATTTGAAGTGTACACAAACTTAAAATGGTATTGTAAAGCTCTGAGGGTTTGTCTTGAGAAGATCGCTTTTAGCGATAAGGCCGCCCGTTGTGTCACCTTAAGTAATGTTTTCTTCATCTATATTTTCTGTAACTTGTATGGTGTACATAATAAAGAGTATTCTATTCTACCCTGATTGTAACTAGGTATGCAAAATCAGCGCTGGGTGTCTGATGCCAAACAAACGCGAAGTGCAATTTTACTGTATTGTTGCTTGTTATTACTACTCTTTGTATTTACCGTGTGTTCGTTGCTGTTGTGTCGTGTCTACTCCATAATGTAAGGTTAATTAGCCAAGATGTAGGTATTTTAATAATATCCTAGCTAGTATGTAACCACGAAAACAGTGTATTTGTATCTAAAGTTAAAGCAAACTAAAATAGTAGTTGTTATAATTCTAGTCGATTATTAAATCGATTATTTAATTGTATCGAATCGAGAGTTTAGTATGACAACACTTTTGTATGAAAAAACTTGACGTTTTAAAAGGAGTGAAATGGTATTTTCACTTTTTTCGTTTTTGATACGAATAGGTACTTTTTTTTAAAATAAATCCGTTCAAGTCGTACAATCTTCGTTTGATTTGAGAGATAAAGATTAGATCGTTTTAATAATTATGCAGTATTTTTACTTTCCTGTAAAGTTGCCCATTTTGAGTTGCCCGTGGTGTAAAGATACCTCCATATTCAAGAACACGTACCTTTCCAATGCTTACAGTAGTAATCATCGGCCTGACAGTGGTTGATAAAGAAGAACATTCTGAAGTACTTCCCGCCTTGCATTTGGTTGACGCTGAGACATTCTGGGACGTATGTGTTGGGGCATGCGTAGGGACAGACGTGTTGATCAAATGAATACTCTACTGAATCCTCTTCTGTCTTGTCGTTGCGGAGAACGGGAACTTTGGTAGCTGGACGAAAAATAATATGTAAGTAATATTCAAGAGGACAACGCTCAAAGGGCCAATTCTGCATTCGCGTTTCAGTGGCCATCTAGAAAGAAAAATAAAGAAGAAAGAAAATGTATTTAATTGCTACAAAACGTCATACATTTATGGATTTTCCAGTAAGACCTAAACGATAGTATTAGTATTTAGTAGTACTTAAGTTATGTTACAGACAAATTACAATTTAATAACATCTGTCAATGACCTCTAATTTCCGTAGGTACATTTTGACAGATTGCAACTGACAGGTTGCTTCAAAACTGTGCAATTGACAAAATAATTGTATAAAAAAGTGAGTAGGTAAACTAATGCAGTATAAAAAAATATTTCCTTTTATTTATTTATTTACTAAAACTTTATGCACTATATAGTAAAAAACTGTACATTTTTTTCTGTACATTTTCTGCCAGTCGACCGTTGTTTTGATGCAAATGGTAGGTAAATAAAAAAAAGTTATTGAAGGCGAGGTGAGAATCATGTAAATATGAAACATGTATAAAACGACGTTTTTCCAACACAAACAAATTAATTAAACTTTTCCAAGACGTTTAGCTGACACTTCCCGTGACTAAACGGCTGGCATTAAAACTAACAAATAGGTGCAAAAATCGACTATCAATAACGACTATCATAAAATTACCTTTTACCAACAAACTTTCCGTCCTTATTACTCGTATATGAGTTTAGATAATGTACCTTTATCGCTGGAAAACACTGCAGTAGATGAATTTACTGCAACAGTTGAATTCGATTCGTCATCAACTTCATTGCTTCGCCTTCCAGTCATGTATTGTTCGCAACTACTCTCAGAAACGAAGTAAAACTCTAAAATATTTTCATGCAATATTGTAATACATACTTAGGTACTTTAAGAATGAGTTTCTTTTTTTTTTAAAGGGTAGGTACTTGGGGTTTTGTGTCGGTGGTTTTTTTTTAATTTTATTCTTTTTCTATGTACATGGTACCTACTTCTAAGAACTCCTCTTTCAGTGCGCTTTCATTTGAGACCCCACTCGAATATATTTACAGATATTCGATTATTCACCGCCACAACAAACCCCTAAACGGCTCAACCGATTTTCATCAAACATGTCTAAGAACACTCGCGCATAAGTCACCTTTAAAATACAAAAAAAAACCTTTATTGAAATCGCTTCATCCGTTCGGAAGCTATGATGCCACAGACAGACACACACAGACACGTCAATCTTATAACACTCCTCTTTTTGCGTTGGGGGTTAAAAAAGGCAAGTTTTCGATTATCTGATAGTATCTATATAGTTTGTTCCATCGAACCAAATCCACATTTATATGAAAAATAAATATCATAATTTACCTACGTAGGTACAAGCTAAAACCGTGTATTTTTTAAAACACCAAATGATTGCGGTGGTTTTAGTAGATAGTACTGAACTAGGCATGTTTATAATGCTTACCCTCCCCAGGATAATCACACATGTTGCTCAAAAATAAATAACATTCATTTTGAAAATCTTTGTATAACTTTGTTCCATTCTTCATTTTGACACCACATACACTCGTCATATTAGATTTACAGGCTTCGTCTCTGTGTAAGCAATATTTTTGTACGATTTCCAATTTTAAATGTGACGTCATGTTTAATTTATCATTTTCATCAAATATATTTAAAGTTTCTTCTGTCTTTTTTATAAATAGAACTGTGAAAACAACGAAAAAGTACGGCAAGTTATCGGACGCCATTTTGATTCTTTATGGCGGTTTTATTAGAACGAAAAAGTTTTAATTGAATTGTCATGGTCTTTTACTTTTATTGTTTTTGTTTAGATTTCTCTGAGTTTGAGTAGGTATAGCATGCTCGATAAGCTGGGTAGGTAGTTAAGCAATATCGTATAAGAAGCTCCAGTAATAGAGTCGGTAGTCGCAGAGATCTCCATTACAATTTTCAACGCTGCCCCATAAACGATTCACTAGCCGAAAAAGTACTGTGTATAGCAAAGTGTTGCCATCTCAGCGTGGTGCAACACATCTAATCTTTAATAATATAATAAATGCAAATGTGAGTTTGTTCGTTACGCTTTTACTCTTAAATAGCCGAACCTATTGTGATGATTATCACTACTACTACTAATATAACTACTTCAACATAAGTGGAGCCGCAAGCAAAAGCTATTAGTTTATTATTTGCGTCTAGATACCTTTAAGTATTTATCTAGAAAATTATAATAATTTTCTAAGAAACCTGAAAGAAGAAAAAAACAACTCCTATCGACATTCTCTGAGATCACCAACATAGAGATCACCAACTTCTTTTCCGTTGATTAATTGAAATAGACGCAAGGTTGCCGTCTTGATTGGATTGGTAAACCATAACAAAAATATGTTGCTCCATTCCACTTAGTCGATAATCACGTGCAACCAATTCAACTTTAGTCGATTTTAAACAAGTATGATGAAAATAAAAAATACCTTGCCGACTTGGTCGTCATTTACTAGTATAAATAGTTTGGATGCAGAAGATCACCCTAAAGCTTCTGAGAACTACAACGTGGTCTTAGGCTTCGGACTGGGATATTCCGCTTCTGTCACATGTCTTTAGTAGTGATACTAGAGTCTAGTATCACTGTCTAGTAACTAGACTATAATAGGAAATAATTAAAATAATTCAGAAAATATTCTTGCAAACTGCTTAATAAACGAACCGTTTACAAGAAGTAAACTCTGGCTGGAGAACGATTTCCGACGTTTAAAAATATCCTTTCATGTTGACATAATATACTGTCGTTACATTTTTTTTACTATTTATTTATAGACAAGCGTTTGACCACTAACTTACCTGGTGGTTAGCGATGTTGTGGTCGAAGATGAAGCACGCTTGCCTAGAAGTAATCTATTCACTCTTGACTTAAAGACTTCCAGGTTGTAGTTACCAGAAAACACACTGGCAGGTAATTACACTCCTTAGCTGTACGCACCATGAATGTTGCAGCTGTACTAAAACGTTTCGTACTTAACTTATATTGCAACTATATAGGCTCTAGAAGTGTTTCCATAGTTCTTCTGATTAAAAATAACTGTAGGTAATAAAAAATAACACTAAGAACTTACTAAACCGAAATAACTTTTCACACCAGTTTTATTTTTAGTCGATTTTGTACTACTTCCTTACACACTGCACAACACTAGTCTCCGAATCCCCGAATCCGCGACCCGTCGTCTGTAGGTCGTGTTGAATGTAATGAAATAAAATAACTCAAATTACTTATCAATAAACGAATGAACTTGATGTAATATTGTGATAAAACAGACATCAAAATAGTTGACCAAGTTGGATAAGTGATTCAGACAACAGCTTCGCACCTGGGTTCAATTTACAGGTAAAATAATTATGAAATATTTGCGTAATTTTTAAGCACGGCTCCGTCTAGTTTGTAGTGTTTTTTTGAGTTGAATGGCTCATGGTCATGCGACTAGCAGACTACTATAGTCAAACAAATAGCAGACTATGAATCTAGGTACCATGAGGTGTAAATCAGTTTGTTCTAACATCTGTAGAATACAGATATTTCTCTCTCCATTCAACTTATGGAAAACGACAAGGAAAGAAATAGATAACAATATTATTGACTATTCCACGGACACACGCACGTGTGTCTTCTTCTGACTGACTTTGGTATCAATAACTACATAATATTTTATTAAAAGCTATGCTTTCTTTATAACAAAAATATTAGTATCTCGGAATTCCCGAGTATTGAGGTATTGGTAATACAAGTGTCGCCATCTGTCTGTAAGGTTTGAAATAAACAACCATGAAGGTTTTATGAAAAAAGGCTAGGTTGTATTTTGGTGTTCTAAGTATGAATTAGGGGAAAAACCTTTGCTAAGAAAAATGGTAGTGTTTATTGTGTCATGTTGTTCTTTTTGGTCTTAAACTGTGTATTTTGGTGACATGGTATGGTCAGCATAAAAATTAGCTAAGCAGTTCAGGTGCTTGCCTGTGCTGCATATTCAAAGTGGCCATATTTGTCTTCCCTGTAATTAATAGTAATGTCTATTGTCATAATTGGTATTCAGTTACAATGTACAGTCAGCAAAAAAGTTGTCTAGTAAAAATCGCATTTTCTGCACATTTATAGTGACCACAATTTGTCTATGCTGCAAAAGGTTTTCATATACTTGTGAGTGACCAGTGTCTCAATTGTAACAGTTCCCATATTTTCAAATATCTTGACCGGATCTAAAATATTTTACCAGTAAGTGATAAGATTAAATCTATACTGATAATATTATAAAGAGGAATGATTTTATTGTTTGCTCCAGCTCCGAATGTACTGGACCGATTTTAACCACTTTTTCATCAATGGAAAGCTACACACAACACAAACACACAAAACAACACAGACAACAACACAGGCTATATTTTATGTCTGTATTCCCACGGAAATGGGAACTATGTGGGTAACACTGCAGGCGCTGCTAGTGCCTTTATATAGATGGTCTTTTGTAATTAAGTGTGTTTCTTCAAATGGGACATTTTAAATGTACCATGGCAACTAAATTGTGTTTTTTTATTATTTATTTAACAATTTATGCACACACATTTAATAAAAAGATAAGAAGGAAAAATAGGTACAAAGGTGATGCTTATTTCTATAGAAATCTCTTCCAGTATACTTGCGAAAGGAGAGTCAAGTAAAAAGAGATGTAGACATTGTGTGTAAAAGTATTAAGTAGGAAAAATTAAAACAATACAGTTTAAATATAACATACAATCCATAATTATCATACAAATACTTACTAAATAATTTAAAAAGATAAAGCATAATACATACTTATACACAACTAAGATTGCAAGAAAGATAATGTTCTTTCACTCTTCTTTTAAAAACTGCAAGGGTTTGGCAGTCCCTAATGTCAAGTTTTCTCTACACTCCCGAGCTCACAATCAAAAACTGCTAATATGTCAGAAATAGAATAGATTGTTTATTTGCACAGAAAGTATGTAAAATATACAAATTTTATTTAATATTAAGTGATCCATATACTTTCATTGTACTGTAATTGTGACCAAAATTAAATTATATCAATAAAAATGATATTTATTTTGTAAGTAGGTTAAACATAACATTTAACACAACAAATATTTCTGGTCATTTGAAGCTAGATGAAGCCGGTGTTTCCTAGCCGACTACCCTGAGAAGAAACACCGAAACAAACTCAGAGGTCAAAGTCTCTTTTAAAGTCCATACAATTCGTACTGGTCAAATCATATGAGAACCATGTAGGTTAATGTCTGAGGTGGCCTTTTGTGGAAAGTGCCACACAGATTTGAGTGGATATAAGTGTAATCTTATTAGTTTTCTAAATCTCATCCCAGAAATACTTCCACATGTTTCTGGTATACTGGTACTTGTGAATCTTAAGCAGCATTTCTGAATTACCACTTCCTTCTCAGTCTCCGCTAAGTCGTGTCATTGATAGGGATAAAATGCAGCCTATGTTTTAAATAAAGGAGGTTATGAATTATCTTTGCGCAGAATTTCATACAAAATCGTTCAGCCGTTTCTAGGGTTCCGTAACCAAAGGGTAAAACGGGACCCTATTACTAAGACTCCGCTATCTGTCCGTCGGTCTGTCTGTCCGTTTGTCACCAGGCTGTATCTCATGAAGCGTGATAGTTAGAAAGTTGAAATTTTCACAGATGATGTATTTCTATTGCAGTTATGACAACAAATACTAAAAAAACAGAATAAAATTAATATTTAAGGGGGCTCCCATACCACAAAACGTTTATACTCGATATTGATAACTGCTACACGCTTGAAACGCAGAATATTGAGTTTTATATTCACTTAAAAAATAAATAATGAATTTAAAATTAAAAAAAATATTTAAGTGGGGCGGAGCGGCATACTACAACTTGATTTTTTGCCGTTTTATAGATAATGGTACGGGACCCTTGGTGTATTTCTTAGATTAGCGCGTAAAAATGCAGATAATGATAAATCTGTAACTCTGTAGTTACAGATTTATCTCTAGAGCCCCGGCGCCGGGACCAATTGGTCCCAGCAGGCCGCGCGTGATTCAAACGTTCAGATTATTTATACAGATATATTTATTACTAGCTGTCCGCACAACTTCGTTTGTGTTACATTTTTCATGACTGCTCCGCTCCTATTGGTCTTAGCATGATGATATATAAATATATATATAGCCTATAGCCTTCCTCGATAAATGGGCTATCAACACTGAAAGATTTTTTCAAATCGGACCAGTACTTCCTGAGATTAGCGCGTTCAAACAAACAAACAAACAAACAAACTCTTCAGCTTTATAATATTAGTATAGATTCGTATACAGATGACGAAACTTTTTAGTTAACGATTGAACTCTATGGTGGATAATATTTTTACTCTGTGGTTACAAACAGAAAGGAAAAATATAGCTGATTAAATGTAAAGATAAACTAGGTCTACCAAATAGTTACTTTATTTTTAGCTGATTTGATCTTTCTTCCTTCTATGGTTTTTGGCTTTGGACAAGTCGCAACGAAATAAAATAAATTAATAACTAAAAATAATAATCAAGTTATAATTATAAAAGATAAGTAAATAACATATTTTCTTGCTTATAGAGGCTGTTGAGCTCTAGAATGGCTAAAGAATAACAGCCGCGCAGATCGATCTTCCAGGTTAAGCATTGCTTGCCAAGGTTGGTCTGTGGATGGGTAACCATCTTAACATACCGAGTTTCCTCCGTGCCTCGGAAAACACGTTAAGCCATTGGTCCCGGCTGTCATTTGTAGATCTTTGGCAGTCGTAACGGATTGTCAGAAGCCAGAAAATCTGACACCAGTTTTACCAAGAATTACGGTGTTCCTCAATTATTGGGTTGTGGAGGTCTGGTAGGCAGCCGCTGCACGTAAAATACTGGTATTCAGCTGAATCCGGTATGACTGAAAGCCGACCCGAATATAGTTGGGAAAAGGCTGGGCAGATGATGAGAGGCTGTTGAGCTCAATAAATAAAATAAATGGTATTTATTTTTTAAATATTTAAATGTTCTTAGTCCTTAATTTATTAATCTGTTATGTCAAATTAAACTATCTCATAAATGGACTATTTTTTTTGCATTCTGAAAATAGGTCAGCAAAATATTAGCATAGCATAATCAGCCTTTTTTAATGTTCCCACTGCTGGGACACAGGCCTCCTCTCTAGGAGAGGGAATGGGCCGTAATCCAGCACGCGGGCCCAGTGCGGGTTGGTGAATGTCACATGTCTTCGAATTTTTGGTTCTAGGACATGCCGGTTTCCTCACGATGTTTTCCTTCACCGTTTTGAGAGCAGTGGTGATGAAATTAATTACACAAAGTGTTGGCCTGACTGGGTTTGAACCCGCGACTTACACTTCGAAAGTCCGTTACCACTCGGCCACCACTGCTCCAGCAATATATGTGAAAATAATTTTATTTTAGACCATAATTTATGCATATAAATTATTCACATAATTATATCTATATATATAAAAATCAATGCCACTTTTCGTTGTAATTCCATAACTCAAGAACGGGCTCACCTATCCAAACCAAATGCTTAGGATTTGGTCGGCATATTTAGTAGATGGTTTATGTGAAGTTTGCACAAAATCGGTCGAGCGGTTCCTCATTTGTCACATTTTTTGTAATAAATGAATTCAATAGAAACTTTTTTCACAGAAACTTTTTTGAAGTTTTGTTGACAGGACAAGCACGTTGTTATGTCATTCATGCCGTCAATTCATTTTGGACGTGGTTTGATTAAATCATATTATCAGCGATAAATTTCTACTATATAAAAATAAGTCGGGTTTTCCTTCCTGACGCTATAACTCCAGAACGCACGAACCGATTTCCACGGTTTTGCATTCGTTGGAAAGGTCTCGGGCTCCGTGAGGTTTATAACAAAGAAAATTCAGGAAAAATTTCAACAGAAAAGCGGGAAAATATTTTTTCATTTTTTTATATAAGTATGGCAAAACAACGTTTGCTGGGTCAGCTAGTTGAAGATAAAAATAATCTCGGTTTTGAAGGTCTAATCACATATTTCTGTAACGACCTTTAAATTCTAGAGGTTCAAATTGGGAAAAGACAATAGTGTTGACGAAAGCGTTTTATAGGGTTCTGTACCCAAAAAGAAAATGGGACTGGAATTTTCAGTGTGTTTCTATCGCCGTTATGTCGGTAGATACGACCCGAAAGAGTTTTATAAAGCAAAAAAATATATTTGGGGTACACGGCGGATTGCACTATTTCCGACGCATAAATTAGCCAGTCTGGACCGAAGCGAATTCGCCACGCGGTCGGCAATCTTCGGGAGGTGACGTGTGCGCGACAGATTCAAAATGCCGTGTTCCTTGTATGACATTTAAATCTATGACTGACGATAAACAAATTTCTTAACTATTTTTTTTTTCAGAAAGCAGCCATGTCATCGCGTAGGTCAAGAAAAACCGCAAACCCAAGAGCTAAAGCTCCCGAGCCAATAATAACTCGAACAAAATCAAGACAACTAAGAAAAAAGGAAGACAACAAAACCGAAAAACCGGAACTTACTAAACAAGATACGAAATCGCCTAAAACTGTGAAAACCGTTAAACGATCGCAAGAGTCTCTACTTAAAGTTCCAGTTATCACAGTGCCAGATGATGATGTACAAGTTGAGTATTTTCCGAATACGTTAAAACGCGACGTTCGCGCTAAGAAAATTATGTTGAAACCTAAACACAATTTCAAGGTTATTGCAGCTACGAATAAAAGGAAGATGGCAACACCACGGAAAGGTGAGTTTTATAAATTTTTTTTTTTTGAATATTGCCCCAGCCTCCCATCCTTTTTCAATGCGCAACACCACCATCCTTCTTCTAAAATCACGATGATCTACTGTTATGGGGAAATATAAGAATCAGATTATGCGAGTAATATGGGAGCAAGATGACATCCGTTCACTTCTACCTCCGGTTTATAACATCAATCTGAATTGTAGTTATTTTTAGAGCCTCTGCCCCCCACAAGTAGAGGTACTTGGGAAATCAAGCCAAGGAAGGCGCGCTCCATCGCAGCGGTTCTGATAGTCCGGTTAAACAGTAACCAACCTTAGTGAGTTGAACTGCGAATGGTCCCGTGAAAAAAAAAGCTCTGTTCGGAACGCCTTTATGAATGGGAAAGAAATAATAATAATATATCATTTATTTCGGGTAACAAAGACCCATAACATATATACCTTACAGACTATCATACATAAAATAAGAACTACAAAAATACACTATTCTACACGAAGTGTCGGCATCGTGTTGCACTGCGTGGTGTCACGTAGCCTTCCGCGGAATCGCCGATACACGACACCCTTCGGCCAAAACTCTTCCTTGAGGAAGGTCTCAATATGATGAGTCGGAACTCGCACCACGAACGACTTGAAATTCGTGTTATGGCGCGGCTCCAACTTCTCTACCCTTAAGGTCCAGCTGGTCTTCGCTCAAACATACTCCACGATCTCCTCAACCTTCGTGGTGTGATGTAACCGAGACACATAGAGCTGCGTCGTAGGTATTGCCGGACGCAGCATATTGGGTCCTACCAGCGCGGTCACTGCAATCATCAAATGTCTTCTCCCGCTCTGGGCGGAGCGGAAGGGAGTGTCAGACTCTTACTGACTAAAACGTATTGGCCTACAGTCAGATGATTAAAATAAGATTGTGTGAAATCTATACTAATATTATAAAGAGGTAACTTTTACGAGTTTGTGACGTTGTAAGGGGTAATCTCTGGATCTATTGAACCGATTTTCAAAATTATTACACCAATAGAAAGCTACGTTATTGTGGAGTGTCAAAGGCTATATTATATCCCCATATTCCCGCAGGAACGGGAACAACGTGGGTGAAACCGCGGTGCGATGCTAGTAATAGATAAAGACGGAAATCATTGCTTAACTTTGTTAGGGTCCCATATCTGAATGGTGACCAATGGCCTCTTATAGTAAGCCTCCGCTATCCGTCCGTCGTCAATAGACTGTTTCTCATGAACTTTTAAACGGTCTATTGTAACTACAAAAAAACCCTGTGAGCCCCTCACAACGTTTTTTTGCGTCTCTTTGTATCCAAATAAACTAATTTGTCTATTACAAATTGATATTAAACCAGCCAAAATTAGGAAAACGTATATGTATGGCTGGTATCTGCATGAACAAATCCCTTCCCGACTTTTCCCTATCGAGCCAGCCCGCGCCGCTGTGCCATTAGCGTTAAATCCCCTGACTAATACCAACCTAACCCAGCCTGTCCCTTGCTGCCCTCCCTCCTTGAACCCGCTAAGCCGAGGCCCGTGTCCCACAGGGGATGCCCTTAGCGAGCGGTCATTTAGCTTTTGTAGCCCTAGCTAGGGCCACAGGAAAGTCCAGTTAAGCAGTAACCAGCCGTAGAGTGCTGAACTGCGAGTGGTCCACGTCAAAAAAAAGTATGAAGAAATGTGCCATTCGTCTTCAGCTTTTTTTTACCCAGCGCTTCAAGAAAGGCCAGCGACGTCTGATATACAGTTAACTCTCAAAACCACCATCTTCCAGGTACAAAACCGCCTCCAAAACAGAATGCTCCTCAAAACTCCAAGTCACCACGAAGGTCCAAGACATCAGCAACCACCAGCGCTGAGCTGAGCATGCAAGACATGGTGCGGATGATGGACGAGACCAGGAGCCTGAGCGATGAGGACTTTATGGAGATCCTGACCTGCCCCAGCCCGGTCTGGTGGGAGGATCCTCCCGATGGGGGTTTCGATGAGGGTGAGTGCTTAACTTTCTTTGTTAACAACTGAGAAGGTCCAGGATATCCGCTAGATCGGCGTGTTGTGTTCCACGCGCGTTTTAAGGAGATGCTTGCCAAGGATGCGGAATTGTTTCGAAAGAGGGCAGCGGCCCTTTTTTTTTCTGGATGATATCATGATTTCTCCCGCTCTGGGCGGAGCGGAAGGGAGTGTCAGACTCTTACTGACTAAAACCCACCCGTGATTCTTCTAGTGCCCTTTGCGTTCCAGGGCCGCGGTGACTCTTTCGAACAAATTCCGCATCCGTCACTGCGGCCCTGGAACTCTGCAGGCATTAGGAGGAACACGGATGGGTTTTCGTCGGAAAGAGTATGACACTCCCGTCTGCTTTACATACCCATCCTTAAAAAAAGAAAATGAGTGGTATCATGCCCCATCATTAATTTAAATATATATAACTCAAAAGTGATTGACTGACTGACATAGTGATCTATCAACGCACAGCCCAAACCACTGAACGGATCGGGCTGAAATTTGGCATGCAGGTAGATGTTATGACGTAGGCATCCGCTAAGAAAGGATATTGATTAATTAAACCCCCTAGGGGATAAAATAGGGGATGAAAGTTTGTATGAAACTTAGTCAATTGTAAACCGATCGGGCTGAAAGTTTCAAAATCGGGGGTAAAGTAACTATTCCACGCGGGCGAAGTCGCGAGCAGAAGCTAGTCTTTTTATGGTTGATGTACTTATGGCCACTGTACGCAATTTATTCGCTCTTGGTTGATGTTATGTTGTGTGCAAGGACGTTGCCACAGTATATCTAGCAATGCTATGGGTGGATGGTAACCCGTTATCCGTTCCCAAGTCGGACTCGGCGGCGTCTTCCATCAGTTCCATCCTCAGGCCCGTGTTGCCCAGCGATCTCTGTGCATGGGACTGACGTGACTAGCTTTGAAAAAAGCTGGAAAAATTCCCGTTTCTTTCCAATTCCGTGGTATTTTTCAATGTTTCATTCGAAATTTTGCCAGTATATATTTAGGTTTTTTTTTATCATTAAATCGAGGAATATGAATATTATGGTATGGAACGGGAAACTGTCTATGTATTTTTTTTTTCAAATGCGTATTTACTATATTTAACTTCTATATATTAACTCTTTCCATATTAAATGTACTGTAATAAAATAGAAACACCCACAATTTAAAAAAAAAGGGTTTTTTCTACTTTATTTTACCTATTGTTACGGTAAATGTTGAATAAAACCTTCGATGGAACTGTGGCCATAGGCGACCTTAAGTCAAGCACAATCACGGCAAAAACTGGGATTGAAAGGGAGGTACTCACGGGTCTTCTTCGAAAACGACGGTTTTCTCGTGGCGCCACTCCAATACAGTCCGCGGACGTCCCTCTTTTTAACCGACTTCTAAAAAAGGAGGAGGTTCTCAATTCGGATGTTTGTATTTTTTTTTTTTTTTTATGTTTGTTCGCGCATAACTCCGTCGCTTTTCAACCGATTTGAAAAATTCTTTTTTTGTTCGAAAGGGTATACTTCCCAAATGGTCCCATGAAAATTTTATCGAAATCGACCAAGCGGTTTTCGAAAAATCTAAAAAAAATATCTAATTTACCTACATTGACGACCTCTTAGTTTACTCTGCAAAGGAGCAGTACGTTTTTTTTACACCAATGTGATTGGTTCGTTTAGGTGGGGGAGGGGAGGGGGTTTAGGTACCACTAAAAAGTGAAAAATAAAAAACTTTTTACAAAAAAATACAACCGACTTTTCCACAAAAAATCAAAAAAGTACAAAATAACTTTGATTTCGGAAGTCGGTGTTCAAAAAATGAAAAAGGAACCACAAACACCGAGTTCCGAAATCAAAGTTATTTTGTACTTTTTTGATTTTTTGTGGAAAAGTCGGTTGTATTTTTTTGTAAAAAGTTTTTTGTCATTTAACACTTCACTGAATTGTTGAAAGTCTACGTAGGTGGGTTTTGGATACAACATTGTTCATTTATAATTTATAGCCGGCAGACGATCGCACGCGCCATTTTTTCGTCGAGTTCTTGAGAGTGAGTTGTCAAAGAATTGACAGAATGCGGAATGTAGGAAATGAATGAACATAGGAACGGATTTGAATGAGGAAGTTGTGTGATTGTGCGTTAGTCAATTGACGGTTTCTTTTATATTTTGTTTTATTTGTTTTGATACTTTAACACCTATAAAATATACATATTTTAAATTAACAAAATATAAACCGGAATATTCGAAAGAATTCTGTTTCTTTCCAAAGGATTCCTTCTGTTAATTTTTCTATGTTAGTAAAGTAACAATTTGTTTTTTTAAAGAAAAAAAAATGTGTTACTTTCGGCATTTTCAACATTAGACGTGACTCGTCCAATCCCATTGCACCCGATTTTTCCTATGTCTATGTTTCTCATTCTGTTTTGTACCTACATATACAAAAACCCCACAAACCATATATCGATTTCCCACCAGAAACATCACCTTTTCTGGTTAACAATTTAACGTTCAAAATTGCCGATTCTTAGCGTAATTTCAACAGGTGACTTTTGAATTATTTGCAATTTGATCTTAAAAAAAAATGAGAGGCAACATTTAATAACTCATTTTATTCTTTACAGATTCAATACACAGAAGGTCACCAGAGCCACCGCCCGCAAAGGTTGCCAATCAAAATAAAAAGAGAAAACTTACTTCAAACACAGCAACACGTAACTCGAATAGCAAAAGAACAACACTCGAACACAACAGGGACCTATCGAATGAACAGTTTAAAACATCAGAAGAAAAATTCGTTAAGAAAAAACAAAAGTTAGAAAACATATTAGGTAACATCAAGAAAAAAACTGTTCAATCTAAAAGTGACGTTAAAAATTATGCTAACAACAGAAATCATTCCGAAAGCGAAGGTGATTTTTCAGATTTGAGTTTCATTGAAGAAGAGATACTCAAAAATCTCGAAGAAATGGAGATTCCTATGCAACAAACTGTGACAGTATCAAACCACGCGCTCGATATTAAAAGTGATAGAGATGACTTAGAAATTAAAGAACAAATTAGTTTAATAAAACATGATGAGATAGAGTCAAAAAATGAAAATGTAGATAGGGAAATTTTATCAATAGAGATAAAAAAGGAAATTAAAGATGAATTCTTGATAAGGAGTCCGGTCTTTGCTGATGATGGTATTTCTACCGGTTCTCGATTCAACAGTTCAGAGGAAATTAGTTGTACAAAAAATTCGGATGATATAGTCATTATAGATAGTTGTACAAATTCTAGGCTAAGTAAACCGGGCGATTCAAGCTCTATAGTAGATTTAGATTGTAATTCCAACTCAGATATCGGAACGAAAATTGTAAAAGAAAATCTCTCAAATGAAATTGTTCCTACTAAAAAAACAAAGGACCTAAGCGAGTTCATTACTGTGTACAAAATAACGAACGATAAAATAAAAAACGAAAATGACTCGGAAAAAATGAATTTGCCAGAAAACACAAAAACGTCTAAAATAGAAACTGTTCGAGGGAAACTCAACTACTTCTTCAAAAAATGTAAAAGTACTATGCGTTTGAAAAAGATGGAAAATTCTATTCCCGCCATTTCCTTGACAGATGTCAAAGAGGCCACAGACAATGGAAAAAGAGATGACGATACTAAAATCGATTTGGAAGATGAGAAAAATCGACTAAAAAGTTGCGATTACTGTATACAACAAACCGAAAAAGGGACGACGGATTTTTCGTGTGAGAAATGTGAAATGGCGCCAATTTTGTCGTGTGGCTTGTGCAATTTTGTTGCTGATACCAAAGAAGTTTACAAAAATCATGTAACTTCTTGCAAAGACGGTGCTAGGATATCTTGGAGTCATAATTATGTGCTAAATCAGACTTAGAAAATTGGAATATTCATGAAAATTAATTCTCACCTTTAACATTGAGACTAGGACCATAGATTTAAATAGTATACATAGAGCCGGCCGTATGTTTGTTTATACGCGTTCACCTTACAAAAAACAAGGCATTTTATGAAGACTGTAAAACTCGTGGCAAGATCGTTGTGGTCTATACACCATTCACAATAAGATTAGACATTGGAACAAAATTGTTTACAGTCCGTTCAACCGATTTTTACTTCTATTCCGTACGGATAAGGATGGCATTAAAAGCAAAAACGTGATTATAATACCAACTGTTTACTGCAGCTACCATGTGTCATGCCGCCAACGCAATAGAAGTCAAAATCGGTTGAGCCGTTTCGGAGGAGTTCAACCACAAACACCGTGACATGAGAATTTTATACACCCCTAGTTTTTAATTAGTACAAAAAAACATAGGGCTCTATCCGTACCCGTTACTGATCATATTTGTGTAGACAAAAGTAAAAAATAAAATCCTAAAATTGTCCACGGAGTTTTTTTCATAACTGGTAAATTCATAATAGAATCAACATTCATAACAATTTCTACTAGAAAATTCTACGCGCAGTGTTTTTCCATTTTAATTGTCATTTATTCATTCATAAATCAATAGCCTGTTCAATATTTTCATAAGTTGAGTGACATTTTGGGATATAAAAAAACGCTATTAACTTTGCTGTTTATGAACATGATTTTTTGAGACTTTTCTTAAATAATAACAAGTCCTTTTTTAATAAGCCCTTAAAGTATTTGTACTTATTAAAAACTAGGGGTGTATATAACATTAGTGTAGATAAGATAGCTTTTGGCGTCACAATACCACGGCTGTAAATTGCACTGAACACTGTTAGTTCTTGCATAAATATGAAATTGAAATCAATTTTTATTGAAAAAGAGGTTACTTAACATCGTGAAGTTGTCAATGAATAAAATTTAACATGAAAATAAGTTTCACAGAAAAAAAAACTTATGAACTGGATTTTTGGCAGTCGACTTGTGCCCCCTAAGATTCAAAGGAGGTAAAAGGTTTTTAACTTTGCATCTCTAAAAGTCGTTCCTGAATTAACAAACAATAGGGTACCTAGTTGACTAAAAAAATCTAATTAGTCCGTCAGTTAGATTATCGAAAAATTTTGTATACGTATTGTTTGCTTTATCAAATCTATAAAAACTAACGAAGATAAAAAGCATCAAAGATCAGGAGTGGGGGCTTGTGACGTCACGTCGTGGTAAACATTGTAGCGAGTAGTGACGTCACACGAGTATTCAACGCACTGTGTCGTCTTGGTTTTTAATTTACGTGAAAAAAGAAAAAAATACGTGTCTAATATTTTTTTGGAAATCTATCTGACGGACTAATTAGATTTTTTAGTCAACTACCCATTATGATATTAGTAGGATAGAACTGGACAATAAAATATAAGCCTATATTTACTCTGCGAGAATCGGCATTACGAAAGTTGGCACCATTTGCCTAGCCTTTTGAAAACTATATTGGGGTCGACTCCCAGTCAAACCGGATTCAGCTGTATACCAGTATTTTACGTGGAGCGGCTGCCTACCAGACCTCCACAACCCATTAACTGGGTAACACGGTACTTCCAACGTACCCAGCAAAATTATTAATGCTTCAAAGCGGTCATAACTCGCTGGTTTACGAGAACGCTGATAGAACACAAATATTAATTACCTACATACTTGAATAATGATTGAATGTAAATGCAGAGTAGAATAAAAGCGAAACTGATTGAAATATTCAAGTTATTTATGAATAAATGTTTATTTGTTTTATGGATGCTTTGCACGATACTATTAATAGAGGAAATCTAATGAAAGGTTGACTGGTAGAGAATGCCTTGTTGCATTAAGTCCGCCCTTGTACCACTATTGTACATAAAGTTTAAATAAATAAATAATAAAATCTCAATAAAAGTTTCGTTTTTATTCGCCCCTGCACCTATTCATGCCGTTTTTCGGTAGTTTAAATAATCTCATACTATAAACCGCAAATCAGTATGTAAGTATCTTAATTTAAAAAAAAAATAAGACCTCTATGCTCCCATCTGTATATTTGTATCTCATAAGGTTGTATATGTCTTGTAAGATATTTCAAAGTGTTGTGATAAGAACTGTGTATCATGTAGTCTCATCGAATAAATATAAATATGTCAAATAAAATACTGTCTTTTTTTGTTTGAGACGATCCTGTAAATTACTAAAAAATTACATAGATAAGCATAATCAGCCTTTTAACGTTCCCACTGCTGGGACACAGGCCTCCTCTCTAGGAGAGAGAATGGGCCGTAATCCACCACACGGGCCCAGTGCAGGTTGGTGAATGTCACATTCTTCGAATTTTTGGTTCTAGGACATGCCGGTTTCCTCCCGATTTTTTTCTTCACCGTTTTGAGAGCAGTGGTGATGAAATTGATTAAACAAAGAAATGCGCCTGTCTGGGTTTGAACCTGCGACCTACAATTCGTAAGTCGGAACCGTTACCACTCTGCCACCAATGCTCTTGAAAAAAAATAATTGAAATTATGGAAGAAGAATCAAGAAAGTCTTGTGTAACCCGTTCATTATTACTCATAATTCGGGAAATTATTTATCCAAACGATGATAATTATGCAACAAAGCGATTTTCGATAACGAATAATTAAGCCAATGTATACACCATTGTACAATAGTATTTTTAGCCTAAAAGTTGAATGGTAGAGAATGCTTTGTTGCATTAAGTCCGTGACCTTGAAGTTTAATCTTTTAATCAAAAACTTTTTCTACTTCGGAAGTCGGTGTGTTCAACAACAAAAAAGCAACCAAAAACACTGAGTTCCGAAATTAAAGTTATTTTATACATTTTGTTTTTTTTTTTGTTTAGAAATCGGTTTTCACTTTTTAGTGGTTCACTCCCAGCTAAACATACCCATCACAGCGTACGTGGTATAAATTGGTGTAAACAATAAACAAACATGCGATTTCAGCTATCCCGACAGATTTGCTATCATTTATTGAAATTAACAAAAAAACTGCTTATTCGATTTCGATAATTTTTTTATGGGACCATTTGGGAAGTATACCCTTTCCAACAAAAAAAGAAGTTTTCAAATCGGTTGGCAAGCGACGGAGTTATGCGCGAACAAACATTAAAAAAAATACAAACATCCGAATTGAGAACCTCCTCCTTCTTTAGAAGTCGGTTAAAAAGAGTTAACAGTCTTCTGGGTAAGCTCATTCCATCGTCGACTTTGTCTTTAGAAGACGCAAAAGGGGACGATGGTGGGTGTACAATAACATCTGCCCATTTCCTCTTCCTTGAATCCTTCAACCCGGGTGGAGTTCGGGCCACTTCGGGCGTCTTCGACCATCTTCGGAAGACGTCGGGCAGCGGCGGGAGGAGGCGAGGGGCGTGCTTCTTGGGTCACGACTAGAGGTGGGCAAAGTGTATCATTTTTGCGATTGGAACATTTGTATCTGGAACACTGAAATGTTCCGAAACACTGATAATTATGTTTCATTTGGCTCATTTGGATCATCGCCTCAAAAGATTCAATTACAGAATGTTTCGAATACACAGAGTTACGTCGCGGGCGTTTATTACAATAATCACTACGCTTATCGCAATACTAGTGTTTGATAGGTACATAAGCGCCTTAGTGATCATTTTTACGTCCATGAATACTGACAGCGAAAATCCGTACGAATTGAATGATACACTTCTCATTAGTTATCTCTTTCAAAATCAAAATCAAAGATCAAAATCAAATCATGTTGTTGGACTATAGGTATTGTATAGATTGTAATGATTTCACTCGCGAGTCAATAGTTTAGTTAGGTACTCAGTGTCTCAATTTTTCTCTTTCGCTCGCGGCTCAGTCGCCTCGCGAGCGACGTGTCGCGCGAAATAGCATAGAGCGAAGTAATGTTCCAGATCTAAATGATGCGTTTGAACCGTTGCTAGTGAACCAATCTTTTGAATCACTTCAGTGATCCGGATCAGTGAGTCGGTTCCGTAAAGAGTTACACACGCCTAGTCACGACACTTCGCTACCGGTCTCCAACGGCGATACTCGCGCGCTTTCATCAACATTGTTACCTACTGGAGACTTAAATATATTCAGTTTTATACAATCCACTGATATCATTTCAAGTCCTTATACAAAGTTGATACGACGGAGGGGCTTTCCTTTAAACTGCATATACTAGGTACCATTTACAAGCTCTGTACCAAAAATCAATTAAATACGAGCAATAGTTTAGTCGCAAATGATTTTTTAAGTTTTTGCCCCGTTTGAACACGATGTATATTCCTAACAGCTGATTGTGTCTATACGCATGAGTAAAACCTACAATGCGTTGTTACCCACAACAACACAGGGTGGTTGCGTTTTACTCTGATTTGTAAGCTATTTAGTTTGTTCGAAAAAAAAATCATTTTTATAGTGCTTTTTATTTTTATACCGTATCGAATTAATACTAAACACGTATAGTATACGTAGTGGAATTTAACGCCCCTCTGTCATATCAACTCGGTATAGGTCCCTAACAGTTTCACCTCAAATAAAAGAAAAAAGAACATGTTAATGTAACGTTTATTTCTGTAATGATCGTATTTTTATTTGTCATCGGTCGAGAACCGCATCTGGCACTGTCTGTTGTAGAGCAGATTCAGCATTTCGATGTCCGCAGAACTCAGGACAGTTTTGTGGCCCATTGCGAGAGACCTCTGCCAGAGATAGTCCTGAAGTATAAAGAAATTACTAATAAGCGATAAGGCCGCCCATGTAATTAGTATAATCAGCCTTTTTTTGTTCTCACTGCTGGGACAGGAGAGGGAATGGACCGTAATCCACCACACGGGCCCAGTGCGGGTTAGTTTCCTCACGATGTTTTCCTATCATCTGCCTAGCCTTTTCCCAACTACATTGGGGTCGGCTCCCAGTACAACCGCATTCAGCTGAATACCAGTATTTAACGTGGAGCGGCTGCCTACCAGACCTCCACAACCCTTCACCGTTTTGAGAGCAGTGCATAAGCATAATCAGCCTTTTAATGTTCCCACTGCTGGGACACAGGCCAGAGAGAATGGGCCGTAATCCAGTACGCGGGCCCAGTGCGGGTTGCTGAATGTCACATGTCTTCGCATTTTTGGCTCTAGAACATGCCGGTTTCCTCACGATGTTTTCCTTCACCGTTTTGAGAGCAGTGGTGATGAAATTAATTACACAAAGTAATGCGCCTGGCTAGGTTACGTTACCACTTGGCCACCCATTGTATCAGCCTATGTAATGATTTCTTCATCTATATGTTCTGTAACTTGTATTTATTTAATTTTAAAGAAGGCTTACAGACTAATCAACCAATAACACAAAGACTATAATATTAACAAATAGCTAATAACAAGCCTCCACATATAGGTAAGGAAAATAGTCGATACAAAAGAAAGTACATACAAGTTAATATAACCAGTTAAGAGAGCAGTAGATAAATTAACTGTCCTTAAAAAATAATTGTGCCAAAAGCCGTCTATATGGTGTACATAATAAGGAGTATTCTATTATGTTCTACGTGGGATTATTATAGTAGTTTAGCTATTTGACAACGGGTCTTCCCAAACCTGTGTGGGTTTTTTTTTTTCTTATGACAAATACAAGGAGCAGAAACTATGCGACCCGTCGCGTCAATATTTATTTCCAGGCACATGAGTAGCTGGGCATTAACTCGTTAATCCGTTAATGATCAAAGTTAACGCGACGCTCCACGCGAGCAGTCGGCACACAGGCAGTTGATGATATTGAATTCGTACGAGGCGCCTTGTGTTTCCATCTCTACGTTACCTGCAGTGGTTCCACGGTCTACTCTTATGCGAGCAGTCGGCCCATACACAGGTAGTGGATGCTATTGTTGCGCGCCACAATTAAGTAAGGAAGATAGCGGCATTCGGTACCACTAGCGCCATCTAGTATCGAGTAGCAGAACTAATAAAGCCAGGAACCTTCGAGATTTTTCTATGCTAGAACATTCTAGAACTCTCGAACCCTAGTCAGTCGCGACCGATATGTACGCGAACTTTCTAGATCTTTCTACTATGGAAGGTTCTGGAATTATCCGGCGCCCAATATAAGGCTGGCACATGTACCGACCGGGTCAGTATTGGATCAGCGATACAAATGATAACTTCGAGAGCGATCTTCGACTGCGAACTCAAGTGATTAGTAGTGCGATTGTGTTTTATAATTAGTGAGTTTATAGTGTAATTAGTGTTGTGCAATTAAAGTGTCATTTTTGGTTATTCAATCGGCTGTTTTTATTGTCACGAAGCCGAAGCTCGTAAAACTATCGAGGTCGTACGAGGCGTCTTGTGTTTCCATCTCTACGTTACCTGCAGTGGTTCCACGGTCTGTTCTCCACGCGAGCAGTCAGCACAAAGGTAGTTAGCGGGGGCGTGGGTCACGCTATCGAGGTCGTACGAGGCGCCTTGTGTTTCTATCTCTACGTTACCTGCAGTGGTTCCACGGTCTGTTCTCCACGCGAGCAGCCGGCACACAGGCAGTTGATGCTATCGAGGTCGTACGAGGCGTCTTGTGTTTCCAGCTCTACGTTACCTGCAGTGGTTCCACGGTCTGTTCTCCACGCGAGCAGTCAGCACACAGGTAGTTGGCGGGGGCGTGGGTCACGCTATCGAAGTCATACGAAGCGCCTTCGCCTTCCATGTCTTTGATCCACGCTTCTCTAGGCAAGAGTTCAAAGTAGTGTTCCTTCGCTATAAGAATACAACATCATTTGCACTAAACTTTGCAAGTATTTGGAGAGGTTGGGGAAGAAACAGTCGGCTTGCAAAAATTGTTTGATTCGAAAACGTGGAAATGTTAATTTGAAATAGCGGTTTCCATACAGTTTGTTTTGACGTATAAGCTTGAGCGTCCGCTGTAGGAAACGTGCACGGCGTAGGCTATGCCATCTAGTGTTGCAAATCTGAAACTTTTACGTTGTAAATATTTGACCTGTGCTGCCACCTATGCTTCCTGCACCGTCAGTTTTGGGAAACGTGCACGAAGTAGACTGTGCCATCTAGCGTTGCAAATTTGAAACCTATAAGTGAAATATACTTGATATTGACGCATCTGTGCTGCCACCTATAGTTTCTGCACGTTCCCTATAGGTAACGTTTACGTTTAGGTCATAGAGAGTGCCATCTGGCGTTGCAAATTCGAAACTTTTTTCCTTATAAATACTTGCAGTTCACATGTCTGTGCTGCCAACTAGGGGACCTGCAGGCTCCTTAAAGTCAAATCAAAAGACAGGCCCTAAATAAGAGACCCTTCCGAACAACTTTCGAAACTCTAATAGGTTTAAATATATCGTACGACTTGAATAAACAGAAGCATAAAAATTACTCACTCTTAATAATTTTGTCCCAGTGGATTAGAAGATAGTTACTCCTGTCATAGCGATTGGACATCATGGGGACCCCGAGGATATGCATCAGAAGGTTGAGGGTGTGCGCACTGTGTCCTGGAGCTCCGGACAGCATTGAAGACAGGAGCACAGTCTTTAAGAAACAAATAGAAGGTATTTATTGCCAGAGAACTGCCCCCCTAGCCAAGTTGATAATCTGCAATCGTTAACGCTACTTGAAAACGAATCAAATGTATGGAAATGAAATCATCTCAACGTTAAGTCACGTGGTTAGAACACACGAATAGAACATTCGTAGCTAAGTTCACATCGTTCATTATTATTATTCGTTAATTGTTATCGTTTCTATAATGTTCAACGCTAAATCCTTTGTTAAAATGTTTAATTTTAACCTGTTTGACGTTTGTAGGAACGCTTGCCATAGAATAAAGACATTGTAGATTGTAGAACGAGCGGCCGACTCAGGCGCGACAACATGGCTACCAACTTATCGTTTTCTACAGTTGCTGACACAGAGACGTTACCGATTGGAGAACGGAATTCGACATGAAACGGTTGTTACTTGGCTAGGGGGGCTGATATACTATGGACTAATTAGATCATTTCAATAAAATACCCTATTATTTTTGTCTTTCATTCTGGTCTAACCTGGTTTCCCTCCATGAATCCAAGATGCGGTATCTCCTCTCCCCCCCGTCCGAAGTGGACCAGGTTATTGGGCTGCAGCGGTTCCTTCTCATGGATGCGCTGGAAGACTACGCAGCTGGCCAGTTCTATCACTTGCATGGCGTGTTCCAGTGCCTCCACATCTGCTATAGTATCTGTAGGTGCCTTTGTATTAGCAGTATCAGTCTATCCAATCAAAAGTCTTGCATACAAATACGGGTTATATGAGTTGACTAACTTCTGCCCGCAACTTCCTCTGCGTGGAATAGTTACTTTACCCCCGATTTTGAAACTCTTAGCCCGATCTGTTTAAAATTGATAAAGTTTCATACAAAGTTTCATCCCCTATTTTATCCCCTTGGGGGTAGAATTAATCAAAATCCTTTCTTAGCGGATGCCTACGTCATAACAACTACCTGCATGCCAAATTTCAGCCCGATCCGTTAAGTGGTTTGGGCTGTGCGTTGATAGATCACTACGTCAGTCAGTCAGTCACTTTTGAGTTAAGTATATATATTTTTTAGATATGTATAACTCAAAAGTGAGTGATATTGTTTTTTTATTTTTGATGACTATGAAGGTCAATCTGTTTTAAATTACTTTATTGACTCAATCTACTCATAAGCATAATAGCATAATCAGTCTTTTAATGTTCCCACTGCTGGGACACAGGCCTCCTCTCTAGGAGAGGGAATGGGCCGTAATCCAGCACGCGGGCCCAGTGCGGGTTGCTGAATGTCACATGTCTTCGAATTTTTGGTTCTAGGACATGCCGGTTTTTCCTCACGATGTTTTCCTTCACCGTTTTGAGAGCAGTGGTGATGAAATTAATTACACATAGAAATGCGCCTGGGCTAGGTTTGAACCCGCAACCTACAAATCGTAAGTCCGGGCCGTTACCACTCGGTCACCACTGCTCATATCAGCATGTCCAATCAAAAGTCTTGCATACAAATACGGGTTATATGAGTTCATATAATATTGTTTTATTATTTTTTATGACTATGTAGGTCAATCTGTTTTTACTTTAGTGACTCAATCTACACTTTATAATGTTTTACAGTGAATTGATTTATGATTTTCCATGTTGGATATTTTTTTTTTTTTCTACCTTTAACATGAATGACTTTGCATACTACTGTATAAATTCAACTTCTTAAAACGCAATAGACAGATGTGTTGCTGGGGAGTTTGTTGCGCCACTTCTTCTTCCCAACTAAAACACTAGGAAGTGGTGACGGGTGGGCGTTTTGGGGGACTGTCTTTATGTAAAATTTGACGTTCAAAAAGTGCTGTCTCTCAGCCTAGTTTGAATAAATGACTTTGGATTTTGATACAAATCGCGAAAAAAATGCCCCATATATTTACGTGCACATAACTAAACAAAACGTACTAAATCGCTTTTTTTTCGCGGTTTCTGGGCTAGTAAAAATAGTTGACGAGTACCTACATATTGCCCTTTTTGGGTAAAAAAAATACTTTTTTAATAATCCAAACAAACCAATAAAAAAAACAATTTAATACCAAGAACAGAGAGAGCAGTGGTGACCGAGTGGTAACGGCCCCGACTTACGAATCGTAGGTCGCGGGTTCAAACCCAGCCAGGCGCATTACTTTGTGTAATTCATTTCTTCACCACTGCTTTCAAAACGGTGAAGGAAAACATCGTGAGGAAACCGGCATGTCCTAGAACCTAAAATTCGAAGACATGTGACATTCACCAACCCGCACTGGGCCAGCGTGGTGGATTACGGCCCATTCCCTCTCCTAGAGAGGAGGCCTGTGTCCCAGCAGTGGGAACGTTAAAAGGCTGATTATGAATACCAAGGACAAATTAACTAAACGAAAAATAGATAAATTCTGCCAGAAATAATAAATAAGATGGCGCAAACATTAACACAATATTTTTTTAAATGGATCCGAGTGAAACCCGCTTCTTTTTTTTGACGGGACCACTCGCTGTTCAACACAATAAGGCTGGTTACTGCTCAACTGGACAATCCTGTGTTGGCCTCAAATGAATTTAAAGCTCCCAGCCAGGGCTAAATACTAAGCTTGTAACGATGTCGTTGCGTTTTCAGTCTCGTGGACTTTAAACCTCCACGATGGCTGAAAACTCCTTACTTTTATTAATGAAAAGAAAATGTCTATTTTCAAAAATATTTTAAATTTCGTTTTTTTATTGACTGCTCAGATTTTTTCATTCAGTCCTATCAAATTGCTCAACCAGAGCACAGTCAATAATAATTTCAATAGTACCAGTGTAATAATAACATGTAACAGTTTTAGAAACCCGGGGTAAGTTTTATAATAAACATTCTTTTATAACCATCTACCTCCTACCTTCCGTTTATAACTTTTTACCTTTCTATTGTAACCTTTTATTTTTGTTTTGTTACAGTTTCTTAGTCTAATTTTAAAAATAAACAATCAAGTCACAAATCAAGTTTATTATTCAATAATACCATCCTACACAGTGTAGACGAGTTGGGAGGTGGGAGAACCTCACATCTTGTGACCCAGCGTCACATTGGCTCTCCGACGGCCAATCTCGTCACAAGCTTACAAGCTAAATGACCGCTTCGCTAAGGGCATCCCCTGTGGGACACGGGCCTCGGCTTAGCGGGGTCATTGAGGGAAGGCAGCAAGGGACAGGCTGGGTCAGGTTGGTATTATTTTGGGGATTTAACGCTAATGGCTCAGCGGCGCGGGCTGGCTCGTTAGGCAAAAGTCGGGTAAAACTAATTCCTCTAGCCTTTTTCTTTTTTTGGGAGTGGCTTCTCGCATTTCAACCTAGGGTTGTGGACTGCTTAACCGGGCTTGCCTGTGGTGGCTTCAATATGAATATTAAAGCCTCCAGTCAGGGCTTATATAAAACTTACAAACTAAGCGACTGCGCGCTAAGGGCACCCTCTGTGGGGTACGGACCTCGGCTTAAGGGGTTGCTGGGGGGGGGGGGCAGCTAGGGACGGGCTGGCTTGAGCGAGGGACGGGGTGAACATTGACGGGGAATTCGCGGTGGGCCTCGGTGGCGAGGGCGGAAGGACATTAGTGCTAGTGCTGCACCGCCTTGTATAGGTCTTCCCCCCTCGAATCTTCCCATCTTCTACAGTACCTACTTGATAAACATTAGCTTTGTTCTAGGGCAGTCGGGTAAAAAAGAGGAGTCTTTATGCTAGATACTTACTGTTGGAATAATCAACGTCATACATAACAATACCGAACGGCCACAGCTTATCCTTATAGAACTGTTCATTCTCAGCGGTAAGTTCCATGGTCTTGCCTGCATACCAACGCCTGGCGCTGATTGGTTTCTGAACTAACTCTCCGCACTCTTCTAAGTAGTGAGTATTGATGAAATCCCGGTCTGATGGCAGGAGCAGATTGTCGATGTGGGTGTCTGCTTTCTAAAGGGAGGGGATGGAATGAGTGAATATTTTTGTCGTTCAAATAGCGTCCAACGTCGAGCGTCCTGTGCGGAAACCAAACTGGTTCTCCGCCAGATCCGGCCCAACTCTCACCAAGTGCTTGATGAGTCGATGCTAGAGTTGTGGAATTGCGGAATGTTCGAAAGAGTCACCGCGGCCCTGGAACGCGGCGGGCACAAGAAGGATCACGGATGGGTTTTAGTCAGTAAGAGTCTGATGGCCTTCCGCTCGGCCCAGAGCGGAAGAAATCATTTGACGATTATCAAAACGTTTTTTATTTACCCATCTGTGTTCATGTAAATTTGAGTTCCAGAGCCACGCGGCCACGGTGACACATTCTGCAACCCTGGCAGGCCCGGACTGCTATACTGACATCTCTTTGAGGCGTCCCGGACGCCTCAAAGAGATGTCAGCATAGCAGTCCACGTCAGTTTTATTCCACGGACGCCGCGTCCGTGGAATAAAACGCGTCGTCCGCAGGCCTGTGGTGGCCGGGACTCGGGGATCTCTACGTCTCCCGACGCCCGGGATGTATTCTTCTGCCGCGGCGGCTGGAGCGTGAGGTTTGCTATCAACATACCTGAACAGCTTGGAAAGTCCTGTATAAATCGTTGCTGTTCTGTCCGACTGTGGACAAAGCAAACACGTTTTCTGATGGTACTCTTAAATATTGAGTTTAATTTAATTTAAGTGGGAAATACTGTGCTGTATTAATCGAGATAATTCTAATGTAAGAAACATATTTGGATCATTAAGACAACTTATTCGCGATGAAGACATGATATCAAAATCGATTTAGGTATTTATAGAAAGTTACTAATAAGACTTAAAACCGTGTTCCCGAAAGTACTAATTACAGCAAAATTTGAAAAACTGTGGGTAGACACAAAACTACATTATGTACGAAAAAAAATAAAAAAATATTTTAGTGTTGCCAATACTTAACACAAAACCACTAACAAGATTTCGGTACCAAAAAATGTTCATTCATTTGTTGACCTCTGTAATCTTTTATTTTGTTTTGGTACCAGAAACAAAAAATAACGAACCGGTCATTCCAACGCTTGCTCGTAACATGTCGAGGACTATCCGGGAGATATCGACCTTGTTGAGGCATCTGTACCCGATGTGCATATCCTGCGGAATATTAAGAAAATATACCAACTTTTTATATGTCAACACCCTCGGAAGCTCGTGGCTAAATTATAACAGCCGCACGTTTCGGTCTTGCCGCGGCTGGTGTGTGGATGGGTGACCATCTTAACATAGCGAGAGTTCTCCGTGCCTCAGAAAGCACGTAAAAGGATGATTCACGCTACACCCTAACGCGACTGGGCCGTGGTCAAACATTATATATATATATATAGTGTGTGTTTGATGAGTGTGCGATGGAATTGCATAGTTTAATTCCGCCAAGCCCGTTCCATCATCGGAGCACAAGAGTGCGGCAATGCGCCACCGTTACATGGTGGATATCCCACCCACACGCACTAACGTTTTGGGAACACATTCATTGTGCGTACAGGAATTGAATTCCCTGCCAGAGTCTGTGTTTCCTGATTACTACAACCTGGGAGTCTTTCAGTCAAGAGTGCTACCCCTACCCCTTGACATCAAGAAGGCAGTCTAAATTTTCCTTTAAGTGTAAAATCCGTAAACACTACTTAATAGCCTGTCACTCTTAGTTTGGTCTTCGTTATAATTATTATTACATATACTTACCTACTTAAAAAATATAATAAAACGTCACATTTATTCGTTTATTATTTTAGCATTAGGTATTTTATTAGTATTATAAGTACATATATTATTTGTAATTTCTATCCCAAAAAAAAAGTATTTTATTTATTTGTTGTACACCTACCACAGTGCTGTTTTTTTAACCCAAAGGTTGACTGGTTGAGAATGCCTTGATGACAGCTGCCCTCACCTGCCCCTCCCCCCTTGATACGCCCATGGGCATATTTTTATTGCTTACGTATCCTTACCACAACGGTCTTTTCAAAATCATAGTCCACCGATGGGCAGTCCTTCCGTTTATCGGGGTTAGAAATATAGAGGACTCTGCCATTGTCAGGCACTGTGTGATTGACGGGTGTATTGAAAAATCTAACGCATATCTCTTTCTCCAGCTTCGCTAATGTTGTGACGATCAGCTCCTGGGAGTGAGGATCTAGAAAAATTAGTGATGTAGTAATTTTAACTGGCAACATAAGAAATTAAAAAGCCACGCCATCTAGTGGTTAATTTTGCTAAATGCTTTTGACTTTAAAGTAGTCGCTCATGTCTGTGTGTGTGTAAACGATACTATGATCAGATTTGTATGAAATATGGCGAATCAAATGGGTTTTGAGGCTTTAATTTGATTAATTTCGGTAAAGTGGAATCTCCGATCTGCGCTCTGTTATTTCTGTGACATAATATTGTTCCAATTACACTCAAAACTAAATAAAACTGAAAATGTTGACTTCAGCGCCATCTAACGGGAAAATGGCCACGAACAACCCGTAGCATTCACCTTAAAATGTCATAAATTTTGCTCCATCTTATTTTTTCTAAGTAAAGGTTCCATCACGAGTTTCTTTGTATTGTTATAATAAACTAATTGTTGTTCTAAATAAGGAGACATGGCAGACAGTTCTAATGTTTTTATTTACTTCTAAAGATTTTATTAAAAAAAGGGGGAGCCAACCCCCTTTTTATTTTTGACATGTTTACTAGCCCATGTTATCAGAGATAACTCAACGCTTCTAACGATATCAAATACATTGATATCGGTGTCGTTTAACAGTTATGGTGGAATAAAGAAACTCACACTGAAAACACCTTTTTTGGGCAATCGTGTCACAATTCACACAATGTTTTCACAAAGTATTCCATGACAATAATTTAAATATATTCGTATAATCAAAATAACTTTATTGAATTAAAAATGTTGATTGTTTATAAATAAAACACATATTCGTTTGATGTACTTGTGTGCAGAGTTATCCGAAATATCTGTACTAGGTATTCGGTTAGTTTTGGTAATATCCGATTTCTTTATTGCATGCTCTAATGATAAGGTACCTGCGTTCTATCTCTCTTTTTTTAATTCTGTGATTTTTGCTGTTGTGTGGAATATGGTTATTTTATTATACAAGGATAGGTACAAAGTTCTGCTGAGACTGCAATACTTTTGCTGCGTCGATTTTGTCTCTGTCACCTGTGACCTAGACTAGAGTCAAGAGCAAATCCAACTCAACTCAACGCAACAAAAACTGACCATTGTAAAC
This sequence comes from Hecatera dysodea, assembly GCA_905332915.2. Taxonomy (NCBI): domain Eukaryota; kingdom Metazoa; phylum Arthropoda; class Insecta; order Lepidoptera; family Noctuidae; genus Hecatera; species Hecatera dysodea. The sequence goes on along the minus strand of HG995317.1, from coordinate 2,298,473 downwards.
GAGAACCGACCATTATTACCACTTCGAACGTTGACATTGGCAAAATCACCGATGGAACCACAAAAAAAAAAGAAAATACCACGCACTTGTCTACATAATAGGGTAGTAAACTACAAAAATCTAATAAGTCCGTCGGATAGATTTCCAAAAAATATTGGACACGCATTTTTCTTTTTTCACGTAAACAAAAAAGAAGACGATACAGTGCGTTGAAAACTCGTGTGACGTCACTACTCGCTACAATTTTTATACCGGGCCGTGACGTCACACGCTCCCACTCCTGATCTTTGATGCTTTGTATCTTCGTCAGTTTTTATAGATTTGATAAAGGAAAAAATACGTGTCCAATATTTTTCTATAATCTAACTGACGGACTAAACATAATCATATTTTTTTACTCAGGAAACATCCCTATCGAGGATTATATACGCACTAAGCGTGAATTATACTTACTGCATTGTTAGCCATCAAGAGTTGAAAAATGTTCTATATTGTGTCACCTAAAAAACTTACCAAAATCTTTATTATTGATGGTATAGTGAACGATTCCCTTGCTCCATAATTTAGCTTCTCCATAGTAGAAATAAAATAAAATAGTACAAAAAACTAAACGCATATTTTCTTGTTTTATATAAACTGTTTAATGTTAAAATCAATTTGCATCACTGGATTTTACGTAATAATTTTATGGATTCTGTGTGGCATACTGTTTGAATTAAACATAAAAAAACGAATTTACCCCATAAAAAATATATTATCACTTTACTAATATTATAAAGCTGAAAAGTATGTTTGTTTGGTTGTCCTAATATCAGCTCAGTAATCGCTAATATCAGGAACTATATAGGCACCGTGAAGTTGCGTTACTTTGGCCCAAACTTTTCCGGTCCTGGTTCAAGCCATGGTCCGGAGCAAGGAGAGATGGGAAGCGGTCGCCTCCTTCTGCGAAGCAGTAATGCTAGCGAAGGAGGAGGCGGAACGCGTGCGAGAGAGGGAAACCTCTCGCTCCAGCCGCCGCAACACAAGACGCCCCGGGCGTCGGGAAACGCAGGGCGATTCCCGGCCACCGTAGGCGCGGGCCTACGGATGGCGAGCTATGGGTGGGTCGCCGTCCGATAACAACCAGGCCCGAGTCGACGGTGCGTCATGTTCCACGCGCGCCTCAAAGAGCCGTCAGCTAAGAAGACGGGACCCATAGCGAAAGCAACGAGCAAGGGACAAAGTAACGCGACTTTAGGTATTGTATTTTGAATTCGGTTAAAAAAAAGACATACATTAGGTATACTTACATTATGTTGGTGAATGTGTCCTATACAAAAAAACAAAAGAATCGCTCGGCTTAACATGTCTAACGTGGATGTTGGCATATTTCAAGGTATTTCAGCCCAACCTAATTGTGAAGCAGCAAAAATATACTCCTTTATGGTAGTTAAGAAATTACGACTAAGTTTTTTTTTGTTAAATTATCTGTAGCAGCACGATGGGATTGAAATTTCCAGATTAGTGAAAAAAAAAAAGCTGTACCCGGTAAGACTGGCAGATGGCAATTTCCCCTTCTTTTTGTATGGAAGGGAAATCATCAAAAGACTTCTCTTCTCCCGCTCTGCAGATGGGAGTGTCAGACTCTTACTGACTAAAACCCACCCGTGTTCCTCCTAATGCCCTTTACGTTCCATGGCCGCGGTCACTCTTTCGAACAAATTTCGCAACCCTATCAGTCACTGATCCTATGGCCCCCGTCTTCTTTGCTGAAATCTCTTTCGAAGCGCGCGTAGAACACGACGTGCTGTCGACGCGGGGCTGGCTGTTATAGGAGAGTTAGCCACCCATATCTCGCCATCCACAGGCCCTTTATTCGCACTTTACTGCACTATACGGAACGTGCATAGCGTAGAATCGTAGACTATGCCATCTAGTGTTACAAATCTGAAACTTTTACGTAGAAAATATTTGACCTGTGCTGCCACCTGCAGTGCCTGTGTTTGCCTTCCTGCACGTTTAGGGGAACGTGCACGAAATAAAATGTGCCATCTAGACACGTCTGAGCTGCCACCTATAGTTTCCGCACCAATTTTTTAGTAAGAATTTCAATGAATCAAGGAACTTTCGCCATAGAAACAAACAAAACCTGAGCTGACCTTTGTATTAACACATTGTGTAGAAGTATTTCACAATCTCGTTAAACATTTTGAACGATGCAGAGAGTTAACTGTGATGCTTACTTTACTAACATTCATTTTTCTCTACAACTTTTAATTTCTGCGACCTTTTCTACAGTAATAAGTAGTCACTCTGTAATGAACCTAATTTACACATTTATAAAGTTCATGGAACGAGGACATGAAAACATTATCGCATAAACTATCACAGAATTATATAAAGTCAAATTATTGTTGTATAATTGCATACCTACACACATATAAATGTCACCGGATAATTGTATAACGCGAAATATGATAAATATATTACGAGAGATTGTAAAGTCTCGATAAATTGTCGTACGTTAAAAACGTGTTCCAAATGTTCAGTTCGACAATATATCGAGAGTTTACAATCTGTCAAGATATTTTATAATCTTACGGAGTTTGCCATTTTCCGTTGACATATACATATATCTCTCGGATACCACAAAACTGGAAAAAAAATACTTGTATCAAACAATTCGACCGCCATTACGAATAATAAGTTCCAGTGCTTGAAAACTTAACTGTATACGAACTTATTATTACCACTGCTGCACTGAGTTGAATCGATTTATGAAATATTGTATTTTTTTTATTTATCTGTTTCATGTATTAATTATTCGCATACTATTGTATAAATTCAATTTCTTAAAACGCAACAGGCGTTGCTGGGCAGTTTGTTGCGCCACTTCTTCCCAGCTAAAACACTAGGAAGTGGTGACGGGTGGGCGTTTTGGGGACTGATTATAAAAAGTATTTCTGTAGGAATTTATATTGTTTCCTACATGTTAGTGAGTTAAATTTTTCTTAATATTTTTGATACCCCAAGTGACACACGACCATTTGTTACGAAAAAATAAGCTTTCACTTTAGGATGGCCGCCATCTTGTTTTTTAAACATCATAAATAACCTAATTTTATGTCCGTAACTGGATCCAAAACCGGTACATCTTTATTTGGATACGCTTACAGATATAAAAATCGGATCGGGGATCCGAAACTGCATATCCATAACATCTCTTACACATACCCTCAAAAAACATTACCCTCCTTTGCGGCAGTTGGGTAAAAAGAACGATTTTTGACTAGAATACAATGTTATATACTTACAATAAACAACAAAAAAAGTATCACAGTTTAGATTAGTCTTTACAAATTTCCAATGCTTACCAAAAAAAAAAAAAAATTAGAAAGACGTTTAAATTCGTCTTACGAACCCACCCATGTGTAAATGATTTCATCATTGCAATAAAAACAAAAAAAGATATCAAAGATATCCACTAACAAACTGTAGAGCTATATGATAAGTTTTGACAAATGTTTGCATTGTTTGGACGAGTCCACTTCAATCCGTGCTAGTGTTGTAAGAAACTCAAGTCTTGGAGTCTTATTTAATAAAACTTGGGCTATTTTTAAAGACTCGAGTCTTATAAATAAAACTTAGAGCTCAAGTCCTTCAGACTTTGGAGTCTTTTGTAAAAGGACTTGAATCCTGCCAAAAAGACCTCGATGACAGAGTCTTTTTAAAACAACTTATGACCGAGTCCTCTAAATCCAATTTCAGCAAATCGTCAGTCTTCAGGTTTGATTAGATTATTTGCGTTTAACGCAATTTATTTTTTATCGTGCGATTTATTTTCAATCGCTAAATAAATATGGATGACGATATAAAATCACCTAGTATTACCTATATATAGTATACCGTTTAGTATGTTTTTTTTTTTATTCATGCATCCTTAATGATTAGTCTTGTTAAGTGATGACCTGAAACACAGGTTTTATAAACCTAGCTCAGGGAAGTCGCTAATTGTACATAATTGTAGGTTTAAAATAAATTTAACATAAGTCCTGAAATATTGACAATTTAGTTATACACATAGTTATTTGTTTGATACTACCATATTTTTTTTTTATTTAAGATTACTTATAGCTATTAATATGTCTATAACTATATTGTGTAAAAAGAAAGATTTTTAATAAAGATTATTATAATACACCAACTCAAGTTCAATACTCGGTCTAACTCAAAGAACTTTAAAGACTCGAAAGGACTCAGAGGACTCAAAGAACTCGGACTCATGTGACTATAATTCCTAGTCTTAAAAATCTACTCAAGTCTCGAAATGAAGACTAAAAGACTCGAGTTTCTTACAAAACTAATTCTGTGCGATGCTTTCTTCAAAGGAATAATTAATGAGACATTAATCTATTTTTCATACTGTACCTATACATTGTCCTGTATACCAATAAAATCTTGTCTGGACAGGTCCACTCAAATCTATGTGGTACTTTCCTCAAAAGACCACTTCAGACATAAACCTACATGGTTCTCATATGATTTGACCTGGGCCCCAAGTCTATTATAAATTTGTCATTCCAACACGATCCCATTGTCATTTTGCTAAAAGTTAGTAATCTGCTAAATACATAACGGTCGATCATTGGTCGGTCAATGGTCTCGTAATACTTCTTGATAACCGAGCTATTGAAAGCAATGACTGCACAATGATGTTTTAATGGTAGGTCACTGATTAAAGGAACTGTCAAAATGTTAGCGGATTACCGCATACGTCTGTCATTAATTTGTCATTATGTACGAGATTACCATTCTATGCTATTTCTTTCAAAGAAGTGTCAGTGGTTGACCATTGGAAAGTCATAATGACGCTTTTATATTAGTAGATTACCAAACTTGTCAAAATCAACCATTATGAACTCAATGATAGACCATTCTGACACTATTGTAATAGCAGACTTGAGGCCCAGTACAATTGTATGGACTTCAAAAGAGACTTTGACCTCTGAGTATGCTTCGGTGTTGTGTTGGTAGCCTGCCATTTAGTTCAGCATTTGTCCAAGTAGCCCATGGTCTCAATAATTCTGTGGATCCATATTATAGCCTAATTATAACACTAAATTTTCGTGTAAAATCGTCAAATACACCCCTAGTTTTTAATTAGTACAAAAAAAACACGTCTCTGTCCGTACCCGTTACTGATCATATTTGTGTAGTCAAAGTAAAAAAATAAAAACCTAAAATTGTCCACGGAGTGTTTTAATAACTGGTAAATTCATAATAGAATCAATATTCATAACAATTGCTAATAGAAAATACTACGCGCGGTGTTTTTTCCATTTTAATCGTCATTTATTCATTCATAAATCTGTACAATATTTTTATAAGTTGAGTGGCATTTTAGGATGTAAAAAACGCTAATAACTTTGCTGTTTATGAACATAATTGTTTGAGACTTTTCTTAAATAATAACAAGACCTATCCTAATAAGCCCTTAAAGTATAAAAATTGTACTAATTAAAAACTAGGGGTGTATTATAATAGCTAAAAGTACACTTAAAAACTAAAAACAGTCTTCTTTCTTGAGGTACAAATAAATAAAACGAATCTGAAATAGAGGTTTTAGTCATTTTTTTTTTTTTTTGTAAATTCCACTTAAAAACTATCATTACATTATATTCCTTAACATTTAAGGAAACTGACGTTCAAAGTATGTTCCATAAACATAAGCATCGATTTTGAAAGGAAATTTTGAGAAAAATAAAACATTTTATCTTCTTTGCGAGCTTGAAATATGAAAGAATAAAATAGGGTAGTTGACTAAAAAAAATCTAATTAGTCCGTCAGATAGGGGTTGCCAAAACATATAGGACGCATATTTTTACTTTATCACGTAAATAAAAAACGAAGACGATACAGTGCGTTGAATACCCGTATAAAGTCACTACGTGCTACAATTATTACCACGACGTGACGTCACAAGCTCCTCACCACTCCGGATCTTTGGTCAATTATTATTAGATTTGACAAAGCAAAAAATACGTGTCCATTATTTTTCGATAATCTAACTGACGGACTAAATATAATCATATTTGTAATTCAGGAAACATCCCTATAGAATTCTTTTATCTAGAACTCTAGATCATTCAAGGCTGATTTATCACGTCGTATTTGTACAAAATTTAATGTTATTTGGCCTGTATGTGTTGATATATTTACTATGTGTACAGGAGTAGTTACAGATATTATACAGTGTTATTTGAAAAATTATTGTACTCATCACTATGAACAACTTTTACTATGGGACCAACATGGTTCTCATATGATTTGACCAGTACAATTGTATGGACTTCAAAAGAGACCTTGACCTCTGAGTTTGTTTCGGTGTTTCTTCTCAGGGTAGTCGGCTAGGAAACACCGGCCTCATCTAGTTTATAACGACCAAAAAAGGTTGACGTGTAAAAGTGTTTTTTACAACCTACTTACAAAATAAATATCATTTATCATTTAAACGTGAAATCGAACGAAGAAAAGTTATACGAACATAAATGTAGGGGACAGCTGATTTTTTTTCGCGATTTCTATTTTGTTCTCATAGTAAAAGTTGTTCATAATGATGAGTACAATGACCTCTTAAGAGGTTGTTGGTGTTTTACAAATAACCTTGTATATTTCATTAAACACACACTGATCCATCGTTATTAATTATATAAATCAATGATTGCGAAATATTTGTACAAATACGCTTGAAAATACAAACAGTTTACCATTAAACTATTATGTATTACAGTGTATATAGTATATTATGTCAAGCACTCTCACTCACATACATTTTCTATTTAAAATACTAACTAGATGTATATTTAAATGCTAAAACATACACCACACGCGCATAAGGTCCAACAATAATAATGATTAAACATTTTCCACTTGATAGTACTCATTTTGAACAACATTTAACTATTGTATTATGCATGGGCGTACCCGAAGGGGGGTGGGTGTTCAAGGGAGGGCAGTTGTCCCCCCTACCCCTGAAAATCTCGTAAAAGCTAATCAACAAGTGTAAACGGAGCCTTATGTGCTAACTTTTGAATAAATCGAGCAGTAGACACTGGAAAAATACACGATACAATTGCCATAAAAAAACCGAATTAAACAATTTAAATAAAATAAAAATGCAAAGTCAAATTGACTTTTATGTATTTAACTACCTATAAAGCAGGATTATTTGCGGTTGTTTGTACGAGGACGATTTGACCTAAAAAATCTGACTGCCTAGAAATTAGTTTTTATTGCATTATGTATGGATTAAAATAAACGTTATTCAAATGAGTAGTATCAAACTTGGAACCACTAGCAAAACAAATCACTAAATGCAATTAACAACGAGTATAGCGGAATTCATTACCACTAGCGCCACCTAGTGTCGAGTAGCAGAACTAGTGAAGTCAAGAACTTTCAAGACTTATATTGTGTTAGAACATTCTAGAATTCTCAACACCTAGTCAGTCGCGTCCGGTATGTACGCGAACATTCTAGAACTTTCTACAGTAGAGGGTTCTGGAATAGGGTAGTTGATTAAAAAAATTGACTAAAAAAAAACCTGAAATCGCGAAAAAAATCAGCTGTTTCTTACATTTATGTTCATTGTTCGGTAACTCATCAAAATGTAGCAACAGCTGATTTTTTTTTGCGATTTCAGGTTTGTTCACACAGTAAAAGTTGTTCATAATGATGAGTACAGTGACCTCATAAGAGGTTGTTTAAACTAACCCTGTATAATTATAAACATTCCTCTTGAAATCTATTAAAAAAAAACCACATCAAAATCCGTTGCGCAGTTTTAAAGATCTAAGCATACATAGGGACAGACAGACAGCGAGAAGCGACTTTGTTTTCATTGACATTCAGTGATTATTGTTGCAAGTGGCCCAAAAAAACTGTTTTAACACTATTATTGCAGAACCTTAGCAACACCTCACATATACACAAAATTGAACCGACACAGACTTTGTGACAGCGAAGAGATAATAGGTCCATAGCCCTGTGCGTTATCATACAGCTCAAACAGCGGTGCGGCCACTAGTTTATAGTTCTTGGGCACTGCAAATAGAGCCCTGTCTTGAAGTTGTACTAGGAATAGTCGCTTATGCTCTTTTGGTTTCGTTATGTGCGGTGGAATGTATGGGTATTGTGGCGGTTCGAAATTCGGACGCCACCAGTTACCTGTAAAGAAAGACTTTCAGTATCAACATTTAAAATTTAACATTCATCATACAATGGAAGGTTCTAGAATTATCTGGCGCCCTATATAAGGCTGGCACATCTACCGACCGAGTATACCACCACAGGATTGCCCGGTTAAGCAGTAACCAGCTTTAGTGTGCTGAACTGAGAATGGTCCATACAAAAAAAAAGCCGACCGAGTCAGTATTGGATTTGCGATACAAGTGATAACTTCGAGAGCGATCTTCGACTGCGAACTAAAGTGATTAATAGTGCGATTATGTTTTGTAATTAGTGACTTTATAGTGTAGCTCGTGGCTAAATTATAACAGCCGCACGGGTCGATCTTCTAGGTTAAGCAACGCTTGCCGAGGTTGATCTGTGGATGGGTGACCATCTTAACATAACGAGACTTCTCCGTGCCTCGGAAAGCACGTTAAGCCGTTGGTCCCGGCTGTCATTTGGAGATCTTTGGCAGTCGTTACGGATTGTCAGAAGCTAGAAAATCTGACACGCAGTCTTGCCAAGAAGTACCGTGTTCCCCAGTTATTGGTTTGTGGAGGTCTGGTAGGCAGCCGCTTCACGTAAAATACTGGTATTCAGCTGAATCCGGCTTGACTGGGAGCCGACCCCAATGTAGTTGGGAAAAAGCTAGGCAGATGATGATGAGTTTATAGTGTAATTAGTGTTGTGTAATTAAAGTGTCATTTTTTTGGTTATTTAATCGGTTGATTTTATTGTAACGAACCGGAAGCTCGTAAAAATATGTATAAGAACGCTTACCAATAGTATCTTCAATGAGCCACTCTTGTTTGACGCCATCTTGTCTACCGAGCGTCTCAGTCAGTAGTCTCTTCAGGCCCTCTATCTCATCCTGTAACAAACAGGTTATTTATCATTTGTAAAAATGATATTTATTTTGTAAGTAACACTTTTACACGTCAATCTTTTTTGGCCGTTATAAACTAGATGAGGCCGGTGTTTCCTAGCTGACTACCCTGAGAAGACACACCGAAACAAACTCAGAAGTCAAGGTCTGTTTTGAACTGGGCACGCCACCATTGCGGTGATAAGTCCCCTCTTTGAGGAGTGGTTGGAGAGACGTCACGGCGTCCTCACCTTCCGCCTGACGCAGGTGCTCACCGGACACGGCCGTTTCGGGAGGTACCTGTTTCGGATACAGCGGGAGGACACGTCCGGGTGTCAACACTGTGTTTGGGGCTGGTTCGGTGAAATTCCAAATGGAAAATCACACGCGTCTCCAAGAGATGTCAGTATAATTACTATTATTATTTATTTATTTTAAAGGCTAGCCAACAACAACAACAACAATTGTTTACACCAAAATAATATTACATAAATATTTACGATAGTTACATTTACGAGTGTAACAATTACTTAAAGGCTAACACCGCATGCACAATAAACGGCTTAAATAACGTGAATAATTTTGACAGTGGTTTAGGTTAGTATAGGTCTTAAGATTAGGTTAGTTATAATATAACATTCGTATTAAAGAAAAAAAAAATATTATTTATTTACTATTAAAAAAAAAACGTTGCCCCACACTAGGAATTTCTCCTGTATCATGGGTACAAACAGCCAGACCCGGAAAAACAATCAGTAGGCCATATTTGTTCCGTGGGGGAATAGTTCGAAAGGGTTACCAAGGTTTTGGAATGACCAGGATAACAAAGGGTTATACCTAGGGAATGCAATGTCGTTCTCGTGAGATTTCGTTTTCGCGAGATCTCGGCCTTTTATAGCGAGATTGATTTCGGATGAAAAAAGGGCGAGATCTCGCGAGTTAAACGAGATTGCACTTAAAAAGTAAATTTAAATGCATTTTTATATTTGTTCAATTTATTTCATTCGTTTTTTTTATGACAATTGCACCGTGCATTTTGCCAATGTTTACTGCGCGGTTTATTCAAAAGTTAGCACACATTATGCCCCATTTACACTTCGATTAGTGATTAGGCGAGTTCATACATTTTCTGCAAGATTCCCCATCCCCCCTTCCCCCGGGTACGCCCATGGGTGCCGGATTAATACATTCAATACCAAACTGCGAATTAATGATAAGATTTAGTGGAGTTCCTCACCTCACCAGGGTTCAACTCTCCGCCAGGCAGCTTGAAGAAGGCAGTCCCGAGCTGCAGCAGCAACACATGCGGGAGACCGTGCTCATGAACTAGAAGAACTCCTTCCACTGACCTGAGTTATAATAAATAATAGGCTGTATGAATGTAGGCCTATACGCATTAGACGGAAGTTAAAAAAAAATAAAAAACCACCGACACTTCAAAAATAAAAAAACATAATAAAAAAAAACTTGATTCTCAAAGTACCTATACCCCATTCACAATAAGATTAGACATTGAAATACATCTTTTTTACAGTCCGTTCAACCGATTTTGACTTCTATTGCGTTGGTGGCACGACACATGGTAGCTGCAGTAAACAGTATCACGTTTTTGCTTTTAATGCCATCCTTATGCCTACGGAACACTCGCCCGTAACTCACCTTTCATACAAAAAAACAAATAAATTGAAATTGCTTCATCTGTTCGCGAGCTACGGAGCCACAGACAGACACGTCAAACTTATAACACCCCTCTTTTTGCGTTGAAGCTTAAAAAGGTTCTTTTAGGCACACTTTTTAATAAAAGTAATACAAAAATTATTACAGTCAAGATTAATGGCTTTCATTTTTTTTTTTTTAGTCTTTATATATAAAATATTGTCGTGTCAATGTTTAAAATCTAAAAGAAGCAGAGGCGGACAGTATCTGAAATTCTGAAAGGTTTTCCATGTCAATATAACTCAACCAAATCTAAAATATTACCTACTAGCTGACCCAGCAAACGTTGTTTTGCCATATATAAAAAAATGAAAAAGATCTTCCCGCTTTTCTGTTGAAATTTTTCCTGAATTTTCTATAAACCTCACGGGGCCCGAGACCTTTCCAACGAATGCAAAACCGTGGAAATCGGTTCGTGCGTTCTGGAGTTATAGCGTCAGGAAGGAAAAGCCGACTTATTTTTATATAGTAGATTATCTTCATAAGTTGTGGCACCATGTGGTTTTTAATTAAACTGATTTGTACTAAAAATCGTTTCATTTCATTTATCTATCCAAGCATCGTGACGCGGAGAGGGATGAAATATGCTTTATTGTATGCCATACATTGTTACTAACAAAAAACACAAACATTATTTGTCATTATGTATGAGATTACCCTACTATGCCATTTCTTTCAATGGAGTATCAGTGGTTGACCATTGGAAAGTCATAATGATGCTTTTATATTAGTAGATTACCAAACTTGTCAAAATCAACCACTATGAAATGAATGATACACCATTCTGACACTATTGTAATAGCAGACTTGGGGCCCAGGAAGAGTGGAAGGCAATGAGGAAGACCTTTGCCCAGCAGTGGGACAGCATACATTGAAAAAAAAAACGGTCTCCCCATCTATGTTGACACACCTTTACCTTGTACCACGTAAAACCAGCCTTATTGATGTGCAAATGAAATTGGGTAAAAGACTGTCATTCATGAATGGAGTATCCATGCATGGATGACGGCATGCCCAAAGCTGACCCAGAAGATGGAGTAAATATCTGCACATTAGGATTTATGGTCATCTCACCTCAATCTGCTGAGCAGATTGAGAAGAAACTAGGCGCACAGGAAAGATTTAAAGTTTATGGCCTGGTAGTATGCTTCTGTAGAATAATTCATGAGAACAAACCCACTGGATAGAGCTGAATATATAGTAACAATCACTGTACCAAATTACTAATAGAAGATCGGGTAAAAACTAACCTCCTCATGCCGATTTTGGAAAACTCCTCTCGCATCCTCTGAAACCTGGCGGGAACTGAGGCATCCTTCTCAAACAGAGGCTCCTTAGTCCCGAACGTGTAATTAGTGAGCGGGTACAGGTTTATCGTCCTATTTAGCGTCATACTGGAAGGTGGGCCCTGGCTATTCTGGTGCTGCGTACCGGGTCTTGCCGGCCAATTTTTGTTACCAGATGCTACTGCGGCCATATCAATCCAAATAAACAAAAAAAACCTGTTAGCGGTTTTTGGTCAAATTTTAGAAGGAAATTGGACAGTTTTCGTCAAATCAAACTGAAGTTATCGCGATAACGCCAAACAAGCGGCAGCCATTGCAATTTAAAGTGATTAAGTGATGTAACAAATAGGCATCGGCAAAAAATATCGATATATCGAAATATCGATATTTTTCCATTCAATTATCGATATATATCGTCGATATTTTTAGTCGCGATATATCTATATCGATATTCAGTTTTTAGTTTAGACTATCGAATTCGTATCAAATTCGATAATTTTTTTACGCAATTTTGGTTGCGTGTTTTTAATGTTATTACAATAGATTATCCTTGCATGCTCCTCGCGTATTTTTAACTTAAAAAATCTCGCCACAATCGTTATTAAATGCAATATAGCAATTTAAGACTACTGGCAGCGTGCACGAAAATAAAAATTATATTAAACTATCAGTGTAAGACGAATATGACCTTGAATTAACACGCAACTAACAATTTTCGGTTTTTTTTTTTTCAACAAATCAATCACACTATTGTTTATTATGAAATTTGATTGCTTTGGGAATATAATATTTGGGATAAATAATCATGCGAAAACTGGCGATATATAGATATTTTTCACTCGATAATTATCGATAGTTTAAAAATTTCGATACGATAAAAATCGATATATTTTTTTCACTTGCCCATCCCTAGTAACAAAGGTGACGTGCAAACAGGGTTGCCAACCAAAAAAAAAGATTCCTCGTACATGTGTAGCTATAGCTGTATTGTTTTTATTTCTTAGGCATCAGAACCAGCCGTCATTCAATTTCCAGGAAAAAAAAAATTACAAAAAATACAACAACCGACTTCTAAACAAAAATGCACAAAAAAAGTTTAATTTCGGAATTCGGTGTGTTTGGTTGCTTTTTTGTTTTTGAACACACCGACTTCCGAATTAAGTTATTTTGTACTTTGTTCTTTTTTTTTGTATTTTTTGTAAAAAGTTATTTTATTTTTCAGTTTTTAGTGGTTCACACCCTGCTAAACATACCCATCAGTCCCATCACAGCGTACGTAGTATAAATTGGTGTAAACAATAAACAAACGTGCAATTTCAGCTATCCCGACAGATTTGCTATAATTTATTGAAATGACCGAAAATGCTCATAAAATAAAAACTACTCGACGAAACCGAACTAAATTCTTATGGGACCAAATGGAAACTACTCTTCATCGAATAATAAAACTTAGAGGTCAAGGGACACCCGGACGGAACGAAGTTCTTGTCTTGTCTTGTCTTGAGAAATCATACTTACGCATCTGAATGATGATTAAGTTTTAGGTAATTGATCAGTCTCACTACATTCATTTGATTTCTCTGCAGTTATGTTTTGTACAATTGTATTGTAATTTCTTTCTTTCACGATATTCTCTACATCTTTGTGCATTTGTCTTTTTCCTTGATGTTATAGTTTGTACCTAAGTAGTCGATGCTTAAGTATGAAATAAAAAAATTTACATGGACATACACACACACACATAATATATCAAACATAACTGCTTAAAACACCCATCCAAATCGACGTCAGCCGAAGGGAGTATTTAAATCGAGTTAAATAGAATTCAACTCGAGTTGACTCGATCTATGCCCAACTCGAGTTAATAAATTGTGTACTCTTTATGTGATGCCTGCAGGACACTGAGCTGTATAAAGTTTCTAACTGAACTCAAAAAATCAATATCTTTTGATTTTGTGTGTCGATTTGATGAAACAAACGATAGATTAAACTCGGGATTGAAAAATCCCACGACGGTATTTAACATAATTGAAAGACGTCGTGGGTTTTTTCAAAATTTTCAATTTTCACTTTTCACCTTTTCACTTGAATAACGTCGAGATCAGAAAAAAAATATGATAAAACTTTTCTTATAGTCCCTTGGCAGACCTTTTAGGCAGGGTCACCATGTGATGTTTGGGGTCCGATGGGATCGTAAATAAGTATATAACCACCTTGATTTAACTCCATTTATTAAATACAGCACTAATTATAAAGTAATGCACATTTCAGGTAAAGTATGTAGTAAGCATAATATTGAATATCACTATAAAGTAGTGCACACAATGGGTTTAGTCTACCTAAGGACCATACATTCTAATTACATACACTTCAAAGCACCTGGGTCTGATGGAATCACCAATATGGTGCTCTCTGTTCTCACAGACGTGGAAAGAGGCTACCGTAATAGGTATCCCAAAACGAGGGAAGCCCAAGTCCTCCCCGACTTGCTACCGCCCAATTAGTCTGTTGAAAGTTCTCGACAGAGCTTACGAGAGTCTTATTTATAAGCGTCTCAAGGACTACGCCGAAGCGAAGAGCCTCCTCGATCCCCAACGAGCAGTTTGGTTTGGTTTAGTTTCACGAACAGGTCTACCGTATCGCTGAGCACATCAGAGACGGCCTAGTTACGGCAGCCCTGTTCTTCGACATAGCGAAAGCTTTCGACAAGGTCTGGAACAACGGACTGATATACAAGCAGTATCAACTACGTGTGCCAGATCATCTCGTGCTCATCTTGCGAGACTATTGGTCGAACGGCACGTTTCGGTATCGGATCGAAGGTGCGCTTTCGTCTCCCCATTGCATTCATACTGGAGTACCGCAAGGCGGTGCGCTCTCTCCCCAACGACCATAAGCCTCTAGACACCGCATAGACCTAACGACCTAGGCTGGAGGACGTAATGTAGTCGCCAGCCAGAAAGGTTAATGACCCTTGTGGCTGCGAGTATGCCTTACCAAATGATGCTTTCGACTAAAACTACGCTGACATATATCACATTTGAAAGGTTTCTCACCTGTGTGTGTACGAGTGTGACTTACTAACACGCTCTTATTAACAAAACTACGGTGACATATATCACATTTGAAAGGTTTCTCACCAGTATGGGTACGAATATGAATTAATAAATCACTCTTTTGACTAAAACTACGCTGACATATATCACATTTGAAAGGTTTCTCACCAGTGTGCATGCGAATATGATTTAATAAACTACGCTTTCGACTAAAACTACGCTGACATATGTCACATTTGAAAGGTTTCTCACCAGTGTGAGTACGAATATGAATTAATAAATCTTGCTTTTGACTAAAATTACGCTGACATATGTCACATTTGAAAGGCTTCTTACCAGTGTGCGTATGAATATGACATAATAAATTATGTTTTCGACTAAAACTACGCTGGCATATATCACATTTGAAAGGTTTCTCACCAGTGTGCGTATGAATATGACTTAATAAAGTCTGCTTTTGAATAAAACTACGCTGACATATATCACATTTGAAAGGTTTCTCACCTGTGTGTGTACGAGTGTGACTTACTAACACGCTCTTATTAACAAAACTACGGTGACATATATCACATTTGAAAGGTTTCTCACCAGTGTGGGTACGAATATGAATTAATAAATCACTCTTTCGACTAAAACTACGCTGACATATATCACATTTGAAAGGTTTCTCACCTGTGTGTGTACGAGTGTGACTTACTAACACGCTCTTATTAACAAAACTACGGTGACATATATCACATTTGAAAGGTTTCTCACCAGTGTGGGTACGAATATGAATTAATAAATCACTCTTTTGACTAAAACTACGCTGACATATATCACATTTGAAAGGTTTCTCACCAGTGTGCATGCGAATATGATTTAATAAACTACGCTTTCGACTAAAACTACGCTGACATATGTCACATTTGAAAGGTTTCTCACCAGTGTGAGTACGAATATGAATTAATAAATCTTGCTTTTGACTAAAATTACGCTGACATATATCACATTTGAAAGGTTTCTCACCAGTGTGCGTACGAATGTGTCTAGTTAAAACAGTCTCTGTACCAAAGGTATGGTGACAAATAATACATTTAAAACTTTTTGCCTTGACGGATTCTTTTCGATACATTTTCATATCATCGTTGTTAACGTCGTTCGATATTTTACATTTATCATCTTTATTACTACTATTACAGCAAATTGTACCTAACTCAGTTTTTTTATTTCCGTTTTTCTTTTGCTCGGCTGTAATTGTTTCTCCTGGTTTTGGTATTTGCATGTCCAGTTTTGGCTTCTTCGCGACGAGCGCGCCTGTGAAATAAATCATAATAGCATAATCAGCATTTTAACGTTCCCACTGCTGGGACACAAGCCTCCTCTCTAGGAGAGGGAATGGGCCGTAATCCACTACGCGGGCCCAGTGCGGGTTGGTGAATGTCACATGTCTTCGAATTGTTGGTTCTAGGACATGCCGGTTTCCTCACGATGTTTTCTTTCACCGTTTTGAGAGCAGTGGTGATGAAATTAATTACACAAAGTATTGCGCCTGACTGGGTTTGGAACCCGCGACCTGCAATTCGTAAGTCGGGGCCGTTACCACTCTGCCACCACTGCTCTTGAGTTAGTGTTAGTTGTTAGTTAGTGAGATAAATAATCAAGTACTAATTAATATTTGAAGAAAATTGGGTATTGCAGAGACCTGGGCCCCAAGTCTGCTATTACAATAGTGTTAGAATGGTCTATCATTGATTTCATAATGGTTGATTTTGACAAGTTTGGTAATCTACTAATATAAAAGCGTCATCATGACTTTCCAATGGTCAACCACTGACACTCCATTGAAAGAAATGGCATAAAAAACTTTTTACAAAAAATACAACCGACTCACAGTGTTTTATGAAGACCATTTTTCGGACATCGCTGTTTTATGTAAAATACTGATAGTTTAAGTTATTTAAATGCAATATATCGAATCCCCATTTCACTAGCATGTGTGGTTTTTGAGATATAATTTTTTGAAAATCGTCTTTTTTTCAACCGGGTATTTAGAAAAAAAATAATAACTTTGAAACTAAATATGATACGCAATTGTGACCTTAGAAACATCGAAGGCGTGTTTTATGCTGCATATTTTAGAGTAAAAATAAACCTCGTAACCTCATTAGATTCAGACTTACACGAGTTTTTTAGTTTTTAGTTTTTATTTTTTTTTTCTCGGTAATTCCGTCGTATTTGGAAAAGTTATTTATACTAAAATTATGCCCTTCATCTTCCCTACATGCCACAAAAATAACACATCCTAATTGCGTGGAATCTAGAAACCACAACATTTTTAAGTTTGATCCGTATCTTTAGGGTTGTCACGCGATCATATTATATTAGTTCATATCCGGATCTGATTTTTTTATCTCTATATATAAAAGGAGAATTTACTGACTAACAAAAGAACATTAAATTTTGCACTCGGTTTAGTTTTTAACCGACTTCAAAAAGAAGGAGGTTATATGTTCAGCTGGATGTATTTTTTTATTTTTTATGTCTGTTCACCGATTTCTCGGTCAATTGTGGTCCGAATTAGAAAATTAATTTTGAAAGGTTATGCTTCCGAATTGGTCCCATAGAAATATAGTTATGATCTGATCATGAACTTCAAAGATATGAACGGAACTCCTTATGGGATCACAGCACAACAGACTGTCGTAACAAGTAAAATTGCTTTATTTATACGTGTAATCGATAACTGACTGAAGGAAGAAGGGGATATATTGAACTGATCCTATGATTAAGCCGGAAGGTAGGTATTGGAACTCTGTAATAAATCAATGTGACCTAACCGTGTTTGAGATAATTATAATTGTCATGAGATGCACTCTGGCTATAAGGTACCATCGAGCTAATCTGATGATGGAAGGTACAACCAAAAACACCGAGTTCCGAAATTAAAGTTTTTTTTTAAGTTTTTTTATTTTTCACTTTTTAGTGGTTCACTCTCAGCTAAACATACCCAGCACAGAGTATGTGGTATAAATTTGTGTAAACAATAAACAAAATGCGATTTCAGCTATCCCGACAGATTTGCTATCATTTATTGAAATTAACAAAAAACGGCTTGTTCGACTTCGATGAAATGTTCATGGGACCATTTGGGAAGTATACTCTTTCCAACAAAAAAATAATTTTTCAAATCGGTTGGCAAGCGACGGAGTTATGCGCGAACAAACATAAAAAAATACACACATTCGAATTGAGAACCTCCTCCTTTTTTAGAAGTCGATTAAAAATGGTAATCTTACGAGATTACCATTCTACCATTCTGTCATAATGACAAATGAATGACAGTCGTATGCGGTAATCTGCTAAAATCATAGTTCCTTTCATCAGTGACCTACCATTAGAACGTCATTGTGCAGTCATTGCTTTTAATAGCTCGGTTATCAAAAAGTAGTTATTACAAGACCATTAAGAATTTAGCAGATTACGAACTTTTAGCAAAATGACAATGGGATCTTATTGGAATGAAAAAAATATACAAAATAGCAGACTTGGGGTCCAGGGCCTCAAGTCTGCTATTACAATAGTCTCAGAATGGTCTATCATTGATCTCATAATGGTTGATTTTTACAAGTTTGGTAATCTACTAATACAAAAGCGTCACTATGACTTTCCAGTGGTCAACCACTGACACTCCGTTGAAAGAAATGACATAGAATGGTAATCTCGTACATAATGACAAATGAATGAAATGCTATGCTAAAATTTTGACACTTTGTTTGTTCAGTGACCTACTAGAACGTCATTGTGCAGTCATTGCTTTTAGTTTCTCGGTTATCAAAAAGTATTACGAGACCATTGACTAACCAATGATCGACCATTATGAATTTAGCAGATTACGAACTTTTAGCAAAATGACAGTGGGATCGTGTTGGAATGACACATTTATAAAAATAGCAGACTTGGGGCCCAGAACGGTTGTTACTTCATTTCCGTGACATACAGTCATACCGTTGATCTACTGCCCTAGATCAACGGTATGTGTGTAATTTCCTAACGGCCGAAACCAATAACCTATCTATCACATACTGGAGATAGAAAAACAAATGAAACAACAGAAAACCTATATAATTTTTCTGTTGTTTCATTTGTTTTTCTATCTCCAGTATGCGATAGATAGGTTATTGGTTTCGGCCGTAAGTGAACCCCAGCACACAGACATGCCTCAACCCCCACTCCTTGCTGGTGCAAGTGTCTTCAAGTAGCGCTATCGGTTTGCTCGCTTACCTTCTAATTCTTGATCATCTACCACTTCGGTTTTAATCTCCATTAAAGGTACATCTTCTGAATATGATTTATCATGGCGCGCTGGTAAATCTTCAGCATCTGGATAGCTAATTTCTACATTATCAAGTTCTATTTCTGTAAGCAGACAAGCATTACGTGTATATCTATAAACTAGCTGCTGCCCGCGACTTCGTCCCCGTGGAATCCCCGATTTTAAAACATTATTTACCGCTGCTCCGCTTCTATTGGCTTAAGCGTGATGATATATAGCCTAAAGCCTTCCTCGATAAATGGTCTATTCAACCCAAAAATAATTTTTCAATTCGAACCAGTAGTTCCTGAGATTAGCGCGTTCAAACAAACAAACAAACTCTTCAGCTTTATAATATTAGTATAGATTTAGTTCCTATCACAATCTGTTCTTTTCTGCATATTACTTTTACAAAATAATGTCCATGTTTCACATCTGCCAGGCGTCCCCTGACGGCTCACATTTTTTTTTTTGTAGAAAATAACTTACTGGCAGTTTGATGTTCCTCCTGTGGTTCAAAATTATCATTGAGTCTCACACTAACATCTGGTACTTCTTCTTTGATAGTATCCCTTTCTGTTTGTCCATCATCAGTACTAAAGAGCTCTATTGTACTAATACTCAACCCACTAAAGTTTGCTGGATAAATGAAAGGTTTTTGCTGTAAAAGCATGAATGTAGTGTTAGGTATAATATGCTGATGATCAAAGCCTCATTGTAAAACACCTTACCTCATAATCATTGTTCATCTGTGTGAACAACTCTTCTGCCTGCAGACATTTTTTCAAAAATCTGCAGCATTGCTTTAGTTTACTGCAGCAGAGATAACAAGCAAGCATTGGTCTTCTGTCCTCAGTTACAAACTGAAACAAACTTATCCTCATAGACTGCTCTTACTTATATAATGGAACTAGCAGTGGCATGCAGTGGTTCGAGTTAGGGTAGGCCAGAGAAAATGTCCCAATAAATTTTAAAAAATAACCACATTATTCAGGGTTGATTTTTAATGAAATGAGTTTTTTTTAAATTTTTTTTAATTGCCTATTTAAAAAAAAGAGACACCAAATTTCAACCCTGAATAATGTGGTGTGTTTTTCTTGGATATTATTTTCTGGCCTACCCTAACTGGAACCACTGCACGCCACTGGGAACTAGCTTGTGCCAGTGGCTCACTCCGATGTAACAGTTGAAATTCAAATACATTTAGCTGTTGAGGAGTAACTAATTTGGAAGCATACAGATTTGTATTATTGTCAGGGTGCTGTCCAAGCCAGCAGTTGGTCATCAGCATTGCTTCTGTTTGCCTCGTTTGTCTGCAGAGAATAGATGAGTGTTGATCACCACTCTTGCTCAAAGCAGACTGGAACTATTAAATATTTTCCAGGTTTCCTCAAACACTATTCCTTCAGCATTTTAAGTGATTTCTATGCCTGCTTAGTCCAACATGATAGCCTGCAGGTTCTTAGCGTTGTAATACAGGTGTTAAGGTCACGCTTTTTTGCGAGTACTTCACATCCCTATACACGTGCAGCCTATGAATTGACTTATACTGAAAGGGCATACAGTGCCTTCTGTGTCCAGTACAACAACATGGTCCGAGTGGTGTTGGGGCTGCTTCTTTATCGGTAGTGCATCAAGGATGTTCATGATGGCACACACTGGTTTGTACGCTTCTATGTGTTCTATCCTTTTAAGGAATTAATCAAAGTGATAAATTTTGAATAAAATAAGTAACTTTAATTTATGTGATGTGTTTTTATGTGCAAAAGGCAGTTACTAGTGTTACAAAGAGCGGGATATGGGGCACCTCGACTCGGACAGGTTAGGTTAGAAGGAGGTATTTTTTTTTAAACCCTTGGCGCTTTTTAAGCCAGTTTTGAGTGTTTTGAGCCTTTGAGGTTAGGTAACTAAAAGTCGGGAAACGGTGCGTTGCCTTTTTACGGGAGTGGTGCCATGGGGTAAGGGTCACCCCCCTTCCCTCCCCCTCTCCCCCCCAAATCCTGCCAAACGATACTAAACCTTTACCGCTTCATCATATACATTAAAAATTTCCATTTTTAAATATTTCTGTAAAAACATTTAAAATTATCAAAATAGTAGCCCACCAGTATCGGTATATGTATGAGAAGCATTAAATTTAAAACCTCTTAAGTAATTTAATTGTTATTAACGTATCGACTTACTGGAATATCCGTCAGCTTCTCATACAGTTGATGTAAGTCCTTGTTTACCACCACATACATGCGCACATTGTCCACCAAGCATATCCTACACATTGCCAGTTTTTCCATCTTTAGTGCTAGTAATCTTTACACTCTCGAATCAAGCCTTGTAAATATCGTGTGCACTAATGCACTTTCGTTGTGCACCATCACGGTAAGGGACGGCAGCAGCCGGGGAGAGCTACATTAAGGCCTAAACTTCCATTACGGGCCGTCTAGTTCGTTTTTTTTTGCAGATAATACTCATAAACAGTAGACTTTTCACAAAATTTTAAGTTGCGGAAACTCACGGTTTGCGAGATATAATTTTTTAAAGTTTCCATATAAACCTTAGAGTATAGTATTATTGTAAGGTCTTTGATTTATCTAAACCAAACTGAAAAATAACATTGTAAGTTAGATAAATTGTCAAATGTCATGCATGTAGCTGTCTGAGTCTGACGTTTCACGTTCCGTTGACGGTGGAGGTGTTTCATTCAATTTTATCGTATTAAAAAATAAATATAATTCTATTTTCACATAGTTTTGAACGTGCTGTACACAGAGTACTTTTATATATGCAATTACATTAACTTTTTTTACACTGTGGAACGGACATTGACCTATAAAAGTATGGACGGGAAATACCTACGAAAAAAGGGTGCATACCTACAGAACATAAAATGGCTGCCATTGCTAGGGTTGAGTCAATCAAGGTGTTACTACAACGAGTATCGATACTAGTTACTTGATCTGAAAACTCAATGTAGTCGTAGGGCGGTATTAAAAAAAAAGGGCGGTATAATCGGTATTGCACGCGGGCGATCAAACAGCTAGCGGCAGCCCTGAATTAGTGTACCTAAACAATAAAAAAACAAGCAATTTCAGCTAAAACTACTCGACGAAACTGAACTAAATTCTTATGGGACCAAATGGAAACTACTCTTCATCGAATAATAAAACTTAGAGAGTAAACTAATAAAAACTTAGAGGTCAAGGGACACCCCAAAGACCTTATCTAAGGAACACCCGGACGGAACGAAGTTCTTGTCTTCTCTTGTCTTGAAAAATCATACTTACGCATCTGAATGATGATTTATAGTTTTAGGTAATTGATCAGTCTCACTACATTCATCTGATTTCTCTGCAGTTACGTTTTGTACAATAAAATTTTATTTTGTAATTTCTTTCTTTCACGATATTCTCTACATCTTTGTGCATGTCTTTTTCCTTGATGTTATAGTTTGTACCTAGGTAGTCGATGCTTAAGTATGAAATAAAAAATTGTACATGGACATACACACACAGTCACACACACACACACACACACACACACACACACACACACACACACACACACACACACACACACACACACACACACACACATATATATATATATATCAAACATAACTGCTTAAAACACCCATCCAAATCGTGACCTCACTAACAGCTGCTTAACTCCACCCATACATTTCGCAACCTTGCCAACAGTTGCTTAACACACCCATCCAAATCGACGCCAGCCGAAGGGAGTATTTAAATCGAGTTAAATAGAATTCAAATCGAGTTGACTCGATCTATGCCCAACTCGAGTTAATAAATTGTGTACTCTTTGTGATGCCTGCAAGACGCTCTGCGCTGTATAAAGTTTCTAACTGAACTTAAAAAACCAATATCTTTTGATTTTGTGGGTCGATTTGATGAAACAAACGATAGATTAAACTCGGGATTGAAAAATCCCACGACGGTATTACGGAAAGACGTCGTGGGTTTTTTCAAAATTTTCAATTTTGCCTTTTCACTTGAATAATGTCGAGATCAGAAAAAAAGATTTGTTAAAACTTTTCTTATAGTCCCTTGGCAGACCTTTTAGGCAGGGTCACCATGTGATGTTGGGGGTCCGATGGGATCGTAAATAAGTATATAACCACCTTGATTTAACTCCATTTATTAAATACAGCACTAATTATAAAGTAATGCGCATTTCAGGTAAAGTATGTAGTAAGCATAATATTGAATATCACTATAAAGTAGTGCACACAATGGGTTTAGTCTACCTAAGGACCATACATTCTAATTACATACACTTCAAAGCACCTGGGTCTGATGGAATCACCAATATGGTGCTCTCTGTTCTCACAGACGTGGAAAGAGGCTACCGTAATAGGTATCCCAAAACGAGGGAAGCCCAAGTCCTCCCCGACTTGCTACCGCCCAATTAGTCTGTTGAAAGTTCTCGACAGAGCTTACGAGAGTCTTATTTATAAGCGTCTCAAGGACTACGCCGAAGCGAAGAGCCTCCTCGATCCCCAACGAGCAGTTTGGTTTGGTTTAGTTTCACGAACAGGTCTACCGTATCGCTGAGCACATCAGAGACCGCTATCAGCGCGGCCTAGTTACGGCAGCCCTGTTCTTCGACATAGCGAAAGCTTTTGACAAGGTCTGGAACAACGGACTGATATACAAGCAGTATCAACTAGGTGTGCCAGATCATCTCGTGCTCATCTTGCGAGACTATTGGTCGAACGGCACCTTTCGGTATCGGATCGAAGGTGCGTTTTCGTCTCCCCATTGCATTCATACTGGAGTACCGCAAGGCGGTGCGCTCTCTCCCCAACGACCATACAGCCTCTAGACACCGCACAGACCTAACGACCTAGGCTGGAGGACGTAATGTAGTCGCCAGCCAGAAAGGTTAATGACCCTTGTGGCTGCGAGTATGCCTTACCAAATGATGCTTTTGACTAAAACTACACTGACATAAATTACAATTGAAAGGTTTATCACCAGTATGGGTTCGAGTATGACTTAATAAATTATGCTTTCGACTAAAACTACGCTGACATAATATGTCAGCGTAGTTTAAAAAGCTTAATTGACAGTAATATCATACCACAAAGTTACGCATTGTCTTATTACAATAACATCTTGTTTTAGCGTTGCTACCTCATATTGTTATATTGATGATTATTGATTTATAAACACAAATTTTTGAGAATGTCATTATTTTAAAGTTTTTTTAAAGAGATTTTGTTCATTTTTGATAAAAAAAAAAATATGTCAATAGGTTTGACTCATTATTCTAATTAAGTTATAGAAGTGAACATTACTTTTGTTTTGTTTGTGGATAGAGAAGTAAGGCTGTGATTGTTACTATGTTTATTTTTTTTATATTACTATTTCCAGTTGATACGTTTTTAGTCAGTGTTGTAATACGTTAGAGGATAAGATAATTAAAAGTTAAGACAGAAAGTTACGTACTAGCTGTGATTTAAAGGTACAAATTTATCAAGACTGATCGATAAATAATATTCCAAGTGAT
Organism: Hecatera dysodea; assembly: GCA_905332915.2. Classification (NCBI taxonomy): domain Eukaryota; kingdom Metazoa; phylum Arthropoda; class Insecta; order Lepidoptera; family Noctuidae; genus Hecatera; species Hecatera dysodea. The sequence continues at coordinate 2,273,522 of HG995317.1, read as the reverse complement.
TGTATGGATCTCTCTTTATTTTGTAATAAAACATTATTAATTTCGAAAGTTTTTTATTAATTTAGTAATACTGTAACATCGCTAATAATGAAAAATTTATGATTTTTAATTTCATTGTATGATAATATTATTAAATTATAAAGTTTAAATAGTTTTCTATTTAGTAACATTAGTTGCACTCTAATTTCATAGTAATATACAATAATGAACAAATAAAATAAATTTTAAAGTGTTACAATAATATAAATCAAAATAAATAAAGCTGTAAATATTAAAAATAACTTTTTTAAATAGCATGTCATAACATAAACAGAGATCTATCATATAAACTCATTAAATATCTTAGAAAACCCTGAACTCAGATTTTATTTAGAAAAAACAGTGACTATTTTCTAATATTGGCTCCCCTATAAAATCTCATAATTTCGTTTAGCAACGGTTTTACTTTAAAGGTGCGATATATCACATTTGAAAGGTTCCTCACCAGTGTGCATGCGAATATGACTTAATAAACTACGCTTTCGACTAAAACTACGCTGACATATGTCACATTTGAAAGGTTTCTCACCTGTGTGTGTACGACTGTGACTTACTAACACGCTCTTATTAACAAAACTACGGTGACATATATCACATTTGAAAGGTTTCTCACCAGTGTGAGTACGAATATGAATTAATAAATCACTCTTTCGACTAAAACTACGCTGACATATATCACATTTGAAAGGTTTCTCACCTGTGTGTGTACGAGTGTGACTTACTAACACGCTCTTATTAACAAAACTACGGTGACATATATCACATTTGAAAGGTTTCTCACCAGTGTGGGTACGAATATGAATTAATAAATCACTCTTTTGACTAAAACTACGCTGACATATATCACATTTGAAAGGTTTCTCACCAGTGTGCATGCGAATATGATTTAATAAACTACGCTTTCGACTAAAACTACGCTGACATATGTCACATTTGAAAGGTTTCTCACCAGTGTGAGTACGAATATGAATTAATAAATCTTGCTTTTGACTAAAATTACGCTGACATATATCACATTTGAAAGGTTTCTTACCAGTGTGCGTATGAATATGACTTAATAAATGATGCTTTTGACTAAAACTACGCTGACATATATCACATTTAAAAGGTTTCTCACCAGTGTGGGTACGAGTATGAATTAATAAGTCATTCTTTTTATTAAAACTACGCTGACATATACCACATTTGAAAGGTTTCTCACCAGTGTGGGTACGAATATGAATGAATAAATGCTGCTTTTGATTAAAAGTACGCTGACATATATCACATTTGAAAGGTTTCTCACCAGTATGGGTTCGAGTATGACTTAATAAATTAGGCTTTTGACTAAAACTACGCTGACATATATCACATTTGAAAGGTTTCTCACCAGTGTGGGTTCGAGTATGACTTAATAAACTACGCTTTCGACTAAAACTACGCTGACATATGTCACATTTGAAAGGTTTCTCACCAGTGTGAGTACGAATATGAATTAATAAATCTTGCTTTTGACTAAAATTACGCTGACATATATCACATTTGAAAGGTTTCTCACCAGTATGGGTTCGAGTATGACTTAATAAATTATGCTTTTGACTAAAACTACGCTGACATAAATCACATTTGAAAGGTTTCTCACCAGTGTGCGTACAAATGTGTCTAGTCAAAACAGTCTCTGTACCAAAGGTATGGTGACAAATAATACATTTAAAACTTTTTGCCTTGACGGATTCTTTTCGATACATTTTTATATCATCGCTGTTAACGTCGTTCGATATTTTACATTTAATATCATCTTTATTACTACTATTACAGCAAATTGTACCTAACTCAGTTTTTTTATTTCCGTTTTTCTTTTGCTCGGCTGTAATTGTTTCTCCTGGTTTTGGTCTTTGCATGTCCAGTTTTGGCTTTTTCGCGACGAGCGCGCCTGTGAAATAAATCATAATAGCATAATCAGCATTTTAACGTTCCCACAGCTGGGACACAAGCCTCCTCTCTAGGAGAGGGAATGGGCCGTAATCCACTACGCGGGCCCAGTGCGGGTTGGTGAATGTCACATATCTTCGAATTGTTGGTTCTAGGACATGCCGGTTTCCTCACGATGTTTTCCTTCACCGTTTTGAGAGCAGTGGCACAGTAGAAATATGGAACAGTACAGAAACTACGAACAAACGATCGAAACGGCACACTCACACAGACGCGCACATCTACGAGGCCCCTAAGGGACCTTCGCGGTGCTCTCAGTGGCGGGTGCCGTGTTCATAGATAATACCTACGCTATTATAATGGCTATAGATGGGCCACTCAGGTTTTCGTTTTGCAAAAACTGAGTAGGTACCCAAGCACAGATTTTTAATACTAACTAGCTGACCCAGCAAACGTTGTTTTGCCATATAAAGTAAAAACAATATTTAGGAGTATGAATGATGTTCTATATATATAAAAGATAATAGCTTTATGTTAAATAATTATGGTTTTCTTTGTAAGTCTTCACTCACAATTCCAGCCCCAGAAATGCTTCGACATGTTTATGGTCTGCTGGTACACGTGAATCCTTACCTCTCAAATTTTCAGCCCCTGAAATATATTACTTCGACATTCTTCTTTCTGGTCTTCTAGTAGGTACTTGTAAATCTTTGGCTCATGCAATTTTTGACAGCTACGAAACAAAGGAACATTTAGGGAAAATGATTCATCTTTCATAATTATGTATTCGTTGAGTTTGCTAGGAAAGCACTTCCAGCCTTATTCTATGAAGGCGACTTTTCTAGATTTTATTAATCTTTTGTTTTGGTTGCTAGGTTACACTTGTTAATTTTGAATTATCTACAACGCACTAAATATATTTCACCTAAAACCATTTTACACTGCGTTTACTTTAATAGAGTTTTCATAGTTTTTAAGATGTATTCTGCTATTCGGGGCGGAGACAAATCCAACGAACCAAAAACCAAGAAAATTGGTCCAGCAGATCTCGAGTTATAAGAGTTGTAACAAACCCGACTTTGTTTTATATATATAGATATTAAATCCCTATACCGAAGACTGATTGTAATTTATATTGTATTATAATTTATATAACATATGGAATAAATGAATTCTTATGAGTATGAAAAATAAATGACCATAATTTTACGACAACATTATATTCTAGTCTAGTCAAAGGAAATTTAGCCTTCGAAACATACACATAGGAACGTACTTACTTCACGAAATTAGTAACAATAATTTTTCAACATACAGAAATCCTTCATCAAAATTTTAGGGCAGATATTAGGTATAATTGAAATGGAATAAAATGGCATAGAAATGATAAACAATATTCAGTTTGTAATTTTTTTTTTACAATGGCATTATTCATTTTGACCAAAGAAGAAAGTCGCATGGAATAACATGCACTAATGTGACTAACGCATTTTCGCGTGACTATTTCTCCCAGTCAACTCCTACCGCAAGCCGTGTTAAAGAACTTCGTTCCAATAAAACACTTATTACAAACATTAAAAGTGACAACCCTAACGCTCTACTGGGGCGTAGGTAATTATTTCAACAAATGGGCTTAGTTTCCATACTGTTCCATATATTTACTGTGGCAGTGGTGATGAAATTAATTACACAAAGTATTGCGCCTGACTGGGTTTGGAACCCGCGACCTGCAATTCGTAAGTCGGGGCAGTTACCACTCTGCCACCACTGCTCTTGAGTTAGTGTTAGTTGTTAGTTAGTGAGATAAATAATCAAGTACTAATTAATATTTGAAGAAAATTGGGTATTGCAGAGACCTGGGCCCCAAGTCTGCTATTACAATAGTGTTAGAATGGTCTATCATTGATTTCATAATGGTTGATTTTGACAAGTTTGGTAATCTACTAATATAAAAGCGTCATCATGACTTTCCAATGGTCAACCACTGACACTCCATTGAAAGAAATAGCATAAAAAACTTTACAAAAAATACAACCGACTTCTAAACAAAAAAAAAAAACAAAAAGTATAAAATAACTTTAATTTCGGAAGTCGTGTTCAAAAACAAAAAAGCAACCAAAAACACCGAGTTCCGAAATTAAAGTTTTTTTTTAAGTTTTTTTATTTTTCACTTTTTAGTGGTTCACTCTCAGCTAAACATACCCAGCACAGAGTACGTGGTATAAATTTGTGTAAACAATAAACAAAATGCGATTTCAGCTATCCCGACAGATTTGCTATCATTTATTGAAATTAACAAAAAACGGCTTGTTCGACTTCGATGAAATGTTCATGGGACCATTTGGGAAGTATACTCTTACCAACAAAAAAATAATTTTTCAAATCGGTTGGCAAGCGACGGAGTTATGCACGAACAAACATAAAAAAAATACACACATTCGAATTGAGAACCTCCTCCTTTTTTAGAAGTCGATTAAAAATGGTAATCTTACGAGATTACCATTCTACCATTCTGTCATAATGACAAATGAATGACAGACGTATGCGGTAATCTGCTATTTTCATAGTTCCTTTCATCAGTGACCTACCATTAGAACGTCATTGTGCAGTCATTGCTTTTAATAGCTCGGTTATCAAAAAGTACTTATTACAAGACCATTAAGAATTTATCAGATTACCTACGAACTTTTAGCAAAATGACAATGGGATCTTATTGGAATGAAAAAATTATACAAAATAGCAGACTTGGGGTCCAGAACGGTTGTTACTTCATTTCCGTGACATACAGTCGACGTAAGCGCCACTCCCACATACCGTTGATCTACTGCCCTAGATCAACGGTATCTGTGTAATTTCCTAAGTGAACCCCATTTTTTTTTTTTTGGATGGGAAATCATCAAATGACTTCTCCCGCTCTGGGCGGAGCGGAAGGGAGTGTCAGACTCTTACTGACTAAAACCCACCCGTGTTCCTTCTTGTGCCCTTTGCGTTCCAGGGCCGCCCGGCCGCGGTGACTCTTTCGAACAAATTCCGCAACCCTAGCAGGCACTGACCCTATGGGGCCCCGTCTTCATTGCTGACGGCTCTTTGAGGCGCGCGTGGAACACGACGCGCCGTCGACCCGGGCCTGGTTGCTATCGGACGGCGAGCCACCCATAGCTCGCCATCCGCAGGCCCGCGCCTACGGTGGCCGGGAATCGCCCTGCGTTTCCCGACGCCCGGGGCGTCTTCTCCTGTTGCGGCGGCTGGAGCGAGGGGCTTCCCTTTCTCGCACGCGCTCCGCCTCCTCCTTCGCTAGCATTACTGCTTCGCAGAAGGAGGCGACCGCCTCCCATGCCTCCTCACTCCCGACCATGGCTTGAACCAGGACCGGACGCGAGAGGTCGCCGCCGCCGATCGCCTCGACGAGGACACGGCGGTGCTCCGCCCAGGCAGGGCAGACCTCCATCCTAAGTGAACCCCAGCACACAGACATGCCTCAACCCTCACTCCTTGCTGGTGCAAGTGTCTTCAAGTAGCGCTATCGGTTTGCTCGCTTACCTTTTAATTCTTGATCATCTACCACTTCGGTTTTAATCTCCATTAAAGGTACATCTTCTGAATCTGATTTATCATGGCGTGCTGGTAAATCTTCAGCATCTGGATAGCTAATTTCTACATTATCAAGTTCTATTTCTGTAAGCAGACAAGCATTACGTGTATATCTATAAACTAGCTGCTGCCCGCGACTTCGTCCCCGTGGAATCCCCGATTTTAAAATATTCTTTACCGCTGCTCCGCTCCTATTGGCTTAAGCGTGATGATATATAGCCTAAAGCCTTCTTCGATAAATGGTCTATTCAACCCAAAAAGAATATTTCAATTCGAACTAGTAGTTCCTGAGATTAGCGCGTTCAAACAAACAAACAAACAAACTCTTCAGCTTTATAATATTAGTATAGATATCATGACAGTATAAAGGAAGTGTTGGCCAGGTCATGTCTTTCTTCGTTTCACATAGTAAATATCGGTACTACAGGATAGGGTAGTTGACAAAAAACATCTAATTAGTCCGTCAATAAGATTTCCAAACAATATTGTAGGGTGAGTGGGAGCAAGATCGAACGGGTTTTTGATGAGATGCAGTGCAGAGAAGCAGTGTTGTATTTGAAGTCTTGTAGAAAAGTACATATTAGCATATGCAAAAAAAAAAAATTGTAGCCAGTAAAGAGCAAGCAACTGAATTTAAATACCGGATAGTCAACAAGAACAGCATACGTGTTATGATAAACACAATAGAAGCCTATATAAAGATATCATTAGAGAAAATGGACTCATTGGGCATACGTTCACACCAAAAGATGCAAAATGCTACCGCTTTGTTATCAAAGACTTGCACTACACTACCCCCCATCAAGCTATAAGGGAAGCAGTCGAAGCCACCAATAATGAAATCGTAGGAGAGATAATTAACGCTCGTTATGGCCCGGACAAAAAACCCACCTCAACTTTCTCCGCAAAAGTCAAACAAAGCATTCACAATCGCGAGGTCAAGAACATTCAATATATTTTCAACCAAAAAGTTAAAATAGAAGACCCCCGCAAATCTAAAAGCATTGTTCAATGTCAGCGATGCCAACAATATGGGCACTCAAAGAACAATTGCATGAGACCACATAGATGTGTGAAATGCGGTGAAGGCCACAAAACCTCTGAATGCACAAAGAAAGATAGAACGACACCAGCCAAATGCGCACTATGCTCTTGTGACCACCCTGCCAACTATAAAGGCTGTGAGATCTATAAAGAGATCTTGGCTCGGAGAAACAAAAGCCGCACCCCACGAGAAAGGGTCATTACCCCAACGACTACTAACGCCTCGGCTGCTCCACCCACTACATCTGCTTTCAACATACGAGCATCAAGATACAGTCAAGAGAAATCTTACGCAGAAGTTTTATCCGGACCAAACTCTACAACCCATGACCTGCCACAAACCCACCAACAACAGAACCATGCACTACATGTCATCTTGACCAAGCAGAGTGAGAAAATGGACCTCTTAATTCAACAAATAGGCTCCTTAGTGAGTCTAATCACCAGCCTCGTCACCAAGCTTACGAAATGACTTGCTTAGTCATAGCAGCATGGAACATAAATGGCATTGCACCCAACACAAATGAACTAGAAGTTTTCCTAAAAGAAAATAAAATCGACATTTGCCTGATATCAGAATCACACACAACTGTAAGAAGTGCTATACGGATTCCGGGATTCTGTGTGTACCTTACCCGTCATCCGGACGGTCGAGCACATGGTGGTAGTGCTATCATAGTAAAAAACACCATCAAACACTGCCTACTGGAACCTTTCGTGACTGAACACCTACAATCCACATCTATAAGAGTAGAAGATCGTTCAGGTCTCATTAACATATCAGCGGTATATTGCCCTCCAAGACACAAAATCACTGAGGAAATGTTTACAGACTTCTTTAAGAAGCAAGGCAATAGATTTATAGCAGGTGGTGATTGGAACGCCAAACACACGGATTGGGGTTCGAGACTTACCGTTACTACGGGCCGTGAACTCAAAAACGCATTGTTGCAAATAACATGTCAACTCTGTCCACAGGTGAACCTACATACTGGCCTACAGATGTTAATAAAATACCGGACCTCCTTGACTTCTTTGTCACCAAAAACATATGCCATAAATTCGCTCAATTAGAATCTAGCTTGGACGGGCCTTCAGACCACACCCCAATCATACTGAGATTGAGTAAAACGGCTGCAATTGGCAATACAAATCATGACATGCTCTACAACTACAAAACCGATTGGGATAGTTTCAGAGACTTCCTTGAAGACAAAATTAATCTCAACATACCTCTAAAATCCCCTGAAGACGTAGACGACGCGTGCTTGTACTTCACTAATCTCCTACAAGTGGCAGCGTGGATCAGCACCCCTGAGCTAAAACATTCGGCGTGTAGTACACCTACCCCAATCGAAGTCCGAAGAAAAATTGCAGAGAAGAGGCGATTGCGTAGAATCTGGCAGTCAACACATAACGCACTGGACAAAACCAACCTTAACCGTGCCATTAAGGATCTCAAAGACGTTCTTGCGAAATCTAGTAATGATGCCCTACAAGACAGGCTAGAGAGAATGACCCCTGTAGCAAAGGGAATTCATTCCCTTTGGAAAGCAACTAAGAATCTACCACAACCTCAGCAATGCTTTCCCCCTATCAGATCAGAAAATTCTTGGGCTCGCACTGATCAGGAAAAGTCTGAAGCTTTCGCATCCCACTTTGCCAATGTCTTCAAGCCGAACGAATCTGCAGCTCCCGATGATCCTGAAATTGATGCTATTCTCAGCCAGGACATACAACTTTGTGTCCCACTGCGACCAACATCTCCACGGGAACTGGCTAGACTGATATCTACGATGGACTCCAAAAAGGCACCCGGATTCGATCTGATAACTCCGAAAATTCTTAAGGAGCTGCCAAGAAAGGGGCTAGTCTTTCTAACCATCCTCATTAATGCCTCTCTCAGATCCTCTTACGTTCCTGCTGTCTAGAAAATATCACAAATCGTAATGATCCACAAGCCAGGAAAGCCGGAAAATGAAGTTTCATCTTACCGACCTATTAGCCTTACTCCAGTGCTATCGAAGTTCGTCATCGAGTCATCGAGGGTCGTCCTGAACAGACTAATACCTCACTTACGAGAAAACCAAGTTGTACCTGATCACCAATTCGGATTTCGCGAGCAACACTCCACCGTTGAACAGGTCCACCGAGTCTACCGCACCATAAGACAATGCATGGAAAAGAAAGAATATTGCTCGGCAGCATTCCTCGACGTCCAACAAGCCTTTGACCGAGTTTGGCATAAAGGCTTATTATGCAAGATAAAGTTGCTCCTGCCCCATTCTTTTTACTTGCTAATGAAATCATACTTGTGTGATAGACAATTTCAAGTAAAGGTACGAGACGCTAGATCCTCGCTCGCTAGATGCCTCGCAGGGGTACCCCAGGGCTCTGTCCTGGGCCCAGTTTTATACAATATATTTACTAGCGATATCCCCCAGTGCCCTGATGTATTTATAGCAACTTATGCTGATGACGCTGCTTTCCTGGCCTGTGATCCGGATGCCAACTTGGCGAGCAATAAGCTACAAAAACAACTTGATAGGACCCATAACTGGCTAAACAAATGGCGTATAAAGGCAAGTGCACCCAAATCGCACCACATCACCTTTGCACTAGACATGGAAACTGCGCCTCGGTCAAACTGGGTCAAGACACTCTACCTCAGTCAACTTGTGTGAAGTACCTGGGGTTCTACTTGGATCGTAGGTTGACATGGAAGGATCACCTAAAGAAAAAAAGAACGGAAATAAACTACCGATTCAGGAACTTGCTCTGGCTACTAGGCAGACAATCTTCACTCACCCTGAGTAACAAACTCAGAATCTACTGCTCCATCATAAAACCAATATGGACATATGGGATTCAATTGTGGTCTTCGGCAAGCAAATCAAACATTATGTGCATTCAAAGAAGTCAAAACAGCATCCTGAGGGTCCTAGTAGCGAAGCAGAAAAAAAAAAAGGGTCCTAGTAGCGGCGCCCTGGTACGCTCGAAACTCCGAAATCCAACGGTCATAGAAGAAGCGAAACGCTATCTAGAGAAATACAAGGATAGATTAACCAACCATCCAAATCCACTCTCACATTCACTATTGACACTAAACCATACCAAAAGACTCAAGAAACCCGATATTGTGCTGCCTGATTAAGTAGAATCTGGACATTGGTCCTGATTCTGTAAAAATGTGATGCATCTTTCCACACATCTGATCATAGTCAGGGTTGACTGATAGCAGATAAGAACAGAAAAAAAAAAGTAAAGAGCAAAGACTATACTTTTCTATCAAATTGATAACATCCAGTTAAGCTATTCTCATTGAAAATCAAAGAAAATTGTTTGTTTTCAACCGACTTCCAAAAAAGGAGGAGGTTCTCAATTCGACTATTTTTTATATGAATCTATAGCCGCACGTAAAACCGATTTCTGGCGTGGCGACGCATGCCGCTATATGATGGTATATATATACAGTCTATATGCAGTAGTGTGTACGGTGTGGCGACGCGTCGCCATGCGCAATCGACTGTCGTAATATTTTATCATTATGACATATTTAGTTCCTATCACAATCTGTTCTGTTCTGCATATTACTTTTACAAAATAATGTAGATGTTTCACATCTGCCAGGCGTCCCGTGACGGCTCACATTTTTTTTTTGTAGAAAATAACTTACTGCCAGTTTGATGTTCCTCCTGTGGTTCAAAATTATCATCGAGTCTCACACTAACATCTGGTACTTCTTCTTTGATAGTATCACTTCCTGTTTGTCCATCATCAGTACTAAAGAGCTCTATTGTACTAATACTAAACCCACTAAAGTTTCCTGGATAAATGAAAGGTTTTTGCTGTAAAAGGATGAATGTAGTGTTAGGTATAATATGCTGATGATCAAAGCCTCATTGTAAAACACCTTACCTCATAATCATTGTTCATCTGTGTGAACAACTCTTCTGCCTGCAGACATTTTTTCAAAAATCTGCAGCATTGCTTTAGTTTACTGCAGCAGAGATAACAAGCAAGCATTGGTCTTCTGTCCTCAGTTACAAACTGAAACAAACTTATCCTCATAGACTGCTCTTACTTATATATATGGAACTAGCTTGTGCCAGTGGCTCACTCCGATGTAAAAGTTGAAATTTAAATACATTTAGCTGTTGAGGAGTAACTAATTTGGAAGCATACAGATTTGTATTATTGTCAGGGTGCTGTCCAAGCCAGCAGTTGGTCATCAGCATTGCTTCTGTTTGCCTCGTTTGTCTGCAGAGAATGCACTCTTGCTCAAAGCACACTGGAACTATTAAATATTTTCCAGGTTTCCTCAAACACTATTCCTTCAGCATTTTAAGTGATTTCTTTGCCTGCTTAGTCCAACATGATAGCCTGCAGGTTCTTAGCAATGTAATACAGGTGTTAAAGTCACGCTTTTTTGAGAGTACTTCACATCCCTTTACACGTGCAGCCTATGAATTGACTTAAACTGAAAGGGCATACAGTGCCTTCTGTGTCCAGTACAACAACATGAGTGTGTTGTTGGGGCTGCTTCTTTATCGGTAGTCAAGGATGTTCATGATGGCACACACTGGTTTGTACGCTTCTATGTGTTCTATCCTTTTAAGGAATTAATCAAAGTGATAAATTTTGAATAAAATAAGTAACTTTAATTTATGTGATGTGTTTTTATGTGCAAAAGGCAGTTACTAGTGTTACAAAGAGCGGGATATGGGGCACCCCGACTCGGACAGGTTAGGTTAGAAGGAGGTATTTTTTTTTAAACCCTTGGCGCTTTTTAGGCCAGTTTTGAGTGTTTTGAGCCTTTGAGGTTAGGTAACTAAAAGTCGATTTTCTCGGAAACGGTGCGTTGCCTATTTACGGGAGTGGTGCCATGGGGTAAGGGTCATCCCCTTCCCTCCCCCTCTCCCCCCCAAATCCTGCCAAACGATACTAAGCCTTTACCGCTTCATCATATACATTATAAATTTCCATTTTTAAATATTTCTGTAAAAACATTTAAAATTATCAAAATAGTAGCCCACCAGTATCGGTAAGTATATGTATGAGAAGCATTTAAAACCTCTTAAGTTATTTAATTGTTATTAACGTATCGACTTACTGGAATATCCGTCAGCTTCTCATACAGTTGATGTAAGTCCTTGTTTACCACCACATACATGCGCACATTGTCCACCAAGCATATCCTACACATTGCCAGTTTTTCCATCTTTAGTGCTAGTAATCTTTACACTCTCGAATCAAGCCTTGTAAATATCGTGTGCACTTTCGTTGTGCACCATCACGGTAAGGGACGGCAGCAGCCTGTGAGAGCTACACTCGCGCAGGCCTAAACTTTCCTTTACGGGCCGTCTAGTTCGAAGTTCATTTTTTTTTTGCAGATAATACTCATAAACAGTAGGCTTTTCACAAAATTTTAAGTTGCGGAAACTCACGGTTTGCGAGATATAATTTTTTAAAGTTTCCATATAAACCTTAGAGTATAGTATTATTGTAAGGTCTTTGATTTATCTAAACCAAACTGAAAAATAACATTGTAAGTTAGATAAATTGTCAAATGTCGCGCATAATGCGCATGTAGCTGTCTGAGTCTGACGTTTCACGTTCCGTTGACGGTGGAGGTGTTTCATTCAATTTTATCGTATTATAAAATAAATATAATTCTATTTTCACATAGTTTTGAACGTGCTGTACACAGAGTACTTTTATATATGCAATTACATTAACTTTTTTTACACTGTGGAACGGACATTGACCTATAAAAGTATGGACGGGAAATACCTACGAAAAAAGGGTGCATACCTACAGAACATAAAATGGCTGCCATTGCTAGAGTTGAGTCAATCAAGGTGTTACTACAACGAGTATCGATACTAGTTACTTGATCTGAAAACTCAATGTAGTCGTAGGGCGGTATTAAAAAAAAAGGGCGGTATAATCGGTATTGCACGCGGGCGATCAAACAGCTAGCGGCGGCCCTGAATTGGTGTACCTAAACAATAAACAAACATGCGATTTCAGCTAAAACTACTCGACGAAACTGAACTAAATTCTTATGGGACCAAATGGAAACTACTCTTCCTCGAATAATAAAACTTAGAGGTCAAGGGACACCCCAAAGACCTTATCTAAGGGACACCCGGATGGAACGAAGTTCTTGTCTTGTCTTGAAAAATCATACTTACGCATCTGAATGATGATTTATAGTTTTAGGTAATTGATCAGTCTCACTACATTCATCTGATTTCTCTGCAGTTATGTTTTGTACAATAAAATTGTATTTTGTAATTTCTTTCTTTCACGATATTGTCTACATCTTTGTGCATGTCTTTTTCCTTGATGTTATAGTTTGTACCTAGGTAGTCGATGCTTAAGTATGAAATAAAGTATTGTACATGGACATACACACACAGTCACACACACACACACATATATATATATATATCAAACATAACTGCTTAAAACACCCATCCAAATCGTGACCTCACTAACAGCTGCTTAACTCCACCCATACATTTCGCAACCTTGCCAACAGTTGCTTAACACACCCATCCAAATCGACGTCAGCCGAAGGGAGTATTTAAATCGAGTTAAATAGAATTCAACTCGAGTTGACTCGATCTATGCCCAACTCGAGTTATTAAATTGTGTACCTACCTACTCTTAATGTGGTGCCTGCAGGACGCTCTGCGCTGTATTTTAAAAATCAATATCTTTTGATTTTGTGGGTCGATTTGATGAAACAAACGATAGATTAAACTCGGGATTGAAAAATCCCACGACGGTATTTAACATAGTTGAAAGACGTCGTGGGTTTTTTCAAAATTTTCAATTTTCACTTTTCACCTTTTCACTTGAATAATGTCGAGATCAGAAAAAAAAAATGATAAAACTTTTCTTATAGTCCCTTGGCAGACCTTTTAGGCAGGGTCACCATGTGATGTTGGGGGTCCGATGGGATCGTAAAGAAGTATATAACCACCTTGATTGAACTCCATTTAATAAATACAGCACTAATTATAAAGTAATGCGCATTTCAGGTAAAGTATGTAGTAAGCATAATATTGAATATCACTATAAAGTAGTGCACACAATGGGTTAAGTCTACTTAAGGACTATACACTTCAAAGCGCCTGGGTCTGATGGAATCACCAATAAGGTGCTCTCTGTTCTCACAGACGTTGAAAGAGGCTACCGTAATAGGTATCCCAAAACGAGGGAAGCCCAAGTCCTCCCCGACTTGCTACCGCCCAATTAGTCTGTTGAAAATTCTCGGCAAAGCTTACGAGAGTCTTATTTATAAGCGTCTCAAGGACTACGCCGAAGCGAAGAGCCTCCTCGATCCCCAACGAGCAGTTTGGTTTGGTTTAGTTTCACGAACAGGTCTACCGTATCGCTGAGCACATCAGAGACCGCTATCAGCGCGGCCTAGTTACGGCAGCCCTGTTCTTCGACATAGCGAAAGCTTTCGACAAGGTCTGGAACAACGGACTGATATACAAGCAGTATCAACTAAGTGTGCCAGATGATCTCGTGCTCATCTTGCGAGACTATTGGTCGAACGACACCTTTCGGTATCGGATCGAAGGTGCGCTTTCGTCTCCCCATTGCATTCATACTGGAGTACCGCAAGGCGGTGCGCTCTCTCCCCAACGACCATACAGCCTCTAGACACCGCATAGACCTAACGACCTAGGCTGGAGGACGTAATGTAGTCGCCAGCCAGAAAGGTTAATGACCCTTGTGGCTGCGAGTATGCCTTACCAAATGATGCTTTTGACTAAAACTACACTGACATAAATTACAATTGAAAGGTTTATCACCAGTATGGGTTCGAGTATGACTTAATAAATTATGCTTTCGACTAAAACTACGCTGACATATATCACATTTGAAAGGTTTCTCACCAGTGTGAGTACGAATATGAATTAATATATCACTCTTTCGACTAAAACTACGCTGACATATATCACATTTGAAAGGTTTCTCACCTGTGTGTGTACGAGTGTGACTTACTAACACGCTCTTATTAACAAAACTACGGTGACATATATCACATTTGAAAGGTTTCTCACCAGTGTGAGTACGAATATGAATTAATATATCACTCTTTCGACTAAAACTACGCTGACATATATCACATTTGAAAGGTTTCTCACCTGTGTGTGTACGAGTGTGACTTACTAACACGCTCTTATTAACAAAACTACGGTGACATATATCACATTTGAAAGGTTTCTCACCAGTGTGGGTACGAATATGAATTAATAAATCACTCTTTTGACTAAAACTACGCTGACATATATCACATTTGAAAGGTTTCTCACCAGTGTGCATGCGAATATGATTTAATAAACTACGCTTTCGACTAAAACTACGCTGACATATGTCACATTTGAAAGGTTTCTCACCAGTGTGAGTACGAATATGAATTAATAAATCTTGCTTTTGACTAAAATTACGCTGACATATATCACATTTGAAAGGTTTCTTACCAGTGTGCGTATGAATATGACTTAATAAATGATGCTTTTGACTAAAACTACGCTGACATATATCACATTTAAAAGGTTTCTCACCAGTGTGGGTACGAGTATGAATTAATAAGTCATTCTTTTTATTAAAACTACGCTGACATATACCACATTTGAAAGGTTTCTCACCAGTGTGGGTACGAATATGAATGAATAAATGCTGCTTTTGATTAAAAGTACGCTGACATATATCACATTTGAAAGGTTTCTCACCAGTATGGGTTCGAGTATGACTTAATAAATTAGGCTTTTGACTAAAACTACGCTGACATATATCACATTTGAAAGGTTTCTCACCAGTATGGGTTCGAGTATGACTTAATAAACTACGCTTTCGACTAAAACTACGCTGACATACATATGTCACATTTGAAAGGTTTCTCACCAGTGTGAGTACGAATATGAATTAATAAATCTTGCTTTTGACTAAAATTACGCTGACATATATCACATTTGAAAGGTTTCTCACCAGTATGGGTTCGAGTATGACTTAATAAATTATGCTTTTGACTAAAACTACGCTGACATAAATCACATTTGAAAGGTTTCTCACCAGTGTGCGTACAAATGTGTCTAGTCAAAACAGTCTCTGTACCAAAGGTATGGTGACAAATAATACATTTAAAACTTTTTGCCTTGACGGATTCTTTTCGATACATTTTTATATCATCGCTGTTAACGTCGTTCGATATTTTACATTTAATATCATCTTTATTACTACTATTACAGCAAATTGTACCTAACTCAGTTTTTTTATTTCCGTTTTTCTTTTGCTCAGCTGTAATTGTAATTGTTTCTCCTGGTTTTGGTCTTTGCATGTCCAGTTTTGGCTTCTTCGCGACGAGCGCGCCTGTGTAATAAATCATAATAGCATAATCAGCATTTTAACGTTCCCACTGCTGGGACACAAGCCTCCTCTCTAGGAGAGGGAATGGGCCGTAATCCAGCACGCGGGCCCAGTGCGAGTTGGTGAATGTCACATATCTTCGAATTGTCGGTTCTAGGACATGCCGGTTTCCTCACGATGTTTTCCTTCACCGTTTTGAGAGCAGTGGTGATGAAATTAATTACACAAAGTATTGCGCCTGACTGGGTTTGGAACCCGCGACCTGCAATTCGTAAGTCGGGGCAGTTACCACTCTGCCACCACTGCTCTTGAGTTAGTGTTAGTTGTTAGTTAGTGAGATAAATAATCAAGTACTAATTAATATTTGAAGAAAATTGGGTATTGCAGAGACCTGGGCCCCAAGTCTGCTATTACAATAGTGTTAGAATGGTCTATCATTGATTTCATAATGGTTGATTTTGACAAGTTTGGTAATCTACTAATATAAAAGCGTCATCATGACTTTCCAATGGTCAACCACTGACACTCCATTGAAAGAAATAGCATAAAAAACTTTACAAAAAATACAACCGACTTCTAAACAAAAAAAAAAAAACAAAAAGTATAAAATTACTTTAATTTCGGAAGTCGTGTTCAAAAACAAAAAAGCAACCAAAAACACCGAGTTCCGAAATTAAAGTTTTTTTTTAAGTTTTTCTATTTTTCACTTTTTAGTGGTTCACTCTCAGCTAAACATACCCAGCACAGAGTACGTGGTATAAATTTGTGTAAACAATAAACAAAATGCGATTTCAGCTATCCCGACAGATTTGCTATCATTTATTGAAATTAACAAAAAACGGCTTGTTCGACTTCGATGAAATGTTCATGGGACCATTTGGGAAGTATACTCTTACCAACAAAAAAATAATTTTTCAAATCGGTTGGCAAGCGACGGAGTTATGCGCGAACAAACATAAAAAAAAATACACACATTCGAATTGAGAACCTCCTCCTTTTTTAGAAGTCGATTATAAATAGTAATCTTACGAGATTACCATTCTACCATTCTGTCATAATGACAAATGAATGACAGACGTATGCGGTAATCTGCTATTTTCATAGTTCCTTTCATCAGTGACCTACCATTAGAACGTCATTGTGCAGTCATTGCTTTTAATAGCTCGGTTATCAAAAAGTACTTATTACAAGACCATTAAGAATTTATCAGATTACCTACGAACTTTTAGCAAAATGACAATGGGATCTTATTGGAATGAAAAAATTATACAAAATAGCAGACTTGGGGTCCAGAACGGTTGTTACTTCATTTCCGTGACATACAGTCGACGTAAGCGCCACTCCCACATACCGTTGATCTACTGCCCTAGATCAACGGTATGTGTGTAATTTCCTAAGTGAACCCCATTTTTTTTTTTTTGGGTGGGAAATCATCAAATGACTTCTCCCGCTCTGGGCGGAGCGGAAGGGAGTGTCAGACTCTTACTGACTAAAACCCACCCGTGTTCCTTCTTGTGCCCTTTGCGTTCCAGGGCCGCCCGGCCGCGGTGACTCTTTCGAACAAATTCCGCAACCCTAGCAGGCACTGACCCTATGGGGCCCCGTCTTCATTGCTGACGGCTCTTTGAGTCACGCGTGGAACACTCGGCGCCGTCGCCCCGCGCCTGGTTGCTATCGGACGGCGAGCCACCCATAGCTCGCCATCCGCAGGCCCGCGCCTACGGTGGCCGGGAATCGCCCTGCGTTTCCCGGCGCCCGGGGCGTCTTCTGTTGCGGCGGCTGGAGCGAGGGGCTTCCCTTTCTCGCACGCGCTCCGCCTCCTCCTTCGCTATCATTACTGCTTCGCAGAAGGAGGCGACCGCCTCCCATGCCTCCTCACTCCCGACCATGGCTTGAACCAGGGCCGGACGCGAGAGGTCGCCGCCGCCGATCGCCTCGACGAGGACACGGCGGTGCTCCGCCCAGGCAGGGCAGACCTCCATCCTAAGTGAACCCCAGCACACAGACATGCCTCAACCCCCACTCCTTGCTGGTGCAAGTGTCTTCAAGTAGCGCTATCGGTTTGCTCGCTTACCTTTTAATTCTTGATCATCTACCACTTCGGTTTTAATCTCCATTAAAGGTACATCTTCTGAATCTGATTTATCATGGCGTGCTGGTAAATCTTCAGCATCTGGATAGCTAATTTCTACATTATCAAGTTCTATTTCTGTAAGCAGACAAGCATTACGTGTATATCTATAAATATCATGACAGTATAAAGGAAGTGTTGGCTAACTCATGTCTTTCTTCGTTTCACATAGTAAATATCGGTACTACAGGATAGGGTAGTTGACAAAAAACATCTAATTAGTCCGTCAGATAGATTTCCAAAAAAAAACTTTTTACAAAAAAATACAACCGACTTTTACACAAAAAATCAAAAAAGTGCAAAATAACTTTAATTTCGGAACTCGGTGTTTGTGTTTGCTTTTTCGTTTTTTGAACACCGACTTCCGAAATTAAAGTTATTTTGCACTTTTTTGATTTTTTGTGTATAAGTCGGTTGTATTTTTTTGTAAAAAGTTTTTTATTTTTCACTTTTTAGTGGTACCTACACCCCCTCCCCTCCCCCACCTAAACGAACCAATCACATTGGTGTAAAAAAACGTACAGCTCCTTTGCAGAGTAAACTAAGAGGTCGTCAATGTAGATAATGTAGATATTTTTTTTAGATTTTTCGAAAACCGCTTGGTCGATTTCGATAACATTTTCATGGGACCATTTGGGAAGTATACCCTTTCCAACAAAAAATGAAAAAGAATTTTTCAAATCGGTTGACAAGCGACGGAGTTATGCGCGAACAAACATAAAAAAAAAAATACAAACATCCGAATTGAGAACCTCCTCCTTTTTTAGAAGTCGGTTAAAAATATTGTAGGGTGAGTGGCGGCAAGATCGAACGGGTTTTTGAGAAGATGCAGTGCAGAGAAGCAGTGTTGTATTTGAAGTCTTGTAGAAAAGTACATATTAGGATATGCAAAAAAAAAAAAATTGTAGCCAGTAAAGAGCAGACTATACTTTTCTATCAAATTGATAACATCCAATTAAGCTATTCTCATTGCAAATCAAAGAAAATTGTTTGTTTTCAACCGACTTCCAAAAAAGGAGGAGGTTCTCAATTCGACTTTTTGATGTGAAACATCTATAGCCGCACGTAAAACCGATTTCTGCCGTGGCGACGCGTGCCGTGGCGACGCGTCGCCACGCTATATGATGGTATATATATACAGTCTATATGCAGTAGTGTGTACGGTGTAGCGACGCGTCGCCATGCGCAATCGACTGTCGTGTCGTAATATTTTATTTTATCATTATGACATATTTAGTTCCTATCACAATCTGTTCTTTTCTGCATATTAATTTTACAAAATAATGTCAATGTTTCACATCTGCCAGGCGTCCCGTGACGGCTCACATTTTTTTTTTGTAGAAAATAACTTACTGGCAGTTTGATGTTCCTCCTGTGGTTCAAAATTATCATTGAGTCTCACACTAACATCTGGTACTTCTTCTTTGATAGTATCACTTTCTGTTTGTCCATCATCAGTACTAAAGAGCTCTACTGTACTAATACTAAACCCACTAAAGTTTCCTGGATAAATGAAAGGTTTTTGCTGTAAAAGGATGAATGTAGTGTTAGGTATAATATGCTGATGATCAAAGCCTCATTGTAAAACACCTTACCTCATAATCATTGTTCATCTGTGTGAACAACTCTTCTGCCTGCAGACATTTTTTCAAAAATCTGCAGCATTGCTTTAGTTTACTGCAGCAGAGATAACAAGCAAGCATTGGTCTTCTGTCCTCAGTTACAAACTGAAACAAACTTATCCTCATAGACTGCTCTTACTTATATAATGGAACTAGCAGTGGCATGCAGTGGTTCGAGTTAGGGTAGGCCAGAGAAAATGTCCCAATAAATTTTAAAAAATAACCACATTATTCAGGGTTGATTTTTAATGAAATGAGTTTTTTTTTTATTTTTTTTAATTGCCTATTTAAAAAAAAAAACAGAAAAAAGAGACACCAAATTTCAACCCTGAATAATGTGGTGTGTTTTTCTTGGACATTATTTTCTGGCCTACCCTAACTCGAACCACTGCACGCCACTGGGAACTAGCTTGTGCCAGTGGCTCACTCCGATGTAACAGTTGAAATTCAAATACATTTAGCTGTTGAGGAGTAACTAATTTGGAAGCATACAGATTTGTATTATTGTCAGGGTGCTGTCCAAGCCAGCAGTTGGTCATCAGCATTGCTTCTGTTTGCCTCGTTTGTCTGCAGAGAATGGATGAGTGTTGATCACCACTCTTGCTCAAAGCAGACTGGAACTATTAAATATTTTCCAGGTTTCCTCAAACACTATTCCTTCAGCATTTTAAGTGATTTCTATGCCTGCTTAGTCCAACATGATAGCCTGCAGGTTCTTAGCGTTGTAATACAGGTGTTAAGGTCGCGCTTTTTTGAGAGTACTTCACATCCCTATACACGTGCAGCCTATGAATTGACTTAAACTGAAAGGGCATACAGTGCCTTCTGTGTCCAGTACTACAACATGAGTGTGTTGTTGGGGCTGCTTCTTTATCGGTAGTCAAGGATGTTCATGATGGCACACACTGGTTTGTACGCTTCTATGTGTTCTATCCTTTTAAGGAATTAATCAAAGTGATAAATTTTGAATAAAATAAGTAACTTTAATTTATGTGATGTGTTTTTATGTGCAAAAGGCAGTTACTAGTGTTACAAAGAGCGGGATATGGGGCACCCCGACTCGGACAGGTTAGGTTAGAAGGAGGTATTTTTTTTTAAACCCTTGGCGCTTTTTAGGCCAGTTTTGAGTGTTTTGAGCCTTTGAGGTTACGTTGCCTTTTTACGGGAGTGGTGCCATGGGGTAAGGGTCACCCCCCTTCCCTCCCCCTCTCCCCCCCAAATCCTGCCAAACGATACTAAGCCTTTACCGCTTCATCATATACATTATAAATTTCCATTTTTAAATATTTCTGTAAAAACATTTAAAATTATCAAAATAGTAGCCCACCAGTATCGGTATATGTATGAGAAGCATTTAAAACCTCTTAAGTTATTTAATTGTTATTAACGTATCGACTTACTGGAATATCCGTCAGCTTCTCATACAGTTGATGTAAGTCCTTGTTTACCACCACACACATGCGCACATTGTCCACCAAGCATATCCTACACATTGCCAGTTTTTCCATCTTTAGTGCTAGTAATCTTTACACTCTCGAATCAAGCCTTGTAAATATCGTGTGCACTTTCGTTGTGCACCATCACGGTAAGGGACGGCAGCAGCCTGTGAGAGCTACACTCGCGCAGGCCTAAACTTTCCTTTACGGGCCGTCTAGTTCGAAGTTCATTTTTTTTTTGCAGATAATACTCATAAACAGTAGGCTTTTCACAAAATTTTAAGTTGCGGAAACTCACGGTTTGCGAGATATAATTTTTTAAAGTTTCCATATAAACCTTAGAGTATAGTATTATTGTAAGGTCTTTGATTTATCTAAACCAAACTGAAAAATAACATTGTAAGTTAGATAAATTGTCAAATGTCATGCATGTAGCTGTCTGAGTCTGACGTTTCACGTTCCGTTGACGGTGGAGGTGTTTCATTCAATTTTATCGTATTATAAAATAAATATAATTCTATTTTCACATAGTTTTGAACGTGCTGTACACAGAGTACTTTTATATATGCAATTACATTAACTTTTTTTACACTGTGGAACGGACATTGACCTATAAAAGTATGGACGGGAAATACCTACGAAAAAAGGGTGCATACCTACAGAACATAAAATGGCTGCCATTGCTAGAGTTGAGTCAATCAAGGTGTTACTACAACGAGTATCGATACTAGTTACTTGATCTGAAAACTCAATGTAGTCGTAGGGCGGTATTAAAAAAAAAGGGCGGTATAATCGGTATTGCACGCGGGCGATCAAACAGCTAGCGGCGGCCCTGAATTGGTGTACCTAAACAATAAACAAACATGCGATTTCAGCTAAAACTACTCGACGAAACTGAACTAAATTCTTATGGGACCAAATGGAAACTACTCTTCATCGAATAATAAAACTTAGAGGTCAAGGGACACCCCAAAGACCTTATCTAAGGGACACCCGGATGGAACGAAGTTCTTGTCTTGTCTTGTCTTGAAAAATCATACTTACGCATCTGAATGATGATTTATAGTTTTAGGTAATTGATCAGTCTCACTACATTCATCTGATTTCTCTGCAGTTATGTTTTGTACAGTAAAATTGTATTTTGTAATTTCTTTCTTTCACGATATTGTCTACATCTTTGTGCATGTCTTTTTCCTTGATGTTATAGTTTGTACCTAGGTAGTCGATGCTTAAGTATGAAATAAAGTATTGTACATGGACATACACACACAGTCACACACACACACACATATATATATATATCAAACATAACTGCTTAAAACACCCATCCAAATCGTGACCTCACTAACAGCTGCTTAACTCCACCCATACATTTCGCAACCTTGCCAACAGTTGCTTAACACACCCATCCAAATCGACGTCAGCCGAAGGGAGTATTTAAATCGAGTTAAATAGAATTCAACTCGAGTTGACTCGATCTATGCCCAACTCGAGTTATTAAATTGTGTACCTACCTACTCTTAATGTGGTGCCTGCAGGACGCTCTGCGCTGTATTTTAAAAATCAATATCTTTTGATTTTGTGGGTCGATTTGATGAAACAAACGATAGATTAAACTCGGGATTGAAAAATCCCACGACGGTATTTAACATAGTTGAAAGACGTCGTGGGTTTTTTCAAAATTTTCAATTTTCACTTTTCACCTTTTCACTTGAATAATGTCGAGATCAGAAAAAAAAAATGATAAAACTTTTCTTATAGTCCCTTGGCAGACCTTTTAGGCAGGGTCACCATGTGATGTTGGGGGTCCGATGGGATCGTAAAGAAGTATATAACCACCTTGATTGAACTCCATTTAATAAATACAGCACTAATTATAAAGTAATGCGCATTTCAGGTAAAGTATGTAGTAAGCATAATATTGAATATCACTATAAAGTAGTGCACACAATGGGTTAAGTCTACTTAAGGACTATACACTTCAAAGCGCCTGGGTCTGATGGAATCACCAATAAGGTGCTCTCTGTTCTCACAGACGTTGAAAGAGGCTACCGTAATAGGTATCCCAAAACGAGGGAAGCCCAAGTCCTCCCCGACTTGCTACCGCCCAATTAGTCTGTTGAAAATTCTCGGCAAAGCTTACGAGAGTCTTATTTATAAGCGTCTCAAGGACTACGCCGAAGCGAAGAGCCTCCTCGATCCCCAACGAGCAGTTTGGTTTGGTTTAGTTTCACGAACAGGTCTACCGTATCGCTGAGCACATCAGAGACCGCTATCAGCGCGGCCTAGTTACGGCAGCCCTGTTCTTCGACATAGCGAAAGCTTTCGACAAGGTCTGGAACAACGGACTGATATACAAGCAGTATCAACTAAGTGTGCCAGATGATCTCGTGCTCATCTTGCGAGACTATTGGTCGAACGACACCTTTCGGTATCGGATCGAAGGTGCGCTTTCGTCTCCCCATTGCATTCATACTGGAGTACCGCAAGGCGGTGCGCTCTCTCCCCAACGACCATACAGCCTCTAGACACCGCATAGACCTAACGACCTAGGCTGGAGGACGTAATGTAGTCGCCAGCCAGAAAGGTTAATGACCCTTGTGGCTGCGAGTATGCCTTACCAAATGATGCTTTTGACTAAAACTACACTGACATAAATTACAATTGAAAGGTTTATCACCAGTATGGGTTCGAGTATGACTTAATAAATTATGCTTTCGACTAAAACTACGCTGACATATATCACATTTGAAAGGTTTCTCACCAGTGTGCGTATGAATATGACTTAATAAAGTATGCTTTTGAATAAAACTACGCTGACATATATCACATTTGAAAGGTTTCTCACCTGTGTGTGTACGAGTGTGACTTACTAACACGCTCTTATTAACAAAACTACGGTGACATATATCACATTTGAAAGGTTTCTCACCAGTGTGAGTACGAATATGAATTAATATATCACTCTTTCGACTAAAACTACGCTGACATATATCACATTTGAAAGGTTTCTCACCTGTGTGTGTACGAGTGTGACTTACTAACACGCTCTTATTAACAAAACTACGGTGACATATATCACATTTGAAAGGTTTCTCACCAGTGTGGGTACGAATATGAATTAATAAACTACGCTTTCGACTAAAACTACGCTGACATATGTCACATTTGAAAGGTTTCTCACCAGTGTGAGTACGAATATGAATTAATAAATCTTGCTTTTGACTAAAATTACGCTGACATATATCACATTTGAAAGGTTTCTTACCAGTGTGCGTATGAATATGACTTAATAAATGATGCTTTTGACTAAAACTACGCTGACATATATCACATTTAAAAGGTTTCTCACCAGTGTGGGTACGAGTATGAATTAATAAGTCATTCTTTTTATTAAAACTACGCTGACATATACCACATTTGAAAGGTTTCTCACCAGTGTGGGTACGAATATGAATGAATAAATGCTGCTTTTGATTAAAAGTACGCTGACATATATCACATTTGAAAGGTTTCTCACCAGTATGGGTTCGAGTATGACTTAATAAATTAGGCTTTTGACTAAAACTACGCTGACATATATCACATTTGAAAGGTTTCTCACCAGTATGGGTTCGAGTATGACTTAATAAACTACGCTTTCGACTAAAACTACGCTGACATACATATGTCACATTTGAAAGGTTTCTCACCAGTGTGAGTACGAATATGAATTAATAAATCTTGCTTTTGACTAAAATTACGCTGACATATATCACATTTGAAAGGTTTCTCACCAGTATGGGTTCGAGTATGACTTAATAAATTATGCTTTTGACTAAAACTACGCTGACATAAATCACATTTGAAAGGTTTCTCACCAGTGTGCGTACAAATGTGTCTAGTCAAAACAGTCTCTGTACCAAAGGTATGGTGACAAATAATACATTTAAAACTTTTTGCCTTGACGGATTCTTTTCGATACATTTTTATATCATCGCTGTTAACGTCGTTCGATATTTTACATTTAATATCATCTTTATTACTACTATTACAGCAAATTGTACCTAACTCAGTTTTTTTATTTCCGTTTTTCTTTTGCTCAGCTGTAATTGTAATTGTTTCTCCTGGTTTTGGTCTTTGCATGTCCAGTTTTGGCTTCTTCGCGACGAGCGCGCCTGTGTAATAAATCATAATAGCATAATCAGCATTTTAACGTTCCCACTGCTGGGACACAAGCCTCCTCTCTAGGAGAGGGAATGGGCCGTAATTCAGCACGCGGGCCCAGTGCGAGTTGGTGAATGTCACATATCTTCGAATTGTCGGTTCTAGGACATGCCGGTTTCCTCACGATGTTTTCCTTCACCGTTTTGAGAGCAGTGGTGATGAAATTAATTACACAAAGTATTGCGCCTGACTGGGTTTGGAACACGCGACCTGCAATTCGTAAGTCGGGGCAGTTACCACTCTGCCACCACTGCTCTTGAGTTAGTGTTAGTTGTTAGTTAGTGAGATAAATAATCAAGTACTAATTAATATTTGAAGAAAATTGGGTATTGCAGAGACCTGGGCCCCAAGTCTGCTATTACAATAGTGTTAGAATGGTCTATCATTGATTTCATAATGGTTGATTTTGACAAGTTTGGTAATCTACTAATATAAAAGCGTCATCATGACTTTCCAATGGTCAACCACTGACACTCCATTGAAAGAAATAGCATAAAAAACTTTACAAAAAATACAACCGACTTCTAAACAAAAAAAAAAAAAACAAAAAGTATAAAATTACTTTAATTTCGGAAGTCGTGTTCAAAAACAAAAAAGCAACCAAAAACACCGAGTTCCGAAATTAAAGTTTTTTTTTAAGTTTTTTTATTTTTCACTTTTTAGTGGTTCACTCTCAGCTAAACATACCCAGCACAGAGTACGTGGTATAAATTTGTGTAAACAATAAACAAAATGCGATTTCAGCTATCCCGACAGATTTGCTATCATTTATTGAAATTAACAAAAAACGGCTTGTTCGACTTCGATGAAATGTTCATGGGACCATTTGGGAAGTATACTCTTACCAACAAAAAAATAATTTTTCAAATCGGTTGGCAAGCGACGGAGTTATGCGCGAACAAACATAAAAAAAATACACACATTCGAATTGAGAACCTCCTCCTTTTTTAGAAGTCGATTATAAATGGTAATCTTACGAGATTACCATTCTACCATTCTGTCATAATGACAAATGAATGACAGACGTATGCGGTAATCTGCTATTTTCATAGTTCCTTTCATCAGTGACCTACCATTAGAACGTCATTGTGCAGTCATTGCTTTTAATAGCTCGGTTATCAAAAAGTACTTATTACAAGACCATTAAGAATTTATCAGATTACCTACGAACTTTTAGCAAAATGACAATGGGATCTTATTGGAATGAAAAAATTATACAAAATAGCAGACTTGGGGTCCAGAACGGTTGTTACTTCATTTCCGTGACATACAGTCGACGTAAGCGCCACTCCCACATACCGTTGATCTACTGCCCTAGATCAACGGTATGTGTGTAATTTCCTAAGTGAACCCCATTTTTTTTTTTTGGATGGGAAATCATCAAATGACTTCTCCCGCTCTGGGCGGAGCGGAAGGGAGTGTCAGACTCTTACTGACTAAAACCCACCCGTGTTCCTTCTTGTGCCCTTTGCGTTCCAGGGCCGCGGTGACTCTTTCGAACAAATTCCGCAACCCTAGCAGGCACTGACCCTATGGGGCCCCGTCTTCATTGCTGACGGCTCTTTGAGTCACGCGTGGAACACTCGGCGCCGTCGCCCCGCGCCTGGTTGCTATCGGACGGCGAGCCACCCATAGCTCGCCATCCGCAGGCCCGCGCCTACGGTGGCCGGGAATCGCCCTGCGTTTCCCGACGCCCGGGGCGTCTTCTCCTGTTGCGGCGGCTGGAGCGAGGGGCTTCCCTTTCTCGCACGCGCTCCGCCTCCTCCTTCGCTAGCATTACTGCTTCGCAGAAGGAGGCGACCGCCTCCCATGCCTCCTCACTCCCGACCATGGCTTGAACCAGGGCCGGACGCGAGAGGTCGCCGCCGCCGATCGCCTCGACGAGGACACGGCGGTGCTCCGCCCAGGCAGGGCAGACCTCCATCCTAAGTGAACCCCAGCACACAGACATGCCTCAACCCCCACTCCTTGCTGGTGCAAGTGTCTTCAAGTAGCGCTATCGGTTTGCTCGCTTACCTTTTAATTCTTGATCATCTACCACTTCGGTTTTAATCTCCATTAAAGGTACATCTTCTGAATCTGATTTATCATGGCGTGCTGGTAAATCTTCAGCATCTGGATAGCTAATTTCTACATTATCAAGTTCTATTTCTGTAAGCAGACAAGCATTACGTGTATATCTATAAATATCATGACAGTATAAAGGAAGTGTTGGCTAACTCATGTCTTTCTTCGTTTCACATAGTAAATATCGGTACTACAGGATAGGGTAGTTGACAAAAAACATCTAATTAGTCCGTCAGATAGATTTCCAAAAAAAAACTTTTTACAAAAAAATACAACCGACTTTTACACAAAAAATCAAAAAAGTGCAAAATAACTTTAATTTCGGAACTCGGTGTTTGTGTTTGCTTTTTCGTTTTTTGAACACCGACTTCCGAAATTAAAGTTATTTTGCACTTTTTTGATTTTTTGTGTATAAGTCGGTTGTATTTTTTTGTAAAAAGTTTTTTATTTTTCACTTTTTAGTGGTACCTACACCCCCTCCCCTCCCCCACCTAAACGAACCAATCACATTGGTGTAAAAAAACGTACAGCTCCTTTGCAGAGTAAACTAAGAGGTCGTCAATGTAGATAATGTAGATATTTTTTTTAGATTTTTCGAAAACCGCTTGGTCGATTTCGATAACATTTTCATGGGACCATTTGGGAAGTATACCCTTTCCAACAAAAAATGAAAAAGAATTTTTCAAATCGGTTGACAAGCGACGGAGTTATGCGCGAACAAACATAAAAAAAAAATACAAACATCCGAATTGAGAACCTCCTCCTTTTTTAGAAGTCGGTTAAAAATATTGTAGGGTGAGTGGCGGCAAGATCGAACGGGTTTTTGAGAAGATGCAGTGCAGAGAAGCAGTGTTGTATTTGAAGTCTTGTAGAAAAGTACATATTAGGATATGCAAAAAAAAAAAAATTGTAGCCAGTAAAGAGCAGACTATACTTTTCTATCAAATTGATAACATCCAATTAAGCTATTCTCATTGCAAATCAAAGAAAATTGTTTGTTTTCAACCGACTTCCAAAAAAGGAGGAGGTTCTCAATTCGACTATTTTTGATGTGAAACATCTATAGCCGCACGTAAAACCGATTTCTGGCGTGGCGACGCATGCCGTGGCGACGCGTCGCCATGCTATATGATGGTATATATGCAGTAGTGTGTACGGTGTGGCGACGCGTCGCCATGCGCAATCGACTGTCGTGTCGTAATATTTTATTTTATCATTATGACATATTTAGTTCCTATCACAATCTGTTCTTTTCTGCATATTACTTTTACAAAATAATGTCGATGTTTCACATCTGCCAGGCCTCCCCTGACGGCTCACATTTTTTTTTTGTAGAAAATAACTTACTGGCAGTTTGATGTTCCTCCTGTGGTTCAAAATTATCATTGAGTCTCACACTAACATCTGGTACTTCTTCTTTGATAGTATCCCTTTCTGTTTGTCCATCATCAGTACTAAAGAGCTCTATTGTACTAATACTAAACCCACTAAAGTTTCCTGGATAAATGAAAGGTTTTTGCTGTAAAAGGAATGTAGTGTTAGGTATAATATGCTGATGATCAAAGCCTCATTGTAAAACACCTTACCTCATAATCATTGTTCATCTGTGTGAACAACTCTTCTGCCTGCAGACATTTTTTCAAAAATCTGCAGCATTGCTTTAGTTTACTGCAGCAGAGATAACAAGCAAGCATTGGTCTTCTGTCCTCAGTTACAAACTGAAACAAACTTATCCTCATAGACTGCTCTTACTTATATATATGGAACTAGCAGTGGCATGCAGTGGTTCGAGTTAGGGTAGACCAGAGAAAATGTCCCAATAAATTTTAAAAAATAACCACATTATTCAGGGTTGATTTTTAATGAAATGAGTTTTTTTTTTATTTTTTTTAATTGCCTATTTAAAAAAAAAAACAAAAAAAAGAGACACCAAATTTCAACCCTGAATAATGTGGTGTGTTTTTCTTGGACATTATTTTCTGGCCTACCCTAACTCGAACCACTGCACGCCACTGGGAACTAGTTTGCGCCAGTGGCTCACTCCGATGTAAAAGTTGAAATTCAAATACATTTAGCTGTTGAGGAGTAACTAATTTGGAAGCATACAGATTTGTATTATTGTCAGGGTGCTGTCCAAGCCAGCAGTTGGTCATCAGCATTGCTTCTGTTTGCCTCGTTTGTCTGCAGAGAATGGATGAGTGTTGATCACCACTCTTGCTCAAAGCAGACTGGAACTATTAAATATTTTCCAGGTTTCCTCAAACACTATTCCTTCAGCATTTTAAGTGATTTCTATGCCTGCTTAGTCCAACATGATAGCCTGCAGGTTCTTAGCGTTGTAATACAGGTGTTAAGGTCACGCTTTTTTGAGAGTACTTCACATCCCTATACACGTGCAGCATATGAATTGACTTATACTGAAAGGGCATACAGTGCCTTCTGTGTCCAGTACAACAACATGAGTGTGTTGTTGGGGCTGCTTCTTTATCGGTAGTCAAGGATGTTCATGATGGCACACACTGGTTTGTACGCTTCTATGTGTTCTATCCTTTTAAGGAATTAATCAAAGTGATAAATTTTGAATAAAATAAGTAACTTTAATTTATGTGATGTGTTTTTATGTGCAAAAGGCAGTTACTAGTGTTACAAAGAGCGGGATATGGGGCACCCCGACTCGGACAGGTTAGGTTAGAAGGAGGTATTTTCTTTTAAACCCTTGGCGCTTTTTAAGCCAGTTTTGAGTGTTTTGAGCCTTTGAGGTTAGGTAACTAAAAGTCGATTTTCTCGGAAACGGTGCGTTGCCTTTTTACGGGAGTGGTGCCATGGGGTAAGGGTCACCCCCCTCCCCCCTTCCCTCCCCCTCTCCCCCCCAAATCCTGCCAAACGATACTACACCTTTACCGCTTCATCTCATTATAAATTTCCATTTTTAAATATTTCTGTAAAAACATTTAAAATTATCAAAATAGTAGCCCACCAGTATCGGTATATGTATGAGAAGCATTAAATTTAAAACCACTTAAGTAATTTAATTGTTATTAACGTATCGACTTACTGGAATATCCGTCAGCTTCTCATACAGTTGATGTAAGTCCTTGTTTACAACCACATACATGCGCACATTGTCCACCAAGCATATCCTACACATTGCCAGTTTTTCCATCTTTAGTGCTAGTAAGCTTTACACTCGCGAATCAAGCCTTGTAAGTATCGTGTGCACCATCACGGTAAGGGACGGCAGCAGCCTGTGAGAGCTACACTCGCGCAGGCCTAAACTTTCCTTTACGGGCCGTCTAGTTCGAAGTTCATTTTTTTTTGCAGATAATACTCATAAACAGTAGGCTTTTCACAAAATTTTAAGTTGCGGAAACTCACGGTTTACGAGATATAATTTTTTAAAGTTTCCATATAAATTGAAAAATAACAGGCCATTTCGGTTAGATAAATTGTCAAATGTCATGCATGTAGCTGTCAAATTTGACATTTCACGTTCCGTTGACAGTGGAGGTGTTTCATTCAATTTTATCGTATTATAAATATAATTCTATTTTCACATAGTATGTAATTAATGTGCACTAAAAACGTGATGTACTATGCAATTACATTAACTTTATCAGTGTACTTTTTCAACAAAAAAAAAAGTATACAGTTATTACACATTGCTAATTAATTAATAAAGACTTTTTTTTTTTTTTTTTTTTTTTTTTTCCTTTTGGCAACTGAGCCGGTGGCGGCTATTCTGCCAGTGTCATGTGGTGACGGCCGCGCAGCTGGCGCGAAGAAGTCAGCCGTCGAACTTTACACTTTGTGGTAGTTCTATACTGTTAGTAGCTGTAAGGACAATACAATATTTGGTTAGTTAACATATAATACTTTTTTTTTTTTAATATATAAATATATACTAATATAATTACATGCATGCACGGATTAAGAATATTTATTACACACGCTACAATTTGATTCCATTATCGTTTAAAAATTTTGATAGGAGTTGGACAAGTTTAGGGGAGAAGTTAATCAATAGGGAATGGAAGTTAATAGGGAGAGGAACTTTAATTTTGGGAAGCATTTGGTACAAGTTGAAGGAGTGGGAATTCAAAGGACATGAGAAAAAGATATGGTCTAAGGTACCATCATCAAGGCCACATTCACATAGGGAACTATCACGGATACGGAGTTTGTGAAGAAATACTGGACTGCAGCAATGACCGAGCCTCAGTCTACACAAGGACGAAACAGTTTTTTTCGATAGTTTGGGACATTTGAAAAACCAAGGTTTCCGCTGGATGTCAGGCTGAATGCTGGCGTAATAGGCACCTTTTGATTTTATACTTACCTGCCACTCAGCAGACCACGAGATGTGCAACTT
Source organism: Hecatera dysodea (assembly GCA_905332915.2). NCBI lineage: Eukaryota > Metazoa > Arthropoda > Insecta > Lepidoptera > Noctuidae > Hecatera > Hecatera dysodea. The sequence goes on along the minus strand of HG995317.1, from coordinate 2,241,713 downwards.
AAGTTTGGAGTCAGAGCGTAAGTCGTAACTGTGAACGGTGTAGTGCTTTCGATCCACAGAATTGGAAGTAGCGAACTTAGCTAGTGAATCAGCGCACTCGTTGCCATCTATACCTACATGGCTGGGTACCCAAACTATTTCAATGTTTAAACCGTTGTTGAAGCCAGTGAAAAGCAAATTTTGAATTTCTATTATGATTTTGCTATGAGTTTTCGATTTTAACTGATTTTGAACTATTGCCTGGAGACTACTTTGAGAATCTGAAAAAATTACGGAATTTTGAATATTATGGGATATAATGAAGTTAATGGCTTCAAGAATCCCGATGCATTCGCCTGTAAATACGGAAGCTTCTGGAGGACATTGGAACAACAATGCTATTTTCGAGTTTTGGAAATAAGTAGAAACTCCTAAGCAACCTGTTGCCGATAATTTAGAGGCATCAGTATAAAAGTAGTTCCAGCCCTTCCAGTATCTCTCAATAGCCCGACCGAAGTCGCCCTTTGCATCATGGGAATTTTTGGAGATACCCAATCCCAAAACGACCTTTGGCTTAAAATGGACCACCTCGTATGCGGAAGAAAATACAGGAAGAGTAGGGAGTTGACAAACAGGTGAAGGGAGCTGTTTCAACTCTCTGTACCTGTTCATCAATGGAATACATTTGTTATTCCAATAGGAAGAGACATTAAGGGAAAGATAGATTTGATCCAAAATGGGGAGTAAAGGATGGGACGCCAGGGAAAAGACTTTGGACAAGAAACGATCTGCTAAGTATTGTCTACGAAGATTAAGGGGAGGCTCTGCACATTCCACCTGTAGCGCATTTATGGGAGAGGATTTCATTGCACCAATCACGATTCTAAGACATTTGGCCTGGATAGCGTCTAGCCTGCGTAGGGCTTCCTTGTTACATGGCTCAATCAAATAGATACAGTAGTCTAACACGCTCCTGACTATCGCGTTGTAAACTAGTTTTAAGGTGTATGGGTGAGCACCCCACCAGACTCCTGCCAACGCCTTTAGAACAGAGACTGAGCGTTCGCATTTGACCACGGTTTTATCAATATGGTCCACTCCCGACAATTTCGAATCGAGGATCACTCCAAGGAATCTGGCCTTCTCCTCAACTGGGATAGCTTGGCCATCAATACTGATGTCAACCTGGGGGACGACACGCCTGCGAGTGAAAACAACTGCTGTACTTTTTGGAGCACTTAAAGATAGCCCGTGTTCTAATAGCCATTGGTTTAAAGAGGACAAAGATGTGTTCATAGATTGCGCGGCGCTCTCAATTGATTTATTACAGACCAATAAAGCAATATCGTCAGCATACTGCAGAATTTTACAATCGAAATTTAAACAAGAAGGAAGATCTGAAACGTATATATTATATAAAGGGGGGCTCAGTACAGAACCCTGAGGCAAACCCCTCCAAGCAAACCTTGGTTCAGGGTCCACCCCAGGAATTCTAAGTTTAAGACTGCGTTCAACAAAAATATTACATGTGATCTGGCACAACCTGGCCGGGATTCTCAGCTGTTGCATCTTCTGCCTGAGAACTGGGAGGAGGACAGAGTCATAGGCGGCAGAGATGTCTAAGAAGACGCCTACCACTGACTCACTTCTACTAAGGGCCAGCCGGATCTCTGATGTGAGGGTACCCACACTATCAGATGTACCCAAGCCTTTCCTGAAGCCAAATTGAGTCGTTGGCAGAAGTTTCTTGCTCTCCACAAACCATTCTAAACGATTTTTAATTAGGTGTTCCAAAAGTTTAATTAGTATGGACGATAGAGCAATTGGTCTGTAAGAACTATGATCACTAGGATCTTTATCCGGCTTTAACAAAGGAATAATAACTTGAACTTTCCATTCAGGAGGAACATAACCAGACAGGAAACAATAATTGGCCAAGTCCAGGTAGTACTGATGGGTTTTTTCCCCGGCTTTGACTATGAAGGAGTATGGGAATCCATCCACTCCAGGAGCAGAATCTCTTACATGGGCGAGGACAGATTTAAGTTCTGCTAGAGTAAATGGTCTATCCAGAGGATCGTCTGATTCCAGCTGGGGATTGTATGAGACGCATTCATCTATACCGGGAACATAAGTCGGGGCCAGTTTAGAAAAAAACCGGTGACCTAACTCCTCAGACATTATGCTTCCGGTCGGAGGTTTCAAACTATTCCTGTAAGATCTCAGTTTACGCCACACTACTGCAGCTGGTGTGGATGGACCCAGTGAACCACAATAGCTCTGCCAACCTTCCCTTTTCTTACGTTTGAGTAACTTCCTGGACCTAGCCAACACATGCTGATAGTTGGCTATGTTCTCCTCGGTCATATCTAGGTTGAACATCATCTCAGCCTCATTCCTGCTTCTAACCGCAGCAGTGCAATCCCCATCCCACCATGGCGGTGATGGAATTTTGCCCGAAGGCGGTTTTTTGGAAGGGAAGCAATCGTCTGCTGTGGTGGATATGGTGTTGGAGAATGACGAAAAGCACTCACGTGCGTTTTCGTCACCGATGGAAGGGAGGGAGGAGACACGTAAATCTAAAATTTTGGAATAGAGGTCCCAATCAACTGAATTTAACTGATATTTTAACAAGGGCGGAAGGGTTTTATCAGTGATTGTTTTGGAAGGGATTTCAACCATGATGGGATAGTGATCACTCCCATAGGTCATATCCAAGCGGCTCCAATTAAGTAGGCTGGCCATATTGGATGAACAGAATGTCAGGTCCACACAACTGATGTTCTGTCCTGGCGCAGTGCGACGTGTGGCAGAGCCATCATTAATAATACAGAGATTCAGTCCATCCAACATATCCACCATACCTGTACCAAAGTTGTCACAAGTTTCTGAGCCCCACCTATAGTGATGGCCATTAAAATCACCCATGATAAGTAATGGACCCTGTACATTACTTAACAAATTTTTTATTGTATCTAGGTCTTCAATTTGTGGGTGTGCAATATAAAAACTGAAAATATTTATATCCTCAGCCTTCACAGCAACAACATTGATGTTATCGCCTACAAAGGGTAGAGGAATTGGGGAGAATGGTACTTTGTTATTGATGAACAAAGCACATCCTCCATATCCATCGGGTCTATCACAGCGAACATCACTGAAACCTGGGATCCTGAAATTGCTTCCAGGACGAAGCCATGTCTCAGCAATGCTGCAGATCGATGGTTTGTATTTATTTATTATATGGAGTAGGTCAGGTTTCCTCGGAGCAATACTCCTGACGTTCCACTGGAGAAAAGCCAGGGGGCGGAACACTATGAATATAGTTAACGATTGTGGTCAATTTGTTGGCAACGTGGTCGGGTAGTGACTGTGCAGGGTTAGCTAAAACAGTCATAAGCATATTTGCAATGATGTTTAGGATGTTTTCTGAGGGGGAGAGGGGACTGGGGCTAGGACTGTTTGCACTTTCCCGAGGGTAAGCACAACCATTTTGGGATGGGGAAAAAGAGTAGTCCTGAATAAGGGCTTGGTGTGCCTTAATATCATAACTAGGGGAGAGAGGAGCATGGGTCTTTGGTTTGAGGAAAACTGTTTTGCGGTATGATGATTTTTGGGTTTGAGGGGGAGATCTGGGCTGTTGAGATGGGCTGGCTACAGGTTTAGTTCTAGACACTTCAGCATATGATCTAGATACTGGAGGGAGTACCTGACTTGCTTCCGCATACGATACGGATTTCTCAGCCATAAGAGCTTTAATGCCCTTTTGTCGTCCTAGCTCAGGACAGGCCTTGTCAGTGGCATAGTGGTTGCCAGAGCATGACACACAATGCGCACATTCACTTGGAATTTGGCATCCATCACCCGGGTGGTCTTCACCGCATTTGTAACAACGGGGTTTGGATCTGCAAACTGTTCGTGTATGGCCATAGCGACAACAGTTATAACATTGAATAGTCGGGTACAGATACTTTTCTACCGGAAGGGCAGAATAAAAACAGTATACGCGTTTCGGAAGCAGTTGACCATCAAAAGTAAGAATGACAGTCTGGGTAGGCTTCCATTCTGTCACGCCAAGAGAAATCACCTTACGGTTCATTCGCCTAGCCTTAATAACGGGGCCACATCCAGTGGGAACATTGATGTTTGCAATTATTTCCTCTTCTGACCATTCAATTGGAACATCTCTCACAAGACCAATGCGAGTAACATTGAATTGTGGGACCGTTGCTATATAGTTATTTTGCATTAAAATTGGACTAATCAAAAAACTGTTTGCGTCCTGGTGAGATTTGAAGTCTACCGATAATTTATTTCTTCCTACACGTTTTAAGCTGCCTAGAACAACATTACTGAAATTATTTTTTTTTAAAAACATTCCAAACTTAATTGGCTGTAGAACAGTGCCAGAGGTCTGACCATCTTTTAAGGACACGTGGACTACATATGGCGGATTATCTCTTAGTGTGTAAGAATGTCTGCCGATTGTTTTCTTAGCATGTTTAGGGGGATTGATCGGGACAACGGGGGAAGAAGCTGCGGGTCTTTTTCTAGGCGTCGATTCTGAGTCTATTATAGATTCTGGCGCATAGTTTTCAGGAAGGGAAACAGTTAAAACAGGGCTAAAATCAAAGGGATCGGGCGGGTCTGGGGGTTTTTTGTTATCCATGACGGATAACAAGTAAAATCTTTAAAATAAACGAAAATGTATGTTAAAACCTACCTTATGATACAACACAAACACAAAGAATATTCTCGATTGAAGATAAAACTGTTAAAATTCACTTAAATCGAAAAAATTCGTAAAACAAACACAAGCACGTGAGTAGCCTGCACCTCTACCAACAAAAGTCCTAATAAAGACTTATATAAATTAATAACCGAAACTGAGTGAAGAGCGCCCGTGTCAAATCAGAGTAGATTGTCAAAGAAAAAAAAGTGTCTATTCTATTTGTCATAAACGTCAGATTTGTTGAAGAAAAGTTCGTGTTGTTTTGGTTTTTCTGTTAAGTTTTTATTTAATTCTAACTACAATAAGATGTCAGAACAATTAGAATTACTAACAGAAAGTCTATCGCAATGGTCTACTGTATCGTTGTTAACACCAGAAATACAGAAGAAAGAAATAAAACCCTTTGTTATTTGTGGGTATATTTTGTTAACAAATTATCTATTTAAAGTGGTTTTTTAATTCAAATCTGCCTCAAGTAAAGCAACATAATACACCAGACAGCAGCTAGACCGTAACCCAGAGCGTTCTGCTGAACGCTTCCTGAAATAATATAGCGACTTATGCCCCCTCTCAACTTTTATTAGTTTAATCTTAGTTTTTATCTCTCCACAGTGGCACTCAAAGAGCTAGAAGGCAACCCAGACAGTAGGACTTCAAGTCTGATGAACACGGACAAGTTCTCAGCTGTCAGAGAGGTGGTGAGACACTTTGCAAGACTGCGTTCTGCTACTAAGGAACCATGGGCCCAGGAAGACGTTAAGATGTTTTTGGAAGGATTAAGGTAGATGAAAATGTATATTGCATACAAAGGGTGCAGGGGATAAAGGAATGGGTTGCGGAATTTGTTCGAAAGAGTCACCGCAGCCCTGGAACGCAAAGGGCACAAGTAAGATCACGGGTGGGTTTTAGTCAGTAAGAGTCTGACACTCCCTTCCGCTCCGCCCAGAGCGGGAGAAGTCATTTGACGATTTCCCATCCAGAAAAAAAAAGGGAATAAAGGAATGTCATATGAAATTATTGTGTTAATTTTTTTTGTCAATAATTGAAGATACAGTAGGGCCTCGTTAATCCAGACTCCCGCTAGTTCGGTGATCGCTGTAATCCGGCCGGGCAATGGGGTTCGCGTGTAAGTGCGGGCTTTTGAAATGAATGGCGAACATTATAAACAGAAGAGAATTACACACTTTTTCAAGAAAAATTAAGTAATGTTTTATTTTAACTTGCTGTTTTTCTTACATGGTTTTAATTTTGAACATGTACGTTTTTGCCTTTAGGCTTTAATTTAAAAATTGACTAAATAAGCTAAGGTTAAACATGTGTTTATTTACCATTAAATATGCCATACTATAATCCGGACGCCTCGATAATCCGGAAAGGGTCTTATTTTTGCCTCTCCGGATAAACAAGGCCCTACTGTATTATTTTAAAAACCGCCTTAGTCAAATAAGAATAGAGTAATAAAACTTCTATACGAAGTCATATTTATCTTTGTATATTATACTTGCTTTTAACTATAATTTGCACTATATTAACATCATTTTGCATGTTTCGGACTTTTTGAAATATTTAAATTTTTTCTACTGCTTTTTGCCGAAACCACGTTGACAAAGATTGTTTATGTGGAACCGGTACAACAAATAAAAGTAAATTTCGTATGACTAAATTTGTTTTTGAAGAAATCTATACTAATATTATGAAGAGGAAAGATTTGTATTTTTGTATTTTTATAAGTACTGTATAAACTCAAAAACTAATGAACTGATTTCAAAAATTCTTTCACTATTAGAAAGCTACATTCACCCTGAGTAACATAGGCTATATTTTATCCCCGTATTCCCACGGGAACGGGAACTACGCGGGTGAAACTGCGGGGCGCTGCTAGTATACTCATAACGAGAAAAGATTTATATGTTTGCAACGAATAAACTCAAAAACTGCTGTACCGATTTCAACAATTCTTTCTCCATTACAATGCTACATTATGCCTGAGTAACTTAGGCAATAAGTTAAATACAGTAAAACTTGGATAACTGGGACCTTAAGGGACCTGCAAATATGTCTCACTTAAAGAGGTGTTCCACTTACCCAGTGTCTCAGATATCCAGGTATAAATAGATATCTGTCTCATTTACGGAGAGTTCCATCCACATAATGTAGGTACACAAAATATAGTTCCAATAAAAGAGGTAAATTACACTCGCTGTCTCAATTATAGAGGTGCTTGTGACAAATAAAATCGAAAGAACTAATCCCTAAAATATAGTCTTAGTAAAATAGGTAAAATATACTCACTGTTTCAATAATAGAGGTAATTATGACGATAAAATGGAAAGAACCAATCCCAGATATAGAGGTTTGTGTTGTCCCACTAACAGAGGTAATTCATTCCCAAAGTGTCGGGATCTAAGCAAGAGTTCCAGCTATGGAGGTTTCTCACTTATCCAGGTCCCACTTAACCAAGTTTTACTGTATAAATAAATATTCTCGATTTACAGATTCGCTCCGGACTGTGTATCAGAGTTGACAACATTATTATGTACAGAGAAGATGTATGAGACCGTACCCTCACATCTGAGAGTAAAGCCCGGATTGGTCAGCTTGCAGTGGAAGATTGACATCTCTTTGAGGTTAGTATGTATATATGTGTAACTAGCTTATGCCCGCGACTTCGTTAGCGTGCAGTTCCATACAAAATGTTAACCCCTTTTTCACCCCCTTAGGGGACGAATTTTCAAAAATCCTTTCTTAGCGTATGCCTACGTCATAATATCTACCTGCATGCCAAATTTCAGCCCGATCCGTTCAGTGGTTTGGGCTGTGCGTTGATAGATCACTATGTCAGTCAGTCAGTCCCTTTTGAGTTATATTATTATATTTAGATGAAACTCATTCGTCCTGACCGGTCATAATTTCAATTTTAGTTTTCTAATTTTTAACCGACTTCTAAAAAAGGAGGAGGTTCTCAATTCGGATGTTTGTATGTTTTTTTTTTATTCTTTTTTTTTTTTGTTCGCGCATAACTCCGTCGCTTGCCAACCGATTTGAAAAATTCTTTTTTTGTTGGAAAGGGTATACTTCCCAAATGGTCCCATGAAAATTTTATCGAAATTGAACAAGCGGTTTTTGAAAAATCAACAAAAATCTAAAAAAAATATCTACATTGTCTACATTGACGACCTTTTAGTTTACTCTGCATTGGAGCAGTGCGTTTTTTTACACTAATGTAATTGGTTCGTTTAGGTGGGGGGAGGGGAGGGGGTTTATTTACCACTAAAAAGTGAAAAATAAAAAACTTTTTACAAAAAATACAACCGACTTTTCCACAAAAAATCAAAAAAGTACAAAATAACTTTAATTTCGGAAGTCGGTGTTCAAAAAATGAAAAAGGAACCACAAACACCGAGTTCCGAAATTAAAGTTATTTTGTACTTTTTTGTGGAAAAGTCGGTTGTATTTTTTTGTAAAAAGTTTTTTCAAACATATGTATTCCATTTTACCAAACAAATCCGCAGTCTTTTACTGGCAGGGCGCTTCAATCCTGATCTCCGATAGATCAACATCTACACAGTTATGCTGGTTATCCTCAGTATAACATAGAGTTATACTTATTTTGTTTGCGATCTAATAGAACTGTTTGTAATATGCACAAGTCAGTGCTGAGTTTATCATTAAATACTAAATCTAATTGCTGATTGCACAGGATCAGCAATTATTGGCGATATTCAAATGTTTTACATTTTTTTAAAGAAGAACAACATTGAAACCATGTGAAAAAAGGTTCTTTCGAAAACCTCAAATCACGAAGATTCTATGTCAAATTTGAAAATGAAAATAATATATCTAGTTTTAATTTCCGCGAATATTAGTGGGTTGCAGGTATGCACCTCCCTCCCGCCCGCTATATTATGCACATGCAAGATTACAAGGCAAATGCAAGGATTTTATGCACATACAGGAAGGCAAAGCAATACTCAACACCATTACCGACACGTGTTTCGCCTCTCCACGAGGCATCCTCAGGGGACGTGTTGACTCGCTGACCGTTGAGTTGCAACTCAAAACTCAGCAAAACTAGATATATGATTTTCATTTTCAAATTTAAAATGGATTTCCGCAAAGTAACGCCTGACTCAATCAATTTTATTCTATGTCAATTCAAAAAACCTATTACAATAAAACGGCAATTTCATACTTTAACCCCTATTACTTTTTAATACCGTGACTAATTGGCTTCAAAATAATTTACTAACATTAAATGCTGACAAGACCAAATATATTCACTTCTCCATGCGTAAACCTCAATTTAACTTAGCAAATCCTCATCTGTTTGCTCATAAATGTGGACTCTACCCAATCAGTATATGTGATTGCCCTTTTATCCTCCAAACATGCAACATTAAATATCTCGGAGTAATAATAGACGAAACACTCTCATTTAGACCACATATAGAAATTCTGGTTAAAAGAGTGCGCAAGTTAATGTATGTTTTTAAAAAACTACGAGCTATTGCAGATTCAAAATTAATCACACAAGTTTATTTGGCCTTAGGTCAATCTATAATCCAGTACTGTATTACTTCGTGGGGTGGAGCACCCAAAACTCACTTACTTCCACTTGAAAGAGCTCAGAGAGCTATTTTAAAAGTAGCTTATTTCCATCCCTTCCTCTATCCCACAGAGCTCCTGTACAAATCGTGCAACGTACTGACTGTTCGCCAGCTTTTCATTATGCACTTGATATTAAAACAGCACACCATGCTTTCTTACAACACTAGTATTACTAATAAGAGACGGAACGATATTGTATGTGATTCCAATGCGTTTTCAAAATATGTGTTTGTAAAAAGATTTTTTACATTTTTAGGTCCATTTCTGTACAATAGATTAAATAGGAAATTAAGTATCTATAAGTTAAATTATTATAGCTGTAAAAAGATAATTGTGCAATATTTACAAAACATCTCTTACGAAGAGACAGAAGATCTTTTATGTGTCTGTAAATAAAACATGATGTGTTCTTTAATTTAAGTTTTAATTATATAGTCATTGATTCATTGTTAATTTATTATTTTAAGTTAGTATAAGCACTGTCTAGCCTGAAACACAGGTTCAACCTAGTTCAGGCATATAATTAATCGTGTTCTGTATAAAAAAATGCAAGTTATTTTATTGTATATGTGCCCTGTTTTATAAATAAACAATTATTATTATTATATTATTATTATTATTACTTTTTGTAAAAAGTTTTGTCATAAAACATTTTTTTTTCGCAGCCAATCTACAATAGCCACGGAACATCCATCGCCAGAACGCTCCAGGTTACTGATGCACCGAGACACTCATATAATCCTCGTATTCCACCTGACTGACGGACAGAAACACATCTATAGACTCTCCTGTGACAAATTCCATGAACTCAGGTACACCATAGCCAGTGCATTGAAGAATATGATCGTTCTTGAGAGAAGAAAGTGTATGAGAAAAGAATGACATAAGTCTTCTTGGGGGTGAGTAGGTTTTGGTTGAAAATGAACTTTGTTGCGTTTGAAATAGAGTTGGTAGTAGTGTGCGTGGGGATTTTCTGTTATGCCTTTTTTTGTAAATATGGATGGATTGAATTACGATTGTAATTAATGTGTTTTTTAAATGACTTCTCCCGCTGTGGGCGGAGCGGAAGGGAGTGTCAGACTCTTACTGACTAAAACCCACCCGTGATCCTTCTTGTGCCCGCCGCGTTCCAGGGCCGCGGTGACTTGAACTTTCGAACTGATGCCGCAACCCTAGTGAGTTGACGCAAAGTATTACACCCACACACACAACACACACACAAACACATCACACACACAACACACACACATCACACACACAACACACACACATCACACACACACACATTTACAGTATTATACTGTTATAATCATAGATATAATAAACAAGGAGATATGCCATGTAGCCGAAAATGTATCGGAACCTGTGTCTCCTGTTTTGCCCTACCACCCGGCAACTACTACGAATGCAGTTCAGTAAAAGCAATAGATACGCAGTCTCGCACACACACCCGCATTTTTGAAATCGGACTGTATTACACAATCAATTATAAACCTTATCCTAATAAACACAGCGTATATTTACAGGACACCGTGCAACTTACTCACATAAAAACAACGGTGGGTATCGTTGTGCTGTGCAAAAGCAATTTATTTTACATATACGCTAGTGATTGCCTAATCGGAAAGTTATCGATTCTGGCATTTATTACACACGCCATGCTGCCCATGTATAACAAATAAATAGCATGAATATGTTGACTTATTTTAAGCAAAGGTCACTAATATATTATCTTAAACATGCCGATTACTATAATGCATTCGAAACTTTATCGAAAGTAAAATACAATTACCATAAAAAGTAAGGAAGTAGCACGAGGATAAGGCATACATACGATAATTCAAAGCCAAAAACACTTGAACGATTATTTACCAAAAATTTATTGCAATCTAAGAAAGTTTGGTACACTTTTGTAATATTTCATTCAACAATCGACATTGTTGTCGACAGTGTATCTGCACAATTACATCACTAACTCGCGGCAAGAAGCAGCGGCCGTACTATGCGATACATCGGCTTGCTAAAGTATCGTTTTGTGATTTTTACATTGCTCATCCAGTCACTTAGCGACAAACTTAGGTAGTGGTTAAGGAGCAGTGTATTCATTGTAATATGTTATTGTCGCTGTGACATTTGAAAACAAAAATAACATAGTATAAGCAAGAAATATTTTACGATTTGTTGTTTTTCATGATTTTAAAGACAAATATAGTGAAATACTTGTATTTTGATATGATAAGTGATTCCATAATTAACAAAGTTTTGGTTTAGGCTTCGGTTTTTACAAGAAAACACTGAACAACACGGCATTCTTATATCTTATCACGCTCACGATCGGAAGCGCACTAGTTCGCGGATTCGACCATTGCGTACGACATGCTCGCCCAGACCATGTCGCGTGGACACCGACACGCCCCCTTGCCACTTCTCCTGTATTTTATATTTCTATGGTTATAATCGACCGTCCCCCCCGCACCCCCGCCAATTTGACGTCATAACGTTATGCAACCATGTTCGTTAGAAAGATCGCATGTTTTTTAGTAGGACTGTATTTTTAGGTTAAAAATAGTTAATTATGAGTTAATAGTAATACCCCTGTTCATTCAAACGAACGAATTGATTTGTATGAAAAGTAATTTAATCTGAGAGCAATTAATTATAAACCTAAAAAAGAATGACAAAAAAGATCATTGTAATTGTAAAGTCAAAGATAAAATAACTATGAAAGGACAGTTTAGTGTTACTGTCGCCGGAAAATTGAAGTTTGTGAAATATCGCGTGACATTGTAATTTTTTTTTTCTTAATAATACGCGGATATATTGGAAACTAATGAGCTTGGATGAGATTTATTGTGTACGAAATGTTTTTTTAATAAATTTCGAAAAAATATAATCTTATAAAGATTAATTACAATCTGGAATTTGCAATTTTTCGGTGATATTAAAATCAAAGATTTGTCTGCCTTTGTGTGAGGGAGATGACAATATGTATAACTGTAAAGTAGAGATGCCACGAATAGTCATTTGGACGAATACCGAATACTGAATGTTCGGCGAGGTTCTTGGCCGAAGCGTCGGACATTTGACAGCCGAATATTCGGTACCACACTTAGTACTATCTTACTTATGAATACGAAAGTAAATCTGTTTATCACGACTTCATGCCAAAACTGCTGAGCCGATTTAAATGAATGTTGGTAGTTGGTACACAGATACTCTAGAGCCTTAGAAAGGACATGAGCTATAATTTACGCGGACAAAGTCGCGGGAAAACAGCAAGTAATAAAAAAAATAAAAATAAATTGCTTTTCCGTATTCGGCCGAATGGTTAACCATATTAAGAAAAAGAGTGGCCGAATAGCCGAATACCGAATAGTTGCCGAATATTCGTGGCATCTCTACTTGAATTTATGATTCGAGATAATTTGATCAAACCTCCAACAACTAAAGTATCGACTTTACGGTTGTGTGTTTGTAAAGGAATTTGAACTTTGCCTTGTATGGTACAAAGTTTCTTGTTCCAAGATTTGTTAATTATCTCGAATTCTATTTTCAAATATAAGTTGTATTGAAATATATAGGGATTTTAATCTATCACATTCCAATATTTAGCCCTAATGTATTATTTATCTGTTACTATTATAATTATGTTTACTAAAATTTTCGTTAAAATATATTTTATTTTGCATTTAAATGTGGGGGGTACGCCGATGCGTTTATGCTCTGGCGTTTAAAAGGTTTTAATCTTATCATTCGGCTGTATCTATAAGTCTAACTAGAGCAAACTAGAGTTATCTTTGATCTCCAAGACTCTTTGACTTTTCCCGCTCTGGGCGGAGCGGAAGGGAGTGTCAGACTCTTACTGACTAAATCCCACCCGTGATCCTTCTTGTGCCCGCCGCGTTCCAGGGCCGCGGTGACTCTTTCGAACAAATTCTGCAATCCTGGTAGATTGGAAGCTCGTATTAGGAAGTAACTTTGAGGTATAAGATAACGCTGGTTTGCGCTAGTGAGCATTATAAACTTTAAATATATTTATAGTAAATTAAGTAGGTAATATTATGAAATTATTAAATTTCAAGACTGAAAACTCATTTACATGCAGCGAGAGAGAAATATCACTTGTTTTAGTAATCTTGTTTAGTATTTACCTAAAAGAATTAGCCGTTATGAAAATAGTCAGTAGTAATGCTTAAGCTGTGAAAACTGCCCTGTGGCCGTACTACGAAGTGCCAATGCTATCATGATTCAGTGTGAGGGAAAGGGATAGTGCTATTCGTCTTGTGTAACTCCGTCTCTCTCTGACACAGGAATCATGATGGATTTAAGACGTCATGGTAGGGCTGCTGATTGCTTCACAATAAAGGTTCTATCGTTGACAAATTATTAGCAACTAGCAAGGCCCCACGGTTTCACCCGCGTAGTTCCCATTCCTGTGGGAATACGGGGAATAAAATATAGTCTATGTTACTCACCGTAGCTTTCCATTGGTGACAAAATTGTTAAAATCGGTCCAGTAGTTTCCGAGCTTATTCGGAACAAACAAACAACCAAAAACTGTTTCCTCTTTGTAATATTACTAGTGAAGTAGTGACCCATCCCCACTAGTGACATGTATTTATTTTAATATAGCCTATGTTACTTAGAGATAATGTAAAATTCTAACGGTGAAAGAATTTTTTGAAATCGCTCCCGTAGTTTTTGAGATTATTCGTTACAAACATACAAAAATACAAGTCTTTGTTAGTGTAGACTCAACACTAATATTATAAAGAGTAAAGATTTGTAGCAGACTAGAACTGAATTGACGTTTGTCTTCTAAGAACGTTCGCATGTAAATGAGTTTTTTTTATGCGTTGAATCCACTATACATGTAACCATAAGCAAGCCGATCTTACTGTTACAAATTTTCTACAAGCAAGAGAAGCTCATGGCTAAATAATGAACGCTGCACTGTTTCTGGATCTCTGACTGTCGTTACGGGCAGTCAGAAGACAGAAAATCTGACACCACTCTTCAAAGTTACAGTGAACAGGCTTCTTCTGGGTAAGCTCATTCCATCGTCGACTTTGTCTCTGTCACCTGCGACCTAGACTAGAGTCAAAAGCAAATCCATTTCACAGTTCAGTCCTACATGGTTCTCATATGATTTGACCAGTACGGATTGTATGGACTTTTAAAGAGACTTTGACGTCTGAGTTTGTTTCGGTGTTTCTTCTCAGGTTAGTCGGCTAGGAAACACCGGCTTCATCTAGCTTAAAATGACAAGAAATATTGGACGTGTAAAAGTGTTATGTTTAACCTACTTACAAAATAAATATCATTTATCAGTATATCGAATGACAAATAAATATTATTAGTGGATTCAGCGTGTATGTCTTCAGCGGTGCTCATCGCAAATTTTCGATAATGGTGCTAGCTATATAAATCAAAAGTGATGTTTTATTTTTGGGTAATTGATGGGAAATCGTCTAATCTCGGAACTTCTCCCGCTCTGGGCGGAGCGGAAGGGAGTGTCAGACTCTTACTGACTAAAACCCACCCGTGTTCCTTCTAGTGCCAGCCACGTTACAGGGCCGCGGTGACTCTTTTGAGCAAATTCCGCAACCCTAGCAGGCACTGACCCTATGGGGCGCCGTCTTCGTTGCTGACAGATCTTTGAGGCGCGCGTGGAACACGACGCGCCGTCGACTCGGGTCTGGTTGCTATCGGACGGCGAGCCAGCCATAGCTCGCCGTCCGCAGGCCCGCGCCTACGGTGGTCGGGAATCGCCCTGCGTTTCCCGACGCCCGGGGCGTCTTCTTCTGTTATGGCTGAGGCGTGAGGGTTTTGATCTCCCTCACGCGGTCCACTTCATCCTTCCTACCAATGCCCGCCGCGTTTCAGGGCCGTGATGACTCTTTCGCCCTGGCAGGTACTGGCCTACGCGAACCCCGTCGATACACAGAGGCGTGCAGTGGTTCGAGTTAGGGTAGGCCAGAGAAAATGTCCAAAAAAAAACACCACATTATTCAGGGTTGAAATGTGGTTTTTTTTAATAGGCTATTTAAAAATAACAACTCATTTCATTAAAAATCAACCCTGAATAATGTGGTTATTTTTTAAAATTTATTTGGACCGTTTCTCTGGCCTACCCTAACTCGAACCACTGCACGCCACTGTCGATACAATACTATGATATGTTTAAAAACTTGATATCCCTCTGTCCCTTTCAAAGGAGGAGGTAAAGGATACCGATTTTGAATATGCAGTGTAGCATTAGCTCGTGGCCAAATTATAACAGCCGCACGGGTCGGTCTTCGAGGTTAAGTAACGCTTGCCGAGGTTGGTCTGTGGATGGGTGACCATCTTAACATACCGAGTCTCCTCCGTGCCTCGGAAAGCACGTTAAGCCGTTGGTCCCGGCTATCATTTGTAGATATTTGGCAGTCGGTTTCTTAGTAAATTAAAAACTTCACACATATAAGCAGGATACATACATAGGTCTAAAAAGTAAGTTGAAAAACTGCAGAAAACTGTGACGATCGTTGGTATAGCTAACTATATGAGGCAAAACGCCAGAGTAGTCACTGAAAATAAAATTTTCACTATAGAGAAATAAAAGAAAAAAGAGAAATGTCTATGTCTCGCCAGAGACAATAAAAAAATAAAACTACGAGGACAAAAAGGTCCCTATCTCAGCATACGCTGCCTGCCATATTTAAGAAAAATAATACCACAGCGTTATTCCGATAAGGCTTATTATGCCACGGATACACTAACGGAACACATACCTACTAAAATGAAAAGTATTGTTATCTATACAGCCGATCATTTCCCAGAATAAATTCTTCAATCAATAAATATAAGTTTAGAAATTATGTCATAAAACGCACCTGTTTGAAATCTATTGTCACTTGTAAAATAGTTATATAGTTAAAATATTTGAATTTTGTTAAATTATATTTTTATTATTAAAGAAATAAAACAAATAATTAAAAAAAAATCTTTTATTTACGACTTTTTTTAAATGTTGCCACACCACATTAGTACCAATTCTCGAGGACCTGAAGCAACAGTGGCGTCAAACCACTGATGAAGCTAGACGAGTCTCGGGGAGAAGATTCGACTGTCTTGGATCCTGCAACGACCAGTAACAACTACATACATAGTCGAGTAGCTCAACTTATTGTTAAGCTATTGCATATTATCTTCTATCGCGGGCCTTGAGCGTGGCAACCGAATCCAGAAATTCCGTAACGAAAACAACCTAACACCGCTACGTCATTCGATTAGGCCCCGCCTTTTTAAAATGGTCGCTTCGTTACTGAGCTATTATGTCGCCGTCACCGAGCCGACCCGAACGTCTGCGTTCGGAAACAATCGGTGGGACAAAGTTAAGTGAAACGTATGTGATTTACATTAGTACAGTAACCCAGGTGAACGAATCGAGACCATATCACAATAACGCAGAGTACTAAATATATAATTGCATAAGTTGATAAAAAATGCTATGCAATAGCTTTACCGCGGCAGTCCCCGAGTGCCACATGTATTTTTTGTTTTTTTTTAGGCTATTTAAAAAAAAACAAAAAAAAAACTCATTTCATTAAAAATCAACCCTGAATAATGTGGTTATTTTTTTTTTTATTTATTTGGACATTTTCTCTGGCCTACCCTAACTCGAACGCCACTGATTGATAGGCAGTTTACCGTCAGGAAGAGAAGTGGTAAAGTACCTCCTTCCGCGAAGCAGTTATACTGGTGAAGGAGGAGAAACCTCTCGCCCCAGCCGCCGCAACAGAAGAAGACGCCCCGGGCGTCGGGAAACGCAGGGCGATTCCCGGCCACCTACTGCGCGGGTCCGCGGATGGCGAGCTATGGGTGGCTCGCCGTCCGATAGCAACCAGGCCCGAGGCGACGGCGCCGAGTGTTCCACGCGCGCCTCACAGAGCTGTCAGCTACGAAAACGGGGCTGGGTTAGAACACGCGACCCGTTACCACTCGGCCACCACTGCTCTTCTATCCTTTTAGATATTACGACCTTTTTTTGCAGAAAAAAACATTTGAAGCCAGAAGAAGCCGTTCAACGCATCATCATATCAGACGTCCACTGCTGGGCATAGGCCTCCACGCGCGTGTCGCCACTGCAACCGCGCCTGTGACTCTCGCGTACAGCGGATTCCTGTGGACTTTTATCTCGCTGTACATGATAAATGATATTATTTTTGTAAATAAATAGTTTAAAAATTACAGTCTATAATCATTTTTGGTAAATGATATTTATTTGTAAGTAGGTAATAGGTTAAACATAACACTTTTACACGTCCAATATTTCTTGTCATTATAAGCTAGATGAGGCCGGTGTTTCCTAGCCGACTACCCTGAGAAGAAACACCGAAACAAACTCAGAGGTCAAAGTCTCTTTTAAAGTCCATACAATCCGTACTGGTCAAGTCATGTGAGAACCATGTAGGTTAATGTCTGAGGTAGCCTTTTGAGGAAAGTACCACACAGATTTGAGTGGACCTGTCCAGACAGTGCAAGCATTTGTCAGTAGTCGAGTAGCTCAACTTGAAAAAAAATACATGTGGCACTCGGGGACTGCCGCGGTAAAGCTATTGCATAGCATTTTTTATCAACTTATGCAATTATATATTTAGTACTCTGCGTTATTGTGATATGGTCTCGATTCGTTCACCTGGGTTACTGTACTAATGTAAATCACATACGTTTCACTTAACTTTGTCCCACCGATTGTTTCCGAACGCAGACGTTCGGGTCGGCTCGGTGACGGCGACATAATAGCTCAGTAACGAAGCGACCATTTTAAAAAGGCGGGGCCTAATCGAATGACGTAGCGGTGTTAGGTTATTTTCGTTACGGAATTTCTGGATTCGTTTGCCACGCTCAAGGCCCGCGATAGAAGCTATGCAATAGCTTAAAAAATAACACCACATTTCAACCCTGAATAATGTGGTGCGTTTTTTTTTTGGACATTTTCTCTGGCCTACCCTAACTCGAACCACTGCACGCCACTGCTATCAATATCAGAAAAAATGCTTGAATTATAACTCACAGTGTCAACTCTCGCCTTCAAGTATCTCAGGAGTTGTGTCTCCGTGGTGCACCCTCCAGGAATGCGCCCTGAGCGCCTCTCTGTTGGAGTACTGTCGGTGGCAGATGTCGCAGGCGTGCTGCTTGGGAGCCCCGTGTGTGCACGTCAGGTGGACCGATAGGGTCGAGGGGCTGATGAACCGCTGAGGACATTGAGGACATTCGTATCTGGAGGGAACGAGAAGAAGATCGGTTAAATTTTTTTGATATTAAGCATAATTGGGTTGTTTCCTGAGGAATAAAAATATGATTTTACTAGCTTCTGCCCGCGACTTCGTCCGCGTGGAATAGTTACTTTACCTCCGATTTTGAAACTCTCAGCCCGAAGTTTCATACAAACTTTCATCCCCTACTTTATCCCCTTGGGGGTAGAATTAATCAAAATCCTTTCTTAGCGGATGCCTACGTCATAACATCTACCTGCATGCCAAAGAAGGATGCCCAGATATGGCCCACCTCAGACACGTTTAGAAAGATAACACAAAAATATAAGTATTTTAAATAGGAATTATCCATCAAAGCTTTATCTCAAACTAAGACGCCGTGATCATAACAAATAAATAAGTCATTTTACTTATTATTACGCAACTTTTATTTTCACGTTAAGTTTGGGGTTGCCATTTTATGGTCAATTTAATTTAAATTCATATTTTATTTAATAAATCTAATCGATTACGGAAAAACTAAACGTTAGTTAGGTTTCAGTTTTTTAATCTGAGAAAACTGGCAGCCATTTTAGTTTGTTTTAATGAAACCCACTCGACTTTTACACCAATTATGTTCATAAATACCTCAGACCAGAGATACTATACTTTATAATGATAAAACCACTGTTTGGCTTTGCCGTAGTTAGATATGAATTAAATTGATAAAGACCAAAATCCGATGCAACTAATCGATATTTCTTTTTAAATATGGCCATATTAGCCTTTGACAAATGAAAGATTTGACATTAAACTACCTACTCAAGCTTGCTCCCAGCTTGTCAAAGTGTCAAACTAGTATAAAAGGAGCTATAGCAGTTTACACTTAAAGAAGATTCCTATTATTCATAAGGTTAAAATGAGTTAATAACGTTGAAATTAATAATTATTGTGTTCAAATGATATACTTTTCATTCGAAAGTGGTTGAAAGTGTGTAGAATGAGTTTGTGACTGTGAAAAAATTAATGTTTTGAAAAAATTAAAACTTTTTTATTTCCAAATGGCGACTTATTTTCTTAACTGGTATGTACTAGAAGGTGTTCATAATAACTTAAACTATAATTCCATAAACTATTTATCAGTGTTCACTGTAGGCCAAGGTTGTTCTAATATGTGGGCATTGTTCTTTCAGCCCGATCCGTTCAGTGGTTTGGGCTGTGCGTTGATAGATCACTATGTCAGTCAGTCAGTCCCTTTTGAGTTATATATATTTAGATTAAGTCCGTCAGTTAGATTATCGGAAAATATTGGACACGTATTTTTTGCTTTATGAAATCTCTAAAAATTGACGAATAAAAAGCTTCAAAAAACCATGATTGGGGGCTTGTGACATCACGGCGTGGTAAAAATCGTCGCACGGAGTGACGTCACACGAGTTTTCAACGCACTATATTGTCTTCGTTTTTTGTTTACGTGAAAAAAAAATACTTGTCCAATATTTTTGGGAAGTCTATCTTACGGACTAATTAGATTTTTTTAGGCAACTACCCTATTCATCCTTCTAATATTATAAACGCGATAGTTAAGTAAGTATGGATAGATGTTTGTTACTCTTTCACGCAAAAACTACTGAACGGATTTGGATGAAATTTGGCACACAGATGTTTTGTAACCAGGATTAACATATAGGATATTTTTTCCCCGATATTCCCACGGGATCGAAACTTATGTGGGCGAAACCGCGGCGCGCTGCTAGTTAGTTATATACTACAAATGGAACTTCGTTCCAACCAAGTATTCCACGACACTCACAGCTTTTCTTCTTTTAGATATATAATCAGCCTTTTAACGTTCCCACTGCTGGGACACAGGCATCCTCTCTAGGAGAGGGAATGGACCGTAATCCAGCACGCGGGCCCAGTGCGGGTTGGTGAATGTCACATGTCTTCGAATTTTTGGTTCTAGGACATGCCGGTTACCTCACGATGTTTTCCTTCACCGTTTTGAGCAGTGGTGATGAAATTAATTACACAAATTAATGCGCCTGGCTGGGTTTGAACCCGCGACCTACAATTCGTAATTCGGGGCCGTTACCACTCGGTCACCACTGCTATCTCATTGGTGTTACTTTTGGGGTAATTAAAAACGAAAATGGTCTCGAAATGAAAATCGCACTATAATTCTTTGCGACTTCGGAAACCATGAACATGAAACTATTCTGATAGGGTTTTTAGGAAACGAACAGTTTTTTTTTTTGTTACCAAATAATATGTACTCACTCACTTGTAAGAAGTAGAATCTCGGTGTCTTTTAGCTCTTTTGAAGTGCAGTCTTAAACTCTCCTGAAAAGTATGTAGATTAAGAAATTATAGTAATCCCCAAACGGCACTACAACTGGGCCTCAAGTCTGCTATTACAATAGTGTCAGAATGGTCTGTCATTGATTTCATACTGGTTGATTTTTACAAGTTTGTTATTCTACTAATATAAAAGCGTCACTATGACTTTCCAATGAACAACCACTGACACTCCATTGAAAGAAATGCCATAAAATGGTAATCTCGTACATAATGACAAATGAAGGACAGACGTATGCGGTAATCTGCTAAAATTTTGACAGTTCCTTTGTTCAGTGACCTACCATTAGAACGTAATTGTGGTGCAGTCATTGCTTTTAATAGGGAACGTGCACGGCGTAGACTATGCCATCTAGTGTTGCAAATCTGAAACTTTTACGTTGTAAATATTTGACCTGTGCTGCCACCTATACTTCCTGCACCCTCCGTTTAGGGGAACGTGCACGAAGTAGACTGTGCCATCTAGCGTAGCAAATTTGAAACTTATAAGTAAAATATACTTGACATTGACGCGTCTGTGCTGCCATCTATAGTTTCTGCACATTCCCTGCAGCTCGGTTATCAAACAATATTACGAGACCATTGACCAACCAACGATCGACCATTATGAATTTATCAGATTAAGAATTTTTGGCAAAATGACAATGGGATCGTGTTGGAATGACGAGTTTATAAAAAATAGCAGACTTGGGGCGCTGGTTTACAGTCAAACAATAGGGATGTTTCCTGAGTAAAAAATATATGATTATGTTTAGTCCGTCAGTTAGATTATAGAAAAATATTGGACACGTATTTTTTCCTTTATCAAATCTATAAAAACTAACGAAGATACAAAGCATCAAAGATCAGGAGTGGGGGCTTGTGACGTCACGGCTCGGTAAAAATCGTAGCGAGTAGTGACGTCACACGAGTTTTTTACGCTCTGTATCGTCTTCATTTTTAGTTTATATGAAAAAAGAAAAAATACGTGTCCAATATTTTTTGGAAATCTATCTGACAGACTAATCAGATTTTTTTAGTCAACTACCCTATTAATTAAGCTACAAAGAGTGAAGATAAGACATACAGCAACTCACCGAAGACTTAAACTTGACGTCACACTCAACACAGTAATATTCCTCTCGGTCGTGAACCGCCAGCACATGCTTATGCAGCAGCGAGGGGTAGATAAAGTGTTTGTCGCATCGGGAGCACTGGAACCGCTTCGACTTGTCGTGACGCCTGCAAATGACATCTTAACAATATTAGGGTAGCACAAGAAATAGTAGACGGGCAAGAGACAGTAAGAATAGGGTAGTTAACTAAAAAAATCTGATTAGTCCGTCAGATAGATTTCCAAAAAATATTGGACACGTATTTTTTCCTTTTTCACATAAACAAAAATGAAGACGATACAGTGCGTTGAAAACTCGTGTGACGTCACTACTCGCTACAATTTTTACCGAGCCGTGACGTCACATGCCCCCACTCCTGATCTTTGATGCTTTTTATCTTCGTCAGTTTTTATAGATTTGATAAAGGAAAAAATACGTGTCCAATATTTTTCTATAATCTAACTGACGGACTAATTAGAATCATATTTTTTTAATCAGGAAACATCCCTATTAGGAAGCTCTCGGAGAGAATCAAGAAAGGGTTTTAATGAACTTCAAAGAAGTGACTACACAGTATTTTTTAAGTTTCGGATTATTGTAAGTATTACTATTTTTTAGGTTTTTCATAGTTTACTTGTTTTATTATTTTATTTTTAGATGGATGTGTGGAGTAACGAGGATGGATAAAGTGAGAAATGAGTACCGGTGGCGAAGGGTGATATGTTGAGAGAGGTAAGCCGAAGCAAAAAAAAAAAACTTGAGAGGTGTAAAGGGACACCCGGACGGAACGAAGTTCTTGTCTTGTCTTGTCTTGAAAAATCATACTTACGCATATGAACGATGATTTAAAGTTTTAGGTACCTAATTGATCAGTCTCACTACATTCATCTGATCTCTCTGCAGTTATGTTTTGTGCGATTGTATTTCTCTCACGATATTCACTACATCTTTGTGCATTTGTCTTTTTTCTTGATGTTATAGTTTGTACCTAAGTAGTCGATGCTTTAGTATGAAATAAAGAATTGTACATGTACATACACACACATATATATATATCAAACATAACTGTTTAACACACCCATCCAAATCGTGACCTCACTAACAGCTGCTTAACTCAACCCATCCTTTTCGCAACTTTGTCAACAGTTGCTTAAAACACCCATCCAAATCGTGACCTCACTAACAGCTACTTAACTCCACCCATCCTTTTCGCAACCTTGCCAACAGCTGCTTAACCCCTCCGATCCAAATCACAACCTCAATAACAGCTACTTAACCCCACCCATCCAAATCGCGACCTCACCAGTAGTTGCTTAACACATCCATCCAAGTCGTAACCTCATTCACAGCTGCTTAACCCCTCCGATCCAAATCACAACCTCAATAACGGCTACTTAACCCCACCCATCCAAATCGCGACCTCACCAATAGTTGCTTAACACACCCATCCAAGTCGTGACCTCACTAACAGTTGCTTAACCCCTCCCATCCAAATCGTGACCTCACTCACAGCTGCTTAACCTCACCCATCCAAAACCGCGACCTCACTCACAGTTGCTTAACCTCACCCATCCATAACCGCGACCAACTATTAGTTGCTTAACTCCACCCATCCTTTTCGCAACCTTGCCAACAATTGCTTAACACACCCATCCAAGTCGTGACCTCACTAACAGCTGCTTAACCCCTTCCATCCAAATCGTGACACAAAAAGTGTCGTTACAACTTCGTTCCAAAAAAAAACATTATATTATGCTTACTTCCGTCTCGCTCACGCGCACGCATTTTGTATTACTGTCTCTTAGCATAACTCGGCGGATACCGGCTTACCTCACGGCCTAGAATCGCGGCGATCATTGTGACGTCATGACGGCTATTTAACCGACTTCTAAAAAAGGAGGAGGTTCTCAATTCGGATGTTTGTATTTTTTTTTTTTTTTTTTATGTTTGTTCGCGCATAACTCCGTCGCTTTTCAACCGATTTGAAAAATTCTTTTTTTGTTCGAAAGGGTATACTTCCCAAATGGTCCCATGAAAATTTTATCGAAATCGACCAAGCGGTTTTCGAAAAATCTAAAAAAAATATCTACATTATCTACATTGACGACCTCTTAGTTTACTCCGCAAAGGAGCAGTACGTTTTTTTTACACCAATGTGATTGGTTCGTTTAGGTGGGGGGAGGGGAGGGGATGTAGGTACCACTAAAAAGTGAAAAATAAAAAACTTTTTACAAAAAAATACAACCGACTTTTACACAAAAAATCAAAAAAGTGCAAAATAACTTTAATTTCGGAAGTCGGTGTTCAAAAAACGAAAAAGCAACCACAAACACCGAGTTCCGAAATTAAAGTTATTTTGCACTTTTTTGATTTTTTGTGTAAAAGTCGGTTGTATTTTTTTGTAAAAAGTTTTTTTGCCTTATAAATTGAACTCTCAATAAGCCGATAGCGCCTGCGAGTTAAATAATGTTGTTGATGAGCAAATTTTGTTGGAATTGAATATCCATCTGTGTATGCGTTTTGTGATGTTTCTCTACTTTTAACAGTAGATCGATTTTTTTTATTAGTAGATTTTCGATCGATTGTGGTCGATTTTTCAATTACGATAGAGAACTACTCTATCGTAATTGAAAAATCGCACAATCAGTACGTGAAGTGTTCCAAACTTCGCCACTGATGAGTACATTAGAGGTAGTTTAAAAGTGGCGCCAGTGACGGAAAAGTTGAAAGGGAACCGCTTGTCTTGGTATGGTCATGTGAAAAAGAGGGATGAAACAGATGTAAATAAAAGGGTTATGAATATGAATGTGGATGGATGGAAAGGGAGAGGTAGGCCAAAGAAACGATGGATGGATTGTATGAGGAGTGATATGAAAGAGAAGAATATATTTCCGACTAAAAATTTGACCAAATAAAATTATGCGTACTAAAATCATTCGAAATATTGCAATGGTATAAAATGGTTGCTAAAATTTGTTTGGGTAATGAAATTTTGTCAAAATCTTTTCAGCAAAACGGCAGGCACCGCGTTTAGACACTTACGTAGTATGTACTCTCAGTGACTCTACAGTGTTGAACAGTTTGCCACACCGGTGGCACGCGTGGCGCGCACTGGTCGAGTGAGTCTTCACGTGCCGTTGTATTGTGGTCCGCTTGCTGGAATAACATAAACTTTGTGGAAAAGAACAGTGGCCGTACTACGAAGTGCCAATGTTATCATGATTCGTGTGAGGGAAAGAGATAGTGCTATAGGTACGTCTTGTGTAACTCCGTCTCTCTCTGACACAGGAATCATGATGGATTTAAGACGTCACAATAGGTCGCCAGGGCCTCAAGTCTGCTATTACAATAGTGTCGGAATGGTCTATCATTGATTTCATAATGGTCGATTTTTACAAGTTTGGTAATCTACTAGTATAAAAGCGTCACTTTGTCTTTCCAATGGTCAATCACTGACACTGCATTGATAGAAAAGGCATAGAATGGTAATCTCGTACATAGTGACAAATGAAGGACAGACGTATGCGGTAATCTGCTAACATTTTTACAGTTCCTTTGATCAGTGAGACCTACCATTAGAACGTCATTGTGATCGAATGTCCTAAATATCGAAGTACAGAGTATCGAATGTCCTAAATCTCGAAGTACAGAGTATCGAATGTCCTAAATATCGAAGTACAGAGTATCGAATGTCCTAAATTTCGAAGAACAGAGTATCGAATGTCCTAAATATCGAAGTACAGAGTATCGAATGTCCTAAATCTCGAAGTACAGAGTATCGAATGTCCTAAATATCGAAGTACAGAGTATCGAATGTCTTAAATATCGTATTACAGAGTATCGAATGTCCTAAATATCGAAGTACAGAATATCCAATGTCCTAAATATCGAAGTAGTTGTAGTATGATTACCCATAAAGAAAATAAAAAGGTTATGGGGAGGAATAAAACAAGAATATTACAAGAAATTACTCACTTGGTTGTAAAGTGACACTTATCACAGGTGTATGTGGTCGCTTCTTGCGTGTGGGTGATCGCGTGATGTTCGAGCAGATGCTGGCGCGACAAACGGACATGACCGCACAGCTTGCATTTATACCTATCAAAAAAATAGGGATGTTGCCTGAGTAAAAAATATATGATTATGTTTAGTCCGTCAGTTAGATTATAGAATAATATTGGACACGTATTTTTTCCTTTATCAAATCTATAAAAACTGACGAAGATACAAAGCATCAAAGATCAGGAGTGAGAGCGTGTGACGTCACGGCCCGGTAAAAATTGTAGCGAGTAATGACGTCACACGAGTTTTCTCGAGTCTAAGTCGAGTTTCGAGAGTCTAAATGTGACACTGTGTTTTTTTTTGTGTTGTGGCTCCATCGTTTAACTAACGATGATTTTGCCAATGTCAAAGTTTGGAGAGGAACTAATGATCGGTTCTCATTAACGATAGAGAATTTGAGTCAGTTTTTGTTGTGAATCGAGGTTCAAAAGAACAAAAAGTTTTAGGATTTTATAGATAACAGCACTTATTAGTGCTAAGACACGAAGTTAAGTAAACAAAAAAAAAGTAACAGATAATATTAGTTATAACTGGATTTTATTAATATTAATAAATTTATAAAGGATTTTAACTGCGGGGGAATGGGCTAAAGATAAAAGGAAAGGAATGTTAACTGGGCGAGGAATATCAGAAGGGAGTAAATCATAAAGGGGAATTATTAAACGAGGGCAAGAAAAAAACATATGCTCCAGAGTACCTTCCTCCAGACCACACTGTGGTTTACACATCTAAACTAATATTATAAAGCTGAAGAGTTTGTTTGTTTGAACGCGCTAATCTCAGGAACTACTGGTTCGAAATGAAAAATTCTTTTTGGATTGAATAGACCATTTATCGAGGAAGGCTTTAGGCTATATATCATCACGCTTAAGCCAATAGGAGCGGAGCAGCGATAAAGAATGTTTTAAAATCGGGGATTCCACGGGGACGAAGTCGCGAGCAGCAGCTAGTTTAGTCTAAATGTGACACAAATTAATCAAAAAGCAACACAAAGACACTTACCTCGTGGTATGGGACTTGATGTGTCCCCTCAGCGACACAGAGCTCGGACAGAACTGTGAGCACATCTCGCATTGATAAGTGCCGTGCTCCTGAAAACGAGCTGTCACTTACCATACATGAAATAGAAATAATCGTTTCCATAGAATCCCCCTGAATTTACGTAACATCAATAATATTTTATTTAACTCAAAAGTTAACCAATGTATGTTTTTTGTATTTTCTCCTCCTTTTTGGTTCATAATCATAATCATAATCAGCCTTTTAACGTTCCCACTGCTGGGAAACAGGCCTCTTCTCTAGGAGAGGTAATGGGCCGTAATCCAGCACGCGGGCCCAGTGCGGGTTGCTGAATGTCACATGTCTTCGAATTTTTGGCTCTAGGACATGCCGGTTTCCTCACGATGTTTTCCTTCACCGTTTTGAGAGCAGTGGTGATGAAATAAATTACACAATGTAATGCGCCTGCCGGGATTTCAATCCGCGACCTACAATTCGTAAGTCGGGGCCGTTACCACTCGGCCACCACTGCTCCTCAGAACCACCAAGAACGAAATAAATAGTGAAAATTATAAACAAAACTACAATTACGACCACATAAATAATTTAGCTTAATATAAGATTTATTTTACAACAGCGAGCACGCAGCAACAAAATTAAAGCAGCCTTTACTTCGATTAGAAAAAAAAATGTATTTTATTAATTTGTTGTACATCTACCACAGTGTTGTCTTTTTAACCCAAAGGTTGACTGGTAGAGAATGCCTTGTTGCATTAAGTCCGCCCATGTACCACTACTGTACATAAAGTTTAAATAAGTTCAGGCCTCCTCTCCCAGAGAGGAGGCCTGTGTCCCAGCAGTGGGAACATTAAAAGGCTGATTATAAAATCCAATTTTTGGGGAAAGAAATAACAAAAACTCGGCTGTTTCAACTGTCCCCTGAACTAACTCGTAACAGTATTATACTCACCCGAGTATGTTTAACGTTATGAGCAGCTAGCACCTCTTCAAAGTTGAATCCCTTCACACACTTCTCACATTTGTATGGGGATCTTATGTACGGCTCTGCTTTGGCCTTCTCAGCTAACTCGGCTAATACCTAAAACACAGAGCCATTATCAGCATTTCCCTACGTTTTTCCAACTATAGGGAACGTGCACGGCGTAGACTATGCCATCTAGTGTTACGAATCTGAAACTTTTACGTTGTAAATATTTGACCTGTGCTGCCACCTATACTTTCTACACCCTCCGTTTAGGGGAACGTGCACGAAGTACACTATGCCATCTAGCGTTGCAAATTTGAAGCTTATAAGTAAAATATACTTGACATTGACGCGTCTGTGCTGCCACCTATAGTTTCTGCACGTTCCCTATATGCAACGTGTAACAGATAAACGCGATATCTCTTAAGAGGTCATTGTACTCATCATTATGAACAACTTTTACTGTGGGACCAACTCTGAAATTGCCAAAGAGAATCCGCTGTTAATAATATTTTTAATATATGTTGCGTGTTTCATGTATGTGTATGTTGCACATAGATGAAACACGCACGTTTCATGGTAAAAACAAAAGAAAAAAATACGTATGACAAGAACTAAGTGTGTGTCCCACGGCTTCAGCGATATGTCAGACAAACTGACGCTGTCTGAACATGCAAATTATAGTAAAAATAAAAACAAAGTTACGACATATTATAAAGTGATGTGCTTGTAATGAGGTAATAAATACTAAGTTGATTTAGTAACAGTAATATACTACTGTTAAACAAGAAGCTATTCGGCTCACCATAACAATAACAAATCTTCCTCAAAAAAACCGTTATGCGTACAGAAATGTTTGGGGGAGTCGATTTTTGTTGTTCAAAAACTGAAATCGCGAAAATAAAAAATCAGCTTTTTCCTACATTTTGATGAGTTACCGAACATAAATGTAAGGAACAGCTGTTTTTTTTGCGATTTCAGGTTTGGTCCTACAGTAAAAGTTGTTCATAATGATGAGTACAATGACCTCTTAAGAGGTTGTTGGTGTTTTACAAATAACCCTTTATAACAATGGTTTCTTCATAAACACAAGTAAATTCAGCATCGTACATAATATTTATGTACGATGCTGAATTTACTTTAGATTCGTAAGTTTGCCGTGGATGTGACGATATTATTTCCTCACCTGTTTCTTAGTAAGTTTGATGACAACATATTCATCAGTCTCCTGCACCATTCTAGAAGAGAACCCTTCTTTTAGTTCTTTCTTTTTCTTCTTACTTCTGGCTTTAGGACAGATGTCTTCTTTAAACTCTACTTTAATGTCCGGTTCTTCTTTGATTTCTATATCTAGTTTTGTCTGTGAATTAAATCGTTAAGTATGTTTACACGACTGTCCAAATAAATAGTAATAAAAAAGGAGAGTTATATTTTTAGGGTTCATGTATTGTATGTTTGTGAGTTTCGTTATGCCACCATAACTTCTAAACGTCTTAACCGATATCAATGTATGTGGTATCGTTAGAAGCGTTGTGTTATCCCGGGTAAAATAGGAAAATTTGAAAAAATAAAAAGGGCGAGCCATGATTCATAAATAAAAACGAAAATATTTTTTTAACAAAAAATACAATAAGTATAAAATAAATTAAATTTCGGAAGTCAGTTTTCATAAAGTTCTTTTTGTGGTTTTTGTTTAGAAGTCGGTTTTTATTTTTATTTAAGAAGTTTTTTATTTTTCAGTTATTAGTGGTACACCCCCCTCCGCCCTCCCTCTACCTAAACATACCCATCACAACGTTTCAATGGAGGTTTGTGTTACCGTCAGATACTCATATCAATGTGAGTGCGGCGCTCCTGTTCAGAACGTGAGCCACGCGTTGGAGTGCCCCAAGTCCATGTTAGTTGGTGGTTGGTGTGGGTTGGTGTTGGTGGTTGGTGTTGTTAGTTGGTGTTAGTTTGTTTTTTTTTGTGCGTTATCTATGGCGGAATAAACGAGTTTTCTTTTTCTTTTTTTTCCATGCACCTGCACTTTGGGGGAAATAATGAATGCCACGGACGCTGAAATTAACGTAACCATCTACTCATCATCTGCCTAGCCTTTTCCCAACTATATCGGGGTCGGCTTCCGGTCAAACCGGATTAGCTGCTGCAGCTGAATACCAATATTTTACGTGGAGCGGCTGCCTACCAGACCTCCACAACCCATCAACCAAGTAACACGGTACTTCTTGGCAAGACTGGAGTCAGATCTTCTGACTTCTAACAATCCGTAACGACTGCAAAAGATCTACAAATGACAGCCGGGACCAACGGCTTAACGTGCTTTACGAGGCACGGAGGAGTCTCGTTATGTTAAGATGGTCACCCATCCGCAGACCAACCTCGGCAAGCGTTGCTTAACCTTGAAGATCGATCCGTACGGCTATTATTACTAAGCCACGAGCTCTTACTGGGCCGAAAAATCTAAGGAGTTAACCATCGACTCGAAAAGATGAATAAAAATGGAGGTTTGCACGACTAAACCTCTATAAGAATGTTCCTTGATAAATGATATTTATTTTGTAAGTAGGTTAAACATAACACTTTTACACGTCAAATATTTCTGGTCATTTTAAGCTAGATGAAGCCGGTGTTTCCTAGCCGACTACCCTGAGAAGAAACACCGAAACAAACTCAGAGGTCAATGTCTCTTTTAAAGTCCATACAATCCGTACTGGTCAAGTCATATATCCTTACCTCATAACTATCCGAAGCCCTTCTTTTGTTCTGATAATCATCTTGAAACATCACTAGAGGTATTTCGTCATCATCATCAATCTCATCATCTATGGGCACATATTCCTCCTTCTCTGCAGCGTTTAAATCTGACATGTTCATTGGTCCAAAGTAATGAACTTCTAAGCTACATGGTTTCAAATCATACATGGATGTTTGTTGTAGGTATATGGTGGATTTGGTCTCCTGAAAATAATTTAATATTATGTTTTGTTATCTAGAACATAGACTGGTTGACTGGTAGAGGGCGTTCCCATTAAAATAAAAATATCAGCATAGAAAAATAAGCATAAAATAATCCGTATTCAAAAAAATAATTAATTGACAATAAATTCGAAACAACACGTTTAAAATCAAAATAGTAGCGCGGAGTAGTACTCGTAGTAGCAATGCCCAAACCGGCAAGTACGCGTGTACAGAGTGTTTCTTTAACGTATCAATTTAACATTTTTAGTGAATATTATAATATAAAAAAAAAATGTTTTCGAATGGTAATATTTTTTTTTATCATATATGGATGCTATACTATTGCGGTGGCGGCCAAGTGGAAATTAACGGCCCCGACTTACGAATTGTAGGTCGTGGGTTCAAACCCAGTCAGGCACATTACTTTGTGTAAATTAATTCATCACCACTGCTCAAAACGGTGAAGGAAAACATCGTGAGGAAACCGGCATGTCCCAGAACCAAAACTTCGAAGACATGTGACATTCAGCAACCCGCACTGGGCCCGCGTGCTGGATTACGGCCCATTCCCTCTCCTAGAGAGGAGGCCTGTGTCCTAGCAGCGGGAACGTTAAAAGGCTGATTATGCTATACTATTGCGGATTAACGGGAACGCCCTCTGTTATCATACTGTATAGTAAGGACTGGCTGGCATACATTTTTCTGACGCCACAAATTGGCGCCTCTAAGCCGAACGAGGCCGTTCAAGTATTACTTAAGCATTTTTTGACGTTTTTGACTGCCCCCTCCCCCTCGTCAGTAAAAGTAAACAAAGCTCTTACCCCCCTCCCCATGCTTACGTAAACATATGTATAAGTATTATTTAATCTGTTCTCGTTTCCTTATTGATTCATGAAGCAGCAGTTAATAAGTCTAGAAATAAGGAATTCTTAGTCTGAAATTAAGTTCGCTATTAGGTCGTTGATATCCCAGTGGATAAGACCTCGCCGGATCGTCATCTATACTAATACTAATATTATAAAGCTGAAGAGTTTGTTTGTTTGTTTGAACGCGCTAATCTCAGGAACTACTGGTTCGAATTGAAAAAATATTTTTGGGTTGAATAGACCATTTATCGAGGAAGGCTTTAGGCTATATAACATCACGCTTAAGCCAATAGGAGCGGAGCAGCGATAAAGAATGTTTTAAAATCGGGGATTCCACGGGGACGAAGTCGCGGGCAGCAGCTAGTGTGAGATAGTTAATAACACTTGCTGGCTTTCCTTGAAGAGCTGCGGTGGAACTAATGACACATAACCATGTCCAACCTTTTTATTTATGGATGCGAAATCATCAAATCCTTCCTTTCACTCTGAGCGACGCAGAAGGGTATGTCTGACTCTTACTGACTAAAACCCAACCGTGTTCATCATAATGCCTTTTGCGTTTCAGAACCGCGGTGACTCTTTCGAACAAATTCCGCAACCCTAGCAGGCACTGACCCTATGGGGCCCCGTCTTCTTTGCTGATGTCACGCTTTGAGTGTCACCGTTGACCCGGGCCTGGTTGTTATCGTTCGGCGAGCCGTCCATCGCACACCATCCGCAGACCGGCTATGGTGGCCGGGAATCACTCTGCGACTCCCAACGCCGGGTGCGTTTTCTTCTGTTGGGGCGGCTGGCATTCCTAGCCTATCCTTCACTAGCATTACTGCATCGCAGAATGAGGTGACCGCTTCCCACGCATCCTCGCTCCGGACACAGAACTCCACCATATGCTCCCTCGTGTCATCCGGGCGATCTACGCAGTGTTGACAACCGGACGTGACCTCCCGCCGAAGCCGAAATAAGTACTTCCCGAAACATCCGCGTCCGGTTGTACTGCGTCAGGCGGAAGGCGAGGACGCCGTGGCATCTCTCCAACCACTCCTCAAAGAGAAGACTTATCGCCACAATGATGGCGTGCCCAACATTTGTCCCACTTGCACGCAAATTACGTGCTTAGTCGTTGAGTTGCGAAAACCAGCCCGATTTACATACATTTAATAAAAAGTATACATACCCCTTTCACGACATTATTTAATACTTTGCTGGCTTTAAGACATTGCTGCGTAAACTTCATGCATTTCTTTAATGTCCAACTACATATTGAACAAAGATACATGCTGGTATCCACGCTGGTCAACTGAAAAGTGGATTTAAAAACATATAAGGCTTAAGAAGTCAATAAAAAAAAAGAATCTGCAGGACTAGATGGCATCTTACCAGCCCTACTACAATGATGAGCTGAGATTTTACACTGATGGATCAAAAACTAGAGCCGGAACTGAAGTTTGCACCAACAACCTCAACAAAACTAAAATATCCAGACCTCTAGAGAAGCTCACGACCGTCTATCAGAAGGCGTGGGGCATTATCCAAGCGGCCCCACATACACATTTTCGCATACCTACTTATTGCTTGAAGTGTACTGGCAAGTGTGATACTTTTTAATATTTCATATTATTTATTTGTAGTATTCAAACTATGATTTAGGGAAGGTTCATATCTGACAGAGCGTTCACACTCGACGCACTAAGACTAACGTATCATCGGTCGAGTGTGAACGCTCGAGTGTTTTTCTATACATTTGTCTGTTCTGGCGTTACGCGACCGATAATACGCGACGCATGTTCCGTCAGATATGGACCTTTCCTTACATTTATAAACTTAGCCCTTGCCCATGAGTCTTTATACATTTTTCTTAATACTATTTTTTTTTAATATACTTTTTATATACTTAGAAATGCGCTGTTTCAGAATTTTTTGCAAATAATATCTTTTTAACTTGTTTTTAAAACTAGTTTTATTAGTTTCACTCCTTATGTCTCCTTATGTCATATTTAAGTATTTGTTATTCCTAATATCTGATGCTAATTCGTAGATTACAAATACATAGTCAGTAACACTAAACCTTGCTGGTCTTCCTGTAGAGTTAGGGTGAACTGAATGACCTAGTTGTATGTGGATGTAGATAGGGTTGTGTCTTAAAACCAAACAGCCGGACAGAACAATCAGTTTAGCCGGAAATATCGGTAAATGGACCATTTTTTGGTCTTAGTATGGATTTAGGAAAGTGTATTCATTTCCCACAAAATCTTCCTAAATTCTAATGAAACCCGAATTATATTGAATGAATCACTCTTTTTGTATAACTTAATATTCAATATTCATTTCAATAATAGTAGTAATAGTTAGCAATAACTATTGTTGCAGTATTCAATGGAATCATACAAGTCGACTCGCTTGCATTGGTGAAACGGGCTAAGCAAACACCAACAAAAATCAAATGTAAATAAAAAAATACATGTGGCACTCGGGGACTGCCGTGGTAAAGCTGTTGCATAGCATTTTTTATCAACTTATGCGATTATATATTTAGTACTCTGCGTCATTGTGATATGGTCTCGATTCGTTCACCTGGGTTACTGTACTAATGTAAATCACATACGTTTCACTTAACTTTGTCCCACCGATTGTTTCCGAACGCAGACGTTCGGGTCGCCTCGGTGACGGCGACATAATAGCTCAGTAACGAAGCGACCATTTTAAAAAGGCGGGGCCTAATCGAATGACGTAGCGGTGTTAGGTTATTTTCGTTACGGAATTTCTGGATTCGGTTGCCACGCTCAAGGCCCGCGATAAAAGCTATGCAATAGCTTAAAAATTGGTAAAGCCTAACAAAAGCTGGAGAGACACCCTCTAATTTGGCCAGATATGGAACCAATAAGTCTGTGTCCAGCTTAATCCGGACGCCTGGCAACGCTAGATGTACAGGTATTTCTGCGATCTTTATAATAGGTAAGCAAAGTAAGCATACATGTCGTTAGTTATGTTTATATCTCGTGTAACGATCCTAAGCAAATAATATAATACGCGTTCAATATAAGCAAACCAATATAGCACAGAAACTTGTAAGCAGATTATGAACCCTTAATATACTCTTTTACTGTTTAAATAAATTCTAAGACGAATAAAACAATAATAGAAATTGTTACCTTCTCGGTAAGATTTTGATAAGCGTTTATTTCTTCAGTAGTCATTGGATACACCTTTTCCGCTGCCTGAAGGCAAGCCCGACAGGTATTGTCCATGTTAAAAACACTAAAGGTCTTGTTTTCAGTCATTTTAATTAATAATTTAAGAAAATATAATCAAAACAAAGCGTCTAAATCAAAGTCTAGTGATGTGTACTTTGTTTATGAGAATTTGACAGCTGGAATTCGGTTTTTGCTAGAGATGCCCAATTTAGTCGATTATTTTGATAAAACCACAGAGTATATATCCAACTAAGATCCGAGGTTGCAGTATTTCATATCTGTAACTTTCGGGGCACTGCGACGGTTTTAATTCGTGTTCATTGAGGTCAAAAACAAAAAGGGCAACAGGCAAGCCAATTATCGGGGACGCAGAAAGATTGTGTACCATCTTTTTTTTCGTTCTGGCGAAGATGTGTACGGGGTGATAAATTGCATGGCATTTCAGCCCTGAAATATTAAAGCTTCTTTTGTTGCAGACAGACTTTGGTTTTAATCAGCTCGGCGAAGTATTTCCGTTTCACAGAATAGATCATTTAATTTGATCATATCAACAGTACTATTCATTTTTAATTAGGGAACTTTCAGCCAAAAACCTAACCAGCACCTTTTTCGATATATATATCATCGTAAAATTACAAACTCCGTTAAATATTATAATAATTTAACAATTATGAGAAAATTGTTTTGTGTACAATAAATCCCATCCAAATTCAATAGTTCTATCCAATAAGTATATCCGTGTCCTATAAATTACATACATAAATAATTTACAATTTTCCGGTGACAATATATGACATAAACAGTTAGGTCTCCCACACAAAACTACGATGTGTGTGATGCGATACGATGCCGCATTGCAGGCAGGTATTTGCGATGCGATGCAAATTTGCGGTTTTATGTGAGATCCTTTAGGTAGTTCATAGTTACCTTTTTAGCTATTCGATCGATTGGTCGACAAAAAGGACTTAGGTATCGCAAATTTAGAACGAAGGTAATCTAACTCAAAATTACTGTTCGGTAATCATAATAATGCTATAATCTGATTTTAAAAAACATACTCTATACTAATATTAATAAGAGGAAAGATTTTAATTTTTTGTTTGTATTGAATAGGCTCCGAAACTACTGAACCGATTTGAAAAATTATTTCATTATTAGGAAGCTACACTATCCCCGGATGATATACTTAAGCTATAATTTATCCCCATATGGGAACGGGAATTAAGCAGGTGAAACCGCGGGGCGCTGCTAGTCTTAAATAAAACGATGAAAACAGTGAATTATGAGTGTGGAAGAGATAAGTTACGGAAGAGATCAAAAAATCTTGCACGTTTCCCACAAATTGCCATTAAGTTGGAACACTGTCTTCCTAAGGATGCGATAAATAAAACTAAATATACCAAGGACTGAAAATGTTCTTTATTTATTTTGTGCTATTAATTCGAAATAAATCTTCAGATTATTTTTATAGTATTGCTTAGTACAGAATTGTGTTACATGGAATATGACTATACATGATTGACCAACAAATACATAAAAATTAAATAGTACTTTTTAAATGCATGGGCAAATCTAATAATTATATTCATTTGAAAATTATAATTTTATGGTACATCAACATTTTGTTTCTTTAATTCAACCATAAGCACAACACAGAAATCAAAATATTTAGTAGGTACATGACAATATTAGTGAGTATTCAATAAATAAAAATTAGTTTCTAAATACATCGAATATCTTTTATAAATAATACGGATGGGCTGGTATTCCGTATATTATCATAACCATTAGATGGAATTTCAAAATAATTATAAACGACAGCTTAAATAATCATAAATTTAAGTAGGTACCACGACGTAGGTATGTGTAAAATGTACACTAAATTAAATTTAATGTGGGGTACATTAAATTTGATTTAATGCACATTGATACAGACACAAATGTAAACAATGCGTTAGTCACATTAAATGTACTCAAACACAAATGCAAACAAGGCGTTAATCTAATAAATGTACTGCAACACAAATGTAAACAATGCATTTAATTAAAATCAACCATGACATAACCGTAAAAAGTAGAATAAAACACATTTGCTTATCTGGACTATGGAATTTAAAAATAATATAGACACTTATTTCGGTGACTTAATTCATCATGAAAACTTACAATTACATTATAATGCATACCTACTAAAATTATTGTGTTGATAATTATAATATCGCCGACTCTACATAAGCACAAACTTTACATTTCTTTCTTTTATAGGTACTAATTAGATTACTGTTACAATCGTTGAAAGTGACGCAAATTAGTAGGTATCTTAAGAATAATTGTGATTCCGAGGTCTCAGATTGAAATAGAAAAGTTTCCACGAAGTTTTGTAATTCTCTTTGGTATTGAAATAAAGACGTAAAATAAAAAAAAAAAAATTGGCAGATTATCGAGACACTCATTTGATTGTGCGGTAGTTTCTAACTAAAATTAATTGAGATGTATTTATGTGATTGTGTATGTCTGGTTTAATTTGGGGCATACTGTAAGATACCTGAAGGGAATCAATATGTGATTTTCTTTACCTTGCAAGTGATGAAGCTAATCGCAATGGATAGCAAAAAAACGGTAATTAAAGGTAGTTTTATGCTAGTACTCATTTGGATACACATTCACCAAGTAACAGTAAATCTGCTTACCACTTGCGGTCCCAACAACTCGTCGTCTATACTAATACTAGCGACCCGCCCCGGCTTCGCACGGGTGCAATGTAGATACTAATGTTTCCTCTACTACAATAATGTTTCCTCTACTACAATATGCATGTATTATACATACAAACCTTCCTTAAGAATCAGTCTATCTATTTAAAAAACCGCATCAAAATCCGTTGCGTAGTTTTAAAGATCTAAGCATACATAGGGACAGACGGCGGATAGCGACTTTGTTTTATACTATGTAGTGATTATAAAGGGGACAGATTTGATTGTTTTTTTTTTTGCATTGAATAGGCTCCGAAACTACTGGACTGATTTTAACCATTTTTTACCAATGGAAAGCAACAATATCAGCGAGTAACATAGGCTGTATTACCACGGGAACGGGAACTAAGCGGGGGGGCGCTGCTAGTAATATTATAAATATCAATACCAGTAAATAGTTACTTATACTGCTTATACTATGTCCAACAATTGGACCGCTGTAGCCTTAGCTCAGGTAGGTATATAGACACCAATAGACATATAATAATAATAATCTAAAATTACAATACAGTCTTACAAACTACAGACAATGACTGCAAGAAGACTAATATACTTACATCAATATTTTTAAAACTTATATAACTTACCACTAGTTCTTATAGCTACAATAAATAAGAGGAATCAAATTGATATTCATGGGCGTACCCAGTTTCTGGTCTGGGGGGGGGGGGGGGGGGGGGGGGGCAAGTTAGATTTTTTAGGTCTGATCGTCCGCGGCTGTTTTTTATGGAAATTGCTTTGTGTATTTTGCCAATGTCTACTGCGCAGTTTGTTCAAAAGTTAGCACATAAGGCCCCGTTTACCCTTTGATTAGTGATTAGGCGAGTTCTTACATTTTCTGCGAGATTTCCAGGGGGGCAGCTGCCCTCCCCTGAACCCCCCCCCCCCCCCCCCCCCCGGGTACGCCCTTGTTGATATTATACAGAATGTACTTATAACATAAATTGAAACCAGCCTGGCGAATACAGGCTAGCCTCGAAGAGATCAGCTTTGATAAATATGTAACATACATATAACGTGTAACACAATAAACGCAATACCTCTTAAGGGGTCATTGTACTTATCATTATGAACAAATTTTACTACGGGACCAATACTGAAATCGCAAAAAAAAAAAAACAAATGAAAGCGCATACATTTCTGGTCACATAAGTCCAAATCGTGTTTTCGGGATGTGTCTCGTAGTAAAAGTTCTTCATAATGATGAGTAAAATGACCCCTTTATTGGTATTGCGTTTATTGCATTACACGTTATTTTAAAAGTGCATGACTTGACATTCTAAATGAAAAACGAGAAGTTCCATAGCAAAAAATACAATGCAGTTTTAAGTCAACACTAATATTAAAAAGAAGAAAGATTTGAATTTGTGTGTTTGTGAATGTTTGTCATTAATAAACTCAAGAACTGCTGTGCCGATTTCAAAAATTCTTTCATCATTAGAAAGCTACATTCACCCTGAGTAACATAGGCTATATTTTATCCCCGTATTCCCACGGGAACGGGAACTACGCGGGTGAAATTGCGGCGCTTTGCTAGTAAAAAATAAAGGGTTTATTTTACCTTTACTTCGACACTTGTGTTCAAAGCTGTTATCTTTTACAACTCGAGTTAAAAACTAAGAGATATTGCCAGTATTAATACTTGAAGAATGAAATACTTAAGATATTAGAATAGAATAGAATTTCTCCTTATCCAAGTATCCATGACTCAAAAACTGTTAGTAAAACTTACGACTATGCAGCGGCGGCCTTTACCGTCGCGAGACTACGGGCGGTAGATTTTTGCGAGGCTCCGGGCAAAAGACATGTGAGGCCCTTGTTTAAAAAAAAAATAGGTAGATATTTCTGAATTTTAGGGACTTCTCTTAATATATTTTTGTTTTAAAAATCATAGTGGGCTAAGAAGTTTCCAAATAAACAAAAGTTGCAAAACAGAAAGCCCAACTTGTGTCACTTCTCTCTCTTCTCACTCACAACAAATCTAAATCGTTTTATATTAGTATTAGTAGGTATTTTAAAATCGGGATGCGCGAGGCCCCAGACAGAGCAAGGCCCCGGGCGGTTGCCCTGCTCGCCACCCCCTGAGGCCGCCACTGCGACTATGTTAGTAAGCACGGACACTAAACAAAATAAAAACTTACAACACAATTAATCGTGGGTCACCGCTGAGACAACCCATGAGTAATTGCACAACAGCGACCCATATGAACACAGTCCAGGCGAATTGCAATCATGCTTAAGTTACTATTGGTGCTGCCCCACACCCTGCGCACATGTTTTTTTTATTAGTATGTGTCGCGGCCTTATATAATTATTAAAGCCTCCAGCCAGAACTTATAAAAAAAAAATACAAACTAACGACTAGGCGCCAAGGACACCTCCTGTGGGGTACAGACCTCGGCTTCAGGCGTCGCTGGGGGGGGAGTAGCTAGGGACTAGCTAGGGCTGGTGAGAACAAGGCCCTGCGCACCAGGGAAGCACAGCACTTAAATACCCACTACCTACATCCCACCCTACCTCTCCTCTTCCTACCTCTTATAAAACTTACTGCAATCTGCGAGCGTACCATGAGGTGTTAAAACGTGAGTCTTCCGAGCGAGAAAGAGGGATACAGTTATACACCCTATATAGCTCCATCCCCTTTTCTCGCTTGGAAGACTCACGTTTTAACACCTCATGGTACGCCCGCTGTACTTATCCCACTACATTATACTAATATTATAAAGAGGATTTTTGTTGTTGTAAGTAATTGATTGTTCGATTGACTGAACCGATTTGAAAAATTCATTCACTGTTGGGAAGCTACGCTATCCCCGGAAGACTGGCTATATTTTATCCCCATATTCCCACGGGAACGGGAACTACGCGGGTGAAACCGCGGGGCGCTGCTAGTTATAATATTTTTTTGTTTGTACCGCATATGTTCCGATATTGCTGAACCGATTTTAACATTTTTTTCACCAATGGAAAGCTACATTATCAGCAAGTAACAAAGGCTATATTTTATCACCGTATTGCCAAGTTAACGGGAACTAGGCGACTGAAACCGCGGGGCGTTTCTAGT
Organism: Hecatera dysodea; assembly: GCA_905332915.2. NCBI lineage: Eukaryota > Metazoa > Arthropoda > Insecta > Lepidoptera > Noctuidae > Hecatera > Hecatera dysodea. The sequence goes on along the minus strand of HG995317.1, from coordinate 2,200,822 downwards.
CGTATATACGCTAAGAATAATAATGATTCAAATTCGATTCGGTTTGGCATCTTTTTTGCATACATATATTATGCACCTACTCAGCAGCTTAAAATTCGTCACTTTCCCTTTGGGAATTTATTCCCAGGATGTAAAGTATCCTAAGTCCTATTCCTGCCTGCGTGTCAATTTTCATCGAAATACCTACAGCCGTTAGGACGTAAACAGGTCTAACAGATGGAGTTATTATCGTCTTTTCAATATTAGCACTTATAATTCAAGGCTAAGCCCATAAAATTGTTTTGAACACTTTTAGTGAAAAAGAGCATTCCAAATAGCTTAATACAATATCACAAATGTTTAAATAATATCATGATATTTTTTAAACAAATAAAATATATATCTATAAGTCGAATAAGCTCTGAAACTACTGGACCAATTTTAACCATTTTTTTACCAATGGAAAACTCATTATTCCCACGGGAACGGGAACTACGCGGGTGCAACCGCGGGGCGCTTCTAGTATTTTATACGTAGTAATAAGAAGCTTATTAATTTTTATTTAAAACATGATACTTATTTTTTGAGTCATTTTATATTTTGAAACCTTTCTGGAAGTTCTATTTTGGTTTGTTTTAACTTTAGTTTTATTTTAGTACAGATTATTAATGATTTTTGAAAATAAATAAAAAACTTGTAAGACGAAGTTACTTCGAATTTAAAATTCTAAGTACATTATTTCGTCAGTAGCTACTTAATTGCGGAAATTCGGATTGATTTAGCGTCACCGAATTTAATCACTGAAATTCGTAAATAAGTTTCAGATGTCTGGGTTATTTCAACAAATGATATTAGAATGTCATAAACCGGTGGTTATGGAGTGCCAATAGCAATTCGTCTGCGGATCACATTAATCTTCGTCTACCTTCAATTTTACAGTTTTAAAAACCTCTACTTTTAGTAGAATTTTAAACTACCCTCCAAAATTTTCAGTCATGCTGCACATTGCACAGTCTTGTATAACGTGGCAAATATCACCCTTGAGTCAGTTCAAGATATACAATCGAGGCTTTGGAAGGATACAGTTCCAAATCCAAATGGGTATTATTATAACTTTTTACCAATTAAATATTTTTTGGTGAAAAAAAAAAATTTTTTTTTTACTAGTGCATACATTTTTAATAAATAGAAATCCAACGAAAAGCATCGACTTATTGTAGCGGCACAGCTACTAAACTTGTCATACAAATATTATATTAGATATAATTTTTACAGAGTGTGATGATATAATTCTACATCGCATAGTTCTTAACACAGTACATTTTCTTTCTTTCTTTTTACTCTTTTAAAGCAACGTTTCACTTCCACAATTTCGCAAGAGCAGCAACGCAAACAAAAGTAAGTGCTTAAGGTTATTTATTTTCAACGTTATTATATCAAACGGGTAAACCTGTATTGCGCTTTGACTGTCATTTGTCAAGTTACAATATCACTTTAGCACTTTTGATGCCCAGAACTCTAATATAAGTAGAACAATAATAAGTTCGAGGGGTCGATGTACTCATCATTATGAACAACTTTTACCATGGGTCCTATAATACTGAAATCGCGAAGTAATAAAAAATCGTCATTTATGTGCGCTCCGAAAAACGTACTGAACAGCTGGTGTTTTTGTTTTCACAATTTCGGGGTGGCCCCATAGTAAAAGTTGTTCATAATGATGAGTACAATGACTCCTTAAAAGTTTTTTCGATAATTTTGTTACACTTTGTATAAGGAACGTACACGGCGTAAATTATGCCATCTAGTGTTACGAATCTGAAACTTTCACGTTGTAAATATTTGACCTGTGCTGCCACCTATACTTCCTGCACCCTCCGTTTAGGGGAACGTGCACGAATTAGACTGTGCCATCTAGCGTTACAAATTTGAAACTTATAAGTAAAATATACTTGACATTGACGCGTCTGTGCTGCCACCTATAGTTTCTGCACGTTCCCTATAATGACGAGTTGTGGGGACAAGAACAAATTATTATTCTATATCCGAGTTCAGAGCACCGAAAGTGATAAACCCATGGCCACCCAAATATCATGACGTATAGGTTCCCAATGTTATATCAACCTCAGGTGTCTAGTTATACTAGAAATACACAAGACCAACTTATGATCAGAGTAAAATATTAAGTATTGACACTATAGTTGTGTTGCAGAAGACTTCGTCCCGAAATGATTTAACCGTAAAATCAACTTCAATGTGAACGCATGAAATCTTATAATTCTACTGTTAGTTTCACAAAAAAGCATTATCGTTTTACACACCAATAATAATAATATTTATTTATTTAATATGGCTCTCACTTCAGAAGTAGACCATCATTTACTGAACAATCTTAAGACCTTATTCTTTATAGAAGAGGGTCCATCATCCACCGACAAGTTTAATCTGTGCTATTTTGGGCGAATCGTCCATTATAATCAATTGATTTATGTATAAAATATTGTAAAACTTAAATTTGAAAAGAGTAACTATGGAGTTTCTTGTCCGTTTTTCTCCATACGAATCTACTTTTTGCGAATGGACAACTAGAGTCGCTATAATATTTTTATTTTCAGACTGTTTTGACGTTAAAAAGGTGTAGTAGAAATAAATGAATTAACTTTGATAAATATAGAAAGAAATTACAGACACTTGCGTTCTGCGTGATTGCAACTACAGTTTTGACACCTGACAGTACCCAAAATTACTATGACATTTTTTTTTTTCTTAATGTCGGTTTAGCAGAGACTGGCGTTAGGGTGCGTTTCCACAGAAGCGGAGCTGCGCGGAGTTCAGCGGAGCAGAGCCCTGTAAATAGGTAGGTGTTTCAACCAAAGCTGCGCAGAGTTGAGCGGTGCAGGGCTGAGCTGTGTAGCTGGGCGAAGTGGAGCCGAGCGGAGCTGAGACAAGCGGACCAAAGCTGACACTAGCGGAGCGGAGCTGTGAAGTGGATGAGCTGAACGGGACTGTGAATACATTTTGTTTTCAGTAGTACGGTGTCTGTCGGACAGTGAGGACGCAATGTGCTCTAAAAAAGCCTATTATATCTTTCTCTTCTCGATGATGAAGAGATTGAAACAGAAGAAGAAGCATTGATTGCAAATAACGTTAACGTTACCCCTCTCAGCTCTGCTCCACCCCGCGCCGCTTCACCCAGCACAGCTCCACTAAGCTCGACACCGCTGTGCCCCGCTTATCTCCGCGCCCCATACATTTGTATGTAAATCTTCTCAACTCTGTTATCACTGTTTCCACTGAATCGGAGCGGAGATGAGATGTGTATTTTGAGCAATATGATTGGTAAATTTTTATAAGTCTCTGCTCAGCTCCGCGCAGCTCAGCTTCTGTGGAAACGCAGCCTTATTTTTATACGAACATAAATGAGTTGTAGACGCACGCAATGGGCTTAAGGTCTAAACGCACATATCCAAGGCTGAAGACTATCTTGTGTTAAATATGTAGATATAAATCATGGTGAATGATGAGTTTTGTATGGGATACCAATAAATCGGATTAATCATCGATTATTATCCATTCATCATTTTTTTTCAATAGTTTTTTGCTGAAATTGTAAAACAAGCATTACTTAAAAGTTAGTTTCATCAAATACGGCCAGAATTTCTTTTTTATTATTTGGTCCGTCAGTTAGATTTTGAAAAAAACGCAGGGCATACATGTTGCCTTTTCAAATCAATACAAAAATAAATATAAAGTTGACAGTGGGGACTGATGACGTCATTTTTGGTTAAAGTGTAACAACGCGTGAGGACACGCAAAATCTAACCGACGGATGCAATTTATATTTCAGGGAAATGCCCTATTTTACAACAATACAAAAAAAAACAATAAAAAAAAAACTAACCATATCGGCCATCTTGAACATTCAGCAGCCTTGCATGCCAAGTCCTAGACACAAAGCGATTAAAAAGCTAAATAAAAAAAGTAAAAAATAAACTCTATGCTCTCATATTTTTATCCTGGAGTCTGGAGTGCGTCATTCATCATCATTATTTATTATTTATCAAGTTAAGTATGTATGTATTTATATATTTTATTTACCCACGTCCGTGTGTCACTGCAGGGTGCCAACTGAAAACCAGCGATGGGTGTTTGACGCCCAGCAAAATATGCTGAGATGGTAACCCTTTCGGAGGCACGCTCAGCACAATCAAAAATTGTTATGTTTTTTATTGTTATTTTTTTTTTGTTGCTGTTGTGTTGTGTCTGTGTTGAATAAATGTTTTCTATTCTATTCTATCCTGAGAATCTTAATTTTATAAACTTGAACCTTGGTATAAACACTGAAAATTTATACAAAACTACCCTCAAAACTTTGTAAAGTTTGTATGGAAGGATCTCAAGGATCATAATGCCGAGGAATTTGTTCGAAAGAGTGACCGCGGTCCTAGAACGCAAAGGGCACTAGGAGGAACAAAAGAATTAAGGATCCTAATGCTTGGCCCGCTAAAGTTGGAACACAACATTCATGATTTTGATAAAAAAAACAATAAGAATAAAATGTAGTTTGATTTTTAGAAGAAAAAAAATAGGTACATCAGCGCGATGCCGGGGCGGACCACTAGTATTAGATTTGTATATTATATAGTATTAGATTAGTATATATATTGTATACGAAATATTGTAAAACATTTATTTGAAAAGAGTAACTATGAAGTATCTTGTCCGTTCTTCTGCATAAGAATCTACCTTTGCGAATGGATACTAGAGTCACTTAATTATTTTAACGTAAATTATGATTTCCAAAAGTGCCGTTTAATGGGCTAATTGAAATAAACGTTATGAATTTGACTTAGGGGAGAAGTTTCTGGAGTATTTACTAAATCTGTGCGGGCGAAGTAGGTGAGCGAATTGCTAGTCTATACTATTATATAATATTATTAAGAGGAAAGATTTGTGTTTTTGTATGTAACGAATAAACTCAAAAACTACTGGGCCGATTTCAAAAATTCTTTCACTATTGGAAAGCTACATTCACCCAGAGTAACATAGGCTATATTTTATACCCATATTCCCACGGGAACGGGTACTACGCGGGTAAAACCGCGGGGCGCTGCTAGTAGATTATAAAGTACGCCTAAGAGAAATAGAGTACAATACTCTATATTTGAGTACTAGCTGCTGCCCGCGACTTCGTCCCCGTGGAATCCCCGATTTTAAAACATTCTTTATCGCTGCTCCGCTCCTATTGGTCTTATGCGCGATGATATATAGCCTATAGCCTTCCTCGATAAATGGGCTATCTAACACTGAAAGATTTTTTCAAATCGGACCAGTAGTTCCTGAGATTAGCGCGTTCAAACAAACAAACAAACAAACAACCAAACAAACAAACTCTTCAGCTTTATAATATTAGTATAGATGGTTGGCACCCTTGCTTATGACTCCCACTCTCAATACTTGGAATAGTTATTAATTATAATAATATATTTTTAGACTAACATACCATAAGTTCAGTTCATCATATACGTTTATGTATGTATAAAATCTCTTGTCTAAACTGATTGAACTCGCGAAAGTTTCCGCTTCGGCAAAGTAAATAATTTACACATGAAATTATAATTACTAAATCAACATAATCACATTAATACCATAATACATATTTTGGAGAATTTTAATAACATTAATAACAAAATTAACTACGAATAATAATTTTCGTCATAATTTAAATAACACATATTATTATAATAAATAATTAATTAAATATTTTAGGCACTATTGTACCAGAAAACACTTGAAATCTAGAAGAAAAAATGTTTTAACCTACCTATATTTTTTTTCAAATTAAATAATATTTGAAACGAGATCAACTTTGTTACACCCAAAGGTCTAAATAGATTTTTGATTGTACAAAATATTTTTCCTGAACCAATTAAAAAAAAAAACAAATTGGTTGATATTTTCGAGATTTTGGAAACTACCAGGGCAATTATTATTATGTTTTTTTTTTTAATATTATGTATTTGCATGTGCGTATTTAGTGATTTGCTGTGTCAGCGATTCTTAAACGTATAAATAACTACACTCGCGAGCAATAAAATGGAGTCACTTAAACAAGCGTTGCTCAAAGCAATTTTTTTATAAAGAGTTAAAATTTTTTTTTGTATCATTTAAGATCAGAAATTACAGGATCGATTTTAACCATTTTTGCACCAATGGAAAGCTATAGTAAATCCCGGGAATGGGAACTACGCGGGGCGCTGCTAGGCTTTTAATGTTACTTTCTATAAATTTAGATATCCAACTTCGACCTGTTGCAATCGTTATTAAATTTAGGCAAAAAATCAAATTAATTTTAATTCTTTTTGATATCATTTGAAAGCTAACAAAATTAACTTTCAAATGAAATACGACAATCCATAGTTTATTGCATAGAAATTGTAAAAAAAAAATTTTTTGGGCAATGCACAATGAAGTGATTCCAGTTTATTGTTCGCGAGCGTGTTAAGCCTCTACAAAATGGAAACAAACAAACTATAGACATAATACGCAAGAGTATTTAATAAATTAAGCAACATGCAACTGCCTACTTTATAAATATTTACTTTGGTTTCGAACAAACAACATTTTTAGTATAGATAAATACATAATTAAGCAATACAGTTGACAATGTAATGACTACACTGAGTTAAAGCCAAATAATTGGCCTAGACTCCTCATAACTTTGTTGGAATCCATTGCACGTTTGACCAAATTCAGCTAAACACTAATTTACATGGATTGTCTGCCTAATTGATCTCCACAACCCAGTTATTGGGGAATACTGGTGATACCATCTCCTTGACCTCCATAACCCAGTTACTAGACAACACTGGTGAGCCTACGTATCCAACCTCCACAACCCAGTAACAGGGCAATACTTGTGATACCATCTATTTGGCCACCACAACCCAGTTACTAGGCGTAACTGGTAAAACTAGGCTTCTGTCTGGCTACTACACATAAAAGGCATGCATATCAAGTTCAACTTACTTAATGCCAGACTTAAGACAAATGTGTTTCGCGCAATCTAGTGTTCTCTTAAACTGGCTTCCGCATGTTTCACACTTTTTCGTTACAAGTTCTGCGTGACAGTCGACAAAGTGTTTACTTATCTGCCTTTCGCCAAACTTCTTTTGGCATACTCTACACTCTATCAATTTCTTTTTTACCATACTTCTCTTTTTTGAATGTCCACCGGAACAAATAGGATATTGTTTACGTAAATCAATGACTTCACGTTTTATCTCTGTTGGTTGTACGTTAGTGCCATCCTCCAGTGTGTGTATTACAAGTTCATTTTCACTTACTTTCTGCATTTCTACTATGTTGTTCGTTGTACCAACTTTTTCATACCATACTTGGTTGACCTCTTGTGTGTCCGCGCACGGTGCAAAACTGACGAGCTTGAAGTGTTTGCTTCTTATGTGATATTTCAGTAGACAGTTATACTGGAAAGTCTCGTTGCAAGCGACACATTCATGTGGATATTTTCTGGAAAGTTAATGCAGATTTTTAAAAGTTCTGATAATATTTCTACAATATTTCGCATATTTTGTAACTTAAATTCTATAAATATTGATTATGTGATTAATCCGGTAGTCACATCATTTAGCAAACTGTATATACTTGTTATAATATGCAGAAAAAAATATATTATAAAAGTAATTTAATTTTATTTTTATTTAACCGACTCTTCTACAAATAAGACAAAAATACTTATTGTTAGTGTTAAAATATGCAGCCATGTATCTTGTAAAATTGGTTTAAAATAATAGAATGCATAACATTGCAATTTGTTTTTAAAAAATAGTTCTGTCTAAATGATTAGCTTACTTTTTTATTTGTTTCTCAACTTTCGTGTCGCTTTTATTTTTAACTGTTTCCTTTATAGCACCAACCATTTCAGCGAAGAAGCGCTTTACAAGTGTTAACACCTTTATTTGATACATCCAATTATATACGCAACAAAATGATCTTTGTTTGTTTATTTAATAATGTAAATATCAACACATCTGATCGCCATCTTGGGTGGGGAAACCGGAAATCAGAATTATTGGAAAACAAAACCGGAAAAATGGGAAATCTCTAGTGTTGAACTGTAATTCTGTAAACTAAGAAAAAGAAATGTTACTTATAGAGATTCTAGTGTTATTCCTACGAATTACTCGAATAGTTGTAAATTCAACGATATGTATTGACAAAAATAATTACATTTTACACTTTTGAAATCCAAAAAAGCATAATTTTTTAAACTCATAATTCACTTGATACAAGCTATTGAAGTTGATATCACAATATAACACAGAACAACAGCATGAGCCCTGCAGAAATGTGGAAAATATAGTCGACTTTTTAATTTTGTGCTAATTGTCGGAACTTAACGTTTGTTTCACCCCTAGTTTTCTGTCATTGTTCGGTTGACTGTTAATGTCAGATAAAGAAAAAAATATTATAATCAGTGCTGAAATTAGTTTCATTTGTTTATTTAACTAATTGATATATGATTAATACTTAGGTAATTTTTAAACTGTAAACCTTACGAGATGAGAAAAATGGGTAAACACAAAATGATTGCGAAAAGCTGCCCAAAATGCGAACTACAGGTCAGTAACAAAAAAAATATTACAACGATTTTTTTTTATTCGTGTTATGATCCTATACTTGATGAGTTGTTATAAAATTCTGTTATTAATATTGTAGATTAACATATGGATCGATTTATTTTATTCCGCCCACAATTTGTCTATCATATTTTTAAATATGGTAGGCAAATATTTCTCCATAATTATTTTTCATAAAGCAGTCTGTTAGCAAGATTTTGTGTGGCCTTAGACTAATGAAAGTCAAGAACAATACATGTTAATATCCAAATCTAAACCTTACTTATTCCTTTTAGAACAAAGATTTAAGAAAATGATTGCCAAAAAAATAGGAATGCACAAGAATTTGAGCCTAATTATGTATTTTGGGACTCAGTTTCAGACTGATAAAGTTGTCTGGTAAAGAATACTTTGAGCCATTATACCTGCCTAAATACGTACCACAACTTGTACCATCTGTTAGTAGATATATGCGGCCTTCATATGCAAAAAGGACATATCTACACAAAACAAAGTAACTAATTTCAGACCTTCAGTTATTTTCGTAATGTTGGAAATTTGCTACTTCGTTTTGTGAAAAACTGTAATACCGTGATGCAGGATTTAATAGTAGTTTACTGTTGGTAGTATAGATGAAATTCTTCTGTCGGCATTGATGCCGCTACAGCCGCTATGCCCAACATACAAAATACATCTTATCATCATTAGGGTGAATGTAAGAGAGTAGTGGCTGCTTTGATGCTTTGGAATCAGCCACCCATGTCATCTTGGAATGCAATGCTGTGGCTACTTAATGTGTACAAATTTCCTCAACAGTGAGGTTGCTCTTCAAATCTCCCAGGAAACTGCTGGGTGTGACTTAGCTAGCACACCGAGACACAACGCAACAAATGTAGCATAAACAATATTTCTTTTTTAAGTAGGTTGTATTGTAAATATCACTTTTATAAACTAAATGAGGCCAGTATTTCCTACTCTGAGAAACACCGAAACAAACTCATAGGTCAAAGACTATTTTGAAGTCCATACAATTGTACTGATCAAATCATATGAGAAGCATGTAGGTTGATGTCTGAGATGGTCTTTTGGGGAAAGTACCGCACAGATTTGAGTTAACCTGCCTAGACAGTGCAAGCATTTGTCAGTGAGGACTTCTAAGTGCGAAAAATGGAGTCTTTGCTCTATTTGTCATGTATTTTCTTTACCATACACTGCCACTCACTCTTCAGCACCCTTCGTTGGCAGAAAACCTTAGACATTAAGTCTGTCTTTCCTTGCCGTCAAATACGGTGATGGTAAATCATCAAATGACTTCTCCCGCTCCGGGCGGAGCGGAAGGGAGTGTCAGACTCTTACTGATTAAAACCCACCCGTGATCCTTCTAGTGCCCTTTGCGTTCCAGGGCCGCGGTGACTCTTTCGAACAAATTCCGCAACCCTAGCAGGCATTGACCCTATGGGGCCCCGTCTTCCTTGCTGACAGCTCATTAAGGCGCGCGTGGAACACGACGCGCCGTCGACCCGGGCCTGGTTGTTAACGGATAGCGAGCCAGCCATAGCTCGCCGTCCGCAGTCTCGCGTCTACGGTGGCCGGGATACACCTTTTCTCGACGCCCGGGGCGTCTTCTTCTGTTGCGGCGGCTGGAGCGTGAGGTTTCCCTCTCCCGCACGCGGTCCGCCTCCTTCGCTAGCATTACTGCTTCGCAAAAGGATGTGACCGCGTCCCATGCCTCTTCGCTCCGGACCATGGTTTGAACCAGGGCCGGACGCGAGAGGTCACCGCCGCCGACGCACGTCCGCAGGCCCTCGCCTACGGTTGCCGGGAATCGCCTTTTCCCGACGCCTTGCGCGTCTTCTTCTGTTGCGGCTAGTGCCCTTTGTACCCTTGCGTTGCATTAAGTTACAATAAATACTTCCAGGTAGCAGTAGCTTCGAAGTCTTGTAAATGTGGACACACATTCTTCACTGCCCGTCGGGGTGCGGATTGCTTGCCCGCGGTAGAGGATATCAAACGAAGGACCGGCAGGGTGCGGCGGTCGCAGCCACAGTTCTATGATGCCCAGCATTATCAGAAGCAAATTAAGAGGAGGGTGAGTATGTATACCGAACGCCATATAAATGTGCAATAACGGTCATTGACCCACCTACATTTATTGACAAACTTAATTCTTAAAACAGAAATAATGAATTAATGCTATATTGAATAGACATCCATCGTGATCCTTTATATTTACTAGTAATGGAAAACGATTCATTTTTCCATGTACCTACGAAGAGATATCAAGGAAACGGCAATGACCTTTATTGCACATTTATCTGGCGTTCGGTATAGTTGCTGGTTTTGTGGAATAGGGATGTTTCCTGAGTAAAAAATATATGATTATGTTTAGTCCGTCAGTTAGATTATAGAAAAATATTGGACACGTATTTTTTCCTTTATCAAATCTATAAAAACTAACGAAGATACAAAGCATCAAAGATCAGGAGTGGGGGCTTGTGACGTTACGGCTCGGTAAAAATTGTAGCGAGTAGTGACGTCACACGAGTTTTCAACGCTCTGTATCGTCTTCATTATTTGTCTACGTGAAAAAAGAAAAAATACGTGTCCAATATTTTTTGGAAATCTATCTAACGGACTAATTAGATTTTTTTAGTCAACTACCCTATTCATAAAACAGAAATAATGAATTAATGCTATATTGAACCGACATCCATCGTGATCCTTTATATTTACTAGTAATGGAAAACGATTAATTTTTCCATGTACCTACGAAGAGATATCAAGGAAACGGCAATGACCTTTATTGCACATTTATCTGGCGTTCGGTATAGTTGCTGGTTTTGTGGAATTGTGGGCTCTGTGCGACAAACCCACGTCCAAGAAGGAAAATGTGGGCATGCTGTAAGTAGGTACTCCCCTTAGGGTAAAATAGTCGTGGTGTTACGTTAAATCTATACGTATAATAAAGTCGTAGACTTGCTTTTTGCATCAAAATAACCGAGAAATGTTAGGATTTAGCAGATTACAGTAGGGCCTCGTTAATCCGGACTCGCGCTTGTTCGGTGATCGCTGTAATCCGGCTGGGCAATGAGGTTCGCGTGTAGGTGCGGGCTTTGGAAATGAATGGCGAACATTATAAACAGAAGAGAATTACACACTTTTTCAAGAAGAATTAAGTAATTTTATTTAACTTGCATAGTTTTTCTTACATAGTTACATAGTTTTATTTTTAAACATGTACATTTTTTGTCTTTAGGCTTTAATTTAAAAATTGAGTAAAGAAACTAAGGTTAAACTAAGGTTAAATATGGCATACTATAATCCGGACGCTTCGATAATCCGGAAAGGGTCTTGTTTTTGCCTCTCCGGATAAACGAGGCCCTACTGTACTAACTTTTAGCAAAATGACAATGGGATCGTGTTGGAATGACGAATTTATAAAAATAGCAGATCTCAAAGGCTTCTTAAGGTCGGCGTTGCAAGTAGAAGATTTGCTACACCGACCACAAAAAGCCATTCTACTATAATATTATCTAAGTATCCTCTTAACAATAGGGAAGTTTACTGAGGAATAAAAATACAATGCTATTTATTCCGTCTTTTAGATTATCGAAAAATATCGGACACGTATTTTTTGCTTTACCAGATCTACTAAAATTGACGAAGAAAAACATCTTCAAAGATCATGAGTGGGGGCTGACATCACGGCGTGGTAAAAATCGTAGCACGTAGTGACGTCACACGAGTTTTCAACGCACTGTATCGTCTTCGTTTTTCGTTTACGTGAAAAAAGAAAAAATACGTGTCCAATATTTTTTTGGAAATCTCTCTGACGGATTTAACTAACCTATTTTAACTACTCAATTGATTTCCGTTTCCAGTCACCAAAGAAGACCCTTAATCTGGAACAATGTCTATGATTGTATTTTTTCTGAATTGGGCGTTGATAGCTGCGCCACAATATTTTACTTTTGTAGCTATCTCCGTTTTTCCTGTTTAATCTGTAATCTTAAGTTGTTCCAAATAAACGACACGTTGACGACACGGTTGGCGCAGTGGTTGAGCAATTGGCTGCTGCGCCACGTGTCGTGGGTTCGATTCCCGCACGGAACAAATATTTGTATAGCCTACAGATAGTTGTTCCGGGTCTGGTTGTTTGTGCATGTGAAATTGTATGTTTGTAAGCGCACCCACGACACAGGAGAAATTCCTAGTGTGGGGCAACGTTTTTTTAAAAAAAAAATTAAATGAAATGAAACATTATTATTGTTATTATTTTTTGGAAATCTCTCTGACGGATTTGACTACACTATTCTAACAACTCGATTGATTTCCGTTTCCAGTCACCAAAGAAGAGATCCCTGTCACGATCAATGGACGAAGACACCAAACCGAAGGACAAGAATGAAAGTGGTAAGTACCGTACGTGATCCTTCACTGGTGCCTGGTTGGGTCCACACGAACGAACACTAACTGCGAAGGAGTTTTGAAGTAGTATAGACGTTTTCTGAACAGGGTATAAAACCATTCTTTTTTTTTGGATGGGAAATCATCAAATAACTAAGTTTCACAAAACTTGAAGGTATCCCTTCCATGAGGATACGGTGGAGGTTTGCCCTGCTTGGGCGGAGCAACGCCGTGTCCTCGTCGAGGCGATCCGGCCGGTCCTGGTTCAAACCATGGTCCGGAGCGAGGGGGCATGGGAAGCGGTCACCTCCTTTTGCGAAGCAGTAATGTGCGGGAGAGGGAAACCTCACGCTCCAGCCGCCGCATTAGAAGAAGACGTCCCGGGTGTCGAGAAACGCAGGGCGATTCCCGGCCACCGTAGGCGCGGGCCTGCGGACGGCGAGCTATGTGTGGCTCCGCCGTCCTATAGCAACCAGGCCCGGCTTGACGGCGCGTTGTGTTCCACGCGCGCCTCAAACAGCTGTCAGCTAAGAAGACGGGGCCCCATAGGGTCAGTGCCTGCTAGGGTTGCGGAATTTGGTCGAAAGAGTCACCGCGGCCCTCGAACGTAAAGGGCACTAGAAGGGTCACGGGTGGGTTTTGTGAGTAACAGTCTGACACTCCCTTATGTTCCGCCCAGAGCGGGAGAAGTCATTTGATGATTTCCTATCAAGAAAAAAAAAAGGTATACCTTCCATAAATTTTCTTTCGCTTTCCTACTTGCGTTCTAAGGCGGTTTGGGCGCTTCCAAGTGAACTAGGGACAATTAGACCCTGCGCTGATGCTCGTTTTGTGATAAATAGCCGGTGGGAGGGTAAAAAAACTGGTCAAGTGCGAGTCGTTTTCACGCACGAAGGTTTCCGTTGACTAGGAAACAATAATAAATATTTACCCTTAACCCTTAAATTTTTTAAAGTAAAAACACAACTGAGTATTTTTTGAATATTTCAAGTGTTGCCATTGTTGATATCAAGCAAAAAAGGGCAAAAAAATCAAGCGTTTGTAGTACGGGAGCCCCCTTAAATATCTATTTTATTTTGTTTTTAGTATTTGTCGTTATAACGGCAACAGAAATACATATTTTGTGAGAATTTCAACTGTCTAGCTATCGCGTTCCTTGAGATACAGCCTGGTGACAGACAGACGGACGGACAAACTGCGAAGTCTTATAGCCAGTTTCTTCAACCAAAGTAGGTAACAGCCAAAGTAACGTCATATAGTAAAAGTAACGGTCAATGTTTCTTCACAATTTTAATTGTTAGTTTAGCTGTAACTTTTACTGTTTTTCATTATGGGGCTGCCCGGCTGTTAAAAGCTAGTCACTGTCATTTTGACAGACAAATTTTATAATTATAATTTAATGAATTTTAAGTAAGTATACCTATTGTGATGTGATAGTAGGTAGGATAAAGGTTATTTTATTGTATACTATCAAGACTGTAATTTTGAAATATGTAAAATTAGACAGCTATAAAATGTATAAAATAAAACTTTATTAAAATATAATCATTTTGCTTTGTTACATAAAATATCAATTTCTAACTTCATTTTTGTCACTTGTAAATTCATGTAGTTCTTTTTTTCGTTTCTTATCATTTTCAAATGACTTTTTCAATAATTCCATCTCTAAACGAACTTTATCCTCTCTGAGTTGGATTAAACAACTATCTTGTTTGCTCTCAATGGCCTTCGTTTTGAGCTTGACCAAGTCCTTTTTCTTTTCAGCCAATTCCAAAAAAGAAATTCTTATGTGATGTTTAGTGGCATTTAAAGATTTTCTTATTTTATTTTTTGAAGTTACAGGTGTAAATGGTTGTTCTGCATGTTCAACCACACCAGTACTTTCATCCATCAGGGATCTAAAAATAAACAATGAAAATGCTTAAGTAAATAAACATAACATAGACATCTAACATGTAAGTTTGAAATCAAATTCTGGTCAACTACAGTAACAGAGGGGTATAGTTTCGGTCAGTGTGTCATCTTAGACAAAACACGCAAAGCCCTTTTCTTCGTATCGTGGTATTTTCGTATCCCTAGCAACTCTATTGTATTTCAGCATAATTTCAATTTATTAGGTCTTACAATTGACCTAGAAAACGGCTATGTCCAATAGAAAATTCACTTGATTTGCTATATACAGTAAAACTTGGATAACTGGGACCTTAGGGGACCTACAAATTATTAGATATATATTATAGATATTTATATTTATTTATAACTATAGAGGTGCTTGTGACGAATAAAATCGAAAGAACTAATCCCTAAAATATAGTCTCAGTAAAATAGGTAAAATATACTTACTGTTTCAATAATAGAGGTAATTATGACGATAAAATGGAAAGAACCAATCCCAGATATGTATAGAGGTTTGTGTTGTCCCACTAACAGAGGTAATTCATTGCTAAAGTGTCGGGACCTAAGGATGAGTTCCAGCTATGGAGGTTTCTCACTTATCCAGGTCCCACTTAACCAAGTTTTACTGTAGATTCAAAAATACCACGACATGTAAAAACTACGAACAGTTTTAAAACTATACCCTTAGAACTTATATTAAAGACAAAATACACACCTGGGCGTCAAATTCATGTCCAAATGTTCATTATCACCGTAAAGCTCCATGACAACGTATATGTTATTATTTATGAATTAAATTTCAATCTAAACAAATTAAACAATCGTTCGCTGGCGTTCCTTACAGAAATGACGTTTGGCTTTTAGCAGCAATACTTGACAGTTGACATTGCGATGTTGTCATGGGTAAAAAAAGCTCCCCACGTTTTTTGGGGTAATTACGGCGTTTGTGTTGTGGTACTTAACTCTATTTACTTTTAGTTTAGCTGTTACTTGGATAAAGAAACTCTTATGTTAAAATATCAGTAGGTAATGGTCAAGTAAAAGTTAATACTTTTACTGATACTTTTATTTGTTGATGGAGAAACTGGCTGTTAGTAATATGGCCCCGTTTTTACCCTTTATGCACGGAATACAAAAGAGTCCATTTTCCATTGAAACGGAAGGATCCTTGTTACTTTGAAACCATACACGGTTAAATACACAGATTGAACTAGCCGTAATTTTGAAAATATACCAACAGATAATAGTTCTTTATTTTTAGATAACAGGACCAATAAGTAGCTTATGGTTTAAAAAAAAAACATGTTAAAAAATATGACCCTTTCGGAACCCGTGAGTCATGTCTGGTTCCATGTTTAGTCTATGAGTTTTTTATTTAGGTCCGTGTGTTTAAGTGTACACCCATATTTATAAAAATCTCTGACTTGTATAATCAGCATTTTAATGTTCCCACTGCTGGGACACAGGCCTCCTCTCTAGGAGAGGGAATGGGCCGTAATCCAGCACGCGGGCCCAGTGCGGGTTGGTGAATGTCACATTTCTTCGAATTTTTGGTTCTAGGTCATGCCGGTTTCCTCATAGAGTTCTCCTTCGCCGTTTTGAGACCAGTGGTGATGAAATTATCACAAAGTAATGCCCTGGCTAGGATTGATCCCGCGACCTACAATTAAAAACCCACCCGCACAATAAAAAACCCACCACTGCTCCACTATGACGTGTAAAGTTATTAATTAGTAGGCATCCTAATTGAAAGCTATAATAGGGTAGTTGACTAAACAAATCTAAATAGTCCGTCAGATAGATTTCCAAAAAAATAATGGACACGGTATTTTTTCTTTTTTCACGTGAATAAAAAGCGAAGACGATACAGTGCGGTGAATACTCGGGTCACGTCACTACTCGCTACAATTTTTAACACGACGTGACTTCACAAGACCCCACTCCTGATCTTTAATGTTTTTTATCTTCGTCATATTTTATAGATTTAATAAAGCAAAAAATAAGCGGCCAATATTTTTAGATAATCTGTTTGACAGACTAAATAGAATCAAATTTTTTTACTCAGGAAACATTCCAATGGCGCTAATACGCGATCATTTGTTCGACTAAACCTCCGGCCGTCCGTTGGTGCTATAGTATTAACCCTTTCCCTGCCAAATTTTGCCACAGAAATCGTGCCCCCAGGGCCAGACGTGTTTAGGTATAATTTCGAGTAGTGTTGGGAAATCTGAATAGGTAATTGTTATCGATATTATATAAGTACTAGCTCTTGCTTGCGACCGCGACATCGTGTTTTAAATCTAAGGGTCCGTGCCAGTGGGCCGTAGGTATATATAGATTGATGCAAAATAAAACATGTTATTTTCAAGCCCTCTTTAATAATAGGTCATTATAATTAACACACAAATCAATTTCTCACTCATAATCTAATCAGCCATAATTAATTAATTAAATATTCTGCAGATGAACACGGTCGTATTTCTTTTTGAAATTCTTCTGTTGAATCTCCACGGGCGTGGTATATTAGATTAATAATTTTCATATATAATAATACCGATCACATATCGGGAACAGTCTCCATTTCGAGTGCTATTAAAGTAGCGAAATATTCATCACGAGGGTTTTTCGATCTTGGAACTGTCAATGTTGATATGTCCTTGTAAAATATTCAAATGTTTCACAACACTAGGCATCCGAAGTGACGTGTTATCACGGGGACGGCGCTACAGCTACTGATGTTTACCAACAAATATGGCGTCCGTATCGCTTGCGCCGCACGGAAAATCACGGTGATGGCGGCCAGTGTCCGTCAGACGGTGACTGCATTAGTGACGCCCCAAAATAATATCGACTTCAAGAATATATCTTTTTTAATTTCTTAATTTTCTACAGATTCTCTTTAATTGTTGTCCATTACTCAAATGACAAGTTTAGAAGAAACACTTTGAAGTTTTAATTTATAGTCTAGACATGGATTAACAAGATAATTAATAATTTAAAACCATTGGTTTTTTATTATTTAGATTTTACTAGCGCATCACTAGCCCACGTAAAATTACGGGTTCGGCGCTGTGTGTCAGGGTTGTAAAAGCACCTCATTTGATTACTGCATTTAGATTGCATTGTTATGTATCAAAATGATGAGCCAGAGTTTTAAAAGTTTTATTGTTGTAAAGTACACATCCTGAAGTATTATAAATAATATCAAGTTTCTTCAATTTTTTTTAATGTAGTCAAGAATTGGACATCGAAAAAATGGAACGTAATATTACGGGACTAGCGCCACGGGCATCAGCGTCAAAACACGGAATATTACGGTGACGGCAGGGAAAGGGTTAATGAAATACTAGCAGCGCCACGCAGTTTCACCCAATTAGTTCCCGATCCCTTGGGAATACGGGGTTAAAATATAGCCTATGTCACCAGGAGATATTGTAGCTTCCCAACAGTGAAAGAATTTTTCAAATCGGTTCAGCAATTTCGGAGCTTATTCAATACAAATATATGTATTAGTATAAATAAATATACAGGGTGAAATTGAATAGATGCGACATATTTAAATATACAATAATACGTGTTGTCAAGAAAATTTAGAACATACCAAATGTAAAATTAATGAACTTTTATCACCGCTATGAATGGCAACGTTTAATAACGCGAGTACTCCACAACGATCATTGAGCACTGCGATTAGTTGGACGAGATTTTTTGATACTTTAATTTTTCTTATTTATTTTGCATATTAATTATTTTTCTGGAATACCGATAATTCGTACTTAAATAAGGATATTAACATCGATGGATCATTTTAAAACGCCAACCACGTAACTTTTTTTAACGATTTAGATTGTAGAAAAAACAGTTTATAATTACTATGTTACTGTAACTGAAGCTCCCATTTCATTTTGTCGCGTCTATTCAAAGTCATCCTGTATTGACTTTGAACGCACGATTGGGTTCATCATACAAGTGAACACGACGATTCCCGTTGTGGCGTATTTGCGCGATTCGGATGAAAAATCCGTAAATTATGACGTTCAAAACTGCCTTTAATGGTCTAATGAGGGTTTTCTGAAATGACGAGCACCAAGTGGCAGCACTGAGGCGCAAAACAATAATTATTTCTGACATTAATTTATTAAATTGATATCAACGTCATGTTTAATTCAAAGTTTCTTTCGCCTATGTAGCGCCAACTGTTTGCGTTCTTTAACTTTTTTCGTAATTTTCCATAAAACCCTCATTGAAATAAATGAATTCACTTCAGTCAACTAGGAAACACCGGCCTCATCTAGTTAATAAATTGACGTGTAAATTATTTTTTTTTACAACCTACTTCAAAATAAAAATCATTCAGCATTTGATCGCTTCGTATTAGTAGGACGCCATAGAGCCTACATTCAAATTAATATCAGAGATTTTTATAAATGGGACCCGAAAAACCAATCTGATCAGCACATTCGTAATTCAAAATTTCCATAGCGGATTTGAATTTAGAATCTGCTAATCAGTGTAACGAATCAAATGACTGGTTTTTTTTTTTTAGTTTTTTAATAAGGCTGTTAATGTTTAAGTTTTGTTCGTTCGTGTGGAATTGACTGTTCTATCTGGCTTTGTGTGCTTTAAAACTGCCTGTCGCTATCCTGTTGGACTGTGTTGTTGTGTGTTGGATTTTTTCCCTTTTTTCCTCCTTATACCAAAATATTTGTGGTCAGTGCACTAAGGTGTCGCGTCATATCGAAAACAGAATCCATTTACATTCTCTTTGATGTTCCTCTAATATTTTAGCGATCACAATATACATGGCATACATACTAACTAATTATAAATGGTCCCAAAACCTCAGTCTTTGCTTAGTCCCAAGAGTTCAGTCCTCGCTTAGTTCCAAGACCTCAGTCCTCGCTTAGTCCCAAAAAATCAGTCCTCGCTTAGTCCCAAAACCTCAGGCCTCGCTTAGTACCAGCACCCCAGTCCTCGCTAAGTTCCAAAACATCAGTCCTCGTTAGTCCCAAAACAACAGTCCTCGCTTAGTCCCATAAAATCAGTCCTCGCTTAGTTCCAAAACCTAAGTCCTCACTTAGTCCCAAAACATCAGTCCTCACTTAGTCCCAGCGCCCCAGTCCTCGCTTAGCCCCAAAACCTCAGTCCTCGCTTATTCTCAAGTCACATTGTCACTTGTACATCTATTTAACATTTTCCACACCCCCGCTTCGCATGCCAGTGTAACTGTGCGACTAATATCTCAGCACGTGGACGTTACAGAAACTGCCCGAATGGGCAGAGGAACGCGTTCGTCCGCGCAGGACGATTGCCGTAAGCTCTTTAATAATAAATAATGTCGGGCTAAGAGTAAAAGCGGTATCTCGAAAAAAGTTGTCTAGTTATAGCAAACTAGCAGCGCCCCGCGGTTTCTCCCGCGTAGTTCCCGTTCCCGTGACAATACGGGGATACAATATAGCTTATATTAGTCAGAGTGAATCCAGCTTTCTAATGGTGAAAGAATTTTTGAAATCGGTCCAGTAGTTTTTGAGTTTATTCGTTACATACAAAAATACAAATCTTTCCTCTTTATAATATTAGTATAGATAGTATCAACAATTAGGATGTTACGCATACAATGAATGAATGAATATATCTTATTTAAAACAAATAAAAAAACCTTAAAAAGTTTCCCTATAAAACGTGCACTGCGTAGACTATGCCATCTGGCGATGCAATTTCGAACCTTTTACGTTGTAAATACTTAACAACGCTTCTGTGCTGCTACCTATAGTTACTACTCGCTCCCGTTAGGGAAACGTGCCGGGCATGGATGGTGTCATTTAGTGGCGCAAATTACAAACTTATGCGCGTTTCCGTGGGAATACGGGAAAAAAATATAGCTTATGTTACTCGCTGATAGTAATGTAGCATTCCATTGGTGAAAAAAATGTTAAAATTGGTGCAATAGTTTTAAGCTTATTCGCTACAAACAAAAAACTCTTTCCTCTTTATAATATTAGTATAAATTTTTAGTTGTCATTGACACTTCAGTGCTCCTAGAGTTCTGTGTGAAACAAAACTTAAACTTTCTCGAAAGTCGCTTTCAATGAGATACCGCTTTTGCCCTTTCACGACGGAATAGTAATAGAGAATCCTTTATTTGCATAATGAATGATGAATTGATGATGCTTTTATGAAACCGGATGGAAAAAATATGGTGTACCGTAAAAGCTTGTTTTATTGCGTCTGGTTGGGGCGTGTTTACACGAAGACGATTTTTTGCGGTAAACTACGGTATTTCAACTTAACTAGTGTCCGCGTGCACGAAATATTTTTCAAAGACTCCCTAGAAAAAATCCCATGTCTTATTCCAGGAATTGGTCTACCCGTGTGACAAGGTTTATCCAAATTGGTTCAGCTATTAAGACGTGAAGGGCTACATAGCATACAGATATTTATAATATGGATGAATGTCTATTTGTCCTTTGTCACAATGTTTGCTAATGGTTGACCTGCGCGGTCTCGACGCAGTTGCGATTATTCGATTGAGAGCTCGATAATTATGTATTTATTGTACGTTGTGATAATATGCATAAAGTCTTAATTCCAAAATCTCTGAGCGAAGTAAGTCGCGTGGGCGACTCGCACCTTTTATAGAAGCGCAACCTTTTGTTTTCTGGATGGGAAATCATCAAATTGCTTCTCCCGCTCTGGGCGAAGCGGAAGGGAGTGTCGGACTTTTACTGACTAAAACCCACCCGTGATCCTTCTAGTGCCCTTTGCGTTCCAGGGCCGCGGTGACAAACAAATAAATAAAATACAAAATATATTTTTTCGGAAAGAAATTAGAATTAATTTAATCCATCTGGATGAAAAAATCTTCAACTCATTATTGGTAGATAGTATAATTCCGGACGCTGTGAAACAAGCTCTTTTAGTAGAACATATATTTTACATATTGTGTCCATTTAAAATTGATTGAGTCAGGCGTTACTTTGCGGAAATCCATTTTAAATTTGAAAATGAAAACAATATATCTAGTTTTAATTTCCGCGAATATTAGTGGGTTGCAGGTATGCACCTCCCTCCCGCCCGCTATATTATGCACATGCAAGATTACTGGGCAAATGCAAGGATTTTAAGCACATGCAGGAAGGCAATGCAAAACCCAACACCAACGGGGTGTATGTGGGTCAGACGGGCCGAAACTTTGACATAAGGTATGGGGAACATGTTGCCGCGTATAGAAATGGCCATTCGGACAAATCGAATTTCGCGAAACATCTAATTGATACCGGCCATTCTTTGCGCGACAACAATAGTTTTAATATACTACATATTTGTGATAAGGGTTTCCGGCTGTGTGTTTTAGAACAATTAGAGATTTTTAAACATAGTAATAATAATAATTTTGCACTGTTGAATGACCAGGCGAATTTGGTTTCTTCCCCTTTACTGCGAATGTTTGTGGGTAGTTGTACACAAATAACCAACGGTGGCAGTGTATAAAAGGGGGGTGCCTTGTACTAAATGCTCAGTCGCAACTCAACGGTCAGCGAGTCAACACGTCCCCTGAGGATGCCTCGTGGAGAGGCGAAACACGTGTCGGTAATGGTGTTGGGTTTTGCATTGCCTTCCTGCATGTGCTTAAAATCCTTGCATTTGCCCAGTAATCTTGCATGTGCATAATATAGCGGGCGGGAGGGAGGTGCATACCTGCAACCCACTAATATTCGCGGAAATTAAAACTAGATATATTGTTTTCATTTTCAAATGTGTCCATTTTCTAACCGAATTGCATTCATGTGCAGTGATAAATGGATCTAATAGTTTTAATAATCGAGGATCGGCGAAGATGTCAAACTTCCCAATTTAGTATTGAGTAAAGGTAGGTACTGACCGGTGTGTAATATGATATAATCCCAACGAGCATGCTAAGTTATGCCGTGTTCTATAATCCATGTAACATGCTCGTTTTTCACTCTCTGATAGCCCGTGCTGTAAATTCGCAAGATACTCAATCAAGATGTCTTTTTTTTTTAAGGATGGGAAATCATCAAATGATTTCATCCGTTCTGAGTGGAGCGGAAGGAAGCTTCAGACTTTTACTGACTGAAACCCTTTCGTATTTCTACAGAAGCCGTTTCGGATAAATTTCGCAACTAGTTAACCTTCCTTGTTGCGGAACCTTCTCACGATTTGCAAAGAAATCTTTGTTTAAATTTTTCTATGTCCAAATTCATGTTTTATACTAAATATACACATTGTAGTGCAGGGTATCGACGCGTGTTAATCGTGCGCATGTTGCAGCGTAAAGACTGATCCACGTAACACTCAAAGAGATTCGCCAAACACCGACAACGGGCGGAGTACTCGAAACGAGCAACGAGCGGCTCGTTGCTCGCGTGTTTTTGCTCGTACTGACTGCATGAATGCTCGCTTTGTAACATGTCACATTACGCTCAGTAACACCGGTCAGTACCCACCTTTGGTAATGAACTTAGACACAATGTTTGAAGCCAGCTATTAGTTTAAAGTTTTATTCATAGATCCAATTAGGACTGTACTGACTACGCTAGAATGATCTTGTAACTTCGTACAGGTATTGATAGCCCTCACGGCACACCTGGCTCGGTCGGGTTTTCTAAACAAATTATAATTATCGTATTCGCTATACAGGAATATTTTTTTATTTATTGCGCAAACTGACAAATTAAACCTAAACGAGTTTTATTAAACATGCTATCGTTAAAGAAAGATGTTTACTTTGAAACTGATTTAACGGCTACTCGCACACGGCGAAGTGAAACGTGCTTTACTTGTTTTACACGTGAGCTTCATGTGACAACTGAGCTGTCAAATGAGCGCCATCTTGTATTCTGGAGTACCTATCAGCCGTGCGCTCACACTCGTTCGATTCGCCGGCGTAGAACGAGGGTTACGATGTAGTGATCGCTGATTTTATCAGGTTCGTATTAGACTTTTTGTACCTTATTCCAAAACAAGGTTTTTCTTTAAACCAGGTTTAAACCATTGAGCCAGGGTTTGTAATTTGAATCTTATTCTGACATGATCAAGATTCGAAATACAAAACCGAGCTCAATGGTTTAAACCTGGTTTAAAGAAAAACCTTGTTTTGGAATAAGGCACTTTATGTTTAGACCGTGATCTGAACCTATTTGAAATGGGATTCCAATTTTCGATGTAAGTATAATTTTATAAGCTTAGGACCATTAAAATTCAGAAAAATGAAGCGCTATGATCAATTTAATTATAGCACTTTTAAAAACATTATGCATAGGTAGTTCTACATTAAGGCCGTGATTAGGCAGTGTTTTTGAGTGGCTGCTATAATGGTCCTTTCATCAGGACCGAGATATGCTTTCCGTCGCATAAATTCTGCGAGCCGCTCGTAATTTTTCTTAATAAATACACACGCACACTCTAGTAAAACTCGCGGTTACTACACGGGGTTTGCATGGGAATGCATTTAGACGCGACGAAACGACAGCGCGTGCAATGACCAATACTTTCAGTTGACCCTGCCCCCCGCTGGTTTCACACCCGTTTGTATTATTAGGAACAGATAGTTTCCACGTTTGGCTGATTTAAAAAATACTGATAATTATGACACCAGCAATTTTTTGCGCACTGCTTGAAAAATATTCCTGTATATAATGCCGACGCCAGAAACTGTCATTCAAGTATACAACGTGTGACAAAATGAACTCGACCCGAAAAGGAGCCATTGATCTCATCATTCTGAACAACTTATACGATGGGACAATAATAAAATCGTTCATAACACGACACGTATTCAACAACCAAACCTTTTCTCTTACTTATATCAAATTTAATTTAAGTTTTTTAACTAGTTGTTGAGTATAATGAGGCTTTTTCAGGTATGGGGCCATTCAAGTATTACGTAAGCACTAAAGGTGGGGGGATTCTTGAATTGCTTATTTTTTATGACATGGGGGATGGGGGGATCCGGGATGTCATTACGTCAGCAAAATAGATTAATTTAATTTTTCAGATTTTAGTCAATTTAGTCGATTATGTTTTGAACACATGGCGATCCGGCGAGGTCTTACCCACTGGGCTATCAACGCCCTAATAACGAACTGAATTTCAGACTAAAAATTCCTTATTTCTAGACTTATTAACTGCTGCTTCATGAACCAATAAGGAAACCAGAACAGATTCAATAATACTTACAAATATGTTTACGTAAGCATGGGGGGGGGGGGAAGAGCCTTGCTTACTTTTGCTGACGAGGGGGAGGGGGCGATCAAAAATTCTGCTTACGTAATACTTGAACAGCCCCCCTATTGCTTTCATTCTGTTACAAGTTGTATTAGTAAAATAAAGAAATGACGCTCAAGGAACCCTTATGACGAAGCAACAAGATCATTACAGCTATCTAAACGTAGATTTCACGACACTCCGAGCCCCATCTCAACTGGTTTTCCCCTCAGCCCGAGCCCGCCGTCGCCGCGCGCTGCGTCGTGCTCAGCGACCCCCACCTGGCAACAACAGTGGGGAAAAGACAAGAGACCCCACCCCTCAGTTGAGACCTCCACAGCTAGCGAGATGTCGCCTCATTCTGCAAGAAATCAATAGGAAAATATCTGCTGTAACTTGGCAACCGCCTAATGATATGTAAAAGAATAGGGTAGTTAACTAAAAAAATCTGATAAGTCCGTCAGATAGATTTCCAAAAAATATTGGACACGTATTTTTTCTTTTTACACATAAATAAAAAATGTAGACGATACAGTGTGTTGAAAACTCGTGTGACGTCACTACTCGCTACAATTTTTACCGGGCCGTGACGTCACACGCTCCCACTCCTGATCTTTGATGCTTTGTATCTTCGTCAGTTTTTATAGATTTGATAAAGGAAAATACGTGTCCAATATTTTTCTATAATCTAACTGACGGACTAAACATAATCATATATTTTTTACTCAGGAAACATCCCTATTGTGATCAGCCTATTGTGATAAAGAGTATTCTATTCTATTCTATCAGCGGGCGTACCATGACGTCTTAAAACGTGAGTCTTCCGAGCGAGAAAAAGGGATGGAGCTATATAGGGTGTATAACTCTATCCCTCTTTCTCGCTCGGAAGACTCACGTTTTAACACCTCGTGGTACGCCCGCAGAGAGCCTAGCAGGAACGTTTTGACGTTATATACAGGGTTATTTGGAAAACACCAACAACCTCTTAAGAAGTCACTATACTCATCATTATGAACAACTTTTACTATGGGACCAAACCTGAAATCACGAAAGAAAAACAGCTGTTCCGTACATATTACATGTTCGTATAACTCATCAAAATGTAGGGGACAGCTGGCATTTTTATCGCGATTTCAGGTTTGGTCCCATAGTAAAAGTTGTTCATAATTATGAGTATAATGACCTCTTAAGAGGTTGTTGGTGTTTTTCAAATAACTCTGTATAGTATTGTTAACATAGTATTTTGGTTTTATTTTATGCGACATATTACACAATTTGTGTCATACAAAATTATGAATATAGCGTCCGATTCAAATAATATTATGCGCGAAACGAGCATTAAAGTTATAGTAAAATTTTAAGTAACGTAAAAACATTCATGCTGGACCCTCTAGGAATAAAACTATGATTCTATTTAGGCCGTCAGTTAGATTATAGAAAAATATTGGACAATTTTTTTTGCTTTATCAAAACTATAAAAATTGACGAAGATAAAAAGCTTCAAAGATCATGAGTGGGGGCTTGTGACGTCACGGCGTGCTAAAAATCGTAGCACTAAGTGACTTCACACGAGTTTTCAACGCACTGTATCGTGAAAAAAGAAAAAAATACGTGTAAATCTATCTGACGGACTAATTAAATTTTTTCACATTGTCGTACTTAAAAACCGTTCAAATTCAAGTCGCCACTCTAATGTCAAAATTTTGGGTAACTTCAGAGGCTGTAGATAGTGCACTGGAAATGCCAAAATATGAGGGAATAGCAATGTCACCACAAGAAAAGCTAACGAAGCGAAATCTGTACAGTGGTTCGGGATAGATGGCGCTACGGTTCTTCTTGCATGGCAAAAATAACCGTAACGCCATCTATCCTGAACTGCTAACGTGATCCTACATGGCGATATAAGGGTTTTCCGTGCGATTAGAACAATATACAATAGTCCGAATATCGACTATCGGGTTACGAAACATGGCTGGAGTCTTTAATGTTTATATTAAGCAGTCGACAACCTCCTTGGTTAAACTGCTGGAGGCAGTGAACGCAAATAAAACATGGAAGCATTACTTCAAGAGATCTGAGCGCGAATCGTGACCCAAAAATCCAAA
Organism: Hecatera dysodea; assembly: GCA_905332915.2. NCBI lineage: Eukaryota > Metazoa > Arthropoda > Insecta > Lepidoptera > Noctuidae > Hecatera > Hecatera dysodea. Next base: position 2,173,569 of record HG995317.1, on the reverse strand, counting down.
CAAACTCACACATCGAAACCTCGTCACTGATTCGCCGAACCACACCAACAACATTATTGCTAATACGATGCACAGTTAAAAATTGACCCTATTTCCCAAGTATTTGGGTTTAAATGACCATGTAACGAATAGGCCGTGTAACTAAACACGTGAGCGGCGCAATCGGTAAGCCCCGCCTACCGCGGCTCAATGTGCTTTGGGTAATTTTTTGAGTTAGGAATGCTTCCATGTTTTATTTGCGATCACTGGCTGGAGGGCACTCATAAAAAAAAAATACGCGGGGCACTCGGGGACTGCCGCTTTAAAGCTATTGCATAGATTTTTTATCAACTTATGCAATTATATATTTTACGCGTACGGCTATTCACTGTTGTTCATAGATGATAGATACCTATACACCTATATACTTTCTCACAAACAGCTGTTTACGTATTCGTCCGATGTCGGAGCAGCTCGTCTGGATCCGTGCGAGCTTCGTACAGTCGTACCATATACATACACGTTAAGGTTCAACTAGTCGCGGGCTCGAACTCACTCGTGGACGCGGCCAAAAAGCGCGCTGTCTCACCTAGCATTGTGTCTAAAAGAGATAGAATCAGGGCCTCAAGTCTGCTATTGCAATAGTGTCAGAATGGTCTATCATTGATTTCATAATGATGGATTTTTACAAGTTTGGAATTCTACTAATATAAGAGCGTCACTATGAGTTTCCAGTGGTCAACCACTGACACTCCATTGAAAGAAATGGCATAGAATGGTAATCTCGTACATAATGACAAATGAATGACAGACGTATGCAGTAATCTGCTAACATTTTGACACTTCCTCAAGATTCAAGATTCAAGATTCAAAGCATTTATTTCAATTAAACCCTTTACAGGCACTTTTGAATTGTCAAGTCGAAAGAGGTGAAGCTATCTGCACGTTCCAAAGCGTAGATCTCTATGGAGAAGAACGTGCAAGAAACTCCACGGACACTCTTTTAAATTATGTTCTGTATTACATAACCTTGGTTACATCCTTGGTCGCTTCTATATGTGAGGACAATGCAAAATAAAAAAAAAGGAAACTATAAAAACAATTCAAAGTATAAAGATTAAAACAAGTCAGTGGCAGTTAAGAGGTGACCAGTCTCAACCGACGGCGCCCGTTCACGAACATGACGCGTGTATTGGCACCATTTAGCTCAACCATTTTGAAGGGAACCGAATGATCCAACACACACGCCACCATCAGCGAAACAATTGAGCAAGCATGACATGCTCTCAACTGCCATTTTAGTTCAAGTCACAAAGTAAACTATAACTTATCACATGTAAATGGCTCCTTTGATCAGTGTCTTACTATTAGAACGTTGTTGTGCAGTCATTGCTTTTAATAGCTCGGTTATCAAAAAGTTTTACGAGACCATTGACCGACCAATGATCGACTATTATGAATTTAACAGATTACGAACTTTTAGAAAAATGACAATGGGGTCGTGTTGGACTGACAAATTTATAAAAACTCTCTCGGAAAACTAACTCGGTGTTTGTGGTTGCTTTTTCGTTTTTTGAACACCGACTTCCGAAATTAAAGTTATTTTGCACTTTTTGATTTTTTGTGTAAAAGTCGGTTGTATTTTTTTGTAAAAAGTTTTTTATTTTTCACTTTTTAGTGGTACCTACACCCCCTCCCCTCCCCCACTCAAACGAACCAATCACATGGGTGTAAAAAAACGTACTGCTCCTTTGCAGAGTAAACTAAGAGGTCGTCAATGTAGACAATGTACATATTTTTTTTAGATTTTTCGAAAACCGCTTGGTTGATTTCGATAAAATTTTCACGGGATCATTTGGGAAGTATAGCCTTTCCAACAAAAAAAGAATTTTTCAAATCGGTTGACAAGCGACGGAGTTATGCGTGAACAAACATAAAAAAAAACATACAACCATCCGAATTGAGAACCTCCTCCTTTTTTAGAAGTCGGTTAAAAATAGCAGACTTCGGGCCCCGTTATGAGCAGTTAGCAGCTAGTCTACACGCATGCGTCTAGTCGCACGCACACTAACACAGTGCCGAAGTCTGCCGAACAGAAACGATGTTAGACGATCCACGGCTTTCAACGCCGCACCGCTCTGGCGTTCGGAGTGGGGGGTGTTAGGTTTATTTTCGTTACGGAAATTCTTGATTCGGTCGCCGCGATAAAAGCTATTCAATAGCTTAAAAATTTTAGGGCAGTTTCCCACCGGACATAACAACCGTTTGTTCAGAGGAACGGAGTTTTACTCTCTGTACCGCACACCTTTAAAAGTATAACATATCTTTCTAAAACTAAGGCAATCCTCTTCTAGTACATTCAATAGTTCTATGAATAAATAGTCATATAACTTGAGGATGACGTAAATATTTTTAAGCTATTGCATAGCTTCTATCGCGGGCCTTGAGCGTGGCAACCGAATCCAGAAATTCCGTAACGAAAATAACCTAACACCGCTACGTCATTCGATTAGGCCCCGCCTTTTTAAAATGGTCGCTTCGTTACTGAGCTATTATGTCGCCGTCACCGAGCCGACCCGAACGTCTGCGTTCGGAAACAATCGGTGGGACAAAGTTAAGTGAAACGTATGTGATTTACATTAGTACAGTAACCCAGGTGAACGAATCGAGACCATATCACAATGACGCAGACTACTAAATATATAATTGCATAAGTTGATAAAAAATGCTATGCAATAGCTTTACCGCGGCAGTCCCCGAGTGCCACATGTATTTTTTTTTTATAAATAAAGAAAAAACCTCGTTAAAAGTGACAACTGTCGCTTACGTTACCGAATTCATGTGCAGGCTCAATTTTATCAGCAGTTGACAAGAATATAAATATAGATACTTATAATAATTACTCTCCCTCAGATTGTTAGCAAATAATTATATAAATATTCCGATTATGAAGAACAAATTACGTAGATGTACGTGACACAGTCGGGTCGGGTCAGTGCCAATATAAAGATTAGAATAATTCAAGATCTCATACATTGTTGATTGAAGTTGTTCTATAAAGAGAAGACTAGACCGTAAACGAGCAAAAAGAAGGGCTTATCCTGGAAGGCATAATACATAATCAGCCTTTTAATGTTCCCACTGCTGGGACACAGGCCTCCTCTCTAGGAGAGGGAATGGGCCGTAATCCACCACGCGGGTCCAGTGCGGGTTGGTGAATGTCACATGTCTTCGAATTTTTGGTTCTAGGACATGCCGGTTTCCTCACCATGTTTTCCTTCACCGTTTTGAGAGCAGTGGTGATGAAATTAATTACATAAAGTAATGCGCCTGATTGGGTTTGAACCCGCAACCTACAATTCGTAAGTCGGGGCCGTTACAACTCGGCCACCACTGCTCTTTGCCTCATTCTGGAAGGGCGTGCATTTAATTTGCTCATGACTTCTCCCGCTCTGGGCGGAGCGGAAGGGAGTGTCAGACTTACTGACCACAACCCACCAGTGTTCCTCCTAGTGCCCTTTGCGTTCCAGGGCCGCGGTGTGACTCTTTCGAAGAAATTCTGCAACCCTAGCAGGCACTGACTCCGTCTTCTTTACTGATATCTTTTTGAGACGCGCGTGGAACACAACGCGCCGTCGAGCCGGGCCTGGTTGTTATAGGACGAAGAGGCACCCATCGCTCGCCATCCGCAGGCCCTCGCCTACGGTGGGCAGAAATCGCCCTGCAACTCTCGACGCCCGGGCGTCTTCTTCTGCTGCGACGGCTGGGGTTTGTCAATACGTACCATTTTCAAACGGTGGTTTTATCTTCATGAGTATCCTCTGCCCCGAGAATTACGCAGCGTATGTCAAGACTCTCACTGACCAAAACCGCACGGTGTTTTGCAGTTGCTTTTGGCCTATGTGCATTTGGATTGAGTGATCTTTTTTTTTATTTCGTGACAGAATCTGATTGCTCATTTATTAAAAAATAGTCAAAACGCGATACTCAAAATTAAAAAAAAAATGTCACTCAAGGGTGTCAGTTCTAGCCCAAAATATGGATCACTCAATTCAGACAATTCGCAAAAATGACTGAACCTAAATGTCGATAAGACTTACTCAACTGACTAAATATATCTCAAAAAAATGTTTAATCTCAAAGATGTGCATCTATATAGAGTGAGCGGATCAGTACCTGGCTGGGGGAGCGCCCCGGCCATGTATTGATCCGCGCGCGCCTTTGAATGTTGAGGCAACAGACTCCATAAGTCTGCTACCTACCTTATAAATATTGTTCCGAGTTAAATAATTTAGTTAATATTTTTATCATAACTATTACTTTAAATATATGTATATACACACATAAATAAAAAAAAAAACTTAACCAACTAAAAATAGTCAAAAGATGGCGTCGAAAATTAATCCGCATCACACAAAAGGCTAGCAACATTTCCACGCTGTATGGCAATGCTTATCCTTTGTCCAAGGTAAAAGCCAGCCCTTGGGTGATGCGAGTTAAATAAATTTGTTGATATTAATTTGGTAATATGGATGTAATTAATCGCCGTTTACCGTTTTTTTTATTATTTATTATAGCTTGTCTCGCGTTTTATGGTAAGCGATGATGTGGTCGACGATGTAGCACGCTTTTTGTATGTTTTTTTTTTCTTTTATGATCTTTTATCTAAGTAGGAATTGTACAAATAATGAATGTTAATATAAGTTCCATTGAAAAGAAATATAATTGTTTTAAGTAATAACATGTTTCGTTTTATTTCCACCTCTCTTAAGAAGTATATGACTATTTACAATGTGCAAACTCCGAAGATTTTAAAAAGGCAGTCTCATGAGGAGTGTGTTCCTTTTTTTGTATTCATGCGAGGTAGTGCGGTGGCCATTCCCCATCCAAATAGAACACAGCGTACGTAAAAATAATCGCAAGATTTCTAACAAACTTTTTTACGAAATAGTTTTTTTTTATCAAATGTTATTTATTGCTTCGTGTGTTCGAAAAACGTGAGCATTGGTTGTTGTAGCCGCAAAGACTAAGGGGTTATCAATTTTCTGTAACCAAAAGGAGGGTAGTGAATTTCGAGTAGGTACCTATGTATGCTAATTTCTTTGGCATTCTTTAAACGACTGGATAGATCATTGAAAAAGAAAGAAAATGGCGGCCGTAAATAGGTAAATGAAGACTTATTATTTAGTGATTTCCAAAATTGTAAGTCACGCAAATATACATATTTAATAAACTAATAAAAACTAACTCGTATCAGACTAATAAAATCGCAAAAATGTGTGCAGAAGCGCAAAACCAAAAAAAAAAAACTTTTTTTTGGTTATTGGGCTTAAAAAAATTCATCCACATCGCTGTCAATGTCAAAAGGTTCCAGAACATTAGCGGCATTGCCGCGTTGAATGGCAATGCTGGTTTTTCGGTCGAAGAAAAGCCCAGCCCTATGGTAAAGTCACGTAAACAGCCGACAAGTACTTTCCTAAATTCCGTTAAATATTTATTTTCCGTTTCCCTACCTTTACTGCCTTCGAACTAAACGTGTAATTGGCTGAATGCAAAAATCGTGCGTACTCATAAAAAAAAGTAGCTTAGTTACTCTATGTTACCTGAACATAACACTTTGTGAATACTTACGAGAAAAAAGGATTAAAACTTTGCCACTTTCTAAAAACAAAAAACTGACTGAAAAAAAGGAAAAAAAAGTATTCATTATGTAATTTTTCAAGCAGCCTGATCAGTTGGTGACAACCGTTCGTTCAACAATCTACCTTTGCGAATGGACGCTACAGTCACTTTTTTTTTTTTTTTAATATTGGCAAGTCGCTATTACAGTCACTTTAATTATGGTAAATTTTAATGATGACGTTCAAAAGTGCCGTTTAATGGCCTATTGAAATAAACGTTTTGACTTTGACTTCAAATCTTTCAGCCAGCTGTCATTTTGTCACAATTTTTTTTTTACAGCTGCTGACTCGTAACTAAGACAGAAATAAGAGATTAACGTTATTTATCTTTCAAAATGTGTTGGTGATCAGATAGCACTATTAGCCATTATTGACCTTTGTTGTTGTTAACGTTACCTAACTACTTCAGTGTGCAAGTTTTTTTTTTTTTTGTTTTGGGAATGCCCTCTCGCATTTCAGTCTAGGTTGTCGACTGCTTAACCGAACATAAAAGCTTTCAGCCAGGGCTTATAAAAAACTTACAAACTAAGCGACTACGCGTTAAGGGCACCCCCTTTGCGGTACGAACCTCGGCTTAGGGCGTCGCTGGGGGGGGAGCAAATACGGACGGGCTGGATCGAACAATAATTATTATTTAGGCGCGAATTTAAGACTACAGGTTTAGCGGCGCGGGCTGTCTCTAGTAAGGGTCGGTGTGAACGCGACAGGCCTCGGTGGCGAGGACGGCAGGATGGCGGTCGTGGTTTGTGTATAGCGCTGGTCTCTCTACGGCTCTTGGAGGAGGGTTGCTGTGGAGTCATCCGGAGTGTCGAGGGTGTGCTGCGGTCGGCGAACTTAAGATTATGCGGGAGGTATTATATCGGGCGATAAGTGGTCAGTTATCTCGTTCATAGGTATAAATACGCGCGAACGAATCATTATGGCAGCACTACAGAGAGCCATGTTGTGGTATAGTGTTGTTTTGTTTTTGGTGTGCGCGTTAGCCGCGCGCGGGAACGCTGGCCCGTAAGTAACTTTTTTTTTTGAAGTCATTGTTTTTGGTAGAGATATAGGCTTTTTGGAAAATATACTGGCAGATTAGAAAAGTTACCGAATTAATGCATTACGTTGCAATATTGTTGTATTTAAAGCTTACTCTCTACGAGACTAGCCGTACTCAAACTTTCTTCTTCTAAGGCCACAGCGCTTCTATTATTATCATGATGAGGTGCAATGACCTACAGTAAAATAAAATCAAAGGTTTATTTTTTTTTGGATTTGTGTCAAATAAGTTTTAAAGTTTTCGTAAAATTGCTTACTTTTTCTTGTTTCTTGTGGGTTTATAGAAGCCGTAGTAACAAAGTTTGAATTGTTGAAGAGTGTATTTTTTTATGCTGTCTGGTGGTTTTTAGTTTTTAGTAATTGGACCCATGCAGAAAACACTCTTTATATAGTAGTGCTGTTTTATAACTACCGGTAATTAGAAGGTTTTTGTATTGACTTCTCACAGGACCGAGAACTTATTAGCAAATAGTACTTTATTGTTTTTTTTACAAAAATTGCCATTTCTAAAATGTACAATGACGGAAAAGTAAGAATTGCCAAAGACTTAAACAGAGGTTCACAGCATTCTCTTGGTTAAAGACTAAACATAGCTTTGACACAACGTTTCTGGGCTTTAAATATTTTGACACGGTTGGCTCAGTGGTTGAGCGTCCGGCTGCTGCGCTACGTGTCGCGGGTTCGATCCCCGCACGGATGAAATATTTGTATGGCCTACAGATAATTGTTCCGGGTCTGGGTGTCTTGTGTATTTGAGTATTCATATTTGTGGACGCACCCACGATACAGGAGTACATCCTAGTGTGGGGCAACGTTTATTTAAGTAAAAGAAAAAATGTTTTAGGCTGCAATTACCCCAAAAAATTATTACAATCCGATGCGACAAGACCGTGATATGCAACTAAGGCAGTCTTTATGTCAACTTTATTCGTCAGGATAAAAAGAACATAACTATGCTGCATTGCTTAACTTTTTGCACACATCTTCTGCTTGTACCAATTATGTTTGTACTAGGCCACATGCTGCAGGGCCAAACAGAGAAACTAACTGGATCACATGCGGCCACACGCGTTTTGAGTATGGCGTCAAGGCTTGGTGCCTACCACAGGTGCCTACAGTCAATCGCAAATCAGCGGTCATAATTTATTGACCTAGTAGTTACCTAGGTATTTCTGCACATGATGCAATAATTTCACTGATGTAGTACATAGAGTTTCAACGTGAGAGAGTAAGTGTCGTTACGGTTTGTAGGGTGTCATAAGCCACGCCAAATCTTAAACGGTTCTTCTGAAAAAGTGCGATTTTAAAAAAGTCTCAGTGTTGCAACTGAGGTTTTATATAAAAAAGGAAACTGGCTGACTGATATACAAGGAACAGCCGAATTTACTGACACTAGGAACGTCGAAGATGGGGCTCCATAGGGTCAGTGCCTTTTAAGTTAGTCATAGTCGAAACCACATCACTTAAAATCCAGTGCGGTTTTGCTTATACGCGCGCCTAGCAATAAAAAGGCGTCAAACATACCGTGACGGCTAACTGGGTAGAATGTAAGATGAAAACGTGTTGTGTGGACTCCAAAGTGACATGCGGCAAACAGGAAGATTTGCGGAATTTGTTAGAAAGAGTCACCGCGGCCCTGGAACGTAAAGGGCACAAGAAGGATCACGGGTGGGTTTTAGTCAGTAAGAATCTGACACTCCCTTCCGCTCCGCCCAGAGCGCGAGAAGTCATTTGATGATTTCCCATTAAAAAAAACTAAAATTTTGCAAACGGAGCAATAAGCAGGGATTTCTGGAAATTCAAGTAAAAGTGCTCGTTTTAATGTAAAGTAGTGTAGCCTACAGAACTAAACTTTTAACGACTAGCTGGCCCGCACAACTTCGTCGAAAAGATATCCCATTAATGCTCCACTCCTATTGGTCGTATCGTGAGTTATATAGCCTATTGCCTTCCTCAATATAATGTGCTATCCAACACTAACAGAATTTTTTCAACTCGGTGTTTGTGGTTGTTTTTTCGTTTTTTGAACACCGACTTCCGAAATTAAAGTTATTTTGCACTTTTTTGATATTTTGTGTAAAAGTCGGTTGTATTTTTTTGTAAAAAGTTTTTTATTTTTCACTTTTTAGTGGTACCTACACCCCCTCCCCTCCCCCACCTAAACGAACCAATCACATTGGTGTAAAAAAAAACGTACTGCTCCTTTGCAGAGTAAACTAAGAGGTCGTCAATGTAGACAATGTAGATATTTTTTTTTAGATTTTTGTTGATTTTTCGAAAACCGCTTGGTTGATTTCGATAAAATTTTCATGGGACCATTTGGGAAGTATACCCTTTCCAACAAAAAAAGAATTTTTCAAATCGGTTGACAAGCGACGGAGTTATGCGCGAACAAACATAAAAAAAAAAACAAAAATCCGAATTGAGAACCTCCTCCTTTTTTAGAAGTCGGTAAAAAATGTAGCGAGTAGTGGCGTTTCTTATACACGAAAAAAGAAAAATTCGTTATCAATATTTTTCGGAAATCTATCTGACGGACTAATTAGAACTACCCTATCAGCGCGTTCAACAACCAAACAAACTATTTTTAACCGACTTCTAAAAAAGGAGGAGGTTCTCAATTCGGATGTTTGTATTTTTTTTATTTTTTTTTATGTTTGTTCGCGCATAACTCCGTCGCTTGTGAACCGATTTGAAAAATTCTTTCTTTGTTGGAAAGGGTATACTTCCCAAATGGTCCCATGAAAATTTTATCGAAATCAACCAAGCGGTTTTCGAAAAATCTAAAAAACATATCTACTTTGTCTACATTGACGACCTCTTAGTGTACTCTGCAAAGGAGCAGTAGGTACTTTTTTTTACATCAATGTGATTGGTTCGTTTAGGTGGGGGAGGGGAGGGGGTGTAGGTACCACTAAAAAGTGTAAAATAATTTTTTTATCGAAATCAACCAAGCGGTTTTCGAAAAATCTAAAAAAATTGTCTACATTGACGACCTCTTAGTGTATTCTGCAAAGGAGCAGTACTTTTTTTACACCAATGTGATTGGTTCGTTTAGGTGGGGGAGGGGAGGGGGTGTAGGTACCACTAAAAAGTGAAAAATAAAAAACTTTTTAACAAAAAAATACAACCGACTTTTACACAAAAAATCAAAAAAGTGCAAAATAACTTTAATTTCGGAAGTCGGTGTTCAAAAAACGAAAAAGCAACCACAAACACCGAGTTCCGAAATTAAAGTTATTTTGCACTTTTTTGATTTTTTGTGTAAAAGTCGGTTGTATTTTTTTGTTAAAAAGTTTTTTATAAAACTATTCTTCATGATTATAATTGGATAACTTGATAAAGTTAAAAAAGATAAAAAACAAACTCTTCAACTTTTTAATACTAGAATAGATTGAAAAACATTTGACTTATTTATCTCACAACTTAGGTAGGTATATTATTTATGTTAGTTCTTGACCTTAAAATGTGTAAGTAAACGCTCATTAGTCAGTTATAATTACATAACACAATTAATAAATGAAAACACTGTTACCGGGTTTATCAATTCAATAACAAATTCGTATCTATCTATCATTGCTCCTAACCAATTCTGATTTTATTTAGGCGACTGTAGAATACGGATGTATCCTGAGTAAAAAAAAAGAATTTTATTTAGTCCGTCAGTTTGTTTATCGAAAAATATTTGACACGTATCGTTTTCTTTATCAAAGCCATAAAAAATGACTTAGATAGAAAGCATCAAAGATCAGGAGTGGACACTTGTGACGTCACACGAGTTTTCAAGGCACCGTATCGTCCTCGTTTTTAACCCTCGATGCAAAAAGACGGGTGTTATAAGTTTGACGTTTATGTCTGTCTGTGGTTCCGTAGCTCGCGAACGGTTTTTTTTTTACATGAAAGGTGAGTTACGGGCGAGTGTTCTTAAATATGTTTGATGAAAATCGGTTGAGTCGTTTAAAAGTTGTGGGGGGTGAAAGCGGGGAAGAATAACTTATCAATGTCTGCTAATATATTCGAGTGGAGTCTCAAATGAAAGCGCACTGAAAGAGAATATTGATGATGACTTAATCGAGAGTGTTCTTATAAGTACCTATAAAATAAAAAAATAAATTAAAAAATTATAAAACACCCGACACAAAGACCTAATAGTTTCCCTTTAAAAGTAAATAACAAAAAAAACTCAATCTTAAAGTACCTAAGTAGGTACGTATTAAAAATTAAAATATAAATACGTCGCGATGGGGGACCATAAAGGTATAGTTTCAACGTTAAATTTACAGATATCCCTTCCTAGTGCCCTTTTTTATGGATGGTAAATCATCGAATTAATGACTTTTCCGCTCTTGGCGAGCTGGAGAGAGTGGCAGACTCTTACTGGCTTAAAAGTTCCAAAGCTACGATGATTCTGTCGAAAGATGTCCGCAACCCTGTCGGGGATTATAAGACATGCCATTACTTTATAATCATTATTCAGAAGGCAGAAGACTTCATTCGGTAATGCATATTATGTCGCTTGCGAGAATTCAGCTCAAACCGCACGCAGCAATGAATCTACTCATCCTTTTCTCAACAATGGTAGAGACGGCTACCAGGATGCTGCTGAGTACTGATTTTTGGTATAAAAACGGATTTTGTAAGATAAAAAAGTATATTTTTGTCGTTGATTGTACCTATACATCTCAATCTTGACAGATGATCTCAGAGCCAGTCAGAGCTGATGACAACGACAAATTGAAGTCATCAATTAATGGACTATGAACGGAAGAACGTACTTTACCTGTTAAAATCTAAATTACCATTCAATTGGAGCAAACATGGCCTAGACTGATGTTGTACAGTGTGACCAGTATAGCATGACCTTATAACGAAGGACTGATTCCCAAGTCGGGCATAGTGTTATTGGGTTATTGCTTTATGTTCCTACTTAAGCTGTTTAATGTAGACAGGCTCATCGCTAACATGGGACTTATAGCCTACCGCTTCAGGAGTTGTGACTTTACCTTACCTATATTCCGTTTACTATAGCATTAGACAGAAGTTAAAAAAGGCTCTTTTATGGACACACTTTCTTATAAAAGTATTACAAACATTACTACAGTCAAGATTGATGTGGAGTTAAATATTATCAATTTAAATAACAGCTTTCAGACTAAATTGTACTTACTTATTAACCTATCTACCTTCTGAAATTAAAATGCTTTTATTTCGTTTTTATATAAAACTAGCTGCTGCCCGCGACTTCGTCCCCGTGGAATCCCCGATATTAAAACATTCTTTATCGCTGCTCCGCTCCTATTGGCTTAAGCGTGATGATATATAGCCTAAAGCCTTCCTCGATAAATGGTCTATTCAACCCAAAAAGAATTTTTCAATTCGAACCAGTAGTTCCTGAGATTAGCGCGTTCAAACAAACAAACAAACAAACTCTTCAGCTTTATAATATTAGTATAGATATTGTCGTGTCAATATTTAAAACCTAAAAAAGTAGAGGCGGACAATACTGGGAACGGGGAGCAGAAGTACGAAACAGAGAGTTCCGTACTTCAGCTTCTACAAGCCTCTTTTTTTTTTTAATGGAGTATAGGTCGTGGTTACAATGCCGCAACTAGTTTGGGTGTCATCCCAGAAATATAACTTTTATCACTATTATTGCCATACTGTAGTTCCGTTTAATTCAGCGGAAGAAGCCACTTAACGATTTTCCATCTATAAAAAATAAAACCGTTGAACTAATTTTCTGGTGAATGTGGTCGCAGACCATTACTTCCAACAAAATCACCATGGGTGACCGAAAAGCCACATAATATTCGATTATATTGGATGTGACCTCGGTCCAAAGATGTGACAGAAGTTTGACAAGACGTTTATTAGCAGCTCCATCACTACTTGTACAATTAAGTGTGCAGGTCTTGTAAATAAACCCTGGTTGTCGTTAGGCTATATTCTTTCCCCGACTTTTGCTTACCTGCCTGTCCCTTGATCCCTCCCTCAATGACCCTGCTAAGCCCAGGTGAGTGCTGAACTGAGGCTACTCCACTTAAAAAAAATAAGCCATAAGGCAGTTAATTGTCTAACCGCTTGTGTCTCTACCCAACCGGGTGATACGTGCTTGATACCCGGGATTATTAGTTGGTTGAGTGACGGCTGAGAAATTAATTTTACAATTAAGAAACTAAATTTACACTCTCAAATAGTAAAGTTCAAATTTAAAAAAAAGCACCGGCATGGCAGTGGAAAAATCCAGTAAAGAAATATGATGCTAAAAATATAGGATTTGTCGATATGAAACGCCGAGATCTATTTTGACAGTTGGAGTATTGCCACGTAATATTTGGACCATCGTATGCGGGTAAAAATTTAAACATACATTACCCAAAGGGACCATTCATTTACTACGTAAGTCGATTTACGGGGGAGAGGATTCGATCATGTCTTGTTTTTTCTTATAAGGGGGTGGGAAGGAGTCTCGATAATTCTTACGTAAGATCACAAAAATGCGCAAATTAAAGTTCTACTTTGAAATGATTAAAATCAAAGTTTATTACTACCAAAAAACAAAAATTATTAGAACAAATTAACATTTCTAAAAAAGTTACTTTGAAAAATAAACATTAAAACAAACTTCTTTAGATTCTTACGTAATAATTATTAAACAGGGGGAAAATATTCTTATATTTTCTTATAAAGGGGGGGGGGGGGGGCTAATACTATCGTATGAATACACCTGAAATATATCTGTTGAGACTCTGTACGATAAAAGTTAGTTATAAATAAAAATAGTTACATCACATCTATAAAAAATTACAACAATGTACCTAAACAAATTTAGAGTACCTCTTAAATATATTGCTTTTACACTGAAGGGTTTTTTCCTTAAATTAGGACAGATGTGGCTACTGAGTACTTTAACTGTTAATACTAAAATTTCAAATAAGTAAGTACTATTTGCTACCTAGTGTTTCTTCTCAGGGTAGTCGTCTAGGAAACACCGGCTTCATCTAGTAAATGACCAGAAATATTTAGAAAATAAATATCATTTATCATTAGTGTGAGCACATATATGTATTTACCGAATATATTATAATTCTATATCGAGTTTAAGTGTTTGTTCTAATAAGAATTAAATTAATACTAATAATTTAATATATATTAGAATGTATATTAATAGTTATAATAAGTTTTCACATATAAATTAATATTGCTATAAGAGTTTTTTGCCTGTAAATGGCTAAACACTTTAACTAACCATGTTTTTATACAAATACAATATTCGTATTCTTTTTACTCTATTTTCATTTTAAAATGACATTTGGCGAATTAAAATTCTAGTGCTGGCAGCCTCAACTCCGATTGTGAATCAAATGTCAAATTGTGGTTTCATAGCGTTGGCGATAATTTAAATATACACCTTTATCTAGATTAGAAATCATTAAACAAGTAGTCAATTATATAATTGTTGACTCGTCTTCTTTATTTACTGAGTTGGTACGCTACACGTGGTCGCAGTGTACGTCATTTATAACCTTACAGTATTTTATCTCAGTCACTTTAAAGGTGCCCTGCGCGAAAGTTTATTGTGATAACTTTGTTATCGAAGATCAAATCGACTAAACAAACTCTTATTTGTACCGGTTACCGGGATATAAATGTGAGTATCTAACTCGTAAGTAGTTCTTTTTTTAAACTTATAAAAAAATAGTTTATCTATGAGAAATTAAATTTAATTATGGTTGATTCTCTTTCCGATTTTAGTGCAATTTTGAATTAAAACCAACGAATAAAATTACTGTACGCTACAAAAATACACTATTTCTTTATATTCTTTTAACAATAACTTAAAATTTTCCATAACATCAGACCAGCTGATATTGTTTACGTTTTTTATGACTTGTCTCACAATGCCATCATTATAAAACTTGTTTACATTTACTCACTATACTTACATAATGATTAAATGATGTTGATTTAATTGAAGATGTTATTGAGTAAAAATGTTATGACTTATCATATTATTTTACTGATTCATACCTCTTTATTACATATCTATAATGTTTGTAAAGGATATTTCGAAATTCATATTAAATTTAATGCAGCTCTATCTAATTTTGAGTGTCATAGACTCTGTTGCTGACTGAAGTCTAGTCAGTTCCATCGCTGTACCCATTTGTACAAAAATGGAGTTGACTTTGTTTGAAGGATCTTTATTCAAAAGATAAAATGGAATCATAGTAGGCTCATAGGACTGTTGAGACACTTTTTTTCTGTACATTTTTAACACTTTGAATGCACACAAGATTATTCAATCCGTGTGATGAGTTCTGGGCATTCAAAGTATTAGAATTAAACTGCATAATTTGCAAAAAAAACCTGTCAACTCATGCAGAAATGTTTAAAAAACAAAGCTCTATAAAAGCACCTTGCTGTGGTTTTACTAAGTTCTTTAATTCTAAAGACCTGAATGAATTCTTTTTTATTTATTTTTTTAATTTAGTTTTTATATGAATCTATACTAATTTAAATAATTTAATTTGTCTTTATTAATATTATAAAGAGGAGAGATTTGTATTTTTGTATGTAAATATTTTATCCCCATTTTCCCACTGGAACGAGAACTATGTGGGCAAAACCGCAGGGCGCTGCTAGTTTGTCAATAAAATATTTTATTTCAATTGGAGTGCAGTGCACCCCCTTGCACTCAGTGCCAGGGTAAGAGTATTACTTGTGATTGAATACATAATTGAAGTGCAAGTGTCCGGCCAAATTAGACAGCGTCCGGCCTGTTCGAATATTTAATAGGATTTTTAAATTTGAGCATTTTTTCGCTCACCTTGTATCGTTTCCTATGTAGTGCGTACTACTATTGCAATTACTGAAATGAACATTGAATGATGTAATAATAATGAAGACTGGCTCACTCAATTTTATTGTTGTTTCATTCGAATTTATCATAAATAAATGATAAAAAAAAACCTTTGTTCGGTTATACTAAGACTACTTTAAGCGTCCGGCCTTTTTGCCCAAATGTCTGCCCAAACTATCTGGTTTGTCCGGCTTTTCGGTTTTAATACCTGGCAACCCTAGATGCGTTACGTGTCGTGGGGTCGATTCCTGCACGGAACAATTATTTGTATGGCCTGCATATAGTTGTTTTGGGTCTGACTGTTTGTGTATGTGAGATTGTATTTTTGTAAACGCACCCACGACACAGGAGAAATTCCTAGTGTGGGGCAACATTAAAAAAATTATATATAAAAGGCTAGTTCCCTCAAACCGTAATATTTTTCTTATCTAGAGCATTTTATACCAGTCGTTTTAAAAGTTACTTTTTAAACAACAGATCCGATTTGAATAACTTTGAGTGTAATTTACATGTATGTAATCAATCAACCTTAATCATCAAACCATTTAAATGCGATAAATATCATGATACCAAAATAATGATATTAATCGTTAGATATTGACGTAATTATATATAACAAAAATATAACCTTTCCTTTTTATAGTATTAGTTTAGATATCTTATTTTAAATTTTAATGTGATATAGTATTTCGTAAATTTAAAGAAAGAAAAACAATTCATTCGCGCCAAAAAAGGCGCATAGGTAGGTACCGAAAAAAAAACCGGCCAAGTGCGTGTCGGACCACGCATAGCGAAGGGTTCCCTAGTTCACTGTTAAAATCTCATATCTCTAAAAGTATATAAGCTGTGATGTTCAAACTAATTTTCGTCGGTAGTGTCTGTGAAGTTCTATTAGCTCAATTTTTTTTTAGAATTTTCATCTTCATAGTTTAAAAGTTAGAAGGGGGGGACACTTGTTTACGAATTCGGAAGGACATATCTCAAAACCAATTATCTTAAATAAAAAACTTTCTTAGAAACATGTATTTCATTTTGAAAGAGCTGTCCAATGATACCCCACACGATTATGTTTGTTGGAATTGATTTTTTCATCCCTCAGTTACATGTATGCAGTGTCACCCCTAAAATTATTTTTTACATAATAATATTACAGCATTATTGAATAGCGGTTAACAGGTTGCACCTACCTACCAATTTTCATTTATATGTATAACTTTAATAGTCTCCGAGTAAAACAGCTGTGACATACGGACAGACAGACAGACATGACGAATCCATAGGGGTTCCGTTTTTGCCATTTTTCTACGGACTCCTCTAAAAGCAAAAACAGAAATACAAAAGTTTATGTAATTTGAATAAATACACCACCTACCCCGCCCCCTATACTTTTTTTTTTAGGATGGGAAATCATTAAATGACTTCTCCCGTTCTGGGCGTAGCGGAAGAGAGTGTCAGACTCTTACTGACTAAAACCCACCCGTGATCCTTCTCGTGCCCTTTGCGTTCCAGGGCCGCGGTGACTCTTTCGAACAAATTCCGCAACCATAGTAGGTATACCTATGAGTCACATTTGCGCAAAAAAAATGCATTTTGATTAAACCCAAGCATGTATTTTGTTCAGCTCTGCCCGCGGTTCCAGGTCACAAGCAGTTCATTAACCCTCAATAAATTCAAATAAACAGCACACACAATAACACTTCAATTACTGCCTTTAAAAATGTTATTGGCCGTTTTAAATCACATGTTCACTCAGCAACAAAAGTCCATAACACTTTGAACTCTCAGATTCATGATTAATGGCCTTTTATTAGTACAGTAACACTTCGCCCGCGACTTAGTCTGCGCAGTTTTAGTACAAACAATTTCACCACCGTTTTACCCCCTCATCAGCCTGAGCATTCTGAATGATTCAAATCCAACCGTGTTCTTTCAAAACTGCAAATTTTGAAAAGAAAACCCACGACGATAAAAACACAATTGAAATTAAAAGAGTGTCCGTGGAGTTTCTTGCATGTTCTTCTCCATAGGGATCTACGCTTTGGAACGTGCAGATAGCTTCACCTCTTTGGACTTGACAATTCAAAAGTGCCTGAAAAGGGTTTAATTGAAATAAATGCTTTGAGTATTGAAAAAGAATTAAATAATTAATAAAAACCCCCGACTTTCAGAATTAAAGTAACCCAAGAAAATCCGTCAGGGCTGCCATTAAATCAGCTAGTTTTGCAGATAGTGATGACAGCTCCCGACTGATACTCTCAATAGAGTTTTTACTGTCGTGGGTTTTTTCAAAATTTTCAATTTTGCCTTTTATTTGAAACTTTTTAGAGAGAACTTTATTATGAATATTGTACAACATATAGATACAACTACAAACCTATTACTGTAAACCGCATTAATATAGCAGTAGTTTTTATTTTTAACCGACTTCTAAAAAAGGAGGAGGTTTTCAATTCGGATGTTTGTATGTTTTTTTTTTTTATTGTTTGTTCGCGCATAACTCCGTCGCTTGTCAACCGATTTGAAAAAATCTTTTTTTGTTGGAAAGGGTATACTTCCCAAATGAAAATTTTATAAATATAAATTATTATTATAAATAATTATATTATAAATATAAATTTTTATCGAAATCAACCAAGCGGTTTTCGAAAAATCAACAAAAATCTAAAAAAAATTATCTACATTGTCTACAGTGACGACCTCTTAGTTTACTCTGCAAAGGAGCAGTACGTTTTTTTTACACCAATGTGATTAGTTCGTTTAGGTGGGGGAGGGGAGGGGTGTAGGTACCACTAAAAAGTGAAAAACAAAAAAACTTTTTACAAAAAATAAAACCGACTTCTAAACAAAAAAACCAAAAAGTATAAAATAACTTTAATTTCGGAAGTCGGTGTGTTCAACAACAAAAAAGCAACCAAAAACACCGAGTTCCGAAATTAAAGTTATTTTATACTTTTTGGTTTTTTTGTTTAGAAGTCGGTTTTATTTTTTGTAAAAAGTTTTTTTTTTGCATAAAACATGTGTTTACTGCAGCGCCCCCTCGTGAGTTGACACCGTAACGCCTATCTAAGAACATATACCAATCAAACCCGAACACATCACTGAAAACCGCATGAAAATCGGACTAGTAGTACTGGAGATAAATGGGAACATTGGTTTGCACAAACAAACAAACAAACAAACATCCTCTCACCTCAAACGCATACACTTTCTCCGTTCCGTCGTGGGTAAAAAATATATATAGGTAGGATCGATCGACGATCGAATTGAGAAACCTTCACCTTTTTTTGAAGTCGGTTAAAAATGCTCTTTGTGTTCTAGAGCCGCGATACGCATGAATACAATATTTATTATCTTAACAGTTTATCTAGAAATATACAAAAATATAATACTAACTGTGAAAATATAATTAAAATTGACTGAAAAACACACGAGATATAACGATTTTAAACAAATCTTCTCTTGCACCTACAGTAACATAACTGTCTCTCTTTCTATCTTCACTAACTTATATCTCCTCTTCCGGCCCTCTCATTTTCCGTTCGCCTCGCCCGATCATACTTTTCGTAACGCTTTCGTCACGAATTCACCAGCTTACTAGCCAAATCAAGCGTGCGTAAAAAAGTATAACTTCAATAAAAAAAATGCATATTCCCTACTCCGCATCAGTGGCACTCTACTGTATTGATCTACTAGCTTCTGCCCGCGACTTCGTCCGCGTGGAATAGTTACTTTACCCCCGATTTTGAAACTCTCAGCCCGATCGGTTTAAAATTGACAAAGTTTCATACAAACTTTCATCCCCTTGGGGGTAAAATTAATTAAAATCCTCTCTTAGCGGATACCTACGTCATAACATCTACCTGCATGCCAAATTTCAGCCCGATCCGTTCAGTGGTTTGAGCTGTGCGTTGATAGATCACTATATCAGTCAGTCAGTCACTTTTGAGTTATATATATTTAGATTAGTTTAGATTAATAATTCCTATTTGTTCCAGCGCAACGATGCCAGAAATCTACGACACAATTATAATAGGCATGGGCGCCGCAGGTTGTACAGCAGCCTCCACTCTCTCCAAGGCTGGGAAGAAAGTCCTGGGGCTTGAGGCTATGAACAGAGTTGGCGGCAGAGTGAATACGGTGCCGTTTGGTGATGGGGTCATCGAGCTGGGAGCAGAATGGTGAGTGTAGTTGAGGTTATGTTGGTTGTTTCCACTCTCTCCAAGGCTGGGAAGGTCGTTGCGCTTCAGGCTATGGACGGGGTCAGCGGCAGAGTCAATACGGTGCCGTTTGGCGATGGTGTCGTTGAGCTGGGAGCAGAATGGTGAGTGTAGTTGAGGTTATGTTGGTTGGTTCCACTCTGTCCAAGGCTGGGAAGGTCGTGGCGCTTCAGGCTATGGACAGGGTCAGCGGCAGAGTTTATACGGTGCCGTTTGGCGATGGTGTCGTTGAGCTGGGAGCCGAATGGTGAGTGTAGTTGAGGTTATGTTGGTTGGTTCCACTCTCTCCAAGGCTGGGCAGGTCGTGGCGCTTCAGGCTATGGACGGGGTCAGCGGCAGAGTGAATACGGTGCCGTTTGGCGATGGTGTCGTTGAGCTGGGAGCAGAATGGTGAGTGTAGTTGAGGTTATGTTGGTTGGTCCCACTCTGTCCAAGGCTGGGAAGGTCGTGGCGCTCGAGGCTATGGACGGGGTCAGCGGCAGAGTCAATACAGTGCCGTTTGGCGATGGTGTGGTCGAGCTGGGAGCCGAATGGTGAGTGTAGTTGAGGTTATGTTGGTTGGTTCCAATCTGTCCAAGGCTGGGAAGGTCGTGGCGCTTGAGGCTATGAACAGAGTTGGCGACAGAGTGAATACGGTGCCGTTTGGTGATGGGGTCATCGAGCTGGGAGCCGAATGGTGAGTGTAGTTGAGGTTATGTTGGTTGGTTCCACTCTCTCCAAGGCTGGGAAGTTCGTGGCGCTTGAGGCTATGGACAGAGTTGGCGGCAGAGTGAATACAGTGCCGTTTGGTGATGGGGTCGTCGAGCTGGGAGTCGAATGGTTAGTGTAGTTGAGGTTATGTTGGTTGGTTCCACTCTGTCCAAGGCTGGGAAGGTTGTGGCGCTTGAGGCTATGGACAGGGTCAGCGGCAGAGTGAATACGGTGCCGTTTGGTGATGGGGTCATCGAGCTGGGAGCCGAATGGTGAGTGTAGTTGAGGTTATGTTGGTTGGTTCCACTCTGTCCAAGGCTGGGAAGGTTGTGGCGCTTGAGGCTATGGACGGGGTCAGCGGCAGATTCAATACAGAGCCGTTTGGCAATGTGTCGTCGAACTGAAAGTCGAATGGTGAGTGTAGTTGAGGTTATGTTGGTTGGTTCCACTCTGTCCAAGGCTGGGAAGAAGGTCGTGGCATTTGAGGCTATGAAAAGGGTCCGTGAACCGTATGGTGAGTTCCAGTATTGAATTTTATGTAGAGAAATCCAGTCCCGTTTATTTTTTACTAGTTCCCGTAGGAATATGGGGATAAAATATAGCCTATGTTACTCGTGGATAATGTAGCTTTCGAATGGTGAAAGATTTTTTTAAAATCGGTCCAGTAGTTTTTGAGCCTATTCATTAAACAACCAAACAAACAAAAGTTTTCCTCTTTATAATAGATACTTTAAGTATATAAAAAAAAAACAATATGTTACGGTCCAGAGCGCAAATTGATGACATAGGCTCAAAAAGCTGCAAATCTGCGGTGGGACTGGAATGCAAAAGGCACTAGAAGGATCACTCTCTTCAGCTCCGCCCAGAGCGGGAGAAGTCATTTGCTGATTTCCCATCCAGAAACAAAAGGTACTTCCATAAGCAGCCATGCCCTGAGAGCACCTGCGTCGCACGAAACGACAGGGAGCCGTGCTTCCTTCCGAGCCATTCGAGCACTGGTCGAATCGCATCGACGGTAGCGAGGCCTGTTCCGCCATTCCGCCACCATGACCTTGCGGAGCTGTGACCGACGCAGTTCGATCTCTCACTGCGGTTCACCGCCCCGCGTCCGCACCTCCTCACGCCACCGGTACAGTGAGGCGAGGACTCTTGCCTCCAGGTCCCAGGGCGGAGATCCGGCCAATGCACAAGCCGCCTCGTTGGAGATCGTACGATATCCCCTGATAGCCCTGACGGCCATCGCTCTCTGCGGTCTTCGCAGTATCACGATGCTAATGGCTGTCAGATCACAAGCCCACACTGGGGCCCCGTACAGGGCCGTGAATCGCTCGATCCCCAAGTACAACCGCCTACAGGCGGTGTTCGGGCCCCCCCCGATTGGGCAGTGGCGTGCAGCGGTTCGAGTTAGGGTAGGCCAGAGAAAATGTCCAAATAAATTTTAAAAATAACCACATTATTCAGGGTTGATTATTAATGAAATTATTTTTTTTTTATTTTTTTTAAATAGCCTATTAAAAAAAAACACATTTCCTCACAACCCTCAATAATGTGGTGTGTTTTTTTTGGACATTTTCTCTGGCCTACCCTAACTCGAACCACTGCACGCCACTGCGATTGGGAAGCAACGTTGCGAGCGCGCCCGCGGCCGTCAATCGACCTGGGCGTCAGCCGCCGAAAGTATGAGCCAAAGTTCTATCGACCAACAAATTGTACCTACCCCACTTCTTCAACCAGCAGTGCTATTCTGTAAGAACTCACGTGCAAATTCGATTCATATCTCATTTTCGATTACACTTCCTAACTCATCTGAAGTGAAAAGTATTTGATATTCTGACTGTCAAGTTAAAGTTCGCTTCACCTATGTTCTCACTTAGTGGCGCTAGTGCAGTTTTCATCAAGTTACAGAATACCAAATACAGTTTTCACCGCAGAATCAGAAGTGAGCACTGGAGTGAGTTCTTACAGAATAGCATTGCAGATGTTCACCCTACAATGACACACAAATCCCCCCTACCCACCCATTTCTAACCGCCATTTTTGTCCCTCAGGATCCACGGCCAATTCCCTTCTCGTGTGTACGACATAGCGATACAAAACAACGTCTCCATTCTGCCCCAAGACCTGGACTACGACGTGTACCGCTCAGATGGCAGCACTGGCGACAAGGAGGTCCTGAACGACCTTCTGACGTTTAGTTTGGGGGTGGTGGATGATCCGCCTGAGGTGCCAGAGCCGCTTGGACAGTATATTACAAGGCGGTAAGTCTAATGGAACCTTCCACAGAATACTGACTTCCATAAACTTCGCAAGAATTTTGTCTGTGTAGACAAATGTTGTCTAGATCGATATTTTTAACCGAGTTCCAAAAAGGAGGAGGTTCTCAAGTCGTCAATTGTTTTTTGTATGTGTTAGGTATCTCATCACTTTATAATGGGTGTCCCCGGGGGTACCCGGTGTACTGATTTTGATGATTATTTTTATATTCAAAAGTTGGTGCTTGTAGTGTGGTCCTATTAATTTGATTGTGATCTGACGACTAGTATTTGAGTTATCCCTAATAATGCGTGACTTGCTCTTGTCGATGTCAAATGAAAAAAATATTATGAGGTAGGTAACAAACATAAAAAAATACAGTCAAATTGAGAACCTCCTCATTTTTTGGATGTCTGTTGATAAATTAAAAAAAAAGCTAACAATACAGGACTAAGTAAATATTATGTTTATATTAGTTTTGGTATTTTCATTTAATTCTAATATATCACAAGGTATTTTGTTGTAACATTTAATACAGTATCTCATGAAAGATGTACTTTGGCTAATCTATATCTATTTCTAGTATTAAAATTATGTCTATCACTAATTTTGCTAAAGAGATCTCGATTTTTTCTCACATACCTAATATTTTCATATATGAATTGACAAGGGACTGTCATAATATTAATCTTTTTAAAAGTTCCCTAACGGCCGAACCCAATAACCGATCTATCGCATACTGGAGATAAAAAAACAAATGAAACAACAGAAAAATGATATAGTTTTTCTGTTGTTTCATTTGTTTTTCTATCTCCAGTATGTGATATTGGGTTCGGCCGTAAGAGAATCGCGGCGACGAAGATTATAAAATAATTTTAAAATAACTTATGTATCTACATCTCCATCTTACTTCTAAATTCCAGGTTAACAGACTATATAAAAACAAAGTACCCTCATCTGCTCAACGACAAGGATTTCATGGACAACTTACTCCAGTTCCTAGACCTTATCATAGACAACTACGAGTCTTCAAACAGCTGGAACGATGTGTCGACCCAGTCGCGGTATGACGAACTGGACGGACACCAGCACATGAGCTGGCACAGGCATGGGTATAAAACGCTGTTCGAGATTCTGCTGGTAAGTGCATTGACCTTATAATTATTATTAGCTTAAGGCCCAGCGCCCACTATCGGCATCGGCACGGCTGAGGATTTTAGGTGATAAAAAGCATGGCAATAAAGTAGAAGTTAGCCTCAAGCATACCGAAGCGGTATTTTTGTTACTACGATCATATATCATGGAAATTTCTACTTTATTGCCATGAAGTTAAAGTACAATGCTTTTTATCACCTAAAATCCTCAGCCGTGCCGATGCCGATAGTGGGCGCCGGGCCTTAGCCATTTTTTTAGGGATCCGTAGCCAAATGGCAAAAAAAACGGAACCCTTATGGATTCGTCATGTCTGTCTGTCCGTCCGTATGTCACAGCTGTTTTACTCGGAGACTATTAAAGCTACATACATGGAAATTGGTAGGTAGGTGCAACCTGTTAACCGCTATTCAATAATGCTGTAATATTATGGAAAATAATAATTTTAGGCGTGGCACTCCATACATGTAACTGAGGGATGAAAATATAAATTGCTACAAGTATAATCGTGTACGGTATCATTGGACAGGTCATTTCAAAATGAAATAGATGTGTCTAAGAAAGTTTTTTATGTCACATGTCTTCGAATATTTGGGTTCTAGGACATGCCGGGTTCCTCACGATGTTTTCCTTCACCGTTTCGAGAGCAGTGGTGATGAAGTTAGTTACACAAAGTAATGCGCCTGGCTTGGTTTGAAACGACCTACAATTCGTAAGCCGTTACCACTCGGCCACCACTGCTCTGCACTTTTTTTATTACCAAATATTGTAAAACATTTATTTGAAAAGAGTAACTATGGAGTTACTTGTCCGTTCTTCTCAATAAGAATCTACCTTTGCGAATGGCCGCTAGAGTCACTTAATAGGGATGTTTCCTGAGTAAAAAATATATGATTATGTTTAGTCCGTCAGTTAGATTATAGAAAAATATTGGACACGTATTTTTTCCTTTATCAAATCTATAAAAACTGACGAAGATACAAAGCATCAAAGATCAGGAGTGGGGGCTTGTGACGTTACGGCTCGGTAAAAATTGTAGCGAGTAGTGACGTCACACGAGTTTTCAACGCTCTGTATCGGCTTCATTTTTTGTTTACGTGAAAAAAGAAAAAATACGTGTCCAATATTTTTTGGAAATCTATCTGACGGACTAATTAGATTTTTTTAGTCAACTACCCTATTCAGACCCCTCTCATTATTCTCACCAGAACACATACAACAACGGGCCCGGCTACCCAACGCTAGACATCAAGTTGCAGAAAGAAGTGACCCTGATATCGTGGCCCCAGGACCCTGCCCAGGATGTCGTGGTGACCTGTAAAGATGGCTCCAGCTACAGAGCCAGGAATGTCATAGTGACGGTTTCTCTGGGTGTGCTGAAGGAGAAGTAAGTGGATCATTAGACTTGGCTTTACCAAACTAGGCCGTTAGCATACCACACATAACACTGTACTAATTACCACACCACTATACGCTCGGATGTAGAACTGGAAATATGTTAATTGCCAATTTTCTTATACAGTGTGAAATTTTAATGGTTGTTTTCCCGAAGCGAAATGAGTTTGTATCGGTAATACAATCGATTTATATATATAAAAAATATTAGACTAATATTTAAAAAGCTGATATTTTGACGGGTGAACTTTTGATTGAAAATTAGAGTGCTTTTTCGATATTAATTCAAAATAAGGCGAAAAAATAAATATTTCTAATCAAATAAATTACAGCGTATTTGGGACATAAAAAGGTAAGTTTTCACCAAATTTCGTGACAAAAAAAAAAAAATTTGTAAAAGATAAAAATAAAAAACCAAAAACTTGGTTTTTTTAATTTTTCTCATACATTTTGAGGTTATGTGAAAAAAGTGTAAATACAAAAGTTTTAGATCTTTTTATTACCTACAACTTTGCCATTTGACTTTTTTCCATAGGGCTTTAAGTTTTGCCGGAAATCGAGATAAACCGTTTTTTACCCTTAAAACTCACCTCCCTCCCCTTCCCGACCTCAGATCGCCCGTAAATTATTTTTCCTTTCATTTTTATAATATTCTCCTCCTTTTCTAATGGGTTTTATCCTACTATTATTTTATTTCTTTTTTTATTATTTTTAAAGGCTTCTACCCTGGTCTATAGTACCTCCTCGTAGTAGCAATGCCCAAACCGGCAAGTACGTTTAACATTTTTAGTGAATATTTTAATATTAAAAAATAAATAAAAACATTTTGTATTCGAATGGTAATATTTTTTTATCATATATGGATGCTATACTATTGCGGGTTAACGGGAACGCCCTTTGTTAGTTATTATACTGTATATCTCCTCGTCACACTCTATATATACACTCTTTTGTTATGGGTTCGAATCCCAGATGGAACCAAATTAAGGTACCTTAAATTTTAACTGGTATCTTTTACCTGGTACCTACTCTTCTACCAGGATGCAATGGCTTTTAACAGCAGAAAATTCGGTAAAACTTTTACCAGATGAGATGTGTAACACCTTTCCTTTGGTTTTCTATTAAATATTTTTTCAGACACACAACACTATTTACGCCAGTGTTGCCACAAGAAAAAATATCGGCCATAGACAATCTTTCGATGGGTTTAATAGGCAAAGTTATCTTGAATTTTCCTGTAAAATGGTGGAACTCGAGCTGTTCGACTTACTTTATTTGGTATCCAACGGATAAGAAGGGGTTGGGGGATGATTGGAGTACTCAAATTGCTGCGACCTCTTGCCCTATGGGAGCTAGTAATGCTATGACAGTCTGGACGAAGGGCGATGTGGGCAAACTGGTCAGTAATATAGGCAAATGTTTAGAGGAACTGCATCCGCATAAATAACAATCATAATATCGCGCTCTTAGAATGAAAGGGACCTAACTCAAAAATTGCATTTATTGGCAGACGAGCAAGAATTTAAATCTTTAAAAAATGTTGGGTTAAAAACAAATTTCTCCGTATAATCTGCATAATATGTAAGTATAATCAGCCTTTTAACGTCCCCACTGCTGCGACACAGGCCTCCTCTCTAGGAGAGGGAATGGGCCGTAATCCAGCACGCGGGCTCAGGGCGGGTTGGTGAATGACACTATGTCTTCGAATTTTTGGTGCTAGAGTGCTAGAGACATGCTGGTTTCCTCACGATGTTTTCCTTCACCGTTTTGAGAGCAGTGCTGATGAAATTAATTACTTTAATGCGCCTGGCTGGGTTTAAAACCGCGATCTACAATTCGTAAGTCGTGGCCTTTACCACTTAGCCTTAATCTTGCTCTTAAGCTATAGCTAGCTGTATAAGCTGACCCTTTCACAATTTTAATTCGGAATCTTTTTCATTACTGGGTGTTACAGTATGGATTTTACGTTCAGTTTATAGCAAAATTATAAGTAACATGAATTTTGAGTTAAGCCTCTTTCATTCTGAGTCCGTATAACTTGTAACACAAACAAGACAAAAGATCATTTGGTCACTTCACGGAAAAATGGGTCATTGCACTCATCATCATGGACATCGTTTGCTGCGAGACCTATCCTATAATCCCGTAACATTTCTCGAACAAGAAAATAACCAGGACAAAAGAACTTTATTTTAAACTAGCTTCTGCTCGCGACTTCTTCCGCGTGGAATAGTTACTTTACCCCCGATTATGAAAGTCTCAGCCCGATCGGTTTAAAATTGACAAAGTTTCATTCAAACTTTCATCCCCTATTTTATCCCCTTGGGGGTAGAATTAAACAAAATCTTTTCTTAGCGTATGCCTACGTCATAATATCTACCTGCATGCTAAATTTCAGCCCGATCCGTTCAGTGCTTTGGGCTGTGCGTTGATAGATCACTATGTCAGTCAGTCAGTCCCTTTTGAGTTATATATATTTAGAAGATATAGAATACTAGCTGTGCCTCGCGGTTTCACCTGCATAAGTTTCGATCTCGTAGGTATATCGGTGTCAAAAATATCCTATATGTTAATTCTGGTTATAAACCATCTGTGTGCCAAATTTCATTCAAATCCGTTCAGTCGTTTTTGCGTGAAAGAGTAACAAACATCCATCCATGCATCCTTACAAACTTTCGCGTTTATAATATTAGTAGGACGCTGACGCGCGCAACTTCGTTTGTGTCACATTTTTCATGACTGCTCCACTCCTATTGGTCTTGGCGTGATGATATACAGCCTATAATCTTCCTCGATAAATGGGCTATCTAACACTGTAAGAATTTTTCATATCGGACCAGTAGCACAGATTACTAAATAGTTATTACTACCAGTAGTTCCTGCGATTAGCGTGTTCAAGCAAACAAACAAACTCTTCAGCTTTATATATTAGTATAGATTGCCCAAAATGCCAAAATCGAATTGTTTAATTTACTGTAGAATCAAAGTCAAAACGTTTATTTCAATTAGGCCATTAAACGGCATTTTTGAACGTCATCATTTACAGTTAATATAAAAAGTGAACAGTTCAATGTGTATATACTGTGCATTGTTGAAATAGTGTTTCTGTTTGGTTATTATTTTGTTTCAAACATTATAAAGTTTCAACAGAAAAAGTTTCAAGTTTTCATTTGTATCGGTAGTCCCGATAGCTGCCATTTTCTGTTTTTTATATGGCCTCGCATTGCAACACGTTAGGGTTGATTACTGCTTAACTTAATGCTAAGCTTAGCTTTTTTATCTGTAACATCTTTCCTCTCGCTTTCCTGCAAACTGTGAGAGTGATTTCGTGAAATGGGACAGAAGTATGTAACAGGAAACTGGGGAAGCCCGCATTATTTGATTTGACGAAATGACCAATGAGCGCGCGCTATTTGTTTTGACCAATGAGCGCGCGCTATTTGTTTTGACCAATGAGCGCGCGCGATGCTAGAGTTAGCCGTCAAATGAGACCAACAACTTTGGTCAGAAAAAAAAAAACTATTTAAAAAGAATTGCATTATTCCAAGTGTAATTTAATCAAATACATTTTGCATTTAGAATTATTCTTCGTTACGAAAAATCAGTTCAAGATTACCTAAATATAATTTTGTCAGGATATACTGTAGTATTAATGATGTTTATTACCAAGGTCAGATGTAAGATGTTACACATCATAATAATATGCGACTATTATCAGGCTCGCTCGTCTTTTTTTTTGTGATAACATCCTCATGGATATCCTCTACCCTGGAGCGTCAGACTCTTACTGACTAAAACCGCCCCGGTGTTCCATCTCCCACCTACGCCGGGAATCGCGGGAACGTAAGCGACTTCCGTTATCCCCGGCTGGTGCCAACCCGCCTGTGCGGGTCACTTCAGGTCAGCGGGGAGAATGAGATGTTTCCTCGGGCCTACCGGACTATCCTGTGGTGACTCTCAAATGAATTTAAGCCAGGGCTAAAAACTAAGCTTAAAAACTAAATGACAGCTCACTAAGGGCATCCCCTGTGGGATATGGACCTCGGGTTCACGGGGTCATTTCGGAAAAGTAGCAAAGGACAGGCCGGGACAGATTACTATCTGGGTGATTTAACGCTAATGGCTTAGCAGTGCGAGCTGGCTGTGGCTCGTTACGCAAAAGTCGAAGAGTACGCCATGTCATAAACAATTTTATCCTTTATAGACACACCACACTATTCAAACCACCGCTACCACAAGAAAAAATGACATCCATAGACAAAATATCAATAGGAGTCGAAGGGAAAGTCATTCTTCTATTTGACACACCGTCCTGGCACAATAATGTCACTTGGTTTTTGTATCTGTGGAAGAGCATAGACAAGAGAGATATCAGCAAGGATGATTATTGGATTACTAGGATTGATGAAGCTAGCGTACCCATGGGTTGTGGTCACGCGGTTACGTTATGGCTAAGCGGTGATAGAGCTAAATTGGTATGTGATTTATGGCTGTTTTTTTGTTTCTTAATAGTGCTAAGTCTTACGGTATTTTATAGAAACTGGCAAGTCATTGTACTTGGAAATTAATGCAGGTTTAATTAAACTTGAAACGCATAACCAAATCTCTTTTTTATTTATGGGAAATCATCAAATGACTTTTTCCGCTCTGGGCGGTGCGGAAGGCAGTGTCAGACTCTTACTGACTACAACCCACCCGTGATCCTCCTAATGCCCGCTACGTTCCAGGGCCGCGGTGACGCTTTAGAACAAATTCCGCATCCCCGGATGCAAGATTCCTAGGTGTAAAAAGTTAGTTACAACACAGTGAGAGCAATTTAAGTTTTCAATAGAAACAGAAAAATATGTAACTGTCGTTCACTATAAACTCTGTTGTTGATTTATTTTAGATCAATTTGCAGAAAGCTGACTTATCTTTTTAATTCTAGTTACTTTCTAACAGGCGTGTAAATAACAAAAATATGTCATAATATTTTGATGTTTTTTTGTTTCATTTATTTCAAATGTACGATATAATTTTATTATAATCTTGAATGGATTGAAATAAATTATTTTTGAATTTTAACAATGGCCCCGAGCTGGCATTTAATTTGGTTAAAAAAAATAACTCTGGTTTTGAAAGCGTGCCTTAGCGAGTTTTGAGACCTATCTTAGGAATGCGTTTAAAGTTTCAAAAAAAAAAACGAAAAAAAAATCGTTTCATTAATTTTCAAGAATAAACACTTGCAAGTTTGTATGAAATACCGTGAGTACACTGCTAAACATAGCCGGGAAAGGGGAATCCTATTAACATGTTCCAAGGAATCCTAATAACATGGGAAATCATCAAATGGCCCCTCCCGCTCTGGGCGGAGCGGAAGGGAGTGTCAGACTCTTACTGAGTAAAACCCACACGTGTTCCTTCTAATGCCCGCCGCGTTCCAGGGCCGCGGTGACTCTTTCTAACAAAATCCGCAAATCTTCCTGTTTGTTGCATGTCACTTTGGGGTCCACACAACACGTTTTCATCTTACATTCTACCCAGTTAACCGTCACGGTATGTTTGACGCCTTTTTATTGCTAGGCGTGCGTATATGCAAAACCGCACTGGATGGTAAGTGATGTGGTTTCGGCTATGACTAGCTTAAAAAATATGGTTAGATAAATAGGTAAATATTAGTTGATAACTAACAAAAAATCGCATTACGAACTTTTTGACAATTTTAACCTTTTACCCCCCCCCCCCCCCCCCTTTATCTACGGATCAAAAAAGTAACTGTCTAAAAGTTAGGTAGTTCGCTTAACAAGACCCTTTTATTTAAAGATGAGAAATCATCAAATGACTTTTCCCGCTGTGGGTGGAACGGAAGAGAGTATCAATCTTACTGAATAAAACCCATTTGTGTTCCTTTAAAGATCCTCAGGTAGTTATCAGGCAACAAGTCTTCTTTCATGCCGTCAATATCAAGTACATATTTGTACCTTAAAATTAACGAATTTACAACACTAGATAGAATAGGGAACGTGCAGAAACTATAGGTGGCAGCACAGACGCGTCAATGTCAAGTATATTTTAGTTATAAGTTTCAAATTTGCAACGCTAGATGGCACAGTCTACTTCGTGCACGTTCCCCTAAACGGAGGGTGCAGGAAGTATAGGTGGCAGCACAGGTCAAATATTTACAACGTAGTAAAAGTTTCAGATTTGCAACACTAGATGGCATAGTCTACGCCGTGCACGTTACCTAGGGAGCGTTCAAGTATTACGTAACGCAACTTTTGAAAATTTTAG
The DNA here is from genome assembly GCA_905332915.2 of Hecatera dysodea. Taxonomy (NCBI): domain Eukaryota; kingdom Metazoa; phylum Arthropoda; class Insecta; order Lepidoptera; family Noctuidae; genus Hecatera; species Hecatera dysodea. The sequence goes on along the minus strand of HG995317.1, from coordinate 2,142,028 downwards.
ACCCCCGTCCTCCCCTTGTAACGCACCGTAAAGTTTTTCCCCCCCTTCCCCTCTCTAAACGTTACGTAACACTCAAGTGACCAGTTTTACCCTTAAGTCGCAAAAAGTTATGTTATAGTTAGTTATTATCTTTGGTATAGTTTTAATTGACTGCGGTAATAATACTAAATAAAACAAGATATTTTTAGTCCACAACACCTGCGTATTTTGTTTATTTTTTATACATTTTTGGCTTTACACATGGATTTGTCACATTGTTTTCGTCCTTAATTCTCCTATTTTAGCTTTTTTACTAAATAAAATAACATTTTTATTTGAACCTTTGGCAATGCAATTATGAACAGAAACCCAACTAAAATTAAACATTTTACTCGAAATACAATACAATATAGGAATTCCCCGTGAAATATAAACGAAAAGGTTTGCCAACTTGTGAGAACTAATTAAAAATGACGACCAGACTAATAAATCGAGGGATTCCCCGTACCGCCCCTGTAACGCATCGAAACGTTTTACGAGACACCCCCTCCCCCCCAAATTGCGTTACGTAATACTTGAATGCCCCCTTATAGACTACGCTGTGCATGTTTCGCACTATAGCATTAATTATTTTTTCCATAGACAATCGAAACTATTCTCCCCATCGCTACCCGAAGAAAAAGTAACGTCCATAGACAAAATCTCTGTAGGAGTCGAAGGCAAAATCATCCTTCTGTTCGACACGCCGTGGTACACAGGGCCAAGCTGGATTTTTTATCTGTGGAAAGGGGTAAATAAAGAAGGTTTGAGCAAGGAGGATGAGTGGACTACGAAGGTTATAGAAGCGTCAATTCCGATGGGATGTAGTAATGCCATTACTCTATGGACAACGGGAGACAGGGCTAAGTTGGTAGGTTTATTAAGAAACCTTTATGCCTGAAGGTCATATGAAAGGTTAGGGGACGTTCAAGTATTACGTAAGCAGAATTTTGCCATTTTTAAACTCCCCCTCCTCCTTCCCTTTCCATTCTTAAATATATTAATAAGTATTATATTATTGAATCTGTTCTGGTTTCCTTATTGATTCATGAAGCAGCAGTTAATAAGTCTAGAAATAAGGAATTTACCGTCGGAAATTAAGTTCGCTATTAGGGCGTTGAAAGCCCAGTGGGTAAGACCTCGCTGGATTGCCGTGTGTTCAAACCATAAACTCAAACTCAAATCATAATCGACTAAAATCTGAAAAATTAATTAAATCAATATTGCTGACGTAATCACATCCCGGATCCCCCCATCCCCATGTCATCCAATATAAGCAAATCAAGACTCCCCCTCGCCCCCCTTTAGTGCTTACGTAATATTTGAATGGCCCCTAATGTAAACGTAATTGCATTTGAAAGCATGAGACTGAAGAAAGCTTAATGCATAAGATAAGTCGCAGCCAACTAACTTTTCATTAGAGGCCTAAGTGATTCCGACATTGATTTGCATAGCTAGGTTCGATATCGTTTAATGACTTGCCTAGCCATGTGGCGTAACGTAGCACAGAGGGAGCTTATGGCACCCTGACACGGATAGGTTAGATTCAAGCGAAGCGAGCGAACTTAACTCCCGTTAAGGTCTCTGCAGGGTTTAAAGGAACCTAAAATGAATTGCACATTTTAGGTTCCTTTAAACCCTGCAGAGGCCGCGCAGCAGAACCCCGTCATCGAGGTTACAATGTAGAAATTTATTGTTATTTGAATTTAGAATTCTAAAAATCGTGGGCGGTACTCTGGGTGTAACGTCCCGAAAACTGCGACCTGATGAGGATGGTTGTTTGTTCGGTACATAAATACTTGATACACTTGTTGGCAGTCGCTACATCCCCATATGGGGGCGCAGCGAGAGGTCACGAGAACTTGATACCCAGCCCGCGGGGGCACTCCGTGGCCCGTAGTTGGGTGACCAACTTTAGTGGTGCAGCGTACGCCTAGGTGTATAAATACAGTAAAACTTGGTTAAGTGGGACCTGGATAAGTGAGAAACCTCCATAGCTGGAACTCTTGCTTAGGTCCCGACACTTTGGCAATGAATTACCTCTGTTAGTGGGACAACACAAACCCCTATATCTGGGATTGGTTCTTTCCATTTTATCGTCATAATTACCTCTATTATTGAAACAGTTAGTATATTTTACCTATTTTACTGAGACTATATTTTAGGGATTAGTTCTTTCGATTTTATTCGTCACAAGCACCTCTATAATTGAGACAGCGAGTGTAATTTAACTCTTTTATTGGAACTATATTTTGTGTACCTACATTATGTGGATGGAACTCTCCGTAAATGACACAGATATCTATTTATACCTGGATATCTGAGACACTGGGTAAGTGGAACACCTCTTTAAGTGAGACAAATTTGCAGGTCCCTTACGGTCCCAGTTATCCAAGTTTTACTGTACTTGATATTCGGTCTGTTATATTTGTTAAAATCGCACGGAAAACTTTGATACCGCGATGCAGGATTTCGTTAGTAGTTAGTTTCCGATCAAAAACCTAACGTTTTGACATGACTTCTAATAAATCGATGAACGTCAGTTGCATGCACGAAAAAGGGTGACTCATTGTAACTTAACACTCATTGTAACGTTACAATCGGAACGAGAGCGCTGCACAAGCGAGCGAGAGGCACGATCATTCCATTAATGTTTTGTTATGACGTTGTCACGTTAAACTATAGACCTTAAACAATCCGCGCCCACTTGAACAAAAAAAGATAACCTGTAACCAAACTTCTACTATGTTTTTCAAACGACAACGTTTTTCTTTTCATAGACACGACAAACTCTTCATCCCATCTCTACCACAAGAAAAAGTGACATCCATAGACAAATTATCTATAGGTGTCGTAGGCAAAGTCATATTCTTGTTTGAAGAGGCGTGGTGGAATAGGACTATCTGGTTCCCATTCATCTGGAGGAATGAAGATAGACAAAAGTTGAGTAAGGAGGATGAATGGTTGACGAACTTCAGTGGGGCGTCACCCCCAATGGGGAACACCAATGCAGTGACTCTGTGGTCTTGTGGGGATGTAGCGAAGTTGGTGGGTAGTTCTGAATGTTATTGTTTTAATCATATATAATTTGATTTGTGAATGTCTTCGGAAGTCTGCATGAGAAAATGCATGAAAGATTTGGCTTGAAAGGTAGGGTGTCACCCCCAACGAGGTATAATAATGGGTCTTTTGGGGAAATATTGTTGGTGCGTAGTTTGATACTTATTAGAGGGTCACATTGCCTTGGTGGGGTCCAACCAATTGTCTTTTAGTATTTTTACGAGCTTCGGGTTCGTGACAATAAAACAGCAATTAAATTAAATAACCAAAAATGACACTTAATTACACAACACTAATTGATAATTACAACTTTAAACTCAAAACACAATCGCACTAAAGTTCACTTTAATTCACAGTTGAAGATGCTCTTAAAGTTATCGCTTGTATCGCTAATCCAATATAAAGTCGGTTAGTGTATGTGTACGCCTTATATAGGTCAGTTTATTCCAGAACCTTCCATCGTAGAAAGATCTAGATAGTTCGCGTACATATTGGTCGCGCGGTTCGAGAATTCTAAAACGTTATATCACAGAAAGGTCTAGAAAGTTCTTGACTACTAGTTCTGCTACTCGATACTAGATGGCGCTAGCGGTAGCTAATGCCGGTATCTCCCATGCCTTAATCGAGGCGCGCAACAGTACCCTTAAAATATTCATGAAATTCAAACAGAATATCATGAATTCATACATAAGGCGCCATCCATAAATTACATCACACGAATAGGGTAGTTGACTAAAAAAATCTAATTAGTCCGTCAGATAGATTTCCAAAAAATATTGGACACGTATTTTTTCTTTTTTCACGTAAACAAAAAATGAAGCCGATACAGTGCGTTGAAAACTCGTGTGACGTCACTACTCGCTACAATTTTTAACGAGCCGTAACGTCACAAGCCCCCACTCCTGCAGTGCTATTCTGTAAGAACTCACGTGCGAATTCGATTCATATCTCATTTTCGATTACACTTCGTAACTCACCTGAAGTGAAAAGTATTTGATATTCTGACTGTCAAGTTAAGTTCGCTTCACCTATGTTCTCACTTAGTGGCGCTAGTTTAGTTTTCATCAAGTTACAGAATACCAAATACAGTTTTCACCGCAGAATCAGAAGTGAGAACTGGAGTGAGTTCTTACAGAATAGCATTGCTGATCTTTGATGCTTTGTATCTTCGTCAGTTTTTATAGATTTGATAAAGGAAAAAATACGTGTCCAATATTTTTCTATAATCTAACTGACGGACTAAATATAATCATATATTTTATACTCAGGAAACACCCCTATTTCATGATTTTTGACCCCTCCTCACGTCCTTGTCACATCTAGTATATATATATAGTCTATTTGTGACACACCTACCTAGTTTGACGTCACATATATTACATTTTTTTAAATTGGAACACTTAGATAAAGTAGATTTTGAAAAATGACGTCACGAAATTTAGGACCCCTCCCAACCCCTTGTCACACAATGTCACACTTTGTCCACCCCCTTACGTATTTATGGATGGCCCCTAATAACAATACATTTTAACCATCATTAAGCATGAGATTAAATAAAGGGATAGTCTCTAGTTTTCTTTCTTTTACTTTATAAAAATAAAACACGCAAACTTACATTTATATAAACTTTGAAAAATAGTAATATTCGGATATCAAACATCCATTTCTTGTCTATGGTTCATATTCTTCTGCATTTTCATCCTGGCATAAATATGTAACGTGTCTGGAAAATATATTATGTAATTATAAGAGTCTTGAATTATGAACCTGCTAGCCAGTATTTAAACTACTCAGATTGTATTCGTAGTAGATTATATATATTTTTTTATACAAAATAAGGCTGAATATGGCTAATTTTTGATTGGCCTTTGAGAAACTCCCTCCCCAACATTTAGAAAACAATGTTGGGTATTTGACATTCACTCCCAAAAATATCTAAATTCCAGGCACACATCGATATTTTCGCCAAGTCTACCCAAAGAAAAAATCATTGCCATAGACAACTTAACTATAGGCGTCGTCGATAAAATCGTCCTACACTTCACTAAAGCATGGTGGCCAAAGACTGCCACGTTCTTTGGGTTCGTATGGAATGGGTTCGACAGGAAAACGGTCTCTAAAGAGGACTATTGGACAACTAAGATCTTTGGGGCCAGCACCCCCATGGGTTCGAAGTATGCCTTGACGCTATGGACAAGTGGAGATGGTGCTAAACTGGTTTGTAAATTTTAATAGCATGTTTCGGTTTGGGCTACCGCAGGGGACGGAAAACCATAAATCAAACATAAGCTTGCTTTTTTTTTGGCGGGTAACTAAACTTAAAAAAAAACTGTGATTTGATTACACTGCGTTACATATAAAAATGAAGTTTAAATACGCTTTTGGAATTTTAATTTTTCGTGTTAATTTCTATTATATATAACAATATTTATTATACGTCTCATTTTTTATCCTTGAGAATGTACCAAATATGTGATGATTAAAAAATAAATATACATTTTTTTTTTGTAATTTAGAATTTATGTAGATTTGTTTACAATATCTGATTTTATTTTTACAGTTACACTTGGAAAAGTACAAAAAAAAGAAAATATCCAATTTTAAAAACCTTCACGCTTTAAGCGTTACATTCGTGAAGATTCTTCTGAATTCTTTTGAAAATGTATTTTCTTCATTGCTTACTTGTCGTGTCGTTTTGGTGACGAAATAAGAACAAAAAACGAAACAATAAAAAAACATAGACCTACAAAACGTCTAATCTCTAATATGCGTCTAATATGCGTAAAATGACAGTATTTGAAAACTGATCGGCATTTACCTCGAAAACTAGACGTGATGAATACCTACCACAAATGTTTGCGATATTTTCTTTATGACTCATCAACTTTTTAAATCACCTGTCAGTTACGCGGGTACAAAAATCGTGTAACGCAGTGTTATTAAACTTATGCCAAAAAACTTGCACAGTCTTTTCCCAGTTATTTTATATTCTGCATAAAAATGACCTTTCTTCTTGTATTACTAAAATAACTGCTAACGTATAAGAAGTCGCATACTTGAATGCATGCAAATTCTGTCACCTGCGTGGGCCCAATATATGATTTTTATCAGTGAGTGTAAATGTGGCCTAACATTAAACTGTAAGGAAATTATTTGCCAAGCCTGTTTTGTTCAGTCATTTTTGCGCAAAACTACACATGGTATATTGAGTGCATGCCCGCACTTTGCATGACATTTTTAATGAGGCTACTTATAACCTATTCATATAATTTGAATGAATCATTGTAGTTTTAATTTAATACTGGTGCGTTTGATTAAGATTTTGTGGAAATTATAATACAATAAAGTCCAATACTAAAATCTGCCGCTCATAAACAAAAAAAAAATGTGTTACAGAAATAGTTTTTAATGTGATCTCAAAATTAAAGCGCTATTTGAGTATTCGACTTTTATGGGTTTGTTATGATACAGTAAAATAACTATCCTATTTAAGCTATTTTTATTTAATTTGAATTATGAAAGTTAAAGTGTGGCAATTTTAACGTAAAATATTTTTAACATAAGTAAAAAACTTCTTGACCCGAGTACAGTTATTTCTAAACACATATATAAAGTGACAATTATTATTTAGTTTACGAAATTACCACACCGAAACTAAACTCGGTGTCATCAAATGTTATCCTGATGTAAGTGTCACTCTGGTGACAAGAAGTGTTACATTTTTTGACACCTAAGTGTCACTCCTGTGGCACAGTATGTCAGAAGGAGTACAGAGCTGTGTTCTACATAATGTTGCCAATATTTCAGGTTGAGACCTTACCCGAGGACGTGGTAAAGAGGAAAGTAATGGAACTGCTCAGAAGGTTTATGGGCAAAGACAGGACGATACCGGAGCCCATCGCTATGTTGAGGTAAGGCGACATTTTCTTACAACTAAATGATATTTATGTCTTTTAAAATCTTTATTGGCACAGTGATCGCTAGTCGCACTGCTCAGCAGGGATTGGGGGTGATCGTCAAATCGACGAGATTTTTTTTCACTAGTCTTCGCAGAAGAAGCCCTCCTAAACAGCATCCCCAATAAGGAGCCTTTCATAAATTACGTCACATTAATTTCATTACTTAGGACCCCCCCCCCGTCCTTGTCACAGCTGGTCACATTTGTGAGATCCCTCCCCCCTCCCTGGTGTGACATCACATATTCAACAATTTTATTCGTATTTGATCGTGTTTTACTTCAACACTTCGATTACAATAGATTTCGTGATGAAATGTGACGTCACGAAATTTAGGACCCCCTCCCACCCCCTTGTCACACAATGTCACACTTCGTTGACCCCCTCCCTCCCCCTTAACGTGTGACGTAATTTATGAATGGCCCCTAACTCACTTGGAAAAGTGTGAAGTGTGGGTACTTGGATGGAAGTATTCAACTTCCCTGACCACCATGATGCGCGGAAAATCTCCTCTAAGTAACGCCAGAACTGTGAGTTTGGAGACCTGACGGACTAAGGAAACACATACATACAAAGGAAACTTATAATACGTATCACTACATAGTATAAAACAAAGTCGCTATCCACCGTCTGTCCCTATGTATGCTTAGATCTTTGAAACTACGCAACGGATTTTGATGCGGTTTTCATTAATAGATAGACTGATTCTTAAGGAAGGTTTATATATGTATAATACATGCATATTATAGTAGAGGAAACATTAGTATCTACATTGCACCCGTGCGAAGCCGGGGCGGGTCGCTAGTTTAATAATAAACTCAGCACTGACTTGTGCATTTTACAAATAGTTCTATTAGATCGCAAACACAATAAGTATAACTCTATGCTATTCGGAGGATAACCAGCATAACTGTGTAGACGTTGATCTGTCGGAGATCAGGATTGAAGCGCCCTGCCAGTAAAATACTGCGGATTTGTTTGGAAAAATGGAATATGTTTGAAAATTAGAAAACTAAAATTGAAATTATGACCGGCCTGGACGAAGGGGTTTCAATCAGAAACGCACACCGTTACAAAAACAGCCGGTCCTGTGTTTCCTGCATCCAGCGAATTCTGGTGACCTTTACCAGATCATCGATCCACTCTGTAGCTTTAGACCAGGGTCGATAATTTTTAAAACCAAAAAAAATAATAGTAGGATGAAACTCATGAGAAAAGGAGGGGAATATTCTAAAAATGAAAGGAAAAATAATTTACGGGCGATCTGAGGTCGGGAAGGGGATGGGGGTGAGTTTTTAAGGGTAAAAAACGGTTTATCTCGATTTCCGGCAAAACTAAAAGTCCTATGGAAAAAAGTCAAATGGCAAAATTGTAGGTAATAAAAAGATCTAAAACTTTTGTATTTACACTTTTTTCACATAACCTCAAAATTTATGAGAAAAATTCAAAAAACCAAGTTTTTGGTTTTTTATATTTATCTTTTACAAAATCATTTTTTTTTGTCACGAAATTTGGTGAAAACTTACCTTTTTATGTCCCAAATACGCTGTAATTTATTTGATTAGAAATATTTATTTTTTCGCCTTATTTTGAATTAATATCGAAAAAGCACCCTAATTTTCAATCAAAAATTCACCCGTCAAAATATCAGCTTTTTTCAAAAAGTTGGTATGCTTTCTATTCGTTAAAATCTCTACTTTCCGATGGTGAAAAAACATATAAATCTTCTCAGAAAATGCAAAAAATCGAAAAAACTCAAATCGATTTTTTCTTAAATTATTATATACAATTTTGAGCTATTTATTAAAATTTACACTTTAATTACTCGAAAAACGTAAGATTACATGTCACATTGATAAAAAAAAAAACTGCAAATCAAAATATACTACTATAATTAACCAACAAATAAGTAGCACGCAAAAAACTCAAAACTATTCAACGGATTTAAATTCAGTTTTCATGAATGCACAAAGTGATACTGAAATATGACCATGTCAATAGGGATGTTTCCTGATTTAAAAAAATATGATTCTAATTAGTCCGTCAGTTAGATTATAGAAAAATATTGGACACGTATTTTTTCCTTTATCAAATCTATAAAAACTGACGAAAATAAAAAGCATCAAAGATCAGGAGTGGGAGCGTGTGACGTCACTGCCCGGTAAAAATTGTAGCGAGTAGTGACGTCACACGAGTTTTCAACGCACTGTATCGTCTTGATTTTTTGTTTATGTAAAAAAAGAAAAAAAATGTCTCCATTATTTTTTGGAAATCTATCTGACGGAATAATCAGATTTTTTTAGTTAACTACCCTATTGAAAATTTCGATAAAAATCAATTCTAAATTCAAAAGTCATTTATTCAAACTAGGCTGATAGACATCACTTTTTGAACGTCAAATTTTACATAAAGACAGTCCCCCAAAACGCCCACCCGTCACCACTTCCTAGTGTTTTAGCTGGGAAGAAGTGGCGCAACAAACTCCCCAGCAACACATCTGTCTATTGCGTTTTAAGAACTTGAATTTATACAATAGTATGCAAAGTCATTAATACATGACAAAGGTAGTGGAAATCATAAATCAATTCACTATAAAACATTATAAATAGTAGATGGAGTCAATAAAGTAAAAACAGATTGACCTACATAGTCATCAAAAATAAATAAAAAAACAATATTATATGACCTCATATAACCCGTGTGTGATAGAAATGTCGACTACTTCTACTGCTGACTGCACTTTTTTCTTACTCTTTCCAGATCATCTTGGTTCGCGAACCCGTACACTCGAGGTAGTTACACGTACGACAATGTCCTGACTCCCCAATTCCCCAACGCTAGGGCTACGCTAGCGCAGCCCCTGGTGGACAGCAGCGGAGCCCCACGCGTCCTGTTCGCGGGAGAGGCCACAGATAACACTCACTTCTCGACCGTGCATGGAGCAACTGACACCGGATTCAGGGAAGCAAATAGGTTGTTGCCACAAGCTAAGTTGTAAATGAAGATTTTTCCATAGGTTACCGTTTGAACGCTAACAAAATAAATACAGGGTACTTGAAACGTTTCGGCGGTCACTGCTAAAGACGGTATCAAGACTTTTCATACAAGCCCGTCAATATATTTCAGACCCTTCAGAATTTAGCAAACAAAAAAGCGTTTAAACTGTACCTATACGATTTGATTTTATATACGGAAACTATGAAATTTTATATCAATTATTATACAAGTAATTATAAAGTGATTGTGAATATATAAACTTTGTCTGAAGCTCGATGTAGCCAAGAAAATCGTTTTTCATAAATGTTTAAATATCATATTGATGAATCCGACGAAAACATAGTTCCTAAAGTTAAAACCGAAATAATTATAGAATAATGACTAAATACTCGTACAAGCACAAACAAATTATGACTCCCTTGAAATCATGACGAACACACTTTAGTCCCTGAAAGAACCCATTTTGAATTTGATCCCATACGAACCCACTTAGTCCTCGAAAGTACTGTCCTCGGAAATATCCACTTAGTCTTTGAAAAAACCCACTTTGATCCCTTCGAAACCCACTTAATCCCTGAAAGAACGCATTTAGATCCCGAAGGAACCCACTAATGACTCGAAAGTACTGACTTAGTCCTCAGAAGTATCCACTTAGTCCTTGAAAAAACCTATTTTGATCCTGCAAGAATACTTGTAGTCCCTGTAAGACCCTATTTAGATCATGAAGGATCCCACCTCTAAGTTTCCGCCAACTCTCAATTTTTAGGTTCTAAGGTAACAGAACTGCAAAGTACCCTACCAAACAAATATCAATATTACTCATCTTGAAATAAAGTCGAAAACAAATAACATGAACCCCGAGTACCGCGTCATCTCAGCTTTGAAAATCGTTGTACTAAAAGATATCGATCCCCCCAACCAAGAACTCGGTAATGTGCTATTATGGGTTTTATGCTGTTATGTCAAATTCGGCATCTGTAGACTGGAATACACCTTAGCAATTTTTTTCAGATTTTTCCTAATCATATTTACAAAGAAATCATGACACACGTGTTTATTGTTGGGAAATAAGGCACAATAATATTCCGACAATAAACCTGTTATAGATCTGTACGGAAAAAAACTATTTATATTTTATTTTGGTAAGTTGCGAATACGGGGTTATTGGCGTAAATAATTTTCATGAAGTTTTTGGTAAACGTGTTTATGAGGTTATTGTTGAACTAATTTTAAAATACGTAGAAGTGGAGCCATTCCACAGAGTTACCATTCTTTTTACCAATCCTTATCCTGTTCTGAAGTGGAAAACGAAAATATATCTGAAGAAGAGCTACTTTGATGAGTTTATGTAGCTCAAAGTTGATTGCAGGAATTGAATTCTTTTTATTAATAAATGTTAGCATAAAATTAAAGAGTTAAATTTCATTCTGTTGTTTAATAAATATTACTAATAATCGAAATGATTGTATTTCTTTCGTTTATTACCTTCTAATATTACATTTAAATATAACGAAAAAAATCGGTATTCACTGGTAACGATAGCACTGGTTTTCTAATTTGCATCGTAATAATAATGTTATTTATCAATACCGTTTTCAAAATTATTTGAAATCACCACAATAACTCCGTAAAACACGTTACGTATCAGCCCTACAATAAAAAATAACGCCGTAGAAGTCCATAACTTAATGTTATGAAATATTTTATTTGACAAATTTCCGGCAATAATCCCGTAATTACTATTACTGTAATATTTGATGTAATCAATTTTAGGTATTATTTGTTCATAAATTACTAGGTTTTGACTAAACGGAATTTCATAATAATGGTACAGTTTATATTAAGCAAAATAAAAAAAACTTTTTACAAAAAAAAAAACCGACTTCTAAACAAAAAACCGAAAAGTATAAAATAACTTTAATTTCGGAACTCGGTGTTTTTGGTTGCTTTTTTGTTGTTGAACACACCGACTTCCGAAATTAAAGTTATTTTATACTTTTCGGTTTTTTGTTTAGAAGTCGGTTTTATTTTTTGTAAAAAGTTTTTTTTATTTTTCACTTTTTAGTGGTACCTACATCCCCTCCCCTCCCCCACCTAAACGAACCAATCACATTGGTGTAAAAAAAAAACTTTTTACAAAAAAATACAACCGACTTCTACACAAAAAATCAAAAAAGTGCAAAATAACTTTAATTTCGGAACTCGGTGTTTGTGGTTGCTTTTTCGTTTTTTGAACACCGACTTCCGAAATTAAAGTTATTTTGCACTTTTTTGATTTTTTGTGTAGAAGTCGGTTGTATTTTTTTGTAAAAAGTTTTTTATTTTTCACTTTTTAGTGGTACCTACACCCCCTCCCCTCTCCCCACCTAAACGAACCAATCACATTGGTGTAAAAAAAGCACTGCTCCTTTGCAGAGTACTCGAAAACCGCTTGGTTGATTTCGATAAAATTTTCATGGGACCATTTGGGAAGTATACCCTTTCCAACAAAAAAAGAATTTTTCAAATCGGTTCACAAGCGACGGAGTTATGCGCGAACAAACAATAAAAAAAAAAAAAAAAAAAAAAAAAAAACATACAAACATCCGAATTGAGAACCTCCTCCTTTTTTAGAAGTCGGTTAAAAAACGTACTGCTACTTTGCAGAGTAAACTAAGAGGTCGTCAATGTAGACAATGTAGATATTTTTTGTTGATTTTTCGAAAACCGCTTGGTTGATTTCGATAAAATTTTCATGGGACCATTTGGGAAGTATACCCTTTCCAACAAAAAAAGAATTTTTCAAATCGGTTGACAAGCGACGGAGTTATGCGCGAACAAACAATAAATAAAAAACACAAACATCCGAATTGAGAACCTCCTCCTTTTTTAGAAGTCGGTTAAAAATACCTTTCATTTAATACATCAATGACTTCTTAGTCCCACTTGTTGAAAAGATATTTGGTAAAATCAGTAAATCTTTTCTCCTGTAAAATTTTGATTTTTCGATTACCGAGTTATTGCTTGGGAGCGTCGATATGTATTTACTTAATTAAAACTTTATTTCAAGTTAAGTAAAGATAATATTCGTTTGTCTACAAAAACAGAGTCATGAATACACGCACTATTTATTTAAATGAGTTGCCATATAACTGAGATTGCACAATGATTTTGAATGTATAGGTTTCAAATAATGCCATATACACATTATACATACATAAAATTACAAATATGTACAAAATATATTAAATGAAATATACATACGTTTTAAACTTTCTAGCCGATTGGAAAAATGTTTAACAGAAGGGTCAGTCGTCGTTATACATAAATAACTAACCGTCGCATTAATTTTAATTGGTTGCATTTTTATAGAGGCTTGAAGTCGCGATAAAAAGTCAGCTGTTCCCTACATTTATGTTCGTATAACTCATCAAAATGTAGGGAACAGCTGACTTTTTTTTCGCAATTTCGTGTTTGTTCCCATAGTAAAAGTTGTTAATAATGATGAGTACAATGACCTCTTAACAACTTTTAACACGAAAAATATACCTTAGCTACTTCAAAATATGGTTCGTTTTTTTGACGATTTACCGCGAGTATTTTGACACATGCCAAGTGTCAGCAAAATTCTGACATACCCAGTCGCGCCGACAGGGGGCGCTTATCGGCTTAGTCAAATAATTACGTATGATGATGATTTTGTATTAGGATAACGTCAATTATAAAAAAAGATACATATTTACTTGTTGTTAATTCAATATTCTGTTACTGCGTAACACAGATCTTAGAAACAAAAAAAATCACAAATTATTTTAAAAAGAACACACAGCACAAAGAGGCCTCCTCGGTCATAGACTAGAGACGGTACTGTCAAAACTAATATCCATACAAACACATTATGGCGTCTCACGTGTTTGTGGTGGTTCCGTGGTGCAATATTTTCTATACATACACTTCTCCATATTTTACCAATAGTATATTTTACTGAAAATGTCTAATTTGTCCGTCCGACAGATTTCCAAAAAATATTGAATACGTATTTTTTTTTCACGTAACCAATGAAGGCGATCGAGTTAGTTGAGAACTCGCGTGACGTCACTAAGTTCTACAATTTTTACTAACGAAGTGACGTCACCAGCCCCCACTCTTGAACTTTGATGCGTTTTATCTTTAATAATTGTTATCGATTTTAAAATGACAAAAAATAAGTGTCCAATATTCTTTGAAAATGTAACGGACGGACTTAATAGAATACTATTTTTTTAATCTAGTGAAATACCCAATTATATCAATCTCTTATAATTGATAGCAACGTGGTTATGTACCTACAATCATACAATGTATAGATATTGCTGTAAAAAACGAATGTTTATATGAAATTATATTATATTTATATGTTTGTAATAAATGATGTCTGATCAAATGGATGCTTTTTTTAAACAACCCTCTCTTTGAATTTGTCCTGTATCGTAGGTGCGTTTACATACATACAAACTCACATACACAAACAGCTAAACCCGGAACAACTATTTGTAGGCGATACAAATGTAAGTTCGGTGCGGGAATCGAACCGCTTAACCACTGTGCCGTGTCGACTATACTGGTTCTTTTAGTATTGGGTCGAGTTAAACTTAATTGCTACTGTTAAGTCTACTTCTACCATTCCATTTTTGTATTACGCAGCGACCACCTCGTGTCCCGAGCCGCCATTACCTTTGAATTAACCTATAGATACTTATAGTGATACACAGCCCCAGAAGCATTTTCATGTATTGAGAATGCTAAAATCATAACAGGCTTCCGTAGCTAAATGGCAAAAACGGAACCCTTATGGATTCGTCATGTCTGTCTGTCCGTCCGTATGTCACAGCCGTTTTACTCGGAGACTATTAAAGTTACATAAATGAAAATTGGTAGGTGGGTGCAACCTATTAACGGCTATTCAATAATGCTGTAATATTTTGGAAAAAATAATTTTAGGGGTGGCACTTCATACATGTAACTGAGGGATGAAAAAATAAATCCCAACAAACAATCGTGTGGGTCAAAATGAAATACAGGTTTCTAAAAGTTTTGTGCTTTCGAATTCGTAAAAAATGTGTGTCCTCCAACTTTTAAACTATGAAGTTGAAAATTCTAAAAAAAAAATGAGCAAATAGAACTTCACAGACACTTCCAACGAAAATTGGTTTGAACATCATAACTTATATACTTTTAGAGATATGAGATTTTAACAAGGAACTATGGAACCCTTCACTATGCGTGGCCCAACACGCACTTGGTCGGTTACTCTTGTTTACTTGGTCGGTTGTGAACTCGCCTAATCACTAATCGAAGTGTAAACGGGGCCTTAATGTGTGTTAACTTTTTTACTAAACCGCTTTAATGGCAAAATGCACGGTGCAATTGCCATAAAATAAACGAATTAAATAATTGAGATAAAATAAAAATGCATATTATTCAAATTTACTTTTATCTACCTATAAAGCAGGATCATTTGCGGCTGTTTTACTACACACTACATATAGATACCTAATGTTTCAAGTGTCTATGGGTGTCTTTGTGTGTAGGTATGAGAAAACAGCCGCGGACGATCTAACTTAAAAAGTCATGCCTTCCCCTTTGCCAGAAGCTGGGTACACCCATGCTTGGGGATCTAGACGCGTAAATTGAGGGGTAGTAGCAATGGGACAGTCATAATCATAATCAAGCCTTTTTAACGTTCCCACTGCTGGGACACAGGCCTCCTCTCTAGGAGAGGGAATGGGCCGTAATCCAGCACGCGGGCCCAGTGCAGGTTGCTGAATGTCACATGTCTTCGAATTTTTGGTTCTAGGACATGCCGGTTTCCTCACGATGTTTTCCTTCACCGTTTTGAGAGCAGTGGTGACGAAATTCATTACACAAAGTAATTGCTTTTTTTTAGTAGTCTGTTGTAGGTCGCGGGTTCAAACCCAGGCGGTTTGAACCCGCGACCTACAACGGAATACTAAAAAAAAGGCCGAAGTATACGGGGACCTTCACATTTTAAACCTCTTTTCTCATGAATTGAATTGAATTAAGCCTGTGTAGGTTCTCACGTTAAATTCTTGTACTGTTCTTGGGATTTTTATTCAATTATTTCTGCATAGGAACTCAGAATTGTTTTCTATCAAGTTAATAGCAATAGGTACATCTTCTAATAATAGAAACACGAAAATACAGCACTTAACCAACTTAAATTTAATGAATAACTTTACAAAAGACTTTCCTAAAATAAAACAGCACAATTTTATTTTTTATTCTTATTCTGCTGCGGGTTCCGTCCTTGACCGCCACCACCGCGAGCCAGAGGCGCGGGGCGGCCGCGGTTACCGAAGGCGCCTCGGTTACCACCGCGGCCCTGTCTCATATTCTGACCACCACCACGGCCTTTGGATACTTCGCTTCTACTTCTTGATTTGACCTGGAATTTCATATGATTTTGTAAGTATTATGGTAAGATTCAAGATTCAAAGCATTTATTTTGAATGCAGTAATCTCAGGAACCACAGGTCTGATCTGAAAAATTCTTTTAGAGTTAGCCCATGTATCAAGGAAAGTTATTGGCTATATATCATCACACTAAAACCAATAGGAGCGGAGCAGTCATGAAAAATGTGACTCAGATGAAGTTGCATGGATCAGCTAGTTTCAGATATGGTTTGAATAATAATTTGTTCATGTAACTTGTAGTTATTTGTAGTGATGACTCGGAAGCAAGTTGTGATCACACAAGCAAATATTTGTTCAAGCTTTATGCAGAGTTCTGGGCACCGAAAATGATAAATAGATTTTAGGAACTAAATTTATGATTTTGAGCCTAGAAGTGGTGATGTAGTAGACAGTAAATTGTCATGCAACAATTAAACATTGGAAGTAAGTATAGAACAATCTCTGATACCAAGCACATATTTAGCATAATATGGATGAAATATTGAACTTAATTGCAACTAATGATTTTTTTACATCTACCCACACAAACACAATAATGCAATGCTTTTCAAATGCAAAACAATAACAGTATGCAGGTATGGCAAAGAGTAAAAATCCAATCAGATAATTATTAAACCTTGCATCTCCAACAGTTAAATATTGAGTAAGTTGTTAGGAAATATTATTGCAAGTTTTCAACATATTTCTCAACTTTTTATTGTTAAATAAGGAAATAAATTACCCTCAAAGGTAAAGAAAGGTTTTCATACACTCGCCTTGTATAATAATGTATGGATATGGCTATTTTTTCAAACCATAAACAATCAAATACAAAGAGGCTGAACACAAAACATACCTGAGTTTCTTCCTTCACCATGTCAATAACTTCGTCAGGAATACGTAAATACTTGATGGTGCTACCTCTGATATAACATTCAGGCATTCTCCAGAACTTGTCACCGTCTCTGGATGTGCAAATCACTTCTCGAAGGTTGATATTCATCCAATTATCACAACTCACGAGATGACCGTTATATGTTTCGCCATTTTTCAACTCAACAAGCATTGGATGGTTCTGAGCAGTACGGAGTAGTGATAAAGGCAACATTTTAGCTAAATAAGTTAATTTAGATTGTGTTTTCAAATAAACAAATAGCTTCCGATTGTTTGTTTGACGCAATTTGTAGTGATTTGTAGGTTAGGAAATTGGGCTTTTATAGTTGACTTGACACATTCGAAAAATCTCCCGCTGTGACACACTGGATTTTATTCTAATTAACAGGATTTTTATAAAAGGAATAAATTAAAAATCATCGATTCTTTGTAAAAAATAACTTTTGTCGTGCAGTTTCGATACTTAAAAATTATAATCAATAATAGAGAAAATGTTTTAACATAACACAAAACACAAATTCGACCCAAAAAACCTTTTGTTTTGACAGTGACAGTTGGTGACAGTTAAAAAAGCTTATTCTTCTCAGTTCCTTTATTTTATGCGGCCGATAAAATAACTTGAAGTGTAGGTACAAACAAGTTTTCAAAGAATTTTATTACTCATTTTGTGTGTTTATTGGTATGGACATACGATTTCATACTGACGAAAGTAATTCAACTTTTATTAAATGCAAATAGAGGTTTTCTCACCAACTATGTAACTCACAGAACGTATACATAATATATTACCCCTAAAGGGATGTAACTGATTATTTGGACATTAAGAAGAATGCGCACTTGTTCGCCAGCTGTCATCTGGCACGTTCCAATTCACCTAAAAATAAAGAAAAACAATGCATGAGATATACGTTCTTTCTTTTTGACAAACGTAAAATGCTTGAGAGGGAAGGAGAGAAAAGCAGACCGGTTCCGGAATCTTATTTTTTTAATTGAATCAATAATATGTCTTGTTGATTGGATGGCTGATTGCAGTTTTCTCTTGAAAATTCTGGAATTATTCCGTTATAAGTTTACTGAAACTCGTTAAATATTACGTTTGATCCATTAGCGGCTTTCAGGTAAGTCTTTCCCATATGTATCATGTAGATCCTCTAAAAAACATGATTTTGGACACCGCGTGTCGGTCAGATATAAAAAGATGAAGTATATGTCTGAAACTTCGTTTATTTATTACAATTACTATATTTTCCTTCTATTTTTTGTCGTAGAAGCAACCAAGTAGTCCATCAAGAATATATCCATGTTTTTTGAGTGTAAACGTGCTCAATTAACTGTTATTATTCGGTTGGTTTACATGTATTGCCGGCATGCGTTATTTCACGATGTTAACATCAAATCTTTGTTTAAATGTTTAATAATTAAATAATAGCATCAAATAACTATGCAGTAATGCTAAAATATGGTGGCTGACTGTTTAACAAAGTTAAAACCAGTTACTTAAAAGATCTTGCAAGTTTTTTTCCTCTTTTTCTTTTATTTTTTCGCGTTATATGTCTCTAGAGGTCTATAGTTTGTAGGGATACGAATCCTTGATTCTTAATAAATGTAGTACTTACAAACACATTTCATTTATTTAGCAAATTAGGTTCATTGACACTGACATAGGGTCAATGATCTGGGAATTAAAAACACTTCTTTTTATTTTCTGGATGGGAAATCTTCGAGTGACTTCTCCCGCTGTGGGCGGAGCGGAAGGGAGTGTCAGACTCTTACTGACTAAAACCCACCCGTGATCCTTCTTGTGCCCTTTACGTTACAGGGCCGCAGTGACTCTTTAAAATCAAATTCAGCAACCCTAGGGGCCTAAAAACGCTAAGGGTTCCATACCATACATTATCTACAAAAACCTAAAAAAATAATAATTTATTTTTAAAGTAAATATATACCTAAATATTCTGTGGATATTTTCAAGCGTCTACTACTGTGGTTGTTAGCAATATCAAGCAAAATTTAGCAAAAAAATCACGTTTGTTGAATTTTTCTTTTATTAAAAATTTATTTTATTCTGTTTTTTAGTATTTGCTGTTATAGTGGCAACAGAAATACTTCATCTGGTTTTTTTCTCTTGTGTCTTGTGTATGTGAGTTTACATTTTTGTGAAAGCACCTACAGGAGTACCACATACAGGAGTCAATCCTAGTGAGGGGCAACATTTTTCTAAAAAAAAGAAAAAATGTAAAAAATACATATATTATAATAAAAAATCCAACCCATTGTCTATACATCAAAGATAATGAAAATAAAATAAAAATTATATATGGGGGTCTTTGTCAGAGTATTCTCCTTATTATTTATTATCCTTCTTAATATTTGTATGTGCATCACGCAAATACTATTTGCGTGGATTTGAACGCATTCTTTACCGGTCTACTGCTAGATGGCTAACTTAAAATATAGGCTACATTTATGGGTGGATTACTATACACTTTAGTCCAAATATGATACTCTGGTATCTTTAACAGTAATAACAGTTGAATTTCTTTTTTCATAGCACTAATTCAAGATGCCGCAAGCTCGGCGCAAGACCCCGTTCAGCGGGAAGGCGAAGAAGCAGCAGCTGCAGGGCAAGAAGCAAAACAAGACGCTGTTGATGTCCAGTAAGTTAGGGATGAGTGTTGAATCAACGAACTGGTTGAATCAACTGTTATAATCTGCCTTTTTAACGTCCCCACTGCTGGGACACAGGCCTCCTCTCTAGGAGAGGGAATGGGCCGTAATCCAGCACGCGGGTCCAGTGCGGGTTGCTGAATGTCACATGTCTTCGAATTTTTGGTTCTAGAATATGCCGGTTTCCTCACGATGTTTTCCTTCACCGTTTTGAGAGCAGTGGTGATGCAATTAATTACACAAAGTAATGCGCCTGGCTGGGTTTGAATCCGCGACATATAATTCATAAGTCGGGGCCGTTACTGTTAATTTTATTTTATTTGGAAAAATAAACGGTTGCAAATTACAATGTTAGTCTCCATTAACGTATTAAAATTTAACTGTTTATGAATCAACTACATAATTGAATTCGTCAACGACGTTTATTAATCCAATTTAAACCATTCTTTCACGAATGGAAAGCTACATTGTCAAAGTGTAAAATAGGCTATACTTTGTCACCGTATTCCCACGGGAACGGGAACTACACGGGTGAAACCGCGGGGCACTGCTAGTAATTTAAAAAATACTAGCAGCCCGCGGTTTCACCCGCGTAGTTCCCGTTTCCGTGGAATACGGGGATAAAATATAGCCTATGTTACTCAGGGTGAATGTAGCTTTCTAATGGTGAAAGAATTTTTTAAATCGGTCCAGTAGTTTTTGAGTTTATTCGTTACATACAAAAATACATAAATCTTTCCTTTTTATAATCTTCTTCTAAATATATATAACTCAAAAGTGACTGACTGACATAGTGATCTATCAACGCACAGCCCAAACCACTGAACGGATCGGGCTGAAATTTGGCATGCAGGTAGATGTTATGACGTAGGCATCCGCTAAGAAAGGGTTTTGATTAATTCTACCCCCAAGGAGATAAAATGGGGATGAAACTTTGTCAATTTAAAACCGATCGGGCTGAGAGTTTCAAAATCGGGGCTAAAGTAACTATTCGACGCGGACGAAGTCGCGGGCAGAAGCTAGTATTAGTATAGACTAGCTGCTGCCCGCGACTTCGTCCCCGTGGAGTCCCCGATTTTAAAACATTCTTTATCGCTGCTCCGCTCCTATTGGCTTAAGCGTGATGATATATAGCCTAAAGCCTTCCTCGATAAATGGTCTATTTAACCCAAAAAGAATTTTTCAATTCGAACCAGTAGTTCCTGAGATTAGCGCGTTCAAACAAACAAACAAACAAACTCTTCAGCTTTATAATATTAGTATAGATTACAGACTTACCTTTCCACTTGCAGCTGGGGGTGGCACAACAGCTTATGACGTGGTCTCAGTTAATTACCAACCTGCCCGCGGGAGGGGCGGCGGCCGGGATACGAACCGATACGCACTCAAGTTCTATAGAGAAACCGAAGATGAACTGCGGATGAAAAAGGAAGATGCTTTGTGAGTAGTCTTTTGTTTAACCTTTTTGAAAAGGAGCTCCTGGCTGACTTATAACAATCGCCAAGTAATAATAATAATATTTTATTTGCATAAAACATGGTATACAAGATGGTAACATGAATAGGTCTTAGTAGATCTTCAAGTATTAGCAAAATGAGGCGATCGGTAGCGACGACCAACCCGCACTGGGCCCGCGTGCTGGATTACGGCCCATTCCCTCTCCTAGAGAGGAGGCCTGTGTCCCAGCAGTGGGAACGTTAAAAGGCTGATTATGGTAGCGACGACCTTTCGCGTCCGGCCCTGGTTCAATCCATGGTCTGGAGCGAGGAGGCATGGGAAGCGGTCACCTCCTTCTGCGAAGCAGTAATGCTAGCGAAGGAGGAGGCAGACCGCGTGCGAGAGAGGGAAACCTCACGCCCCTGCCGCCGCAACAGAAGACGCCCCGGGAGTCGCAGGATGATTTCGATGACGGCGAGGTATGAGTGGCTCGCCGTCCGATAACAACCAACAAGCCCGGTCGACGGCGCGTCGTGTTCCACGCGCGCCTCAAAGAGCCGTCAGCAAAAAAAGACGGGGTCCTATAGGGTCAGTCTTGCTAGGGATGCGGAATAGGATAGTTAACTAAAAAAATCTAATTAGTCCGTCGGATAGATTTCCAAAAAATATTGGACACGTATTTTTTCTTTTTTCACGTAAACAAAAAATGAACTACGATACAGTGCGTTGAAAACTCGTGTGACGTCACTACTCGCTACAATTTTTACCGGGCCGTGACGTCACAAGCCCCCACTCCTGATCTTTGATGCTTTGTATCTTCGTCAGTTTTTATAGATTTAATAAAGGAAAAAATACGTATCCAATATTTTTCTATAATTTAACTGACGGACTAAACATTTGTTCGAAAGAGTCACCGCGGCCCTGGAACGCGGCGGGCACAAGAAGGATCACGGGTGGGTTTTAGTCAGTAAGAGTCTGACACTCCCTTCCGCTCCGCCCAGAGCGGGAGAAGTCATTTGATGATTTCCCATCCAGAACAAAATAGGCACAACAATGGGCAATAAGGGAAATATGCATGCATTTCTTTTTTATTTTCAAAATAAAATACTTATTAGCCGTAGTAAACAATTATGAAAGAATTTTTAAATGCCTTTCTCAGCAATGAAGTTATAAAGCTTCAAAGTCGACAATTAGAAAGAAAAGTCGATATCAATGTACATATGTGGTATCGTTAGAAGCGTTCAGTTGTCCCGGGTAACAAAAGCTAGCCACTAGCCAGGTAAAATTGCTGAAAATTAAAAAAAAAAAATTAAAAAGCGGGCGCCATGGTTCATAAATAAAAAAAAACAAAATATTTGGTTTTCTTGAAAATTAGACTACATAATATACTGTCATCGTCTAAAGCTCGCAAAAAATGTATGAAATAAAAAAATTATAATGAATAAAAAAACACACCTTTCATGTCAAAAAATGAACTAAAATATTTAAAACAATATGGATAATCTTTTCATTGCAGTCGGTGCACGGTTCCTTTGTATAATTCTTTACAGGTCCCCGACTGCAATGAAAAGATTATCTTGTTTTAAATTGTTTTGTTCACTTTTTGACATGGCAGGCTTGTTAGGACAACTTTTCATCGACATTTTCGTGATCATGTTAGAGTTGCGAGTTCACGGTTTGGAATGTGGGTTTTGGTCTTTTATAACAAAATTTGGAGCTCTGAATTCAATCATATTGCTTGTCAACAGAAAAGAACTTCGCCCCGTCCCCGAGAAGGACTTGGAAGTGACCCCTGAGGATTACTTCCCGACGGAACTGTCCTTTCCTAAGCGACCGCCGTGGGACTTCAACATGACGCCTGCGCAGCTGGACGCTCAGGAGCAGAGGTATTTCAAGGTAAGAATATTCTCTCTATACCCCATCTAAATCTATACAAAGTGGAGCAGGACGATTGACATTCCTTTAAGCCACCTAAAGAGTATCATGTTCTTAACCCGTATACAAAAAATCAATCAAATCCAACGAATACTTTAGCCACAGGAAATTATTTTTCATTTTCTTATTTTTCAACATGCTGTAGGTCTGAGTCCGTAATAATAGGTAAACATTGAAAGGTCAAGGACCTGTTCAAAAACGTAGGTACGGTTTGTTGCGAACGCGCAACTTGGTGATTTGTTGTTCTCCGACTAAAGTACCTACCTGCGTCCCGCACCGCAACTGCCCGCTGCACCCCGCGCCACGCCGCGTAATAGGTCAGTGACTTTTCGTAGATAAAGCGTGTTTACTTTTTATGCAGTTGATTTTGATATTTATTTTGTTTGAAAATTGCAATTGTTAAATTTTCCATTAACTACTAATTTTCGTGTTTTAAAATGTTTCAATGGACCAGTACTGTGCTCGTTTTAATTTAATGTCGTAAGTCCAGATCCACATTGTATAACTCAAAAGTGACTGACTGACTGACATAGTGATCTATCAACGCACAGCCCAAATCACTGAACGGATCGGGCTGAAATTTGGCATGCAGGTAGATGTTATGACGTAGGCATCCGCTAAGAAAGGATTTTGATTAATTCTACCCCCAAGGGGATAAAATAGGGGATGAAAGTTTGTGTGAAACTTTGTCAATTTTAAACCAATCGGGCTGAGAGTTTCAAAATCGGGGGTAAAGTAACTATTCCACGCGGATGAAGTCGCGGGCAGAAGCTAGTTCACGATAAGATTAGACATTGAAATACATCTTTTTTACAGTCCGTTCAACCGAATTTGAGTTCTATTGCGTTGGTGGCATGACACATAGTAGCTGCAGTAAACAGTTGGTATTGTAATCACGTTTTTGCTTTTAATGCCATCCTTATGCCTACGGAATAGAAGTAAAAATCGGTTGAACGGACTGTAAACAATTTTGTTCCAATGTCTAATCTTATTGTGAATGGAGTATAGATCTGTATCTAATATTATAAAGAGGAAAGATTTGTATTTTTGTATGTAACGAATAGACTCAGAAACTACTGGACCGATTTCAAAAATTCTTTCACCATTAGAAAGCTACATTCACCATGAGTAACATGGCTATATTTTATTTCCGTATTCCCACGGGAACGGGAACTACGCTGGTGAAACCGCGGGGCGCTGCTATCATACTTTACTAATATATAAATGAATGTAAGTTTGTTTGTTACGCTTTCACGCAAAAACTACTTAACCAATCATCATGAAACTTTGTACACATATTCTTGGAGGTATTAGAAGTAACATAGGATACTTTTTATCCCGGGATTATGTTCCCTTGAGATAATTTCCGATATTCACGCGGGCGAAGCTGCGGACAGCAGCTAGTATTTTTAATCTAACCCATTTTAAAATTATCCGAAGACATAATGCAATACAATGCGTTGCCGGCTGGATATTTTTTTGTATTATCTATCTCACTCACTCTTACTCACTCGCTAATTTCTATCTCGTTTCCTCACAGAACTACGTAGACAATCTCCAAGCTTCAGAGCACTGGAAACATATGTCATACTTTGAACTGAACTTGGAAACATGGCGACAACTATGGAGAGTTCTAGAAATGTGTGACGTCCTGCTGCTCATAGTGGATGTGCGATATGCCGTGAGTATTTTGAATATTTTGTGCTTACAGCTAGTGTATGAGATGTTAAGTATTAGATAGTTGCCGATATTAGATAGTTGCCGATATTAGATAGTGGTCGATATTAGATAGTAGTCGATATTAGATAGTTGCCGATATTAGTAGTGGTCGATATTAGATAGTTGCCGATATTAGATAGTAGCCGGTTAGATAGTGTTCGATATTAGAGAGTGGCCGATATTAGATAGTAGCCGATATAAGATACTGGCCGATATTAGATAGTTGCTGATATTAGATAGTTGCTGATATTATTTATTTGCTGATATTAGATAGTTGCCGATATTAGATAGTTGTTGATATTAGATAGTTGCTGATATTAGATAGTTGCCGATATTAGATAGTGGTCGATATTAGATAGTTGCTGATATTAGATAGTTGCCGATATTAGATAGTGGTCGATATCAGATAGTTGCTGATATTAGGTAGTTGCCGATTATTAGATAGTTGCCGATATTAGATAGTTGCTGATATTAGATAGTGGTCGATATTAGATAGTTGCTGATATTAGATAGTGGTCGATATTAGATAGTTGCCGATACTAAGCAATGTACTTACGATATTAGGAACTAACCGATATTAAGGGGCAGTCGATATTAGGCATTAGCCGACATTAGGGACTAGCCTATATTAGGCCTGATCCGATATAAGGAAGCTGGCTCATATTAGGCACTATCCGATATTAGGAACTAACCGATATTAAGGGCCAGTCGATATTAGGTACTAACCTATGTTGGGCACTAACCAATATTAAGCCCTAGCCGATATTAGGCACTAACCGATATTAGGCACTAGCCGATATTAGGCACTAGCCGATATTAGGCACTATCCGCTCACACTGCTAGATAATATTATATTCTAAGGCTAAACGATTCTCAATTTCTCCCTCCCCCAGGGCATGATGCTCCCCCCCTCCCTGTACAGCTACATCCGCGAGCAGAACAAGGACATGATACTAGTGCTGAACAAGATAGACCTGGTGAGCGCCTCGGTGGTGGCCGCGTGGAAGGAGTACCTCACGGAGGCCTACCCCGGCCTGAGGGTGCTGTACTTTACCTCGTGCCCCGCTTATAACCTCAGGGGTGCTACTAGTGATAAGGCTGGTGAGTTCGCTTGAATTACTGTGTGTACGTTTGGCTTGGTGGTTCAGCTCTTGACTGCTGCGTTGCGTGTCGCGGTTTCGATCCCCGCTCGGGACTAACATATTTATATACTAGCTGACACAGCAAACGTTGTTTCGCCATATAAAAAAAAGTAGGGTTACCGTAAAAGGATGAAAATTTAGGTTTGTATACATATATTTGTATCATAAAAAAAATTGTTTATAAAATAAAATAAAAAATTTAGGGTTGGACCACCCTTAATATTTAGGGGTACGGAAAATAGATGTTGGCCGATTCTCAGACCTACTGAATATGCATATAAAATTTCATAAAAATCGGTCAAGCCGTTTCGGATGAGTGTTGTAACTAACATTGTGACACGAGAATTTTATATCTATACTAATATTATAAAGCTGAAGAGTTTGTTTGTTTGTTTGAACGCGCTAATCTCAGGAACTACTGGTTCGAATTGGAAAATTCTTTTTGGGTTGAATAGACCATTTATCGAAGAAGGCTTTATATAACATCACGCTGCGAGTAAAAGGAGCGAAGAAAAACTGGAAAATGTGGAAAAAACGGGGAAAATTATTCATCTTTGAGGGCTTCTGTTGCGTGCGCTGCGAAAACGGTTCAAGATACCAAAAAAATATGTAGGAAAGAATTATTCCTCTTAAAATGATCTAAAAAAATATCCGCGACAGTATATGTCTATCTTTTAAGATTAACTCACTAGAACCGTTTTTATGGTAATCAAATTTGGTCGAAAGGGATGAAAGTTTGTATTAAACTTTGTCAATTTTAAACCGATCGGGCTGACGGGGTTAAAGTAACTATTCCACGCGGACGAAGTCGCGGACAGAAGCTAGTATAAGATATATTAGCAGTGCCCCGCGGTTTCACCCGCGTAGTTCCCGTTCCCGTGAGAATACGGGGATAAAAACAGGGTGAATGTAGCTTTTTAACGGTGAACAATTTTTGAAATCGGTCCAGTAGTTTTTGAGTTTATTCGTTACATACAAAATTACAAATCTTTCCTCTTTATAATATTAGTATAGATAGATTTAATACTGTACGCAGACTGATGGACAGATGTACAGAGGTGGACTTATAAAACAAAACTTATTTTCCGTGTTCTTAATTTAAAAATACTCGTTTATTCTTTTGTCAGACACTTCCAAAGTACTATCGACAAACTTGTCAGCCAGTGACCTCCAGCCAAGGAGGCTATAATCGTCACAATATTTTTATTAATTTATTTATTTAAACTTAATGTACAACAGTGGTACATGGGCGGACTTAATGCAACAAGGCATTCTCTACCAGTCAACCTTTGGGTTAAAAAGACAACACTGTGGTCGGTGTACAACAAATAAATATAATACAAAATATATTGAGAGGGAAAGAAATTACAAAATAATAAATATATGTAGATATGTATTTAATTATTATTATTATATTTTTATTTTATATACAGTGTGAAATTTTAATGGTTGTTTTCCCGAAGCGAAATGAGTTTGTATCGGTAATACATTCGATTTATATATACAAAAAATATTAGACTCCATAAATGGCAGATTAACAATTGTGATAAACAAAACTCGAAAGCGACTTGAACCAACAGTACCTAGTGCATCGCGCGATGATATGTAGGTACCTATGCGGGAGTAGGCGCGCGGTTGGCCCGTACCTACAGCCACGAGGTCGTTGCACTTTACGTATTAATCAGCTGATCACTACTTCTGACTTAATAAAACACAGAACCCAATAAGTTATTCCAATTTTCCATTCATACTTTTACGGGCTTAGGACCGTCATAAATACTTTTTTGCCTACAACTTACAAATCACTGAGAAACTAATAAAAATCAAGACAGTTATCTTTAAAAAAAGTCTGATTTAGATATTTGAGTATTTAAAGCGTACTTAAAAGATGGAATCAACCTATTTACAATGATTTTGATTACCTAACCTACTTTTAAATGTTTATTTACAAGGTACGAGTAAGTACTTACATTTCTCGGTGGCGGAGTAATTGTTCGAAATGCAAACCACTACGTTGAATGCACAAACGAGCACGTTTTAACTGATTGTCTTTCAGTTTGATTAGTGTCTCTGTTACGTCTCACGATATTGAAAGCGTCCACTATCGCACTTATCAACGCGTCGCGTCGCTTGTTTGGTGTTCCTCACACCGAACTTTAAATTAAAAAAATGTAATGACGATTCATTTTTGAAAAGATGTCGATAACGTATTACACTTACGACGATCGCGGAAGGACTAAGCGCAGAGCAATATTTTGGCGGCACCCGCGGCATCTCTTTGTCGGCATTTGCGGCATGTCTTTGGCGGCTCCAATTGCTGCGTGCGCGCAGGCTAGTTAATGCCGTATCACCATCCACGAGAGCTTATTTTGCTCTGAACAGTTATTATTCACTGTTTCTTTGTATTTTTCCGAAAGCGCGCGGCCGCCATGTAGGTATCTACCTACGTTAGGTCTAGTGCACTACTATTGATTCTCGCTCTTTCGAGTTTATGAACACTTTTTTAATGATTTGAAAAAAAAAACATTTTTTTTTTTTAGTTTAACTTTGTGTTTCGATAGTACTACTGATGGGTAATCGTCCTGCCGCGGGAAAACAACCATTTAGATTGCACACTGTATATATATATATATATATAAACTAATAAATATGATATTTTATAATATTTTTATGTATAAGAGAACTTATAATAATTATGACGAAGACCAAACTAAGAATGATAGGCTTTTAATGTTTTTTTTCAGGCCTACAAATCCGTCGCCGTAAAGGCAAGCAGAGAATGTGCGCTGAAGGAGCGACGAAGATACTCGAAGCTTGCAAGGAGATAGTGAAGGGAGAAGTCGATCTCTCCTCTTGGGAAAAGAAGATTAAAGAAGAGACTAATGTCGAGTTTGATTACGAAGAAGGCGCTGAAGTTGGTGAGTGATTTTTTCTAGAAGGAAGATAGTTTATTCCTCCCAAACAGACCCATGACATTAAGCATAAGCATAGCATAATCAGCCTTTTAACGTTCCCACTGCTGGGACACAGGCCTCCTCTCTAGGAGAGGGAATGGGCCGTAATCCAGCACGCGGGCCCAGTGCGGGTTGCTGAATGTCACATGTCTTCGAATGTTTGGTTCTAGGTCATGCCGGTTTCCTCACGATGTTTTCTTTCACCGTTTTGAGAGCAGTGGTGATGAAATTAATTACACAAAGTAATGCGCCTGGCTGGGTTTGAACCCGCGACCTACGATTCGTGAGTCGGGGCCGTTACCACTCGGCCACCACTGCTCCCTATGACATTATTAAAACATACGAGTTAAAAAAAACCGGCCAAGAAAATCACGTTTATTAATATAGTGCAACGATTACTTACATGCTAATACCACATGCACTATATTTAGATTGACTATTTTTATGCAATTACTGCACTTAATTGAGAAAAATGTGGACGATAACAATAAAATAAAAACAAGGCATCTAACAATTTTAAAATACAAGTTGGTGGCGCTGTGGGCTTATTTAGCTCTTAAAGTGGACTGTATTTAATGATCAAACAAAAGACAACACGCTTGGCGGGAGGAGATGTACGGGCTGCAAGGATTATATGGAAAATGGATGCACAAACCTCTAACCAAAGCCACGTGTTTGTAGACACCGGCGCCGATGTAATTCTGCTTCCAACTTGCCGTTATCAGTCTCCACAAATCATAACACTGAACACAAACACTATTAGGTTGTAGGAAATGCGGCTGATTCGATTGGTTTTGTTCACAGCGCGGTCAGACGCCAAACATGAGTCCACGCGAAAAATGTCAAATCGGAATTAATTGTCGAAAAAACGTCCCGGCGTCGCATACGCTCGCAGGGCTGTGCGGGGGGGGGGGAGTAGGAAGGCGTGTGTCCGTACAAATATGAACGTTAGCGCAACCGCAAGTAATAAGAAAAAGAAACACATTAAAGTAGTTTTCACTGCAAAAAACAAAAACCGTAGGTTTGAGAACCTCCTCCTTTTTCGGAAGCCGGTTAAAAAAGAAAAGCAGTAGACTGATGACGGTCAGTTTTATGTCATCCTGAATTTTTCCATAGGCGAAACAATAATCGAGAAGGCGGACACATCGTTCTACACGCACGAGCGTTACAAGTCGGGCGTGCTCACCATAGGCTGTGTGGGACAGCCCAACGTGGGCAAGTCCTCGCTGCTCAACGCGCTCATGGGGCGCTGCGTGGTCTCCGTGTCGCGCACTCCTGGACACACGAAGCACTTCCAGACCATCTTCTTGACGCCGCAGGTGAGTTCCAGGTTGGGCAGATGTGGAGTCAGGGTTTAAACATGACGTTGACATTTTAGCTAATCATCGATGTCAATTTATCAGAAAAGATAAATTTATGTTGTGTATAGATGTTTGCTCACCTGACGATGTTAGCTCACCTGACGATGTTAGCTAACCTGACAATGTTAGCTCACCTGACGATGTTTGCTCATCTGACGATGTTTGCTCACCTGACGATGTTAGCTTACCTGACGATGTTAGCTCTCTAGGTTATGTTAGCTCACCTGACGATGTTAGCTCACTTGATTAGTTTAGCTCACTTGCCGCTGTTAGCTCACCTGACGATGTTAGCTCACCTGGCAATGTTAGCTCACCTGACGATGTTAGCTCACCTGACAATGCTAGCTCATCTGACGATGTTAGCTCGCTTCACGATGTTAGCTCACCTGACGATGTTAGCTCACCTGACGATGTTAGCTCACCTGACAATGCTAGCTCATCTGACAATGTTAGCTCGCTTCACGATATTAGCTCACCTGACTATGTTAGCTCACGTACCGATGTTAGCTCACCTGACGATGTTAACTAACCTAACGATGTTTGCTCACCAGACATTTTTAACTCACCTGACAATTGTTAGCTCACCTGACGAAATTAGCTCATCTGACGATGTTAGTATACCTGACAATGTTTGCTCATCTGATGATGTAAGCTCACCTGACGATGTTAGCTCGCCTGGCAATTGTTACCTCACCTGAAGATGTTAGCTCTCTAGGTTATGTTAGCTCACCTGACGATGTTAGCTCACCTGACGATGTTAGCTCACCTGGCAATTGTTACCTCACCTGATGATGTTAGCTCTCTAGGTTATGTTAGCTCACCTGGCAATTGTTACCTCACCTGATGATGTTAGCTCTCTAGGTAATGTTAGGTCATCTGACGATGTTAGCTCACCTGACGATGTTAGCTCACCTGACGATGTTAGCTCACCTGACGATGTTAGCTCACCTGAAAATGTTTGCTCACCAGACAATTTTTAGCACATCTGACGATGTTAGCTCATCTGACAATGTTAGCTCATCTGACAATATTAGCTCACCTGACAATGTTATAAAATGTAATTCATTGTTGGCAGGTTCGTCTATGCGACTGCCCCGGCCTAGTGTTCCCGTCGACGGTGCCCCGGCCCATACAAATACTGATGGGCTCGTACCCCATAGCCCAGCTGCGGGAACCTTATACTACTATCAGGTATGTACCTGCAATAGGGGAGCGTTTAAGAATTACGTAACGCAAGATTTTTGACCCCTCTTCCTCCCCTTGTAACGCACCGTAACATTTTTCTGTACCCCCCCCTCCCCCTCTCTAAACGTTACGTATCACTCAAGTGACTATTTTTACCCTATAGTCGCAAAAAGTTATGTTATAGTTATTATCTTTGGTATAGTTTTAATTGACATAAAAGATAACAAATTAAAAATGACGGCCAGACTAATACAATCGAGGGATTCCCCGTAAAACGTAAATGAAAAGGGTTGCCAATTTGGGAGGAGTTTTGATTACCTAATTTTTCATCAAAAAAAAAAAACAATGTTGCGTAACATGTTGTAAGAACCCCCTCCCGCCCCTGTAGCGCATCGTAACGTTTTACGATACATCCCCTCCCCACAAATTGCGTTACGTAATACTTGAACGCCCCCTAGGGTAGTTGACAAAAAAGTCTAATTAGTCCGTCAGAGAGACGCACACACACAAAACACGGACACTATAAAGTGCGTTGAATACTATGTGACGTCACAAGATATTTGATGCTCTTTATCTTCGTATTTTTTATAGATTTGATAGAACAAAAAACATGTGTCCAATATTTATCAAAAATGTAACTGACGGACTAAATAAAATCATTTTTATACTAATATGATACTTCAACTTTATAGCATTCCACAATGAAGGCTTAGATACTAAATATATTTGCAATTCCATCAATTCGCACCAAGCGTTTTCAATCATCTTTCATAATGCGCACAGCAAAAGAGTGGAACTCTTTGCGTCTGTGTTTCCGAACGCATTCAACCCTAATCTCTTCGTAACCCACATAAATACGACTGACAGGTGGGTATTTAAGCGCGTTCAGATTCGCTGCGTGCGCATCGTGTAGCCATAAAATCAGTTACAAATTGAACATCATTCGCTAACGATAACTTTTTTTTTACTAAGACATATCAAAATGAAAAATACGTGTTAATAAAACTCGTTTAAGTTTAATTTGTCAAAGTTTGTGCACTGAATGAAAAGTAATCCTGTACCTTTCAGGTGATACACATCCAAAGTAATGATTTTAACCCAAAAGTTGACTGTCAGATAATGAAATGCCCATGTACTGAAATTGTACAGTAGAACGCCGATTATCCGAATTAATTGGGACCGTGGTCTATTCGGATAATCGAAAATTCGACATAGAATAAACTTTATTTAGTTAAACAAACACCGTTGTACAATAACTTGTTTAAAATTTATAAAATTACTTTTTCATCCCCCCATCTCGGAAAGACTATTTTTTCTCTTCGATATCTGAGCGCAAAAGCCGTTTTTATCCTCTAGTGGATAAAGTAAATTGAATTTAGAACATCGTGTGCACGAAGTTTGTGAATTCGAAACATTAACCTTTTTACTTCTACCTCTATGGTGCTCTATTGTTCGGAATTTGATTCGGAAATTAAAAAAAATTTGCTTCGCGCGTTTTTCTTTTCACGTTGATCATATTTATTTTTTGCATTTAGTCATTTCCTCGCTGAGGTGGGATGAAAAGTTACGTGTTGCACTCGAGTGCAAAGATTTTTCACCTTGTGCTCTTTTGATTCCGTCGCTAACGCTCAGGATTCTAATGTTTGAATCACTCGTGATTCAATTCTAGAATCCTTCGCTTGCTCGGTCATCAAAATTGAACACGCGGTTAAAATGCAACTTTGCACTCTTGTATAACAAATAACTATTATAAATTACTAAATAAATAAATTACTTTTTGAGGCTGACATGCCATTATAAATAAATTACTTTTTGAGGCTGACATGCCATTATGGATAAAAGCCTCCTTTATAAATTTAGAATAAAAACAAAAATTGTGTTATAAAATTACTTGGTTTTAATCTTTTATATTACGCTTAGGACCGATTCGGATAATTGGCAATTCGGTTAATCGGCGTTCGGATAATCGGCGTTCTACTGTAGTAAGTTACAATAAATAAAAAAGATTGCAATGTTTATTTTAATTCCAGGTATTTAGCAGAGCGCATGGACCTGCCCAAACTGCTGAGGATCGAGCATCCGGAAGGAGACGACGCCTGGTCTCCGCGAGACATCTGCGACGGCTGGGCGAAGAAGCGGAGCTATCTGACTGCTAAAGCTGCTAGGTATGTATATACAGTGTAAACTCTTTATAACGTTATCCTTTACTAGCTGCTGCCCGCGACTTCGTCCCCGTGGAATCCCCGATTTTAAAACATTCTTTATCGCTGCTCCGCTCCTATTGGCTTAAGCGTGATGATATATAGCCTAAAGCCTTCCTCGATAAATGGTCTATTCAACCCAAAAATAATTTTTCAATTCGAACCAGTAGTTCCTGAGATTAGCGCGTTCAAACAAACAAACAAACTCTTCAGCTTTATAATATTATTATAGACTAGCTTCTGCCAGCGACTTCGTCCGCGTGAAATAGTTACTTTACCCCCGATTTTGAAACTCTCAGCCCGATCGGTTTAAAATTGACAAAAGATAGACATATGCTGTTTCGGGATATTTTTTATCTATAATTTTATGTAGAACATTTCCGTAATACATGATTTCTATGTAACTTTAACCATTAAGGCTACACACGCGACGGAAGCTTAAAAAATGGAGTAACTTCTCCCGTTTTCCCAACATTTTCCTTCACTGCTCTGCTCCTATTAATTGTAGCGTGATGAAAAGTATACTATAACCTGCCCAGGAGTATGAAGAATAATTGCACCAAGTTTCGTTAAAATCGGTCGAGTAGTTTTTGTTTCTATAAAGAACATACAGACAGACAGACAGACAGACAGACAAAAATTTCACTGATTGCATTTTTGGCACCAGTATCGATCACTAATCACCCCCTGATAGTTATTTTGAAAATATATTCCTTGTACAGAATTGACCTCTCTACAGATTTATTATAAGTATAGAATAGCTGCTGCCCGCGACTTCGTCCCCGTGGAATCCCCGATTTTAAAACATTCTTTATCGCTGCTCCGCTCCTATTGGCTTAAGCGTGATGTTATATAGCCTAAAGCCTTCCTCGATAAATGGTCTATTCAACCCAAAAAGAATTTTTCAATTCGAACCAGTAGTTCCTGAGATTAGCGCGTTCAAACAAACAAAGAAACTCTTCAGCTTTATAATATTAGTATAGATAACAATAAACTCCCTGTAACGTTGAAGTGAGCCCAACTTGGTTGGTTTGCGTTAATACCCACATATTGAAACACTCTTTATAGCGATACGCCATTCTCTATTACGAAGAAATGTGTTCATATTTTTAGACAGTAAATATTTATCATCGATATTATTGTTTACTAGCGGCTGCCCGCGACTTCGTCCCCGTGGAATCCTCGATTTTAAAACATTCTTTATCGCTGCTCCGCTCCTATTGGCTTAAGCGTGATGATATATAGCCTAAAGCCTTCCTCGATAAATGGTCTATTCAACCCAAAAAGAATTTTTCAATTCGAACCAGTAGTTCCTGAGATTAGCGCGTTCAAACAAACAAACAAACAAACAAACAAACTCTTCAGCTTTATAATATTAGTATAGATGTTAAGTTATCAGGTAACAAAAGACTTTGAAGCTCCGAAACATCCGAGGTCGGTCTAGCTTTTGTTATCCTTAATTGCCTTGAACACGTGCAGTATGACGCAATGTTTTCTCGGAAGTGACATACATATTAAAAATTCTTGTTAATTTGGTTGTTTTTTGTTCACTCCATATAACGATTACTCTCTATAACGACAAAAAATGCTCAGTCCCTTGAGTTTCGTTATAAAGAGTTTACACTGTATATACAGTATGATAAATAACAGAGGGCGTTCCCTTAAACTCGTTAATCTATATCAATAATAGATTCAAATAAAAATATCACAATAGAAAAATAAGCATAAAATAATCCGAATAAAAAAAAATGACAATAAATTCGAAACATCCTGTTTAAAATCAAAATAATAATAAAAGAATAGTACTCGTAGTAGCAATGCCCAAACCGGCAAGTACGCGTGTACAGAGTGTTTCTTTAACGTATCAATTTAACATTTTTAGTGAAGATTTTAAATATTAAAAAAAAAAAACATTTTGTTTTTGAATGGTAATATTTTTTTTATCATATATGGATGCTATACTATTGCGGGTTAACGGGAACGCCCTCTATTAGTTAACATACTGTATATATCATATTCAAGTAGAGTAGAATGCATTAAACTTTATTTATTTAAACTTTATGTACAATGGTGGTACATGGGCGGACTTAATGCAACAAGGCATTCTCTACCAGTCAACCTTTGGGTTAAAAAGACAACGCTGTGGTAGGTGTACAACAAATAAATAAAATACAAAAAAAACACGCATGGGCGTTCCCAGGGGGGGTAGGCAGGGGAGGGCAGCTGCCCCCCAACCCCCAAATCTTGCAAAAAAAATACGGACTTGCCTAATCACTAACCAAAGTGTAAATGGGTCCTTAATGTGTGCTAACTTTTGAATAAACCACGCAGTAAACATTGGCATTTCGTTTTTTGAGCAATGGTGGCCGAGTGGTAACGGCCCCGACTTACGAATCGTAGGTTGCGAGTTCAAACCCAGCCAGGCGCATTACTTTGTGTAATTAATTTCATCACCACTGCTCTCAAAACGGTAAAGGAAAACATCGTGAGGAAAGCGGCATGTCCTAGAACCAAAAATTCGCAGACATGTGACATTCACCAACCCGCACTGGGCCCGCGTGCTGGATTACGGCCCATTCCCTCTCTTAGAGAGGAGGCCTGTATCCCAGCAGTGGGAACGATAAAAGGCTGAATATGTTATGTTTTAAAGACTTATGTTTATATTCTTATTTCAGGTTAGACACGTACAGAGCGGCGAACAGTCTGCTAAGAATGGCTCTAGACGGACGGATTTGTCTTTGGTTACGGCCGCCCGGATATACTGAAAACAGAGGTCAGTTCAATAGGGAAGATGTTATTACAGAATTCATGAACATTTTGTTAGCTCGTGGCTAAAGAATAACAGCCGCACGGGTCGATCTTCAAGGTTAAGCAACGCTTGCCGAGGTTGGTCTGTGGATGGGTGACCATCTTAACATAACGAGTTTCCGTGCGACGGAAAGCACGTTAAGCCGTTGGTCCCGGCTGTCATTTGTAGATCTTTGGCAGTCGTTACGGATTGTCAGAAGCTAGAAAATCTGACACCAGTCTTGCCACGAAGTACCGTGTTCCCCAGTTAATGGGTTGTGGAGGTCTGGTAGGCAGCCGCTCCACGTTAAATACTGGTATTCAGCTGAATCCGGTATGACTGGGAGCCGACCCCAATATAGTTGGGAAAAACAGACAGATTAAATTTTCCATAAAAAACATAAATTTCCAGTTATCTCTTTTTAAATAAGACATTTCGAAAATGTTTTAAACTTTTTAGACCTATGTATCCTGCATAAATGTGTGAAGTTTCATTAAAATCGGCTCAGTCATTTCGCAAAATAGTTACTTGAAAATTTGTATGAAATGCCGTTCGGCCTAATACGCTCTATAACACCGCAATTCAGAAAAGTGACGTCATGCGACAGCGCCATCTAGCGGAGTTTTGTAGTGTTTCTTATATATAATAGATGGCGCTGGTGGTATGAAATAGGTTTAGCTACAAGCGTCATCATCAGCAGCCTGTTGCAGTCCACTGCTGGACATAGGCCTCTCCAATTGCACGCCACTTAGATCTATTGTCGGCTTCTCGCATCCAGTTTCTGCCAGCCGTCCTGCGCAAATCGCCACTCCACCGTGCCTGAGGACGTCCTACACTACGTTTGCCGAGACGCGGTCTTCACTCTACAACTCGTTTACCCCAACGGTTGTCGGTTCTACGAATAATATGGCCAGCCCACTGCCACTTCAGCTTACTAATCCGGTGGGCTATATCGATGACCTTGCTACTCTGACGGATCACCTCATCTCTGATGCGATCCCATTTCCCATTAGCTAAAAGTGTAAAAATGTTAATCATAATCAGTTGCAAATCTTTTCACAGACAAGTACGAGACGTGTGAAGAAATAAAATACGTACGTTGGGTGCAAGCGTTGTCTGACGCGAAGTCAGACGAGGTTCTGACATCCGAGTCTGACAATGACAGACAGTCTGACAGCGGCGACGAGAACTCCGGTTCCAGTGACGACGAAGAAACGACAGCTATGGCGAACAAGTTTGCGGCTCTGGCCGGAGATGCGGACGAGTAACGACTTGTTCTCGACGTGGCGCGCTGGTCTGCTGGCCTGCTGCACTGGAGTTATTGTTATGGTTAGCCGAATAGCTTGTTGTTTAACAGTCAGCGGCGTGCAGTGGTTCGAGTTAGGGTAGGCCAGAAAATAATGTCCAAAAAATTGTTGAAATTTGGTGTCTTTTTTTTTTTAAATAGGCAATTTTAAAAAATCTCATCATCATCATCAACAGCCTGTTGCAGTCCACTGCTGGACATAGGCCTCTCCAATTGCACGCCACTTAGATCTATTAAAAAAAAAACTCATTTAATTAAAAATCAACCCTGAATAATGTGGTTATTTTTTTTAATTTATTTGGACATTTTCTCTGGCCTACCCTAACTCGAACCACTGCACGCCACTGTTAACAGTAGTAAACTACTGTTACAATATATATACAGTTGGATCCGTTTATAATGACATCGAAGGGAAGTGAAAAATACGTCATACTAAGCGGACGTCATAAAAAGCGTCATCTTAGGAACTAAACGAATTCCCATCTTTGTTAGGTATTTTGTGTAATAAGGAGATAAACAAGAAATTGTGCGTTTATGTTCGTAGATCAATCAAAACAAAGAAACAAATTTGGTATCATATCCCCAATTATGTTTGGTTATAGTGATCATCAATCATAATTTCAGATTTCAGGTCATAATAAGCGATACGTCAATAAACGAAGTCATTATATCCGCAATTTTTTTAAAGAATTTGATATGAAAACCAAAATGAGCTCTGTTTTACTTCATATTAAGCGGTTGGTCAATATAAGCGGCGTCATTATAAACGGATTTCACTGTATATACCTACCTACCTATCTATACTATAATAACATAGTACTTATTACCTCTATACACGTACACAAGCACATCATACGAATTTCATAATGTTATAACTTTGTTTTTATGTTTACTATAATTGCACGTTCAAGTATATCTGTTTATTCTATTACATAATTTACTGTATTTCGATGATTTATTTTCTTTTATAAGGATTCAAATGAACCGCCACTCGTCCTTTGAAAGGTTTATTAGAAAACCAGCGTCAGACAGCATCAGTCTGTCTGACATTTCGCTGAAATGGACCTATTTAGTGCAGCCGTGGGACACACACTTAGTTCTTGTCATACATAATAGGGATGTTTCCTGAGGAATAAAAATATGATCCTATTTAGTCCGTCAGTTAGATTATCGAAAAATATTGGACCCGTATTTTTTGCTTTATGAAATCTCTAAAAATTGACGAAGATAAAAAAGCTTCAAAGATCATGATTGGGGGCTTGTGACGTCAGGGCGTGGTAAAAATCGTCGCACGGAGTGACGTCACACGAGTTTTCAACGCACTATATCGTCTTCGTTTTTTATTTGTGTGAAAACATAAAAAATACGTGTCCAATATTTTTGGGAAGTCTATCTTACGGACTAATTAGATTTTTTTGGCAACTACTCTATTATCTTTTGTTTTTACCATGTACCGTGCGTGTTTCATGTATGTGCTGAATAAATATTATTCTTTCTTTCTTTCTTTCAGAGGACCTGGGCCCAAGTCTGCACACCACACAACTATCATCGTGAATACGCGACCGTCGCGATTATTTGTATATGAGTGACCTCTCGCATTTCTGCCTAGAAGGTTGTCAACTGGGTCGTTCTTTTTTATAGACAATTGTCGGTCTCTCACCTCATTTTGTGTTATATTAGAGAATTCTAATTTGAATTTACATCCTCATCACTTTATACCTTTTAATACTAAGTAATCTTTACCTTACTGTAGCCATTTTTTTTGCGTGTGTTAATTTTTCATTAAGTAAGTAGTAATTCATAATCATCCTACACAAAAAGGACTACTCTGTCACAGTGTTTTCTCGACAATCACCATAAAATAAACAACATTATGGGCATGAAAACAAAGATTGAATGCATCTGAAAAAAATATCTAACACTGAAATCTGTAATATCTAATACTGTCACCTGAAAAACTCTAAAAATAGAAAAACACCAATTCATTGTCGATAAAAAAGAAGAACGACCCAACTGCTTAACCGGACTTGTCTGCGGTGGCCTTAATATAAATATTAATGCCTCCAGCCAGGGCCCAAAGTCTGCTATTTTTATAAATTTGTCATTCCAACACGATCCCATTGACATTTTGTTAAAAGTTCGTAATTTGCTAAATTCATAATGGTCGATCATTGGTCGGTCAATGGTCTCGTAATACTTTTTGATAACCGAGCTATTAGAAGCAATGACTGCACAATGATGTTCTAATGGTAGGTCACTGATCAAAGGAACTGTCAAAATTTTAGCAGATTACTGCATACGTCTGTCATTCATTTGTCATTATGTACGAGATTACCATTCTATACCATTTCTTTCAATGTAGTGACAGTGGTTGACCATTGGAAAGTCATAGTGACACTTTTATATTAGTAGATTACCAAACTTGTAAAAATCATCCATTATGAAATCAATGATAGACCATTTTGACACTATTGTAATAGCAGACTTGAGGTCCTGACCTGCTGCACACCGCGGGAATCTACTGGATACAATAAGCAGAGGACCAGTCGTGTAATAGGGAATATGCATGTTTGTTTTTTTATCTAAACAGTTTATCTAGAAATATCAAATAAATATAATACTGACAGTGAAAATTGAATCAAAATTGATCGAGAAACAAACTAGATACAAACAAGATAAAACGACGGGGTGTTAGAAGTTTGAGGTGTGCGTGTGTGTGAGTGATTGAGTGTGTGTGTGTGAATGTGAGTGAGTGAGTATGTGTGTGATTGAGAGTGAGTGTTTGTGTGTGAATGAGAGTGTGTGTGTGTGTATGAATGAGCGTGTGTGAGTGTGTGTGTGTGTGTGTGTGAGTGTATGTGAGAGTGAGAGTGAGTGAGCGAGTGTGTCTGTGGCATCGTAGCCCTCGAATGGATGAGCCGATTTTGTTTTTATTTTACTAATATATCCGTCCCTCTCGCGAAAACGCTGTTCTCTATGGCAGCTGTCTAAGCGTCATGAAATTTGACGTCAGAGTTCGTAGCAGACTTCTCTCTCTAATTGTCAACTTTGAAGCTTTGTAACTTCATCGATGAGGCTAATATACCTTATAATTAAAAAAAATTGCGTGTATACTTACACATACATGATCTTATTTATTTATTTACGTACAATAAAAATAAAATTTAATTCTAACAAACTATTACTTTACATATACAGTATGTTAACTAACAGAGGGCGTTCCCGTTAACCCGCAATAGTATAGCATCCATATATGATAAAAAAATATTACCATTCGAAAACAAAATGTTTTTTTTTAATATTCACTAAAATGTTAAATTGATACGTTAAAGAACCACTCTGTACACGCGTACTTGCCGGTTTGGGTATTGCTACTACGAGTACTATTCCGCGCTACTATTTTGATTTTAAACAGGATGTTTCGAATTTATTGTCAATTTTTTTTTCGGATTTTATGCTTATTTTTCTATTTTGATATTTTTATTTTAAACTATTAATGATATAGATTAAAGAATTTAAGGGAACGCCCTCTGTTATTTTTAACATACTGTATATAGCATGTCAGGCTTGACCATCCTTTTTATATAAAGATTCATTCGTGCCTCGGAAAGCGAGCAATAATGCCGTTAGGCTCTATAAGTAAAAAGTAAAAAAAAAAAAAAAAAAAAAAAAAAAGGCTCTATAAGTAAAACATTTTTTTTTCCATACTTGTATGGAAATTAAATATATCCTAATGCATTTATTAGACTGCTTTTAATATAATTAAGAGCGTATTCAGGGCTTGTTGTATTTAGAACCGGTTCCTGAATTGTGTATTTGAATTTAAGTACGTGTCAAACTATACTGTAATGATAGTTCGAATGCTTCATTGAGAAATCGGTGTTTTGTGTTTCAAATTGTTAATTTTATGGATTAATATGCGTTTAAAGTGTTTAAAAATAGATAGAATTTAAAAACTGGAAAGTTTTTTGTAAAATAGGGTATTTGAAAGTGTTTTTTTTAATATTATTTCTCAAAAAGACGCAGTGTTGCGTTCCAGGAACGTGGTGACTCTTTGAAACAAATTCCGTATTCCTGGCCAGCACTGGCTTTAGCTGATATAAAACGTATAATAATCCATAGAATTGTATTTTAGATACTAATTCTCATAATTTATTATTGTCATACAATTAATGTAAAACTAATATTTTGTACGTCCAATGAAAATTTTCTTAAATAAATATATGTTAATTATATTTTTGTGTTTCATTGTTTATGCT
Source organism: Hecatera dysodea (assembly GCA_905332915.2). NCBI lineage: Eukaryota > Metazoa > Arthropoda > Insecta > Lepidoptera > Noctuidae > Hecatera > Hecatera dysodea. Next base: position 2,099,717 of record HG995317.1, on the reverse strand, counting down.
GTCTCACTCAGTGAACGCAAATAAAATTTGGAAGCATTACTTCAAGGGATCTAAGCGCGAATCGTGACCCAAAAAACCCAAACAAACTCACAAATCGAAATCTCGTCGCTGATTCGCCAACATTATTGCTAATTGCACAGTTAAAAATTGACCTTATTTCCCAAGTATTTGGGTTTAATATACCATGTAACGAATAGGCCGTGTAACTAAACACGTGAGCGGCGCAATCGGTAAGCCCCGCCTACCGCGGCGCAATGTGCTTTGGGTCATTTTTTTTAGTTAGGAATGCTTCCATGTTTTATTTGCGTTCACTGGTCTCACTGCTATCGCTCATAAAGCCCAAGAAATACTTCGACATGGTTCTGGTCTCCTGGTACTCGTGAATGTTTACAGCTCAAAATTCCAGGCTTGGAATTTGGAAATACCGTGTTGTATAAACCGGTTAAAAAAAGGAAGGGGAAGAGGGGGGAGAAAGGGGTATTAAAGGAAGGAATCTAAAATGGCGGTGCTTATCATGTTCTCTCGCTCGCACACTAGTGCCGTCTATACTCACTCTCGCGCGTACCGTAAGCTGTCTTGACGCGCTCAGTGATCCTTTTTACGAATTCCTTGTTATAGTGTTCTGCTATTGTTAAAAAAACTTTACAAAAAAATACAACCGACTTTTCCACAAAAAATCAAAAAAGTACAAAATAACTTTAATTTTGGAACTCGGTGTTTGTGGTTCCTTTTTCATTTTTTGAACACCGACTTCCGAAATTAAAGTTATTTTGTACTTTTTTGATTTTTTGTGGAAAAGTCAGTTGTATTTTTTTGTAAAAAGTTTTTTATTTTTCACTTTTTAGTGGTACCTAAACCCCTCCCCTCCCCAAACGAACCAATTACATTAGTGTAAAAAAACGCACTGCTCCAATGCAGAGTAAACTAAAAGGTCGTCAATGTAGACAATGTAGATATTTTTTTACATTTTTCAAAAACCGCTTGTTCGATTTCGATAAAATTTTCATGGGACCATTTGGGAAGTATACCCTTTCCAACAAAAAAAGAATTTTTCAAATCGGTTGGCAAGCGACGGAGTTATGCGCGAACAAACAATAAAAAAAAAATTAAAAAAAACACAAACATCCGAATTGAGAACCTCCTCCTTTTTAAGAAGTCGGTTAAAAATGTTGTGGGCCACTAAATTCCAAAAAACGTCGTGCCGGCGACGCTAGCAAAAATATTTTTAGGGGCCGTACCACGAAGTGCTAATGCTATCATGATATCTGTGTGAAAAAGGGATAGTGCTATTCGTCTTGTGTAACTCCGTCTCTCTCTGACACAGGAAGCATGATGGATTTAAGACGTCATGGTAGGGCTGCAGAGCTATAATAGAATCCGCATAGTCCCTGGTGAAACCATTGGTTCAGATGTCGATTTATTTTAGTATTTTAAAAGATTGAACTCTATGGTGTTAGGAATTATTTAGGAATTTGAACATTAAGTTAAATATTTATTTGTATAAGCACTATTTAATTTTAGAAGTCTGTTTATCACGGTTTATAAAACAGTTAAATTTATTATCTAATTATTTATTTTATCGAGTTTTGTTTTCCTCCTGGCAACACTGACTTGATCGCCACCACGTTACGCCCCCCCCATCAAGCCTGTGGAGGGGATTTGAGCGCGAGCGCAACGGGCAAGAGGGTCGAGTCAGTCTTGCTGCAACAATCGAGTCGAAAGGACGAAAAATAAGTCAGTCGCACGAGTGCATAAAAATCAGTAATTGTGGTTAAAGTGCTGTCTAGAACAAATTAAGGTATGTACACTGTTTTAATAATAACATAATGACAGTAAGCAACTAATGATGTTATTGCTGTGATTATTCTTTATTTTCAACAAAAATTAATACCTGAGAATCAATTTGGAGTTTCCTTTCAATGGTGTAATATAATATTTTTAATCTGTGGAAAAAAAAACAGAAAAAAACAATATTGCTGTCATTTCAAAAAACAAATGTCAAGTGAAAGTGACGTAAACATCTGAGATACTTGAAAACACTCGAGAGGTTGATTGTTTACGTATTTTTCTGTGAAAGGTAAGACAAAGCTTCTATTACAACAAAAACAAAAGTTAAATTCTTAAATCCAATAATCAACATCGTAACAAAAAAAAACAACTCTTTTTCTCTTTTTGTGTATATTAGAGTTATGGTACATAGCAATACATGCAAAAATAAATTTAATTCAATTGCAATTATTTATCTTTATCTATACATTGTGTGGAGTGTAGACGCGAGGCACATCACTAACCTTTCTCTCTTAGCAATGTTTGCCTTCCAGTTTTCTTGGTTTCGTGTGCGTTTTCGACCTCTGCCAGTACTTGCCGGTTCTACAGGGACCTCCATAATAACGTTTCACAACAAATTTTGCACGAGAACTCACTAAAAACACTACAAAAAAAAATTAAAAAAAACATTAGGTGTGGCTAACGCGGTTGTATAGAAATCGCCATTTTGTTTTAAAAAATGTAATGTAAGCGTTGTGATTGGTTGTTTTATAACTTAGCTGTCTTTGATTGTGACCTAAGGTATTTGATCCCAAAATCAATTTCTGAACGAAATTTAAAGGGCTCTATCTGTATTTGTTTCTTACAGTAATAAAATAAAGAGTTACAACCAAAAATTCACTAGATGGCCCCATACTTAGTTATTTTTTTGAAAGTGTGGCGCTTAGCTGCCTTTGATTCTATATGCCTCAAATGTGGATATAAGTAGATTTCAAGCGTGTAAATAGGCGCTATACATCCGCAGCGATAACGTTTTCTTGTGAGCGCCGGCACATGACTGATTGATAAAATGAAATGCGGTAGTTGACAGCATAATAAAACTCTTGTAAATGGCAAGATCATTTTATTAACATAAAAACAAATTGTACATAATATGTCTAATATCTATATACATAAACAAAACAAAACAATTCGGTTCGCTTAGCGACCTTTTTAAATGCTTTTGATTTTTGTTTTAAAACTACCCTCTAGTTTAGTACTTTTATCGTATCTACGTTTTGTTATGACTTCAAAAAAGGAAGAGTTAAAAGTTAACAAAGGAAGTTTTGAATTCGATTGTTTTTATAAACTTTTATGTAGGTACTTTGAAACTGTTCAGGCGTTGGAAAAAGCAGAAAAAAATCCCGTTTCTTTCCAATTCTGTGGTTTTTTTTTCAATTTGTCATTCGGAAGTTTCATGAAATGTTGCCAGTATATAGTTTTTTTTTATCAATAAAACCGAAAAATATGAATATTATGGTATGAAACGGGATACTCATTTTTTTTTATTCAAATACGCAGGACTTACTATATTTAACTTCTATGCATTCACTCTTTCCATATAAAAAAGAAAAATAATAGTAAAAAAAAAAATTCTGCGTTTCTTTTACCTATTAAAATATATTTCAATTTCAATAAAACTTGTTTACTTCAACTTTTCAAAATATAAACCGAAACATAAAATATGAAAGATTCCTGTTTCTTTCCAAAGGTTTCCTTTTGATAATTTTTCTATGTAACATGGGAAAATAACACTATTTTATTTTTTTCGAGAAAAGAACAAATTGTTATTTTCGCCATTTCCATTGCTTAGGCTTCTGAAGTTATAATACACGCGTCTCGAAAATTCCGCATGCGTTGCAATCATCAAATGACTTCTCCCGCTCTGGGCGGAGCGGAAGGGAGTGTCAGACTCTTACTGACTAAAACCCACCCGTGTTCCTCCTAGTGCCCGCTGCGTTTTCGAAAGAATTTCGCAGACGATAGTTTTGGATTAGCAAGCATTTGTAAAAGGCTTGGTGAGGGTTTTGCTGGCGTTTTCACCGTGTTTGGATTTCTTCGAAATTAAAGCATGTCGTTCATCTTTGTGGGTTCATTGGGTGACAGGTGGGTTTTAGTCGGTAAGAGTCTGACACTCCCTTCCAAAGTGCTTAGAGCGGTATTTCATGATTTCCCATCCATAAAAAAATGCTTTATTATTTGTATAGATAGGCGTGTTCATAATTAAGTAGGTGTACAACAGAAAAAGCCTTTAATTCCTATTACTAACACTAGTCACAGCACACAACAATTATAATAATTATATTATAACTAGCAGCACCCCGCGGTTTCACCCGCGTAGTTACCGTTCCCGTGGGAATACGGGAATAAAATATAGGCTATGTTACACGCTGATATTGTAGCTTTGGGGCCATTCAAGTATTACGTAAGCACTAAAGGGGGGCGGGGGGGGGGTTCTTATTATTGTTATTGCTTATTTTTGATGACATGGGGGATGGGGAGCAGTGGTGGCCAAGTGGTAACGGCCCCGACTTACAAATTGTTGGTCGCGGGTTCAAACCCAGTCAGGCGCAATACTTTGTGTAATAATTAATTCCATCACCACTGCTCTCAAAACGGTGAAGGAAAACATCGTGAGGAAACCGGCATGTCCTAGAACCAAAAATTCGAAGACATGTGACATTCAGCAACCCGCACTGGGCCCGCGTGCTGGATTACGGCCCATTCCCTCTCCTAGAGAGGCCTGTGTCCCAGCAGTGGGAACGTTAAAAAAGGCGGATTATGGATAATGGGGGGATGGGGGGATCCGAGAGGTGATTACGTCAGCAATATTGATTTATTTAATCTAGATTAGTCGGTTATGGTTTGAACACATGGCAATCCGGCGAGGTCTTACCCACTGGGCTATCAACGCCCTAATAGCGAACTTAATTACAGATTAAAAATTCCTTATTTCTACTTACTAACTGCTGCTTCATGAACCAATAAGGAAACCAGAACAGATTCAATAATACTTTTGAATATTTTTACGTAAGCAATGAGGGAGGGGAGGGGGGGGGTAACAGCCTTGCTTACTTTTGCTGACGAGGGGGAGGGGGCGGTCAAAAATATCAAAAAATCTGCTTACGTAATACTTGAACGGCTCCATTCCATTGGTGAAAGAATGGTTAAAATTACTTATAAAAGTTTCAGAGCTTATTCGGTACAAAAAAATAATTGGTTTTCTGTACAAAGACCCAATGACCCCTTACGAAGTATTGCGTTTATTGTGTTACACGTTGAATATAAACTTTTTCATGAAAATGGCAATCACGTACAAAAAATCCAAATCCGAATGGTAGTTCCAGAGATTAGCGCGCTCAAACAAACGAACAAACAAACTCTTTAGCTTTATTATACTAGTATTTAATTACCCGCGCAACTTCGTCTGCGTCACATAAGAGAGAGAAATAAAAAAACCCGTTTTAGAAACATTTTTCATTGATGCTCCGCTCCTATTACCTCAATAAATTATTATTTATTAGTTTAATATAAAAAAATAAATACTTGTTATAAAAATTACTACTTTTACATGGGCTATCCAACACTAAAATATTTTTCATGGTCCAGTAGTTTTTGAGTTTATTCGTTACATACAAAAATACAAATCTTTCCTCTTTATAATATTAGTATAGATATCTATACAATAATACTAGCAGCGCGGTTTCACCCGCATAGTTCCCGTTCCCGTGGGAATACGGGGATAAAATATAGCCTATATTACTCGTGCATACAACACCACACTACGACCAATAGGAGCGGAGCATCAATGAAAAATTTTGCAAAAGCGGGGTTTCTATTTCTATCATGTGACGCAGACGAAGTAGCGCGAGTCAGCTTAGTTATATTGTGGCTAGATAATGGTAACATTATTTTTTACTAGTTACTATAGTTGCGGCACTTTTAGGTGTCACTAGAAATATTATGAGGCATATTTAGTTCTATTATGGCGGTTGGTACTAAATAGTACCACTCAGAGACTGACTTCAACAAGTAAGCACGGCGTAGACTCATGCTACATATTATTAAAATGTTTGGATAAGTCAGTGTTAATTTTATTACAATACTTAGGGCCACTTGCGCAAATCTGAGTTCTCTTTTACCTCAGAATTAGTTGCTAGCTACGTTATAACATAAATAAATAAATAATACTCTTGGTTTAGCACCTAACTCTTAGTTAAAAGTGTGCCGATGGGCCTTTAAGTACTATTTCAATCTCTAGAGAGAGGTATTCTGATATACATATATAAACTTTCAGCAAATGTTTGCCTATTATTTACAATTTGTAACTTTGGAAAATTACATTGTTACAAAGATATTATCGGTACGATTTTTCAAATGAACAAGTACTAGAGTAATTAAAATAGTAATAATTTGAAATTCTCTACATTATTTTGTGCAAAATTAGATTTACTGGTACTGAAAATTATCAGCCACATCAAGCCATCATTCGAATTAACTAAATAAAACGTCTCTACATACTACCTCACGTACGATCCTCAACATCGTTTCCTGCTAAAAACTCAATTGGCACTAAAAAGTACCACTAACAAAGCAATTATGTATTTGAACAATTATCTACATACAGTACCCGACTGTTAACAACAAATCGAGTTATAGAAAAACTAAAAATGTAACAAAAGTATGAACGTCAGACGCTATACAAAAACGTTCGTACTTTTCTAATCGTTGTCGTTGACAACCAATTAGGTAACACAGCTACGTGCAAAAACTCACTTGGTACTAAAAAGTACCACTCGAGTCTACTTAGCTGTACAGGCATCCTTTCGTTGTGTCCTGATGGTTTATGTGGTCGGCTCTGTTATCCAAGTACTGTTTGTACCCACCAGCTAATATACCCATAAGTATGATGGCGCCTACTTGAGAGTTCGACTTGAACTTAGACGCGCAGTCTTCGGGATTTTCAGTGTCTAGCGTGTAAATCTGTAAATAAACGAAAAGAGTGGTTCAAACAACTTTTAATTTAAGGTGTTACGTTTGTTAGAAAACGCTTATAATGAGCCTTTTAATGTTCCCACAGCTGGGACTCAGGCCTCCTCTCTAGGAGAGGGAATGGGCCGTAATCCAGCACGCGGGCTCAGTGCGGGTTGGTGAATGTCACATGTCTTTGAATTTTTGGTTCTAGGACATGCCGGTTTCTTCACGATGTTTTCCTTCACCGTTTTGAGAGTCTGGTTTCAGATTTTCTGGCCAGAAGCCAGAAAATCTGAAACCAGTCTTGCCACACAATCCGTAACGGCTGCCAAAGATCTACAAATGACAGCCGGGACCAACGGCTTAACGTGCTTTCCGAGGCACGGAGGAAACTCGGTATGTTAAGATGGTCATCCATCCACAGACCGACCTTGGCAAGCGTTGCTTATCCTTGAAGATCGATCTGTGCATCATTTATTCTTTAGCCATGAGGTTCTAGCAGATTACCGTATACATACGTCTGTCATTCATTTGTCATTATGTACGAGATTACCATTCTATGCCATTGCTTTCAATGGAGTGTCAGTGGTTGACCATTGGGAAGTCAGTCTCTAATGACGTCAGCTCACCTGCTGCGCGGCGTGGCACGTGTACGCCAGCACGGCGAGCTGGTAGGGCGGCGCCAGGCCGGCGGCGTGGCCGGCCAGCGCGTAGCACGCGGCGCTCAGCGCCAGGCACGCGCCCAGAGCGGGCCGGGTGTGCGAGCCGAATGTGAGCGCGGTGGATTTGACGCCCACTTTCATGTCGTCTTCTTTATCCTGTGGAAGGAAGTTAGGGGGTGAACTGTTGTGTGATGTTTGTGTGTCCAATATTTTTTGGAAATCTATCTGACGGACTAAGTAGATTTTTTTGTCAAATACCCTATTGGCATATTTCGTGACCTCTCCAAAGCTTTTGATTGCGTTGACTGCAAAATATAGATCCATTAATTACACCACATCGGAATTACTAAACTTTCCGCCGATCTTGTTCTTTCTTATTTATCAAACAGGCAACAAAACCTAAGCTTTATCAGGCGACATCCTCGGGGTCTCTAGTCAAGATGGTCTACCCCAAGGTTCAATTCTTGGCCCTTTTCTTTTTCTAGTTTGCACACGTTCTAGTTTTAGTATTTTTCTAGTTCCCTTACATAATGGGCAAGTTTCCTGATATAATTCTATTTGCTCGATTTACCAGTATTGTATTTTTTGTCGCACTAAAGTTCAAAAATTATTGTGATACTCAGAAAATAGTTTCAAGTCATTATTTTTACAATACAGCATATAAGCATATCAGCCTTTTAATGTTCACACTGCTGGGACACAGGCCTCCTCTCTAGGAGAGGGAATGGGCCGTAATCCAGCACGCGGGCCCAGTGCAGGTTGGTGAATTTCACATGTCTTCGAATTTTTGGTTCTAGGACATTCCAGTTCCTCACCGTTTTGAGAACAATGGTGATGAAATAATTTACACTAATACGCCTGGTTAGGTTTGAAGCCGCGACCTACGATTCGTAATTCACTTGGCCACCACTGCTCCTGCAAACTACAATACAGAATTGATTCAAACTAACCTGATGAGCATATATGGTGTCATAGACAACGGTCCAGGCCAGCGCTCCGATATAGAGAGGCGCACAGATCGCAAGGTCTATGGTCCCCGTTATAGCGCTGTACCCCAATAGAGCGCCCCAGTTGAACGTGGCGCCGAGAAATATTTGAGGGTAGTTCGTGAACCGCTTGGCTAGGGGATACGTTACTACTAGGACTGCAACAAAAAAAAAACTTAGTTGCTTCACTCCGCGATTAGTTCCCGTTCCCGTGGGAATACGGGGATAAAATATAGCCTATGTTACTCGCTGATGATGTAGCTTTTCATTGGTGGAAAAATCGGTCCTGAAGTTTCAGAGTTTATTCGGTACAAACAAAACAATTATAAATAATAATGATTTCTAAAATAATAATAATTGCAAATAATTTATAGTACACATACATATACAGGGTTATTTGTCAAACACCAACAACCTCTTAAGAGGTCATTGTACTCATCATTATGAACAACTTTTACTATGGGACCAAACCTGAAATCGCTAAAAAAAAACAGCTGTTCCCTACATTTTGATGAGTTATACGAACATAAATGTAAGGAACAGCTGAATTTTGTTCGCGATTTCAGTTATAGACTCTCTAGTCAGGTATAGATTTACTACACAAAATGGTATACAATTCAGAAACATCGCAAATGGGAAAACGTAATGTTCTATTCGGATCAACTTGCATTCAAATCGGATGCAGTAAAATTAAAGTTTGCACCACACAAAACCTATGCAATCCTACTAAACAAGAAACTGAAAAAAGGAGTGGAACTCTCTGCCTGCGTCTGTGTTTCCGAACGCATTCAACCCTAATCTCTTCAAAGTTAGAGTGAACAGGCTTCTTCTGGGTAAGCTCATTCCATCGTCGACTTTGTCTCTGTCACCTGTGACCTAGACTAGAGTCTAGAGCAAACACATCACAAAAAAATTAAAAGCCCCCAACGCGACGTATTTTTTTTTTGAATTTTTAATACATACTTAGGTACTTTAAGTTTGAGCTTTTTTTATTATTTTTTACTATTTAAAGGGAACTTTACACTCTCGATTAAGTCATCATCAATATTCTGTTTTAGTAAAGCGCATTTGAGACCCCACTTGAGTATATTTGCAGACATTCAATATTCTTCCCCGCTTTCACCCCCCACAACTTTTAAACGGCTCAACAGATTTTCATCAAACATGTCTAAGAACACTCGCCCGTAACTTACCTTTCATACAAAAAAAAACTAAATTGAAATCGCTCGCCTTGGTACATGCCCTTTATTATGCCTTGTATAATATTGTTTTTGTATACAACAAAGAATTAAGGTAAGGTAATTGAAATCGCTTCATCTGTTCGCGAGCTACGGAGCCACAGACAGACAGACAGACACGTCAAACTTATAGACCAACCTTTTTGCGTCGGGGGTTAAAAAAAGAAGTTCCCTGGTGTTACATTATTTAGCCGTGAATTTTTCAGTAATACTCACGCATACTGCTAGCTCCTAGCACGATACTGTAACAGTTGAGCTGTAGGAGCACCGCTAGAGCTAAGCTCAACTGGGCGGCGAGGAACACCACCGCGTGCGTCTGGGATACTGCACCAGTTACTAGGGGACGGCTTTTTGTGCGTTCTACCTGGAATGAAGAAAAAATTGGATAAGAAAAGTCTATGGCTACAACTGTGGTAGATATTTGGAAGAAAAAAAAAACATACTTACAAAAAAAAATATACGATCGCGTCTTAAACAAAACAAAACGTATAAAATAACTTTAATTTCGGAAGTCTGTGTTTTTGGTTGTATCTGCGTTTTTTTGTAACGATGTCGTTGCGTTTTCAGTCTCGTGGACTTTAAACCTCCACGATGACTGAAATCTCTTTAATTTTATTGACATAAAAAGAAAATGTATCTAATTTCAAAAATATTTTGTATTCAGTTTTTTTTTCATTGACTGCGCAGATTTTTTTATTGTGTCCTACAAAATCGCTCAAGCAGAGCACAACAAAGCATAATTTCAATAGTTACCAGTGTAATATTAATAACAGTATTAGAAACCCGGGTTTCTTTTTCTTTTCTCTTACATACATAAAAAATAAACAAGCAAGTCACCAAATCAAGTTTTATTATTACAATAATACCATCCTACACACTGTAGACGAGTTGGGAGGTGGGAAAGCCTCACATCTTGTGACCCCTCGTCACATTGGCTCTCCGACGGCCAATCTCGTCACATTTTGAACACCGACTTCCGAAATTAAAGTGATTTTATACTTTTTGTGTTTTTTGTGTAGAAGTCGGTTGTATTTTTTATTAAGGTTTTTTTTTTTACAAGTGCGAATGGGAACATTATCAACGCCACGCATTATTAGGGATAACTTAAATACGAAAGAGTCACTGCGGCCCTAGTACGCAAAGAGCAGAAGGAACACGGATGGGTTTTAGTCAGTAAGAGTCTGACACTCCCTCCCGCTCCACCCAGAGCGAGAGAACAGAAGATGTTACCTGAGCGTCAACATCGCGGTCCCACAGATCGTTGATGGTGCACCCCGCTCCCCTCATGAGGCCAGCTCCTACGAGAAACAGCCCAGCCGTCTGGAGCGAGGACTGGAGAGGGACGGTGCCTGATATGGACGCGATGGCTATCGACCACGCGCATGGCCAGTAAAGGAGGTAGACTCCTGTGGAAGATAATGGTTTAATATCTATACTAGTGATGTAAAGAATGTCATATTTTGGATCCGTTTATAATGACATCGAAGGGAAGTGAAAAATACGTCATACTAAGCGGACGTCATAAAAAGCGTAATCTTAGAAACTAAACGAATTATTTATCTTTGTGAGGTATTTCGTGTAATAAGGAGATAAACAAGAAATTGTGTGTTTAAAGTCGTAGATCAATCAAAACAATGAAACCTATCATGTCCCCAATTATGTTTGAATATAGTAATCATCAAACATAATTTCTGAAAAAATAGATCAAAATAAGCGATATGTCAATAAACGAAGTCATTATATCCGCAATTTTTTTAAAGAATTTAATATGAAAACCAAAATGAGCTCTGTTTTACTTCATATTAAGCGGTTGGTCAATATAAGCGGCGTCATTATAAACGGATTTCTCTGTATTCGCAGATGCGAATATTCAGTTTTTGTTTAAATTTGGCGCCATTTGTCTATGGCTTGGTGACGTTGGCGGCAGTCCCATTCGTACGAAGTGCGTTTCGTTTGTTTTTTGTTTCGAGAATAGCCGAGTTAATACGAACTCATCCGACTGAAGTGTCAATCCACTCGCACCAGTGTTTTCGTAAACAAAGTCGTACATTGGAAAAGCAAGAGTGTATTTGATATATTAACAGTAGACAGAGATTAAATACTTGAATTGGTTTGTACAGTTGAAAACTGGTTGGGTTAGAATGGGACTGAATTATGTGAAATGTTTTAAAACATGTATTTGAATAGGCTATGTCAAAACTAACCCAAAAATAAACACATAAAACATACCAATAGGTCTATCCCATCTCGCCAACTTAATATATGGATCAATGTTTTCTTTCCAAAATCCTGCCTTATCTTCAAGTTCATCCCGATCTGGCAATACTTTCCCGCTCAACTTGTCATAGACAATCTTCGGTGTCTGAGTTTCAATGACAACTTTTTGCCTATGCTGGTCGCTCTGGGTGGAATAAATTCGTGAGATTTCATATCTATGGCTTTGCCCTTGTTTTTTTAAATAAATCTGGCCACATAGACAAGCATATGCTTTTGGCGGGAAGGATATTTTTCTTTTTGCGTTGAGGGCTATTGACTTCTGTAGAAAAGTACTTATTTGTGTAAGTTTGTACATTTTAAAACTATTGTTTAACATTTTTGGTGGGGTTTCACAGCTCTGGGTTCTGAAATACAATAAAATTGTTGAAAAGTATTTGATTTAAAAATGATCACATTACAAATAATAAGCTTTTTGTTAATATTCTTTAACAACATAGATGTATTAAATAACTCTCATGGCCTTGCTCACACGACTGAACTGAATCATGAAACTTTTAAGGATAGGAAATCATCGAACGACCCTGCCGACGACTTCCACTTTGGGCGGAGCGGAATTAACCGTCAGACTTTTACTGACTATATTTGTATACATATACTGAGTTCTGTGGCGGAATTTGTTTGCAAGAGCCACTGTGGCCCTGGAACGCATAGGGCATTAGAAGGATCACAGATGGGTTTTAGTCAGTAAGAGTTTGACACTCCCTTCCCCTCCAGCCAAGCGGAATAATATACCAAATACTTAGTTCCCACACAAAGAGTGTTAAAATTTTAATCTACATAAATCACAGTATCTAATCACAATTTAAATAATAAATAATTTTAAATTCATTTGAATGTAATTTTTCGTAGTAATTATGAATTTTATTGTATTCTATTCTATTCTATTCTATATTTTATATGGCAAGCAAAGCCGATGTCGACTATTCTGCCAGTGTCTAAAGTAGATTGGAAGAGCAAGCGTGTATGATGTGAACGGTAGACGAAAGATACACGTTACGATTGATTGGTACAGTTGAACTTTTGCTGGGTTAGTATGGGACTGAAACAAACAAAGAATAGAGATACATACAAATTATAATAACATTATTAAAATATATATAATATATACATTATAAACACTGTATGCCACATCCACATAAAGGTGATCGACTCATAATTTGATATTATTGTGGCGGATGAAAATCATCAGCGCTACAAGCAGTTCTGGAGAGGAATATGTTAAAAGGGAAGGAAAGTTAATCGGGAGAGGGATTTTAAATTTAGGGAGTCGGCCATATAGATCAAGTGAAGGGACATTGTTGGAGCATTCGAAAAATATATGGTCCAAAGTGCCCTCTCCCATTCCGCACTCACAGAGAGAGGAATCGCGTATTCGTAATTTTTGTAGAAAAACGGGGGTACAGCAGAATCCCAAACGGATTCTACAAAGAACGGATATGACAGTTTTGGATACCTTTTTGAAACCAAAGAACCATGGTTTTGGGTTTATCTTCGGTTGGACAGCATAGAAAAACTTGCCTTTTTTTTTGCTGGACGTGTTCCACTGTTCCTGCCATGAACTTTGGAGATCTAATTTTGGAAGCGATAAGAGATCATAACCTAGATGAGTATTATGTGTTAAGTCAGACGATGCCGATGAACAGGCGTCTTTAGCTAGAGCATCAGCACATTCGTTACCCTTGATTCCACAATGACCAGGTATCCAAACTAGCTGAACATCCTTTTGACTGTTGGCACAGGTTAGTAAGGAATTTTTTATTTTTAGAATTAAAGGACTGTGTAGTTTGGATTTAAAAGGACTTTGATTTAACGCTTGTAGGCAACTAAGGGAGTCCGTAAAAATGACAGCTTTGTCAATGTTAGTGTGAGACTCTATGAAATTACAAGCTTCTAATATGGCCACACACTCACCAGTGAATACAGAAGACTCCTTGGGGCATTTGTACTGAAGTATAATTTTGGAGTTTTGGTAATAAACCGCGGCTCCAGTGTTACTATTATTATTTAATTTAGAAGCGTCAGTGAAAAATAACTGGAAACCACTCCAACGTTCACCCACGAACGCATTGAAGGTCGAATTCGCCGACGGGGATTTTTTGGAGATACCAATATCATAGAGGATATTGGGGATAAAACATAAGCTTTTGTAAGGGAAGTTAAATAAGGGTAATCTTGGGAGTTGGAAAATCGGACATTCTAAATTTTTAACTTTTCGAAATGTTTTAAGTACTAAAGGAATTTCTTTATTTTTCCAGTAATTTGAGCTTCTGTGTAAGGCGTCTAACTCATTTAATCTAGGTAAAATTGGATGGGATGATCTAGAAACTAATCGATATAAAAAGCGGGAGGCCAGGAGTTGCCGTCTCAGGGCTAGGGGTGGTTCAGCACATTCGACCTGCAACGCGTTAACAGGAGAAGATTTCATGCAACCAGAGATGATCCGAAGGCATTTGGCCTGTATCCTATCCAGTCGTGCCAAGGCTCCTTTATTGCAAGGAACTAGGTGGTATGTACCATAGTCCAGAACGCTACGGACTAAGGCGTTGTACACTAGTTTCATGGTGTAGGGGTGAGCACCCCACCAAACACCCGCAAGAACTTTTAAAACAGAGATGACTTTTTCACATTTTTGAATTAGAAAATTTATGTGTGACTTACCAGATAATTTTGAACCTAAAAAGACGCCTAAAAATTTAGCTCTCCTTACTAGGGGAATATTATGTCCTGAAATGCACACTGTGATTGGGGGGATCTGTCTTTTCCGAGAAAAAATTAATGCCGAACTTTTTGGTACAGAAAGAGATAGACCATGGTTTAAAAGCCATTGGTTCAAAGAATCCAGAGAGAGGCATAGAGATGAAGCAGCGTCAACGATGGAGGGATCTGTCACGTACAGAGCAATGTCATCGGCGTATTGTAAAATCTGACAGTTATTATTTAAGCAGGACCCAATATCAACCGTGTACAAGTTATATAGCAATGGACTGAGGACGAAGCCTTGAGGGAGGCCCTTCCACGTCTGCCTCTCATCGAACTCCTCTCCCTGAACTCTGAGAACCATAGACCGAGATGAAAGGAGTCCACATATGCATTGTATCATCTTAGCCGGGAGACTCAGCTGTTGCAATTTTTGCCTGAGTACGGGAAGAAGTACGTTATCGTATGCGGAGGAGATATCTAAGAAAGCGGCAACAATAGATTGGTTTTTGGAAAAGGCTATATGGATATCCGTAACTAAGACACCGACACTGTCCATTGTACTAAGCCCCTTCCTAAAACCAAATTGGTGATTCGGCAATAAATCTCTCGATTCAACTATCCATTCCAGGCGGTTTTTAATAAGGTGTTCTAGTATTTTGGCTAAGACTGAAGATAAAGCAATTGGTCTAAGGCCATTCGGATCATCTGCGTGTTTGCCAGGTTTCAATAAGGGAATGATAATCTATAGCTTCCACTGGTCTGGAACCCAACCATGGTTATAACAGAAATTTATAATATTAAGAAAGTATGTTCTAGCTTTAATGTTGCAATGAGAAATAAAAGAATATGGTACACCATCAATACCAGGAGCAGAGTCCCGGATATGTTGGAGTACCGCACTCAGTTCATCCAAAGTAAATGGAGCGTCATAGGGATCTTCTGGTGGATTAAGTAGGGAAATATTTACACATTCAGATAAGGATGGGACAAAGGGTGGTGCTATTTTG
This sequence comes from Hecatera dysodea, assembly GCA_905332915.2. Lineage (NCBI taxonomy): Eukaryota > Metazoa > Arthropoda > Insecta > Lepidoptera > Noctuidae > Hecatera > Hecatera dysodea. The sequence goes on along the minus strand of HG995317.1, from coordinate 2,084,067 downwards.
TCAAAAAAAAGTTCAGCCGTTTCCCTAGTTATTGGTGAAGTGATTGAAGGGGAACATCCATGTCTGAATCTATTAATTTGTTTCCAAACAGCTGAGATTGGGGTGGAGGGGGATAAGGCGGAGCAGAATTTGACCCAGCCAGAACGTTTCTTTTTACGAAGGAGTCGTTTGGTTCTGGCATTGCACTGGAGATAAGTCATGAGATTTGAGATGCTCATATCCATATTGTAGCCCTTCTCTGCATCATTTCTTTCTCGAACTGCCGCAGTGCATTCTGAATCCCACCATGGAGGTGAGGGGATTTTGTTTCTGGCACTATTTTTAAGTGAAAAGGTTGAATCAGCACTCGAGGTAACGGCTGTAACAAAACCCTCATAGCACAGCTTGGCATGGTAGTGACTAGAAGGGTCTAGCAAAGATGAATTTAAATTTGGAAGATCAGCAATTTTATCCTCCAAAAGTGAAGCAAACTTAGACCAATCGGGTTTGGACAGGTTGTATTTCAACAGTGGAGGAGAAGTTTTTTCTAAATAGGTTCTATTAATAAGGGATGTGACTATAGGGTAATGGTCACTACCATGTGACAGAGCTGTGCATTCCCACAGAGCAGATGGTGCTAACTCGACTGAACAGAATGTGAGGTCCACGCAGCTTTTTTGCTGTCCCGGAAGCGATCTACGAGTTGGGCAGCCATTGTTCAGGATACAAAGATCTAAGTCATCCAACATGTCCATCAGTGCTACACCAAAGGCATCACAGCGTTCTGAACCCCATCTGTAATGGTGGCAGTTGAAATCGCCCATAACTAACAGAGGTCCATGAGTGTTGATAAAAATGTTTTTCAAAATATTTACAAAGTTATGGTTAGGGTGAGCAATATATATGGAAAAAATTGTGATACCTTCAACCCTTCCTGCTGCAATACTCAGGTTACCCTCGAGAGACGGAAGGGATAGGGGGGAAAGTGGGACCCGATTGTTTACGAAGAGCGCTGACCCTCCATACCCATCGGATCTATCACACCTGAGGATATTGAAATGTGGCATACGAAAACTAAGACTCGGTGTGAGCCAAGTCTCAGCTATAGAGCAAGCCAAAGGCTTGTATTTATTTAGCAGAAATATGAGGTCGTGCTTTTTATGCCACACGCTCCTCACATTCCACTGGAGGAATATTAGGCGGGAAGCCATTTTTAATTTGTAAAAGAAGAGAAATAAGTTGATCGGCAACGTTGGACGGTGATTGGGAAGTATTAGAAGTAGAAAGAATTGTTGGTATAAGTTTAATCAGAAGTTCAATAAGAGAAGTAATATTGATAGAGGGGGCAGTATTATTATTTAGGGCACAGCCATTAGGCTGTGATGGTTGGGGAGTACTAACGATTTGCTGGTGAGCAGCTTTGTCATAAGACGGGGAAAGGGGGGCATGGGTTTTAGGAGGAAGAATAACAGTTTTTCTATAAGATGTTGGAGTTTTAGCAACATTAGCATAATTCCTAGAAGCTACTGGGACTGTTTTGCTAGCGTCTATATATGACATATTTTTCTCTGCCATGACAGTCTTGATGGCTTTTTGTCTGCCATGCTCAGGGCATGACCTGCTATTAGCGAAGTGATTCCCCGAACAAAGCACACAAAAGGCCTTGGCCTCAGAGATGTTGCAGCCATCACCGGGATGGTCGTGGCCACATTTACTGCAACGTGGTTTTGATCTGCATATATTCGCAACATGTCCAAATCTACAGCATTTCCGGCATTGGATGGTTGGGTAAATATATTGTTCTACAGGAAGGGATGTGTAGCAGCAAAATACCCTCTTGGGTAATACTTGACCATCAAATGTAATAACGCAGGTTTCCGTAGGTTTCCATTCTGTCATACCGTCCCTATGTACTTTTCTGTTGATCCGACGAACTTTTAGTATTTGTCCGCATCCTGAAGGCACAGCCAAATATGTGATGGCTTCATCCTCTGTGATGTCTGAGGGAACTCCAGTGACAACACCCATCCTTGTAATATTATATGTAGGGATTGATGCTGTATAACCATGTTTGGATAACAGACTGTTAATTAAAAAGGAGTTAGCATCCTGAGGGGATGTAAACTCCACGGATACGCGATTCCTTCCGACTCTGTTGACTCCATCCCGAAGCACGTTCGCAATGTTATTAAACAAAAGGAATTTGCCGAAGTTGACTGGGTGAAGAGTGGTGCCTGCACTTTGTTGTGTTTCTATACGGGAAACATGAACAATAAATGGGGCCTTGTCGGTGGCTGAGTACCTTACTCGACCTATTTGACTCCTGGGTTGTTTGCTTGGAGGTTTAGGGGTGCTAGATTCCTCGTAACCGGGGCGTTTACGTGTATTTTGGGTGGAGGGAGACAATTCCATCTCTGTGACACTGCACACTACTTCAGCGAACTGTGATAGTGGGTTCGGAGACGGAACAAAGGGAGTTGAGGAGGCTGGGATGTCGGGAGGATCAGGATCGGGGGGTTTATTTCCATCCATTTTTAAATAAGACTACTTAAAACAGCACTCACAATACAAACCTGGTGACGAACACAAGGACAACACACTTAAAAACAATAGCAAGTTCCAAAGGTAACAACAATCCCAAAAAATCTAAAAAAAACTCGAAACACACGTGCTAACCAAAACACCTGTGGCGAGAATCCGAATTTTATTGTAATTTATTATTCTTATTTCGATTTACTTAGATTTAGATTTAAAATTTAATGTAAAAGAACTTTTTTTTTCGTTTTTCTGACATTTATGTATGTTACTGTAAATCCGAAGAGTGGAAGTACCTAACAGAAGCAAAAATTTTGCTTAAAAAGTACTTCCTATCTAAATAATGTTTGAATAAAAAAAATAAATATTGATTTGAAGATTCTTTAAACAATATATACACTTATTTATCAAGCTGTAATATTATTACTTAATAAATGATTAAGTTGACAAGGAAGGAAAATAATTTATATGACGTTTACATGCTTACCTTCCTATTATTATCTCAATAAATAAATAGTATGTATGCAAAATATGGACTTTGGAGTTGTGGATATGAGTCTTTATATCAAAAACATAACCATTTTTGTGTTTTTCATATTGGGGGAGTAGAAACCCCAGAAAACACTATGCCAGTCATTTCATATATTTTATTTATTTAAACTTTATGTACAATAGTGGTACATGGGCAGAATTAATGCAAAAGACAACACTGTGGTAGGTGTACTACAAATAAATAAAATACAAAATATTATTTTTTTTGGAAATAAGTTACAAATATTATTTATATTATAATACTAATAAAATACATACTTATATGCTTAAAAAAATAAACTAATAAACATTATGTTTTATATTAATTTTTAAGTATAAGAGAACTTATAATAATTATGACGAAGACCAAACTGATGATACAGGGATAAAATATAGCCTATCTTACTCATTGATAATGTAATTTTCCATTGGTAAAATAATGATTGAAATCGCCAGCGGGTTTAGAGCTTATTTCAGTGCAAATAAATCATTATTTCCTCTTTATATTATTTGTATTGAGGAGTTTTTTTTTAATCATTTTCAGAGCTAAATTAGTTAATCCAACTTCATCTGGACTACAATACAGATATGGTCCCCAATTATAAAGAGTATTGTATCTACTCTATATTGCGTAGATGTACTTTTTAATCCACTAAAGCAATAGACTAGAAATACTCTATTTATATGACCCTGATTTTAATATAATTCTTGTAAAAATAGTTTTCTTTTTTTAATAAGAGACTGGACTATTTTCATCTCAGAAAATATTTTTTTTACGCATTATGAATTAAATTATAGAACTGGTTATTTAAAATGTATCTCTACGCTAAGCACCTACGCCCCGGCAATTAAAAATATTACGTAATCATATTTATTACGCTATTCAAACTTCCGCGATCGAGAGAAGCAAAAAAAACAAAACAATTCTAATATTTCTAATAAGACTTAAGTTAGAACATAACCTCTTTCTTCAAACATTATCTAAAGCAAAGGACACATTGCTCACCTTTGTCTGGTTATTTGAAGTGATAAAAGAAACTAACCAGCCTTAATTTTTAAACAATCCAGTTTATGATCCGTAATTATAACCGAAACGGATCATCATTATATTTTCCAAAGGTTAATGTCAAATTCAAGGACATATAATTATGTATGGTAACGCACGATGCACTGAATTTAAATAAAATATAGGTTGTACTAGGTTATGTAGATGTTTTCATATTATTCGAAGGAGTAATCAATTAATTAAATAAAAATCAAGAAATAAATTCAATGTGCCGAACTTCACATTGACAGTTGTTTGACAATGACATTCATTTCATTATTTTTGTTCCTTGCCATCCATAGAGAAAATAGAGTGAATCACAATTATTCGTTTAGAAATTCTGTATTCATTAAACCGGCTATCTGAATAATTTTTCCTGTAGATTCATTTGTGGCTGTTAGCTTTATTCTTCGGGTGCTATACAAGCACACGCACATACGACACCTGAAGTAATAGCCCGCCCAGGGTTAACAATCTTTGTTGTGGTAAACGGACAAACTTTTGTTGGGTTGGACACCAAAAGCACACTTAAAAACATTAGGATTTATAGTCGATAATCATTTTTATCAAGCAGTGGGATTTATTTAGTATATAAAACAAATTCATAATCCTTAAAACGTGTAACCGTAATGTTTCATGAAGTCTATATCACTGTAAATTGCAGACTCCATTGTAATAAATCTTTATTAGAATAAACTTAAATTCTCGATATATAACAACAAAAAGACTGTACAATCAATCCAATCTGAATTCAAAAGTTAATACTAACATATCCGTGTCTTATTTATTAGGAATTTTTAATTATTTAGAAAACATATTTATTCATTTTAATGTGATATTTTAAAATGTTGCGGTCTTTGCAATTTTCCGGTGAGATCTACAACGGTTACCTAAAGTACGTTTAGGCATTAGATTGCGCTAGAAGTCTCTTATTAGTCTCAATCTTCTTCTTCCTAGTCCGCACTAGTAAGAAGTACACTACGATCTCTACAAAGTGCCGTGAAAATTGATTGTATTCTATTTATAATAATCAGGATTGTGCTAAACAGCTCTACTTGTATCCAGACAGCACTTGTATACATAATTAATCTGGCAGTCTCTTCTCAGGTTCTCACCATCTTTTTCGCCTCGTCTGCAATGACACAGTTTTGTCAGATTGTATTCATAAATAATACCTATAGTTTGATTTTTAATTCGAGTCAGTAAAATGACATTTCCAATGTTGCAGGTTTTTAGTCTCAAATAAATAGTTATGTGGTAAAATCGAGTTTTTACAATTAAAACTTAGTCGAGATTACATTTTTTTATTCAATATCAGATAGCCTTTATATAAATAAAAATATGTAATTTACGGTAATTAAACAGAATACAACACGGTAGGTAATTACATATAACATAAAATACTGTTATATTCTTTGTTTTTGGTTGTTGGATCATCACTTGTCACGCTATGAACGACGTCTTGTTTTTAATTCTGCTCCCGAATTCAAAATCCCGAAACCCAACCGTCCATCTCTAAAGAGAGATGTCTCCCTCCAAAATGCGGTGCTGGTAGGTATTACATAACGCACCGTACCATTCAAGAAAAGTCGAGCGTATCCCCACTTCAAACTGGCGGAAGGCTGATATTATTCAGTGGTTGGATGAAAAACAAATTCAATATAAACCTACAATGATAAAGGCTCAATTAATAGAAATAGTAAAATTACAAAAACCTGATTACAAACGCTATGCTGTGGAAGAGTTGGAAAATTGAAAATTTTTAATATGTTGGTAAGGTCCATGTTTGTAAAATAGTATTATTTAATACGGTATGTATTAAATATTTACAATAAAAAAAAAACGCTTTGACACCTAATAAAATAAAGCATGACTAAATATTTAAGTCTATTGATTGCTGAACATCACTATTGTAGCGGGTCACCCTTTTTTGTATCAGTGACAGTTGCACTTGTCATTTTACTGACTCGAATTAAAAATCGTACTATACGGTATTGTAATAGCTAATTATATTTCCAAACGGAGTAATACACGTCAACGTCACTGTCAAATGAAAATCGTTTCGAGAAAATTTGTCTAGATTTAGTAAAATATTTTCTGTTTACCAGATACAGTAACGCGATGTGTAACTTATTCCGTTCTGATAGTTCAGTATTTACCTACGTCTGAGGAATTACTGATTTATCTTGATATTACACCCGTTCAAACAAAAGTAAGTTGATAATTTGATTATGAGGGTGTGCTATTTATTATTTAGAAGAATCTTTTACCGGCTATCGATTTTTAGTCTCAGGTTACAATTGAGTTGCAACAATATAGAAATTTTGTACCTTTTAATTTATGAGAGACTGAGATTTCTGTGCCGTTACTTGGGAGAGGTATAAATACAACACTAGGCTGTGTTTCTCAATGAAATTATAGTACCTAAGGAGTTTCTCAGTAGCAGAGACTCGAATTATATTCAGGTTAAAAGAGCCATGGGGCCAGAGTCAGGGCTTACTAAGCTTCTTATGAATTTTATTTGTACAGTGTTAAAGTTGAAATTCTTATGAACTGCTTGATGTGCATTTGTTCATACAAATCTGAACATTATCTACATGGAATCAGGCTCCTATTCCTTTAAACCTTTAAATATATAAATATAGGTCATTATAACTCTTCCATTACTTTCCCTTTGGGAATATAGATGTCACTGGAATTGGCAAACTGTGTAAGATTATAATATATCTTGAGAGATTTCTTCTTACTTCTTGAGAACTATCGAAAAATTGTCAACTGAACATTTGGAGCACTTGACAGTCTATAATCTGTCGAAGAAATTCTGGGAAATTGTAGAATACTAAGGCCCTGTTTCTCAATCATCAAATAAGGTTTATCTGACAGATAAAATATAATCTGGCCAAATTAAATAACCAATTTAATATGGCATGCATTTTAAAATAGCTACTATTCAATTTGTTTGGTTCATAGGTTTATCTGTCAGATAAGGTTTACTTGGCGATTGTGAAACAGGGCCTAAGTAACAAAATGTTAGGTATAACAATTTCAATATTCTAAACAATGACAGAACCTCTAACAATCAGATAAATTCAGATACCCACATTTTAGCCATAGACCTAAGTCAACCATTTTTTGACGGGCCCGTTGGTCTAGTGGTTAGCGGCCCTGACTGCTAAGCCGGAGGTCGTGGGTTCGATTCCCACCCAGGAGAAACTTTGTGTGATGAGCATGATTGTTTGTTCTGTGTCTGGGTGTGATTTATCTATAATATGTATGTATTTATAAATTATATGTTTTCTGGTTACCATAACACAAGGTCTGCTTAGCTTGGGATCAGATAGCCGTGTGTGAGTTGTCCTAAGATATTTATTTTTATTATTTATTTAACCATTGAAAATCTCAAACACCGCCACATATGGGACTAGTGCCCAGAATTCAGCATACAGATCATACAAAAATTTGTTTGTATTCCCAGAATTTACATCTGAGTCGTTGTTACATATGTATAATGACGAGTTGTGTGCACACAAACAAGTTTTATTGTTCATCCCTTATGCTGAGTTCTGGGCAACGAAACTGTAAATTGAAGAAATCATAAAGAATTTTGAGAGGTAGATTCTTTGCGGGAAGTATGGCCCACATCAATTTAAAATCTTCCCCAAAAATATGCTAAATCTTTACCGCCACAAGATTAACAAGGAAAAATCATACTGTGTTGTGTTTTCAGATAAATCATAAAGCCTGAAATTGTAAACTCAAGACTTCACATGATAACTTGACAATGAAGGAGAAAGCTAAAAAAAAAGGTGCCAAAACAAAGGCTAAACAACAAAAAGCTGTGTATGTTTGTCCACATTGTCATAAGGTAAGAATATTCTTATTTCATGTCACACAGCAGTGATGGCCGAGTGGTAATGGCCCCAACATACGAATTGTAAGTCGCGGGTTCAAATCCAGCCAGGCATTACTTTGTGTAATTAATTTTATCACCACTGCTCTCAAAATGGTGAAGGAAAACATTGTGAGGAAACCGGCATGTTCGAGAACCAAATCATTCGCAGACATGTGACATTCACCAACTCGCACTGGGCCTGCTTGGTGGATTATGGCCCATTCCCTCTCCTAGAGAGGAGGCCTGTGTCCCAGCAGTGGGAACGTTAAAAGGCTAATTATGGCCATGTCACATCCATAAAATTAATTGAATAAACCAATCTATACTAATATTATAAGCTGATGTGTTTGTTTTTGTTGAATATGCTGATCAAAGGAACTGCTGATACAAATTGAAAAATTCTTTTAGTGTTGAATAGTCCTTACGCGACATTTAGCACTGTATGAAGTTTCTTACTATACTTAAAAATTCAATATCCTTTGATTTTATGAGCCAATTTAGATGAGATAACATCGCCCCGCGGTTTCACCCGCGTAGTTCCCGTTCCCGTGTGAATATGGGGATATAATATAGCCTATGTTCACCGGAGATAGTGTAGCTTCCCAACAGTTTAAGAATTTTTCAAATCGGTCAAGTAGTTTCGGAGCCTATTCAATGCAAACAAACAAACAAATCTTTCCTCTTTATAATATTAGTGTAGATAAGGGATAGATAAAACTCCAGATAATATTTAATATGTCTCACTCAAAAATGGCTTTTTTATGCTTCTTGGCTTTGGATTACCTATATAAGTTTTTTTATAAATTATTTCTAGAGCGGTTTGAACATTAATTACGCTCTCCTGTAAACCTCGGTTTTGAGATGTCTTTATGTACGGAGGGGCCGTCGGTCTGAGTATCTAGATTTCAAAGTCAAACATACAGACAAATAGATAACAATTTCAAAAATGCATTTTTGTGTTCTATATCTTTTTTTTTTAACGTTTCTCATTTATTTTTATATAAAAACTAGCTGACCCAGCAAACGCCGTTTTGCCAAATAAAATTTAAAAAAAAAATAGGGGTGGGGTTCCGTTTTATAATTTAGGGGTATGAAAAATAGATAGTACCCGATTCTCAAACACTGAATATGCATATAAAATTTCATAAAAATCGGTCAAGCCGTTTCGGAGGAGTATTGTAACTAACATTGTGACACGAGATTTTTTTTAAAAGAAAATCAATGAACAGACACGGCGAGTCTACGATTTTATTATTATGTATAGAATTGACGTTTAAAAACTGCTGACTCAAAATCAAAATACACTTATTCAAACTAGGCGGAGTAGTTTCAATAAATCACTTTAGATTTTGATCATCATCCCACCAACGTAAATTCTCCATCTTTCCCAGAAATTCGACAACTCCTCAAACTGGCACAGCCACGTCAAACTCCACTCCACAGAGGAGCCGTACCACTGCGAGTTATGCGACTACAAGTGTAAAGTCAAGAAGTACCTCACTCGCCACATGAAAAAGGCCCACAGCAAGCCGACTGGTAACCAGTGTGCGGTGTGCGGCAAGTGTTTCCACTTCAGAAGTGGGCTGCAGAACCATATGAGAGTACATACTGGTACGTATTGAGAGCTGTCACTACATATTATATATATAAGTATCTCACTCGTCACGCGAAGACCCCTAAATAATATCAATCAGACCCAGCCTGTCCCTTGCTGCCCCCCCTCAATGACCCCGCTAAGCCGAGGCCCGTGTCCCACAGGGGATGCCCTTAGCGAGCGGCCATTTAGTTTTTAAGTAGTTTTAAGCCCTGGCTGGGGGCCTTAGAATCTAAGGCAACCACAGGATTGCCCGGCTAAGCAGTAACCAGCCTCAATGTGCTGAACTGCGAGTAGTCCATTAAAAAAAAAAAAAATCGTCACGCGAAGAAGATCCACAGCAAGCCGATCGGTCCAGTTGTTCCACTTCAGAAGTGCGTCGCAGAACCATATAGGCTACTTACTAATACGTATTATGAGCTATCACTACGTATTATATCAGGCTAGGTCAGAAGTACCTCACTCGCCACATGAAAAAGGCCCACAGCAAGCCGACTGGTAACCAGTGTGCGGTATGTGGCAAGTGCTTCCACTTCAAAAATGCGTCGCAGAACCATATATTATAGGCTACTTACTAATACGTATTATGAGCTATCACTACATATTTTACCAGGCTGGGTAAGAAGTATCTCACGCGTCCCGCGAACAAGATCCACAGCAAGTCGTTCGGTCACCAATGTGCGGTGTGCGGCAAGTTGTTCCACTTCAGAAGTGCGTCGCAGAACCATATATAATAGGCTACTTACTGATACGTATTATGAGCTATCACTACATATTATATCAGGCTGGGTCAGAAGTATTTCACTCGTCACGCGAAGACCCACAGCAAGCCGACTGGTAACCAGTGTGCGGTGTGCGGCAAGTGTTTCCACTTCAGAAGTGGGCTGCAGAACCGAACGTGAACGAAATGACCGTGGGTGATGCATTCGATATGCAGTAAGCAGTGTTGGGACCCGCCTATCCAGGGCGTCTAGTTCCGTTTGAGTCCATTTGAGTACACCGATGGAGTACATCAATACCGGCATGACCCAACTGTTGAAAACGCGCACCTAGTTTCCGCCCGATAGAAAGCTTTTGAATACCTTCTTCAAGCGGCCAAAGAAGCGCTTATTCAACGATTGCTTTATGTCAGTAACATTGATACCTAACGCTTCCGGCATACCCAAATATTTGTAAGTTTCAGTTGAAGAGAGGCATCTCAGGTTTATGGAATCCGAGAGTTGAGATCCCACGGATTCCATAATCTCTCCGCGCTTTACATGCATGACCGCACATTTGTCCACACCAAACTCCATCCTGATGGCGTTACTGAAAATTTCAGTTACCTTCAGTAGCTCCATCAGTTGCAGATTACTGGGGGCAAAGAGTTTCAGATCATCTTTGTAAAGGAGGTAAAATATAAGCTGACCACCTCTCTTCAACCGATAACCTAGCCCTGAATTCTCCAGCAGTGTGCTTAGAGTATTCAAGGCTAGGCAAAACCAAAGCGGACTCAAACTATTGCCCTGAAATATACCTCGCTCGATCCTTAGAGCTGGTTCACATTAGGTCAGACCAACAGTTTACTGTCGACCGACTATCGGTTGTTGCTGTTCACACTAGACACTGCCCACCCGACCTAATGTGAACACCACTGACGGTACGGTCGTTTTACTGCCCGGATCGTCACAAAAGTTGACTTTTGTATACGATGGACGACGAAAAGTTTCGTATTTATTTCGCCATCCATATTTAAACGTGTTTTCTCTGCATACACGTCGACGAAACTGCTCGCGCGAGTGCCGAAAGCGGGGAATGAGCGGGTGGAAGGGTGGCGGGCGGCTGGCTCACAAATGTGAACGGCGCTATACTTGCCAGTACGCCAATATTACGCCGACCCGACAGAAATCGTGGCTGAACGTCCGGTAAAAGTGTCGGCTCCGATAGTTTGGTCGGGTCGCCCATATGTGAACGGCGCTATTGAAATACATACGCCTATATGGATCCGACACGTGTGTCGACCCGGTAAAACTGTCGGTCCGACCTAATGTGAACCAGCTCTTACCGGTTCGCTATTCCGCTGGATATTTCGACATCCTGGGTAGCGAAGGACTGTCCTCCATTGCCCTATACATGACATCAGGAAGGTGCGTAGCGTTGTGTCATCATCATCATCAACAGCCTGTTGCAGCCCACTGCTGGACATAGGCCTCTCCAATTGCACGCCACTTAGATCTATTTTCGAATCCAGTTTCTGCCAGCCGTCTTGCGCAAATCGTGTGTCAATTTTATACAATAGGGTAGTTGACTAAAAAAATCTAATTAATCCATCAGATAGATTTTCAAAAAATATTGGACACGTATTTTTTCTTTTTTCGCGTAAAGAAAAAATAAAGACGATACAGTGCGTTGAATACTCGTGTGACGTTACTACGTGCTACAATTTTAACCACTGCATGACGTCACAAGCCCCCGCTCCTGATCTTTGATGCTTTTTATCTTTGTAATTTTTTAAATATTTGCCAAAGTAAAAAATACGTACCCAATATTTTTCGATAATCTAACTGACTGATTAATTAGAATCATATTTTTTTTACTCGGGTAACATCCCTATTCTAGCACCCTCATGAGTCATGTACGAAGCACTGAGTCATAGGCCTTCTTATAGTCTATCCAACATGTGGACAGATCCTTTCGGGAACGACGAACCTGTTGGCTAATGGCCATAGAACGAGTAGCTCCTTTGTACCACGGGACCCGTCCCTACATCCATTTTGAGAGGCAGACATGATGTTGTTGCTGTTAATATGTTGATTAATTTTATCTCTCAAAATAGAATGTTTTTATAGACCGTTACCTACCAGGGTTGGCTACCAGACTTTATTTCTTGTCGTGTCGTTTTTGTAACGAAATAATAACATAACGAAACAATAAAAAACAGATATACAAAACGTCATTAATTCTAATATGCGTAAAATGACGGTAGTTGAAAACTGATCGGCAATTACCTTGAAAACTAGACGTGATGGATACCACAAATGCTGGCGATATTTTTCCAATGAGTCATCAGCTTTTTAAATCATCAGCCTTTTAATGTTCCCACTGCTGGGACACAGGCCTCCTCTCTAGGAGAGGGAACGGGCCGTAATCCAGCACGCGGGCCCAGTGCGGGTTGCTGAATGTCACATGTCTTCGAATATTTGCTTCTAGTACATCGGTTTCCTCGCGATGTTTTCCTTCACCGTTTTGAGAGCAGTGATGATGAAGTTAATTACACAAAGTAATGCGCCTGGCTGGGTTTGAACCCGCGACCTACAATTCGTAAGTCGGGGCCGTTACCACTCGGCCACCACTGCTCCTGACTTGTTATCATCAGTTAAGCGGATACCAAAATGGTGTTACTTAGTTTTCAAACAGAGGAGTGTAAGGACAAATAGAGTGGCTTAGTAATAGGGTTCCATTAGCTACACATTGGGTTCTGTTGTGGCGTAACTCCCAACAGTGAAAATGTCATATTGTGTATTGGGATGTTATGTTGTAAGAGTAAACGAGCGATTTATATAAAGGTTTTATTGCTACAAATAATAACTTGTTATAATGTACAGTAAATGTTTATTTAATTAAACAAACTGCAACGTCTCACATTATTAACTAGGTCGAGTTACTTTGGGTCAATTTTCAGCGTAGCTGGTACATATTGCTCGCTCACAAAGGTAACTTGAATGTAGGATCGAAAATTGTTTCAAAACCAAGTTAAAATGTAAAACAAAACCTTTACTTCGGAATTCGTTGTTTTTGGCTGTTCCTTCGATTTTTTACACCGACTACCGAAATTAAAGTTATTTTGTACTTTTTGTGTTTTTCTTATTGAGAAGTAGGTTGTTTTTAACCGACTTCCAAAAAAGGAGGAGGTTCTCAATTCGACTGTATTTTTTATTTTTACCTGTTTGGTACCTCATAACTTTGTACTGCGTGTACCGATGTTGATGGTTCTTTTTATATTCGAAAGCAGGTGCTTGTCGTGTGGTTCCATTTAAATTTTATTGAGATCTGACGACTAGTATTTGAGTTATCCCCAATAATGCGTGGCTTAGTTTACATTGACCACGTTCTCATTCCCTCTTGCCAAAGTAAAATAAAATTGTGTACGATGGTTTGAAAGAGCATCTTAGTATTTCAACGTGGTCCCTTTCTAGTTTGGTGAAGATCTGATGAAGATCAGAGATGATAAGAGAACCCATATTTGCAAATAAATGATATTCTGATTCTGATTCTGGAATTCTTCAATAAATTATAGCAAATCTTTCGGGATTGCAGAAATCGCAAGTTTGTTTATTGTTTACACCAAAGTACACCTAGTACTTTGGTGTAAACAATAAACCTAGTACCTAGTGGGGGGTGTGTCACTAAAAAGTGAAAAATAACGTTTTACAAAAAAATATAACCGACTTCTACACAAAAAGAAAACAAAAGTACAAAATAACTTTAATTTCAGAAGTCGGTGTTCAAAAAAGCGAAAAAGCAACCACTAACACCGAGTTCCGAAATTAAAGTTATTTTGTAGTTTTTGTTTTTTTTTTGTGTAGAAGTCGGTTGAATTTTTTTGTAAAAAGTTTTTAATATTATAGATGCTTGTCACAGTATCTACGAGTATAAGGGAAGGTTCATATCTGACGGAACATGCGTCGCGTATTATCGGTCGCGTAACGCCAGAACAGGCAAATGTATAGAAAAACAATCGAGCGTTCACACTCGACGCACTAACGTATCATCGGTCGAGTGTGAATGTGAACGCTCGAGTGTTTTTCTATACCTTCCCTAAGGGTCTCATGGACGTTTCTGGGATGGTCTGTCAGGCTATATGCCGTAATAGAGGCCTCACAAATCGATGGACATTTCTAGAGAATCCAGTTCCTCCTAGAGATTGTTAGAGAGTGTGGTTAAAATGTTGTACTGTTTTTCAACTGCATCTTCCGAATTCTTTAGTAAATTATATTCTGCTTCGATCACGGATGTCTGATTTGTTAACAACACTGCCAATCGCGGAGATGAAGATTGAGTGGCATTTTAATGCCCCCGCTTGGTGATCAACGGGCGGATTATGGGAACGAGCAGTCAGAAGCCTAAAAGGGGGGTAGGGTAACGGGGGAGTTACGCCCCGACAGGTTCGGATGGAGAGAGCAATGCTCGAGGTTTCTCTGGTGGATAAAATTCGTTACGAAGTCATTCGCCAGAGAACTAAAGTCACTGACATTGCAAACGTAGTATGGGACGCCCTGCAGCACGATAGGTCGATGATAAATGAAGAAGGTGGCTGACAACGGATAGTTGCGGACTGCTCAATACCGGGTTGGTGCTCCTTGGGGGAGGCTTACATTCAGCAGTGGACGGTAATTGGCTGAGATATATGTCCGGAACCCTTAAAATCCAGCAGTACTGTGTACTGTGTGTCTTGTTTTCCTGTTAACTCGCAAAGTTTCATTATTTATATAGGTATGTGAGTACTCTGTACTTGCTGTACAAAATGAACAAGTTTACCTTTGCTGGCTCTAGGTGAATCGTCCTCACATATTTTTTATTTTTTTTGTGTACCGAATATTGTCAAAAATTTATTTGAAAAGAGTAACTATGGAGTTTCTTGTCCGTTCTTCTCCATAAGAATCTACCTTTGCGAATGGACACTAGAATATCTTTAACTGTAAATGATGACGTTCAAAAGTGCCGTTTAGTTGCTTAATTGAAATAAAGATTTTTTTTAAGCGTTGCACCACGTTGTTCCGTCCGGGAATCGAAACCGTGGCACGTAGCGCGACAGCTGAACGCTCAACCACTGCGCCAACCGTGTCGTCTTATTCGTATTTTGATTTTGACTATGATATGTTTTAATTGGTTTCAGGTGAGAAGCCATATAAATGCGACTCATGTGACAAGGCCTTTAGCTCATTGTATACGTTGCACGGACACAAGATGATACATACTGGTAAGTTCATTAAACCATTATTAACCAGTTCTATTATAGAAAGGAGACACTTTAAGTTATTCGTACTTTGAATTGTTCCTTTTATTTATTTATTTGAACTTTTGGGCGGACTTAATGCAACAAGGCATTTTTTACCAGTCAACCTATGGGTTAAAAAGACAACACTGTGGTAGGTGTACAACAAATAAATACAATTTAAAATACAATTCTTTTTTCAATATTTTTTGAGCACAATTTTCTAATACTGATAATGAAATAATAAACTATTTTTTTTTTTTTTAATATAATGTTTTATAATAATCTTTATGTATAAGTAAGACTTTCTTTTACTCCGGATGCCTTTCTCGTACACGTCTTTCTACATCGCTCTCACATATAGGTACATATGAGTAATTTCAACATGGACAATGTATCCACTTTGTAACAATTTATTGATTTAAAAGAGTGTAGTGTGAGTGAAAATCCATCCGTGGTGACTCTTTCGAACAAATTCCGCAACCCTAGCAGGCACTGACCCTATGGGGTCCGTCGACTCGGGCCTGGTTGCTATCGGACTGCTAGCCACCCATAGCTCGCCATCCGCAGACCCGCACCTACGGTGGCCGGAAATCGCCTCGCGTTTCCTGACACCCGGGGTGTCTTCTTCTGTTGCTGCGGCTGGAGCGTGAGGTTTCCCTCTCCCGCACGCGGTCCACCTCCTCCTTCGCCAGCATTACTGCTTCGCAGAAGGAGGCGACCGCGTCCCATGCCTCTTCGCTCCGGACCATGGATTGAACCAGACCGGACGCTCAGGTCGCCGCCGCCGATCACCTCGACGAGGACACGGCGTTGCTCTGCCCAAGCAGGGCAGACTTTCACCGTATGCTCCACCGTGTCCTCCGGGCGATCCACACAGTATTGACACCCGGACCCAGCCACCTACGTCTACGTTTTGTAGCTACGAAATTGCCACTACAAGAAGCTGCAGCAGCCAGGGTTGCGGAATTGTTGGATAGAGTCACGGTGGCCCTGGAACGTGGCGGGCATTAGGAGGAACACGGATGGGTTTTAGTCAGAAACTGACACTCACTCCCGCTCCGCCCAGAGCGGGAGAAGTCATTTGATCGAACACACATTTGAAGCGGCACCATTAACACGTAACCACTGTTTAACCACTTTGCTCGCTGAGATTTACGAGTAGTGTGGTTGGCTTATGTGTGAATTCACACTAAGGCCCGGCGCCCACTATCGGCATCGGCACGGCTGCGGATTTTAGGTGATAAAAAGCATTGTACTTTAACTTCATGGCAATAAAGTAGAAATTTCCATGATATATGATCGTAGTAACAAAAATACCGCTTCGGTATGCTTGAGGCTAACTTCTACTTTATTGCCATGAAGTTAAAGTGCAATGCTTTTTATCACCTAAAATCCTCAGCCGTGCCGATGCCGATAGTGGGCGCCGGGCCTTAGTCGTAACAAAAGGTATGTTTCCTGGAATAAAACCTGACCTCATTTAGCCCGTCAGTATAATAAACAAAAAGATTGGATACACATTTTTTACTTTATTAGATCAGTAAAAATTTACGAAGATACAGCACTTCAAAGTTCTTCAGACTTACTCCACCTTTTTTTTTGTCGGTTAAAAATTCTCATGTTTTTTCTAGTACAATACAATTCTTTCTAAATATTCTGTGAAAACAGAATTCGGCATACAGTCTTCTGGCTTCACGCACTGGCCTTTGTTTTCCACGTATCTAAAAGAAAATTACATATACATGAGATTATCATGTCAGTCAGGGTTACGGAATTTGTTCGGAAGAGTCACCGCGGCCCTAGAACGTAGCGGGCACTAGGAGTAAAACGTGTGGGTTTTAGTCAGTAAGTGTCTGACACTCCCTTCCGCTCCGCCCAGAGCGGGAGAAGTTATTTAATGATTTCCCATAAATATAAAAAAAAAAACATCAGGACTTATTCCAATCCATCGATCACCAACTCAGGTATTAGAAGTTTTATAGGTGTATTGTATTACTAGTTTCCGTTTCCTTGGGAATATGGGGATAGAGTTTTGGCCGAAGGGTGTCGTGTATCGGCGAATCCGCGGAAGGCTACGTGACACCACGCAGCGTAACACGACGATATACATATGTATATATGATAGTCTGTAAGGTATATATGTTATGGGTTTTTGTTACTGAAATCTATACTAATATTATAAAGCTGAAGAGTTTGTTTGTTTGAACGCGCTAATCTCAGGAACTACTGGTCCGATTTGAAAAAATCTTTCAGTGTTAGATAGCTCATTTATCGAGGAAGGCTATAGGCTATATTTTATCCCCATATTCCCACGGGAACGGGAACTACGCGGGTGAAACCGCGAGGCGCTGCTAGTAATTGATATATTATTATTAGTTACCCAGTTTTACAATAACATCCCGGCAGGTGGATCGTTACACAGTGCTTCGACTGCAATCTTATCATCTGCTCTTTGCCTTGAGAACGATGGTATTTCAGCGCCTTACGTAAATACGCTAGAATTCTCTTGTAGTCCACTATGCCGTATCGGAGGTTTAGACTCCCTTCTAGCTTTTGGAGCAATACCTGAAAAATACTGAAAATAATATCTATACTAATATTATAAAGCTGAAGAGTTTGTTTGTTTGTTTGTTTGAACGCGCTAATCTCAGGAACTACTGGTCCGATTTGAAAAAATCTTTCAGTGTTAGATAGCCCATTTATCGAGGAAGGCTATAGGCTATAATCATCACGCTAAGACCAATAGGAGCGGAGCAGTCATTAAAAATGTGACACAAACGAAGTTGTGCGGACAGCTAGTAATAGATACATTTATTATTCTTGGTCCAATTTGTCCCTAACTGCTCTCCCCCGGCGATGCCCTAAAGCAGGGTCACCTCCTCATCAAATGACTTCCTCCGCTCTGAGCGTAGCGGATGGGAGTATCACTTTTACAGACTAAAACCCATGCATATTCCTCCTAATGCCCTTTCCAGGGCCGCGGTGATTCCTTCTAACAAATTCCGCAACACTGGCTGGCCCTGCGAGCGGCCCTTGTCTTTTAAGCTGTCATCTCTTGGAGGCACGCTTGGAACACAACGCGCCGTCGACCTGGGCCTGGTTGTTCTTGGTTGGCAAGTCACCCGCAGCCACGCGCGCCTACCGTGTCCAGGACTCCCGTCGCCCGGGGCGTATTCTTCTGTTGCGGTGGCTGGGGCGTGAAGTTTTATTTCTCCATCACGCGGCCCGTCTCCTCTTTCGCTAGCATTACTGCTTTTCAGAAGGAGGTGACTGACTGAATAGATTAAACCAGGATCGGAATCGAGAGCGAGAGTCGCTACCAGTGAACGCAAATAAAACATGGAAGCATTCCTAACTAAAAAAAAGACCCAAAGCACATTGCGCCGCGGTAGGCGGGGCTTACCGATTGCGCCGCTCACGTGTTTAGTTATACGGCCTATTCGTTACATGGTAATTTAAACCCAAATGCTTGGGAAATAAGTTCAATTTTTAACTGTGCATCGT
Source organism: Hecatera dysodea (assembly GCA_905332915.2). Lineage (NCBI taxonomy): Eukaryota > Metazoa > Arthropoda > Insecta > Lepidoptera > Noctuidae > Hecatera > Hecatera dysodea. The sequence continues at coordinate 2,065,013 of HG995317.1, read as the reverse complement.
ATTAGCAATAATTTTGTTGGTGTGGTTCAGCGAATCAGCGACGAGGTTTCGACGTGTGAGTTTGTTTGGATTTTTGGGTCACGATTTGCGCTTAGATCCCTTGAAGTAATGCTTCCATGTTTTATTTGCGTTCACTGGTCGCTACCGAACTTTTCCGTCCTACTCTCGTCTAAGTCGTCTAGAATATTGTCTGTTAATGGCTATGAGCGTCTTCAAAAGCAGAGCGATCATCACGTGAATAAGCGATTATTGCTTTCATTTATTAATGATAATGATTGTTGTTCACTTACCCCAGCCATTTCCTCATCAAACGGATATCTAGGATCAGCAAACTTATTTAAAAATCTCGTGAATTTGTCCAAAACCTCCATCCTTTTATTAAGTCTCCTTGTACATTTTACATTCATAACTTTTTTGTGCAAATCTTTCGACGCCATATTGTAATTCCAACATGTTTTGTTCAGTTCAGCTGTCATTATTCCCGCTTCTTTTTTTAAAGCGCTTTCGAATTTCTCGTTGGATAGTAGTCTATGGTATGTGTGGTAGAGTTTGATGTGCCTTCTCGTGTCGGGGCGTAAAGTGTTTGACTTTCTACCATAGAGAACATTGTCTTGAAGTTTTTGACCTAACGTATAAAGATCTGCTTCTGACATGTTTATTTTTTTTCTATCTTCATCGTTGATAAGGTATTGGTAGTCTCTGAGTTTTAATCTGAAAGTTGAAACAGAGTTGAGCTTTTTAATTTGTTTTTTTTTGTTGTGGCTTCGCTTCCGTGGCTTATTATTCCATTGGCTTATAAAGTTAGAAAGAAGACTATTGCTGAGTGTTAGAGCCTACTTAGGACAATAGGGTATTTTACTGAAAAATCGAATTAAAGCGTCAGATAGGTTTAAAAAAAAACGTCAAAAAGTATTCAAAAGAAAAAATACGTGTTCAGTAGCGGTCACCTCCTTCTGTGAAGCAGTAATGCTAGCGAAGGAGATGAAACCTCACGCCCCATCCGCCACAACAGTAGAAGACGCCCTTGGCATGGACGTAGGCGCGGGCCTGCGGATGATTAGTGATGGGTGGCTCGCCGTTTGATAAAAACCAGGCCCGGGTCGCCGGCACGTCATGTTCCACGCGTGCCTCAAAGTAAGATCAGCAAGGTTTTGGGTCCCATAGGGTCAGTGCCTGTTACGGTTGCGGAATTTTTTTGAAAGAGTCGCCGCGGTTCTTGTACCTAAGGCCAGGAGGAACACGAGTGGGTTTTAGTCAGTGAGAGTCTGACACTCCCTTCCGCAACCAAACCCGCGGGTCATAGAGTGACTCGTGGACCTAAGGTTGAGCGGCCTTGGCATAAACGATTCTATAAGTATAAATTTAACAAGGAGAGTTTACGAGCTAATCTAAATAAAAATCTTTTAATAGAAAAAATAACTAGTAACAAAAAAAAAACTTTTTCACAGTAAAATACAAGCGATTTCTAAACAAAAAAACCAAAAAGTACAAAGAAACTTTAATTTCGCAACTCGGTGTTTTTGGTTGCTTTTTGAACACACCGATTTCTGAAATTTAAGTTATTTTGTAATTTTTAGTTTTTTTCACTTTTTAGTGGTTCACTGCCAGCTAAACATAACTAATCACAGGGTACGTTGTATAAATTGGTGTAAACAATAAACAAAAATGCGATTTGAGCTATCCCGACAGATTTGCAATCATTAATTAACAAAAATGTTTATAAAATAAAAACTACTCGACGAAACTGAACTAAATTATTCAAAAACTATTCTTCAGCGAATAAAAAAACAACCACGTAAATCGTATCAGAAATCTCGGCGTAATCGCTGTACATACATGGAAAAAAAACAACATAACTGCTGAATTGAGAACCTCCTCCTTTTTGAAGTCGGTTAATGAAAAGCTGAAACTTACTTATCGACAGCTGTGATAATAATGCTACAGGTGATGGTGCACGCATATCCTAATGGCTTCCAAATCAATGCGTTGCCGTCTTGACAGAATACGCGAGCCTCTGTAATATAATTTACAAATAATACAAAGTATAACGCAAATGTACAATTAAAAAAAAAATACTACTTCTGCTTTTGTAAATTAACAAATTTCTTTCAATAGGGATGTTTCCCGAATAAAAAAATATGATTCTGTTTATTATGATTCTTAAAATTTAAATATCATTGATACCATACGAAACGAGATCATAGCATGTAATAGATTTTTGTGACCTTAGACCTTGAATACCTTTAATGATTTGGGGATAAGGTTCGTAGTTTATATGCTATACCTATTGAATAAGTATTGAGTTTATTGTGATTTATTTTACTTTTTGTTGTGTCTAATAAATAAAATACCTTACGGATCCTTGAGAGTAGGGTTTTTGACTTAAAATATTGAATTAGTCCGTCAGCTAGATTATCGAAAAATATTGGACAAGTATTTTTTGTTTTATCAAATCTATAAAAATTGACGAAGATAAAAAGAAACAAAGATCAGGAATGGGAGCTTGTGATGTCACGTCGAGGTAATTATTGTAGCGAGTGGTAACGTCACACTAGTATTCAACGTATCGTCTTTGTTTTTTATTTACTTGAATAATGAAAAAAAAAATACGTGTCCAATATTTTTGGTAATCTATCTGACGCACTTATTAGATTTTTTTAGTCAACTACCCTATTCTCAAGGAGGAGAACGTGTCTAAGGCATTCAAGGTCAAAGGTCACAAAGATCAGTTATATGAAATGATCTCGTTTGTTGTGGTATCAGTGATATTTCTAATTTTTAGAATCACTAGCTTACCCGCGCAACTTCGTCTGCTTCACATAAATTAGAGAAAAAGAAAACACCTTTTTTAAGCCATGATGCTTCACTCCTATTGGTCGTACGTAGTGTCAACTAAAAAACCTCAATTAGAATCAGTAGTTCAACCAAATAAACACAAACTGTCTACTAGTTTTGTACCAAACATTTTTATACGTTCAACCTTTTTTGAGGTAGAGCGCAAGATTATTGTGACCTTGAATGTCTCAAGAGACAACAGATTTTTGAGACAACTTTTTGAATTTCAAAATGGATCCCAACAACCTGACCTTGGATCGAAACGAATAACTTACCTACTGAAAATAAGATATGAAACGTCAAAACGAAAATTGACAACATTTTGCAAAGAAACACTCGACTTTGTACGCAACCAAAGCTAAAAGTTACGACTATCGTAAAAGAAATACCTATTAAAAACTTCATATCCATCAATAATATTTAATCAATCATAATGAATCGGTAATGAGTACTTAGATATAGTACTGTTTAGACGTAGCTGCGTACATATGGTGCCATTTATTAACAATTCATTACCGATCTTGATAACGGAATTACTTTATAAAAAGTCAAAGCGAATTTTAAATAATTGGGCATGTGCGAGCCGGACTCGCGCCGTAAGGTTCCGTACCACTATCTATAAAAACGGCAAAAAAAATCATGTTTGTTGTGTTGCCCTGGCTAGGGGCCTTAAATTCATTTGAGGCCAACACAGGATTGTCCTGTTGAGCAGTAACCAGCCTTAGTGTGATGAAATACGAGAGGCCCACGTCGAAAAAAAAATGTTTGTTGTATGGGCCCATTTTTTTTCTGGATGGGATGGTTCAAATTACTTTTCCCGCTCTGGGCGGAGCGGAAGGGAGTGTCAGACTCTTACTGACTAAAACGCACCCGTGATCCTTCTTGTGCCTTTTGCTTTCCAGGGCCGCGGTGAACCTTTCGAACAAATTCCGCAACTCCTCTTCCAGGAGGCACTGATCCTATGGGGACGGGGGTCTTTTGTGCTGACAGCTCCTTGAGGCGCGCGTGGAACACGACGCGCCGTCGACTCGGGCCTGGTTGCCATCGGACGGCGAGCCACCCATAGCAACAAACAGACGGACGGACAGACAGACGGACGGACGGGAGTGTAGTCTTAGTAATAAGGTCCCCTAAAAAACATGTCCATCCTATAATTTCAGGTAGGGTTGCCAAGTCTTAAATGGAATTCTACCTAAAACTTGATAAAAAGGCCGGCAACTTATCCTAGGGAAGATTGTCTTTAAAATAATATTTAGTATTAATATTTTAAGTAAATCTAGGCTTTTTGACTCTTCAAAATAAAACCGATTTAAAGTTATAATGAAAAAAAAAATTGGATTAATAAAAATCTTCTTTGTTATATGTACAATTTTCAGTAAAAATCTGGTAAAATATTAAAAGCAGGACAGAACCGCCCTACACGTTCTAATTTGACCGGACACAAATTCTAATAGCCTGACTACGTCCGGCTTTATCCGGATGCCTGGCAACCCTAATTTCAGGAATGCATTGTAATAATTTATGTATTTTTCATTTTGTAACTTTCCTACTACTCTAATATTTTGTGATGTGTGTGCAAAATATATAGTAGAACGCCGATTATCCGAATTAATGGGACCTGGGCCGATTCGGATAATCGGACAAAGACTGGTAATAAAGAAAAACCAACTTTCTCACATAGAATAAACTTTATCAAGTTTAACAAAGACAGTGTAGAACTGTATAACTTGGATAAAATTTATAAAATTACTTACTAAATAAATTACTGTTATAAAATAACTTGGTTTTCATTTTTTATACTATTGTTAGGACCGTTTCGGTTAATTGGCGTTCGGATAATCAGCGTTCTACTGTACTTTAAATGATTTTGCGATTCATTTGATTAATTCTTTCGCTAAGACGATGGTCCCGGCTGTCATTTGTAGATCTTTGGCAGTCGTTATGCGTTATTAGAAGCCAGTAAATCTGATTCCAGTCTTGCCAAGAAGTACCGTGTTCCCCAGTTAATGGGTTGTGGAGGTCTGGTAGGCAGCCGCTCCACTTAAAACACTGGTATTTAGCTGAATCCGGTTTGACTGGGAACCGACCTCGATATAGTTGGGAAAAGGCTAGGCAGATGATGATGAATTTTGCGATTCATTTGATTATATTGTTATTTATTAGTCTACAAAACTCACAACTTAGGTACCTAAAAATGTGTCTGTGTAACCATTTTTAATTATACCAAAACAATTTTACTGGCGAATTTATTTGCATGTCATCGCTAATGCTGAAATGTGTGCATGCACTAAATTGATTATGTAACATCTGTACCTACGATACCACATGTCATGCAAATAAATGAATAAGTAAGCATTGAATAATATTTCTAACTGCGTTTCAAAGGCCTTTTTATTTTCTTTTTTCTGGATGGGAATTCATCAAATGACTTCTGCTCTGGGCGGAGGGGAAGGGAGTGTCAGACTCTTACTGACTAAATCCCACTCGTGTTTCTGCTAGTGCCCTTTACATTCCAGGGCCGCGGTGACTCTTTCGAACAAATTCCGCAACCCTAGCAAGCACTGACCCTATGGAGCACCATCTTCTTTGCTGACAGCTCTTTGAGGCGTTCCACGCGCGCCGTAGATCCGGGCCGGGTTGCTATCGGACGACAAGCCACCCATAGCTTGCCGTCCGCAGGCCCGCGCCTACGGTGGTCGGGAATCGCCCTGCATTTCCCGACGCCCGGGGCGTCTTCTTCTGTTGTGCACTTATTACACTGTATTACATAACATTGGTTACATTATCCTTGTTGCTACATGTGCAATGCAAAGAAAAAAAGGGAAACTAAAACAATTCAAAGTGTAAAGATTAAAACAAGTTAGGAGGCGCCCGTTCACGAACATGACACGTGTATCGGCACCATTCAGTTCAAACATTTTGAAGGGAACCGAATGATCCAACACACGCCACCATCAGCGAGACATTTGAGCGAGCATGACATGCTCTCAACTACCATTTTATACTGGTATCAGAGTTTTCCGTGCGATTAGAACATGTACGAGTATAACAGCCCGAATATCAAGTATCGGGCAGTTGCCTACCGGACACAACAACTGTCTGAGCAAAGGATCCTCCCTTTTCAATGGTGGTGGCTTTAGGAGGTGGCGAGCAGGGCAACCGCCCGGGGCCTCGCACTAGCAGGGGCCTCGCGCATCACACCGTCACCCTTTACGTGTCTGAACTCAGGATTTGAAACGAATTATATTTTTAACCGACTTCTAAAAAAGGAGGAGGGAGGTTCTCAATTCGGATGTTTGTATTTTTTTTTATGTTTGTTCGCGCATAACTCCGTCGCTTGTCAACCGATTTGAAAAATTCTTTTTTTGTTGGAAAGGGTATACTTCCCAAATGGTCCCATGAAATTTTTATCAAAATCGAACAAGCGGTTTTTTGTTAATTTAAATAAATGATAGCAAATCTGTCGGGATAGCTGAAATCGCATACGTTTGTTTATTGTTTACTCCAATTTATACCACGTACGCTGTGATGGGTATGTTTAGCTGGGAGTGAACCACTAAAAAGTGAAAAATAAAAAAACTTGTTTGAACTCGGTGTTTTTGGTTACTTTTTGTTTTTGAACACACCGACTTAAGAAACTACAATTTTTCGAATTTCGATGACACTAGATTGTTTCAGCTTTATAAGTTTTCAAATTGAAAATTTCGTAGTTCATCTTGGTTTTATTTAAAACTAGCTACCCACCAGGCTTCACACAGGTTTAAAAAAATTATATTCATATAAACCTCATCCTGGTAACGTAAATAACAAACAAAACCGGTCATGCCATTTGTGAGTTTTACGGAGACTAACAAACAGTAAAATGATTTTTTATACAAACTTTCCTACTGACAGTATAGATCAAATCTTAGGAAAAACCGCAAATGAATAATAATACCTACTTTTGATTCATAATCAATTTAAAAAAGAACAAGGGCCTCGCAAAGGTCTTCAGTCCGGGGCCTCGGAACGGTAAAGGCCGCCCCTGGTTCCATATACCAGGTTCCAGGTTCCTGGTTCCAGCGTCAGGCAGCTCCTTGTTGTCTGGCATTTTGCTGAACTGGACCTATTTGGCGCAGCCGCGGGTCACACAATGTTATTGTTTTAAAATTAAGTTTCCTTTTATTTGTGTCTACATTGTATGTATCTGTATGTGCCAAATAAATGTATTTTCTTTCTTTCTTTTCTTTCTTTACATACCGTCTATAAACCGACTGTCAATCTGACCTCAACTAGAATCATTGACCATTTAAATAAAAAAAAAATTATGTTTGTTTCAGGCGAGAAACCTTTTCAATGTCAGTACTGTGATTACGCTTGTCGGGACAGCTCTACCATAAGGAAACATATGGAGAGACATTTGGGAATAACTAAAAACTATCCATGTTCAATATGTAAAAAGAAGTAAGTTGTTAAAAGACTTGTTTTACTGTTTAGCGAGGCAGAATTATGTTTCTGTTATATTTTGATGATTTGACAAAAATCAGCGCTGGGCCGAGTTCGGGACCCTGTGGGACACCAGACCGTGCAAGAAATTCACGTTTAATATAGCCCTGTAGAGGGTTTATATTAGAAACTGTGAGCGATTATATAAGCTAAGATGCAAGCGATTTCAACAAAGATCAGTGAACACCGCTAAGCTCAAGTTTAGCTATCATAAGCGGATAAAACCTCGTCGAATGCATTGCTGTAATCGATGCATATTGCATCAAATTCGTGTCTGCCATCGAGCGCTCCAGATATATCTATATAAATATCTTACTAATCTAGTTTCAGTAGATCGTCCAATTCAGAATCCGTGTTGGCTGTCGGAAATCTTGTTATCCATGTAGTTGGTAAAAATGGGACAAACGAGAAATTCAAGGCGCTTCTCGAAAAAATGTAAGGATGGTCATCATCCTGTAGTTTTTTTATGTTGCTTGAGACCTTTTTTATGTGCAGGCATTGTGCGGTTTTTTTTTTTCAATTCTTTTGGAAATTCTACAGACTCTAACCCTTATTAACCCTTCTTTTTCTTCTCTTTTTAACTCTCGATGCAAACACGACGGGGTATTACATTTTGACGTGTCTGTCTCTATATGTGTCGGTTTGTGGTATCGTAACTCCCGAAGGGATGAACCGATTTAGTTTTTTTTCTTTGAAAGGTGAATGAGTCGGGAGTGTTCTTAGTTATGTTTGATGAAAATCAACCCAAGATGGTCGCTGCCACAAAATTGCGGATTACATATTTTTTCAGAACTCCTTCAATATGGGTGTCAAACGAGAGGGCTAGGCTAGTAAGATACTATACACTATGATAAATTTCAAATCCAAAATGGCCGCCAGCACAAAATGGCGAATTACACTTTTTTATGTACAGTTTCAAAAAGAAGCAGACGCTACAAATACACGTGGACGAGGTTCACTTCGAGTTGGACACGAGGAAACACATGTGCGAGCTGTGTGACAAGCTGTTCAAGACAAAAGGGACGCTCAATTTCCATGTTGTAAGTATTCATTCTGTTTGAGGCCTCCGTTTGCCATAATCTGCCTAGTCTTTGCCCCGTCCCAATATACTACTATATTGGGATTTATCTGAATACCAGGATTTTAACCCTTTCCCTGCCAAATTTTGCCACAGAAATCGTGCCCCCAGGGCCAGACGTGTTTAGGTATAATTCCGAGTAGTGTTGGGAAATCTGAATAGGTAATTGTTATCGATATTATATAAGTACTAGCTCTTGCTTGTGACCGCGACATCGTGTTTTAAATCTAAGGGTCCGTGCCAGTGGGCCGTAGGTATATAGATTGATGCAAAATAAAACATGTTATTTTCAAGCCCTCTTTAATAATAGGTCATTATAATTAACACACAAATCAATTTCTCACTCATAATCTAATCAGCCATAATTAATTAATTAAATATTCTGCAGATGAACACGGTCGGATTTCTTTTTGCAATTCTTCTGTTGAATCTCCACGGGCGTGGTATATTAGATTAATAATTTTCATATTTATAATAATACCGATCACATATCGGGAACAGGCTCCATTTCGAGTGCTATTAAAGTAGCGAAATATTCATCACGAGGGTTTTTCGATCTTGGAACTGTCAATGTTGATATGTCCTTGTAAAATATTCAAATGTTTCACAACACTAGGCATCCGAAGTGACGTGTTATCACGGGGACGGCGCTACAGCTACTGATGTTTACCAACAAATATGGCGTCCTTATCGCTTGCGCCGCACGGAAAACCACGGTGATGGCGACCAGTGTCCGTCAGACGGTGACTGCATTAGTGACGCCCCAAAATAATATCGACATCAAGAATATATCTTTTTTAATTTCTTAATTTTCTACAGATTCTCTTTAATTGTTGTCCATTACTCAAATGACAAGTTTAAAAAAAACACTTTGAAGTTTTAATTTATAGTCTAGACATGGATTAACAAGATAATTAATAATTTAAAACCATTGTTTTTTATTATTTAGATTTTACTAGCGCATCACTAGCCCACGTAAAATTACGGGTTCGGCGCTGTGTGTCAGGGTTGTAAAAGCACCTCATTTGATTACTGCATTTAGATTGCATTGTTATGTATCAAAATGATGAGCCTGAGTTTTAAAAGTTTTATTGTTGTAAAGTACACATCCTGAGGTATTATAAATAATATCAAATTTCTTCTATTTTTTTTAATGTAGTCAAGAATTGGACATCGAAAAAATGGAACGTAATATTACGGGACTAGCGCCACGGGCATTAGCGTCAAAACACGGAATATTACGGTGACGGCAGGGAAAGGGTTAAATGGATAGAATGTCAGTGGTTTGGGCTATGCGTTGATAGATCACTATGTCAGTCAGTCAGTCACTTTTGAGTTATATATATTTAAATAACTGTTGCAATTATAAAAGTTTTTTTTTTAACTAAGTAATAAGTAAAACAAACAGTGTCTTCATCCTCTCTCCTACTTAATCTTTGCTGTGCCCGACAGGCTCCATAACTGTGACTACTATTTACTTCCCTACCAACTATATGTAACTTATGGTACGCAATAAAGAATTGAGAATAGGTACTATGGACGAATTAACTTTGTTTTGTCTTTACAGATCACCGTCCACAAAAAGTCAAATCGCGTAAAATGCGAGATCTGCGGCCGCGTCTCCACTAAGAACAATCTACAAGCACATATGCGGCGACACGTGGACCTGAGACCGTACAAGTGTAGCTACAAGCCGTGCGGGAAGACCTTCACTGATAACGTGAGATAAACGAAACCATACAAAAGATACACACGAAATATGAAACCATACAAAAGATACACACAAAAGATGAAACCATACAAAAGATACACACGAAATATGAAACCATACAAAAGATACACACGAAATATGAAACCATACAAAAGATACACACGAAATATGAAACCATACAAAAGATACACACAAAAGATGAAACCATACAAAAGATACACACGAAATATGAAACCATACAAAAGATACACACAAAATATGAAACCATACAAAAGATACACACGAAATATGAAACCATACAAAAGATACACACAAAAGATGAAACCATACAAAAGATACACACACTCATACCTACATCATGTATCTTTGTCTTGTTTTAGAACTATGCTCAAACATCACAACCTCTTCTTTTTTAACCCTTTTTAACCGAATTAAATTTATTACTTAATACACCACATTAATCCTAGTGTTTTCGGGATAAAAGGTAGACAATACAGGGTGAATTTTTCAAATGGGTGTTCGGATTTCTTTTTTTTTAGAAAAGTTAGAGGAATAGCGAAAAATACTCGATTTCGGAACATGAAGATAAAAAATATTTGCAATCAAATCAATGAGTGTTTCCAGGAAAATTTCCGCCACTAGATGACGCCACAGAGACGAGAGGTCCTCTTCCCTGAAATAGTCACTTTGACGTAGACATAACGTTGATGTCACTTTAAAAAATATCAGCAAAACATTAGCGTACTAACCAGTGGCGTGCAGTGGTTCGAGTTAGGGTAGGCCAGAGAAAATGTCCAAATAAATTTTAAAAAATAACCACATTATTCAGGGTTGATATTTAATGAAATGAGTTTTTTTTTTAATTACCTATTTAAAAAAAAGACACCACATAAAATTGATTGAATCAGGCGTTACTTTGCGGAAATCCATTTTAAATTTGAAAATGAAAATAATATATCTAGTTTTAATTTCCGCGAATATTAGTGGGTTGCAGGTATGCACCTCCCTCCCGCCCGCTATATTATGCACATGCAGGATTACAAGGCAAATGCAAGGATGTTATGCACAAGCAGGAAGGCAAAGCAAAACCCAACACCATTACCGACTCAACCGTGAATAATGTGGTGTGTATTTTTTTAGACATTATTTTCTGGCCTACCCAACTCGAACCACTGCACGCCACTGGTTCTAACAGCTGTCTGGATCTGACGCCTCATGGCTGCCACCTCGTGCTACCGTTTCGCTTTAACGCTCGTGCTGGCTCGGATACTCCCTCTTGACCTTCGAATTCAGGAAGCAGCAGCGCGGAATTTGTTCGAAAGAGTCACCGCGGCCCTGGAACGCGGCGGGCACTAGAAGGATCACGGGTGGGTTTTAGTCAGTAAGAGTCTGACAGTCCCTTCCGCTCCGCCCAGAGCGGGAGAAGTCATTTGATGATTTCCCATCCAGAAAAAAAAAGAAGCAGCCGCATTGTACGAGGCAAAAAGGGGGGGTGCTCCAGCCAGGTAGCCGGTAGGTGGAGGGGGTGCCGCCTGGTCAAAAAACCCTGATTGAAATCTCTTTCTTTACAGGGCGACCTGAAACGCCATCTCACAATACACTATCCAGAAAACCAGCACATTTGTACAGTGTGCAAGAGAAGATTCTCTCGCAAGTTCCGACTGGCCAGACATATGCGGAACGGGTGTCGTCGCGCGCAGTGCCATCATTGTGGACAGTTGTAAGTATTGTTGCGGCGGAAGTGGAAGGGGAATGATTTCAAAATAAAAAAATCAAAAGTCATTTATTGAAATTAGGCTGAGAGACAGCACTTTTTGAACGTCAAATTTTTCGTAAAGAAACGCCCACACGTCAAATTTGTATTTGGTATGTTTATAACGAATAAACTCAAGAACGATTGGACCGATTTAAAAATATTGTTGCGCGCCACAATTAAGCAAGGAAAATAGCGGCATTCGGTACCACTAGCGCCATCTAGTATCGAGTAGCAGAATTGGTAATGTCAAGATCCTTCGAGACTTTTCTATGCTAGAACATTCTAGAATTCTCGAGATTTGTATTTTTGTATGTAACGAATAAATTCAAAAACTACGGGACCGATTTCAAAAATTCTTTCACCACTAGAAAGCTACATTCACCCTGAGTAACATAGGCTATATTTTATCCCCATATTCCCACGGGAACAGGAACTGCGCGGTGTCCTTTATATAAGTACAAAGGAACTCCTTATTTCCAACGTAAATTCTTACATCAGACCAGCGAAAGGACAAAAATATGAATAGAGGGTTTTTCGTTACAGATTCTCAACGAAAGTTTTCCTAGCTCAGCACATAAAGAATGCGCACGGTCCGTACCCCAAGTTAAGGGAATATCTGTGCGACGTTTGTGATATGGTCACCTACAGCAGGCGATGTATCATACAACATCTAAAGTATGGTCATGGAACTGAAAAGGTAAGCTTTCCCAAATGCCTTGCTTATTAATTTTGAAGTGGAAGGTAGGGTAGCTTTGTACAAATCAATCTTAAATTGTTTTAAAAAAGAAATACAAACATCCGAATAGAGAACCTCCACCTTTTTTAGAAGTCGGTTAAAAATTTTCGGCCTGAGATGGCCGAAAATTTTTAACCGACTTCTAAAAATCTAATTAGTCCGTCTGATAGATTTACAAAAAATATTGGACACGTATTTTTTCTTTTTTCACGTAAACAAAAAATGAAGACGATACAGTGCGATGAAAACTCACGTGACGTCACTACGTTGCTACAAATTCTACCAGCGACGTGACGTCACGTGAGTTTTACAGTAAAATACCCTATTCTTAATCGGCGGGATAACAGCGGTTGTGGGACATTCGCAAGAAGAATCATCACAGCGTTAATTCGTTGGATTCGTTTCTGTCAACGCCTTTGTTAATTTTATTTGTATGTATTAAAAAAAATTCAAAAGTCATTTATTCAAACTAGGCTGATAGACAGCACTTTTTGAACGTCAAATTTAACATAAAAACAGTCCCCCAAAACGGCCACCCGTCACCACTTCCTAGTGTTTTCGCTGGGAAGAAGAAGTGGCGCAACAAACTCCCCAGCAATAGTATGTACCTAAGTATGTATTTATGATTGTATATTTTTAACCGACTTCTAAATGTCCTTACTTTGGTATTGTTCGTCAAATCGTTGAGCCCCTTAAAGTTCTAAGTTTGAACTACACGGTAACTGACAAATGCTTGCACTGTCTGGACAGGTCCACACAAATCTGTGTGGTACTTTCCTCAAAAGGCCACCTCAGACATTAACCTACATGGTTCTCATATGACTTGACCAGTACGGATTGTATGGACTTCAAGAGAGATACTGTCTACGCCGGAACGCAGCTATCATGAACGCGTCCAAAAGATGGCAACATTCGAGAATCAACGGCGACTACTTGACACAAAAAACTAGACTCGTACTTGGAACGCGCTCGCGCTTAACCGCCATATTTTTGTCGCGACACTATCAACCTTTTGTAAAAAAACTTCTTTTTTGGTTAATAAACCACATATAATAATCGGGGTCGATCAGTCTTTTATTGTATCGCCCACAGATACATTGCGTTGAATACTGGTGTGACGTCATTACTCGCTACAATTTTTACCACGACGTGACGTCACAAGCTCCCACTCCTGATCTTTTATGCTTTTTATCTTCGTAAATTTTTATTAGACTTGATAAAGCAAAAAATACGTGACCAATATTTTTTGAAAATCTATCTGACGGACTAATAATTAGATTTGTTTTAGTCAAATACCCTATAAACAAAACTCAGTAATTTAAAGTCGTTGAAAATATTAAATTCATAACTTTTTTGTTGCAGGATACAAAATGCCAAATATGTAAAAAGGATTTTTTCAAACATGTTACTTTGAAAGAGCATTATTTAAGTCACCACAACCTCAAGTACTGTTTGTTAGACGAAAAGTGAGTAGAAATACATATTATTTCAATCTTCTTATATATAAAATTCTTGTGTCACGGTGTTTGTGGTTGAACTCCTCCGAAACGGCTTGACCGATTTTCGTGAATCTTAGCGTGCATATCGGCTAGGGTGGCGATCGGACAACATCTATTTTTGATCCCCCTAAATGTTAAGGGTGGTGTACCCATATTTTTTTATTTTATGTGCCAAAACGACGTTTGGCGGGTCAGCTAGTAAATATTTATATCATTTATTTATCAGATAACAAAGATCCATTGGGTTAGTTACAATAGTCTTAACCTTTGTTAGTACTTAACCAAAAACATCGATAATGTACAGGTGACAAGTGACCTCACCAATGGGCTTTATTTTATTAGGATCTCCAACAAAGAATACACCTTATATGCTATATTATAAAGGACAAGATCAAAAAACCATGTGCTCTCTCAATTACAGAATACCCCATCATGCAAAGTTAAAATTAAAATTGTATAATATTATTAAAGTTATGCTAATATATTAGGAGCAATGGTGGCCGAGTGGTAACGGCCCCGACTTACGAATTGTAGGTCGCGGGTTCAAACTCAGTCAGGCGTATTACTTTGTATAATTAATTTCATCACCACTGCTCTCAAAACGGTGAAGGAAAACATCGTGAGGAAACCGGCATGTCCTAGAACCAAAGATTCGAAGACATGTGACATTCACCAACCCGCACTGGGCCCGCGTGCTGGATTACGGCCCATTCCCTCTGCTAGAGAGGAGGCCTGTGTCCCAGCAGTGGGAACGTTAAAAGGCTGCGCTTAAGCAATGCTTGTCGAAGTCGGTCCGGTCACCCATCCATGAACAGACCTTGGTAAGCGTTGCTTACCCTTGAAGATCGACCCGTGAGGATATCAATATTTAGCCCCAAGCTCCGCCAGATAGTCGGCTATACAATAAAATAATATATCTTTTACTAAATTAAAATTTGAGGATATGAGGACTTTAATGGTTATTTATTATTTTCATTGTGTATTTTTTCTATGGGCCTTAGTTACCTGAAAATAAAGTATTAAATAAATACTTTTGCGGCCTAACCAAATGTCCTTTCTTTGGTATTGTTTGTCAGATCGTTGAGCTCCTTAAGAGCGTTCATCCGTAAAAACCACGCTGGAGTCAAAATTGATGATTTCCGACGGACAATAAAACGATAATCTATTTAATTCGTAGATAAGATATTGACGTCAAATTATTGAGGATTTCATAATCTAGTGCTTGGCTGAAAAATATTTTCAAATGATCGTAAAGTTTTCTCATTAGAACAGTTTTTACTCAATCCCTTTTTAAAAATAGCGGTCGATGGTCTACGCAAATACTAGATAATAGTAAAACCATAAACGACAAACTTATAGAAATATTACTATTAAAAAAACAATAACATTTACTAGTGCTTGGCTGAAAAAAAAACGTAATTATTGTAAGTTTTTATACAAGAAAAGTATACTCAAAAGTGTCATTTTTAGCCACTTTTCGAGTTTTTAAACGTGTTATTTTAGGATGAAATCAAAGGTATTTTTGTTGTTTTTTAGACCTAGTAAATGAACACATTTACGATCTAAAACATGGTACATTTTTTTTAAAAATAACTTCTATATTCATTTTACTATAAATTATTTAGTACTACTATATAATCGACGCGGAATCGCACCAGCGCTCAGTGCCGGCCGAGGCCTTTCAAAGGTTGGACGTGTGTCGCTCCCGTTGCCGCGTGCTGCGTAAAATTGTATTATAGTTTGTCGAGTTTTTAGAGCGACTAGGACGAATTGATAATTTTTGTTTATTTTTTTTTAACGAAACAAAACTTTGATGATTACATATTTTAAAGTAATGGAGTTCAAATCATGAAAGAAGATAACTCTTTTTATGTATGATTTCATTTTTTTTCCCGATAATTATGGGTAGCAATAGGCGCTATACGGGGCAAAAAGGAAAAGTTACGGAAATTTGGCCAAGGCTAATGAAGCTAAAAAGTACGTTACCGAGGAACCTTACCTACTTTTAATGTCGTAGCTGGTTATAGCCAATTCGCATTTTTCTTACACGGGGATTTTAATAACCGATAAAAAATAAAAGGTCACATTCTTCAATATTAGGACATTAATAAAAAATATATATTTGTTACAAACATACAAATATTTCCTCTTTATAATATCACTGTAGATTGCAAAATAAAGCTTTGATGCTGACGGGGCCATTATTTCGGTGATACTGTAGATTTCACGACACTAATTATTATACACTAATAATTATTATATAATATATATATTATAATTAACAAGTTGCGCTGTACTGAAACTAGTTTTGTGAAATTAATTATTTCTTCTTATTCTATTATTCTTTCTAAACCATACAAAAACTGCAAGTCAATGAGGGTATGTCACAAGAGAATGATACCGAAGAATCACAGCTACCACAAGAGTTGATAAAGAATTGGAAATACTGGAATCGCAATCAGAAATAATAAATGTGACAAATGAATGCGATCTTTAGGTATAATTTTCCACTATTATTATTTATTTAAAAAAAATACAATTCTTTCAATGTAATATGTGCAATTCTAAATTCGAACTGAGTAGTCACGATGAAACACACTAATTAATTATGCCATAATTTCAGGAAGTGGCCTAAAAAATTTGAATGAAGTTGTTACATCGATGGACTTACTGTTATGTCATTATTCACTTATAGTAAATGTCATGATAAAGTTGCTGAAATGTGGAAAAATTCCGCTGAAGAAAGTATGTTTGCATCAGCTCAGGAGGAAACAGCTGCTGCTCGATTATAAGGTGACACTCGTGACATTCCGATGATACCAGTGGAAGCAGACAGTTGATGGAGCAAACGCTCATATAAAAACCGGTATAATGCATTGTCCGTGTGTTGCAGCTATTATAGGACATCACACAGGAAAAGTTGGGGTCCGGAATAAGTATTCTGGAATTTGTGCCCGCGCAAATAAAAAGGAACAACAGCCTGCTCCTCACAAATGTTCTAAAAATCACGTTCATCATCTAGTATGGAACCAACAATACTGGTAGAAGAATTCAAGTCCTCCGTAGGAACTCGGAAATTAAATATAATACATTGATTGATTTGATTGCTGATGGTGATGCCAGCATATCCCGGCGTTCTAATTCAAAAAAAATAATGTACCAACCATCTCCTCCGCAATTGCAACTGAAAAAAAATATTGCTTAAAACTTATACATCTATCCCTCTGTCGGAGCGTAAATTGTTGACTTCTGAACTATTGATTCGGCTGAGAACAGAAGTAAGATTTTCGGTACGGTACTGGCAAACACAAACTTTAACTGAATCAGAAAAGAATATAAAAATACTGAGAGATATTCTGAACAGCGCCAAACACATCCTTGAAGATCAGAGTGAATGTGACTTGTGCTACTGCACCAAAGAGAGAAAAAAGAAACAAACCAAACTCTCGAAGCCAAAACATTGATGTTAAAACTGCAACGCAATGTCTGGCAGCTGGCTTATCTTTCTCGAAGTCTGCCCCACGATTTTACCAAAAACCGTGCAGAGCAGTTCAACACCATAGTAGCAAAGACTGTAGGTGGGAAACGCATAATTCCCTAAAAGATTCATATTCCGTCCGTTGTCATGCCGCTTGGTTAGTTTAAACACAGATAAACCTCAAACTACCCTTTATAAATGTGCCTACTAGAAAAGTCCAGGTCAATCCCTGAAACATTTAGAGCAAAACCGTTTTTCTGTAAATCAAAATCTGAAACGCAAAATACCTCGCCGAAAAATAAACTTTAGCACAGGGCTACTGAACAAAGTCAATTACGCAAATGCATGTCAAACGCCTGTCATGAACCCAGACAATTTCAAGCAGGCACATGTAGTTTTCCTTGAAAATTTAAAAACACTGACCTTGAAACGGCATTTCATTGAAAGGGATACAGTTCTTCAGGCTGTGAGTGCCTTGTGACTCGAGCTGAGAAGAAGTATTTTAACTGCTTCCAATTTTGCCAAAATTTGTAAACAACGCCCGAATTTGAATTCAGCACTACTCGTTAAATCTATTTTATATGGATATTATTTTTATTTCATGGCGATAGCGTAATTTTCAATGTTAAACATGACTGGTATTACCAAAACATTTCAAACAAAAATGTGTGTCTTTTTGCGGTGTACACTAGTCCTGAATTTCCAATAAAAGGTGTAAAAATTTACAAAGTTTTGTAAAGAATTTCAATTTTGTAAAGAAAAAATGATTTCTCGTTTAACAAAATTTTATTATGTATGCGTTCTTCCCGAAATAATTGATCCCAGAAATAGCCGATCAATGCAATTGAGGGAAACTATTTTATGATTTATACAGCTTTTTTATCATAAATGATTTAGGTACTAAATATAACATGATAAATCTTTATTTAATTACCCACCTACTCATCCTAACCATAAAATGAAAAAAGCTATCAACAATCCACTAGAACTAATTACCAACACTTAAGTAGGTACAATTATTAATATTATTTTTCTCCAAAATAACTAGATTTCGTCTGTAGAGGATTTCATATATGAAAAGGTGTAAAGGCAAAATAATATTTCAAATATAATTATTTATTAATCATAAATCTACAAATCATCAGAATAACAATAATTTGTATTTAACTTCCAGTTTAATTTTTCTATAACAATACATTATTATTGCTCTAAAGCTAACGGATCAAAGTTGGTTAGTCGAAGTACAAAGAGACCGCACGCGGCTAGTCTACGCACACAGTTACCCACGCTTCTGTGCGAGTGAAATTTGCGAACTATTTACCTAAACCTGACGTGCCGCGCTAGGCATGAACGCTCTTAAAGTTCTAAGTTTGAGCTACACGGTAACTGACAAATGCTTGCACTGTCTGGACAGGTCCACTCAAATCTGTGTGGCACTTTCCTCAAAAGGCTACCTCAAACATCATCCTACATGGTTCTCATATGACTTGACCAGTACGGATTGTATGGACTTTAAAAGAGACCTTGACCTCTGAGTTTGTTTCGGTGTTTCTTCTCAGGGTAGTCGGCTAGGAAACACCGGCTTCATCTAGCTTAAAATGACCAAAAAATATTGGACGTGCAAAAGTGTTATGTATAACTAGCTTATGCCCGCGACTTTGTCGCGTGGAGTTCCATACAAAATGTTAACCCCTTTTTCACCCCCTAAGGGGACGAATTTTCAAAAATCCTTAGCGTATGCCTACGTCATAATATCTACCTGCATGCCAAATTTCAGCCCGAACCGTTCAGTGGTTTGGGCTGTGCGTTGATAGATCACTATGTCAGTCAGTCAGTCCCTTTTGAGTTATATATGTTTAGATTTATCATAAAAAGAAAAACATCTTATATTTTAGGAAAGAAGACATAGTTGCAATAAAGGAGGAGCCAATAGAAGAAGGAGGGGAGTTGAATAACTCCCCAGAATTTATGTACGAAGTTGAAATACAGAAACAGGAAGTAATAGATGGTAAGTACGTAGCAGATTAATGCCTCCACAAGAAAAAAAAATACATATGGCACTCGGGGACTGCCGCGGTAAAGCTATTGCATAGCATTTTTTATCAACTTATGCAATTATATATTTAATACTCTGCGTCATTGTGATATGGTCTCGATTCGTTCACCTGGGTTACTGTACTAATGTAAATCACATACGTTTCACTTAACTTTGTCCCACCGATTGTTACCGAACGCAGACGTTCGGGTCGGCTCGGTGACGGCGACATAATAGCTCAGAAACGAAGCGACCATTTTAAAAAGGCGGGGCCTAATCGAATGACGTAGCGGTGTTAGGTTATTTTCGTTACGGAATTTCTGGATTCGGTTGTCACGCTCAAGGCCCACGATAGAAGCTATGCAATAGCTTAAAAAATACTTTTTACAAAAAAATACAACCGACTTTTCCACAAAAAATCTAAAATGTACAAAATAACTTTAATTTCGGAACTCGGTGTTTGTGGTTCCTTTTTCATTTTTTGAACACCGACCGTGTCAAAGGCTAATATAGCCATATTTAAAAGGAAATATCGACTATAGTATAGTTGCATCGAATTGTGGTCTTTATCAATTTAATTTATATCTAACTACAGGTGTGCGCCTACCGAAAAATTGATAGCAGTACACCCGTATGTAAGCGCCCGATAATCTTATAATCGCACGTAAAACTCTGATACCGCTGCTTTTACTTTTAATGCGGTGAAAATTCCGCTTAGTTATTTTTCTTTGTTCTTTTTGTTTTTTTTTTTTTTTTGTTTAGAAGTCAGTTGTATTTTTTGTAAAAAGTTTTTTTTGTGAATTTTACCTTCCATCTTAACTTCTGTCAAACAGTTTCAGATCCATCACCTGAGCTCCTCAAGCCAACCAGTCCAGAACACTTCACAATCGACTCGGACACCATAACATACTCGAAGAAGGTGCTCTCAGAAGACGTATCTCTTTGTCTGATAGAGCGAGATAGCACCACTGACGTGTTCGATGATTTCTTCATTGGACAGGTGCTGAAGAAGCGGGAGGCTGTTGGTGAGTTACTCTTACAGAATAAATTACTATTAATAATTCTGGTCAACAAGATTTTGTAACAAGGATAGCGATTACTATTTTTGAATTACCTACCTACCCTTATTTTGTTTTGATCACGTCTAGTTTTTGTGTTACAACTACTACCAGGAACATCATTTTCCCTTTACCTTGTTATTTCAGACTTTTTTATTTTTCAATATCTAGCTGTTTCTTCAGTTCACTAAGTTTTTTTCTTCTTATATAATGTGGAAAAACTATTCAAATGATTCTAGCATAACCAACTACATTTATGGTGAATTTATTTTTAAAGCACAAAAATCAAATTCTGCATCATCAGTTTATAAAAAAAAATTATCCTGCCGTGCCATTGGTCACATAACCAACCCTTTAAATAGATGATTAACCCTTACTGGAAGCACTTGAAAACTTCAGTTTTAGCCTCAAAGCTCCAATTCATAATCCTTTTACAGGAAAGCAATGCGTATCTGAATCATTCAAATTTCAGTTCTATGAGACTTAAATATTTTAAAAAATTTCTAAACATTTATAAAAAGTTTTCTTGTGACAGACAAAGCGTGTTATTTTGTTGACCAGTGTAATAGGGTATTTTACTGTAAAAATCTAATTAGTTCATCTGATAGATTTACAAAAAATATTGGACACGTATTTTTTCTTTCGTCGCTGTTAAAAATTGTAGCAACGTAGTGACGTCACGTGAGTTTTCAACACACTGTATCGTCTTATTTTTTTGTTTAAGTACGTGAATAAGGAAAAAAATACGTGTCCAATATTTTTTGGAAATCTATCGGACGGACTAATCAGATTTTTTTAGTCAACTACCCTATTATTTACCTTCTCAGAACAACCAAAACAGATAGTCGACGAGAAAAAAAAGGAATGCGTGGAGAAACGACTTGAAGAACTATTAGCTAAAGTTAGGATACGGAACCAGTGGGTGGTGTTGGAGAAACTGCGGAAACAGTACAATAGACGAATCAAGATGGCTACCGGTCGCGGGAACAAGAAAGGTAAGTACGCTGCGAAAAGAAATGTTGTTAAGGTGAATGCTACGGGTTGTTCGTGGCCATTTTCCCGTTAGATGGCGCTGAAGTCACCATTTTCAGTTTTATTTAGTTTTGAGTGTAATTGGAGCAATATTATGTCACAGAAATAACAGAGCGCAAATCGGAGATTCCACTTTACCGGAATTAATCAAATTAAAGCCTCAAAACCCATTTGATTCGCCATATTTCATACAAATCTGATTATAGTATCGTTTACACACACATAGACATGAGCGACTACTTTAAAGTCAAAAGCATTTAGCAAAATTAACCACTAGATGGCGTGAAATGAAAAGTTATTAGGCTGTACTTACGTCGAAATTAGAATTGTCTGGGGGGTAAGTTTGGTAAGTTTGTGACTTCGGATTGTTAGAATGATCTTATGGATACTTACTGGAGTAAGTTAATTTTTGCGTGGTGTAAGTACCCATGAGATCATTCTCAATTTTCTTCCTTGTTTTATATCTGCATAGTGTCTTTGTTCATACTTATCTATGTATAAGTTGTCATCTAAAGAGTCACCCTCTTTTTAGACATTTTTTAAACACTTTCCCGTGTCCTGAATTCAACATACGGATCGAACATAAGTTGTTCGTGTGCGCACAACGTTCGTTCTGGAGCAGTGGTGGCCGAGTGGTAACGGCCCCGAATTACGAATTGTAGGTCGCGGGTTCAAACCCAGCTAGGCGCATTACTTTGCGTAATTAATTTTATCACCACTGCTCCCAAAACGGTGAAGGAAAACATCGTGAGGAAACCGGCATGTCCTAGAACCGAAAATTCGAAGACATGTGACATTCAGCAACCCGCACTGGGCCCGCGTGCTGGATTACGGCCCATTCCCTCTCCTAGAGAGGAGGCCTGTGTCCCAGCAGTGGGAACAATAAAAGGCTGATTATGCTATGCTATGTGTACAACATTCGTTCTGGGTACCAAAAGTGTTAGTGACTGTTTATGATAATTCATTGACATATTTGTGACTTATTAATGAAAAAAAGACACAAGTTTATTTTCCGCTTCAACTTCAATATTTTCAAGAGCAACAATAATTCTTAAACTGACTCTATTTAAATAGTAAAAAAGTTGATATTTGTGTAGTTTATCAATATATATTGTCCCACTGCTCGGCAAAGGTCTTCTCCATAGCCTTCCACTCTTTCCAGTGTGTCGTCCTCTGCGACCGATCCGTCATGGACGTCTCCAACTCGACACGCCAGCGTTTTTAGGCCTTCTTCAGCGTATTGTTATAAATTTTTATAAATAAAATACGGATTTTGTATTATAATATAAATAGTGTGTTAACTAACAGAGGGCGTTCCCGTTAACCGCAATAGTATAGCATCCATATATCATAAAAAAATATTACCATTCGAAAACAAAATGTTTTTATTTTTTTTTAAATATTAAAATATTCACTAACAATGTTAAATTGATACGTTAAAGAAACTGTACACGCAGGGCCGGCCCGCCCATACGGCAAACGGAGCAGTCGCTCCAGGCGCCAAATCCTAGGGGCGCCTAAATGGTAAAAAAAAAGAAATTTCTTTTTTTTTTTCGATTGCCTATATGTATTTTAAGCGAAGAGATGAACGAGACGCGTGCGAATAGATTGTGCGGGTGGCGCGGGGCACCACATCACCCTACTATGTCATTGGCGAGGCGGAGACGCGAGCTAGGGAGATGTTGGAGACTTTAAAAGGGGATCCGTGGGGCGTCCTTATCGCTCGGTCCGGGGGAAACTCGGACCATGGGCGCCCCCGCTTACGGGGAGTCTCAAACCAGAGCTGCTGGAGGACGTGGTCGCAGCCCTCTTCTCAGCACGAGCGGAGCACATTCCGCCGCCGATGGCTTTGCCCACAGCCGCAGAGCCCGAAGAGAACGCCAGCGTCCCAGAGGTGACACAAGCAGAGCTGAGGGCGACCGTGATGCGGCTCCGGGCAAAAAACACTGCCCCGGGGCCCGATGGGATTCACGGCTGCGTGTTGGCCCTCGCTTTGAAGAAGCTGGAGCCCCAACTGAGAGGTCTCTACATAGCGTGCTTGGGCCAGTTTCCCACTCAGTGGAAATCTGGTCGTCTGGGGCGCCCCGCCAAGGCGGCGAGCCCTGCGGACTCACAGTCCGCGTACCAGCCCATAGTGCTGCTGGACGAGGTGAGAAAGCTGTTTGAGCGTATAGTCGCAGCTAACCTCGTCAGCCACTTGTGCGGAGAGGGGCCGGACCTGGCGGAATGCCAGTTCGGGTTTCGGCACGGGCGCTCCACTATCACGGCGATATCGCGAGTGAGAGTCCTGGCGGAGGAAGCGGTGTCCCGGGATGGAGTGGTGTTGGCGTTGTCCTTGGACATATCCAAGGTCTTCAACACTCTGCCCTGGAGTTGTATCCGGGAGGCACTGCGCTATCATCGAGTGCCTCCCTACCTCCGCCGCGTCGTTGGGGCTTACTTAGCGGAGAGGAGTTCACTATCTGGGAGGTAATGGTAGACACCAGTGCCTGGTTCAGTCTTGGGCCCGCCCCTGTGGAACATCAGGTACGACTGGGTGCTGAGAGGTGAGCTCCAGCCGGGAGTGGACCTGACGTGTTACGCTGACGTCACGCTAGTCACTGCCCGGGGGAACTCATACAGGGAGGCAGCGTTGCTGGCGACGGCTGCGGTCTCACAAGTGGTGAGCCGCATACGTCGCCTTGGCCTGCAGGTGGCCCTCAGCAAGTCGGAGGCTTTTCATGGCTCCCGGTGGCGGTGCCCGCACATCGTGGTCGGGGGGGTCCGTATCGCTGTCGAGTTCACCGTGAAGTACCTAGGATTGGTGCTCGACAGCCGGTGGGATTTCGGCCCCCACTTCCGGCGGCTAGCGCTCAACGCTGCTTCCTAATCTGGGGGACCCGAGCACCGCCTGCAGGCGGTTGTACGTAGAGATCGTGCGATCGACGGCCCTATACGGAGTCCTGATCTGGGCGGCTGACCTGACGGCCAATACTATCACTGTTCTGCGGAGGCCACAGGGGGTGATGGCCGTCAGAGTCATCAGGGGTTATCGCACGATCTCCTACGAGTCGGCTTGCGCACTCCGCCATGGGACCTGGAGGTGTTCCAGTGCGCCCCTCTTTGACGTCGCGGAGGGAGAAAACACCTCAATCCCTCCGCTGACTCGAGGTGGCCCGCAAAGGCAGGTTGGCACCAGCCGGGGATTACGGATGCCGCATACGTTCCCGCGATCCCCGGCGTAGGTGAAAGATGGAACACCGGGGTGATTTTAGTCAGTAACAGTCTGACAGACCCCTCCGCCCGCCCCAGGGTGGAGGACATCCATGGGTATTGAAATATAATAATTGTGTAAATTTCGACCTAGTCGACCGTACTCGATATTGCGCCTAATTTTCAATTGGTCACACCAGAGTATAGTTGAGATCTTCGCGTTCCATACTTAGGTACGTAAAGTAAGTATGTACGTTCTATACTTACTTTACACTCACAATTGGTATAAGTAAGGTATATATTATTGGGAGCAAACGGGAGAGGCGCCATAATTGGATCTCGCTCCATTCTAAAATTTACTTCGGGCCGGCGCTGTGTACACGCGTACTTGCTGGTTTGGGCATTGCTACTACGAGTACTATTCCACGCTACTATTTTGATTTTAAACAGGATGTTTTGAATTTATTGTCAATTTTTTTTTTATTCGTATTATTTTATGCTTATTTTTCTATTCTGATATTTTTATTTTTATCTATTAATGATATAGATTAACGAATTTAAGGGAATGCCCTCTGTTATTTAACATACTGTATTTTGTCAGTTATCTTGTAAGTCACATCTAATAAGGTGTTAAACTCAAAATCCATAATTCGAAGTACATTTTACCCATTCCAGAAAAGCAAAAACAAAACATCAGATATTTCAAAAACCCAGATATCAAAAAGTCTACGAAATCAGAAATCAATGAAACAGAAACTCATTTAGAAGGCGACGATGAGATAACTAATCAAGATCCTATCGTTACTGACCAGCAAAAGATTGAGTCTGGTAATGAAAATCATAAGGATATAGACCAAAACAAAGATATTGGTGAAGATAGACAAAATGATGATAAAACTAGTGAAATTAATGATAAAATAGTAGACAATGATGAAGAATTTGATGATGATGAAATAAATGATGAGCCAATAGATGATTTGAAAGATCTCGATTATAAGGAAAGCGATGCTGAAAGTAACAGTGGTGAAGAAACTAATCCAAATGGGAAACTAACGTTTAATACACATCAGTGTTATATTTGTTTTAAGGTATGTATAAAACAAACTATACCAAAAAGAGCTATTTGCAAATGACACCTTTTTTTAAGAATAGGAAATCTTCAAATGACTACTCCCGCTCTGGGCGGAGCGGAAGGAACTCTCTTACTCACTAAAAATTAAATTAAAAATCTTACAAAACCCCCGACACAAAAATCTAAGTTCCCTTTAAAAAGTAAAAAATAAAAAGGCGATACCCGTTGAAGCAGTGGGTAGTGGCTGTATGACTCACTTGACTCACTGTTCGGGAGCTCGAGGTTATGACGAAAAGAAAAAAATTAAAAAAAAAAAATTGGTACTAGTACAGTATAAGACAAACAAAAAATAAGTGTAGGGTAGACAACCGTCCGATAGTTGATTCAAATCACACGGAAAACTCTGATACCGCGATGCAGGATTTCGTTAGTAGTTCGCTGCTGACGGGATAGATGGCGCTGGTTTTAATTTTGTTACGGTAAAAAATTAGCTTCGTTATTTTTTTTTTGAGGCGGCATTGATGCCGCTACAGACCAGTATGACGCCTGACCTTCACGGCCTAGTTACGTAAGTAACCAAAACCTTTATAAATACATGTCCTATGTTTTATTCCAGCTCTTCAAAACGAAATCCGACTTAAAACTCCATTGCAAACACCACTTCGAGTTATGTAACGATAAAATGCTTAAAAAGTGCCCCTTCTGCGGATATGTCACCGATCTAACAATAACTAGACATATGAAGATAGTTCACAACATTTCGTACGACATTCGTAAGAACGGTAGGATCAAAGAGAAAAACACAGAGAACGGACCGAAATACGTCTTTGAAATCGACAAAGACTGCGACTTAGAAATAATTCCCAGTATAAGTAATCTAAATAAAATCGCGTCGATGAAAATCGACGAAAAGAAACGAGAATCGAATAATTTATTCTTAGGGACGACTAAATTGGTCAAAAGGGGGGGAGACTGGATGGTGCAAAGGCAGAAAGTGGATATTGATAGCGAATATTTGCTTCCAGAATTTAGCGAAAACGAATATCAAGGTTTAAAATCTATAGGGGACAGCTATTTAGAAAGGATTAGGAGTTTGAGTATAATAGCCAAGAAAAAAGGTTTAAAAATACTGTATCCCTGTGATGGATGCGACAAAATCTGCCTAACAATGAGCGCCCTAAAATTGCACAACAGAAAACACGAGGCCAATCCCAAGCAATATAAACCTAAAGTGTGGAAGAATAAGATTCTAAACGGCTTAAACGGTCGGTACAGTCACGTCAACAAGAAAAATACAAAGAAAAAAAAGTATGGTAATGATAGGCAAAACAATAATTCAGTTGTTGATGTTCAGAAAAGTAATAGAAAAAGTAGGAAATTGGAAAAAATCGTTGAAAAAGAAAATTCAGCCACCGAACCCGTAGCCAATAGATTTGCGGATCCGAACCCCGTAAAAAACAATCACAAGTGCGATAGGAAACTAATAGAATTCTACCAGAAGAACATCAAAGGTGGTGACATAGAATTTTGGCAGTTCTTAAAGATTTTCAACAGAATGGGCCGAGAGAATGTGAACGATTTCAAAGATTTGGAAAATCGATACGATTTCGGCATGCATAATATGAAAATTACAGACGAAACTGCTGTCGAAAATACTAATATACCCGCAAAAGATGATATTATTGACTGTGCTAAAGCCAAAAGTAAAAAAACTAAAGTTGTAAGGAAAAAAACTAAAGCATTTACCAGAGCCATAATGATCAGTAAGAAAGAGTATTTAAGGCGACTTGAGATTAAAAACCAACTGAGGGAGAGGGTAAAAGAGCGAGAGAGGGAGAGTTAAGAAGAGAGAGGAACATCCAGATGTAATTCTGCGGAGTAGAAATTAATAACAACAAAATTATATCTTCATAGAACTCTGCAAAGGGGCCGTTCAAGTATTATACGTAAGCGGATTTTTTTATATTTTTGACCCCCCTCCCCTTCGTCAAAAAAGTAAGCAAGGTTCTTACCCCCCCTCCCTCATTGCTTACGTAAACATATTTATAAATATTATTGAATCTGTTCTGGTTTCCTTATTGGTTCATGAAGCAGCAGTTAATAAGTCTAGAAATAAGGAATTTATAGTCTGAAATTAAGTTCGTTATTAGGGCGTTGATAGCCCAGTGGGTAAGACCTTGCAGGATGGCCATGTGTTCAAACCATAATCGTCTAAAAACTGAAGAGTTAAATAAATTAATATTGCTGACGTAATCCCCCATCCCCATGTCATCAAAAATAAGCAAATCAAGAACCCCCCGCCCCCTTTAGTGCTTACTTAATACTTGAATGGTCCCAAAGTATTTGGATTCATTTAGTTATTGTATGCAACAACAATTGACACTAATACTGAATTATCTACATCTTCTCTCTCTCTTCGTTTGAAAGAATAAAAACATCCTTTACTAATTTTGGTCGCAATTGAAATTAAACTTAGTTATGGATGAAATAAGGTTTCAAACTCTGTAATTTACTCATGTCTGAAATTGACACTAATACTGAATTATCTACATCTTCTCTCTCTCTTCGTTTGAAAGAATAAAAACATCCTTTACTAATTTTGGTCGCAATTGAAATTAAACTTAGTAGTGGATGAAATAAGGTTTCAAACTCTGTAATTTACTCATGTCTGAATTCAGACTTAAGCAATGTTTCTATATAGTTACACCTTTGTAAATTAATCAATTTATCTGTAATTGTTTAGCGAAATTTATCTATTAATAGTAATGTTGTAAAGAGATTTTTCAAAGTAATAAAGTTGTCATATATGTATGTATGTAACAGGCATATCTATGTAAATGAAAATGTAAAACGCCGTAATATTGTAAAATATCGCGTCAAATTGTAAACTATTTTTGAAACCTTTTTAGCCACGTCGGGCACTTCCTGGTAGGACACAATGTTATGTGTTCGCGTCACCGACATTTTCGTGACTCATGCGTATGTACGTTGTAAGGATTTAGTGAACAGTTCTAAGTGTATATACTGTGCGTTGTTGAAATAGTGTTTCTGTTTGATTATTATTTTAATTAAA
Organism: Hecatera dysodea; assembly: GCA_905332915.2. Taxonomy (NCBI): domain Eukaryota; kingdom Metazoa; phylum Arthropoda; class Insecta; order Lepidoptera; family Noctuidae; genus Hecatera; species Hecatera dysodea. The sequence goes on along the minus strand of HG995317.1, from coordinate 2,035,973 downwards.
ATATTATTACATTTTAATGTAATTGCCAGTTTTTGTTTCTTACTAATACACGGATGTATTGGAAACTATAGATTTTAGATGGAATTTAATCAATACAAAGCAATTTTTCAAAATAATAAATATTAATAAGAATAAACGCAATACATCTTAAGGGGTCATTGTACTCATCATTATGAACAACTTTTACGATAGGACTAAACCCAAAATCGCGAAAATTAAATCAGCTGTTCTGTACATTCTGTCGAGTTATCCTAGTAATATTATAAACTCGAAAGTTTGTAAGTATGTATTGATGGATGGATGTTTGTTACTCTTTCACGCAAAAAATTGGATTTGGATGAAATTTGGCACATAGATGGTTTATAACCAGGATTAACATATTATAGGATAATTTATATTCCCTGATATTCCCACGGGATCGAAACTCATGCTGGTGAAATCGCGGGGCGCTGCTAGTGCTTAAATAAATGCATATAATATGGGGCAGTCGATTATTTTTTTCGTGATTTCGGGTTTAGTCCTATTAAAAGTTGTTCATAACGATGAGTACAATGACCTCTTAAGAGGGAATAGGGGTGTTTCCTGAGTAAAAAATATATGATTATATTTAGTCCGTCAGTTAGATTATAGAAAAATATTGGACACGTATTTTTTCCTTTATCAAATCTATAAAAACTGACGAAGATACAAAGCATCAAAGATCAGGAGTGGGGGCTTGTGACGTTACGGCTCGTTAAAAATTGTAGCGAGTAGTGACGTCACACGAGTTTTCGACGCTCTGTATCGGCTTCATTTTTTGTTTACGTGAAAAAAGAAAAAATACGTGTCCAATATTTTTTGGAAATCTATCTGACGGACTAATTAGATTTTTTTAGTCAACTACCCTATTGCGTTTATTTTGTTACAGGTTGTATACTGTATTTCTTTGCCATTATTACAATTTAAAACGACCTACTACGGGAGTGAAACCGAGGGGCGCTGCTATTTACATTATAAGTCTCGATATATTTTGAAGAGATCACTTTCAATTCAACAAATCTCATCCAAATTCAATAGTTTCCAATTTAGTTGTTACTTGTTGAGAAAAGTATAAATTCACGCGATATTTTACAATTTTACGGCGTTTGCAATTTTTAGGTGAGTTTTACAGCAAAGTTAGGTTTTCAAAGCAGTGGAATTTTCTTACTCGGCAATTAAATATTTTTTCTGTAAATTCGTAAAAAGGATTTTGATGTATCTATGAGAACGAAAGAAAAGGAGTACCTATGTAAGGATTGTATCAGATTGTGTTCTGTATGTAGTTTTTACCTACCCTCATAAGGTTAAGATTACATAAGTCAATGCAATAATTACGAGAGAATAATAAAGCAATAGGGTATTTTACTGTAAAAATCTAATTAGTCCGTCTGTTAGATTTCCAAAAAATATTGGACACGTATTTTTTATTTTTCCACGTAAACAAAAAATGAAGACGATACAGTGCGTTGAAAACTCACGTGACGTCACTACGTTGCTACAATTTTTACCAGCGACGTGACGTCACGTGAGTTTTCAACGCACTGTATCGTCTTCATTTCTTGCTTACGTACGTGTCTAATATTTTTTGTAAATCTATCAGACGGACTAATTAGATTTTTACAGTAAAATACCCTATCGAAGACATTATTTAAAAAAAACACCTTAGTAAAATTAGTGTTACACAGTAGAGTAAAAAATGTGAAATGTGACGTCACGAAATTTAGAACCCCTCCCACCCCCATGTCACATTTCGTCGACCCCCTCCCTCCCCCTTACCGTGTGACGTAATTTATTATGGATGGCCTCATACGCCGCTCGTATTGGTTGTAGCGTGATGTTATACAGCCTCGATAAATGGGCTATCTAACACTAAAATAATGTTTTAATTCGAACTAGCACTTACTGAGATTAACACATTCAACCAAACAAACTCTTATATCTAATTATATTAGTATATTATATATTAAGATTTTGTGTAAATCGGCTGAAATATATCCATGATTGTTAAAAATGATTGGTAGCTTAAACAGGTAGTTTAAATTAAAACTAATGTTTACTTGATAATGTGTTCTAAGAATGTTCTTTTTATTTTAACAATGCCGAAGTTTGGTATTTTTTATTTATATTTTCCTCAATAATATTCAGTTTCTTGCCAAGGCTCAGCAATAACTTGTTATAAACTAGATTAGTAAGAATACAGGGCGACTGAACTCATTGGCAATTTTCCAGTGGGACAAAATGTTTATAACGACTTTAACTAAAGGGAACGTGCAGAAACTATAAGTGGCAGCACAGACGCGTCAATGTGAAGTATATTTTACTTATAAGTTTCAAATTTGCAACGCTAGATGGCGCAATCTACTTCGTGCACATTCCCCTAAACGGAGGGTGCAGGAAGTATAGGTGGCAGCACAGGTCAAATAATTTCAACGTAAGTTTCAGATTTGCGACACTAGATGGCATAGTCTACGCCGTGCACGTTCTATATAGGACGTCGGAACCTTTTTTTTAACGATTATTAATTATCAAACTCTAGCGTTAGGTATATATTATGTATATAGGTATGTGCAAATGGAAAATATATATTATGTATTTATATATTTATAGGCTCTTATCTCTACTGACAATGAAATCAAGTCGCCCTAAATGTAGGCATAATTGTGTTGTTCTTCTTTAAATAAAATACATTTTGTTGAATAAAAATTGTGTTTATTCTTACTTATACAAAATTCATAGTAACAAACCCTTATTTTATTCCATTTTAATATCGTTATCTTCATGTAACTGAAAAAAAAAAGATAACAGCTTTTACTAAATGAAATAAAGAAAGAAAAATATTTTGCTCACACGAGACAAACAAAATAGTAAATAAAAAAATAAATAAAGAAAACTACTAGAAAAAAGAATTACAAAAGCTCTTGATACCAGTTGTTCAAGGCGAAAAAGGTTCCTATCTCAGAACAAGCTGCGATATTGAAAAAAAAAATATCAGCGCTGGTATTCTGATAGGTCCTGTACAGATTATGTTTTGTTTTTTAAATGAAAGTAAGTATATTATTATATGGGTCGTTCTTCTTTTTTTGCGACAATGAATTGGTGTTTCTCAGTTTTTCGAGTTTTTCAAGTGATAATATTTTGATTTCAGTGTTAGATATTTCTTTTCGTATGCATATAGTTTTCATTTGGATCATTGAATCTTTGTTTTCATGCCCATAATGTTGTTTATTTTATGGTGATTGTCGTGAAAACACTGTGACAGAGTGGTCCTTTTTGGGTAGGACGCTGTGAATTACTACTCTGTCACGGTATTTAATGAAAAATTAACACACGCAAAAAAAGAAATTGGTTACAGAAAGATAAAGATTACTTAGCATTAAAAGGTGGGTATAAAGCGATGAGGATGTAAATTCAAACAATAAAAACAATAATTCATACTCTAATGTAACACAAAATGAGGTGAGAGACTGACCATTGTCGCAAAAAAAGGAGAACGACCCATATATCATCGGTAAATTGCAGACTGCGTAAGCATGTAATAAATCGCAAAAAAAAAAGCAGCTGTTCATTACACTTATGTTCGTACATATAACTCAGGCAATGCTTATCCTTTGTCCAAGGTAAAATCCAGCCCTTGGGTCACGCGAAGTATCAACTAAGCTTCTTGACAGATCTTTAAACACGTTATGAGCACTCGGACCCCACGACCCGAGAGTTTCAACCCCACTACTGGGCATCAAAAGTATTGAAAGGAAGGAAAGTACTTTCATCATGAATAGATACTAGTATCAACTAAGCTTCTTGACAGATCTTTAAACGAGTTATGAGTACTCGGACCCCACAACTCGAGTTTCAACCCCACTGCTGGGCATTAAAAGTATTGAAAGGAAGGAAAGTACTTTCATAATCAGTAGATACCCTAAATATACTTACAGCTTCAGCAATGTGTATCCAATCTAGCGCTCCAGCGATTTTATCATTATCTGAGGGTTTCTTGTCCCAATTCCAATTCGTGAACTCTTTAAAGCCTCCGGTTACCTGGAAACAATATAGAAAATGAGTTCATACAAAACCTTTGAATTACACAACTGACCAGGGGACGAAGTCTGCTATTTTTATAAATTTGTCATACCAACACGATCCCACTGTCATTTTGCTAAAAGTTTATAATCTGCCAAATTCATAATGGTCGATCATTGGTCGGTCAATGGTCTCGTAATACTTTTTGATAACCGAGCTATTAAAAGCAATGACTGCACAATGACGTTCTAATTATAGGTTTAGCAGGTATAGCAGATTACCGCATACGTCTGTCATTCATTTGTCATTATGTACGAGATTACCATTCTATGGCATTTCTTTCAATGGAGTGTCAGTGGTTGACCATTGGAAAGTCATAGTGACGCCTTTATATTAGTAGATTACCAAACTTCAATATCAACCATTATGAAATAAATGATAGATAGACCATTCTGACACTATTATAATAGCAGACTTGCGGCCCTGACACCTTGATTGCACAGGTGTAGCCCAAATACGGAGACAAACAATAGGGACACCGAATTCGCTTACAGATATCCTGAACACACTGAGTGGACTGATCTGCTTCTGGAGGGAGGTCGGCTGGTTGGAGTGACGGCCGCCATGGCTCACGCACAATAGTCCAACAATAGGACTAAATTGCAGAACTGTATAGAATAGGGTAGTTAACTAAGAAAAACTAATTAGTCCGTCAGATAGATTTTCAAAAAATATTAGACACGTATTTTATCTTTTTTCACATAAACAAAAAACGAAGACGATACAGTGCGTTGAAAACTCATGTGATGTCACTATGTGCTACAATTTTTACCACGGCATGACGTCACAAGCCCCCACTCCTGATCTTTGATGCTTTATATCTTCATCAACTTTTATAGATTTGAAAAAGCAAAAAATACGTGTCCAATATTTTTCGATAATCTAACCCACGGACTAAATAGAATCAACTTTTTTTTGTTCATGAAACATTTCATAGACAATTTATAAGCACTTCCGAGTTATCAAGGTTAGAGATACATGGGACACTGAAGATGGTAATAGCCTACTTATAGTCAGCCTAACTCGTTAACGTGCTAAGTGCATTTTTTAGGTAATTTTACTTTTTATGTCAGCCAAAAAGTTCTTAAGATTACCTACACTATGATAAAAATTATAACAACTACAGTAGGGCCTCGTTTATGCTCGTGTGAGGCCACGCCGCACTGCGTCGCATGTGCGGCTGTTGGCAAGCCGGCCGAGCACTGGGCTGGGGGAAGGGCCTGCGCGCCATCCGCCCCGACCAGGCGCAAGATGTCTGCCGCCGCCGCCGCCTCTGCCGCGGTTTCCGTCGCCGCCACTGCCGCTGCTGCTGTGGGTGCTGCGACTCCTGATACTCGGGAGGGGGCTGAAATGGAGTGCCAGTAATGTTCCCATTGCGGCCTCCTCCAGAGACAAGTCGGCCGCTGTGCTGTTGCGCAGTGGCTGATGCCTGTGGACGGTAAGCGTGGGTGGCTCGCCGTCCGATACCAGGCTGAGTCGACGACGCGTTGTGTTCCACGCGCGTCTCAAGGAGCCGTCAGCACCAGGGACGGGGCCCCATAGGGTCGGTGCCTGCTAGGGTTGCGGAATTTGTTCGAAAGAGTCACCGCGGCCCTGGAACGCAAAGGGCACAAGAGGAACACGGGTGGGTTCTAGTCAGTAAGAGTCTGACACTCCCTTCCGCTCCACCCAGGGCGGGAGGGGTCATTTGATGATTTCCCATCCAAAAAAAAAAGGGCCTCGTTTATCCGGATTCGCGCTTGTTCGGTGATCGCTGTAATCCGGCTGAGCAGTTCGCGGGGAAGGCGGGTGTAAGTGCGGGCTTTTGAAATGAATGGAGAACATTATATACTGAAGAAAATTACAGACTTTTTCAAGAAGAACCAAGTAATGTTTTAATTTATCTTACTGTTTTTCTTACATGTGCATGGTTTCAATTTTGTTCATGAACATTTTTAAAATTGATTGAGTCAGGCGTTACTTTGCGGAAATCCATTTTAAATTTGAAAATGAAAACAATATATCTAGTTTTAATTTCCGCGAATATTAGTGGGTTGCAGGTATGCACCTCCCTCCCGCCCGCTATACTATGCACATGCAAGATTATAGGGCAAATGCAAGGATTTTATGCACATGCAGGAAGGCAAAGCAAAACCCAACACCAATACCGACACGTGTTTCGCCTCTCCACGAGGCATCCTCAGGGGACGTGTTGACTCGCTGACCGTTCAGTTGCGACTGAGAAAGTGGTTTTTTTTTTTTTTTTTTTGAATGGACTTCTCGCAGTTCAGCACATTAAGGCTGGTTACTGCTTAACCGGGCAATCATGAGAAATTGGTACAAGGCACCCCCCCTTTTATACACTGCCACCGTTGGTTATTTGTGTACAACTACCCACAAACATTCGCAGTAAAGGGGAAGAAACTAAATTCGCCTGGTCAGTTGTAATTCAAAAATTGACTAAAGAAACTAAGGTTAAACATATGTTTTATTACCATTAAATATGGCACACTATAATCTGGACGCCTCGATAATCCAGAAAGGGTCTTGTTTTTGCCACTAAAACATTAGAAATGCCATACTCTAAAACCTGTTTCCTGAACAATAGGAAATCTTCACGTCGAAATACTGCTAAATACTATAGGAACTATTGGATTTTTAGAATTATGATTGCTAAAATGAAGTGATATAAATTCCGTTTTTTAAACCTCCTGCAAATTATGAAGAAATAGACTTAGCTGGTTAATTTATTCATTAACCAGCTAAGTCTATTTCTTCATAATTTTATTGCCAAAATCTATAGAATCATGAGCGAAATGTTTCGCTGATGGTGGCGTCTGTGATGGATCATTCGGTTCCCTTCAAAATGGTTGAGCTAAATGGTGCCGATACACGCGTCATGTTCGTGAACGGGCGCCGTCGGTTGAGACTGGTCACCTCTTAACTGCCACTGACTTGTTTTAATCTTTATACTTTGAATTGTTTTTATAGTTTCTTTTTTTTCTTTGCATTGTCCTCATATATAGAAGCGACCAAGGATGTAACCAAGGTTATGTTATACAGAATATGATTTAAAAGAGTGTCCGTGGAGTTTCATGCACGTCCTTCTCAATAGAGATCTACGCTTTGGAACGTGCAGATAGCTTCACCTCTTTCCACTTGACATTTCAAAAGTGCCTGTAAAGGGTTTAATTGAAATAAATGCTTTGAATTGAAACCGCTGACAAAAGCTAGTATAGTAACAGTTGCTTGCAGAGGTAAGTGAGTGAAAATAATAACCTGAAATTTTCTGTCAGCATCTTCAGCAAGAGGCCTCTTTGCTTCCGTGACGACAACAGCTGTGTAACCTTCTGGTAGACTCATCTTCTGGCCAGTCAGCGGGTATCCGCGGAATGACGCTGACAGTTCTGTGAAAATAGTGAATGATACCGTACAAGAAAAATTTGTCAGGATCTTAGCGGGTGTTGTAGTTTGGTTTTTTACCTATCCTCATGAAAAAGGTGCACATTTTTGAAGAAAACATTTATACAAAACTGACAACATTACATCAACAAAAATAAAGTAAAAGAAAGAATGGTAAGAAATGATATAATAATGATGTTTTTGTATGTCTATAGATATAGGTAATTAATATTATAAAGAGGAAATATTTGTGCGTTTGTAATGAATAAACTCAAACAGTAATAGACTAATTTAAAAAATTAGTCCATTAGATCATGACAAAAAAATACCGAGTGAAAGTCTCAGGTAACCAATGACCCTATATAACTTTTACCCCACTGCGCCAGGAGGTTGTTTTTTTTCTATACTTAGTACATAATTCTGCAGTAAACAAAGTTAAAGGTTAGATTTTATGACGTAACGGGTCTTTCTCAAAACTGACGCTTTGATTTGTGCTACACACTTCTTTCAGCTTCGCCGAGTCATCAGCTAGATGTTTAGTCTATATTAATATAATATAAAGAGGAAATATTTGAATGTTTGTTTGTATTAAATAGGCTCCGAAACTACTGAACTGATTTGAAAAATTCTTACACAGTTGGGAAGCTACATTATCCCCGGGCTATATTTTAGCCCCATATTCCCACGGGAACGGAAATAATGCGGGTGAAACCGCAGGGCGCTGCTAGTTAGTAAATAAACCTTTTCATTGTTTTGTTTACCTCCATTATCGTCGGCAATGTAGGGCTCAAAATATTTATTTATGTTCGCAGGCCCGTCGGCTGCAATTGAACAACCCATATAATGAGCTTTTTGTTCGAATTTCTCTGGGTTTTCGTCTCTTCTCAAGTTATTTTCCACTTGTATGGACATTTTTACACTTTTATTTAGTTTTTAATTACAATTTTCCGCCAACAGAATTTGATTGACATTGACAGTGACTGTGACACCTCACTGACGTGAATTTCCACGGTGCAAGTTTTTTTTTTTTTTTTTAATTTAATGTCCTGGTAACAAAGACCTTTAGGTCCACGGTGCAAGTACAGCTTGTTCAGAGCTTAGAGTATAGAATATATAGAGATGCCGTAATGTTCTATATCTTATTTGCTTATACAAATATCTATTAAATCGATACAGAAATAAGAAACTACACTTTGTCTCTTTTTAACCAATGAGTTTTCACATTTGAAGAAAGAGACGTCACACTATTTGTTTTATCTCTTCCTGACAACATTTTCACATATCCGTCAATGTACGTACCTCGCGTGCCATCCGCCATTGTTTGGGCCCGTGGTTTTGAAGTACGTCAGCTGTCAAGTGAACATTGGGTTTAAATTACGATTTTTAGGGATAAAAACGCTCCAAACTAAATTGTATTGTGCTGTGAGTATCTAGTGGAGCAAATTGAATATGCCTACGTGTGCAATAATTCAGTGTGGTGCAAGGAAAAACCCCAATCGAGCCTAATTAAACATGCACAGGTTAGTAGCCGTATTTTAAGAAAAACTTTATCATACTGCTATTTTTTTTGTATAACTATCCTTGTTTTATTTATAGAATTAAAGTTCCCACATGTACATACAAATTATTTCTGATATTTACCTCTATTTGCTAAATTTATATCATGTTTTGTTTACAATAGAAATGACAATTCAAAATAGTGATGTCTTTTATTAAATAAGCTATCGATAAGAAAGTTATTTTTTTTTTAGTTTGCGTTATATATTGTTGAGTAGGGTATCAAAATGAAGGGCTTGAAGAGATGATTTTGAAAATAAAACTAACAGAATAAAAATAAAAATAGTGATAGTACTAAAACGACAATATCAATTCGTCATGCAGTAGGTGGTGGTTATTTAGTTCACTCTGATTTGTTCCACTAACTGCATCAAACTGAAATAAATTTGCATGTTTTTTATTTACACAGGTTCCCTAAAAATGAAGTACTATGCCAAAAGTGGCTTGTGAAAAGCTATCCTTAAGAAACTATTATAATAAATTAACATTAAATAATATCGATGGTCAAGTTTTTTTTTTCTGAAACAAACGAAGGGGTACGTTTTCGGATATAATAACAGTTACATTACATTTATTTAAATAAATGTGTCTTTTCGGTCAGAATTATGGTTTTTCTTCTCCTACTTGAACGAATGAACGGTAATTATAGGTCACAAGTTGCCAGAAGTTATTTAAGAAGTAGTTATATGTTAATTGTTATACATGATTTAGTTCGTAATGTGATTTAGAAGGCCACTTTTAGTTTCTATAAAATTAAACTCAGATTTCAATGGATAGTTCACAATAATTGGTAATGGTTGGGACTTTCAAAAGTGCCTAATAAATATCTCACTAACATTAGGCATTTACTTTGACCTGGTGATATATTATAGTGAATAAAGGTACATTTTTCATATTACTTTGTTGTTTTAATCCTTTTAATACCTCAGTGTTAGTATCTTTCTACAATATTTATACTCTATGGGCCGAGCCTATGTAAAACGGTCGCCAAGCGCTCCGTTGCGGCCCCTTTTTGCTAAGTAACAAATATTAAGTTTTCCATCGACTCTACACATGCACACCTTTAAAGTTGAAATAGCGATACTGAGAGTCAGAGTAATCTTTATGAACAACTTTAAATGTAGAACAGAACCTGAAATCGCAAAAAACCTCAGTTGTCCTTAAAGTCACTCGCAAAAACAAAATTCGAAGTCAGTCAGTCGCTCATAAAATGTAGCTTCTCACCCCTTGTAATCTAATCATCCAAAGTTTAATAGTATTGATAAGTAACAAAATTAAATGTACCAGAAGAAATGTTAGTAACTCTGGTATCGATATCGATACTTTTTGGTTTTGATTACTTATGTGCTTCCCTAGCAATGGCCGCCATCTTTTGGGCCAGGTTTATAGTAGGTATGCACGCGTATTTTGTAGGTATTTCTGGTCCATATTATTGTAAGGTCTTTGGTTCAGAGTCAGAGACAAAATATTTCAATTGGGAATGGTGCTGTATACTTTTATATTCTGCTATGAATATACCTTATGTTCCAAATTGTTTTTCTTCTTATATAGGTTAGCTTTATAATAAGAAATACTTGAGGAATGGCAACTTCATAAAGTGGGTGCTAGCGTTGTCTTATATAAAAACTATGATTGCAATAAGCGGTACCTATAAGCTCTTCGATTTTGCTATTTCCTGTCCAACAGATGTTTCTGAACGTCTCGAAAATTCAAAGAATCCTTGCCATATCAAAAACAAATGATGTTATGGTTGTAAAATGTCAAAATGTCCAGTGAAATGCAATTCATGACGAAATTTTCGCAACCATAACGAAATTCTTATCGGAATTAAAACAAAAGCCTTATACAATTCCCTTGAGCAGCATTAGTTCTTATCGTGTGACGTTACGTTTAACGCGTCGAGTCCGTCGCGAATGACTGGGGATCTGTGTTGTACAATAATATTTGTTCAGTTGTAACAAATCGTAATTTTACGTCACTGTAAATAATTTGGCTGTGTTCCTCTGTTTGTGTTTGTTGACTCACAATAGTCTCAGAACTTGCGTTGGCAACAAGCTGGTGAAACAGTGACCTTGAGCATCATAACAGCTGTTTGTGTGAGTACCTTTGCACCATATTTTAATAAATTAAAAATGTAGTTAAAAAAATAATTAAAGGCTCAAACCTTTTTTATAAAGCTTCCATGTTTACTGTCTGAATTGTTGATATTTAATTTCGCGCGCTATTCTGGTTATCTTTGAAAAGACCTTGAGATTATTATGAGGAGTAGAAAGGTGATTTAGTATGTTAAATTGCATAAAAGAAAGGTAATTGCTCCAGTTTTAACAATGAGAAGCAATGTTATATGCTTTAGAAATGTAATAGTAAAATTTTCTGATAAAATAAAAACAAAATGAGTTTTGTTAATCATCATACCCACAATGTATGGAAAAAAAAAGTTTTATGCATTAATTGCTTGTGCCTGTTGGGAATCTCATAGACAAAAGTGATGAAAAAAATGGAAGCTTCTAAATCTGCAGCATAGGCTGTGCTTGGACTATTCTTAATATATTTAAAGATAATTATTTAGTTACTAGCAGCACCCCGAGGTTTTACCTGTGTAGTTCCCGTTCCCATGAGAATATGGGGATAAAATATAGCCTATGTTACTCAGGGTGAATGTAGCTTTTTAACGGTGAAAGAATTTTTGAAATCAGTCCAGTAGTTTTTGAGTTTATTCGTTACATACAAAATATAAAAAAATACAAATCTTTCCTCTTTATAATATTAGTATAGATTTCAAGAGCCAGAAAATAGACAGATAGATTGATTTAGTTAATTCAAAAATGTATGAAGTTTTATTAAAAGATAATTACTTTTCTCATTCTTATTTCTTGCACATAACACTGATAAAAAATAATAATCTACAAACTATTGCACAATTTATTTTAATAATAAAATGAGTCATCTAACATAATGTTGTGTGGTTATTTTTTGTCAAGCTGTGGTTTTTCTACTTGACTTAAATATAACTAACTAACTAAGTGCCTATTTATTATTTGAATTTTGGTAAAGGAGTTAGTGATAGCGTGGCAACTGAAAGGACAGAATGGAAGAAAAAAACGTGTTGCGCCGACCCCAAGTAACATGGGATAAGGGCAGGAAGACAGTGATGATGGTAGAAAAAAAATCTTATGAATTATCTATACTTCTATACCAATATTATAAAGCTGAAGAGTTTGTTTGTTTGTTTGTTTGTTTGAAAGTGCTAATCTCAGGAACTACGGGTTCGAATTGAAAAATTCTTTTTGGGTTGAATAGAACATTTATCGAGGAAGGCTTTAGGCTGTATATCATCACGCTTAAGGCAATAGGAGCAGAGCAGCGATAAAGAATGTTTTGAAATCGGGGATTCCACGGGGACGAAGTCGCGGGCAGCAGCTAGTTTTGTATATGAGTAGGTGCCATTTGTCAATTTTATCAGCATGCTAGATCATAATTATTCTCTTTAATTTCTTACAATACTACCTACCTAACTACCTGTACAAAACTGAGTTTTAAATTTTGTCAACATTTATTTAGCTTATTTCACCAAGGGACATAGTAACAAATCTTCTTTTTTATTTATTTATTTCACCAATACACTACAACAAATTACATATAATTATAGGGAATACCCTATAATTATATGTAATTTGTTGTAGTGTACACAAGTATACAAAAAACAACATGGTAGCATCTGTAGCTGAACTAGGACGAGTCCTGTATCTATTTTTGAAACCTCATTCATCAAAATCAGTTCAGTAGTTTAGGCACATATCAACAGCTAAAATTATTAATTATCCTTCCTTTTGGCTTTCCCATAGTCGGGTAAAAAAATAAAAATAATGAAAACTGGACAAGTACAAAAGGTACTATAATGTGAGCCAAAAATTAAGCTTTCTTATTTTATTATTTTCTATTATTTTTTATTATGGAACTTGAATTAAACAATCTGTAAATAATTTGAACTGCCTTTTATGGATCATGAGATAAAGCTTTATGTCAGTCAGAAAGTCAGAAAGATGGTTCTTATTAAGCTTTAGGAACAATCTTTTGATTTCCTGATTCCAAATATGTAAGAAATAACTTAATATTGCACAAAAGGGCAGTTGCATCATTATTTCTTTGGACAGCAGATTAATTAATATTATCACTGCCCAGTAAACACAAAGCCATATTTTATACAATCTATACACTCAATAATATTAGATAATAAAGATATTTATATCTAAACTATATAATAATTTATTGCTATACTAATGGAAATAAAATTATATTATACAAGATGGTGCCCGTGACTTCGCCCGCGTAAATGTCGATAATTATCCGGAATAAAATTTTATTCCGGAATCAGTGATTTGGGATAATTTTTGATGATCTTATTAATACACTAGCAGCGCCCCGCGGTTTCACCCGCGTTGTTACCGTTCCCGTGTCAATACGGGGATAAAATACACACACACACGTATAAATACACCACAATAACGTATTTTCTATTGGCTAAATAATTTTGAAAATCAGTTCAGTAGATCCAGAGATTACCTCTTACAACGTCACAAACTCACAAACGTTACCTCTTTATAATGTTTATAATGTAATATAACTCGCCTAAACACTAATCGAAGTGTAAACGCCTAAACGGGGCCTTAATGGGTGCGAACTTTTTAATAAACCGCGCAATAAACATTGGCAAAATGCACCGTGCAATTGCCATAAAAAAAAAACTAATAAAATAAAAATGCATATTCAAATTTACTTTTATTTATTTAACTACCTATAAAGCAGGATTATTTGCGGCTGTTTTACTACTCACTACATATAGATAATAGGGTAGTTGACTAAAAAAATCTAATTAGTCCGTCAGATAGATTTCCAAAGAATATTGGACACGTATTTTTTCTTTTTTCACGTAAACAAAAAATGAAGCCGATACAGAGCGTTGAAAACTCGTGTGACGTCACTACTCGCTACAATTTTTAGCGAGCCGTAACGTCACAAGCCCCCACTCCTGATCTTTGATGCTTTGTATCTTCGTCAGTTTTTATAGATTTGATAAAGGAAAAAATACGTGTCCAATATTTTTCTATAATCTAACTGACGGACTAAACATAATCATATATTTTTTACTCAGGAAACACCCCTATTAGATACCTAATGTTTCATGTGTCTGTGGGTGTCTTTGTGTAATGTGTACCTATGAGAAAACAGCCGCGGACAATCTAACTTAAAAAAGTCTAACTTGCCACCCTCTAGTCCAGAAGCTGGGTACGCCCATGGTCAGAATCTTACTGACTAAAACCCACCCGTGTTCCTCCTAGTGCCCTTTGCGTTCCAGGGCCGCGGTGACTCGTTCGAACAAAGTCTGCAACCCTCTGAGTTTGTTTCGGTGTTTCTTCTCAGGGTAGTCGGCTAGGAAACACCGGCCTCATCTAGTTTAAAATGACCAAAAATATTTGACGTGTAAAAGTGTTATGTGTAACCAACTTACAAAAATAAATATCATTTATCCCTATCAGTATTCAGTACCTTCCCTGCGGATAATTTGCGAATTTTGCGGAGGCTCAGCCACTGGCTTCAGCTAGTGTGTGATAAGGAAAGTAAAAATGGAGTATATTGTTTGCCTGCTTTGTGAGGACTATAGCATTGTCATTAAAGTTTATTGTTGTCAAGTCCATTTAAATCTTTGTTGCCAATTTAGGCTATATAAATAAACTAGCTGTCCTCATAACTTCGTTTTTGTCACATTTTTCATGACTGCTCCGCTCCTATTGGTCTTAGCGTGATGATATATAGCCTAAAGCCTTCCTCGATAAATGGGCTATCTAACACTGAAAGATTTTTTCAAATCGGACCAGTAGTTCCTGAGATTAGCGCGTTCAAACAAACAAACAAACAAACTCGTCAGCTTTATAATATTAGTATAGATAAATATCAACTTTATGGCAGTGTAGATTAGGTTAATTTTGGAATAATTAGTTTTATTTGTAGCGATAACAATTTTTAGGCTGGCAAGTTATTTTCTCAGAATTAATTACTTAAACTAAAAGGCCACATTATTAATGTTGTTCAGGTAATTTGTAATGTAATAAAAAATGGTCTGTTTGTTGATATCAATATGTCGTCAAATATTCAAAGCGTTTCAAATAAACCATTTACAATCACTTTTGAATAGACAAGATCGGTCAGTCACTCCCCTTTATAATGGAAACACACCCATACGTATGTACTTTTATACAAGCTTTGCCAACTTACCGAAATTCACTGCATTTCTATCACTTGCGTATGTTTTTACGCGCGCAAATGAAATTGTTTATTACATTACAACATCGTTGATGCTATTTTTATAATAGTAAACATAGCCATAATATATTTATATCTTTTGTAATTCGATTTGGCACTCAACGAAATAAAATAAAAAATTCGGCGTCAACAACAACAAGGATTGCCAAAATTCCCGCCAATTTTACGTCAATTCATTGCCAAGTTCGAAAAAAAAATGCCACAGATAGAATTTTATTTTTGTCTTTCTGATTCTACATATCTGGGGAAAAACTAAAATAAGACATCAGCTGTTTATTTTAAAGTTACTTTCTTAGTTTTGAACCGACTTCAAAAAAGGCGGATGTTCTCATTTCGACCTATTTTTATATATTTCTATTTTTATGTAATTACTTCATAACTTTTTAATGGGGATAGCGATTTTGAAGATTTTTTTTTTTAATTTTCGAAAATTAGTGCTTGTCATGTGGTCTCATTTAAAGAGTGCGATCTGAGTACTAGTATTTAAGTTAATAATGCGTATTTAATTAACTTCGACATTGAAGATGTTTTCATTTTCACTTATCGATGTAATATAAAAAAAAAAATAGTTTAAAAAGCTAAAAAAACACGCTTTAAGCACGCACTAAAAATTAAAAAATAATTTCGACATTTTAGTTTAATGACTCAAGAGTTTTCCCTTTGACAAATCTTCATTAGATTGCAGGTAAACATAAACAATTTGAGTTCGTGATGAACGATAAATAATTACCTACCTATGCGAAATAGTTATAAGTAGGTAATTATCTTTATTGAATATTTACTATTATTTATTATGAAAGAAAGCGTGGAGCGTAGTAATCTTTACTCTTTTTGGACAAAACGCTCCACGCTTTCTTTCATAATAAATAAAAAAATTCTATCATCTATCTATCTTCTATACTTATAATAAATCTGTAGAGAGGTCAATTCTGTACAAGGAATATATTTTCAAAATAACTATCAGGGGGTGATTAGTGATCGATACTGGTGCCAAAAATGCAATCAGTAAAATTTTTGTCTGTCTGTCTGTCTGTCTGTCTGTCTGTCTGTATGTTCTTTATAGAAACAAAAACTACTCGACCGATTTTAACGAAACTTGGTGCAATTATTCTTCATACTCCTGGGCAGGTTATAGTAAGTATACTTTTCATCACGCTGCAACCAATAGGAGCAGAGCAGTGAAGGAAAATGTTGGGAAAACGGAAGAAGTTACTCCATTTTTTAAGCTTCCGTCGCGTGTGTAGCCTTAATGGTTAAAGTTACATAGAAATCATGTATTACGGAAATATTCTACATAAAATTATCTAAAAAATATCCCGAAACAGCATGTCTATCTTTTGTCAATTTTAAACCGATCGGGCTGAGAGTTTCAAAATCGGGGGTAAAGTAACTATTCCACGCGGACGAAGTCGCTGGCAGAAGCTAGTAATAAATAAAACCACCATAGTCTTAACTTCATAGTTGACCATCGATCTCATTTATACTGAGGACATACACAGATAAACTTTCAGCTTTTATAAAATGACGAAGATCTGATCGTTACAGGCTCTTGGAATATTTGTTTCATATCATTTAGAGATGAAATCGGACATTTGCAAGAGCAAATACAGTAGGCATAGACAAAAATGCTTGATACATTTAAATTATGGCATATTTACATACTATAAGAATCTAAATCGAGGTCATCGGATAAAAAAGTAGAGTCAATGGCCTGCCGCTAAAAATGCGAAAATAAAGATCTTGTCACATTGCCGATAAGATAAGAAAACCAAGTCTTTTTCTTGCTCCGCGAAGTTGTTTAGTCCGTTTTAAGCAAAGCTATAATTGTGTGAATAGGCGATAGTCGCATTAACGAATGCGACGGTCGCGTATTCTTTTTCTTTTGTTTTGTATTTCTTGTTAAAGCGGAAATAGCAATACATCATTTGTGAAAATGTCAACTGTCTAACTATCACGGTTCATGAGATACAGCCTGGTGACACACGGACGGACAACGGAGTCCCGTTTTACCCTTGGCTTCCCAAATAGTAAAACGGGACCCTATTACTAAACTAAAAACAGATTTGGCCTTCTCGGGGACCCATAAGGTCAATGCCTGTTGCGGAATTTGTTCGAAAGAGTCACCGCGGCCCTGGAACGTAAAGGGCACAAGAAGGTACACGGGTGGGTTTTAGTCAGTAAGAGTCTGACACTCCCTTCCGCTCCGCCCAGAGCGGGAGAAGTCATTTGATGATTTCCCATCCAGAAAAAAAAGGTTTCACCTAGGTTTGGTTGATCGCCAAGTATAGTTTATATCAGTTCTTAGAAAATTTCAATTGTCTTCAGGTTTAGTGCCTGCTAGGGTTGCTTTTGTTCGAAAGAGTTACCGCGGCCCTGGAACGCAAAGTGCACAAGAAGGAACACGGGTGGGTTTTAGTCAGTAAGAGTCTGACACTCCCTTCCGCTCCGCTAGAGCGGGAATCTCAATAACGAGGAAAAAAAGATAGATTTGGCCTTCTGTTGCCATCATCATGAAGACAGACTATATCATAGACATTTGTAGTTCTAAAGATAAATACATTGTTATGTATTTTGGCACGATATCTTGCAGTACCTGGATATATTTACACTATGAAATGCTGGGTGTATTACGTTCGTCTTTATAGTCCTTGCTTCGGCTAAAGAATGTAACATTTTTTACTTTATTTTTTGAATGGGTAATCCCCGCTCTGTGCTGACAGGGAGGGCGGGTCAGTCTCTTACTGACTAAATTTTAGCCAGTAAGGAATCGCATGGAACACCCGGCAACCGCCTTTGCGTCTACGGGCCGCGGTAACTCTTTCGAACAATTCCGAAACCCTGTTTTTACCGCTCTGGGCGGAGCGGAAGGGAGTGTCAGACTCTTACTGACTAAAACACACCCGTGTTCCTCCTAGTGCCCGCCGCGTTTCAGGGCCGCGGTGACTCTTTCGAACAAATTCGCCCCGCGGTTTCACACACGTAGTTGCCGTTCCCGTGGGAATACGGTTATAAAATATAGCCTATGTTACTTGCTGATAATGTAGCTTTTCATTGGTGAGAAAATGGTTAAAATCGGTCCAGTAGTTTCGGAGCTTATTCGGTACAAACATACAAACAAAAAATATTTTCTCTTTATAATATTAGATAGTGTAGATAAGATAAAAATATATTCTATGTCGTGCAAATTTGAAGAATCAACCAAACAAACTAGGTTATTTTATTCGGGAAATCCTGAAACATGCACGGCAACCGTAAACAGTGACAAATATTTAACCAACTGATTATCTTATGCCCGTTTCTACTAAAGTCATACTATGTAAATAAAGATACCTACTCCTAATCTATTCTATACTAATAGTATGTGTGTGTGGTTTTTAGGGTTTCGTAGCCAAATGTCAAAAAACGGAACCCTTATGGATTCGTCATGCCAGTCTGTCTGTCCGTCCGTATGTCACAGCCGTTTTACTCGAAGACTATTAAAGCTACATAAATGAAATTAGGTAGGTAGATGCAACCTGTTAACCGCTATTCAATAATGCTTTATAATATATTATGGAAAAAAATCATTTTAGGGGTGGCACTTATACACCATACATGTAACTGAGGGATGAAAAAATAAATTCCAACAAACATAATCTTGTGGGGTATCATTGGATAGCTCTTTCAAAATGAAATAGAGTTTTCTAAAAAGATTTTTATTTAAGGCAATAGTTTTTGAGATATGTGCTTCAGAATTCGTAAAAAATGTGCCCCCCTCTAACTTTTAAACTGTGAAGTAGAAAATTCTAAAAAAAAAAATTGAGTAAATAGAACTTCACAGACACTTCCAACGAAAATTGGTTTGAACATCATAGCTTATACACTTTTAGAGATATGAGATTTTAACAGTGAACTACGGAACCCTTCGCTATGCGTGGTCCGACACGCACTTGGCCGGTTTTTTTTTTAGTTTCCAATCTATAAAAAATAACTGTTGCCCATAACACTTTTTGACGTGTAATATCTTTCCTCTCGCTTTCCTGCAATCTGTGGAAGTGATTTCGTGAAATGGGATCATAGTGTGTATTGTGTAACAGGATGCCGGGGATGTACGCGCTATTTGATTTGACCAATGAGCGCGCGCGGTTGTTTACTTGGCCGTCAAAAGGGACCGACCTCTTTGGTCTGAAATAATAATAATTAAAAAAATTGTTTAAAAATAATTGCATCACTCCAAGTGGAATTTAAATCAAATGCCTACATTTTTCATTTGGATTTATTCTTCGCTACGAACAATCAGTTCAAGTAATACCTCAATATAATGTTTTCAGGATATACTTTAGTATTAATGTTGTTTATTTACAAGGACAGCAATCCTACCATGAGGTCTTAAATCCATCATGATTCCTGTGTCAGAGAGAGACGGAGTTACACAAGACGAATAGCACTATCCCTTTCCCTCACACTGAATCATGATAGCATTGGCACTTCTTAGTACGGCCACAGGTGTATGATGTTACACATCATATGCGACATAGTCAGGCTCGCTCGCTTTTTTTATTTTATGGATGGGAAATCATTAAATTACTTTTTCCGCTCGGGGCGGAGTGGAAGGGAGTGGCAGGCTTGGAAACAGCTAGTCTACACTAATATTATAAAGAGGAAAAAATTGTATTTTCATCGAATTAATTCAACAACCACTGGAACGATTTCAAAAATGATTTCACCACTAGTAGCGCCCCGCGGTCACAGCCGTGTAGATCCAGTTCTCGTGGGATTACGGGGATAAAATATAGCCTATATCACCCGGGGATAGTGTAGCTTCCCAACAGTGATATAATTTTTCAAATCGGTTCAGTAGTTTTGGAGCCTTATTGATACAAACAAACAAATATTTCTTCTTTATAATATTAGTATAGATTAGAATGCTACGTTATCCCTGAGTAACATAGACTAATATAAATAAAATAAATAAATGTCCACCCGTACGAAGCCAGGACGGGCATAGACAAAATATATTTTTTGTTAGTCATAAATAAAATCATTTTTTTTTTTGTATCCACGAGATACATATGTCTGTTCTAGAATGCTTTTATGAAAATAAAATAAAATATTATAAGCCTACTGTATGGAAAAGACCTCCCTTCCTTTTTTCTATTCTGATCTAGTCTGGCTACCTTCTGGGAACCCAATATTTTTTACTAGCTGTCCGCACAACTTCGTTTGTGTCACATTTTTCATGACTGCTCCGCTCCTATTGGTCTTAGCGTGATGATATAGCCTACAGCCTTCCTCGATAAATGGGATATCTAACACTGAAAGATTTTTTCAAATCGGACCAGTAGTTCCTGAGATTAGCGCGTTCATACAAACAAACAAACTCTTCAGTTTTATAATATTAGTATAGATAGGAGCTCGTCTCAACATCTCAAAAACCAATAACAGTTTAAAAATATAATTGTTACAGAACCATGGATTCGTTCTTCAGTTTATTTGACCCTTCAGACGGAAGCCAGAACAAGCAGAAAAATAAAAAGAGGCACAAACCCGAACAGGATACGGTCAAGAAGAAACCAGACGCCCCAAAAGGTAATTTACTCGTACATGGCTCGTCGTCCGATAGCAACCAGCAGCCCTATTATGACGTCTTAAATCCATCATGATTTCTGTGTCAGAGAGAGACGGAGTTACACAAGACGAATAGCACTATCTCTTTCCCTCACACGAATCATGATAGCATTGGCACTTCGTAATACGGCCACAGGCCCGGGTCGACGGCGCGTCGTGTTCCACGCGCGCCTCAAAGAGATGTCAGCGTAGAAGACGGGGCCCCATAGGGTCAGTGCCTGTTAGGATTGCGGAATTTGTTCGAAAGAGTGACCGCGGCCCTGGAACGTAAAAGGCATTAGGAGGAACACGAATGGGAATATCTCTGCAAAGACCGTCATGAATTACTGACCGATTCCCGCGGTCTATCAAATATGCTTACTGTTTTTGGCATACTGCTTTTTTTTTTGGTGGGAGATCATTAAATGACTTCTTCTGCTATGGGCGGAGCGGAAGGGAATGTCAGACTCTGACTGGCTTAAACGCAACCGAATTCCTCTAAATGTCCTTTTGCGTTTCAAGGCCCCCCTTCAGTTAACCCCTCTTTTTTCTATATGGGAAGTCATCAAATGACTTCTTCCGCTCACAGTGGAGCGGAAGGGAGTGTCAGACTCTTACTGACTGAAACGCACCTGTGTTCCTCCTAGTGCCCGCCGCGTTCCAGGGCCGCGGTAGTTCTTTATCAAATAAATTCAATGGGTAAACCCCCAAATAAAATGCGCGGCGCGCACTAAAGCAACACGGGTGGGTTTTAGTCAGTAATAGTCTGACACTCCTTTTCGCTCCGTCCAGAGCGGGAGAAGTCATTTAAAGATTTCCCATCTAGTAAAAAAAGGGGTTACCGCGGACATCTTAAAAAAAAATACATGTGGCACTCGGGGACTGCCGCGGTAAAGCTATTGCATAGCATTTTTTATCAACTTATGCAATTATATATTTAGTACTCTGCGTCATTGTGATATGGTCTCGATTCGTTCACCTGGGTTACTGTACTAATGTAAATCACATACGTTTCACTTAACTTTGTCCCACCGATTGTTTCCGAACGCAGACGTTCGGGTCGGCTCGGTGACGGCGAGCGACCATTTTAAAAAGGCGGGGCCTAATCGAATGACGTAGCGGTGTTAGGTTATTTTCGTTACGGAATTTCTGGATTCGGTTGCCACGCTCAAGGCCCGCGATAGAAGCTATGCAATAGCTTAAAAGTTGAAAGAGACTTCACACTACAAAACTAGTCATATCTTTGAAGTCATAAATTTATCTCGTGGCTAAATAATCGATCGGTCGATCCTCAAGGTTAAGCAACACTTGCCGATGTTGCTCCGTGGATGTGACCATCTTAACATACTGTTAAGAGCCTCGGGCTCGCCATAGGTCAGAAGCTGGGTATGCCCATGAAAGGCCGATTATCTTTATGATCGGTCTACGCAACTGCTAAAAAAAAAATCAAGCTTCTTGAACCATGTGTAAATTCTTCTTCCAGGACGAAGAAGAGGACGCAAGTCGAACGTGAAGAACGAGACGTTGCCAGAAGAGTCGTCTTTCCTCTGCGTGCCTGATCTCAGTACTGATCTCTTAGTTAAGGACGTTAGTTATATCGAGAACTTCATTGAGATAAACAAGAAGGAAGACGGTTTGTACTCATAATCATAATCAGCCTTTTAACGTTCCCACAGCTGGGACACAGGCCTCCTCTCTAGGAGAGGGAATGGGCCGTTATCCACCACGCGGGCCCAGTGCGGGTTGGTGAATGTCACATGTCTTCGAATTTTTGGTTCTAGGACATGCCGGTTTCCTCACGATGTTTTCCTTCACCGTTTTGAGAGCAGTGGTGAGAAATGAATTACACAAAGTAATGCGCCTGGCTGGGTTTGAACCCGCGACCTACGATTCGTAAGTCAGGGCCGTTACCACTCGGCCACCACTGCTCTTGTTCGTACTATCATTTATTTATTAACTACTAGCAGCACCCGCTGTTTCACCCGCGTAGTTCCCGTTCCCGTGGGAATACGGTGATAAAATATAGCCTATGTTACTCAGGGTGAATGTAGCTTTCTAGTGGTGAAAGAATTATTGAAATCGGTCCAGTAGTTCTTGAGATTATTTGTACATACAAAAATTTTGTATTTTTGTATGTACAAATAAACCTTAAAAGTAAATCTTTCCTCATTATATTATACTAGCAGCGCCCGCGATTTGACTAGCGTAGTTCCCGTTCCCGTGGGAATACGGTGATAAAATATAGCCTATGTTACTCAGGGTGAATGTAGCTTTCTAGTGGTGAAAGAATTATTGAAATCGGTCCAGTAGTTCTTGAGTTTATTTGTACATACAAAAATTTTGTATTTTTGTATGTACAAATAAACCTTAAAAGTAAATCTTTCCTCATTATATTATACTAGCAGCGCCCGCGATTTGACTAGCGTAGTTCCCGTTCCCGTGGGAATACGGGGATAAAATATAGCCTATGTTACTCAGGGTGAATGTAGCTTTCTGATGGTGAAAGAATTTTTTAAATCGGTCCAGTAGTTCTTGAGTTTATTCGTTACATACAAAAATACGAATCTTTCCTCTTTATAATATTATGTCGGAAATTATCCCAAGGGAACATAATCCCGGGATAAAAAGTATCCTATGTTACTTCTAGTACCTCCCAGAATATGTGTACAAAGTTTCATGATGATTCGTCAAGTAGTTTTTGCGTGAAAGCGTAACAAACATCCACGCTTTCACATTTATAATATTAGTAAGGATAGCAGCGCCCCGCGGTTTGACCCGCGTAGTTCCCGTTCCCGCGGGAATACGGGGATAAAATATAGCCTATGTTACTCAAGGTGAATGTAGCTTTCTAATGGTGAAAGAATTATTGAAATCGACACAGTAGTTTTTGAGTTTATTCGTTACATACAAAAATACAAATCTATCCTCATTATATTATACTAGCAGCGCCCGCGGTTTCACCCGCGTAGTTCCCGTTCCCGTGGGAATACGGGGATAAAATATAGCCTTTGTTACTCAGGGTGAATGTAGCTTTCTAATGGTGAAAGCGTTTTTGAAATCGACACAGGAGTTTTTGAGTTTATTCGTTACATACAAAAATACAAATCTATCCTCATTATATTATACTAGCAGCGCCCGCGGTTTCACCCGCGTAGTTCCCGTTTCCGCGGGAATACGGGGATAAAATATAGCCTATGTTACTACGGGTGAATGTAGCTTTCATTACAAACCTACACACACACACCCTCACACACAAATATACAATCTTTCTTCTTTATAATATTAGTGTATAAGTGTGGGATAGTATAGATTACATAGTCTGCAATTATCCAGTGACATACATACATCTCTATCAGTCACTTGTAGGGAATGCAATCTCGTTCTCGCGAGATATTTTATCCCCGTATTCCCACGGGAACGGGAACTATGCGGGTGAAACCGCGGGGCGCTGCTGGTAATATAAAAAGCTGAAGCGTTTGTTTGCTTGAACGCGCTAATCTCAGGAACTACTGGTTCAAATTGAAAAATTCTTTTTGGGTTGAATAGACCATTTATCGAGGAAGGCTTTAGGCTATATATCATCACGCTTAAGCCAATAGGAGCGGAGCAGCGATAAAGAATGTTTTAAAATCGGGGATTCAACGGGGACGAAGTCGCGGGCAGCAGCTAGTAATATATAAAGCTGAAGCGTTTGTTTGCTTGAACGCGCTAAACTCAGTAACTGCTGGTTCGATTTGAAAAATTATTTCAGTGTTAGATAGCCCATTTATCGTGGAACGCTATAGGCTAATCATCACGCTAAGACTATTAGGAGCGGAGCACCAATGAAGAATGTGTCAAAATCGGGGGGTTAGTAACTATTCCACGCGGACGAAGTCGCGGGCAGAAGCTAGTATACTATTATAAACACATCAAAAGTATCTAGGGATCAACATATATTTTTGCAATAACTTTCCTCCTGATTGATATTAATTAAAATTTTCTTTAAGGATTCATCAAATAAAGTGTTTTCGTTTGTCACAGTAACGATAAACCAAGTCACCTTTGCATTAATAAAGAAATTTGCCATTTTCCTAATAAAGGGATTTTTGACATTTGAACCACTAACATTAAAGTTCGAAAAAAACACTGAAATAACAGTTTTCTTTAAAATTTTATTGGGTAACTTAAACAATTAATAATCCGTGTTTCTACCGCGAACACTAACAACACAAGAACATCGGTTTGGCATACTCAAAATGAGTCCATCCAAATCACGCTGTGGAATGGCCGCCCATGTTCGTTGCAACAACAAAAAAAGGTCTTCTTGCGACTGGATACCCTCCATATTCGGCAGAGCTCTTCTCTGTAGCATATCCCATGCATGCTCAATCGGGTTCAAGTCTGGCGACTGAGCAGGCCAGGGCAGGACATTGATGTTAGCTGCGGCGAGAGTCTGTCTTACAACTCTTGCGGTGTGCGGTCGTGCATTATCATGCATTAACTGAAATAAGGGACCGATTTGCACTTGTAGAGGAACGATGACGTCTGATACAATCGTCTCAGCATAAATTTGAGCGTTGAGGTTGCCTCTGATCCAAATCAACTCAGTTCTTCCGCCGATCCAAATACCCGCCCATACTATGATGGTTCCACCACTATAAGGATGGACTTCCTGGCAGGATTTTAATCGCTGTTGGCGTCCAGGGGTTCTCCAGTGTCGTATACGTCTTGTATCCGGTCTCATACCAAAACGAGACTCATCAGAAAAGCACACGAAACGCCATTGTTCTTCTGCCCAATTTCTGTGTTCAAGAGCCCATTGATATCGAATCCTACGATTGTGCATTGCTATAGGTGGTACCCGTAGCGGTCTTCGGGAATGAAGGTTCACTTCATGCAAGCGGTTTCTGACTGTTTGGTCGCTAATTAAGTTCCCTGAAGAGTGATGAAGCCTCACGGCTAACATCATGGCGGTTATTGTTGGAGCTCTTCGAGTTAAGATTTGAATGTATCGGTCTTGTCTCCGTGTGGTGCAGCGATACCGTCCTCCATGGCGCTCAGCCAAGGTAAGCGAAGAGCTCTGCCGAATATGGAGGGTATCCAGTCGCAAGAAGACCTTTTTTTGTTGTTGCAACGAACATGGGCGGCCATTCCACAGCGTGATTTGGATGAACTCATTTTGAGTATGCCAAACCGATGTTCTTGTGTTGTTAGTGTTCGCGGTAGAAACACGGATTATTAATTGTTTAAGTTACCCAATAAAATTTTAAAGAAAACTGTTATTTCAGTCTTTTTTTCGAACTTTAATGTTAGTGGTTCAAATGTCAAAAATCCCTTTATTAGGAAAATGGCAAATTTCTTTATTAATGCAAAGGTGACTTGGTTTATCGTTACTGTGACAAACGAAAACACTTTATTTGATGAATCCTTAAAGAAAATTTTAATTAATATCAATCAGGAGAAAAGTTATTGCAAAAATATATGTTGATCCCTAGATACTTTTGATGTGTTTATATAAGGTTCCTCCTAATGCTTTTTGCGTTCCACGGTCGCGGTGACTCATTCGAAAAAATGCCGCTACCCACTATAGATACACCTAATCTATACTGATATTATAAAGCTGAAGAGTTTGTTTGTTTGTTTGTTTGTTTGTTTGTTTGAACGCGCTAATCTCAAGAACTACTGGTTCGAATTGAAAAATTCTTTTTGGGTTGAATAAACCATTTATCGAGGAAGGCTTTAGGCTATATATCATCACGCTTAAGCCAATAGGAGCGGAGCAGTGATAAAGAATGTTTTAAAATCGGGGATTCCACGGGGACGAAGTCGCGGGCAGCAGCTAGTCTATACTAATATTATAAAGCTGAAGAGTTTGTTTGTTTGTTTAAACGCGCTAATCTCAGGAACTACTGGTTCGAATTGAAAAATTATTTTTGGGTTGAATAGACCATTTATCGAGGAAGGCTTTAGGCTATATATCATCACGCTTTAGCCAATAGGAGCGGAGCAGCGATAACGAATGTTTTAAAATCGAGGATTCCATTGGGACGAAGTCGCGGGCAGCAGCTAGTCATAAATAAATCTGTTCAATCTTTACAGATAGAACAGACGACAAGAAACCAAAACGCAGAAACTCAGGACGCAAATGCAGACGAAAAAAGAACAAAATATCACCCGCCAAAGATATCACAAACTCCGCTTGGATTTCGGAACCGACCATCAACGACACTGAAACGAAAAACTGGAACAACCAACAATTAGTACAAAAAATATGTGACGAAAATATAGGAAAAAACGTCAACGATTTAAAAAACATAAACAAGAATAGACTAAACGAGGGTGGCATAGACAAGTTCAGAGACAGAGAAGTCTATAATGTCATAGACAAACTGGAAAAGGTCATATTAAAGGATGATATGTATTTGGCTGGAGATTTTGACACGAATGACTTGCAGAATGATTTTTTCTATAGCTCGGACGATATGGAGGAATTCATTGATGATTCGTAAGTATTAATTTATCATTTATGAATCTTTACTAATATTATAAAGCTGAAGAGTTTGTTTGTTTGTTTGAACGCGCTAATCTCAGGAACTACGGGTTCGAATTGAAAAATTCTTTTTGGGTTGAATAGACCATTTATCGAGGAAGGCTATAGGCTATATATCATCACGCTTAAGCCAAAAGGAGCGGAGCAGCGATAAAGAATGTTTTAAAATCGGGGATTCCACGGGGACGAAGTCGCGGGCAGCAGCTAGTTTATAATAATTTGACGGCGCGGTTGGCGCAGTGGTTGAGCAATTGACTGCTGCGCTGCGTGTCGTGGGTTCGATTCCCGCACGGAACAAATATTTGTATGGCTTACAGATAGTTGTTCCGGGTCTGGCTGTTTGTGTATGTGAGATTGTATGTTTGTAAACGCACTCACGACACAGGAGAAATTCCTAGTGTGGGGCAACGTTTAAAAAAAATACTGTCAAAATGTTAGCAGATTACCGCATACGTCTGTCATTCATTTGTCATTATGTACGAGATTACCATTTCTATGGCATTTCTTTCAATGGAGTGTCAGTGGTTGACCATTGGAATGTCATAGTGACGCTTTTATGTTAGTAGATTACCAAACTTGTCAAAATCAACCATTATGAAATCAATGATAATTCTGACACTATTGTAATAGCAGACTTGGGGCCCTGGTTTTATCGGTCGGCGAGGCACCCGACCAAACCCATACAATAATAACTTTCCTACATTTTTCTTCAGAACATCAGAACCTGAAGATTCCGGAGACGAGGTCTACGGCAGCCTACCTCCAGAGCCACGTTTCGGTAACGTGGAGTACAAGCTTCAGCTCGTGTCTCTGTGTGAGAGGAGATTTCAGCATCTAGTCACGCAGGTTGGTGGAACAACAAGACGCTGGCAAATCAAATAACAAAAATCATTGTTAGCGCTCTGTTATCTGGTTCTTACGTGTCTGAAATAATATTCTGTGATTGGCAATGAACGTATATTTTTGTACAAAAATCTATACTAATATTATAAAGCTGAAGAGTTTGTTTGTTTGTTTGTTTGAACGCGCTAATCTCAGGAACGACTGGTTCGAATTGAAAAATTCTTTTTGGGTTGAATAGACCATTTATCGAGGAAGGCTTAAGCCAATAGGAGCGGAGCAGCGATAAAGAATGTTTTAAAATCGGGGATTCCACGGGGACGAAGTCTCGGACAGAGGCTAGTTTTACATAAAGACAGTCCCCTAAAACGTGCACCCGTCACCACTTCGGGGCCATCCGTAAATTACTTCACTTGAATTACCCCCCCTCTCCAAATCAAATAAAAAAGTGAATCTATTCAAACTAGGCTGAGAGACAGCACTTTTTGAACGTCAAATTTTACATAAAGACAGTCCCCCGAAACGTGCACCCGTCACCACTTCGGAGCCATCCATTAATTACGTCACAAGAAATTCATGACTTTTGACTCCCCCCCCCCGTCCTTGTCACAGCTGCAGCCCTATTATGACGTCATAAATCCATTATGATTCCTGTGTCAGAGAGAGACGGAGTTACACAAGACGAATAGCACTATCCCTTTCCCTCACACGAATCATGATAGCATTGGCACTTCGTAGTACGGCTACTGGTCAGATTTGTGAGACCTGTGACGTCACGTCGCTGGTAAAAATTGTAGCAACGTAGTGACGTCACGTGAGTTTTCAACGCACTGTATCGTCTTCATTTTTAGTTTACGTGAAAAAGAAAAAATACGTCTCCAATATTTTTTTTTTAATCTATCAGACGGACTAATTAGATTTTTAAAGTAAAATACCCTATTCGTAAGTCGGGGCCGTTACCACTCGGCCACCACTGCTCTCATAAGTACAGTAAAACTTGGTTAAGTGGGACCTGGATAAGTGAGAAACCTCCATAGCTGGAACTCTTGCTCAGGTCCCGACACTTTAGCAATGAATTACCTCTGTTAGTGGGACAACACAAACCTATATCTGAGATTAGTTCTCTCCATTTTATCGTCATAATTAGCTCTATGATTGAGACAGTTAGTGTACATTACCTCTTTGACTGAGACTATATTTTAGAGATTAATTTTTCGATTTTATTCGTCACAAGCACCTCTATAATTGACACAGCGAGTGTATTTTACCTCTGTTACTGAGACTATATTTTGTGTATGTGGATCGAACCCTCTGTCAATGAGACAAATATCTATTTATACCTGGATATCTGAGACACTGGGAAAGTGGAACACCTCTTTAAGTGAGACAAATTTGCAGGTCCCTTACGGTCCCAGTTATCCAGGTTTCACTGTATATCATGGTTTTCTTTCGCAGTTAAAATGGCGTCTCCGTTCAGGCGGCGGCAGTGCAGTTTACGTCCTGGGCGTCCGCGACTGTGGCGCCCTCGTAGGGCTCCGCGCGAGAGCTCTGCGCAGCTCGCTGGTGGCTCTACGCAGGATGGCGCAGGCCCTCGGCGCCACACTCACGCATGTCACTGCCCGGAGGGTGGCGCCCCACAGGGCTGTGGCAGAGGTCTATGTTAGGAAGGTAAGCATATGTAGCGGCATCTACAGGCTGTTCCGGAAGTTTGTGGTCATATTTAAGGGTATGATGTATCTATTAACCTGTATATTGTTGACGAGCCTGTTGGTCTAGTGGTTAGCGGCCCTGACTGCTAAGCCGGAGGTCGTGGGTTCGATTCCCACCCAGGACAAACTTTGTGTGATGAGCATGATTGTTTGTTCTGTGTCTGGGTGTGATTTATCTATAATATGTATGTATTTATAAATTATATAAGTATGTATATCAGTTGTCTGGTTACCATAACACAAGCTCTGCTTAGCTTGAGATCAGATAGCCGTGTGTGAGTTGTCCCAAGATATTTATTTATTTTATTTTTATTTATTTATTTATATTTAACACCTTACAAACTGATTTACATCCGTACACTTCAACGTTAGGTTTAATTGAAAACCAGCGTCAGGCAGCTCCTAGTTGTCTGGCATTTTGTTGAACTGTGGCCGTATTACGAAGTGCCAATGCTATCATGATTCGTGTGAGGAAAAGAGATAGTGCTATTCGTCTTGTGTAACTCCGTCTCTCTCTGACACAGAAATCATAATGGATTTAAGACGTCATAATAGGTCGCCTGGACCTATTTGGCGCAGCCGCGGGTCACACAATGTTATTGTTATAAAATTAAGTTTCCTTTTATTTGTGTCTACATTGTGTGTATCTGTATGTGCCAAATAAATGTATTTCACGGGTGGGTTTCAGTCAGTAAGAGTCTGACACTCCCTTCCGCTCCGCCCAGAGCGGGAGAAGTCATTTGATGATTTCCCATCCAGAAAATAAAAGAAAAATAAACTAGAGGAAAAATATCAAAAGGACTTTTGAAGCAGTTATCAGTGATTGAACTAAAGCATCTAAATGCGGCCAACTGGGACAAATTGTTTGAAAACTCATTTCTTCGGATGTTTTGAGTAATTTTTTGTGGTTGCTTTTTTTAAAGTCACATTTATATTGTTGTGAAAAATCATCTACCCAGTATGCTAATATATATATATATATATATATATCGGTATGGACACGCTCGGCGCATTCTGTACTTTTCTTCTCCTGTAATTTGTGTTTGTAACCGTTGTCCTGTGTCTGTTCTGAATAAAAGTTTTTCTATTCTTTATTCTATCCAGTATCACCATTAAATATGACCACGCAATTCTGGAACAGCCTGTATACAGGACACATAATAAAAGCTTTATGTTTCTCAAAAAACGGAACCATAAAAATCTACTGTTCAGTACATTTTGACGAGTTATCCACTCATGTATGTATAGGAAGAACTCTTGGCTAAATTCTAACAACTGCTCGGGTCGATCTTTCGAGGTTAAGCAACGCTTGCTGAGCTTGGTCTGTGGATGGGTGACCATCTTAACATACTGAGACTTCTCCGTGCCTCGGAAAGCACATTAAGCCGTTGGTCCCGGCTGTCTGTCGTCTCGCTTGTACGGAGTCCGCGTCTGCCTAGCCTTTTTCCCAACTACATTGGGGTCGGCTCCCAGTCAAGCCGTATTCAGCTGAATACCAGTGTTTTACGTGGAACGACTGCCTACCAGAACTCCACAACCCGTCAACTGGGTAGCACTGTAATTCTTTGCAAGTCTGAAGTCTTTTTCTGGCTTCTGGCGTCTGACAATCCGTAACGACTTCCAAAGATCTTCATATAACAACCAGGACCCACGCAGTTCCCGTTCCCGTGGGAATATGGGGATTAAATATAGCCTGTGTTACTCGTGGATAGCGTAGCTTACAAACAGTGAAAGATTTTTTCAAATCGGTTCAGTATTTTCGGAGCCTATTCAATACAAACAAACAAACAAATCATTCCTCTTTATAATAGTAGTATAGACTAAACGGGTGCATACTTAAACAATATTATTTTGATACTGTTTTAGTTACCAGATTCGAAGCAGAGTGTAGAATTAAGAGTGGCAGTTATGGGTGCCAACGAAGCTGGCAAGTCTACGCTTATTGGAGTATTGACTCAAGGTGAGTGCCAAACACTGGCAGACTGAGGTGGACTTTAGAGCCAAGCGGCTGGCGGGTCTGACACCCACGCCTTTCAAAATCAAAATCAAAAGTAATTTATTCAAACTGAGCGACAGCACTTTTTGAACGTCAAATTTAACATAAAGACAGTCCCCCAAAACGCCCACCCGTCACCACTTCCTAGTGTTTTAGCTGGGAAGAAGAAGTGGCGCAACAAACTGCCCAGCAACACATCTGTCTGTTGCGTTTTAAGAACTTGAATTTATACAATAGTATGCAAAGTCATTACATGCCAAAGATAGGAAAAAAAAATCAATTATCCAACATGGAAATCATAAATCAATTCGCTATAAAACATTGTAAAGAGTAGATTGAGTCAATTAAGTAAAAATAGATTGTCCTATATAGTCATAAAAAATTACAAAAAAAAAGCAATTATATGAACTCATATAACCTGTCATAAACTAACTTATACAGGATGACTTTGAATAGATGCGACAAAATGAAATGGGAGCTTCAGTTACAGTAACATAGTAATTATAAACTGTTTTTTCTACAATCTAAATCGTTAAAAAAAGTTACGTGGTTGGCGTTTTAAAATGATCCATCGATGTTAATATCTTTATTTAAGTACGAATTATCGGTATTCCAGAAAAATAATTAATATGCATAATAAATAAGAAAAATTAAAGTATCAAAAAATCTCGTCCAACTAATCGCAGTGCTCAATGATCGTTGTGGAGTACTCGCGTTATTAAACGTTGCCATTCATAGCGGTAATAAAAGTTCATTAATTTTACATTTGGTATGTTCTAAATTTTCTTGACAACACGTATTATTGTATATTTAAATATGTCGCATCTATTCAATTTCACCCTGTAGAGAAAGAACATGATAAATATGACATTGTCTTGCGTTCAACACAGCGACCAACTCTCCTTATTGTTAATAGAATAGTATGCCTTCAACGGAATTATCGTTAAGTTATTAACAGACAAAAATATCGCTTTGTTAATAATAATATTGTTATTAATAGTAAATATTATAGAAATAAAATTGAGCTTGGGGTTCGGCCATTTTGTTGTGCCCATAATGAAAAATGACGCACTTCTGACAAATTTTAAAATATTTCTCATCCTCCAACTCTTCACGTAGCTCTTGCATTCGCAGATTTCGTTTATGGCAAGTCATATTCATAGCCTTTAACGTTTTTCTCCATAGTAGTTCCGTTTCACGTTATATTAATTCATAATAGTTGTTAAAATTACTATTAACTACAGTAAAAACATTACAGTGGCCCTTCTTTTATGCTATTTTATCATTTCAATAACAAAATGTTCATGAATAGGGTAGTTGACTAAAAAAATCTAATTAGTCCGTCAGATAGATTTCCAAAAAATATTGGACACGTATTTTTCCTTTTTTCGCATAAACAAAATACGAAGAAGATACAATGCGTTACAATTTTTAACACGGCGTGACGTCACAAGCCCCCACTCCTGATCTTTGAAGCTTTATATCTTCGTCAACTTTTATAGATTTGAAAAAGCAAAAAATACGTGTCCAATATTTTTCGATAATCTTACCGACGGACTGAAAAGAATAATATTTTATTTGAAAATGAAAACAATATATCTAGTTTTAATTTCCGCAACTCAACGGTCAGCGAGTCAACACGTCCCCTGAGGATGCCTCGTGGAGAGGCGAAACACGTGTCGGTAATGGTGTTGGGTTTTGCATTGCCTTCCTGCATGTGCATAAAATCCTTGCATTTGCCTTGTAATCTTGCATGTGCATAATATAGCGGGCGGGAGGGAGGTGCATACCTGCAACCCACTAATATTCGCGGAAATTAAAACTAGATATATTGTTTTCATTTTCCAATTTAAAATGGATTTCCGCAAAGTAACGCCTGACTCAATCAATTTTTTTTTTTTTTAATATTTTTATTACTGAGGAAACACAGTACATTACATAGTACATTAGTTAAAAACTACAAATTTCATAATACCCACAATACTCGCAATAGTAACGTGCACACCAGCCGATGCGACGACCAACGACATTAAATAATCGAGAAGCGATTATCAGCGGCCACAAAGGAGTGAAATCACATAAACAAATATAATAGGGATGTTTCCTGAGTAAAAAATATATGATTATGTTTAGTCCGTCATTTAGATTATAGAAAAATATTGGACACGTATTTTTTCCTTTATCAAATCTATAAAAACTGACGAAGATACAAAGCATCAAAGATCAGGAGTGGGGGCTTGTGACGTTACGGCTCGGTAAAAATTGTAGCGAGTAGTGACGTCACACGAGTTTTCAACGCTCTGTATCGTCTCTTTGCCTACGTGAAAAAAGAAAAAATACGTGTCCAATATTTTTTGGAAATCTATCTAACGGACTAATTAGATTTTTTTAGTCAACTACCCTATTGCATCTTCTCTATTATGTCAAAAGGACAAGGACATTTATCGTTATAGCAGTGGATCCTTCAAATGATTTCGCATCATAATGATGTCTATTTATTTGTGCAGGTGAACTAGATAACGGCAGAGGGAGTGCTCGACTGAACATGTTCCGACATTTACATGAAGTTAAAAGCGGCAGGACTTCGTCTCTGAGCCATGAGATACTCGGGTTCGACGCTCAGGTAACCTTTTAAGCTATTGTATAGCTTCTATCGCGGGCCTTGAGCGTGGCAACCGAATCCAGAAATTCCGTAACGAAAATAACCTAACACCGCTACGTCATTCGATTAGGCCCCGCCTTTTTAAAATGGTCGCTTCGTTACTGAGCTATTATGTCGCCGTCACCGAGCCGACCCGAACGTCTGCGTTCGGAAACAATCGGTGGGACAAAGTTAAGTGAAACGTATGTGATTTACGTTAGTACAGTAACCCAGGTGAACGAATCGAGACCATATCACAATGACGCAGAGTACTAAATATATAATTGCATAAGTTGATAAAAAATTATATGCAATAGCTTTACCGCGGCAGTCCCCGAGTGCCACATGTATTTTTTTTTTCATGTCCAATATGGTCATTTTAAGCTAGATGAAGCCGGTGTTTCCTAGCCGACTACCCTGAGAAGAAACACCGAAACAAACTCAGAGGTCAAAGTCTTTTAAAGTCCATACAATCCGTACTGGTCAAGTCATATGAGAACCATGTAGGTTCATGAACTATGTGTTTAAAAGGTGTTGTATGCGTACTTTTTCTATTTTCACCTAAAAAATAAACGAAGACGATAAATTGCGTTGAATACTCTTGTGACGTCACTAGTCGCTATAATTTTTACCACAAAGTGACGTCACAAGCCCCCACTTGGATGCTTTTTATATTCGTCATTTTTTATATATTAATTAAGAAAAAAATACGTGTCCAATATTTTTCGATAATTTAAGTGACGGACTAAATATAATCTTTTTTTTATTATTCAGGAAACATCCCTATTTGTACATTATTTTTCTTCATAAAAAATTCCTTCCCCAAACACCAACGAATTTTGTTTTTTTTTTACGCTTTGTTTTCGATTGTAGCGCTTAAATTAAATTAAATTAAAATTCATTTAATTCAGACAACAATCATCCATTTGATATTTTGTTAGTACTACAAATAACAAATAGCTTAGTAACACATTCAGCCAATCGTTTTATTTTTACAATTCAATATTATACATACAATTTCTGGGAATGACCAAACGTTCAGTTGTCAATTCATCGAGAGTTTACTTACAATCTCTCAAGATATTTTATAATCTTACGATGTTTGTCCTTCTTCGGCGACACACATATTATGAGTTGTTCAAATTGATTGGGGTAATTATAGATATTTTCAAACAAAACAAACTTGTTTACAGGGTAACGTCGTAAATTACGGTTGCTCGGAACTTATGACGGCCGAACGTATCGGCGAGAGGAGCGCCAAGCTCGTGTCGTTTTTGGACTTGGCCGGGCACAGCAAGTATCAGCGCACCACGCTACACGGACTCACTGGATACTCCCCGCACTATGCCATGCTGGTGGTGAGTATCTACTGACGTTGGTTTTCAACAAACGACGTTTTTCAACAAACGACGTTTTTCAACAATTGACGTTTTTCAACAAACGTCGTTTTTCAGCAAGCGACGTTTTTCAGCAAACGTCGTTTTTAAGCAAGCGATGTTTTTCATTAAATGACGTTTTTCAACAAACGTCGTTTTTCAACAAACATAATTTTTCAACAAACATAATTTTTCAACAAACGACGATTTTTAACAAACAATTTTTTCAACAAACTACGTTTCTCAATAAACGGCGATTTTCAACAAACTACGTTTTTCAACAAACGAAGTTTTTCAACAAACGACGTTTTTCAACAAACGACGATTTTCAACAAACGCCGATTTTCAACAAACATAATTTTTCAACAAACGACGATTTTAAACAAACAAATTTTTTCAACAAACTACGTTTCTCAACAAACGACGATTTTCAACAAACAACGTTTTTCAACAAACAACGTTTTTCAACCAACGGAGTTTTTCAACAATCGACGTTTATCAACAAACTACGGTTTTCAACAAATTTTCAACATTGATCAAAGGAACTGTCAAAATTTTAGCAGATTACCGCACACGTCTGTCATTAATTTGTCATTATGTACGAGATTACCATTCTATGCCATTTCTGTCAATGGAGTGTCAGTGGTTGACCATTGGAAAGTCATAGTGACGCTTTTATATAAGTAGATTACAAAACTTGTAAAAATCAACCGTTATAAAATCAATGATAGACCATTCTAACACTATTGTAATAGCAGACTTCTGGCCGTAGTTGACAAAACGGCTCAGTAGGCAGGCATATCAAAGTGCCTTTGGGAGCGTTCAAGTATTACGTAACGCAATTTTTAAAAAAATTTGACCCCCCCTTCTCCCCTTGTAACGCACCGCAACGTTTTTCTGTACCCCCCCTCCCATTCTCTAAACGTTACGTAACACTCAAGTGACCATTTTTACCCTAAAGTCGCAAAAAGTTATGTTATAGTTATTATCTTTGGTATAGTTTTAAATTTGACTTAAAAGAGAACAAATTAAAAATGACGACCAGACTAATACAATCGAGGGATTCCCCGTAAAACGTAAACGAAAAGGGTTACCAATTTGGGAGCTTTGATTCCATAACTTTTTATTTAAAAAAAAAATCAACAATGTTACGTAACGTGTTGTAAGAATGACCCCCTCTCGCCTCTGTAACGCATCGTAACGTTTTACGAGACACCCCCTCCCCCCCAAATTGCGTAACGTAATACTTGAACGCCCCCTTTACTAAATAAACAAACTACTTTTTGTCCGCAGATATCAGCCACAGCGGGAATAACCTCGATAACAGAGGAACACATTAGTCTACTGACAGCTCTGGATCTGCCCTTTTTTGCTGTCATCAGCAAATGTGAACTGGCGGCGACCGCTGTGAAGTCACTGATTGCTAGGCTAGCGGAGTTACTGGCTGCCGCTAATAAGGTGAGAATAATAATATAGTATAAGTTTGGTGGATTTAAGCTTCATTATATTTTGTTTTCATGAGAATTATACTACATACTTTCATAGTCTAAAATTCTAAATCTTGCATAAAAGTATGAAATAAAAAACAAACAATTAAAAAACACGCCTGCCGTTTCAAAAAGTGCTCTAAAATAAAAAAAAAATACAACAAGATAGATAATAATCTTTTCGACATGGCAGATGTGTTTTTGTTGTTCGTTCGGAAACGAGCGAAGTGGTGGCCGAGTGGTAACGGCTCCGACTTACGAATTGTAGGTCGCGGGTTCAAACCCAGCCAAGCGCATTACTTAGTGTAATTAATTTCATCACCACTGCTTTCAAAACGGTGAAGGAAAACTTCGTGGGGAAACCGACATGTCCTAGAACCAACAATTCGAAGACATGTGACATTCAGCAACCCGCACTGGGCCCGCGTGCTGGATTACGGCCCATTCCCTCTCCTAGAGAGGAGGCCTGTGTCCCAGCAGTGGGGACGTTAAAAGGCTGCTTATGCTATGCTTATACATCAATATAAAAAGAAAATAATAATTTTAACAAAGTTTATGTGTGCAAAAATGATACATGTGTACATACAGTAAATAATTAAAAATAGCCTAAAGCCCAAAGGCCCAGTACTCCAGTGTCATTTGTCGATGTCATAGACAACGACAAATGGTGGAATGCGCGGGCGAGAGCGAGGCTATGGTTGACTTTCGAAATGAACGAATGACGTAAAATGAATCTATACTATCTATACTCTATACTAATATTATAAAGAGGAAAGATTTGTATTTTTGTATGTAACGAATAAACTCAAAAAATACTGGATTGATTTCAAAAATTCTTTCACTATTAGAAAGCTACATTCACCCTGAGTAACACAGGCTATAAATCCCCGTATTCCCACGGGAACGGGAACTACTCGGGTGAAACCGCGGGGCGCTGCTTGTAAATAATAAAAATCCTTACTAATATTATAAATGTGAAAGCGTGGATGTTTGTTACGCTTTCACGCAAAAACTACTTGACGAATCATCATGGAACTTTGTACACATATTCTGGGAGGTAGTAGAAGTAACATAGGATACTTTTTATCCCGGGATTATGTTCCCTTGGGATCATTTCCGACATTCACGCGGGCGAAGCTGCGGGCAGCAACTAGTTTAAAATATAAAAAAAAAACATTATAACAAAGAAACGCAGAATACTTACAAAAACACCACAACCAAAATAACTAAGAAATTCAATAGAACTTTGGAAAGCTTCATCTTTTACTATTGTTTTCGAACTGTACGTTGAATTCGCAATGTACCCCGCGTATTTATACACCCTCAGAATGATTTATATGATAATCCCTTAATAGCAAAATTATTATTTATATAAAGATTAGATATTAATGAGGGATGTTTTCGTCGAATTTCACTGTTTTTTTGTGAACATTATAATATTGGAATAGTGATGTTTCCTGATTAAAAAAATATGATTCTAATTGGTCCGTCAGTTAGATTATAGAAAAATATTGGACACGTATTTTTTCCTTTATCAAATCTATAAAAACTGACGAAGATACAGAGCATCAAAGATCAGGAGTGGGAGCGTGTGACGTCACTGCCCGGTAAAAATTGTAGCGAGTAGTGACGTCACACGAGTTTTCAACGCACTGTATCATCTTCATTTTTTGTTTATGTGAAAAAAGAAAAAATACACGTCCAATATTTTTTGGAAATCTATCTGACGGACTAATCAGATTTTTTAGTTAACTACCCTATTGGTATTGATGAGGTTTGTCAGGGTTCCATAACCAACAGAACCCTATTACTGTCAGCACCAGGGACGGGGCCCCATAGGGTCGGTGCCTGCTAGGGTTGCGGAATTTGTTCGAAAGAGTTACCGCGGCCCTGGAACGCAAAGGGCACAAGAAGGAGCACGGGTGGGTTTTAGTCAGTAAAAGTCTGACACCCGCTCCGCAGAGGGCGGGAGGGGTCATTTGATGATTTCCCATCCAAAAAAAAAAAACCTATTACTAAGTGTCCGCTGCCCATCCATCCGTCCGTCTGTCTCTCAGCGGGCTGTATCTCAAGAACCGGTATAGGTAGACAGTTGAAATTTTCAGTGTGTATTTCTATTGCCCCTATAACAACAAATAATAAAAACTAAATTAAAAATAAAGGGACTCACATGCCGCGGGTCTGCGGACGGCGAGCTATGGGTGGGTCGCCGTCCGATAGCAACCAGGCTCGGCTCGACGGCGCGTCGTGTTCCACGCGCGCCTCAAAGAGATGTCAGCTATAAAGATGGCGTGCGCATACGGTGGCCGGGAATCGCCCTGCGTTTCCTGACGCCCGGGGCGTCTTCTTCTGTTGTGGCGGCTGGGATGTGAGGTTTATCTCTCGCACGCGTTCTACCTCCTCCGTCGCTAGCATTACTGCTTCGCAAAAGGAGATGACCACTTCCCATGCCTCCTCGTTCCGGACCATGGTTTGAACCAGGGCCGGACGCGAGAGGTCGCCGCCGCCGATCGCCTCGACGAGGACACGGCGTTATTCCGCCCAAGCAGGGCAGACCTCCACCTTATTTAACTATCACCCTTAGAATGCTATTGGAGCTCCCTCGAATTCTTCGCATTAGGGACCTCGAGAAGCTATGCTTAACCCTTTTTATTTAGCTACCATCTTTTCTAGAGCAATGATATCTTCTTCTTCTTCTTCGTCGTTCCCTCAATGCTGAGGATCGCGACCACATACGACGCGTTTCCAAGCCATGCGGTCCTCTGAAGCGCGGACCGCTCTGTACATGCTGCCACCAACTGCCCTCTTTATGGCATCGGACCATCTTGCCGGTGTTCTACCCTGAGCGCGCTTTCCTTCGACCCGGCCCAATATCAAGAGCCTTTCCAGATTATGCTTGGAAGAACGCATAATATGCCCAAAAAGGCTAAGGGCACGTTCCTGGCATATTGCAGAAAGCCGTTTGGTGACATTGAGTTCTACCAGTATGGACTCATTCGTTCTCATGGCAGTCCATGGTATACGAAGAAGTCTTCGCCAAACCCACATTTCGAAGGCGTCGATCTTTTTGCTTTCGCGACTTTTGATGCACCATGTCTCTGCTCCATACAAAAATATAGAGAATATAAGTGCATGTACCAATCAGCAATGATATAGACTATCTGTTATGTAAAAAACTTTTTACAAAAAAATACAACTGACTTCCGAAATTAAAGTTATTTTGTACTTTTTGTTTTTTTTTTTTTAGTAGAAGTCGGTTGTATTTTTTTTTGTAAAAAGGTTTTTTTATTTTTCACTTTTTAGTGGTACCCCCCCCCTCCTCCTACCTAAACGTACTAATCACATTGGTGTAAACAATAAACAAACATGCGATTTCAGCAATCACGAACGATTTGCTATCATTTATTGAAGAGTTCTGTTTCCTATCATCTCTGTTCTTCATCAGATCTTCACCAAACTAGAAAGGGACCACGTTG
This sequence comes from Hecatera dysodea, assembly GCA_905332915.2. NCBI lineage: Eukaryota > Metazoa > Arthropoda > Insecta > Lepidoptera > Noctuidae > Hecatera > Hecatera dysodea. The sequence goes on along the minus strand of HG995317.1, from coordinate 1,994,976 downwards.
AAATACTAAGATGCTCTTCCAAACCATCGTACACAATTTTATTTTTTCTTTTACATCGACCAGAGGGAATGAGAACGTCGTCAATGTAAACTAAGCCACGCATTATTAGGGATAACTCAAATACTAGTAGTCAGATCTCAATCATAAATGGGACCACATGACAAGCCCCAACTTTCGAATATAAAAAGAATTATCAAAATCGGTACACCCAATACAAAGTTATGAGTTAACAAACATAAACAAAAATACAATCGAATTGAGAACCTCCTCCTTTTTTAGAATTCGGTTGAAAGTATTTATTTTTGTTACAGAAACCTCTTCTGATAACTGACGAGAACTTGGCTAGAAACTGCGTGGCGCCACAGAAGTTAATCATAGATGCACTGGATCCAAAAGAGGAAGACGTCATGTGAGTGTTACCATATTCTTGTTGTTCTGAAATTATGTTTTTTTTTTGAGGTACAAACAGGTGACGTTTGTGTCGTGAGGAGCTCGTGTCTAAATAATAACAGCCGCACGGGTCGATCTCCAAGGTTAAGCAACGCTTGCCGAGGTCGGTCTGTGGATGGGTGACCATCTTAACATACCGAGACTCCTCCGTGCCTCGGAAAGCACGTTAAGCCATTGGCCTGTCATTTGTAGAACTTTGGCAGTCGTTACGGATTGTCAGAAGCCAGAAAATCTGACTCCAGTCTTGCCAAGAAGTCCCGTGTTACCCAGTTAATGGGTTGTGGAGGTCTGGTAGGCAGCCGCTCCACGTAAAATACTGGTATTTAGCTGAATCCGGTTTGACTGGAAGCCGACCGAATATATGTAGTTGCGAAAAGGGTAGACACAAAATTAAATTAAAAATAGATGGATAAAATCATTCTCTACCATTTCTCACAGGCCGCAGGGCCCTTAAGTAGCGCCACAGTAGAAATATGGAACAGTACAGAAACTACGAACAAACGATCGAAACGGCACACTCACACAGATGCGCACATCTACGAGGCCCCTAAGGGACCTTCGCGGTGCTCTCAGTGGCGGTTGCCGTGTTCATAGGTAATACCTACGCTATTATAATGGCTATAGATGGGCCATTCAGGTTTTCGTTTTGCAAAAATTGAGTACCCAAACACAGATTTTTAATGCTAGTATTAAATCCTTATACCGAAGACTGATTTATATTGTATTATAATTTATATAACATATGGAATAAATTAATTCTTATGAGTATAAAATTGATTGAGTCAGACGTTACTTTGCGGAAATCCATTTTAAATTTGAAAATGAAAATAATATATCTAGTTTTAATTTCAACGCAACGGTCAGCGAGTCAACACGTCCCCTGAGGATGCCTCGTAGAGAGGCGAAACACGTGTCGGTATTGGTGTTGGGTTTTGCTTTGCCTTCCTGCATGTGCATAAAATCCTTGCATTTGCCTTGTAATCTTGCTTGTGCATAATATAGCGGGCGGGAGGGAGGTGCATACCTGCAACCATAGATTTTATATTTCTATGCCTGCAACCCACTAATATTCGCGGAAATTAAAACTATATATATTATTTTCATTTTCAAATTTCTTATGAGTATGAAAAATAAATGACCATAATTTGACGACAACATTATATTCTAGTGTTGTCAAAGGAAATTTAGCCTTCGAAACATACACATTGGAACTTACTTATTTCACAAAATAAGTAACAATAATTTTTCAACATACAGAAATCCTTCATCAAAATTTTAGGGCAGATATGAGATATTAATATTAGGTATAATTGAAATGGAATAAAATGGCATAGAAATGATAAACAATATTCAGTGCGTAATTTTTTTTTTACAATGGCATTATTTACATTTTGACCAAAGAAGAAAGTCATTTTCGCGTGACTATTTCTCCCAGTCAACTCCTACCGCAAGCCGTGTTAAAGAACTTTGTTCCAAGAAAACACTTACTTATTTAAACAAACATTAAAAGTGACAACCCTAACTCTCTACTGGAGCGTAGGTAATTATTTCAAGAAATGGGCTTAGTTTCCATACTGTTCCATATTTTTACTGGGGTAGCGCCTAGGCTTATAGGTTTTGTCTACATTGTTTTTATGGACCAAATCCAGAGCTGCTTATATAAATATAAGCGGCTCCGGATTTACCCAAGAATATCCGTCAGGGGCTGCCATCACTATCTGCAAAACTAGCTCATTTAATGGCAGCCCTGACGGATATTCTTGGGTTACATTGATTCTGTAAGTTTTTACTAATTGTTTAATTATTTTTCAATTATGCTTTTACCGTCGTGGGTTTTTTCAAAATTTACAATTTTGCCTTTTTAGCGAAATGTTTCTGTAAGCGCCAGGCTCCCGATGCGTGGGGCCCCATAATGCGCGGGGCCCCCAATGCGCGGGGCCCCCAATGCGCGGGGCCCCCAATGCGTGAAGCCCCATAATGCACAGGGTCCTCATTGCGCGGGGCCCCTAATGCGAGAGGCCCCCAATGCGAGGGGCCCCCAATGCGAGGGTCCCCAATGCGAGCGGCCCCCAATGCGAAGGTCCCCAATGCGTGAAGCCCCATAATGCACAGGGTCCTCATTGCGCGGGGCCCCTAATGCGAGAGGCCCCCAATGCGAGGGGCCCCCTATGCGAGGGCCCCCAATGCGAGGGTCCCCAATGCGAGGGGCCCCCAATGCGAGGGTCCCCAATGCGTGAAGCCCCATAATGCACAGGGTCCTCATTGCGCGGGGCCCCTAATGCGAGAGGCCCCCAATGCGAGGGGCCCCCAATGCGTGGGCCCCCAATGCGAGGGTCCCCAATGCGTGGGGCCCCCAATGCGCGTGGCCCGTAGCATTTGTTACTCTTGCTATATGGCTAATCCGGTACTGGTCGACTTGCAGCATAACCGTTTGCAACTCTTCACAGGCCAGCTACTGTGTGACACGATTCTTTAATCTGAGATTTTTGCCTGCAGCGTGGAATCTGAAGTGATTCCAGTGTTTCCTGTCAGCTGTGTCCGGGGGAACGGTCTGAGCGCACTACATGCGTACCTACTGGCTTTGAGACCACCACAACCAGTGGCCACACTACGGGCTGATGATGTAAGTACTGAACATATTAGAAGAATTATTGTCGACCGTAATTGCGTCATACTTATAAATTTTCAATAAGTATCAGAAATTATAATAAAATCGAACACAAACAAACGTGATGTTGCGGAATTTGTTCGAAAGAGTCACCGCGGCGCTGGAACGCGGCGGGCACTAGAAGGATCACGGGTGGGTTTTAGTCAGTAAGAGTCTGACACTCCCTTCCGCTCCGCCCAGAGCGGGAGAAGTCTTTTGATGATTTCCCATCCAGAAAAAAAAAACAAACGTGATCGCTCACAATGGGCCTCACCAGGTTCCTAAGTTTGCTATTACAATAGTGTCAGAATGGGCTATCATTGACTTCATAATGGTTGATTTTTACAAGTTTGGTAATCTACTAATTTAGAAGTGTCACTATGACTTTCCAATGGTCAACCACTGACACTCCATTGAAAGAAATGGCATAGAATGGTAATCTCGTACATAATGACAAATGAATGACAGACGTATGCGGTAATCTGCTAACATTTTTACAGTTCCTTTGATCAGTGACCTACCATTAGAACGTCATTGTGCAGTCATTGCTTTTAATAGCTCGGTTATCAAAAAGTATTACGAGACCATTGACCGACCAATGATCGACCATTATGAATTTAGCAGATTACGAACTTTTAGCAAAATGACAATGGAATCGTGTTGGAATGACGAATTTATAAAAATAGCAGACTTTGGGTCCAGAAGGCTTAAGAGCGTATACGTCAAACATCATTTCATACAAATTTTTAAGTCGTTATTTTCCGAAATGACTGAACCGATATTAATGAAACTTCATACATATAAGCAGAATACATAGATCTAAAAAGTTAGTTAAAACTTTTTCCTAATGTCTTTTTAAAAAAAAGATAACTGGAAATTTATGTTTGTATGGAACATTTTAAATGGGTCTAATTTAACTCTAACACTATTTATCGAAAATGTTTTTAACTAACTTTTTAGAACTATGTCTTCTGCTTATGTGTGTAAAGTTTCATTAAAATCGGTTCAATCATTTCTCAAAATAGTGACTTGAAAATTTGTATGAAATGCCATACGGCGTACATGCCGTTCGTGAACGGGCGCCTTCAGTTGAGACTGGTACCTACAAAAAAGCTTTTGAATTGTTTCAGGAAACGTGTGAATTCCAAATCGATGAGATATTCCACGTGGGTGACAATACAGGTCCTGTGGTCGGTGGTCTGTTAGCCAGGGGGCAGCTGTACGAAGGAGATAGCGTTATCATTGGTAAGTTTTGTTCATAGTCAAGTTCTATTGTTGCTCTACAGTATTCTGTTCAATCCCACAACCCCCTCTTATTTTAAAGAACGTTTCATGTTCCTTCATGACCCGCATAAAAGATATCTGAGGTCATCGGAAGACTTAAGATTAGAGAAACATATCACCAGCTTTTACGACATTTCTTTTACGGTTCAAGCGGTACGGTTATGGAGTGCCTTGTCCGTATCGGTGAGGCGTGCTCAATCTTTGTCTATTTTTAAAACAATGGTCAAAAGTCACTATCTCTCTCTTTAATCGTTTTTTTTGGGTTCTATTTTGTTTCATAATTATTATTGCTTATATTTTACTAGCAGCGCCACTCTCAGCCTTGGAGCAGTAGTGGCCGAGTGGTAACGGCACGGACTTACGAATTATAGGTCGCGGACTATTTAGTAATCTGTGGTCGCGGGTTCAAACCCAGCCAGGCGCATTACTTTGTGTAAATAATTTCATTACCACTGCTCACAAAACGGTGAAGGAAAACACCGTGAGGAAACCGGCATGTCCTCCTAGAGCCAAAAATTCGAAGACATGTGACATTCAGCAACCCGCACTGGGCCCGCGTGCTGGATTACGGCCCATTCCCTCTCCTAGAGAGGAGGCCTGTGTCCCAGCAGTAGTGGGAACGTTAAAAGGCTGATTATGCTGCTCTCAGTATTCTGTTCAATCTTACAACCCCCTCTTATCTTAAACTAGCAGTGCCCCGCGGTTTCACCCGCGTTGTTCCCGTGGCAATACGGGGATAAAATATATCCTATGAAACTCCACAATAACGTATACCCCATTCACGATAAGATTACACATTGAAATACATCTTTTCTACAGTCCGTTCAACCGATTTTAACTTCTATTGCGTTGGTGGCATGACACATGGTAGCTGCAGTAAACAGTTGGTATTATAGTCACGTTTTTGCTTTTAATGTCATCCATAAATGCCTACGGAATTGAACTAAAAGTCGGTTGAACGGACTGTAAACAATTTTGTTCCAATGTCTCATCTTATTGTGAATGGAGTATAGCTTTCTATTGGTGAAATAATTTTAAAAACCGGTTCAGTAGATCCAGAGATTACCCCTAACAACGTCACAAAATCACAACCTTACAAACTCACAAACGTTACCTCTTTATAATATTAGTATAGATAACGTTTCTTAATAAAATTTGAGCCAAATGGTAAAAAGATCGCAAACACAATGCAATGCCACTCTTCAAGCAAATATATTTTTTTAACATTTTATTTGGCATCTTCATATTTTTAATTTGTGTGGTGAGTGGGTTGTGAGGAGCTCGTGGCTAAAGAATAACAGCTGCACGGGTCGGTCTTCGAGGTTAAGCAACGCTTGCCGAGCTTGGTCTGTGGATGGGTGACCATCTTAACATAACGAGTTTCCTCCGTGCCTCGGTGCGCACGTTAAGCCGTTGGTCCCGGCTGTCATTTGTAGATCTTTGGCAGTCGTTACGGATTGTCAGAAGCTAGAAAATCTGACTTGAGTCTTGCCAAGAAGTACCGTGTTGCCCATTTAATTCGTTTTGGAGGTCTGGTAGGCAGCCAGCTCCATGTTAAATACTGGTATTTAGCTGAATCCGGTATGACTAGAAGCCGACCCCAATATAGTTGGGAAAAGGCTACGCAGATGTTGAAAATGAGGCTTACTAAACATAGACAACAAGTTTTACTTGTGGAGGGTATGCGGTACAGAGAATAAAGTCACGCATACATCCATAGAGAAGGGAGGATCCATCGACCGGACAGTTGTCGTGTCCGGTGTACAACTGCCCTATAGTTGATATTCAGGTTGTTGTACATGTTCTAATCGCACGGAAAACTCTGATGGAGGGAAAACGCTAGGCAGATGATGGCTAATGGCCCGCCATTATACTGAACGCCAGATAAATGTGCAATAAAGGTCATTGCCCTTTCCTTGATATCTCTTCGTAGGTACATGGACAAAAAAAAAATGAATCGTTTTCCATTACTAGTAAATATAAAGGATCACGATGGATGTCGATTCAATATAGCATTAATTCATTATTTCTGTTTTAAGAATTAAGGTTGTCAATAAATGTAGGTGGGTCAATGACCGTTATTGCACATTTATCTGGCGTTCGGTTTTTATAGTTCATTATTTGCTCAAGTGGTCCACGGTCTCAAAAAGTCTCTGCGTCCCTAGTATAAGGCTAGGTAGCTTGATTGATGCGTTTTTCCTTACAGGTCCCTTAGAAGACGGCTCATTCACCCGCAGCCGAGTCCGCAGCATCTACCGCAACCGAGCCCCCTGTGGCGGAGTCCGAGCGGGCCAGTGCGCCAGCGTAGGGCTCCAGAGCGGATCCCCCAGACCCGGCATGGTGCTGCTGACGCCTCCACCCCGCGCCCCCAGGAGGCCTGTGTTCTGTGATTGCCAGCAGAAGACTCTTGAAGTAAGTGTAAACAGGAAAGACAGTTTAGCACAGCGTAGGGCTCCAGGGACCCGGCTGCGTGCTGCTGGCGCCTCCGCCCCGCGCCCCCAGGAGGCCTGTGTTCTGTCATTGCCAGCAGAAGACACTTGGAGTAAGTGTGGAGAGTAGAGACAGTGTAGCACAGCGTAGGGCTCCAGCGACCCGGCTGCGTGCTGCTGGCGCCTCCGCCCCGCGCCCCCAGGAGGCCAAATAAAGAACTCAAAGCACCAGACTAACATAAAACAACTTTTTTACACAAGCAAAGAAACGTTACCTTAGGGTAGTTAAATAAAAAATCTGATTAGTCCGTCAGATAGATTTCCAAAAAATATTGGACACGTATTTTTTCACATAAACAAAGACTGAATACGATACAGTGCGTTGAAAACTCGTGTGACGTCACTACCCGCTACAATTTTTACCGGGCAGTGACGTCACACGCTCCCACTCCTGATCTTTGATGTTTTTTATCTTCGTCAGTTTTTATAGATTTGATAAAGGAAAAAAATACGTGTCCAATATTTTTCTATAATCTAACTGACAGACTAATCTAAATACATAATAACTCAAGTGTGACTGACTGACTGACATAGTGATCTATCAACGCACAGCCCAAACCACTGAACGGATCGGGCTGAAATTTGGCATGCAGGTAGAAGTTATGACGTAGGCATACGCTAAGAAAGGATATTGATTAATTCTACCCCCAAGGGGATAAAATAGGGGATGAAAGTTTGTATGAAACTTTGTCAATTTTAAACCGATCCGACCGCTAAACAAAAGTAAAGCCCCAAAAACTATACCTAATTAATAATAATACTTCTTAACGCGAGCGAAGCTGCGGGCAAAAGCTAGTTAGAATCATATTTTTTTATTATATGGTTCTGTTGTAACATCACTAGTTACTAAGCTACTAATCAGTACATCACTTACGATTACGATTTACGATTTCCGGATTTGGGGATTGCAGTTTGTCTCTGCAAGCGTGGTGGACTGAACAGCTCGTCCTAATATTGTAATTGTGCATACTCGATTAAACCCAAGTATTTGACCAGCCAAGTCTTTTATTATAAATACACTAGCTTCTGTCCGCGACTTCGTCCCCGTGGAATCCCCGATTTTAAAACATTCTTTATCGCTGCTCCGCTCCTATTGGCTTAAGCGTGATGATATATAGCCTAAAGCCTTCCTCGATAAATGGTCTATTCAACACAAAAAGAATTTTTCAATTCGAACCAGTAGTTCCTGAGATTAGCGCGTTCAAACAAACGAACAAACAAACTCTACAGCTTTATAATATTAGTATAGATAAACACTACAGGTTCTAACCAAAAAAAATCTTTATTCAACAGCTAAAACAACTCATCGAACAAAACCTAGCTGAGAAGACGAAGAATCGAAAAAACGTTCGCAGGAAAAACAAGAACTTACTCCGCGACATAGAGACGGCTGAAGAATGCCTCACCAAAGACATCGCGGACGTCATGGACGGCAACACGTACGGGGACGAGGATGACGCCGCGGATGACGTCGGGGACGAGTGTGGCTGCGTCGACAGGGTGATGCTGGAGGATCCCGACGATCCGAGGGGCTGCATCTACTTCCAGGTTGGTAGCGCGTCAGACGTGTGTGACGTCACTGAGAGGACAGTGACGCGGGGGACGAGTGTGGCTGCGTCGACAGGGTGATGCTGGAGGATCCCGACGATCCGAGGGGCTGCATCTACTTCCAGGTTGGTAGCGCGTCAGACGTGTGTGACGTCACTGAGAGGACAGTGACGCGGGGGACGAGTGTGGCTGCGTCGACAGGGTGATGCTGGAGGATCCCGACGATCCGAGGGGCTGCATCTACTTCCAGGTTGGTAGCGCGTCAGACGTGTGTGACGTCACTGAGAGGACAGTGACGCGGGGGACGAGTGTGGCTGCGTCGACAGGGTGATGCTGGAGGATCCCGACGATCCGAGGGGCTGCATCTACTTCCAGGTTGGTAGCGCGTCAGACGTGTGTGACGTCACTGAGAGGACAGTGACGCGGGGGACGAGTGTGGCTGCGTCGACAGGGTGATGCTGGAGGATCCCGACGATCCGAGGGGCTGCATCTACTTCCAGGTTGGTAGCGCGTCAGACGTGTGTGACGTCACTGAGAGGACAGTGACGCGGGGGACGAGTGTGGCTGCGTCGACAGGGTGATGCTGGAGGATCCCGACGATCCGAGGGGCTGCATCTACTTCCAGGTTGGTAGCGCGTCAGACGTGTGTGACGTCACTGAGAGGACAGTGACGCGGGGGACGAGTGTGGCTGCGTCGACAGGGTGATGCTGGAGGATCCCGACGATCCGAGGGGCTGCATCTACTTCCAGGTTGGTAGCGCGTCAGACGTGTGTGACGTCACTGAGAGGACAGTGACGCGGGGGACGAGTGTGGCTGCGTCGACAGGGTGATGCTGGAGGATCCCGACGATCCGAGGGGCTGCATCTACTTCCAGGTTAATAGCAGTAATCCCTTCTACCATAGGACACAAACCCAGCCAGACGCATTACTTTGTGTAATTAATTTCATCACCACTGCTCTCAAAACGGTGAAGGAAAACATCGTGAGGAAACCGGCATGTCCTAGAACCAAAAATTCATGTGACATTCACCAACCCGCACTGGGCCCGCGTGCTGGATTACGGCCCATTCCCTCTCCTAGAGAGGAGGCCTGTGTCCCAGCAGTGGGAACATTCACACACAACAACACTCACAAATAATGTGCCATTCTATTGGTAAAAGAGTTTTGAAAATCGGTTTAGTAGATCCAGAGATTACCCCTTACAACCTCACTAAGTCACCTCTTTATAATATTAATAATAATAATAATAATAACTATTTTTTATATTTTTAAATGTTTTTTTTTTATGTTGTTTTAAGAAATATTTAAAAATGTAATCAGTAGGTATATAATATGAATGAACGGAATAATAATAATAATAATGAATTGGCCGATAGTCGTGACGGCCAATGGCATAATTGCCAAGAGCCTCGACCAACATCTTAAGAGGCTCTCGTTAGGCAGCTGGATCAAGGGCTTGATCCAGAAAGCAGTGCTTCTTGACACGGCCCGCATAGTGAGGAGGTTCCTTTCTCTGGAGCCCTAACCACCGGTAGCTTGGACCCTGTTCCCGATACCGGTGGGCTACTATTTTTTATATTTTTAAATGTTTTTTTTATTTTTTTATAGAAATATTTAAAAATGTAACAAGTATGTACAAAAAATAAATAAGTGAAATAATAATAATAGCCTTTATTTAACAATCTTACAAGTATGTACATATTATATTTCAATTATTAAACTAACTAACTAGACACCGGTTGTGCAAAGATTGTCTTGCTTTCCAGCATAGGCCTCCCCTAAAGCTTGCCACAGAGTGCGGTCGTGCGTTTTTCTTCTCCACATTTTAAATAAAAAAAAATATCTTTATTTCAGACCTAAGCAGTCCATACGTAGTTAGTGGTTAGTAACAAACTGTGCTTACATGCTATGTTATTGTTGTTAGTACTTAATTCTATTTAACGTAAACCTATACCTAATTCTACCCAGTGCCTTTGGATGGGGCAGTCCACTCTGCTAACAATCATTTTCAGGATGCCGTTCCGAGTGCTACGCAAACGTTGCAGTAGGGAAGCCGCTTTCTTACGCATGATGGCGTGAAAGCCATCCGTACGTGCTTCAGCAAACATTCCCGACGCACTGCAACGTCGCGGCAACCGCAACAGCATCCTGAAGGCATTGTTGTATTGCACGCGCAGGACGTTGTAGGCTCGGCTCGTATATGACACCCATAGGCCGCTCGTGTAGAAGGCGTGGGGATTTTGCCTGCTGTCCTTTTAATGTCGTCCTCCCACCTACGACTTTATAATATGAGTATAGGCTAAATTGTCGTTCACAGGCGTCAGTACAAGTCCTGCGACACTCGACAGTGATCTACCCCGGCTTCCAGTGCACGGTGCACGTCGGGAACGTCAGGCAGACTGCCATCATTGAGGTAAATAATAATAATATAATAATATTATTTATTTATAAAAGAGGGCACATTTGCACCGCGTAACACAATAAACGCAATACCTCTTAAAAACGTGTACGCAATATGGCATTTCATACAAATTTTCAAGTCACTATTTTGCGAAATGACTGAAACGATTTTAATGAAACTTCCAACCAACAACAATCCAGTAACTGGGGAACACGGTACTTCTTGGCAAGACTGGTGTCAGAAGATCCGTAACGACTGCCAAAGATCTCCAAATGACAGCCGGGACCAACGGCTTAACGTGCTTTCCGAGGCACGGAAAAGTCTCGTTATGTTAAGATGGTCACCCATCCACAGACTAACCTCGGCTAGCGTTGCTTAACCTAGAAGATCGACCCGTGCGGCTATTATATTGTTGCTTTTCTGTAATTCTAGGGTATTATGTCTCTACACAACGTGCTTCGAGCAGATGAAACGGCATCAGTATTGTTCCGCTTCGTGCGCTGCCCCGAGTACCTCGTACGAGGCAGGCGCCTGCTGTTCACTGCTGGGCTGGGCACGAGGTCGGTATACAGCGTGTAACAGAAAAGAAACTTCTTACAAAAAAAAAAAAAATACAACCGACTTCTACACAAAAAGTACAAAATAACTTTAATTTCGGAACTCGGTGTTTGTGGTTGCTTTTTCGTTTTTTTTTGAACACCGAATTCCGAAATTTTGTTGTACTTTTTTGTAAAAAGTTTATTTTTTATTTTTCACTTTTTAGTGGTAACATCATTATCATTGGATAGCTCTTTCAAAATGAAATACAGGTTTCTAAGAAAGGTTTTTATTTAAGGCAATAGTTTTTGGGATATGTGCTTCAGAATTCATAAAACATGTCTCTAATTTTTAAACTATGAAATTAAAAATTCTAAAAAAAATTGAGCAAATAGAACTTCACAGACACTATCAATGAAAATTGCTTTGAACATTACAGCTTATATACCGGTTTTTTGTCTCAGTTCTTTGTACTTTAGGTTTTTAAGCTTTACCTATTCCGACCTTTAATCTTAATAATAATCTTTTTTTTTTCGATACAGAGGCATCGGCCGGATCACACAAGTATTCCCGTATATACCTTGAAGAAATCTTTAATTATAGCTCACTAAGTTAATACCGCCGTCTCTCTCACTCCACACCAAGTTGTGTGAAACAGCAACACTTTAGAGCGAGATGAAAGATTAATGTCGTTTAGGAATTATAGAATTTTGAATTTTTATCAATGCACATCACTACATAGTATAAAACAAAGTCGCTTCCCGCTGTCTGTCGCTATGTATGCTTAGATCTTTAAAACTGCGCAACGGATTTTGATGCGGGTTTTTTAATAGAATGATTCAAGAGGATGGTTTATATGTATAATTCATGCAATGTAGTAGAGATTTAGTATCAGCATAGCACCCGTGTGAAGCCGGGGCGGGTCACTAGTATTTAAGGAGCGTTCAAGTATAACGTAACGCAATTTTTGAAGGTTTTTGACCCCCACCTCCTCCCCTTGTAACGCACCGTAACGTTTTTCTGTACCCCCCTCCCTCTCTGTAAACGTTACGTAACACTCAAGTGACCATTTTTACTCTAAAGTCGAAAAAAGTTATGTTATAGTTATTATCTTTGGTATAGTTTTAATTTACTTAAAAGAGAACAAATTAAATACGACGACCAGACTAATACAATCGAGGGATTCCCCGTAAAACGTAAACGAAAAGGGTTGCCAATTTGGGTGTTTTGATTCCCTAATTTTTTATTTAAAAAAAAAACAACAATGTTACGTAACGTGTTGCAAGAAAGACCCCCCTCCCGCCCCTGTAACGCATCGTAACATTTTACGAGACACCCCCTCCCCCCCAAATTGCGTTACGTAATACTTGAACGCCCCCTTAATAGTATTTTCAGCATTAATTAGCTCGTCATTTAATAGTTTTTAGGCCAATTTACATCACCATTTAGACGAGAGGATTTTGACATAAACGTGATGTTGTTGTCAGTTTGAAATAGTGACGAAAAACCTAAGTGTTTTGACAAGACCATAAACCTGACGCCTTAGTGCTGACATCTGGGCGTCAAGTCTGCTATTACAAAAGTGTCAGAATGATCTATCATTGATTTCATAATGGTTGATTTTGACAAGTTTGGTAATCTACTAATATAAAAGCGTCACTATGACTTTCCAATGGTCAACTACTGACACTCCATTGAAAGAAATGGCATAGAATGGTAATCTCGTACATAATGACAAATGAATGACAGACTTATCTGCTATAATTTTTAACAGTTCCTACTTGATTAGTGACCCACCATTAGAACGTCATTGTGCAGTCATTGCTTGTAATAGCTCGGTTATCAAAAAGTATTACGAGACCATTGACCACCCAATGATCGACCATTATGAATTTAGCAGATTACGAACTTGTAGCAAAATGACAATGGGATCGTGTTGGAATGACACATTTAAAAAATAGCAGACTTGGGGCCCAGTCCTCCACAATTGGACGAACAAATAATTTCCCTAACTAACTATCTATGTACAATTTGTACAAACATTAGCTATTTACATTCATATACTTACTCATGTATTGGAAAGTAGCAAAATTTTGTTTTTATTTAGATAAGAATGGCTTGAAAATTAAAAAATTAGGTATAACAATTTTTGTCGACCACAAACTATATAAAAAAAGTCAAAGTTTTTCGTGGCATTTTTTTTTTTCAAATAAATATGGCTACTTGAAAATCGACTCAAACACACTACACTAAAGTCGATATTAGAATTGGTGGCGATGGATTAAATTGGGTATTTCGAAAAACTGAAAAAATCTATTTAGTCCGTCAGATAGATTTCCAAAAAAATATCGGAAACGTATTTTTCTTTTTTCACGAAAACTAAAAACGAAGACGATACAGTGCGTTGAAAATTCGTGTGACGTCACTACGTGCTACAATTTTTTCTAGCGACGTGACGTCATAACCCCCGCTCCTGATATTTGATGCTTTTTATCTTCATCAATTTTTAAAGATTTCTTGAACTTTGTTCTTTATCATTTTTTTACGATTTGAAATGAAAAAAAAAAAATACGTGTCCAATATTTTTTTTTAAATACCAGCGGACAGGCTAAATAAAATTGTTTTTTTTTTTATATCTAGTAAAATACCCAAATGTATCGAATTATAAATTCAAGTAGGTATAGGGAACATGTACAACGTAGACTATGCCATCTAGCGTTGCGAATATGAAACTTATAAGTAAAATATACTTGACATTGACGCGTCTGTGCTGCCACCTACAGTTTCTGCACGTTCCCTATAATTTAAGAGTTTGGTAAATATGATTGTGCGTTTTAAACATGAGTTATTTATTTATGCCTGATGTGTGATCTGTACTCGTAAAAGGCTGTATCTGTTGCGAAGCGATCTCACTAAAGATTCAGTTGTTTTTATGAGAATCTATTTATTATTTTTATAACTTTTGCCTGCAACTTTTGTAATATAAACAATTAACTGAATTCTTTTTTTAATTTATAAAGAACTCGCTGAGATAATAAAAAAAGGTATTTCCACTAGTTCTCTATGGAGAAGAAATTCTATGTCGACGCTCTTTTAATAAAAAACATTGTTTTCATCATATTGAAATAGGGATGATTCCTGGGTAAAAAAATATATATATACACACCTAGTTTTAATTAGTACAAAAAATAGGGCTCTATCCGTACCCGTTACTGATCATATTTGTGTAGTCAAAAGTAAAAATATAAAATCCTAAAATTGTCCACGGAGTTTTTTCATAACTGATAAATTCATAACAGAATCAACATTCATAACGATTGCTATTAGAAAATACTATGCGTAGTGTTTTTCCATTCTTATCTTTTTTCTTTCTTTTTTTTTTTCATTTTTTCATTCATAAGTCCAATATTTTGATATGAACATAATTTTTTGAGACTTTTCTTTAATAATAACAAGACCTTTTCTAATAAGCCCTAAAAGTATTTGTACTAATTAAAAACTAGGGGTGTATAGATAAATAAATTTAGTCCGTAACTAAAGTTATCAAAAATAATATTAGAAACGTTTTTGCTTTATCAAATCAATAAAAATTGGCAAAGATACAACGTTCAGAATTGGGTGCTGGTGACGTCACGGCCACGTACAAAGTATACCAAGAAGCCTTAATTTTTAGGGTTCAAGATTCAAAACATTTATTTCAATTAAACCCTTTACAGGCACTTTTGAATTGTCAAGTCGAAAGAGGTGAAGCTATCTGCACGTTCCAAAGCGTAGATCTTTATGGAGAAGAACGTGCAAGAAACTCCACGGACACTCTTTTAAATCATGTTCTGTATTACATAACCTTGGTTACATCCTTGGTCGCTTCTATATGTGAAGACAATGTAAGAAAAAAAAAAAGGAAACTATAAGTTCCGTAGCCAAAGGGTAAAACGTGACCCCGCTGAGACTCCGCTGTCCGTCCACCTGTCTATCCGTCTGTCACCAGGCTGTATCTCATGAACCATGTTAGACAGTTGAAAATTTTGCATGTCTTGCCACTTTAACAACGAATACTAAAAAACAGAATAAAATAAATATTTAAAGGGGGCTCCTGTACAACCAACGTGATTATTTTGCTCGTTTTTTATAGATAACTAGCTGACCCATCAAACGTTGTTTTGCCATATATAAAAAAAATGAAAAAAGATTTTCCCGCTTTTCTGTTGAATTTTTTCCTGAATTTTCTTTGCTATAAACCTCACGGAGCCTGAGACCTTTCCAACGAATGCAAAACCGTGGAAATCGGTTCGTGCGTTCTGGAGTTATAGCGTCAGGAAGGAAAACCCGACTTATATATAGTAGATGGTACGGAACCTTTTATGCGCGACAAAAGAAAAAAATACGTGTTCAATATATGTTTGGTGTTTCAATTAAGACGAGATGAATAGATTTTTTTATATAGAAAACTAACTTATTTAAAAGTCACGGGCAAAAGTTGTGAAAATAAATATAAGTACAATGATTAATGCTTTAATAGTTTCGTAGTTGTATCTCTGTAATACTTCCTACAAATTTTAGATATGTACTCATTTGAGTAGATATTTAAAATTAGACCCCAAAAATAATGTACTGTACAGTCGAACGAACTATTTTATATATAGGCATCACTGTGCTCCCATTTTTTTTAAACAAAAAAACGTGTATTTTTTCTGAAAAAAAAAAACAAAAAGCTTTTCATTTCATTTCAACATTTCAAAATATAGTAACTTCCCAACAGTGAAAACAAAATTCAAATCGGTTCAGTGGTTTCGGAGGCTATTCAATACAAACAAACAATCAAATCTTTCCTCTTTATAATATTAGTATAGATAACAGTTTTCAGTGTGGCAATAGGAGCGGGCTCAGCATATTTATGTTCAGCAGTGTACAGCAAACAGCACACTATGCTCACGCTTGTATACCAAATAGTTTGTTCGACAGTACATTTTAAAATATCACCATTTTTTTGAGGCTATGTATACCAGTGGCGTGCAGTGGTTCGAGTTAGGGTAGGCCAGAGAAAATAACAAAAAAAAAAACACCACATTATTCAGGGTTGAAGTGTGGTGTTTTTTTTTAATAGGTTATTTAAAAAAAAACTCATTTCATTAAAAATCAACCCTGAATAATGTGGTTATTTTTTAAAATTTATCTGGACATTTTCTCTGGCCTACCCTAACTCGAACCACTGCACGCCACTGATGTATACCATAATATGTCAATATCAGTGCAAATTGATTGCTGATTATTAATAGATGTTTTATGATAATTATTACTTTTGCAAAAATAGAAAAAAATTACCAACTTCAAAAACGACGTTTTTTAATTGGACTTACTTTTTTTTGTATTTTCCTTAAAGTTTGATTATAAAATACATAGATGTTTTATGATAATTATCACTTTTATAAAACACAGAAAAAAATTAACCTACTTCAAAAATGGATTTTTCTTAAAGTTTGACTATCATAGAATTACGCGTGATTCGAATTTTGAAATATGTTAAAGAATTCTAAAAATAATAATAATAAATAACTTGAACTGACAAAACAAATACTTTTTTTGTGACTTAACGCCCAATTGCGTCAGCCAGATTTATATTTGACAGGTCCACTGCAATAACGATAAATGTCCTTGTTACCTCGTTTTGAGATAATTGCGTTTCAATTGAATTAAGTCGTGTTTAAAGGTATGAACATAATACATTATTGATTACAGCACATTTTAATTATTGATATTATGTTGTTTCTTTACTCAAGCTTTATTTAAGAATTAAGTAAAAACATTTAAAGTTATTTTAAAAAACCAGGACTTTATTGAGTACAGTCCTTTTATCTAATAGCGTGAACTGTCTAAAATATCGGGATTGTAAGTAATATTGCTAAGTTAGTTAACGAGAATACCAACTACAGATATCCAGTGGCGGAATGACGTGCTTACTTAGATTTTATACAAAAAATGGACTTTCATCATTATTGTAGTGGGCCCTTCATTTTATTAGTTTCTGACACGAGGATAAATGCTTTGTGTATGTATGGATGTTTGTTATTCTTTCACGACAGAACGGCTAAACGGATCCGGATGAAATTTGGCACAGAGATAGATTATATTCTGTAACTAGCTTCTGCCCGCGACTTCGTCCGCGTGGAATAGTTACTTTACCCGCGATTTTGAAACTCTCAGCCCGAAGTTTCATACAAACTTTCATCCTTTATTTTATCCACTTGGGGGTAGAATTAATCAAAATCCTCTCTTAGCGGATGCCTACGTCATAACATCTACCTGCATGCCAAATTTCAGCCCGATCCGTTCAGTGGTTTGGGCTGTGCGTTGATAGATCACTATGTCAGTCAGTCAGTCCCTTTTGAGTTATATATATTTAGATACTACATACGGTAATAACTTTTTCTCCCGGGAGTATGTTCCCTTGGGATAATTACCGCCATTCACGCAGGTGGAGTCACGGTCGTTAGCTAGTAACAAATATCTCATACAACATGGCCTCGGGTTAAAACTAGTATTTAAAAGTTGACTTTGTGTCAATGGACGTAAGTAGTGAATACTATTTTTAACTTAATCTATACGAATATATAAAGCTGAAGAGTTTGTTTCTTTGTTTGAACGCGCTAATCTCAGGAACTAATGTTCCGATTTGAAAAAAAATTTCAGTTTTAGATAGCCCATTTATCGAGGAAGGAGGGTATATATCATCACGCTTAGACCAATAGGAGCGGAGCAGCAATGAAGAATGTTTCAAAATCGGGACATATCCACGGGGGACTATTCCACGCGAGCAGAAGCTAGTTGAAAATATGACAAAAATAGTTTTAATGTCTGTTCTATTTTAACATAATAATTATTGAAAAAACATCGAAAACTTACTGAGCTTTAACGTGACGAACTTTTACGATCGCGTTGACGTAAACGGTCACTTATTCATAAAACGATAAATGAAGTTTATGTACACTTATACACGTCCAATAATTTCTTGTCATTTTAAGCTAGATGAGGCCGGTGTTTCCTAGCCGACTACCCTGAGAAGAAACACCGAAACAAACTCAGAGGTCAAAGTCTCTTTTAAAGTCCATACAATCCGTACTGGTCAAGTCATATGAGAACCATATAGGTTAATGTCTGAGGTGGCCTTTTGAGGAAAGTGCCACACAGATTTGAGTGGACAATATGTATATTTGTATAGAACAAAGATAAAGTCAAAACGGCACTTTTGAACGTCATCATTTACAGTGACAATAATAAAATGACTCTATTGTCCATTCGCAAAGGAAGAATTCCCTTCGTCGTATTGTTGGCTGCCCTGTCTGTCTTAACGTCACAGAATGGAGATGGCTATCAGTGCTGCCAATAAAAATTTCTCGATTCCCCGCGTCAGTGTTGTAAAGGGTATGTTTATGCCGTGGTGTAAACATTAGCTAGTCAACAAACGTATTAAGACTCGACTGCTCCAGCACTCGATAAAAGGACAATCTGTGGTTTCATTCTGTGAGTGCCTACTCCAATAAAGCTATGAATTGTTCTGAATTCCTGTGCAGCAAGTTGTATATTTTATTAAAAAATAGTTTTTCAGTTTCCAAAAGAAAAAAACGAAGTTATAAGGTAATTGGTAAAAGTAACGGAATATTAGTTAATCTCCCTAATATTAAGTAGTTTTATTGCTTAAAATATAGCAACACTGATTTTCCGTAATGCCAACATTACGGCGAAGGGAATTCTTTCATGAAACGCACTTTAGATTCAGGAGAAGAACGGACAAAAAACTAACGAAATAAGAATTTAGTTTTCCGTTATTGTCATCAGATGGCGCGCGATTTGTATTTCACAATCTTCCAGTGACATTTACACTACGATTTTTATGGATGAGAAAAAGAAAACCCAAGTCTTTATGTTTAATAATTTAATCTTTTTAACAAATAAAATCTTGTGTCTTTAACATAATATAGTTTATCCTTGAGAGAATGGCGACCTAGCGTTAGTTCTCAGCCAGAATAAGCCCGAATTTCTGAAAAAAAAAGAACAGTCCTATAATAATCTATATTTATCTATACATACATGTACATAAAATTGGAGCGTCTGTTTGTAATGTAGTAAATATAATATAATTAAATTTAAAATAGCTCCCGACACTTATGTGATATTTATGAGAAAAAAAAAATAGAATAGAATAGAATACTCGTATTTTGTACACCATACAAGTTACAGAAAATATAGATGAAGAAAACATTACATAGGGTGACACAATGGGCGGCGACAAAAATAGTAGATAGTAAATAATTTGGAGTGGTACTATAATAATTTGCCTAAAAATATGTCTATATTTTTTTAGAATTATTAATACATATCTAGGTAGTTACTTTAAGACTCGAGTTTTTTTTTTCAATTATTATTTTTTAACCTCTATAACCCCGCGTATCAAATTGCAGGTTATCAGGAGGTTAAAGAAGAGTTAGGTTTTGTGTCGGGATATTTTAATTTTTAAATTTGTTTAAAATTTGGTTGTACCCATAGATATAATAAACAAGGTTGTACCTATTTTTTTCTGATAGGAATAGCGTTCGTTCTGACACACATTGTATAAGTCTACATAAGTACGTACCCAGTTTTAGCGTTAACGCCTCCCATCCTCAGTGTACCAGAAGCGTTACAGTTCCCGTTCTGGGCCTCGTTCAGGTTGTTACAGCGACGGCCGGTGAACCCACCGCGAGTGAGAGATTCCGCCATGTAGAAGATGCATCTGAAAGATATGGTTTTTATCAATGACTAGCTGCTGCCCGCGACTTCGTCCCCGTGGAATCCCCGATTTTAAAACATTCTTTATCGCTGCTCCGCTCCTATTGGCTTAAGCGTGATGATATATAGCTTAAAGCCTTCCTCGATAAATGGTCTATTCAACCCAAAAATAATTTTTCAATTCGAACCAGTAGTTCCTGAGATTAGCGCGTTCAAACAAACAAACAAACTCTTCAGCTTTATAATATTAGTATAGATTAGTATAGACTAGCAGCGCGCCGCGGTTTCACCCACGTAGTTCCCGTTCCTGCAGGAATACGGGGATAAAATATAGCCTATGTTACTCAGGGTGAATGTAGCTTTCTAATGGTGAAAGAATTTTTGAAATCGGTCCAGTAGTTTTTGAGTTTATTCGTTACATACAAAAATACAAATCTTTCCTTATATATAACTCAAAAGTGACTGACTGACATAGTAATCTATCAACGCACAGCCCAAACCACTGAACGGATCGGGCTGAAATTTGGCATGCAGGTAGATGTTATGACGTAGGCATCCGCTAAGAGAGGATTTTGATTAATTCTACCTCGAAGGGGATAAAATAGAGGATGAAAGTTTGTATGATGCGTTGATAGATCACTATGTCAGTCAGTCAGTCCCTTTTGAGTTATATATATTTAGAAGATATTTTGTGTCGTGTGTTAGTGTCGGAGGTCACTTACTGATGGTGGTTACAATCTCTGCTACCACAGCCCGGCATTTGGGATCCTCCATTAGGGTAAAAGTCCACGTCACCAGCTGGGCTCGTGATACCGTAGAACCCTGCATCCGTATGCATTACTTCTGTATAAATACCGTCGGTGCGGCGGAAGGCTTGCGAGTGCGTCAGCCAGCCTGGCATGGCTGGGTCTAGAGCTGGAAACAAAAGAGCATCAGCATCAGTCAGCATCGTAATCTGCTTACACACTGATAGTTATAGTAGACTAGCTTTTGTCTGCAGATTCGTTCGTGTGTGTATGATATTTTCGCAAAAATTAGTAGCCTATAACCATCTTCGGTGACTCTTTCGAACTAATTCCACATTTCTTTAAGGCGCTCGTCCTTCCGGGGCTGGTTGTTATCGGACGGCGAGCCAGCCTTTTTTTGTTGACACCCGGACGTGTCCTCCCGCTGGATCCGACACAGGTACCTCCCGAAACAGCCGTGTCCAGTTAGCACCTGCGTCAGGCGGAAGGTGAGGACGCCGTGACGTCTCTCCAGCCAGTCCTCAAAGAGGGGACTTATCGCCACTATGGTGGCGTGCCCAACGGCCAGCCACCCTTTTTTTTTCTTGTGCCCTTTACGTTCCAGGGCCGCGGTGACTCTTTCGAACAAATTCCGCAACCCTAGCAGGCACTGACTCTATGGGGCCCCGTCCCTGGTGCTGACGGCTCCTTGAGACGCGCGTGGAACACAAAGCGTCGTCAACTCAGCCTGGTATCGGACGGCGAGCCACCCACGCTCACCGTCCACAGGCATCAGCCACTGCGCAATAGCACAGCGGCCGACTTGTCTCTGGAGGAGGCTGCAATGGGACCATTACTGGCACTCCATTTCAGCCCCCTCCCGAGTATCAGGAGTCGCAGCACCCACAGCAGCAGCGGCAGTGGCGGCGACGGAAGCCGCAGCGGCGGCAGAGGCGGCGGCGGCGGCGGACCTCTTGCGCTTGGTACGGCCAGCCACCCTACGCTCGCCATCCGCATGCACGATGCGTATATGAACCTACCAGTAATATAGGGCACTCTGCCTCCAAGGTTCCTGCCGATGACTCCAACCTGGTGACCTCCAAGGCTGTGACCGATGATGTGGTAGTTGTTCAGGTTGGCGCCGCTCGCTGAGTTCAGCCAGTTGATGTAGCGGGCTACGCTTTCACCTGAAAGAAAGGGAGATACTTTATATCAGGTGATTTAAGTGTCGTTATGCAGCATGAGCAGTGGTGGCCGAGTGGTAACGGCCCCGACTTACGAACTGTAGGTCGCGGGTTCAAACCCAGCCAGGCGCGCATTACTTCTCAAAACGGTGAAGGAAAAACATCGTGAGGAAACCGGCATGTCCTAGAATCCAAAAATTCGAAGACATTTGACGTTCACCAACCCGCACTGGGCCCGCGTGCTGGATCGTAATCCAGCCATTCCCTCTCCTAGAGAGGAGGCCTGTGTGCCAGCAGTGGGAACATTAAAAGGTTGATTATGCTCACAAATAAAGATTCTAATAATGTACTTAATTTTGCGAGCTTTATTCAAATAATATGTAATAGGGCAGTGAACGCAAATAAAACATGGAAGCATTACTTCAAGGGATCTAAGCGCGAATCGTGACCCAAAAATCCAAACAAACTCACACATCGAAACCACGTCGCTGATTCGCCGAACCACACCAACAACATTATTGTTAATACGATGCACAGTTAAAAATTGACCTTATTTCCCTAGTATTTGGGTTTAAATTACCATGTAATGTACGAACGAAACGAACAGGCCGTGTAACTAAACACGTGAGCGGCGCAATCGGTAAGCCCCGCCTACCGCGGCGCAATGTGCTTTGGGTCATTTTTTGAGTTAGGAATGCTTCCATGTTTTATTTGCGTTCACTGGTAATAGGGTCGATTGATTTGCTGAGCTCTAAAGATTAAAGGTTCACACACAGCAGTCACGCCAGTCACTGATTGTTCGTAAATGACTAACCCTGATTTTTGAGACACACAAGGTCGTTTGAAACCTTTTTTTTAGGATGGGAAATCATCAAATGACTTCTCCCGCTCTGGGCGGAGCGGAAGAGAGTGTCAGACTCTTATTGACTAAAACCCACCCGTGTTCCTTCTTGTGCCCTTTGCGTTCCAGGGCCGCGGTGACTCTTTCGAACAATGTCCGCAACCCTAGCGGGCACTGACCCTATGGGGCCCCGTCTTCTTTACTGACGGCTCTTTGAGGCGCGCGTGGAACACGACGCGCCGTCGACTCGGGCCTGGTTTCTATCGGACGGCGAGCCACCCATAGCTCGCCATCCGCAGGCCCGCGCCTACGGTGGCCGGGAATCGCCCTGCGCCTCTCTCGCACGGGTTCCGCCTCCTCCTTCGCTAGCATTACTGCTTCGCAGAAGGAGGCGACCGCTTCCCATGCCTCCTCACTCCGGACCATGGCTTGAACCAGGGCCGGACGCGAGAGGTCGGTGCCGCGTCGTTTGAAACCTGTAATTGACTATTTTGTGCTGATTACTAAAAGACCCAACATGTCCAATTTTGGGTCCTTTAGTATTCAGCACAAATCTAAGCAGCAATTGCCGTATTTTTAAAGAACTTTCGCAGACACAAAATACTGAGAAATATAATAAATTTTCCTGCAAAATTTTCCTGCACCATGATCAGTAGGCCAAGTCCGAGAATTGGCCTACTGATCATGGTGTTGGACAAAGGAAGAGAAGTATATACCAACCAGATCTGACAGTATTAGGGAGTGCTGTCCAGTAGTCCCCACCGGCTCCAATACTCCAGTCCACCATGATCACGTTCACATCTTGGGCATTCAGGTAAGCTAGAAAAGAAGAAGAAAAAAAACAAATTATTGTAGGAACTATACTCCATTCACAATAAGATTAGACATTGGAACAAAATTGTTTACTGTCCGTTCAACCGATTTTTACTTCTATTCCGTAGGTGGTCGGTAGGCGCGGTAAATTTGAATAGCATATTGTTGGCATATTTATAGAGAGTGATTCTTTGACTCACCAGCAACTAAATGCACATTAAAGTCAGAAGTGGGAGTGTTTCTCCAACCGTGCACCAAGAAGACTGTCTTTCTGTTAGCGTTGAAGTTGGACGCTCTCAGTATCGCATTGTTCCCAAATGGTATCGGTTGGCTGTTCGCACGGTTTGATCTGTAAGGAATAAATATATACAAACAGACTAACTACGCAGCTAGGGAACTTTACAAATTAATTATGCTAAGATTAGGTTAAATATCGATTTTGTTAAACTAACCAGGGCGGCATAATCGCATGTGCAACATACCTAGTGAAGAGATGATAATGGTTCTGCGTGTCAGGATTGAACCTGGCAGCTGCGAGCAGGTCGCTGGTCTTCATCCACATGTCAACCAGCTCAGGACCGTCAGGGCCACTCATGTACTGATAGCGAGGGCCTGGGACTGGCTTGGAGATCACATGGTCCGTTGGGAAAGCTGAAATGAAATTGGACATGTAATCGTCGTATGCAATGACTTATTTATTTACGCTGTGTGTACGTGTCGAGTAGCCTGCCCTGAAACCCACCTGTTCTTTGGGCTGATTTTCTTCTAGACTTAATCGGCACAATGACAGCCGAGTCCACATTCCACATGTCGACAACCTCGTGTGCTAAGTCGAGGTACTTGATTTGTTTCTCTTTCTCAGCTTTCACGAGGTTCTCGTCATGTGGGATGGTAACATCGATTATCATTGTGCGGCGCGCTAATCGGTCTATCATTACTATATCAGGCTTATTGACAACAATAGTCTTATCAGTGTTGATAGACCGATCCCAGTACAACGTGACATGGTCACTCTCGAGAACTGGGTCGGGCACATACTTGTAATACGGTACCTCAGAATCCACAAGTTTGTATTTCAAAGCAAGTTGCTGATGGATAATCCTGGCTACTTGGTTGTGCCTGTGTAAGTAGGTACCCGCCGTACATTGGAGGAAACCGGCATGTCCTAGAACCAAAAGTTCGAAGACATGTGACATTCACCAACCCGCACTGGGCTCGCGTGCTGGATTACGGCCCATTCCCTCTCCTAGAGAGGAGGCCTGTGTCCCAGCATTGGGAACAGTAAAAGGCTGATTATGTTATCTTTCTGTTATTCTAGCTTGAACCCTCTTTACATACCTATAGAGACAGCCAATCCAAAGGTCAATAAGATAGCACTCCCAATCATTTTTGTGGCTTTAATGAAACTGCGAAATCTCTTGCCAACAACGCTTGATTTTATACGAATGAGATACAAGAAGATTAGTTAGTTGTTTAATTTGATAGGTCTGCTGCAAACGAGTTTTGGAAGAAGAAGGTTTAATTTAATAATCTTCTTGAGTGAATATTAGTTTCAACTAGCTTCTGCCCGCGACTTCGTCCGCGTGGAATAGTTACTTTACCCCCGATTTTGAAACTCTCAGCCCGATCGGTTTAAAATTGACAAAGTTTCATACAAACTTTCATCCCCTATTTTATCCCCTTGGGGGTAGAATTAATCAAAATCCTTTCTTAGCAGATGCCTACGTCATAACATCTACCTGCATGCCAAATTTCAGCCCGATCCGTTCAGTGGTTTGGGCTGTGCGTTGACAGATCACTATGTCAGTCAGTCAGTCACTTTTGAGTTATATATATTTAGATAGATGGCCAATGAGATAAGGATACGAGTATAATGCACAAGTTTGTGTGCAAATCCCCTGTGTTTTATTATATATTATTAGGATCTCCAGGATTGGAAATCATCAAATGACTTCTCCCGCTCTGGGCGGAGCGGAAGGGAGTGTCAGACTCTTACTGACTAAAACCCACCAGTGATTCTTCTTGTGCCCTTTGCGTTCTAGGGCCACGGTGACTCTTTCGAACAAATTCCGCAACCTTAGCAGGCACTGACCCTATGGGGCCCCGTCTTCGTTGCTGACGGCTCTTTGAGGCGCGTGTGGAACACGACGCGCTGTCGACTCGGGCCTGGTTGCTATCGGACGGCGAGCCACCCATAGCTCGCCATCCGCAGGCCCGCGCCTACGGTGGCCGGGAATCGCCCTGTGTTTCCCGACGCCCGGGGCGTCTTCTTCTGTTGCGGCGGCTGGAGCGTGAGGTTTTCCTCTCTCGCACGCGTTCCGCCTCCTCCTTCGCTAGCATTACTGCTTCGCAGAAGGAGGCGACCGCTTCCCATGCCTCCTCGCTCCGGACCATGGCTTGAACCAGGGCCGGACGCGAGAGGTCGCCGGCATCCCGGTTTTACCCTACATATCGTATGGCGTTCCTACAGTTTCCAAAGTCTGTAGCCAGCCTTCTGTTAATCCAGCAGTAAACTTCTGTCAACGATTAATGATTAATTAATTCGATAATCACAGGATTAACGAACCAAGATCAGTTTTAAGAAGCTATGTAGATTCGTATATGGTTTATATATTCTTTCTTGTTGTTGTTTGTTTGTTTATTGGGATGAATGATAGACCAAACGATTGTTCTCGAACAAGTCTGTCATTAATTTGTCATTATGTACGAGATTACCATTCTATGCCATTTCTTTCAATGGAGTGTCAGTGGTTGACCATTAGAAAGTCATAATGACGCTTTTATATTAGTAGATTACCAAACTTGTCAAAATCAACCATTATGAAATCAATGATAGACCATTCTGATACTATTGTAATAGCAGACTCGATGCCCAGATGTCCTTAAAAAGGCCTTTAATAGCCGTCACAACTAGCCATGGGTCTTTTAATAAACACCTCTATGTCATAGGAGTCACTGACAGCCCGCTCTGCAGAGCCTGCATGGAGGAGGATGAGACAGCAGCACATCTGCTTCTGAGCTGCCCCGTAGTCGCGGATTACAGGGCTAAGTACTTCGGAAACCCAGGTACCCTCTGAGAGATAGATAGTAACACGAAGGCGTTGCTGGCCTTCCTTGGGGAGCTGGGGTGGATCGAATGACACATTTGTCCCACCTGCACGCAAAATACGCGCTTAGTCGTGGAGTCGCGGAAACCAGCCTGATTTACATATACATAAGGGTCCTTAACCAGCGCAGTTACCTACTGTTAGTGCACTGGCCTTCACGATATCTCTTGGCAAAGCTGAGAGTTAGATTTTGGGGCTCCTAACTGGCCATCATAGAAAAGACAAAAAATGCACGATGACATAATAAAAAAAAAACATTTAAAAAGCAATCTTTTATTAGAATGCGCTAAAACGAAAAACAAATTACACTAAAACTTTTACTTTATTATAGCAAGCCTGAAATGTCCCACTGCTGGGCAAAGGCCACCCTCCACTCCTTCCACTGTTCCCGATCCTGTGCCACATCCTGCCAATTCCCAAGGAAGACATCCAAGTCGTCCCGCCATCTCCTTCGTGGTCTGCCGCGGCCCCGTCTCGCGATGTCAGGGCACCAATTTTGAGTTTTATAGGCCCACCGCTCGATGGACATACGGCAGACATGTCCAGCCCAGTCCCATTTAAGCTGGGCAGCCTTCTGAGCCACGTCAACGATCTGCTTTTTTGAGCGCAGTATCGTGTTTCGAATTCGATCCGTTAATTTAACACCAAGTATATATATATATAAACTTTTACTATCTACTTTTAAGGTAGTCATTACATAATTTATATAATATAAAAACTTGTCGCGAGATTTAAGTACTCGTATTTCCTTAGTTTGAAAATTGTAATGGTTAAAATCAATCATATCAAGGTTTTTAATTTACTTGGTTATCTAGACAAGTAAATCTCGCGATAAGCTTTTATATCCATAGTGTAGAAGTGCATTAAAAATAACTAGTCCGCCATCTTGGATATGTCGCCATGTTGGCTTTAGAATGACGTCACAAAGTTAACCATGCATTGTCGTCCAAATTGAACTTGTATACAAATTTTAAGCTTAACTGGTTGAAGATATCTGCTTCGGATATTTTTTTTCAAACTTTGCCCCACAGTATGATTTACTCCTGTATCGTGGGAGCGTTCACAAACATGAAAACTCACATACACAAGACACCCAGACCCGGAACATTTATCTGTAGGCCATACAAACATTTGTTCCGTGCGGGGATTGAACCCGCGACACGCAGCGCAGCAGCCGAACGCTCAACCACTGCGCCAACCGTGTCGTCGAAAATTGAGTTGCAAGATTTCACTACAGCTAGGAAACACTGGCCTCATCTAGCTTAAAATGACCAGAAATATTGGACGTGTAAGAGTGTTATGTTCTTACAAAATAAATATCATTTATCACCCGAACAAAATTCATGCATATCTAAACATTACAAGTTAAATAAAAGCTTGTAAAAAAGCATAAAACAAGTATAAAAAAAAACTAAATAACGGTAGATTAACTTCATGTATATTTTTTAATCTGTGAATTATATCAATTCTGATCTACTAAAGAACGAGTTTTTTTCTGACTCAACTGAGTTCAGCATTATGTTATTCGGTCTTGTTAATAATTTTATAATGACAATCTAGCACAGGCTTAGCTAATACAATAGTTTAGTTACATCTAATATAACTCAAAAGTGACTGACTGACATAGTGATCTATCAACGCACAGCCCAAACCACTGAACGGATCGGGCTGAAATTTGGCATGCAGGTAGATGTTATGACGTAGGCATCCGCTAAGAAAGGATTTTTGAAAATTCGTCCCCTAAGGGGATAAAATAGGGGATGAAAGTTTGTATGAAACTTCGGGCTGAGAGTTTCAAAATCGGGGGTAAAGTAACTATTCCACGCGGACGAAGTCGCGGGCAGAAGCTAATTACAGATAAAGCTTACAATTATATTATTAGGAATAACCAAGAGCATGAGGACCGACAACCTTTTTACACAAGTGCCCAATATATATAGTGCATGGGGAACGGTCGCCTCCTTCTGCGAAGCAGTAATGCTAGCGAAGGAGGAGGCGGAACGCGTGCGAGAGATGGAAACCTCACGCCCCAGCCGCCGCAACAGAAGAAGACGGGCGTCGGGAAACGCAGGGCGATTCTCGGCCACCGTAGGCGCGGGCCTGCGGATGGCGAGCTATGGGTGGCTCGCCGTCCGATAGCAACCAGGCCCGAGTCGACGGCGCGTCGTGTTCCACGCGCGCCTTAAAGAGCCGTCAGTAACGTAGACGGGGCCCCATAGGGTCAGTGCCTGCTAGGGATGCGGAATTTGTTCAAAGAGTCACCGCGGCCCTGGAACGCAAAGGGCACAAGAAGGATTACGGGTGGGTTTTAGTCAGTAAGAGTCTGACACTCCCTTCCGCTCCACCCAGGGCGGGGGGGTCATTTGATGATTTCCCATCCAGAAAAAAATGTATGTATACATATATGTATGTATGTATGTATGTATGTATGTTTGTGAGTTTCTTTGTTCCAACATAACTTCTAAATGGTTTAACCGATATCAATGTATTATATGGTATCGTTAGAAGCGTTGAGTTATCTCGGGTAACATAGGCTAGTAAAAAATTTAAAAATCAAAAATGGGGAGCTATGGTCCGTACATAAAATCGAAAATATTTTTTTTTAATTAAAATCAGAACACGTAAAGGTACTGTCATTGTCTAAATCTTGCTTAGTATAGCAAAAAAGGTATGAAATAAAAAACACGCCTGCCATTTCCTAAAACAAGATAGATAATAAATCTTTTCATTGCAGTCGGGGGACTGAATAGTTCTTTACAGGTCCCCCGACTGCAATGAAAAGATTATTATGTATGTTTTATTTATTCATAGCATAGCATAATCAACCTTTTAAAGTTCCCACTGCTGGGACACAGGCCTCCTTTCTAGGAGAGGGAATGGGCCGTAATCCAGCACGCGGGCCCAGTGCGGGTTGGTGAGTGTCACATGTCTTCGAACTTTTGGTTCTAGGACATGCCGGTTTCCTCACGATGTTTTCCTTTCGAGATCGATTCTTGAGAGCAGTGGTGGCCAAGTGGTAACGGCCCCGACTTGCGAATTGTAAGTCGCGGGTTCAAATACAGCCGGGCGCATTAATTTGTGTAATGTCTTCGAATTTTTGGTTCTAGAACATGCCGGTTTCCTCACGATGTTTTCCTTCACTGTTTTGAGAGCAGTGGTGATGAAGTTAATTACACAAAGTAATGCGCCTGGCTGGGTTTGAACCCGCGACCTATAATTCGTAAGTCGGGGCCGTTACCACTCGGCCACCACTGCTCACTCTTTTTTATTCTGGGTCTTACATAATGTTGGTCCACCCCAGAATTGGTATAGATAATTATGAACTAATTACCTACTTGTATTATCTCACGGATTTACTTACACATTATCGTCAGGAACTTATTTATCTAGAATGTATTACTTATCTAAATTAATCAATCAAAACAGATAATCGGGATATCAATCATGATTGCATAATCTGTCTTATCCTTGTGTGGTCTTAAACGGGACTTTGTGTGTATTTTATTGCAATTTTATCTGGTATTTTGTTTGGTGGTGTGGCTAAATGATAACAGCCGATCTTCAAGGTTAAGCAACGCTTGGCAAGGTCGGTTTGTCGATGGGTGACCATCTTAACATACCGAGACTCTACCGTGCCTCGGAAAGCACGTTAAGCCGTTGGTCCCGGCTGTCATTTGTAGTCTCATCTTTGGCAGTGGTTATGGCTTGTCAGAACCCGGAAAATCTGACTCCAGTCTTGCAAAGAAGTACCATTTTACCCAATTAATGGGTTGTGGAGGTCTAGTTAGTAGCTGCTGCATATTAAATACTGGTTTACAGGTGAATCTGGTTAAACTGGAAGTCGACTCCAATATAGTTGGGATAAGGCTAGGAAGTTGATGACCATGGCAGTCTGAATTTGTGATCGGGTAAAGAAAAAGGATCTATAGTTATGTCATATTCCAGTTCCAGCAAACAATGAGAGTGAAGGAGTGGATCTGTTTATGCGCATACAATAGAGATATTTCCTGAGGAATAAAAATATGATGCTGTGTAGTTCATCAGTTAGATTATCGAAATTTAATGGACACGTATTTTTTGCTTTATAAAATCTATAAAAATTGACGAAGATAAAAACCTTCAAAGATCATGAGTGGGGGCTTGTGCCGTCATGGCGTGGTAAAAATCGTAGCACGAAGTGACGTCACACGAGTTTTCAACGCACTGTATCGTCTTCGTTTTTTTTTTACGTGAAAAAAGAAAAAATACGTATACAATATTTTTTGGAAATCCATCTGACGGACTAAATAGATTTTTTCAACTACCCTATTGTGTACTTCAGTTCCCGCGTCGAGGTTCAGACCGTGAGCTCCTGGCTTAATCATCATCTGCGTAACCTTTTCCCTACTACGTACATATATTGGGGTCGGCTCCCAGTCAAACCGGATTCACCTATAAACCAGTATTTTACGTGCAGCGGCTGCCTACCAGACCTCCACAACCCATCGACCGGGTAACACGGTACTTCTTGGCAAGACTGGTGTTAGATATTCTGGCTTCTGACAATCCGTAACGATTGCTAAAGATCTACAAATGACACGACCAACGGCTTAACGTGCTTTTTGAGGCATGGAGGAATCTCGATATGTTAAGATGGTGACCCATCCACAGACCAGCCTTGGCAAGCGTTGCTTAACCTTGAAGATCGATTCAATGTTGGCTTGATTATAAGTTTATAACAGCCACATGGGTCGATGTTTAAGGTCAAACAACGCGTGAAGGGATCGACGCGTGGCTGAGTGACCATCGTATCATTAGAGATATTTCCGTGGCTCAAAAAGCACGTAAGCCGTTGGTTCCGGCTGTCATTTGTTGATCTCTGACAGTCGTTTTGGGTTGTCAGAAGCTTTGTAACGGAGTATCGCGTTACGCAGTTACTGGGTTGTGGAAGTCAGATAAGCCGTCGCTCCATCTACACTAATATTATAAATCTATACTAATATTATAAATCTGAAGAGTTTGTTTGTTTGTTTGAACGCGCTAATCTCAGGAACTACTGCTTCGAATTGAAAAAATCTTTTTGGGTTGAATAGACCATTTATCGAGGAAGGCTTTTGGCTATATATCATCACGCTTAAGCCAATAGGAGCGGAGCAGCGATAAAGAATGTTTTAAAATCGGGGATTCCACGGGGACGAAGTCGCGGGCAGCAGCTAGTATATTATAAAAATACGCTCCGAAACTACTTGACCAATTTGAAAGATTCTTTCATTGTTGGGAAGCTACACTATATCCGGTGAACATAGGATTCAAGATTCAAGATTCAAGATTCAAAGCATTTATTTCAATTAAACCTTTTACAGGCACTTTTGAATTGTCAAGTCGAAAGAGGTGAAGCTATCTGCACGTTCCAAAGCGTAGATCTCTATGGAGAAGAACGTGCAAGAAACTCCACTGACACTCTTTTAAATCATGTTCTGTATTACATAACCTTGGTTACATCCTTGGTCGCTTCTATATGTGAGGACAATGCGAAGAAACAAAAAGGAAACTATAAAAACAATTCAAAGTATAAAGATTAAAACAAGTCAGTGGCAGTTAAGAGGTGACCAGTCTCAACCGACGGCGCCCGTTCACGAACATGACGCGTGTATTGGCACCATTTAGCTCAACCATTTTGAAGGGAACCGAATGATCCAACACACACGCCACCATCAGCGAAACATTTGAGCGAGCATGACATGCTCTCAACTGCCATTTTAGTTCAAGTCACAAAGTAAACTATAACTTATCACATGTAAAGGGCTCCATGGTACTCACATGTACAATATTTGAAAATAAAATGCTTCTACATTATATAAAACTATGGTTTACAAAAACCAAGCAACTACAAGTAAAAAAAAGAGAAATTATTTATTATCAAACTAATAGGTAAGTATTATATAAAAAAAAAG
This sequence comes from Hecatera dysodea, assembly GCA_905332915.2. Lineage (NCBI taxonomy): Eukaryota > Metazoa > Arthropoda > Insecta > Lepidoptera > Noctuidae > Hecatera > Hecatera dysodea. The sequence continues at coordinate 1,962,253 of HG995317.1, read as the reverse complement.
AATAAATAAATGAGACAGAAAAAAAAAGGGGCGAGCATCTCTTCCAAATATAAAATCCTAACTTGTTTATCCAAGTGGTTGAGGCTGTGGAGCAGGACCGGCATTTAGCCAAGCATTATTATCTTGAATGTAATCCCCCAACTTATAATATGCTTGCCTGCATAATGTGCGTTTAATACAAGTTTTAAATTTCGTTTCATTCAGTTCTAATATATGGGGAGGAATTTTATTGTAACATTTTAAACAATACCCCATGTGGTGGCGCCATCTCTTATAACATTTCATGCAACAATAGCCGAATACGATCGAATGAACTCGGGATTCAGATCATCTTATTCCTACCCTCAATTCTTTCCTTTTGCCCCTTTGTACGCCTACCGACGAGGGCCAGTGCGATCTAGAACTTGGTCTTGAGCGGACTCCGTACTTCAACCGCCAGCTTTTCATGCCACATGGCTGAAGACTGAATTTTTTAAACCGAGAACCTTTAATAAACTGTGTCTATTGCCCGCTTCGCGGATATGAACTGCTTGTGAGAGTGTCGTGCGCAGTGAGATTGAATCCCTCGACATTTCGGAGCTGAAGAACCACCAGGTCGACAGCCATCGCGCCACGTGGACGAGCTTCGATCATCAAGGTAAGGCGTACTATCCTCTCCATCCTGTACGATTCTCATTCCTGATCGCCCGAGTTCAATCCGTGAATTAGTTTCCCGCAGATTTTCAACAATCTTTGACCAGACCCTTCAAATACCGTTCAATATTTATAATAGGCATAAAGTTTAATCAGGTTTTCAAATCCGCAGTAACATTTATTTTTGGTCCTTCGAGCCGGATATATTACTAAAATAACCATTTTCAAAATTTTCTTACATAAGAAAATATCCCTAATTCCATTTAAATAAGTTTCAGTCCCATTACGTGGTCCCATCCACGCCGCTATAGCAGGTACATAATTACGTATCTTCTATTGTACTTATCTCCACATTTCAAGCGTCATTTAGTTAAACCGCCTTTAGAGGAATCACCTACCTACAAATTCTATATTGTCAGGAATAATTTACTTTCCGAATACCGCGGGTAGACATTCATTCTCTAACGGCCGAAACCAATAACCTATCTATCACATACTGAAGATAGAAAAACAAATGAAACAACAGAAAAATGATGTAGGTTTTCTGTTGTTTCATTTGTTTTTCTATCTCCAGTATGTGATAGATCGATTATTGGGTTTGGCCGTAAGGAAATAAAATAGGTGTACTACTTGTAGGTACCTACGCAGTATAAATACAGCACATAACTATACCGAATACGTTTCGACGATAGCGGGCTGTGCATATTTTACTTATTAGTAATCACATCACTTATTACCTAACCGTTCCTAAACAAAGTTTGTTTGTGTGGTTATTTGTAGTTATTTGTAACTGCACCACATACATAATAGAAACATGCCGCGTGAGGGGAAGGAGATCACTTCTTACGAAGATCAGCAGTTAACGATTTTAGAAGCTAAACGTAATGTACTTTTCGAGCGTATCCAGACAATTTATGATCGCTCTAAAATCGCTAACAATTCTGAATCTGATAGGGAAGGCTTTCTCAGCACATGTGTAACGATAGATGAAATTCGAACGAGCTTTCATAAATTGTTGGATGATTATAATGAAAGGTTGGTGGCTATATATCCCAAAGCGAAGCCTAGCTATCAAGCCTACGCCTCATTCGAGGATCTGTACTGTTCCATTAAACGTGTCATGTCTCAATTTGAAGACAAGCCGTCTGGGATGCAGGGTGTGCCTGATTCCGCAACATGCAGACCAAGATTGCCGCCAATCGAACTCATGTCGTTCGACGGTGACATAAGAAACTGGCCATTATTTTATGCAAGTTTTAAATCTACAGTTCATGACAATAAGTCGCTAACGGATGCAGATAGATTATATTATTTAATAGGTAAATTGTCGCCGAAGGCCCAGTCTGCGTTCGCCGGTGTCACACCCTGTGCCGAGAATTACCAAGTGATTTTCCAGGCACTACTTTCTAGATATCAGGATATTCGTGTCCTCGCATCTACTTATTTGGATCAAGCTTTAAATCTTAAGCTGTCCGGTCCTGCGTCTATTTCGAATTATCAGCTGTTTGTGGATAAGTTCGTTACCGCAATTAATTCACTTAAGAATCTAAAGTTAGTTGACCTTTTGGATTTCATTTTATTACACCTCGCAATAAAAAAGTTTGACACTGAAACTATTCGCGCTTTTGAGATGACAGAACGTAATCATAAGATTCCTAGTCTAGATAGTTTTGTCAACTTCATTAAAGATCAGTGTCGGATATTCCGCAATACTCAACCTTCCTCATCTAACAACAATAATTCAAATAGTTCTGACAATTATTCACCTAGGTCGAGTAAATCGCGTAGTTCCAATGAAGTTTCAATGAAGTGTCTATGTGAGTCATTCGTGCATGAACACTATTATAAATGTCCCGCTTTTCATAAATTGACTCCGACAGATCGTTTTAAATATATAAAAGCCAACAATGCCTGTATCAATTGTTTGAGTATTAAACATAAGACAATTAACTGTACTTCTAAATCAAGGTGCCGTACATGTAATCAACGTCATCACACATTGTTACATTTTAATAATAAAAATCCGCAATCAACACCTGTTGCAGCGACACAGGCGGAACCGGTTTCAAATCAGACAGCCCCTGCTACTACGTCACAGTCTGAAGTGTCGTTGTGTACAACTTCGCTTGACACTCGGTCGCGCTCCATTGACGTTCTGTGCAATGTGGCATCGTCGAGTGATAGCAAACAATGTACAGCGTACACAACCGTTCTGCTCGCTACTGCCCAAGTAGTGGTGTACGATGTGAATGATAAACCGCACATAATACGTTGTTTACTAGACAGCGCATCACAAAGTAATTTTATTACTTCTGAATGCCTTAATCGTTTAGGACATTGGAAAAACTTTCACTCTTCTAACTTAATAGTTAAGGGTATCGGTGGGTCGGAAAAACCAGTTAATGGTTCCGTAGAAATTAAATTATACTCTCGTTATAATAGTGATATTAATTTTACCGTCTCTTCGCTTATTGTTGAACGTATAACGGAGACACTGCCGAACGCTGTCGTCGATGTGTCTGCACTTACACATATCAAGGCATTGCCGCTCGCGGACTCTGAGTTTGCAGTGCCGGGCGTTATCGATGTTTTGATTGGTGCAGCTATATTCCCGCGCTTGCTTTTGCCTAACATAGTGCAAAGCGAACATGATAATATACCTCCCGCTATTGAAACGGTGTTGGGGTATGTGGTTATGGGTTCCGTACCTACAGCACATACTTCACACTGTATGAGTACAACGTCATGTTGTTCTGTTCTTCAGGATCCCAGTTTAGATTCGCTTCTAAAGCGATTCTGGGAGCTTGAAGAAATCTCCGCGTCGGCGTCGCCCTCACTGAGCCGTAAAGATCTCGAGTGCGAAGAACATTTTCGCGCTACCACTGTTCGCGACGACAGTGGTAGATATGTCGTATCGTTGCCATTTTCCGACGATCCTTATTCGCTAGGCGATTCATACTCCGCGGCACTTAGACGTTTTCATTGTCTAGAGCGCAAACTCGATGCGTCTTCAGGGTTGCGTGGCGCATACAATGACGTCATGCAAGACTACATAAATAAAGGATATTTGAGCCCGGTTGTAAATGATGACAACGTTTGTAATCTGTCGTACTATATTCCGCACCACGGTGTCGTTCGTGAGGACAAGACTTCTACTAAACTTCGCGTGGTTTTAGACGCAAGTAGTCGAACTACATCGGGTCGTTCAATTAATGACATTCTACACGCAGGACCCAATTTACAGGGTGATCTATTCAATATTATAATTCGTTTTCGTCTCTTTCAAATAGCCGTGTCTGCTGATTGCCGCCAAATATTTCTCAATATCGGCGTTCGTGATAATGATCGTAAATTTCAACGCATATTTTACAGATTTGACAAACATGAACCTATAGCAGTTTATCAGTTTAATCGTGTTTGCTTTGGATTCAAATCTAGTCCCTATCACGCATTACGTGTAGTCCGCCAGTTAGTCGCCGATGAAGGCGATAACTTTCCCGCAGCAGCAATTGCTGCTTCCTCCGCTCTATATATGGATGACATTGCCTGTAGTGTGATGTCTGTACCGCAAGCAATTTCTCTGTGTGATGAGCTTATTCAGCTCTTTAAGCGAGGCCAATTCGACCTTGTCAAGTGGACAAGCTACTCAAAAGAGGTCCTCGAACACATACCTGATTCTCATAAGGCTTCTCCTGATATCGAGTATGAGAAGTCAGTCCCGCATAAAGTCTTGGGCTTACGCTGGGACAAATCTTGTGACAGTTTCCGCTTTGACGTCGCCACACCAGATGATAAGTGTACTAAACGAAACATGCTTTCCACAGTGGCTCGGCTATGGGACTTAATGGGGTTTGTCGCCCCCACCATTTTGTATGCCAAGCTCTTAATTAAGGAGCTTTGGCTGTCAAAGTGTGACTGGAATGACATTCCACCTGACCACATAGTCACCGCTTGGAAACAGTTTTGTACTGAGCTCTCTACGCTTAATGAAATTATTATTCCGCGTCATCTGGGGTTGGTTGATGGATGCGTCATTAATTTAATAGGTTTCGCTGATGCCAGCGAGCGTGCTTTTGGAGGGGTCGTGTACCTGCAGATAGGCCTTGGTTCTAACTACGCAGTGCAGCTAGTTAGTGCAAAGTCAAAGGTCTCACCTGTGAAAACCATTTCGGTAGCCAGACTTGAGTTGTGCGCGGCCCTACTGTTGTCGAAGTTGCTTCGCAAGGTACAAGACGCAGTATCTCCCCACTACTGCATCCATAAAGTATACGCGTTTACTGACTCCAAAGTAGTGCTCGCCTGGATAAATTCCTCACCGCACCGTTGGCAAACTTTTGTCGCTAATAGGGTTACAAAAATAACAGAGCTTATTCCCGCTAATTGTTTTAACCACGTTGCGGGTACAGAGAACCCAGCTGACTGTCTCTCTCGTGGTGTTACTCCGGCTAAACTCTTGCATCATCCATTGTGGTATCATGGGCCCTCGTGGATTTCTCACAACCCATCTGAGTGGCCCATACGTTCTTTCGACCACAATGAATTGCATGAAAGCATACCCGAAGAGAAGTCAGTGGCTCACCCCGTGGTTTCTGACATTACAGAATCCCCAATTTACACGCTCGCACTTCGGATGTCTTCATGGCCTAAATTACTACGCGCTATTGTTTACGTCTATAAGTTTTTAAGACAGCTGCCTAGTGAACATACTGTATCAAGCTCCGATCTCGAATATGCAGAAATTAAATTGCTGCGAGCGGTACAAGAAATTCATTTTCGTGGCGATATTCATAATTTGAAAAACAATAAACTATGCACTCCCGCCCTACGCAAGCTTAAGCCGTTTCTCGATGAGCACGGCATCATACGTGTCGGAGGTCGTCTCACAAATTCGGACGAACCTTACGAATCTATACACCCATGTATTTTACCGCGCCATGATCATATTGTCGATCTACTTGTTGACTTTTGTCACATGAAACATCTTCATGCTGGTCCTGAGTTGTTGATGTCATTACTCAGGCATAATTATTGGATTTTAGCCGCACGTCGAATAATTCGCCACAGAATCCACAAGTGTAACACTTGCTTTAAATTTCGCCCTCGTCCTATTCTACCACTTATGGCAGATTTACCTAGCCCACGTGTTAACCAAGTCGACAAAGCGTTTACTCACACCGGCTGTGACTATGCTGGACCACTGCAATACACACCATTTCGTGGTCGGGGTGTTAAAAGTCGTAAGGCCTGGCTCTGTATTTTTACGTGTTTGACAACGCGTGCCACGCACATTGAAGTGGCTACAGATTTAAGTACAGTTACTTTCCTCGCAGCCTTAAAACGCTTTCTTTCGCGACGTGGTCCTGTTAAATGCTTATACACCGATAACGGTACTTGCTTTGTTGGTGCTAGTTCCTATTTACGCGACCTCCAAAATTTCCTTAGTGAGTTTCGGCCTCATTTTGAAGAGGAACTTTCCTTAAATAAAATAGGTTGGAAATTTATTCCGCCTGCTTCCCCACATTTTGGTGGATGTTGGGAAAGTATGGTTAAAGTAGTTAAGACTCATCTTTTCAAGGTTATCGGTCAACAAATCCTCTCATACGAGGTACTCATAACCGTTCTTAGCCAAGTTGAGGCTCTAGTTAATTCGCGGCCACTTACTGCTATGAGTAGTGACCCGGCTGAACCAGCCGCGCTAACCCCTGCGCATTTTTTGCACACGGCTCCATTGTTGTCTCTCCCCGCTCCTGAAGTGGACTCCCTCAACTTGCTTCAGAGACATACTCTACTGGACAAACTTGTGCAGTCGTTTTGGAAGCGTTGGCGTTCGGAGTACTTGCATCAACTTCAAGCTAGATCCAAATGGAGTAGTGCAACGCCTTCTATACAGGAGGGTACTATTGTAGTTATCATCACTGATAATTCTCCGCCTCTTTCGTGGCCATTAGGTATTGTTGAGAAATTGCATACCTCCAAAGACGGTACAACCCGCGTTGTCACCGTGAAAACCGCGAAGGGTAGCTACGTGCGCCCTGTTGTACGTCTGTGTCCGTTGCCGAATCAATAAGGCCTGGCTTGATAGTTAGGCTTCTTAGTTTTAGTTTTAGTTTACGAACCCGCGTAATTATTCACTAACTTAATGTAACTTAAGATACACGCAACTGGCAGACATTATCGATTAATTAACTTAATTAAATCTAATATTTTTCCGCATTTTAGTATTAATCACTTACTGAATAGGTATCTATACACGGCACTACACCTCATAAAGCCAAGTTTATTTTATTAAAGGTGACCCTTTAAGGCCGGGGAAATGGTGGCGCCATCTCTTATAACATTTCATGCATCAATAGCCGAATACGATCGAATGAACTCGGGATTCAGATCATCTTATTCCTACCCTCAATTCTTTCCTTTTGCCCCTTTGTACGCCTACCGACGAGGGCCAGTGCGATCTAGAACTTGGTCTTGAGCGGACTCCGTACTTCAACCGCCAGCTTTTCATGCCACATGGCTGAAGACTGAATTTTCTAAACCGAGAACCTTTAATAAACTGTGTCTATTGCCCGCTTCGCGGATATGAACTGCTTGTGAGAGTGTCGTGCGCAGTGAGATTGAATCCCTCGACATTTCGGAGCTGAAGAACCACCAGGTCGACAGCCATCGCGCCACGTGGACGAGCTTCGATCATCAAGGTAAGGCGTACTATCCTCTCCATCCTGTACGATTCTCATTCCTGATCGCCCGAGTTCAATCCGTGAATTAGTTTCCCGCAGATTTTCAACAATCTTTGACCAGACCCTTCAAATACCGTCCAATATTTATAATAGGCATAAAGTTTAATCAGGTTTTCAAATCCGCAGTAACACCATGAAAGATGTGGCTACTTTAGCTAGTCTGAAACCTGGTAGGCTATATTATATCCCCATATTCCCATGGGAACGGGAACTATGCGGGTGAAACCACGGGGCAATGCTAGTGTAAAATAAAATACTGGTAGTGAGCTGTATTCTATGCGTGAGACACTGGTACTTCGTTGGGAAAATACAGGCAAACTCATTGACTCTTTATTAACTTTCTAAAAGTTGATTAACCTCTTTTTTTTTTCAAATGACTTCTCCCGCTCTGCGCGGAGCGGAAGAGAGTGTCAGACTCTTACTGACTAAAACCCTTGATCAACCTTAGGATACGGTACTAAGGCACACATATTAATATCGTCAACAGGACCTTAAATGATAAATGACATTTACTTTGTAAGTAGGTTGTAAATAACACTTTTACACGTCAATCTTTTTTGACCGTTATAATTTATTTACTATCATTTTAAGCTAGATGAAGCCAGTGTTTCCTAGCCGACTACCCTGAGAAGAAACGCCGAAACAAACTCAGAGGTCCCACCCGTGATCCTTCTTGTGCCCGCCGCGTTCCAGGACAAATACCGTAACCCTAGAGAACAGCCCTGCTTCAGACCACTGTCTTACTGTATATACACGCTCTCTGTCATTACACTAGAAAGGTAACATAATAAAACAGTAAATAAATCAAAAAATCTTTATTATTGTTTTCTTGGATGTTGGTATCATTTAATCGCGGGAGAATGGAGAGAAAATATTCGTACGTAGATAGAAGATTCCAGAACGTCTGAAACAAGAACAAAATATACGTTAGTTAGGTTGGCACGTACTTTGGCATGCCACTATTGCGGCGATAAGTCCCGTCTTTGAGGAGTGGTTGGAGAGACGCCACGGCGTCCTCGCCTTCCGCCTGACGCAGGTGCTCACCGGACACGGCTGTTTCGGGAGGTACCTGTGTCGGATCCAGCGGGAGGACACGTCCGGGTGTCAACATTGTGTGGATCACCCGGAGGACACGGTGGAGCTCTGCTCTGCTTGGGTGGAACAACCGTATTCTCATCGAGGCGATAGCCGGCGGCAACCTCTCGCGTCCGGTCCTGGTTCAATCCATGGTCCGGAGCGAGGAGGCGTGGGAAGCGGTCACCTCCTTCTGCGAAGCATGCTAGCGAAGGAGGAGGCAGACCGCGTGAGGGAGAGGAAAACCTCACGCCCCAGCCGCCGCAACAGAAGAAGACCCCACGGGCGTCGGGAGTCGCTGGCCGATTCCCAGCCACCATATGTCATTGACTGTAGTGAATCTTTTTTCACCAAATGAAACACCTCTGAGGAATACTCTAGCCAAGCATAGACCAAAGTCTTGCTAAGGCTGACACGGTAACCTGTGTTACCCATTTAATGGGTTGTGGAAACCGGATTGGCAGTCACTCTGCGTGGAATACTGGTTCATACGGTTCGACTGGAAGCTGACTCTCTCTGCAAAGTGTGCCCACCAAAATCGAAATTCAATCAGAACTACAGCTTGCATTAAGATCCATCTCTGTACATTTTCGTGTGTAAACTTTTACAACTACGTAATAGTGTATATCTCACCCGATCCCTTAGTTCAAATCCCTTTCACCCAGCTGCGCACATGGCTACAAGAACACATCCACACACACAAGCAGACCGATGGTGATCCTCGGTACCAGGCTGCAGGCAGTCCAAGCAGTTTGTGACAACCTTTTTTTCATTTTATTTTTTCTGGATGGGAAATCATCAAATGACTTCTCCCGCTCTGGGCGAAGACTAACTAAAACCCACCCGTGATCCTTTGCGTTCCAGGGCCGCGGTGACTCTTTCGAACAAATTCCGCAACCCTAGCAGGCACTGACCCTATGGGGCCCCGTCTTCGTTGCTGACGGCTCTTTGAGGCGCGCGTGGAACATGACGCGCCGTCGACTCGGGCCTGGTTGCTATCGGACGGCGAGTCACCCATAGCTCGCCATCTGCAGGCCCGCGCCTACGGTAGTTTGTGACAACCCTGGACTGAAAACTAACCAGGCGTCTTCTGCGTCTGAATAGAGGTAGACTGCGAATGGTGGTGACGGGTACCATCACCGGACACTGCTCACTGAACAAACACCTACACACGATAGGTATCACGGACAGTCTTCTATTCAGAGCATGCATGGAGGAGGAGGAAACGGTATCGCACGTGCTCATTGAGTACACAGGTGTAGCCGAAATACGGAGGCAAACAATAGGGACACCGAATTCGCTTACAGATATCCTGAACACACTGAGCGGACTGGTCTGCTTCTGGAGGGAGGTCGGCTGGTTGGAGTGACGGCCGCCATGGCTCACGCACAATTCAATTCAATTCAATTCAAATCATTTATTTCAATTAAACCCTTTACAGGCACTTTTGAATTGTCAAGACGAAAGAGATGAAGCTATCTGCACGTTCCAAAGCGTAGATCTCTATGGAGAAGAACGTGCAAGAAACTCTAAGGACACTCTTTTAAATCATGTTCTGTATTACATAACCTTGGTTACATCTTTGGTCGCTTCTATAAGTGAGGTCAATGCAAAGAAAAAAAAGGAAACTATAAAAACAATTCTAAGTATAAAGATTAAAACAAGTGATTGGCAGTTAAGAGGTGACCAGAGACGGCGCCCGTTCACGAACATGACGCGTGTATCGGCACCGTTTAGCTCAACCATTTTGAAGGGAACCGAATGATCCAACACACACGCCGCCATCAGCGAAACATTTAAGCGAGCATGACATGCTCTCAACTGCCATTTTAGTTCAAGTCAATGCTAGTCTAAGTCCAATACTAGGACTAAGTGCGGAAACCAAACCCTAATAGATAGATAGATGTCTCACCCGGTTTTTGGCTTAATTCCTCCCATGTTTAGAGATCCCGACATGTAACACTGTCCAGCCATGGCAGAAGCGAACGTGAAGCAACGCGTTCCAGTGAATCCTCCCGTTCTGATCGACTCGCCAAAGTAGTGGAAAGACCTGGAGAGTTGGATATGTGGTCAGGTTATTTCTAGAAGTAGATGGAACATTGGTAACGATTTTCTTGATGAAACTGGATGCGAGAAGCCGAAAATAGATCTAAGTGGCGTGCAATTGGAGAGGCCTATGTCCAGCAGTGGACTGCAACAGGGCTGTTGATAATGATGTCAGAGATCTACAAAGGTTAGCAGGAGCCTGTTCATGCCGGCTGTCATTTGTAGATATTATTGAGTAAGCTGTTACTTCAGTTACTTTCCGGGATACGAAGGAATTTTATTTATTTACTAGCTGCTGCCCGCGACTTCGTCCCCGTGGAATCCCCGATTTTAAAACATTCTTTATCGCTGCTCCGCTCCTATTGGCTTAAGCGTGATGATATATAGCCTAAAGCCTTCCTCGATAAATGGTCTATTCAACCCAAAAAGATTTTTTCAATTCGAACCAGTAGTTCCTGAGATTAGCACGTTCAAACAAACAAACAAACAAACTCTTCAGCTTTATAATATTAGTATAGATTTAACATAGGCACATTAACGACTTGTTTACAGGACATTATTTTATGACATCATTTAAAAGAGAATCCTGTGTAAACAAGTCACTTACAGGCTTTTTTTTCTCATGACTCTCAAAGTAGGTATAGGTAATTCATTTTTCAATTTAATTAATAAACGTATTCTAAATTTAAAAAGATTAGGTAGTAGTATTTAAACAAACAATAAACATTGAACAAATAAAAGATGAATTTGTATTTTTTTACATTTTACAGTTTTGCCCACCGCCGTTACACATGAGCATTCCCTCATAGGGGGTCCTAAATCATAGTTATATCATCATAATCTGCCTAGCCTTTTTCCCAATTAAATTGGGGTCGGCTTCGGGGTTCAATTGAATGAAATTTGGCATTTATTAAATATGCAAATTTTTATCCAATGCAGCTGTTTTTCCGTAAAATATAAAAAAATAAGTTACTAGGATAATCTATACTATATTATAAAGCTGAAGAGTTTGTTTGTTTGTTTGTTTGTTTGTTTGAACGCGCTAATCTCAGGAACTACTGGTTCGAATTGAAAAATTCTTTTTAACCGACTTCTAAAAAAGGAGGAGGTTCTCAATTCGGATGTTTGTATGTTTTTTTTTATTGTTTGTTCAAAAAACGAAAAAAACCACAAACACTGAGTTCCGAAATTAAAGTTATTTTGCACTTTTTTGATTTTTTGTGTAAAAGTCGGTTGTATTTTTTTGTTAAAAAGTTTTTTTGGGTTGAATAGACCATTTATCGAGGAAGGCTTTAGGCTATATATCATCACGCTTAAGCCAATAGGAGCGGAGCAGCGATAAAGAATGTTTTAAAATCGGGGATTCCACGGGGACGAAGTCGCGGGCAGCAGCTAGTTAAAAAATAAGTATGGATGCAATGCCTAATCTTACCTATTAGAATCACATTCTTGGCTGATACACCCAGGCATATCCACGCCCCCATTGGGATAGAAGTCGGCATCAGCAAGAGGAGTCAGGTAGCCCAGCACACCAGCGTTTGTATGGATAACCTCGGTATACACTCCGTCAGATGACGAGAACCTCTCATCATTCGTGATCCAGCCGGTGAACGCGGGGTCGAGACCTGGAAAGTGAGAGGATACGTTAATATAGCACACATTAGAAGCGTCCTTATGATAATAGCATAGCCAAGAGCAGTGGTGGCCGAGTGGTAACGGCCCCGACTTACGAATTGCAGGTGGCGGGTTCAAAAGCGAGTGCAATTAATTTCATCACCACTGCTCTCAAAACGGTGAAGGAAAACATCGTGAGGAAACCGGCATGTCCTAGAACCAACAATTCTAAGACATGTGACATTCACCGATCCGCATGGGCCCGCGTGGTGGATTACGGCCCATTCCCTCTCCTAGAGAGGAGGCCTGTGTCCCAGCAGTGGGAACGTTAAAAGGCTGATTGTACTTATATGATTATAGCATCTTTTGGCTGTCAAACAATCAATAAGGATTGTTAGAAGCCAGAAAATCTGACACCAGTATTTCCAACAAGTAACATAAAATTTCAAACAAAAGCTTGTTTTTTTAAAATGGTTTTTTCCTTTAAATTTTTAAAGTCAGTTGAAGGTTCTTTTCTTGAGGAGCTCGTGGCTAAAGACTAACAGCCGCACGGGTCGATCTCAAGGTTAAGCAACGCTTGCCAAGGTTGGTCTGTGGATGGGTCACCATCTTAACATAGCGAGTTTCCCCCGTGCCTCGGAAAGCACGTTAAGCCGTTGGTCCCGGCTGTCATTTGTAGACCTTTAGCAGTCGTTACGGATTGCCAGAAGCCAGTAAATCTGGCTCCTGTCTTGCCAAGGAGTACCGTGTTACCCAGTTAATGGGTTGTGGAGGTCTGGTAGGCAACCGCTCCACGTAAAATACTGGTATTCAGCTGACTCCGCTTTGACTGGGAGCCGACCCAATAAACAGTATGTTAAATAACAGAGGGCGTTCCATTAAACTCGTTAATCTAAATATATCATTAAGTAATAGATTAAAATAAAATATCAGCATAGAAAAATAAGCATAAAAGAATCCGAATTCAAAAAAATAATTAATTGACAATCAATTCGAAACATCTTTTTTAAAATCAAAATAGTAGCGCGGAATGGTACTCGTAGTAGCAATGCCCAAACCGGCAAGTACGCGTGTACAGAGTGTTTCTTTAACGTATCAATTTAACATTTTTAGTGAATATACTAATACTAGCTGCTGCCCGCGACTTCGTCCCCGTGGAATCCCCGATTTTAAAACATTATTTATCGCTGCTTCGCTCCTATTGGCTTAAGCGTGATGATATATAGCCAAAAGCCTTCCTCGATAAATGGTCTATTCAACCCAAAAAGAATTTTTCAATTCGAACCAGTAGTTCCTGAGATTAGCGCGTTCAAACAAACAAACAAACAAACTCTTCAGCTTTATAATATTAGATTTAAAAAAAAAACCATTTTGTTTTCGAATGGTAATGTTTTTTTTATCATTTAAGGATACTATACTATTGTGGGTTCACGGGAACGCCCTCTGTTAGTTAACATACTGTAGTTGGGAAAAGGTTAAGCAGATGATGTGAAAATGCCTATTTGTACAGTTTTTTTTACTAGTGCATAAAGTTTTAATAAATAAATAATGATAAGTGAAGTCTTCTCGAATCAGACAAGCTGTTATTTTCAACTAGCTTCTGTCCGCGACTTCGTCCCCGTGGAATCCCCGATTTTAAAACATTCTTTATCGCTGCTCCGCTCCTATTGGCTTAAGCGTGATCATATATAGCCTAAAGCCTTCCTCGATAAATGGTCTATTCAACCCAAAAAGATTTTTTCAATTCGAACCAGTAGTTCCTGAGATTAGCGCGTTCAAACAAACAAACTCTTCAGCTTTATAATATTAGTATAGATAAAATAAAATAAAAAATTAATATTAAATTAATAATAAGTATTGATTTGATAGTGTGACAATGAATCTAAGAAATGACTTAGAGTGTAAATGTAAATCTCTTACCAGTAATATAGGCGACTTCGCCCCCCAGACGTCTGCCCACGATACCAGCTTGGTGGGCGCCAAGGTTGTGGCCCACAATGTGGTACTGATCAAGAGTAGAACCGCTGACGTTGTTGAGCCACGTTATGAATCTGGCAACGGCTTCACCTGACGCGGGAAAGAGATGGAAAGACTGTACTCAATTTTGTATTTTCAGATTTCAGATTCGATTACATAGTAAAACGATGTTCATAATAGGGATGTTGCCTGATGATTAGGTACTATAGCTGCTGCCCGCAGCTTCGCCCGCGTGAATGTCGGAAATTATCCCAAGGGAACTTAATTCCGGGATTAAAAGTATCCTATGTTACTTTTAATACCTCCAAGAATATGTGTACAAAGTTTCATGATGATTCGTCAAGTAATTTTTGCGTGAAAGCGTAACAAACATCCACGCTTTCACATTTATAATATTAGTAAGGATTTTTAGTCCGTCAGTTAGATTATAGAAAAATATTGGACATGTATTTTTTCCTTTATCAAATCTATAAAAACTGACGAAGATAAAAAGCATCAAAGATCAGGAGTGGGAGTGTGTGACGTCACTGCCCGGTAAAAATTGTAGCGAGTAGTGACGTTACACGAGTTTTCAACGCACTGTATCGTCTTCATTTTTTGTTTATGTGAAAAAAGAAAAAATACGTGTCCAATATTTTTTGGAAATCTATCTGACGGACTAATCAGATTGTTTTAGTTAACTACCGTATTATGAGTACAATGACTCCAGCCCCCTAGCCAATTTACAAATGTTTCGTGTCGAATTCCGTTCTCCAATCGATAACGCCTCGGTGTCAGCAACTGTAGAAAACGATAAGTTGGTAGCCATGTTGACGCGCCTCAGTCGGCCGCTCGTTCTACAATGTCTTTAGAAAAACTATCTATTCAAACTTAATGGTTAAAGCATTTAACGCTGTTTAAAGCTTTACAGTTTAAATTTTAACCTGTTTGTAGGAACGCTCGCCATAGACTAAAGAATAGGTAGTTTTTCTAAAGACATATCTTTTTGAGAGCATAAGCAGCTGAAAATAGCCACCACGCAAGAGATGTTATGCGAGGACCCCATTGCAATTTCTCGTTTAAAAGCGGTTGAAGATTCTTTTAACGAAATGCCTAAATGTTTGGAATTTAACATGTGTCATTTCCATAGCACTTGTCATTCTTTCAACAACGAAGATTGTTGTGGCGTGTTTTTTTTTATTTTTTTATTTGTATTATGCAAACTATGATTTACATTTATAAACTTTGCCCCACAAAACCGTAGTACTGGTTTGACTGTGGGGTCTAATGAGTCTTTATACATTTTTTCTTAATACTATATAATATATACATATACATATATACTTTTTATACACTTAGAAATGCGCTGTTTCAACATATTTCCAAATAGTATCTTTTTAACTTATTTTTAAAACTAGTTTTATTAGTTTCACTCCTTATGTCTGCCGGCAGACTGTTCAATAGGTATGGTATTCGTTTTTTTAGTGTTCTGTCACCAAAGTAATTGGTGACTCTGGGTACATTGAACCTGCCGGCAGCCATAGATCGTGTATTATGGCTGTTTACAACGCGAGATAAGCTATGCTCTTGGGTACCATGGTTGTTAACTGCTAGGAGATATTTATGTCTATAACTAATAGGTAGAATTTTACAAATTTTAAATAGCTTCCTATAATCTCCTTTACAACTGTTTTTAGTTTTTTTTTGTAACAAGTAGTTTCAAGAATCGAATTTGAAGAGATTCTAATTTATTCAGATTTGTCTTGAATGTTAATCCATAGCTGTCAAGAGCATAGATAATAATAGAATCTACTAATGACATGTATATACATCTTAAAGTGCTAATAGGAACCTTAAAGCTTAAGTGGTACATTTTACTTAATAATATCCTTAATTTACTACAGATGTAGTCTATGTGTCGGGACCAAGAAAAGTTCTTATCTATTTTACCTTACCTGCCTGACAATATTTTATAAAGACATCATTTTTACGCTCAGCAAGTTCAGTAGATTATTCTTCTCTAGCTTATCACTTACCAGATATTGGAGTGTTGATGACAGCAACAGGGTAGGCGACGGTACCAGATCCGTGACTCCAGTCTACCACGATGATGTTCACATCCTCAGCCTCCAAGAACGCTGTGGCGAAAAAAAAAACAAGGATAGAACTTGGGCGTTAGTGTGAGAATAGGGAACATGCAATGTTTTCATCTTGCTTTCATTTAAAATAATTTCGTGTAAGTATAATAAACCATACGAAAATGACAAAATTAATACGCTTTAATGTATTGCTAAAATTGCGATTATAAACTGACTGTTTTTCTTTTCCCGCGAAAACGAATGATGAAGTCACTCCTGTCTGCCAAAGGTCATAAACTGTCATGTATTAAAATTTAAGTTCGTCGTTTCGTTGTCATAATACCAGTGACGTCACTAGACGCTGATTGTTTTGTTTATGTTCCGTTTCACGTTATATTAATTCGTATTATGTAGTTGTTAAAAATCAATAGTAACTACGATAAAAACATTGCAGTGGCCCTTCTTTTATGCTATTTTATCATTTCAATAACAAAATGTTCATGAATAGTAATTGCATCTTCCCTATTAAAAAACGACTTCTAAACAAAAAAACCAAAAAGTATAAAATAACTTTAATTTCGGAACTCGGTGTTTTTGGTTGCTTTTTTGTTGTTGAACACACCGACTTCCGAAATTAAAGTTATTTTATACTTTTTGGTTTTTTTGTTTAGAAGTCGGTTTTATTTTTTGTAAAAAGTTTTTTTATTTTTCACTTTTTAGTGGTTCACTCCCAGCTAAATATACCCATCACAGCGTACGTGGCATAAATTGGTGTAAACAATAAACAAACATGCGATTTCAGCTATCCCGACAGATTTGCTATCATTTATTGAAATTAACAAAAAAACCGCTATAAAATTTTCATGGGACCATTTGGGAAGTATTATACCCTTTCCAACAAAAAAAAAGAATTTTTCAAATCGGTTGGCAAGCGACGGAGTTATGCGCGAACAAAAATTAAAAAAAAACATATAAACATCCGAATTGAGAACCTCCTCCTTTTTTAGAAGTCGGTTAAAAAGAAAAAGTAAGTTGTACAAACAGCCAAAGCTATATAGAAGTCCTGAGACTCCTAACACAGGCTATAAACTAATGTGAATGTTTGTGCTGGGGCGGCTGCGGCAGTCAGAAAATCTCAAACGGCGCAAATACAACAACCGTAATGGGAATTATGTATTTGAGCCGTTTAGGGTTGAAACACTAGGGCCGTGGGGTCCGAATGCTCATCGACTTTTTCGTGAAATCAGCAAGCAGTTAGTCGACTCTTCACGTGACCAGAGGGCTGGCCTTTTTTTTTTGGTCAACGAATCAGCATTGCCGTTCAACGTGGCAATGCGGCCAGTGTTCTGGGCACTTTTCCCGTTGACAGCGATGTGGACGAACTTTTTGATGCCCTGTGTGTTCCTCCTTCTCCCCTTTTTAGACCGCTTGTAAATGTACATGTATTTTCTATATTATGTTTAATTTAGCTTGTTTAGTTGTATTTTGTAAAATTGAACAAATGTTAACTATTTGGTATATAAATAAAAAATCTATTTTTATTTTATTTTTAACCGCCTTCAAAAAGGAGGAGGTTCTCAATTTGGCAGGTATTTTTTTTTCTATGGATTTCTGATTCCGATTTACGAGGTTGTTTTTTTATTCGATGAACAATAGTTGCCATTTGGTCCCGTAAGAATTTAGTTTAGTTTCGTCGAGTAGTTTTTATTTTATGAACATTTTTGCTAATTTCAATAATTGATACCAAATGTGGGGTAGCTGAAATCGCATGTTTGTTTATTGTTTACACCAATTTATACCACGCACGCTGTGATGGGTATGTTTAGCTGGGAGTGAACCACTAAAAAGTGAAAAAATACAACTAACTTTAAAAAAAAAAAACAAAAGTACAAAATAACTTTAATTTAGGAAGTCGGTGTTCAAAAAAAGAAAAAGCAACCAAAAACACCGAGTTCCGAAATTAAAGTTACTTTGTACTTTTTGGTTTTTTCGTTTAGAAGTCGGTTGTATGTTTTTTTAAACTGGACGCCGACCTCCTGGACCTCCTTGATTATGACCTGGTGTAGAAAGAGACTGGTGATGAAGAGTTACTAACCAGGAACCAGGACAGTATTGAAGGCAGACGTGACGCTGTCGAGCCAGCCATGGATCAGTACGATAGTCCTTCGGGTACTGCTGTAGTTGGTCGTACTCAGCAACTCCTCGTTATTTAGTACAATCGGCTGGCTTACAGTCGGGTTTTCTCTGAAAACATATATATTTTTAAGCTATAGCATAGCTTCTATCGCGGGCCTTGAGCGTGGCAACCGAATCCAGAAATTCCGTAACGAAAATAACCTAACACCGCTACGTCATTCGATTAGGCCCCGCCTTTTTAAAATGGTCGCTCGCCGTCACCGAGCCGACCCGAACGTCTGCGTTCGGAAACAATCGGTGGGACCAAGTTAAGTGAAACTTATGTGATTTACATTAGTACGGTAACCCAGGTGAACGAATCGAGACCATATCACAATGACGCAGAGTACTAAATATATAATTGCATAAGTTGATAAAAAATGCTATGCAATAGCTTTACCGCGGCAGTCCCCAAGTGCCACATGTATTTTTTTTAGTGACGGAAATGTTGAAAGGGAACCGCTTGTCTTGGTATGGTCATGTAAAAAGGAGGGATGACACACATGTAACTAAAAGGGTTATGAATATGAATGTGGATGGATGGAAAGGGAGAGGTAGGCCAAAGAAACGATGGATGGATTGTGTGAGGAGTGATATGAAAGAAAAAGGAGTTAGCGATAGCGTGACGGCTGACAGGACAGAATGGAAGAAAAAAACATGTTGCGCCGACACCAAGTAACATGGGATAAGGGCAGGAAGATGATGATGATGATGAATTAAGTTTGCTTGGGGATTGTTATGTTCCTGAATAAATCGAGAGGAACTAATGGCTAAATAATAACTGTCATACAGGTTTTATTGAGGTTAATCGACGATTCCCGAGGTCGGCCTATTTTTCGCTGAAAGCACTTTTTATACAGTCAGACTTTATAATATCGAAATATATATAACTCAAAAGTGACTGACTGACTGACATAGTGATCTATCAACGCACAGTCCAAACCACTGAACGGATTGGGCTGAAATTTGGCATGCAGGTAGATGTTATGACATAGGCATTCGCTAAGAAAGGATTTTGATTAATTCTACCCCCAAGGGGATAAAATAGGGGATGAAAGTTTGTATGAAACTTTGTCAATTTAAAACCGATGGGGCTGAGAGTTTCAAAATCGGGGTTAAAGTAACTATTCGACGCGGACAAATTCGCGGACAGAAGCTAGTTATATAATAAAACGAAAGTTTTTGACCATTTAAAAGGAAAAATGAAAATCAAATTATTAAAAAAAAAGTCATCTTATTTTTGTGAATAATCATAATGGAACACCGATGGGTTTTAGTTAGTAAGAGTCTGACACTCCCTCCCGCTCCGCCCAGAGCGGGAGAAGTAATTCATGATGGTGACTTACCTCGTAAAAAGATGATACGTGTTCACAAGATCAGGGTTGTATCTAGCAGAGTCCTTCAGGTCACTGGCCTTTGTCCACAGGTCCACCACCAGGTCCTTCTGGTCTTCTACCTTGGGAAGTAGCTGGCCGTTGTGGGGGATTGCTGTGAAAAGAACGATTTATATTTAGAGACATAATAAATTAACTAAAAAAATCTGATTAGTCCGTCAGATAACATAAGCATAAGCATAATCAGCCTTTTAACGTTCCCACAGCTGGGACACAGGCCTCCTCTCTAGGAGAGGGAATGGGCCGTAATCCAGCACGCGGGCCCAGTGCGCGTTGGTGAATGTCACATGTCTTCGAATCTTTGGTTCTAGGACATGCCGGTTTCCTCACGATGTTTTCCTTCACCGTTTTGAGAGCAGTGGTGAAGAAATTAATTACACTAAGTAATGCGCCTGGCTGGGTTTGAACCCGCGATCCGGGGCCGTTACCACTCGGCCACCACTGCGCTTCACGTTCGTCAGATAGATTTCCAAAAAATATTGGACACGTATTTTTTCTTTTTTCACATAAACAAAAAATGAAGACGATACAGTGCGTTGAAAACTCGTGTGACGTCACTACCCGCTACAATTTTTACCGGGCAGTGACGTCAAACGCTCCCACTCCTGATCTTTGATGCTTTTTATCTTCGTCAGTTTTTATAGATTTGATAAAGGAAAAAATAGGTGTCCAATATTTTTCTATAATCTAACTGACGGACTAATTAGAATCATATTTTTTTAATCAGGAAACATCCCTATTAGCAAATTCTTTTTTTAAATCAACTTCTACTAGCTTAGATCTAAGCTTATAGCAAGCCAACAACTTAGAACAATTAATCTTGATAATTAACTCGCTCTGGGAGGACTAACACTCATGATTCAAGATTCAAAGCATTTATTTCAATTAAACCCTTTACAGGCACTTTTGAATTGTCAAGTCGAAAGAGGTGAAGCTATCTGCACGTTCCAAAGCGTAGATCTCTATGGAGAAGAACGTGCAAGAAACTCCACGGACACTCTTTTAAATCATGTTCTGTATTACATAACGTTGGTTACATCCTTGGTCGCTTCTATATGTGAGGACAATGCAAAGAAAAAAAAAGGAAACTATAAAAACAATTCAAAGTATAAAGATTAAAACAAGTCAGTGGCAGCTAAGAGGTGACCAGTCTCAACCGACGGCGCCCGTTCACGAACATGACGCGCGTATTGGCACCATTTAGCTCAACCATTTTGAAGGGAACCGAATGATCCATGGCAGCATGACATGCTCTCAACTGCCATTTTAGTTGAAGTGGTGATGATGTGGTGTTCTTTCAATTGCCTTTTGCATTCCAGTGTCGCGCTAACTCTTTCGAACGATCCCGAAATCCTGACAGGAATCGGCCTTTTGGCGACATCTCGCTTCTTGGTCTTCCTCGGGGGCCTTCAATCCATTTTCTGGAGTGAAAGGTCTAGGAAAGCAGTTACCTCCTTCTGCGAAGCATTAATGGTAGCCAAGGAGAAGGAGGGCCGCGTTTGGTTTATGTATGGTTGCCATCATCGAAATTGCCGACGCCGGACAAAATCTTTAAAACCCCGGACAATAGGGATGTTTCCTGAGTAAAAAATATATGATTATGTTTAGTCCGTCAGTTAGATTATAGAAAAATATTGGACACGTATTTTTTCCTTTATCAAATCTATAAAAACTGACGAAGATACAAAGCATCAAAGATCAGGAGTGGGGGCTTGTGACGTTACGGCTCGGTAAAAATTGTAGCGAGTAGTGACGTCACACGAGTTTTCAACGCTCTGTATCGGCTTCACTTTTTGTTTCCGTGAAAAAAAAAAAAATACGTGTCCAATATTTTTTGGAAATCTATCTGACGGACTAATTAGATTTTTTTAGTCAACTACCCTATTGAGTGAAATTGACGTTTTTCCCCGAACAGACCCGAAAAAAAAAGCCTTATAAATATATAAAAAGGATAAACTTTTATTTTTTTAATAATCTATTACAATGTGTTTTCAATATAAACTATAGCGCCAGCAATTTTGCTGATTTACAAGTAGATCGTATCCCGCTTACGATTACGAATGAATTATTTCATACCTAACTAAGTATGGTTTTAATTTGTTGCTTATCTTCCAAATTTTCAATCAATGGAGGATTCCTAGACAGAAAAAATGTCCGGGTAATACCAGGACACCTTTGAAAACCCCGCCCGGACGCTCCGCGGACGCCCTCCAAACTAGGACAAATCCAGGGAAACCCGGACGGATGGCAACCCTAGGTTTATGCAAACCTCACACCACAGCCGTCACAACAGAAGAAGACACCGCGGCGTCGGGAGTTGAAGAGCGATTCCCAGCCACCGATAGTCGCGGGCCTTTTTTCTGGATGGGAAATCATCAAATGACTTCTCCCGCTCTGGGCGGAGCGGAAGGGAGTGTCAGACTCTTACTGACTAAAACCCATCCGTGATCCTTCTTGTGCCATTTGCGTTCCAGGGCCGCGGTGTCTCTTTCGAACAAATTCCGCCCTATGGGGCCCCGTCTTCGTTGCTGACGGCTCTTTGAGGCGCGCGTGGAACACGACGCGGGCCTGCAGTCGTTGAACCACCTAGCGCTCGCCGTCCGATGGCCATCCGATTCACGTCCAGGTCAATGGCGCGTTGTATTCCATGCGTGCGTCAAAGATATGTCAGCATGGTAGTAGAAGTTTGTTCGAAAAAGTCACAGTCAAGCGGCCATGTAACGCGGCGGGCACTAGGAGGAACACCGATGGGTTTTAGTCAGTAAGAGTCTGACACTCCCTTCCGCTCTATCCAGAGCAGAGAAAGTCATTTAATAATTTTAAATCTATACTAATATTATTAATATTAATAAGCTGAAGAGTTTGTTTGTTTGTTTGTTTGAACGCGCTAATCTCAGGATCCCATATTCCCATGGGAACGGGAACTATGCGGGTGAAACCGCGGGCCGCTGCTAGTACTAATATATAAATGTGAATGTAAGTTTGTTTTTTACGCTTTCACGCGAAAACTACTCAACCGATGTTCATGAAACTTTGTACACATATTCTTGGAGGTATTAGAAGTAACATAGGATACTTTTTATCCCGGGATTATGTTCCCTTGGGATAATTTCCGACATTAACGCGGGCGAAGTTGCGGGGAGCAACTAATCTATACTAATATTATAAAGCTGAAGAGTTTGTTTGTTTGTTTGAACGCGCTAATATCAGGAACTACTGGTTCGAATTGAAAAATTCTTTTTGGGTTGAATAGACCATTTATCGAGGAAGGCTTTAGGCTATATATCATCACGCTTAAGCCAATAGGAGCGGAGCAGCGATAAAGAATGTTTTAAAATCGGGGATTCCACGGGGACGAAGTCGCGGGCAGCAGCTAGTGCTTAATAAAGACATTGGTATTTGCGAGCCTCATCAATTATGTAAGCATCTCATTTATAATTCGAATAATACTTCTTTATCTTGACAAAAAACCTATCATATTGAAAGAGATTCCATTTTTTATCAGTGAAGTTTTTAAAAAACATTCTAATCCATACCAAATCAAAACATCATCAAATTATCATAAAGATAAAGAACCAAAAACATGTAATTTTGGAATTATTTTCCTGATGCAATTGAGCCGATGATAATGCAATCAGTAGATAAAAAACATAAGCTGAGCTGTTATCATGGTAAAGAAAGTTTAGAAAGGCTAATGATACTGGGCCAGGGCCCCAAATCTGCTATTTTTATAAATTGGTCATTCCAACACGATCCCATTGTCATTTTGCTAAAAGTTCGTAATCTGCTAAAGTCGATCTTTGGTCTGTCAGTGGTCTCGTAATACTTTTTGATAACCGAACTAATAAAAAGAATGACTGCACAATGAGGTTCTAATAGTAGGTCACTGATCAAAGGAACTGTCAAAATTTTAGCAGATTACTGCATACGTGTGTCATTTATTTGTCATTATGTACGAGATTACCATTCTATGCTATTCCTTTCAATGGAGTGTCAGTGGTTGACCATTGTAAAGTCATTATGACGCTATTATGTTAGTAGATTACCAAACTTGTCAAAATCGACCATTATGAGATCAATGATAGGCCATTTTGACACTATTGTAATAGCAGACTTGAGGCCCTGTGGCCGTATTACGAAGTGCCAATGCTATCATGATTCGTGTGAGGGAAAGAGATAGTACGATTCGTCTTGTGTAACTCCGTCTCTCTCTGACACAGAAATCATAATGGATTTAAGACGTCATATTAATAGGTCGCCTGGTCGAGGGAAAACGCTTTCAAGATAGAACACCGGAAAGTTGGACAACTACAGTAAGGAAGTTGCAAAAGAAGTAGCTGTTGAAGACAGCATGTACAGAGGACCACATTGCAGAAGACTCAATTCATGCAGCCTTCTGCAAAACGAGTCTTATGAGGTCATGAAAACATTTTTCCAAAAAAAAAAAGACTTCCAATTAAAAACACTAGAAAGTGGAATAAAATACAACCGACTTCTACACAAAAATATCGAAATAGTACAAAATAACTTTAATTTTGGAACTTGGTGTTTTTTGTTGCTTTTTCGTTTTTTGAACACGGACTTCTGATAGTAAAGCTTTTGTACTTTTTGTTTTTTATTTTATTTTATTTGATAGGAATAACAAACAGCAGTATATTACATAGTAGTCACACAATATAGAAACTTATGATAAAAGTAACAAATACACTACTCAAGACGTTATCCACAGATTACTATACAGAATAGTTGGCTGTTAGCAGAAAAAAATAGCAAATTTAAAAAAGCACTTAAATAAAAAAGAACAATTAAAAAAAAACACTACTACTGTGCTGTGTACACTACTGTGTAGAAGTCGGTTGTATGTTTTTTGTACAAAGTTTTTTATTTTTCATTTTTAGTGGTACATCTCCACCTAAACATACTAATCACATTGGTGTAAACAATAAACAAACATGCGATTTCAGCAATCCCGATCATCTCTGTTCTTCATCAGATCTTCATCAAACTAGAAAGGGACCACATTGAAATACTAAGATGCTCTTCCAAACCATCGTAAACAATTTTATTTTTTCATATTGCAGACTAAGCCACGCATTATTAGGGATAACTCAAATACTAGTCGTCAGATCTCAATCAATTTTGAATGGGACCACACGACAAGCACCAGCTTTCGAATGTAAAAAAGAATCATCAAAATCGGTACACCCAGTACAAAGTTATGAGGTAACACACACAAAAAAACAGTCAAATTGAGAACCTCCTCCTTTTTTGGAGGTCGGTTAAAATGTTTTATTCGCAACTCTGTAACAGGATAACCCTTTCTAATAACTAATATCAGATATATTGACTTGTGACTGGCGGGAGCGACTGACAAAGATCCGAAAATGACAACCGGGACAAACAGCTTAACGTGCTTGCAAAGACTTTCAGGAATTGTATGAACTACTGACCAGGATTGCAGAGCTACTCCACGCCTCGCAGATCGAAGACTTTATGGCGCCGGAGGGGCGAAATGTGCAATTGGTTAGAGGTCTTGTTGTGAGAAGTTATGGTGTAGTGCGGTATTGCTAGCTGTCCATTAGCATCCACGGAATGATCGCGGCAGGCATTTGTTCAAGCTGATCGAACCTTTTCTATGGAAAATTATCAAATGACTTCTCCCGCTCTGGGCGGAGCGGAAGGGAGTGTCAGACTCTTACTGACTAAAACCCATCCGTGTTCCTCCTAATGCCCGCCGCGTTCCAGGCCCGCGGTGACTCTTTCGAAAAAATTCCGCAACTCAGAACAACTATAATCTGACTAAAATTCAGAATATGTCATATGATGGGCGATGCTTTATTTTTTTTTTCTAGATAGGCAATCATCAAATGACTTCTCCCGCTCTGGGCGGAGCGGAAGGGAGTGTCAGACTCTTACTGACTAAAACCCACCCGTGATCCTTCTAGTGCCTTTGCCAGGGCCGCGGTGACTCTTTCGAACAAATTTCGCAACCCTGGCAGGCACTGGTCCCAGCCGGCTTTGACTACTATGCTACTATCTTTTTGAGACGGGCGTGGAACACGACGCGCCGTCGACCCGGGCCTGGTTGTTACCGGATGGCGATTGTTGGGTGGCTCGCCGTCGTTTTTCAAACAATTCGGCAACGCTAGATGTTGTTATTTAGGAACGAGCTTAATCCATTGAATTTAAACTTCACCACCTCATCCTACCCTTCTACCATAGGACATCTAGACGCACTGTAAGTTACCATCCCTACCTTGTTGCTATTCCACCAATTCGCACCACGCGTTTCCAATCGTCTTTTATAATGTGCACAGCAATGGAGTGGAACTCTCTGCCTGCGTCTGTGTTTCCGAACACATTCAAACCTAATCTTTTCAAAGTTAGAGTGAACAGGCTTCTTCTGGATAAGCTCATTCCATCGTCGACTTTGTCTCTGTCACCTGAGACCTAGACTAGAGTCAAGAGCAATCACATCTCGAATTAAAAAATAAATAAACATACCTGACACAACAGCTACTCCAAGGAAAAATGCTGTTATAATCTTCATACTTGTCTTCCAAACATACAAAAATAAATTAACGACATAACCCAAAGTGCAGCACTATTTAAAAACGAGATTCACTGATAATTCGTGCGATAATTCTGATAATTGTATTAAATTTTGTTGATAGCACATTTTTGCATCCACCGTCACGTCACTGCTCAAAATGTAGAATATTTTTTTGTAACTTAAATTAACCTTAATAAACTATCATTTTTAGTGCTTTTGGGTGTCAAAAAATATAGCAAAATAATGCCAAGACAGCACTGACAATAACTGCTAAGTCAAGCATGTTTGTAATTGGGTTTGCAGTTTCGGAGTTGGAAAAATACTGATGGACAAACGAACAGACGATGCCTTTTATATACATATACGTAAATAATGATATAATTGTTGACTAAAACTGGCGATTGAATAGTCTGTTATTAATGATTTCTTTGGAAATAATAGCGTATTGTACGTGCGTATATAAAAATAATAACATGCCAAAAGAGTAGGATGATAATACCTTTTTTTTGTGGATGCGAAATCATCAAATGACTTCTCCCGCTCTGGGCGGAGCGGAAGGGAGTGTCAGACTCTTACTGACTAAAACCCACCCGTGATCCTTCTTTTGCCTGCCGAATTACAGGGCCGCGGTCACTCTTTTGAACAAATTCCGCAAACCTAGCAGGACGTTGGCAAATCTTGAGTTTGGACTTTGGATGTTACTCAAGGACTAAGTTTGTGCACCATAGGTCAAAATCGATTGGGACCCGCAACCTGCTAGTGTTGCGGAATTTGTTCGAAAGAGTCACCGCGGCCCTGGATCGCAAAGGGCACAAGAAGGAACACGGGTGG
Organism: Hecatera dysodea; assembly: GCA_905332915.2. Taxonomy (NCBI): domain Eukaryota; kingdom Metazoa; phylum Arthropoda; class Insecta; order Lepidoptera; family Noctuidae; genus Hecatera; species Hecatera dysodea. The sequence goes on along the minus strand of HG995317.1, from coordinate 1,935,162 downwards.
GTTTTAGTCAGTAAGAGTCTGACACTCCCTTCCGCTCCGCCCAAAGCGGGAGAAGTCATTTGATGATTTCCGACCCATAAAATTAGGTCATAATCGATGGATTGTATATACTTTCATTTCATTCAATGCGTGTTTTACGTCATCGAGCAGAAGAATTTTATAACTTACAAGATTCTCAGTTGCTTTTGGATGGACTGGAATCCGATCCTAGCCAGATAATGCGGTTCCCACCAAACTGGACTGTGACCACTTCGTGGATACCATTCAGTCTCACAGCCACTGAGCCCCAGAAGTAGTTGATTGACCACGACATGCATTGGTTTTTTGTGTTAGTTTATAAGTTATCTTGACTAACATAAATTAAGATGTACTAATACTAACACTATAGTTTAAGGTTTAATTTAGAACAAAAACTGTCGTTGTTTGTGGTAAATTATCGCTTTTTCTTTCTTTCTTTCAATGCGTCTACAAAGGCTTAGGTGATTAGGTACACTTACTTCGTCAGGTTTACCACATGGTATAGAAGACTAGCAGCGCCCCGCGGTTTCACCCGCTTAGTTCCCGTTCCCGTGGGAATATTGGAATCAAATAACGTGCGCCTTGCACGCACTGAATGACACTGCTGAAAGGATCGATATATTTACCTGCTCTCTAAATGAATTCACAAAAACAAAATTGTATGTGTTATGTTATTTAAAATTGTTTTAAATAGGATAGTTTAAATTAAGGACCACGCTAACGCATTAGGATTTTTCCCTGTAATGTTAGTAGTGCTGTGATAAATAAATAAATAAAATAAAATATGGCCTATGTTACTTGCTGTTTGAGCGTCGATTCGCATATTGACGTATTTTTTATTGTCAGATGGCTATGCTCTTGACTCTAGTCAAGGTCACAGGTGACAGAGACAAAGTCGACGATGGAATGAGCTTACCCAGAAGAAGCCTGTTCACTCTAACTTTGAAGAGATCAGGGTTGAATGCGTTCGGAAACACAGACGCAGGCAGAGAGTTCCACTCCTTTGATGTGCGCATTATAAAAGATGATTTTTTGACACGCTTGGTGCGAATTGATGGAATAGCAACAAGGTAGGGATGGTAACCTATATTGCGTCTAGATGTCCTATGGTAGAAGGGGGCTGGTGAGATGAGGTCGTGAACTCGTGAAGGACATTAACGATTTCGCCCTGGGTTTGATTGTTGCTTTGCTTGTTTCTGTGGTTATATCGTTAGCAACAAACCAACGATTCAAATCACAATTTCAGTCTATTCCAGTCTTATAACTGGTGGAGAGCAGTGGTGGCCGAGTGGTAACGGCCTCGACTTGCGAATTGTAAGTCGCGGCTACAAACCCAGCCAGGCGCATTACTGTGTGTAATTAATTTCATCACCACTGCTCTCAAAACGGTGAAGGAAAACATCGTGAGGAAACCGGCATGTCCTAGAACCAAAAATTCGAAGACATGTGACATTCACCAACCCGCACAGGGCCCGCGTGCTGGATTAAGGCCCATTCCCTCTCCTAGAGAGGAGGCCTGAGTCCCAGTAGTGGGAACATTAAAAGGCTGATTATGCGTATGCTATTATGCTAATTGGTGGTCAAGTGTGGAAAGAACGCCATAAGTCGTTCCCGTAGACATTTTTCACCGTAAGAATGAGTTTGCTTGTGCTGTATTTGTACGTAAATAGCGGTAGGGATACACGTCAATAAAACTCGTAGGGCCTCAAGTCTTGAAACCTCACGCCCCAGCCGCCGCAACAGAAGAAGACGCCCCGGGCGTCGGGAAACGCAGGGCGATTCCCGGCCACCGTAGGCGCGGGCCTGCGGACGGCGAGCTATGGGTGGCTCACCGTCCGATAGCAACCAGGCCCGAGTCGACGGCGCGTCGTGTTCCACGCGCGCCTCAAAGAGCTGTCAGCATCGAAGACGGGGCCCCATAGGGTCAGTGCCTGCTAGGGTTGCGGAATTTGTTCGAAAGAGTCACCGCGGCCCTGGAACGCAAAGGGCACAAGAAGGATCACGGGTGGGTTTTAGTCTGTAAGAGTCTGACACTCCCTTCCGCTCCGCCCAGAGCGGGAGAAGTCATTTGATGATTTCCCATTCAGAAAAAAAAGGGCCTCAAGTCTTCTCAATAGTGTCAGAATGGTCTATCATTGATTTCATAATGGTTGATTTTGACAAGTTTGGTAGTCTATCAATATAAAAGCGTCACTATGACTTTCCAATGGTCAACCACTGACACTCCATTGAAAGAAATGGCATAGAATAGTAATCTCATACATAATGACAAATGAATGACAGACGTATGCGGTAACTTGCTAAGATTTTGACACTTCCTTTGATCAGTTACTTGCCATTAGAACGTCATTGTGCAGTCATAGCTTTTAATAGCTTGGTTATCAAAAAGTAGCAAAAAATAGCAGACTTGGGGTCCCTGGGCCCCAAGTCTCCTATTTTTATAACTTCGTCATTCCAACATGAGCCCACTGTCATTATGCTAAAAGTTCGTAATCTGCTAAATTCATAATGGTGGATCATTGGTCGGTCAATGGTCTCGTAATACTTCTTCCATTCCATTCCATTTAATTTCATTTCCATCGGAAAGTCATAGTGACGCTTTTATATTAGTTGATTATCAAACTTGTAAAAACCAGCCATTATGAAATCAATGATAGACCATTCTGACACTATTGTAATAGCAGACTTGGGGCCCGTTGCACACTGATATATTCGCTGGGATCGTCTATATCGTGGGACGCAGCCCTACTATGCTGACTTATACGATAGATATCTGCATACATGGGCCAGAAGGATTATTTTCAAAGGGGTGCTCAGCATCCCGCCTCGAATATTCAACCTTATGCCAATTTATATATGCCTTTTTAAATATTGCAGCATATGCTGAGATAGGGACCTTTTTTGACCTCGCACAATTTAAAAATAAAATTAAACTTTTAATATTTTTTGTTGTTTGTTTTGTGCGAGTCCTTAATAAACATTTTTCTTTCATTCTTTCTTTCTTTTCAAAATAAAACGATATGTAGTTGATAAATCAATATTCATTTATTATTATTTCGTCTAAAAATATCTTCAGTCGAGGGAAAATGGAGGTGAAGGGTTTGTCTCCAAGTAGTAAATACCGGATCGCCTGTGAAATATAACAAAAGAAATATATTATAAAAAAAAAAAACTGGCCAAGTGCGAGTCAGAAATGCAAATGAAGGGTTCCGTACCTAAAAAAAAACTGAAAAAATGACGTTTCGTTTGTTATATGGGGGCTGCCCTTTTTTGGATGGGAAATTATCATGATCATCAGTGTCTGCTAGTATTGCGGAATTTGATCGAAAGAGTCACCGCGGCCTTGGAACGCGGCGGGCACTAGGAGGATCACGAGTGGGTTTTAGTCAGTAAGAGTCTGACACTCCCTTCTGCTAAACCCAGAGCGGGAGAAGTCATTTGATGATTTCCCATGCACAAAAAAAGGTGAGTACGATGAAAAATTGAATTTTAAGTATTTTATTTTTCACCGTAGACGTGACGTCACAAGCCCCCACACCCGATCTTTGATGCTACTTATCTTTGTCAATTTTTATTGATTTGATACCGCAAAAAATACGTGTCCAATATTTATCGATAAATCTAACTGACAGTCTAAATATAATAATATTTCTTTACTCAGGATATATCCCTAATAACTAATTTTATCCTACTTAAATCATCATAATCAGCCTTTTAACGTTCCCACTGCTGGGACACAGGCCTCCTCTCTAGGAAAGGGAATGGGCCGTAATCCAGCACGCGGACCCAGTGCGGGTTAGTGAATGTCACATGTCTTCGAATTTTTGGTTCTAGGACATGTAGGTTTCCTCACGATGTTTTCCTTCACCGTTATGAGAGCAGTGGTGATGAAATAAATTACACAAAGTAATGCGTCCGCCTGGGTTTGAACCGGCGTCCTATAATTCATAAGTCGGGGCCGTTACCACTCGGCCACCACTACTCTGTTTATACTGTCTAATTGTTACTTCAGGTTGCATGTGATAGGGATATCACCAAACTCACCCAGTCTTGGGCACAAGACCACCCATCCTAAGGTTTCCCCACAGGATACAGTTCCCAGTCATGGCGGTCACGAATGTCGCACAACGACGGCCGTTAAAGCCTCCGGTCTCTAGGGATTCAGCCATATAGTAGATTGATCTGAAACACAGAAAAAACATGTACAAATTTAGATATGAGAGAGGCCCGAGAGGCCGAGAGGCTCATGGTAGACTTGCCCGGTCCTGACATTGTTTTTATCCGGCTTGACTGGAAGCCGACCCGAATATAGTTGGGAAAAGGCTAGGCAGATGATGATAGGTACTTATGAATTGTCAAGTCGAAAGAGGTGAAGCTATTTGCACGTTCCAAAGCGTAGATCTTTATGGAGAAGAACGTGCAAGAAACTCCACGGACACCCTTTTAAATCATGTTCTGTATTACATAACTTTAGCTACATCCTTGGTGCTTCTATGTGTGAGGACAATGTAAAGAAAAAAAAAGGAAACTATAAAACAATTCAAAGTATAAAGATTAAAACAAGTCATTGGCAGTTAAGAGGTGACCAGTCTCAACCGACGGCGCCCGTTCGCGAACATGACGCGTGTATCGGCACCATTTAGCTCAACCATTTTGAAGGGAACCAATATTGAATCTGTTCTGGTTTCCTTTTATTCTGATGATGTATATATTTCTGACCAAAGGTCGCCGATGTTTTCGTGGAAGTTCTTACCGTTTGTGGTCGCAATCCTGAGAGTCGCACCCAGGCATGTTGATGCCTCCATTGGGGTAGAAATCAACATCTCCTAGGGTATTTAGATACCCCAAGAGTCCAGCGTTTGTATGGATAACTTCTGTGTACACTCCATCAGAAGATCGGAACTTGTCGTCGTTGGTTATCCAGCCGGGGAAAGCCGCGTCTAAAGCTACGGGAGACATAGAAAATGTATTTTTACTATATTATAAACTAGCTTCTGCCCGCGACCAGGTGTTTTGCTGGGGAGTTTGTTGAGCCACTTCTTCTTCCCAGCTAAAACACTAGCAAGTGGTGACGGGTGGGCGTTTTGGGGGACTGTCTTTATGTAAAATTTGGCGTTCAAGAACTGCTGGCTCTCAGACTAGTTTGAATAAATGACTTCTAATTTTTGATTTTGAAAAACCTCTCGCAGTGTCCACGATGGTCTGAGAAATGCCTCCAACCAACATGGTGGTGACAGGGCTGGACTTTTTCGGGAAGTGTCTTTCTGTAGATCTTTGATTTTCAAAAACAGCTGACCTTCAGACTAACATGTAAAAATGAATTTTAATTTGGTAGACCTTCCCTAGTGTCACCACTAAAAGGCTCCAAATAGTATAATATGTAGCTACGTAAATATACTACGGATACAAAAAGAAGAAGATCTGTATAAAATACTAGCTCCTGCCCGCGACTTCGTCCGCGTGGAATAGTTACTTTACCCCCAATTTTGAAACTCTCAGCCCGATCGGTTTAAAGTTGACAAAGTTTCATACAAACTTTCATCCCCTATTTGATCCCCTTGGGGGTAGAATTAATCAAAATCCTTTCTTAGCGGATGCCTACGTCATAACATCTACCTGCATGCCAAATTTCAGCCCGATCCATTCAGTGGTTCGGGCTGTGCGTTGATAGATCACTATGTCAGTCACTTTTGAGTTATATGTATTTAGATGTTGTAGTCAAACACTTAGGAACAACTATAATATTTGTTCTTAAATGTTGCAACAAGAACAAAATACAAATTAGAGAGTAGCAATCGTGTCAGTATTGAATTCTGGTAACCAAGGAAAGATTTAACTTGTGCTATCGAAATTCATTAAAAGTAACATCAGAAGATCAGAAGTGGGACAAGTGATTAATTTGCAAACAGCCCGTTTATGTGTGTGAGTGTGTTGAAAGGAGTTGTCACTTTGTGAGGTTGTGTCTCTTTCAGAGATCAAAATATTCATCTAAAATGGAATGATAAATTATATTTATTTTGTAAGTAGGTTAAACATGACACTTGTACACGTCCAATATTTTTTGTCATTTTAAGCTAGATGAAGCCGGTGTTTCCTAGCCGACTACCCTGAGAAGAAACACCGAAACAAACTCAGAGGTCAAAGTCTCTTTTAAAGTCCATACAATCCGTACTGGTCAAGTCATATGAGAACCATGTAGGTTAATGTCTGAGTTAGCCTATTATCACTCATACAGAATAACTTACCAGTAATATAAGCGATCTGTCCATCGAGATTCCTGCCGATGATACCGGCCTGGTGGCCTCCCAGACTGTGGCCCACGATATGGTACATGTCTGGGCTTGCTCCGGTCACGGAGTTCAACCACTGAATGAAACGGGCGGCACTCTCACCTGAGCACAGAAGGAATTTATTGAATTACTAGCTGCTGTCCGCGACTTCGTCCCCGTGGAATCCCCGATTTTAATACATTCTTTATCGCTGCTCCGCTCCTATTGGCTTAAGCGTGATGATATATAGCCTAAAGCCTTCCTCGATAAATGGTCTATTCAACCCAAAAAGAATTTTTCAATTCGAACCAGTAGTTCCTGAGATTAGCGCGTTCAAACAAACAAACAAACAAACAAACAAACTCTTCAGCTTTATAATATTAGTATAGATAAGCTTGTATTTTTATTTAGTTTTGTGTTGCTTTGTGCGAGTCCTAAATTATCAGTTTTCTTTCTTTCTTTCAAATTATTATTCTCCACATTAACTATACCCGATTCACGATAAGATTAGACATTGAAATACATCTTTTTTACAGTCCGTTCAACCGATTTTGACTTCTATTGCGTTGGTGGCATGACACATGTTAGCTGCAGTAAGCAGTTGGTATTATAATCACGTTTTTGCTTTTAATGCCATCCCTAATCCTACGGAATAGAAGTAAAAATTGGTTGAACGGACTGTAAACAATTTTGTTCCAATGTCTAATCTTATTTTGAATGGGGTATAGCTTCTACGCCTTTTACCAGTCACTTCGCTCGCGTTAAATCAATATAATAGGTCTTTACCTACGTAATTGGAGATTTTATAACCAGCATTTTCAGATTTAATTGTCTATGTATATTTAACCATTTAGTTCACGTTAGGGACCGTTCAAGTATTACGTAAGCAAAATGTTTGACATTTTTGACCACCCCCTCCCCCTCGTCAGCAAAAGTAAGCAAAGCTTACTTTCAGTGCCTATTTTTAGTGAATATTTTAATATTAAAAAAAATAAAAACATTTTGTTTTCGAATGGTATTTTTTTTAAATCATATATGGATGCCATACTATTACGGGTTAACGGGGAACGCCCTCTGTTAGTTAACATACTGTATTTGTAATGTCATCACACTTACCAGAAGTAACGGTATTAGAAACAGCAGCGATATAGTTAATGGTACCAGCGCCGGCGCTCCAGTCCACCACGATGATGTTCACATCTTCCGCTGACAAGAATGCTGCAATACAAAATTATATAAATTACTTGCATTTCGCCCGCGACTCTCCCTGCGCAGATTTAGTACTAACAATTTCCATCCCCCTTTAGGAATGGAGTTTCGTAAAATCCGTTCTTAGCCGATGTCTACGCTCTATAAGGAACTGTTTTTTTGGATGGGAAATCATCAAATGACTTCTCCCGCTCTGAGCGGAGCGGAAGGGAGTGTCAGACTCTTACTGACTAAAACCCAACCGTGATCCTTCTTGTGCCCCTTGCGTTCCAGGGCCGCGGTGACTCTTTCGAGCAAATTCCGCAACCCTTCTATAAGGAACTTGCCTACCAAATTTTAAGTTTGTAGGTGTTATAGTTTCTGAGATTTCTTGATTAGTCAGTAAGTGGTATATGATAGCATACACAATGATCGACGTTTTAGTGAATTTTATGTCGCGGTTGCTGTTATTGCTGTATCGAAAACACTAACATTTTACGTTAGAAATGTTTGACCTGTGCTGCCACCTATACGTCCTGCACCCTCCGTTTAAGGGAACGTATACGAAGTAGACTGTGCCATCTAGCGTTGCAAATTTGAAACTTATAAGTAAAATATACTTGACATTGATGCGTCTGTGCTGCCACCTATAGTTTCTGCACGTTACCTATGGGCATTCTTTAATAATAGGGATGTTTCCTGAGTAAAAAATTTATGATTATGTTTAGTCTGTCAGATAGATTATAGAAAAATATTGGACACGTATTTTTTCCTTTATCAAATCTATAAAAACTGACGAAGATACAAAGCATCAATGATCAGGAGTGGGGGCTTGTGACGTCACGTAAAAAAAATAGCGAGTAGTGACGTCACGCGAGTTTTCAACGCTCTGTATCGCCTTCATTTTTTGTTTACGTGAAAAAAGAAAAAAATACCTGTCCAATATTTTTTTGGAAATCTATCCGACGGAGTAATTAGATTTTTTTAGTTAACTACCCTATTGTCATCATCATCTGCCTAGCCTTTTTCTCAACTATATTGGGGTCGGCTCCCAATCAAGTCGGATTCAGCTGAATACCAGTATTTTTACGTGAAGCGGCTGCCTACCAGACCTCCACAACCTATTAACTGGGGAACACGGTACTTCTTGGCAAGACTGGTGTCAGATTTTCTGGCTTCTGACAATCCGTAACGACTGCCAAAGATCTCCAAATGACAGCCGGGCTTAACGTGCTTTCCGAGGCACGGAGAAGTCTCGTTATGTTAAGATGGTGACCCATCTACAGACCAACCTCGGCAAGCGTTGCTTAACCTAGACGAACGACCCGTGCGGCTGTTATAGTTTAGCCACGAGCTCCTTAACTACCCTATTGAGTTAAAATAAAATCAGATCCTCACCAGGAACCAAGGCCCTGTTAAGGTCAGCTGTGACGTCATCCAGCCAACCATGCAGCAAGACGATGGTTCTCCTTTTTGAATCGTAGTTGTTCATGCCGAGAAGACCCTCGTTGCCCATCAGCATGGGCTGGCTGACGACTGGGTTCTGTCTGGAAAGCAAATCATATAAAAATTAAAATAGTATAATTATTATTATACTAGCTGTCCGCAAAACTTCGTTTGTGTCACATTTTTCATGACTGCTCCGCTCCTATTGGTCTTAGCGTGATATATATCGATAAATGGGATATCTAACACTGAAAGATTTTTTCAAATCGGACCAGTAGTTCCTGAGATTAGCGCGTTCAAACAAACAAACAAACAAACTCTTCAGCTTTATAATATTAGTATAGATTTTGATTTGTTACTTTAGTTTAAGGCTTCATATTATTATTCTCTTCTTCTCTTATTCTTACATATTATTTTCTACATTTCTTTTTCGTTTATCCTTTCGCAAGTCTGCTGGAAGAAATTTCTATTGAAATAAGCAGTATCTTTGTGCTCTTGGTTTCTGTACAAAATTTTATATTTTTAACCGACTTCTAAAAAAAGGAGGAGGTTCTCAATTCGGATGTTTGTATTTTTTTATGTTTGTTCGCGCATAACTCCGTCGTTTGCCAACCGATTTCACAAATCGGTAAAAGAATTTTCCAAAACAAAAGTTCAAAATAACTTTAATTTCGGAAGTCGGTGTGTTCAAAAACCAAAAACACCGAGTTCCGAAATTAAAGTTGTTTTGTACTTTTTGTTTTTTTTTTGTTTGTCTAGAAGTCGGTTGTGTTTTAAGTATATTGTGTGAGTGTGTACATAAATAAATAAATAAAACGTTTATTCTGCTTTAGCTCTTACCTTGTATAAAGGTGATAGACATTCTGCCTATCAGGGTTGTATCTGGCTGCCTCAACCACGTCACTGACTGTCTCCCACAGGTCTACCAGGTGCAAGGATCCATCTGGACCTTCGACGTACTGGTGGCGAAGACCGTCGTCCAGTTTCCTGATGACAGGGTCATAGGGGAAGGCTGGAAGTGGTCAAAGGATGTTAAAACGTTTATTTTATACTAGCTTATGCCCGCGACTTCGTTCGCGTGGAGTTCCATACAAAATGTTAACCCCTTTTTCACCCCCTTAGGGGACGAATTTTCAAAAATCCTTCCTTAGCGTATGCCTACGTCATAATATCTACCTGCATGCCAAATTTCAACCCGATCCGTTCAGTGGTTTGGGCTGTGCGTTGATAGATCACTATGTCAGTCAGTCAGTCCCTTTTGAGTTACCTGTATGTATATATTTAGACTAGCTTCTCCCCTCGACTTCAGAATTGAAATACATTTTAAGGTGAATTCAGAATACAGTTGGTAAACACAATTCATCAGGACCCCAAGTCTGCTATTTTTATAAATTTGTCATTCCAATACGTTCCCATTGTCATTTTGCTAAAAGTTCGTAACCTGCTAAATTCATAATGGTCGATCATTGGTCGGTCAATGGTCTCGTTATACTTTTTGATAACCGAGCTATTAAAAGCAATGACTGCACAATGACGTTCTAATGGTAGGTCACTGATCAAAGGAAGTGTCAACATTTTAGCAGAATACTGTATACGTCTGTCATTCATTTATCATTATATATGAGATTACCATTCTATGCCATTTCTTTCAATGGGGTGTCAGTGGTTGATCTTTGAAAAGTTATAGTGACGCTTTTATATTAGTAGATTACCAAAGTTGTAAAAATCAACCATTATGAAATCAATGATAGACAATTCTGAAACTATTGTAATAGCAGACTTGAGGCCCTGGGCCCCAAGTCTGCTATTTTTATAAATTTTTCATTGCAACACGATTCCATTGTCATTTTGCTTAAAGTTCGTAATCTGCTAAATTCATAATGGTCGATCATTGGTCGGTCAGTGGTCTCGTAATACTTTTTGAAAACCGAGCTATTAAAAACAATGACTGCACAATAACGTTCTAATGATAGGTCCCTGATCAAAGGAACTGTCAAATTTTTAGCAGATTACCGCATACGTCTGTCATTCATTTGTCATTATGTACGAGATTACCATTCTATGCCTGAACATTCTATGCATTCGACTGAAGATTTTATGAATGAAAAATGTATATAAATATTTGAAATTATTGTTATATTCATGAATTGTGACTCATATAATTAATCTTTTGTACCACTATTATTCAATTTATATGAATAATTTGTAATTGTTATTCCAATAATAATTAATTTTAATTGTTATGTAATAATGACCCATAATTTCATAAACCATATTAAAATTTGTACACCGGAAACGGTAGAATATTTTGATAGTAATATATAATGTATGTTCATTCATATTTACAACTTTATAGAATTTATTTATGTATTTTTTATTTATTTATAAGGCACACCAACAACTTATTTACAAATTTAATATTATACATTGTGCCATACTTAGAGGCCTGTGTAAATAAGTCTCTTACAGGCATGCACAACTTTTACAAAAAGAGTTTGAAATTGCAATTATGAATTAAATTATATATAATAGATTGACAGGGTTCATTAATTATATAAAAATAATAACATTCTCAAAATTATGAGTAATTTAAACGCAATCTTGTTTTTTTAAAACATAAATATAAATTGATAAACATAATTTAAATAATTTTATTATAAAATTAATATAGAATTAAGTTATACTATGTATAATTGGTTTAAATAAATAGATATATTAAAAAAATTGAATATTCTGACAAATAAATGCATTCTATTCTATACATATATTTGGGTAAAATACACTTAAAAGCAACAAAATAAATAACTAGTTTACCTGATGCTGCAGCTGCCACGCAAAATAATATAGCAATAGTTTTATGCATGGCTAGAATCGGACTAATTATAAATTTCGACAATAACTATTATATTATATGCTGGCCATTGTTATAAATAAAATAAAAATCATCTTCAATCATCTAAGATTTGTAGTGATTACTACAAATCTTAGATGATTGAAGATGATTTTTAAATAATTTGTATCTGATATCGCTTGTTTTTCGTTGATAAAAATTATGGAAGGACCAATTACGTAAGGAATGCCATTACTAGGCAAAGTCAAGTGATAACAATTATTCGCGTTCGCGTTTTTTAACCGACTTCAAAAAGGAGGAGGTTCTAAATTCGGTAGATATGTTTTTTTTTTCTATGTATGTACAGCGATTATGCCGAGATTTCTGATCGGATTTATGTGGTTGTTTTTTTTATTCGATGAAGAATAGTTGCCATTTGGTCCCATAAGAATTTAGTTCAGTTTCGTCGAGTAGGTATTTATTTTATGAGCATTTTTGTTAATTTCAATAAATGATAGTAAATCTGTCGGGATAGCTGAAATCGCATGTTTGTTTACACTAATTTATACCACGTACGCTGTGATGGGAATTTTTAGCTGGGAGAGAACCACTAAAAACTGAAAAATAAAAAATAAATCTTTTTCCAAAAAAAGAAAGAAATACAACCGACTTCGAAACAAAAACTTTAATTTCGGAAATCGGTGTGTTCAAAAAATAAAAAAGCAACCAAAAACACTGAGTTCCGAAATTAAAATTATTTTGTACTTTTTGGTAATTTTGTTTAGTAAAAAGTTTTATGATAACGGTCCATCAAGATAATAGTATAAGCGTGTCACATAATATATATGTCAATACGTATGGCATAGTAAATGGTCCGGAAAAAAAGCTTTATGGTTCTAACAGTACCATGCAGTATATAATTATTATTATATACTGTAGCGCTATAAGAAAAACGAACAAATTTATATTTGTACGGAAACAAAAACGCAACGCCATCTTTTCCGTAAGCAGTGAACTACAAATGAAATCCTGCATCGCGCTATCAGAGTTTTCCGCGCGATTGGAACATGTACAACCAGACGGTTGTCGCGTCCGGTGAACAACTGCCCGATAGTTGATATTCGGGCAGTTGTTCACCGGACGCGACAACCGTCTGGTCGGTGGATCCTCATTACCGCTTACCCCTATAATACTCAGACAAACCGACATACAATTTTAGATTGTTTGTTGTATAAAATTATAGTCATCATCATCTGCCTAGCCTTTTTCCCAACTATATTGGGGTCGGCTCCCAGAAAAGCCGGAGCGGCTGCCTACCAGACCTCCTTAACCCATTAACTGGGGAGCACAGTACTTCTTGGCAAGACTGGTGTCAGATTTTCTGGCTTCTGACAATCCGTAACGACTGCCAAAGATTTCCAAATGACAACCGGGACCAACGGCTTAACGTGCGCACCGAGGCACGGAGGAGTCTCGTTATGTTAAGATAGACCAACCTCAGCAAGCGTAGCTTAACCTCGAAGATAGACTCGTGCGGCTGTTATAATTTAGCCACAAGCTCCTCTTCCTCCTTTGAATAAATTATAGTCATCATTAGTAATTGAAAGTTTATCATTCGTTGATAAAACACTTAAGGAATCAGTAGACTGTGTATGTGTGTGTATAAGACACTTTTTTTTCCGGGTGGGAAATCATCAAATGACTTCTCCCGCTCCGGGTGGAGCGGAAGGGAGTGTCAGACTCTTACTGTCTGTACGTAAAATGTAAAGGACACAAGAAGGAACACGGGTGGGTTGAAACCCACCCGTGAACGTGATCCTTCTTGTGCCCTTTACGTTCCAGGGCCGCAGTGACTCTTTCGAACAAATTCCGCAACCCTAGCAGGCACTGAACCTATGGGGCCCCGTCTTCGTTGCTGACAGCTCTTTGAGGCGCGCGTGGAACACGACGCGCCGCCGACTCGGGTCTGGTTGCTATCGGACGGCGAGCCACCCATAGCTCGCCATCCGCAGGCCCGCGCCTACGGTGGCCGGGTATCGCCCTGCGTATCCTGACGTTCCCGTCTTCTGTTGCGGTGGCTGGAGCGTAAGGTCCCTCTTCCGCACGTGTTCCGCCTCCTTCTTCGCTAGCATTACTGCTTCGCAGAAGGAGGCGACCGTTTCCCATGCCTCCTCGCTCCGGACCATGGCTTGAACCAGGGCCGGACGCGAGAGGTCACCGCCGCCGATCGCCTCGACGACGTCACGGCGGTGCTCCGCCCAAGCAAAGCAAAGATAAATATAATGACTAAGATAGTAATGAAGCTTGAGAACTTCTTGGTAAAATAAGAACAGCCTCATGGACCTCGTCATAATTTAGCAACGTTGGGTGAGATCTGTCCGCGGATGGATGACCATCTTAACATACCAAAATTTAAAAGCCATTGTATTTATTTTAATGATTTTCAAAAATATAACTTTTATTATGAACTAACAGCGCCCCGAGGCTTTACCCGCGTCGTTCCCGTTTCCGTTGGAATACGGGGATAAAATATAGTCTATGTTACTCAGGGTGAATGTAGCTTTCAAATGGTGAAAGAATTTTTGAAATCGGTCCAGTAGTTTTTGAGTTTATTCGTTACATACAAGAGTACAAATCTTTAATCTTTATATTATTAGTATCGATAACTATGACTGAATAAACACTTAAATAACTCCGCATCGCTGGCTACTGGTAATGTACCCAAAATGATGGCAGCATCGCGTCAAGTCATTTAATCATTTGTTATCATAGGTACAAAAATTTGATACCAATATTCAAAGATTTAATTGATTAATTATTGTTGTTATTGGTTAAAGATTGATAACATAATACTTTAGTGGAAGGCATGTAGTATTCATTGATATCCATTAAAAAGGAAAAATACAAATGACTAAACGAAAAATATAAAATGTTATTAAAAATAATATATAGGTATGTACTAGCTGACCCAGCAAACGTTGTTTTGCCAAATAAAAAAAATATATTTGGGTATGAAAAAAAAACTTTTTACAAAAAAATACAACCGACTTCTCCACAAAAAATCAAAAAAGGACAAAATAACTTTAATTTCGGAACTCGGTGTTTGTGGTTCCTTTTTCGTTTTTTGAACACCGACTTCCGAAATTAAAGTTATTTTGTCCTTTTTTGATTTTTTGTGGAGAAGTCGGTTGTATTTTTTTGTAAAAAGTTTTTTTATTTTTCACTTTTTAGTGGTACCTACACCCCCTCCCCTCCCCCTACCTAAACGAACCAATTACATTGGTGTAAAAAAACGCACTGCACCAATGCAGAGTAAACTAAAAGGTCGTCAATGTAGATAATGTAGATATTATTTTTAGATTTTTGTTGATTTTTCAAAAACTACCTGTTCGATTTCGATAAAATGTTCATGGGACTATTTGGGAAGTATACCCTTTCCAACAAAAAAAGAATTTTTCAAATCGGTTGGCAAGCGACGGAGTTATGCGCGAACAAACAATAAAAAAAAAACATACAAACGTCCGAATTGAGAACCTCCTCCTTTTTTAGAAGTCGGTTAAAAATAGATAGTAACCGATTCTCAGACCTACTGAATATGCATATAAAATTTCATAAAAATCGGTCAAGCCGGTTGCGGAATTTGTTCGAAAGAGTCACCGCGGCCCTGGAACGCGGCGGGCACAAGAAGGATCACGGGTGGGTTTTAGTCAGTAAGAGTCTGACACTCCCTTCCGCTCCGCCCAGAGCGGGAGAAGTCATTTGATGATTTCCCATCCAGAAAAAAAAGGTATCTTAAAAGTCTAGTTAGATTATATTTCATATGAAAATAAAATATTGACTGACTAGCCCATTAAAATGCAAGTGAATGATTATTCAATTCACCCGCTGAAACATTGCTTTTGGTTAAAATAAAAAATATGATAAGTTATTTTGGATTTAAAGATTTAAAAGAGTGATTTATTCTTATCAAAAAGATTTGTAAATCTCTGTTCCTTTAAAATATTTATTTTGCGCATGTCTATCTAAATATATATATATATATATATATATATATATGTAACTCAAAAGTGACTGACTGACTGACATAGTGATCTATCAACGCACAGCCCAAACCACTGAACGAATCGGGCTGAAATTTGGCATGCAGTTAGATGTATGAAACTATGTCAATTTTAAACCGATCGGGCTGAGAGTTTCAAAATCGGGGGTAAAGTAACTATTCCACGCGGACGAAGTCGCGGGCAGAAGCTAGTAATATGTATTGATGTTTACTCATTTTCAACAGCACTTATCTATGCGTAATATGATATACGCACATTATTGCAGCTGGCGAAAATGATATCAACTGAAATCAAAGTTATCAACTACACCAATCAATAATGACTGATGATTTTATCAACAATCTTTAAAAGATTAGTTACTGATTAATAGCAGTTGTTATTATGAAGTTAGATTGTTATCAACACCTGTTTTGTTATTTAATAAAGAAATGTAATTTATTGACGTAGCTACCGACACGTCATTTATTCCAGTTGTCAAGCTATTTATTAGAGATGACCAAAAAGTTGCCATAGATTTTGTAAATTTCTTTAATACTAAAAGAAAGAAAGAAAGAAATTGCGGCATTGCCATTCAACGTGGCAATGCCGCCAGTCTCTTGGGCACATAACCAGCTGACAGCGTTGAGGACCGAATTTTTTATAATATATTTTAGTTTATTGTATAGCATTCGATTGTTTTGTCATGCCTTAAATTTAATTTTAACGAAACGAGATAAGGACCATTTTTAAACAATTTTCGATGATGAAATATTGTGTTGTGATGTTAAAATTAAAATGAAGTTTTTTATTTTTATGTGTTTCACGGGTAAGTTTGTGTAGATAGTGAATTGTTTTGTGGATTTAAAAATAGAATAGAATTTACAACATTTTTTGGCACAGAAACAAAAAACAAAGTAACAGAAATAATAGTAGGTATAGAATTACGCTGAGCATGCCCATACTGAAATGGTTACCATCTCAGCATTTGCTGAGCGTCAGACACCCAGCGCTGGTTTAAAGTTGGCACCCCGCAGTGACGCACGGACGAAAGTAAATACAATAAACAACATACTCCATTAAATATTGATGTTATCTTAGTAACAGCTTTTTTAAAATTCTCTTTAATAAAAAAAAAATAAGTATAGCATAAGCATATTTAATCAGCCTTTTAATGTTCCCACTGCTGGGACACAGGCCTCCTCTCTAGGAGAGGGAATGGGCCGTAATCCAGCACGCGGGCCCAGTGCGGGTTGTTGAATGTCACATGTTTTCGAAGTTTTGGTTCTAGGAAATGCCGGTTTCTTTCACCGTTTTGAGAGCTGTGGTGATGAAAATAATTACGCAAAGGGGTTTGAACCCGCGACCTATAATTCGTAAATTGCGCCCGTTACCATTCGGCCACCACTGCTCTGATATTAAGTAATATATAAAATAAATAAAGTAATATAATATAAAAGTTAGGAAAAGCTAAACAGTTAAAAGTATTATTTAAATATCTAGTTAAATAAATGTATGTAATTAACATAATCGCTTTATAAACATTTACCTACACTTCGTTCTTTCAAACAAATATACCAAATAATTTGCCTCAAGTACTCCGGGCCGGAAAAATAATGCTTAGGAGATTCCAATACAGATTAGATAATTAATTTTCAATAATAGTCATCGTTGTCACATGTCGACTTTACTTCCGAATATCTCAGCAACGTGACACTAGCGCACTATTTTGCGATATCTTTTGTTTTTTTACGTGTCTTATTGACTTATTCCCATATACATGTTTCAACGTGTGGCCACGATTTTGAAAACAAAATGGCGACCGGTTTGGACCAATGCCGCAAAAGGTCTTTATCATCAGCTTTTCAATATTAAAAATTTAAAAAATCGCCGACACAAAAACCCAAGTTCCCTTTAAAAAGTAATAAAATAAGAGAGTTAGCATAGGTTTTTGTGTGGTTTTTTTTTATACTTTTAGAGGTGCATTCTTATAAAAACACTCTCGATTATTTTCTTTCAGTGCGCTTTCATTTGAGACCCCACTCGAGTATATTTGCAGACATGCAGTTATTCTTCCCCACTTTCACC
This sequence comes from Hecatera dysodea, assembly GCA_905332915.2. Lineage (NCBI taxonomy): Eukaryota > Metazoa > Arthropoda > Insecta > Lepidoptera > Noctuidae > Hecatera > Hecatera dysodea. The sequence continues at coordinate 1,917,286 of HG995317.1, read as the reverse complement.
CCCTACAACTTTTAAACGACTCAACCGATTTACATCAAACATGTCTTAGAACACTCGCCCGTAACTCACCTTTCATACAAAAAAATAAATAAATTGAAATCGCTTCTTCCGTTTGCGAGCTACGGATCCACAGACAGACAGACAAACAGAAAGACACGTCAAACTTATAACACACCTCTTTTTGCGTTGGGGGTTAAAAATTAGCATTATTTGGTTCAATTTGGGAATAGGGTAGTTAACTAAAAAAATCTAATTAGTCCGTCGGATAGATTTTTTCACGTAAACAAAAAATGAAGACATTGAAAACTCGTGTGACGTCACTACTCGCTACAATTTTTACTGAGCCGTGACGTCACAAACCCCCACTGATCTTTGATGCTTTGTATCTTCGTCAGTTTTTATAGATTTGATAAAGGAAAAAATACGTGTCCAATATTTTTCTATAATCTAACTGACGGACTAAACATGATCATATATTTTTACTCAGGAAACATCCCTTTTGACTTTGAACTGAAGGACTGTTATCAGTTCTACGGCCAAGTTATTTCTAAGTTGAGCTACTCGACTACTGACAAAGGCTTGCATTGAATGGACAGGCCTACTTAAATTTGAATGGTTGTTTCCTCAAAAGACCATGTTTCTCATATAAAGTATTGTGAATGTGAGGAACATGTAGATCGCCATATTAGAGTATCATTTCAGTTAGTCTGGCAGTTATTTGTCTGGCCTACCCAAATGTCCTTACTTTGGTTAAATCGTTGAGCTCCTTAAAGTTCTAAGTTTGAGCTACACGGTAAATGACAAATGCTTACACTGTTTGCACAGGTCCACTCAAATCTGTGTGGCACTTTCCTCAAAAGCCCACCTCAGACATTAACCTACATACATGGTTCTCATACGATTTGACCAGTACGGATCGTATGAACTTTAAAAGAGACTTTGACCTCCGAGTTTGTTTCGGTGTTTCTTCTCAAGGTAGGAAACACCGGCCTCATCTAGCTTAAAATGACCAAAAAATGGCGTTTAAAAGTGTTTTATTAAACCTACATACTTAACAATATCATCACTACATAGTATAAAACAAAGTCGCTTTTGAGAGCAGTGGTGATGAAAATAATTATACCAAGTAATGCGCCTGACTGGGTTTGAACCCGCGATCTACAATTCGTAAGTCGGGGCCGTTACCACTCGGCCACCAATGCTCTGACAATGTAATATATAAAATAAATAAATAAATATAATAATATAAAAGTAAGGAAAAGCTATACAGTTAAAAGTATTATTAAAATATCTATTTCTATGCTAATAATTGTTATAAAGAGGAAAGATTTGTATTTTTGTATGTGACGAATAAACTCAAAAACTACTGGACCGATTTCAAAAATTCTTTCGCCATTAGAAAGCTACATTCGCCCTGAGTAACATAGGCTATATTTTATCCCCGTATTCCCACGCGAACGGGAACTAGGCGGGTGAAACCGCGGGGCGCTGCTAGTAATTAAATAAATGTGCTAAATGTATATAATTAACATATCGCTTGATATACATTTAGACTTCGTTCTTTAAAACTAACATACCAAATCATTTACCTCAAGAACTCCGGGCCGGAAAAATAATGCTTGGGAAATTCCAATACAGATTAGATAATTAATTTTCAATAATAGTCATCGTTGTCACATGTCGACTTTACTTCCAAATATCTCAGCAACGTGACACTAGCGCACTATTTTGCGATATCTTTTGTTTGTTTACGTGTCCTATTCCCATATACATGTTTCAACGTGTGGTCACGATTTTGGAAACAAAATGGCGACCGGTTTGGACCAATGCCGCAAAGGTTCTTTATCATCAGCTTTTCAATATAAAAAATTTAAAAAACCCCCGACACAAAAACCCAAGTTCCCTTAAAAAAGTAAAAATTAATAAAAAAAGAGAGTTAACATAGGTTTTTGGGTGGTTTTTTTTTTATTTTATACTTTTTAGAGGTGCATTCTTATAAAAACACTCTCGATTATTTTCTTTCAGTGCGCTTTTATTTGAGACCCCATTCGAGTATATTTGCAGATATTCAGTTATTCTTCCCCGCTTTCACCCCCCACAACTTTTAAACGGCTCAACCGATTTTAACCTTACCGTAAATGACCTTTCATACAAAAAAATACTAAATTGAAATCGCTTCTTCCGTTCGCGAGCTACGGATCCACAGATAGACAGACAGACAGACACACACGTCAAACTTATAAACACCCCTCTTTTTGCGTCGGGGGTTAAAAATTAGCATTATTTGAGGTGCAATTTGGGAATTGACTTTGAACTGAAAGACTTATCAGTTCTACAGCTGTTTCCAAGTTACTCGACTACTGACAAAGGCTTGCACTGAATGGACAGGCCCACTTAAATCTGAATGGTTGTTTCCTCAAAAGACCATGTTTCTCATATAAAGGATTGTGAATGTGAGGAACATGTAGATCGCCATATTAGGGTCTTATTTCAGTTTGTCTGGCAGTTTGAGTAATTCTTGCGGCCTACCCAATGTCCTTACTTTGGTATTGTTCGTCAAATCGTTGAGCTCCTTAAAGTTCTAAGTTTGAGCTATACGGTAACTGACAAATGATTACACTGTTTGCACAGGTCCACTAAAATCTGTGTGGCACTTTTCTCAAAATACCATCTCAGACATTAAATTACATGATTGTTTCTCATATGATTTGACCAGTACGGATTGTATGGACTTTAAAAGAGACTTTGACCTCCGAGTTTGTTTCGGTGTTTCTTCTCAAGGTAGGAAACACCGGCCTCATCTAGCTTAAAATGACCAAAAAATGGCGTTTAAAAGTGTTTTATTAAACCTACATACTTAACAATATCATCACTACATAGTATAAAAAAAAGTCGCTTCCCGCTGTCTGTACCTATGTATTCTTAAATCTTTAAAACTACGCAACGGATTTTGATGCGGTTTTTTTAATACATAGAGTAATTCAAGAGGAAGGTTTATATGTATAATACATGCATATTATAGTAGAGGAAACATTAGTATCTACATTACACCCGTGCGAAGCCGGGGTGGGTCGCTAGTTTATAATAAGACTAGCGACCCGCCCCGGCTTCGCACGGTTGCAATGCTGATAGTAAATCTCTATTATATTATGCATTTATTATACATATAAACCATCCTCTTCGATCACTCTATTTAAAAAAAACCGCATCAAAATTCGTTGCGTAGTTTTAAAGATCTAAGCATACATAGGGACAGACAGTTGGAAGTGACTTTGTTTTATACTATGTCGTGATGATGGCCAGCCCATTTCCACTTCAGCTGTCGTAATGTGTACTTGTTTTCTATGTTCTTTTTGTACAGCATATCTACTGACAGGAATATCATCAAGAATCCGCCGAACGACACCAATGCCATCAGCGTTACGTTCAAATGACGCCGACGCGAGTCAAGTCAGGAAGTTTGCTGAAATTATTGATTTTGTTAACAGTGTTTCTGATAATGACGAACGAAGGAACACTCTCAGGAGACATGGCCCTTCTAAACGTGCGTACAATTTCTTTCTTTATCTATACGTATATTAAAACTAGCTTTTGCCCGCGACTTCATCCGCGTGGAGTTCGGTTACGTAATTGTTTATTTAAAGTCAAAGTCAATTCATTTATTTCAACTAGACCATAAGGCGATTAACACACGGCACCGCGCACCGCCGCGGTAGGCGGTGAAGCGGATCTCATGTCACATTGGCCTCTACTAAATCCGTAGATGCCTAACACACGTACACCGCCAAACCGCGCGGTCGAGCGGTGCTCTCACCGCCACCGCGTCTCCGCGCTGCCGGCCTCACACACGGGGCGCCGCATAACCGCGCGGATAATCGTGGGTGCAAGACGTGTTGCAATTCAATAATGGATTTCGATGTCAAAAAGTTTATTTCGGAGATTGAAAGTTGCTCTGCTGTATTATCTCAAACTTTTATAGAATAGCATGAATGTACCATTTAGAGTTCTGCTTCTTAAAAATGGATAAACCCAATATCTTCTTATTTTTTCTTTCTGCGCCATAAAAGACAGATTGCTGCCACCACTTCAGCGTCCATTCTAGTTAGTGTTTGTGATCAAACTGTCAAAACCGTGTTAAATCCAACCGCGCGGACAGGTGCGTAAACCGCCTTACCGCGCGGGGTACCGCTACGAAATCCGCTTTACCGCCACCGCCCTCCGCGGCGGCGCGCGGTGCCGTGTGATAATCGCCTTAAACGGCACTTTTGAAGGTCAAAACATTTTAAAATAAAAATATTACAGTGACTCTAGTTGTCCATTCCCAAAAAGTAAATTTTTATTGAGAAGAACGGACAAGAAACTCTATAGTTACTCTTTTCAAATATGTATAGGTTTTACAATATTTTGTATACATTAACCAATTGATTATCTTGAGTTATCTTGACTGACATAAATTAAGATGTACCTACTAACACTATAGTTTACGGTTTAGTTTAGAACAATTGCTGTCGTTTATTTTGTGGTAAATAAACGCTTTTTCTTTCTTATTATATGTGAGGACGATGCATCCAAATAAAATAAAGAACTATACTACTAACAGGTACAGACAATACAAAATTTCATAAAAATCGGTCAAGCCGGTTGCGGAATTTGTTCGAAAGCGTCACCGCGGCCCTGGAATGCAAAGGGCACAAGAAGGATCACGGGTGGGTTTTAGTCAGTAAGAGTCTGACACTCCCTTCCGCTCCGCTCAGAGCGGGATAAGTCATTTGATGATTTCCCATCGAGAAAAAAAAGGTATCTTAAAAGTCTAGTTAGATTATATTTCATATGAAAATAAAATATTGACTGACTAGCCCATTAAAATTCAAGTGAATGATTATTCAATTCACCCGCTGAAACATTGCTTTTGGTTAAAAGAAAAAAGATGCTAAGTTATTTGGGATTTAAAGATTTAAAAGAGTGATTTAAATATTCTTATCAAAAAGATTTGTAAATCTCTGTTCCTTTAAAATATTTATTTAATATGCGCATGTCTATACAAATATTATAAAGAGGAAAGATTTGTATTTTTATATTTTTGTATGTAACGAATAAACTCAAAAACTACTGGACCGATTTCAAAAATTCTTTCACCACTAGAAAGCTACATTTACCCTGAGTAACAAAGGCTATATTTTATCCCCATATTCCCATGGGAACGGGAACTACGCGGGTAAAACCGCGGGGCGCTGCTAGTCTATTATATATAATCTATTATATATAATTATATATATTGATGTTTACTCATTTTCAACAGCACTTATCTATGCGTAATATAATATACGCACATTATTGCAGCTGGCGAAAATGATATAATCTGAAATCAAAGTTATCGACTATACCAATCAATAATGACTAATGATTTTATCAACAATCTTTAAAAGATTAGTTACTGATTAATAGCAATTGTTATTATGAAGTTTTTAAAGATTGTTATCAACACCTGTTATTGTAATGTTATAAAGAAATGTAATTTATTGACGTAGCTACCGACACGTTTTGTATTATAGTTGTCAGGCTATTTATTAGCGATGACCAAAAAATTGCTAAAGATTTTGTAAATTTCTTTGCTACTAAAACTACTGAAGCCTTAAATTCCTTGCCTTAGCTTGCTTGATTTATTACAGTCGAACGTTTCAGGATGTCCATATAAATTAAATTTTAAGAATATAAATTAGAACTAGAACTTGAACAAGAGTTTCCATACAAATCAAGATTGACGGAAGATTATCTACTTCTTACTAATACCTATTAAAGCTATGTACGACGCGGTCCAGGCCGCGGTTACTATATCTTCGAGCTGTTTGGGGTTGAAAACCTCGGGTTGTGGGGCCCTTGTGCTCACATCCTTTTCAAAGAAATTTCGAAACGGCTTTTACTTTTTGTTATGGACCACTCGCTGTTCAGCACTCTAAGGCTGGTTACTGCTTAACTAATCTTTCCTGTGGAGGCCTCAAATGACTTTAAGGCCCCCAGCCAGGGCTAAAAACTAAGCTACAAGCTAAGGCATCCCCTGTGGGACAAGGGTCTCGGCTTAGCGGGGTCATTGAGGGAGGGCAGCAAGGGACAGGCTGGGTCAGGTTAGTATTCTTGCGGCCTACCCAAATGTCCTTACTTTGGTATTGTTCGTCAAATCGTTGAGCTCCTTAAAGTTTTAAGTTTGAGCTACACGGTAACTGACAAATACTTGCACTGTTTGGACAGGTCCACTCAAATCTGTGTGGCACTTTCCTCAAAAGGCTACCTCAGACATTAACCTACATGGTTCTCATATGATTTGACTAGTATGGATTGTATGGACTTTAAAAGAGACTTTGACCTCTGAGTTTGTTTCGGTGTTTCTTCTCAGGGTAGTCGGCTAGGACACACCGGCTTAATCTAGCTTAAAATGACAAGAAATCTTGGACGTGTAAAAGTGTTATGTTTAACCTACTTACAAAATAAATATCATTTATAATTTATTAGTGCAGGGATTTAACGCTAATGGCTCAGCGGCGCGGGCTGGCTCGTTAGACAAAAGTCGGGGAAGGGGTCAGAGCTTGCCATTCAACGTGGCAATGCCGCCAGTCTCTTGGGCACATTACCAGCTGACAGCGTTGAGGACCGAATTTTTTATGATATACTAGCTGCTGCCCGCAGCTTCGCCCGCGTGAATGTTGGAAGTTATGCCAAGGGAACATAATCCCGGAATATAAAGTATCCTATGTTACTTCTAGTACCTCCCAGAATATGTGTACAAAGTTTCATGATGATTCGTCACGTAGTTTTTGCGTAAAAGCGTAACAAACATCCACGCTTTCACATCTATAGGTACTAATATTATAAAGCTGAAGAGTTTGTTTGGTTGTTTGTTTGTTTGTTTGTTTGTTTGAACGCGCTAATCTCAGGAACTACTGGTTCGAATTGAAAAAATCTTTTTGGGTTGAATAGACCATTTATCGAGGAAGGCTTTAGGCTATATATCATCACGCATAAGCCAATAGGAGCGGAGCAGCGATAAAGAATATTTTAAAATCGGGGATTCCACGGGGACGAAGTCGCGGGCAGCAGCTAGTTTATAATATTAAGTAAGGATTTTAGTTTGTTGTAGCATAAGTATACAGAACTCTAAGATTCAATTGTTTTGTCATGCCTTTAAATTTAATTTTAACGAAACGAGATAAGGACCATTTTAAAACAATTCTCGATGATGAAATATTGTGTTGTGATGTTAAAATTAAAATGAAGTTTTTTATTTTTATGTGTTTCACGGGTAAGTTTGTCTAGATAGTGAATTGTTTTGTGGATTTGAAAATAGAATAGACTATCCAACATTTTTTTTACCACAGACACAAAAAAACAAAGTACTTAACAGAAATAATAGTAGGTACAGAATTATGCTGAGCGTGCCCATACTGAAAGGGTTACCATCTCAGCATTTGCTGGGCGTCAGACACCCAGCACTGGTTTTCAGTTGGCACCCCGCAGTAACGCACGGATGAAAGTAAATACAATAAACACACAATAAAACATAGTCCATTAAATATTGATGTTATGTTAGTAACAGCGTTTTTAAATTAAAAAAAAAAATTAAGTATAGCATAAGCATGATCAGCCTTTTAATGTTCCCACTGCTGGGCCACAGGCCTCCTCTCTAGGAGAGGGAATGGGCCGTAATCCAGCACGCGGGCCCAGTGCGGGTTGGTGAATGTCACATGTCTTCGAATTTTTGGTTCTAGGACATGCCGGTTTCCTCACGATGTTTTCCTTCACCGATTTGAGAGCAGTGGTGATGAAGTTAATTACACAAAGGGTTACACAAGGGGGGGGGGGGCACGCGCGTCACGGGTTCAACCCGCGACGCGCGTAAGTCGGGGCCGTTACCACTCGGCCACCACTGTTCTGATATTAAAATATATAAAATAAATAAACTTGAAAATGAAAATAATATATCTAGTTTTAATTTCCGCGAATATTAGTGGGTTGCAGGTATGCACCTCCCTCCCGCCCGCTATATTATGCACATGCAAGATTACAAGGCAAATGCAAGGATTTTAAGCACATGCAGGAAGGCAAAGCAAAACCCAACACCATTACCGACACGTGTTTCGCCTCTCCACGAGGCATCCTCAGGGGACGTGTTGACTCGCTGATCGTTGAGTTGCGACACACGTGAACACGTATCGGTATTGGTGTTTTTTTAAATAAATAAACTAATATAATATAAAAGTTAGGAAAAGCTATACAGTTAAAAGTATTATTTAAATATATACCTATTTAGTTAAATAAAAGTGTAAAATGTATGTAATTAACATATCGCTTAATATACATTTACAATTCGTTCTTTAAAACAAATATAAGTACCAAATCATTTACCTCAAGAACTCCGGGCCAGAAAAATAATGCTTAGGAAATTCCAATACAGATTACATAATTAATTTTCAATAATAGTCATCGTTGTCACATGTCGACTTTACTTACAAATATCTCAACAACGTGACATTTTATCGCACTATTTTGCGATATCTTTTGTTTGTTTCGTGGCCACACGTTGAAACATGTATATGGGAATAGTCCCATATACATGTTTCAACGTGTGGCCACGATTTTGAAAACAAAATGGCGACCGGTTTGGACCAATGCCGCAAAGGTTCTTTATCATCAGCTTTTCAATATAAAAAATTTAAAAAACCCCCGACACAATGATAAATGATAATGATAAATGATTTATTTTTGTAAGTAGGTTGTAAAAAACACTTTTACACGTCAATCTTTTTTTTTGGCCGTTATAAAACTAGATGAGGCCGGTGTTTCCTAGCTGACTACCCTGAGAAGAAACACCGAAACAAACTCAGAGGTCAAGGTCTCTTTTGAAGTCCATACAATTGTACTGGTCAAATCATATGAGAACTATGTAGGTTGGTGTCTGAAGTGGTCTTTTGAGGAAAGTACCACACAGATTTGAGTGGACCTGTCCAAACAGTGCAAGCATTTGTCAGTTATCGTATAGCTCAAACTTAGAACTTTAAGGAGCTCAACGATTTGACGAACAATACCAAAGTAAGGACCTAAAGAACTCAAACCGCCAGACTAACATGAATGAACCCCTGACGTAGCGATCTAAATGGTCCCCATATTCACAATACGTTATATGAGGACCATGCAGATCAGTGTCTGAAGTGGTCTTTTAAGAAGGAACCACACCGTTTTGAGTGGACCTGTCCAGTCAGTGCAAGCCTTGGTCAGAGTCGATTAGCTCAACTTAGAATCAATAAGGAGCTCCACAACTCGACGAACAATGCCAATGAAAGGACATTTGGGTAGGCCACAAAAATACTCAAACAGCCAGACAACGTTAAAAAAAATACTTGAAGAGGAAAAAGCTAATAATAACCCATATAGTCCTCACATTCACAATAGGGAATAATATTAAAATTTAAAATAAAAAAATATGATACTTTACAAAGTAAGTATTCATGTCAAAATAAAAAAAAATGTACTTAATAAAATAAAAAGAATACTTTAAAAAGTAAACATTCATGTCAAAAGTAAATGAAAATGTCAAACTGTATAAATATAAACAAAAAGCGCACAAAAGAGAACAAAACAGAAAAACATTAAAACATTGGGCCGTGTACAAAACTGAAGCAGCTCAATCCCAAGCCATCTTGTCCTCAAGATAATCTTTAACTGTATAAAAAGCTTTCTGGCATAGCTTACGTTTTATAAATGATTTGAATTTATTTCTGCTTAGTTCTTGAATAGGGCTAGGAAGTTTACTATAAAAATGTATACATTGGCATCGAAACGAACCACCTATTTTTTTGAGCCTGGTTTTAGGAACGACATAATTGTGTTTGTTCCTAGTATTTATGCTATGGATATCACTGTATTTTTTAAACAGATTAATATTTTTATGTGCATACAAGAGGTTTTCATAGATATACTGGGAAGGCACAGTCATAATATTAATCTCTTTAAATTTGTCTCTGAGGGACTGTCTGGGACTTAATTTATAAATTGCACGAATAGCCCTTTTTTGTAAGACAAATATTGTCTGAATATCGGCGGCATTTCCCCACAGCAGAATGCCATATGACATCACAAGTCATCAACAAAAACCCAAGTTCCCTTAAAAAAGTAAAAAATAATAAAAAAAGAGAGTTAACATAGGTTTTATACTTTTTAGAGGTGCATTCTTATAAAAACACTCTCATTTGAAATTGAAAACAATATATCTAGTTTTAATTTCCGCGAATATTAGTGGGTTGCAGGTATGCACCTCCCTCCCGCCCGCTTTTTTTTTTTGTTTTTTTTTTTTGTTTTTAAAAACACTCTCGATTATTTTCTTTCAGTGCGCTTTTATTTGAGACCCCACTCGAGTATATTTGCAGACATTCAGTTATTCTTCCCCGCGTTCACTCCCCGATTTTTAGCCGACTTCTAAAAAAGGAGGAGGTTCTCAATTGGGATGTTTGTATTTTTTTTTTTTTTATGTTTGTTCGCGCATAACTCCGTCGCTTTTCAACCGATTTGAAAAATTCTTTTTTTGTTCGAAAGGGTATACTTCCCAAATGGTCCCATGAAAATGTTATCGAAATCGACCAAGCGGTTTTCGAAAAATCTAAAAAAATATCTACATTATCTAAATTGACGACCTCTTAGTTTACTCTGCAAAGGAGCAGTACGTTTTTTTACACCAATGTGATTGGTTCGTTTAGGTGGGGGGAGGGGAGGGGATGTAGGTACCACTAAAAAGTGAAAAATCTAAAACTTTTTACAAATAAATACAACCGACTTCTCCACAAAAAATCAAAAAAGTACAAAATAACTTTAATTTCGGAAGTCGGTGTTCAAAAAACGAAAAAGCAACCACAAACACCGAGTTCCGAAATTAAAGTTATTTTGTACTTTTTTGATTTTTTGTGGAGAAGTCGGTTGTATTTTTTTGTAAAAAGTTTTTTTCATCAAACATGTCTAAGAACACTCGCCCGTAACTCACCTTCAATACAAAAAAAAAACTAAATTGAAATCGCTTCTTCCGTTCGCGAGCTACGGAGCCACAGACAGACAGACACGTCAAACTTATAACACACCTCTTTTTGCGTCGGGGGTTTAAAATTAGCATTATTTGGGAATTGACTTTGAACTGAAGGACTGTTATCAGTTCTACAGCTGTTTCTAAGTTGAGCTACTCGACTACTGACAAAGGCTTGCACTGAATGAACAGGCCCACTTGAATGGTTGTTTCCTCAAAAGACCATGTTTCTCGAATAAAGTATTGTGAATGTCAGTAACATGTAGATCGATTAGGGTCACATTTCAGTTAGTCTGGCAGTTATTTATGCTTACCCAAATGTCCTTACTTAGATATTGTTCGTCAAATTATTGAGCTCCTTAAAGTTCTAAGTTTGAGCTACACGGTAACTGACAAATGCTTACACTGTTCGCACAGGTCCACTCAAATCTGTGTGACACTTTCCTCAAAAGGCCACCTCAGACTACTACTACTCACCTACATGGTTCTCATATGACTTGACCAGTACAGATCGTATACTTTAAAAGAGACTTTGACCTCTGTGTTTGTTTCGGTGTTTCTTCTCAGGGTAGGAAACACCGGCCTCATCTAGCTTAAAATGACCAAAAAATGGCGTTTAAAAGTGTTGTATTAAACCTACTGGCTTAACAATATCATCACTACATAGTATAAAACAAAGTCGCTTCCCGCTGTCTGTCCCTATGTATGCTTAAATCTTTAAAACTACGCAACGGATTTTGATGCGGTTTTATTGCGGATTTATTATACATATAAACCATCCTCTTCGATCACTCTATCTATTAAAAAAAAACCGCATCAAAATCCGTTGCGTAGTTTTAAAGATCTAAAGAAAAGAAGAAAGAAAGAAAGAAAGAAAATTCATTTATTTGCCACAGTTGGGGCACACAGCAAAAACGATAAAAAAAAACAAACAAAAATAACCAAGAAAAGTAAAAAAGAGGTGCGTGCCCCACGGCTGCGCCAAATAGGTCCAGTTCAGCATATATGTCAGACAGCTAGTGCCTGACGCTGATTTTCAACTGGACCTGAGGGTGTGACATGTCACGGACGTAAATCAGTTTTATGTGTAGTGTCTTGAGATAAATATATAAGAATCATAGTAGTGTAGATGTTACTTAGAGGTAATAGTAATAAGTACGTGATAAACGAATGTGATAAACTAATGATTAATATAGGTAGTACATATATAAGGTTTATATAAATAAAGATAATAAATAAAATCATAAATAATCTAAACGTTTTAGAACAACGAACCACGATATAAATTGTCTGGTTGAACACAAATAATACTTTGCGTCTGCGCCGCGCCGTAAACAGAAAACCGGTTTCGTATGAAACTCGGAGTTATCAGGCGGCACAGAGCACGTTACGAGCCATTTATTCAATAGCAGCGGAGAGAAACAGTCAAACACTGAAGCTGCGTCAAATATTAAAACGTTGCAGTTGGTTGTATGAAGTAGATAGTGCAAACATACCATACATATACTTTTCGAGGTGCCACAGAAAAGAAACACAGTGTCAAATGGATGTTTATAGCATACATAGGGACAGACAGTTGGAAGTGACTTTGTTTTATACTATGTAGTGATGATGGCCAGCCCATTTCCACTTCAGCTGTCGTAATGTGTACTTGTTTTCTATGTTCTTTTTGTACAGCATATCTACTGACAGGAATATCATCAAGAATCCGCCGAACGACACCAATGCCATCAGCGTTACGTTCAAATAACGCCGACGCGAATCAAGTCAGGAAGTTTGCTGAAATTATTGATTTTGTTAACAGTGTTTCTAATAATGACGAACGAAGGAACACTCTCAGGAGACATGGCCCTTCTAAACGTGCGTATGATTTCTTTCTTTATCTACACGTATATTAAAACTAGCTTTTGCCCGCGACTTCATCCGCGTGGAGTTCGGTTATGTAATTGTTTCATTATCATTATCAGCCTTTTAACGTTCCCACTGCTGGGACACAGGCCTCCTCTCTAGGAGAGGGAATGGGCCGTAATCCACCACGCGGGCCCAGTGCGGGTTGGTGAATGTCACATGTCTTCGAATTTTTGGTTCTAGGACATGCCGGTTTCCTCACGATGTTTTCCTTCACCGTTTTGAGAGCAGTCGTGAAGAAATGAATTACACAAAGTAATGCGCCTGGCTGGGTTTGAACCCGCGACCTACGATTCGTAAGTCGGGGCCGTTACCACTCGGCCACCACTGCTCTCATCGTAATTGTTTATTTAATATCAATTCATTTATTTCAACTAGACCATTAAACGGCACTTTTGAACGTCAAAACATTTGAAAATAAAAATATTATAGTGACTCTAGTTGTCCATTCGCAAAAAGTAGATTTTTATTGAGAAGAACGGACAAGAAACTCCATAGTTACTCTTTTCAAATATGTATAGGTTTTACAATATTTTGTATACATTAACCAATTGATTATATGTGAGGACGATGCATCCAAATAAAACTAAGAACTATACTACTAAAAGGTACAGCAAAGTAATGATAGCAGAGGTAAAATTAATAAATTTGCTAGTCAGGGACATAGTACTCACATATTTACAATTTTTTTAACCATTTATTATATTCATTAACCTAAATACAAAGTTTCAGGCTTCTAGCTCTAAAAATGAGGGACTTCCATACAAAATTTTAACCCGTTTTCACCCCCTTAGGGGGCGAATTTTCAAAAATCCTTTCTTAGTGGATGCCAACGTCATTACAACTATCTGTATGCCAAATTCAGCGATATCCGTTCAGTAGTTTCTGTAGGCTGTGCGTTGATAGATGAGGCGATCAGTTTTGCCTTTTATATATTTTTATATAGAAGAAGAGGAAATATTTTTATTTTTGTGTGTGTGTGTATATTTGTAGTGACTAAACTCAAAAACTACTGGACCGATTTCAAAAATTCTTTAACCATTACAAAGCTACATTCACCCTGAGTAACATAGGCTATATTTTGTCCCCGTATTGCTACGGGAACGGGAACTACGCGGGTGAAACCGCGGGGCGCTGCTAGTTTTCTATATCTTTATTTTATAGAGGAAATATAATTTGTATTTTTGTATGTAACGAATAAACTAAAATCGATATCAATAAAGCGCATCCAATAGGGTAGTTTACTTAAAAAAATCTGATTAGTCCGTCAGATAGATTTCCAAAAAATATTGGAGACACATTTTTTCTTTTTTTCACAAAAACATAAAATGAAAAAAGAAAGAAAGAAAAATGTTTATTTGGGTCTCGCACAAAACAACAAAAAAAAAGAAAAAAAAAACTACTAGAAAAATAAAGTAACAAATGCTATAGATAGAATTATAGAATTTTATGAAGACGATACAGTGCATTGAAAACTCGTGTGACGCCACTACTCGCTACAATTTTTACCGGGCCGTGACGTCACACGCTCCCACTCCTGATCTTTGATGCCTTTTATCTTCGTCAGTTTTTATAGATTTGATAAAGGAAAAAATACGTGTCCAATATTTTTCTATAATCTAACTGACGGACTAAACATAATCATATATTTTTTACTCAGGCAACATCCCTAATCATGTCGTATATTTTTTTGTTTACGTAAAAAAATATTGGATATTTTTCCGACTTTTTCAGGAAAGTACTAAATTACGTTCAACAAACGCTTTCAGGTCAAGATTCCCGTCGTTTAAACGAAGTGATGGCTGCGTTGAACGCATTTGCAAGCTTCAAGAAAAGTTATGATGTGGAGACAAAGGACGTGTTCAAGGAAATTGAAGATACAGTGCGTTACCATATCATAGACAACCCTGATGTTATCATGAAGCATAGAGCAAACAAGGAAAACAATAATATGGCGTGAGTTATTAAGCTATTGCATAGCTTCTATTGCGGGCCTTGAGCGTGGCAACCGAATCCTGAAATTCCGTAACGAAAATAACCTAACACCGCTACGTCATTCGATTAGGCCCCGCCTTTTTAAAATGGTCGCTTCGTTACTGAGCTATTATGTCGCCGTCACCGAGCCGACCCGAACGTCTGCGTTCGGAATCAATCGGTGGGACAAAGTTAAGTGAAACGTATGTGATTTACATTAGTACAGTAACCCAGGTGAACGAATCGAGACCATATCACAATGACGCAGAGTACTAAATATATAATTGCATAAGTTGTACCGCGGCAGTCCCCGAGTGCCACATGTATTTTTTTTAGTATTCCGTACCAGTGGCGAAGCGTGGTCATAAGCCCATTCCCGCCGGCTTCCCTTCAGAAGTTTGGAACACAACTACTCTATCTTAATTGAAAAATCGCACAAACAGTACTGTTAAAAGTAGAGAAACATCACAAAACGCATACACAGATGGATATTCAATTCCAACAAAATTTGCTCTTCAACAACATTATTTAACTCGCAGGCGCTATCGGCTTTGGGCACGCCACTATTGTGGCGATAAGTCCCCTCTTTGAGGCGTGGCTGGAGAGACGTCACGGCGTTCTCACCTTCCGCCTGACGCAGGTGCTCACCGGACACGGCTGCTTCGGGAGGTACCTGTGTCGGATCCAGCGGGAGGACACGTCCGGGTGTCATCACTGTGTGGATCGTCCGGAGGACACGGTGGAGCATACGGTGGAGGTCTGCCCTGCTTGGGCGGAGTACCGCCGTGTCCTCGTCGAGGTGATCGGCGGCGGCGACCTCTCGCGTCCGGCCCTGGTTCGGGCCATGGTCCGGAGCGAGGAGGCATGGGAAGCGGTCGCCTCCTTCTGCGAAGCAGTAATGCTAGCGAAGGAGGAGGCGGAGCGCGTGCGAGAGAGGGAAGCCCCTCGCTCCAGCCGCCGCAACAGAAGAAGACGCCCCGGGCGTCGGGAAACGCAGGGCGATTCCCGGCCACCGTAGGCGCGGGCCTGCGGATGGCGAGCTATGGGTGGCTCGCCGTCCGATAGCAACCAGGCCCGAGTCGACGGCGCGTCGTGTTCCACGCGGGCCTCAAAGAGCCGTCAGCAAAGAAGACGGGGCCCCATAGGGTCAGTGCCTGCTAGGGTTGCGGAATTTGTTCGAAAGAGTCACCGCAGCCCTGGAACGCAAAGGGCACAAGAAGGATCACGGGTGGGTTTTAGTCAGTAAGAGTCTGACACTCCCTTCCGCTCCGCCCAGAGCGGGAGAAGTCATTTGATGATTTCCCATCCAGAAAAAAAGAAAAAGGCGCTATCGGCTTATTGACAGTTCAATTCATAAGGAAAAATAGTTGTCATGACGTCACAATGACCAGCTCGCGATCACCGCGATTCTAGGCCGCGTGGTAAGCCGGTATCCGCCGAGTTATGATAGAAACATGTTCAGACCGAAAAGCATAATCGTAGTTGTTTAGCATTACATGAGTTTGGGACTAGTAGGATTGAATTATTTTTGGAAAATTCACATGACGCCCATAGCAGAAAAGTAAATTGTAATAGGGAATTGCCGCGCACCGGCTTGGAGTTAAGGTCATAGCTCACTTACACGACTCTGCTCCATCACCGCTCCTACTCAACACCGCCCTAAACTAAAACGACTGCTGCCGGTCCACTCGTTGACAGCTAGCAGACGCCCAGCTGTCACCGCATCGACAGCTAGCAGACGCCCGGCTGTTGAGTCTACCGACTAAGCGGCGCCGACGGCAGTGAGCGCGTGGACACCGCACCGGCCGCTCGTCTACTACGTGTGGCCACCGAGGCGTCAATTACCGAACAGTCTGATGGCGGGAAGCTTGCTGACATCGAGCTGTCTGCTAATTTATATTGTCAATATAAACTTTATCTAGACCACGACTTAAAGCTTATATTTGAATGATATTTTATGAGTCGGGTGGTAGCAGAGTTGTGTAAGTAGGCCCGTAGTATGACCTTTAAGCATATAATAATGTTTTTTTTTTGCTACTGCTTTCCTTTCTCAACATATCACCCTTCGCCACTGTTCCGTACCTGAAAAGAAAAAAACGGAACCCTTATAGAATTACTTTGTGGTACGCCCATCCATCTGCATGCCTATCGAGACCGTTTATCTTGGGAACGCGTGGAGTTATCGAATAAGGAACATGCAATATTTTCATCTTGCTTTCATTTAAAAGAATTTCGTGTAAAATAGACCACACAAAAATTAAAAACTTAATACGCTTTAATTTATTGCTAAAATTGCGACCATAAAGCGACTGTTTTTCTTTTCCCGCGAAAACGAATGATGAAGTCACTCCTGTCTGCCAGAGATCATGAACTGTCATGTATTAAAATTTAAGTTCGTCTTTTCGTTGTCTTAACACGAGTGACGTCACTAGACGCTGATTGTTTGCGTTCCGTTTCACGTTATATTAATTCGTAATAGTTTTTAAAAATCAATATTACTACAATAAAAACATTGCAGTGGCCCTTCTTTTATACTATTCTATTAATGACTATTTAGACGATAAGAATAGTTGGTCGCTGTGTTGAACGCAAGACAATGTCTTATTTAATTTTATTATGTTCTTTCTCTATAAGTTAGTTTATGACGGGTTATATGAGATCATATACGAGTAATATTGACTTATTTTTTTATTTTTGATGACTATGTAGGTCAATCTGTTTTTACTTTATTGACTCAATCTACTCTTTACAATGTTTTAAAGTGAATTGGACATGCCGGTTTCCTCACGATGTTTTCCTTAACCATTTTGAGAGCAGTGGTGATGAAATCTATACTAATATTATAAAGCTGAAGAGTTTGTTTGTTTGTTTGTTTGAACGCGCTAATCTCAGGAACTACTGGTTCGAATTGAAAAATTCTTTTTGGGTTGAATAGATCATTTATCGAGGAAGGCTTTAGGCTATATATCATCACGCTTAAGCCAATAGGAGCGGAGCAGCGATAAAGAATGTTTTAAAATCGCGGATTCCACGGGGACGTAGTCGCGGGCAGCAGTTAGTTAAATTATACAAAGGAATACGCACGGCTGGGTTTGAACCAGCGACTTACAATTCGTAAGTCAGGGCCGTTACCACTCGGCCACCACTGCTCTCACCACACGTCCTCAAAATGTCTTTAATAAAAGATTTTTTTTATATTTACAGGGGGGTTTTAAGCCAAGAAAGTACTCCCTTCGATCCATATAAATACAGTACTGCTAAAAATAGCTTGAATGAATGTAAGTGATCCCTTCTTTTCGCATAATGTTGTTTTTTTTCCTTACATACTATGGCATAACTGTGAGGAGCTCGTGGCTAAATTATAACAGCCGCACGGGTCGATCTTCAAGGTTAAGCAACGCTTGCCGAGGTTGGTCTGTGGATGGGTGACCATCTTAACATAACGAGCCTTCTCCGTGCCTCGGAAAGCACGTTAAGCCGTTGTTACCAGCTGTCATTTGGAGATCTTTGGCAGTCGTTATGCATTGTCAGAAGCCAGAAAATCTGACACCAGTTCTTGCCAAGAAGTACCGTGTTCCCCAGTTAATGGGTTGTTGAGATCTGGTAGGCGGCCGCTTCACGTAAAATACTAGTATTCAGCTCAACGACCAGATGAACAATGCCAAAGAAGGGACATTCGGGTAGGCCGCAAAAGTACTTAAACTGCCAGACGTCGTTATATATTTGAAAATGAAAATAATATATCTAGTTTTAATTTCCGCGAATATGTGTGGGTTGCAGGTATGCACCTCCCTCCCGCTATATTATGCACATGCAAGATTACAAGGCAAAAGCAAGGATAATCCTCAGGGGACGTGTTACTTGCCGACCGTTGAGTCTCAACGGTCGGCGAGTCAACACGTCCCCAGAGGATGCCTCGTGGAGAGGCGAAACACGTGTCGGTATTGGTGTTGGGTTTTGCATTGCCTTCCTGCATGTGCATATTATCCGTGCTTTTGCCTTGTAATTTTGCATGTGCATAATATAACGGGCGGGAGGGAGGTGCATACCTGCAACCCACACATATTCGCGGAAATTAAAACTAGATATATTATTTTCATTTTTAAATTTAAAATGAATTTCCGCAAAGTAACGCCTGACTCAATCAATTTTTTTTGTCGTTATATATGCTATAAACAAGGAAAGAAAAGAGAAGATAATACCCATATAGGGTAACAGGGTTGCCTGCAAAACACTATCATATACATATGTATAGGGCATCCATCTAAGCATTACAATTTTCTGGCTTACCTATCATTGCCTAATCACAACTTATTGTTACAGCGGATTTTGAAATTCCATTGAATAAAATCCCTAATGTTACATTACATGAAAATGCTACAGTACGTTTAAGAGCTCAGGAAGATGTCCAAGAACTAACTACAGATAAAAATATTTATCGGAGAAGTTTCCCTAACGATGAAGATGACGACAAATCGATCACGGATGGCATAGAACTAATAAATAATAAAAAAGAAAAGAATAAGCCGAAAGTAGATGCTAAAGATCCCGTCGTACCACCAGAGATTTATAAAACTGATGAATTTGAGAAGAGGACACAGAATAATATACCTTCAATCAAGGAAGATAGCGCTCAAATCGATAAAAAGAAAGCAGATACGAACGATTTCAAACATACTGGTACAATGAAAGAGGATAAAAAGGAATATAGATCGACTAATTTTATTTACAGTCAAGAAAAGCTGAACGAAGACAGCATTCGCCCAAAAGATAATGACGATAAGATAAATAAAGAATACACGAATGAAAACAGTGGGACAGATAAAAACCAAAAAGAAAGATCTTGGGATAAAAGTGAAAATAATCTAACGTCAGTAGAAAGATTAATTTCAAATGTAGATAACAAAATACACGATAACCGTGATGAAAAGGAACAGTATTCCATTTATTCACATAAAGAAAGAAGAGAATATAGTAACAGACACTCTAAAAATAGTCATGAAATGAAAGACAGATACGATAAAAAGAAGAAAGATGAATATTACGATAAAAGGGTTGGAAGAGAAAGCCAATGGATTAAAGTTGACAATCAAAAGGATTATAAAGACAGCCTAAGAAATAAAAAAGATGACAAATTGAGTCAAAAAGAAAGAGATCGGGATAGCAAACATGAGAATTGGAATAACAAAGAGAAAGAATTGGATAACAACTATGACAGTGGAAGTAAAAGAGAAAAAGATCGGAGTGAAATTGATGAAAGGTGGAATGAGAAAGAAAAATCGCGAGAAGTTGATAAAAGATGGAATAAAAAAGAAAAATCCCAAGAAATTGATGAAAGATGGAATGAGAAAGAGAAATCCCGAGAAATTGATAAAAGATGGAATAAAAACGAAAAATCTCAAGAAATTAATGAAAGATCGAATGAAAAAGAAAAAACCAGAGAAAATGATAAAAGATGGAATATAAAAGAAAAAACCGTCTTTAAAACTGATGCACCATTGACTAAAAAAGAAAAATACTGGAATAACAATAAACACGACACTGAAAAAGACAAAGATATTGATGTTATGGAGTATGAATGGAATAAGCGACATCAAGAATATGACAAACATGAAAATGACGCTCACTGGGAACATAGTGACAATGAAAAAAATGAGAAAAACTTTAAAGAAAGAGATAACGATTATAAAAATAGAGACAGGGAATTTAACAAGGGAGACAATGATTTGACGAAAAGACAGAGTGAGGGGAATACAAACATCGGTAGGAATTATGATAGGAATGAATCAGGAAATAAAAACTCGTATGAAAACGCTGATAACGATAAAAACGTACGGCATGACAGATATAAAATAGTTGATAGGCCTGATTCTGATAGTTCCCGATATGATGACAATGATCGTTCTTTCAGAAGATAAAGAACAATGTTTTGTGCTGAGAAATAAAAAGTTTTTTTTTAATTTTGCCTTTTTTTTCTTGATGTGTAAACATCTTTCCCCTCTCTATCCTGAATCTACGGGAGTGATTTTATGAAATGGGACGGAAGTGTGTAAAAGGATGCCGTGGAAGCGCGGACGAATTGATTTGACCAATTAGCGCGCGCGGTGTTAGGGTTGCCCGTCAAATGTGACTAACCACTTTGACCTGAAGAAAAAAAAATCAGACCCCGACACAAAAAACTAAGTCCCCTTTAAAAAGTGTTTGAGACAGAAAGACATGACGAATCCATACGGGTTTCGTTTTTTTTTTTGCCATCTTTCTACGGAACCCTAAAAAAGAGGAGGTTTATCAATTCGACCGTATTTATATATACAGTATGTTAACTAACAGAGGGCGTTCCCGTTAACCCGCAATAGTATGGCATCCATATATGATAAGAAAAATATTATCATTCGAAAAAAAAATTGTTTTTATTATTTTTAATATTAAAATATTCACTAAAAATGTTAAATTGATACGTTAAAGAAACACTCTGTACACGCGTACTTACCGGTTTGGGCATTGCTACTACGAGTACTATTTCGCGCTACTATTTTGATTTTAAACAGGATGTTTCGAATTTATTGTCAATATTTTTTTTTAATTCGGATTATTTTATGGTTATTCTGATATTTTTATTTTTATCTATTAATGATATAGATTAACGAGTTAAAGGGAACGCCCTCTGTTATTTAACATACTGTATATATTTTATTTATGTGTGTTCGCGGATAACTTCGTCGTTTATGAACCGATTTTGATGATTTTTTTTTAAACTCGCAGAAAATCGAGGTTTGACGAAAGAGGCTCACACAAACACACTCGTATATAAGAACATTATTTTTTTATAACGACACTAAAAAAAAGTAATATTTTATTGCTTATATACTTATTCCAGTACATGAATGTAATGATATTGTATTTTTATGTGGTTTTCAAATTCATGCCAATGTATTCAGTCATACATGAGTCAAATATTTTTTCTCAAAGATTCTTATTTACATAATGATTTTAAAACTATGTGTTGTGATTTACATTTGTAAGTACTGTATTTTTTTTTCAGTCATCATCATCATAAACAACAGCCTGTTGCAGTCCACTGCTGGACATAGAAATTTTACGTCACCGTTTCAGACGGAATAATATTATTTAATTGCACTTAAAACTGGCTCTTACTTCCTATGATGTTGGGTTCAGAATACTTTTAATATCACAAAAGTTGATTTTATCATTTTTATCAGCAAGTGCTTTTATTGTTTCAATTCCTTTATACCTTTAGTCGCATATCTATACTAATATATCTATACTAATATTATAAAGCTGAAGAGTTTGTTTGTTTGTTTGTTTGTTTGAACGCGCTAATCTCAGGAACTACTGGTTCGAATTGAAAAATTATTTTTGGATTGAATAGACCATTTATCGAGAAAGGCTTTAGGCTATATATCATCACGCTTAAGCCAATAGGAGCGGAGCAGCGATAAAGAATGTTTTAAAATCGGGGATTCCACGGGGACGAAGTCGCGGGCAGCAGCTAGTTATTAATATGCTTTGTTTTATTCATTTCTATATGTACAATTGCAAACATTTAAAAATTAATAGGCGGTCAGAGTCGGGAGCAAGATCCAAGCTATCGGTGGTTAGGGCTCCAGAGAAAGGAACCTTTCAATCCTCACAATACGAGCCATACCGAGGAGTACTGCTTTCCTTATCAGTTCCTGTATCCACCTTCGTAACGCCAGCTTCGACAGATGTTCGTCGAAACTTTTGGCCATCAGGCCATTGGCCGTAACGACAATCAGCACAATGACAGCCGAGTCCACATTCCACATGTCGACATCCTCGTGTGCTAAGTCAAATTACTTGATTCTTTGTTTTCATCATGAGAGACCGGTATATCAAAAATCATTGTGCAATATTCTAGTCGGTCTATCACCACTATGTCAGGTAAATTGGCAACAAGGCCCAAAGTCTGCTATTTTTATAAATTTGTCATTCCAACACGATCCCATTTTCATTTTGCAAAAAGTTCGTAAACTGCTAAATTCATAATGGTCGATCATTGGTCGGTCAATACTTTTTGATAACCGAGCTATTAAAAGCAATAATTGCACAATGACGTTCTAATGGTAGGTCACTGATCAAAGGAACTGTCAAAATTTTAGCAGATTACCGCATACGTCTATCATTCATTTGTCATTATGTACTAGATTAGCATTCTATGCTATTTCTTTCAATGGAGTGTCAGTGGTTGACCACTGGAAAGTCTAGTGACGCTCTTATATGAGTAGATTACCAAACTTGTAAAAATCAACCATTATAAAATCAACGATAGACCATTCTGACACTGTTGTAATAGCAGACTTGAGGCCCTGTAGTATTGTCAGTGATGATAGACCGTTCCCAATATAAAGTCCAATGGCCATTTTCGAGAACTGGGTCAAGCACGTACCTTTAGTGCGGTATTTTCGATTCACTTCGAAGACTATATTTAAGAACTTTACCAACATCATCATCATCTGACTAGCCTTTTTCCCAACTATACTTGGGTCGGTTCCTATTCAAACCCGATTCAGGTGAATATCAGTATTTTACTTGGAACGGCTGCCTACAAGACCTCCACAACCCATTAACTGGAGAACACGGTACTTCTTGGCAAGACTGGTGTCAGATTTTCTGGCTTCTGACAATCCGTTACGACTGCCAAAGATCTCCAAATGACAGCCGGGACCAACGGCTTAACGTGCTTTCTGAGGCACGGAGGAGTCTCGATATGTTAAGATGGTCATCCATCAACAGACCAACCTCGGCAAGCGTTGCATAACCTTAAAAATCGACTTCATCATCACATCGACAGCATCGACAGCTCTTTCGATGCTGACCATACGGTACCTAAATCACGAAAAAATGCCACAGTCCTAATTACTACCGAAGATACATCAGCAGAGCTGTGTTAATTGATATAACCCGGCCGGGGCGAAAAAGAGCCGGTGAACGATGGACAGTCAGCGATTTGGTGATGGTCATCTATCAACAGACCAACCTCGGCAAGCGTTGCTTATCCTTAAAGATCGACCTATGCGGCTGTTATAATTTAGCCACGAGCGCTTCCTCGACCAACATACTAATCTATACTAATATTATAAAGCTGAAGAGTTTGTTTGTTTGTTTGTTTGTTTGAACGCACTAATCTCAGGAACTACTGGTTCGAATTGAAAAATTCTTTTTGGGTTGAATAGACCATTTATCGAGGAAGGCTTTAGGCTATATATCATCACGCTTAAGCCAATAGGAGCGGAGCAGCGATAAAGAATGTTTTAAAATCGGGGATTCCACGGGGACGAAGTCGCGGGCAGCAGCTAGTAAATACTATTTGAACATTCTATTTCCAGTATCACAAACAGTTGCCGCTCAAAACGTCCGTAAGTACAATGTGGAGCAAGAAGCGTTCAGACTGTACAAGCAAGACTTCAAATCAGTCCTGAAGAAGTTCAGGAGGACTCCCGCCTATCTGAAGATATTAAGGGATAAGGTAAACATCTGTAGAATCTGATTTTCTGACCAGCCCCCCAAGCCAAATTACAACCGTTTCGTGTCGAATTCCGTTCTCCAATCGGTAACGCCTCGGTGTCAGCAACTGTAGAAAACGATAAGTTGGTAGCCATGTTGACGCGCCTGAGTCGGCCGCTCGTTCTACAATGTCTTTAGAAAAACGACCTATTTTTAGTCTGTGGCGATGGTTCCTACAAACGTCAACAAGGTTAAAATTTAAACTCTGTTTAAATGCTTTAAACATTAAGTTTAAGTTAGAAACGATAACAATTCATTCTATCATTTTGAACGATGTGAACTTGGCTACGAATGTTCTATTCGTTTGTTCTAACCACGTGACTTAACGTTGAGATGATTTCATTCCCATACATTTGATTCGTTTTCGACTAGCGTTAACGATTGCAGATTATCAACTTGGCTAGGGGGGCAGCAAGGCTCATTTAATTAAATTGTTCATGTATAGCATACATTGTTAAGGCAATTACAAATAGATTCATGTCTTTACTGACTGAATTTGACAATTCAAAAGTGCCTGTAAACTGTTTATGTATACTTAATTATTATAAAACTAGAGATAGGGTCTCAAGTGAGATAGGGTCTCAATTAGTTTATTTTACATAAATGCCATTGTCATTTTGCTAAAACTTCGTATTCTGCTAAATTCATAATGGTCGATCATTAGTCGGTCAATAGTGTGGGACAACGATTTTATTTTTAAAAGATTAAGAATGGAATGGAATCTGATGATCTGTGATTTTGGTTCAATCACAGTTTTGCTGATAGCAAGCTCATCAAACTTCTTGAAAAGTGTTTTTTATATTTTTGGAACTGTTTAGTCGTCTATGAGGTCAAGTTTAAAAAAATATGTAAGTCGATATTTTATTTTGTTATTACATAATTGTTGGCTGTATTATTATTATTTTTGGAAGGTTAATCATCAAATGACTTCTCCCGCTCTGGGCGGAGCGGAACGGAGTGTCAGACTTCTACTGACTAAAACCCACCCGTGATCCTTCTTGTGCCCGCCGCGTTCCAGGGCCGCGGTGACTCTTTCGAACAAATTCTGCAACCCTGCCGAACATCACCCTTAAAATATATGACCACGCACTTGTGGAACATCCTATAGAAAGAAGTACAGAATAATATTTTAGTTTGGAAACACTTAAAAAGATATACGATTCTTTTTTTTTATAGTTTCCTTTTTTTTCTTTGCATTTTCCTCACATATAGAAGCGACCAAGGAGGTAACCAAGGTTATGTAATACAGAACATGATTTAAAAGAGTGTCCGTGGAGTTTCTTGCACGTTCTTCTCCGTAAAGATCTACGCTTTGGAACGTGCAGATAGCTTCACCTCTTTCGACTTGACAATCCAAAAGTGCTTGTAAAGGGTTTAATTGAAATAAATGCTTTGAATTATTGAATTATTTACTTACACGATACATGATTTATGTGACGCCATGCCCTGTAGTTCCTATGAAGCGGTACAGATGGCGCCACAGTGACTTTAATTTTTTTTTTAGTTGGCTGAACTGATTGTTTCAACGAAAGAAATGAGTCTACAAGTCCTTCATTTCTATCATGGACAGATGGAAAAGCATGTAGTGGATGTTTTGTCCGGACAATTGGGTAACATCAAGTTTGACGATGGGAATGACAAAAAGTGAGAACTGTTTTCATTAAAAAACAATTAAATTGATTGAGTCAGGCGTTACTTTGCGGAAATCCATTTTAAATTTGAAAATGAAAATAATAAATCTAGTTTTAATTTTCCACGAGGCCTCGTGGAGAGGCGAAACACGTGTCGGTATTGGTGTTGGGTTTTGCTTTGCCTTCCTGCATGTGCATAAAATCCTTGCATTTGCCTTGTAATCTTGCATGTGCATAATATAGCGGGCGGGAGGGAGGTGCATACCTGCAACCCACTAATATTCGCGGAAATTAAAACTAGATATATTATTTTCATTTTCAAAAACAATGAATTAAAAAAAGAAAAACTTTTTACAAAAAGAATACAACCGATTTCTACACAAAATAAAAAGTACAAAATAGCTGTAAGTTCAGAACTCGGTGTTTTTGGTTGCTTTTTCGTTTTTTGAGCACCGACTTCCGAAATTAAAGGTTGTATAAAATTGGTTGTAATTTTTTCGTAAAAAGTTTTTTATTTTTTAGTTTTTAGTGATACCCCCACCTAAACGTGCCAATCACATTGGTGTAAACAATAAACAAACACGCGATTTCAGCAATCCCGAAAGATTTGCTATCATTTATTGAAGAGTTCCGTTTCCTAAAATAAACATTGCATTCTTAAAATGAAATCGCGCCGTAAATTGCACCTGGCTTGCCTACTATTTGGTGTTATAAAGTACAAGCAACCTAGCTATCTTCATGACAAACTGAACTGGATCGCTGGTAGAAGAGAATGCGCGAGCAGACAGTGTTCCCAACAACTTTGTTCTCAGCCACACAAGACAGCCGCGTTCAGAGGCAGTTTCAGATACGCCGCGTCCAAGTGTTGGAACAATATTCCCCCGCCAATAAGAAATACCTTCAGAAGTCGGCTTCGACAGTTCCTTATCAATTCGCAGAAAGAACGGGGCGTAGCGATTTCGAACACTTCGATAATTTGAGGTTAGCGGCTACCCGCTGCAGGACTAAAAAAAAAAATGTATATTATTGTTGGTGGAGCCTATTTTTTTAATGTATTTTATTTTGTTTGAAGCCTATTTTTTAATGTATTTTATTTATTTAAGTATCATTTTCAAACACATTTACACTATTACGATCATTTTGATCCCTGCCACACACCGCGAAGTATTTTAATTATTTTTCATATAGTTTAAACACAGTTATACCTACACACCACTAATATTAATTTTATTTCTATTCCCATTATGAATGCCAGTTATTACATACACATACACGTAAACAAACAAAACACAATATTTAAAATCAATCTCAAATAATTACTTGTAACTCACCATGCCAAATCATTACTCAACAACACTGACACCTTCCTACTTTTAACTGTTCTGCACCTGCTCGGTGTCCGTAGGCGCCACAGGGATCCAGCAGAATATCAGCGTCAGGTAGACTGCCTGGCACATGCTGAGCTGGACTCCCATTCGGTACAATTTGAAGACACGAACCGCACAAGAATTTTGCCTTGTAACTTTTTTATTTTAAGGACGGAGGTAGTTTGTATTTTAAATAATTCCTCATTTAGCACAGTTTATTTAATAGTTTATTCTTAGTGTTCCTCGTTTTCTTTTTTTATGTACCTCTGCTCATTTTTAATGTTCTTATTTACTTGTTTCTTTTTTTTTCTGTTTTTATAATTTATGTTTTTGCTTTTGTGATGTGTCTTCTTGTATTGTACTGAATAAATGTTTTATCTATCTATCTATCTATCTATCCTATCTCTGTTCTTCATCAGATCTTCACCAAACTAGAAAGGGACCACGTTGAAATACTAAGATGCTCTTCAAAACCATCATAAACAAATTTAGTTTTTCATTTTACATCGACAATAGGGAATGAGAACGTCGGCTTAGTTTACACTGACAAACTAAGCCACGCATTATTAGGGATAACTCAAATACTAGCAGTCAGATCTCAATCAAATTGTAGTGGTACAGCCAGTACAAAATTATGAGGTAACATACACAAAAAAAAGTCGAATTGAGAACCTCCTCCTTTTTTGGAAGTAGGTAAAAAAAGCACGCCTGCCATGTCAAAAAGAGGGCTTAAAAATTTAAAACAATATAGTGATTTAAACTGAACTCTGCAGTCGGGGACGGTTCCTTTTAATAGTTCTTTACAGGTCCCCCGACTGCAATGAAAAGATTGATTTTTTGTTTAAATCGCTATCTTGTTTAAAATGTTTACGTCACTTTTTGACATGGCGGGCGTCTTTTTTAATTATTTGTTTTTATTTTATATTTTTTTTTAGTGATAAAACAATATTTTTGCTAACGCACAATGAGCAACGAATTGCTATGTAGTAAGCAAGCTTTAGACGATGGCAGTACGTATGCGTAGTCTAATTTTCATGAAAACAAAATATTTTCAAGCGAATAAAGTATTTTCGCGCCAGCTAAGAAAATTCTGTACCTCAGAGGTATACAATAGTAACTCCACTTTTTAACCGACTTCTAAAAAGGAGGAGGTTCTCAATTCGGATGCTTGTATGTTTTTTTTTAATGTTTGTTCGCGCATAACTCCGTCGCTTGTCAACCGATTTGAAAAATTCTTTTTTTGTTGGAAAGGGTATACTTTCCAAATGGTCCCATGAAGAAGAAAATCAACAAAAATCTAAAAAAAATATGTACATTGTCTACATTGACGACCTCTTAGTTTACTCTGCAAAGGAGCAGTACGTTTTTTTTACACCAATGTGATTGGTTCGTTTAGGTGGGGGAGGGGAGGGGTTGTAGGTACCATACCAAAAAATCAAAAAGTGCAAAATAACTTTAATTTCGGAAGTCGGTGTTGAAAAACGAAAAAGCAACCACAAACACCGAGTTCCGAAATTAAAGTTATTTTGCACTTTTTGATTTTTTGTGTATAAGACGGTTGTATTTTTTGTAAAAAGTTTTTTTTTTGAAAATATGTTTCTTGCACCATTCAAATCGCAATGAACCAGTTCTAGTTAAGTTATTTTTTTCTTTAGTTTTTGTGCGTCATCTATGGCGGAATAAACGAGTTTTCTTTCTTTCTTCTTTTTCTTTTCTTTCTTTACATAGGTAATGGTATATGACATTAAGTCCTATGGCATCTTTGAAACGAAATATCCAATCGTATATGACATAAATCCACTAACGTGTAATGAGTATAGGACCTCAAATGACGATAAGATTACTTACCTCTAAGCATTGCGTGAATTTATATGTAATGAATTCACGCAAAGCTTAGAGATAATAATTCCATCTCATAACAGTAAAAAAAACAGTTGAGCTTGTTTAGTCTTGTTAAGTCAAAATTGCATTCAAAGTTTCATTTTCCTGCGAAATTTTCGTTTTATCACATAATGTTGTATACCTCTGAGGTACAGAATTGTGCTAACTACCCTTCTATCAGCCGTGCCATGCGTAGGTATTTACGTGGATTACAATCTCTGATTTTATCTGATTCGAACGAGACTTTTTAAAGTCTAGGCCGTGATTTAAGGAGTAATTCCAATGTTCCCCTCATGAGAATTTCATTCAAAGACGCTGAAGCACCATCATCTCTATCTCTATTTGTAATTTTAATTTTAATTTTATTTTTAACTAGCTTATGCCCGCGACTTCGTTCGCGTAGAGTTCCATACAAAATGTTAACCCATTTTTCACCCCCTTAGAAGACGAATTTTCAAAAATCCTTTCTTAGCGTACCTATGCCTACGTCATATATCTACCTGCATGCCAAATTTCAGCCCGATCCGTTCAGTGGTTTGGGCTGTGCGTTGATAGATCACTATGTCAGTCAGTCAGTCCCTTTTGAGTTATATATATTTAGATTTTGTAGTCATTGTACCATTAATAGATTTTTTTGTTGCTTACTGGATATTTGTAATTTCGTTGTGTTTTCTTTCTAACTTTAATTTGATTATCTGTAAAAAAAAAATTGTCGTAGTTCCTTTGTCAAGATTTTAATAGCTAGTAATAATTCAGTGTTATTTTGCTCACTTGGAATGTTGGTCGACCTATTATTGGCGATTGTATAAGTCTGATGCATTTGCTACTATTATTCATTATGTAATCTAAATATATATAACTCAAAAGTGACTGACTGACTGACATAGTGATCTATCAACGCACAGCCCAAACCACTGAACGGATCGGGCTGAAATTTGGTATGCAGGTAGATGTTATGACGTAGGCATCCGCTAAGAAAGAATTTTGATTAATTCTACCCCAAGGGGATAAAATAGGGGATGAAAGTTTGTATGAAACTTTGTCCATTTTAAACCGATCGGGCTGAGAGTTTTAAATCTAAATATATGTACATATATAACTCTAAAGGGACTGACTGACTGACATAGTGATCTATCAACGCACAGCCCAAACCACTGAACGGTTCGGGCTGAAATTTGATATGCAGGTAGATGTTATGACGTAGGCATCCGCTAAGAAAGGATTTTGATTAATTCTACCCCAAGGGGATAAAATAGGGGATGAAAGTTTGTATGAAACTTTGTCAATTTTAAACCGATCGGGCTGAGAGTTTTAAAATCGGGGGTAAAGTAACTATGCCACGCGGACGAAGTCGCGGGCAGAAGCTAGTAAATAAATAAATCTCTATTTTCCAGCTATTTTCGCACAGATGACAGAGCAGATACTCGACCGCCACATATATCTGAAGCCGACTGGAAGAAAATCAACGAGCTGGATAAATACAACTTTTTTTATTCTCAGTTATCTGTGCCTGAACGGAACTCATTGAAAGAACTGGGCTTTTCTTATGCGGGGTGAACATTTTAACTTGTTTTTCTATTACCATCTATGCTTAATATCGTAAAGAGGAAAGCTTTGTTTGTTTGTAGCGAATAGGGTTGTTTCCTGAGGAATAAAAATATGATTCTATTTAGTCCGTAGTTTTATCGAAAAATATTGGACACGTATTTTTTGCTTTATGAAATCTCTAAAAATTGACGCTAAAAAAGCTTCAAAGATCATGAGTGGGGGCTTGTGACATCAGGGCGTGGTAAAAATCGTCGCACGGAGTGACGTCACACGAGTTTTCAACGCACTATATCGTCTTCGTTTTTTGTTTACGTGAAAAAATAAAAAATACGTGTCCAATATTTTTGGGAAGTCTATCTTACGGACTAATTATATTTTTTTAGGCAACTACCCTATTATCTCCGAAACTACTGGACCAATTTTAACATATGTTTCACCAATAGATAGCTTCATTCACGGCTAGTAACATTGGATATATTTTATCCCCTTATTTCAGGGGAACGGAAACTATGTGGGTAAAACCGCAGGGCGCTACTAGTAATATTTTAAAGAGAAATCATTTGTTTGTTTGTAGCGAATAATCTCCGAAACTACTGGACCGCTTTTGACATATGTTTCACCAGCGGAAAGCTACATTCACGGCGCCCAGAGCGGGAGAATTCATTTAATTATCTACCGTACTTTTTTTTCTGGATGGGAAAACATCAAAAATGAATTCTCCCGCTCTGAGCAGAGCGGAAGAGAGTGTCAGACTCTTACTGATAGAACCCACTTGTGTTCCTTCAAGTGTCCTTTGCATTCCAGGGCCGCGGTGACCCTTTCGAACTAATTCCGCAACAAAAACTACTTCCAAAATGTCACGTCATCCGTCCCTTATATTTTGGTATTTCGCTGATAGAATGGCACTTGGTATAGAGGGACCGTTCAAGTATTACGTAACGCAATTTTTGAAGATTTTTGACCCCCCTCCTCCCATTGTAACGCACCGTAACGTTTTTCTGTACCCCCCCTCCCTCTCTCTAAACGTTACGCAACACTCAAGTGACCATTTTTACCCTAAAGTCGCAAAAAGTTATGTTATAGTTATTATCTTTGGTATAGTTTTAATTGACTTAAAAGAGAACAAATTAAAAATGGCGACCAGACTAATACAATCGAGGGATTCCCCGTAAAACGTAAATGAAAAGGGTTGCCAATTTGGGAGCTTTGATTCCCAAATTTTTATTTAAAAAAAAGCGATGTCACGTAACATGTTGTAAGAAAGGCCCCCTCCCGCCCCTGTAACGTATCGTAACGTTTTATGAGACACCCCCTCCCCACAAATTGCGTTACGTAATACTTGAACGCCCCCAGAGCCTCTTATAATACTGATAGATTTTTTTTCCCCAGGCAGGTAATCCATTCAATAGTAAGCAATTTGAAACCAGTTACCAATTCAGAAGAAGAGAAAGAGCATCCGTATGAAGATGAGGTAACGAAAAAATCAGCAACAACGACTGTGCACCCGCAGAATCATCAGGTCTGACTGAACTTTTGTCTCTCATTAATATCTGCCTTCATCACTAACCCGCACTGGGCCCGCGTGCTGGATTACGGCCCATTCCCTCTCCAAGAGAGGTGGCCTGTGTCCCAGCAGTGGGGACGTTAAAAAGCTGGTTATGTTTATCATCTGCCTACTACTAAGTACTACTACTAGAGCAGTGGTGGCCGAGTGGTAACGGCCCCGACTTACGAATAGGTCGCGGGTTCTAACCCAGCCAGGCGCAATACTTTGTGTAATTAACTTCATCACCATTGCTCTCAAAACGGTGAAGGAAAACATCGTGAGGAAACCGGCATGTCCTAGAACCAAAAATTCGAAGACATGTGACATTCAGCAACCCGCACTGGGTCCGCGTGCTGGATTACAGCCCATTCCCTCTCTTAGAGAGGTGGCCTGTGTCCTAGCAAAGGGAACATTGAAAGGCTGATTATTGTGATTATGCTATCATCTGCCCACCCTTTTCGTACTACTTTGGGGTCAGTTGCCAGTCAAACAGGACTCAGCTGAATAGCTGCCTACCAGACCTCCACAAACCACTAACTGGGTAACACGGTACTTCTTGGCAAGACTGGTGTCAGATTTTCTGTCTTCTGATAATCCGTAACGACTGCCAAAGGTCTACATATGACAGCCGGGACCAACGACTTAACGTGCTTTCTGAGGCATGGAGGAGTCTCGGTATGCGAAGATGGTCACCCATCGACGGACCGACCTCGAAAAGCGTTGCTTATCCTTGGGTTAAAGAATTGAAACTCTGTTTAAATGCTTTAACCATTAAATTTAAACATTTTAACAAAGGATGTAGCGTTGAATATTGTAGAAACGATAACAATTCATTCTATAGTTTGAACAATATGAACTTGGCTACGAATTTTCTATTCGTTTGTTCTAACCACGTGACTTAACGTTGCGATAAACGATAAATGATATTTATTTTGTAAGTAGGTTAAAAATAACACTTTTGCACGTCCAATATTTCTGGTAATTTTAAGCTAGATGACGCCGGTGTCTCCTAGCCGACTACCCTGAGAAGAAACACAGAAACAAACTCAGAGGTCTCTTTTAAAGTCCATACAATCCATACTGGTCATATCATATGAGAACCATGTAGGTTAATGTCTGAGGTGGCCTTTTGAGGAAAGTGCCACACAGATTTGAGTGGACCTGTCCAGACAGTGCAAGCATTTGTCAGTTACCGTGTAGCTCAAACTTAGAACTTTAAGGAGCTCAACGGTTTGACGAACAATACCAAAGTAAGGACATTTGGGTAGGCCGCAAGAATTACTCAGATGATTTCATTCCCATACATTTGATTCGTTTTCGACTAGCGTTAACGATTGCAGATTATCAACTTGGCTAGGGGGGTTGAACTGTTTTGAGAAAAGGATAAATGAGCCCCCAAATTAGTGAAATTATACAATGCTATTAAATCTTCCTATACAGTACTTCCTACCAATTTGTACGCCTCGATTTGCGGCTGAACATGTTAGAACTTTGTTTTTCACTATTATCTTGCATGCTATGTATCATGTACACCATGTTTAAACAAATAAAAAATACTTACTTACAGTGCTAAGACAGTCTTACAATCTCCGATCTACTTATATTTTTAACTTAACCCCTGTTTTATTTTACTACTTGCAGGTCATGGTATGTGAGTACAAGAAGTAATATAAAACTTATTTCCTGATTTATCAGCGCTATCCAAAGTTTTTTTTTTTTCAAGTAATACATTAGATATTTAAAAACTTCGTAAAAGTATGTTCTCCCAATCTTGTCTTTCGGGTCAATAGGGATGTTTCCAGAGTAAAAAAAAATATGATTCTAATTAATCCGTCAGTTAGATTATCGAAAAATATTGAACACGTATTTTTTGCTTCAGCAAACATATAAAGAATGACGAGGATAAAAAGCATCAAAGATCAGGAGTGGGGGCTTGTAATGTCACGTTTTTTTTTTTTCTGTATGGGAAATCATCAAATGACTTCTCCCGCTCTGGGCGGAGCGGAAGAGAGTGTCAGACTCTTACTGACTAAAACCCACCCGTGATCCTTCTAGTGCCCTTTGCGTTCCAGGGCTGCGGTGACTCTTTCGAACAAATTCCGCAACCCTAGCAGGCACTGACCCTATGGGGGCCCGTCTACGTTGCTGACGGCTCTTTGAGGCGCGCGTGGAACACTCGGCGCCGTCGACTCGGGCCTGGTTGCTATCGGACGGCGAGCCACCCATAGCTCGCCATCCGCAGGCCCTTATAATATCACACTGCGGTTAAAATTGTAGCACGTAGTGACCTCACACGAACATTAAACGCACTGTATCGTCTTTGTTTAGCGTTTACGCGAAAAATTAAAAAAATACCTGTCCAATATTTTTTGAAAATCTATCTGACGGACTAATTAGATTTTTTTAGACAACTACCCTATTATAAAATTTTTTAGAGTTCAGTACCCAAAGGGTGAAACGGGGTTCCGTTACTAAGACCTCGCTGTCCGTCTTTCTGTCACTAAGCTGCTCAGACAGTTGAAAGTTTCGCAGATGGTGTCGACAAGCCCTACGTATAATGCCCTAAGTGGTAGATACGTGATTTGTGTTTTTTTGTTCCATGACATTCAGTGGTTAATGGTTAATTAAAAACCTCCGGCGTAAAACTTAATAAGTACCACTAACATTATTTATCACAGGGATGATTCCGCTGTATAAGTAAGTAAGTGACATATAATACGCTCGAAAGGGCTTTTAAAACTTGTATTTTTATTTTTTATAAAAAAGAACAAATATGAAATCTGTATTCCAAATTTAATGAGTTTCTGTTAAGTAGAACATGAACTACACGTGTTTGAAACTTTAAATATATATATTATTTACCCACGTCCGTGCGTCACTGCGGGGTGCCAACTGAAAACCAGCGCTGGGTGTCTGACGCCCAGCAAATGCTGAGGTGGTAACCTTTTCGGTTCGGACACGCTCGGCGTATTCTGTACTTTTCTTCTCCTGTAATTTGTGTTTGTAACCGTTGTCCTGTGTCTGTCCTGAATAAAAGTTTTTCTATTCTATTCTATTCTATTCTATTCTATTCTATTCTATTCTATTCTATTCTATTCTATTCTATTCTATTCTATTCTATTCTATTCTATTCTATTCTATTCTATTCTATTCTATTCTGTTCTATTCTATTCTATTCTATTCTATTCTATTCTATTCTATTCTATTCTATTCTATTCTATTCTATTCTATTCTATTCTATTCTATTCTATTCTATTCTATTCTATTCTATTCTATTCTATTCTATTCTATTCTATTCTATTCTATTCTATTCTATTCTATTCTATTCTATTCTATTCTATTCTATTCTATTCTATTCTATTCTATTCCATTCTATTCTATTCTATTCTATTCTATTCTATTCTAAAGTGCTCTCCTGTAAAATTCGTCATATATAAATAGTTAGGAGATTGTACGACTGTACGTAGGGACTGTCGATGTACTTATTTCTGTTGCCGCTGTAACAACAAAGGCTGTGTGTCAAGTTGAATGACTATGCTCATATAAAATTATATTATAGCAAATTGTGTAGTACTAAAAATATACAAAGTGGAGCAGGACGATTGACATTCCTTTAAGCCACCTAAAGAGTATCATGTTCTTTACCCGTATACAAAAAATCAATCAAATCTAACGAATACTTTAGCTACAGGAAATTATTTTTCATTTTGAGTCCGTAATAATAGGTAAACATTGTAAGGTCAAGAACCTGTGCAAAACGGTAGGTACGATAGGTACGATTTGTTGCGAACGCGCAACTTGGTGATTTATTGTTCTCCGACTAAAGTACCTACCTACGTCCCGCACCGCAACTGCCCGCTGCAGCCCGCACCACGCCGCGTAATAGGTCAGTGACTTTTCGTAGATAAAGCGTGTTTACTTTTTATGCAGTTGTTATTTATTTTGTTTGAAAATTGCAATTGTTAAATTTTCCATTAACTACTAATTTTCGTGTTTTAAAATGTTTCAATGGACTAGTACTGTGCTCGTTTTAATTTAATGTCGTAAGTCCAGATCCACATTGTATATTTTTCTGACTTGGGCCTCAAGTCTGCTATTACAATAGTGTCAGAATGGTCAATCATTGATTTCATAATTGTTGATTTTAATAAGTTTGATAATCTACTGACATAAAAGCATCATTATGACTTTCCAATGGTCAACCAATGACACTCCGTTAAAAGAAATGGCATAGAATGGCAATCTCGTACACAATGACAAATGAATGACAGACGCATTGCATTGCATAGAACACAGGTAAATAATAAAAGAAATCTGGCATAACTTAATGTTTATCGAAAATCATTTCTACTAACGAGTTTTATAGTAATGGTAATACGGGTCTACCCTTTATAGCAGAACTTTTAATGTCATAATATTATTTTGCATAACAAGGGATGGTATAATCTTCACTTCGCAGAAAATTGTTTGGTATACCCTCATTTATCATACATTAAAAAGTCATAATTTTGTAAGTCAGAATCATCTTTAGGCATAAATTTCATATCCATAATAATTAAAAAGTAGAACCATTATATCGCAGAAAGTTCACAGTCAGAATCGTCTTTTGGCATACATTTCATATCGGTAGTCATTAAAAGGCAGAACTGTCATATTTCAGAAAGTTAGTTAGAATCATCTTTTGGCATACATTAGACATCCATAAATTGAAAGACACATCTGTTATATTACAGAAAATTCATAGTTACAATAATTTTGCATTTCATAGCAGAATAATAAAATTTGTGCAGTGTAAAATGCAGCATGCAAGCAATGATCGACCATTATGAATTTAGCAGATTACGAACTTTTAGCAAAATGACAATGGGAACGTGTTGGAACGACGAATTTATGAAAAAAATAGCAGAATGAAATAATTAAAATTATTTTATCTGACTCCGCAGTTTAAGTACGTGTTTGATGTCGAAGACTCTACTACCAAAAAGGTAAAGTCTAAAAAGAAGCGGGGAAAGAAAACTACTCCAGTTGAGGAGCATCGA
Organism: Hecatera dysodea; assembly: GCA_905332915.2. NCBI lineage: Eukaryota > Metazoa > Arthropoda > Insecta > Lepidoptera > Noctuidae > Hecatera > Hecatera dysodea. The sequence continues at coordinate 1,879,787 of HG995317.1, read as the reverse complement.
TTCAGGTAAAGTTCAGGTGAAACTAGTTAAGGCGTTTCCCTGACCAAATAACCTTGAGCATTCGTTCCCTTTGCGGCCTGCGTCCTGCGCACGCCCTTTTATCATAGAATTCACACAATTTTTGGAATTAAAAAAAATAAGCGATCTTTTGAAATGAAATAAAACGTGTATAATATAGATTTTTTAATTATTTCTCACAACTAATGAGTTAAAAGTCTCTGAATAGCGAAGAAAAACGCACTATCGCAAGGTTTTGGTCGGGGTATCGCCTTAAGACATACATACAAACAATCTGACTGATGTTATCTAGCCTTATTATCCACGACGGAACGGAGGCATGCGGGTGTATGCGTTTGGGGTGGGGTGAGAGGATGTTTGTTTGTGTAAACCAATCTTCCCATTTATCTCCGGTACTTCTAGTCCGATATTCATGCGGACTTACAGAATAAATGTAACCCAAGAATATCCGTCGGGGGCTGCCATCACTATCTGCAAAACTAGCTCATTTAATGGCAGCCCCGACGGATATTCTTGGGTTACATTAATTCTGTAAGTCGGGGTATTTTATTAATTATTTTTCAATTATGTTTTACACGTCGTGGGTTTTTTCAAAATTTTCATTTTTGCCTTTTTTCAACTATATGTATATTTTGTATATTGGGATTGGCGACAACCCTGCAGCAATAACGGCATGTGAAGGATCACGGGTGGGGAATGGGAAATCATCAAATGACTTCTCCCGCTCTGGGCAGAGCGGAAAGGAGTTTTAGACTCTTACTGACTAAAACTCACTCGTGATCCTTCTAGTGCCCTTTGCGTTCCAGGGCCGCGGTGACTCTTTCGAACAAATTCCGCAACCCTAGCAGGCACTGACACTATGGGGCCCCGTCTTTTTCTGACAACTCTTTGAGGCGCGCGTGAAACACGACGCGCCGTCGACCCAGGCCTGGTCGCTATCGGATGACAAGCCACCCATAGCTCGCCGTCCGCAGGCCCGCGCCTACGGTGGCCGGGAATAGCCCTGCGTCTTCTTCTGTTGCGGCGGCTGGGGCGTGAGGTTTTCTACCACATTAGACGTCTTTCGGGTGAATATTGGGGAACAAGCTATCGCTGAAGAGTTTATCGTCGAAGGGGGGGAACCAGGCTCTTGACAAATGACAGTCTGTCAGCGGTGGCGTGGAAAACGCGATTTTCAAAACGTAGAAAGGTTACGTGATCTAGCCTCTGTATTTTGGAATAGGATGGCATTTTGTCTAGCGCCACATAAAAACACTTCATGCATGAAGTCTTTCAGAAACGAGCAAACTTGTATAGCCTTTTTTCCGAAATGTTAATTATTTTCAGAGCTTCGACGTCACCAGCAACGGGCAACCTGACAGCCACGATGATGAACACCACAACTCCTCTTAAAAGGTATTCCTAAAATTTGAAAATGAAAATAATATATCTAGTTTTAATTTCCGCGAATATTAGTGGGTTACCTCCCTCCCGCCCGCTATATTATGCACATGCAAGATTACAAGGCAAATGCAAGGATTTTATGCACATGCAGGAAGGCAAAGCAAAACCCAACACCATTACCGACACGTGTTTCGCCTCTACACGAGGCATCCTCAGGGGACGTGTTGACTCGCTAACCGTTGAGTTGCGCAACTCAACGGTCAGCGAGTCACTAATATTCGCGGAAATTAAAACTAGATATATTGTTTTCATTTTCAAATTTAAAATGGATTTCCGCAAAGTAACGCCTGACTCAATCAATTTTAGGTATTCCTAAAATGTTCAACATCACGGTCCGAATGCTCTTGCGTTATTTAAAGAACTTGCTAAACGTTTGGTTGACACTTCGCGTGACCCAAGGGCTGGCTTTTACTTCGGACAGAGGATAAGTATTGCCATACAACGTGGCAATGCCGCCAGTCTATTGGGTTCACTCCCAGTCGATAGCGATGCGGACGAGTTATTTGATGCTATTTTGTAGTTAAGAGGATTTTAGTTTTTAAGCTATTGTATAGCTTCTATCGCGGGCCTTGAGCGTGGCAACCGAATCCAGAAATTCCGTAACGAAAATAACCTAACACCGCTAAGTCATTCGATTAGGCCCCGCCTTTTTAAAATGGTCGCTCGCCGTCACCGAGCCGACCCGAACGTCTGCGTTCGGAAACAATCGGTGGGACAAAGTTAAGTGAAACGTATGTGATTTACATTAGTACAGTAACCCAGGTGAACGAATCGAGACCATATCACAATGACGCAGAGTACTAAATATATGATTGCATAAGTTGATAAAAAATGCTATGCAATAGCTTTACCGCGACAGTCCCCGAGTGCCACATGTATTTTTTATTTTTAGGTTAAGTGTAGGTATATATAGATTTAAAGTAAAATAAATAATACATTTTTGATTGTATAAAAATGAACCTTAAATGTAAAAAATCTTTTACAAAAATATAGTTCACTATAGATTAATATTAAAATTTAAGATTTTTTTATTTGTTTTCAGTAATCCCGCGACACCGAGCACACGGAAAGTCGTTACCACTATTGTCACCTTCAAACCAGAATAAAACAATATTCAAGCATTAAATCACCGTCTTATTTAATTCTCCCTTACCGACATTTTTTTTTTCGCGAAATTGTTCAAGGAGGAATCACTTTTAAGTGAAGCACGTACACGCAACGCCATCTATTGAAAGAAAATAGTCATAATTTAGTGCCATTATAATATTTTATTTCGAACGTATGGAAATTTAACCAAAATATATTGTTGACTTTTTGTCATACTTAGCAAAGTAAAAGTCAATATTTTAGTGTCTTATAGGTATATCATCTACGAAGAACTACCTACATAATATTATTTGATGACCTGTTAGTCAACTCTATAGCCAATAGATGGCGTTATTCATAATATCGTCGCCTTACTGCAAGAACTTATTAAGTGACTACCTACATAAAACATTGAGAAATCATTTAATTATTTTTATTCTTACAATCATTTAATTTAATATAATAGGTACTTATGATTTTATAAGGCATCCATCAAACTTCCAGAAAACATTTGATTACTTTTGAATCCATTATCAAAAGTAATCAATGATGATTTCTGAAAGTTTTGTGTAGGAAGTCACTTAATGAGTTCTTGCAGTAAGCTGACGATATGAAGTTATTTAAAGGACGTTCGATAATGTCTATGAATGCAACATTGTATAAGAGTAAGAGTAACTGTATAGGATTGCCAGGTCTAATTAAACAGTTCATGAAACACTTTTCAAACTGTTTCATAGAGTCCGCTGAAAAGCACCGGAACCCCCTTATCGTATCGGCTACCAGATACACGCCCTCCCAGATCAGCAAGATCCGCCGACCGCGGCATACCCTTGTTGAGCCCGATGACCACCCCATCACCCTGACCCAAGAGATTAGTAGGGAAACCAGCACTCTTAGGAAAAACAGACACAGACCGCGTTCCGTATACCGGCCGACGCCCCCGTCAAAACCCTCCCCGACTTTTGCCTAACGAGCCAGCCCGCGCCGCTGAGCCATTAGCGTTAAATCCCCTAAATAATAACAACCTGACCCAGCCTGTCCCTTGCTGCCCCTCCTCAATGACCCCGCTAAGCCGAGGCCCGTGTCCCACAGGGGATGCCCTTAGCGAGCGGTCATTTAGCTTTTAATTCATTTGAGGCCACCACAGGATTGCCCGGTTAAGCAGTAACCAGCTTTAGTGTGCCGAACTGCCAGTGGTCAATTCAAAAACAAAATGCCAGGTCTTAAAACTTGAAAGCCAGATAAGACCAGCCGTATTAGCCGTAATAAATTGGGGAAAAGGCCGATAAAACCTATTCTATTTATGGTCTGTCTTTAAAAATAATACTTAGTATTTAGTAGGTATGTACGTATACGGGGTTCGTTCAAGGTTAAGTAAAGCTTGCCGAGGGTGGTCTTTGGATGGGTGACCTAAGATGGTCACCCATCCACAAACCATATATACCTACCGAGATATATACAGTATGTTAAATAACAGAGGGTGTTCCCTTAAATTCGTTAATCTATATAATAGATTAAAATAAAGATATCAGAATAGAAAAACAAGCATAAAATAATACGAATAAAAAAAAATGACGATAAATTCGAAACATCCTGTTTAAAATCAAAATAGTAGCGCGGAATAGTACCTACTCGTAGTAGCAATGCCCAAACCGGCAAGTACGCGTGTACAGAGTGTTTCTTTAACGTATCAATTTAACATTTTTAGTGAATATTCTAATATTAAAAATAATAAAAACATTTTGTTTTTAAATGGTATCATATATGGATGGTATACTATTGCGGGTTAACGGGAACGCCCTCTGTTAGTTAACATACTGTATTTTATCATAGATATACCGAGATTCCTCGGGAAGCACGCCGAGCCGTTGGTTCCGGCTGTTATTTGTAGATCTAGGCAGTTGTTACGGACCGTTAAAAAAAAGAAAATCTAACACCAATCCTGCCAAGAAGTATGTACGGTGTTACCCAGTTAATGGGTTGTGGAGGTCTGGTAGGCAGCCGCTCCACGTAAAATACTGGTATTCAGCTGGATCAATTTTGACTGGAAGCCGTATCTCATATTGTTGGGATAAGGCTAGGCAGATATAATAATGAATCTGTATGATCTATACTAATATTATAAAAAGGAAAGATTTGTATTTTTGTATGTAACCAATAAACTCAAAAACTACAGGACCGATTTCAAAAATTCTTTCACCATTAGAAAGCTACATTCACCTTGAGTAACATAGGTATATTTTATCCCCATATTCCCACGGGAACGGGAACTACGCGAGTAAAACCGCGGGGCGCTGCTAGTATGAAATAAAAGACAAGGTATAACAAATGAACGTTGAAAAAACAAAAGAAGTGTTCTGCCGTGTAAGCTGTTCTGTAACAATAGCTCATAAACAAAATTCAGTCCGGAAAATTTTCTAAGGACATAATACTGTTGAAAAACAATAAAATTAAATAATTAATTAAAATCCCCGTCTTACAGAATTAATGTAACCCAAGAATATCCGTCAGGGCTGCCATTAAATGAGTTAGTTTTTGAGGTAATAGTTGATAATATGTCTTAGTTAAGTTAGTATAGTCTGTTTTAAGTTTCCTTGTCTGTCTCTTCACACACTGTATCTACATTTCTTATCCCACTCTACTGTCGCAGGTCTGCTGGAAGAAATTTCTATTGACATAAGCAGTACCTTTGTGCTCTTGGTTTCTGTACAAAATTTTCTTTTTTAAGCTATTGCATAGCTTCTATCGCGGGCCTTGAACGCAACCGAATCCAGAAATTCCGTAACGAAAATAACCTAACACCGCTACGTCATTCGATTAGGCCCCGCCTTTTTAAAATGGTCGCTTCGTTACTGAGCTATTATGTCGCCGTCACCGAGCCGACCCGAACGTCTGCGTTCGGAAACAATCGGTGGGACAAAGTTAAGTGAAACGTATGTGATTTACATTAGTACAGTAACCCAGGTGAACGAATCGAGACCATATCACAATGACGCAGAGTACTAAATATATAATTGCATAAGTTGATAAAAAATGCTATGCAATAGCTTTACCGCGGCAGTCCCAGAGTGCCACATGTATTTTTTAAGTATCTTGTGTGTACCTACATAAATAAATATACCTAGATTTATGTTTTTCGAGCATTATAATTATCATATACGGTTTAAGGTAATTAAATTAGTTTTATGTTCGTGACGCATTCTGGACGAATAAGATCGGTAAGGGAGAATCAAATAAGACGGTGATTTAATGCTCGAATATTGTTTTATTGTGGTTTGAAAGTGACAATAGTGGTGACAACCTTCCGTGTGCTCGATGTCGGGTCGGGGTTGCTGAAAAGGAATAAGAAATATTTGAGTTTTATTATTAATCTGTAATGAACTTAAAACTAGAACAAATACTTCAGCTTTGCCCGCGCGAAATTTAGAAATTATCTCATGGCCACAAACAATATTAAAAAAAAAAACAAAACACAAAAACCACTTTTTACAAAAAATACAACCGACTTCTACACAAAAAAAGTACAAAATAACTTTAATTTCGGAATTCGGTGTTTGTGGTTGCTTTTACGTTTTTTGAACACCGACTTCCGAAATTAAAGTTATTTTATACTTTTTGTTTTTAACTAAGTATAGCACTTTTTCGACCGTGTGCCTGCTAAAAAAGTGATAGCAACACACGCACTTATGTATAATTGCATGTTGTGTTATTTTAGGCACTTATTTACGACACCTCGGCTCATTGTTGCGCTGTTGAATCTATTTAAATTGCACGTAGAATTATTTATTTATTTAAACTTTATGTACAATAGTGGTACATGGGCGGACTTAATGCAACAAGGCATTCTCTACCAGTCAACCTTTGGGTTAAAAAGACAACACTGTGGTAGGTGTACAACAAATAAATAAAATACAAAATATATTGAGTGGGAAAGAAATTACAAAAAATTACAATTATGATCGCGAAGTTTTATTTGCGGGAAGTCAGGACTTTTACGGAGTTCGAAAGTGGTATTGTTGCGCGCCACAATTCATTACCACTAGCGCCATCTAGTATCGAGTAGTAGAACTAGTAGAACCAGGAACCTTCGAGACTTTTCTATGAAAGAACATTCCAGAATTCTCGAACCCTAGTTTGTTTGAAAAATTTCGACGAGTAAAAGCTCCGATTTTTTTTTATTGTCAGATGGATATGCTCTTGACTCTAGTCTAGGTCGCAGGTGACAGAGACAAAGTCGACGATGGAATGAGCTTGCCCAGAAGAAGCCTGTTCACTCTTACTTTGAAGAGATTAGGGTTGAGTGCGTTCGGAAACAGACGCAGGCAGAGAGTTCCACTCCTTTACTGTGCGCATTACAAAAGACGATGGGAAACGCTAAAAAAAGGATTATTCTGTTGACTATTTCAGGAATACCTTTTTAATTGAACCCTGGTGTATTTCATCCCAGCTGTCAGGTTACCCCCCACTGGTGGTGTTGAATTCCTGGAAGTGATAAAACAATTAATAAACTACCGATAATTTTGGCTAAAAAGATATAGAAATAATTAATCATACAGGATATGTTTTAACGCAGTGCACAAAAAAATGTGGTGGTTCTATATAAGTGATAAGCAGTGGTCGGAATAGGTAGATTGGTTTTATGTATTCGTACCACAAACTGACATAGAAATCATAATATGGACAAGCCTTTTCAATACGGGATTTAATTAAATATTTTGTATGTATGGATTTCTAAACCACTACATATGAATGGAACGCTAATTAAACATTTCAAATTATGTATATGTAAATAAATAATATTTCTAAATTTAAAAAAAGCATTCAATTTGTTTCTATTACTATCCTATACAAAATAAAAGTTTTCAAAAATCAACATCTATAACATTAAAAACACAATTACAAATATAGATTACATTTTATCCAGAAAAAATCAAGTTTTCACGGGAATAACTACTCTTCTTTTCCGAAACGTACGCGGGTAAAGCCGCGGACAATAGCGAGTGCTGATATGTCTTCATACACATTCTACATGTTCCGAAATTCCGGAAAAAACTTCAGATCCCGGCTTCTCGGAGGCATGTCCATATTAATATCTGCGTTTCGGGTTATTGACCCCAAAATCAATCTACCTATTCCGACCACTGGTGATAAGAACACATTTTCATTGTTTGTTCAAACTTTTTTTTAATTTTTATTTTTATTCAGCATTAAATCGAGGCTTTTTGCTTTCGGAGGCACGGAGAAGTCTCGTTATGTTAAAATGGTCACCCATCCACAGACCAACCTCAGAAAGCGTTGCTTAACCTCTAATATCGACCCATGCGGCTGTTTGAATCTTCTATTCGTTTGCTCTAACGTTGAGAATTTCATTCCCATACATTTGATTCGTTTTCGACTAGCGTTAACGATTGCAGATTATCAACTTGGCTTGGCTGGGCTGATGCTGACCCCAAAATAGTGGGGACAGAGCAAGGTTAGCATCAGTAAGATTGTTTGTATGTATAACTTAAATTGTTTTACCGGCAGATTACCTCAATCAAGAGAGCAGTGGTGGCCGACTGGTAACTCTGACTTACGAATAGTAAGTCGCGGGTTCAAACCCAGCCAGGCGCATTACTTTGTGTAATTAATTTCATCACCACTGCTCTCAAAACGGTGAAGGAAAACATCGTGAGGAAACCGGCATGTCCTAGAACCAAAAATTCGAAGACATGTGACATTCACCAACCCGCACTGGGCCCGCGTGCTGGATTACGGCCCATTCCCTCTCCTAGAGAGGAGGCCTGTGTCCCAGCAGTGGGAACGTTAAAAGGCTGTATTATTATGCTTACCTCAATCGCAGATTCTCTACTGAAGTGGTTTTCTTTGTTTTTTCTAGTGGTTTTACCTCTTTTTTTCCAGGATCGTCATTGCCGTAGTCATATTTCCACTGTAAATTCAGTTTAATTATTTTGAATTATTTTAACTTCTCGCCTGAATGAGTGGTCTGTAAAATATATATTGTAATACTTTCTTTCTTTCTTTCTTTCTTTCCTATTTTTTCAAAAATATATTCTATAATTCAAAAATAGTCAATTAACAGACACGGCGAGTCTACGATTTTATTATATTTATAGCATTGCCCCGCGGTTACAACCGTGTAGTTCCCGTTCCCGTGGGAATATGGGGATATAATATAGCCTATGTTCACTGCAGATAGTGTAGCTTCCCAACAGTGAAATAATTTTTCAAATCGGTCAAGTAGTTTCGAAGCCAATTATTGAATTGCTTATTGCTTTGATTGGCTTGTTTTTTGGTTTTTTGTTTGCATTGGCAAACAAAAAACAATCAAATCTTTCCTCTTTATAACATTAGTGTAGATGAATAGATTGTACTCACATACGTAACCTGGAAAATTGTAAAATAAAGTTATATGTTTAGATAATAATATAAGCGGCTCGGTGAAGATTGTGACTCAATAGTCAAAGCATTTATTTCAATTAAATCCTTTACAGGCACTATTGGATTGTCAAGTCGAAAGAGGTGAAGCTATCTGCACGTTCCAAAGCGTAGATCTCTATGGAGAAGAACGTGCAAGAAACTCCACGGACACTCTTTTAAATCATGTTCTGTATTACATAACTTTTGTTACATCCTTTGGTGTTTCTATATGACAATGCAAAGAAAAAAAAAGGAAACTATAAAAAAATTCAAAGTATAAATATTAAAACAAGTCAGTGGCAGTTAAGAGGTGACCAACTGATCAGTCTCAACCGACGGCGCCCGTTCACGAACATGACGCGTGTATCGGCACCATTTAGCTCAACCATTTTGAAGGGAACCGAATGATCCAACACACGCGCCACCATCAGCGAGAATTAAAACTAGATATATTATTTTCATTTTCAAGAAGCACCGTGTTAACCAGTTAATGGGTTGTGGAGGTCTGGTAGGCAGCCGCCCCACGTTAAAAGCTGGTATTCAGCTGAATCCAGTTTGACTGGAAGCCGACCCCAATATAGTTGGGAAAAGGCTAGGCAGATGATAATGTGAGAATAAAGTTCAGCCATACCTGATGATTCTCTGGGTGCTCAGTTGTTGTTGTTGATTTTTTCCCCGTGTCAGCTTCAAACGGATGTGTGAATGCCTCTTTTTCTTCTTCTGAAGTAGAAGCTGGTTTCAAATTGTTGACTAATGAATGGATTACCTGCCTGAGAAAAGAAGATAGGAATCATAAATGTTCATGAAATTCACTAATTATGAAACACAATCGCACTACCAATTACTACCACTTAAGTTCGCTGTTGAAGATCGCTCTCGAAGTTACCACTTGTATCGTTAATCCAATACTGACTCGGTCGGTACATGTGCCAGCCTTATATAGGGCGCCGGATAATTCCAGAACCTTCCATCGTAGATCTAGAAAGTTCGCGTACTTATCGGTCACGACTGACTAGGGTTCGAGAATTCTAGAATGTTCGAGCATAGAAAAGTCTCGAAGGTTCTAGAATTTACTAGTTCTGCTACTCGATACTAGATGGCGCTAGTGGTACCGAATGCAGGTATCTTCCTTGCTTAATTGTGGCGCGCAACAATATGTATCTATATAGATGAATATTTTGTTGGGTTTGTTATCCATAAAATCATTCACTAGTCGGTACTATAACGCAAGCGTGGTTTCTTTATTTTTGATATTTTTGCCCTCTGCCGTCATTTGAGCATGTCATTTATTTGTGAACAATTATGAAGAATACTAGCAGCGCCCCACGGTTTTTCCCGCGTAGTTCCCGTTCCAATGGGTATACGGAGAAAAATATAGCCTATGTTACTGGCTAATAATGTAGCTTCATTGAGAAACATTTGTTAAAATCGGTCCAGTGGTTTCGGATATTATCCGGTACAAATAAACACATCTTTTCTCTTTATAATATAACTAACTTCGTCCGCGTGGAATAGTTACTTTACCCCCGATTTTGAAACTCTTAGTCCGATCGGTTTATAATTGACTAAGTTTCATAGAAACTTTCATCCCCTTTTCATCCCCTTGGGGGTAGAATTAATCAAAATCCTTTCTTAGCGGATGCCTACGTCATACCATCTACCTGCATGCCAAATTTCAGCCTAATCCGTTCAGTGGTTCGGGCTGTGCGTTGATAGATCACTATGTCAGTCAGTCAGTCACTTTTGAGTTATATATATTTAGATAGATAGATAGAAGATGTCGTGATATTTCCGAAGTAGTTTTTATGAATGGGAAACCATCAAATGGCTTCTTCGACTCTGGGCGGAGCGGAAGGGAGTGTCAGACTCTTATTGACTAAAACTTATCCGTGTTCCTCCTAATGCCCACCGCATTCCAGGGCCGCGGTGACTCTTTCGAAAAATATCCACAACACGTTTGCCACGCCGCCGTGATGGAATAACATTTTTTTATAGCCTTTTTTTTGGATGGGAAACCATCAATTGACTTCTCCCGCTCTGGGCGGAGCGGAAGGGAGTGTCGGACTCTTACTGACTAAAACCCACCCGTGATCCTTCTTTTGCCCCGCTTTGCGTTCTCTTGCATAAAATTCCGTAACGTTTGCCACGCCACCGCTGGTGGAATAACATTTTTCTATAGTTTCAACCCGCATTTCACTTGCTAGCAATTCGCTTACAAGTTGAATTACATTGCGTGGCACGATTGAGCGGTTGATCATATTGTTGCGCGCCACAATTCGTTACCACTAGCGCCATCTAGTATCGACTAGCAGAACTAGTAGAACCAGGAACCTTCGAGATTTTTCTATTCTAGAACATTCTAGAATCCTCGGAACCTAATCAGTCGCGACCGATATGTACGCGAACTTTCTGGAACTTTCTACAATGGAAGGTTCTGGAACTATCCGGCGCCCTATATAAGGCTGATTGGATTAGCGATACAAGTGACAACTTAGTTTTCCGGTTTCGGAGATTATCCGGTACAAATAAACACATCTTTTCTCTTCATAATATAACTAGCAGTGCCCTGCAGTTTCACCCACATAAGTCACAAACAATCGGTGGGACAAAGTTAAGTGAAACGTATGTGATTTACATTAGTACAGTAACCCAGGTGAACGAATCAAGACCATATCACAATGACGCAGAGTACTAAATATATAATTGCATAAGTTGATAAAAAATGCTATGCAATAGCTTTACCGCGGCCATGTATTTTTTTCATTTAAGTTTGTCTACATATTTCTTTAGTTTTATTTTTTTTGTGCGTCTTTTCTGGCGGAATAAACGATTTTTCTTTGCTTCTTTCGTGCATACTTTACTTTTTTTTTATATTTCGCGTTTATAATATTAGTAGGTAAAGCAAATGTTACTCGCCGTGAATGTGGCTTTCTATTGGTGAAACATATTGTTAAAATCGGTCCAGTAGTTTCTGAGATTATTCGCTACAAATAAACAAATCATTCCTCTTTACGATATCTAAATATATAAAACTAAAGGGACTGACTGACTGACATAGTGATCTATCAACGCACAGCCCAAACTACTGAACGGATCGGGCTGAAATTTGGCATGCAGGTAGATATTATGACGTAGGCATACGCTAAGAAAGGATTTTTGAAAATTCGTCCCCTAAGGGGGTGAAAAAGGGGTTAACATTTTTTATGGAACTCCACGCGAACGAAGTCGCGGGCATAAGCTAGTTAAGCATAGATGGCAATAGAAAAACAAGTTAAAATATTCACCCCGCATAAGAAAAGCCCAGTTCTTTCATGGTGTTCCGTTCAGGCACAGATAAGTGGGAATAAAAAACGTTGTATTTGTCCAGGTCACTGATTTTCTTCCAGTCCGCTTCAGATATATGTGGCGGTCGAGTATCTGCTCTGTCATCTGAATGGAAGTAGCTGGAAAATAGAGATACAAATGATGGTGCTTCAGTATCTTTGAATGAAACTCCCATAAAGAGAACATTAGAACAATTATTAATTATAATATAATATGATGATAATATATGTTGCACCGACCACAAGTAACATGGGATAAGGGCAGGAAGATGATGATGGTTTTCCCGCCATTAGTTCTTCATAAGCCCAAGTGGCGCATAGTCTCAATAGGTCTGTGCATCCCTGACATTTTTTAACCGACTTCTAAAAAAGGAGGAGGTTCTCAATTCGGATGTTTGTATTTTTTTTATGTTTGTTCGCGCATAACTCCGTCGCTTGTCAACCGATTTGAAAAATTCTTTTTTTGTTGGAAAGGGTATACTTTCCAAATGGTCCCATGAAAATTTTATCGAAATCGACTAAGCGGTTTTCGAAAAATCAGCAAAAATCTAAAAAAAATATCTACATTGTCTACATTGACGACCTCTTAGTTTACTCTGAAAATGAGCAGTACGTTTTTTCGTGTAGGTGGGGGGAGGGGAGGGGGTGTAGGTACCACTGAAAAGTGAAAAATAAAGAACATTTTACAAAAAAAATACAACCGACTTTTACACAAAAAAACAAAAAAGTGCAAAACAACTTTAATTTCGGAAGTCGGTGTTCGAAAAACGAAAAAGCAACCACAAACACCGAGTTCCGAATTAAAGTTATTTTGTACTTTTTTGATTTTTTGTGTAAAAGTCGGTTGTATTTTTTTATAATACAAAACAGTTCTCACTTTCTTTCCTTTTCTTCATCCAGCTTGTTGGTACCAGTTTGTGCTGTTAAAACAGACGTTACATGTTTCTCCATCTTCTCGTGAAAGTAATGTAGGATTTGTAGGCTCATATCTTTCGTTGTAATGTCCAGTTCTGTTAACTTAAGAGAAAATAAAGTTAACCTTAAGGTGGCGCCATCTGTGCCGCTTCATAGGAACTACAAGACATGGCGTCACATAAATCCTATATTACACGATATAGGATTTACATTTAGTTAAGTGTTGTCTGTCAAAGATTCAAAGCATTTAAACTCCATTCACAATAAGATTAGACATTTAAACAAAACTGTTTACAGTCCGTTCAATCGATTTTTACTTCTATTTCGTAAGTATAAGGATGGCATTAAAAACAAAAACGGGATTGTAATACCAACTGTTCACTGCAGCTGCCATGTGTCATGCCACAAACGCAATAGAAGTCAAAATCGGTTGAACGTTCTGTAAAAAAGGTTTATTTCAATATCTAATCTTATTGTGAATGGGGTATAGGTACTTCAAACTAGCTGACCCGCGTAACTTCATTTGCGTCACATAAGACAGAGAAAAAAGAACATTTTTGCAACATTTTTCATTGATTGATGCCCCGCAATAGCAATCCTCGATAAATGGGCTATCCAACACTAAAATATTTTTTTCAATTCGAGCCAGTAGTTCCTGAGATAAGCGCGTTCAACAAAACAAACTCTTCAGCTTTATTGAATTAAGAGCGTGTACGCCGTATGGCATTTCATACAAATTTTCAAGTCACTATTTTGCGAACCGATTTTAATGAAACTTCACACATATAAGTAGGATACATAGGTCTGAAAAGTTAGTTAAACCTTTTAGACCAGGGTAGAAGCCTTTAAAAATAATAAAAAGTGAAATAAAATAATAGTAGGATAAAACCCATTAGAAAAGGAGGAGAATATTATAAAAATGAAAGGAAAAATAATTTACGGGCGATCTGAGGTCGGGAAGGGGAGGGGGGTGAGTTTTTAAGGGTAAAAAACGGTTTATCTCGATTTCCGGCAAAACTAAAAGTCCTATGGAAAAAAGTCAAAATTGGCAAAGTTGTAGGTAATAAAAAGATCTAAAACTTTTGTATTTACACTTTTTTCACATAACCTCAAAATTTATGAGAAAAATTCAAAAAACCAAGTTTTTGGTTTTTTATTTTTATCTTTTACAAAATTATTTTTTTTTGTCACGAAATTTGGTGAAAACTTACCTTTTTATGTCCCAAATACGCTGTAATTTATTTGATTAGAAATATTTATTTTTTCGCCTTATTTTGAATTAATATCGAAAGAGCACCCTAATTTTCAATCAAAAATTCACCCGTCAAAATATCAGCTTTTTTCAAAAAGTTGGTATGCTTTCTGTTCGTTGAAATCTCTACTTTCCGATGGTGAAAAAAAATATATATGTTACTATAGTAAATCTTCTCAGAAAATGCAAAAAATCGAAAAAACTCGAATCGATTTTTTTTAAATTATTATATACAATTTTGGTCTATTTATTAAAATTTACACTTTAATTACTCGAAAAACGTAAGATTACATGTCACGTTGATAAAAAAAAAACTGCAAATCAAAATATAAGTACTACTATAATTAACCAAGAAATAAGTTAATAAAATTAATATTTAATAAGACTGAATAAGACATCTACAATGTTTAGAGAAAGTTGTAGAATCTTCTTTAAATTATATGCGTAGATGCCTATTTATAACTATTTTAAGATAACTTATATACCTGAGTGACCTACGAAAAATTTTAGCCCATCAAAAGGTATTTCATAGAAAAGTGGGGAAGGGAAAACTCAGCGTGCACGTGTATTTTTATAAACGATGTTGTATACTGTACTGTATTTCGAATACTGGCTAGGCTAACGGTTGTTACAGCTGCTACGAAATAGTAGGTATGTATGTAGTAAGACCCAGACCCGCCTAGCCCCTTCCCCATCGGAAAGTAGAGATTTCAACGAACTGAAAGCATACCAACTTTTTGAAAAAAGCTGATATTTTGACGGGTGAATTTTTGATTGAAAATTAGGGTGCTTTTTCGATATTAATTCAAAATAAGGCGAAAAAATAAATATTTCTAATCAAATAAATTACAGCGTATTTGGGACATAAAAAGGTAAGTTTTCACCAAATTTCGTGACAAAAAAAAATAATTTTGTAAAAGATAAAAATAAAAAACCAAAAACTTGGTTTTTTGAATTTTTCTCCTAAATTTTGAGGTTATGTGAAAAAAGTGTAAATACAAAAGTTTTAGATCTTTTTATTACCTACAACTTTGCCATTTGACTTTTTTCCATAGGACTTTTAGTTTTGCCGGAAATCGAGATAAACCGTTTTTTACCCTTAAAACCTCACCCCCCCCTTCCCGACCTCAGATCGCCCGTAAATTATTTTTCCTTTCATTTTTATAATATTCTCTTCCTTTTCTAATGGGTTTTATCCTACTATTATTTTTTTTGGTTTTAAAAATTATCCACCCTGGACTATTTCCGAAATGTCTTATTTAAAAAAAGATAACTGGAAATTTATGCTAATACGAAAAATTTAAAATGTGTCGAATTTAACTGTAACACTTTTTATCGAAAATGTTTTCAACTAACTTATTAGCCCTATGCATCCTGCTTATGCGTGTAAAGTTAAAAATCGGTTTATCATTTCGGAAAATAAGAACTTGAAAGTTTGTATGAAATGCCGTACATCGTATACGCGTTTAAGTATGACATAAACAGTTTACAGGCACTTTCAAATTGACAAAGTCGGTTAGTCAAAAACATGAAGCAATTTGTGACTGTCTTAACAATGTATGCTATATATGAACAATTTAATTAAATAAGCGTTTCTGATCAGAAAACCAAGTTCTACAGACTTTTATTTATTTATTTATTTTTTATATACTTTATTGTACACCTTGTAATAATAACAGGAAAAAAATTATAAAAACAAGTGTAGAATGGGCGGTCTTATCGCACATGGCAATCTCTTACAGACAACCTTTGGATGGACTGAACGAAAGGAGATAGATTTAGGGCTGTCAGTGTACAATCGTTATAAATAATACTAATTAGACATAATAATATAAAATATAATCTATCTATACTTATAATATTCTGTACAAGGAATATATTTTCAAAATAACTATCAGGGGGTGATTAGTGATCGATACTGGTGCCAAAAATGCAATCAGTAATATTTTGTCTGTCTGTCTGTCTTTCTGTCTGTCTGTCTGTCTGTCTGTCTGTCTGTCTGTCTGTCTGTCTGTCTGTCTGTCTGTGTCTGTCTGTCTGTCTGTATGTTCTTTATAGAAACAAAAACTACTCGACCGATTTTAACGAAACTTGGTGCAATTATTCTTCATACTCCTGGGCAGGTTATAGTATACTTTTCATCACGCTACAATCAATAGGAGCAGAGCAGTGAAGGAAAATGTTGGGAAAACGGAAGAAGTTACTCCATTTTTTAAGCTTCCGTCGCATGTGTAGCCTTAATGGTTAAAGTTACATAGAAATCATGTATTACGGAAATGTTCTACATAAAATTATCTAAAAAATATCCCGAAACAGCATGTCTATCTTTTGTCAATTTTAAACCGATCGGGCTGAGAGTTTCAAAATCGGGGGTAAAGTAACTATTCCACGCGGACGAAGTCGCTGGCAGAAGCTAGTATACTAATAAATATCAAATAGGCATATAGATGAGAAAGGAGCGGAAAAATTATAGAGAAAAGTAATGCTCTTTCACCATTTTTCTAAACGCTGGTAGCGTTTGAGCACGTCTTACTTCTATGGGTAATTCATTCCACAAACGAGCTGCTTGAAAGATACTTTTACCTTATCCCTCAATATCTTCAGATAGGCGGGAGTCCGCCTGAACCTCTTCAGGACCGATTTGAAGTCTTGCTTGTACAGTCTGAACGCTTCTTGCTCCACATTGTACTTACGGACGTTTTGAGCGGCAACTGTTTGTGATACTGGAAATAGAATGGTCACATAGTATTAATTAGTATGTTGGTCGAGGAGGCGCTCGTGGCTAAGTGACCTCTCTCCCGATCCGCAGCAGGGGAACCGGGCGTCACCAGAGGCTGGACAACGCCCTCTTTCAGCCCCCAAACGGTCCGGAGTGACGGGGGACTCGGGGTCGTTCGCCGTCCCCCATCCAGCAGGGCCCGAGGCAGCAGCGAGTCGTGTTCCACGTGCGCCCCTATTGAACGTCGCGGGGGTATTAACACCTCATTCTCCCGAAGGCCTTTTTTTTTTTCTGGATGGGAAATCATCAAATGACTTCTCCCGCTCTGGGCGGAGCGGAAGGGAGTGTCAGACTCTTACTGACTAAACCCACCCGTGATCCTTCTTGTGCCCGCCGCGTTCCAGGGCTGCGGTGACTCTTTCGAACAAATTCCGCAACCCTAGCAGGCACTGACTCTATGGGGCCCCGTCTTCTTTGCTGACGGCTCTTTGAGGTGCGCGTGGAACACGACGCGCCGTCGACTCGGGCTTGGTTGCTATCGGACAGTGAACCACCTATAGGTCGCCATCCGCAGGCCCGCGCCCTGTATCTTACCCTGAATTATAAGTTATCTCCCGAGGGCCTGAGGTGGTGAGTCTAGCCGGAGATCGTGGAAGGCGCACTAGTTCCCACGATCCCGGCTGCAAGTGTGGGAAGGAACACTGGGCTGGTTTTAGTCAGTAAGAGTCTGACAGACCCCTTCGCCCGCCCCAGGCGAAGGACATCCATGAGGATTTTCCATCACGGCAACAAAAGAAAAGGAGGAGCTCGTGGCTAAATTATAACAGCCGCTGGGTTAATCTTCAAGGTTAAGCAATGCTTGCTGAGGTTGGTGTGTGGATGGGAGACCATCTTAGCATACCGAGACTCCTCCGTGCCTCGGAAAGCACGTTAAGTCGTTGGTCTTGGCTGTCATTTGGAGATCTTTGGCAGTCGTTATGGGTTGTTTGAAGCCAGAAAATCTGAGACCAGTCTTGCCAAGAAGTACCGTGTTACCCAGTTAATGGGTTGTGGAGCTACCGCTCCACTTAAATTGGTATTCAGTTGAATCCGGTTTGACTGGGAGCCGACCCCAATATAGTTGGGAAAAGGCTGTGCATATGTTCATGAAAAAGTTTCTATATCCCATGGCTGAGCAGAGGGCGTAAACAATGTTAAATAAGATAAGAAAAATATAAGGTTTCCGTTTTTGCCATTTGGCTACGGACCCCTAAATACACAGTACTTACAAATGTAAAACACAGCACATAATTTTAAAATCATTTTGTAACAAAGAGTTTTTGAGAAATTTTATTTGACACATGTATTACTGTATACATTGGCTTGAATTTGTACACCACATAAAAATACAATATTCACGAGGTACTAAAATGAGAATAAGCAATAAAATATTATTTTACTAGCGACCCGCCCCGGCTTCGCACGGGTGCAATGCCGATACTAAATCTCTACTATATTATGCAGGTATTATACATATAAACCTTCCTCTTCAATCACTTTAAAAACAAACGGCATCAAAATCCGTTGCGTAGTTTTCAAGATCTAAGCATACATAGGGACAGACAGCGGGAAGCGAATTTGATTTATACTGTGTAGTGATTATGTGTCGTTATAAAATAAAAATGCTTCAGATAGATTTCTAAAAAATATTGGACACGTACTTTTCCATTTTATACGTTAAAAAAAACGGACACAATACAGTGCGTTGAATACTCGCGAGAGAGCAGTGGTGGCCGAGTGGTAACGGCCCCGACTTACGAATTGTAAGTCGCGGGTTCAAACCCAGCCAGGCGGAGGCGCATTACTTTGTGTAATTAACTTCATCACCACTGCTCTCAAAACGGTGAAGGAAAACATCTGTAAAAAAAACACAAAAGGTATAAAATTACTTTATCCTCCCCCACTCCTGCACGTACCCGTCTTAGCTGTTTTTTTTTTTGGATGGGAAATCATCAAATGACCCCTCCCGCCCTGGGTGGAGCGGTAGGGAGTGTCAGACTCTTACTGACTAAAACCCACTCGTGTTCCTCTTGTGCCCTTTGCGTTCCAGGGCCGCGGTGACTCTTTCGAACAAATTCCGCAACCCTAGCAGGCACCGACCCTATGGGGCCGCGTCCCTGGTGCTGACGGCTCCTTGCGGCGCGTGTGGAACACAACGCGTCGTCGACTCAGCCTGGTATCGGACGGCGAGCCACCCACGCTCACCGTCCACAGGCATCAGCCACTGCGCAATAGCACAGCGGCCGACTTGTCTTTGGAGGAGGCCGCAATGGGACCATTACTGGCACTCCATTTCAGCCCCCTCCTACCCGTCTCAGCTTACGTCTTATAAACAGGCGCAACTATTTAATGCTCCGTACCCTGCCTTAATCATTGTTAATTATATACTTGGGTGGCTGGGTCCAGAATCCTCATAGAAGCTCCAGGAAGCTGATGAAAGATTGAAGTAAAAACCACATAATTTCACTCTTCAAGCTGGTATAATTTTTATCCATCAAAACGTTGTCACAATTTACTTTTAAACTAGCCGCGTCGTGGTTTCACCCACGTAGTTCCCGTTCCCGTGGGAATATGGGGATAAAATATAGCCTATGTTCACCGGAGATTGTGTAGCTTCCCAAAAGTGAAAGAAATTTTTAAATCGGTCAAGTAGTTTCGGAGCCTATTCAATGCAAACAAACAAAACTAACAAATCTTTCCTCTTTATAATATTAGTGTAGACCAACATACTTATATTCTAAACACTTCAAATTTAAATTTATTTTCTAAAACAAATGTGTTTTATATAAAGTAAGTTTGTATATACACCAATATGTACCCAAGCCGGGAGCATTGTGATTTTAATATTTATTTATTTAAACAAAGAAAACATGTGTTGTAATAAACGGAATAACGTCAGTTCGAAACGTGATTTAAATTCCAGTCAAGAGTGAATTATTGTGTAGAAACACAGGTTCTTAATCTAGAATAAGGAACATGCAATATTTTCATCTTGCTTTAATTCCTCCTCAAAGAGCAAAGAAGACGGGGCCCCATAGGGTCAGTGCCTGCTAGGTTTGCGAAATTTGTTCGAAAGAGTCACCGCGGCCGCGCGGCCCTGGAACGCGGCGGGCATTAGGAGTAACACGGATTGTTTAAAGTCAGTAAGAGTCTGATACTCCCTTCCACTCCGCTTAGAGCGGGAGAAGTTAATTGTTGATTTACCATTCATTTAAAAGCCTTTTATCAATTACACTAGCTGACCCAGCAAACGTTGTTTTGCCATATATAAAAAAAAAAAAAGATTTTCCCGCTTTTCTGTTGAAATTTTTCCTGAATTTTCTTTGCTATAAACCTCACGGAGCCCGAGACCTTTCTAACGAATGCAAAACCGTGGAAATCGGTTCGTGCGTTCTGGAGTTATAGCGTCAGGAAGGAAAATCTGACTTATTTTTATATAGTAGAATAAATAGAAAAAAAAAGCTGTCCGCACAACTTCGTTTGTGTCACATTTTTCATGACTGCTCCGCTCCTATTGGTCTTAGCGTGATGATATATAGCCTATAGCCTTCCTCGATAAATGGGCTATCTAACACTGAAAGATTTTTTCAAATCGGACCAGCAGTTCCTGAGATTAGCGCGTTCAAACAAACAAACTCTTCAGCTTTATAATATTAGTATAGATTGGAGATACGGCACGACTACAGATGGATCAGTATTTTACAAGGAGCGCCTGCCTATCTGATCACCACAATCCATTAACTGGGGAACACGGTACTTCTTGGAAAGACTGGTGTCAGATTTTCTGGCTTCTGACAATCCGTAACAACTGTCAAAGATCTACAAATGACAGCCGGGACCAACGGCTTAACGTGCTTTCCGAGGCTCGGCGGAGTCTCGGTATGTTAAGATGGTCACCCATCCACAGACCAACCTCGGCAAGCGTTGCTTAACCTTGAAGATCGACCCGTGCGGCTGTTATTATTTAGCCACGAGCTCCTCACTTAGCGTAAAATAAAAACGGCATATTAAAATATTATATCTTTTACGGTATTCCAACAAAACCACGATATACAAACGTGGTCTGATTTGCGAAAACTTCACGCTTCGTTACTGTCCTGTTGTAAGCAGTATACTGCGTCATATCGCACGTGAAATGATTAACAGTTTTATTGAACTTACCTATACCCCATTCTCAATAAGATTAGACATTGAAATAAATCTTTTTTACAGAAAAAAAAAATTGATTGAGTCAGGCGTTACTTTGCGGAAATCCATTTTAAATTTGAAAATGAAAATAATATATCTAGTTTTAATTTCCGCGAATATTAGTGGGTTGCAGGTATGCACCTCCCTCCC
Source organism: Hecatera dysodea (assembly GCA_905332915.2). Taxonomy (NCBI): domain Eukaryota; kingdom Metazoa; phylum Arthropoda; class Insecta; order Lepidoptera; family Noctuidae; genus Hecatera; species Hecatera dysodea. Next base: position 1,858,234 of record HG995317.1, on the reverse strand, counting down.
GCCCGCTATATTATGCACATGCAAGGTTACAAGGCAAATGCAAGGATTTTATGCACATGCAAGAAGGCAAAGCAAAACCCAACACCAATTACACGCCAACGCAATGACTCGCTGACCGTTGAGTTGCAACTCAACGGTCAGCGAGTCAACACGTCCCCTGAGGATGCCTCGTGGAGAGGCGAAACACGTGTCGGTAATTGGTGTTGGGTTTTGCTTTGCCTTCCTGCATGTGCATAAAATCCTTGTATTTGCCTTGTAACCTTGCATGTGCATAATATAGCGGGCGGGAGGGAGGTGCATACCTGCAACCCACTAATCTTCGCGGAAATTAAAACTAGATATATTATTTTCACTGTCTTTTTTACAGTCCATTCAATTTTGATTTCTATTGCGTTTGTGGCATGACACATTGCAGCTGCATTAAACAGTTGGTATTATAATCACGTTTTTGTGTTTAATGCCGTCCTTATGCTTACGGAATAGAAGTAAAAATCGGTTGAAAGGACTCTAAACAGTTTTGTTTAAATGTCTAATCTTATTGTGAATGGAGTAAACTATATGTAGATATAAAAATTCTTGTCGATCTGCGTAGACAGATGATTTTATTGTCTGCTCGTTTTCCTTAGTTATGTTTAAAATGGAAATATTTATTTATTTCCAACCAATGACGTGTTATAATTAGTGATTGGAATAGGTAGAGCTAACATATCTAAAGTTAAAAGAACAGGGACAAAAACTACAACCGAATTCTACACAAAAAAAAACAAAAGGTACAAAATAACTTTAATTTCGGAACTTGGTGTTTGTAGCTGCTTTTTCGTTTTTAACCGACTTCTAAAAAAGGAGGAGGTTCTCAATTCGGATGTTTGTATGTTTTTTTTTAATGATTGTTCGCGCATAATTCCTTCGTTTGCTAACCGATTTGAAAAATTCTTATTTGTTGGAAAGTGTATACTTCCCAAATACTAAGATGTTCTTCCAAACCATCGTACACAATTTTATTTTTTCATTTTACATCGACAAGAGGGAATGAGAACGTCGTCAATATAAACTAAGCCACGCATTATTAGAGATTACTCAAATACTAGTCGTCAGATCACAATCAAATTTAAATGGGACCACACGACAAGCACCAGCTTTTGAATATATAAATAATCATTAAAATCGGTACACCCAATACAAAGTTATGAGGTAAAAACATAAAAGAAAAAAAAATACAGTCGAATTGAGAACCTCCTCCTTTTTTGGAAGTTGGTTGAAAAAAATAGGTTGTGGAATTTGTTCTAAAGAGTCACCGTGGCCCTGGAACGCGGCGGGCTCTAGGAGGAACACGGGTGGGTTTTAGTCAGTAAGAGTCTGACACTCCCATCCGCTCCGCCCAGAGCGGGAGAAGTCATTTGATGATTTCCCATCCAGAAAAAGAAGGCCAATGATGATCGTATCTAAAAATCATGGTCTAAACCAAACCAAATTTACAGGTAGGCATGAGAAAAACAATGAAGTATTGGCATAAATCTTTACAATATCTAGAAAAACAGTTAAAATCATAGTATTTGCACAGCTGAAAATTATGATTTAGTGTCGTCAAATATTATCAATTAATTCAATCACGTACTTAATGTAAATTAAACCATTTGTGTCAATATACCAAATTTTTCGTAGTATGTAAATAGTTTATTGGTATAAATGCCCAAGAATGTTTGAATCTGGCATAGTAGGGGTTTGGCCTGTAGTGGTCATTCTACCTTTAGTTTATCCTTTAAACTTAACTATGGTATCTCTCAAGATTATTGTAGCACTTGTGCTGGTAAGTTTTCTATTTATTTTTATTTATTTATTTATGTACATGGAGGACTTACAGCTAACAAAAACAGACAAAAATGGAAACATAGTCATCAAAAAGCTAATTACAAGTCCTCACGTGTAGACACACAATAATTATGTGTAGTGTGAGCACAAAAACAACACTATTTTCTTCAAGTGCCTTTTTAACCGACTTCTAAAAAAGGAGGAGGTTCTCAATTCGGATGTTTGTATTTTTTTAATGCTTTTTCGCGCATAACTCCGTCGTTTGAAATATTCTTTTTTTGTTGGAAAGGGTATTATACTTCCCAAATGGTCCCATGAAAATTTTATCGAAATCGAACAAGCGGTTTTTTGTTAATTTCAATAAATGATAGCAAATCTGTCGGGATAGCTGAAATCGCATGTTTGTTTATTGTTTACACCAATTTATACCACGTACGCTGTGATGGGTATGTTTAGCTGAGAGTGAACCAATAAAAAGTGAAAAATAAAAAATCTTTAAAAAAAATACAACCGACATCTATAAAAAAAACCCAGAAAGTACAAAATAACTTTAATTTCGGAAGTCGCTGTGTTCAAAAACAAAAAAGCAACCAAAAACACCGAGTTCCGAAATTAAAGCATTATTCCAATTACGAAATTATTTTGTACTTTTGGTTTTTTTTTGCATAGAAGTCGGTTGTATTTTTTGTAAAAAGTTTTTTTGGGCCATTATTTCACTATATTGTGATGTTCAGTGTATCTGAACATTCCTATCAGCTGTGTATAGATACAAATTTCAAGGTTTCTTCAACAAGAGGGAATGAGAACATCATCAATGTAAACTAAACCGCGCATTATTAGGGATAACTCAAATACTAGTCGTCAGATCTCAATCAATTAAAATTTATATGGGAGCACACGACAAGCACCAGCTTTCGAATATAAAAAATAACATCAAAATCGGTACACCCAGTACAAAGTTATGAGGTAACACACACACACACACACAAAAAAAAAACAGTCGAATTGATAACCTCCTCCTTTTTTGGAAAATAAGTATGTTGAAAAAGAAGTACCTACGACCCATGTGCCAACTTATCACCCCACATAATCCCAATAGGGATGTTTCCTGAGGAATAAAAATATGATCCTATTTAGTCCGTCAGTTAGATTATCGAAAAATATTGGACACGTATTTTTTGCTTTATGAAATCTCTCAAAATTGACGAAGATAAACAGCTTCAAAGATCATGAGTGGGGGCTTGTGACATCAGGGCGTGGTAAAAATCGTCGCACGGAGTGACGTCACACGAGTTTTCAACGCACTATATCGTCTTCGTTTTTTGTTTACGTGAAAAAATAAAAAAAATACGTGTCCAATATTTTTGGGAAGTCTATCTTACGGACTAATTAGATTTTTTTAGGAAACTACCCTATTAAAATTGATTGAGTCAGGCGTTACTTTGCGGAAATCCATTTTAAATTTGAAAATGAAATAATATATCTAGTTTTAATTTCCGCGAATATTAGTGGGTTGCAGGTATGCACCTCCCTCCCGCCCGCTTTATTATGCACATGCAAGATTACAAGGCAAATGCAAGGATTTTAAGCACATGCAGGAAGGCAAAGCAAAACCCAACACCATTACCGACACGTGTTTCGCCTCTCCACGAGGCATCCTCAGGGGACGTGTTGACTCGCTGACCGTTGAGTTGCGACAACTCAACGGTCAGCGAGTCAACACGTAACACGAGGGAGGTGCATACCTGCAACCCACTAATATTCGCGGAAATTAAAACTAGATATATTATTTCATTTTCAAATTTAAACTACCCTATTCTCAATTACCTTCCAGCTGACAACAGTATCTGCTTCGCCCCGCCACCACAGCGACGGCCATGGCTCAGATACATCAGCACCTTCTTCCACTGACAAGGGCCTGCTGAAAAAGGCAGTTTCAGAGGTAAGTCAACTACTAGGGATGCTGTATTTGTTCGAAAGAGTCACCGCGGTCCTGGAACGTGGCGGGCATTAGGTTGAACACGGGTGGGTTTTAGTCAGTAAGAGTCTGACACTCCCTACCGCTCCGCCCTCAGTGGGAGAAGTTATTTGATGATTTCCCATTCTTAAAAAAATGGAATGATTTTAATGTAATTTAATTCTTTACAGGTTGTTGGGACCAGCTTCAAAAATATTGGTAATTATTTATTTTCATAATGTTTTTTTAACTCAGTTCTTCTACAATAAAAAGTTGTGAGATCCATGTAATACCAAGTCGGTTAATTTGTTCAGTCCCTACTTGAGGGACCTTTTGTCTGAAACACACGACAACAGCAGAAGGGGCCCCGGGCGTCGGAAAACACAGGGCGATTGCCGGCCATCATAGACCCGGGCCTGCGGATGGCAAGCTATGGGTGGCTCGCCGTCCGATAGCAACCAGGCCCGAGTCGACGGCGCGTCGTGTTCCACGCGCGCCTCAAAGAGCTGTCAGCAACGAAGACGGGGTCCCATAGGGACAGTGCCTGCTAGGGTTGCGTAATTTGTTCGAAAGAGACCCTGAACACAAAGGGCACTGGTGGGTTTTAGTCAGTAACAGTCTGACACTCCCTTCCGCTCCGCCCAGAACGGGAGAATCATTTCTCTCTGAAGTTATTACGTAATTAGCTAACTTAACTATATCTTATAGCGGCTATATCAATATAAAAAATCTTTTATGTTGACTTGGCCATAAAATTCAGGCTTTCAGTTTTATCCACAATGAAGTTATGGGGTTCGAAAATGGCTTGAATTTTTTCGAGAAAAGGTTGGTACGGCCGTGCCACTTTTTTGCTCGACTTGGCGGGGCACTACCGTGCCCCCAGATAGGCTACTATAACTGATGTCATTTTTAAGTTACTTGGTGATATGAAAACATGATTTTAATTATATTTTCTGTTTTACAGGATTCCTCGCTAGAAGTATTGCCGGTAAGTACTTTTTAACACGCTTTATGTATGTGTGTATACAGTATGTTAAATAACAGAGGGCGTTCCCTTAAACTCGTTAATCTATATCATTAGTAGATTAAAATAAAATTATTAGCATAGAAAAATAAGCATAAAATAATCCGAATTCGAATAAATAATTAATTGACCATAAATTCGAAACATCCTGTTTAAAATCAAAATAGTAGCGCGGAATAGTACTCGTAGTAGCAATGCCCAAACCGGCAAGTACGCGTGTACAGAGTGTTATTTTAACGTATCAATTTAACATTTTTAGTGAATATTTTAATATATATAAAAAAGTATAAACATTTTTTTTTTCGAATGGTAATATTTTTTTATAATATATGGATGCTTTACTATTGTGGGTTAACGGGAACGCCCTCTGTTAGTTAACATACTGTATATGTATGTATGTAACAGAATCTTTTAACTTCACTTTCACCTACTTCTAGGAGTCTGATTAACTTGAAAATTTGCACAGGGGTCAAGGGTCGATGACAATATAATAATCTCATAACTTTATGTTAAAATGATGATTACGATCATCAGGATAAAAAAATACAGTTTAAAAAAAAACACGCCTTTACAGCAATCGAACTAAAAAGTAGAAAATATTTTTTAAGCATAAGAGAGTTTGTGTTACTGCAATATAAAATTCAACAATCAATTATTTATCATAATTAATTTAGAATAAGATTAATATAGATATTAACAAAAATTAAAATAAAATGAAAAAGCGTGGGCTGCTTGATATCAAATGTGAGGATCATTTTATTAATGCAATATCAGAATTATTATAAAATATAATTACATTTTGTCACAGTTCTTTCATCAAAAAATTCGTACGAATTAGTGTAAAATACTAATTTTTGTTTTTCTGTATTCTTAGACCAGAAGTCGCTATCACACAAGACTCTCAGATGGATATCAGGCAAAAGTAAGTTTATTAATATTTTTTTGTTTGTTAAAAACTAGTGGCCCGTCCTGACTTCGTACGGGTGGTCATTAAGCATAATCAGCCTTTTAATGTTCCCACTGCTGGGACACAGGCCTCCTCTCTAGGAGAGGGAATGGGCCGTAATCCAGCACGCGGGCCCAGTGCGGGTTGGTGAATGTCACATGTCTTCGAATTTTTGGTTCTAGGACATGCCGGTTTCCTCACGATGTTTTCCATCACCGTTTTGAGGGCAGTGGTGATGAAATGATTTATACAAAGTAATGCGCTTGGCTGGTTGGCTGAACCCGCAACCTACAATTCGTAAGTCGGGGCCGTTACCACTCGGCCACCACTGCTCGACGGGTGGTCATTAATTTATTTTAATATAGATTATGTTACTCAGGCCATCCATAAATTACATCACACGTTAAGGGGGAGGGAGGGGGTCGACGAAGTGTGACATTGCGTGACAAGGGGGTGGGAGGGGTTCTACATTTTGTGACGTAACATTTCAAAAAAACTTTTTACAAAAAAATACAACCGACTTTTCCATAAAAAATCAAAAAAAGTACAAAATAAATTTAATTTCGGGACTCGGTGTTTGTGGTTCCTTTTTCGTTTTTTCCTTCTTCCTTCCGAAATTAAAGTTATTTTGTACTTTTTTGATTTTTTGTGGAAAAGTCGGTTGTATTTTTTGTAAAAAGTTTTCAATTTTTTTTTTTAAACAGTCTAGTAGTTTTTGAAACTTCATCATCTGCCTACCTTTCCCAACTATATTGGGGTCGGTTTCCAGTCAAAACGGATTCAGCTGAGTACCAGTACTTAAAGTGGAGCGGCTGCCTACCAGACCCACAGCCCATCAACCGGGTAACACGGTACTTTTTGGCAAGACTGGTGTCAGATTTTCTGGCTTCTGACAATCCGTAGCGACTGCCAAAGATCTCCAAATGATAGCCAGGACCAACGGCTTAACGTGCTTTCCGAGGCACGGAGAAGTCTCGTTATGTTAAGATGGTCACCCATCCACAGACCAACCTCGGCAAGCGTTGCTTAACCTAGAAGATTGACTCGTGCGGCTGTTATAATTTAGCCATGAGCTCCTAAAATCCACTGGACCGATTTAAAAAAACTACATCATCTGCCTGCATTTCCCAACTATATTGTGGTCGGCAAGGAGTTCCGTGCGGGAATCGAACCCGCGACACGTAGCGCAACAGCCGAATGCTCAACCACTGCGCCAACCGTGTTGTCCAATAAATAAATAAATAATGGAATGTAGACTCGGCTGTCATTGTGCCGATTGTCGTTACGGCCAATGGCCTAGTGGCCAAAAGCTTCGACGACCACCTGTCGAAGCTGGCGTTACGCGGTTGGTTAAAGGGCCTGATACAGAAGGCAGTACTCCTCGATACGGCTCGTATTGTGAGGAGGTTCCTTTCTCTGGAGCCCTAACTACCGGTAGCTTGGACCCTGCTCCCGACACCGGTGGACTACTGCTTTTTATATTTTTAAATGTTGTTTTAAGAAATATTTAAAAATGTAATTTGTAGGCATATACAGTATATTTACTAACAGAGGGCGAATCCGTTAACCCGCAATAGTATAGCATCCATATATGATAAAAAAAAATATTACCATTCAAAAACAACATGTTTTTATTTTTTTAATATTAAAATATTCACTAAAAATGTTAAATTGATACGTTAAAGAAACACTCTGTATACGCGTACTTGCCGGTTTGGGCATTGCTACTACGAGTAGGTACTATTCCGCGCTACTATTTTGATTTTAAACAGGATTTTTCGAATATATTGCCATTTTTTTTTAATTCGGATTATTTTATGCTTATTTTTCTATTCTGATATTTTAATTTTAATCTATTACTGACTAGCTGACCCAGCAAACGTTGTTTTGCCATATATAAAAAAAATGAAAAAAGATTTTCCCGCTTTTCTGTTGAAATTTTTCCTGAATTTTCTTTGCTATAAACCTCACGGAGCCCGAGACCTTTCCAATTAATGCAAAACCGTGGAAATCGGTTCGTGCGTTCTGGAGTTATAGCGTCAGGAAGGAAAACCCGACTTATTTTTATATAGTAGATAATTCACTACATAGTATAAAACAAAGTCATTTCCCGCTGTCTGTCCCTATGTATGCTTAGATCTTTAAAACTACGCAACGGATTTTGATGCGGTTTTTTTAATACATAGAGTGATTCAAGAGGAAGGTTTATTATGTATTCTACATGCATGATATTATAGCAGAGATTTAATATCAACATTGCACCCGTGCGGAGCCGGGGCGGGTCGCTAGTCATCATCTGCCTAGCCTTTTCCCAACTATATTGGGGTCGGCTCCCAGACAAGCCGGATTCAGCTGAATACCAGTATTTTACGCGGAGCGGCTGCCTACCAGACCTCCACAACCCATTAACTGGGGAACACGGTACTTCTTGGCAAGACTGGTCTGGTCTGGTTGGTTCTTGGCGGGTCGCTAGTGAAATAATAAACTAATTATTGTTCTATTTTGTTTTCAGAACAAATCAAGAGTCACAATGATGTCGTGGAAATCGTGATTGTGTTAACCCAAGGAGCTGCTAGTATTGTCAACCAATGGATCGAAGGCCGTGAGTTACATCAATATAATCTATACTAATATTATAAAGCTGAAGAGTTTGTTTGAACGCGCTAATCTCAGGAACTACTGGTTCGAATTGAAAAATTCTTTTTGGGTTGAATAGACCATTTATCGAGGAAGGCTTTAGGCTATATAACATCACGCTGCGAGTAATAGGAGCGAAGAAAAAATGGAAAATGTGGAAAAAACGGGGAAAATTATTCATCTTTGAGGGCTTCCGTTGCGTGCGCTGCGAAAACGGTTCAAGATACCAAAAAAATATGTAGGAAAGAATTATTCCTCTTAAAATGATCTAAAAAATTTACGCGACAGTATATGTCTATCTTTTAAGATTACCTAACTGACTAGAACCGTTTTTATGGTAATCAAATTTGGTCAAAAGGGATGAAAGTTTGTATTAAACTTTGTCAATTTTAAACCGATCGGGCTGAGAGTTTCAATCAAAATCGTGGTTAAAGTAACTATTCCACGCGGACGAAGTCACGGACAGAAGCTAGTATTTTTATATATTGTTACGAGCTTCGGGTTCGTTACAATAAAATCAGCCGATTGAATAACCAAAAATGACACTTTATTTACACAACACTAATTACACTATAAACTCACTAATTTAAAACACAATCGCACTAGTAATCACTTGAGTTCGCAGTCGAAGATCGCTCTCGAAGTTATCACTTGTATCGCAAATCCAATACTGACCCTTTTTTTTTTTTTGAAAGTACTACTCGCAGTTCAGCACATTAAGGCTGGTTACTGCTCAACCGGGCCATCCTGTGGTTCCCTTAGATTCTAAGGCCCCCAGCCAGGGCTTAAAACTACTTAAAAACTAAATGGCCGCTCGCTAAGGGCATCCCCTGTGGGACACGGGCCTCGGCTTAGCGGGGTCATTGAGGGAGGGCAGCAAGGGACACGCTGGGTCTGATTGATATTATTTAGGGGATTTAACGCTAATGGCTCAGCAGCGCGGGCTGGCTCGTTAGGCAAAAGTCGGGGAGGGCAATACTGACCCGGTCGGTATACGCCTTATATAGGGCGCCGAGGCCAGTCGCGTTGGACTGCCGTCCCTTCCGACTGCGGGAAGGGAAAAAGTCTGCACCTGAATGCACACCGTGACTGTAATTCAGTCAGGAGTATTATTTTTCAACTAATTTTAGAATTTTTGTTTCAGTCGGTACCCTGCTCGCTAACTGTAAGTATCTACTTTTTGCATAAAGAAAAAGAAATAATAAAAAAAAATATTTGAGAGACGCACAAAACAAAACAAACAACAAAAAATATACATACAAATACAAATATTTTTAAAATTGATTGAGTCAGGCGTTACTTTGCGGAAATCCATTTTAAATTTGAAAATGAAAATAATATATCTAGTTTTAATTTCCGCGAATATTAGTGGGTTGCAGGTATGCACCTCCCTCCCGCCCGCTTTATTATGCACATGCAAGATTACAAAGCAAATGCAAGGATTTTAAGCACATGCAGGAAGGCAAAGCAAAACCCAACACCATTAAACCACCACCATCACCATTAACCACCATTAATGGTGTTGGGTTTTGCTTTGCCTTCCTGCATGTGCTTAAAATCCTTGCATTTGCCTTGTAATCTTGCATGTGCATAATAAAGCGGGCGGGAGGGAGGTGCATACCTGCAACCCACTAATATTCGCGGAAATTAAAACTAGATATATTATTTTCATTTACAAATATTTTTATTTGTTAAACATAGGTGGGTAGGTACAGATGTTCTACATGTGTGCAATTCACACGTGGTGGAAGTGAAATCTTCAAAAATGTTGGCTTCAAGATAATGAGACGAAGCGACAGTAAAAAGCGACAGACACATGAATTTATGTGTCTGTCTCTTTTTACTGTCGCTTTTTCGTTTCATAAACTTTCAAATCACAACGATGCTAAAGAAGTTTTCACTTCAAAAATACACAATTAAAAGCTTAATATTAATTTTAAAATATGCGAGGCCAAAAAAGGTCCCTATCTCAGCATATCCTGCGATATTTAATAAATAGATACAGTCGACTTTCGTTAATTCGTAACTCGAGGGACTCTTAAAGTATTACGAAATATCGAGTGTTTGAAATATCAAATGGTTCTAAATTGAGAGAAAATAAATAAAACTACTAATTATTAAGTGTTGCTGTTGATCAATTATTATTTAATTTTATTAACTGCTATTATTTAACAATAACACAAGTTTAAAGGTAGAATTAATTAATCTTTCGAAAGAACGAAAAAAGAAAATCTCATGTACCTACGATGATACAAGTTTGAACTTGTCTCAAAATTTAATTAGCCTTTCTGTCTTTTTCTCTCTGCAACTTTGAATTATTGAGTGTTCGATGCTGATTTGTTCGAATTTACGCGTGGTATTGCTGTTTAGCAATGATTTTTCGTTCGAATTACCAAGTGCATAAAAACGTATTGATTTACTTCGAAATATAAAGAGATTTTGAAGGGAACTCGTGACAACTTTGAATTATAGAGAGGTTCGAATTATTGCAGGTTTGAATTAACGAGAGTCGACTGTAAATACCAAGTTGTAGATGTAAAATCCCGGCTAAAAATTGCCTAAAGATTATAATAATTAATTATTTATTTTTCAGTCGTAGTTAGCGCTGTTAGGATCGCAGACTGCGTTCTGGTTCCACCTCGCTTACCACATGAAGGTCACCGCCACGCTAAACTCAAAAAAGGTAAATTTGATCTGAGTTTATAACAGTGAGTTAATAATTAAAAACATCCCATCTGGCCTCTTCCCATCGACTCGCGGCAAGCCAATTGGTTCTAATACTTCTAATATAGCTGGCTTCCCGGCGTTGACAAGAGACCGCCGAATAATGTCATGTTTCTGTTCTCAAATTGTTTTGATTGGTCAATATCCAGCTATGTAACAGCGTATGCTGCTGCAGCCCTTATATCCACACAAAAGATGTGGCATGCTCTGCAGAAAGACGCTGCGTTAACACTATAGATTGATTCCATTCGAGAACCTCTGAGAGATCTGTACGGTTTATACTGCGACTGACCTTTTTTTTTTCTTCTGGATGGGGAATCATCAAATGACTTCTCCCACTCTGGGCGGAGCGGAAGGGAGTGTCAGACTCTTACTGACTAAACCCACTCATGTTCCTCCTAGTGCCCGCCGCGTTCCAGGGCTGCGGTGACTCTTTCGAAGAGATTCCGCAACCTTAGATACTGCAGCCGAGTGTGGAACCCGGTTAAAGACTTCCGGGTCGTCTACGACCACTTGAACAGGGCCTCAAGTCTGCTATTACAATAGTCTCAGAATGGTCTATCATTGATCTCATAATGGTTGATTTTGACGAGTTTGGTAATCTACTAATAAAAAAGCGTCACTATGACTTTCCAGCGGTCAACCACTGACACTCCATTGAAAGAAATGGCATAGAATGGTAATCTCATACATAATGACAAATGAATGACAGACGTATGCGGTAGTCTGCTAAAATTTTGACAGTTCCTTTGATCAGTGACCTACCATTAGAACGTCATTGTGCAGTCATTTCTTTTAATAGTTCGATTATCAAAAAGTATTACATGACCATTGACCGACCAATGATCGACCATTATGAATTTAGCAGATTACGAGCTTTTAGCAAAATGACAATGGGATCGTGTTGGAATGACGAATTTATAAAAATAACAGACTTGGGGCCCAGGCAGCAGATTCTTCGATGGCTCAGCAAAATGCTCAGAGGAATTAGAACTTCTCCCAAGCTTGCACCTATCTGAGTCGGTGTTCACTAAAAAAGACAAATAAAACAACAGAAAAATTACATAGGTTTTCTGTTGTTTCATTTGTTTTTCTATCTCCAGTATGTGATAGATTGGTTATTGGGTTCGACCATAAAAATTAATGAGTAATCACCTTTTGTTTTTTTGTTAACAGCGCACATTTGCTCAAACGGCAATTGGGGCAGGAAATGGGGCTTGGCTGCTTACAAAGGTGGTTACAGCAACGCTGCTGAAGTTATTCGGAAATACAAGCTGCAAGGTGCTGTTAATCAGATCAAGAAACTCCTGCTGGTCAAGGGCGGAATCGAACGTTTGAAGGGTAAGTAAATCTTCCGTATCACAGTAATTTGCATCCCCCCTTGCCGATGGCGAACTGTGAGTGGGTGACCGTTTATAGCATATCAAGACTCCTATGTGCTCTGGAAAGCAATTTAATTCATTGGTTCTGGCTATCATTTGAAGATATATGATACTTCAGCATCTAAATCTATCTAAATATATTGTTACGAGCTTCGGGTTCGTTACAATTAAAATCAGCCGATTAAACAACCAAAAATGACACTTTAATTTACACCACACTAATTACACTATAAACTCACTAATTACAAAACACCATCGCACTATTAATCACTTGAGTTCGCAGTCGAACATCGCTCTCGAAGTTATCACTTGTATCGCAAATCCAATACTTACTTATATAGGGCGCCGAGTAGTTCCAGAAAGTTCGCGTACATATCGGTCGCGACCGACTAAGGTCCGGGAATCCTAGAATGTTCTAGCATAGAAAAATCTCGAAGGTTCCTGGCTTTATTAGTTCTGCTACTCGATACTAGATGGCGCTAGTAGTACCGAATGCAACTATCTTCGTTGTTTAATTCTGGCGCGCAACAATATCAAGACTCCTTACGTGCCCTGGAAAGCAATTGAATCCATTAGTTCTGGCTATCATTTGAAGATCAATGATACTTCAGCATATCCAATAAAATATTTACAAATTATCCCCCGACGTCACTACGACGAGCATTTGTAGGTAAATATTTTATTTTATATGCTGGAGAAAATGTTCTGACTTTCAAACTATGATTGGCCATTTCTATTGTATTTATTTGAATTGATTTTTAGTGTATCGTATTTTTTTTTTAGTTGAGTTTGACTATGTAGTATTAAAAAAAACCATCTAGCAAAAGAATTGACAATGCTATGTACGCTTTTGTTGTAACTTATAGAATAATCGACTTGATTTTTAAATGCGTTCTATATGTATATATATATATGTCATGTGGCAGTACTAAAAGAAAGAAAGAAAGAATAACATTTATTTAGCGCATCATGAAAAACGCGCGGTAAAATATAAAAAATAAAATAAATTCTCCAGGTAACTGGGTCGTGGAAATCAGTTCGGCACATCTAGTCCATTTAAAATGGTGGTAATCTTCTTTGGTTAGAATTGATGCCGACCCTTTTATAGTTCAAATTCAAAAGTCATTTATTCAAACTAGGCTGATAGACAGCACTTTTTGAACGTCAAATTTTACATAAAGACAGTCCCCCAAAACGCCCACCCGTCATCACTTCCTAGTGTTTAGCTGAAGAAGAAGTGGCGCAACAAACTGCCCAGCAACACATCTGTCTGTTGCGTTTTAAGAACTTGAATTTATACAATAGTATGCAAAGGTAGAATTTTTTTTTTATCCTACATGGAATAATATTTGCCGTGTCAACAGCCACTTCAGTTTGGCGATCCTTCGGGCTAAGTCGGTAACTTTGGTTCTCTTGCGGATATCATCATTCCTGATTCGATCACGCGATGAAATTCTGAGCAAGCCGTCTCCATTGCCTTTTGGGTGACTTTACGACTGATGAGGCCCATTCTTCTATACTTAAATACAACGAATTTTATATTATAAGTTAAGGTGATATCCTTTGGCAAAGATTGGACTGGGGCGACTATGTTTGCAGCCCCCCGAGCCAAGTTACAAACGTTTCGTTTCAAATTCTATTCTCCAATCGGTAACGCCTCGGTTTTAGCGACTGTAGAAAACGATAAGTTGGTAGCCATGTTGTCGCGCCTGAGTCGGCCGCTCGTTCTACAATGTATTTAGAAAAACGACCTATTCTTTAGTCTCTGGCGATTGATCCTACAAACATCAAACAGGTTAAAATTTAAACTCTGTTTGAATGCTTTAAACATTAACTTTTAAACATTTTAACAAAGAATGTAGCGTTGAACATTGTAGAAACGATAACAATAATTCATTCTATCATTTTGAACGATGTGAACTTGGCTAAGAATTTTCTATTCGTTTGCTCTAACCACGTGACTTATCGTTGAGACGATTTCATTCTCATACATTTTGATTCGTTTTCGACTAGCGTTAACGATTGTAGATTATCAACTTGGCTAGGGGGGCAGATGTTTCCTGATTGATAATGTGTGGTTTTTTTGTTTCAGGTTATGACAAACACGTTGCTCAAGCTCTTTTGGACATTGGCCAGATTTTCGATCGTAAGTATTTACACGACTGCCCAATAGGAGTGTTATGTTTTCTGGATTCATGTATGTATTTTTGTGAGTTTCTTTATTCCACCATAACTTCTTAACGGCTTAACCGATATCAATGTATGTGGTGTCGTTAGAAGCGTTGAGCGTCGAGCAGAGTTGCTAGCCTGTCAGTTTTCTATTAGCTGGAATTGCATAGTTTAATTCCGCCAAGCTCGTTCCATCATCGGAGCACAAGATGTGCGGCAATGCGCCACCGTTACATGGTGGACATCCCACCCACACGCACTAAACGTTTTGGGAACACATTTATGTGGAATTTCCTGACAGCTTCTGTGTTTACTGATAGCTACAACCTGGGAGTCTTTAAGTCAACAGTGAACAGGTTACTTCTAAACAAGCGTGCTGCATCGTCGACCACATCATCGCTTACCATCAGGTGAGATAGTGGTCAAATGCGTGCCTAAAAATAATAAAAAAATGGACCGATTTTAACCATTTTTTCACCAATGTAAAGTTATGTAATCAGCGAGAAATATAGACTATATTTTATCCCAGTAATCCTACGGGAACGAGAACTATGCGGGTGAAACCGTGTGTCACTGCTCATAAAAAATAATAAGGTTGGAATAGAACTGTGATGAATAGAACTAAATGTTGATGACGAATTTAATTTTTCACATTTGTTCTAATTTCACTTCTTATAAAGTTCTACACTGGAATTAATAATATGGAATTTCCTGACTAGAGAATTTTTTTTTTTATGTTTGGTCCATCAGTAAGATTAATAAAAATGTTGGACTCGTATTTTTTGCCTTTGCAGTCTTTGCAGTAAAACTTCTCGTTTTTTTTAACCAGTATTCATCTTCTATACTTATAATAAATCTGTAGAGTGGTCAATTCTGTACAAGGAATATATTTTCAAAATAACTATCAGGGGGTGATTAGTGATCGATACTGGTGCCAAAAACGCAATCAGTAAAATTTTTGTCTGTCTGTCTGTATGTCTGTCTGTCTGTATGTTCTTTATAGAAACAAAAACTACACGACCGATTTTAACGAAACTTGGTGCAATTATTCTTCATACTCCTGGGCAGGTTATAGTATACTTTTCATCATTTTCATCACGCTACAATCAATAGGAGCAGAGCAGTGAAGGAAAATGTTGGGAAAACGGGAGAAGTTACTCCATTTTTTAAGCTTCCGTCGCGTGTGTAGCCTTAATGGTTAAAGTTACATAGAAATCATGTATTACGGAAATGTTTTACATAAAATTATCTAAAAAATGTCCCAAACAGCATATGTCTATATTTTATGGTTGACTCACAATAACACGTGTAACTCCCGATAGCTTAGCAGTTCGGCGCTTTCTGATTATTTGTATGAAACTTTGTCAATTTTAAACCGATTGGGCTGAGAGTTTCAAAATCGGGGGTAAAGTAACTATTCCACGCGGACGAAGTCGCTGGCAGCAGCTAGTCATAGATAAAACTTGTTTTTTTTTGTTATTAATCAAAGTTTTTCGTTCCATAGGTAACGCAAGTCAATGGTCACGAGAGGATGTAAACGAAGTCTTTGCGAAATGTAAGTCCCACAAAATCATAGATTTAAATCCTACTATCTATACTAATATTATAAAGCTGAAGAGTTTGTTTGTTTGTTTGTTTGAACGCGCTAATCTCAGAAACTACTGGTCCGATTTGAAAAAATCTTTCAGTGTTAGATAGCCCATTTATCGAGGAAGGCTATAGGCTATATTTTATCCTCATATTCCCACGGGAACGGGAACTACGCGGGTGAAACCGGGAGGCGCTGCTAGTAATATTATAAAGGCGAAAGTTCGTAAGTTTTGATGGATGTTTGTTACTCTTTCACGCAAAAACTACTGAACGGATTTGGATGAAATTTGGCACACAGATGGCTTATAAACAGGATTAACATATAGGATAATTTTTACCCTGATGTTCCCACGGGATCGAAACTTATGCGGGTGTAACCGCGGGGCGCTGCTAGTTTACACTAAAAGTAGTAGATAGCCCATTTAGCGAGGAATGCTTATCACGCTCGACCAACAGAAGCGGTGCATCAATCAACACGTGTCGGTATTGGTGTTGGGTTTTGCTTTGCCTTCCTGCATGTGCATAAAATCCTTGCATTTGCCTTGTAATCTTGCATGTGCATAATATAGCGGGCGGGGATAGGTGCATACCTGCAACCCACTAATATTCGCGGAAATTAAAACTAGATATATTATTTTCGTTTTCAAATTTAAAAAAAAACATTGCTTAAATGGGGTTTTTTCTCTCTCTTATGTGATGTTGGTTTATACCTACTTGTCGGCCATTTTGCGTGCTTAAAAAGCGTTAAAGTTCGAGCTGCACTATCATTTCGGCCACAATCAATGTCTACCGTACGGAAATTAGAAGGTCGCGGAATTGTTCGGAAGAGTCACCGCGGCCCTGGAACGCGGCGGGCACAAGAAGGATCACGGGTGGGTTTTAGTCAGTAAGAGTCTGACACTCCCTTCCGCTCCGCCCAGAGCGGGAGAAGTCATTTGATGAAGTACACAAAATAAAATAACGAGAGAAATTATAAGTGTTTTACAACTGCGAAAATATTGACTCGCTGATTTCATTAATGATAACAATATAAAATACCTATTAAGTAATTTTATTTTTATTTTTAAAATTTTATTATTTATTTTACAGTGACAATTATCATCGGATTAATGGCAAACAACGTACATAAAAATCGTGAGTTTTTATTTTCTATACTACTATTATAAAGACGAAAGATTTGTTTGTATTGAATATAGGCTCCGAAACTACTGAACCGATTTAAAAAAATCTTTCATTGTTTGGAAGCTACGCTATCCCCGGGTGACATAGGCTATATTTTATCCCCATATTCCCACGGGAACGGGAACTACGCGGGAAACCGCGGGGCGCTGCTCGTATTTTATAAAAGCGGATGTTAGAAGCTAGTAAAACTATAAAACATAAAAAGTTTTCTTCTTACAAAACCTCATTTTTAATTTGTTTTTTTTTCTTTCTTTTATTTTCAGTTGGCCGCAACGTCGTTACGGGTAAGTTAAATAATTAAATATTAACCATAAAGCAGTAGACTTGCATTTTAAATACAGAGTTTTTTCGAAAGAGTCACCGCGGCCCTGGAACGCGGCGGGCATTAGGAGGAACACGGTTTTAGTCAGTAAAAGTCTGACACTCCCTACCGCTCCACCCAGGGCGGGAGGGGTCATTTGATGATTTCCCATCCAAAAAAAAAATAGGTTAGGTTAGATTTATTAATATAGATAGGTTATAGAATTATTTTTAACTTTTTCGCGCTTCTGGGGTTTTTTGAAGTCGGTGTTTTTTTTTTGCAAAAAAATATTTTTTGAATTTCAAAATTATGCATTTTTCAAATAAATGTTCCTTTGTTTTTTCAGAAATCCTGTCCGTTTTCAAGAACGAGCCCTTTGCTCGCTCTTATGGCTTAGGTAAGTTTAAATCTTAATAATAAAATAAACTACAATAAGGTTACAAATGTAGGGATGAGCCATGACAGTCCATCATTTCTTGACAAAGCAAAATTGAACCAGCTGTAGCAGTAGACTTGCGCAGGTAACTTAAAAGAAAAGATAGAAAAACAGATTATATGCGACATGTAATACATACAAAAAAAAAAAAAAATAACAAAAGTTTATGCAAGTTGGTTCACAGTAGCTACCGTTCAGCAAAGTGTTCAAATCAAATCAAATCAAATTATTTATATGTGTTGTGTGTGTTGTGTCACAAGTGTTGGGACATAAATTCACGAGACAGAGCCACTGTGCTGGTTTCAAGCGACAATCGGCGTCGACAGAATGACGCAGCAGTACAAAAAGATGTTATAACAAAAAAAAGAAACATATGTGGTAGGAAATACATAATTTATAATAAATAAAACCTTTAGTAAATGGCAACAGACTGTTACTTGTTACTAGAAATTTATGTATTACAGTCATTTTCGCTGACAAAATATGAATTTGTCGGGAGAAGAAAAGAAAAATATAAGTTATTAACATTTAAGAAAAAGTTCTTACGATATAACGACTTACAAATACCTTCTAATAATAAACTTACCTTCCTCAGATTTGGATATCCATGAAGATAAAATTTACAAAGAATCTTCTGTCAGTTACAAAAAGCAGTGGCTAACAGGCTTTAACTCCTGCACGGATGAAGAATTTGAAATTGGTACTGGTAATGATGATGGTAAAAAAACTTATGAGTCTACTGATGAGGATGACAATAAAACATCTGAACCCAGCGAGACTAACACTAGATCAAAACAAGTTTTAAAAGACGAGCAACAAACCACTGGAGCTTCTGAAGATGATGTAAATGAAAGTCAGGATGTTACTAACACAGCTGGCGAAACCGGTTCAAAGACTTTTTCCAAAAAACAGAATAATAAATCTAAAAAGCCCGATACCGCTAATATCATAACCGACAGGAAGAACATCCTGAGAATTTTTAAAAATGGACAACTATTTTACATCTGGGAAAACACAAATCAAGTAACAAAGGACAAACAAGCAGAGGATGGCAACAATTCCATCGACAAAAAAATAGAAAAAAACAAAAACAAAGGGGACGAGGATGACGTTTCTACAACAACCTCCGCCACGACATTACCAAATGATGACGAAAAGAAAACCAACAAAGATCAAACGGAACACCAAGATGACTTCGTTAATAAAGCAGATTCAACTACAAAAGCGAATGAGAACAAAGGTATCTCTAATCAAGATGGAAAAAATATATCTAAAGAAGACGAAAACAATAAACAAGTCAATGATATAGGCAACAATAATGACGATGGTAATGATAATAATGACGGCAATGGTGACGATGATGAGAAAAATGATGACACAGAAAACAACCAAAACCAAGAAGATTCCGAACAAAACACCCCTAAAAATATCAAAACAAAAACCAACCCTAAAAATGCTTCACAAACTAACAATGATGAAAAAGAGACAACAGTAAAAAGCACTCAAAGTCCTGCAGATGGTGAAGATTGTGACGATGAAGATACAGACAAAAAACAGCAAAAGCCTGACAATGATAGCGATGGTAAAACCAGTACCAAGGAACCTGGAAATACTCCTAAAGAATTAGGGAAAGGCAACAACAATGCCGAAGAATCGGACACTGCAAACTTTACAGAGACATCAGTGAAATCTAGTACAGAGAGCTCTAGTGAGAACGATTCTCAATACACAGAAACTACATCACCGGACTCCACTAATTCAAATGTGTCCAACGAACAACCTAATAATGACGGCAGTGGTGACGATGACGATAAACATGATAACACAGAAAACAACCAAAACCAAGAAGATTCTGAACAAAACACTCCTAAAAATATCAAAACAAAAACCAACCCTGAAAATGCTTCACAATCTAACAATGATGAAAAAGACACGACAGCAAAAAGCACTCAAAGTCCTGCAGATGGTGAAGAGTGTGACGATGAAGATACAGACAAAAAACAGCAAAAGCCTGACAATGATAGCGATGGTAAAACCGGTACCAAGGAACCTGGAAATACTCCTAAAAAATTAGGGAAAGGCAACAACAATGCCGAAAAATCGGACACTGCAAACTTTACAGAGACATCAGTGAAATATAGTACAGAGAGCTCTAGTGAGAACGATTCTCAATACAAGAAGACTTCATCACAGGACTCCACTAATTCGAATGTGTCTAACAAACAACCTAATAATGACGGCAGTGGTGACGATGACGAGAAAAATGATGCCACTGAAAACAACCAAAAGCAAGAAGGTTCTAAACAAAACACCTCT
This sequence comes from Hecatera dysodea, assembly GCA_905332915.2. NCBI lineage: Eukaryota > Metazoa > Arthropoda > Insecta > Lepidoptera > Noctuidae > Hecatera > Hecatera dysodea. The sequence continues at coordinate 1,837,761 of HG995317.1, read as the reverse complement.
AAATCTATCGAAACAACAACCAACCCTAAAAAGGCTTCACAAACTAATGATGATGTAAAAGCCACGACAGCAAAAAGCACTGAAAGTCCTGCAGATGATGAAGAGTGTGACGATGAAGATACAGACAAAAAACAGCAAAAGCCTGGCAATGATAGCAATGGTAAAAACAGTAACAAGGAACCAGGAAATACTCCTAAAAAATTAGGGAAAGGCAACAACAATGCCGAAAAATCGGACACTGCAAACTCTACAGAGACATCAGGGAAATCTAATACAGAGAGCACTAGTGAGAACGATTCTCAAGACAAGAAGACTTCATCAACTGACTCCACTAATTCGAATGTGTCCAACGAACAACCTAATAATGGCGGCAGTGGTGATGATGACGAGAAAAATGATACCACAGATAACAACCAAAAGCAAGAAGATTCTAAACAAAACTCCTCTAAAAATATCAAAACATCAACCAACCGTGAAAAGGCGTCGCAAACTAACAATGAGAACAAACGTACCCCTGATCAAGTTGGAAAAAATATAACGAAAGAAGACGTAAACAACAAACAAGTCAATGATATAGGCAACAATAATGACAATGGTAATGATAATAATGACGGCAATGGTGACGATGACGATAAACATGATAATACAGAAAGCGACCAAAACCAAGAAGATTCTGAACAAAACACTCCTAAAAATATCAAAACAAAAACCAACCCTAAAAATGCTTCACAATCTAAGAATAATGAAAAAGACACGACAACAAAAAGCACTCAAAGTCCTGCAGATGGTGAAGATTGTGACGATGAAGATACAAACGGAAAACAGCAAAAGCCTGGCAATGATAGCGATGGTAAAAACAGTAACAAGGAACCTGGGAATACTCCTAAAGAATTAGGGAAAGGCAACAACAATGCCGAAAAATCGGACACTGAAGACTTTTCAGAGACATCAGGGAAATCTAGTACAGAGAGCTCTAGTGACAACGATACTCAATACAAGAAGACTTCATCACCGGACTCCTCTAATTCGAATGTGTCCAACGAACAACCTAAAAATGACGGCAGTGGTGAAGATGACGAGAAAAATGATGCCACAGATAACAACCAAAAGCAAGAAGATTCTAAACAAAACTCCTCTAAAAATATCAAAACATCAACCAACCGTGAAAAGGCTTCACAAACTAACAATGAGAACAAACGTACCTCTGATCAAGTTGGAAAAAATATATCTAAAGAAGACGTAAACAACAAACAAGTTAATGATAAAGGCAACAATAATGACGATGTTAATGATAATAATGGCGGCAGTGGTGACAATGATGAGAAAAATGATGACACAGAAAACAACCAAAACCAAGAAGATTCCGACCAAAACACCCCTAAAAATATCAAAACAAAAACCGACCCTGAAAATGCTTCACAATCAAACAATGATGAAAAAGACACGACAGCAAAAAGCACTGAAAGTCCTGCAGATGGTGAAGAGTGTGACGATGAAGATACAGACAAAAAACAGCAAAAGCCTGGCAATGATAGCGATGGTAAAAACGGTACCAAGGAACCTGGGAATACTCCCAAAGAATTAGGGAAAGGCAACAACAATGCCGAAAAATCGGACACTGAAAACTTTTCAGAGACATCAAGGAAATCTAGTACAGACAGCACTAGTGAGAACGATTCTCAAGACAAGAAGACTTCATCACCTGACTCCACTAATTCGAATGTGTCCAACGAACAATCTAATAATGTCGGCAGTGGTGACGATGACGAGAAAAATGATACCACAGAAAACAACCAAAAGCAAGAAGGTTCTAAAGAAAACACCTCTAAAAATATCATAACAACAAACAACCCTGAAAAGGCTTCACCAACTAACAATGAGAACAAACGTACCTCTGATCAAGTTGGAAAAAATATATCTAAAGAAGACGTAAACAACAAACAAGTCAATGATATAGGCAACAAAAATGACGATGGTATTGATAATAATGACGGCAGTGGTGACGATGACGATAAACATGATGACACAGAAAGTGACCAAAACCAAGAAGATTCCGAACAAAACACCCCTAAAAATATCAAAACAAAAACCAACCCTGAAAATGCTTCACAATCTAACAATGATGAAAAAGACACGACAACAAAAATGATATATAAAAGCACTAAAAGTCCTGCAGATGGTGAAGAGTGTGACGATGAAGATACAGACAAAAAACAGCAAAAACCTGGCAATGATAGCGATAGTAAAAACGGTACCAAGGAACCTGGAAATACTCCTAAAAAATTAGAGAAAGGCAACAACAATGCCGAAAAATCAGACACTGCAAACTTTTCAGAGACATCAAGTAAATCTACTACAGAAAGCTCTAGTAAGAAAGATTCTCAAGACACGGAAACTACATCACCGGACTCCACTAATTCGAATGTATCTGACAAACAATCTAATAATGACGGCAGTGGTGACGATGACGAGAAAAATGATACCACAGAAAACAACCAAAAGCAAGAAGGTTCTAAACAAAACACCTCTAAAAATATCGAAACAACAACCAACCCTGAAAAGGCTTCACAAACTAACAATGAGAACAAACGTACCTCTGATCAAGTTGGAAAAAATATATCTAAAGAAGACGTAAACAACAAACAAGTCAATGATACAGGCAACAATAATGACGATGGTAATGATAATAATAACGGCAATGGTGACGATGATGAGAAAAATGATGACACAGAAAACAACCAAAACCAAGAAGATTCCGAACAAAACACCCCTAAAAATATCAAAACAAAAACCAACCCTGAAAATGATTCACAATCAAACAATGATGAAAAAGACACGACAGCAAAAAGCACTGAAAGTCCTGCAGATGGTGAAGAGTGTGACGATGAAGATACAGACAAAAAACAGCAAAAGCCTGGCAATGATAGCGATGATATAAACGGTACCAAGGAACCTGGGAATACTCCCAAAGAATTAGGGAAAGGCAACAACAATGCCGAAAAAACGAACACTGAAAACTTTTCAGAGACATCAGGGAAATCTAGTACAGAGAGCTCTAGTGAGAACGATTCTCAAGACACGGAAACTACATCACCAGACTCCACTGATTCGAATGAGTCTGAAAAACAACCTGACCTGGATAAAAATAAACCAAAAGCTACCAAAAAGGATGAAAGCACAAACAAATCCGGGTCAGAGTTATCAAGCTCACCTTTGTCTACTACTAGTGGATCATCCCATACAGGCTCGAATGAAAACACATCTAGGTCTAATGTAGTAGTAGTAATAACTACTATCACAAATAAAGACGCCACTAAAAACAAAGACTCTGAGAATGGAAATACAGAGGACTCCACATCCGACGACAGTAGCTCAACTTTTGCAGATTCTATTAAAAGTGAAAACAGTAATCATTCACCTAACAACAAGGACTCATACACCACTACAGAAAAAAACCTCAATGTTAACACATATGAATCTACAGTAACTGATGATAAAACTAAAAGCCCCAGTGGAGATAGTTTTAGGAGCTTAACTGAAAATGAATCCAAATCTAAAAGTGGCGGCGATTCTAAATCAACCAGCGAAGAAAAAAGCCGCCCAAAAAGTGACTTTGAGTCTAGCAAAGAGAGCAAAGATATTGAACAAGTCTCCGAAACAGAAGAATCTGAATCAACAAACAATGAAGAAGATAGTTCTAGCAGCTCTTCTCTAACTGAATCGGAAAGTGACAATAATTTTCAATCAAGCAGTACCAATGCAGAAGTAGATAGTTTGTTTAGTAGCTCTGAGTCTAGTGATGCTAGCAGTTATGATAAGAAAGACTTTAATATTGAATCTGACTTAAAAGACAAAAACACCGACAAGGATGGCACAACCAAGAGTGGAGGAAGTTCAAGCTTTACTCAATCTGAATCAGAAACTAGCGAAAGCTATCATCACAATTCAAGCAGTAGTTCTGAGTACAATGAAATAAGCGAGGACGATAGCACCTCAACTTCTGATAATGATGCCGGTTCAAATAATCCAGACACTCAAAGTCAGAAAAATTCAGAAAAGGAAGAATCTGGGTCAGTCAACAGCAACAAACAGCAAAAAAAATGTACGTGTACTGGTGATAATTCTAGCAATTAAATGTACGAATGAGATGGCACGATAAGCTTTGCCATTTTTGCTGACGATTATTGGCTTAAGTTTAACGGAAATTGAATGTATTTTTTTTTAATTTTAATTATATCTAGCATCAAGAATATTTGTTTTTCTTTTAGTTCTACCTTATAAACGCATTATACTACTGCTCAATTTGATCATCATTTGCCTAGCCTTTTCCCAACTACTTTGGGGTCGGCTCCCAGTCAAGCCGGATTCAGCTGAATACCAGTATTTTACGTGAAGCGGCTGCCTACCACCACAACCCATTAACTGGGGAACACGGTACTTCTTGGCAAGACTGGTGTCAGATTTTCTGGTTTCTGACAATCCGTAACGACTGCCAAAGATCTCCAAATGACAGCCGGGAACAACGGCTTAACGTGCTTTCCGAGGCACGGAGAAGTCTCGTTATGTTGAGATGGTCACCCATCCACAGACCAAGCTCGGCAAGCATTGCTAAACCTAGAAGATCGACCCGTGCGGCTGTTATAATTTAGCCACGAGCTCAATTGCTCAATACTACTGCTCAATTTGATATTTTTATTAATTATAAAAATCATGCTATTTTCAAATAATCCGTTGGATTTTCAAAAAATATTGGGCTTGTATTTTTTGTCATTTCAAATCGTAAACGAATTATCAAAATAAAGCGCAAGTTCAAGAGCGGGCTGGTGACGTTACGTCGCTAGTACAATTTTTTTAATAAAAATTTTAGCACGTAAAACGTCACATAAGATTTCAACGGACTGTATCTTCTTCATTTACAACAAAGTAATATCAGCAGAGGTTAAATTAAGAAGTTCCTAAAAAAAGTAACTCCCATTGTATGAAAGGCAAAAATTTAAAAAAAAATCAGTTCTCAGATTTATATTATACATATTAGTTAGGATTAGGACGGGTGTTTCTTCATGCTGCCAAAACAACATTCATAAATACTCGTATCTCCCATATCGCATCTATGCATTGTGTAGTATTAACAAACTTATAGTTGGAGGATTATTAATGGCAAGGTATTCCGTGCTTTTGAGAATGAATCTTTAATCAAGTCCATTTAGAACAGATAAAATTTAACTGAACGGCACCAATTAGACCCTTGCATCAAGTTTCACTATTCCATTATTATAGAGTTGGGGACTTAATGTGGGGTCGCAGAAACACCTCAGATCTGATGATTTTACGTATAGTTGCGCGCCACAATTAAGCAAGGAACATAGTTGCATTCGGTACCACTAGCGCCATCTAGTATCGAGTAGCAGAACTAATAAAGCTAGGAACCTTCGAGATTTTTCTATGCTAGAACATTGTAGAATTCTCGAACCCTAGTTAGTCGCGACCGATATGTACGACGCGAACTTTCTAGATCTTTCCACGATGGAAGGTTCTGGAATTTACCGGCGCCCTATATAAGGCTGGCACATGTACCGACAGAGGGCATTGTCCGGTTGAGCAGTTACCAGCCTTAGTGTGCTGAACTGCGAGTGGTACATTCAAAAAAAATAAAAAAATCGCCCGAGTCAGTATTGGATTAGCGATACAAGCGATAACTTCGCGATTGTGCTTTTTAATTAGTGAGTTTAAAATGTTGTGTAATTAAATTGTAGTTTTTGTTATTTAATCGGCTGCTTTTATTGTCACAAACCCGAAGGTTGTAACAGTATCATCAAATGCCCGGTATATCTGTGACCTGCGAGCCCAATATACCTACATACATATATGTATGTTAAAATATTTATATAAACTTGTTTTAACCATAATCCTTTACATACACTCACAACACAACACCACACACACGACACAAGTCACTTCACAATCTGCTGCCCTACCATGACATCTTAAATCCATCATGATTCCTGTGTCAGAGAGAGACGGAGTTACACAAGACGAATAGCACTATCCCTTTCTCTCACACTAGCATTGGCACTTCGTAGTACAGCCTAACAAACTCACACGCGCTTCCTTTCTGTTATTTTTTTTAAATTAGTATTCTTCTTGTGATTCTTTTCTTATAATTATTGTTCTAAATGTCCTTCTTTTAACTGAATTCCAAAAAGAAGAAGGTTCTCAATTCGTCTGTATTTTTTTTTGTGTGTCCTAGATATATTTATACTAGTCATCAGATCAATCAAACCACACGACAAGCACCAGCTTTCAAATATTAAAAGAATCATCAAAATTGGTATTTCCAGTACAAAGTTATTAGGTAACAAACATAAAAAAAAAAACAAAAAATAGTAATAATTACCGAAGTCGAATCGAGAACCTCCTCCTTTTTTGGAAGTCGGTTAAAAACAAAAGAAAAAATAGGTATGACAAGAACTAAGTGTGTGTCTCACGGCTGCACTATATAAGGCCATTTCAGCGATATGACAGACAGACTAATTAAGTACAAATAAGCTCCGAAATTACTAGACTGATTTTAACGATTTTTTTAAGAATGAGAAGCTACATTATCAGTGAGTAACATAAGCTATATTTTTTCTCCGTATTCACACGGCAACGGGAATTACGAGGGCAAACCGCGGGGCGCTACTATCTTTTAAAATATCACATTTTTAACCGATTTCTAAAAAAGGAGGAGGTTCTCAATTCGGATGTTTGTATGTTTTTTTTATTTTATTGTTTGTTCGCGCATAACTCCGTCGCTTGTCAACTGATTTGAAAAATTATTTTTTTGTTGGAAAGGGTATATTTCCGAAATGGTCCCATGAAAATTTTATCGAAATCAACCAAGCGGTTTTCGAAAAACCAACAAAAATCTAAAAAAAATATCTACATTGTCTACATTGACGACCTTTTAGTTTACTCTGTATTGGAGCAGTGCGTTTTTTTTACACTAATGTAGGTAATTGGTTCGTTTAGGAGGGGAACACGGGAACGGGAATTACGCGGGCAAACCGCGGGGCGCTGCTAGTCTTTTAAAAAATCGCATTTTTATTTTTCCTTTCATCCTGTCAGTTGATTTTAAGGAGTTCCATTGTGAATATAAATGAGGCAAACAGGAATTTTTCAATGGAAACAAAATTAAATTAAGAATAATGAAATTGAAAACCTACTTGGAATATAATAAGGTTATTTGGGAAGAACTGTGGCCGTATTACGAAGTGCCAATGTTATCATGATTCGTGTGAGGGAAAGAGATAGTGCTATTCGTCTTGTGTAACTCCGTCTCTCTCTGACACAGAAATCATGATGGATTTAAGACGTCATAATAGGTCGCCTGGGTCTTGGTGACAGTGGGTCTCATCAGGTTTGAAGTCATCCAAAGGGCAATGAAATTGACTTTGGGCAGATTAGTGCCTGATCGAATCAGGAATTAATATAACCGTAGAAGAACCAGGGTGTTGAGGAATTTGTTCGAAAGAGTCACCGCGGCCCTGAAACGCAAAGGGCACTAGAAGGATCACGGGTGGGTATTAGACAGTATAAATGATTTATTTTCTGTAAGTAGGTTATAAAAACACTTTTACACGTCCATCTTTTTTGGCCGTTATAAAAACTAGATGAGGCCGGTGTTTCCTAGCTGACTACCCTGAGAAGAAACACCGAAACAAACTCAGAGGTCAAGGTCTCTTTTGAAGTCCATACAATTGTACTGGTAAAATCATATGAGAACCATGGAGGTTTCAAGATTCAAGATTCAAAGCATTTATATCAATTAAACCCTTTACAGGCACTTTTGAATTGTCAAGTCGAAAGAGGTGAAGCTATCTGCACGTTCCAAAGCGTAGATCTCTATGGAGAAGAACGTGCAAGAAACTCCACGGACACTCTTTTAAATCATGTTCTGTATTACATAACCTTGGTTACATCCTTGGTCGCTTCTATATGTGAGGACAATGTAAAGAAAAAAAAGGAAACTATAAAAACAATTCAAAGTATAAAGATTAATTAAGGTTGGTGTCTGAAGTGGTCTTTTGAGGAAAGTATCACACAGATTTGAGTAGCCTGTCTGTCTGCCTGTGGGAATGGGCCGTAGTGGACCTGTCAGTAAGAGTCTGACACTCCCTCCCGCTCTGCCCAGAGCGGGAGGGGTCATTTGATGATTCATGCAGAGTATCGCCAAACTTAATTGGCAGTGGGTAGAGCACATTAAACATAATAATCAGCCTTTTAACGTTCCCACTGCTGGGACACAGGCCTCCTCTCTAGGAGAGGGGATGGGCCGTAGCCCGTAATCCACCACGCGGGCCCAGTGCAGGTTGGTGAATGTCACATGTCTTCGAATTTTTGGTTCTAGGACATGTCGGTATAACACCTTATATATAATATAATAACAGGGACCTACGCCCAGGTTGTTCTGCAGTCTTATTTACACTATCCCCGTTTGACATAATTATATTCCCACGGGATCGGGAAATATGCGAGTGAAATCGCGGTGCATGCTAGTCAAAGTTAAGATTTGTTTGTTTGTTTGTTTGTATTGAATAGGCTCCGTGAACGAACTTTTCAAATCGGTCCAGTAGTTTCGATTTAAAAAGTTCGTTCACTGTTGGGAAGCTACACTATCCCTGGGTGATATAGGCTATATTTTATCCCCATATTCCCACGGAAACGGGAACTACGCAGTTGAAACCGCGGGGCACTGCTAGTAATATTATAAAGAGGAAAGATTTAATTGTTTGTTTGCTTTGAATGGGCTCCGAAACTACTGAACCGATTTGAAAAACTTTTTCACTGTTGGGAAGCTACACTATACCTGGGTGATATAGGCTATATTTTGTCCCCATATTCCCACGGGAACGGGAATTACGCAGTTCAAACTGCGGGGCGCTGCTAGTATACATAATTATAAAATTCTTCCGTTACTGACTTACTGAGGAACTAACAGACATTGCACATCAAAAATTACTAGTTGTACAGAACTAAAACTTGGCATGTAGTTTCTTTGGGAAATATAGAGGAGCATTCCAGTAGTATTTCCTGAAATTCCGATGGAAACGGGAAGAAACGGGATAGCGCGTACGGAGTCGCAAGTAAAAGCTAGTTAAATACGGTAGTTAACTAAAAAAATCTGATTAGTCCGTCTGATAGATTTCACACTATACAATATATTGCAATATTTTCTTTTTTCACATAAACAAAAAATGAAGACGATACAGTACGTTGAAAACTCGTGTGACGTCACTACTCGCTACAATTTTTACCGGGCAGTGACGTCACACGCTCCCACTCCTGATCTTTGATGCTTTTTATCTTCGTCAGTTTTTATAGATTTGATAAAGGAAAAAATACGTGTCCAATATTTTTCTATAATCTAACTGACGGACTAATAATAATCATATAATTTTTACTCAGGCAACATAACTATTATAAAAAACGCATCTACCTACCTTTTTGGAGGCAATGAGGGTAGTGTTAGATTTCATAGTTCCTTGAACCGCCATATTGCACAGTCTAGACGGTAAAATAATTTATATTTTAGAGCCCGAGGGCGTGGTTACTAGCCCCTCCCGGAATAAGCCACGCCTCCTTCAAATCTATCCTGAAAACTTCAGTATCCACCTCGGTTTTACGGGAGAGAGTCGTGTCGGTATTCTCACGATTTTTTCTACAATAATTTAGCGTTTTTTTCTTGTAATTTCCGTGTTTTCTCAGAGGAAAGACACAATGGTGTGCAATTAAATTGAATTTTGTTCTTGTTTGTGATTTTCGTTGCGTTTATCAATTGTTTTTCGAATGTTTGTGTTTGTTTGTTTACAAACAAGTTTCACGTGTTTTCTCAAGGTCGAGAGGTCAACAACCTTTGGGTAAACAAAACAGTACAGTAGTGAATTTTGTTTTTTGTTTGAAAAGTCAGTTTTCAACTGTAAACAGTGAGTGAGTTTGTTTTCAATTAAATTGAATTGTGAACGCTGCATTTTGTTAACTTTATAATAAATATAAAAGTGACTGATTCTGATTTAAATAAACAGTGTTAATTAAACTAATTTAAACGAGATTCTAAAATTAATTAAAAGAAATAGTAAAAACCTTTTAGTAGTACTTGTGCTTTCGTAACACAGGATTTACTTATTTCTTTAATAACTAAATTTTTAAATTACTGTCTAATCACATAAGAACAAAAAACTATTAATAAACATACATTTAATTAAATAAAAATAAAAACATAACTTACTAAAACTAAGAACCGTCTAAAATTTGTCGTTGAAAAATTCCTCCGCATCGCTGGCCACTGGTAATGTACCCAAAAGGCTGGCAGCATTACCACGCTGTATGGCAATGCTTATCCTTTGTCCAAGGTAAAAGCCAGCTCTTGGGTCACGCGAACTATCACCTAAGCATCTTGATAGATCTTTAACCAAGTTATGAGCACTCGGACCCCACGACCCGAGAGTTTCAACCCCAAACAGCTCGAAAATATAACTACAAATGAGGTTGTTATATTGTGATTTATCAAAGGTTTCTTTATTTATTTCTTACAAATTACGCAACGCATTTTTGTGTGGTTTTTACGAATAAAAAAGCGATAATTAGTTGTACGATAATGATAATACAAAAATATAAAGTAGGTGTATAAATAAATTTGCAATCAGCTAACAACATATCATCTACATAATTATATCTACACCAATACTATAAATCTGAAGAGTTTGTTTGTTTGGTTGAACTCGGTAATCTCAGGAACTGCTGGTTCGAATCAAAAAATATTTTAGTGTTGGATAGCCCATTTATCGAGGAAGGCTATAGGCTATTTAAATACCGCTACGACCAATAGGAGCAGAGCATTAATGAAAAATGTTGTAAAAACTGTTTTTATTTTCTCTTTTATGTGACGCTGACGAAGTTACACGGGTCAACTTCATAAAATATCAAACGCTTGCCTATCAATAGTAAAAAAACAACTTTTCTTTCTTTTAGAACAGCAACAAACTTGAAAATTAATAAAACAAATAACTATGAACATTATATTTGTGTAAAGTCTTGGAAAAAAAATCAAATTGGATTCAAAAAGACCCGTTGAGGCCCTACCAGGGGCCTCAAACACTAAAACCCTACAAAAGACCCCAAAAACCCTACTAGTCCATCCATTCACATCGGGCAAAATAACACAAAACAACCAGAATCTAGAAAACAGTGAAAAACCAAAGAACTATTTACTAGAAACCCCAAAAGACTTAAAAAGACGCCAGCCATTACTGGAACTGCCCGGAGAATTCAGTAAAAAACCGAAACTGTACAAAAAAGACGAAATAAACAATGACAAAGAAATGAAAAGTAGTCAAAGTGACGGAAGTGTAGTCAAGAAATCTGACGACCAAAATAGTAGTGAAACAAAGGGTAGTGTAAAGAAGTGTCACTGCTGTTGCAACTGTTCCGGTGATAGTGAGACGTCGTGCCATCAACCGGTCAAAGTGATTATTGCTCCAGCTATGATGCCGTCTATCTTCGGACCTGTGCCGGGCATTCCTTACATCGTCCAGCAGGGGAAAGTTGATAAGGTCAGTTCTAGTTACTAGTTAAGTTGGGTTCACATTACTGTATGTTCATTGGTGATATAAATCTTTTAGGGTATAGTCATAAGCCACGCAATAGTTTTAAGTTGCTTTTGTTGTTATAACTCTAGTTATTTTGTGTGTACACACAAAATGACTAAACTATATATTTAAAACAAAGACGGGTTTGTTACAACACTTCTAACTCGAGATCTGCTGGACCAATTTTCTTGGTTTTTGATTCGTTGGTTTTGTCTCCGCCCCGAATAGCAGAATACATCTTAAAAACAATGAAAACTCGACGAATACAATCATAATTATAAATTTAATGTTAAGTCTCATTGTAAAACTAAATTATGGCACTTTTAAAATCAAAACCTAATATTTACAAAATATGTTACAACTAGCTTCTGCTCGCGACTTCGTCCGCGTGGAATAGTTACTTTACCCCCGATTTTGAAACTCGTAGCCCAATCGGTTTAAAATTGACAAAGTTTCATACAAACTTTCATCCTCTATTTTATCGCCTTGGGGGTAGAATTAATCAAAATCCTCTCTTAGCGGATACCTACGTCATAACATCTACCTGCATGCCAAATTTCAGCCCGATCCGTTCAGTGGTTTGGGCTGTGCGTTGATAGATCACTATATCAGTCAGTCAGTCACTTTTGAGTTATATATATTTAGATGTTGTTGCGGAATAATCTATACTAATATTATAAAGCTGAAGTGTTTGTTTGTTTGTTTGAACGCGCTAATCTCAGGAACTACTGGTCCGATTTGAAAAAATCTTTCAGTGTTAGATAGCCCATTTATCCAGAAACATATCATCACGCTAAGACCAATAGGAGCGGAGCAGTCATGAAAAATGTGACACAAACGAAGTTGTGCGGACAGCTAGTCTCTTAAATACGTCAACCAACACTGCTGAGCGTGCCCGCCTGCTGGCTGTGGGTGAATGGGAGTCGGGCCTTTGGCTACAGGCACTACCGTCACCCAACATAGGTACTATGCTGAGTGACACCACCTTCCGGATCGCTACATGTCTGCGTCTGGGTGCTCCTAGCGGAGCTTCACATCGCTGCCAATGTGGTGGTGAAGCAGTCGACTAGAGACGGACTAGAGATGTAAATTGAAAAAAAAAAAAACATTTTTTTTTTACAATCTTGAAAGAAAAACTTGGCACCGTTGTTTTTTTTCTACACTTTTTTTTTCAGAAAAAGTGAAACACTTTATAGTGGAATAAAACACTAAATTTGATTGTTTTGTTTTTATTCAAGTCAAATTATGTTTAAATCAATGGGTAACATTATTGTTGACATTCTTGTGCCGTTTTGAGCGGAATGTACATTCTGCTTTAGTACTTTGGAAGTGGAAACAACATTGTTAAAAAGATTTGCCACGACTGATGTCTTTCGAACTGAACCCACTCGTTTCGGCATATTTATAAATATGTATAACCGTACTTTTTGGTTTTGTTCTTTTTGGCTACTATAAAATTACTCAATACGATTTTAATATTTACTTAACACTCACACAGAACACTCAACAAAAACGAACTCTCACCGTCCCAAGCTTTCTGCAGTCTGCACGCAAATCAACCAAAACGTAAACTAAACGAGGATTAGGGAAATGTCCGTCCGTAAATGTAGTTTATATTTGGTGTTGCTAATTATGTTAAGACATGTATGTACTATTTAACAAAAAAACAATTGGTATTTTCTTATTGATCAAAAAAAAAATCAACTCATACTTATACGATAACCACCTTACCATATTTCATGAAAAAAAAACCTGTTCCAGAAAAAATACTGTTTTTTTTTCATGTTTTTTTTCATGTTTTTTTTTCATGTTTTTTTTCACCTCAGAAAAAAAACCGTTTTTTACAACTCTATCTCGGACACCATGGCCTGTACTGCAATAGAAGTGCGGGTCGGATAGCACGACACGCCAGCATTTATGACATCATCAGGCGGCCTCTTGTCACCGCCGCGGTGCCAGCTGTATTAGAACCAATTGGCTTGGCGCAAGACGATGTATGTAAAAGCGGGCTGGTTTCCGCAACTCCACGAATAAGCGCGTATTTTGCGTGCAGGTGGGACAAATGTGTCATTCGATCCACCCCAGCTCCCCAAGGAAGGCCAGCAACGCCTTCGTGTTACTATCTATCTCACAGAGACTACCTGGGTTTCCGAAGTACTTAGCCCTTTAATCCGCGACTACAGGGCAGCTCAGAAGCAGATGTGCTGCTGTCTCATCCTCCTCCATGCAGGCTCTGCAGAGCGGGCTGTCAGTGACTCCTATGACATAGAGGTGTTTTGGCGCGAGACGATGGGAAGAGGCCAGATGGGATGACCATAATGCCTTGGAAGGTGGGTAACCCTTGGGTGTGGGATGCAACATGTGTCGATACCCTTGCGCCATCCCATCTTAGCACGGCGGGTTGTGCTGGGGTGGCTGCGGCAACTGCAGAAAATCCCAAACTGAGCAAATACAACAATCTTATTGGGAATTATGTATTTGAGTGCTCATCGACTTTTTCATGAAATCAGTAAGCAGTTAGTCGACTCTTGACGAGACCTGGTCACGTGAAGAGTCGAATAACTGCTTCCTGATTTCACGAAAAAGTCGTTGAGCACTCGGACCCCACGGCCTTAGTATTTCAACCCCAAACGGCTCAAATACATAATTCCCAATAAGGTTGTTATATTTTTGCGCCGTTTGAGATTTTCTGCAGCTGCCGCAGCCGCATGCTGAGAAGATATTGAATGACGTGCAGACATTTTGAATATTAAAACATCTAGGTATTGTTATTTAGATATTCTGCAATTTTTGACTTCGTGAAAAATCATTGGCTGTTTTATACTATTATTTCCACTTGTATAATCCAGAGTGAGCTATTAATTACGATTTAGTGTTGACGCTGGACCGTTTTGGATGAAATATGTGTTGTTTAATGTCGTGCTAGCAACTGTAACTAATCCAAAAGTATCCTTTCACGTAAAAAATATTAATTCTTAGAATTGGTTTATAGTAGAGTAAATGACGGTATATGTACATACCTACTCAGCCTTTTATCGTCCCCACTGCTGGGACACAGGCCTCCTCTCTAGGAGAGGGAATGGGTCGTAATCCAGCACGCGGGCCCTGTGCGGGTTGGTGAATGTCACATGTCTTCAAATTTTTGGTTCTAGGACATGCCGGTTTCCTCACGATGTTTTCTTTCACCGTTTTGAGAGCAGTGGTGATGAAATTAATTACACAAAGTAATGCGACTGGCTGGGTTTTTGAACCCGGCGACCTAGAATTCGTAAGTCAGGGCCGTTACCACTCGGCCACCACTGCTCTGTTACGGTGGTATGAAATAACCGTATTTAGAACCTCCTCATGCTTTTGAAGTCCGTTAAAACGATCTAAACAACATTTCAGTTTTACTTACATACGTCCGGAAATCTTAGTTACCCCAAGAAATCTCAACGCGTACCCCAAATCCGTTTCCCCTCAGGAAACCCTTTGGTTAGTGGTTAAAGCCGGGATAAAGCACGGATATCCGAAACTCGTAAATACATCAGCCGTCAGAACTGTCTCAGTTATAGTTTTATCGAGAAGATTTATTTTTTCTTGTTAAGTTAATCGTTTAGGGCCTCAAGTCTGCTATTACAATAGTGTCAGAATGGTCTATCGTTGATTTTATAATGGTTATTTTGACAAGTTTGGTAATCTACTGATATAAAAGCGTCATTATGACTTTCCAATGGTCAACAATTGTTACTCGATTTAAAGAAATGGTATAGAATGGTAATCTTGTACATAATGACAAATGAATGACAGACGTATGCGGTAATCTAGAATTGACAGTTCCTTTGATCAGTGATCTACCATTAGAACGTCATTGTGCAGTCATTGCTTTTAAAAGCTCGGTTATCAAAAAGTATTATGAGACCATTGACCGACCAATGATCGACCATTATGAATTAAGCAGATTACCAACTTTTAGCAAAATGACAATGGGATCGTGTTGGAATGACAAATTTATAAAAATTGCAGACTTCGAGCCGTCGCTTGAAATGTTTTTTTTTACACCTTCGATCTGGTTAACGTTTACGTTTTCAGCCATTTTCATAAAGAACCCTGGGCCTTGAGTTCTTTTGGGGTCACTACAGTAGAGTCTGGAACATTAGCGTGATCTCTAATACCCCACAGGAGGTACCCTTTATTGAGTGGTCATATAGCTTGCGAATAGTTTTTAGCCCTGATTAGAGGCCATTTTTTTCTGGATGGGAAATCGTCAAATGACTTCTCCCGCTCCTGGCGGAGCGGAAGGGAGTGTCAGACTCTTACTGACTAAAACCTACCCGTGATCCATCTAGTGCCCTTTGCGTTCGAGGGCCGCGGTGACTTTTTCGAACAAATTCCGCAACCCTAGCAGGCACTGACCTTATGGGGTCCTGTTTTCAGGCTGGAGGCTTTAAATTCATTAGCGGTCACCACAGGATAGCCCTTTTGCAAAAAAAAAATGCATTCCGAAACGCTTACAACTAAATATTTTTAACTTTTTGTATTACTAGGTTTTCTTTGTCTGTGTTTTTCTTTAATGGTTTTCCTTTAGGTTTTTAGAAATTTATTAAAATTCTTCAGTGCTACTTAAATATGTACCTACTAGTAGCATTTTTTTAAAGGATGGAAAATCATCAAATGACTTCTCCCGCTCTGGGCGGAGCTGAAAGCAGTGTCAGACTCTTACTGACTAAAATTCATCCGTGTTCCTCCTAATGCCTTTTGTAATCCAGGCCCGCTGTGATTCTTTTGATCAAATTTCGCAACGCTAGCAGGCTCTAGCGGGCCCCGTCGTTTATGCTGATATCTCCTTGAGGCGTTAAACACAACGCGCTGTTGACCCATGTCTGGTTGTTATCGGACGGCGAGCCACACAACGTTCGCTGTCCAGAACCCAAGATACAGGATCAGGATTTAAAGTTACGGATAGTCAGAAGCCAGAAATCTAACACGTGTCTTGTTAAGAAATAGCATAAGCATAGCATAGCATAATCAGCCTTTTAATGTTCCCACTGCTGGGACACAGGCCTCCTCTCTAGGAGAGGGAGTGGACCACCACGTGGGCCCGGTGCGGGTTGGTGAATGTCACATGTCTTCGAATTTTTTGGTTCTAGGACATGCCGGTTTCCTCACGATGTTTTCCTTCACCGTTTTGAGAGCAGTGGTGATGTAACCGCAACCTACAATTCGTAAGTTGGGGCCATTGCCACTCGGCCACCACTGCTCCTGTTAATAAATACTAAAATATCTTTTCCTCATTGAACTTAAACGATGCAGAACTTAGCTCCAGAAATATCCCCAAAAATTAACTATTATCTGCCAGATCTCAATAAAAAAACTACGAGTAAGTACCTCTGCTGGTAATACTTTGTTCTATAACTAGTATACTTGGTGCATCGTCCTCACATACATATATGAAGTATTTTTTGTATACCAAATATTGTAAAACATTTATTTGAAAAGTGTAACTATGGCGTTTCTTGTCCGTTCTTCTCCATAAGAATCTACCTTTGCGAATGGACGCTAGAGTCACTTAATTATGATAACTTTTAATGATGACGTTCAAAAGTGCCGTTTCATGGCCTAATTGAAATAAATGTTTTTGTTTTTGACTTTGACTTTGAAACACATGAGAGCTAGAGAACCCAATCGTATGTAAATGTAATACCAGATATATTGCAGAACTCTCCGTTTATATGCGTAATAAATATTGTGAAGTCCTAATTTTATTCATGGAGTTTTATCCGCGACGCTACGCACCCCTTATATTTATTCTGTACTCTTGAGCCACAGAGTAGATAAGTGCCAGAAACCGAACGTTGTACTTTTAAATGGCTGATATGGTTGCGGGATTTGTTCGAAAGAGTCACCGCGGCCCTGAAATGCTTAGGAGGAGCACAAATGGGTTTTAGTCAGTAAGAGTTTTATTAGAGAAGTGAATGTATTAGTTTATTATTTTAGCATATATTTATTATCTGTAATTTCTTTCTCAAAATATATATTTTGTATTTTATTTATTTTTTGTACACCTATCACAATTTTGTCTTTTTAACCGACTTGTAAAAAAGGAGGAGGGTCTCAATTCGGATGTTTGTATTTTTTTAATTTGTTCGCGCATAACTCCGTCACTTGCCAACTTTTTTTTTGTTCCCAAATGTTCCCATGAAAATTTTATCGAAATCGAACAAGCGGTTTTTTGTTAATTTCAATAAATGATAGCAAATCTGTCAGGATACCTGAAATCGCATGGTTTTTTTATTGTTTACACCACTATTTGTACCACGTACGCTGTGATGGGTATGTTTAGCTGGGAGTGAACCATTAAAAAGCGATAAATAATAAAAACTTTTTACAAAAAATACAACCGACTTTTAAACAAAAAAACTGAAAGTACAAAATAACTTTAATTTCGGAAGTCGGTGTGTTAAAAACAAAAAATACAACCAAAAACACCGAGTTCCGAAATTAAAGTTATTTTGTAGACCTTTTTAAGGTGTACATTATTATGGTACATTATTTTGATCTATCTCGTAGGGTTCAGCCAGCGTTTGCAATGTAAGCGCAAACAATAAAATGTGTTTATTTACGACATCACATTAGAAACCTCTAAAATTATCAGTGTCTCTCTGCTATATTATACATCTATACTTAATATTATAAAGCTGAAGAGTTTGTTTGTTTGTTTGTTTGTTTGAACGCGCTAATCTCAGAAACTACTGGTTCGAATTGAAAAATTCTTTTTGGGTTGAATAGACCATTTATCGAGGAAGGCTTTAGGCTATATATCATCACGCTTAAGCCAATAGGAGCGGAGCAGCGATAAAGAATGTTTTAAAATCGGGGATTCCACGGGGACGAAGTCGCGGGCAGCAGCTAATGTATTATACATATAAACCTTCCTCTTGAATCATATTAAAATGAGAAAACTGCATCAAAACCCGTTGCGGAGTTGTTGCGGAGTTTTAAAGATCTAAGCATACATAGGGACAGATAGACAGTGGGAAGCGACTTTATTTTCTATACTACTACTAGCTGATCCGCACAACTTCGTTTGTGTCACATTTTTCATGACTGCTTCGCTCCTATTGGTCTTAGCGTGATGATATATAGCCTTTAGCCTTCCTCCGCGCTAATCTCAGGAACTACTGGTCCGATTTTTTCAAATCGGACCAGTAGTTCCTGAGATTAGCGCGTTCAAACAAACAAACAAAAAAACTCTTCAGCTTTATAATATTAGTATAGATTAAAAAGAGGAAAGATTTGTTTGTTTGTTTGTATTGAATAGGCTCCGAAACTACTGAACCGATTTGAAAAATTCTTTCACTGTTTGGAAGCTTTACTATCCCCGGGTGACATAGGCTATATTTTATCCCCATATTCTCACGGGAACGGCAACTACGTGAGTAAAACCGCGGGGCGCTGCTAGTATACTATGTAGTGAAGACGATAGTGTAGCGGCCAGAGTTATTGAAGCTTGGACTCTGTTACCTATCTATTCCAGTGTTTCGTTATCCAGACGGCAATAGAATAGTATGCATCATTTATTTGGAAATACAATCTTAAGATGGAACATCGAAACTGGTAAATGCCAAGCTTCACAGCCTGAGTCATCGCAGTAAGGTCGCCTGCTTGTCAGTCTTCTACAGATTGTACTTCGGCGAGTGTGCCTATGAACTCCACGACCTCATCCCACCGGCCCACTTCTACCATAGGACATCTAGACGCACTGTGAGTTACCATACTTACCTTGTTGCTATTACACCAATTCGCACCAATCGTTTTCAATCATCTTTTTTAATGCGTACAGCAAAGGAGTGGAACTCTCTGCCTGCGTCTGTATTTCCGAACACATTCAAACCTAATCTCTTCAAAGTTAGAGTGAACAGGCTTCTTCTGGGTAAGCTCATTCCATCGTCGACTTTGTCTCTGTCACCTGCGACCTAGATTAGAGTCAAGAGCATTTCACAATAAGCTTAGTTTTAGCGTGATGATAAAGCTATGATTTGGCCTATAGCTTTCCTCGATAAATGGGCCACCTAACACTCAAAGAATTTTTCAAATCGGACCAGTAGTTCCTGAGATTAGCGCGTTAAAGCAAACCAACAAACAAACTCTAAAATATGTTTTAAATACCTCCCCCGCTTGGGGATGCAGACACATAAATCTGTCCCTTTTCGTTACGACACAGATATTCACGTTAGTTGATAGGATGTTAGTTTATTGGTAAATCAACAAATTAATTTAATTTAATTATTTGCCCAGGGCCCCGAGTCTGCAATTTTTAAAAATTTGTCATTCCAACACGATCCCATTGTCATTTTGTTAAAAGTTTGTAATCTGATAAATTTATAATGTTCGATCATTGATCGGTCAATGGTTTAATAATATTTTTTGGTTTAATATAACCGAGCTATTAAAAGAAATGACAGCACAACGACGTTCTAATGGTAGGTCACTGATCAAACGAACTGTCAAAATTTTAGCAGATTACCGCATACGTCTGTCATTAATTTGTCATTATGTACGAGATTACCATTCTATGCCACTTCTTTCAATGTAGTATCAGTGGTTGACCATTGGAAAGTCATAGTGACGCTTTTATATTAGTAGAATAACAAACTTGTAAAAATCAACCATTATGAGATCAATGATAGATCATTCTGACACTATTGTCATAGCAGACTTGGGGCCCTGTACAATTGTATAGACTTCAAAAGAGACTGATCTCTGAGTTTGTTTCGGTGTTTCAGTTCTTTATGTGGCCTACCCAAATATTCTTACTTTGGTATTGTTCGTCAAATCGTTGAGTTCCTTAAACTTCTAAGTTTGAGCTACACGATAACTGACAAATGCTTGCACTGTCTGGACAGGTCCACTCAAATCTGTGTAGCACTTTCCTCAAAAGGCCACCTCAGACATTAACCTACATGGTTCTCATATGACTTGACCAGTACGGATTGTATAGACTTTAAAAGAGTCTTTAACCTCTGAGTTTGTTTCGGTGTTTCTTCTCAGGGTAGTCAGCTAGGAAACACCGGTCTCATCTAGCTTAAAATGACCAGAAATAATTTGACGTGTAAAAGTGTTATTTACAACCTACTTACAAAATAAATATCATTTATCATTCATACAACATCTTAGTATTAGGGTACCGTTTTACAGTTTAGGTATGGAACCCGAAAAAACACTAAAGGTTAGCTTAATTTTGGCAGGTTTTCAACCATAAAGTAGCTTTATAAAACGACTTAAGGAAACTTTCTATAATTCATCTTTCAGCTGCATGAGCATGAGTTACAGCGATTTTATAAGTATATTTTAACATTTATATCTTCGAAACACGCTGTATATATTCGCCGCACGTAATTCGCGGGACTATAAAGGGTGCGGCGGTTCGTGCACCTGTGATATATGGGGTGGTGCTTTTTGTGGGGTAAGAAAAGTATGATTATTGAAAATGTTTGTCAATGTTTTATCAAACCGAGCTCTTGTTGCTTATTTTTTTTTTTGCATGTAATACTACTTATCTATACTATTATTATAAAGAGGAAAGATTTGTATTTTTGTATGTAACGAATGAACTCAAAAACTACTGGACCGATTTCAAAAATTCTTTCACTATTAGAAAGCTACATTCACCCTGAGTAACATAGGCTATATTTTATCCTACATATTCCTACGAGAACGGGAACCATGCGGGTAAAACCGCGGAGCGCTGCTAGTGTATACTAACACCGGCCTCATCTAATTTATAACGACCAAAAAGATTGACGTGTAAAAGTGACATTTATCATTTATCATTATTTATCATTTCAGCAGGAAACAATAATTCACAACAACGTAACGGCCCCGACTTACGAATTGTAGGTCGCGGGTTCAAACCCAACGCATTACTTTGTGCAATTAATTTCATCACCACTGCTCTCAAAACGGTGAAGGAAAACATCGTGAGGTAACCGCGGCTTGTCCGTCAAAATTCGAAGACATGTGACATTCACCAACCCGCACTGGGCCCGCGTGCTGGATTACGGCCCTCTCCTAGAGAGGAGGCCTGTGTCCCAGCAGTGGGGACGTTAAAAGGCTGATTATTATGCTTATGCTATAACATAACACCCTGTATAATACTGTTTTAGCTCGTACAACTCAAAAGACGTTTTCCGCGCCACTTTATTACAAAAACGTGAGAGCAGTCACTTATATCTTACCGTGAAGTTCTTTAGAGGATCAGTAGAGCTTACAGTTGTGCGTAATGTGAAAATGTATATGTTCTGAAAAAAAAAAAGAAGTTACGTGCCTGTCTTGTTTTTAACCGAATTTGAAAAAAGGAGGAGTTTCTAAAATTGCCTTTTGTTTTTGGATGGGAAATCATCAAATGACTTCTCCCGCTCTGGGCGGAGCGGAAGGGACTGTCAGACTCTTACTGACTAAAACCCACCCGTGATCCTTCTTGTGCCCTTTGCGTTCCAGGGCCGCGGTCACTCTTTCGATCAAATTCCGCAACCCTAGCAGGGTTCTCAAATCGCCTGTTTTTCATTTTTTGTGTTGTAATAACTTTTTATTGTGTGTACCGATTTTAATGATTCGAATTTTTATATTCGAAAGGTGGTGCTTGTCCTGTAGTATAATCGCATTTTTTGAGTGAGATCTGACGACTAGTATTTGAGTTATCCCTAATAATGCGTGGCTTCGACTACATTGATGATGTTCTCATTGTCACTTGTCGATGTAAAATTAAAAAATAAAATCTATACTAATATTATAAAGCTGAAGAGTTTGTTTGTTTGAACGCGCTAATCTCAGGAACTACCGGTTCGAATTGAAAAATTGGGTTGGATAGACCATTTATCGAGGAAGGCTTTAGGCTATATATCATCACGCTTAAGCCAATAGGAGCGGAGCAGCGATAAAGAATGTTTTAAAATCGGGGATTCCACGGGGACGAAGTCGCGGGAAGCAGCTAGTTGTATATACGATGGTTTGGAAAAGCATCTTAGTATTTCGAGGTGGTCCCTTTCTAGTTTGGTGAAGATCTGATGAAGAACAGAGATAGGAAACGGAACTCTTCAATAAATGATAGCAAATCTTCCGGGATTGCTAAAATTGCGTGTCTATTTATTGCTTACACCAGTTTATAACATATTCGCTGTGATGGGTACGTTTAGCTGTGGGGTGTCACCACCAAAAAATTAAAAATTACTAAAAACACAACTGACTTTGACGGGCCTGTTGGTCTAGTGGTTACCAGCCCTGACTGCTAAGCCAGAGGTCGTGGGTTCGATTCCCACCCAGGACAAACTTTGTGTGATGAGCATGATTGTTTGTTCTGTATCTGGGTGTGATTTATCTATAATATGTATGTATTTATAAATTATATAAGTATGTAGTTATATCAGTTGTCTGGTTACCATAACACAAGCTCTGCTTAGCTTGGGATCAGATAGCCGTGTGTGAGTTGTCCCAAGATATTTTAAGATATTTAAGACTTAAAAAAAAATAACATTAAAGTATAAAATAACTTGACGACATAGTTGGCGCAGTGGTTGAGCGATTGGCTGCTGCGCTACGTGTCGCGGGTTCGATTCCCGCACGGAACAAATATTTGTATGGCCTACAGATAGTTGTTCCGGGTCTGGCTGTTTGTGTATGTGAGTTTGTATGTTTGTAAACGCACCCACGACATAAGAGAAATTCCTAGTATGGGGCAACGTTTTTTTAAAATCAAAATAAATAAACTTTAATTTCGGAAGTCGAGTCAAAGAGAGTGATATTTATTTTATTAAATATCACAGCATAAATGCTGAGATAACCTTTTTGGCCTCACGTGTTGATAAAATGATATCAATAGCTTTTGTTAATTTATTTTACTAGCAGTTTTATTTTATTTTTTTTATTTAAGTACTATTTTGTTTATCTTGTGCGTTGTGTACAGCTTTCGTTCATTTTATTTTGTAGTTTTATTTTATTACTAGCTGCTGCCCGCGACTTCGTCCCCGTGGAATCCCCGATTTTAAAACATTCTTGATCGCTGCTCCGCTCCTATTGGCTTAAGCGTGATGATATATAGCCTAAAGCCTTCCTCGATAAATGGTCTATTCAACCCAAAAAGAATTTTTCAATTCGAACCAGTAGTTCCTGAGATTAGCGCGTTCAAACAAACAAACAAACAAACAACCAAACAAACAAACTCTTCAGCTTTATAATATTAGTATAGATAATTTTTTTGTTTACTATTTTGTTTGTTTTGTGTGAGTCCCAAATAACATTTTTTCTTTCTTTCTTAGATAAACATTTTTTTTTCTTTATTTTAAAGGGTACAGAAATAAAATAGTTTGATAAATTAAATAATTTATTTTTAACAAAGATTAGGTACGAGCGGTGTATTCATATTTTTTTTATCATTTATCCTTGGGAGAATGGCCAGATCGGGTTGGTGGTCAAATGGTAGATTCCAGAGTTTCTGAAACAGAAAAGAAAAAAAAAAGAATTAAAAATTGAAAAACAAAACCCTTACATATAAAATACTTATTATATTATGTTGTTTAAGGAACAACTAACTTTCCTCAGAACACTATGTTTCCTTCCCATCTTAGTTGCGTATAGGTATGGGTATTATTATTTATCTTTTAATATTATTTAGTACTAGCAGCGCCCCGCGGTTTTATCCGTATAAGTTTCGATCCCGTGGGAATATCGGGGTAAAAATTATCTTATATGTTAATCCTGGTTTTAGGCCATCTGTGTGCCAAATTTTATCCAAATCCGTTCAGTAGTTTTTGCGTGAAAGAGTAACAAAGATACATCCATACTTACAAACTTTCGCGTTTATAATATTAGTAAGACGATGATAATTATAGATTTCATGTTATAACATACAATGTAGTATTAAAATGACTGAGATGTTTGCTGTAAACAGAGTTACCGACTTCTTTGCGTTCAATGCATCGTTTTTTTCGCGGGTGGTAACAAGTAAAAATGTTTTCAACACATTTGCTCATAAAGTGAGCATTATTAAATCATTCTTAGGGCCTATCTAACTACATTTTTTTTTGTAACTACGATGAGGTTTTATGCCGCTGAAAATCCATTTACATTTTTGGAATAAATAAATGCGTTCCTAAATAAGACGAAAAAGCATTTATCAAATTACCCCAATATAGTTGGGAAAAGGTTAGGCATATGATGATGAAGTTTCAATCTCAATTTTATGGGTGCTAATGCCTGAAATAAACATATATTATTATGAATTCCACATACCCAGTTTTAGGTTGGAGACCACCCATTCTGAGAGTACCACCAGAGTTACAGTTGCCGTTCAAAGCATTGTTGAGGTTCCCACAGCGTCTTCCAGTGAAGCCACCAGTTCTCAGGGTTTCAGCCATGTAATTGTATGCCCTGTTTGAAGAAAAAGATAACAAAAGTCAGTATATAAACAAACTAGCAGCGCCTTGCGGTTTTACCCGCGTAGTTCCCGTTCCCGTAGGAATATGGAGATAAAATATAGGTTATGTTACTTAGGGAAAATGTAGCTTTCTAATGGTGAAAGAATGTTTGAAATCGGTCCAGTAGTTTTTGAGTTTATTCGTTACATACAAAAATATAAAAATACAAATCTTTCCTCTTTATAATATTAGTTTAGATGAAAATAAGTAAGGAATATTGTCTTGCATCGGACAATTGCAAACTCTTTCAACACTCAATAACATAAATATAATCTAATAATATTCTGAGAAATGGCGATTCTTTATTTTTGAGCGTTGAATTTTATTTTCATGATAGTTGAACAGCATCTAATAAATAGAGCAGTGGTGGCCGAGTGGCCAACTGAGTGTCCCATACATCACATACGTTTCACTTAACTTTGTCCCACCGATTGTTTCCGAACGCAGACGTTCGGGTCGGCTCGGTGACGGCGACATAATAGCTCAGTAACGAAGCGACCATTTTAAAAAGGCGGGGCCTAATCGAATGACGTAGCGGTGTTAGGTTATTTTGCGTTACGGAATTTCTGGATTCGGTTGCCACGCTCAAGGCCCGCGATAGAAGCTATGCAATAGCTTAAAATAAAAGGAGGTTCAAAAGAAGAGACGGTAAAGAAAATGTTGTAGGTACTGACCTGTTATGATGGCACACGGTAGACCAGCAGCCAGGCATGGTTCTGCCCCCGTTGGGATAGAAGTCCACATGAGCCAGGGGGTTTAACCAGCCACTGTCGCCACCGTTCGTGTGGATGACCTCGGTGTAGCTCGCGTCCGAGGGCCTGAGGACGAGGTTGGCGTCCCAACGGTCTGCGGGGTCCAGACCTGGATGAAGAACAGGTGTTTTAGTTGACTATTAGGCCCAGGCAGGCCGCTGCAAATACAACCTGGCGAAATGGAGTTTCATAGATCCATCGAATACACCATATGAGTGCGGAGAGAGAGAGGAGCAGTGGTGGCCGAGTGGTAACGGCGGGGCCGTTACCACTCGGCCACAACTGCTCCACTTACGAATTGTAGGTCGCCGGTCCAAACCCAGCCAGGCGCATTACTTTGTGTAATTAATTTCATCACCACTGCTCTCAAAACGGTGAAGGAAAACATCGTGAGGAAACCGGCATGTCCTAGAACCAACAATTCGAAGACATGTGACATTCACCAACCCGCACTGGGCCCGCGTGCTGGATTACGGCCCATTCCCTCTCCTAGAGAGGAGGCCTCTGTCCCAGCAGTAGGAACGTTAAAAGGCTGATTATGCTGTATGCGGACGGACTTATTCGATTTTTTAGTCAACTACCTTATTGTTGTCAAGAGATTCAAGAAGTCAATTAAAGGTTTATAGGTATTATTGAAAACACTGGCAACACTAGTCTGGTGCCGTTGATTGCGTCGAATCTGTGAATGTACCAAAATAAATACACCCACTAACTAAATCAAACTGCTTGAAAAATGGCATGTTTGAAACGTTCTTTGTCGATTTTTGCTATCACGCGTTGCCTCAAAAACTCCACTGGACGAAGTAACATAAAATGTGACTTACCAGTAATGTATCCAACGTTGCCGTTGATAGTCCTGCCCATGCTTCCAACCCCATGACCGCCCACACTGAACCCACAGAGATGGTAGTTGTTGGGGTTAGCTCCCGTCAGATTGTTCAGCCAGTTGATGAAGCGGCCCGCAGCTTCACCTGAAGACATACAAAATGCTTTTGAGCACACTTGCTCGTAAAATGAGCCTTATTACATCGTTCTTCGTTCGTTTACATTTCTGCATTATTAGTTTTCACGCTCCAGCCGCCGCAACAGAAGAAGACGCCCCGGGCGTCGGGAAACGCAGAGCGATTCCCGGCCACCGTAGGCGCGGGCCTGCGGACGGCGAGCTATGGGTGGCTCGCCGTCCGATAGCAACCAGGCCCGGGTCGACGGCGCGTCGTGTTCCACGCGCGCCTCAAAGTGCTGTCAGCAACGAAGACGGGGCCCCATAGGGTCAGTGTCTGCTAGGGTGTAGGGATTTGTTCGAAAGGGTCAACGCGGCCCTGGAACGCGGCTGGCACTAGGTTTATTTAGTAAGAGTGACACTCTCTTCCGCTCCGCTCAGAGCGGGAGAAGTCATTTGATGATTTCTCATCCAATAAAAAAAACGGCTATAAACTGAACCATAACACACTAGTGCATGATAGAATTATCCCTACAAAGTTAAGTTAGTATCTAATTGCAGTTTTTTATTTTTTTGTTACAACAAAGAGGTTTTATGCCGCTGAAAGTCCAATTACATTTTTGGAATAAATAAATGTGTCACTAATTAAGACGAAACAATATTATTTATTATTATCAAATTATTTATAACTAGCAGCGCCCCGCGGTTTTACCCGCGTAGTTCCCGTTTCCCTGAGAATATCGGGATAAAATATAGCCTATGTTACTTAAGGTGAATGTAGCTTTCTAATCTATACTAATATTATAAAGCTGAAGAGTTTGTTTGTTTGTTTGTTTGTTTGAACGCGCTTATCTCAGGAACTACTGGTTCGAATTGAAAAATTCTTTTTGGGTTGAATAGACCATTTATCGAGGAAGGCTTTACGCTATATATCATCACGCTTAAGCCAATAGGAGCGGAGCAGCGATAAAGAATGTTTTAAAATCGGGGATTCCACGGGGACGAAGTTGCGGGCAGCAGCTAGTGGTGGAATAATTTTTGAAATCGGTCAAGTAGTTTTTGAGTTTATTCGTTACATACAAAAATATAAAAATACAAAAATGAAGGAATTTTTGGCCGCCATACATTTGTTCATTTTTAGTTTGTTTAGAATCTAAAGAGTTAAAAGACTTACCAGCTTGAGTAGCGCGCGGTCCCCAGGTGGATCCAGCACTCCAGTCCAGGATAATCACGTTCACGTCTCCAGCAGCCAAGAAGGCTGAAACAAATGGATAAGTACCTATTAATGCACATTATCATAACAAACATTCTTTGCGTCTTGAAACTCCGTCCTCACAACGTTGGCGATTGTCAATCGCCCGGGTTGATGGCGTGTTATGTTCCACGCACGCCTCAAACAGATGTCAGCATAGTAATAGGCAGTAGTAGTTCTTTGAGGAGTGGTTGGAGAGACGCCACGGCATCCTCACCTTCCGCCTGAAGCAGGAGCTCACCGGACACGGCTGTTTCGGGAGGTACCTGTGTCGGATACAGCGGGAGAACACGTCCGGGTGTCAACACTGTGTGGATCGCCCGGAGGACACGGTGGAGCATACGGTGGAGGTCTGCCCTGCTTGGGCGGAGCACCGCCGTGTCCTCGTCGAGGCGATCGGCGGCGGCGACCTCTCGCGTCCGGCCCTGGTTTAAGCCATGGTCCGTGAAGAGGCATGGGAAGCGGTCGCCTCCTTCTGCGAAGCAGTAATGCTAGCGCTCTTGGCTATTAAGCCATTGGCAGACACGACTATCGGTACTAATGACTGCTGTATTCACAACCCACAATTCAAAAACCTCGCGAGCCAAGTCAAGATACTTCGTTTAATTATCTTCCTTAGCCTTCACGAGATTCTCGTCATTAGGGACTGCTATATCAACAATCATTACGCGACGCTCTAGTCGGTCTATCACCATTATGTCAGGTTTAATGGCAACAATAGTCCTGTCACTGATGATAGACATTTTCGAGAACTGGGTCGGGCATATACCTATAGTAGGGTACTTCCGATTCCACAAGATTGTATTTAAGAGCAAGTTGCTGGTGGATAATCCTGGCTAAAAGATTTATCATCTGCTTAGCCTTTTCCCAACTATATTGGGGTCGGCTCCCAGTCAAGCCGGATTCAGCTGAAAAACCGTATTTTACGTAAAGCGGCTGCCTACCAGATCTCCACAACCCATTAACTGGGGAACACGGTACTTCTTGGCAAGACTGGTGTCGGATTTTCTGGCTTCTGACAATCCGTAATGACTGCCAAAGATCTCCAAATGCCAGTCGGGACCAACGGCTTAACGTGCTTTCCGAGGCACGGAGAAGTCTCGTTATGTTAAGATGGTCACCCATCCACAAACCGACCTCGGCAAGCGTTGCTTAACCTCTAAGATAGACCCGTGCGGCTGTTATAATTTAGCCACGAGCTCCTCATCCTGGCTACAAGATTGTGCCTGTGCAAATAGTCTCCGTTAGCCCGACTAGAACAACTGGAAATAATGTCGCACAAATATTGCCGGCAAACGTAGTGTAGGACGTCCTCAGGCACGGTGGAGTGACGATTTGCGCAGGACGGCTGGCAGAAACTGGATGCGAGAAGAAAATATAACTTCATACAATACTAGAAGTAAAAACCAATTTCAACTAATAACCGCACGCGCACGAACTAATTACGACATCAAAACAATACTGTTTGAAGGAGCACGGCTGTTTAACGATTTACTCGAAGACATAAAGATATGTGAAAATATTAATACCTATGTTTCAATTAAAATTAAAGAAACATGTATATAATGTACTAGCTTACTTTACCTCCGATGTTGAAACTCTCAGCCCGATCGGTTTAAAATTGACAAAGTTTCATACAAACTTTCATCCCCTATTTTATACCCTTGGGGGTAGCATTGATCAAAATCCTTTCTTAGCGGATGCCTACGTCATAACATCTACCTGCACGCCAAATTTCAGCCCGATCCGTTCAGTGGTTTGGGCTGTGCGTTGGTAGATCACTATGTCAGTCAGTCAGTCCCTTTTGAGTTATATATATTTAGATGACGCCACCAACACACCAGATGCGAATATTACAATATTTATAAGCACTTTGTATCTCATTTTAAGTGAACTGTAATATTGTTCTTAGTAGAATAAAATTCTTTAAACCTAGAAGCCGAAAATAGATCTAAGTGGCGTGCAATTGGAGAGGCCTATGTCCAGCAGTGGACTGCAACAGGCTGTTCTTACCTGGCAACAAGGCCGTGTTGAAAGAAGACGTGATGGACCCAGCGAAGCCATGCATCAGGACGATGGTGCGACGGTTTCTGTTGAAGTTCGAGTTGGTGACGGTGCCAGCGTTGTTGAGAACAAGGGGCTGGCTGATGGATGGGTTGGACCTGCAGAGTAATGAGGAAGAAATCATCACCTAGCGTCTATTGTTATCTCTTACTATCACTTGTTGTGCATGTTAATGATAGGGGTCCAGGTAAATGATACACGAGTTTAAGTTGTACTGAATTTAGGTAAAATCTATACTAATATACTAATATTATAAAGCTGAAGCGTTTGTTTGTTTGTTTGAACGCGCTAATCTCAGGAACTACTGGTCCGATTTAAAAAAATCTTTCGTGTTAGATAGCCCATTTATCGAGGAAGGCTATAGGCTATATATCGTCACGCTACGACCAATAGGAGCGGAGCAGTCATGAAAAATGTGACACAAACGAAGTTGTGCGGACAGCTAGTATTTAATAAAGGTTCACAATGCTCGGCTATAGTTAGTTACACGGTAAATTAGGACGTGGCAAGGCGGTGGTATGCAAGCGACTGGCGAGCCCGGCGCGGGCGTTCCCGTACAATATCTAAAATGCAATTCAGTAATCGCATCGCTAGGGTCGCTACACACTTAAAGGTTTACTGGGAGAAAACTCAACTTTTGAGTTAAGCTCGCCTTTGTACACGCACTTTAATACAATATAGGGAATGTGCAGAAACTTAGAGGTTAAAAGTTAGAGGGGGGGGCACATTTTTTACGAATTCGGAAGCACATATCTCAAAAACTATTGTCTTAAATAAAAAAAACCTGTATTTCATTTTGAAAGAGCTATCCAATGATACCCCACACGATTATGTTTGTTGGAATTTATTTTTTCATCCCTCAGTTACATGTATGGAATGCCACCCCTAAAATTATTATTTTTTCCATAATATTATAGCATTATTGAATAGCGGTTAACAGGTTGCACCTAACTATCAATTTTCATCTATGTAGCTTTAATAGACTCCGAGTCTGGTTGGTCTGTGGATGGGTGACCATTTTAACAGAACGAGACTTCTCCGTGCCTCGGAAAGCACGTTAAACCGTTGGACCCGGCTGTCATTTGTAGATCTTTGGCAGTCGTTACGGATTGTCAGAAGCCAGAAAATCTGACTCCAGTCTTGCCAAGAAGTACCGTGTTCCCCAGTTAATGGGTTGTGGAGGTCTGATAGGCAGCCGCTCCACCTAAAATACTGGTATTCAGCTGAATCCGGCTTGTCTGGGAGCCGACCCCAATATAGCTGGGAAAAAGCTAGGCAGACTAATAGTCTTCGAGTAAAACGGCTGTGACATACGGATAGACAGACAGACAGATATAACGAATTCTTATGGGTTCCGTTTATTACCCTTTGTCAGTTCTATGCTCTTTGTTGTTAAATGTTCAAAAGAACATTTGATCATGTTCTTTCTCTGTAAGTTAGCTTATGACGGGTTATATGAGGTCATATAATATTGTTTTTTTTTTTTTATGACTATGTAGGTCAATCTGTTTTTACTTTATTGACTCAATCTACTCTTTACAATGTTTTATAGTGAATTGTTTTTATGATTCCCATGTTGGATATATTTTTTTTCTACCTTTGTCATGTATTAATGACTTTGCATACTATTGTATAAATTCAAGTTCTTAAAACGCAATAGACAGATGTTTTGCTGGGGAGTTTGTTGCGCCACTTCTTCTCCCCAGCTAAAACACTAGGAAGTGGTGACGGGTGGGCGTTTTGGGGGACTGTCTTTATGTACATTTTGACGTTCAAAAAGTGTTGTTTGTGAAGTTCTATTTGCTCATTTTTTTAGAATTTTCAACTTTATAGTTTAAATGTTAGGGGGGGGGGAACATTTTTTACGAATTCGGAAGCACATATCTCAAAAACTATTGCCTTAAATAAAATAAAAAATCTTAGAAACCTTTATGTCATTTTGAAATAGCTATCCAATTTTTTCATCCCTCAGTTACATGTATGGAGTGCCACCCATAAAATTAGTTTTTTACCTTATTGAATAGCGGTTAACAGGTTGCACCTACCTACCAATTTTCATTAATGTAGCTTTAATAGTCTCCGAGTAAAACGGCTGTGACATACGGACGGACAGACAGACATGACGAATCCATAAGGGTTCCGTTTATTATCATTTGGCAGTTCGATTTCAAAAGAACATTTGATCATATTCTTTCTCTGTAAGTTAGCTTATGACGGGTTATATGAGTTCATTTAATATGGTTTTTTTTTTTGATGACTATGTAGGTCTGTTTTTACTTTATTGACTCAATCTACTCTTTACAATATTTTATAGTGAATTGTTTTTATGATTCCCATGTTGGATAATTTTTTTTTCTACCTTTGTCATGTTGCCTTAAAACGCAATAGACAAATGTGTTGCTGGGGAGTTTGTTGCGCCACTTTTTCTTCCCAACTAAAACACTAGGAAGTGGTGACGGGTGGGCGTTTTGGGGGACTGTCTTTATGTAAAATTTGACGTTCAAAAAGTGCTGTCTCTCAGCCTAGTTTAGGAATAAATGACTTTTGATGTTACCTCGTGAAAAGATGGTATGTGTTGGACTGGTCAGGGTTATATCTAGCGAGCCGGTCGTAGTCGCTAATCTTCATCCAGTTGTCGACCAAGTGGGCGTTACCAGCGTCATCCTCCAGATAATCATAACGCAGACCCTCAGACCACTTGCCGATAACTGGGTCACTGGTAGGGTAGGCTGTGGAAGAAATGTTGTTGTCAGAAACACTGAAGTGACTTTGTACTTATTCAACAAAAAAAACCGGGCCTGCGGATGGTGAGCTATGGGTGGCTCGCCGTCCGATAGCAACCAGGCCCGGGTCGACGGCGCGTCGTGTTCCACGCGCACCTCAAAGAGCTGTCAGCAAAGAAGACGGGGCCCCATAGGGTCAGTGCCTGCTAGGGTTGCGGAATTTGTTCGAAAGAGTCACTGTGGCCCTGGAATGCAAAGGGCACTAGAAGGATCACGGGAAGGTTTTAGTCAGTAAGAGTCTGACACTCCCTTCCGCTCCGCCCAGAGCTGGAGAAATCATTTGATGATTTCCTATTCAGAAAAAAAGGGTTCTGATTGAGCCTTGATTTTTTCCAAGTATCTTATACTTTACCTAAGTAAGTTTTAATAAACTATGACAGCATTATCATTACTGTAGTAAAAATATAGCAGTTGTGATTAAAAAAACAAGTTTGAAAAAAAAAAAATCTCTCATACAACAATGTAAGTCACGGACAATTCTTCAACCGAAAATATCATAAGCATAGCATAATCAGCTTTTTAACGTTCCCACTGCTGGGAAACAGGCGTCCTCTCTAGAAGGGAATGGGCCGTAATCCAGCACGCGGGCCCTGGGCGGGTTGGTGCATATCACCATGTCTACGAAATTGTTGGTTCTAGGACATGCCGGTTTCCTCACGATGTTTTCCTTCACCGTTTTGAGAGCAGTGGTGATGAAATTAATTACACAAGGTAATGCGCCTGGCTGGGTTTAAACCCAAAACCTGCAATTCGTAAGTCGGGGCCGTTACCACATCAAAAAAAAATATCATCCTCATCATAAATTACTAATATTATAAACACGAAAGTTTGTAAGTATAGATGGATGTTTGTTACTCTTTCACGCAAAAACTACTGAATGGATTTGGATGGAATTTGGCACACAGATGGCTTATAACCAGGATTAAAATATAAGACAATTTTTACCCTGATATTCCCACGGGATCGAAACTTATGCGACTATTATATGAAACCGCGAGGCGCTGCTAGTTGGATCATATGTATGTGTCAACAATTTTTTTCAGAAGATTCGGAGAAAAAAATAACTGTGACGGACAGACACACAACTACTTCATATGGGAATTTTCGTAAATATTTTGCTTACGCTCATTATTTATCTATGACAAAGTTTACACCTATTAACAAAATCTGGTCGAGTGCGAGTTGGTTTCGCGTGCAAACGGTTCCGAACGAATAAATTATTTTTTTAAACAATTAAATTTATTACTTTCATGTAATTTTGCTTTTTCAAAATTTTTGGCTCAGTAGTTTTGGAGCTAAAGGGGGGTGTTGATCAATTTTCATCTTTTTTCTTTAATAACTTCGGAATGGATAATTAAAAAAATTTTTTTTTAGGGCGAGCACGCTCCCGTTCATCAAAAATGAAATTCAGCAATCGCATCGCCAGGGTCGCTACATATACTTTTGTGACCTGATGATATAAATGTTTTTGATTTGATATATCATATAGTACAGTTGGTTTCTTTTTCTACACAAATTCTGAACAAATTTGGGTGTCAGAAGGTTATAATTATGTGTATCAAATTTCTATTGAACCTATTCAGTAGATTCGGAGAAAATTGGCTGTGACATATGGACAGACAACGCAGTGATTCTATAAGGGTTCCGTTTTTTCATACAGCGGTACTTAACCCTAAAATGATTGAAAACCAATCAATCTAGATTATCTACATTTATTAAAATTTACGTGACTGGATAATCAGATTCTATTTATCATCCAATAAGACCAGCATATCGTTTATACTTGACACCGGAACTATGTTTTTTATTTTTTAATCGACTGTCAAAAAAGGTTAAAGGTTAAAAGTTCTGAAGTTGACTGTATTTTTTTTGTGTGTGTTACCTCATAACGTTTTACTGTGTGTCCCGATTTTGTTTTATTTTTTATATTCATTTCATTAAAAGGTGGTGGCTTGTCGTGTGGTACCATTTAATGAGTTCAAAACAACGCAAAAAGTATAAAATAACTTTAATTTCTGAAGTCGGTGTTCAAAAACGAGTTCCAAAATTGAAGTTATTTTATACTTTTTAACCGACTTCTAAAAAAGGAGGAGGTTCTCAATTCGGATGTTTGTATTTTTTTTAAATGTTTGTTCGCGCATAACTCCGTCGCTTGCCAACCGATTTGAAAAGTTCTTTTTTTGTTGGAAAGGGTATACTTCCCAAATGATCCCATGAAAATGTTATCGAAATCGAACAAGCGGTTTTTGAAAAACAACAAAAAACTAAAAAAAATATCTACATTGTCTACATTGACGACCTTTTAGTTTACTCTGCATTAGACCAGTGTATTTTTTTACACCAATGTAATTGGTTTGTTTAGTTTGGGGAGGGGAGGGGGACGGGAGACCACTAAAAAGTGAAAAATAAAAAAAACTTTTTACAAAAAATACAACCGACTTCCACAAAAAATCAAAAAAGTACAAAATAACTTAAATCGGAAGTCGGTGTTCAAAAAACGAAAAAGGAACCACAAACACCGAGTTCCGAATTAAAGTTATTTTGTACTTTTTTGATTTTTTGTGGAAGTCGGTTGTATTTTTTTGTAAAAAGTTTTTTTGTATATTTTTTTTTTGTTTAGAAGTCGGTTGTATTTTTTTATTTTAAACTTATTTTTCTTAAGAGACATATTGGAAAGTATTGAATTTGGATGGGATGTATTCTATACAAAACGATTTTTTCATAATTTATCGAGAAATGATCTATCTGTACTAATATATAAAGCTGAAGAGTTTGTTTGTTTGTTTGCTTCAACGCGCTAATCTCAGGAACTACTGGTCCGATTTGATTGATTCTTACAGTGTTAGATAGCCCATTTATCGAGGAAAGCTGTAGGCTATATACCATCACGCAACGCTAAGATCAATAGGAGTGGAACACGAGTGAAGAATGTTGCTAAAACGGGGTTATTTTCTCTCTCTTGCAAAGAAGGTATCATCATCATCTGCCTAGCCTTTTCCCAACTACATTGGAGTCGGCTCCCAGTCAAGCCGGATTCAGCTGAATACCAGTATTTTACGTGAAGCGGCTGCCTGCCAGACCTCCACAACCCATAAACTGGGGAACACGGTACTTCTTGACTAGACTGGTGTCAGATTTTCTGGCTTCTGACAATCCGTAACGACTGCCAAAGATCTCACAGCCGGGACCAACGGCTTAACGTGCTTTCCGAGGCACGGAGAAGTCTCGTTATGTTAAGATGGTCATCCATCCACAGACCAACCTCAGCAAGCGTAACCTTGATGATCGACCCGTGCGGCTGTTATAATTTAGCAAGGAAGGTATGAAATAAATAAAAAAGTTAAAGCAAAATAAAAACTAAACATTTAAAAAACAA
Organism: Hecatera dysodea; assembly: GCA_905332915.2. NCBI lineage: Eukaryota > Metazoa > Arthropoda > Insecta > Lepidoptera > Noctuidae > Hecatera > Hecatera dysodea. The sequence continues at coordinate 1,801,516 of HG995317.1, read as the reverse complement.
GATAGATCTTTTCATTGCATTCGGGCAACTGTTCCTTTGAATAGTTCTTGACAGTTCCCCCGACTGCAATGAAAAGATTAGTATCTATCTATATCTCTACTTTTTAGTTCACTCATTAACATGGCAAGCGTGTTTTTTAATTTGCTATTTTTTTTTTATTCTGGTTGGGAAATCATCAAATGACTTTTCCCGCACTGGGCAGAGAGGAAGGGAGTATAAAACTCTTACTGACCAACACCCACCCGTGATCTAGTGCCCTTTACGTTCCAGGGCCGCGATGACTCTTTCAAACAAATTCCTTCGAGACCCTATAAACCCAATAAAACTTCACTTGACCATGGGACCGACCCTGGGTACCCCATTCAAGTTACAAGATCGAATTGCTCGGGTAGGCGGGGCGAAGGATAAAGGTAGAAGACTGGACTGTCCCTTTTGTTTTTAAAATTGCGATGGGATTTCTCTTGACTCTAGTCTAGGTCGCAGGTGACAGAGACAAAAGATGACAGAGGCTCTTATATTCTAAGCAGTAAGGTTTAAAATCAATGGTACTCACCAGCAGCAAAAGCTGTGCTTAAAACCAATACGCCTACCGTAAGTGACACCATTTTTGCGACTTTGACGTTGAACTCGAAAATTCAGGTCCATTTATGTCAGCATAATCTTATCTGGATGCAGATAAATATCTTAATGAACGTCATTGCTAAAAAAATTTAGGGTTCGTTATAATATTTTTTTGTAACACTGTAGAGTTACTTACATTTTGCTAAGGTTGCGGAATTTGTTCAAAAGAGTGACCGCGGCCCTGGAACGCGGCGGGCACTAGGAGGAACACGGGTGGGTTTTAGTCAGTAAGAGTCTGACACTACCTTCCTGTCCAGTGCAACCGTAAATTCTGCAACTCAGCAGTTTTTGCCACATATTCATTTTAACTTATAATCAATAGTTCAGTTCGCGTTGTTATAACAAGTCAAACAGGCGTTCTCGTTACCACCAACAAGGGCACTCACTTAATTTCCAAACCATCAGTTCATTACGCTTATTTTACGTTAGGTACCTTTGAGACAATTGAGTTTTTTGAACTTTATATTCTCTCATTCGATTCCTTCCGCATCCATAAATAGTGTATGGTCTAGCAAGAGATTGTACACATGCGCTCCGCCCAGAGCGGGAGAAGTCATTTGATGATTTTCCATCCAGAAAAAAAAAATTACTTCATAGCCCTTCAAGTAGCGACCTAGAATTGTTAACTATTTTAATTACTTAAGTAACTATATACAATGAATAAAAAACAAATAATTAGAAAAAAAATTAAAATACGCCTGCCATGTCAAAAACTGAACTATTAAAAACAAGATAAATAGTAAAGATAGATCTTTCATTGCAGTCGGGGGACGGTTCCTTTGATTATTTCTTTACAGGTCCCCCGACTACAATGAAAAGATTAATTTCTTTCTTGTTTTTAATTTTTGACATGGGTTTTTTTTAATTATTAGTTTCATACTTTTTTTGCAAGCTTCCAAAACGGTGAAGGAAAACATCGTGAGGAAACCGGCATGTCCTAGAACCAAAAATTCGAAGACATGTGACATTCACCAACCCGCACTGGGCCCGCGTGCTGGATTACGGCCCATTCCCTCTCCTAGAGAGGTGGCCTGTGTCCCAGCAGTGGGAACGTTAAAAGGCTGATTATGCTACGTGCTTTATGCTTGCAAGATTTAGACGATGACAGTATACAGTAGTCTCATTTTCATGGAATTCAAATATTCTGGATTTTTCCCCCACTTTTTTTTAAATTTTAACCTAAGCTGCCCAAAAAAGCAGTGTTATGTTTTTAGGGTTCATGTACATAATGTATGTTTGTGAGTTTCTTTATTCCACCATAACTTCTTAACGACTTAACCGATATCAATGTATGTTGTATCGTTAGAAGCGTTGAGTTAACCCGGGTATTATAGGCTAGGCTAGGATATATATTATATAGGTATTATAGAACATTTTATAAAATAAAAAGGGGGAGCCATGGTTCACAACAAAAAAAATATTTACATGAAAATTAAACTAAATATACTGCCATCGTCTGAAGCTTGCAAAAAGGTATGAAACAAAAAAAAGACAAATTATTAATAAAAACACGTCTGCCATGTCAAAAAGTAAACTAAACAATTAAATTAAAAATAAAATAGATAATAATCTTTTCATTGCAGTCGGGAGACGGTTCCTTTGAATTATCCACAGTTCCCCTGACTGCAATGAAAAGACTACTGATCTACTGTGTTTTGTATATGTTTTAGATAAGGTTTGATTTGAAATAAATTAAATAAATACATTCATTAAAATTCTAATTAAAGAAAGGTAGGGAATCCGTTTCATGAAAAATAAATTACGAACAGGCGTTGTATCCTGCAGAAGCAATATTGTATAGCAATAATATATATATTATTGCTATATAATATTGTATGCTGAAATGGTGAAGATTAATATTTTTTTATAAACATGCAACCCTAGCTAAATTCCTTATATAGAAAAAAAAAAAACAACAATAGCAAGAAAACACCGGCCATAATAATTATTTTGTCTAAATTGATAAAGAGAAAGTTATGTAAGAGGATTTAGTTTTTATCTTTTTACTAGCGACCCGCCCCGGCTTCGCTCGGGAGCAATGCTACTTTTTTATAACCCTCGACGCAAAAAGAGAGGTGTTATAAGTTTGACGTGTCTGTCTGTGGCTCCGTAGCTCGCAAACGAATGAAGCGATTTCAATTCACTTTTTTGTATGATAGGTGAGTTACGGGCGAGTGTTCTTAGACATGTTTGATGAAAATCGGTTGAGCCGTTTAAAAGTCCCACAACTTTGGGTGAAAGCGGGGAAGAATAACTGAATGTCTGCAAATATACTCGAGTGGGGTCTCAAATGAAAGCGCACTGAAAGAGAATATTTATGATGACTTAATCGAGAGTGTTCTTATGTGTTCCTATAAAAAGTATGTACCTACAAAATAATGTACTACAGTATTGTGTTCACCTTAAAACGGTCAAAAAAATTAAATCTATACTAATATTATAAAGCTGAAGAGTTTGTTTGTTTGGTTGTTTGTTTGTTGGTTTGTTTGAACGCGCTAATCTCAGGAACTACTGGTTCGAATTGAAAAAATCTTTTTGGGTTGAATAGACCATTTATCGAGGAAGGCTTTAGGCTATATATCATCACGCTTAAGCCAATAGGAGCGGAGCAGCGATAAAGAATGTTTTAAAATCGGGGATTCCACGGGGACGAAGTCGCGGGCAGCAGCTAGTTTTAAATAACCCTCACTACTACTACTAGGTACCTACTTTGAGATTGAGTTTTTTTTTTAATTTTTAAAGATATCTTAGGTTCTTGTGTCAGGGTTTTCTTAAATTTAATTTTTTTACATTATTTTGATCTATCTCGAGATCCTACGAGAAAAATTGTTTATTATTACTACTTAGAAATCTCTTATCAGTGGTTCTCTACTATATTATGCATATATTATACATATAAACCTTCCTCTTGAATCACTTTATCTATTTAAAAAAAAACCGCATCAAAATCTGTTGCGTAGTTTTAAAGATCTAAGCATACATAGGGACAGACAGACCTTTCTAGTTTGGTGAAAAACAGAGATAGGAAATGGAACTGTTTAATAAAGAAAGCAAATCTTTCGGGATTACTGAAATCGCATGTTTGTTTGTTGTTTCTTTTTTTGTTATTCACTACAAACATACAAAACTACAAATTTTGCCTCTTTATAATATGAGTGTAGATATTGTATTATCATTTCTTAAATAAATGCATACATACACTTGCATACCTATTTAAAATATTTGATTATCAGATAATAAAAAGTCCTTCTTTAGTATAATTCATCAAAACTTACCCAATTATATTTATTTTCAGAGATAATTTATTTCAATGATTGATGTCCTACCTACCTTTTATCACCAATTAGTGATTTGCATCCAAGATAATTAATCGATTCATTTTGGCACGCCTCTGATATTAATCCCATTTCCAAAATTTAATCCGAAGCAATTATTTAATTAACTATATTCAGTTTTTTAAGGACGACCTCTGAGTATTGATTTTTACGTGATTAAACTAGTTCTCACCCGTTGCTCCGCCGTGCGAAAATATTATTCCCAACTACATTATGCTACATATTTTTGACACTTTAGGAAATATAATTTTACATTAAGTATATTTTAACCGACTTCCTAAAAAGGAGGAGGTTCTCAATTAGACAAATTTTTGAAATTGAAAACAATATATCTAGTTTTAATTTCCGCGAATATTAGTGAGTTGCAGGTGTGTAGGTGGTAATTTTTATTTTATTTTTTATTGTGTGTTACCTCATAACTTTTTACTATGTGTACCGATTTTTATAATTCTTCTTCGTTTTTCTTCAGTCCCATTGATTGATATCTGACGACTAGTATTTGAGTTATCCCTAATAATGGGTGGCTTCGACTGCATTGATGATGTTCTGATTCCCCCTTGTCAATGTAAAAATGAAACAATAAAATTGAACACAATGGGTCGGAAGAATATCTTAGTACAGTAGAACGCCGACTATCCGAAAGCCGATTAACCGAATCGCCTATTATCCGAATCAGTCCTAAGCGTAATATAAAAGATTAAAACCAATTAATTTTATAAAAGTAAATTATTTTGTAAGTAATATTACAAATTTTAACCAAGTTATTGTACAACTGGGTTGGTTAAACTTGATAAAGTTTAATCTATGTGTGACAGTTCGTTTTTCTTTATTGACCGTCTATGTCCGATTATCCGAATTTTCGATTATCCGAATCGACCTCGGTCTCAATTAATTCGGATAATCGGCGTTCTACTGTATTTCAAAGTAGTCCCCTTTCTAGTTTGGTGAAGATCTGGTGAAGAACATAGATAGGAAACGGAACTCTTCAATAAATGATAGAAAAACTTTCGGGATTGCTAAAATCGCATGTCTGTTTATTGTTTATAACACGCTGTGATGGGTACGTTTAGTAATCGCCACTAAAAAGTGAAAAACTTTTTACAAAAAAATACCTGAACTCGTGGTATCTTCTCTTCCGCTCCACTTAAAGCGGAAATGTAATTTGATGATTTCTAATCTAAAAATAACACTCAAGTATAATGTAGTATTCTAATGGTGAAAGAATTTTGGAAACGGTCTTGTAGTTTTTGAGTTTATTCGTGTCAAACATACAAAAATACAAATCTTGCCTATTTATTATATTAGTGTTGATAGATATAATTTGTCAAATGATTACACTCACGTGCTTACATATTCCAATTAATTATCAGCTAATGCATATTAAGTCCTTCTTTAGTAATTCATCAAAACATACCCATTTATATTTGTTTTCAAAGATAAATAATTCTTTCAATGATTGATGTAATTACTTTTTTATTAATGACTAGCTTCTGCCAGCGACTTCGTCCGCGTGGAATAGTTTATTACCCCCGATTTTGAAACTCTCAGCCCGATCGGTTTAAAATTGACAAAAGATAGACATGCTGTTTCGGGATGTTTTTTTAGATAATTTTATGTAGATGACTTCTTCCGTTTTCCCAAAATTTTCCTTCACTGCTCTGCTCCTATTGATTGTAGCGTGATGAAAAGTATACTATAACCTGCCCAGGAGTATGAAGAATAATTGCACCAAGTTTCGTTAAAATCGGTCGAGTAGTTTTTGTTTCTATAAAGAACATACAGACAGACAGACAGACAGACAGACAGACAGACAGAAAGACAGACAGACAGACAAAAATTTTACTGATTGCATTTTTGGCACCAGTATCGATCACTAATCACCCCCTGATAGTTATTTTGAAAATATATTCCTTGTACAGAATTGACCTCTCTACAGATTTATTATAAGTATAGATTTGAATCCATGATAATTAATCCGCCACTGATATAATCCCTTTTCCAAAATTTTGTAAAATGCAATTTTACAATTTACTGTATTCTGTATGTTTTAAGACGAACTCGAACGAGTAGGTACTGTTTTAACCGACTTCAAAAAAGGAGGTTTCTTAATTCGGCCGTCTATTATTTTATGTGTTCGCGGATAACTTCGTCGTTTATGACCCAAATTAGATGATTCTTTTTTTGTTGTAAAGGTGATATCCCAAGGGTGTTACCATGATAAGGAAACCAGGATCTGATGATGGTATCTCAGAGAAGTCGATGCGAGCCTTCCAAAATTGTAGTAGCGACTAGTGCGTTTATTATTTTTTTTCATTAATTAATTATCTTAAAGAGGAGCAGTGGTGGCCGAGTGTTAACGGCCCCGACTTGCGAATTGTAGGTCGCGGATTCAAACCCAGCCAGGCGCGTTACCTACTTTGTATAATTAATTTCATCACGACTGTGTGACATGTGACATTCAGCAACCCGCACTGGGCCCGCGTGCTGGATTACGGCCCATTCCCTCTTCTAGAGAGGAGGCCTGTGTCCCAGCAGTGGGAAAATCAAAAAGGCTGATTATATCTTAAAGCACTACTATTTAATGAAGGTCTGAAGTTGCTCTGATGATGAAGCCGAAAGACAGTCGAGGGAACTCTTCAACGACTTACAGCAATTACCCGGTGTTTGGACTTAATTCATTTCTATTGATGAGAACTTTGCACCCATGAGGGTTACAAGTGCTATTACAAGTCTGATGATGGAGACCATAGATAGTTGAGGGAATTCCTTAACGATTTATAGCAGTTCCTTATTGTTGGGCTTAGTTTTTGTTTACACCAATTTATACCGTGTACGCTCTGATGGGTACGTTTAGGTGATAGGTGGGGGGGGGGGGTGTACCACTCCATCTGCCTAGCCTTTTCCCAACTATATTGGGGTCGGCTTCCAGTCATACCGGATTTAGCTGAATACCAGTATACTATTTAGTGATAAGCTCTGAAACTGCTGGACGGATTTTTAACCATTATTTTCACCAATGGAACGCTACATTATTATTATAGCAAGTAACATAGGCTTTGTTTTATCCCCGTATTCCCACGGGAACGGGAACCGCAGAGCGTTGCTTATAAATATTGAATCAGAATATTTCTTTACTCGTACAACGGCTTGTTTAATTCTAATCTACCCAAGGAAGGGATCAAAGCCGTCATATTTTGGATAATGGACAATGGACCCGCATCTTAGATTATAAGGGATCAATGCAATAAGGACCCTTCTTCAAATGTCATGATTTCTAAAAGCTTTATTCAGACATTTTGATGTTAGTACGCTACCGTTTGTGAAGTTTCACTTTTATAGAACTTAAGTTAAATTAAGATTAGATAAGAAATTTATTTTGTAAAACATGAGTAGATACAGTCAATAGGGCCCCAAGTCTGCTATTTTTATAAATTTGTCATGCCTACACTGATCGTGGCTAAAGAATAACATACGCACGGGTCGATCTTCAAGGTTAAGCAACGCTTGCCAAGGTTGGTCTGTGGATGGGTGACCATCTTAACATACCGAGTTTCCTCCGTGCCTCGGAAAGCACGTTAAGCCGTTGGTCCCGGCTGTCATTTGTAGATCTTTGGCAGTCGTTACGGATTGTCAGAAGCCAGAAAATCTGACACCAGTCTTGCCAAGAAGTACCGTGTTCTCCAGTTATTGGGTTGTGGAGGTCTGGTAGGCAACCGCTCCACGTTAAATACGAGTATTCAGCTGAATCCGGTATGGCAGATGATGTCATTCCAACACGATCCCATTGTCATTCTGCTAAAAGTTCGTAATCTGCTAAATTCATAATGGTCGATCATTGGTCGGTCAATGGTCTCGTAATACTTTTTGATAACCGAGCTATTAAAAGCAATGACTGCACAATGACGTTCCAATGATAGGTTACTGATCAAAGGAACTGTCAAAATTTTAGCAGATTACTGCATACGTCTGTCATTCAATTGTCATTTTTATGAAAACTAAACACATCAAAAGTATCTAGGGATCAACATATATTTTTGCAATAACTTTTCTCCTGATTGATATTAATTAAAATTTTCTTTAAGGATTCATCAAATAAAGTGTTTTCGTTTGTCACAGTAACGATAAACCAAGTCACCTTTGCATTAATAAAGAAATTTGCCATTTTCCTAATAAAGGGATTTTTGACATTTGAACCACTAACATTAAAGTTCGAAAAAAAGACTGAAATAACAGTTTTCTTTAAAATTTTATTGGGTAACTTAAACAATTAATAATCCGTGTTTCTACCGCGAACACTAACAACACAAGAACATCGGTTTGGCATACTCAAAATGAGTTCATCCAAATCACGCTGTGGAATGGCCGCCCATGTTCGTTGCAACAACAAAAAAAGGTCTTCTTGCGACTGGATACCCTCCATATTCGGCAGAGCTCTTCGCTTACCTTGGCTGAGCGCCATGGAGGACGGTATCGCTGCACCACACGGAGACAAGACCGATACATTCAAATCTTAACTCGAAGAGCTCCAACAATAACCGCCATGATGTTAGCCGTGAGGCTTCATCACTCTTCAGGGAACTTAATTAGCGACCAAACAGTCAGAAACCGCTTGCATGAAGTGAACCTTCATTCCCGAAGACCGCTACGGGTACCACCTATAGCAATGCACAATCGTAGGATTCGATATCAATGGGCTCTTGAACACAGAAATTGGGCAGAAGAACAATGGCGTTTCGTGTGCTTTTCTGATGAGTCTCGTTTTGGTATGAGACCGGATACAAGACGTATACGACACTGGAGAACCCCTGGACGCCAACAGCGATTAAAATCCTGCCAGGAAGTCCATCCTTATAGTGGTGGAACCATCATAGTATGGGCGGGTATTTGGATCGGCGGAAGAACTGAGTTGATTTGGATCAGAGGCAACCTCAACGCTCAAATTTATGCTGAGACGATTGTATCAGACGTCATCGTTCCTCTACAAGTGCAAATCGGTCCCTTATTTCAGTTAATGCATGATAATGCACGACCGCACACCGCAAGAGTTGTAAGACAGACTCTCGCCGCAGCTAACATCAATGTCCTGCCCTGGCCTGCTCAGTCGCCAGACTTGAACCCGATTGAGCATGCATGGGATATGCTACAGAGAAGAGCTCTGCCGAATATGGAGGGTATCCAGTCGCAAGAAGACCTTTTTTTGTTGTTGCAACGAACATGGGCGGCCATTCCACAGCGTGATTTGGATGAACTCATTTTGAGTATGCCAAACCGATGTTCTTGTGTTGTTAGTGTTCGCGGTAGAAACACGGATTATTAATTGTTTAAGTTACCCAATAAAATTTTAAAGAAAACTGTTATTTCAGTCTTTTTTTCGAACTTTAATGTTAGTGGTTCAAATGTCAAAAATCCCTTTATTAGGAAAATGGCAAATTTCTTTATTAATGCAAAGGTGACTTGGTTTATCGTTACTGTGACAAACGAAAACACTTTATTTGATGAATCCTTAAAGAAAATTTTAATTAATATCAATCAGGAGGAAAGTTATTGCAAAAATATATGTTGATCCCTAGATACTTTTGATGTGTTTAGTTGCTAGAGAATTTGAACGCCTAAAAGGAATATATAACTTTACTCTTAAAAATACTGTAATTTTCCCATAAAGGTGACGATTTAGCAACTTCACCCTACATAATATCATATAATAGTTTATTAATACATGTTTCATTAATAATCATCAACGGCCTGTTGCAGTCCACTGCTGGACATAGGCCTCTCCAATTGCACGTCACTTAGATCTATTTTCGGCTTCTCGCATCCAGTTTCTGCCAGCCGTCCTGCGCAAATCGTCACTCCACCGTGCCTGAGGACGTCCTACACTACGTTTGCCGAGACGCGGTCTCCACTCTAATACAATGTTTATCATAGAAATAACGATAAAAATCAATAAAAAAATTGTTTTTATCTACTAGAAAGTAATTAGTTGGGAAGCACGTTTCATTGATATAATGTAATTAAAATCGAATTAAGATAGTATTAGATAAATTAATTATCATTAATACGTGCCAATAAATACGGATTACTTAGTACGTGGACGTGCTTTTGTACCAGATTATAAAAATGTGATAAAATATGTAATGTGCATGTTTTTGTTTTGTTTTGTATTTTTTAAACCCCGACGAAAAAAGAGGGGTTTTATAAGTTTGAAGTTTCTGTCTGTCTGTTTGTCTGTCTGTATGTCTGTGGCTCCGTAGTTCGCGAACGGATGAAGCGATTTCAATTTAGTTTTTTTGTATGAAAGGTGAGTTACAGGCGATTGTTCTTAAAGATGTTTGATGAAAATCGGTTGAGTCGTTTAAAAGTTGTCGGGGGTGAAAGCGCGGGAAAATAACTGAATGTCTACTATAATATGAAATATGCAAAACTTGCGAAATATTTTATATCGTTTAATAAATTATGTAGTACATGTACTAAATTGATTGGTTTGATTAAATTTAAAGTTTATTTTCTTCATAAATATTTTTTTAAAGTTTTCTTTTTACCTTTCAAACTATTTTTATTTTTAGACTTTAATATGACGTTGTATTAGTTTTTGTGTTCTCCTCAACAAGCCCATTCATTTGATACCCATACTGTGGTAGCGCAGATAAAATCACTCGTCCGCCATCTTAGATGACCCGCCATATTGGAATTAGAATGACGTCATATAGCTAAGCATGCATTGTCATCGAAAATAAGCGTGTATTTATACGAAATTTCAGTTCCGTTGCAAGATTCCACCTGGACAAACACATCTATACTAATATTATAATGAGGAAAGATTTGATTGTTTGTTTGTATTGAATAGGCACCGAAACTACTGGACCGATTTGAAAAAATCTTTCACTGTTGGGAAGCTACACTATCCCCGGGTGACATAGGCTATATTTTATCCCCATGTTCCTGTGGGAACGGGAACTATGCGGGTGAAACCGCGGGGCACTGCTATTGTACATACTTACATTGCAAGTTAAATGAAAACTTGTAAAAATTTGTCAAAATATATTTCAGTGTAGTGTTTTCACCTTTTGAGTAGCTGTTCTGCCCACCCTCTATCCCAATGAAAGGTTAATGCTACAAGAGGGTTGGGATAAGTGTTTGTACAGGCTACCGGCTTATCAGTGGTCAAGCAGACCGCGGTCTTAAGGGACGGGGTGGACAGTTGGGAACAAAAGTGTTTATTAGTTTATTATTTTAGCATATATGTATTTGGGTTGCGGAATTTCTTCGAAAGAGTTACCGCAGCACTGGAATGCAAAGGGCACAAGAGGAACACGGGTGGGTTTTAATCAGTAAGTCTGACACTCCCTACCGCTCCACCCAGGGCGGGAGGGGTCATTTGATGATTTCCGATCCAAAAAAAATAAATAAAGCTTATATGAATTTTATTAGTATTATATATATACATATATTATTTGTAATTTCTTTCCCAAAAAATATATTTTGTATTTTATTTATTTGTTGTACACCTACCACAGTGTTGTCTTTTTAACCCAAAGGTTGACTGGTAGAGAATGCCTTGTTGCATTAAGTCCGCGCATGTACCACTATTGTAAATAAAGTTTAAATAAATAAAGTGTTGCCGCATAGTTTTGCTGTTGGAAAGGAAATAGTTTTCTCTATCTTTATAAAACGTAGGTTTTTGACTAAGTACAAAGTTAAAAAAAAAATCGCATTATTGTTGCAGAAAACACTGATACTGAAAACAGTTCTTATTATTCCATCTATTCTTTTAAATAATTATATATAATACAAGCTGACCCAGCAAACGTTGCTTTGCCATATAAAATACCTAAAATACTTAGGGGTATGAAAAATAGATAGTAGCCGATTTTCAGACCTACTGAATCTAAATATATTTAACTTAAAAGTGACTGACTGACTGACATAGTGATCTATCAACGTACAGCCCAAACCACTGAACGGATCGGGCTGAAATTTGGCATGCAGGTAGATGTTATGACGTAGGCATCCGTTAAGAGAGGATTTTGATTAATTCTACCCCCCAAGGGGACAAAATAGGGGATAAATGTTTGTATGAAACTTTGTCAATTTTAAACCGATCGGGCTGAGAGTTTCAAAATCGGGGGTAAAGTAACTATTCCACGCGGACGAAGTCGCGTTGGTCAGTTAGTTAAACTATAAGTTTGAAAACATTTTCTACCTGACTGTACAGTGACCACATAAGAAAGAATTATACTCAACCACTATCTGTCGGTCCCAGCTGAGTAAAGGGGATGTTATTTTTATAAACACTTACTTGAAACGAGCTTCCACTCTTAACCTGACTTAAGACGTTATTATTGAGAGCAGTGGTGGCCAAGTGGTAACGGCCCCGACTTTCGAATTGTACGTCACGGGTTCAAACCGAGCCAGGCGCATTACTGTGTGTAATTAATTTCATTACCACTGCTCTCAAAACGGTGAAGGAAAACATCGTGAGGAAACCGGCATGTCCTAGAATAAAAAATTCGAAGACATGTGACATTCAGCAACCCGCACTGGGCCCGCGTGGTGTATTACGGCCCATTCCCTCTCCTAGAGAGGAGGCCTGTGTCCCAGCAGTGGGAACATTAAAAGGCTGATTATGCTGTTATAGACATTATTAATTATTCAATTTGGTTGTATTATTTTTTGTTACCTCATAACTTTTAACTGGGTGTACCAATTCTTTTTGTCTTGCCGTTTAGAGATCTGACGACCAGTATTTGAGTTATCCCTAATAATGTGTGGCTTCGACTACATTGATGATGTTCTCATTCTCACTTGTCGATGTAAAAATGGAAAATCTTGAAAAAAATATTGTATACGATGGTTTGGAAGAGCTTCTTAGTATTTCGAGGCGGTCCCGTTTTTTATTTTGGTGAAGTTCCGATGAAGAACTTCGGAACTCTTCAATAAATGATAGCAAATCTTTCGGGATTGTTTCATGTTTGTCTATTGTTTATACCAATGTGATTGGTACGTTTAGGTGGGAGGGAGTGGGAGTGAAACACTAAAAGGTGAAAAATAAAAAAAAACTTTTTACAAAAGAATACAACCGACTTCTTCACAAAAAAAAAACCAAAAACTACAAAATAACTTTAATTTCGCAAGTCGGTGTTCAAAAAACGAAAAAGCAAAAGCCAAAGCTACGCATTATTAGCTATAACTCAAATACTAGTCGTCAGATCTCAATCAAATTTAAATGGGACCACACGACAAGCACCAGCTTTCCAATATACAAAGAATCATTAAAATCGGGACACCCAGTACAGTAAAGTTATGAGGCAAAACACACAAAAAAAAACAGTCGACTTGAGAACCTCCACCTTTTTTTGGTGACCACCTCTTGCTCTAACATGCTCTGTCTCTCTCCCTCGTTTAACAAAACAGTGATTAGCAAAACTTCCCCCCATTTATATGCTTATTAGAGAAAAGGACTAAGGAGACAGTTTAGAGACGACCCTTGTCTTAGATGGTGGCGCAAGATGTAAGAGAATGGCGATTTAGTTAATACGAGTTACTTGTAACTTGTAATTTCTTTTCCACTCAATATATTTTGTATTTAATTTATTTGTTGTACACCTATCACAGTGTTGTCTTTTTAACCCAAACGTTGACTGGTAGAGAATGCCTTGTTGCATTAAGTCCGCCCATGTACCACTATTGTACATAAAGTTTAAATAAATAAATATAATAGCGATGTTTCCTGAGTAAAAAATATATGATTATGTTTAGTCCGTCAGTTAGACTATAGAAAAATATTGGACACGTATTTTTTCCTTTATCAAATCTATAAAAACTGACGAAGATACAAAGCATCAAAGATCAGGAGTGGGGGCTTGTGACGTTACGGTTCGCTAAAAATTGTAGCGAGTAGTGACGTCACACGAGTTTTCAACGCTCTGTATCGGCTTCATTTTTTGTTTACGCGAAAAAAGAAAAAATACGTGTCCAATATTTTTTGGAAAACTATCTGACGGACTAATTAGATTTTTTTAGTCAACTACCCTATTAAGAATCTTCTATACAGGGTTATTAGTAAAACACCAACAACCGTTTAAGAGGTCATTATACTCATCATTATGAACAACTTTTACTATGGGACCAAAGCTGAAATCGCGAAAAAAAATCAGCTGTTCCTTACATTTATTTTCGTGTAACTTATCAAAATGTAGGGAACAGCTGATTTTTTTTCGCAATTTTTTCATCATTGACACGCCACTAAATCTGAAATAGTTAGAAATTAGTATAAAAGGACGTGTTGTGCATTTTTAGAGTCAGTTCCTTGTGAAATAAAGTACAATAACAATACTCTGCTCTTTTAACTATCGCCACCCTTTCTGATTCCTTATAATAATACAATTATTTTATGTCCTCACATTCCAGATTTATCTACCTTCCAATTTTCAGTAAGACCTGTTCAGTCGTTGATATATACGCGAAACTGTGACAGAGAGGCAAACTTTCACATCTATACTAATATTATAAAGCTGAAGAGTTTGTTTGTTTGTTTGTTTGTTTGTTTGAACGCGCTAATCTCAGGAACTACTGGTTCGAATTGAAAAATTCTTTTTGGGTTTAATAGACCATTTATCGAGGAAGGCTTTAGGCTATATATCATCACGCTTAAGCCAATAGGAGCGGAGCAGTGATAAAGAATGTTTTAAAATCGGGGATTCCACGGGGACGAAGTCGCGGGCAGCAGCTAGTTGAATATATTAGCAGTTCATAAGAAGGTCCTGGTACTTTTTAGTCTTTGCGGAGTTGTCTAAGTTTGTTGTTTTTACAACACAATGTTATTGTTTTAAAATTAACGTTCCTTTATATTTTTTTTTAATCTAATATTGTATGTAGGTACATATCTGTGTGTGCTTTTTGTTATTAAACCAACCACTGGATCAACAATTTAGTCAAGTTATTTAATAAGGCCTCGGAAAAAAATTATGAAAATCGCTAAAAGCTTAATTCTTGGACCACACAAAACTTCTTTAAAGAAAAAACCTTGTAATTACCCTTAGGATTTTTATAGCGTTTCTTGTAAAAAGACATTTTGCTACTTAAAGTGTAAGTGGTAGCGGCTTAGTGACACGATCGATGTTTCCAAAGTTAAGTTGAACTTGGCAAGGACGCAAATTTGATGGGAGTGAAATAATATATCTATACATATTATGTATATTAATATTATAAACCTGACGAGTATGTTTGTTTGCTTGATCTTATCTCAGGAACTGCTGGTTCGAATTCAAAAAATATTTCAATCTTAGATAGCCCATTTATCAAGGCTATGGGCTATACATATATCATCACGCTACGACCAAAAGGAGTGGAGCAATCATGAAAAATATGACAAAAACGAAGTTGTGCCACCTAGTCTTAAACAATAAAAGACATTGTTCGTCTTTCATAGGTACATCGTTCGTTTGTTTGCTTATGTTTGTTTGCTTGAACGCTCTTATCTCAAGAACTGCTGGTTCGAATTCAAAAATTCCTTTAGTGTTGGGTAGCAAATATATTAAGGAGCGGAGCATTTATGCACTCACACATAACTTGTGTGTTGCGTCATAACTTTGTACTGGGTGTACCGATTTTGATGATTCGTTTTATATTCGAAAACTGGTGCTTGTCGTATGGTTTCATTTAAATTTGATTGAGATCTGACGACTAGTACGTGTGGTTTCATTTAAATTTCACAACGACTAGTATTTGAGTTATCCCTAATAATCGTGGCTCCGACTACATTGATGATGTTCTCATTCCCTCTTGTCGATGTAAAATGAAAAAATAAAATTGCGTACGATGGTTTGGAAGAGCATCTTAGTATTTCAACGTGGTCCCTTTCTAGTTTGGTGAAGATCTGATGAAAAACAGAGTTGATGGGAAACGGAATTAAATGGGACCACACGACAAGCACCAGCTTTCGAATATAAAAAGAATCATCAAAGTCGGTACACCCAGTACAATATTATGAGGTATCACACACAAAAAAAAATACAGTCGAATTGAGAACCTCCTCCTTTTTTGGAAGTCGGTTGAAAATAGAATAATGAACGATGGTTTGGAAGACCATCAGAGTATTTCTAGTTTAGTGAAGATCTGATGAAGAACAGATATAGGAAACGGAACAATTCAATAAATGATAGCAAATCTTCTGGGATTGCTGAAATCACGTGTCTGTTTATTGTTTACACCAGTTTATAACACACACGTACGCTGTGATAGATACGTTTAGATGTCACCACTAAAAAGTGTAAAATATTTTTTTTGTTTACCCTCAATTCTCTCTGTTAAAATACTACTAAAAAGTGAAAAATAAAAAAAACTATTTTACAAAAAAAAAAAAAAACATCGAACTTCATTTTCCGAACTCAGTGTTTTTGGTTGTTTCTTCGTTTTTTTGAACAACGAGTTCCGAAATAAAGGTATTTTTTGTTGGTTTTGAATCCGTTGTATTTTTTTGTTATAAGATTTTTTTTTCTTTTTATTGGACATTTATTAATTATAAACTACCTCCCTGCCAAATTTCATCTTTATTTCATCAATTGCCAATTCGTAACGAGAGAGTGACCTTTCACTTTTGTCTATTTATAGATATAGATTAATAAATGCTTCACAAACCTTGCCAAAACAGTCATCTTCATTAAAATGCTTCATTGCGCTCCGCTCGCTTCGCTCACGAACGAGCAGGGAGCAGTCGTTGCGATGTCAAAGTGAATAAAATAAACATTGAGTTACACGCTAGAATAGACGCAATTTTACAGCTAAGATGGCGGCTGCGAACGATTTGTGTGGATAAGATTCACCCTATTGAAGACGCTCCGGGCGTCGGGAAACGCAGGGCGATTCCCGGCCACCGTAGGCGCGGGCCTGCGGACGGCGAGCTATGGGTGGCTCGCCGTCCGATAGCAACCAGGCCCGAGTCGACGGCGCGTCGTGTTCCACGCGCAACGCAAAGAGCTGTCAGCAACGAAGACGGGGCTCCATAGGGTCAGTGCCTGCTAGGGTTGCGGAATTTGTTCGAAAGAGTCACCGCGGCCCTGGAACGCGGCGGGCACTAGGAGGATCACGGGTGGGTTTTAGTCAGTAAGAGTCTGACACTCCCTTCCGCTCCGCCCAGAGCGGGAGAAGTCATTAGGTTATTTGACGCACCGTTTGTATAGAGCCTCTGGTCACAATTTGCCAATTTGCACAATGTTATCGCCAACTTTTGTGGCGATAACCTTCACGCTAAAACTACTCATGGAATTTGGCATCAAATTGATGAGAATTGGATATTATACTAGATGGGTGAATTGCGCAAGCAAAAAAATACACGGCAAACCTGAGAACGGTAGTGCAATGTGCTGGTTTTTTATTTTATATATTTTTTCTCAACAACGTAAGTACTTCTCTACCTTGGCAAAAAAAATCATTGATTTCTACCCTCTAATATACCAAAAAAAAAAATTACAAAGTGTTATTTTATCATCACGGTGGCCTGTCCTGAACCCAATTCCGCTCATAAAATACCTTCCCCTGCCAATAGATTCATAATATGGATTTGAATCAATTCTCTTATCATTAAATTATAATATATTCGATCAAATAAAACTATTTTTGTTTGTTTATCTTCTTTCTCATGGATTTGACAGGCAGTCAACTTTTGTCTGGAAAAAAGTTATCATTTCAGAGGACAGTAAGTTTTAGTAGATTATCCATGTCAACATTGCGTTGTTACGCCCCTCTCACCTTTCCTCACTTCGGATCAGTCCGGCTCAAGCTCTCGGCGCGAACGCAGCGGTCCCAAAGCTTGCGGTTTTTCCGCCAAAAAAGTAAGTTTATCATTTCAGTAACATGGGAACAAAAATAGTTTCATTTCGGTGTCACAGTCCACCGGAATGAAATGTATCTCCGAAATGATAAAACCATAAAGTTTTAGAGATCCTTTATCAAATATAAAGTCATAGTTTTGTAATGTAAGTAAGTGTAGATTAGATTATTCGGGTGTATTTGTTGTGTAATATTTGTGTTTAAGATTAAAGATATATAATATACACATATTTCTATGTAGCTAGTACCTACATGTATATATTGGGTTGGTAGGAAAGTAATGAGCGTTGCAAATAAACAAAACAATTTTAAATTATATTTTTAATTTACAATTACTTGTCTTTATAGTAGGCACCGTTGTTATCTACAACCCATTTCCAGCGATTAGGTAAAGCATGGATACCCTCAGCGTAAAAACTTGGGAGCCGTGAGGCAAAAAAGCTTTCGAGGAAATCTGTTAACTGTGCTCTATCATCAAATTTTTTGTCCTGTATATGATTACTGAGAGAGCGTAACAAATGAAAATCCGTTGGCGCTAGATCGGGAGAGTAAGGTGGATGTGGCAGTAGCTCCCATTCAAAATCCAATAGCTCTGACGAACGACTTTGGCTATGTGCGGCCGAGCGTTGTCGTGAAGGAAGTAGGTATATCTTTGTTTGTTCACGGCGCTTTTTGTTGATTTCTGTACGGAGTCGGTCAAGCTGATGACAGTATATTGTCGAGTCCACGGTGATATTATCGGGTTAATTTTAGAAGTTTTACTTATATACCTGTAGAAACACTATTCTCGTTTCGTTACCAATTTAACTAAATTATACCTAGCATTTTTCTCTTAGTGCAACGGGTACACATTATGTATTACTATTAATGGCATAACTTACAAATGCAGCCATCATATTAATCAGAAACTTTAAGCTTTCTTATCGCGCTTCGTTCACTCTTTTGAAAATATATCAAGTAAATTAGTATTAGTTCATAAACAAACAAAAATATTTATTTATGGTTACCAGCATTTACGATAAAGTTTTCCAACATTTTCACACAACAACAACCAGAAAAATTACCAAAGGTTATTTAAGTGAAGAAACAATTCATTCATATCATAATAAATATTACAATAATATCATTCTTTGAGGTTATTGTAACCTCAAAGAATGATATATGTAATAGTAATTGTAATATCTATATATTAATGATGATATTAAAATAACTGTCTACTGTCCTGTCTCAGTGTTTATCTAAAATTTGTGGAAATCAAACCTAACAAAGTACGGAACCCTGGCTGCCCGGCACGGTTGTTCTTAGCTGTATCATATCGGTGGATTTATTTCATTCCGTTGCACAGTTTATCATTTCGGTGGTCATTTTTATCATTTCGGTAGACACTTTTCATTTCAGTGGACTCTTAAAAATTCATCCTTAAATATTTATGTAAGTTTTGATGAAATTTGATGTCCACTCACGCACAATGTTATAAAATAGGCTAAAGTTTTATTTGTCACTAAAAATATGTAGATAGCATTGAAATTAAAAAATCCCACCGAAATGACATATAAAAATCACTTGTTGAAATTCACCCAGATATAAAAAACTATTTTTTTCAAATCGTAAAAAAATGTAAATGTAAAGCGCATCAAAGTTCAAGAGCGCGGCTGGTGACGTCACGTCGCTGGTAAAAATTGTATCACGTAGTGACGTCACACGACTTTCAACGCATTGCATCGTCTAGATTTTTGTTTACCTACATGAAAAAAGAAACAAAAAATTCTCCAATATTTTTTGGAAATCTATAATATATAAAGCTTATAATGACGGCAGGATGAAAATAGATAAATCACATATAGGGACTGCCTATAGAAGTAAAAGCTTACTAAACTTTTAGTATTCAAATTTGAAATTTAATAATCTTTGAATTAAAATAATAATCAAACAAAAACACTAGTATATACTGTGCATTGTTGTAATATTTCAACAACGCACAGTATACACACATAGAACTGTTCACTTAATCCTTACAACGTCACTACACGCACGAGTCACGAGCATGTCGGCGACGCGAACACATAACATTGTGTCCTACCGGGAAGTGCCCGACAAGGCTAAAGAAGATTTCACTTCAATAAAAATGTGCATAGTTCCCGTTACCGTGGGAATCATCATCTGCCTAGCCTTTTCCCAACTATATTGGGGTCGGCTCCCAGTCATGTCGGATTCAGCTGAATACCAGTATTTTACGAGAATATGGGGATATAATATAACCTATGTCACCCGGGGATAGCGTTCCCAATAGTGAAAGATTTTTTCAAATCGGTTCAGTGGTTTCGGAGCCTATTCAATACAAACAAACAATCAAATCTTTCCTCTTTATAATATTACCATAAATTCGAAAGGATTTATCGAGGCTACCACACCAATACACACCAACAAGAAAACTATCAAAACAAACAAAAAAAAAACAATTAAAAAACCCTCGACACAAGAATCTAAGTTCCCTTTAAAAAATAAAAAATAATAAAAAAAGAACAATCTTAAAGTACTAAAGTATGAATTAATAAATCTAAAAAAATAAGTCGCGTTGGGGGACCGCGCCAAACCTAACAATTTAATTACAAATAGTCTATTACCTAAGTAAGCAGCGCGTTTTTTATTTTATACTTTTCATAGGTACTTACATACTTATAAGAACACTCTCGATTAAGTCATCATCAATATCCTCTTTCAGTGCGCTTTCATTTGAGACACCACTCGAGTATATTTGCAGACATGCAGTTATTCTTCCCCGCTTTCTCCCCCCGAAACTTTTAAACCGATTTTCATCAAACATGTCTAAAAACACTCGCCCGTAACTCACCTTTCATAGCCACAGACAGACAGACAAACAGACAGACACGTCAAACTTATACATCAACATTAACACCCCTCTTTTTTCAGCGGGCGTTAAAATGAGAATTATCTCGGCATGTCCACACAACTCTAGCTTTTTTTACGCCCAAGGAAAATTATTCAATTTTTTATCAGCACCATCTTCCCTTGTTTTAGGGTGATTCAAATTAGAACATCCCCCTCTTTTGCTTTTAAAATAATGAATACTAACTTGCTACATTAGATCATTGATCTCGGAAGTTGAGAATTATCATACAACTAGCTGCTGCCCGCGACTTCGTCCCCGTGGAATCCCCGATTTTAAAACATTCTTTGTCGCTGCTCCGCTCCAATTGGCTTAAGCGTGATGATATATAGCCTAAAGCCTTCCTCGATAAATGGGCTATCTAACACTGAAAGATTTTTTCAAATCGGACCAGTAGTTCCTGAGATTAGCGCGTTCAAACAAACAAACGATTTCAGGTATAATGAGATCGCCCATTGCGACCGAAATTCGGTCGTGAGTAAGCATGCTATACAGGGGCGTGCAGTGGTTCGAGTTAGGGTAGGCCAGAGAAAATGTCCAAAAAAAAAACACACTACATTATTCAGGGTTGAAATGTGGTGTTTTCTTAAGCTATTGCATAGCTTCTATCGCGGGCCTTGAGCGTGGCAACCGAATCCAGAAATTCCGTAACGAAAATAACCTAACACCGCTACGTCATTCGATTAGGCCCCGCCTTAATAGGCTATTAATAGAAATCTCATTTCATTAAAAATCAATCCTGAATAATGTGGTTATTTTTTAAAATTTATTAGGACATTTTCTCTGGCCTCCCCTAACTCGAACCACTGCACTTTCAAGCTATTGAAATCCAACATTCCACCAAAAAGCATCTTTAAAAGTTAATCAAAACTCCATAGAGTTAGTTTGAAAGCCGAACTCAACATAGTTGTCTGGGCAGATTTAGTTAGGTATTGAAAACTTAAACAAAACATATTCAACACTACACACTTCTAACAATCCCACAGAAATAAAATCTTCATAATATATCTCAGGAAATTGAATCCCGTCTGGTCCAGGATGTAGGCAGGGGAATAGGGTAAAAAATATATATTAAATTGTCTCTCAACGACATGTGTTATACCGGAATGTAATATTCAAAATTGATATATGGAAGAGGGAAGCCATATTGGATTTCGGTTATGACTTTATGGGGACTGCATTGTGGTTACATTTTACATTTCGGTGTGTCCAGAACAATTATCCAAATAAACCTTTAATCTGTTCGTACAATGGTTCATTGGTTGTTTATTATGATAATTTAATGTAATACTAACATTAGGTTAAGTTGTACTACTACTACTAACACATATGGATGTTTATCTATACTAATATGATAAAGCTGAAGAGTTTGTTTGTTTGTTTGAACGCGCTAATCTCAGGAACTACTGGTCCGATTTGAAAAAAATCTTTCAGTGTTAGATAGCCCATTTATCGAGGAAGGCTATAGGCTATATATCATCACACAAAGACCAATAGGAGCGGAGTCATGAAAAATGTGACACAAACGAAGTTGTGCGGACAGCTAGTCTGAAATAAAATATTTGAATTTGAAAATCCGTTTATTATGACGCCGCCTATTTTGACCAACCGCTTAAAATTAAGTAAAACAGAACAAATTTTTGGTTTTCATATTAAATCCTTTAAAAA
The DNA here is from genome assembly GCA_905332915.2 of Hecatera dysodea. Lineage (NCBI taxonomy): Eukaryota > Metazoa > Arthropoda > Insecta > Lepidoptera > Noctuidae > Hecatera > Hecatera dysodea. The sequence goes on along the minus strand of HG995317.1, from coordinate 1,779,157 downwards.
CTGCGTTTATATGGCTTCAATAGAGACTTTGACCTCTGAATTTGTTTTGGTGTTTCTTCTCAGCTAGGAAACACCGGCCTCATCTGGTTTATAACGACCAAAAACGATTTGCGTGTAAAAGTATTATTTACAACCTACTTACAAAATAAAATTAAAATGAAATATTTCTTATTTTATTTTATTTTTTGCTTTTATTGGTCTCAAATGGAAATAATTGATCTCCAAATAATATAATTGTTATAATTAAGTTAATAAATACTAAGAATACGTTTGAAAATTGTTATAAGAATATCTATTAACTAGCTGCTGCCCGCGACTTCGTCCCCGTGGAATCCCCGATTTTAAAACATTCTTTATCGCTGCTCCGCTCCTATTGGCTTAAGCGAGATGATATATAGCCTAAAGCCTTCCTCGATAAATGGTCTATTCAACCCAAAAAGAATTTTTCAATTCGAACCAGTAGTTCCTGAGATTAGCGCGTTCAAACAAACAAACAAACAAACTCTTCAGCTTTATAATATTAGTGTAGATTTTATTTCGACCATTAATTTTATACTTTTTGCTGTTCCCTACAGGGTCCATAATTGTACTTAGTTTTAAATACATTGTAAGCTCTTCAGATATTATGGAATGCAAATATATCTTATATCTATATATATAAAACAAAGTCGGGTTTGTTACAACACTTATAACTCGAGATCTGCTGGACCAATTTTCTTGGTTTTTGATTCGTTGGATTTGTCTCCGCCCCGAATAGCAGAATACATCTTAAAAACAATTAAAACTCTATTAAAGTAAACGCAGTGGAAAATGGTTTTAGGTATTATATTTAGTGCGTTGTAGATAATTCAAAATTAACAAGAGTGTAACCTAGCAACCAAAACAAAAGATTAATAAAATCTTGAAAGGTCGCCTTCATAGAATAAGGCTGGAAGTGCTTTCTTAACAAACTCAACGAATACATAATTATGAAAGATGAATCATTTTCCATAAATGTTCCTTTGTTTCGTAGCTGTCAAAAAATCCATGCGCTAAAGATTCACAAGTACTAGAAGACCAGAAAGAAACATGTCGAAAACTTAAGAAGTAAGGATTCACGCGTACCAGCAGAGCATAAACATGTCGGAGCATTTCTGGGGCTGGAATTGTGAGTGAAGACTTACAAAGTACCAGGATACCAGAACCATAATTATTTAACATCAAGCTATTATCCTTAGCAGACGAAAGAAAGATCACTGAGCCAGAAACAATAAATGGCGCAGGCAGGTGAAACCATGGGATACAGCTAAGAAGTATTTTAGCTTTAAGTTTTCTATTTTAAAAATTATTTCACCAATAGAAAGCTACATTTCACCAGCGACTTTCTTTTATATTTATAGAACATCATTCCATACCCCTAAATATTGTTTTTACTTTATATGGCAAAACAACGTTTGCTGGGTCAGCTAGTAGTATATAAATATGAAACATAATAAAATCAAATTATTACAAATTTAAAATTTTAATGTGTAGTAAAAGCTTAATTAAGACCCCAATAAAGGGTTCAATTCAGCCCCTTTGACGTGGCATGCGAACAATTTACGTCAGGACCATTCCAACCCCTAATGTCGTCATTTTCAACACTTGATTTCAAAAATTTAATTAACATCGGAACGTGTGGATGGCGTGGCGTTCAATCTGTTGTCGTTGGTTTTTTTTTTACTTTTGGCTGTTCAGAATATCTCTGTGAATACAGTAGGAAGTTCAGGTGGGGTAAGAGGAACATAGTTTACTGGCTTTTGAACATTACAACTTCCAGCTAGTAAAAATATGTATCTATTCTAATAGCAATACAAACAAAGTTTCGCTAACGAACCATGCTAACTATTATTTTAACACAGAAATTGATTCTTCCAGTAATAACGGAAAAATTTGACAACGAAGCCAGGTCTTCTAATGGTTTCTCTTTCCCGAAATTTGGGGTAAGAGAAACGCTTCGATTTGTACAAGTAAAAACACGTATTTTTTTATAAAATATTTTGATTTGAAATCTTGTTTTTTTATTAAGAAGTTAGACGATGCTAGCTTTACTGCCTTACCACAATTAGAGTCACTATAATATTTTATTTTCAAACTCTTTTAACGTAAAAAAATCTTTTTACAAAACAATATAACCGGCTACTAAAAATACGTATAAAATTCCTATGATTTCGGTAGTCGGCGTTTTTGGTTGTTTCTTCGTTTTTTGAAAACGACTTCCCAAATTACAGGTATGCTATATTCTTTGTAGTTGAGTTCTAGAGTGGAGACCGCGTCTCGGCAAACGTAGTGTAGGACGTCCTCAGGCACGGTGGAGTGACGATTTGCGCAGGACGGCTGGCAGAAACTGGATGCGAGAAGCCGAAAATAGATCTAAGTGGCGTGCTATTGGAGAGGCCTCTGTTAGTTAACATACTGTATTAGTATAAAAGGATGGATAACTTTGTACTAACAAAAATATTGAAAAGAGTGATCCCCTTTTAAAGTTTGCTCACACTGTTCACATATCACCTCCGTAGTTCAAATTCTAAACCGAATCAAGCTTCACAAACCGATCGACTAAAGCCCAGTCGCCAAAAAGAGAAACAGAAAAATACAGTCTCGCAATAAAACCACAGGAAGAGGGGTGCAAAGGGGGTGAAAGGGGGTGGACCGCAGAGCAAAGAACACAGTATTTGCAGTAGTGAGACATTCAACGTCCAGTAATCTAATTTTGAATAAGCTACAAAAACTTGAAAGAAAAGGATTAATAGCGATAATTTCATTCATAATGGCCGTGGGTCAGTATCTAACTTGTAGTTAAAAAAAAAAAAAAAACTTTTTACAATAAAATACAACCGAATTCTAAACAAAAAAGTCAAAATGTACAAAAATATTTCGGAACTCGGTGTTTTTGGTTGCTTTTTCGTTTTTTGAACACCGACTTACGAAATTTAAGTTATTTTGTGCTTTTTGATTTTATTGTGTAGAAGTCGGTTGTGCTTTTTTGTGAAGAGTTTTCTCTTTTTAGTGGTACACCCTCCCTCCCCTCCCTCACCTAAACGCACCGATCGCATTGGTGTAAACAATAAACAAACATGCGATTTCAGCAATCCCGAAAGATTTGCTATTATTTATTGAAGAGTTCCGTTGTATGTCTCCGAAACCCATCATCAGATCTATATGAAATTTAAATGGGAACATTTCGTAATAAACCGATTTCGAATAAAAAAATCATTTTGCAAAACCGTCTATATTTGACGAAGTTAAGCCCGAACATACGTAAAAAAACGATCATCCGAATTGAGAACCTCCTCCTTTTTTTGAAGTCGGTTAAAAAGATTACTGTGGTCTGTGCAAGCGCAAAGTGGGCCTTAGATCATTAAGATGTACTTTTCAATATCCACAGTTTAAAAAAAAACATACTAATTAACACTATAAATACGAAAGTAAGTACCCGTTCCCCCTTAGACGGAACGTCCGTTTTCTCGGTCCGTCTAAATAGACGGATATAACGGTGGCAGTACAATTTATAAGACTCTGTTCACATTTAGACGGATCCGAGAAAAGGAACGGATCAGGGCCCCAAGTCTAGTTCTAATGGTAGGTCACTTATCAAGTCCCATTTCGGCCCCCTCCAGAGACAAGTCGGCCGCTGTGCTATCGCGCAGTGGCTGATGCCTGGGGACGGTGAGCGTGGGTGGCTCGCCGTCCGATACCAGGTTGAGTCGACGACGCGTTGTGTTCCACGCGCGTCACAAGGAGCCGTCAGCACCGAGGACGGGGCCCCATAGGGTCGGTGCCTGCTAGGGTTGCGGAATTTGTTCGAAAGAGTTACCGCGGCCCTGGAACGCATAGGGCACAAGAAGGATCACGGGTGGGTTTTAGTCAGTAAAAGTCTGACACTCCCTACCGCTCCACCCAGGGCGGGAGGGGTCATTTGATGATAAAAAAAAAAAAAAAAGGTCACTTATCAAAGGTACTGTCAAAATTTTAGCATATCAACTCTGTATACATATATTTTATGTGTGTTTGTAGATAACTTCGTCGTTTATGCACCGATTTTGATGATTTTTTGTTGTTGTTGTAATTTAAATCGAGTCAATAGTTCCCGAGATTAGAGCGTTCAAGCTCATAAACAAACAAACAAACTTAAAGGTATGAAAAAAGAACCCGTGCCAAGCTAGTTTTAAATAAAACCAAGATGAACTACGGAATTACCCATTTAAAAAACTAAAAAGCTGAAACAATCTAGTGTCAACGAATTCATCAAATTAGCAAAATTGCAATGTGATATGAAATTGAAAAACTGTATTTTATTGCTATAAATTTAAAACCTTTAATATTTAAGGTGTCTGAACTAGGGTCGCGCGAGGCCCTTGCCAGCGCGAGGCCCCGGGCGGTAGCCCTGCTCGCCACCCCCAAAAGCCGCCACTGTTAGTGTAGATACCTACCGGTGTCCTCTGTAGCGTTTCCCTACTCTGTGGCGTTATCGGTCCAAATCGCTGACTGACCATCGTTCACCGGCTCTTTTTCGCCCCGGCCGGGTTATATCAATTAACACAGCTCTGCTGATGTATCTTCGGTAGTAATTAGGACTGTGGCGTTTTTTCGTGATTTAGGTACCGTATGGTCAGCATAGAAAATATTGACGCTGCCTGTTTTATTAATTACAGCGCCCTGCGGTTTCACCCGCATAGTTCCCGTTCCCGTGGGAATATGGCGATAAAATATAGCTTATGTCACCCGGGGATAGTGTAGCTTCCCAACAGTGAAAGAATTTTTCAAATCGGTTCAGTAGTCTCGGAGCCTATTCAATACATACAAATAATCTAATCTTTCCTCTTTATAATATAATTAGCAGCGCACCGCGGTTTCAGCCGCGTAGTAATACGGGGATAAAATATAGCCTATGTTACTCAGGGTGAATGTAGCTTTCTAATGGTGAAAGAATTTTTGAAATCGGTCCAGTAGTTTTTGTGTTTATTCGTTACATACAAAAATAACTACAAATAATATGATTTAAAATTCCTTTGTAAAGGTATCTTTATGAAAAATTAACGTCAAAATCATGCTTGGCGCCAAATGGTGTCTTAAAATTTCCTGAAAACCAAAGTCAAAGTCAAAACTTTTATTTCAATTAGGCCATTAAACGGCACTTTTGAGCGTCACCATTAAAATTTATCATAATTAAGTGACTCTAGCGTCCATTCGCAAAGGTAGATTCTTATGGAAAAGAACGGACAAGAAACTCCATAGTTACTCTTTTCAAATAAAAAAAAAAGTTAGAATGAACAGGCTTCTTCTGGGTAAGCTCATGCCATCGTAGACTTTATCTCTGACACCTGAGACCTAGACTAGAGTCAAGAGCAAATCCATTTCACAATAAAAAAAAAACCACTGTTATGCAGTTGAATACGGTTAGACTTGGAGCTGACCCCAGTATTAGGCAAAAGCTAAGCATATGACTGTTAAACATACCACCAAATAAGTAAAGCATAATCAGCCTTTTAATGTTCCTACTGCTGGGACACAGGCCTCCTCTCTAGGAGAGGGAATGGGCCGTAACCCACCACGCTAGCTCAGTGCGGGTTGGTGAATGTCACATGTCTTGGAATTTTTGGTTCTAGGACATGCCGGTTTCCTCACGATGTTTTCCTTCACCGTTTTGAGAGCAGTGGTGATGAAATTAAGTACACAAAGTAATGCGCCTGTACAAGTCGTACCTAAGTCGGGGCCGTTACCACTCGGCCAGCACTGCTACCATCAAATGTACACAATAATTTCAAATTGCTTCTATCAATGATCAACCAACTGTCTAAGCCAGTCCCCCTTGAAATACATCACACTACCCACAGCGCCATCTGCAGAGAAAACGAGGGAAACATTACCAAGGGGTCTGCGAACAGTCAATTAGTTGTATCTGCACAGTGTCACGAAATTATCGCGACCCGACGACGTGGACACAAAAAGTGTTCTGTGTCTTTTTTTAGATTGGTGTACTGATTTTCGTATGCTGTGGTTTTATTATTGGCGTACTGATTTTCGTATGCTGTGGTTTTATTATTGGCGATGTAGCGCGTCAGGGATGTTCGCGGACGCATGTGTTGACGGGTTTGCCGCGATCATGCGGAAGCGATGCGCTACCATGTTGGCGCGCCTGCGTTCCTCCTCCAATGGCATCCTGAATGTGTTTTCAGATAGGTGGGACTCTCCCCTCATACGAAGGTGGATAAGTGTCCAGATCTTATCCAAATAAACCAATGAACCATTGAACTTTTCGTACAATGGTTCATTGGTTGTTTATTATGATAATTTAATTTAATACTAACATTAACTTAAGTTGTACTACTACTAACACATATGGATGTTTATCTGAAATAAAATATTTGAATTGAATTGAATTGAATTATTAACCAGCTTCCAATAAAGGAGGAGGTTCTCAATTCGGATGTTTGTATTTTTTTTAACAGCCGCACGTGTTGATCTTCAAGGTTTGGCAACGTTTGGCGGGGTCGGTTTGTGAATGGGTGACCATATTAATGTAACGAGACCTCTCCGTGCCTCGTAAAGCACGTTAAGTCGTTGGTCCCGGCTGTCATTTGTAGATCTTTGGCAGTCGTTACGAATTGTCAGAAACCCGAAAATGTGACTCCAGTCTCGCCAAGAAATACCGTGTTACTTATTCAATGGGCCGTGGAAGTTTGGTAGGCAGCCGCTTCACGTAAAATACTGGTATTCGAGTGACTCCGGTTTGACTGGGAGCCGACCCCAATATAGTTGGGAAAAGGTAAGGCAGATGATGAAAAGGCAGCCGGTAGGCAGAGCATGTAATATACATTCATAAACACAGCAGAAAGGATCTCTTACAAATTCTTTCAAACTTCTCCCCAGAGGTTTTATAAAAGAAAATATAGGGGCGTTTAATTGGGACGGTCAAGTCGGTACCATTTTATTTATTTACTAGCTTCTGCCCGCGACTTCGTCTGCGTGGAATAGTTACCAACCCCCCGATTCTTTGTGATATTGATTCGTTGGTGGGAGAAGTGGTGGGAGGCGCCCGGCGTGACGGCACAGTGGTGGCATGCGCGTGAGCTGCGCGCGGTACTGGACAGTACGCGGACATTGCAACAGTATTTTATTATTCTAAAATAAAATATTTTGCCTAAAATAAAAGTAGCCTTACTTACTCCTTATTACATCAGCTACCTGCCAATAAAAGTCCTGTCAAAATCGGTCCAGCTATTTCAGAGATTAACCGACACAAACAGACAGACAGACAAAAATTGAAAAAAATGTTATTTTGGTGTATGTACCGTATACATATATTAATATATGCATGTAGAAAAAAGCTGTTAATTCAATGTAACAAACAGACGATCCACTTTTATATATGTAAATATGTATATACACAGTCTGGCCAAAAATACTGTTACAATTAAAAATAAGAAAGATATTACATTTGAATTTGGAATCTGTCGTTTTTATACGATTGCTCATTGTGTTTTCTAATTTTGGCGCCAATACATTTTACAATTTTTTGCGATATTAAAATGGAGTGGGGTGATAAAGAGAACCGAATCGCTGTGATTGCATTACACAAAGTTGGTATGGAGATAAATGCAATTTTTAAAACTCTCCATACGCTTGGTATTAGTCAAATGTTTGTATACCGGGCTATCAATAGGTACAATGAGACCTCCTCTGTTTGTGACAGAAAAAGATCTGGCCGTCCACGTAGTGTTCGTACGAAAAAGGTGGTCAAAGCAGTCAGGGAAAGAATTCGAAGAAATCCTGTCCGAAAGCAAAAGATTTTATCTCGGGAGATGAAGATAGCACCCAGAACCATGTCGCGTATTTTAAAAGATGACTTAGGACTTGCAGCCTATAAGAGACGCGCTGGTCATTTTTTAACTGATAATTTAAAAAAGAATAGGGTGGTAAAATCGAAACATCTACTGAAGCGGTACGCAAAGGGAGGTCACAGAAAAATTTTGTTTACGGATGAGAAAATCTTTACAATTGAACAACATTTTAACAAACAAAACGACTGTATTTATGCTCAAACCTCTAAGGAAGCTTCCCAATTAGTCGGCAGAGTGCAACGTGGGCATTATCCGATTTCAGTGATGGTTTGGTGGGGTGTTAGTTATGAAGGAGTGCCTGAGCCATATTTTTGTGAAAAATGTATCAAAACTTCGGCACAAGTGTATCAAGATACCATTCTTGAGAAGGTAGTTGAGCCCCTTAACAACACCATGTTCAATAACCAAGAATGGTCTTTCCAACCAGACTCGGCGCCAGGTCATAAAGCTCGGTCCACGCAGTCTTGGTTGGAAGCGAACGTTTCGGACTTCATCAGAGCTGAAGACTGGCCGTCGTCTAGTCCCGATCTTAATCCGCTGGATTATGATTTATGGTCAGTTTTAGAGAGTACGGCTTGCTCTAAACGCCATGATAATTTGGAGTCCCTAAAACAATCCATACGATTGGCAGTGAAGAATTTTCCCATGGAAAGAGTGCGTGCTTCTATTGATACTGGCCACAACGTTTAAAGGACTGTATTGCAGCCAATGGAGACCACTTCGAATAAGCTTTTATATTTTAAATTGTTTTATATTTATGTATTAAACTAACACACTGTAAAAGTAATAAATATTATTTGCAACAAAAAAAAATGTTTTTCTTTGTAACAATATTTATGGCAAGCCTAGGTACATATGTAGATTTAATACTTTACGCACACAGATGTACAGAGGCGGACTTAATGCTTTAGGCATATTCTATCAGTTATACATAGTCCAGAAGTTTTAAAGTCACCTCTTTAGGTACCTTAAAAACTTCTTAACGTATTATCCTTTGATAATGCGTACGCAAGATACCTAGTTCTACAAAATTCACTATGATTTTTGTGAATAAGCGTTTAAAGCGATTGCGTTTTTAATATCTACTGAAAACTTTAAACTTTTTAATGTATCTCCAAAATCCTTTGGATGATACATTTTCAGATGAAAATTCGCGTGCCCGCACACAATACTCACCCGTATGTCCCCACGAAGGCGTTTCATTGTTTGAATTTAATTTGCAAAACTCATTTGATATTCATTAATCTTTTCTTTTTGACTTGTTGAGTGAGTGAGCGAAATAGCAATATCCAAGATATTAATGCATTAGAATGAGGCGGAAAGATTGCTAAAAGAAGCCAGCTGCTTTTGTTAAGTTTTAAAAGTAAAATGATGACACAATTTGTTTTTATTATGGAGAATTGACGTGAAAAAAGATTTTGTAATGCAGCGTTAAAGACGATGGCTAAATGGCTAAAATAGGAAATGACTGAGATATTTTATGTATTATTGAAAAAAAAAATACAACCGACTTCTAAAAAAAAAAAACAATAGTAAGTATAAAAACAACTTTTTAGTAATGTACGTGTCAATCGCATGTCTGTTTATTGTTTACACCAGTTTATAGGTGTAAACAATAAACAAACATGCTATTTCAGCAATCCCGGAAGATTTACTATCATATATAAAAAATGTGTCATCAAATTTTCTGTGATACTCAAATATAAATAAAAAAAATGAAATTGTTATAAAAAGATCGGTAATTTATTTTCATCTATTGGCAAAATAAAACTTGTCTCATAGTAAAAGCTGTTCATAAAGATGAGTATTATCCTTTTCGGCTTTTTTGCTTCAAGAATCTCTTAATTATTTATTTAAACTTTATGTACAATAGTGGTACATGGGCGGACTTAATGCAACAAGGCATTCTCTACCAGTCAACCTTTGGGTTAAAAAGACAACACTGTGGTAGGTGTACAACAAATAAATGAAATACAAAATATATTCGTTGGGAAAACAATTACAAATAATGTATAGGTACCGGTATAAACATAATAAAATTCAATATCTTGCTTAAGTTGCTTATATTTCTAGTATAAGCTGACCTCTCATTTAAGCGAAACGCTCTGTAAGGACAGCTCAACTATGTAGGTATGTATTATGTACTAGCAGTGCCTCGCAGTTTCACCCGCGTAGTACCCTTTCCCGTGGGAATACGGGAATAAAATATAGCCTATGTTACTTGTGGATAACGTAGCTTTCGAATGGTGAAAGAATTTTAAAAATCGGTATAGTAGTTTACCAAAAAAACAAACAAACATAGTTTTCCTCTTTATAATATTAGTGTAGATATATTACCTATGTACATAAGAACTGCTGATGTATATTTGACTTGTGATTCGCTACTGTTTAACCTCATAACTTGCTCATAACTTACAAGTTTCGCTAGCTAAATTTAGGGTGGAGGCTGGCGATGGGAGGGAAGACAGCATCTGACCGAATGAATAGTGTGTCAATTCAAATGAACATAATGTAACGAGCTTCGGGTTCGTAACAATAAAATCAACTCATTAAATAACCAAAATAATAACACTTTAATTACACAACACTAATTACACTATAAACTCACTAATTACAAAACACAATCGCACTATTAATCACTTGAGTTCGCAGTCGAAGATCGCTCTCGAAGTTATCACTTGTATCGCAAATCCAATACTGACTCGGTTGGTTTTTTTTTTTTTTGAATGGACCACTCGCAGTTCAGCACGCTAAGGCTGGTTACTGCTCAACCGGATAATAACTCGGTCGGTATATGTGCCAGCCTTATATAGGGCGCCGAGTAGTTCCAGAACCTTCCATTGTAGAAGGTTCCAGAAAGTTCGTGTACATATCGATCGCGACTGACTAGGGTCCGAGAATTCTAGAATGTTCTATCATAGAAAAATCTCGAAGGTTCTTCAAATCAAATCAAATCAAATCAAAATCATTTATTTGTGAAACATAGGTAATCATAATGACATAAGATCTTGACTTTACTCGTGCTGCTACTCGATACTAGATGGCGCTAGTGTTACCGAATGCCGCTCTCTTCCTTACTTAATTGTGGCGCGCAACAATAATATTAACCCTTATGTTGTAAGCACTCCACCGGTCGGTCATTCTAAGAGGGAACATGTTGGTTTTTAACTGACTTTCAAAAAAGTAGGATCTTCTCAAGTCGACTGTATTTCTGTTATGTGTGTGCTGCCTCATAACTTTTTATTGGGTGTACCGATTTTGATGATTCTTTTTATAATCGAAAGCTGGTTCTTGTCGTGTGGTCCCATTAAAATTTGATTGAGATCTAACGACTAGTATTTGAGTTATCCTTAATAATGCGTGGCTTCGACTACATTGATGATGTTCTCATTCTCAATTGTCGATGTAAAATGAAACAATTAAATTGTATACGATGGCTTGGAAGAGTATCGTAATATATCGAGGTCGACCTTTCTAGTTTGGTGAAGGTCTGATGAAGAACGGAGACGGAAATCAATAAATGATAACAAATCTTGCGCGATTACTGAAATCACATGTCTGTTTATTGTTTACACCAGTTTATAACACGTACGCTGTGATGGGTACGTTTAGCTGTGGAGTGTCACCACTAAAAAGTGTGACAAAAACACAAACGCCACTTAAACGAACCAATCACATTGGTGTAAAAAAACGTACTGCTCCTTTACAGAGTAAACTAAGAGGTCGTCAATGTAGATAATGTAGATATTTTTTTTAGATATTTGTTAATTTTTCGAAAACCGCTTGGTCGATTTTGATAAAATTTTCATGGGACCATTTGGGAAGTATACCCCATTCCAACAAAAAAAAAAATATTTTTTCAAATCGGTTGACAAGCGACGCAGTTATGCGCGAACAAACATTAAAAAAAAATACAAACATCCGAATTGAGAACCTCCTCCTTTTTTAGAAGTCGGTTAAAAATACAACCCACTTCTAAACGAAAATCGGTATTCAAAAAACGAAGAAACTACCTAAAACACTGACCGTTTTTTTTTGAGTAGAAGTCGGATCTATTTTTTTGCAAAAAAGTTTTTTGTTAATGTTGATAAACTCGAGTCTGACCACTATCTCACCTGACGGTAAGCGATGATGTGGTCGACGATGGAGCACGCTTGTCAAGAAGTAACCTGTTCACTGTTGACTTAAAGACTTCCATCTAAAGGTTGTCTTGAAAAGATCGCTTATAGCGATAAGGCCGCCCATTGTGTCACCCTATGTAATGTTTTCTACATCTATATTTTCTGTAACTTATACGGTGTACATAATAAAGAGTATTCTATTCTATTCTATTCTATTCTACTCTTTGTCTAGATAAATGACACTTATTTCAACGCGAAGCCAATTCCATCTCTCTTGGGTGTTACCTCGCCTGAGTCAATATTGTTTAATAGACATTGCGATTGATCTGGGCCTCAAGTCTGCTATTACAATAGTGTCAGAATGGTCTATCATTGATTGCATAACGGTTGATTTGAACAAGTTTGGTAATCTACTAATATAAAAGCGTCATTATGACTTTCCAATGGTCAACCACTGACTCCATTGAAAGAAATGGCATAGAATTGTAATCTCGTACATAATGACAAATGAATGACAGACGTATGCGGTAATCTGCTAAAATTTTGACAGTTCCTTTGATCAGTGACCTACCATTAGAACTTCATTTTGCAGTCATTGCTTTTAATAGCTCGGTTATGAAAAAGTATTACGAGACCATTGACCGACCAATGATCGAACATTATGAATTTAGCAGATTACGAAATTTTAGCAAAATGACAGTGGGATCGTGTAGAAATGACAAATTTATAAAAATAGCACACTATGGGCGCTGTTGAATAGATGGGTGTTTAGGCCGGTTAGCGATTGTTTGTTTGAAAATCGGTTCAGTAGATTTAGAGATTATCCCTTATAACGTCACAAACTCACAGCCTCAAACGTTACCTCTTTATAATATTAGTATAGATTATAGATTTTAGGTTACGTCCGTTGCAGTGAAATATCTACAAGCGATTCTACCCAATATTTACAAATGCTTGAACCCTAAATAATTCCGCAACACACCAAAGAGGATTCAACCCGTTTATTGAACCAACTCTCTCAAGTATTATCCAAAGCCGAGCCCTGTGTGTCGGTATGTCCTCTCGTATCTACGGAACCATATGTTTATTTTAGCTAATTGGAACGCGCGTCGCCGCCGGCGGTAGGGATGGGACGGTGATGGCGGATTAGGGTTGTCGATGAAATTTATTGGTTTTCGTGCTGGTTGGGAATTTATCGAATTGCTTTTGATTACATTAGGGTTGTTACACAGGATGGTATAGCATTTATACTTCACTAGCTGACCCAGCAAACGTTGTTTTGCCATATAAAATAAAAACAATATTTAGGGGTATGAATGATGTTCTATATAATAAAAGAAAGTCGCAGGTGAAATGTAGCTTTCTATTGGTGAAATAATTTTGAAAATAGAAAACTTAAAGCTAAAATACTTCTTAGCTGTATCCCGCGGTTTCACCTGCCTGCGCCACTTATTCTTTCTGGCTCAGTGTTCTTTCTTTCGTCTCCCAAGGATCATAGCTTGATGTTAAATAATTATGGTTCTGGCATCCTGGTACTTTGTAAGTCTTCAATCACAATTCCAGCCCCAGAAACGCTTCGACATGTTTTAGGAACATACCTACATTGTTTAAGCAACAGTGAGTGCTTGTAATTTAATATGAACTTTATATAATAGCAATAAGGCTCAAATTGACTCTACGTTTTAGTTAGAAAACGTTGTATGGGAAAAAGAAATGGGATTTTCCCGCTTTTCTGTTGAAATTTTTCCAGAATTTTCTTTGCGATAAACCTCGCGGAGCCCAAGACCTTTCCAACGAATGCAAAACCGTGGAAATCGGTTTGTGCGTTCTGGAGTTATAGCGTCAGGAAGGAAAACCCGACTTATTTTTATATAGTAGATTAAATGTGAATATTGTGACTCATTCTAGTCACAATATTCAATCTACTATATAAAAATAAGTCGGGTATATTCCAATAATTCAAATATGTACAATAAAAAATAATAAAAATCCCGACCCAAAATAATAATTATAATCTTTATTATTATTATTTTTGGCCTCGACCAACACCTTAAGAGGCTCTCCTTAGGCAGCTGGATCAAGGGCTTCAAGGGCCAGAAAGCGGTACTTCTGGACACGGCTCGCATTGTTAAGAGGTTCCTCTCTCTGGAGCCCTGACCGCCGGTAGCTTGGACCCTGATCCCGATACCGGTGGGCTACTATTTTTCATATTTTTAAATGTTTTTCTTTTTTTGAAGTGAAAATTTCTTTAGCATCGTTGTGATTTGAAAGTTTATAAAACGAAAAAGAGACAGTAAAAAGAGACAGACACATAAATTCATGTGTCTGTCTCTTTTTACTGTCGCTTCGTATCATTATCTTGAAGCCAACATTTTTGAAGATTTCACTTCTACCACGTGTGAATTGTACACATGTATTTTTTTTTTTAGTAAATATATTTAAAAATGTTTTAAATATGTAAGTAAAACGAATAAAAAATATGATCTATAGTAAAATCTTTTACACAATATAGTTACAATATATGTAAATAGCCAAAAGTAATCTTAAATAAATAATGATGCTACTATCAAACAAATAAATATGTGTATAACTAAATTATAAATATTTCAGGACTTATGGTAAATTTATTTTAAACCTACAATTATGTATAATTTGCGACTTTCCTGAGCTAGGTTTATAAAACCTGTGTTTCAGGTCATTATTTAACAAGACTAAACAACTTACGAATTAAACCATACAATCATACTAGAACTTCCAATAGTTTCTCTGTGTCTGTGTAATTGAGTTTTAATTGATACTCTGATATCAATGTACTACATTTAATGTGATTTACGCCATATATATCTAACAATTTGTTTAGCTTATTGTATAATAAAAGACAAAATTGAAAATGTTGAAAAAACCCACGACGGTAAAAACATAATTGAAAAAGAATTAAATAATTAATAAAAACCCCCGACTTACAAAATTAATGTAACCTAAGAATATCCGTCAGGGCTGCCATTCAATGAGCTAGTTTGCAGATAGTGATGACAGCCCCCGTCGGATATTCTTAGGTTACATTAATTTTGTAAGTCGGGGGTTTTTATTAATTATTTAATTCTTTTTCAATTATGTTTTTACCGTCGTGGGTTATTTCAAAATTTTCAATTTTGTCTTTTATTTCAAACTTTTTAGAATTTTATTATGAACCAGCAGCGCCCCCTTGTGAGTTGTCACCGTAACACCTATCCAAGAACATGCACCAATCAAACCCGAACACATCACTGAAAACTACATCAAAATCAGAGTAGTTTTGTTTTTTTGCAAAAACATGTTTACTGCAGCGCCCCCTTGTGAGTTGTCACCGTAAAACATATCTAAGAACATGCACCAATCAAACCTTAACCCACCACTGAAAACTGCATCAAAATTGGAATAGCAGTTTTGAAGATAAATGGCAACATTGGTTTGCCCAAATATCCCTGACTGCAGCGCCCCCTGTTGAGTTGTCACCGTAACATCTATCTTAGAACATGCACCAATCAAATCCGAACCCATCATTGAAAACCGCATGAAAATCGGACTAGTAGTACTGGAGATAAATGGGAACATTGGTTTGCACAAACAAACAAACATCCTCTCACCCCAAACGCATACACTGTCTCCGTTCCGTCGTGGGAAAAAAGGTCCTAAAACTACGTAAAATCTATGGGCAAATGCATGTCCTGTCTGTGGTTTTATGCAAACCAAATCTTTCTTCCTCCTGGTTGAAGATACTGGGTCAAAAGGAAGCTCAGAGTGCTGATAAAGTATGATGTGCTTCCTAAATATATTAGTTGACGAGTTTGTAAAAAAACTTTTTACAAAAAGTGTTTGTGAAAAGTTTTTTTTTGCACTTTTTAATGGTGCACCAAAGCTAAACATACACTGTATAAATTGGTGTAAACAATAAACAAAACATGCGATTTCAGCTATCCCGAAAGAATTCCTATCATTTATTGAAGAGTTCCGTTTTCTATCTCTGTGCTTAATCAGACCTTCACCAAACTAGAAATGGACTACCTTTAAATACTAAGACGCTCTTCCAAACCATCGTATACAGTTTTATTTTTTCATGAATGTGAACACCATCAATGCAGTCGAAACCACGCATTATTAGGGATAACTCAAACACTATTCGTCAGATCTCATTCAAAGAACAATGCCCACATATTAGAACAACCTTGGCCTACAGTGAACACTGATAAATAGTTTATGGAATTATAGTTTAAGTTATTATGAACACCTTCTAGTACATACCAGTTAAGAAAATAAGTCGCCATTTGGAAATAAAACAGTTTTTATTTTTTCAAAACATTCATTTTTTCACAGTCACAAACTCATCCTACACACTTTCAACCACTTTCGAATGGAAAGTATATCATTTGAACACAATAATTATTGATTTCAACGTTATTAACTCATTATAACCTTATAAATAATAGGAATCTTCTTTAAGTGTAAACTGCTATAGCTCCTTTTATACTTGTTTGACACTTTGACAGGCTGGGAGCAAGCTTGAGTAGGTAGTTTAATGTCAAATCTATCATTTGTCAAAGGCTAATATGGCCATATTTAAAAAGAAATATCGATTAGTTGCATCGGATTTTGGTCTTTATCAATTTAATTTATATCTAACTACGGCAAAGCCATACAGTGATTTTATCATTATAAAGTATAGTATCTCTGGTCTGAGGTATTTATGAACATAATTGGTCTAAAAGTCGAGTGGGTTTCATTAAAAAAAACTAAAATGGCTGCCAGTTTTCTCAGATTAAAAAACTGAAACCTGACTAACGTTTAGTTTTTCCGTAATCGATTAGATTTATTAAATAATATATGACTTTAAATTAAATTGACCATAAAATGGCAACCCCAAACTTCACGTGAAAATAAAAGTTGCGTAATAATAAGTAAAATGACTTATTTATTTGTTATGATCACGGCGTCTTAGTTTGAGATAAAGCTTTGATGGATAATTCCTATTTAAAATACTTATATTTTTGTGTTATCTTTCTAAACGTGTCTGAGGTGGGCCATATCTGGGCATCCTTCTTTAAATGGAAACACACAACAAGCACCAGCTTTCGAATAAAAAAACAATCATCAAAATCGGTACACCCAGTAAAAAGTAATGACATAACACACAAAAAAAAATACAATCGACTGTATCAATAACCATTTGGACACTGAACGATGCGCGCATAAAAATTAAAATACTATTATTGCTTTTTATTTTATTAATACTACTATTGCATAGCATTTTTTATCAACTTATGCAATTATATATTTAGTACTCTGCGTCATTGTGATATGGTCTCGATTCGTTCACCTGGGTTACTGTACTAATGTAAATCACATACGTTTCACTTAACTTTGTCCCACCGAGTGTTTCCGAACGCAGACGTTCGGGTCGGCTCGGTGACGGCGAGCGACCATTTTAAAAAGGCGGGGCCTAATCGAATGACGTAGCGGTGTTAGGTTATTTTCGTTACGGAATTTCTGGATTCGGTTGCCACGCTCAAGGCCCGCGATAGAAGCTATACAATAGCTTAATAAAAATCTATCGACTTAGGCTATCGACAACACCCCCATCCCTATTCTTTCCTTGTTTAAATATTAATCGTAGCGACAAAGCCCCGTTTGCGGGCTCCCACCTTTATATTCACGACTGTTAGACAGGGGTAGGCAGCACCTGAGGCGAGGGGGTAGTATCAACATACAGCCTTGTATTATTTTTTGGACCAGTTACCCTTTACAAACAATGAGAAATGATGGTTGGAAAATTTTTAACGGTTTCTAGAATAGAATAGAATAATCTTTAGGTACTAGATTTTGCTCGCGGTCTCGCTTCTGTTAGTATTGATTTTCGCGGGAAAAAATAACCTATTACCGTCTTCTGGGATCTATTTGCATCTGTGCTAAAATTCATTAACATCTGTTAAGCAATTTAGGCGTTGCTAGGGTTGCGGAATTTGTTCGAAAGAGTCACCGCGGGCCTGGAACGCAAAAGGCACTAGGAAGATCACAGGGTGGGTTTAGTCAGTAAGAGTCTGACACTCCCTTCCACTCCGCCCAGAGCGGGAGAAGTCATTTGATGACTTCTCATCCAGAAAAAAGAAAGTGTAAACAAAACAAATCATGAAGGCATGGTAGCGCAGTAGTTGAGAACTTGTCTGCTGCGTTGCGTATCTCTGCTTCGATTCCAGCTCGGAACAAATATTTGTATGGCCTACCGATAAAATTGATGCCGGTTTGACTGTTTTCGTATGTGAGTTTATAATTATGTTTTTAAACGCACCCACGATACAGGTGAAATTCCTAGTGAGACAACAATAAAAAACACATACAAATAAATGTACCTACTTATACATCTCTACTCATCCTTTCAAATAATGCCAGCGTGATGTTACTTCTATCACAAATGCTGCTACCATTACTTTTAATGCCCACTTCTTCCCCTTTCAAACTAAATATCCGTAAAATGCACAGAATTTGGAACGCCGCACGCGGTCGCGGAATTTGTTCGAAAGAGTCACCGCGGTTCTGGAACGCGGCGGGCACTAGAAGGATCACGGGTGGGTTTTAGTCAGTAAGAGTCTGACACTCTCTTCCGCTCCGCCCAGAGCGGGAGAAGTCATTTGATGATTTCCTATGCATAAAAAAGAAGTGGCCTTTATTCTTTATCCCTGATCTATGGTGATACAATCTGAGCCCTTCAGTTCTTAATTAGTTCTGTATTCCTCAGAGGTTTACGAGTGAAGTATTTCAATTAACAATCTGTTGTGATTCTTTAATTAACATTTTCTTTGATTGAGGGTCGTTGAAAATTGAGATTCATATTTTAGTGATTTTGAAATTTTTAAGTTATGTTTTACTAGTGTATGCAAATCTCGCGAAATTGGGGGTCAAGTAAGATCTCGCGAGTTTATGAATAACAATACTGCGAGAGATTACCTACACTGTCAGGACAGATCAACTCAAATCAGCGTGACATTTTCCTCAAAAGCCTACCTCAGACATTAACCTACATGGTTCTCATATGACTTGACCAGTAAGGATTGTATGGACTTTAAAAGAGACTTTGACCTCTGAGTTTGTTTCGGTGTTTCTTCTCAGGGTAGTCGGCTAGGAAACACCGGCTTCATCTAACTTAAAATGACTTTCATACAAATTTCCAAGTCCTTATTTTCCGAAATGACTAAACCGATTTTAATAAAATTTAAAATGGGTCTAATTTAACTGTAACACTATTTATCGAAAATGTTTTTTGTAAACTTTTTAGACCTATGTATGTATCCTGCTTATATGTGTGAAGTTTCATTAAGATCGGTGGACTTGAAAATTTGTACGAAATACGGCGTACACACTCTTAAAAATATTGGACGTGTAAAATTGTTATGTTTAACCTACTTACAGAATAAATATAATTTAGAATGTACCTGTTCAGAGATGAACACTGTTGGAATATGTAAGAGTTTTCTGTTCATTTTACAAGTGTTCAGTCTCCAAAGTCGACCAATAACAACTATAAATATATTGCATTAATCATTAAACGATAGCTGAACGTCATTTAAAACATTAATTGTTCTCTGTCAACTTCAAACGTTTTACAGAAATAGAAATAGTTTACCGCTTAATGTTTTTAGTGATGCATGGAAGCAGTGACATTGCGTAAAACCTACTACTTGTATTCAGCTGGTTCTGTTTGTACTGGAAGCTGAGAAAGCCTTTGAGAGTTTTCATAAAAATGTTTACAGAACATTTTTTAAATATTTTGAAGTGCGCAACAAACCTGGGCCCCAAGTCTGCTATTTTTATAAATTTGTCATTCCAACACGATTCCATTGTCATTTTGTTATAAGTTCGTAATCTGCTAAATTCATAATGGTCGTTCATTGGTCGGTCAATGGTCTCGTAATACTTTTTTATAACCGAGCTATTAAAAGCAATGACTACACAATGACGTTCTGATGGTAGGTCACTGATCAAAGGAACTGTCAAAATTTTAACAGATTACCGCATACGTCTGTCATTCATTTGTCATTATGTACGAGATTACCATTCTATGCCACTTCTTTCAATGGAGTGTCAGTGTTTGACCACTGGAAAGTCATAATGACGCTATTATATTAGTAGATTACCAAACTTGTAAAAATCAACCACTATGAAGAGGTTGTTGGTGTTTTTCAAATAACCCTGTATAGTATTCCCACGGGAACGGGAACTATGCGGGCGCTGCTAGTTTCTTATATTTTAGTATTTGGACAATCGCATTCGCTGAGATAATGCCACTTTGTCTAGCGCCTCTGATATTATCCCAACAGTGGGCTAAAAGAAGAGATATATACAATACTAGCTGACCCGGCAAACGTCTTTTTGCCACATAAAATATAATCAAATATTTATGGATGGGTTACCCTTATAATTTAGGGGGATGAAAAATAAATGTTGACCGATTCGCCACCCTAGCCGATATGCACGCTAAGATTCACGAAAATCGGTCGAGCCGTTTCGGAGGAGTTCAACCACAAACACCGTGACACGATATTTTATATAAAAGACTAGCTTCTGTCCGCGACTTCGTCCCCGTGGAATCCCCGATTTTAAAACATTCTTTATCGCTGCTCCGCTCCTATTGGCTTAAGCGTGTTGATATATAGCCTAAAGCCTTCCTCGATAAATGGTCTATTCAACCCAAAAAGAATTTTTCAATTCGAACCAGTAGTTCCTGAGATTAGCGCGTTCAAACAAACAAAGAAACTCTTCAGCTTTATAATATTAGATCGCTTATCTATAGATAAGCGTGACTTGTGAATTGTGCGCTCCATTGGTTCTTACTTGTGACGTCATCGTACGGAACGACGAGCAAGTTGTCATGAATTTGTCAAGTAGGATGGAGAGGTTTTGATACTTGGATTTTATTTTTGCGTTGTAACCAGTGGCCGGAATATGTAGACTGGTGTTATGTACTTGTATCACGAACTGTCTCGGATATCATAATATGGATTAGCCTTTTTGCCGGTATTTAATTTCAGTAGTTACGGGATTTAATTAAATATTTATGAATGTATGGATTTAAACGCCCCGATTTTGGAACATTCTTCATTGATGCTCTGCTTGTATTGGTCGTGGCGTGATGATATATTAATATAGCCTATAGCCTTTCTCAATAAATGGGCTATCTAAGATAGAAAGAATTTTTCAAATTGGACCAGTAATTTCTGAGATTAACGCGTTTACGCAAACAAACAATCTCTGCAGTTTTATATACATATGTACGTATGTATTAGTGATAACAAACCATTATCCATCACATAACTACGTACGTTATTCAGAATCACATTTCAATGTTCGCTGTCAGTATATAGGCATAAGCGTAAGCATACTAGCTATTAGCGTTCCCACTGCTGGGACACAGGCCTCCTCTCTAGGAGAGGGAATGGGCCGTAATCGACCACGCGGGCACAGTGCGGGTTGGTGAATGTCTTCGAATTTTTGGTTCTAGGACATGCCAGCTTTCTCACGATGTGTTCCTTCACCGTTTAAAGAGCAGTGGTGATGAAATTAATTACACAAAGTTATGCGCCTGGCTGGGTTTGAATTCCGCGACCTACAATTCGTAAGCCGTTACCATTCAGCCACCACTGCTCTACGATTCATCTCAAAAGTATCAAGTATTCTCGTTCGCAGTTTACACATCTCGGAGGGCGTCTTATCAGGGGTTGTAGCATGAATTTTAATATTTAATTAAAAACTTTACCCCCGGCTCTGGCCGTTACATTCATATCTTAAACAGTTTTACAGGAAATTGAGACAAAACTCTTCAAAATTAACGTCAGTAAATTTGCAAAATGGGGCCGTAAAAAAAAACGTGGAAAAATAGATCGTTGCTTAGGAAATTATCCTTTATTATAGACCTAACTAAAAATACACATAGGCACAACTAAGATTCTTGAAATATTCACGTTCTTCCAACGATTGCAAAAACCATTTGACACAGCGTACTTGAAAATAAGTTTTCTGCTCTTTGACTATTTTATTATTTGAGGGTTTTTTATTAGTCTATGCACATGGAAATTACTGGCCGATAAATCTAAACCGATTATAATAAGTACCTATAAAAAATATCATAATATTAAACAAAGACTTTTCCACTGAGAAAGACAAACAAATCAAGTATCTTGACTCAGCACACGAGTTTGTCGACATATGGAATGTGAACTCGGCAGTCATAAATTATATTTATTTGTAAGTAGGTCAAACATAATACATAAACACGCAGCTGAGCTGAGTTGAGGCCGGTGTTTCCTAGCCGACTCCCCTGAGAAGAAACACCGTAACAAACTCAGAGGTCAAAGTCTCTTTTAAAGTCCATACAATCCGTACTGGTCAAATCATATGAGAACCATGTAAGTTAATGTCTGAGGTGGCCTTTTGAGGAAAATGCTACACAGATTTGAGTGGACCTGTCCAGACAGTGCAAGCATTTTGTCAGTTACCGTGTAGCTCAAACTTAAAACTTTAAGGAGCTCAACGATTTGACGAACAATACCAAAGTAAGGACATGAAACTATTTCATGTCGTTACGGCCAATGGCCTGATGGACTAAAGCTTCGACGACCATCTGTCGAACTTGGCGTTAAGGGGTTGGATAAAGGGTCTGATACAGAAGGCAGTACTCCTCGACATGGCTCGTATTGTGAGGAAGCTCCTTTCTCTGGAGCCCTAACCACCGGTATCTTGGACCCTGCAACAAGCATCGGCGGACTACTACTTTTTATATGATTAAAAATAAATGTATGTAGGTATGTTAACAAAATGACGATGTTTTTTTTCGGTTCTTTTTCATAACAATCTGACTCAGATTTCTAACATCGAATCAAACTTTTCGTGAGTTCAGAAATGGCATTGAATATATTAATTTTTCACTGCTGATTACACCTCTGTGAATCCTTTTTATAAGAATGGGAAAACATCAAATAAAAAAAGTAATTTATCGTTCTCGTTTATTCCGCCATAGATTACGCACAAAAAAAAAAATAAACAAACAATAATTAAAACTAAAAACAATGTCAGAACCGGACAAAACTACCGCGAAATGCAAATAAAAAAGACTTCTTCCGCTCTGGGTGGCGTGGCGCGGGAATGTCTGACTCTTAATGACTAAATCCCATCTGTGTTCCACCTAATGCCCTTTACGCTCCAGTGCCACGGTGAATCTTTCAAAAAACTTCCACAACGGTGACAAAAATAAACCATATGGACCGCTATAAAAATTAAGAATTCACACACACCACGCTACAAAAATATTCAACAGCATTATCTCAGCTCACTCCCTTTACACTTGACCATTAATACATATACAATGGGGGTGAAATCTCACCCCTGCTTCAACCCTCGTGGCACTGTAAAGATAAATGCAAAAGGCCTTCATAAAACGAGTGAAAATGCTCGCAGACTGAACACGCTGTTGCGGAATTTGTTCGAAAGATTCACCGCGGCAATGGAACGCGGCGGGCACAAGAAGGATCACGGGTGGGCTTCAGTCAGTAAGAGTCTGACACTCCCTTCCGCTCCGCCCAGAGCGGGAGAAGTCATCTGATGATTTCCCATCCAAAAAAAAGACTGAATACGCTGATGCGTTTAATTATCGTTGCATATGCTGAGTATGATAGATATGAGATATGAGAGATAAGTACCTTTTTGGTCTCGCACTGATAAAACTGATACTGGTAGTTCTTGTTATTTTTTTTTTGTAATTTTTTGGCCGAGACGAGCAGTGGCGGCCGAGTGGTAACGGCCCCGACTTACAAAGCCTATTTCGCGGGTTCAAACCCAGCCAGCTACATTACTGTGTTGTGTAATTAATTTCATCACCACTGCTCTCAAAACGGTGAAGGAAAACATCGTGAGGAAACCGACATGTCCTAGAACCAAAAATTCGAAGACATGTGACATTCACCAACCCGCACTGGGCCCGCGTGCTGGATTACGGCCCATTCCCTCTCCTAGAGGGGAGGCCTGTGTCCCAGCTGTGGGAACGTTAAAAGGCTGATTATATAAATAAACTTTTCTTTCTTTCTTTCTTTTAAGGGGTATTGACCTTCTGAACCATTCTGTTGCTTGACCAACCCCTTAGGGCGTGAGCACAGTTCCATGTTAATAGGTACTTACAAACCATAAATCTATATTCTCCTTTACAGAAAGGTATTAAATTATATTCATGTGGAAAGTGTCAAGATCAGTCGCCGTTCTAACTTTGGGACATGTCCTTTTTAACCAACTGATACTGACTAAACTGACTAAAAGATGAGTTATGGGAGTTAAAAGTGGAGTAAGGTTGTTGATTTTGGCTCGATTTTTTTTATTAATTATGTACATACATACACGGAGGAGCTCGTGGCTAAAGATTAACAGCCGCGCAGATCGATCTTCAAGGTTAAGCAACGCTTGCCAAGGTTGGTCTGTGGATGGGTGACCATCTTAACATACCGAGTTTCCTCCGTGCCTCGGAAAGCATGTTAAGCCGTTGGTCCCGGCTGTCATTTGTAGATCTTTGACAGTCGTTACGGATTGTCAGAAGCCAGAAAATCTGACACCAGTCTTGCCAAGAAGTACCGTGTTCCCCAGTTATTGGGTTGTGGAGGTCTGGTAGGCAGCCGCTCCATATTAAATACTGGTATTCAGCTGAATCCGGTATGAATGGAAGCCGACCCCAATATAGTTGGGAAAAGGCTAGGCAGATGATGTATATACAGACAATAAGTAAGAGACAACATTACAATTTTTGTACAAAGGAACTGCTTATTTTAAACGAAATTCTCCAGCAGACCTGCGAAAGGATAAACGAAAAAGAAATGTAGACAATAGTGTGTAAGAACAAGAGAAGAAGATATTATAGTTTCCTTTTTTTTTCTTTGCATTGTCCTCACATATAGAAGCGACCAAGGATGTAACCAAGGTTATGTAATTTAAAACAGTGTCCGTGGAGTTTCTTGCACGTTCTTCTCCATAGAGATCTACGCTTTGGAACGTGCAGATAGCTTCACCTCTTTCGACTTGACAATTCAAAAGTGCCTGTAAAGGGTTTAATTGAAATAAATGCTTTGAATCTTGAATCTTGATAATGTGAAGCCTTAAAGTAATGTAACAAATCAACAATAATTTACAAAATAGTTTTCAAGATTTACCTCTGACAATCTTTAAAAAGTTACTCTTCAAACTATTGCTGTAAGGACTATTAAGAAAATAAATCGAGAGAAACTACTAGGTATTTGTAATTTAGAATAATATTATTTGACATCGCTGATTGTAAAGACATTTGCAAGCCAAGTTTCGGCAGGATATGCTTAAACAAAATAACTGGAACACCTTATACACCATATTCTAGCAAATAAATAGTTTGATTTGTGGTTCTTTTTGCTGCCGTACAAATTTCACTTGGTTAGTTTTTTGATTTGATGTCGCTTCGTCCCACAAGTTTAATAAATACTGAATCTATTTACAATCCTTCTTACCCATTTATTTAGTCCGTGACGAGAGATAAGTATTTATCTATACTAATATTATAAAGCTGAAGAGTTTATTTGTTTGTTTGTTTGAACGCGCTAATCTCAGGAACTACTGGTTCGAATTGAAAAATTCTTTTTGGGTTGAATAGACCATTTATCGAGGAAGGCTTTAGGCTATATAACATCACGCTTAAGCCAATAGGAGCGGAGCAGCGATAAAGAATGTTTTAAAATCGGGGATTCCACGGGGACGAAGTCGCGGGCAGCAGCTAGTCGTCAATAAATAGCGTTGCAGTTGAAACTCTGCCAAATGTAGATTGATTACCAATGACAGCTAATATTGCTTGTGTACATAGCTTTTGATGTGGGTTTGCTTGTTACAATTTCTTGAAATACAATTTTCTTGTATTCTTTACTTACATATACATATGTAGTAAAATCGTGGAGTTGCCATGTGTGTACATTGAAAATTTTTGCATCAAAATAAAAGAAAATCAGAAATGAAATTTATGATTGTAATTCTCTGTTTGTCTGTATGTTTGTGGAAGCATCAAGCAAAAACGTTAGATCAAATTTAAAAGTTTTTAAAGTTTTATTATTATTATTATTATTAGATATTATTAAAATGCATGTTCTTGAAAATATTGAGTGTTATCTCGAGTTTTATTTAAAGTTTATTTCATCAAAATCGACTCACAAAATCAAAAGATATTCAATTTATAAATTAGGTAAAAAACCATATAGTGCTAGACGTCGTGTTGACTGACTCCAGTGGCCGTACTACGAAGTGCCAATGCTATCAAGATTCAGTGTAAGGGAAAGGGATAGTGCTATTCGTCTTGTGTAACTCCGTCTCTCTCTGACACAGGAATCATGATAGAATTAAGACGTCATGGTAGGGCTGATGTACACATCACGAAAAAAGTACAATATTATAAATTAGAAATTCGCATAACCCGGAAAAAATGTGTTTATAATAATTTTACGCAATATTTTACATTTTTACGGCATTTGCAACTTGTGTCTCATCCATTAATCAACTGATTATATGTGAGGACGATGCATCCAAAATAACACTTTTATAGCACGTTATTATGGCAAGAATGAGGTTCATGAGATGTAGCCCTCTGACTGACAGACGGATGGTGAGCGGAGATTTATGAATTGGGTTCCGTCGAGCATGGCAACCGAATCCAGAAATTCCGTAACGAAAATAACCTAACACCGCTACGTCATACGATTAGGCCCCGCCTTTTTAAAATGGTCGCTCGCCGTCACCGAGCCGACCCGAACGTCTGCGTTCGGAAACAATCGGTGGGACAAAGTTAAGTGAAACGTATGTGATTTACATTAGTACAGTAACCCAGGTGAACGAATCGAGACCATATCACAATGACGCAGAGTACTAAATATATAATTGCTTAAGTTGATAAAAAATGCTATGCAATAGCTTTACCGCGGCAGTCCCCGAGTGCCACATGTATTTTTTTCTATGTATGTATGTACAGCGATTACGCCGAGATTTCTTTTTCTTTTCTTTTTCTTTCTTTTTTTTTCTTTTAAAAAAAAAACGTTGCCCTATACTAGGATTTACTCCTGTATCGTGGGTGCGTTCACAAACATGAAAACTCACATACACGTTTTTTTTATTCGATGAAGAAGGTGTGTTTAAAAAACAAAGAAACAACCAAAAACACCGAGTTCCGAAATTAAAGTTATTTTGTATATTTTCGTATTTTCGTATTTAGAAGTCGATTGTATATTTTTGTAAAAAGTTTTTTTTTATGAATATACAACAAGACGGAACGATTGCTAGTAATCATTCTCATGTCATTTATTTTATGGGTGTGACACACAGATGCACAGAATGGCGGACATATGTATTTCATTTGTTAGAAAATTGTCATCGTACCACCAAACTCGAGTCTACAGTTGTGTTTCTGTTAATGCATAAAACAATTGCAACTTGTTCTTAAATACAAACTCGTGGAATCTGATGTATCGTACTGCGGGTATGTGGCCGACCCAGTACTCGAAAATGGCAATTGAAGAGGGCTTTCACGGTCCACTAGCGCCGCCAATAGAAAAAAAATCTTAACTCGAAAATAAAACCAAAAATGCTAAATGTAATCAGAACAGTCCTTAAAAAAGGCAATAAAGTATTTGTATAACACATTGTCAATAAATTTGACGTTTAAAAATAAAACGGCCGTTTTTGTTTTGAACGCCAATTTTAGCTAAACTACAACATTTAAAGTGTTGACAATGTGTTATACAAATACTTTATTGCCTTTTTAGGGAATGTTCTGATTACATTTAGCATTTTTGGTTTTATTTACGAGATAAGATTTTTTTTCTATTGGCGGCGCTAGTGGACCGTGACAGCCCTCTTAATATTTAATTAGAAAGAAAGAAAAATACTGTCTACTGGAAAATATGTATAAATCTACATAGTTTGTGCATCGCATCCCAGCAAGAATCGGTCGTTTCTCAGCGTATGATTGCTGATTTTCAGCAACCACCGTTCGTGTGACATTCTGACGTCCCCCCAAGTGTGCAAATATATAAATAATAAATTTGTAGTAAATAAATAAGTCAGGTGATCCTATCATCACTGACAGGACTATTGTCGCCAATAAGCCTGACATAGTGGTGATAGACCGACTAGAGCGTCGCGCAATGATTGTTGATATAGCAGTCCCGCATGACGAGAAC
Organism: Hecatera dysodea; assembly: GCA_905332915.2. Lineage (NCBI taxonomy): Eukaryota > Metazoa > Arthropoda > Insecta > Lepidoptera > Noctuidae > Hecatera > Hecatera dysodea. Next base: position 1,750,924 of record HG995317.1, on the reverse strand, counting down.
CTCGTGAAGGCTGAGAATGATAAACAAATGAAGTATCTTGACTTGGCTTGCGAGGTCGTTGACATGTGGGATGTTTGGAGCCTCGGCCAATATCTCAAGAGGCTCTCGTTGGTTCTGGGCAAGGGCTTGAAGTGTATGTATGCTCCCTAATGGTGCATAACGTAGTAAGTACACTCCTTTAGAATATAAGTATCTTTTTAAGCTAAATAAGCAGTTTGAACCCGATGACCCTATCACCCTACTACAGGAAAGCAATAGGGAAACCAGTACGATTCGTAAGAACAGAAACAGACCGCGTTCCGTATTCCGGCCCCGCCGACGAGGCCCATCGCGACGCCCCCGTAACATCCCTCCCCGACTTTTGCCTAATGAGCCAGCCCGCGCGTTAAATCCCCTAAATAATAATAACTAGACCCAGCCTGTCCCTTGCTGCCCCTCACAATGACCCCGTTAAGTCGAGGCCCGTATCCCACAGGGGATGCCCTTAGCGAAGCGGTCATTTAGTTTTTAGCCCGGGCTGGGGGCCTTAAATTAATTTGAGGCCACCACAGGATTGCCTGGTTAAGCAGTAACCAGCCTTAGTGTGCTGAACTGCGAGTGGTCATTAAAAAAAAGCAGTTTACATCAATGCGCATTGTAACATACATTCCCTAGATAGGTTAATTAAAGTGCATTCTATCAAGCTGGTTGCCTGACTCTAAAGACCCTTGAACCCCCAACATTTCATGGCGACCCTGCCTTAGGGTCTGCCAAGGGACCGATTAGGCAAATTTTTTGTTGCGTGATTTTCAAAATGTGTAACTCTAAAATAAAAGACGAGGTTGGTTGATACAGAAAGCAGTACTCCTGGTAACGGCTCGTATTGTAAGGAGGTTCCTCTCTCAGGAGCCCTGACCACCGGTAGCTGTATATCCTGTTCCCGATACCAGTGGACTACAATTCATGTTAGTTTATTATTTACTAGCAGCGCCCTCGGTTTCACCCGCATAAGTTTCAATCGCGTGGGAATATCGGGGTAAAAAATATCCTAAATGTTAATCCTGGTTATAGACCACCTGTGTGCCAAATTTCATTTATACACGTTCAGTAGTTTTTGCGTGAAAGAGTAATAAACATTCATCCATACTTACAAACTGTCGCGTTTATAATATTAGTAAGATTTAGTTCGTCATTCTAAGACACTGTATGTGAGATGTTTGCAGTTTGAAACAAGAATAGATTCTCATAAATCTTATCCAATTGAATTTAGGACGTGTGTAGCACACAATACTGATTTATTTTGTTTGTCTGTCCGTCTGGAATTTTTAACTCAGATAGTGCATACTCGTCACGGTTTTTAATAAAAACGCGCGCCTTTTTTTCTGTTTGGAAAATCATCAAATGACTTCTCCCATTCTGGAGGAAGTGGAAGGGAGCGTCAGACCCTGATTTATTTATTTAAACTTTATGTACAATAGTGGTACACGGGCGGACTTAATGCAACAAGGCATTCTCTACCAGTCAAGCTTTGGGTTAAAAAGACAACACTGTGGTAGGTGTGCAGCAAATAAATAAAATACAAAATATTTTTTTTCTGGGAAAGAAATTACAAACAATACTAATAAAATACATACATGCTCAAATAATAAACTAATAAATATGATATTTTATAATAATTTTTTGTGCATAAGAGAACTTACAATAATTATGACGAAGACCAAACTAAGAATGACAGGCTTTTAAGTAGTGTTTACGGATTTTACGCTTAAAGGAACATTTAGACTCTGCCTTCTTGATGGTGAAGGGGTAGCATATTCCAGAGTTTAATGGTAGAAATAGCGTAGAAATCTATACTAATATTATAAAGCTGAAAAGTTTGTTTGTTTGTTTGTTTGTTTGAACGCGCTAATCTCAGGAAATACTGGTTCGAATTGAAAAATTCTTTTTGGGTTGAATAGACCATTTATCGAGGAAGGCTTTAGGCTACATATCATCACGCTTAAACCAATAGGAGCGGAGCAGCGATAAATAATGTTTTAAAATCGGGGATTCCACGGGGACGAAGTCGCGGGCAGCAGCTAGTTAGACATAAACCCGGTGCGGTGAGAAGGCATAATAATATGAAGATTTGACAATTATTATTATTTTTCCTACCTTTGTCATGTAATTAATGACTTTGCATACTATTGTATAAATTCAAGTTCTTAAAACGCAATAGACAGATGTGTTGCTGGGGAGTTTGTTGCGCCACTTCTTCTTCCCAGCTAAAACACTAGGAAGTGGTGACGGGTGGGCGTTTTGGGGGACTGTCTTTATGTAAAATTTGACGTTCAAAAAGTGCTGTCTCTCAGCATAGTTTGAATAAATGATTTTTGATTTTGATTTTATAGAAGTAAGTTTTAGACTCTTACTGACTAAAGCCCACACGTGTTCCTCCTAAAGCCCGCCGCGTTCCAGGGCCGCGGTGATTCTTTCAAACAAACTGCAAAATTAATTGTTTTCTGTATTTTACAAAGCATAATACAATGCAAAGATCTTTACTTTCTTTTCTTGAGACTAATAACTATCCAGATTAGATTATTACATTACACCAGCATATTAAAAAAAATTCAATCAAGAACGATGAAACAGCTATACTTAAAAAAAATACATGTGGCACTCGGGGACTGCCGCGGTAAAGCTATTGCATAGCATTTTTTATCAACTTATGCAATTATATATTTAGTACTCTGCGTCATTGTGATATGGTCTCTATTCGTTCACCTGGGTTACTGTAATAATGTAAATCACATACGTTTCACTTAACTTTGTCCCACCGATTTTTTCCGAACGCAGACGTTCGGGTCGGCTCGGTGACGGCGACATAATAGCTCAGTAACGAAGCGACCATTTTAAAAAGGCGGGGCCTAATCGAATGACGTAGCGGTGTTAGGTTATTTTCGTTACGGAATTTCTGGATTCGGTTGCCACGCTCAAGGCCCGCGATAGAAGCTATGCAATAGCTTAAAAAACTTTTTTCAAAAAGTAAAAAAAAGTTCTGTAGCTTCGTTATCAGCACAGCAGCGTCAGATGTTGACACTCTGTAGCATATATACCTGAGTAAGACATGATTATTACGTAACAAAAGCTGGTGCTTTTACGAGCGTACAATTTTCGGTGGCTGCCCTCGATTTCTCCTGGATCCCATCATCAGATCCTGGTGAAAATGGGACCACCTCAGAAGTGAACCCTATACAACATTTTTTTTTAATCCGTCTATAGTTGACGGAAATATCGGTGAACATACATACAAATAAATATATATCTACACCTTTACACTAATATTATAAAGAGGTAAACTTTGTTTGTATGTTTGTAATGAATAGGCTCAAAAACTACTGAACCGATTTTAAAAATACTTTCACCATTCGAAAGCTACATTATCCACGAGTAACATAGGCTATATTTTATCCCCATATTCCCACGGAAACGGGAACTACGCGGGTAAAACCGCGGGGCGCTGCTAGTTATACATATGGACGAATTAAGAACCTCCTCCTTTTTAGAAGTCGGTTATATTCAAGTCCCATTTTTAAATTGTATCTAAACTGAGCTTCAAACCCAAGCCACAGTACCGTATAAGTCTATACAACCACCGTGAGGAGAGATCCTGGCCATAACACTTAAATTACTTGGCCGCGCATCGAACCAGCGACCCGCTATTAAGCCGTGTCTCCCAATTAACTTTGGGTTAAGGGGATGTTTGGACTTGAAACGTGATCGCACACAATCGCAGTGACTCTTTCGAAAAAAGTTCTGGAATGGCGACCACTTCCTGGAACGCTGCCCTTCCAGAACTTTGTTCGAAAGAGTCACTGCGGCCCTTTTTTTCTGGATGGCATTTACCAAAATCCTTTTTTTTCTGGATTGGAAATCATAAAATGACTTCTCCTGCTCTGGGCGGAGCGGAAGGGAGTGTCAGACTCTTACTGACTAAAACCCACCCGTGATCCTTCTCGTGCCGTTTGCGTTCCAGGGCCGCGGTGATTCTTTCGAACAAATTCCGCAACCCTAGCAGGCACTGACCCTAAGGGGCCCCGTCTTCTTTGCTGACAGTTTTTTGAGGTGCGTTTGGAACACGACGCGCCCTCGACCCGGGCCAGGGCCTCAAGTCTGCTATTACAATAGTGTCAGAATGGTCTATCATGATGTCATAATGGTCGATTTTGACAATTTTGGTGATCTACTAATATAAAAGCGTCACTATGACTTTCCAGTGGTTAACCACTGACACTCCATTGAAAGAAATGGCATAGAACGGTAATCTCGTAAATAATAACAAATGAATGACAAACGTATGTGGTAATCTGCTAACATTTTGACAGTTCCTTTGATCAGTGATCTACCATTAGACCGTTATTATGCATTAATTGCTTTTAATAGCTCGGTTATCAAAAAGTATTACGAGACCATTGACAGACCAATGATCGACCATTATGACTTTAGCAGATTACGAACCTTTAGCAAAATGACAATGTGATCGTGTTGGAATGACAAATGTACAAAAATAGCAGACTTGGGGCCCTGGTTGCTATCAGACGGCGAGCCACCCATAGCTCGCCATCCGACCAGAGCACCCCATAAGTCCAAATATTCACCGTTAGGACTGGACCCCCCCATAACAGTAAAGTTACTCGGCCGTATCGAACCTGCGACCCGTTATTACGCTGTAGCTTCTAATTAACTTTGGGTTAAGGGGATGTGGTTGCGCGCTGCTTATTACGAAATTTTTGTTAACAAACTTTCGTAATTTAAATGAAAATATAGCAAAACAGTGGAGAATATAGTAAAGCAGTGGAGCAACTAGAGCAGTGGTGGCCAAGTGGTAACGGCTCCGGTTTACAAATTGTAGGTCGCGGGTTCAAACCCAGCCGGGCGCATTACTTTGTGTAATTAATTTCATCACCACTGCTTTCAAAACGGTGAAGGAAAACATCATGATGAAACCGGCATGTCCTAGAACCAAAAATTCGAAGACATGTGACATCCACCAGCCCGCACTGGGCCCGAGTGCTGGATTACGGCCCATTCCCTCTCCTAGAGAGGAGGCCTGTGTCCCAGCAATGGGAAAGTTAAAAGGCTGATTATGATTATACTTCGAGAGATTATCGACTATCAAATTCGTATGCGTAAAAAAAATATTCCAAATGTTCAGTTGACAACTTATCGAGAGCTTACAATCTTTCGAGATGTTTTGTAATCTTTCGAATTTTACAATTATTCGGTGTAGCCCTAACAAAATATTTAAAAAAAAAACCTTTTTTTTTAAGCTTTTATTTAAACGCTCTAATAAGAAGAAAATAAAATGTTCCTTTAAAATTTTAACTATCAACAAATATCCTCATTTTACACAATTTATACGTCCATCAAAGCTTGTCGGATAAGAACTTTCAAATGTATGTATTATGTGTTTAAAAAATAAACAAAAATATTTTCATATCTTCCTGCATCTTAGCTAAAAAATATGCCTAGGTCTCTCTAGCAATGTTTTTTGGCAAATTAAAATGATAGCATCACATATGTATGTATGTAAATATTACAAATGCTTGCAATGTTTGGACAGGTCCACTCAAATCTGTGTGGCACTTTCCTCAAAAGACCACCTCAGACATTAAACTGCATGGTTCTCATATGATTTGACCAGTACGGATTGTATGGACTTTAAAAGAGACTTTGACCTCTGATTTGTTTCGGTGTTTCTTCTCAGGGTAGTCGGCTAGGAAACACCGGCTTCATCTAGCTTAAAATGACAAGAAATATTGGACGTGTAAAAGTGTTATGTTTAAACCTACTTACAAAATAAATATCACTTATTATTTCTTTAATAGGAACATCGTATAAGTGCATTTTCATCTGTTCATTTACAAGTAAGACAAAATATTAAAATATTTTGTATGGAGCAGAACGAAAGACATCGCCTTAACTAAAACATTAAAATCTAATCTACGAGTAATTTGAGCTACCCCTTAATCCCGAAGATTTCACGAATTTCCCTAGCGTTTTATATTTATGGTTTAAAGCCGAATTAGCAAGAAGATTTCGGGAGGAACTCCTCTTTAATCACCGGGGGGGGGGGGGTCGATCTTCAAGATAAATCAACGTTTGCCGAGGTCTGTTTGTAGATGGGTGACCATCATAACATACCGAGACTCCTCCGCGACTCGGAAAGCACGTTAAGCCGTTGGTCCCGGCTGTCATTTGTAGATCTTTGGCAGTCGTTACGGATTGCCAGAAGCCAGAAAATTGATTCCAGTTTTGCCAAGGACCGTGTTACCCAGTTAGTGAGTTGTGGAGGTCTGGTAGGCAGCCGCTCCACGTAAAATACTGGTGTTCAGATGAATCCGGTTTGGCTGGAAGCCGAACCCAATACAGTTATGAAAGGCTAGGCAGATGATAATGAGAAGCAAGAAAACTCAAGTTAAAAACATTATTTCAGAAAACTTTTTTGACTAGTGTCATCTGCTTAGGCCTTTCTTGAATGTAGCTGGATAGTGGCGGCTTTCGGTTGATTTTGACAAGTTCTCTAGTAATCTATACTTATAATAAATCTGTAGAGAGGTCAATTCTGTACAAGTAATATATTTTCAAAATATCTATCAGGGGGTAATTAGTGATCGATACTGGTGCCAAAAATGCAATCAGTAAAATTTTTGTCTGTCTTTCTGTCTGTCTGTCTGTCTGTCTGTCTGTATGTTCTTTATAGAAACAAAAACTACTCGACCGATTTTAACGAAACTTGGTGCAATTATTCTTCATACTCCTGGGCAGGTTATAGTATACTTTTCATCACGCTACAATCAATAGGAGCAGAGCAGTGAAGGAAAATGTTGGGAAAACGGAAGAAGTTACTCCATTTTTTAAGCTTCCGTCGCGTGTGTAGCCTTAATGGTTAAAGTTACATAGAAATCATGTATTACGGAAATGTTCTACATAAAATTATCTAAAAAATATCCCGAAACAGCATGTCTATCTTTTGTCAATTTTAAACCGATCGGGCTGAGAGTTTCAAAATCGGGGGTAAAGTAACTATTCCACGCGGACGAAGTCGCTGGCAGAAGCTAGTCTTGCTTATATTTCTAGTATAAGCTAACCTCTCATTTTAGCGAAACCGCTCTGTAAGGACAGCTCACCTATGTACCTACATAGTTGAGCTGTCCTTACAGAGCGGTTACGGAGCGGTGGTGGTTGGTAAACTGCGAGGCGCTGCTAGTACATAATACATACCTATGTATTATGTACTAGCAGCGCCTCGCAGTTTTACCCGCGTAGTTCCCGTTCCCGTGGGAATACGGGAATAAAATATAGCCTATGTTACTTGTGGATAATGTAGCTTTCGAATGGTGAAAGAATTTATAAAATCGGTCCAGTAGTTTTTGAACCTATTCATTACAACCAAAAAACAAACAAACATAGTTTTCCTCTTTATAATATTAGTGTAGATATATTACCTATATACATAAGAACTGCTGATATATATTTGACTTGCGATTCGCTACTGTTTAACCTCATAACTTGCTCATAACTTACAAGTTTCGTTAGCTAAATTTAGGGTGGAGGCTGGCGATGGGAGGGAAGACAGAATCTGACCGAATGAATAGTGTGTTGATTCAAATGAAGATATTAACCTTAATGTTGTAAGCACTCCATCGCTCGGTCATTCTAAGAGGGAACATGTTGGTTTTTATCTGACTTTAAAAAAATACAACCGACTTCTACACAAAAAAAAAAAAACAGAAACTACAAAATAACTTTATTTCGGAACTCGGTGTTTGTGGTTGCTTTTTCGTTTTTTGAATACCGACTTCCGAAATTAGGTAAAACTGAACGTAGAAGTCGGTTGTATTTTGTTTTTTATTTTTCACTTTTTAGTGGTACACCCCCACCAAAACGTGTCCCACCTAAAAGTGTAAACAATAAACAAACATGCGACTTCAGCAATCCCGAAAGATTTGCTATCATTTATTGAAGAGTTCCATTTCCTGTCATCTCTGTTCTTCATCAGATCTTCACCAAACTAGAAAGGGACCACGTTGAAATACTAAGATGCTCTTCCAAACCATCGCACACAATTTAATTTTTTCATTTTACATCGACAAGAGGGAATGAGAACGTCGTCAGTGACCTGATGGTAAGCGATGATGTGGTCGACGATGCAGCACGCTTGTCTAGAAGTAACCTATTCACTGTTGACTTAAACACTCCCATTCTACTTAAATCCATCCAAAGGTTGTCTTGAAAAGATCGCTTATAGCGATGAGGCCGCCCATTGTGTCACCCTATGTAATATTTTCTTCATCTATATTTTCTGTGACTTATATGGTGTACATAATAAAGAGTATTCTATTCTATTCTTTGTCTAGATAAATGACATTTATTTCAACGCGAAGCCAATTTAATTCCATCTCTCTTGGGAGTTACCTCGTTTGAGTCAATATTGTTTAATAGACATTGCGATTGATCTGGGCCTCAAGTCTGCTATTACAATTGTGTCAGAATGTTCTATCATTGATTGCATAACGGTTGATTTGAACAAGTTTGGTAATCTACTAATATAAAAGCGTCATTATGACTTTCCAATGGGCAACCACTGACACTCCATTTAAATAAATGGCATAGAATGGTAATCTAGTACATAATGACAAATGAATGACAGACGTATGCGGTAATGTGCTACAATTTTGACAGTTCCTTTGATCAGTGACCTACCATTAGAACGTCATTGTGCAGTCATTGCTTTTAATAGCTCGGTTATGAAAAAGTATTACGAGACCATTGACCGACCAATGATCGACCATTATGAATTTAGCAGATTACGAAATTTTAGCAAAATGACAGTGGGATCGTGTTGAAATGACAAATTTATAAAAATAGCAGACTTTGGGCGCTGTTGAATAGATGGGTGTTTAGGCCGGTTAGCGATTGTTTGTTTGAAAATCGGTTCAGTAGATCTAGAGATTATCCCTTACAACGTCACAAACTCAGAGCCTCAAACGTTACCTCTTTATAATATTAGTATAGATTATAGATTTTAGGTTACATCCGTTGCAGTGAAATATCTACAAGCGATTCTACCCAATATTTACAAACGCTTGAACCCTAAATAATTCCGCAACACACCAAAGAGGATTCAACCCGTTTATTGAGCCAACTCTCTCAAGTATTATCCAAAGCCGAGCCCTGTGTGTCGGTATGTCCTCTCGTATCTACGGAACCATATGTTTATTTTAGCTAATTGGAACGCGCGTCGCCGCCGGCGGTAGGGATGGGACGGTGTAAGTGGATTAGGGTTGTCGATGAAATTTATTGGTTTTAGTGCTAGTTGGAAATTTATCGAATTGCTTTGATTAAATTAGGGTTGTTACACAGGATGGTATAGCATTTATACTTCATTTAATGTGAATAATTGGACTAGAATGATATTCCAATAATACATTTTTTTTTATTGTACATCTATAAAAAAAAGCCCCGACCCAAAATAATAAAAATTGCATGAAAGTAAAAAGACTAAAATAGTTAAGTATGATAATTTAATTTAACTTATAGATAGATAGTTTTCTATTTAATCTATTGTACAGAAATTGACCTAAAAATGTAATAAATCTTTTTACAAAAAATATTTTAAAAACGCATTTGAATCGCATACAATATAATTCCGCCTCTTATTAATATCGGTGTTTTAGGAAAGCATGGTGTGCTGTTTTAATGTCAAGTGCATAATGAAAAGCTGGCGAACAGGGCCTCAAATCAGCTATTACAGAAGTCTCAGAATGGTCTATCATTGATTTCATAATGGTTAATTTTGACAAGTTTGGTAATCTACTAATATAAAAGCGTCACTATGACTTTCCAATGGTCAACCACTGACACTCCGTTGAAAGAAATCTTCCATTGAAATCTCGTACATAATGACAAATGAATGACAGACGTATGCGGTAATCTGCTAAAATTTTGACAGTTCCTTTGATCAGTGACCAGGATTAGAACGTCATTTGATTGTGCAGTCATTGCTTTTAATAGCTTGGTTATCAAAAAGTATTACGAGACCATTGACCGACCAATGATCGACCATTATGAATTTAGCAGATTACGCACTTTTAGCAAAATGTCAATGGGATCGTGTTGGAATGACGAATTTATAAAAATAGCAGACGTGGGTCCCAGTCAGTACGTTGCACGATTTGTACAGGAGCTCTGTGGGATAGAGGAAGGGATGGAAATAAGCCACTTTTAAAATGGCTGTTTCAAGTAGGAATAAGTGAGTTTTGGGTGCTCCACCCCATGAAGAAAAGAATTTGAAATGAATTAAATATGTGAAGTTAAATAATAGGAAGAAGTAGACTTATTAAAAAATACTGGAATCTATAACGATACGCACATAAAAAAACACTCACACAAAAAATATAAAATAACTTTTAAAAGTATAAAATAACTTTGATTTCGGAACTCGGTGTATTTGGTTGTTTCTTCGTATTTTGACCGCCGACTTCCGAACTTAAAGTTATTTTATACTTTATGGTTTTTTTGTTTAGAAGTCGGTTTTATTTTTTGTAAAAAGTTTTTTTAGTGGTTCACTCCCAGCTAAATATACCCATCACAGCGTACGTGGTATAGATTGGTGTAAACTATAAAGGAACATGCGACAGCTATCCCGACAGATTATCGATGTTCGATTTCGATAAATTTTTTATGGGACCATTTGGGAAGTATACCCTTTCCAACAAAAAAAAGATTTTTTCTAATCGGTTGGCAAGTGACGGAGTTATGCGCGAACAAACATTAAAAAAAAGTAGTAACATCCGAATTGAGAACCTCCTCCTTTTTAGAAGTTCGTTAAAAAGGCGGGGCTTAATCGAATGACGTAGCGGTGTTAGGTTAGTTTCGTTACGGAATTTCTGGATTCGGTTGCCACGCTCAAGGCCCGCGATAGAAGCTATACAATCTATACTTATAATAAACTAGCGGCCCGGTACGTGCTTCGCTACGTATAAAGTGAAATAAAATAAACAAATCGGAACATCAAATTCATTTATTTAATCAAAAAAATATTTTATTTAAAATCGAAATCAATTGCTAGCTATTTACAACACACTTAATCCAAAACATTTGGATAAACAATATTTTTTGTTTTTCCATTTTGAGCATAAATAAACAAACGGCTGGGGGTACCGACTCTGGAACAGGCAACATATAACTGGCCATGTGAAAAACAATGTTCCTCCAAATTCACACCACAAACGTGAAGTGTTTGACCTTGGGCCTTGTTGATGGACATCGCAAATGATAAACGCACAGGATATTGTAAACGTTTGAACTCAAAAGGCATATCAGTTGGAATCATAGGTATACGCGGTATCAAAACAACTTCTCCTTTTGATTTACCAGTTAAGATCGTAGCTTCAATCAAATTTGGCAATAACTTTTTCACTGCCAATCTGGTTCCGTTACACAGTTTTGGTGGATTAATATTTCGTAACCTATATTTGCTCGTCTGGCTGGTGGCATTTTTCCCGTATGCACATATGTTTTCGCTTAAAAATCGAAAAAAAAAATTAGAACAAAAAAAAAACAAATTCCCAAGAAGCTGTCGCATATGATGCCATGTGAAATCATATACGGCAACTTAGAAAAGTATACATAAATTCAGGACTCACCGTTTGTATGAATGCACTGCAAATGCAATTATGTGAAAAGAAAAAATTTATCGCTGATAATATGATTTAATCAAACCACGTCCAAAATGAATTGACGGCATGAATGACATAACAACGTGCTTGTCCTGTCAACAAAACTTCAAAAAAGTTTCTGTGAAAAAAGTTTCTATTGAATTCATTTATTACAAAAAATGTGACAAATGAGGAACCGCTCGACCGATTTTGTGCAAACTTCACATAAACCATCTACTAAATATGCCGACCAAATCCTAAGCATTTGGTTTGGATAGGTGAGCCCGTTCTTGAGTTATGGAATTACAACGAAAAGTGGCATTGATTTTTATATATATAGATCTGTAGAGAGGTCAATTCTGTACAAGGAATATATTTTCAAAATAACTATCAGGGGGTGATTAGTGATCGATACTGGTGCCAAAAATGCAATCAGTAAAATTTTTGTCTGTCTGTCTGTCTGTCTGTCTGTCTGTCTGTATGTTCTTTATAGAAACAAAAACTACTCGACCGATTTTAACGAAACTTGGTGCAATTATTCTTCATACTCCTGGGCAGGTTATAGTATACTTTTCATCACGCTACAATCAATAGGAGCAGAGCAGTGAAGGAAAATGTTGGGAAAACGGGAGAAGTTACTCCATTTTTTAAGCTTCCGTCGCGTGTGTAGCCTTAATGGTTAAAGTTACATAGAAATCATGTATTACGGAAATGTTCTACATAAAATTATCTAAAAAATATCCCGGAACAGCATATGTCTATCTTTTGTCAATTTTAAACCGATCGGGCTGAGAGTTTCAAAATCGGGGGTAAAGTAACTATTCCACGCGGACGAAGTCGCTGGCAGAAGCTAGTAGCTTAATAAAAATCTATCGACTTAGGCTATCGACAACACCCCCAACCCTATTCTTTCCTTGTTTAAATATTAATCGTAGCGACAAAGCCCCGTTTGCGGGCTCCCACCTTTATATTCACGACTGTTAGACAGGGGTAGGCAGCACCTGAGGCGAGGGGGTAGTATCAACATACAGCCTTGTATTATTTTTTGGACCAGTTACCCTTTACAAACAATGAGAAATGATGGTTGGAAAAATTTTAACGGTTTCTAGAATAGAATAGAATAATCTTTAGGTACTAGATTTTGCTCGCGGTCTCGCTTCTGTTAGTATTGATTTTCGCGGGAAAAACCCCTATTACCGTCTTTTGGGATCTATTTGCATCTGTGCTAAAAATTCATTAACATCTGTTAAGCAATTTAAGTGTCGCTAGGGTTGCGGAATTTGTTCGAAAGAGTCACCGCGGCCCTGGAACGCAAAAGGCACTAGGAGGATCACGAGTCCGTGAGTTTTAGTCAGTAAGAGTCTGACACTGTCTTCCGCTCCGTCCAGAGCGGGAGAAGTCATGTGAAGATTTCTCATCCAGAAAAAAGAAAGTGTAAACAAAATAAATCATAAAGGCATGGTAGCGCAGTAGTTGAGCAATTGTCTGCTGCGTTGCGTATCTCTGCTTCGATTCTAGCTCGGAACAAATACTTGTATGGCCTACAGATAAAATTGATACCGGTTTGACTGTTTTCGTATGTGAGTTTATAATTATGTTTTGTTAACGCACAGGAGAAATTGCTAGTGTGAGGCAACAATAAAAAACACATACAAACAAATGTACCTACTTATACATCTCTACTCATCCTTTCAAATAATGCTAGCGAGATATCACTTCTATCACAAATGCTGCTACCATTACTTTTAAAGCCCACTTCTTCCCCTTTCAAACTAAATATCAGTAATATGCACAGAATTTGGAACGCCGCACGCGGTCGCAGAATTTGTTCGAAAGAGTCACCGCGGCTCTGGAACGCGGCGGGCATTAGAAGGAACACGGGTGGGTTTTAGTCAGTAAGAGTCTGATACTCCCTTCCGCTCCGCCCAGAGCGGGAGAAGTCATTTGATGATTTCCTATGCATAAAAAAGAAGTGGCCTTTATTCTTTATCCCTGATCTATGGTGATACAATCTGAGTCCTTCAGTTCTTAATTAGTTCTGTATTCCTCAGAGGTTTACGAGTGAAGTATTTCAATTAACAATCCGCTGTGATTCTTTTTAATTAACATTTGCTTTGATTGAGGGTCGTTGAAAATTGAGATTCATATTTTAGTGATTTAGAAATTTTTCAGTTATGTTTTACTAGTGTATGCAAATCTCGCGAAATTGGGGGTCAAGTGAGATCTCGCGTGTTTATGAATAATAATACTGCGAGAGATTACCTACACTATCAGGACAGATCAACTCAAATCAGCGTGACATCATCATCTGCTTAGCCTTTTCTCAACTACATTGGGGTCGGCTCCCAGTCAAGCCGGATTCAGCTGAATACCAGTATTTTACGTAGAGCGGCTGCCTACCAGACCTCCACAACCCATTAACTGGGTAACACGGTACTTCTTGGCAAGACTGGTGTCAAATTTTCTGGCTTCTGACAATCCGTAACGACTGCCAAAGATCTACAAATTACAGCCGGGACCAACGGCTTAACGTGCTTTCCGAGGCATGGAGAAGTCTCGTTATGTTAAGATGGTCACCCATCCACAGACCAACCTCGGCAAGCGTGACATTTTCCTCAAAAGCCTACCTGAGACATTAACCTACATGGTTCTCATATGACTTGACCAGTACGGATTGTATGGACTTTAAAAGAGACTTTGACCTCTGAGTTTGTTTCGGTGTTTCTTCTCAGGGTAGTCGGCTAGGAAACACCGGCCTCATCTAGCTTAAAATGACTTAAGAGATACGCCGCACAGCATTTCATACAAATTTCCAAGTCCTTTATTTTCCGAAATGACTAAACTGATTTTAATAAAATTTAAAATGGGTCTAATTTAACTGTAACACCATTTATCAAAAATGTTTTAACTAACTTTTTAGACCAATGTATCCTGCGTATATGTGTGAAGTTTTATTAAAATCGGTTCAGTCATTTCGCAAAATAGTGACTTGAAAATTTGTACGAAACGTCACACGGCGTACACACTCTTAAAAATATTGGACGTGTAAAATAGTTATGTTTAACCTACTTACAGAATAAATATCATTTAGAATGTACCTGTTCAGAGATGAACAGTGTTGGAATATTTATGAGTTTTCTTTCTGTTCATTTTACAAGTGTTCAGCCTGTTTTCATTTGCTCCATTGCTCAATAACAACTAACTATAAATATATTAACTATAAATATATTGCATTAATCATTAAACGATAGCTGAACGTCATTTAAAACATTAATTGTTCTCTGTCAACTTCAAACGTTTTACAGAAATAGAAATAGTTTACCGCTTAATGTTTTTAGTGATGCATGGAAGCAGTCACATCTATACTAATATTATAAAGCTGAAGAGTTTGTTTGTTTGTTTGTTTGAACGCGCTAATCTCAGGAACTACTGGATCGAATTGAAAAATTCTTTTTGGGTTGAATAGACCATTTATCGAGGAAGGCTTTAGGCTATATATAATCACGCTTAAGCCAATAGGAGCGGAGCAGCGATAAAGAATGTTTTAAAATCGGGGATTCCACGAGGACGAAGTCGCGGGCAGCAGCTAGTTCAGGATAAAAATGCTTGGAAACATGCTGGTCTTGCTCCATAGGGCAATCGAGGGTGTAGACAAAATCAAACTGGTTGATTTATGTATGGATTAAATTTATGAATGCATTTCTTTGTGTCTTGTACTTTTTTTGTCTGTTTGCTTACTATTTCAATATTTGTAAATATGTGAGTAACATGAGCATGAGATATTTAGAAGTTTACCTCTGCTGGTAATACTTTGTTCTATAACTAGTATACTTGGTGCGTCGTCCTCACGTTTGTATATTTTTTTTTTTTTTTATTTTCCCTTATCCTAGTGTTCATCAAGTTAATGATGTACCCTAATCTTATTACAATCTAGCCTTGTATATAGACTAATAAGTAATTTAATTAAAACTTAAACTGCTATATTGTCTTTACTAAGAATGTGTCCAATGGCACTTTTCTTATTGTCTCTATTAAGGCGAATACACTTCGTTCATGTGTTTATTTGGTAACACTTGTGCTACATTACACTATTCACTTTCACGAACACTAAACACTAACTCGAACGGTTTTGTTCTCTTAAGTCTTCTCACTATGTCTGTGTGGTCGAGAAGCTGGATCGCCTCGACATTCACATGCTGATGAAGTCTCTTTTCGTGAGCTTCTGCTGATTTTCGTATAACTTTTTCGATGAACTCAACTTTTAGGTCCCGATGGAGGTCATCATTTCGTATGTACCAGGGTGCATTTACAATTTCCCGTAATACTTTGTTCTGGAATCGTTGGATGATTAGTACATTGGTCTGTTTGGTGCAGCCCCACAGCTGGATACCATAAGTCCAAACTGGCATCAGGACTTGTCTGTATAGCAGCAATTTGTTTTGTACGGATAGCACGGAGTTTCTTCCAAGCAGCCAATACATTCTTTTGAACCGTAGGTCGAGTTCATCTTTTTTCTTCTTGACATGGGCTTTCCAGCGTAACTTTGCATCAAGGGTTATACCGAGATACTTGGCTGTATTCTCGTAAGGGATTTGTTTGTTATTAATATAAACTGGAAAATGTTGTTGCTTTTTGTTTGTAAAATCTATGTGTACAGATTTGGATTCATTTAATTTAATCCTCCATTTTTTGGTCCACTGATATACTTGATTAACAGCCATTTGTACCTTTTCTACTGCTTCTTTGTGGGTGTTTCCTACTGCCATTATGGCTGTATCATCAGCAAAGGTCCCAATGGTATTATGTTCTGATTCAGGAATATCGCAAGTGTATAGTAGGTACAGGACCGGGCCTAACACACTTCCTTGCGGTACGCCAGCTTTTATTTGTTTTAGTTCTGAGTAGGCGTCATCTTGTCTTATTCTAAAGAATCTGTTTAGAATGTAGGATTCTAATATATCTGCAAACTGTTTCGGTAGCAGGCTCTTCAATTTATGTATAAGGCCTTCATGCCATACTTTGTCAAACGCTTGAGCTACGTCTAGAAAAACAGTAGAACAAACTTTCTTGTTTTCTAACGCATTTTCTATTACGTTTGTGATTCTGTGCACTTGATTGATTGTTGAGTGTTTTTCTCGAAAACCAAACTGGTGCTCTGGTATAATGCTTCTGTTATCTATTATTGGTTTAAATCGTTTGAGTAGCAGCTTTTCAAATAGTTTTGACATTATTGGTAGTAGGGAAATCGGTCTATATGATGTTGTTTCATGAGCCGGTTTCCCAGGCTTTGCTATCATTATTACTTCAGCAACTTTCCATAAGTCTGGAACATATTTAAGCCTCAGTGCGGCATTAATAAGGGTTGTTAGTTTAACCAGACCCTTTCTTGGTAAGTTGTGAAGTATCTCCCCTGTTATTAAGTCGTAACCTGGCGATTTTCGTGGGCTTATTTTCTGTTTTATTTCTCGAGCGACTTCTCTCGGTGTAACTAGTTTTATGGCATCTACATGATCTGGTGTCACTATATTAAGTAGGGTGTGATCTTCAAAAAATAATTCAAACATTTGTATATGAATTATTTTTTGTATACCAAATATTGTAAAACATTTATTTGAAAAGAGTAACTATGGAGTTTCTTGTCCGTTCTTCTCCATAAGAATCTACCTTTGCGAATGGACGCTAGAGTCACGTAATTATGATAAATTTTAATGATGACGTTCAAAAGTGCCGTTAATGGCCTAATTGAAATAAACGTTTTGACTTCTGAGTCACTGCGTAAAACCTGCTACTTGTATTCAGCTAGTTTTGTTTGTACTGAAAGCTGAGAAAGCCTTTGAGAGTTTACATAAAAATGTTTACAGAACATTTTGGTTAGCTAGTAACTGGCATCAAACAATTTGAAGTGAATACTTCTTTAGCCACGTTGGGCACTTCCTGGTACGACACAATGTTATTTATAAAAAAGGCGGACTTAATGCCATAGGCATTTTCAACCAGTCGACCTTAGGGTAGTGCAGAGACAACATGGCAGGTGCAACATAAAAGAAAGACAAACATAGAGGGAAAATACAATCATAAATACATAGATACATACATACAAATAAAAATAACAAATGCATTATGAAAAACGAATCTAATGAATTAACGCTGTGATGATTCTACCAACTTCTTGCGAATATGCTCACGTGGCTTCACCTTAAAGGTCAACCGATTGGTTGCCGCCCTGATGTTCAGAGGGAGCGCATTCCAAAAGAAGATCTCCTGGACAAAGAAAGAGGAGTGAATTAACCCAGAACGGTGTGAGGGTCATCGTAAAAGACGATTATTGGTAGAGCGAAGATTTTTACAGTGGGCAGTGCAAAGAAATTGAATTTGTGAAGTTAGATAAGAAGGAGAAAAAGGATTATTAAGTAAGGAAACAGACTAGTCAAGGCCCTCAGCGCTTGTTATGTGTTCGCGTCACCGACATGCTCGTGACGTTGTAAGGATTATTTTAGTGAACAGATCTATGTGTATATACTGTGCGTTGTTGAAATAGTGTTTTTGTTTAATTATTATTTTAATTCAAACATTATGACACTTCAAATTTTAATACTGAAAGTTCTAAGTTTTCATTTCTATCGTTAGTCCCTGTAACTTTTTATTTTATTTTATTTATCATACAGGGTTAAAAAAACAAAAATAGTTGTTCCCTACATTTTGATGAGATAAACGAACATAAATGTAAGGAACAGCTGATTTTGTTTTTGCGATTTCAGGTTTGGTCCCATAGTAAAAGTTGTTCATAATGATTGGTACAATGACATCTTAAGAGGTTGTTGGTGTTTTTCAAATAACCCTGTATAGTATTCCCACGGGAACGGGAACTACGCGGGCGCTGCTAGTTTCTTATATTTTAGTATTTGGACAATCGCATTCGCTGAGATAATGCCACTTTGTCTAGCGCCTCTGATATTATCCCAACAGTGGGCTAAAAGAAGAGATATCTACAATATAAGCGTGACTTGTGAATTGTATGCTCCATTGGTTCTTACTCGTGACGTCATCGTACGGAACGACGAGCAAGTTGTCATGAATTTGTCAAGTAGGATGGAGAGGTTTTGATACTTGGATTTTATTATTGAGTTAAAACTAAAATTTAATTATTTATTTATTTGAAATGAAAATAATATATCTAGTTTTAATTTCCGCGGATATTAGTGGGTTGCAGGTATGCACCTCCCTCCCGCCCGCTATATTATGCACATGCAAGATTACAAGGCAAATGCAAGGATTTTATGCACATGCAGGAAGGCAAAGCAAAACCCAACACCAATACCGACACGTGTTTCGCCTCACCACGAGGCATCCTCAGGGGACGTGTTGACTCGCTGACCGTTGAGTTGCGTTGAGTTGTGCTTTGTAAATTAAAACTAGATATATTATTTTCATTTTCAAATTGAAAATGAATTTCCGCAAAGTAACGCCTGACTCAATCAATTTTATTTATTTTTTAGGTCCACCAACAATTATTTACACTGATTTCTTTTAAGAAACATATGCTTAAATATTAATTAACAGTGTAACAATTACTTATAGGTAAACACCACATGCATGAAATAAAAAATGCAAAGTTGCTTAGCGCATATTACTTTGTAAGTTAACTTAAGTAACTTACAAAGTAATAAGTGCCAAGCAACATAATCTTATGAAATTGGTCAAATTAATTTAAATTCGGTAACATTCCCATAAATTGATTGATAATAAATAAGTTTGATACCAAATACCGTAAGAGCCCACAGTATCTCATAAGAACTGACTAGTCTTGATTCTTGGAAATTAACTAACTATGAGATTATAATCTAGCTTTAGCCCGCGGCTTTGCTTGTGTTTATTTTCGCCAAAAAAATTCCTATAACAGTCTTCAGCATCTCATTTATAATATATCTAGTAAAATACTCGTTATTAGGGATTTGCATAAAAATAATTAAAATTTACTAACAAAACTAACCGTATCAGTTTAATCAGTGCGAGGCCAAAAAGGTCCTTATCTCAGCATATGCAACGGTGATTTAACGCAGCAGCGTGTTCAGTCTTTTTTTTTGGATGGGAAATCATCAAATGACTTCTCCCACTCTGGGCGGAGCGGAAGGGAAGGGAGAAATTAATTACACAAAGTAATGCGCCTGGCTGGGCAATTCGTAAATCGGGGCCGTTACCACTCAGCCACCACTGCTCTACGTTTCATTTCAAAAGTATCAAATATTCTCGTTCGCAGTTTACACATCTCGGAGGGCGTCTTATCAGGGGTTGTAGCATGAATTTTAATATTTAATTAAAAACTTTACCCCCGGCTCTGGCCGTTACATTCATATCTTAAACAGTTTTACAGGAAATTGAGACAAAACTCTTCAAAATTAACGTCAGTAAATTTGCAAAATAGGGCCGTAAAAAAACACGTGAAACATAGATCGTTGCTTGAGAATTTATTCTTTATTATAGATTTAACTAAAAATACACATAGGCACAAGTAAGATTCTTGCATAAGCATAAGCATAATCGGCCTTCTAACGTTCCTACTGCTGGGACACAGGCCTCCTCTCTAGGAGAGGTAATGGGCCGTAATCTACTACGTGGACCCAGTGCGGGTTTGTGAATGTCAGATTTTTATTTATTTATTAGGTTCACCAACAGTTGTTTACACTTTGGAGCTTAAAATAATAATAATCAAAACAAACTTAGCTAAGTGTAACAACTACTTAAAGGTAAACACCACATGAGCCAAGTAAAATTAAACTAATTGTAAGCTAGTTAAAACATTATCATTTTTACAAGCCAACTTAAAGCTAAGAAAGAATACAAAACAATTACAATAGCTCTGGCAAGATATTCAATATTTTTGATTTTTGCTTAATAAGAGAATCGAAGTGCAGATCAATTATATCGCTACAACCATTTAAAACCCTACAGAACCTAGCACATGGTGAGTTAGACCCTAACACCGTTCTTCTCTGAGGAGGACGTAGTGGAGTTATGGGTTTTCGAGGATTTCTCGAAGGAACACGATAGTTAATGAGTGCGAGTAGCGGCGGTGAGTCGATATTTCCTTTAATAATTTTGCAGGCAAATATTGCGTCGTTTAAACGCCTTCGTTCTTCTAAAGAATGAATTTTGAAGATTTTTAATCTGTCTTTGTAAGAAGGCGTTTTTTTAGATATACCTACAGAGAAAGCTAGGTGCCAAGCAAAACGTTTTTGAACGCGTTCTATACGCAAACTATGAGTAGCATAGTGTGGTCGCCACACCACACTACAGTACTCCAATATGCTACGTACCAAACTAAAGTAAAGTAAAATTTTAGTTTTACTCTCCCGAAAGCCCCTGCATTGTCTAATGACAAAACCCAGCATTTTTGAAGCTGTTTTAACTACATTGTCTATGTGTGGTACAAATGTTAGTTTTTGGTCAAACAAAACTCCAAGGTCACGTATGATGTCCACTTCAGTAATCTTGTGCTCATTAATGAAATATTCTGTCTCTAAAAGATAATGCTTTCTGGTATATTTAATGTGGTAACATTTCTTTGAGTTTAAATTCATTCCATTACTGTTGCACCATTGAACGAGACTATTAAGGTCCTCCTGTAAAAGCATTGAGTCTTTATCAGACTTAATTATTCTCAAAAACTTTAAGTCGTCCGCGTACATAAAAAATTCGGAATGCCGCAAACAGGTGGAAATGTCATCAACAAAATAAATGAAGAATATTGGTCCAAGATGCGTACCTTGTGGAACTCCAGATGAGATTTTATATACATTCGATTGATAACCATTTACCACTACATTAAAAGATCTATCTGCCAAATACGAAATTACCCACTTCAGCAAGCTACCAGTGATACCATATGCATGCAGTTTATGAGTTAGGATTTTATGGGAAACTTTATCAAAGGCTTTGCTGAAGTCAGTGTAAATGACATCTGCCTGGTAACCTGAATCAACAGCCCCAATTAAATATTCAGTGAATGCAACTAGATTGGTACTCGTGGATCGTGATCGAACAAATCCATGCTGATGGTCACTTATGAATATTTTCAAATGATTCTGAAATTGTGGACAGAGTAATGATTCAAATACTTTCGCAAAAGTAGAGATAATAGAAATAGGCCTATAGTTAGAAATGCAGTCATTGCTATCCGACTTGTGTATAGGTACCACTTTTGCCATTTTCCATTTCAAAGGGAATATACCAGAAATCAGAGATTCGTTGTAAATTACCAAAAGTGGGTACACCAACTCCGTAGCGCAAGAAGTAACAAATATTGGCGGTATACCGTCTGGGCCAGCACCCTTATTAATATCTAAACTTTTCAATTTTTTAAGTAGGCTCTCTCTGTTAATAGTTGGTCTTAATAAGCATAAACTGGTATTGCCGAGAGGTTTCAAAAATAATTCGTCATTAAATTCATCACTCGAAACTTGTTCTGAGTTATAAACAGACGAGAAGTTAGAAGCAAACATTTCGCATATTGTCGGTTCATCGGATGTGGTCTTTGATCCGTCTGTCATGGTTTTAGGGTAGGTACTAGACCCTCCTCTTTTGTTTTTTACATGCGTCCAAAATAACTTAGGGTTGGTTTTAATCTTGTTTTCTAGATTCTGTATATAATTGTTGTAACAAACAGTGGCCAAGTTATCACAATGCTTACCAAGTAGTTTTAATTCAATTAAGTCCATGGGGTTTTTATACTTGTGGTATCTTTTTCTAATAGTATTTTTTGAATTTAGCATTCTAATTAAAGTACGGTTAAACCACGGTGGAAATTTATGCTTACTTGGCCCCCGAGAAGGAATAAATTCATGAATAGCATAGTTAATTTTCTCATAAAAAATATCTAACATTTCATTCACATCGCTATGTCCCTTAAATAATTCATCCCAATCTAGGTCTTTTAGAAACATACGAACAGGTGTATAATTTGTGGTACGAAAATTTGGTCTTTTGGTTACATTATTGTAAGGTAATCTTGCTTCCTTTTCCAAGGAAACAATAATATCAAGAGGAGGATGCTGTTTGTCAATATTACTGATTGGATTTATATTTTTGCTAACGTTACACAATGAGTGTGTTGATAAAACGAGATCCAGTATGCGACCTGCGTCATTTGTAACGAAATTTAGTTGGTTAAGCCTATTAATATTTGTAAAATCAATTAAAATTTCGCTAGTACTTGGTAAGCCAAGTTTATTAAATGACAATTCACCTGTTGCATTCCAATCAATTTTACTCAAATTGAAATCGCCCACAATAAAAACTCCCGAATCGACACATTTTTCAAAAACAGCGTTACAATGATCCAGAAAGTGCTCCAGAGAAGAACGGCGTACAGGTGGAGGGAGATATACTGCGCAGAGAACCATTCGACGAATAGTACTTGATATTGCCAAATCAATACTCACCCATAGGTCCTCACAATTACTCTCCCAGACTTGAATGCGCTTGGATTTAAATTGTTTCTTAACTGCTATTAAAACACCACCCCCCTCTTTATTACATTGAAAATTAGAAGTTTCTCTATCCCTCCTGAACACTACGTACCTATCGTCAAATAGCTCGCCGCTCAGTACTGAACTGTTTAACCATGTCTCTGACAAAATTATGATGTCGAAATTATTGACAGAAATGTTACGACATACAATGTGTGTCTTTGTTCTTAATCCTCTGATATTTTGATAATATATATGCAAACTATTGAATTTAAAGATTAGTTTCTAAGTGCACGTAACGGAGGTACATTTTGTTTGAAGATCAAATTACTTTAAATTGTTTAAAGTGTCCAAACTTTTAATGAAAATATGATCTTCGCCGTCCATCTTCCTGACAAATATCCTACCGTTCCGTACCCAGACGTATTTGTAACCTTTTTCCTTTGCCCTAATTCTCGTTGCAGCATGAAGAGCTTTGTAGGCTGGAGATAAATGCTCGGTAATAAAGACAGGAGATCTGTTGCCAGCTATGCCAAAATCTGCGGTATTAAGTTTGTCATGGGTTTTGTCTTTGTTGTAATTGATTATTGAGGCCAGCAGCTGATCACGAACTCTAGGAGAGGCGAGCTGAATCACAACAGACCGGGGGCGAGAGTTACTGGTATTTAGTTTCGCAATTCTGGTGCAGTGTGATATATCGCTATCTTTTATCTCACAACTGACTACTGAACCCAACTGCTTGACAATGGTATACAGATTTTCCTGCTTATTCTCAGGAAGACACTGCAGCTCCAGGTTGCTGGCTCGTGCTTGTTGTTCAAGATAATTAAGTCTCTGACTTAGATCTGCCACTGAGTTTTTCAGTTTAACATTTTCTTGTGTAATATCTCTCGTAATTCTTTTAGACTCAGCATATTCGGACTGAAATTTATCAAATTCCGTTGTGTGAAAATTCAAAGATTCTCTCAGATCCTCAAAATCCTTACGAATCGGGGCTAATTCCTTGTTTACGATGTTTACAATTGTACTATTAATTTGCCGAAGCATAATAGCGAACTCAGTTTTCATAACCTCTTGCACGATGGAGCGCACTTCTTCACTAGTGACAGCTGGTGCAGCTTCAGGAGGAGAATTCAAAGCTGGTCTCTTATTTCCTCTTGTGGTTGAGATGTTGCGCACCGGAGTACAATCCATCTTTGACGACAGGCTCGAACCTAGACAACCCGGACATTTCCAAGCGCTATAAGCCTCCGATTCTTTGGTTATTTCCGTGATGGATAAACAAGTAAAGTGAAACGACTTGGTACAGCGAATACAATTGACAAATTGATCATTTTCTTTAGAACAGTCGTTAGTACAACATCCCCATGCAGTTGTCGTCATGCCTACTAATGTGAACTGCTCAGAAATCTATTAATAAGCAAGTAAAATAAAGTAATCACTGCTTTCAACTTTACGTAGTAAAGTAAAGACAAGTTAATTAGTACGGTTGGTAGTCCAAAGTCCAAAACATCGGCCGCCGCAGAGCACCACGATCACTGTTAGCGAGTTCGCGAGAAGAACGTCGTAAGTGATCCGTATAGCGCGTCGGTTACGCGTTCTGAGCAAACACTTAGCGTTAACACTTATTGACGGTGGCTGGTTTATGAGTTTTGATTTATGTTGTTTTATAATATATTATCACTCCGAAACCGGTCACCCACTACACAGTTTTATAGTCGGAACTGATAACTGAGCATCCCCCACATAAACTATGACGAACACTACTTTTAAACATAAACAAAAATAAAAATTTGAAGAGCACACTTAATAAGCTGTTTACCGGGCGGTAGCTTACGAACGTTATGATGTCTTCGAATATTCTTGAAAAACTCATTCTTTCAACAATTGCGATTTTAGAGTGTTTAAAATTATGAGATAAACCATTTGACATTGCGGACGTACTCGTATTAAAAATAAGCTTTCTACTCTTTGATGATTTTATTATTTGAGGCTTTTTTATTAGTCTATGTACATACATGGATATTACTGGTCGATAAATGTAAAGTGCCAGTACTGTGCAATTTTATTATTATTTATTTTTTATTGCTAATTACACCTCTGCGAACTCTTTATAGCAGAATGGGAAATCATCAAATAAAAAAAGAAGGAAAACTCGTTTATTTCGCCATAGATGACGCACAAAAAATATAATAAACAAACTTAAAAAGAAAATAACTTTCAATTAAAACTAAAAACAATATCTGAACCGGGCACAACTACCACGAAATGCAAAAAAAAACTTCTTCCGCTCTGGGCGGCGCAGGAATGTCTGACTCCTACGTAATAAAACCCATCCGTGTTCTACCTAATGCCCTTTGCGTTCCAGTGCCACGGTGACTCTTTCGAAAACACTTCCACAACGCTGACAAAAATAAACCATATGCGACGTTATGGACCGCTATAAAAATTAAGAATTCACACACACCACGCTACAAAAATATTCAACAGCATTATCTCAGCTCACTCCCTTTACACTTGACCATTAATACATATACAATGGGGGTGAAATCTCACCCCTGCTTCAACCCTCGTGGCACTGTAAAGATAAATGCAAAAGGCCTTCATAAAACGAGTGAAAATGCTCGCAGACTGAACACGCTGTTGCGGAATTTGTTCGAAAGATTCACCGCGGCAATGGAACGCGGCGGGCACAAGAAGGATCACGGGTGGGCTTCAGTCAGTAAGAGTCTGACACTCCCTTCCGCTCCGCCCAGAGCGGGAGAAGTCATCTGATGATTTCCCATCCAAAAAAAAGACTGAATACGCTGATGCGTTTAATTATCGTTGCATATGCTGAGTATGATAGATATGAGATATGAGAGATAAGTACCTTTTTGGTCTCGCACTGATAAAACTGATACTGGTAGTTCTTGTTATTTTTTTTTTGTAATTTTTTGGCCGAGACGAGCAGTGGCGGCCGAGTGGTAACGGCCCCGACTTACAAAGCCTATTTCGCGGGTTCAAACCCAGCCAGCTACATTACTGTGTTGTGTAATTAATTTCATCACCACTGCTCTCAAAACGGTGAAGGAAAACGTCGTGAGGAAACCGGCATGTCCTAGAATCAAAAATTCGAAGACATGTGACATTCACTAACCCGCACTGGGCCCGCGTGCTGGATTACGGCCCATTCCCTCTCCTAGAGAGGAGGTCTGTGTCCCAGCAGTGGGGACGTTAAAAGGCTGATTATGCAAATAAACACTTTCCTTTTTTTTACGGGTATTGCCCTTCTGCGCTATTCTGTTGCTAGACCAACCCCTTAGGGCGTGAGCACAGTTCCATGTTAATAGGTACTTACAAACCATAAATCTATATTCTCCTTTACAGAAAGGTATTAAATTATATTCATGTGGAAAGTGTCAAGATCAGTCGCCGTTCTAACTTTGGGACATGTCCTTTTTAACCGACTGTGAAGGATGAAAAGATGAGTTATGGGAGTTAAAAGTGGAGTAAGCTTGTTGATTATGGCTCGATTTTTTTAATTATTTATGTATACAAGAAGGAGCTCGTGGCTAAAGATTAACAGCCGCGCAGATCGATCTTCAAGGTTAAGCAACGCTTGCCAAGGTTGGTCTGTGGATGGGTGACCATCTTAACATACCGAGTTTCCTCCGTGCCTCGGAAAGCACGTTAAGCCGTTGGTCCCGGCTGTCATTATTGTAGATCTTTGACAGTCGTTACGGATTGTCAGAAGCCAGAAAATCTGACACCAGTCTTGCCAAGACGTACCGTGTTCCCCAGTTATTGGGTTGTGGAGGTCTGGTTGTCACACCCGGTCCCGTCACAGTTCCCCACTATAGGGGTTATGGATTGTAGATGAAACCTAAAGTTTCCAACCGTGTGAAAGTAAATTTATAAAGGTATATATACATAAATATCTGGAAAGACTGAAATTAAAGACATACCTCAATACACATACAAAGTTTATTCACTATAAAAAGAAGTATCACCTTGCATAGAAATACAGTGAATGAGGCAGCTAATCATAAATAATACCTCCCAGACTTACACACTAATATGTGTAACCCTGTTAGACCCTGACTCCGTACCAAGGTATAACAGAGGTACACCACATGAGATATTACAAAAACAACGTCTCAGGTCGCTTGTAAGGATTCGCGAGGTGAACGCATAAGTACCACTAGCTCATCGCAAGGTATTGACCAACCAGGGCTGTGCACGTTAAGAAACCTACTCACTATGGTACAGTATACCCGTGACACAACTTAATACAAAAGGAAGTTATTACTGGTCTTGTTACTCAACACATTAACAAAAGGCCTAACTCCTTGTATGAAATCAAACCCAGTAGACAGGTCTAATGCATCTCCCTCATAATAATTAATAGCAGCTCAATTACTACTCACTTAATGCTCAAGTCTCTCTACTCAATTAGTGAATTGCTCAATTAGCTCAATTAGTGGAACAGAATCCCTCGGCATGGCACCAAGGCTAAAAACCTTGGTACCCACGAACAGACGCGGCCTACGGGAGAAGTCCAGCAGGATTGCTGTTACCTGGAACGGCGATGTTTCCTCAACGAGGTTTCGGATTGGTAAGGCCTTCCTGTACCATGGACGGCCACACTGTCTCAAATCTCGTCGAGCCAAACCTGAACGATGCACGTTCTCCGGATGGCTTCAGGCATTCATCAATCCCGGACCTCAAATATCCAGGCTAGTAAAATAGCCAGACCTGGAACAAAATCTCCGTAGTCAAATACACGTGCCTTTGGACTTTCAGAATGGGAAACAAATGGAGGACGAAATACTCACAGGGTTCAGCCTTTTAATGCACTTGAAAACCCCTCGGGTTTCGGGTCACCGTTGTAAAAACAAGTGCTTTTATAATCTCATTTGTTCGTCTCTCTGTGACCTCTGCGGTCTAAAAGGACCCACCATTTCTCCACTCTGTCATTGAAAAGTCCTTTGCGAGAAGCTTCCATGCCATAGACTAAATACTCTCGATTCCGACATGTTCCTAATTATTTAAATTTATTAAACTTTATGCTTCTATGCAATTTTTGTGTTTTAATTAATTTACATCTACTTTTTTATAATATATATTAAGTTTTAAAAAGACGATCGATCTCTAGCGCCATCTGTTGATTAATCTATGGGCTCTGTCAAATGTGTTTCCATTTGTCCGCTAAAGATGTCGCTGCGAGTTTCATTTCTTGTTTTGCTACGTCACAATGCCCCTCTTCCCGCAAAAAAGGTTTTTGCGTATTCGTAAAAACCGCACACCGCCCTCGGTGTTATAATATTAAACGTAGAGAACCTATTCTCCAATATTCTTTTGCGGAAGAGTATTATCGTACTTCTAAACTGAAGGTTTAGATGGTAGTGTTGTTTTTAAATTTAAAAAAATAATAATTAACTTATTTAGTATGATCTACCAGTAGCAAATATCTTTCCCAAATAAAACCATACTGCCAGGAAACCTGTTCTGCCTGCAATACTTCCTGCAATCCGGGCATCCCCCCCAATCTTTCATACGTCTTAAACATACATTCCCAATCATTCCTCTCATCCATCTTGTAGCAACCTGCATCCATTTCGCAGGAGGCCACCTCTTTCAGTTCCCCCGAATTCCGTCTGTATACCAGTGGAACTCTGCATTGTTTTCCTAAATTAAACGATCCGCCTGGTAAAAATATGTTCAGCGAGCTGATACATAATATTTTGAAACCATAATTGTCCAATCCACTCACCAGGCAGGACGTATTCAACTTTCCCAGTAGTTTATCTCCTGGAAAAACAAATTGGCGAAAGGCTTATTTAAAGAGTCACCGGCCGCTCTAAACTCGATAAGCAACTATAGTGCTATCTAAACTGAAGCAAGCTTCACAACTGTTAAGCAACAAAGTGCCACCACAAATATTTCACCGAAGCAACAATGCTATCCCGGCAAAATAATATAATAGTCACGGCTTATTTTAGGAGTTACTATCCGCTCCATAATAAAATATGGACAAAACCATACAAATGTGAAGGCTTATTTTAGAAGTCACTATCCGCTTCATAACAAAATATGGACAAAACCATACAAACGTGAAGGCTTATTTTAGAAGTCACTATCCGCTTCATATGTAAATATGGACAAAACCGTATTTGAAATAAAATACTGAAATTTAGGGATAAAAAAATGCATCATAACGGTATCATTGCCGTATATAAATATGAACGGAATGGTAAACTCTCGTTCATTAAATGTTTAATAAGCATATGTATCGCTTACACATGCCTTGTCGTCGTTGTTGGAGTGAACTCCAAACAACACGTGAATACACGGACTACGGCTAACGATCCCCCCGGCTTCAACGACTGGTAATTTAATATTGGCTACCATTGATAGATTAGTTTTTATAGATTTTTATATCCTTTATGTGCCAAGTGCCTAATGGTTTTCCATTCAACCCTACTAGTTCATATACTAATGGTGAAAGCACTTTCCCCACTATGCACTGCTCATATTTAGGTGCCAACTTAGATGTCTTATACTTCTCCGCGTCACTTTGAATGTAAGTCTTTCGCCAAACCAGTTGACCTTCGCGTAAAGTGACGTGTTGCCTACGCAAGTTATAATGTTTCGCGTTTGTGGCATGAGCCTTAACTATATTAGTTCGCTCCTTCTCGAAAATATCCCTGAGGGCTCCTAATTCACCCGCGTACTCTTCACGAGGCATAGCTACTTCATAATCACAGTCGTCTGCATTCTTATAAAAAGTGCCGTTAATAATAGGTTCACGGCCGTGTACCAAGAAAAATGGAGAAAATCCTGTTGTTTCATTCACTGCGCTGTTTATTGCTAATTGGATTTTCGTTAAATTTTGATCCCATGTCCTATGATCTTCTTTTACATAAGACGAAACTGCCGTCATTACCGTTTTATTGTATCTTTCCACCATATTAACTTGTGGAGCGTACCTTGGGCCATAATGCACTCGAGGTATGTTGTATCTCTTTAATACGCTACGAAATTCAGATCCCGTGAATTGAACCCCATTATCGGTAATTACGGTTTCTGGAATACCATGAGCGAGAAGAACATAATTCTCAAAGTGTTTTGCTACCAATGCACTAGTTGCGCGGCGTAATGGAAACAATAACGTGTATTTTGAAAAACAGCAGGTAACCACAAGCAAATGAACAAAACCCGAGCGTGATTTTGGTAGTGGACCAACTAAATCTATTGACACAGCTTGAAATGGTCGATGACATTGTTTTGGTTGTCCCATGAGTCCCGGTGTGAGAGTAGTCTTATGTTTATAGGCCATACATACACTGCATCCCTTAATGAATTCCACTACGTCACGATACATTCCTGGCCAGAAGTACCTCAAACTTAGCCTTCGGTGTGTCTTGAAGACACCCTGGTGACTTGAAGTTGGTGGTTCATGGTTTTCTGTGATGACCTGTGTACGCAGTGATTTGGGAACTACCTCTTTCCAATCGAACTCTTGTGTCAACGCATATTTACCTTTACTGTATCTGTAAAGTATGCCTTTGTCTACACGATAGTTAGGGAAATTATTTGGACATGTCGAACAACCGGCAAATATTTTGTCATACCATTCGTCACCGGTCGGTGTTGTTGTGTTTGGTGTATCTACCGCCTCAACCTTGATTAACCTTGATAAGGCGTCTGGTACAACATTGTCCTTACCCTTCCTATGTTCGATGGTGTAGTTATACTGTGATAAACGACAACCCCAGCGTGCTAAGCGACCAGTAGGGTTCTCTAAATTTTTAAACCACTTAAGTGAAGCATGGTCAGTTATTACTGTGAAATGTCTGCTACCTAAATATGGCTCAAACTTTTCTACTGCATAAATTACTGCTAATGCTTCGCGTTCAGTTGCACTATAATTACGCTCGGTTTTACTTAGTGATCTGCTAATATAAGCAACTGGATGTTCATCCCCATCTATATTCTGGGTTAGCATACCACCTATGCCATAACTTGATGCATCGCAGTGTACTGAAAACGGTTTTTCAAAATCTGGGCAAGCCAATACTGGAGCTGAAACTAAAGTCTTTTTTAAAGTATTGAAAGCGTCGTCTGCATCCTGGTTCCATTTATATTTTATTTTGGTACTGGTTAGTGCATTTAAAGGTGCTGCGATTGATGCAAAATTTCTAATGAATCTGCGGTACCAAGAACAAGTTCCTAAGAACATTTTTACCTCTTTCGATGTCTTTGGTACTGGGAAATCTAAAATAGCGCGCACCTTATCTGGATCCGTCCTAAGACCACACTCATCCACTACGTAGCCTAAATATTTTAAAGATTTTCTGAAGAATTTACTTTTCCCGAAATTTATCGTTAAATTGGCACTTTTAATTCGTTCGTGTAGTCTTTTTAATAGAAGGATATGTGTATCTAAATCCTCTGACACTACGCAGATATCATCGACGTAACAGAATACTAACCCTTTGGTGATATCACTACAAAACGGATGACCAAATAACTTATCCATTAATCTTTGTTGTCGAGCTGGAGCTCCACAAAGTCCAAATGGCATAACTTTAAATTTGAAGAGTCCTCTACCAGGAACAGTGAAGCTGGTTTTCTCCTGAGAGGCCTCCTCCAACGGAATTTGCCAAAAACTTGATTTGAAATCTACAGTGCTAATATATTTTGCGTTTTTGAGGCTGTCCAATATTTGTGGTATATATGGTATAGCGTAAGCGTCCCCCTTTGTTACCACATTTAATTTTCTGCAGTCCAAACAGAACCGCAATGTCCCATCTGATTTTGGAACCATAAGGACTGGATTATTCCATGGACTTTCACTAGGTACAACCACATCGAGCTTCAGCATGTTGTCCAATTCCTTATGTAATTCTGCTAACTTTTCTGGTGTCATTGGATATGGTCTGCATTTAATGGGTAACGCATCGTTTGTGTCTATTGTGTGTTGAATTAACTGTGTTCTACCCAAGCCTTTGGTTTCAAATGAAATATTGTGATATTGTTTAACTATTAATTCCGCTATTGTTTTATGTTCTAAACTCAAATTATCAAATGATTCTATTGAATGAATAAGTTTTCCATTTGAATAATTATTAACCAGCATAAATTGTTTAGGAGCCTCAATGTAACTTATTTGATTGAACACTTGAGGCATCAAATTGAATTTCATCCAAAAATCCATACCAAATATTACATTGGATGTAATGGAAGGAATGACATAAAAATTTATAACTGCTGTTTCACCGTTAAAAGTAATTGGTAACCTTAAAATACCTATAGGACTGCATTGGGAACCATTTGCTACTTCAATCTTTTCATTTATTCCAGTTATGGTGTCTAACGTATAACCTAAACTATTAAATTGTTCATGGGCTCCATTACCTATTATAGAAATTGCTGCCCCTGAATCTAACAAACCGTATAATACTACATCATATAAATTTACACTTAAATAAGGCCGAATATCTTTATCCCTGTCTGGCTTAAACAGCGCTGTCACTGATCTGTTATATTTGAAAAAATTGGAAACACATTCTAACCATGATTTCCATTCACCTGGATCGACCGGTTCAGGTGGTTTGTGACAGGCTGTCGGAACTAGTTTTTTGGATCCTTTGGTACTTTTTTACAATCTGGACATGATTTTACTGTAACTCCTAACTTCCCACATTTAAAACATTTAACTTCTTTAGGTGCAACCTTACAATTAGGACAATTTGTTTTTTTAAAGCCTAACTTCCCACATTTGTAACATTTTATCTCCTTCTTGGTTGGTTGTGTTTTATTTTTATTGTTGCGGTGATTCACACTGGCCACTTTCGGTTTCTGTTTGTTCTCTGTTGTGTCCGATTGTGTTGTGGATTTGGAATAATTATTAGTTTTAATATCTTCAGCCTCCAGTAGACGACATACATCTTTTAGTTCTGGCACGGTGTCTGGCTTTACCAATACTAATCCCCTTGATATCGATGGTTTTACGTTTCTTTTCAGAATTTTTATTTTTTCTTGGTCACTTAATGGTGTGTTCAATCGTGAAAATAATCCATTCATGACGGCGAAATACATATGAATCGGTTCATCATGTCCCTGAATCCGTTTTTTGGCCTCGTCCAATAAATTATCCTCATAGTCTATGGCATGGAATTCCCTAAGGAGTAGATCTGCTAAATCCTTCCAAGTAGCCACTTGACATTTTGCACTCCTATACCATATTAAAGCGTCACCCTTAAAGAACGCAAAAGCCGAATCAAACAACACTGAATCCGCAACCTTAAAAGCCTTCGCACGTTCTGCGATTGAGTCCAAGAATAGAAATGGGCAGGACTTGCCATCAAAAGTGACATTCCATTTACAAATATTTTTACTAACAGCATACTGAACACTGTTTGAATCAAAATTATCCTCAACCTCTGGCTGTGACTGTGGTTTTTCAACCTCCGTATTACTAAACAATTTGTCGAGTGTAGTCCCAAACCCTTTCATTATACCGTGGAGCTTATCCTGTAAAACACATTCCCTAGTATCCTTACAGTTAAGACGATGCAAGCGATGGTATAAATGACAATACAAAGCCCTAGCACGAGCAAGACTATACCTATCTCGAGTCCTCTCTGCACTATCCACCTTGGTTTGCAACTCCTTCTGCTTTTCCTGGATGATAAGTAATTCCTTGCTGGTATCCAACTCTTCATCTAAAATTTCCGAGGGACCAATACCTAAGCTGAGCGTTTTGAGTTGTTTCCGTAGCTTTGCAACCGTGTCTCCTGGTGTCTCGGCTCGAATTGAAACTTCATATGACAATTCGTCACGTAGAAGGGAATGTAAGTACACTTTCTCTAAATCCATTTTAAATTTTTGTAATGAAACAATAATTTACGAATCACGTTTCCGAACGCACCGAGTCTATGAACTCAAACGTCAAATGTAAAGTTCACTATGATTTTTAGGTTAAGTTTCAATGTTAGAAAAACAATGATTAATGTTGGCTGCTCGTATGATATGACCGTAATTCAATGTTAATACCCAATAAGGAACTGCATATATATGTGTTGAAGCGTTAATGACTAAGTAACTGACCAGGTTTTATAAAATAATTGTTTGTTTTCTTTCAATGTGAAAGTCACTGTTCATTGTACCAAAATCCACCCAAGTCACAGTCTCCTGTACGTCACAACCCTGAATAACAATGCAAGTTACTAATTTAGTTATTGTGTCACCTCGAAGCACCTCACAAACGAATATGAGTCTGTAATACAGTTGTGGAATGTGTTCCGTTGTTCACATTACAAAATTTTCCATTTTCAACCAATATTGATTTTAACAAAGACAAAGTAGTTTGTTATTGAGTTTTCCTAGGTGCAAAATTACACATAATTGTAATCAAAACTATTCAGAAGTGTTCATGACTAATTAATGTCTTGTAAACAAGTTCACAATCTTAATATTTTACCATTCCTTTATAAATGTTCTGTTGCACCTTTTTTTTGTGTTGTATTATAATAACTTTACAATGAATCTTCCACTATGTTCATCAATTTATATAAATGTAGGTAAACTTGAAAAAAAAAAAATTTATCAAATGAAATTTTTAGTGTCTGACCTTTACAGTAACCTTGAGAACTTAGGTTTTCAAATTAATACTCAATACACAACTTGACCTGGCTGTGTGCTAGGCAAATAAACAAATAGGTCAGTGACTTACACACTGTAGCGTACCAATCCAAATTATGGAAAAAGCGTTCCGACTGTGGTTAATGCACCACTATAAATTAAATCTTAAAAACTAGCCTTAACCTAATATGGTGTTCCACTAATTGAGCGTTCTGAGAGAGAGAGAGAGAGAGATGTTGGTATTAATTGTTCACCTTATATAATAAAATAATTATATACCGTTGAGCGCCAACTGTCACACCCGGTCCCGTCACAGTTCCCCACTATAGGGGTTATGGATTGTAGATGAAACCTAAAGTTTCCAACCGTGTGAAAGTAAATTTATAAAGGTATATATACATAAATATCTGGAAAGACTGAAATTAAAGACATACCTCAATACACATACAAAGTTTATTCACTATAAAAAGAAGTATCACCTTGCATAGAAATACAGTGAATGAGGCAGCTAATCATAAATAATACCTCCCAGACTTACACACTAATATGTGTAACCCTGTTAGACCCTGACTCCGTACCAAGGTATAACAGAGGTACACCACATGAGATATTACAAAAACAACGTCTCAGGTCGCTTGTAAGGATTCGCGAGGTGAACGCATAAGTACCACTAGCTCATCGCAAGGTATTGACCAACCAGGGCTGTGCACGTTAAGAAACCTACTCACTATGGTACAGTATACCCGTGACACAACTTAATACAAAAGGAAGTTATTACTGGTCTTGTTACTCAACACATTAACAAAAGGCCTAACTCCTTGTATGAAAACAAACCCAGTAGACAGGTCTAATGCATCTCCCTCATAATAATTAATAGCAGCTCAATTACTACTCACTTAATGCTCAAGTCTCTCTACTCAATTAGTGAATTGCTCAATTAGCTCAATTAGTGGAACAGAATCCCTCGGCATGGCACCAAGGCTAAAAACCTTGGTACCCACGAACAGACGCGGCCTACGGGAGAAGTCCAGCAGGATTGCTGTTACCTGGAACGGCGATGTTTCCTCAACGAGGTTTCGGATTGGTAAGGCCTTCCTGTACCATGGACGGCCACACTGTCTCAAATCTCGTCGAGCCAAACCTGAACGATGCACGTTCTCCGGATGGCTTCAGGCATTCATCAATCCCGGACCTCAAATATCCAGGCTAGTAAAATAGCCAGACCTGGAACAAAATCTCCGTAGTCAAATACACGTGCCTTTGGACTTTCAGAATGGGAAACAAATGGAGGACGAAATACTCACAGGGTTCAGCCTTTTAATGCACTTGAAAACCCCTCGGGTTTCGGGTCACCGTTGTAAAAACAAGTGCTTTTATAATCTCATTTGTTCGTCTCTCTGTGACCTCTGCGGTCTAAAAGGACCCACCATTTCTCCACTCTGTCATTGAAAAGTCCTTTGCGAGAAGCTTCCATGCCATAGACTAAATACTCTCGATTCCGACATGTTCCTAATTATTTAAATTTATTAAACTTTATGCTTCTATGCAATTTTTGTGTTTTAATTAATTTACATCTACTTTTTTATAATATATATTAAGTTTTAAAAAGACGATCGATCTCTAGCGCCATCTGTTGATTAATCTATGGGCTCTGTCAAATGTGTTTCCATTTGTCCGCTAAAGATGTCGCTGCGAGTTTCATTTCTTGTTTTGCTACGTCACATGGTAGGCAGTCGCTCCACATTAAATACTGGTATTCAGCTGAATCCGGTATGACTGGAAGCCGACCCCAATATAGTTGAGAAAAGGCTAGGCAGATGATGTATATACAGACAATAAGTAAGAGACAACATTATAATTTTTGGTCAAAGGAACTGCTTATTTCAAACGAAATTTCTTCCAGCAGACCTGCGAAAGGATAAACGAAAAAGAAATTCTACATACAATAGTGTGTAAGAACAAGAGAAGAAGATATTATAGTTTCCTTTTTTTTTCTTTGCATTGTCCTCACATACAGAAGCGACCAAGGATGTAACCAAGGTTATGTAATACAGAACATGATTTAAAAGAGTGTCCGTGGAGTTTCTTGCACGTTCTTCTCCATAGAGATCTACGCTTTGGAACGTGCAGATAGCTTCACCTCTTTCGACTTGACAATTCAAAAATGCCTGTAAAGGGTTTAATTGAAATAAATGCTTTGAAACTTGAATCTTGATAATGTGAAGCCTTAAACTAATGTAACAAATCAAAATACAATCATTTACAAAATAGTTTTCAAGATTTACCTCTGACAATCTTTAAAAAGTTACTCTTCAAACTATTGCTGTAAGGACTATTAAGAAGATAAATCGATAGAAACTGCTATTTGTAATTTAGAATAATAATATTTGACATCGCTGATTGTAATGACATTTGCACGCCAGGTTTCGGCAGGATATGCTTAAAAAAATAACTGGAACACCTTATACACCATATTTTAGCAAATAAATAGTTTGATTTGATTTAATTTGTGGTTCTTTTTGCTACCGTACAAACGCTTGGTTACTTTTTCTTGTGGCCATATTAATGTCACTACATCCAACAAGTTTAGTAAATACTGAATCTATTTACAATCCTTCTTACCCACTTATTTAGTCCGTGACGAGAGTTAAGTATTTATCTATACTAATATTAGAAAGCTGAAGAGATTGTTTGTTTGTTTGTTTGAACGCGCTAATCTCAGGAACTACTGGTTCGAATTGAAAAATTCTTTTTGCGTTGAATAGACCATTTATCGAGGAAGGCTTTAGGCTATATAACATCACGCTTAAGCCAATAGGAGCGGAGCAGCGATAAAGAATGTTTTAAAATCGGGGATTCCACGGGGACGAAGTCGCGGGCAGCAGCTAGTCGTTAATAAATAGCGTTGCAGTTGAAACTCTGCCAAATGTAGATTGATTACCAATGACAGCTAATATTGCTTGTGTACATATTTTTTTATATGGGTTTGCTTGTTACAATTTCTTGAAATACTATTGTCTTGTATTCTTTACTTACAAATACATATGTAGTAAAATCGTGGACTTGTCATATGTGTACATTGAAAATTTTTGCATCAAAATAAAAGAAAAACCAAAATGAAATTTATCATTGTAATTCTCTGTTTGTTTGTATGTTTGTGGAAGCATCACGAAAAAACGACAGATCGGATTTAAAATAAATGTTCTTGAAAATATCAAGTGTTATCTCGAGTTTTATTTAAAGTTTATTTCATCAAAATCGACTCACAAAATCAAAAGATATTCAATTTCTAAGTTAGGTAACAAACCTTATAGTTCTAGGCGCCGCTTTGACTGAGTCCTGCACGCATCACGAAAACAGTACAAAACCAATATAGCTAAGTTTTATAAATTAGAAATTCGCGTAACCCGGAAAAAAAGTGTACAAAATTTTACGCGACATTTTACATTTATACGCCATTTGCAACGTGTGACTCATCCATTAATCAATTGATTATATGTGAGGACGATGCACCCTAAATAACACTTTTATAGCACGTTATTATGGCAAGAATAAGGTTTATGAGATGTAGCCCGCTGACACACAGATGGACGGAGAGCGGAGGTTTAGTAATCGGGTTCCGTTGGTCGTTCTTCGGGTAAGGGACAAGAAATTTAAGTATTTTCAACCGACTTCAAAAAGGAGGAGGTTCTCAATTCGGCAGGTATGTTTTTTTTTCTATGTATGTATAGCGATTACGCCGAGATTTCTGATACGATTTACAAGGTTGTTGTTTTTATTCGATGAAGAAGGTGTATTTAAAAAAGAAACCAAAAACACCGAGTTCCGAAATTAAAGTTATTTTGTATATTTTGGTATTTTCGTTTAGAAGTTGGCGGTATATTTTTGTGAAAAGTTTTTTTTATGAATAAACAAAAAGACGAAACGATTATTTGTAATCATTCTCATGTCATTTATTTTATGAGTGTGACACACAGGTACACAGAATGGCGGACATTCATTTGTTAGAAAATTTTCATCGTACCACCAAACTCGAGTCTACAGTTGTGTTTCTGTTAGTGCATAAAACAATTGCAACTTGTTCTTAAATACAAACTCGTGGAATCTGATGTACCATACTGTAAGTACGTGCCCGACCCAGTTCTCGAAAATGGCAATTGCACAATGTGCTTGCAATAAGAAAGAAAGAAAACTCGTTTATTCTTCGAGAAATGACGCCCAAAAAAAATAAACGAACTTAAAAGAAAATAACTCATCAAATAAAACTAAAAACTATGTCAGGACAGGACATCAACTACTACGAGTCTCTAGACACACCACAGACAAAACAGAACACAATTAAATTTTTGTCTATGGCGTGACATCCGGCACCAACAGATAGTGACAACATAAAAAAATATAAACACACAAAATTAAAAGTAGACTGTTTACTTGTTTACTGTCTACATGAAAATATGTATAAATCTACATAGTTTGTGAGTCGCATCCCAGCAAGAATCGGTCTTTTCTCAGCATATGCCGCGATACTGAACAAGATAACAATCAACGGCGCTGATTTTCAGCAACCACCGTTCGTGTGACATTCTGACGTTACACGATGACGCTACATTTGTAGTAAATAAATAAGTCAGGTGATCCTACCATCACTGACAGGACTATTGTCGCCAATAAGCCTGACATAGTGGTGATAGACCGACTAGAGCGTCGCGCAATGATTGTTGATATAGCAGTCCCGCATGACGAGAACCTCGTGAAGGCTGAGAATGATAAACAAACGAAGTATCTTGACTTGGCTCGCGAGGTCGTTGACATGTGGGATGTTACCACAGCAGTAATTGTGCCAATAATCATGACGGCTAATGGCATATTTGGCAAGAGCTTCGGCCAATATCTCAAGAGGCTCTCGTTGGTTCTGGGCAAGGGCTTGAAGTGTATGTATACTCCCTAATAGTGCATAACGTAGTAAGTACACTCCTTTAGAATATAAGTATCTTTTTAAACTAAATAAGCAGTTTGAACCCGATGACCCTATCACTCTACTACAGGAAAGCAATAGGGAAACCAGTACGATTCGTAAGAACAGAAACAGACCGCGTTCCGTATTCCGGCCCCGCCGACGAGGCCCATCGCGACGCCCCCGTGACATCCCTCCCCGACTTTTGCCTAACGAGTCAGCCCGCGCCGCTGAGCCATTAGCGTTAAATCCCCTAAATAATAATAACTAGACCCAGCCTGTCCCTTGCTGCCCCTCTCAATGACCCCGTTAAGCCGAGGCCCGTATCCCACAGGGGATGCCCTTAGCGAAGCGGTCATTTAGTTTTTAGTAGTTTTTAGCCCTGGCTGGGGGCCTTAAATGAATTTTAGGCACCACAAGATTGCCCGATTAAGCAGTAACCAGCCTTAGTGTGCTGAACTGCGAGTGGTCATTAAAAAAAAGCAGTTTACATCAATGCGCATTGTAACATACATTCCCTAGATAGGTTCAATAAAGTGCATTCTATCAAGCTGGTTGTCTGATTCTAATGACCCTTGAAACCCCAACATTTCATGGTGACCCTGCCTTAGGGTCTGCCAAGGGACAGATTAGGCAAATTTTTT
The DNA here is from genome assembly GCA_905332915.2 of Hecatera dysodea. NCBI lineage: Eukaryota > Metazoa > Arthropoda > Insecta > Lepidoptera > Noctuidae > Hecatera > Hecatera dysodea. The sequence continues at coordinate 1,710,549 of HG995317.1, read as the reverse complement.
GTTGCGTGATTTTCAAAATGTGTAACTCTAAAATAAAAGACGAGGTTGGTTGATACAGAAAGCAGTACTCCTGGTAACGGCTCGTATTGTAAGGAGGTTCCTCTCTCAGGAGCCCTGACCACCGGTAGCTGTATATCCTGTTCCCGATACCAGTGGACTACAATTCCTTTATGTTAGTTTATTATTTACTAGCAGCGCCCTCGGTTTCACCCGCATAAGTTTCAATCGCGTGGGAATATCGGGGTAAAAAATATCCTAAATGTTAATCCTGGTTATAGACCACCTGTGTGCCAAATTTCATTTATACACGTTCAGTAGTTTTTGCGTGAAAGAGTAATAAACATTCATCCATACTTACAAACTGTCGCGTTTATAATATTAGTAAGATTTAGTTCGTCATTCTAAGACACTGTATGTGAGATGTTTGCAGTATGAAACAAGAATAGATTCTCATAAATCTTGTCCAATTGAATTTAGGACGTGTGTAGCACACAATACTGATTTATTTTGTTTGTCTGTCCGTCTGGAATTTTTAACTCAGTGCATACTCGTCACGGTTTTTCATACAAACTCGCGCCTTTTTTTCTGCTTAGGAAATCATCAAATGACTTCTCCCGCTCTGGGTGGAGCGGAAGGGAGTGTCAGACTCTAATTTAATTATCTATACTTATAATAAATCTGTAGAGAGGTCAATTCTGTACAAGGAATATATTTTCAAAATAACTATCAGGGGGTGATTAGTGATCGATACTGGTGCCAAAAATGCAATCAGTAAAATTTTTGTCTGTCTGTCTGTCTGTCTTTCTGTCTGTCTGTCTGTCTGTCTGTCTGTCTGTATGTTCTTTATAGAAACAAAAACTACTCGACCGATTTTAACGAAACTTGGTGCAATTATTCTTCATACTCCTGGGCAGGTTATAGTATACTTTTCATCACGCTACAATCAATAGGAGCAGAGCAGTGAAGGAAAATTTTGGGAAAACGGAAGAAGTCATCTACATAAAATTATCTAAAAAACATCCCGAAACAGCATGTCTATCTTTTGTCAATTTTAAACCGATCAGGCTGAGAGTTTCAAAATCGGGGGTAAAGTAACTATTCCACGCGGACGAAGTCGCTGGCAGAAGCTAGTTATTAATATATATATATTTTTTTAATTTTATAATTATTTTATACTAGCTTCTGCCAGCGACTTCGTCCGCGTGGAGTAGTTACTTTACCACCGATTTTGAAACTCTCAGCCCGATCGGTTTAAAATTGACAAAGTTTCATACAAACGTTCATCCCCTATTTTATCCCCTTGGGGGTAGAATTAATCAAAATCCTTTCTTAGCGGATGCCTACGTCATAACATCTACCTGCATGCCAAATTTCAGCCCAATCCGACGATAAACGTAAGATTACTGCTAAGCTATCGGGAGTTACACGTGTTATTGTGAGTCAACCATAAAAGATAGACATATGCTGTAGTGGGATATTTTTTAGATAATTTTATGTAAAACATTTCCGTAATACATGATTTCTATGTAACTTTAACCATTAAGGCTACACACGCGATGGAAGCTTAAAAAATGGAGTAACTTCTCCCATTTTCCCAACATTTTCCTTCACTGCTCTGCTCCTATTGATTGTGGCGTGATGATAAGTATACTATAACCTGCCCAGGAGTATGAAGAATAATTGTACCAAGTTTCGTTAAAATCGGTCGAGTAGTTTTTGTTTCTATAAAGAACATACAGACAGACAGACAGACAGACAGACAAAAATTTTACTGATTGCATTTTTGGCACCAGTATCGATCACTAATCACCCCCTGATAGTTATTTTGAAAATATATTCCTTGTACAGAATTGACATCTCTACAGATTTATTATATAAGTATAGATTAAAACTTTATGTACAATAGTACATGGGCGGACTTAATGCAACAAGGCATTCTCTACCAGTCAACCTTTGGGTTAAAAAGACAATACTGTGGTAGGTGTACAACAAATAAATAAAATACATTTTTTTTTCTGGGAAAGAAATTAATACATAGATACATGCTAAAACAATAAACTAATAAATATGATGTTTTATAATATTATTTTACGTATAAGACAACTTATAATAATTATGACGAAGACCAAACTAAGAATGACAGGCTTTTAAGTAGTGTTTACGGATTTTACGCTTAAAGAAACATTTAGACTCTGCCTTCTTGATGGTGAAGGGGTAGCTTATTCCAGAGTTTAATGGTAGAAATAGCGTAGGAATTAGACATAAACCCGGTGCGGTGATAAAGAATATGAAGATTGGACAATTATTATTATTTTTCCTACCTTTGTCACGTAATGACTTTGCATACTATTGTATAAATTCAAATTCTTCTTCCCAGCTAAAACACTAGGAAGTGGAGACGGGTTGGCGTTTTGGGGGACTGTCTTTATGTAAAATTTGACACTCAAAAAGTGCTGTCTCTCAGCATAGCTTGAATAAATGACTTTTGATTTTGATTTTAAAGAAGTAAGTTTTAGACTCTAACTGACTAAAGCCCACACGTGTTCCTCCTAAAGCCCGCCACGTTACAGAGCCGCGGTGATTCTTTCGAACAAACTGCAACATCAATTGTTTTCTGCATTTTACAAATCGTAATACAATGCAAATATCTTTATTTTCTTTTCTTGAGACAAATAACTATCCAGATTAGGTTATTACATTACACCAGCATTAAACAAATTTCAATCAAGAACGATGAAACAGTTATACCTACTTAAAAAAAATACATGTGGCACTCGGGGACTGCCGCGGTAAAGCTATTGCATAGCATTTTTTATCAACTAATGCAATTATATATTTAGTACTCTGCGTCATTGTGATATGGTCTCGATTCGTTCACCTGGGTTACTGTACTAATGTAAATCACATACGTTTCACTTAACTTTGTCCCACCGATTGTTTCCGAACGCAGACGTTCGGGTCGGCTCGGTGACGGCGAAATAATAGCTCAGTAACGAAGCAACCATTTTAAAAAGGCGGGGCCTAATCGAATGACGTAGCGGTGTTAGGTTATTTTCGTTACGGAATTTCTGGATTCGGTTGCCACGCTCAAGGCCCGCGATAGAAGCTATGCAATAGCTTAAAAAACTTTTTTCAAAAAGTAAAAAAAAGTTCTGTAGCTTCGTTATCAGCACAGCAGCGTCAGATGTTGACACTCTGTAGCATATATACCTGAGTAAGATATGATTATTACGTAACAAAAGCACCATACGAGCGTACAATTTTCGGTGAGTGCCCTCGATTTCTCCTGGATCCCATCAACAGATCCTGAAATGTGGAAATGGGACCACCTCGAAGTGAATGCTATCCAACAAAAAAAAAATGAAAGCCGTCTATAATTGTCGGAAATATCGGTGAACATACATAAAAAAAATATACATACACCCCTAGTTTTGAATTAGTACAAATACTTTAAGGGCTTATTAGAAAAGGTCTTGTTATTATTTAAGAAAAGTCTCAAAAAATATGATCATAAACAGCAAAGTTATTAGCGTTTTTTATATCCTAAAATGCCACTCAACTTATAAAAATATTGCACAGGCTATCGATTTATGAATGAATAAATGAAGATTAAAATGGAAAAACACTGCGCGTAGTATTTTCTAGTTTGTTATGAATATTGATTCTATTATGAATTTACCAGTTATTAAAAAACTCCGTGGACCATTTTAGGTTTTTGTTTTTTTTTTACTTTTGACTACACAAATATGATCAGTAACGGGTACGGACAGAGCCCTGTTTTTTTTTTGTACTAATTAAAAACTAGAGGGTATATCTACACTTCTATACTAATATTATAAAGAGGAAAACTTTGTTTGTAATGAATAGGCTCAAAACTACTGGACCAATTCTAAAAAATCTTTCACCAATAGAAAGCTACATTATCCACGAGTAACATAGGCTATATTTTATCCCCATATTCCCACGGAAACGGGAACTACACGGGTAAAACCGCGGGGCGCTGCTAGTTATACATATAGACGAATTAAGAACCTCCTCCTTTTTTGAAGTCGGTTATATTCAAGTCCCATTTTTAAATTTTATCTTAACTGAGCTTCAAACCCAAGCCACAGTACCGTATAAGTCTATACACCACCGTGAGGACTGGACCTGCCCATAACACTTAAATTACTCGACCGCACATCGAACCCGCGACCCGCTATTAAGCCGTGTCTCCCAATTAACTTTGGGTTAAGAGCGTATACATACGTCGAACGGTATTTCATACAAATTTTGAAGTCGTTTCTTTCCGAAATGACTAAATGATTTTAATGAAACTTTACACATATAAGCAAGATACATAGGTCTAAAAAGTTAGTTGAAAACATTTTCTATAAATAGTGTTACAATTTAAATTTTCCATACAAACATATATTTCCAGTTATCTTTTTTTAAATAATACATTTCGAAAATGTTTTAACTAACTTTTTAGACCTATATATCCTGCTTATATGTGCGAAGTTTCATTGAAATCGGTTCAGTTTTTTCGCAAAATAGTAACTAGAAAATTTGTATGAAATGCCATACGGCGTACACGCTCTTAAGGGGCTGTTTGGACTTGAAACGTGGTCGCACACAATGGGCCTCATCAGAAGGCTTAAACATAAGCATAGCATAATCAGCCTTTCAAAGTTCCCACTGCTGGGACACAGGCCTCCTCTCTAGTAGAGGGAATGGGCCGTAATCCAGCACGCGGGCCCAGTGCGGGTTGCTGAATGTCACATGTCTTCGAATTTTTGGTTCTAGGACATGCCGGTTTCCTCACGATGTTTTCCTTCACCGTTTTGAGAGCAGTGGTGATGAAATTATTTAAACGAAGTAATGCGCCTGGGATTTGACCCGCGACCTACAATACGTAAGTCGAGGCTGTTACTACTCGGCCACCACTGCTCTCTTGCAGAAGGCTTATAGTCACCCGAAGGACAATAGAGAGAGCAATGCTCGGAGTTTCCTTGCGTGATCGAATCAGGATGATGATTTGCAAGAGAACGAAGATTACCGACACAGCCCGAAGGATAAGAAAGAAAGAAAGAAAGAAAATCTGTTTATTTGCGCCAAGCATGACGCACACCAAAGAATTTAAAAATAAAGCTTAAAACTAAAACAAAAATAATAGTTAAAAGTTGGGAAGGTATGCGTCACATTTGCGCAAAACGGCTGTCGCTCAGCATAATGCTAGGACTCTTGTTGTGGATCGCCAAACTGAAGTGGCATTGGGCAGGGTACATTGCTTGCAGAACAGATGGTCGATGGAGCTGTAGAGTTCTGGAGTGGCGACCTCGTACTGGAAGACGCAGCGTTTCAATACGCGATTGCCATTCCAGAACTTTGTTCGAAAGAGTCACCGCGGCCCTGGAACGCAAAGGGCACAAGAAGGATCACGGGTGGGTTTTAGTCAGTAAGAGTCCGACACTCCCTTCCGCTCCGCCCAGAGCGGGAGAAGTTATTTGACGATTTACCATCCAGAAAAAAAAATCAGAAAAAACGCAGTGATGAAAGGTTTCCCATAAGGTGGACCTGTCGGTAGATACGAAACGCACGGGACCGGCTTTTTATTTCTAACCACAAGATACGGAGAAATTTATTACATGGTCTACATACACAATTCAGAGCAATTCATAGATTTTTTTTTCGAGGAGCTTGTGGCTAAATTATAACAGCCGCATGGGTCGATCTTCTAGGTTAAGCAACGCTTGCCGAGGTTGGTTTGTGGATGGATGACCATCTTAACATAACGAGACTTCTCCGTGCCTCGGAAAGCACGTTAAGCCGTTGGTCCCGGCTGTCATTTGGAGATCTTTGGCAGTCGTTACGGATTGCCAAGAAGAACCGTGTTCCCCAGTTAATGGGTTGTGGAGGTCTGGTAGGCAGCCGCTTCACGTAAAATACTGATATTTAGCTGAATCCGGCTTGACTAGGAGCCGACCCCAATGTAGTTGGGAAAAGGTTAGGCAGATGATGAGTCTACATACACAATTATAAAATTGATTTGTGGAAGGCTGGTGCCTATATTAAGTTTTTTTATAAAACCTCTATGTCAGGTCACCAAGTTGTACTGTACTGGAGATGATCTGATCCGTATATACTATTCAAAATACATTATAATATTGCAATATTACTCATCAAAAAGAATAATAACATTAAAAAAGGTGAAATAAAGTAATTTAATTAGGGATGTACATAAATGTTGCGGAATTAGTTCAAAAGAGTCACCGCAGCCCTTTTTTTTCTGGATGGGAAATCATCAAATGACTTCTCCCGCTCTGGGTGGAGCGGAAGGGAGTGTCAGACTCTTACAAACTAAAACCCACCCGTGATCCTTCTCGTGCTGTTTGCATTCCAGGGCCGCGGTGATTCTTTCGAACAAATTCTGCAACCCTGGCAGGCATTGACCCTATGGGGCCCCGTCTTCTTTGCTGACAGTTTTTTGAGGTGCGTTTGGAACACGACGCGCCCTCGACCCGGGCCTGGGCCTCAAGTCTGCTATTACAATAGTGTCAGAATGGTCTATCATGATGTCATAATGGTCGATTTTGACAAGTTTGGTAATCTACTAATATAAAAGCGTCACTATGACTTTCCAGTGGTTAACCACTGACACTCTATTGAAAGAAATGGCATAGAACGGTAATCTCGTACATAATAACAAATGAATGACAAACGTATGTGGTAATCTGCTAACATTTTGACAGTTCCTTTGATCAGTGATCTACCATTAGACCGTTATTATGCATTAATTGCTTTTAATAGCTCGGTTTTCAAAAAGTATTACGAGACCATTGACAGACCAATGATCGACCATTATGACTTTAGCAGATTACGAACTTTTAGCATAATGACAATGTGGTCGTGTTGGAATGACAAATGTACAAAAATAGCAGACTTGGGCCCCTGGTTGCTATCAGACGGCGAGCCACCCATAGCTCGCCGTCCAACCAGAGCACCCCATAAGTCCAAATATTCACAGTTAGGACTGGACCCCCTATAACAGTAAAGTTACTCGGCCGTATCGAACCTGCGACCCGTTATTACGCTGTAGCTTCTAATTAACTTTGGGTTAAGGGGATGTGGTTGCGCGCTGCTTCATACAAAATTTCTGTTAACAAACTTTTGTAATTTAAATGAAAATATAGCAAAGAACAATTTTCAAATTGCAGTCTGCCGTTTAAATAAGATTTTTTCTGAATGTTGGTAGTTTTTAACCGACTTCTAAAAAAGGAGGAGGTTCTCAATTCGGATGTTTGTATTTTTTTTTTTATGTTTGTTCGCGCATAACTCCGTCGCTTGTAAACCGATTTGAAAAATTCTTTTTTTGTTGGAAAGGGTATACTTCCCAAATGGTCCCATGAAAATTTTATCGAAATCAACCAAGCGGTTCCCGAAAAATCTAAAAAAAATATGTACTTTGTCTACTTTGATGACCTCCTAATTTACTCTGCAAAGGAGCTGTACGTTTTTTCTACACCAATGCGATTGGTTCATTTAGGTGGGGGAGGGGAGGGGGTGTAGGTACCACTAAAAAGTGAAAAATAAAAAACTTTTTACAAAAAAATACAACCGACTTTTACGCAAAAAATCAAAAAAGTGCAAAATAACTTTAATTTCGGAAGTCGGTGTTCAAAAAACGAAAAAGCAACCACAAACACCGAGTTCCGAAATTAAAGTTATTTTGCACTTTTTTGATTTATGTGTAAAAGTCGGTTGTATGTTTTTGTAAAAAGTTTTTTTTTATTCCCGACTTTCTGAACCTGTAACAAAATAAATATCCTCTCAATTTCTAGGAATTACTTCCAGACTATCAAATTCGTATGCGTAAAAAGTATTCCAAATGTTCAGTTGACAATTTATCGAAAGTTTACAATCTCTCAAGATACCTATTTTATAATCTCTCGAATTTTACAATTATCCGGTGTAGCCCTAACAAAATATTAAGCTTTTATTTAAACGCTCTAAGAAGAAGAAAATAAAATGTTCCTTTAACATTTTAACTATCAACAAATATCCTCATTTTACACAATTTATAAGTCCATCAAAGCTTGTCGGATAAGAACTTTCAAATGTATGTATTATGTGTTTCAAAAATAAACAAAAATATTTTCATATCTTCCTGCATCTTAACTAAAAAATATGCCTAGGTCTCTCTGGTATGAATTCTTTAAGACAAATTAAAATGATAGCATCACATATGTATGTATGTAAATATTACAAATGCTTGCAATGTTTGGACAGGTCCACTCAAATCTGTGTGGCACTTTCCTCAAAAGACCACCTCAGACATTAAACTGCATGGTTCTCATATGATTTGACCAGTACGGATTGTATGGACTTTAAAAGAGACTTTGACCTCTGAGTTTGTTTCGGTGTTTCTTCTCAGGGTAGTCGGCTAGGAAACACCGGCCTCATCTAGCTTAAAATGACCAGAAATATTTGACGTGTAAAAGTGTTATGTTTAAACCTACTTACAAAATAAATATCATTTATTATTTCTTTAATAGGAACATCGTATAAGTGCATTTTTATCTATTCATTTACAAGTAAGACAAAATATTAAAATATTTTGTATGGAGCAGAAACAAAAGACGTCGCCTTAACTAAAACATTAAAATCTAATCTACGAGTAATTTGAGCTACCCCTTAATCCCGAAGATTTCACGAATTTCCCTAGCGTTTTATATTTATGGTTTAAAGCCGAATTAGCAAGAAGATTTCGGAAGGAACTCCTCTTTAATCACCGGGGTCGATCTTCAAGATTAATCAACGCTTGCCGAGGTCTGTTTGTAGATGGGTGACCATCTTAATATACCGAGACTCCTCCGTGCCTCGGTGCGCACGTTAAGCCGTTGGTCCCGGCTGTCATTTGTAGATCTTTGGCAGTCGTTACGGATTGTCAGACGCCAGAAAATTGACTCCAGTCTTGCCAAGAAGTACCGTGTTACCCAGTTAATCGGTTGTAGGGGTCTGGTAGGCAGCCGCTCTACGTAAAATACTGGTATTCAGCTGAATCCGGTTTGGCTGGAAGCCGAACCCAATACAGTTAGGAAAGGCTAGGCAGATGATAATGAGAAGTAAGAAAACTCAAGTTAAAAACATTATTTCAGAAAACTTTTTTGACTAGTGTCATCTGCTTAGGCCTTTCTTGAATGCAGCTGGACAGTGGCGGCTTTCGGTTGATTTTGACAAGTTCTCTAGTAATCAACTAATATAAAAGCGTCACGATGACTTTCCAATGGTCAACCACTGACACTCCATTGAAAGAAATGTCATAGAATGGTAATCTCGTACGTAATCGTATGCAGTAATCTGCTTAAATTTTGACAGTTCCTTTGATCAGTGACCTACCATTAGAACGTTATTGTGCAGTCATTGCTTTTAATAGCTCGTTTATCAAAAAGTATTACGAGACCATTGACCGACCAATGATCGACCATTATGAATTTAGCAGATTAAGAACTTTTAGCAAAATGACAATGGGATCGTGTTGGAATGACAAATTTATAAAAATAACAGACTTGGGGCGCTGGTCTGTTGTCATATCGCTTTGATACTAAAACATCATCTGTAAGCAATAAAACGTCAAATCTTTAATGTAACGTCGTCCACTGAGAGACCATCAAAGTGTAAACGTCTAATCAATTTTCGTTTAGCTGTTTATGAGGTTGTGCACACAAATAGACAGACACCGTTTTCTTAGTAGAACTATTTTTAAATGGCATAATTTTAGATGTATTTATAGTTTATTACAGGTTTAATAGTTTGACATTTAGGTATCCAGACTGGCGGTAGCGTTTATTTCAGTTCGGCCACAGATTTGCTTGAAAAGCAACTAGTTTGGATTATTTTAGTTGTTTTTTACCGACTTCTAAAAAAGGAGGAGGTTCTCAATTCGGATGTTTGTATGTTTTTTTTATGTTTGTTCGCGCATAACTCCGTCGCTTGCCAACCGATTTGAAAATTTTTTTTTGTTGGAAATGGTATACTTCTCAAGTGGTCCAAATCTAAAAAAAATATCTGCATTGTCTACATTGATTCAAGATTCAAGATTCAAAGCATTTATTTCAATTAAACCCTTTACAGGCACTTTTGAATTGTCAAGTCGAAAGAGGTGAAGCTATCTGCACGTTCCAAAGCGTAGATCTCTATGGAGAAGAACGTGCAAGAAACTCCACGGACACTCTTTTAAATTATGTTCTGTATTACATAACCTTGGTTACATCCTTGGTCGCTTCTATATGTGAGGACAATGCAAAATAAAAAAAAAAGGAAACTATAAAAACAATTCAAAGTATAAAGATTAAAACAAGTCAGTGGCAGTTAAGAGGTGACCAGTCTCAACCGACGGCGCCCGTTCACGAACATGACGCGTGTATTGGCACCATTTAGCTCAACCATTTTGAAGGGAACCGAATGATCCAACACACACGCCACCATCAGCGAAACATTTGAGCAAGCATGACATGCTCTCAACTGCCATTTTAGTTCAAGTCACAAAGTAAACTATAACTTATCACATGTAAATGGCTCCACGACCTTTTAGTCTACTCTGCATTGGAGCAGTGTGTTTTTTTACACCAATGTAATTGGTTCGTTTAGGTGGGGGGAGGGGAGGGGGTGTAGATACCACTAAAAAGTGAAAAATAATAAAACTTTTTACAAAAAAATACAACTGACTTCTCCACAAAAAATAAAAAAAGTGCAAAATAACTTTAATTTCGGAAGTCGGTGTTCAAAAAACGAAAAAGGAACCACAAACACCGAGTTCCGAAATTAAAGTTATTTTGTACTTTTTTGATTTTTTGTGGAGAAGTCGGTTGTATTTTTTTTTTCAAATTGAGTTTGTTTATGACCCAAGTTTATTTTTTGTTTAACGACAATTCAGTGAGTTACATTTTTTGAAATTGTCTCTTAAAGCTGTTTATTTTGTTTCCATATATTATCATCTGCCTAGCCTTTTCCCAACTATATTGGGATCTCTTTCCAGTCAAACCGGATTCAGCTGAATACCAGTATTTTACGTGGAGCAGCTGCCTACCAGACCTCCACAACCGATTAACTGGGTAACTTCTTGGCAAGACTGGTGTCAGATTTTCCGGCTTCTGACAATCCGTAACGACTGCCAAAGATCTACAAATGACAGCCGGGACCAACGGCTCAACGTGCTTTCCGAGGCACGGATAAGTCTCAGTATGTTAATGTATGTTAATTAAGATTGTCACCCATCCATAGACCAACCTCGGCAAGCGTTGTTATATGACATGAAAAACCATAACGTCACTTACCTACCTTCGGCCGCCATCTTGTTTTCTTCATTTTTGACAGATTGCGACGAAGATTAATTTGGAAAGTTCCACAGAGTAACCGTTAGCAATGTGTAGATTATTCCGTGTATTTTTATATAATTTTCTTTGCATGCTTTTGTATTACAATTAAGACTGATATTAATCTTATTTTGTGTTTTTAATAGGTTTTTTTTTTAATGTACTTTGCATTTAATTTTGTATTATAGTTCTTACTTTTATGGGGCATGCCGTGCTAACCTATAATAAACTGTAATACTAACCTTATTTATTAGAACAACATTTGTATAGTAAATTGTACGAGTATATACAGTTGTTGGTTAGCCAAAATAAATAAATAAATATCCGAATGCGTACGCTGCTTAGTAATTAGTAAAATTGGCAATATGAATTCTGGACTATAGAATTCATATTGCCAATTCTACTAACTAGCAGTGCCCCCCGGTTTCACTCGCGTAGTTCTCGTTTCCGTTAGGATACAAGGATAAAATATACCCTTTTTTATGGATGGGAAATCATCAAATGACTTCTCCCGCTCTGGGCCGAGCGGAAGCGAGTGTCAGACTCTTACTGACTAAAACCCACCCGTGATCCTTCTTGTGCCCTTTGCGTTTCAGAGCCGCGGTGACTCTTTCGAACAAAGTCCGCAACGATAAAATATAGCCTATGTTAGTCGCTGATAGCGTTGCCAGGCGTCCGGATAAAACCGGACACAGTCAGACTTTTTGGTTCAGTATCCGGCAAAATTAGACGGCGTCCGGCCTGTTCGCATATTTGATAGGCTTTTTAAATTTGAACATTTTTTTGCTCACCTCGTATCGCTTCCTACGTAGTGCGTACTAATACTATTGCAATTATTGACATGAATATTGAATGATTAATAATAATGAAAACTGGTTTACTTAATTTTATTGTTATTTCAATAGCACCTAAGAAGATTTTATGGTAAACTAGCAGCGCCCCGCGGTTTCACCCGCATAAGTTTCGATCCCGTGGGAATATCGGGGTAAAAAATATCCTATATCGCAAATTTAGAATTAAAGGGACATAAATTGAAAATTGAAATTTTTGGGTAATGAGTAAGAATTAAAATCTTCAAACATGTGTAAACTGCCCCTTTCCCAGTCATATTGCGGAATCTCTTTCATGACTGGCTTTTATAAGCTGAGCTATATATAGCTAAATTATAAGTTACAGGAATTTTGAGTTAAGCCCCTTTAATTCTAAAGTTGCGATATATTAATCCTGGTTATAGACTATCGCTGTGTCAAATTTCATCTAAATCCGTTCAGTAGTTTTTGCGTGAAAGAGTAACAAACATCCATCCATACTTACAAAACTTTCGCGTTTATAATATGAGTAAGATGATAAAAAAGAAATATCTTTGTTCGGATATTCTAAGACTATAAATTTTTTTGCCCAAATTTCCGGCCAAGCTGGGTTTGTCAAGTTCGGTTTATCGGTATTAAGACTGCAACGCTAGTCGCTGATAATGTATTACGCATGCAACTGAATGGAATTTATAAAGGTACCTTTAAAAGTGTCAAATAAAAAAATATTTAATAAATTACCTAATGGAATTAAGGACTTAAATATTATTAAATTTAAAAATAAACTAAGACATTTTTATTAGAAAAATGCTACTATATGATTGACGAATTCCTAAATGATAAATTTTATGTTAATAATAAATAAATTTTAAGTTATTTGACATTGATATTTATTTAAGTTTGACATTGTATTTATACTTACTCAATTGTTTCCTTTTTTTTGCTTGTTTTAAGTTTTTTTCATGTTTTGTTATAATTATTTTATTTTATTCTTTTTTTATAACGATTTCGTAAAAGAGTGTAAACCTTTAAGGTAGATTTTTGAGGAACTTTTTTATTTATTATTAAGATCTCATATAAAATGTACCAAAAATCACACCAATAATTGAATTTGAATTTGAAAAAAAAAACAATTGTAACAAAAAAAAATACAACTATTATTAAAACACGTGCCTAAATTATTGTAATTACCTATTTCCCGAGAAAAAAAAAACAGCTGCCAACATTCAGGAATGAATATTCAAATCTTTCTTAAAAATTCTTTTCCCCACGAAAAGATACTAAAAAAGATAATACGCCAATTGTGTTGAATCATGAATCATTCATTCTGTTAATGAATATTCATGTTCATTAAGAAATTTAGGGATGAGTTAAAGCTGAAAAGTGCTGTGGTTTTCTGTGAGGGTTCCGTGGCGCATTGGAAAATCTAAATATATATAACTCAAAAGGGACTGACTGACTTACATAGTGATCTATCAACGCACAGCCCAAACCACTAAACGGATCGAGCTGAAATTTGGCATACAGGTAGATATTATGACGTAAGCATACGCTAAGAAAGGATTTTTGAAAATTCGTCCCCTAAGGGGGTGAAAAAGGGGTTAACATTTTGTATGGAACTGCACGCGAACGAAGTCGCGGGCATAAGCTTTAAAGTATAAAATAGAACAACAAAGAAATGACAGTTATAGGGACTACTTATAGAAATGAACACTTCGAAATTTTAGTGTTAGAATTTGAAATTTCATGTTTGAATTAAAATAATAATCAAACAGAAACACTATTTCAACGCACAGTATACACACATAGAACTGTTCACTAAATCCATTCAACGTCACTACACGCATGAGTCACGAGCATGTCGGTGACGCGAACATATAAGATTTTGCCCTACCAAGAAATGCCATCGCGGTTAAAGAAGTTTTCACTTCCTTTGTGATAGTCCCCAAAATGTTTACGCAGGTGAAATCGCTCGCAGTATCTAGTTTTCTATAAGTAGTCTTGGCAAAATACAACCGACTTCTAAACAAACCAAAAAGTACAAAATAACTTTAATTTCGGAACTCCTATTTTTGGTTGCTTTTTGTTTTTGAACACACCGACTTCCGAAATTCCGTATTTTGTAGCTTTTGTTTTGTTTAGAAGTCGGTTGTATTTTTTGTAAAAAGTTTATTTTTCACTTTTTAGTGGTTCACTCCCAGCTAAACATACCCATCACAGCGTACGTGGGCGTGGTATAAATTGGTGTAAACAATAAACAAACATGCGTTTTCAGCTACCTATAGAGACTATATACTATAGAGCTTTTGGAATATCACACATGTTAGTATATAATACACACAGTACAGTCAACTACCACTTAACTCTGGCTAGACAAAGTCAGCACCAATTTCTGGCAACTTCCAACAGCTAATGGAAATCTTAAAAGGTTTCAAGGCTTTTAACTGAAAACTGCGGAAAATTCTAAGCTTGAAATTTTAGGATTTATGGATTATGGAAGGCACCAGATAAATTTGGGATGAAGTACATACATTGCCCTCTTCTTAATATTTTTATGATAAAGTATGAATCGGTTTTTGGATTCCGTAGTTATTATAAACAATAGGTTAGTTGACTAAAAAATATAATTAGACCGTCAGATACTACCGTTCAAAAGTAAGGAAGCAACAACATAAAACCAAATAAAATAAAAGTAAGCCGTCTTCATTTTTTTTTGTTTTTGATTCAGAATTAAAAAAAAGAACATTTTGAAAATACCCACGACGGTAAAAACATAATTGAAAAAGAATTAAATAATTAATAAAAAACACCCGACTTACAGAATTAATATTGGGTTATTTTTTTGTTATTAATTTAAATTAATAACAAAAAAAAACACTGAAAACTGCATGAAAATCGGACTAGTAGTATTGGGGATAAATGGGAACATTGGTTTGCACAAACAAACATCCTCTCACCCCAAACGCATATACTGTCTCCGTTCCGTCGTGGGTAAATAGACAAAAACACACATCTACAATAGAGAAATTTAATAAGTAATATAAAAATTAAATTAAATTTTAGTTTCATCGAAGTGTCCCTCTCTTTAATTATCTTCTCGCATATTCTAGGCATCCTATTATAGAATTTCATAAAATACTGTTGATCTAATTTCTTCCATTTGCTCTCTAATACTTGCCACAAATGTTTTGAGTTCGTTGGAGATTGAATTTTCACGCTTCTATCAAGTTCATCCCAAACAAGTTCAACGGGCGAAAGGTCAGGCGATTGAGATGGCCACTACATGATTTTTACAATATTTTTTTCTGGCATAGTTTAGACGAATGTTTAGGATAGTTATCTTGCTGAAAAGTTAACTACCCTATTTGTGCAGTTAAGCGACGATTCCATTTGGAAAAAACTCTGGTAACGTTATCCTCTTGACTTTTAGTGGATTTGGGTCTAGCAGACCTTTTTCTATCTTCATTTTTCAAAGTCGGAGTTTTTTTTTGCGATTTGGCGCAACGAACTTTATTTTATTGCTATTATTTACCATAGGGAATCGGCAATCTTTTGTTTTGTTTTGAAATCAGGTGTGCTTCCAAACTTTTGAACCGTAGTGTAGATTTCTAAAAAATATTGGACACGTATTTTTTCCTTTTTCACTAAAAACGAAGACGATACGTTGAATACTCGTGTGACATCATAACGTGCTACATTTTTTACACAAGCCCCCACTCCTGATCACCCATCCACAAACCAACCTTGGAAAGCGTTGTTTAACCTTGGAGATCGAGGACTTCGAGCTCCTCTATATTGGGATACCTATGATGAAATAATAATTATGTTTTGATGGTGTGATCTCAAAAAAATTGAAACAGTCTTATTTGAATTAATTTATTTCAGATATACCTAAGTGATTTTAATTTGATAGTAAACACTTATACACTGTATTAGAAACTCAATACATGTAAATATTATAAACTAATATATATATATATATATATATATATACAGTATGTTAAATAACAGAGGGCGTTCCCTTAAATTCGTTAATCTATCTATATCATTAATATATTAACGAATTTAAGGGAAAGAGAAATAAAAATATCAGAATAGAAAAATAAGCAAAATTGACAATAAATTCGAAAAATCCTGTTTAAAATCAAAATAATAGCGCGGAATAGTACCTACTCGTAGTAGCAATACCCAAACCGGCAAGTACGCGTGTACAGAGTACACACACACACACACATCACACACACACTCATCTCTCTTCATTTTTAATGAATATTTTAATATAAAAAAAAACATTATTTATTTAAAGGTAATATTTTTTTATCATATATGGATGTATTGCGGGTTAACGGGAACGCCCTCTGTTAGTTAACATACTGTATATAGCATAAAAAATCGTCCTCAACGCTGTCAACTGGCAATGTGCCCAAGAATCAAAGAATCAAATAATCAAAGAATTAAAGACTTCGTTTATTCTAAGACCAGTCGCCCTTTACTATCTACAATGCCAACCCGCTGCATCCATCCGATGAAGCCTCTGTTCTGTCGCATGTCGGCTTTTTGACCTCCTACGCATTCTGACAGAGGTTTTTTGTGCCAAACTGAAACCAAACACAAAATGCTAATAATTCTTTTAAGAAATACGTTTTGTTTTTGGGACAAATGTGACATAATTTGTGACATTCAGTGCAGTGTATATAGCTGTTGTAATAATTAATGTTGTTAAATGAAGTGTCTATTTTTGGTCGTTAAATCGAGTATTTTAATTGTCACGAGCTCCAAGCTCGTAACAATGTTATAGTTTCTGCCGATATTTATTTCAGTGCTGGCCAAGTGCGTGTCAAACTTGCGCGCAAAGGCTTCAACGAATCATATTTTTTAAAGATTCAAAGCATTTATTTCAAATAAACCATATATGCAAAAGTTTGTCTTGTAATACTTACAATGTTTATAATTTTTTTCCTAATTTATTCAAATATTGATCTCAGAATTGGCGAGATCTCGCAGTATCTTTATTCATAAACTCGCGAGATCTCGCTTGGGCCCCAATCTCGCAAGGTTTGCATCCCCTAGTTTGTAGCGGTCAGTCAGTCAAAAACATGAAGCTATTTGCACGTTCGAAAGCGAAAGCGTAGATCACTTTGGAGAAGAACGTGCAAGAAACTCCATGGACACTCTTTTAAATCATAAACAAGTGTTATACGAACCAACGCCGTAAAAACACGAGTTAAGGTCCAATTTGCAGTGGTTCAGGAACACCCGTTTTTGTCCAGTGCCTGATAAAGCACACTGCGGATCGTAGTCATCTGTACATGTCACTGGACAGGAGTGCGAACAAAAATCTCCGTTTAAGTCCTTTGCCATTGACCTGTAAAATAAAGACGAAAGATGTTTAAATTTAAAGGCAATCTTTGGGAGCACTTAACAAATGGTTTGAAGAGCAGTGGTGGCCGAGCGGTAACGGCCCCGACTTACAAATAATAAGTCGCTGTTTCTAATCCAGCCAAGCGCATTACTTTGTATAATAGATTTCATCACCACAGGCCCTCAAGTCTGCTATTACAATAGTGACAGAATGGTCTATCATTGATTTCATAATGGTTGGTATTTACAAGTTTGGTAATCTACTAATATAAAAGCGTCATTATGACTTTCCAATGGATAACCACTGACTCTCCATTGAAAGAAATGGCTTAGAATGGTAATCTCGTACATAATGACAAATGAATGACAGACGTATGCGTAATCTGCTAAAATTTTGACAGTTCCTTTGATCAGTGACCTACCATTAGAACGTCATTGTGCAGTCATTGCTTTTAATAGCTCGGTTATAAAAAAGTATTACGAGACCATTGACCGACCAATGATCAATCATTATGAATTTAGCAGATTACGAGTTTTTAGCAAGACAATGGGATCGTGCTGGAATGACAAATTTTTAAAAATAGCAGACTTGTGGCCCTGGTTTGAAGAGCATTGGTGGCCGAGTGGTAACGGCCCCGAATTATAAATTGTAAGTCGCATGTTCAAACCCAGCCAGGCGCATTACTTTGCATAATTAACTTAGTATCACCCAAAGCAAAGTAAGAGTTCAAAAAAACGACGAGGCGTTTCGAGAAAAGGTAGGTAGTACCCTTGCGCTTCAAATAGTAGGAACTGAGGAACTAAATTAAAATCGATGGAAAAATTGTCAAATTATACGCTAGTGTTGTACACACTACATTATCAGCGAGTAACATAGCAACCAAACTCTCACACATCACGTACACAACACACACACACGCACAGACACACCATAACACATACACAAACACACCATAACACATGCACTACACCAGTGGCGTGCAGTGGTTCGAGTTAGGGTAGGCCAGAAAATAATGTCCAAAAAAAAAACACACCACATTATTCAGGGTTGAAATTTGGTGTCTTTTTTTTTTGTTTCTTTTTTTTTTAATTAGGCAATTAAAAAAAACTCATTTCATTTAAATTTTTTAAAATTTATTTGGACATTTTCTCTGGCCTACCCTAACTCGAACCACTGCACGCCACTGCACTACACGCACACGCACTCACGCACAGACACATAATATACACATTGTTTACATTGCATCCACCAATGAATTGTAACGAACTCACTCGCCGCGGGAGGAAGACTTGCGTGAGTCTTCCGAGCGAGAAAAAGGGATGGAGCTATATAGGGTGTATAACTCTATCCCTCTTTCTCGCTCGGAAGACTCACGTTTTAACACCTCATGGTACGCCCGCTGGAGTCCTGAAATACAGGATTACCCTAGTTTAGGCTCCAGTCCACTCCATTTATTATACTGTCTGTACTGTATTACATCAATATGGAAATAAATGAATTTATTATTTACTAGCGTCTGTCCGCGACTTCGTCCCCGTTGTATCCCCGATTTTAAAACATTCTTTATCGCTGCTCCGCTCCTATTGGCTTAAGCGTGATGATATAATTATAGCCTAAAGCCTTCCTCGATAAATGGTCTATTCAACTCAAAAAGAATTTTTCAATTCGAACCAGTAGTTCCTGAGATTAGCGCGTTCAAACAAACAAAGAAACAAACTCTTCAGCTTTATAATATTAGTATAGATTATTATTACATAGGCCGTATTTTATCCCCATATCCCCATGGGAACAGGAACTATGTGTGTGAAACCGCAGGGCGCTGCTAGAAAACTCGAATAAAAGAACGATGAAGGTGATTCTTACCTTCTAGAAGAAGAACTTCTTCTAGTATCTTCTGGTTTAAGTTCAGGCTTGTACATGAAAGGCCTCGGTTTATAAGAGAAAGGTCGTTCTGGTAGATGGGCCGCCTTGTTATTGCATCTGTCCGTTTCAACTTGTTTATATCCTGAAAAGCATAATAAAACTGTTTAAAATTTCCAAGGTCTTACAAATCAAAATCAAAAGTCATTTATTCAAACTAGGCTGAGAGACAGCACTTTTTGAACGTCAAATTTTACATAAAGACAGTCCCCCAAAACGCCCACCTGCCAGTGCCACCACTTCCTAGTGTTTTAGCTGGGAAGAAGAAGTGGCGCAACAAACTCCCCAGCAACACATCTGTCTATTGCGTTTTAAGAACTTGAATTTATACAATAGTATGCAAAGTCATTAATACATGACAAAGGTAGAAAAAAATAATAATTATCCAACATGGAAATCATAAAAACAATTCACTATAAAATATTGTAAAGAGTAAATTGAGTCAATAAAGTAAAAACAGAGTGACCTACATAGTCATCAAAAATATAACCCGTCATAAGCTAACTTATAGAGAAAGAACATGATCAAATTAAATAAGACATTGTGTTGCGTTCAACACAGCGACCAACTATTCTTATCATCTAAATAGTCATTTATTCTTATCTATCTCTGTACTAGGTTTGGTTGGATCGTGGGGTCCGAGTGCTCATGTGTTGTTTAAAGAACTTGCTAAACGTTTAGTTGACACTTCGCGTGACCCAAGTGCTGGCTTTTACTTCGGACAGAGGATAAGCTTTGCCATACAACGTGGCAATGCCGCCAGTCTATTGGGTTCACTCTCAGTCGATAGCAACGCGGACGAATTTTTTAAACCCCGACGCAAAAAGAGGGGTGTTATAAGTTTGACGTGTCTGTCTGTCTGTGGCTCCGTAGCTCGCGAACGGATGAAGCGATTTCAATTTAGTTTTTTGTATGAAAGGTGAGTTACGGGCGAGTGTTTTTAGACATGTTTGATAAAACTTTTTACAAAAAAAATACAACCGACTTTTACACAAAAAATCAAAAACGTGCAAAATAACTTTAATTTCGGAACTCGGTGTTTGTGGTTGCTTTTTCGTTTTTTGAACACCGACTTCCGAAATTAAAGTTATTTTTCACTTTTTTGATTTTTTGTGTAAAAGTCGGTTGTATTTTTTTGTAAAAAGTTTTACTTTTCACTTTTTAGTGGTACCTACATCCCCTCCCCTCCCCCCACCTAAACGAACCAATCACATTGGTGTAAAAAAAACGTACCTACTGCTCCTTTGCAGAGTAACTAAGAGGTCGTCAATGTAGATAATGTAGATATTTTTTTTTAGATTTTTCGAAAACCGCTTGGTCTATTTCGATAAAATTTTCATGGGACCATTTGGGAAGTATACCCTTTCGAACAAAAAAGAATTTTTCAAATCGGTTGAAAAGCGACGGAGTTATGCGCGAACAAACAAAAAAAAATACAAACATCCGAATTGAGAACCTCCTCCTTTTTAGAAGTCGGTTAAAAATCGGTTGAGTCGTTTAAAAGTTGTGGGGGGTGAAAGCGGGGAAGAATAACCGAATGTCTGCAAATATACTCGAGTGGGGTCTCAAATGAAAGCGCACTGAAAAAGAATATTGATGATGACTTAATCGAGAGTGTTCTTATATCCTATAAAAATGCATATAAAAAGTATAAAATAAAAAAAATTAATAAAAAATTTAAAAAGCCCTTAATGTTTTTTTAATTTTTTTATAGGGAAAGAACGAATATAAGAAACATAAAGGCGGAAGTAGAAAAGATTTTTTTTTGAAAAATAGAAAAATGATAATGTATTAAAACATACCATCCCGACTGTAACCCCCTAAGGGGTGTGAAGAGGTATCTACACCCTTTTTCCTTCCAGTATGTGTTAGTCCCATGTAACAAAAATCATAATATGTATATTTAACTAGCAACTTCCCACGGTCTCACTCGCGTATTTCTCGTTCCCATAGGAATACGGGGATAAAATATAGCCTACTAGCTGCTGCCCGCGGCGTCACACGCGTGAATGTCGGAAATCATCCCAAGGGAAAATAATCCCAGGATAAAAAGTATCCTATGTTACTTCTAGTACCTCCCAGAATATGTGTACAAAGTTTCATGATGATTCGTCAAGTAGTTTTTGCGTGAGAGCGTAACAAACATCCACGCTTTCACATTTATAATATTAATAAGGATATTACTCGCTGATAATGTAGCTTTTCATTGGTGAAAAATAGTTATAATCGGTTTAGTAATTACGGAGCTTATTTGGTACAAACAAACGAAATAAAAAAAATCCTCTTTATAATAAATTAATAATAATTATATGATGAGGAACATTATTTGTAAACCATTAAAAAAAGAAGATAGAGGAAAATGCCTTTGCTATTGTCATCAGCAGATTTTAGTATCAAAAAAAGAAATGGCAAAGCTAAATGTATTTAATTTCACAATAACATACCAGCTTCCATCAGCGGCTTTGCCCGCGGGAACGTCAGAAATTATGCCAAAGGAACGTGACCTCCAAAACCTACGTTCTTCTCCAAGATCATATCTATTTTTATATGCCAAAACTCATCAACATGTGTCAACGGTTTAAGAGTTGAAACGTTACAAACAAACGGAAACATTACTTTCACATTTAGATTAATAAGTTTGTCATATTTAAGCTAATTTAATTTACACAACCCAAAATGACTTATACACTTAAATCTTCCTCATAAACCACAACTAATATTGACGAAAACCGAATGAAAATCCGTTCAATAGTTTTTAAGTTTCTCGCCTACAGACGGATAGACCGATGACCATGTAGTGAGATAGTGATAGCTGTGTAGAGATAGTTGTGTAGAGATAGTGACGTAAAGATAGTGAAGTAGAGGTAGTGTTGCGGAATTTATTCGAAAGAATCACCGCGGCCCTGAAACGCAAAGGGCACAAGAAGTAACACGGGTGGGTTTTAGTCAGTAAGAGTCTGACACTCTCTTCCGCTCCGCCCAGAGCGGGAGAAGTCATTTGATGATTTCCCATCCAGAAAAAAAAAGAGGTAGTGATAGTTGTGGAGAGATAACGATTTATTTTTTCTTTTAAAACGTTGCCCCACTCTAGGATGTACTCCTGTATCATGGGTGGGTTCACAAACATGAATACTCACATACACAAGACACACAGACTCGGAACAATTATCTGTAGGCCATAAAAACATTTGTTCCGTGCGGGGATCGAACTCGCAACACGTAGCGCAACAGCCGAACGCTCAACTACTGCGCTAACCGTATCGTCGATAATAGCGAGATAGGTATGTAATGATAGTGACGTAAAGATAGTGATGTTGAGATAGAGACGTAAAGATAGAGATGTAAAGATAGTTATGTAGAGATAGTGACGTAAAGATAGTGATGTAGAGATAATTATTTAGTGATAATGTTGTAGTGATAGTGATATAGAAATAATGATGTAGAGTTAGTTATTTAGAGATAGAGAGGTAGTGATAGTTACTTAGTAATAGTGATGTAGAGATAGTGACGTAAAGATAGTGGTGTAGAGATAGTTATCTAGAGATAGTTATTTAGTGATAATGTTATATTGATAGTGATGTAGAAATAATGATGCAGAGTTAGTTATTTAGAGATAGTGATGTAGAGACAGTGATAGTTGTTTAGTGATAGTGATAGAAAACCAAAACATACTTACTATTAATCTCATACTTAAATCCACAGTTGACTTTTCTGAAGTAACAATCATTCAGAAACAGTCTGTATCTCCATTCATTGTTTATAAATTTCGCTCCGCAGACGGAATTTATAGTATTATTGCAATCCAAATTGTGACAGTTTAGTTTAGGCTTCGCGATAATCTCATCTTCTAATTCTTCCATTTGTCTATAATTATTCTGATTGTTATTATTGTTTCTTCTCCTTGTATAGTCTTCTGGAGTTTTCTCAAAGTCGTGGTTTTTTCCTGATATGAAGACTGTGTCTTCGTTTGGGTTTCCTAAAATTTGCAAAAACAATTATTTAGTTGTGTAGGAACAGACTTACTAAATCCATGCACGCGTTTATAACTTCCCGCGCTTAGCGGCCGTACGCGGGCCCCCTACCCTCGCGCACCGCCGCACAGTCCGGCCGGCGATCCCGTGACTTACAGACACATATTTTGTTTCTCCGGGTAATTAAAATCAATGCACCACGCATCACAGAACAAACCCGTTAGTCGACTTAGTACTTATCTGTTAAACAATAATATAATTGCACCCCTACAGTTGTTAAATGCGTGATGAAGATATGATGTTTTAGGAGTAAAAAGTCTGATTGCTCTTTTTTAACTCCACAGAAGATTATGTAGCTCGTGTTCGTTTCGCAAATTATGAAACATTGAAAAAAATACCTAATTAGCTAACCAGTTTATGGAAAACTTCAAACAAAAAACACTAACAGCGGAAACAAAACCAAAGTTGATAAAAAAACTAACTTAACTTGAAACGAATATCACCATTCCGAACGCGGTCCGCCTCCTCCTTCGCTAGCATTACCGCTTCGCAGAAGGAGGTGACCGCTTCCCATGCCTCCTCGCTCCGGACCATGGATTGAACCAGGACCAGAAGCGTGAGGTCACCGCCGCTGATAGCCTCAATGAAGACACGGCCTTGCTCCGCCCAAGCAGGGTAGACCTCCACATAGTGTTGACTCCCGGATGTATCATCTCGCCGAGTCCAAAACAGATACCTCAAGAGACATCTATGTTCGGTGAGTACTTGCCTCAGGAGGAAGGTGAACCACTCCACAAAGAGGATACCTATAGCCGCAACAACTCGGGGACTGCAGCGGTAAAGCTATTGCATAGCATTTTTTATCAACTTATGCAATTATATATTTAGTACTCTGCGTCATTGTGATATGGTCTCGATTCGTTCACCTGGGTTACTGTACTAATGCAAATCACATACGC
The DNA here is from genome assembly GCA_905332915.2 of Hecatera dysodea. Lineage (NCBI taxonomy): Eukaryota > Metazoa > Arthropoda > Insecta > Lepidoptera > Noctuidae > Hecatera > Hecatera dysodea. The sequence goes on along the minus strand of HG995317.1, from coordinate 1,686,174 downwards.
TTCACTTAACTTTGTCCCACCGATTGTTTCCGAACGCAGACGTTCGGGTCGGCTCGGTGACGGCGACATAATAGCTTAGTAACGAAGCGACCATTTTAAAAAGGCGGGGCCTAATCGAATGACGTAGCGGTGTTAGGTTATTTTCGTTACGGAATTTCTGGATTCGGTTGCCACGCTCAAGGCCCGCGATAGAAGCTATGCAATAGCTTAATTAAAATCTCTTACCTTCATTCTTCTCCACGTGAAAATCTTTATCCATAGCATCGTGAACTGACTTCATTGTCAGTATGTCCTTGAGTCTCATACCACGTCCGTCATACGCCTCGTCATCCCTCACCATTGGTTCGTTGTTCGGTACAAACACTACGCTCTCTGTAGCTTCCTCGTATAGCTCGGTGGTCGATGGCTCGACTGTTGGGGTTAAAGAAATTAATTTTTCATTAAAGACTGGACAAGTGCAAGCCAGACTCACGCACCACGAGTTCCGATCGTGTCTTGTTTTTTTCCGAATTTACATTACCTATGGAAGTTCATCAATTATAAAAGCAAACTATAGCACCTAAGATTGAAGGACAAACTTAACTTTTTTTGGTAGTTCAAATACCTAGGTCATTACGTTACTGCGGGCCTTGATGACCGAGTTGACATCTAAAGGGAACGTAGGGCATTGGCGGTGTCCTCCTGCGAAGCAGTAATGCTAGCGAAGGAGGAGGCGGAACGCGTGCGAGAGAGGGAAACCTCACGCCCCAGCCGCCGCTGAAGAAGAAAGCGCCCCGAGCGTCGGGAAACTCAGGGCGATTCCCGGCCACCGTAGACGCGGGCCTGCATATGGCGAGCTATGGGTGGCTCGCCGTCCGATAGCAACCAGGCTCGAATCGACGGCGCATCGTGTTCCACGCGCGCCTCAAAGAGCCGTCAGCAACGTAGGCCATATAGGATCAGTGCCTGCTAGGGTAGCGGAATTTGTTCGAAAGAGTCACCGTGGCCCTGGAACGCAAAGGGCACAACAAGGATCACGGGTGGATTTTAGTCAGTAAGAGTCTGACACTCTCTTCCGCTCCGCCCAGAGCGGGAGAAGTCATTTGATGGTTTCCTATCCAAAAAGAAAGGGCATTGGCGGTTAGAAGGAACATGCTGGCACGCAGGTTTGCGCGTTGTAGTGACCAAGTTGAAGTCACACTATTTAGACCTACTGTCAGACTTTCTACACGTGCAGCCTGTGGTTCAGGTAAACGCTGAGGTCGCTCGGTGCCCTTTTTTTTTTGGATCCGCTCTGGGCAGAGGGGAAGGGAGTGATGGATCCTTCTTGTTCTTCTTGTTTGACTCTTTCGAACAACTTCCGCAACCCTAGCAGGCACTGATCCTATGGGGCCCCGTTTTCGTTGCAGATGGCTCTTTGAAGCGCGCGTCGACTCGGTCCTGGTTGCTATCGGACGGTGAGCCACCTATAGCTCGCCATCCGCAGGCCCTCGCTCGGTGCCCTACGTGTCCAATATAACAATGGATTTAGGATATTGTTAGGGCTACCCCGCTTTTGTAGTGCCTCTGGTATGTTTGCAGAGGCTAGGGTAGATGGCTTCCATGCCATCTTGCGCAAGCGGCTCGTATCGCTACTAAGCAGAGTCAGGAGTAGCACTAACGGCATCCTACAGGTTATTGCTGATAAACAGAACTTAAATATTTTGAAATATTTAAGTAAGTTATTCGTGCGCACGTTTTGTAACCATAAGTGTAACAGGTATGGACTTTGTCTGAAATAAAGATTTATTATTATATGCAATTTTCAACCGACTTCCATAAGGAGGAAGTTCTCAATTCCAATGTATTTTTTTTAATGTTTGTTACCTCATAACTTTGTACTGGGCATAACGATTTTGATGATTATTTTTATATTCGAAAGCTGGTGCTTGTCGTGTGGTCCATTTTTAAATTTGATTGACATCTGACGACTAGTATTTGTGTTATCCCTAATAATGCGTGGCTTAGTTTACATTGATGCAGGGGCGTAGCTACCGCCGTATCAGCCGTATCAATTATATGGGGCCCCCAGGCCACAGGGGCCCCGAATGTATGTATGCAAAAAATCCTAAAACATTATCCATAATATTTTATAGGTTATTAACATTTTTTAATAAACTGCTGTGTGCTGAGCAAAAATTTTAGTTTAAAAATAAACAATTAAGTACACCGAATTAATAAAATATAATTCAAAATTCATATATTCAAACTAGGCTGATAGACAGCACTTTTTGAACGTCAAATTTTAAATAAAGACAGTCCCCCAAAACGCCCACCCGTCACCACTCAGATACTTTTACATTCAGATACTTTAGTTAAAAAAAAATCACTAAAGTTATTTGTTTTCAAATCCATATTGGTATTTTTAAAATCAATTAGTGCATTTTTCGTTTCTTTTATAAAAACTTTACACTGTTGGGGGGCCCCTCAACACATTTTGATACAGGGCCCGTCTAAGGCTAGCTACGCCACTGCATTGATGACGTTCTCATTCCCTCTTGCCGATGTAAAATGAAAATATAAAATTGTGTACGATGGTTTGGAAGAGCATCTTAGTATTTCAACGTGGTCCCTTTCTAGTTTGGTCAAGATCTGATAAAGAACAGAGATGATAGGAAACGGAACTCTTCAATAAACAAAGTTATGAGGTCTATCTATCTGCCTAGCCTTTTCCCAACTATATTGGGGTCGGCTCCCAGTCAAACCGGATTCAGCTGAATACCAGTATTTAACGTGGAGCGACTGCCTACCAGACCTCCACAACCCATTAACTGGGAAACACGGTACTTCTTGGCAAGACTTGTGTCAGATTTTCTGGCTTCTGGCAATCCGTAACGACTGCCAAAGATCTACAAATGACAGCCGGGACCAACGGCTTAACGTGCTTTCCGAGGCATGGAGGAAACTCGGTATGTTAATATGGTCACCCATCCACAGACCAACCTTGGCAAGCGTTGCTTAACCTTGAAGATCGACCTGTGCGGCTGTTATTCTTTAGCCACGAGCTCCTTAAACAAAGTTATGAGGTAACAAACATAAAAACAAAACACAGTCGAATTGCGAACCTCATCCTTTTTTGGAATTCGTTCGATGATAGCAAATGGTTCGATTGAATAACTTACCATAGACAGTCGTGATTTCTACAGGAGCTGTACTTGTTATTTCTGTTGTTTTATCTGTGTTTCTGTCACGATATCCTGCATCTACTTCTGCATGACCATGACGAACGAAGACTGTGTCAGTTTTGTTGTTACTGTCACATTTAGACTTAATTATCAGTGTCGGAATGAGGACTGGGATCCAGAGCTGATGCCACATCTTGTTGGTGGTTAGTGCATCGTTTTGGTGGTCGATTGGGTGTATGGTGGTTTAGCCTGTAATATTATGTGAGAAACAATTGAAGAATAATTTTGGTAATATAATATTAAGGGTCCACTGCAATAATGATAAATGTCCTTGTTACCTCGTTTTGAGATAATTGCGTTTCAATTGTATTAATGGGAAAAGGAAAGTCGTGTTTAAAGGTATGAACATAATACATTATTGGTTACAGCACATTTTTATTATTGATATTATGTTGTTTCTTTATAAGTATAAATATATTATTTAAAGTTTAAAAAAACCAGGAGTAGTTCCCGTTCCCGTGGGAATACAGGGATAAAATATAGCATATGTTACTCAGGGTTAATGTAGCTTTCTAATGGTGTAAATCGGTCCAGTAGTTGTTTCTTTACATACAAAAATACAAATCTTTCCTCTTTATAATATTAGTATAATATAATAATATACCTAGTATAGATGAATAGGTATTATTATTTCCATTGTTCGTAATATTTACTATATCCTTTATATTTTTAAATATTTCTATAAAAATAAACATTAAAAAACTTAAAAAATAGTAGCACACCGGTATCGGGAACAGGGTCCAAGCTATCGGCGGTCAGGGCTCCAGAGAGAGGAACCTCCTAACAATGCGAGCCGTGTCCAGAAGTACCGCTTTCTGAATCAAGCCCTTGATCCAGCTGCCTAACGAGAGCCTCCTAAGGTCGAGGCTCTTGGCTATTAAGCCATTGGCTGACACGACTATCGGTACAATGACTGCTGAATCCACATCCCACATGTCGACAACCTCGCGAGCCAAGTCAAGATATTTAATCTGCTTATCTTTCTCGGCTTTCACGAGGTTCTCGCGATGAACATTTATTGTTATTTACACAGAATCTTACCTCTGGAATATTTATTGAAATCCGTGTAACACGTACGCACTATCACGCGCAAAAACTTGGTTTAGAAATTGTTGAGAGTTTGAAACCTGACAACAATGCTAATCTAACCATAAACAATGGTTTGATGTTGATTTTTTAGTCTCCAATAATGGTTATAGTTACGACTACGATTACTAAGTAGAAAATTAGATGTTTAACTTTTGTATTACCCCACCACCAAGGCAGTTAATGTATTAAAATTGATTGAGTCAGGCGTTACTTTGCGGAAATCCATTTTAAGTTTGAAAATGAAAATAATTGGTGTTGGGTTTTGCTTTACCTTCCTGCATGTGCATAAAATCCTTGCATTTGCCTTGTAATCTTGCATGTGCATAATATAGCGGGCGGGAGGGAGGTGCATACCTGCAACCCACTTATTTTCGCGGAAATTAAAACTAGATCTATTATTTTCATTTTCAAAGTTAATTTATTGTTTTTCACGCGTATCTCGTATGTACCTAAATTTCTAGCAGCGCTCCGCGGTTTCACCTGCGTAGTTCCCGTATCCGCGGGAATACGGGGATAAAATATAGCTTAAGTGACCCGGGGATAATTTAGCTTCCCAACAGTGTAAGATTTTTTTAAATCGGTTCAGTAGTTTCGGGGTCCATTCAATACAAACAAACCATGATCTTTCATCTTTATAATATTAGTACCTATATTTAGTATAGATAAGTTTATGACATTATTTTGTACATTGCGGCAAAATAGTATTGACATTATTAAATGTATAAAACATTTTCCGTAAATCTTTGTAAATAAATTATTGAATTTTCTTTTCGACTGCAATTTTTGTCTAACAAGAAAAATAAAATCCGAACAAGTCTACCATTTTGGTGTGTGTGGCGCCATCTCTTAGCCGGGTGCTTTACTACCGATACAACTGGCTTACCTACTTTGACGTTGTCTCATTCTGAATTTCGGGCACGAGTTTCTTAGTAGTTTAAAGGAAATGACGATAGATGGCGCTGTTATAAATTTAACACTTAAAATTAACTGCATAGCGTAAAATAAATCAACGCGTTCATTGATTGATTCGAGTTACACGTATTGCGGCAAGTTTTAGTAATATTTCAACGCCTCTACTACTTATTTATAGTAACAAGCCAATATTTTTACCGCATTTCAAGGAACTAAAAATATTTCATGAAACCTAGGAAGGGCATTCGGTAACTCTGCTAAATTTTATTGGGGTCGGTCAAATCAGATTCAGCTGAATACGAACAGCTATCGGAGGTATATTATGAAAAACGGGACGGTTGACGTGTGTCGGGCATGCCACCGTCCGGGTGAGTCCATCAGACATATCTCTGGTTGTTCTCGTCTGGCTAACGGCGAGTACTTGCACAGGCACAACCAAGTAGCCAGGATTATCCATCAGCAACTTGCTTTGAAATACAAACTTGTGGATTCTGAGGTACCGTATTACAAGTATGTGCCCGACCCAGTTCTCGAGAATAACCATGTCACGTTGTACTGGGATCGGTCTATCATCACTAATAGGACTATTGTCGCCAATAAGCCTGATATAGTGGTGATAGACCTATAAGCGCGCCGCACAATGATAATCGATGTTACCATCCCACATGACGAGAACCTCGTGATAGCTGAGAAAGAGAAACAAATCAAGTATCTCGACTTAGCACACGAGGTTGTCGACATGTGGAATGTGGACTCGGCTGTCATTGTGCCGATTGTCGTTACTGCCAATGACTTAATGGCCAAAAGCTTCGACGACCATCTGTCGAAGCTGGCGTTACACGGTTGGTTAAAGGGCCTGATACAGAAGGCAGTACTCCTCGATACGGCTCGTATTGTGAGGAGGTTCCTTTCTCTGGAGCCCTAACCACCGGTAGCTTGGACCCTGCTGTCGACACCGGTGGACTACTGCTTTTTGTATTTTTAAATGTTTTTATTTTAATTTTTTAAGACATATTTAAAATATATAAATCGTATATATATATACCTATATATAATCTAATCTAAGGAAAACCTAATAAAATGAACTACAACAAAATGTTTATTTTCACAATAAAAAAAATACACATCAATGAAAAATATTGCACAAACGGTTTGTTTTTTTTTTCTCTCTCGTAGAGCTGGTTCACATTAGGTCGGACCGACAGTTTTACCGGGCCGACACACGTGTCGGATCCATATAGGCGTATGTATTTCAATAGCGCACCATATGGGCGACCCGACCAAACTATCGGAGCCGACACTTTTACCGAACGTTCAGCCACGATTTCTGTCGGGTCGGCGTAATATTGGCGTACTGGCAAGTATAGCGCCGTTCACATTTGTCGGCGCGAAGCGGCGTAGCCAGCCGTCCGCAACCCTTCCACCCGCTCATTCCACGCTTTGGGCACTCGCGCGAGCAGTTTCGTCGACGTGTATGCAGAGAAAACACGTTTAAATATGGATGGCGAAATAAATACGAAACTTTTCGTCGTCCATCGTATACAAAAGTCAACTTTTGTGACGATTCGGCCAGTAACACGACCGTACCGTCAGTGGTGTTCACATTAGGTCGGGTCGGCAGCGTCTAGTGTGAACAGCAACAACCGACAGTCGGTCGACAGTAAACTGTCGGTCCGACCTTATGTGAACTAGCTCTTATGTGACGCAGACAAAGTTGCGCGGCTCGACTAGTACCAATAATACAATAGAAACATCAATGTATTTCCTACAATTATTTAACTTCAACTATCAAACCATTTACCAACATTATCCCTCCGAAAGGGTCATTCCAAGCTTCCTCTATGACCCATTAACCCAACAGTTCAGTGGTCAACAATCGCTCGGAATGACACAAGTTTGTTCCCGCGTGAGCACTGGTGTGGTCGCCAAACTGTTTGATAGTTTGTACCTACTTTTCGAGTGTTGGTAGTCTTGTTACATTAGAGTACCAACTCTAAAATTTAAACATAGCTGGGCACCATTAATTAAATAGTTAACTTGGTTATTATCGTTAAGAGAAATTTTCAAGTCGATATTATGCGAAATTACTGAACCGATTTTTAATGAAACTTCACACATTATAAGCAGGAAGCATAGGTCTAAAAAGTTAGTTAAGTAAACACATTTTCGAAATGTCTTATTTAAAAAAAGATAACTGGAAATTTATGTTTGTATGGAAAATTTGTAATGGGTCTATTTTAACTGTAACACTATTTATCGAAAATGTTTTTAACTAATTTTTAGACATTTGTATCTTTCTTATGTGTGTAAAGTTTCATTCAAATTGGTTTAGTCAGTTCGGAAAATAACGACTTGAAAATTTGTATGAAATGCCGTACCTACGCCGTATACGCTCTTAATTCGATACAAAAAAAGTTAGCTTCGTTAAATGTTAAAGCGTTAAATTTCGGAAGAATTAACGCAATTTAACGTTAATCGTTAGTCCGCTAATATGTGTACAATTGCATTTTTATATCGTTACATCAGTGAACTTAGAAAACCTGTTAGTTTAGGTTCTGTAGTTAACAGTTTAGGAACAAAACAAAATACTTGTATAATTCAAATGTGTAATTTACAGTGGTGGGCGAGTGGTAACGGCCACGACTTACGAATTGCAGGTCGCGGGTTCAAACCCTGACGGGCGCATTACTTTGTGTATTTAATTCCATCACCACTGCTCTCAAAACAGCGAATGAAAACATCGTGAGGAAATCGGCATGTCCAGAACCAAAAATTCGAAGACATGTGACATTCATCAACCCGCACTGGGCCCGCGTGCTGGATTACGGCCCATTTCCTCTCCTAGAGAGGAGGCCTGTGTCCCAGCAGTGGGAACGTTAAAAGGCTGATTATGCTATAATTCCCCTTCATGAACATTAACATGTTGAAATTCTCGTCTGAAAGCGAGGTTCGTTTTGGTGTTAAAATGTCTTTACCCGTGGAAAATAGACGTTCAACTACAGCTCTTTAGGGTAAAGCACACACAGTTGGTCCTGGCTGTCATTCGTAGACCTCTGGCAGTCGTCACGGATTGTCAGAAGCCCAAAATTTTGATTCCAGTCTTGCCGAGAAGCACCGTGTTACCCAGATAATTAAAATAATAGTTTAAAAAAACTAAAATAACACGCATTTAGCACGCATTAACAATTACAAAATAATTCGGACATTTAGTTTGATGACTCAAGAGGTTTGCCTTTGCCAAATCTTCTTTAGATTGCAGGTAAAAATAAACAATTTCAGTTCGTGATGAACGATAGATAATTACCTATGCGAAATGGTTATAAGTAGGTAATTATCTTTATTGAATACTAGCTGCTGCCCACGACTTCGTCCCCGTGGAATCCCCGATTTTAATACATTCTTTATCGCTGCTCCGCTCCTATTGGCTTAAGCGTGATGATATATAGCCTAAAGCCTTCCTCGATAAATGGTCTATTCAACCCAAAAAGAATTTTTCAATTCGAACCAGTAGTTCCTGAGATTAGCGCGTTCAAACAAACAAACAAACTCTTCAGCTTTATAATATTAGTATAGATTTACTATGATTTATTATGAAAGAAAGCGTGGAGCGTTTATGTAATCTTTACTCTTTTTAGACAAAACGCTCCACGCTTACTTTTCTATTCTCCCATTCTGATTTAAGTATCTGAACTTGATAGGACTGACAAGAAAGAAAGCTTGAATCCTCCTTGGAGAAATCCTCATCATCCCCTGATGACGTCAGAACCTTCAGATATAAAGCTCAGTATTATAATTATATATTTATACTAATACTAGCTGACCCAGCAAACGTTATTTTGCCATATATAAAAAAATGAAAAAAGATTTTCCCGCTTTTCTGATGAAATTTTTCCTGAATTTTTTTGCTATAAACCTCACGGAGCCCGAGACCTTTCCAACGAATGCAAAACCGTGGAAATCGGTTCGTGCGTTCTGGAGTTATAGCGTCAGGAAGGAAAACCCGACTTATTTTTATATAGTAGAAGATTATGAAGAGGTAACGTTTGTGAGTTCGTGACGTTGTAAGGGGTAATCTCTGGGTCTACTGAGCCGATTTTCAAAATTATTTCACCAATAGTAAGCTACGTTATTGTGGAGTGTCTTAGGCTATATTTTATCCCCGTATTGCCACGGGAACGGGAACAATGCGTGTGAAACTGCGGGGCGCTGCTAGTGTGTTATAATTTCTTATGTATACAATTTGCTTCAAGTGGATTAAAACAGTTTTATCACTAACACCGCAGCCTGCAGCTAACTCGGACGTGGTTTGCGATGGATCTGCTTCTATAATAGGCTTCAATTCTTCATTATCAATAGGGTAGTTGACTAAACAAAACTGATTAGTCCATCTGATAGATTTCCAAAAAATATTGGACACGTATTTTTTTCTTTTTTCACATAAACAAAAAATGAAGACGATACAGTGCGTTGAAAACTCGTGTGACGTCACTACTCGCTACAATTTTTAGCGAGCCGTGACGTCACACGATTCCACTCCTGATCTTTGATGCTTTTTATCTTCGTCAGTTTTTATAGATTTGATAAAGGAAAAAATACGTGTCCAATATGTTTCTATAATCTAACTGACGGACTAAACATAATCATATAATTTTTACTCAGGAAACATCCCTATTGTGGTCTCCGGCTGTACACGGAACTTGTTTTACAAGTCGAAAAATCTAGACGAAAACGTTGGAACCAAAAACGCACTGTATTTAACCCCGTTTGCCACGAAAACGGGAACTACGCGGGTGAAACCGTGGGGCGTTGTTAGTCTTATATATACATAATTATATCTCGGGATTTAGAAGCAAGTAGCCCTGCGGAGGTACAGTGCCTAATTAGTATAGAGAATGGGCATCGTAAGGTACGTGGTTCGATTCCAATGTTACGCGAGATTGAGGAATATCGGACGATGGTAAATGATAAATCTTTCTACTATTATAAATCCTCATCAGAAGTCTTAAAGTCATCCATAGGGCAATGCTTGGATATCTGATTGAGACGAGAAATCATCGAATGACTTCTCCCGCTCTGGGCGGAGCGGAAGGGAGTGTCAGACTCTTACTGACTAAAACCCACCCGTGTTTCTTGGCGTTCCAGGGCTGCGGTGATTCTTTCGGACAAATTCCGCAACCGTAGCAGGCACTGACCTTATGGGGCCCCGTCTTTTTTGAGGCATGCTTGGAACCGCGGCCTGGTTATTAACGGACGATGAGCCACCCATAGCTCGCCATCCGCAGGCCTACGTCTATTGTGGCTGGAAATTGCCCTGCGACTGCCAACGCCCGGGGCGTCTTCTTCTGTTGCGGCGGCTGGGGCGTGAGGTTTCCCTCTCCTCTTCTCCTTCTGGTTTTCAGAGCTGCCTTGACTCTTTCTAACAAAATCGATGGCAACAATACCGTTTTCTTACTTTAAACTTATTTGCCAAATAAATATCGTTAAGCCTCAAAGAGTTGACAGGATAGAAGACGGGACCAGCTAAAGCCAGTGTCTACCAGGGTTTGTGGAATTTGTTCGAAAGAGTCACCGCGGCCTTGGAACGCAAAAGGCGTTACGAGGAACACGGATGGGTTTTAGTCAGTAACAGTCTGATGGTCTCTTCCGCTCCGCCCAGAGCGGGAGAAGTCATTTGATGATTACCCATCCTTAAAAAACTCTTATCAATTTAAGTTGTGTATAAATAATTTATGTATATATATATGTATATATATTAATATTTTAACAATTATTACTGTAATATTTGTTAAATTTGAATTTCAAAATATGTTTTCATTAGGTATTCTTTTTGTCTTTTAATTAATTATTGTATTCCATATTCGAGCCAATGAATTGCCAATGTTATGTACGCCATTATTGTCACATGCATCTGCGGGCGCACCATGACGTCATAAAACGTGAGTCTTCCGAGCGAGAAAAAGGGATGGAGCTATATAGGGTGTATAACTCTATCCCTCTTTCGCGCTCGGAAGACTCACGTTTTAACACGTCATGGTACGCCCGGCCAGGCCGTAAATCCAGACCATAAATTAAAGAGTTTAAGCAATATTCAATGTTAATTGTTTGTGATGTGGCAGTACTTTTTAAATAAATAAATAAAAGACAAAATTAACGTTGAAGACCATACACAGCAAAACTCATGTAATGCTAATTAAATGTTATACAATACGGATGTTTCCTGATTAAAAAAAATATTATTCTAATTAGTCCGTCATGCGTCAGTTAGATTATAGAAATATATTTGACACGTGTTTTTTCCTTTATCAAATCTATAAAAACTGACGAAGATAATAAGCATCAAAGATCAGGAGTGGGAGCGTGTGACGTCACTGCCCGGTAAAAATTGTAGCTAGTAGTGACGTCACACGAGTTTTCAACGCACTGTATCGTCTTCATTTTGTGTATATGTGAAAAAAGAAAAATACGTATCCAATATTTTTTGGAAATCTATCTGACGGACTAATCAGATTTTTTTAGTTAACTACCCTATTCTCGTGCCGTCGGCGTCCGTCAACTGACAATGGACACACACACCGCCCAAAGGCAACATACCTTGCAAGATTGTTATGAAGCTAAACTAAATCTCAAATCTTAACATTGGTTGGTTTCATAATAAAAATTTGAACCATTTATTTGGTAAGTTTGTTAGGAAGGATTTTGATAACAGATCATTATCAATTATGAAAGAGTAGGTACCTACTACAGTGGAAACTCGATAACTTGAACTTCGTTCACATGTAATCCTCCCGCTGGACCGCCAAATACGAAATATCTCAAATAGAACGTGACGACACAAGCACCAACTACTTTTTTTTCTGGTTGGGAAATCATCAGATGACTTCTCCCGCACTGGGCGGAGCGGAAGGGAGTGTCAGACTCTTACTGACTAAAACCCAACCATGATCCTTCTTGTGCCCTTTGCGTTCCAGGGCCGCGGTGACTCTTTCGAACAAATTCCGCGTCCCTAGCAGGTACTGACCCTATGGGGCCCCGTCTTCGTTACTGACGGCTCTTTGAGGTGCGCGTGGAACACGACGCGCCGTCGCCCCGCGCCTGGTTGCTATCGGATGGCGAGCTACCCATAGCTCGCCATCCGCAGGTCCGCGCCTATGATGGCCGGGAATCACCCTGCGTTTCCCGACGCCCGGGGCCGTTAGCCTGACGTGATATTAGATGTATATACCTACAAGATAATTCAACAGATTTATAAATCCAACGTAGAAAAACAATATTTACTGAACTTTATCTACCTGCTACCAATATTTTTTTAAACAATGCCTTTACATATCGGGTTCCCTTGGGCGTAAAAATACCGTATAACATAAAAATAACAAATGGTATTTATTCAGTAATACCCAGTACTGATTCTGTACGTTATTTTTCTTTGTGGAAACATTTCTTTCTGATATTTAAATAACGTTGTTGATTTTTAATAGATTCGTTTTGTTTCATTATTTGATTATGGACGCTTTGATATTTGACGGGAATTCGTCCGTAACTTTTTTGCGCACATTATTAAATCTGCGAGAACATGCTTCTGGGTAGGTACTAACCCCAGTAACAGGTTTTACTCAAAAGCCCACCTCAGACATTAACCTACATGGTTCTCATATGATTTGACCAGTACGGATTGTATGGACTTTAAAAGAGACTTTGACCTCTGAGTTTGTTTCGGTGTTTCTTCTCAGGGTATTCGGCTAGGAAACACCGGCTTCATCTAGCTTAAAATGACCAAAAAATATTGAACGTATAAAAGTGTTACATTAATTTCGGAACTTGGTGTTTGTGGTTGCTTTTTCGTTTTTTCAACACCGACTTTCGAAATTAATGTTATTTTGTACTTTTTGTTTTTTTTTTTTTGTGCAGAAGTCGCTTGTATTTTTTTTTTGTAAAACTTTTTTTTTTGTTTTTCGCTTTTTATTGGTACAAATACATTCGAATTGAGAATCACCTCCTATTTTGGAAGTCGGTTAAAAAAACGTTGCGTAGTTTTAAAGATCTAAGCATACATAGGGACAGACAGCGGGAAGCGACTTTGTTTTATACCATGTAGTGATTTTAGCTGTACCTAAATGATGACTTTTAAAAGTGCCAAATTGAAATAGGAATACGTTGTGACTCTGACTTTGTTCTTTTGTTTCAGAAAAATCCTCCCGTATCAGCTATGGTCATCTCAAGTGGACCCGTATCGTCTCCAGTGAAAGGTAAGTCTAGGAACGTTTTAGCTCCTCATCGAGACGATGGGCGGTGATGACCTCTCGCTTCCCACCCTGGTTCGTCATCATCATCATCAACAGCCTGTTGCAGTCCACTGCTGGACATAGGCCTCTCTAATTGCACGCCACTTAGATCTATTTTCGGCTTCTCGCAACCAGTTTCTGCCAGCCGTCCTGCGCAAATCGTCACTCCACCGTGCCTGAGGACGTCCTACACTACGTTTGCCGAGACGCGGTCTCCACTCTAGAATTCGTCCCGGTTCAATGAGGTAGAATCCTGCTTCTACGAAGCAGTAACGCTAGCGAAGTAGGAGGCAGACTGAGAGAAGCTCACGCTCCAGCCGCAGCAACAGAAGAAGACGCCCCGTGCGTCGGGGTCGACGGGCAATTCCGGGCCACCGTAGGCGCGGGCCTGCGGACGGCGAGCGATGGTTGGATCGTTGTCTGATAACAACCAGCGCTCCAAGTCTGCTATTTTTATAAATTATTTTGTCATTCCAACACGATCCCACTGTCATTTTGCTAAAAGTAAAAAAAAAGAAAAGGCATAGAATGGTAATCTCGTACATAATGACAAATAAATGACAGACGTAAGAGGTAATCTGCTAAAATTTTGACAATTCCTTTGATCAGTGACCTACCATTAGAACGTCATTGTGTAAGTAGTCATTGCTTTTAACAGCTCGGTTATCAAAAAGTATTACGAGACCATTGACCGTCCAATGATCGACCATTATGAATTTAGCAGATTACGAACTTTTAGCAAAATGACAATGGGATCGTGTTGGAACGACAAATTTATATAAATAGCAGACTTGGGGCCCTGGACGTCGCTAGTCATACTTGCGACCACAAGACCAATGAGAAAAAAATACTTGCACAGGTACTAAACACCTCAACTTACTTAGAGGTATGTATGTACACAAGCGTAGGTAATATTTTTCGTTATTCGCTCTGTTATGAGTATAAACCTAGTACTTCGGTATTTCCGAACCTAGGTATTTTGGTACCTCCCTGAGGCTAAGAAAACGTCCTGATGTGGAAACGAAGCCCACCCATTCGTGGATAATTGCTTAACATCATCAATTAATCTGCGCTGTGACCTAAAATCGTAAGGCATTCCTGAGCTGCCTTGGGTTGTTTGTAATAAATGTTTTGAAGTTCAAAATCAACAGTTCAGTACAATCAGTATCAGTAGTGAGTTGTTGAGTTCGTTATGTGGCTAATTAAATCTGAATTATTGTTTCCTCAAAATACTTATTCAGACACAATATCTATGTGTGTATGTTTTTTATTTAACGCATTGTGAATGTAGATCCCGGAGGATATGGGGGAACATACGGTGGAGGTCTGCCCTGCTTGGGAGGAACAAAGCAGTGTCCTCGGCGAGGCGATCTCTCGCGTCCGGCCCTGGTTCAGTCCATGGTCCGGAGCGAGGACGCATAGGAAGCGGTCGCCTCCTTCTGCGAAGCAATAATGCTAGCGAAAGGGAAACCTCACGCCCCAGCCGCCGCAACAGAAGAAGACGCCCCGGGCGTCGGGAAACGCAGGGCGATTCCCGGCCACCGTAGGCGCGGCCTGTGGATGGCGAGCTATGGGTGGCTCGCCGTCCGATAGCAACCAGGCCCGAGTCGACGGAGCGTCGTGTTCCACGCGCGCCTCGAAGAGCTGTCAGCAAAGAAGACGGGGCCCAATGGAGTCAGTCTGTGACGTCAGCGTGCCTACGTTGGCCGGGAATCGCCCCCGACTCCCGACGCACGGAGCGTATTTTTCTGTTGCGGCGGCTGGGGCGAGAGGTTTGCGTTTGTGGCGCTTGCACGACTAAACTACTAAACCGATTTTAAATATTCTTTCACCAATGGAAAGCTAAATGAACAGCGAATAACATAGGCTATATTTTATCCCCGTTTTCCTGCGGGAACGGGAACTATGAGGGCGAAACCGCGGGATGCTGTTAGTAACATTATAAATTAGTAACAATAAACATGCCAGCAGCTCTGAAATTTAGCATACATGAAGATTATGAGCTGGATTAGGATGTACTTTTTATAGCTCAAGAATATAATACAACTTTCACGCAGGCAAAGTCACTGACAGATGCTATAGTATCTAATAATTATAAAATCAGTTTACTATAGTTACAAAAGGTATATTGGAATAAGCCTTAAGATTCGCATTAATGTATTCTGTTTACCTAACCTCAGGTATAAGGATTTTAGTGATGTGCCTCTATTCGATAATTTTTGAACTATATAATTATATTCGTTACTAGCTTCTGCCCGCGATTTCGTCCGCGTGGAATAGTTCCTTTACCCCCGATTTTGAAACTCTCAGCCCGATCGGTTTAAAATTGACAAAGTTTCATACAAACATTCATCCCCTATTTTATCCCCTTGGGGGTAGAATTAATCAAAATCCTTTCTTAGCGGATGCCTACGTCATAACATCTACCTGCATGCCAAATTTCAGCCCGATCCATTCAGCGGTTTGGGCTGTGCGTTGATAGATCACTATGTCAGTCAGTCAGTCACTTTTGAGTTATATTTAAACTAGCTGGCCCAGCAACCGTTGTTTTGCCATATAAAATAAAAATAAAATTTAAGGATGGAGGGTCCCCTTTATCATTTAAGGGTATGAAAAATAGATAGTAGCCGATTCTCAGACCTACTGAATATGCATATAAAATTTCATAAAAATCGATCAAGCCGTTTCGGAGGAGTATGGTAACTAACATTGTGACACGAGAATTTTATATACATATAAGATTTAGATCGATCGATCGAACCTACTAAACAAGTCAAACTCAATTCATTTATTTCAACTAGACCATTAAAAGACACTTTTGAACGTCAAAACAGTTTCAAAATAAAATATTATAGTGTCTCTCGTTGTCCGTTAATATTTTGTTGTGTAGTTGTATATAAGTAGATTCTTATCGAGAAGAACGGATAAGGAACTCCAAAGTTACTCTTTTCAAATTTAACTTTTACAAAATTTTGTATATGTCACAGGAAAATGGCAAATTTCGTAAGAAATCCTTGGGAGATTTTCTAACATGAATGTCTAGAGAGATTGTAAACTGTCAATAAACTGTCAAAATAGCGTGACGGCTGACAGGACAGAATGGAAGAAAAAAACGTGTTGCACCGACCACAAGTAACTTGGGATAAGGGCAGGGAGATGATGGTATCAAAACCACTCCTATGTTCTTCGACAAACATTCTTGATGCACTTTTGGAATGTGGAAGCTCGGACAATATCATAAAAGCATTATTATACTGAACCCTTTGGGCGTTATATGCCCTTTGCTTTGCGTATTTCGAACCCGCAACCCCGCACGTGTACAACGTCTAGCTGTTACTTTTAAAATGAGTAATTTTAAAACCCCACAAAATCATACTCAAAACTCCCATGAACATTTATTTCATTAGGAGTGGTCCGCCCCGGCTTCGCTCATGTGTTTTTTTTTCAAAATCTAAATATAATTATATAACTCAAAAGGGACTGACTGACATAGTGATCTATCAACGCACAGCCCAAACCACTGAACGGATCGGGCTGAAATTTTGCATGCAGGTAGATATTATGACGTAGGCATACGCTAAGAAAGGATTTTTGAAAATTCGTCCCCTAAGGGGGTGAAAAAGGGGTTAAAATTTTGTATGGAACTCCACGCGAACGAAGTCGCGGTCATAAGCTAGTTTTCTTTTATAAGAACCTTCTCCTAACAATAAAAAACACAACAAAAAAAGAATTAGCGATTTGCGCTTAGCAACACATTCAGCGATTAATTTTTATATTATAGATATTTTTTATCATTAGGTACACTATACAGGTTTATTTGAAAAACAAAAATCAGCTGTTCCTTTCATTTATAAATGAAAGGAACAGCTGATTATTTGTGCGATTTCAGTATTGGTCCCATAGTAAAAGTTGTTCATAATGATGAGTACAATGACCTATTAAGAGGTTGTTGGTGTTTTACAAATAACCCTGTATATATGGACCTTAAAAGATACGTGTAGGTACCTCGAACACTATCGTTTTGGTTTTAGTGCAGAAGCCACAGCCAGATCTTTTATTTTTCTTTCTAAGTTGTTTCAGTATCTTTCCTCACAGTTATCAGCTAAAACACACTGGCCTAGTTTAATTTGACAAAAAATATTGACATGTAAAATAATTATTTGCACCTTCATCCAAGCCTTTTCCCAACTATATTGGGGTCGGTTCCCAGTCATACCGGATTCAGCTGAATACCAGTATTTAATGTGGAGCAGCTGCCTACCAGACCCCCACAACCCATTAACGGGGGAACACGGTACTTCTTGGCAAGACTGGTGTCAGATTTTCTGGCTTCTGACAAGCCGTAACGACTGCCGAAGATATCCAAATGACAGCCGGGACCAACGGCTTAACGTGCTTTCCGAGGCACGGAGGAAACTCGCTATGTTAAGATGGTCACCCATCCACAGACCAACATTGGCAATCGATGCTTAACTTGAAGATCGATCTGCGCGGCTGTTATTCTTTAGCCACTTATTAAAATTATTTGCACCTTACATTACAAAAATGATTTCAAAACGAAAATTCGATTTATATTGCAATAAATCGAATTTTCGTTTTGAAATCATTTCGAATCGAAACTGTTCTAAAAACTATTTCTCACTATCGATATAATTTCTAAAATCGTTTATCGCAACTACACCCTAAAATTACACGCATCCCAACACTACTAACACACCGAAATTAGGTTAATTGTATAGTTAAATATTCAAAACGGTTCAACTCGGATTGATGGTTTAACTACGTTTCGCCCCGGCTTTGCCTCTGTCTGTTGTATTGTAGAACATCCATCATCCCGTCACATAAATGTGCATTAAAATAGCGAAATGTTGAAGCTGAAATGTACGTACTGTTAGGAAAATTAATTGTTCTTTACATTAACGTTGTGTTTTCAAGATCTTCGAAAGTATAAACTCGTTTTCTTTCTTTCTCAAATATATGTACAAAAAAGTCATACTAGGTAGACACCACACCATTTTTCTAAATACAATATTAAATACAGCTTTTTTTTATCCACGACAAAACGGAGACAGTGTAGGTATGCGTTTGGGGTGAGAGGATGTTTGTTTGTGCAAACCAATGTTCCCATTTATCTCCAGTACTCCTAGTCCGATTTTCATGCGGTTTTCAGTGATGGGTTCGGATTTGATTGGTACATGTTCTTAGATAGATGATACAAGCTTTCGAATACAAAAAACATCAAAATCGGGACACCCAGTACAAAGTTATGAGGTAACAAACACAAAAAAAATACAGTCGAATTGAGAACATCCCCCTTTTTTGGAAGACGGTTGGAAATTCCCAATCATTCCTTTAATTCATTAGTAATATACAACGAAATGAACTTGTGGAGGAGCTCGTGGCTAAAGAATAACAGCCGCATGGGTCGATCTTCAAGGTTAAGCAACGCTTGCCAAGGTTGGTCTGTGGATGGGTGACCATCTTAACATACCTAGTTTCCTCCGTGCCTCGGAAAGCACATTAAGCCGTTGGTCCCGGCTGTAATTTGTAGATCTTTGGCAGTCGTTACGGATTGTCAGAAGCCAGAAAATCTGACACCAGTCTTGCCAAGAAGTACCGTGTTCCCCAGTTAATAGGTTGTAGAGGTCTGGTAGGCAGCCGCTCCACGTTAAATACTGGTATTCAGCTGAATCAGGTATGACTGGAAGCCGACCCCAATATAGTTGGGAAAAGGCTAGGCAGATAGATACAACGAAAATAACTTCGTTTGAACCGAGTGTTCCACGATATTAGGGCCTATTTTTATATCCGTGGTTGGAAAATTCCAAGCCGCAGGGAAAGTAAAAATAAAAACTTAAACAAAGGTTTTAATGGAAAAACTATGCGCAATATAAATACTGGCCGAACTTCCAATGTTAATTGAAAAATAACGTTCCATTTTATATTGAAAAACCCGGGCTTTTTAAATGGACCAAGATTATGAATGTTATTTTTTTGTGGTAGTTATACTTTTTTGTGTTTAGTTTTTGTTCTCGTCCTTGTTTTAAGCTCGTGGCTTATTAATTAGCCACATGGGCTCAACTTAAAGGTTAAGTAATGCTTGCCGAAGTTTGTATGAGGGTGGGTAACTTGTATTAATAACTAGCCGCGGCTTCACTCGCATTGAAGTAGAGAAGTATTAAAAAAAAAAATCCTGTGCCTAAACACCAGTAATTACAATACATTACAATTCTTGCATAGTTACGGGCATGGCGGAACGTAATTCTGTTACTTCATGAATTTTATACCGCCTAGTTGCTGTGTGTGAGTTTACAGTGTGGTGCAAGTTAGGAGCGGCAGCGAGTTGGGTTCGATTTAGGGTATGGTGTAAGAATAGTAGGCTTTAGGTTTGAAAATTGTAAATATAATAACAGATTCCCAAGCAGCCATAAACTTTCGCATTCGATGTTACTTTCAACATTCTGGCTCCACGAGTTCCTGAGAAAAAGAGTTATGTTAGACCGATACCGAGACTGATTATTTATACAGCGGTCAACCACTTGAAATTATGAGCAGTTACTGGACTTACTTTTATTTTTTAAAAAGGTAAGGATTTGCGCAAAATATGAAAAGAAAATAAATAATCCAATGAATTTGTAATTTGTGCTGTTTTACGGGGCAACACTTCTTCCACTGCTGGACATAGGATTCTCCCAAATATCGCCACATTATCACTAGTTCTTTACTCGTCTTAGCCAACAAACGCGTCTTTTATTGATATTGATATTATAATGAAGTCTTTTATTGAACTTCAACAATAAGTACCTATGGCATACGTAAACTATTGCAGTGTGATAAATCAATATTCCAAACTACTTGGAACACACATCAAAACAATGCGTAAGAAACCGCCCCGCGGCGGCTCATCGCTTGCACCACACATATAAAGCCGCGCACAGACGTCCGTGTGTACACACTGATTTCCCAAATGAATCGCCCGCGGCCCGCGGCGTTCGGAATAAGAGAGGGGACCAAGAAGTTATTAGAGACGCTATGCGTTTTGCACACGGATCTACTCGCAAAATAATCCCCCGAACGAATTTCAATTACGGCGCCCAATTTCAACAGATATTAGACAGGTTCGCAGGAAATATTATATTGCATGAATTTGTGCGCAAACACACGTGTACTCTCTGTTTTTTTTATTGTGAAATGGATTTGCTCTTGACTCTAGTCTAGGTCACAAGTGACAGAGACAAAGTCGACGATGGAATGAGCTTACCCAGAAGAAGCCTGTTCACTCTTACTTTGAAGAGATTAGGGTTGAATGCGTTCGGAAACACAGACGCAGGAAGAGAGTTCCACTCCTTTGCTGTGCACATTAAAAACGATGATTGAAAACGCTTGGTGCGAATTGGTGGAATTGTTACAAGGTAGGATGGTAACCTACAGTGCGTCTAGATGTCCTATGGTAGAAGGGGGCCGGTGGGATGTGGACGTGGAGTTCATGGGCACACTCGCCAAAGTACAATCTGTAGAAGGCTGACAAGCAGGCAACCTTACGGCGATGACCCAGGCTGTGAAGCTTGGCATTTACCAGTTTATCGTCACCAATGAGCCTTTTAGCTCTGCGTTTCACCGAGTCAAGTGCGGCAAGTTGGTATTTAGCTGAGCCATTCCAAAGGTGGCTGCAATACTCCATGCAGGACCGGACCTGTGCTTTGTAAAGCATTAAAAGCTGTTCGGGCGTGAAGTATCGCTTCACTCTATTTGGGATGCCCAGCTTTGCCGACTTTGGCATATGCAAATAGATCATCACACTCACTTTTGAAGTTGAACAAAATATAACAATAACTAAGTCATCCACTCTAGTTTGGTGAAGATCTGATGAAGAACGGAGATAGGAAACGGAACTCTTCAATAAATGATAGCAAATCTGTCGGGATTGCTGAAATCGCGTGTTTGTTTATTGTTTACACCAATTTATACCACGTACGCTGTGATGGGTACGTTAGACGGGAGTGAAAAAAATACTTTAAAAAAAATACAACCGACTTCTAAACAAAAAAACCAAAAAGCACAAAATAAATTTAATTTCGGAAGTCGGTGTTTAAAAAACGTGAAAGGAACCAAAATAACCGAGTTCTCAAATTAAAATTATTTTGTACTTTTGTTTTTTTTTGTTTAGAAATCGATTGTATTTTTTTTTAACTAAAACACATGCATAAATAATTAGTAATACTGTTACTTTCTAAGAGCGAAACAAATTCATAAGATAAAATATGTATTTCACAAGAATATAATTTAGCAAATAATTTTACCTCTTCGCAATTTTAAATATTTTTTTTTAACTGAACGTTTTTCTCCTTCTCATTTGTTCTTCCAATTAAAATGCTAAAACAAATCCAATATCTACTCTTTAAGATCTAAATTACTATAAAAGCAAAGTTACTGACTTTATCAAGACATTTAACATAACACCGACCCCTGTCTAAACTTAGTTCAAACTTACCTCAAGTTGAAATAACTGGCTCTTTACCGTACTACGGTTACCACTGACCACAGAGTGCCTAACGTGTTGTGTAGCGTGTTACAGCAACCTTACTTCAAACTTACCTCTTCTCAAAATAACTAGCTCTTCACCGTCCTACAGTGACCGCTTACCACAAAGTACTTAACGAATGAATGAATGGAGCTTTGTTATCGATAAATAAATGATATATAATCATTTATTTATCAGATAACAAAGATCCATTATTTTAGTAACAATAGTCTTAACCTATGTTAGTACTTTAACCATTAACATGACAGGTGACAAGTGACCTCACCAACGGGCTGTCATGTCTCCCGGCTATAGCGCGTAGAATACTGTTGGGGCTACCACGGAGTCTGTTTATCAGTGACGCCGTTTTCTTTCACCGAACAGCATTGCGACATAGATGACGCGAATGTTTACTGCAACGTGTGGTGTAGCGTGTTGCAGCAACCTTAGTTCAAACTTATCTCGCCTCAAAATAACTAGATCTTTACCGTCCTGCAGTTACCACTATGTGATATGTAACGAGACCTGCAACATGTGCCGCAATGTTACGTTGCATGTTGCAGCGTCCTTCATGCATGGACATATTCTCCGTCATAGCTTAGAAAATATCACCGCTCAAGTCAAGAATTAACTTTTTAATGCCATAATACACAATAACAATTATAGTATGGGTCCTAGTATGTCTGAAATAAAACGTTTTTGTCACTAGTGGCCTGCCCGGCTTCACTCGGATGCATTAAAAAAGAAACAGCTGTCCCCTACATTTTGATGAGTTATACGAACATAAATGTAGGGAACACCTTTTTTTTTTACTCGTGATTTCAGGTTTGGTCCCATAGTAAAAGTTGTTCATAATGATGAGTACAATGACCTCTTAAGAGGTTGTTGGTGTTTTACAAATAACCCTGTAGAAATAGGAATAATTTATTTGCCAATAATGTAGGTAACAGATAAGATATTAATTTATGGAGAGTCCCAATACATTTTGCCTTACGGCATTCAAAATTATATTAATTGCCCAAGTTGCTACGTTTACATTTACTTGACATTTCTATACAATTGAAACACATAATTTCTACACATCTCATTCATGGTATTACATCTAAAATTTATCGATGTTAGCATAATATAATAATCATCATAATTATAATGATATTAAAAATATATACATATATTATTCAAATTAACAAAACAAAAATATAAAAAACTAACCCATACTATTACAAATAATTCGGAATTAGGCACTTACCTACTATACAAATGAATCGTCGAAAAATATATCATCAAATGACTTCTCCCGCTCTGGGCGGAGCAGAAGGGAGTGTCAGACTCTTACTGACTAAAACCCACCCGTGTACCTCTTAATTCCCTTCGCGTTCCAGGGCCACGGTGATTCTTTCGAACAAATTTCGCAACAATAGCTTACAACTATTATAATGTAGGTACAGTCGTCAACAAATATACTGTAGCAGACAAGGTGACCAAATACTTACGACCTCAAATTCCATGTAGGAGTACGCAAACCAGTTTTAATACACCCCCGCACACTCCTTGTCAACAACACGAGTATTAGGGTGCTTGTCCACCAAAGCTAAGTGATGCAGCGAGAAGATAACTTATATACCTGAGTGACGTACGAAAAATTTAACCATCGGAAAGTAGAGATTTCAACGAACAGAAAGCATACCAACTTTATGGAAAAAGCTGATATTCTGACGGGTGAATTTTCGATTGAAAATTATGGTGCTTTTTCGATATTAATTCAAAATAAGGTGAAAAAATAAATATTTCTAATCAAATAAATTACAGCGTATTTGGGATATAAATAGGTAAGTTTTTACCAAATTTCGTGACAAAAAAAAATTGTAAAAGATAAAAATAAAAAATCAAAAACTTGGTTTTTTGAATTTTTCACATACATTTTTAGGTTATCTGAAAAAAGTGTAAATACAAAAGTTTTAGATCTTTTTATTACCTACAACTTTGCCATAGGACTTTTAGTTTTGCCGGAAATCGAGATAAAAAGCTACATCGCATATCCCTAATGGAACAGCACCCTTATTGGGGTCTTGTATCACCCCAAGGCATTTTAGATTTTTTGCTAATTCGTACTTTATCAAGTATAATATTTTTATCTTTGATGTCGAATAAGCTTTGTGATTAAAAAAATGTGTTTTGTTATTTATTTTTTTAAATTTGAAAATGAAAACAATATATTTAGTTTTAATTTCCGCGAATATTAGTGTGGTGTTAGTAATCTTGCATGTGCATAATATAGCGGGCGGGAGGGAGGTGCATACCTGCAACCCACTAATATTCGCGGAAATTAAAACTAGATATATTGTTTTCATTTTCAAATTTAAAATGGATTTCCGCAAAGTAACGCCTGACTCAATCAATTATATTTATTTTTTTGTTGTAAAATTAAACTGTTTTTGTGTTGTGTCTGTTTGGCATATATTTATTATTTAGGCCCATTTTGTATCTTATACATAAAATTCTCGTGTCACGGTTTTTTTGGTTGAACTCCTCCGAAACGGCTCGACCGATTTTCGTGAATCTTAGCGTGCATATCGGCTAGGGTGGCGAATCGGACAGCATTTATGTTTCCTCCCCCTAAATGTTAAGTGTGGTCCACGCCTAATTTTTATTTTATTTTATGTGTCAAATCGACGTTTTCCGGGTCAGCTAGTTGTTATATGTATGTTTTACTTAATATTATCAATGTAAAAAATTGTACGTTTGATGTTTGTTAGTCAATCTATACCAATATTATAAAGAGGAAAGATTTGATTGTTTGTTTGTATAGAATAGGCTCCGAAACTACTGAACCGATTCGAAAAAGAGCGGAAGAAGTCATTTGATGATTTCCCATCCAGACAAAGATGGAGAATGTACTGATGAAGTTTATAATAATTAATTGTGTAGTAAAATGTTTATTTACAAAACTCGAAAAAATAGATGGATTACGAGTTTCATACCGTTCCTTCAATTTATTAGGAAAGGAACTTCCAACCGAGTTTCCCACGATACTCCGGCTTTTTTATATTTATACACTGCGATTCCTTGGAAATAGTCCACAGTGAACAGGTTACTTCTAGACCAGCGTGCTTCATCGTCGACCACATCATCGCTTACCATCTGCTGAAATAGTCTAAGACGAGTCCAGGAATTGAATAATATTTCTTTCAATAATAACATTCCAGTCTGACTACCGGTACATCGGTATTCACAGAATATTCTAACAATGAGTGTGTATGTTGCAGGCATAACGTTAATGTGGCAAATCATCAAATGACTTCTCCCGCTCTGGGCGGAGCGGAAGAGAGTGTCAGACTCTTACCGACTAAAACCCATCCGTGTTCCTCCTAGTGCCCGCCGCGTTACAGGGCCGCAGTGATAATTCAAAAAAATAAAAACTTCTGCCTTGGGGAACTCTCTGCCTGCGTCTGTTTCCGAACGCATTCAACCCTAATCTCTTCAAAGTTAGAGTGAACAGGCTTCTTCTGGGTAAGCTCATTCCATCGTCGACTTTGTCTCTGTCACCTGTGACCTAGACTAGAGTCAAGAGAAAACCCATTGCAAATTATAAAAGACTCTTACTGACTAAAACCCATCCGTGTTCCTCCTAGTGCCCTTTGCGTTCCAGGGCCGCGGTGACTCTTTCGAACAAATTCCACAACATGCCTTCGAACTTTGTGTGGAACGTTCCACGTGGCTAGAATTTTCTTTAAACGACAGATATTCCTTTACATGCCTGCAACATGTACATAAGCCAAGGAATGTTAGTATATGAAAACATATACAGGGCTTTTGACCCGGTCGGTACTCATAAATGAACCAAATAATGAGGCGCCGAAGTGTAATAGTAGCGACAGCAAAAGAAGTCTTGATATATATTTTTTTTCATCGTACTTGGTGAGAAAAGAGCCATTCTCAACATCACACCTTATTTACTTTTAGAGATATGAGATTTTAAAAGTGAACTACGGTCCGACATGCACTTGGCCGGTTTTTTTTTTACGTCAAGTGACTAGGTACTTATTTGACCGATAGCCAGTAACTGGTGAATACGGCCACAACCCAGTTACTGGTGAATACGGCCACAACCCAGTTACTGGTTAATACGGTACGCATTGGCACTGCCAGGGTTGCCAAATTTGTTCGAAAGAGTCACGGCGTCTCTGTAACGCGGTAGGCACTAGGACGAACACAGATGGGTTTTAGTCAGTAAGAGTCTGACACTCCCTTCCGCTCCGCCCAGAGCGGGAGAAGTCATTTGATGATTTCCCATCCTTAAACAAAATAAAAACCATTGGCAAGACTGGTGTCAGATTTCTTGGCTTTACACGACGATTGAAGATCTACAAACTGGCCTTCCGGACTTTTTCCTTGAAGAATGAAGGTAGACCTTATAATCATAATCAGCCTTTTTATGTTCCCACTACTGGGATACAGGCCTCCTTTCTTGGAGAGGGAATGGGCCACAATCCACCACGCGGGCCCAGTGCGGGTTGGTGAATGTCACGTGTCTTCGAATTTTGGTTCTAAGACATGCCGGTTTCCTCACGATGTTTTCCTTCACCGTTTTGAGAGCAGTGGTGATGAAATTAGCTACCCAAAGTAATGCGCCTGGCTGGTTTGAACCCGCGGCTTACAATTCGTAAGTTGTGGCCGTTACCACATGTCCACCACTGCTCCTAAAGAAAATAGACCTGTGCCACTGTATATATAAACTTCGACTGTCTCAGATATTTGCCTTCTTTTGTTTCAAAGTTGTTCCACCAACCACCAACTGCCAGAGTTGTAAATTTGTTCGAAAGAGTCACCGCGGCCCTGGAACGCGAAGGGCACAAGAAGGGTCAAGGGTGGGTTTTAGTCAGTAAGAGCCTGACACTCCCTTCCGCTCCGCCCAGAGCGAGAGAAGTCATTTTATGATATAATATTCTTACAAAAAAATTGTGGTACTTAAAGAACTTATTCGACAAATACTACTGAGGACAAAGTTTGCCTGAATTAAATAATAAATTTTCATTAGTATTAAGTTTTATATACTTTCATAATGTACATAGTAAGTGGTACATATTTTATTGAGTAATTTATTCTTGTTGGATGGTAAGTAATTTGGAGAAAATTTTGAAAGTTTTTTTGAATTTAATTTTTGATAGAAATGATTAATTATTTTATATTTTTACAAGCTTCGGGTTCGTTACAATATTTCAGTCGATTAAATAACCAAAACTTACACTTTAATTACAGAACACTAATCAAACAAACAAATAAAAATCTCTTCAGTTGTACATATTACTGCGGTTTCACCCGCATAGTTCCCGTTCCCGTGGGAATATGGGGATAAAATATAGCCTATATCATCCGGGGATAGTGTAGCTTCCAAACAGTGAAAGAATTTTTCAAATCGGTTCAGCAGTTTCGGAGCCTATTCAGTACAAACAAACAATCAGATATTTTCTCTTTAAAATATTTGTATAGATTTTTTTTTGCTAGACGATTTTCATGTTTTTTTTTATGTTGTCAAATAAATAGGACCTTTTTTGTTAGACGTGCAGAACGTGGCCTTTTTAGGGCACCAATATTTTTGACAATCTCTCTACGGAAAATATTGTTTTTGTTGACCCTACCTCAGTGACAAGCTGTGTATTTCGCCGTGATCAAATACGCAACAATCTTACTGACCAAGGCAGTTGGAAGTCGGAACTAATCAGAAAACAAAAGTAGGTACCTTACTTAGTTTGTATTAATTAGAAAGACTTAGGTATAGTTTCAGCAGTTCAAGCTACATAATTATATACGTAGCTTTTGTAAATTGCATTGTAGGACTGAGATTTTTAATTTCGAATTACATTTAAAAATAAATATGATATTAATAGTTTTTCACAAATCACTGATACACGGTATCTGACAAATGCTTGCACTGTCTGGACAGGTCCACTCAAATCTGTGTGACACTTTCCTCAAAAGGCCACCTCAGACATTAACCTACATGGTTCTCATATGATTTGACCAGTACGGATTGTATGGACTTTAAAAGAGACTTTGACCTCTGAGTTTGTGTCGGTGTTTCTCCTCAGCCAGTCGGCTAGGAAACAACGGCTTCATATAGCTTAAAATGACAAGAAATATTGGACGTGTAAAAGTGTTATGTTTAACCTACTTACAAAATAAATATCATGTATCATTCACTTAATAATATATCTCTTTGTTATTTTTATAGTTTTCGAGTAATCTACAATTCTACACTTATATTGTAAAGGGGAAAGATTTGTATTTTTGCAACAAATTTTATCAAAAACGACGGGACGGATTTCAACAATTCTTTCACCATTAGACTAGCTACAATCACCCTGAGCAACATAGGCTTACCCACGTCGATCCCATTCCTGTGGGAATACGGGGATATAATATAGCCTATGTCACCCGGAGATAGTGTAGCTTCCCAACAGTGAAACAATTTTACAGATCGGTTCAGTAGTTTCGGAGCCTATTCAATGCAAACACACAACCATCTCTTTATAATTTCTTCTCTTTCTTATTTATAATATTAGTATAGTATATATTTTAAAACGCTCACAACTTCGTCTTTTTTGAGTATACTTGAATATTTTCTCTAGGTTTTAGAATGAAAGAAAGAAAAAGTATTTCATTGCTAAAAACAACATACATTCATGGATTTTCCAGTAAAACCTAAACGATAGTACCTACTATTAGTACTTAAATTATGTCAGTAAAGACAAATTACAATTTAATTTAATTTAAGTAACATAAGCTATATTAAAATAAATAAATGTCCACTCGAGCGAAGCTGGGACGGGCTGCTAGTATTTTCGTATTGGAGAGGCCATGTCATCCGTTATCGTGTAACGAAAAACTATACGATGGTTTTAAAGTTCTACTGGAGTCTGTCGACTCCACCAGATATCTGTCCTGCAAGCTCCGGGCTGGTACTTAACTAAAAAAATCTTAATGAAAAAATAAAAAGTTAAAACCGCCACACAAAAATCCAAGTTCCCTTTAATAAGTTAAAAATAATAAAAAAAACTCAATCTTAAAGTACATACTTGGGTATGTATTAATAATTCTATAAAAAATACGTCGCGTTGGGGGACCGCTCCAAACCTAACAATTTAATTACAAATAGTCTATTACTAAGCAGCGCGGTCATACAACGCGACGTATTTTATACTTTTTATAGGTACATACTTATAAGAACACTCTCGATTAAGTCATCATCAATATTCTCTTTCAGTGCGCTTTCATTTGAGACCCCGCTCGAGTATATTTGCAGACATTCAGTTATTCTTACCCGCTTTCACCCCCCACAACTTTTAAACGGCTCAACCGATTTTCATCAAACATGTCTAAGACCACTTGCCCGTAACTCACCTTTCATACATAAAAAAAAACTAAATTTAAATCGCTTCATCCGTTCGCGAGCTACGGAGCCACAGACAGACAGACACGTCAAACTTATAACACCCCTCTTTTTACGTCGGGGGTTAAAAACCCAAAAACACGTCTTCACTAGGCAAAGTTCAGACACAAAAATATGTGTAATGTGTGTGTGTGTGTGTGTGTGTGTGTGTGTGTGTGTGTGTGTGTGTGTGTGTGTGTGTGTGTGTGTAATGTGTTCTGTTTTGTCTGTGGTGTGACCAGAGGCTCGTGGTAGTCGTGCTTGGTTCTGACATTGTTTTTAGATTTGAATGAAACGTTTATTTTCTGTTTGTTTTTAAGTTTGTTTGTAAAGGCATGTCGATAACAAATTTATTTTACTTTAAATCTGACTATGTATACACTTAACCTAAAAATAAACTAAAATTCTCTTAACTACAAAATGGCATCAAAAAACTCGTCCGCAGTTTGTTTAATTTCATTTTTTATGCGTCATCTATGGCGGAATAAACGAGTTTTCTTTCTTTTTTTTTAATAAAGACAGTTCTAGTACTCGAGATTTATGCCTCTAAACTGCCTCGATATTTCCTATGCGTTTCTGAAATTCGCTACGCCCCAATTTCATTCAGCGTTCTGTAGCAAAACCGATATGGTTTCGACACGATTTATCGTATTGGGAAAATCTATACGTAAGCGTTGAAACTCGTCTGTATTCAGAATTGCAATCAGGCTGCATTTGTTTCCAGTATTGAGACAATGGGTGCTCAAGGATTCATTATAACAGTCGCAATATACGATCTTTCAGGGTAAGCAACGCTTGCTGAGGTTGATCAGTGGATGGATTTAAGCATAAGCATAATCAGCCTTTTTACTGTTCCCACTGCTGGGACACAGGCCTCCTCTCTAGGAGAGGGAATGGGCCGTAATACAGCACGCGGGCTCAGTGCGGGTTGGTGAATGTCACATGTATTCGAATTTTTGTTTCTAGGACATGCCGGTTTCCTCACGATGTTTTCCTTCACCGTTTTGAGAGCAGTGGTGTTCAAATTAATTACGCAAAGTAAAACGCCTGGCTGGGTTTGAACCCGCGACCTACAATTCGTAAGTCGGGGCCGTTACTACTCGGCCACCACTGCTCTAACATGTGTATTGCACGTCAAATGTTGCCTAGTGGATCAAGCTTATAAGTAATCTACTTGAAAACTCATATTATGAAGCAATCAAATTGTTTAATGTTTATGAAAATTATTCTCGTGGCTAAATTATAACAGTCGCACGGGTCGATCTTCGAGTTTAAGCAACGCTTGCCGAGGTTGTTCTGTGGATGGGTGACCATCTTAACATTACGAGACTTCTCCGTGCTTCGGAAAGTACGCTAAGCCGTTGGACTCGGCATTTTAAAAAGGCGGGGCCTAATCGAATGACGTAGCGGTGTTAGGTTATTTTCATTACGGAATTTCTGGATTCGGTTGCCACGCTCAAGGCCCGCGATAGAAGCTATGCAATAGCTTAAAAAATCTTTTTTTTCATTTTACATCGACAAGAGTGAATGAGAACATCATCAATGTAGTCGAAGCCACACATTATTAGGGATAAATCAAATACTAGTCGTTAGAACTCAATCAAATTTAAATGGGACCACACGACAAGCTCCAGCTTTTGAATACAAAAAGAAACATCCAAATCGCTACACCCAGTAAAAAGTACAGTCACAAAAAAAATACAGTCGACTTGAAAACCTCCTCCTTTTTTGAAGTCGTTCGAAAAGAAGAAGCGAGCCACATCTATAAAAGCAGCTCAAATCAAATTTAAATAACCAATCAAATTTAGAGGACCACACAACTTTCGAATATAAAAAGAATCATCAAAATCAGTATAATTATCCAGTAAAAAGCTATGAGGTAACACACACACACACACACACACGAAAAAAAACTGTCGTTTTGAGAACCTTCTCCTTTTTTGGAAATCGGTTAAAAAATGCTTCAATAGCATTGTCCAAACAACAAAATTCACCGTTGTCTTGGTGTGAATCCACGATCTCACTTCTAAAAAGCAAATGATTTCGTATTCTGATTGTTTGCGTTCACTTGGATGAGGTGAAGTTGTGATCTTTAAAACTGGAACCAACTGCATATCACTATACCGAATTGAGGATACCAACGAATTTAATATGATTACTTAAAGATTCCTGCTTACCCCCGTTTTAGCAATAAAACTGGCGTCAGTGGAGCTCAAAGTTTTTTGAGCTCGTTTTAGGAATTAAAAAACCCATCCCATTCCCATCTCCCACAGATAGGAGGCTTGTGTCCCAGCACTGGGAACATTATCATTATTTTATTTTTTAATTGATTCAATTATTGATTAATCACGAAATCTCAGAAACTATAACACATACAAACTTAAAATTTAGCAGTTAGGTTCCTTATAGGGTGTACACATCTGCTAAGAACGGATTTCACGAAACTCCACCCCTAAGGGGGTGAAACGGGGGTGGAAATTGCCACATGTAAAATGGTAGCCAAATCGTGACAACGTTGAAGAAACACAGAATGAAGCAAATTTTCTATAGTTTTGCCCCTTTTAAACCGTGTATAACAATAACTTCCTAAAGCAGAATGAATATCCTCTAACAAAAAGGACTTGGTAATAAATCCGCTGCAGATAGAAAATAAATACTTAAGCGAAGTAATCACAGTAAGGCAAACCAATTCTCTTCAAAGTTTAAAGTACATTTCGAGTTTTGTTGCTACCACAGAGTATAGAATCTCGAACTTTTGGAGCTGATAAATATATATTGCCATTCAATTACCACAATATTCTGCTGGTAATGGTCGTAGTCGAAATACGGCATATAAAAAAAACTATATTCGGCCTGTTACATTACCAAAACATATTGGATGCATTTCTTTTTCTTTTCGTCACATTTCATCATTGGTACGTTTTTTAGAGAAAACTATAAAAACTTTTTACAAAAAAATACAACCGACTTCTACACAAAAAAAAAAGCAAAAATAACAATACAATACAATAAAACGAAAAAGCAACCAAAACACCGAGTTCCGAAATTAGAGTAATTTTGTACTTTTTGTTTTGTTTTTGTGTATCAAAAAGTACAAAAGGTTGTATTTTTTATCATTTATTTTATCAATGTAATAATTCACACTTAATCATATTTTTCAACGGTTTTATTCAGCTTGACCTGTTCGTTTTTTATTTGGGTCTTGTTTATTTTGGTCTACGATGATTTTGGGATACAAAAAAAACAACTACTAAAAGTGTTTTTTTTTTGTATCCCGAAATCATCAAACCTCAATGTCAATGATGAATTGATGAAACTTACTGTCACTTTTGACTTATAACAGTGTATGGCAGTGGCGTGCAGTGGTTCGAGTTAGGGTAGGCCAGAGAAAATGTCCAAAAAAAAACACCACATTATTCAGGGTTGAAATGTGGTGTTTTTTTTTTAAATAGGCTATTTAAAAAAAACTCATTTCATTAAAAATCAACCCTGAATAATGTGGTTATTTTTTTAAATTTATTTGGACATTTTCTCTGGCCTACCCTAACTTGAACCACTGCATGCGACTGGTGTACGGTTAGAATAGAATAGAATACTCTTTATTATGTACACCATATAAGTTACAGAAAACATTATGAAGAAAACATTACATAGGGTGACACAATGGGCCTTATCGCTAAAAACGATATTTCAAGACAAATTTTGGATTGGTTTTAAAGAGAAAAGGAAATAAAGTACTATGGGTAGTCTTAGGTGTACTAATTATATGTACAATAAATACATAAAAGATAAATATATACAATAATTATTAATGAAAAAAAAATGCATAGAATCCAAACGTAAACGACTAGCAGCGCCTTGCGGTTTCACCCGCGTAGTTCCCCTTCCCGTGGGAATATGGGGATAGAATATAGCCTATGTTACCCGGGGAAAGTATAGCTTCTCAACAGTGAAAGAATATTTGAAATCGGTCAAGTAGTTTCGGAGCCTATTCAATGTAAACAAAAAAGCAATCAATTCTTTCCTCTTTATAATATTAGTGTAGATTTATCGTATTTTCTGGCCAAGCTAAGTAGCGGAACATAGGGCACAGGGACCTTAAGGCTTCCCGACACGGATAGGTTAAGTTATCACTCACTTATCATGGGAAACCGGGATCTGGTTCAGCAGGGTTTAGAAAAAAAAAACCATGCATGTCATGGCATGTATTTTCTATGGAAAATTTCCTAACAGTGACCGGCTAGAATTCCTATTACTCTATGGTCACCCCCTTCAAGTATTTTAAGATTGATAAACTTCAGCGAGTAAAACCTTATCGGTGAAAAAGGGTTATTAAGGTGTAGAAAGACGGTTAATTTATCTGTCAGAAATACGGATTTATAGAAACAATTTTTTGACAGCTGTCAATGATTTGACATTTGAGTTATACATTTGTATTGGAAGGCCCAAACATTCTTTACAAGGTGAAAAACTTTTACTATGGGACCTAACCTGTAATTGCGAAAAAAAACCAGCTGTTCCTTACATTTATGTTCGTATAACTCATCAAAATATAGAGGACAGCTGTTTTTTTTTTTTCGCGAATTCATGTTTAGACCCATAGTAAAAGTTGTTCATAATGATGAGTACAATGACCTCTTAAGAGGTTGTTGGTGTTTTGCAAATAACCCTGTACATTACTAGTTGCCGCCCGCGGCTCCACCCGCACGAATGTCGAAAAATATCCCAAGGGAACATATTTCCGGAAGAAAAGTATTGTATGTGTTATTTCAAACTATAATCTACCTCTGTGTCAAATTTCATCAAGATCCATTCAATAGATTTTGCGTGAAAGAGTAACAAAAATCCATCCATACTTACAAACTTTCAAGTTTATAATATTACTAGCTTCTGCCCGCGACTTCGTCCGCGTGGAATAGTTACTTTACCCCCGATTTTGAATCTCCCAGCCCGATCGGTTTAAAATTGACAAAGTTTCATGCAAACTTTCATCCCCTATTTTATTCCCTTGGGGGTAACATTAATCAAAATTTTCTCAAATCTATAATATATAATATACTTAACTCAAATCTTTCTTAGCGGATGCCTACGTCATAACATCTACCTGCATGCCAAATTTCAGCCCGATCCGTTCAGTGGTTTGGGCTGTGCGTTGATAGATCACTATGTCAGTCAGTCACTTTTGAGTTATATACATTTAGATTAGTAGAAAGGATTTGGCGAGGCACTTTATATTCAAAAGTTGACAGTTTTATTTATTTATTTATGTACACACAAGATACTTAAAAAAAAAGAAAATTATGTACAAAATCAAGAGCACAAAGGTACTGCTTATTTCAATAGAATTTTTTTCCAGCAGACCTGCGACAGAAGAGTGGGATAAGAAAAGTAGACACAGCGTGTAAAGAGACAGAGAAGGAAACTTAAAATAGACTATACTGACTTAACTAAAACATATTATCAACTATTTATATACAAATCAAATTAAATTAAACATACAAACAAATATACACAAATAAAAAGGCACATATAACAATTCTGAAAATAAAAATTCTTTTCTATTAATTAAATATTACCAAAATTGATTTTGCGCTTTTGCCCGTTACCGTAGAAATTTAGAAAAATCCTCTCTTCTCCCCTACAATCCCCAAGAAACCTACATACCAAATTTCAGCATTCTACTACCAGCAGTTTCGGCTGCTTGGCCGCCAGTAACTAAGTAACGAAAGAGTTTTATACAATTATATTGATTGATAGCAAAAACCTAGTACGATAATCCATATAGTGATGATCAAAATACTCTATTTACTACACATCAATCACGAAACTACCCCATTTCCCAGAAAAAACTACCCTTAAACACTTTGACAACCACCCCTTATAATCGATCATGCAAAAAGAAAAACAGTAATATATTTAATTTGCTCAACGTTGAGAACCGCACGCTTTGCCAAGCCAAATTTCGCTTAACAAGAGTATCGTATGAGTGTGAGGGAGGTAGAAGATAAATAAGAGTAAACGAGAGAGATATAGAGCTGTGAGCTACGCCCAATCAATGCACAGAGCTTCATACTCTGCAGGCCAGTGTTTCGTTAACCAGCGGCGTGGACGGTACGGCTGCTCGTGCCAAAAATAAATAAATAAAATACCCAAAAAAAAATACTTATAAAATATTAATTAACGCGCTCGATATACTAGTTCCAAGGAAAAATACTTAAAACCCGTTCCGAATACGTTTGGAACAGATATTCGTGTTCCAAATTCGGAACGCTTAACAAAAGACCGCGTCGAATTGTGGCTTTTTTTTTATTGCGTGTAAAAAAAAATCGTGGATCAGGTATTTGGTTTTGTTCAGCCTAGTGAATTTATATTAAAAAAAAATCTTTAGTGACTTTATGGTTTTTTGAGCAAGGCAGTGGATATCCTTTGTTCCCTGATGCACCGGGCGCAATTCTGAAAGGTAATATGTTGTATCATTTTCTCCGCCATCTTGGTTTTCTGTTTAAACATGTATTTTCTAGGGTTTTCCTGCGTTTGCTGCATCCTTTAAGGATATTTTCCAGACTCTATTTTACAGATTTTCTTTATATATTCGGAAATATTGACTTATACAAATTTAAGTGCGTTTTAAAATAATAATTCCGAGTTACGTTTTCGTGTTTACGAAAGCATAATTCTGCAATATTGAAAAAAAAAAAACTGCATAATTTATTTGTAAAATTTATGTGTAACAATATTCTATCTTTGCGATTCTATAAACTGTTGTATGTATTAAGCATGGTTTGTAAAAAAAAAAAACGCAATAAACTGAATATTTTAGTACGATATTCCGTGTTATTTTCATGCGTAAAAAAGCCGCTGAATCCGCAATGAGAGGGAGATCGGAAAAACACTCGCCCAGTGTTAAATACTAGTATTTAGCCGCATCTCGTTAGACTGGAAGTTAATTCCAACATGGATGGGAAAAAAAATATATATATATATATATATTACTAATATATAATCTATACTAATATTATAAAGAGGTAACGTTTGTGAGTTTGTGACGTTGTAAGGGGTAATCTCTGGATCTACTGAACCGATTTTCAAAATTATTTCACCAATAAAAAGCTACGTTATTGTGAAGTGTCATTGTTGTATTTTATTCCCGTATTGTCACGGGAACGTGAACAACGCGGGTGAAACCGCGGGGCTAGTAATGTATAAAGCTGAAGAGTTTGTTTGTTTGCTGGAACGCGCTAATCTCAGCAACTTCTGGTCCGATTTGAAAGATTCTTTCAGTGTTAGATAGCCGATTTGTCGAGAAAGGCTATAAGCTATATATTATCACGCTAAGACCAATAGGAGCGCAGCAGTCATGAAAAATCTGACACGAACGACGTTGCGTGCATAATACTGACAATTCAATTTACGATCAACAAGCTGGATTTATATATTTTACTGACGATCGATTGATTATTTTTTACTGTCAGATGGATATGCTCTTGACTCTAGTTTAGGTCGCAGGTGACATAGACAAAGTCGACGATGGAATGAGCTTACCCAGAAGAAGCCTGTTCACTCTAACTTTGAGGAGATTAGGGTTGAATGCGTTCGGCAACACAGACGCAGGCAGAGAGTTCCACTCCTTTGCTGTCCGCATTATAAAAGACGATTGGAATTGATTAAGTTTATATACCACCATTATTATTTTAATTATTTATAATATGTTATCGAGTAGATGGTAGCGAACTGAGACGATCTTACTTTAAGATCCTATTGTATTGAAACCTTCATTTAAATATTTTTTTATTTGTGATTGCGCCACTAGCTAGCACTCTGGACACGGGCTGACAGACAGTGATACAGGCACCACGGTCTGATCCTGACAGGATCAGGATGATAAGGTTTTTGAGTATCTCTTAGTGCAGTCTATCAAGTGCGGCGTCGTCAAACCAGGGCCTCAAGTCTGCTATTACAACAGTGTCAGAATGGTCTATCATTGATTTCATAATGATTGATTTTGACAAGTTTGGTAATCTACTTATATAAAAGCGTCACTATGACTTTCCAATGGTCAACCGCTGACACTCCATTGAAAGAAATGGCATAGAATGGTAATCTCGTACATAATGATAAATGAATGGCAGACGTATACTGTAATCTGCTAAAATTTTGACAGTTCCTTTGATCAGTGACCTACCATTAGAACGTCATTGTGCAGTCATTGCTTTTAATAGCTCGGTTATCAAAAAGTATTACGAGACCACTGACCGACCAATGATGAACCATTATGAATTTAGCAGATTACAAACTTTTAGCAAAATGACAATGGGATCGTGTTGGAATTTATAAAATATAGCAGAGCTGGGACCCTGTGACTACGTTGGAAGACCCGCACCTGATCCGACAGTCTTTGGACCGAGACGTAGACAGCCGGTTCCAGGGCCTGAAACAGAGACAGCATCCTGATACGGTACGCAGTGAGGTTAGTTCCCCCCCTCTGTAGAATCATAATATTCGCGTATGACGTTCTCGTTCATGGAAATCAAAATCAAAAGTCATTTATTTAAACCAGGCTGGGAGACAGCACTTTTTAAACGTCAAATTTTACATAAAGACAGTCCCCCAAAACGCCCACCCGTCACCACTTCCTAGTGTTTTAGCTGGGAAGAAGAAGTGGCGCAACAAACTCCCCAGCAACACATCTGTCTGTTGCGTTTTAAGAACTTGAATATACAATAGTATGCAAAGTCATTACATGCCAAAGGTAGGAAAAAAAAAATTATCCAACATGGAAATCATAAATCAATCCACTATAAAACATTGTTAAGAGTAGATTGAGTCAATTCAGTAAAAATAGATTGACCTACATAGTCATAAAAAAAAATTACACAAAAAATAAAAGCAATTATATGAACTCACTAGCTGACCCAGCAAACGTTGTTTTGCCATATATAAAAAAATTAAAAAATATTTTCCCGCTTTTCTGTTGAAAATTTTCCTGAATTTTCTTTGCTTTAAACCTCACGGAGCCCGAGACCTTTCCAACGAATGCAAAACCGTGGAAATCGGTTTGTGCGTTCTGGAGTCTGTTATAGCATCAGGAAGGAAAACCCGACTTATTTTTATGTAGTAGATATAACCTCTCTATATATACAGAGTCTATCGCTGCATACAACCACCGGCAACGGGGACCCGGCTCGGGGCCGATTGGCCCCTAGATCCTCCCGTTGACCGGCCCCTCTCCAGCCAACGCACAGGTGCTGTTGAAATTATTATCATAAGGCACTTTTGAACGTCAAAACAGTTTGAAAATAAAATATTGTAGTGAGTCTAGTTGTCCATTCGCAAAAAATAGATTCTTATGGAGAAGAACAGACAAGGCAACCGATAACAGATCTCGCTATGATGGGTATGTTTAGCTAGGATTGAACAACTAAAAAGTGAAAAATAATAAAAAAGAACTTTTTATAAAAAAGAAATACAACGCTCTTCTAAACGAAAAAAAAAAACAGAACGTAAAAAATAACATTAATTTCGGAAGCCGGTGTTCAAAAAACAAAAAAAAAAACAACCAAAAACACCGAGTTCCAAAATTAAAGTTATTTTGTACGTTTTGTTTTTTGTTTTGTAAAAACTATTTTTTTTTAATTTATTGATGTGAAATAATCAAATGTCTCATTTCTCTGGGCGAAGCGAAAGGGAGTGTCAGACTCTTACTGACTAAAACCCATCTATGTTCTTCCTAATGCTCTAATACTTTCAAAAAATTCCTCAATCTTGACAGGCACTGCGAGCTTCTAAGCATTTTGAATCTTATTGCTCTAGCCTAAATGACAATCTTAAACATAGTAATCTAATATGTGCCCATGAACTCCACGTCCTCATCCCACCGGCCCCCTTCTACCATAGGACATCTAGACGCACTGTAGGTTACCATCCCTACCTTGTAATTATTCCACCAATTCGCACCAAGCGTTACCAATCATCTTTTATAATGCGCACAGCAAAGTAGTGGAACTCTCTGCCTGCGTCTGTGTTTCCGAACTCATTCAACCCTGATCTCTTCAAAGTTAGAGTGAACAGGCTTCTACTGTGTGACCTAGACTAGGGTCAAGAGTAAACACATTGCAAATTATAAAAGACTTAATTACTAAAACCCATCCGAGTACCTCCTAATGCCCGCCGCGTTCCAGGGCCGCGGTGACTCTTTCGAACAAATTCCGCAACGCGAAGTTGCAGGCAAATTTAATGAAAATAAAAATAACTTAGATTAGAATTTAGCGTCTGTTTTATAAATTGTTCCCTGGTACTTTGAGTATGAATACAAAATTGCCAAAAAATGAGACTGACTATAAAAAGAAAACTGGTTTATTCGATAAACAATGTAGCTACAAATATAAAAGGAAATTAATTAGGACTTACTCGTATAGCCCTGGCTGGGGGCCTTAAATTCATTTGAGACCACCACAGGATTGCCCGGTTGAGCAGTAACCAGCCGTAGTGTAAAAGACTAGGCCAGGAAAAGGCTAGGCAGATGACATTGTGTGTGTCAAATATACTTGTGTTTTTTATGTTTCTTTTTAGTAGGTATGTGTTCCGTGAGTGATACGTGGCATAAGAGGCCCTATCAGAACACCAGCGCTGTGCTATTTATCTATTTATTAAATATCGCAGCATATGCTGAGATATCGACCTTTTTTGGCCTCGCACAATTTAAAATTAATATTAAGCTTTTATTTTTTTGTTTTGGGCGAGTCCTAAACCAATATTTTTTCTCTCTTTCTTAAAATTACTTTTCGAAGATTTTTTTAACACAACGTTTGAAAAACCTTCCACGATTTTCAGTATTAAAAATGTGGTTTCGATTTCGTGTTGAAAGCCACTTTAGTTCAAAGTCCTGTGTTTAGATGCAAATTTTATGATAAATGTTTCAGCCATTTTTTATGGCATTTCTAAGCGTAAATCGATGATTATTTCTATCGGTAAATTAGGTATTTTACTAGTTATAAAATTCCCTTCTGTCTGTCCGTTGGATTTTCTTGACTTAGCTCGCGAGGTTGTTGACATGTGGGATGTGGACGCAGCAATAATTGTACCGATAGTCGTGTCAGCCAATGTCTTAATAATTTTAAATTGAAAACAATATATCTAGTTTTAATTTCCGCGAATATTAGTGGGTTGCAGGTATGCACCTCCCTCCCGCCCGCTATATTATGCACATGCAAGATTACATGGCAAATGCAAGGATTTTATGCACATGCAGGAAGGAAAAACAAAACCCAACACCATTACACGGACGTGTTGACTCGCTGACCGTTGAGTTGAGACTCAACTCAACGGTCAGCGAGTCAACAAGTTTTTGGTTGTTTTTTCGTTTTTTGAACACCGGCTCAGTCGCAACTCAACGGTCAGCGAGTCAACACGTCCCCTGAGGATGCCTCGTGGAGAGGCGAAACACGTGTCGGTAATGGTGTTGGGTTTTGTTTTTCCTTCCTGCATGTGCATAAAATCCTTGTATTTGCCATGTAATCTTGCATGTGCATAATATAGCGGGCGGGAAGGAGGTGCATACCTGCAACCCACTAATATTCGCGGAAATTAAAACTAGATATATTGTTTTCAATTTAAAATTAAAAATGGATTTCCGCAAAGTAACACCTGACTCAATCAATTATATTAATGTCTTAATAGCCAAGAGCCTCGACCACCACCTTAGGAGGCTCTCGTTAGGCAGCTGGATCAAGGGCTTGATCCAGAAAGCGGTACTTCTGGACACTCGCATTGTTAGGAGGTTCCTCTCTCTGGAGCCCTGACCGCCGGTAGCTTGGACCCTGTTCCTGATACCGGTGGGCAACTATTTTTATATTTTTGATTTATTTTTTATAATTTAATTGAAATGTTTTAACTAACTATAATTTATATGTTTGTCTACGGAATAAACGGAATAATGTCTTAATTATTTAATATAATAAAAACGTATAGTAATATTCATATTTTTTTTAATGTTGCCCCACACTAGGATTTACTCCTGTATCGTGGGTGCATTCACAAACATACATACTCACATACACAACACACCCAATATATATTCACCCTGAGTAACCCCCGTATTGCCACGGGAACGGGAAATACGCGGGTGAAACCGTGGGGCGCTGCTAGTCTATACTTCTATTACTTCTATACTAATATTATAAACAGGAAAAATTTGTATTTTTTACGTAACGAATAAACTCAAAAACTACTGGACCGATTTCAAAAATTCTTTCACCATTAGAAAGCTACATTTACTCTGAGTAACAAAGGCTACATTTTATCCCCGTATTCCCATGAGAACGGGAACTACGCGAATGAAACCGCAGGGCGCAGCTAGTAATATATAACTAAAGATGAAAAGTTTGTTTGTTTAAAAGCGCTAATCTCATAAACTACTTGTCCGATTTGAACAATTCTTTCAGCGCTAGATAGCCCATTTATTTAGAAAGGTTATAGGCTATATATCACCACGCTATGACCAAAATGAGCGAAGCACAAATGAAGAATGTTTCAAAATCGGGGGGTTGGTAACTATTCTACGCGGACGAAGTCGCGGGCAGAATCTAGTCTTTTATAAAGATGACTGCTTGAACGTGACCCTATAAATAATATTTTCCCCACACCTAAAAATAAAAATAAATTGAAAGTGACCTTAAATTCATGACACTAGAGCACATAATCCAAGAAAAATCAAAAGGGGACATCGAAGTGATTCGCTTACTACGGCGTAGCTTAGCGCCTACGACGTAGCTAATGCTACGAAAACCGTAGCACGTTGCTACGCGAAAATAACTGTTGATATTTTTTGTGAGATTCTTTGATTAATAGTTTTATACGGGGATTTTAAAACGATTTAATGTATTCATGTAATATAAAAAATATAATTAAATAGAACACATATCTATACATATAAAATAATAATTAATAATATCTTTGAAAATGAAAACAAGATATCTAGTTTTAATTTCCGCGAATATTAGTGGGTTGCAGGTATGCACCTCACCCACATACCTGCAACCCACTAATATTCGCGGAAATTAAAACTAGATATCTTGTTTTCATTTTCAAAGTTAAAATGGATTTCCGCAAAGTAACGCCTGACTC
Source organism: Hecatera dysodea (assembly GCA_905332915.2). Classification (NCBI taxonomy): domain Eukaryota; kingdom Metazoa; phylum Arthropoda; class Insecta; order Lepidoptera; family Noctuidae; genus Hecatera; species Hecatera dysodea. The sequence goes on along the minus strand of HG995317.1, from coordinate 1,643,619 downwards.
AATCAATTTTTTTTTTTTTTAATTAATAATATATGTATCTGTACTAATTTTATAAAGAGAAAATATGGTTTTGTTTGTCTGTACCGAATAAGCTCCGAAACTGCTGAACCGATTTTAACCATTTTTTCACCAATGGAAAGCTATATTATTAGCGAGTAAAATAGGCTATATTTCATCCCCGTATTCTTACGGGATCGGGAACAAAGCGGTTGAAACCGGGGCACTCTAAAGTAATATAAAATAATGTTAATCTATACTAATATTATAAAGCTGATGAGTTTGTTTGTTTGTTTGTTTGTTTGTTTGAACGCGCTAATCTCAGGAACTACTGGTCCGATTTGAAAAAATCTTTCAGTGTTAGATAGCCCATTTATCGAGGAAGGCTATAGGCTATATTTTATCCCCATATTCCCACGGGAACGGGAACTACGCGGGTGAAACCGCGAGGCGCTGCTAGTATAATATAATACTTGTAAAATCGTATGTTCTGAATGAATATTTACGCAGAGCGAAAATTACCAAGTCCAGATAGTTAAATTTTGGGTTTATTTTATATCGTAAGTATCATTAAAAGACTACCTACGGATGGGTTTTAGTAAGTAAGAGTCTGACATTCCCTTTTTTTTTGGACGGGAAATCATCAAATGACCCCTACCGCCCTGGGTGGAGCGGTAGGGAGTGTCAGACTCTTACTGACTAAAACCCACCCGTGATCCTTCTTGTGCCCGCCGCGTTCCAGGGCCGCGGTGACTCTTTCGAACAAATTCCGCAACGTCTGACACTCCCTTCCACTCAGCCCAGAGCGGGAGAAGTCAAGAGATGATTTAAAAAAATAAAAATCGTCGAAGTTATCATTATCGTAATCACTCTGTTATAGAAACTTAAATAATAAGTCTATCTAGTTTGGTTTGGTGGTTTGGTTTGGTTTGGTTTGGTGGTTTGGTTTGGTTTGGTCTGGTTTGGTTTGGTTTGGTTTAGTCTACTGGTATTGGTACTGGTAGCTGAATCGGTACGACTGGAAGCCAACCCCAATATAGTTGGGAAAAGGCTAGGCAGATGATGATGATGAAGTCTTTCTAGATTGTACTTCAAATAGTTTTTAAATAATAAAATAATGTTTAAGTTAAAAACATTTTGCATGCTATAAGGCAGAATGTATAAGAAACAAAATTATATATAACACCTAATTGTATTAATTACCTGCATTCTATGCAAATAAATAAACCTATTCTATTCTAAAGAAGGAATCGCGGACATCGACTAGTTTTGTTACAAACTAAACAAGTTTCCCCCGTGCCTCGGTGCGCACGTTAAGCCGTTGGTCCCGGCTGTCATTTGGAGATCTTTGGCAGTCGTTACGGATTGTCAGAAGCCAGAAAATCTGACACCAGCCCTGCCAAGAAGTACCGTGTTCCCCAGTTATAAGGTTGTGGTTTACTATGTAATTTATGAGGCATGGAGATGTCTCAATATGTCATGGATGGTCACCCATCTGCATAACGACCTTGGCACGGGTTGCTTTACTTTAAATTCCGTCCATGCGGCTGCTATTAATTAGCCACGAGCTTTCTCCAAAGCAATAAGGATAAAATTCCAAAAACAAAACATAAAACGAACAAGCTTTTGTTTTCTAAAAAAAAGATAATTGAATTACAAAAGATAATTCATCTTGAATTACGGTTTATTATCTTTTATGAAAATGTTTTCACTAAAGAGAGAGATTAAAAATAAATTGTTTGGAAAAATTAATTAACTTTTAACTGTTTTTGACCCACAGTTTCAAAGAGCTTCCTTTTTTTCATGTATTTTCATAGAAATCTGCCTAGTCTTTACCCAATTATATTGGGGTCGGCTTCCAGTCAAGCCGGATTCAGCTGAATACCAGTATTTTACGTGAAGCGGCTGTCTACCAGACCTCCACAACCCATTAACTGGGTAACAACACCGTACTTTTTGGCAAGATTGGTGTTAGATTTTCTGACTTCTGACAATCTGTCTTTTAAAATTGATTGAGTCAAGCGTTACTTTGCGGAAATCCATTTTAATTTGAAATTGAAAACAATATATCTAGTTTTAATTTCCGCGAAGATTAGTGGGTTAATATAGCGGGCGGGAGGGAGGTGCATACCTGCAACCCACTAATATTCGCGGAAATTAAAACCAGATATATTGTTTTCAATTTCAAATCTATCTTTTCTTATTCATAAATAATTAATATCACATTTTAAATAATTTAATAGAAAAATTAACTATTCTCCAAACTCAAGATATGTTATTTCAAGCGTGCTGACTAAATTAAAGCACACAAGTATGTTTCTTGTATCGAACAACTTTACCCACGGTTTTGATCGCGTAAATATTTTTTGTTTTTTTTTTAAAAAAAAAAACGCCACACTAGGAATTTCTCCTGTATCGTGGGTGCGTTCACAAACATGAAACCTCACACACACAAGACACCCAGACCCGGAACAATTATCTGTAGGCCATACAAACATTTGTTCCGTGCGGGGATCGAACCCGCGACACGCAACGCAGCAGCCGAACGCTCAACCACTGCGCCAACCGTGTCGTCAAAAATATAGATATAGATTTCGGAAAAAAGTTGCCTATAACCCTCTCCATAGTCCCATTTATCCCTGCACTAAAATTCATCAAAATCGGTTCAGCAATTTAGGTGTTGAATGTGAAAAACAATATTGCACCTTCAAATTTTATAACTAGCTGATCGGGCAAACGTCGTTTTGCCACATAAAAAAAATACATTTAGGGGGATGAAAAATAGATGTTGTCCGATTCGCCACCCTAGCCGATATGCACGCTAAGATTCACGAAAATCGGTCGAGCCGTTTCGGAGGAGTTTAACTACAAACACCGTGACACGAGAATTTTATATATAAGACTAGCAGTGCCCCACGGTTTCACCCGCGTAGTTCCCGTTCCTGTAGGAAAACGAAGATAAAATATAGAAGGTATAGGAAAAAGTGGTCAAAATACAAGATACCCCAAAACCGCGATTCATGAAAGCACACGACAATACCTATACAACGCCACTTAGCTATACAAGCTAAACAAAGGCAGGCAACACCAAGAAGTTAATGTGCTCTGACCTAATTTTTTAATGGGCAACACTGACGCTCTAACACTTCGCATAGATCTGGGTTTTGGAGTAAGCAGCGTTGATTAATTTTTCGTTGTTTCGAGTTTTTTGTCAAGTTGGAAGAAATGATTATGCGTTTTGTAGAAATATTTATTTACAGAATAGCGATTTCTTTTATTTTTTTGCCGACTGTAGCTGGAATTCAAATTTGTAGCCTAAACAGTTAGATATATTTAATACTAGCTTCTGCTCGCGACTTCGTCCGCGTGGAATAGTCCCCCGTGGATATATCCCGATTTTGAAACATCTTTCATGGGTGCTCCGCTCCCACTGGTCTGAGCGTGATGATATATAGTCTATAGCCTTTCTCGATAAATGGGCTATCTAAGACTGAAAGAATTTTTGAAATCGCACCAGTAGTTCCTGAGATTAGCGCGTTCAAACAAACAATCTCTTCAGCTTTATAATATTAGTATAGATGCCGTGTTAAAAAGTGAACTAAAAATATAAAAAACAAGATGAAAACTGAAAATCGATCTTTTAATCGAAGTCTGTAAAAAACTATTCAAATTAACCGTCCCCCAACTGCAATGAATATTTATTTTCAGTTTTGTTTTTCACATTGCAGGCATGTTTGTTTTTTTAAGTTATGAAGTTAGTTAATGTATTGTGGAGCTCTGGTAGGCAGTTGCCCCACGTAAAATACTGATATTCAGCTGAGTCTGGGTTGAACCAAACCCAATTATTTTTTAAGTTCAACTCAAAAAATATTGGGTTTTTAATAGGTTTTTTTTTTTGCTTTCGTAAATTTTAGAAATTTTAGGAATCGTCTCCGCGAGAGCATTATTTTGATACCCCACAAGACTAAGGCCTATATTCCAAGTAAACGTGTACTCCAACTTATCTCTATCAGCAAGAAAACGTTGCAATGAAAGCTTGTCTAATTGATGTCATAAAGAAACTTGTCCCAAATTCTAAGCTATTTGGGCCCCACTTGTACAATATGTTCACTTATGCTAGTTGGTAGAATATGATGTGTACATCAATAATATAAAGGTTTCTATCTCTTATTGTTTGTGCGAGGAACCGTAAAATGAAACTTAAAGTTATACTCTAATACAAGTTACACTATGAGTTTAATTTTGAAATCTCTATTTGAATGTATCTTCTTGCGTCCAGAGCACCTCCTCGTGGTTGATGGTGGTAACAGACAATACATTTTTTGATTTATATATTGGTTGACAAAACTGTGAAAGGGAGAGATTCTATCAAAGCATACTATTGTACATGTAAAAGTGGTGCCCGTACAGTTGGATGCTACGTACACATTCTAACGGTTATTTGGTACCTAGGTTATGCAAAACACCAAAAACAACTTCCCAAGTCACCAAGCGAACAGATAGAAAACATTTTTGCAACAGTAATGTTTGACAGCTCCGATGAAGAGTCAGTTTCTGACGAGCTTTAATTAACTATATCTTTCTTTGCACACACGTTCGTACGTTGAAATATTAATGTTATAGTTTTACACGGCTAGTACTTCACACTGCAACATAATTCATTCGTGTACACCAGGGGCCCAGTTTGGGACAAGGTTCTTTAAGTTTTCGTGCTCGAGAGTGCGCGTTTACGTATTTGCTTGCTCATCTTGAGCTCGAGCACTTCAATAGGGTATTTTACTGTAAAAATCTAATTAGTCCGTCTGATAGATTTACAAAAAATATTGGACACGTATTTTTTCTTTTTTCACGTAAACAAAAAATGAAGACGATACAGTGCGTTGAAAACTCACGTGACGTCACGTCGCTGGTAAAAATTGTAGCAACGTAGTGACGTCACGTGAGTTTTCAATGCACTGTATCGTCTTCATTTTTTGTTTACGTGAAAAAAGAAAAAATACGTGTCCAATATTTTTTGTAAATCTATCAGACGGACTAATTAGATTTTTACAGTAAAATACCCTATTTATGACAAGCTTTATGCTACAAGAGGAAACCGGCATGTCCTAGAACCGAAAATTCAAAGACATGTGACATTCACTAACCCGCACTGGATTACGGCCCATTAGCTCCTAGAGAGGAGGCCTGTGTCCCAGCAGTGGGAACGTTAAAAAATCTTATTATGATTTTATGCTTATGCTTTATGCTCCTTTGGAAGTAGAGTTGATTTGGAGTTGTGGGGTGCCAAAATAATGGTTTTTTGGTGCATATACGGCCTTATCTAGTTTACTGTAAATTGGGACCTGAGAATATATTTATTTTCAGCTCGATACCGATTGAGATAAAGGCTGTTGATAGACAGACGGATGGACGGACAACAAAGTGATTCTATAAGGGTTCCTTATTGCCGACTGAGTTACAGAACCTTAATAATCATCAAATGACTTTTCCCACTCTGGACGGAGCGGAGTGTCAGACTCTTACTGACTAAAACCCACCCGTGATCCTTCTAGTGCCCTTTGCATTCCAGGGCCACGATTAATCTTCCGAACAAATTCCGCAACCAACCTAAAAAAATAGACTTAGTTCCATTTTTGTAAGCAGCCCGCGTTTTAATCAAACTACCACAATAAGTTACGTCTTATGGTAAGCAATAATTTAACCAATCTGCTTCTCTCATAACATGTGTAATGTTTTCTATGATATATATACGTTCGTGAACAGAATATTTGAGCAGTTTCAATGTCTGCTGTCTGTTTTGCTTCGAATTATACGAGATACATTCGTGCAGCAAAGAATGTGTGTTGAAAATGATTGAATTTGTGTTTTGCGTGCAGTTTACGGACTTTATCCGAATTTTATACATTTTTGTCCCAAATTTGCAAGTAAAACCAAATATATTGATGCTACTAATGCTTTGAAGTCCTAAGGTTTAATTTTGTCTGGCAAATTTTTCTTTGGACCGAAATTGTGACCTTTTAAGTAAATATATTGGACCAAATTCAAATGAGGGAGAAAGAGGAAAGGTTAGGTTTGAAAGGACAAGAGAACGGCTTTTAATAGACTAAGAAAAAAACTTTTTTACAAAAAAAAAATACATGTGGCACTCGGGGACTGCCGCGGTAAAGCTATTGCATAGCATTTTTTATCAACTTATGCAATTATATATTTAGTACTCTGCGTCATTGTGATATGGTCTCGATTCGTTCACCTGGGTTACTGTACTAATGTATGTAAATCACATACGTTTCACTTAACTTTGTCCCACCGATTGTTTCCGAACGCAGACGTTCGGGTCGGCTCGGTGACGGCGAGCGACCATTTTAAAAAGGCGGGGCCTAATCGAATGATGTAGCGGTGTTAGGTTATTTTCGTTACGGAATTTCTGGATTCGGTTGCCACGCTCAAAGCCCGCGATAGAAGCTATACAATAGCTTAAAAAATCTACCTATTTCTAAACAAATAAGTATAAGATCAATTTAATTTCGGAAGTCGGTGTTCTTGGTTGTTTCTTCGTTACCGACTAGAATTCAGTTTTATTTTTGTTACAGTTTTGTTATAGTTTTTTATTTTTCACTTTTAACATCCACACCAAATTTAAAGTCGGTGTTAAATAGAAATCAACAAAAAAATCAATAGTTAGACTACAATCATTATTTATAATTAACATTTACAATTCAAAAATATATATTATGAAAAAAAAAACAAACCAAATATATCGTTTATCTTTCTGCCCCCAGAAATAATAGAAAGTACTGCACACTCGAATTCATTTGTTTATTCAAATCTGGATTCGAAAAGTCCAAAAAGTTTTTGTTCAAAACTTTTTGAATTCATTATGGAAATAACCACAGACTAAGGAGACCGCATTGTCGCACTGAAAACAATTATGCCAAAATATAAAACTGAAACATTACTTGTGCATGCAATTTAATATTAAACGGCATCGAAATTGTATCAAAACGATCAAGCTATTCTTAAGATATATGAATCGGCGGACGAATTGGGAATGAATTGAAATACGTCAATAATATTTAGGTACATGTCTGTTCGTCTGTCAGAGGCGATTTTCTCCGAATCTACGAGACGGATTCAGTTGAAATTTGATTTACATATATAACCTTTTATGACCCAAATATGGCCGCGTAACGAAAAGTTATACATTTTGAAAATATTATGAGGATATTTTTAACTGGGAAAATTTTATAGTAAGTAAAAATTGTTCGCTTTCCTATCGTGTGATATACTTATTTACCAAATCAAAAAGCACATCGTCGGGGGCTCAAGTACTTTTTTTTTGTATAATTCTAAAATATTTTATTCCGAACTTATTAAAAGAAATTGTTGAAATTTGATCATCCATAAAAATCTACTTTTCGTGAATGGACAACTAGTCACTGTAATATTTTTAGTTTCAAACTGTTTCATCAAAAGCGCATTTTAATGGTCTAGTCAAAATAAATAAATTGACTTTGAAATAATGCGGTATTCTATCGATAAAAGAATGTTCAAAATCGGTTCAGTAGATCCGGAGACTATCCCCTACAACCTCACAAACTACCTCTTTATAATATTACTAGTTGCTGCTCGCGACTTCGTCCGCGCGGAATAGTTACTAACCCCTCGATTTTGAAACATTCTTCATTGATGCTCCGCTGTTATTGGTCTTAGCGTGATGATATATAGCTTTAAGCCTTCCTCGATACATGAACTATCACATGAATAGAATTTTTCAAATCAGGCCAGAAGTTCCTATAGGGTCAGTGCCTGCTATAGGGTCAGTGCCTGTTATGGTTGCGGAATTTGTTCGAAAGAGTTACCGCGGCCCTGGAACGCAAAGGGCACAAGAAGGAACACGGGTGGGTTTTAGTCAGTAAGAGTCTGACACTCTCTTCCGCTCCGCCCAGAGCGGGAAAAGTCATTTGATGATATCCCACCCAGAAAAAAAAGGCCAGAAGTTCCTGAGATTAGCGCGTTCAAACAGACAAACTCTTGAGTTTTATACACATATATTATTTTTATTTATGAGGGACCAAAACACATGTTACAAGCTTAATAAGATATACTTAAAATTATATATTAGTATAGATTATTATAGATGACTTTGGCATAAGTAGCACTGCCGAATTCAAGTGTTCTCTGCTCTATGGAAAGACCCAAAATAGCCATCAGGGAAAAGTTTTAAAAAGTTTGAAGGAACCATTCAAATCAGCCTGTTGGCTTAATCTTTAAGTAGTCCAAAATATGAATAGAGCTGTAAGGAGGGTTCTTGGTAGAAGCCATACCCATTGTATTTTCTGAAGGTGTTATAAAAGTGGAAAGATTATATTATTTTGGGAGTTATTTATAAAACAATGTGACGACTGCCCGATACAATTTTAAACGGCTTCCAAAAAAAGGTGTTTTCAAGTCGATTGTACTTTATTTTTATCTGTGTAACTTTTTACTGGGTGTACCGATTTTGATAATTCTTTTTATATTCGAAAGCTGGTGCTTGTCGTGTGGTCCCATTTAAATTTGAATGATCTAACGACTAATATTAAAGTTATCTCTAATAATCTATCTATACTAATATTATAAAGCTGAAGAGTTTGTTTGTTTGAGCGCGCTAATCTCAGGAACTACTGGTTCGAATTGAAAAATTCTTTTTGGGTTGAATAGACCATTTATCGAGGAAGGCTTTAGGCTATATACCATCACGCTTAAGCCAATAGGAGCGGAGCAGCGATAAAGAATGTTTTAAAATTGGGGATTCCACGGGGGCGAAGTCACGGACAGCAGCTAGTGAAAAAATAAAATTGTGTATGACGGTTTGGAAGAGCATCTTAGTATTTTGAGGTGTGTCTGAAATTTTACTTTGGTGAAGATCTGAAGAAGAACAGAGATAGGAAACGGAACTCTTCAATAAATTATAGCATTTCTTTCGGGATTGCTGAAATCGCAAGCGTAAAATGTCTTTTTTTAGGTTTGGCGTCGGCAAATTGCAAAAATAGAAGAATTCTGCAAGATTGTAACATATCGCAAGAAATTGTAAACTATATATTCTTAATAAGACGCGGATACATTGTAAACTATTGAATTTGAAAGAAAGATAGATAGTAAGAAAGAATAATATTTATTCAGAAAGAATAATATTTGTTCTATTTTTTTTATTGTGAGATGGATTTGCTCTTGACTCTAGTCTAGGTCACAGGTGACAGAGACAAAGTCTACGATGGAATGAGCTTACCCAGAAGAAGCCTGTTCACTCTAACTTTGAAGAGATTAGGGTTGAATGCGTTCGGAAACGCTTGGTGCGAATTGGTGGAATAGCAACAAGGTAGGGATGGTAACCTACAGTGCGTCTAGATATTCCGGGGTTGCTAAAATAGCATCTTTATTTATTGTTTACACCAGTTTATAACACGTACGCTGTAATTGGTAAGATTAGCTGTTGGATGTTACCAATAGCGAATTCTTGTTTTTGTAAAAAGCGATTTTTTTAAAACGTGTTTTGTGCGCAAAACACAACAAAATAAAGAAAGAAAGAAAAATGTTTATTTGGGTCTCGCACAAAACAAACAAAAAATAAAATAAAACTACTAGAAAAATAAATTAACAAATGCTGTAGATAGAATTATAGAATTTTCAATTTTTACCTACATAAATGTAAGTGTGCGAGGCCAAAAAGGTTCCTATCTCAGCATATGCTGCGATATTTAAAAAAAGAAAAAAAATGTACTGAACACCTGCTTTTTGTTTTTCGCGTTAATTGGCCCCTTATAAAAGTTATTCATAATGATGAGTACAGTTACCAATTAAAAGCGTTTATTCTGTTACACGTTTGTGTAACGGATGGTCACCCATTCCCGGACCGATCTCCGCAAGCTTTGCTTAACATTGATGTTGGACCCAGGCGGCTGTTATCATTTTGCCACAAGCACTCAGCAAAGTTTGGCAGTCAAAAAAATCTGTAATATGAATAAAGCAGCTCGAGATTCTTTGCAAAAATCTCTAAACTTACTTAAATACTTACTACTAGCAGCACCCCGCTGTTCACCCACGTAGTTCCCGTTCCCGTGGGAATACGGGGATAAAATATAGCCTATGTTACTCAGGGTAAATGTAGCTTTCTAATGCTGAAAGTATTTTTTAAATTGGTCCAGTATTTTTTTAGTTTATTCGTTACATACAAATATACAAATCTTTCCTCTTTATAATATTAGTACTTATAGATATTTATCATCCTTCTCGAAATGTCACCCATTTACTAGGAACTGGCGTAACTAACTTGTGAAAGTTGGCGCCAAAACGTCAGCCATTTTGGTTGGCAAGCCGCCATGTTTAGTCCATCTGTCATTTCGAACGGGAATTTCAATCAACGTATTTCAGCAAGCCTGTTGTTAGAGAAACCGACTATCTGAAAGGAGGCTGTGATTGTTTTTTGTTTCAGCCTTATGGTTTACTGTGAATTTCTAACTGATTTGAATAGGGTATTTTACTGAAAGTAATCAAATTAGTCCGGCTGAAAGATTACAAAAAAAAAGATTGGACAAGTATTTTTTCTTTTTTCACGTAAGCAAAAATTTCTTTCTTTCTATTTTTTTTAAAGCGTTGCCCCACACTAGGAATTTCTCCTGTATCGTGGGTGCGTTAAAGACGATACAGTGCGTTGAAAACACGCGTGACGTCACTACGTGCTATAATTTTTACCAGCGAAGTGACGTCACCAGCCCCCTCTCTTGAATTTTGATGCGCTTTATCTTTATGATTTGAAATGACAAAAAATATGTGGCCAATATTTTTTGAAAATTCAACGGACGGACTTAAGTGGGTAGGTATACGCCAAACGGAATTTCATACAAATTTTCAAGTCACTTTTTTGCGAAATGACTAGACCGATTTTAATGAAACTTTACACATATAAGCAGGATACATAGGTAAAAAAAGTTAGTTAAAACATTTTCGAAATGTTTAAAAAAAGATAACTGGAAATTTATGTTTGTATGGAAAATTTAAAATGGGTCTAATTTAACTGTAACACTATTTATCGAAAATGTTTTCAACTAACTTTTTAGACCTATGTATATATCCTGCTTATATGTGTGAAGATTCATTAAAATCCGTTCAATCAATTCGGAAAATAACGACTTGAAAATTTGTATGAAATGCCGTTTGGCGTATACGCTCTTAATAGAATTATGTTTTTGATATTTAGTAAAATACCCAATTGTTGTGTGTTAATGTGCCTGAAAAATAGACCGATATTTTGCTACATAGGTAATTAACTACGCCATCTAGTGCCGAGTGGTAGGACTAGTAGCGTCAAGAATCTTCGAGATCCTTCTGTGCTCGAACATTCTAGAATTCTCGACACCCAGTCAGTCGCGATTGCGTTGTGTTCCACGCACGCCTCAAATAGATGCCAGCAAAGAAGACGGGTCCCCATAGGGTCAGTGCCTGCTAGCGTACCAGAATTTGTTCGAAAGAGTCACCGCGGCCCTGGAACGCAAAGGGCATTAGGAGCAACACGGGTGGGTTTTAGTCGGTAAGAGTCTGACACTCCCTTCCGCTCCGCCCAGAGCGGACTTCTCCCGCTCTGGGCGGAGCGGAAGGAAGTATCACACTCTTACTGACTAAAACCCGCCCGTGATCTTTCTTGTGCCCTTTGCGTTCCAGGGCCGCGGTGACTCTTTCGAACAAATTCCGCAATCCTATGCCCTGATTTATGCAAAACCACAAACCTCCCGCGAGGCACGATCGCTGCAGTTCAGAATAAATTGAACCAATAAGATTGAACTTCCAAGCGTTACAATATTTTCTATTGGTCAGCGCTTTCTGATATATTAAACTTAGAACGCAATATTGAAAATTCTTATTGCACGTTCATCAAACATGTTTTATGTTAAAAATAGCAGCGCCCCGCGGTTTCACCCGCGTTGTTCCCGTTGCCGTTGCAATATTGCAATAAAATATAGCCAATGACACTCCACAATAACGTAGCTTTCTATTGGTGAAATAATTTTGAAAATCGGTTCAGTAGTTCCAGATATTACCCCTTACAACGTCACAAACTCACAAACGTTACCTCTTTATAATATTTTTTAATTGAATAGGTAATAATGTTAACTTTTTTTAATTAGGGATGAGTGAGAGTATTATAAACGTAAGAGTAAACAAATATAATCAGAAAGCTCCGAACTGCTAAGCTATCGGGAGTTACATGTGTTATTGTGAGTCAACCATAAAAGATAGACATATGCTGTTGTGGGATATTTTTTAGATAATTTTATGTAAAACATTTCCATCATACATGATTTCTATGTAACTTTAACCATTAAGGCTACACACGCGACGGAAGCTTAAAAAATGGAGTAACTTCTCCCGTTTTCCCAACATTTCCCTTCACTGCTCTGCTCCTATTGATGGTAGCGTGATAAAAAGTATACTATAACCTGCCCAGGAGTATGAAGAATAATTGCACCAAGTTTCGTTAAAATCGGTCGAGTAGTTTTTGTTTCTATAAAGAACATACAGACAGACAGAAAGACAGACAGACAGACAGACAAAAATTTTACTGATTGCATTTTTGGCACCAGTATCGATCACTAATCACCCCCTGATAGTTATTTTGAAAATATATTCCTTGTACAGAATTGACCTCTCTACAGATTTATTATAAGTATAGATTAATCGATAAACTAGTATTTTTTTAACTATGTCGAGTCGGCTTTCTGTATTGGCCCATGCTGCCAAATATCAGTATTTTACATGACCACATCTTTCATTGTATTGTTGTATGAGAGCCCCCTTAAATATTTGTTTTATTTTAATTTAGCGTTTACCGACTTCAAAAAGGAGAAGTTTTTCAATTCGGCAGGTACTTTTTTTCTATGTACATATGTACAGCGATTACGCCGAGATTTCTGATCCGATTTACGTGGTTGTGTTTTTATTCGATGAAGAATAGTTGCTTTTTGATCTCATAAGAATTTAGTTCAGTTTAGTCGAGGAGTTTTTATTTTATGAGTATTTTTGCTAATTTCAATAAATGTTAGCAAATCTGTCGGGATAGCTGATATTGCATGTTTGTTTATTGTTTACACCAATTTATACCACGTACGCTGTGATGGGTATGTTTACTTTACACTAAAAAGTAAAAAAAAACTTTTTACAAAAAAAAAAAAATACAGCAAACAAAAAATCCAAAAAGTACAAAATAACTTTAAGGCGATACCCCGACCAAAACCTTGCGATAGTGCGTTTTTCATCGCTATTCAGACTATTAACTCATTAGTTACGAGAAATAATCTACATGTAAAAGCACATTATTAATGTACGATGTCTTATCATCACATTCCACGTTCTAATTTGTTTTATGTGTTATAAATAAATTTAAAATCTACTTTTAAAAAATGACTAAAATTGTTGATTTTTTTGCATCTGTTGCTAAATGCAACGCTCTAATCATTTGAGGATTACACTAATGGATAGATAATTTAAAAATCTATATTCTACACGTTTTATTTCATTTCAAAAGATTACTTATTTTTTTAAATTCCAAAAATTATGTGAATTCTATGATAAAAGGGCGTGCGCAGGATGCGGGCGGCAAAGGGAACGAATGCTCAAGGTTATTTGGTCAGGGAAACGCCTTAATTCGGTGTGTCCAAAAAACAAAAAAGCAACCAAAACACAGAGTTCCGAAATTAAAAAAAAATTGTACTTTTTGGTTTTTTGTTTAGAAGTCGGTTGTATTTTTTTGTAAAAAGATTTTTTCTTTATTTAAGTGAATATAATATCCTTTGAATATTTCAAGCGTCTAATAATTGCCGTTATCAATATCGGGCAGAAACGAGCAAAACAATCACGTTTTTTTAAAACTACTTTAAAAAATTATGATGTGATAATGTCAGGATATTATAATACGTCATAGCATACAGGGCGTGGCAAAGAAATACACACACGTATTTCCACTTGAAAAACATAACGCCCCCATCTAGAGCAGTCGGCTAATTATTTCCTCCACTAAGTTAGCAGCCTTTTCAACTTCCTTGTTGCCTATAACAATATTCAAGAGTAACTAACATCTTGTCGGCAAGATCAAAGAGCGGCCGGAACAAAGGGCGGGCGGCTTTTCAAAGAAACTGTTCGTTTCTCTTAGGTCGGTTGGCGGATTGTTTTTATAGGATGGTTACTGGGGAAATAGAGTTTAATTTAACTATTATGGTTGTTGGTTGTGGGTTTGAATGCATCAGGAGGAGCTTTTGGAACCATTTCTACCCACGACGGAACGGAAACAGTGTATGCGTTTGGGGTGAGAGGATGTTTGTTGGTTTGTGCAAACCAATGTTCCCATTTATCTCCAGTACTACTAGTCCGATTTTCATGCTGTTTTCAGTGATGGGTTCGGATTTGATTAGTGCATGTTCTTAGAAAGGTGTTACGGTGACAACTTACCAGGGGGCGCTGTAATTAATTTCATCACCACTGCTCTCAAAACGGTGAAGGAAAACATCGTGAGGAAACCGGCATGTCCTAGAACCAAAAATTCGCAGACATGTGACATTCACCAACTCGTACGGGGCCCGCGTGCTGGATTACGGCGCATTCCCTCTCCAAGAGAGAGGGCTTGAGTCCCAGCAGTGGGAACATTAAACGGCCGATTATGCTTATATTATGCCATCCAATAAGAGATATAATAACTCTAGATTTTCATAAGAGTGTCCATAGAGTATAACCAGAGACAATAATAACTCAATATTTTTCATAAGAGTGTGTCCATAGAGAATTATAATATTCAAATAAGGTCCGTTACCTCTCTTTTGGCGTACTGCCATGCACCTGTTTGGTCGTACGGAAGTACTACTGTGTTTTGTAAATATTAGGTTTTGTTCTTGTTACGTGGAATTTACTAGATATGACATAAGAATATAATAGGGAAGATGCAATTACAGAATCCATGAATATTTTTTTATTGAAATGATAAAATCGCATAAAAGAAGGGCCACTGCAATGTTTTTATTGTAGTTGATATTGATTTTTAACAACTATTACGAATTTATATAACGTGAAACGGAACGTAAACAATCAGCGTCTAGTGACGTCACTGGTGTTATGACAACGAAAAGACGAACTTAAATTTTAATACATGACAGTTCATGATCTCTGGCAGACAGGAGTGACTTCATCATTCGTTTTAGTGGGAAAAGAAAAACAGTTTACAATCGCAATTTGGGCACTACTATTCATTTTTAATTGTTGTATGGTCTATTTTACACGGAATTCTTTTAAATGAAAGCAAGATGAAAATATTGCATGTTCCCTATTGGGAAAGTAGCTTTGGCTGTTTGTCTTTTTATGTCCGACTTAAAAGAAAGGATTTTAGAGAGAGGTTCTCAATTTAAACTTTTTACTGGGCGTACCGATTTTGATGATTCCTTTTTATATTCGAAAGTTGGTACTTTTCATCACGTGGTTCCATTTAAATTTGGTGAAGATTTGATGAAGAACTTCGGAGATAGGCAAAGGAACTCGTCACTATGAGTTTCGCTTTACTTTTAACTATGAGCTGGTATGGACTTGATTTACGAAGCCATAAAAAGTAACTACTTAACGGAAAGTGCATAGAAAATCATCAAATGAGCGGAAGGGAGACTCTTACTGACTAAAACCCACCCGTGATCCTTCTTGTGCCCTTTGCGTTCCAGGGCCGCGGTGACTCTTTCGAACAAATTCCGCTACCCTTTTTTTTCTGGATGGGAAATCATCAAATGACTTCTCCCGCTCTGGGCGGAGCGGAAGGGAGCGTCAGACTCTTACTGACTAAAACCCATCCGTGTTCCTTCATGCGCACTTTGCGTTCCAGGGCCGCGGTGACTCTTTCGAACAAATTCCGCTACCCTTTTTTTACCTGATAGGAAATCATCAAATGACTTTTCCCGCTCTGTGCGGAGCGGAAGAAAGTGTCAGACTCTTACTGACTAAAACCTACCCGTGATCCTTGTATTGCCCGCCGCGTTCCAGAGCCGCGGTGACTCTTTCGAACGAATTCCGCAACTTGCAGCGGGCATACCATGACGTCTTTAAACGCGAGTCTTCCGAGCGAGAAAAAGAGATGGAGCTATATAGGGTGTATAACTCTATCCCCCTTTCTCGCTCGGAAGACTCACGTTTTAACAACTCATGGTACGCCCGCAAGAGTCCGGATAAAACCGGACACAGTCAGGTATTTTGGGCCTGCGGATGGCGAGCTATGGGTAGCTCGAAAAAAAATCAGACAATCTTTTAAATTTATTTACTGTACTACCTTAATATTTATAATTTCTAGTGTTGTATGATTTATGTGATTGCGTTTTTGTGTGTCCTCTGTTCTTGCGCTGAATAAATGTTTTATCTATCTATCTATCTATCTATCAACCAGGCCCGAGTCGACGGCGCGTCGTGTTCCACGCGCGCCTCAAAGAGCCGTCAGCAAAAAAGACGGGGCCCCATAGGGTCAGTGCCTGCTAGGGTTGCGGAATTTGTTCGAAAGAGTCACCGCGGCCCTGGAACGCAAAGGGCACAAGAAGGATCACGGGTGGGTTCTAGTCAGTAAGAGTCTGACACTCCCTTCCGCTCCGCCCAGAGCGGGAGAAGTCATTTGACGATTTCCCATCCAGAAAAAAAAAAATGGTACGCCCGCAGATCTATCTATCTACTATTGTAACACAATATCAACGTCCAGACAGATGTCAGTTTGTCAGACCTCCCTGCCTTCTGATAACACGTAACGACTGACAAAGATCCACAAAATGCCAGCCAGTACCAGCGGCTTTAACGCATTTCACTAACTAAATACCCATAATTAATTTAATCTAACCTCTTAAAGGAAAAGTACTTAACAGTGTACATATAAAGTATTATCTGACGGCGTGTCGCTTTGATCTTTGAGCTTTGTCGGGTCTTTTGATGTTGGCCTTCGGGTTCGTATCTTAAGTTGTGAAGTAGTGTTAAGTTTTATTGTGTTCATAATGTTAAAGGGTTTTTGTTTTAGTGTTAAATAATAATTCTTCTTAATCTTACTAAATTATTTTATAAAGATAATATTATAAAGAGGAAAGATTTGTATTTTTATATTTTTGTATGTAACGAATAAACTCAAAAACTACTGGACCGATTTCAAAAATTCTTCCACCATTAGAAAGCTACATTCACCCTGAGTAACATAGACTATATTTTATACCCGTATTCCCACGGGAACGGAAACTACGCGGGTGAAACCTCGGCGCGGTGCTAGTAATTTTATAAAGATAAAAGATTTGTGTTATTTGATTGTGTGTGTGTGTGTATGTTTGTAATAAATAAACTCAAAAACTACTGCGCCGATTTCAAAAATTCTTTCACCATTAGAAAGCTACATTCACCGTATATATATATTATAATGTGATAATAAGTTTGTTTATTTTTAACGGACTTCCACAAAAAAAAGATTACTTACAATCTGCCATTGTAAATTTTATTAATTCAAGTTGAGCATAATTATAAGAAAAGAATATAATTCGTCTTAATGAAGATCTCCAAATGACAGTCAGCACCAGTGGCTTAAAGAGCTTCTCTGAAACGCGGAGGAGTCTCGATATGTAAAGATGGTCACCCATCCACAGACCAGACCTCGGCAAGCGTTGCTTAACATCGAAAATTAATCATCGGCTGTTGATCTGTCGAGCTCCACGAGTCAAATATAAATACGCAACTGTCTGTCTGTCTGTTTGTTTTTATTTTAGACATTTCACCACCTTCCACAATCTTTTCTTGAAAAATCTTAATCTTAATTGAAAAATGTTCGACAACAAACAAATTAAAGTGATTAAAATTCATAATCAATTAAATTGAATTACAATTTTCCGTCAACAGCGACCGTTGACGGAAAATTGTTATTCAATTGTTTTTCATGCATGTGTTTTTATTTTTTCAAAATAAAAAATTTTAAAACACACCCACACATACGCAAATTTTATTATCTGCTCTAAAAATATTATCTAGCCATTCAAGCGTTCCTGTTCCATCCTAGCTTGGTCGGTACTATATCGATCGTAGCCTGGTGATGAAAGAGACAGGTGTATAGAATTATGCTGTGTCCCTTTCATTTGGCAGTTTTGTATCGGTAAGCAAAATCAACCGTGGATTTGCGAATTTGAGCGCTGAATATCTGGCGTGGAGAACGGTTTGGGAACAATGTAGATGAAATATGGTTAAGGTAGATAAAGATAAAGGAACCGGTACAGGAACTGTGTTTAAGATGCACAGTGCATAAATAAATAACCACCTGTTCAATTTAAATAGGTATCTACTAATTAGAAGATGTTTTATAGAGAACTTACAGCGGCCCGTGGTTTCACCCGAGTAGATCTCGTTCCCGTGGGAATACGGGGATAAAATATAGCCTATATGTTATTTGTTTGTGATGTAGCTTTCCATTGGTGGAAAAAAGGGTTAAAATCGGTCCAGTAGTTTCGAAGCTTATTCGATATAAAACAAAAAAATCTATCCTCTTTATAACATACTAGCAGCGTCCCGCGGTTTCTCCCGCGTAGTTCCCGTTCCCGTTGAAATATGGGGATAAAATATAGTCTATGTCACCCGGGGATAGTGCAGCTTCCCAACAGTGAATGAATTTTTCAAATCGGTCAAGTAGTTTCGGAGCCTATTCAATACAAACAAACAATATATACAAGAAAAGAAAATACATGCACGCAACATTGTAATAAGAAAAACATTATTAGATACAGCATGTTTTCCACATGTGACGTGCAAATTTCCAGAAACGGTACTATTTAAAACATTCTCATAAAATAACAATAAATTAAGCAATTAAAGAATAATTATATTGCAATAAATAAAAAAAAACAATAAACGAAAATAAGAAAGAAAACATGTTAATGTCACTGGAAAATGGCAAGCTTCGTAAGATTATAAATTATCATGAGATATTGCAAACTCTCGATAAATTGTCAACTGAACATTTGGAACACATTTTACGCATCAAAATTTGATAATCAATAATCTCTCGAAGCCATTTCGAGAAATTGCGTAATAGCAAGTAACGAAACGTTAAGTATTACAATATGGAACATGCAATATTTTCATCTTGCTTTCATTTAAAAGAATTCCGTGTAAAATAGACCATACAACAATTAAAAATGAATAGTACTTATTGCCAAAATTGCGATTATAAACTGTTTTTCTTTTCCCGCAAAAACGAATGATGAAGTCACTCCTGTCTGCTAGAGATCATGAACTGTCATGTATTAAAATTTAAGTTCGTCTTTTCGTTTTCATAACAACGGTGACGTCACTAGATGCTTATCGTTTACGTTCCGTAATTCGTAATAGTTGTTAAAAATCAATATTAACTACAATAAAAACATTGCAGTGGCCCTTTTTTATGCTATTTTATCATTTCAATAACAAAATGTTCATGAATAGGGTAGTTGACTAAAAAAATCTAATTAGTCCGTCAGATAGATTTCCAAAAAATATTGGACACGTATTTTTTCTTTTTTCACGTAAACAAAAAACGAAGACGATATAGTGCGTTGAAAACTCGTGTGACGTCACTCCGTGCGACGATTTTTACCACGCCGTGATGTCACAAGCCCCCACTCTTGATCTTTGAAGCTTTTTATCTTCGTCAAATTTTAGAAATTTCATAAAGCAAAAATACGTGTCTAATATTTTTCGATAATCTAACTGATGGACTAAATAGGATCATATTTTTATTCCTCAGGAAACATCCCTATTGCATCTTCCCTATTTCAACATTTTAACTGACGACGGAACCCCGCTGCGGGGCTGCTATTTCTGTCTACAGGGTTTGAAAAACGTAACCGATCCGTGTCGGGGAGCCGTAAGCTCCCTGTGCCCTATGTTCGCTACTTGGCTAGGCCAGAAAATCCGATAAATTGTAGAACCGTACACTGATAGATCGCCAACATGTCTTCAGTTCATATTGGTTCACAATTACTCGGAATGAATTCGACTGTTAAAAAGACT
Source organism: Hecatera dysodea (assembly GCA_905332915.2). Lineage (NCBI taxonomy): Eukaryota > Metazoa > Arthropoda > Insecta > Lepidoptera > Noctuidae > Hecatera > Hecatera dysodea. The sequence goes on along the minus strand of HG995317.1, from coordinate 1,623,570 downwards.
ATCAAATTTTGATGCGTAGAAACAGTATTCCAATGTTCAGTTGACAATTTATCGAGAGTTTACAATCTCTAAAGATATTTTATAGGTAACTTTATGCATTTTGCAATTATCCGGTGATACATACAAAATTATGAAACTGAACTAAAATTTCATAATATGACAATACTGGTACTTAATAAAGGAGTCACAAGATGTTTAATCTTGGGCCTGCGGACGGCGAGCTATGGGTGGCTCGCCGTCCGATAGCAACCAGGCCCGAGTCGACGGCGCGTCATGTTCCACGAGCGCCTCAAAGAGCTGTTAGCTAAGAAGACGGCGCCCCATAGGGTCAGTGCCTGCTAGGGTGCAGGAATTTGTTCGAAAGAGTCACCGCGGCCCTGGAACGCAAAGGGCACTAGAAGGATCACGGGTGGGTTTTAGTCAGTAAGAGTCTGACACTCCCTTCCGCTCCGCCCAGAGTGGGAGAAGTGATTTGATGATTTCACATCCAGAAAAAAAAGTATTTATTGTACACCAAAACAACTTATATTATACTAGGCATAATAAAAAGCATGTACAAAGGCGAGCTTAACTTAAAGTTGAGTTTTCTCCCAGCAAACCTTTGAGTGATAGAGAGAGATTAGCATAGAGGGTAGGATCCAGTGTACTAGATAATATAGATCAATATATTATACATACATTAATCCATATACATGCAAACATATTTTATATAGGTTCAAGCGGTGCGGCTATGGAATGCCTTGCCCGTGTCGGTAAGGCGTGCTCAATCTTTGTCCATTTTTAAAACATCTCAAACTCTTTAATCGTTTTTATTTAGGTTCTATGCTTTTTGTTTCATTATAATTATTGTATATATTTGTCTATTATGTATTTATTGTAAAAATAATTAGTACACCTAAGACCTACAGTACTGTATTTCCTTTTTCTCTTTCAAATCCATCCAAAGGTTGTCTTGAAAAGATCACTTTTAGCGATAAGGCCGCCCATTGTGTCACCCTATGTAATGTTTTCTTTTTCTATATTTTCTGTAACTTGTATGGTGTCATTGTGAAAGGAAATGCTCTTTAATTTTCCTCTTGAAGACATCAAGAGAAGGGCTGTCGCGTACAGGGTGTGGAAGAGAGTTCCAGAGACGCACTGCAGTCACTGAGAAGGTTCTTTCTTTAGTTACTTCAGAACAAATCCAATCCAATCCTATTTTCTGTTTCCTTCTTCTTATATTTTATTAAATGTGTGTACATAAATTATTAAATAAATAAATAAAAAAACAAAAAGTACAAAATAACTTTAATTTCGGAACTCGGTGTTTGTGGTTGCATTTTCGTTTTTTGAACACCAACTTCCGAAATTAAAGTTATTTTGTACTTTTTGTGTTTTTTTCTGTGTTTTGTTGTTAAATACTAATACTAGGTAATCTAGGTATATATTAGCATTGAACTGGTTACAAAAGGAAGGAAATATTAAAATCTAGGTAGATAACACTGCTCGTATGCAACCACTAGAGACACATAGCAATGAACCCAGTCAGTGTTGAAAAAACGTGCTCGAAAAACTCAACCCGTTGAAAAGCCTACAACGTTTCACCCCCTATCGATCGCTAAACCACCCGTCATCCCATATTAACGAGACAAAAGGGGTGAACACGACGGCCTGAAATGTGCCAAATAACTTGTGTTTCTGATGAAGAGACATTATTTATTTAATGACTAGCTGCACCACGCGGTTATACCCGCGTAGTTCCCGTTCCCGTGGGAATACGGGGATAAAAATAGCCCATGTTACTCAAGGTGAATGTAGCTTTCTAATGTTGAAAGAATTTTTGAAATCGGTCCAATAGTTTTTGAGTTTATTCGTTACATACAAAAATACAAATCTTTCCTCTTTACAATATTAGTATAGATTTTATCATATTTTGTTATGAAATATACAGGATGGCTCATTTAAATCGGTCAATATGGGAAAGCATGAAACTATAAGATATACGAACATCAGTTCTTAGGAACCATATCATTGATTTTAATAACAAGAAAAACTGCATTGACACCTTTAAAAAAACTTGTACTCAGCTCGGGAATCGATTTCTAGTAGTACACCCCCCCCCCCACCTATACGAACTAATCACATTGGTGTAAACAATAAACAAATATGCGATTTCAGCAATCCCGAACGATTTGCTATCATTTATTGAAGAGTTCCGTTTCCTGTCATCTCTGTTCTTCATCAGATCTTCAGCAATCTAGAAAGGGACCACATGGAAATACTAAGATGCGCTTCCATCCAATCTTAAACAATTTTATTTTTTCATTTTACATCGACAAGAGGGAATAAGAACGTCGTCAATGTAAACTAAGCCACGCATTATTAGGGATAACTCAAATACTAGTCGTCAGATCTTAATCAATTTAAATGGGACCACACGACAAGCACCAGCTTTCGAATATAAAATAATCATCAAAATCGGTACACCCAATACAAAGTTATGAGGTACAAACATAAAAAAATACAGTCGAATTCAGAACCTCCTCCTTTTTAGAAGTCGGTTGAAAATGAATAAAATGCATTTTTTTCACATACTTTAATTTATTTTAGTAGGTGTTCGAAGTGACCACTGTTATAATATTCAACAAGTTCAGGCATGTAAAATTGTCGCTATGGTTGTGAAATTTATGATGGATGTTTGGATAAATTCAAGTACCTGGTTCCTATTAACTTTTAGTCAATAAGAGTCTGACAGTCAAAATGCAACAGCTTTTTTCGTGAAATAACGACTAGAACTTGGCTTTAACTTAACTTTGAGAAAACACGTGGTACGGTTTCGAAAATATTGTGTTTGGAACTCAGAAAATATAACAATTAAGAGGACAATCAATGGCGAGCTATGGGTGGCTCGCCGTCCGATAGCAACCAGGCCCGAGTCGACGGCGCGTCATGTTTTTATATGTTTGATAGGTATGTCGAGCGGAAATTCATTTTTTTTAATTTGAGACTCAAAAATTATCCCTCATAATTATTTTTATTTACATTACGCGTCCTTTAGACACAAATTCTTAAGTAAAATTCAAAAGAATCAGTCCAGTAGACTCGTAACAAATTTTCAGTGATTGAACTCATAAAGGTTCCGTATTTTCTTTCAAACGTACAGAACCCTGCAAACCTGATATGGTCCTATGTTATTTCAAGGCCCCAAAAAAAGCGGGTACTGACAGACGGCCAAAAGATTAACAAAAATTCAGGAAATATTTTTTTATTTGCTTTTCAATTGATTGGTCAAAGAGATTCCATACCTTTGACTGTTCGACAGAAAACTTATTATATAATGACTATGCGGAAATAAGCCAACAATAGATATTTCTATGCTTATGTAGTAACTAGCTTTTGTCCACGGCTTCGCTCGCGTTCATTTCGACTTTCGCTAGAAACAAAAAACTTTTTACAAAAAAATACAACCGACTTCTACACAAAAAAAAAAAACAAAAAGTACAAAATAACTTTAATTTCGGAACTCGATATTTGTGGTTGCTTTTTCGTTTTTGAACACCGACTTCCGAACTTAATGTTATTTTGTAGGTACTTTTTGGTTTTTATGTTTAAAAATGAGACCACACGACAAGCACCAGCTTTCGTATATAAGAAGAATCATCAAAATCGGTACACCCAGTACAAAGTTATGAGGCAACAAACATACAAAAAATAAAATAATAATGCTAGCGATAGAAGAGGCGAATCGCATGAAGGAGAGGCACCTTCACGCCCCAGCCGCCGCAACAGAAGGAGACGCCCCGATGTCGGGAAACGCAGGGCGATTCCCGGCCACCGTAGGCGCGGGCCTGCGGATGGCGAGCGTTGGATGGCTCGCCGTCCGATAGCAACCAGGCCCGAGTCGACGGCGCTTTCAGTTCCACGCACAACCCAAAGAGCTTCAGCAAAGATGACGGGCCTGCTAGGTTTGCGAAATTTGTTCGAAAGACTCACCGAGGCCCTGAGACGCAAAGGGCACTAGAAAGATCACGGGTGGGTTTAATTCAGTATGTGTCTGACACTCCCTTCCGCTCCGCCCATAGCGGGAGAAGTCATTTAGCGATTTCCCATCCAGAAAAAAAAGAGACATGCATTACCATACAACGCGGCCATGCCATCAGTCTTTTGGGTTCACACAAATACTTTTGCGTGGCCGTCTATAAATTCACACATACACACACTAAAATCCAACCCCTGATTTTGATACTGTACTATATTTACTAGAAAGAAACTCACTAAGTAACACGCTACTTCTTCGCAAGACTGGAGTCAGATTTTCTGGCTTCTGACAATCCGTAACGACTGCCAAAGATCTACAAATGACAGCCGGGACCAACGGCTTAACGTGCTTTCTGAGGCACGGAGGGTCATTGAACTAATTGTTAAAAGTATGTCAAACATTAAGTATTCAAATTGCGAAAACTCATTCTTTTTTCTCAGTGTCAGTTTTAATTTAGATGGAAAACGGTTGGTTTTCGTAGCAAAGAAAAAAAAAACTTTTTTTACAAAACAAAATGCAACGGAAATATAAAATAACTTTAATAAAATTTCGGAAGTCGGTAATTATTTTGGTTGGTCATTCTGTTTTTTTTTTCTTTTTTTCACCAATTCCAAAATTAAATTTGAAAGTTGGCTGTATTTTTTTTTTTTGTAAAAATGTTTTTTATTTTGACACTTTAGCTGTAGGAAAGCTGACCCTAAGTAAATGGACTTAGATCTCAGAGGTAGAATAGGTTGTGGAATTTGTTCGAATGAGTGACCGCGGCCCTAGAACGCAAAGGGTACTAGAAGGATCACGGGTGGGTTTTAGTCAGTAAGAGTCTGACACTCCCTTCCGCTCCGCACAGAGCGGGAGAAGTCGTTTGATAATTTGCCACATTAACGTTATGCCTGCAACATACACACTCATTGTTAGGAAATTCTGTAAATACCAGTGTACCGGTAGTCAGGCTGGAATGTTATTATTGAAAGAAATATTATTCAACTAGCTGCTGCCCGCGACTTCGTCCCCGTGGCATCCCCGATTTTAAAACATTCTTTATCGCTGCTCCGCTCCTATTGGCTTAAGCGTGATGATATATAGCCTAAAGCCTTCCTCGATAAATGGTCTATTCAACCAAAAAGAATTTTTCAATTCGAACCAGTAGTTCCTGAGATTAGCGCGTTCAAACAAACAAACAAACAAACTCTTCAGCTTTATAATATTAAGTATAGATTACTGGGCTCGTCTTCTACAATCTCACCTGATGGTAAGCGATGATGCGGTCGACGATGCAGCACGCTTGTCTAGAAGTAACCTATTCACTCTTGACTTAAAGACTCTCAGGTTGTAGTTATCAGAAAACACAGACTCTGGCGGGGACATTTTGAAATTATGAATCCAAGTATACAAATAATGAGCGAGGATGCATGGGAAGCGGTCGCCTCCTTCTGCGAAGCAGTAATGCTAGCGAACGCGTTCCGCCTCCTCCAGGCGGAACGCGTGCGAGAGAGGGACACCTCACGCTCCAGTCGCCGCAACAGAAGAAGACGATTCCCGCATTCCCGGCCACCGTAGGCGCAGGCCCGCGGATGGCGAGCTATGGGTGGCTCGCCGTCCGATAGCAACCAGGCCCGAGACGACGGCGCGTTGTGTTCCACGCGCGCCTCAAAGAGCCGTCAGCATCGAAGACGGGGCCCCATAGGGTCAATGCCTACTCGGGTTGCGGAATTTGTACGAAAGAGTCACCGCGGCCCTGGAACGCAAAGGGCATAAGAAGGATCACGGGTGGGTTTTAGTCAGTAAGAGTCTGACACTCCCTTCCGCTCCGCCCAGGGCGGGAGAAGTCATTTGATGATTTCCTATCCAAAAAAATATGATCCAACCATCAGTCACTAAAGTCGAAAATATAAAACGTGAAGATCGTCGAACAAAATTGAAAACACCAATTTTTCACGACCCCTTTAATAGAGCATTTAACACCATTTGACAGGTCTTGTTATAACAATCCATTATAAATTGAGCTATCATATAGAACAGTTTGTTTGATGGGGAGGTTCTTCGGAAATTGGGTTTAAGTTTGGAGATATTTCACTGTAGAAAAAGAGATATTTTTTTTTCTTCAAACGCAACAGGTATTTCGGCGATTGATATTATATGGACGAAGTTTTATTTGAGTTACTGTGACGCTAACAGCAGTAATAAGCGCTGCACGAAGGGTAAGCAACTATTGCCGAGGTAACTCTGTGGATGGGTGTGCATCCATATCGATTTCCTTTCGTACCCAACGTAAAGACTTTCGTCCCGGCTATCATTCAAAATTATAAACAATCCAATCATCCTTTATAATGCGCACAGCAAAGGAGTGGAACTCTCTGCCTGCGTCTGTGTTTCCGAACGCATTCAACCCTGATCTCTTCCAAGTTAGAGTGAACAGGCTTCTTCTGGGTAAGCTCATTCCATCGTCGACTTTGTCTCTGTCACCTGCGACCTAGACTAGAGTCTAGAACAAATCCAAGACAAAAAAAAATAACAACATTGTTACCTATGTATAAAATAAAATTTAAAAAATTGTTTTGAGCAACGCGCGATGATATGATTCAAGTTTATTGCTAGCGAGTGTAATAAGTATTGGTTGAGTGAATAGAAAAACTATTAACGAGAAAGATTTTCAACCGACTTCCAAAAAAGGAGAGGTTCTCAATTCGACTGTATTTTCTTTTTTTTGTGTTTTACCTCATAACTTTGTACTGGACTGATTTTGATCAAAAATCAAAAGTCATTTATTCAAACTAGACTGAGCGACAGCACTTTTTGAACGTCAAATTTTACATAAAGACAGTCCCCCAAAACGCCCACCCGTCACCACTTCCTAGTGTTTTAGCTGGGAAGAAGAAGTGGCGCAACAAACTCCCCAGCAACACATCTGTCTATTGCGTTTTAAGAACTTGAATTTATACAATAGTATGCAAAGTCATGATTCTTTTTATATGATGATTATTTTTATATTCAAAAGCTGGTGCTTGTCGTGTGGTCCCATTTAATTTGATTGAGAACTGACTACTAGCATTTAAGTTATCCATAATAATGCGTGGCATAATCTACATTGATGACGTTCTCAACTTCTCATTCTATCTAGTCGATGTAAAATGAAAAAAATTAAATGTGTACGAAGGCCGCCTATTGTGTCACACCATGTAATATTTTCTTCGTCTATATTTTCTGTAACTTATGTATATGGTGTATTTTTTTATCATTATATAAAGCGTTCTATCCTAAAGAGCCGCTTTTCAATTCCAGTTCAAAATTCTTAGTATTTCCATGAATTTTGTATTAGCAGCGAACATAGCAAAGACTTAGGTGTTGACCAGCGTTCAGCGGCCGAGAGGTCACTGTTCGAAGAAAGTATGTTGAACTGTGTACAACAGACTTATTTTGTAGAACAAAACATTCACTACTCTTTAAGTTAATCTATACTATAATATTATAAAGAGGTAACGTTTGTGAGGTTGTGAGTTTGTGACGTTGTAAGGGCTAATCTCTGGATCTACTGAACCGATTTTCAAAATTATTTCACCAATAGAAAGCTACGTTATTGTGGAGTGTCATAGGCTATACTTTTATCCCCGTATTGCCACGGAAACGGGAACAATGCAGGTGAAACCGCGGGGCGCTACTAGTGTAGAATATTTATATAACCATGTCACCGGTTAATTGTAAAACGCGTAAGATCATAAAATATCTTGAAAGATTGTAGACTCTCGATAAATTGTCAATTGAACATTTGGAAGACTTTTTTATGCAACATAATTGGGCCGCAAGTCTGCTATTTTTATAAATTCGTCATTCCATCACGATCCCATTGTCATTTTGCTAAAAGTTCGTAATCTGCTAAATTCATAATGGTCGATCATCGGTCGGTCAATGATCTCCTAATACTTTTTGATAACCAAGCTATTAAAAGGAATGACTGCACAATGACGATCTAATGGTAGGTCACTGATCAAAGGAATTGTCAAAATTTTAGCAGATTACCGCATACGTCTGTCATTAATTAGTCATTATGTACGAGATTACTATTCTATGCTATGTCTTTCAATGGAGTTTCAGTGGTTGACCACTGGAAAGTCATAGTGACGCTTTTATATTAGTAGATTGTCAAAATCAAAACTTGTCAAAATTAATGATAGACCATTCTGACACTATTGTGACTATACGGCCATTTTGTTTTTCTGATAGAAGCTAAATTGTAAATTTAACTGTAAATTTCATTAAATCAATGTAGCAGTGTTTTCACGGAAGAATAACAAACATCAAAATTATTCTGATGTTCATATCTTCATATCACATGCGTTTTGTAATTATTTTTTATCTATACTAATATTATAAAGAGGTAACGTTTGTGAGGTTGTGAGTTTGTGACGTTGTAAGGGGTAATCTCTGGATCTACTGAACCGATTTTCAAAATTATTTCACCAATAGAAAGCTACGTTATTGTAGAGTGTCATAGGCTATATTTTATCCCCGTATTGCCACGGAAACGGGAACATTGCAGGTGAAACCGCGGGGCTCGGTTAGTTAGTTATATTTTCGAGCCGTTTGGGGTTAAAACTCTCAGGTCGTGGGGTCCGAGTGCTCATAACTTAAAATATTTTAAAGATTTGTCAAGACGTTTAGTTGACACTTCGCGTGACCCAAGGGCTGGCTTTTACCTTGGACAAAGGATAAGCATTGCCATACAGCGTGGTAATGCTGCCAGCCTTTTGGGTACATTACCAGTGGCCAGCGATGCGGAGGAATTTTTCGACGCCATCTTTTGACTATTTTTAGTTTTAGTTAGTGAAAAGTTTTTTTTTAGATAGTAATAGTTAGTTTTAATTAAAATAAAACATCACGTACAGTTCTTTGTAAAGTAATAACAAAAAATGATTCCTTTTTTTGTATCTACATTATGTGTATCTATGTGTGCCAAACTTATTTGGTTTGTTTCTTTCAATAACCATTATTCCTGTATGCTACATAGAAGTATTATAATATACAAAAATACCTACTATTAAAAGTACCTAATATGAAAAGTATCTAATACAAAAAATACCTAAATTAAAAATACATAATATAAAAAATACTTAATATGAAAAAATACCTAATATCCAAAGTGCCTAATATAAAGAATATCTAATATAAAACTATGTAATATAAAAAAAATACTTAGTATAAAAAGTATCTATTACTTACAAAAAATACCTAATACGAAAAATAACATTTTGAATGCGGAAATCTGATTTAAATGCCACCTATTACATAAACTGAAAAATTTATACGTTAAGGGAAAAAAACGGGGTACGTTTAAATTATAGTTAGGTACGGAACCCAAATATAATGTGACGCAGTCACGCACTTAACCAATTTACTCTTTATCAAATAACGAGTCGAAAAGTTAAACTCAACTTTTTTTTGTATTAGAATATTTATAGAAGAGCTAGGGGCAATATAATAAAAGCCGCATTGATTAAACTTCGAGGTTAAGCAACGTTAAACTAGGTTGGTTTGTGGATGGGTGACCAACCATTAAATATATATACTCCTCTTGTATCTCTTCTTCTTTTTAAGCCGATGATTAGCTCAGTTTTAGCTGGATGTAGATCAGTTTTACGAGGTGTTAAATATAAACAAATATAATTAATTAATTAGATGACATTTGTGTTTATTGTTTCAATTATTTTCTTTCGTTTTCTTGTTATTTACACAAACTTGTTTATCACTAGCTACAAAATAATTATTTGTCGTTTACTACAGATACTTATTTACATAAGTATTATATTTAATATATATTATATTAAACAACAATGGCAGTTTTAAGGACTGCCGATAAAAGTGAGAACTTACTAACGAACTTTTAGTATTAAAATTTGAAATTTCATAATGATTGAATTAAAATAATAATCAAACAAAAACACTGTTTCAACAATGCACAGTATACAGGGTTATTTGTCAAACACCAACAACCTCTTAAGAGGTCATTGTACTCATCATTATGAACAACTTTTACTATGGGAACAAACATGAAATCGCAAAAAAAAAATCAGCTGTTCCCTACATTTCGATTAGTTATACGAATATAAATGTAAGGAACAGCTGTTCTTTTTTTTTCTGTATACACTTAGAACTGTTCACTAAATCCTTACAACGTCACTATACGCATAAGTCACGAGCATGTCGGTGACGCGAACACATAACATTGTGTCCTACCGGGTAGCGCCCGACGCGGCTAAAGAAGTTTTCACTTGAATAAATCTATACTAATATTATAAAGAGGTAACGTTTGTGAGTTTGTGACGTTGTAAGGGGTAATCTCTGGATCTACTGAACCGATTTCCAAGATTTTTTCACCAATAGAAAGCTACGTTATTGTAGAGTAACATTTTATCCCCGTATTGCCACGGGAACGGGAACAACGCGGGGCATAAGCATAATCAGCCTTTTAATGTTCCCACTGCTGGGACACAGGCCTCCTCTAGGAGAGGGAATGGCCCATAATCCACCACGCGGGCCCAGTGCGGGTTGGTGAATGTCACATGTCTTCGAATTTTTGGTTCTAGGACATGCCGGTTTCCTCACGATGTTTTCCTTCACCGTTTCGAGAGCAGTAGTGATGAAATTAATTACACAAAGTAATGCGCCTGGCTGGGTTTGAACCCGCGACTTACTATACTTAAGTTGGGGCCGTTACCTTTTGGCCACCACTGCTCTGTACGCGGGGCGCTGCTAGTGTAAATATAAATACACGCAAAACACATTCGGCAAAACAATCAGAAACCAGCTTCGTGCGACTCACTCACCCAATCTCGACGCACTGCTATCAGACGTGCGGTGTTCCGGCAATCAAATAAAGATCTTGACAGTCGGAAATTCGGAGTTCCCACAGCCAGTCTTTGCAAGGAAAACGTCAAATAGGCGGTGGCTCCATGTAAAGCATGATACTCATCCACATCCAGTTTGACTAAAGAAAGAAAGAAAGAAAATACATTTATTTGGCACATACAGATACACACAATGTAGACACAAATAAAAGGAAACTTAATTTTAAAACAGTAACATTTTGTGTCCCGCGGCTGCGCCAAATAGGTCCAGTTCAGCAAAATGCCAGACAACTAGGAGCTGCCTGACGCTGGTTTTCAACTGAACCTAACGTTGAAGTGTACGGATGTAAATCAGTTTTGTAAGGTGTTATAATATATACAGGTAAATAGATACATCATAGTTACATACGTACATGTAAATGTGTAGTGAACGATAAATAATAATGTGGTATAATATTGTGATAAATAGATTTGAATAAATTAAGGAAAGAAAACAATTGAAACAACAAACACAAATGTCATCAAATTAATCTATACTAATATTATAAAGCTGAAGAGTTTGTTTGTTGTTTGTTTGTTTGAACGCGCTAATCTCAGGAACTACTGGTTCGAATTGAAAAATTCTTTTTGGGTTGAATAGACCATTTATCGAGGAAGGCTTTAGGCTATATATCATCACGCTTAAGCCAATAGGAGCGGAGCAGCGATAAAGAACGTTTTAAAATCGGGGATTCCACGGGGACGAAGTCGCGGGCAGCAGCTAGTCTACTATATAAAAATAAGTCGGGTTTTCCTTCCTGACGCTATAACTCCAGAACGCACGAACCGATTTCCACGGTTTTGCATTCGTTGGAAAGGTCTCGGGCTCCGAGAGGTTTATAGCAAAGAAAATTCAGGAAAAACTTCAACAGAAAAGCGGGACAATCTTTTTTCATTTTTTTTTTAAATTACGGCATAACAACGTTTGCTGGGTCAGCTAGTTAATTATAAATAAACAAGTACTACTAGAAGCTGACCCCAACCTATTTCAGAAAGGACCTAGGTAAATGATAAATGATTTTTATTTTGTAAGTAGGTTGTAGGAGGAGCTCGTGGCTAAATTATAACAGCCGCACGGGTCGATCGTCTAGGTTAAGCAACGCTTGCCGAGGTTGGTCTGTGGATGGGTGACCATCTTAACATAACGAGACTTCTCCGTGCCTCGGAAAGCACGTTAAGCCGTTGGTCCCGGCTGTCATTTGGAGATCTTTGGCAGTCGTTACGGATTGTCATAAGCCAGAAAATCTGACACCAGTCTTGCCAAGAAGTACAGTGTTCCCCAGTTAATGGGTTGTGGAGGTCTGGTAGGCAGCCGCTTCACGTAAAATACAGCTGAATCCGGCATGACTGGGAGCCGACACCAATATAATTGGGAAAAGGCTAGGCAGATGAAGTAGGTTGTAAAAAACATTTTTACATGTCAATCTTTTTTGGCCGTTATAAACTAGATGAGGCCGGTGTTTCCTAGCTGACTACCCTGAGAAGAAACACTGAAACAAACTCAGAGGTCAAAGTCTCTTTTGAAGTCCATACAATTGTACTGGTCAAATCTTATGAGAACCATGTAGGTTGGTATCTGAAGCGGTCTTTTGAGGAAAGTACCACACGGATTTGAGTGGACCTGTCCAGACAGGTAGGTAGGGTTGTCCGGTCTTAAAACCGAAAAGCAGGACAAACTAGCCAGTTTGACCGGACATTTAGGCAAATAGGCCGGACACTCAATTTTATAGTCTCAATATAACCCAACCCAAGTTTTATTATCACTTATCATAAAATTTACCTTAAATTCTAATGAAATAACAATCAAATTTAGTGAGCCAGTCTTCATTATTATTAATTATTCAATATTAATTACAATAATTGCAATAGTATTAGTACGTACTACGTAGGAAGCGATACGAGGTGAGCGAAAATATACCTAAACTAGCTTCTGCCCGCGACTTAGTCCGCGTGGAATAGTTACTTTACCCCCGATTTTGAAACTCTCAGCCCGATCGGTTTAAAATTGACAGAGTTTCATACAAACTTTCATCCCCTATTTTATCCCCTTGGGGGTGGAATTGATCAAAATCCTTTCTTAGCGGATGCCTACGTCATAACATCCACCTGCATGCCAAATTTCAGCCCGATCCGTTCAGTGGTTTGGGCTGTGCGTTGATAGATCACTGTCAGTCAGTCAGTCACTTTTGAGTTATATATATTTAGAAGATTAAAAGCCTATCAAATATCCGAACAGCCCGGACGCCGTCTTATTTGGTCGGTTAGTCGACCAAAAAGCTTGACTGTGTCCGGTTTTATCCGGACTTCTGCGGGCGTACCATGAGGTGTTAAAACGTGATTCTTCCGAGCGAGAAAGAGGGATAGAGTTATACACCCTATATAGCTCCATCCCTTTTTCTCGCTCGGAAGACTCACGTTTTAAGATGTCATGGTACGCCCGCAGGTAGTGCTATAGGGAAGCGGTCACCTCCAGGAGACACTTCCTTCTGCGAAGCAGTGATGCTAGCGACGGATCTTCTCTCGTGCTATTTGGTTTGATTTTTTTATAAATATCGAGCAACTTATCAAGTGCATTATTTTTCTTGACTTTATCGCAATATGCTTCGCAGGCTGTATTGCATAATTCTGGATAAGTTTTCCACGTTTTATACTGACAAATATTGATTTTCCGTGAGAGTGCTATTATGAATAATATTTTCGCTATGAATACTGTTTTCATCCTCCTGTTTGAACAAAAAATACAAACGTCCGCCTGCATTAAAATCATTCCCTCAACTAAAATATTACGGCACACCCGCACACGGCAATATTATTGACAATACCTGCCCCCCCAAATATTGGCGTGACAAAATCAGAATTTCTGGATATTCACAATAATATTGAACAATACCGCAATACAAGCCGCACGCATATATACCTACGCTGCTACAGACAAAGACGCCCCGAGCGTCGCGAGTCGCAAGGCGATTCTCGGCCACCGTAGGCGCGGGCCTGCGGATGGCGAGCGATGGGTGGCTCGAGCAACCAGGCCCGGATCGATGGCGCATTGCGTTCCACGTGCACCTCAAAGAAATGTCAGTGTAATAGACGAGGCCTGCTAAGGCCCGTACCTACCAGGGTTGCAGAATTCGTTCGAAAGTATCACCACGGCCCTGAAACGCAAAGAGCTTTAGGAGGAATCTGACCCCAATATAGTTGGGAAAAACCAAGCGAAAATAAACCCTTTTATAACTGTCTCATTCAGATTCACATCCGTTGGTCGTTTTGATCGATTTTTAGACTCTTCCCGTAGTTAATCCGATTGGTTTGAAATTGACACCTGGGCCACAAGTCTGCTATTACAATGGCGTCAGAATGGTCTATCATTGATTTCATAATGGTTGATTTTTACAAATTTGGTAATCTACTAATATAAAAACGTCACTATGACTTTCCAATGGTCAACCACTGACACTCCATTGAAAGAAATTGCGAAGAATGGTAATCTCGTACATAATGACAAATGAATGACAGACGTATGCGTTAATCTGCTGAAATTTTGACAATTCCTTTGATCAGTGACCTACCAATTTTTTTTTTTTTTTTTGCATGTGAAATCATCAAATGACCCGTCCCGCCCTGGGTGGAGCGGTAGGGAGTGTCAGACTTTTACTGACTAAAACCCACCCGTGATCCTTCTTGTGCCCTATGCGTTCCAGGGCCGCGGTAACTCTTTCGAACAAATTCCGCAACCCTAGCAGGCACCGATCCTATGGGGTCCCGTCCTCGGTGCTGACGGCTCCTTGAGGCGCGCGTGGAACACAACGCGTCGCCGACTCAACCTGGTATCGGACGGCGAGCCACCCACGCTCACCGTCCCCAGGCATCAGCCACTGCGCAATAGCACAGCGGCCGATTTGTCTCTGGAGGAGGCCGAAATGGGACCATTACTGGCACTCCATTTCAGCCCCCTCCCGAGTACCGAGAGTCGCAGCACCCGCAGCAGAAGCGGCAGTGGCGGCGACGGAAGCCGCGGCGGCGGCAGAGGCGGTGGCGGCGGTGGACCTCTTGCCCCTGGTCGGGGCGGATGGCGCGCAGGCCCTTCCCCCAGCCCAGTGCTCGGTCGGCTTGCCAACAGCCGCACATGCAACGCAGTGCGGCGTGGCCTCGCACGAGCCGGCCTTATGACCGGGCTGACCACAGCGGAAACAGAGTCCGCTGCGGTCGACCTCCGAGGGGCACATAGCTCCCGTGTGGTTACCCACATGGCAGCGGTAGCACCTCAGAGGTCTGGGTTTTACCCGCGCAGACACCCATCCCACCAAGAGCCTTCGGCCCTCCAACACAGTTCTGGCCGCCGCCACGGGGCAGCTCACCACAAATCAGTGACCTACGATTAGAATGTTATTCTGCAGTCGTTGCTTTTAATAGCTCGGTTATCAAAAAGTATTACGACACCATCGACCGACCAATGATCGACCATTATGAATTTAGCTGATTACGAACTTTTAGCAAAATGACAATGGGATCGTGTTGGAATGACAAATTTATAAAAATAGCAGACTTGGGGCCCTGGGCAGTTTAGATGACGATGCAATACCTACGACGCAGCTCTATGTGTCTCGGTTACATCACACCACGAAGGTTGAGGAAATCGTGGAGTATGTTCGAGCGAAGGCCAGCTGGACCTTAACACGAATTTCAAGTCGTTCGTGGTGCGAGTTCCGATTCATCATATTGAGACCTTCCTCAAGGAAGAGTTTTGGCCGAAGGGTGTCGTGTATCGGCGATTCCGCGGAAGGCTACGTGACACCACGCAGCGCAACACGACGCCGACACTTTGTATACAATAGTGTATTTTTGTAAGTTTTTTAAATATGTATGTTACCCGAAATAAATGATAGATATATTATTATTATTAATACGTCTAACAGATGCTTGCACTGTCTGGACAGGTCTACTCAAATCTGTGTGGCACTTTCCTCAAAAGTCCACCTCAGACATTAACCTACATGGTTCTCATATGACTTGACCAGTACGGATTGTATGGACTTTAAAAGAGACTTTGACCTCTGAGTTTGTTTCGGTGTTTCTTCTCAGGGTAGGCGGCTAGGAAACACCGGCTTCATCTAGCTTAAAATGACCAGAAATATTGGACGTGTAAAAGTGTTATGTTTAAACTACTTACAAAATAAATATCATTTAAACTCACTAGCTCCTGCCCGTGACTTCGCCCTAGTGGAAGCCGGAAATCATTCCAAAGGAACATAAATAGTCCTCGGATCAAAAAGTATAGTACATGTTAATCCATTTATTTGCAACTTTGTTTGTGAATTATTCAGCTTAAGTTGAAGTTTGTCCGACTCTCGCTTTGTCTTTGAATGGTAGAGAATGCCTTGTTGCATTAAGTCCGCCTATGTACCAGTATTGTACATAAAATTTAAATAAATAAATAACTTTTTCATAATAACTATAATTTATTTATTTATTCATAATATATATGTCACTGTATAATTATAAAATGCGTATGATTATGAAATATCTTTAGAGATTGTAAACTCTCGATAAATTATCAATTGAACATTTGGAACAATTTTTACGCACCAAAATTGGTCAATCAAAATCAAAAGTCATTTATTTAAACTAGGTTGAGAGACAGCACTTTTGACTTTATTGTTTCAGATCAAAGGAACTGTCAAAATTGTAGCAGATTACGGCATACGTCTGTCATTCATTTGTCATTACATACGAGACTAGCTGACCCAGCAAACGTTGTTTTGCCATATATAAAAAAAAGAAAAAAGTTTTTCCCGCTTCTCTGTTGAAATTTTTCCTGAATTTTCTTTGCTATAAACCTCACGGAGCCCGAGACCTATCCAACGAATGCAAAACCGTGGAAATCGGTTCGTGGGTTCTGGAGTTATAGCGTCAGGAAGGAAAACCCGACTTATTTTTATATAGTAGATTACCAAACTTGTAAAAATCAACCATTATGAAATCAGTGATAGACCATTCGACAGAATTGAGGACCTGGAGGGTTTTAAAAAAAATAACCGACTTGTACTTAATAGGTATTTTATGTGTTTAAGGTAGACATTTTTATTGGGTTACCAAAAATCTATACGATTTAATAACTCAAAAACCTTATTAGTTTAAATGAGTTTTACTTAAGAACTTTGAAAATCATTTTTCTTTTCACGTTTTTCTGCAGCTTAACGCCAAGTCCAAGGTCTAGAAAATGATGGGCGACCCTGTAAACATTTCCTTGCTGATCGATTAAATGAGACGTATCCGGTGACAAACGGCGCCATTTATGGAATAGAACTGTTTGTTTGTGCCACGATAAACCTTCACGCAAGCGGTATGTAAGGCATGTTGGCTATTAGAAGCTATAATAATATCTTTGTAGGGGTTGTTCACGCCTACACTTAGATGATAAATGACTGCTTCTCGTTGATACAGGCAGGAAGATCGCGTATTAGATGATAAATAACACAACTTTCTGCGGCGAGAATTATATGATACTTTTATTGATACAATGATAAGGTGCAGTGATACATAGTGCGAAAATTACAGTTTAAATACCGTATAAAAGTGCTGACGCGCGCCGCGAAAATAATTATGTATATAAAACAAAATTAAACCTGTACAGTTGTCTGTACATACTGCCGAGGGCGCAAAGAAAGAAAAACTACATCAAATTAATAACAAATTAAAACAAGTGTCAACTTAAAAATCTCAACTTAAATAGTAATTTAAAAAATCTATCTCTCTAACTTTCATATAAAGGAATATTAAACTTGATTGAGTGCAAGTTAGGGGTTGATGTGCTCTCGGTGATCCTTCGAGGGGTAGGCTGCGGCTTGGGGATGGTCTGTACTTCTGTTAATTCCAATCTTGACTCCAATGCCGGCTGCTGTCTTCGCCTTCGTCGGATCCATATGATAATTAAGATAAAGCCCGTCAGGATCGCTCCGGCCACCAGCGCGTATAGCACGCTGTACTGATGCACGTCGTGGACACTCAGTGTTTTAGTCGACTGCTGCTTGAGATCATCTATTTCTGATCTCAACTGGCTCCACATAGCGTGATGATCCTCGGGTACAAAGGTCTCAATCGAGGGGATGCTGGTGTTGACTATGTCATTTACAACAGACATCTGTGGAAGTTCCATCTCTTCGGCATAGTGGTCCACGTGATTGATGAAATTCTTATGAGAGTAAATCTTGAAAGAGTCTCCTTTGAGCGAGCATCCTTGACATAAGGTGATTATGCCATTGCCTGATAACGTTTTCACTTCCGTAGTCCGTATGCCAAAAATGCGGACAGTGCATTGCAGACAACACTGATACAGCCAGTCGTTCGGGCGCTGTAACTTGATCCACTTATTTTCGCACTTCGACTGTTTGTGAATACAGGGCGATGTGATTATATCATTGATCGTAATATCACAAATGGATTGTTTTTCACGAATTTCATAGATGGGCTTATCAATGGAACATAATATCTTCTCTGGATTTGCATGAAGGCACCTTTGTAGGTCATTTTCTGTGAAGAATAGAGCCAAGTCCTTTCTCAAGTTAAATGCCAAATATGGATAAGTTGATGTAACTTGATAGCTTTTTCCTGATTCTTCTCTTTGTAGGGGTATGATTTTATCCAGCTCATATTTTTCCATAGTAACCAGAGGGATCTTGATTTCCATAATAAGATAGTCGTTGTATACTCGTGCGGACACTCGCAGTAATTTATAAAGACTTCTGATACTTGATTTGTCTATTGGCACGTTGAGATCATCCTGTACCTCGCGTGTTATGATATTTATTTGAGCCTCTAATTCTTCAGGCGGTAACAGGTGAGTATCTATGCGCCCATGATAGATATCAGTGATTACATTGACGAGGCCTAGTTGTATACGTCGTAAGTTTGATAAAACGGTGTATGCTGATAGTGCTGACGACGTTAAATAAAGGCCTTGCGTTGTGTCCGATTGCACGTTGTTTACTTCTTGCAGTAAGGCTTTCATCTGTTTGTTCATGGACGTAAATTGTTGATTCATTATGGCCTCATTTCTTCTAATAATGCTGTACTCCGATTCAATAATAAGAGTTTGATTTTTGATGAGGCTCTGTAAATGATTCTCATTGCGTGATATTAACTCAATATCTTGTTTATATTGCTCTGCAAACTTGTCGTCCAACACCCCGAACAAGGCGCTAGCCAGATTGCCAACTCCATTTACTAGTCCTCTCTTGTATCTTTTGTTTGGGTTCCGCAGTAAAGAGTTGTAATGTTGAAGTTCGTTCAGCTCGTGTTGCAGTTGTAACATGATAGCACCGTACGGCATTCTTGATTGCGGTAGGCCCGCTCGCTGACATAATTGATTTAAGTGCCGAACATATATTTCTAAGTCAGTGAACCCAGACCAATATGTAGACATGTTGTAGTAGACTATTAACTTCCATTCGTCCTTGATATGCTGTAGTTCTGATACCTTGTCGAAAAGCATATTCCTTTGATCGTCGAGTAGCGTGATATTGTATGATATTGATGATTGTTGCATGCTAGGCGATATTATCATCATTAGCATAAGAAGTGCTGATGTAAATAATGTTTTCATGTTGAATTTCGGCCGATCGTGACGCCTGTGGGATCTTCCTTGATGGGAACTATTCGAAGTGGGCTCCCTCGTGATACTATTTTCTTGTATTGGCAATGGAATAAGTTTGTTAACCGGACGCTTGGTAATATTATTGGCAGTTTTCAACGTCACGACTCTTACATAGCCATCTTGACCAGGATGCAGAGCTTGAACTCGTGCCATCGCCCACTTGCCAGGCGGCATGTTATCTTCTTTTATAAGAACTACATCATCTAATTTAAGGTTTTCTTTAGTAGTACGCCACTTTGTTCTTGACTGAAGCTGTTGAAGGTACTCCGTGGACCACTTTTTCCAGAACTGTTTATTAATTGCCTGAATCAATTGCCAACGTATAGTCAGGCTCATATGATCAGGATCTGTCTGTGGTCGTGATAACAAGGATCCGCCAACAAGAAAATGCCCAGGGGTGAGGTAGGTATCGTCTGGATTTTCAGTGAGTGCGCAGAGAGGCCTCGAATTGAGGCAGGCTTCTATTTGGCACAGCAACGTGGTGAACTCTTCATAGGTTAATTTTTGATTACCTAGCACGCGCTTTAAATGATATTTCAAACTCTTCACTGCTGCTTCCCATAATCCTCCGGCGTTTGGCCAGACAGGAGCATTGAAGTGCCAATGTATTTCCATGTTTTGGATGTCATTGATAGCATTTGGGTTAATTGAAGCCATGATCTCTCTGTACTCTTGCTTCAAAAGCCGTGAAGCGCCCACAAAATTTGTACCATTATCACTATAGATATTCTGGGGTACTCCACGCCTGGAACACATCCTTCTTAAGGCTGCTAGAAAGGATGCTGTGCTGAGATCAGCTACCAATTCCATATGCACGGCTTTGGTTGCTAAGCACACGAATACTGCAATGTATCCTTTGGTAGTCTTGATACCTCGTCCCTTATTGGATTTTATTTCCACATGTCCAGTGAAATCTATTCCGACATTAGTGAAGGGCCGAGATGGTGTAATTCTAGGCTTAGGGAGGTCAGCCATGAGTTGTTGATATGATTCTTGGTTATACCGGCGACACTTTACGCATAACCTGAGATGTTTTTTGACGCTGCTGGTGCCACTGATCAACCAATATTTCTCTCGGATGAATGATAAAGTAAGTCGTGGTCCGCCGTGAAGCGTCGTGATATGAGCCTGATGAATAATTAACTCTGCCAAGCGACTTCCAGGTGATATAATGATGGGATGTTTCGCCGCATAAGTGATATTTGCTTGTTCCAGGCGTCCGCCGACTCTTAGTATCCCGTGATCGTCTAAGAATGGTCGTAAACAGGACAATTTACTGTTGCTGCGGACGAAGCCCTTTTTCTTGAGATGATGTATATCTTCTTCAAAGTATACGCTTTGTGAATGTCTGATAATAAGATATAGTGCGCTTTGTATTTCAACACCGGTCAGTGCACTTCTCGCTGCACGTGAATTTTTATTGCGCAGGCTATTGATGTAACGTGACACCCATGCCACTATTCGCACAGTCTTTGTTAGTGAATTGAATTTATTTAATAATTCAATTACCAAAGTCCAACTCGTTTGGCATAAGGCTGTGTGTACAGTGGTTTTTTTCATTTCTTCTGTTGGCGTTTGATATTCAGTTGTGGTGATATATGATGAATTATAATTAAGAAGCCATTCTGGCCCTTGCCACCACAAGCGATCTCTTGATAAATTTTCATTGCTTAAGCCACGCGTAGCACAGTCTGCTGCATTGTCCGAAGACCTTACGTGGCGCCAATTTGATGTTGGGATGATCCCCGTAATTGTTTGTACACGGTTAGCCACAAATTGCTTCCATTTTGATATGTCGCCGTTTAGCCAGCCAAGTACTACCATCGAGTCAGTCCAGGCGAAGATTTCTATTTGCTCCGAAGACAGTGTCTGAAGAAATTTCTCCATCAGTTTTGCTAATAGTAATGCACCTAGTAGCTCTAGCCTAGGTAGTGTGACCGATTTATTAATCGGTGCCACCTTTGTTTTTGCAACCACTAGCTTCGATGTGCGCTCGCCCTTATGATTGTTTGTTACTGTGTAAATTGCACATGCATAAGCCTTTTCTGAGGCATCACAAAATGCATGGACTTGTACGTTTTTTTCTGTTTGACCTAGATGTCTAGGTATTTGATGAATGTTGATATTTCTTAGGTCGTTTCGCAACCTTTGCCATTCTAATGATATGTTGGCCGGTAATTCTTCATCCCATGCTAGATGCGACGTCCAAGTGCTCTGGAATAATATTTTCGCCCTGATTGTGAGCGGTGATAACCAGCCAAGGGGGTCAAATATTTTAGAAATATCTGACAATAATTGCCGTTTTGTGTATGGTTTATAGCTGTCTTGAGGGTCAATTTTTGTGTCGAAGGTAAACATGTCACTGGAAGGAATCCATCGCAGGCCTAATGTTTTTCGAGACTCAGTGTCCTTGAACTCGAATGGAGCGTTTATTTGCTCTGGCTGTAGATTTTCGATAAGCTTAGGTTCATTGCTAGACCACTTCCTCAGGTTCATTCCAGCGTCTTTTAACACTGATATTAATTCTTGTTGTAATTGTCTGGCGTGCTCGATGTTATTGCTTCCCCCCATATAATCATCCATGTAAAAACATGACTCCAAGGCCGACGCTGCTAATGGATATTGTTCAGCATGATCGATGCCAATTTGCTTCAGCGTTCTCATTGCCAAGAAAGGAGCCGCTCTTGTACCGTATGTAACAGTGGTAAGATTATATTCTTGGAGTAATTCTCGAGGATGACTTCTCCACAATATAGATTGAAGATGCTGATCTTGAGGTCTCAAGCAGATTGCTCGAAACATTTTTTCCACATCAGCTGTAACTACGTACTTATATTGTCGCCACCTCAGGATGAGATTTTGAAGGTCTTGTTGAAGGTTCGGCCCACTATACATCAAGTCGTTCAAACTGCGTCCAGATGACATCTTAGACGAAGCGTTGAATACAACACGGAGAGCGGTTGTTGTAGAGTCTAATTTCAGCACGCCGTGATGTGGTAAGTAACATGCTGTATGGTCTTGTTGCTCGACTTTACGCATGTGACCTAGTTCTTCATACTCTCGCATGAATTTGCGGTAACCTTCTGCTAATGCTGGATCCTTGCTCATCTTCTTTTCTTGTTGAATGAACTGAGCGACCGCTTTTGATTTTGATGCACCCATCTCTTGTTCGAATTCAGGTTTCATGGGTAATGCTACTTCATACTGGCCAGACTCCAATCTCTTAGTGGTTGATTGATAAAACTCCTCGCAATGTTGATCTGCGGATGATAATGACGATGTGGTCTCGTGTATATCTTCGACCTCCCAGAACTTGGAGATGCTGTCTACATCGTTGATGACAACGTGACATGCAAACGTCTTCACGTTGCCTGATAATATCCACCCAAGTTTTGTTTGCTGAGCGATTGGAGCTTGGACTGGCCCTTTGATAAGACCATTCATGATAATGTCTGAGTAGACACTGGCATCCAAGAGTAAATCAATTGGCTTTGAAATGTTATATTCAGGATCTGCCAGTCTGGTGTGCGATAAGTGGGGCCAAGTTCGTTTCCTAAACGAGGCATTCGGCAAGTTATTTATTACTCGTGATACGACTAAAGCCTCCGTTGTAAAATGATAGTCTTCATAAATTGACATGCATTCAAGTGACACTAAGCCTTTGCTTTGTTTTTGTGTCGAACCTATTCCTGATATTGCTGCTTGATAATATTGCCTCTTTAGCCCTAATAATTGGGCGGCATTTTCTGATATAAGGGATATTTGTGACCCTTGATCTAGTAGGGCTCTGAATCTCACAATGTTACCGTCTGAAGCTCTGATATTCAATGCTACAGTAGTCAAAAGGACTTCTTCATTCTCACTGGCAACATAATTAACATTGTGGCTATTACGGGACGTTGAAGCTGAGTCCGATGACGTTTGAGAATGCTGAGGTTGAGTTTGTTCCAGTAGGTCGCCTTGCCTTGTAGAAAATGCGTCGTGAATTATTGAATTATGATCACCGTTGCATTCTCTGCACCTTCTTGTAGAAATGCATTTTTTGTCGTAATGCTTGTATAAACAATTACGACAAATATTATGTTGAGAAATTGTCCTCAATTTCGCGTCCGATGATTGCGCAAGGAAGCGTTTGCATAGAAACAAATCATGAGGCGCCTTACATACTGGACAAGTCTTCTTATTATTTGTGGCGTTTGATTGATATTTCTTGTTAAACGATGCGTTTTTTGAGAAGTTGTTATGATTTTGAGACCTGGGATGACTTTGGTTCGACTTGCCCAAATCTAAATTTGCAGACTTCTCCTTCTTGCCTACAGGCTCTCGAGCCATAAACTTATTTTCAAGGAAATGCAGGAACTCTGTGTATGATGTTAGATCTCGAGGCGAAACGCGCGACTCCATGAAGTCAGTACGTGTTTCCTCATCCAGCTTCTTTGTTAGTAGATGAACTAGTATTGGGTCCCAGGTAGTGATGTCAATGCCTAGGTTCCGAATGCTGTTGATACACTGTGTCGTGGTGTCATGCAACTTCTTGTAAGCATAGTATGATGATTGTTTAGTGATCAACGGTTGATTTAAGAGGATATCCATCTGCGTTGAAAACAGAATCTGTGGATTGTTATAACGATGAGTCAGTATATCCCATGCTGTCTCGTAGTTTTCTGCTGATATATTGAGATGCTGGATTAGACCTTCTGCCTCACCCTTGATCTTTCCTTTCAGATGTTGCATTTTCTGCGCCTTCGTGATACATCTGTTATTATGAATCGTTTCCATGAATAAATCGAAGAAGGTCGGCCATTGAGTATATTTCCCGGAAAATGTAGGGACTTCTATTTTAGGGGTGGCTTGCTCCAGATGAGCAGTAGAGTTTAATTTTCTATTCAGCTCCCTTTTGGTGGCAAGGTAGCGCTCTTCAATCTGCAAAAACTTGGCTTCATATGCATCGTTGCTTCCTTTTAGTTGATTATCCAGACGGAGGTGAATGGTGTCGATAACTTTCCAGAGATGTTGAAGATTTTTTAGTTCATCCTGCAGCTCCCATTTTTCCTCTAAGTCTTGAACGCTGATTCTATTCAGTAGTCGTTCTAATGCTCTAAAGTTGGTGTCCTGCTGGCCAAGTAAGTCATCCTCTTGATAGGAGTATTCTTCGAAAGCGGGTAAGGAAAAGGTCGGAACTTTAGTCTCCTTGTATGATGATATCATTTCCTTGGTTTTGATATAATATTCCTTCATGTGCCCATGAATCCCTTTGGAGAAGTATTCGTACTGACCATCTTCAAATTCCAGCAGCCTGCTATGATTGTCTTCAAACTCCTTCCAACATTTGTCCAGTGAGGCTAATCGGTTGATACGATATTCAGGTGTCTTCCTGATTGAACTGTCCTTACGGAAATTGGTATTTATTCTCTCAATTTCATTGGTCAGGAAGCTCTGACGTTCGAACATTGATTGTATGCTCTCCATGATAATTAATAAAAGTTAAATACCTGAGGTTGATATTAATGATCCTGATGCTCTTGCTGATATGAGAAGATTCTCTGATGCTGGTGATGAAATCCGGCTCGAAGGACCAAAAAATGTAGGGGTTGTTCACGCCTACACTTAGATGATAAATGACTGCTTCTCGTTGATACAGGCAGGAAGATCGCGTATTAGATGATAAATAACACAACTTTCTGCGGCGAGAATTATATGATACTTTTATTGATACAATGATAAGGTGCAGTGATACATAGTGCGAAAATTACAGTTTAAATACCGTATAAAAGTGCTGACGCGCGCCGCGAAAATAATTATGTATATAAAACAAAATTAAACCTGTACAGTTGTCTGTACAATCTTAGTACGATAATATACAGAGCGATCCCTTGCAACGGAAAGCACGTTAATCCGTTGGTCCTAACTGTCATTTAAGCATATTTATCAGTCGTTACGATGTCAAAAAATCTCACAATAGTCTCGCCAAAATCGATCCATAAATGCGTCTTAATCATTTGCTCAATTATTTCTAAAGAATCACTGTGGCCCTGGAACATAAGGTTTATTACACATACATCACGCGATGTAGTAAAGTCATATAAAAATATACATATTTATTTCTATTGCAAAGAACTTATAACCTGCCTAGCCTTTGCCCAACTACATTGGGGTCGGCTTCCAGTCAAACCGTATTCAGCTGAATACCAGTATTTTACGTGGAGCGGTTGCCTACCAGACCTCCACAACCCGTTAACTGGGTAACAGGGTACTTCTTGGTAAGACTGGAGTCAGATTTACTGGCGTCTGACAATCCGTAACGACTGCCAAAGATCTACAAATAACAGCCGGGACCAACGGCGTAACGTGCTTTCCGAGGCACGGAGGAAACTCAGTTTGTTAATGGTCACCCATCCACAGACCAAACTCGGCAAGCGTTGCTTAACCTTGAAGATCGACAGCGCTTGGGTCTTCGAGATCAACGTTAGTTATATATTTGCACCGAATTTATTAAAGAATATATCTATATTGTGGCACCTTTGTTGCAGGTCGCTGAAAGATAAGTTTGTCGACAGAATTTTGG
The DNA here is from genome assembly GCA_905332915.2 of Hecatera dysodea. NCBI lineage: Eukaryota > Metazoa > Arthropoda > Insecta > Lepidoptera > Noctuidae > Hecatera > Hecatera dysodea. The sequence goes on along the minus strand of HG995317.1, from coordinate 1,597,459 downwards.
AAGTATCTAGCAAAAGAATAAAGTTAACTTTGTAGCATGAATAAAAAAAATATGTTGTGTTTTCCATTCTTATAAGCTTAAGCATAACCAGCCTTTTCAATGTTCCCAATGCCGGGACACAGGCCTCCTCTCTAGGAGAGGGAATGGGCCGTAATCCAGCACGCGGGCCCAGTGCGGGTTGGTGAATGTCACATGTCTTCGAATTTTTGGTTCTAGGACACGCCGGTTTCCTCACGATGTTTTCCTTCACCGTTTTGAGAGCAGTGGTGATTCAATGAAATAAATTATACAAAGTAATGCGCCTGGGTGCGAACGCGCGACCTACAACAGGGAACATGCAATATCTTCATCATAAAATAAAGTTTTTGATTTTGATTAATTCTACCCCCACGGGGATAAAATAGGGGATGAACGTTTGTATGAAACTTTGTCAATTTTAAACCGATCAGGCTGAGAGTTTCAAAATCGGAGGTAAAGAAACTATTCCACGCAGACGAAGTCGCGGGCAGAAGCTAGTTGATTATATGTGAGGACGATACTAACGTAAGGCGGGGCTGTTCCAACCACTCGGCCACCACTGTTCCCTTTTCTTATAAGGCAGATGCTGTAAATAAGTACGAAGTACAGTAAAACTTGATTAAGTGGGACCTGGATAAGTGAGAAACCTCCATAGCTGGAACTCTTGCTTAGATCCCGACACTTTAGCAATGAATTACCTCTGTTAGTGGGACAACGCAAACCTCTATATCTGGGATTGGTTCTTTCCATTTTATCGTCATAATTATCTCTATTATTGAAACAGTGAGTATATTTTACCTATTTTACTGAGACTATATTTTAGGGATTAGTTCTTTCGATTTTATTCGTCACAAGCACCTCTATAATCGAGACAGCGAGTGTAATTTACCTCTTTTATTGGGACTATATTTTGTGTACCTACATTATGTGGATGGAACTCTCCGTAAATGAGACAGGTATCTATTTATACCTGGATATCTGAGACCCTGGGTAAGTGGAACACCTCTTTAAGTGAGACAAATTTGCAGGTCCCTTAAGGTCCCAGTTATCCAAGTTTTACTGTATAATCCAAAACTGTGTTTTATTCATTAGAATAATAAGTAACACTTGGCCCGAAGTTTCCTGGTGTTACAATATAGTCCACATCGATAGAAAACCCTCTTTCTGATCCCAACCCTTGACCCCTAATATGTATTCTGGGTCATCTTCGTGGCCTTTTCCCAACTAAGTTGACAAAGGAACGTCTTAAGTCAAGAGTGAATAGGTTACTTCTAGACAAGCGTGATTCATCTTCGACCACATCATCGCTTACCATCAGGTGAGATTGTGGTCAGACGCGAGGTTATAATATCAATCAATCAATCAAAGCACTTATCTAAATATATATAACTCAAAAGTGACTGACTGACATAGTGATCTATCAACGCACAGCCCAAACCACTGAACGGATCGGGCTGAAATTTGGCATGCAGGTAGATGTTATGACGTAGGCATCCGCTAAGAAAGGATTTTGATTAATTCTACCCCCAAGGGGATAAAATAGGGGATGAAAGTTTGTATGAAACTATGTCAATTTTAAACCGATCGGGCTGAGAGTTTCAAAATCGGGGGTAAAGTAAGTTTTCCACGCGGACGAAGTCGCGAGCAGAGGATAGTTTCAAATAAACCCTTTACAGGCACTTTTGAATTGTCAATTCGAAAGAGGTGAAGCAATCTGCACGTTCCAAAGCGTAGATCTCTATGGAGAAGAACGTGCAAGAAACTCCACGGACACTCTTTTAAATCATGTTCTGTATTACATAACCTTGGTTACATCCTTGGTGCTTCTATGTGTGAGGACGATGCAAAGAAAAAAAAGGAAACTATAAAAACAATTCAAAGTATAAAGATTAAAACAAGTCAGTGGCAGTTAAGAGGTGACCAGTCTCAACCGACGGCGGCGCCCGTTCACGAACGTGACGCGTATATTGGCACCATTTAGCTCAACCATTTGAAGGGAACCGAATGATCCGACACACGCGCCACCATCCGCGAGACATTTGAGCGAGCATGACATACTCTCAACTGCCATTTTAGTTCAAGTCACAAAGTAAACTATAACTTATCACTTGATATATATATACACTAGCTTATGCCCGCGACTTCGTTCGCGTGGAGTTCCATACAAAATGTTAACCCCTTTTTCACCCCCTTAGGGGACGAATTTTCAAAAATCCTTTCTTAGCGTATGCCTACGTCATAATATCTAGCTGCATGCCAAATTTCAGCCCGATCCGTTCAGTGGTTTGGGCTGTGCGTTGATAGATCACTATGTCAGTCAGACAGTCCCTTTTGAGTTATATATATTTAGATAGATAACTCATATGTCGTAGTAAATTAGCTTGATCAACAGTTTCATTTGTTGTATCCTTTTCATTGAACCCGATATTAAATTGAACGGCTACGCAAATAACTTGGTTCAATATCGAACAATGGCTTGCCTTGCAAAGGAACTTCTACCACTGCTAGAATTGCGGTATTTGTTCGAAAGAGTCACCACGGCTCTGGAACGTAAAGGGCATTAGGAGGAACACGAATGGGTTTTAGCCAGTAAGAGTCTGATTTTTCCCGCTCTAGGTGGAGCAAGCAGAACGGCGTATCAGACTCTTACTGATTAAAAAGCACCCGTGTTCCTCCTAATGCCCTCTACGTTCCAAGGCCGCGGTGACCCTTTGGAATAAATCCTACAACTCTAGCAGGCACTGACCCTATGGGACCCCGTCTTCTTTGCTGACGGGTCTTTGTGACGCGCCGTCGACCCGGACCTGGTTGCTATCGGACGGCGAGCCACCCATAGCTCGCCATCCGCAAGCCCGGGCCTACGGTGGCCGGGAATCGCCCTGCGTTTCCCGACGCCCGGGGCCTATTTTTCCATTGCGGCGGCTGGACCGTGAGGTTTTCCTTTCGCATTCTGCCTTTTCCTTCGCTAGCATAACTACTTCGCAGAAGGAGGTGACCGCTTCCCATGCCTTTCCACTCCATACCATGGATTGAACCAGGGCCGAAAGCGAAGGTCACCGCCGCCAATTGCTTCGATGAGGACACGGCGTTATTTCGCCCAAGTAGGGCAGACCTCTACCGTATGCTCCACCGTGTCCTCCGGGCGATCCACACAGTGTTGACACCCGGACGTGTCCTCCCGCTGGATCCGACACAGGTGCCTCCCGAAACAGCAGGGTCCGGTGAGCACCTGCGTCAGGCGGAAGGTGAGGATGCCATGGCGTCTTTCCAAGCGCTCCTCAAAGAGGAGACTTATCGCCGCAATGATGGCGTGTCCAAATTAGAAAAGCTTTTTATTGGGTTGGAACAGTCAAAGTTAACGTTTTGAAATACAGGCCTAATTCAGTTAAAATCTCTATACAGTTAAATTTATTTCAGCTCCAAAAGGTTTTGGCCTTTGATGTTAACAGGCAAACAAAACAGCGGTCACCACAGTCTTTGTAATAAGACTATTCGCAAGTCAAACATTCCTAATGAAACTATGTCCACGTCAAAATTTGATGTAACAAAACTTCAAACTTAATCCCCTTCGTAATTGCAAGCCGAGGTCGACAACTGGTCCCTTTACCCTAAAGAAATTTATGTGAACGCTCCGCTCCTGAAGGTAGGGTGAGGGCTCCAATTCTCGGACACCCGATATACCCTGTTAAAAAGATTCTACCCTTATTTAGCTTGTTGTGATCGAATTGATACCTACCTCGCGAGAATTATATTTAGTGTTTTCACCTGAAGTCAGATAATCGTGCTTCGAAATAACTTGTGATGTTATTTTCCTGTACTTATTGCGTTTTTTAATTACTGTTAATGCTGTATTGTATTATTAATTAACTAGCAGCGCCTTCGGTTTTACCCACGTAGTTCCCGTTCCCGTGGGAATACGGGGATAAAATATAGCTTATGTTACTCAGGGTGAGTGTAGCTTTTGAATGGTGAAAGAATTTTTGAAATCGGTCCAGTAGTTTTTGAGTTTATTCGTTACAAACAAAAATTCAAATCTTTCCTCTTTATAATATTAGTATAGAAGTATAGACTAGCAGCGCCCGCGGTTTCACCCGCGTAGTTCCCGTTCCCGTGGGAATACGGGGATAAAATATAGCCTATGTTACTCAGGGTGAATATAGCTTTCTAATGGTAAAATAATTTTTGAAATCGGTCCAGTAGTTTTTGATTTTATTCATTACATACAAAAATACAAATCTTTCCTCTTTATAATATTAGTATAGATTAGATTGTGACGATGTTAGCCTCTTTGGCTGCCACTGGCAGACAAGTTTGTCGATGGTACTTTGCAAGTGTCAGGCAAAAGAACAAAGAGTATTTTGAATTTAGAATACGGAAAATATGTTTTGTTTTATATGAAAGTCATGTAGCATCATTTTTAGAAGGCAGATGCCATAATCCAAACCTGTGTTTAATTCATCTATTAGATAGGTACTAATATTATAAAGAGGTAACGTTTGTGAGTTTGTGAGGTTGTGAAGTTGTAAGGGGTAATCTCTGGATCTACAGAACCGATTATCAAAATTATTTCACCAATAGAAAGCTAAGTTATTGTGGAGTATCATAGGCTATAATAATTTCCAAAATTAATTACGCATCTTTACTTAAACTTGAATAATGTAATCCAGGTTATAAAAAAAATGTTTTCATCGCGTTTACTGCGGAAACTATTGAGGATAGAACAAAACAATGTACTACAATATTAAAGAACGTATCAAAATCTGTCAAAAAGTCTACAAAAGCATATGCCTATCTCTTATGGATAACTCATAATAACTGCATTAATAACTCATAATAAACCTGAAGTATTACGCGGTACAAACGGGCCGGGACAAAAATATTTCTAACGCGGAACTTAGTCCGCGGCATTGCTACGAGTTATTATAACAATAAGTAACATTTAGGCCTCAGATCCTTGGTTTACAATATGAAGGATCACTGCAATAATAATGACAGTCCATTTTTGTTAAAAAATTAAGTAAGCACGTCTTTCAGCCACTTGATATCTGTAGTAACAAACTTGGGAATATTACTTACAATCCCGATATTTTAAACAGTTCACGCTTATATTAAATACTAGCAGCGGCCTGCGGTTTCACCCGCACAGTTCACGTTCCCGTGAGAATATGGGGATAAAATATAGCCTATGTCACCCGGGGATAGTGTAGCTTCCAAACAGTGAAAGAATTTTTCAAATCGGTTCAGTAGGCTCGGAGCCTATTCAATGCAAACAAACAAACAAATCTTTCCTCTTTATAATAGTAGTATAGAAAAGGACGGTACTCAATAAAGTCCTGGTTTTTAAAAACTTTAAATAATATATTTTTTACTTAGTTCTTAAATGAAGCTTGAGTAAAGAAACAACATAATATAAATAATCAAAATGTGCTGTAACCAATAATTTATTATATTCATACCTTTAAACACGACTTTTATTTTCGCATTAATACAATTGAAACGCAATTACTACAAAACGAGGTAACAAGGACATTTAAAATTAATTTATAATTTTGGTATATGTCATATTTATTAAATTAACTAACATAGTATTAAGTGCTACTAACACCTGTGGACCGAAAGTTGTCTTTTTGAATAAATATTAATAATAATAATTTATTGTTATTGCAGTGGACCCTTCATATGTAGGAAAGTACATATAAATGCGTAGTGAACGATAGGTAAATAATAATTACATATTTGGTGTCCTGTGATTAATAGGTTTGAGTAAAAATCCCACCGTGAAAACTTAGGCAAAGTGCATATGAACTGAGCTGTCAATTCATAAAAAATAACATAAAGTCGACTCTCGTTAATTCAAAACTCGAAGGACTCTTGAAATATTACGAAATATCGAGTGTTTGAAATATCAAGTGGTTCTAAATTGAGAGAAAATAAATAAAACTACTGATTATTAAGTGTTGCTGTTGATCAATTATTATTTAATTTTATTAACTGCTATTATTTAACAATAGCAAAAGTTTAAAGGTAGAATTATTTAATTTTTTGAAGAAAATCTCATGTACGATGATACAAGTTTGAACTTGACTCAAAATTTCATTAGCCTTTCTGTCTCTTTCTCTCTGCAACTTTGAATTATTGAGTGTTTGACGCCGATGAGTTCGAATTAACGCGTGGTTTTGTTATCTAGCAATTACTTTTTCGTTCGTTCGAATTACCAAGTGCATAAAAATGTATTGATTTACTTCGAAATATAAAGAGATTTTGTAGGGAACTCGTGATAACTTTGAATTATAGAGAGGTTCGAATTATCGCAGGTTTGAATTAACGAGAGTCAACTTTAAAATGAAGCTCACTATATGCACACTCCGCCTTAGTTTGCAAGGTTACAGAATAGACCCACAGTACAGTTCAACACTGTAAAACCAAGAGGTCATCAAATCCTTTGACCCCTAAAGACAAACCGAGTTCATCTCATTAAATACTAAAAACACCTGTAGTACATTATTTCCACGCAAACAAGGACGCACCAACGATTCGCGGCAAAAATATGCATGGACGTACTAAGTACTACCACTTTTGACAGCAAAACTTAATTCTTTTCCGTAAAAAAAGCATAACTTCTAATTATTTAATAATAATATCTAACACACCCAGCGAATTCTCTGTTGAATTTATGACGTTCGCCGTCTCTTTCTAACGCGTTCGGGCTTATAGCCTTCGACCGTAGTGCTTTCTCTGTCGGTTCGCGCATGCGTATCAAGGATTTCTTTGTTCCTTTGCAGGTTGTATATATATATAGAATGTGTATGTATGTTTCCATAATGAGTTTGCAGCGGCGGGATAATGTTTTTAAAGCGTGTCATTCCGTTAAAATTATTGTTTCTGGTTTTAATGTCAGAGGTCCTTTTTTTTTTCTGGATAGATTGAAACCTGGATAGCTGGGACTTTAAGGGACCTGTAAATTTGCCTCACTTTAAATGGAGTTTCTCTCAGATATCCGGGTCCAAATAAATATCTGTCTCATTTAAAGAGGGTTAAGTCCACATACACAGAATATAGTCTCAGTAAAATAGTTAAAATACACTCGCTGTCTTAATTATAGAGGTAATTGTGACGATAAAACAAAAAAAATACAAAATAAATTTAATTTTGGAATTCGGTTTTTTGGTAACTTTTTCGTTTTTTGAACACCGACTTCCGAAATTAAAGTTATTTTGAACTTTTTGTTTTTTTTTGTGTAGAAGTCGGCTGTATTTTTTGTGTTTTTTTTTTCACTTTTTTTTTATGGCACACAGCAAAAACGTACCAGTTACTTTGATGTAAACAATAAACAAACATGCGATTTCAGCAATCCCGAAATATTTGCTATCATTTATTGAAGAGTTCCGTTTCCTATCTCTGTTCTTCATCAGATCTTCACCAAACTAGAAAGGGACCACGTTGAAATACTAAGATGCTCTTCCAAACCATCGTAAACAATTTTATTTTTTCATTTTATATCGACAGGAGGTAATGAGAACATCATCTACTAGTAGATAAGATGATAATATTTTTGTCTGTTTGTTTCAGATTGCTGTCCAGTTACTAAAGGGAACAAGGACCAAGGTTATTTTTGTTTATATTATATCAAATTATTATATAGGTAATAGGGATTACTTTAAAATAAAACCCTAATATTATACAACAACAATGTCCAGTACAAGAATCTTATTGAGAACTTAGTTAGTTTAAAAAAAATAGAAATACTATTTTTATTGTCAGATGGATATGCTCTAGACTCTAGTCTAGGTCACAGGTGATAGAGAGAAAGTCGACAATGGAATGAGCTTACCCAGAAGAAGCCTGTTCACTCTAACTTTGAAGAGATTAGGATTGAATGCGTTCGGAAACACAGACGCAGGCAGAGAGTTGCATGCTTGACCATATCGTTATCACTTCCAGCGATTTTTATCTGGTATACTTATTTATTAGGGTACAACGCTAATATTCTTAAAACGGATCAATTATTTTTAGGTTCAATAGGGATTTTATTTGTGTAAAAAATAAAAATACATGTGGCACTCGGGGACTGCCGCGGTAAAGCTATTGCATAGCATTTTTATCAACTTATGCAATTATATATTTAGTACTCTGCGTCATTGTGATATGGTCTCGATTCGTTCACCTGGGTTACTGTACTAATGTAAATCACATACGTTTCACTTAACTTTGTCCCACCGATTGTTTCCGAACGCAGACGTTCGGGTCGGCTCGGTGACGGCGACATAATAGCTCAGTAACGAAGCGACCATTTTAAAAAGGCCTAATCAAATGACGTAGCGGTGTTAGGTTATTTTCGTTACGGAATTTCTGGATTCGGTTGCCACGCTCAAGGCCCGCGATAGAAGCTATGCAATAGCTTAAAAAAAATCCATTTAGTCCGTCACGTCAGTTAGATTATCGAAAAATATTGGACACACATATTTTAAAACACCCTATAAACTTCAATAAACGCAACATTTGAAGAGCAAACTTCACGCCGTGTCCCAAGGGCCAGTGGTGTTCAAAATTTCATTACTAAAAGCCGTCAAGTCACTAATTAGAACAACTAGGGTTGGGACACCACCCTCGGTTTAGCATATATCGATATCGATATGAAGGGATAACAAGTACACGTTTGTTCGAGTCGTGAAAGTTTTTAGGTTAATTAATTTTTTGTAATAAAAATGTCTGGGGTTTTTAATGAGGTTCAGTGGCGTTTTTATTTGGTTGTGAAATGGGGACTACCCTTGAGTTAATGCTTGAGTAAATTGTATGTTTGTTACAAAGTCACAAAAGAGCTTGAATTCAAGTTATTGGAAATTGAAATGTTATTTTTCTGTGTTATTTTGCGTTATTTATAATCCACTAACATCGCCCCGCGGTTTCACCCGCGTAGTTCCCATTTCCGTGGGAATACGGGGATATAATATAGCCTATGTCACCCGGGGATAGTGTAGCTTCCCAACAGTGCAAGAATTTTTCAAATCGGTCAAGTAGTTTCGGAGCCTATTCAATGCAAACAAAAAAAAAAAACAATCAAATCTTTCCTCTTTAAAATATTAGTGTAGATTGACAAAAATGTTAAGATTTTAACAGTGTAGCTGTCATATTTATTAATTTGATGTAAACTTTATAAAAGATAAAAATACTTTATAAATACGGAATTAATGCCCTAAGCATTTTCTACCAGTCAACCCATACTAAATTACTTATCTTCTAGTCGATATGATTTGATCCTGTATATAGATTTATTTCTCGACACGTTCCGACAAAATATTTTTGCTACACAAAGTAGCATATCCGAACTCGAACAGGAAACCTCTTTTACATTCGAAATACACATAAAAGTCATTCAGTACACACACGAAAGCAATAATTCCTGTCAAAATTGACAGACAGGACGCGCCAATTCTCCATAACCAAGTATATATTTAATTTTTATAACAAGACATCCATAAAAGGCTCAATGCTTTAGAGATATCGGTAAACAGGGAGAGTAAGATATTTTTGTCAATATTATGTTTCAATCTACCTTTTGCAACCCTCCACTTTTTTACGCGACCGCTCAAAAAAGAAATGGTTTCAGAGTTCATGGAACTTTGCGGAATTTGTTTGAAAGAGTCACCACGGCCCTGGAACGTAAAGGGCACAAGAAGGATCACGGGTGGGTTCTTCGGGTGGGCACTTCTCCCTATCTGGGCGGAGCGGAAGGGAGTGTCAGACTCTTACTGACTAAAACCCACCCGTGATCCTCCTAGTGCCCGCCGCGTGTCAGGGCCGCGGTGACTCTTTCGAATAAAATAAGCAATCCTGGCAGTGGAGTGCCAGGAAAAACTTTTAAATGATCTTAAAAAAAATCTATTTATGTTATTCTGTCTTCTTTCTAGATTATAATCTATCTCTATGCGACATTTCATCTAGATCTAGTCAGCCGTTTCGGTGTGATTGACTAATAAACATTCATTCATCCTTCTGAATTTTCGCATTCAAAATAGTAGTGAGATAACAGTGTCCCATGGGTAGATAAATGACTCAATGCTACGGAGGTATCGGTAAAAAGGTAGGGTAGGCCATTTTTTGTCAATATTATGTTTCAATTTACCGAGCCTTTTGCTATCCAAAGGTAGGGTGACTTCTGGGCGATCCGTAAAAAAATATAGTCCAGTTTGTTTATGTTACAAATCTAATACATTTTAGGATTCTGTTCTCAAGTATTCCTATTTCATATTTAAGTTATATTTTAAAGATAATCTTCATACAAATATAAATATTATATTAAATACTAGCTGCTGCCCGCAGTTTCGCCCGCGTGAATGTCGGAAATTATCCCAAGGGAAGATAATCCCGGGATAAAAAGTATCCTATGTTACTTCTAGTACCTCCCAGAATATGTGTACAAAGTTTCATGATGATTCGTCAAGTAGTTTTTGCGTGAAAGCGTAACAAACATCCGCGCTTTCACATTTATAATATTAGTAAGGATTTATATTTATGTATTAGTATAGATACATTATTTATTCTTTATTTTTAGTATCAATCGCTTACTATATTAACAGTTTGCACCAAAGCGTATAGCAAGCCAACATTATAGAATTAATGATAACTACAAAGTTTAGACAATTTTTGATTTTGCCCTTAACACTAATTTTAATCTTAATATTTAGCTGTCGTCTCCGTTATCAATATGATTTCTTATTAATGTGTATCTTGTGTCATTTATTTAATTTTTAATCTTTCTATAAACAAACAACCCTAGCAGGCACTGACCGGATTGTATGCATATTTCTTAATATGCATACAATTTTTATTGAAGACGCCCCGAGCTTCGGGAGTCACAGAGCGATTCCCGACCATCGTAGGTGTGAGTCTGCGGATGGCGAGCTATGGGTGGCTCGCCGTCCGATAGCTACCAGGTGACCTATTATGACGTCTTAAATCCAATCTGTGTCAAAGGGAGACGGAGTTACACAAGACGAATAGCACTATCTCTTTCCCTCACACGAATCATGATAGCATTGGCACTTCGTAATACGGCAACAGGCCCGAGTCGACGGCGCGTCGTGTTCCACGCGCGCCTCAAAAGCTGTCAGCAACGAAGACGGGTCTCCACAGGGTCAGTGCCTGCTAGGGTTGCAGAATTCGTTCGACAGAGTCACCGCCACCTTGGAACGTAAAAAGCACTCGGAAGAACACGGATATGTTTTAGTCAGTAAGAGTCTGACACTCCCTTCCGTCCGCTCCGCCCAGAGCGGGAGAAGTCACTTGAAGATTTCCGACCTACTCAAAATAAATGGTGCCAGGTATATTTTAGAGACACATAAGACTTTGTTAATTTTAGTACTGAGTGAGGGATGAAATGTAATAACAGGGAAGGCACGTCTAAGGTATAAACGTGACTGATGAGATATTGCAGTTGTAATATGCAAATGTCACTGCCTAATGACGGGCATAGTACTTAGGTGTGAATCTCTTAAATGATAAATGATTTTTATTTTGTAAGTAGGTTGTAAAAAACACTTTTACACGTCACTGCGGGGTGCCAACTGAATACCAGTGCTGGGTGTCTGACGCCCAGCAAATGTTGAGGTGGTAACCCTTTCGGTTCGGACACGCTCGGCGCATTCTGTACTTTTCTTCTCCTTTAATGTGTGTTTGTAACCGTTGTGCTGTGTCTGTCCTGAATAAAAGTTTTTCTATTCTATTCTGTTCTATCTTTTTGGTCGATAAACATCGTTATATGAGGCCGGTGTTTCCTAGCTGAGTACCCTGAGAAGAAACACCGAAACAAACTCAGAGGTCAAGGTCTCTTTTGAAGTCCATACAATTGTACTGGTAAATCGTATGAGAACCATGTAGGTTGGTGTCTGAAGTGGTCTTTTGAGGAAAGTACCACACAGATTTGAGTGGACCTCTCTGAGTCTTGAATTAAATAACACTTTTGATTAGTAGAGCGTTGTCTCATTCGCTCATATAAATATTAGCGACCCGCCCCGGCTTCGCACGGGTGCAAAGCTGATACTAAATAAACTACAGAAGGTTATATGAGTTCATATAATAGGGATGTTTCCTGAGTAAAAAATATATGATTATATTAAGTCAGTCAGTTAGATTATAGAAAAATATTGGACACGTATTTTTTCCTTTATCAAATCTATAAAAACTGACGAAGATACAAAGCATCAAAGATCAAGAGTGGCTTGTGACGTCATGGCTCGGTAAAAATTGTAGCGAGTAGTGACGTCACACGAGTTTTCAACGCTCAGTATCGTCTTCATTTTTTGTTTACGAGAAAAAAGAAAAATACGTGTCAAATATTTTTTTGGAAATCTATCCGACGGACTAATTATATTTAGATTTTTTTAGTTAACTACCCTATTGTTTTCTTTTTTGTGTAATTTTTGACGACTATGTAGGTCAATCTGTTTTTACTTAATTGTCTCAATATACTCTTTACAATGTTTTATAGTGAATTGATTTATGATTTCCATGTTGGATAATTAATATTTTGTCCTACCTTTGTCATGTAATGACTTTGCATACTACTGTATAAATTCAAGTTCTTAAAACGCAACAGACAGATGTGTTGCTGGGGAGTTTGTTGCGCCACTTCTTCTTCCCAGCTAAAACACTAGGAAGTGGTGACGGGTGGGCGTTTTGGGAGACTGTCTTTATTGAAAATTTGACGTTCAACAAGTGCTGTCTCTCAGCCTAGTCTGAATAAATGACTTTTGATGGTAAAGGGATCAAGCACCTGAGTTTATTTTTGTAATTTACAAAAAAAAATACTATTTTTTTTTTCTTTTTTACTTTTAACCACACCATACAATTTTATTTACCCTAACATAAAACTAAAACACCCTTGAAAGTTTTATTCCAAATACTTTATATGAAACTAGAAGCGCCCCGCCGGGCGCTTCTAGTTTCATCCGTTTATTTCCCGTTCCCGTGAGAATGTTGGAATAAAATATAACCCACTAGCATTGCACCACGGTTTCACCCGCATAAGTTTCGATCCCGTGGGAATATCGGGATAAAAATCCTATTTGTTAATCCTGGTTATAACCCATCTGTGTGCCAAATTTCATCCAAATCCGTTTAGTAGTTTTTGCGTGAAAGAGTAAAAAACATACATATATCCATCCATACTTACAAACTTTCACGGTTATAATATTAGTAGGATATCACTCGCTGCTAATGTAGCTTTCTATTGGTGAAAGAAATATTACAATCGATCCAGTTTCGGAGCTTATTCGGTACAAATAAACAAAACTATCTTTCCTCTTGATAATGTTATAGTATACCCGCAGCGCTCCGCGGTTAACACGGATAGTTCCCATTCCCGTGGGAAACAGGCAATAAAATATAGCCTGCAATATTAAAAAATATTGTGGCTTTCCATTGGTAAAAAGAATTATCAAAATCGGTTCAGTAGATCCAGAGATTATCCCCCGCAACCTCACAAACTTTACCGCTTTATAATATCAGGTTTGGTAATCTACTAATATAAAAGCGTCACTATGACTTTCCAATGGTCAACCACTGACACTCCATTGAAAGAAATGGCATAGAATGGTAATCTCGTGCATAATGACAAATGAATGACAGACGTATGCGGTAATCTGCTAACATTTTGACAGTTACTTTGATCATCATTGCTTTTAATAGCTCGGTTATCAAAAAGTATTACGAAATCATTGACCGACCAATGATCGACCATTATGAATTTAGCAGATTACGAACTTTTAGCAAAATGACAATGGGATCGTGTTAGAATGACAAATTTATAAAAATAGCAAACTAGGGGCCCTGTATAGATAACAATTGATAATTACATCGTGGGTTCAGCTATCGAAAATGAGACTACTTATTGTATAATTTTACATTCATTTCAATCCACACGGTAAGTGTTATTGGGTTTTACCATCAGGTTTTATGCCCTATCAATGCACAGGAATAACATGAAATTTAAACCCAACTGCTAAAATCTAAGTGTACCAAAACACTTCTGCCTACCCTTTAAACGAATTCAGTTGTATCGTTAAAATGCAATAATAGACCAAACCACTCACCCCGTAAGACACAAACTCCAAAATTTTCGAACATTAAAATTTAATCTTATCGATAACTTCGCTAAATCGTGTCCCAACCCTAGTTTGAATTTAGTAATGAATATTTTGTCGGGTTCGGGGCGAAACTAAAGTCTACGCGACAATAAACAAGCAAGCTATGTTGCCTGAATTATATTCGTAGGGCTATGTTGGGTGGGGTATTTTGGTGTTATGTAAGAAAATATTAACACGAATAGATTATGAAAGAAAGTCGGTTGAACTGTGAAACTACTACTGGAATAACGATAAATGTCCTTGTTACTGCGTTTTGAGATAATTGCGTTTCAATTGTATTAATGGGATAAGGATAGTCGTGTTTAAAAGTATGAATATAATATACTAGCTGCTGCCCGCGACTTTGTACCCGTGGAATCCCCGATTTTAAAATATTCTTTATCGTTGCTCCGCTCCTATGGCTTAAGCGTGATGATATATAGCCTAAAGCGTTCCTCGATAAATGGTCTATTCAACCCAAAAAGAATTTTTCAATTCGAAACAGTAGTTCCTGAGATTAGCGCGTTCAAACTAGTACTTAGTATAGATTATTGGTTACGGCACATTTTGATTATTGATATTATGTAGTTTCTTTACTCAAGCTTTATTTAAGTACTAAGTAAAAAATATATTATTTAAAGTTTATAAAAACCAATTTCAATTCATTTATTTCAACTAGATCATTAAAAGGCACTTTTGTACGTCAAAAAAAAATGGAAAATAAAGTATTAGTGACTCTAGCTGTGCATTCGCAAAAAAAATAGATTCTTATGGAGAAGAACGGACAAGAAACTCCATAGTTACTCTTTTCAAGCGTTGCAAAAGTTCGTAGGTATATGTTCCAAATTTCAAATGAATCGATTATGTATTTATTGTATATATAATTAGTACATATAAGACTACCTACAGTGCTGTATTTCCTTTTTCTCTTTCAAATCCATCCAAAGGTTGTCTTGAAAAGATCGCTTTTAGCGATAAGGTCACCCATTGTGTCACCCTATGTAATGTTTTCTTTGTCTATATTTTCTGTAACTTATATGGTGTACATAATAAAGAGTATTCTATTCTATGAATCCGTCCAGTAGTTTCGGAGAAAATTGCCTCTGTCAAACAGATACACAAGTATTCTTTCATAAAGTGAGTTTTTATACCGACCTTTCGGAACCCTAAAACTATAAAGCTTTTACTCTTTGAAAATGAAAACCTTTGACTATTTAAAGGCTAAATAAAAGTCTATTTCAGTCACTGAAACTGAAACGGAATAACTAAATAGTTGCGCTTAAACTCAACTGAGTGAACTGAATGAAACGGGTAGATATGAATAGGTATGGCCAGTGGCCGTAATACAAAGTGCCAATGCCATCAAGATTCGTGTGAGGGAAAGAGATAGTGCTATTCGTCTTGTGTAACTCCGTCTCTCTCTGACACAGAAATCATGATGGATTTAAGACGTCATAATAGGTCGCCAGGCGTGTTTTGTTACGAGGTTTAGCTGTGCCTATCGAAGTTTGGAAATTGATGGGTGACCGTTTTGTACCGTAAAAGAGAAATTATTGGAAACAAATTGTTATACTATTCGCTTGCTTATATAAACATGGAAGTCTTTATGAATAGACAGTATATAGATTTGCGGAATTTGTTCGAAAGAGTCATGGCTGCTGGGGAGATTTTTATCTAGTATAAAAAATTATTCATCTAGCGGATTTTAAAACGGTTGCGGTTTAACGCGCATCGCGGGCTGACATTCACCAGAGGAAGGAAAAAAAACTGGATAGGACTGACCTGGGAATACAGCGGCTCCTGGCTCTGGCGATGGTCCACGTGGAATCAGCGGTTCTGCTAGGATGACTATCCGGGGGGGCCCCCGAGCTATGATGAGTTGTCGCCGCGGTGGTTCTCGAAGGAAAAAAAGGGTCGGCGTGGATGTGCCAGTGGTTTTTATACAAGTGTAGGACATGCGGTGTGCGGGGAAAAGGTGGGGCAAATGTCAGCCTAACGAGATTTTTTACAATTTCGAATTGAGGGTTTGCGTAAAATTGTTAGATTGACGTTTATGGCGTCAACAGCTGCCTTCAAACGCAAATGACATTAGGAGGCATACTTATGGGTACGGCGGCGGTGACCTCTCGCGTCCGGCCCTGGTTCAATCCATGGTCTGGAAGCGAGGAGGCATGGGAAGCGGTCGCCTCCTTCTGCGAAGCAGTAATGCTAGCGAAGGAGGAGGCAGAACGCGCGTGGGAGAGTGGAACCTCACGCCCCAGCCGCCGCAACAGAAAAAGATGCCCCGGGCGTCTATTTCCGGCCACCGTAGGCGCAGGCCTGCGGATGGCGAGCTATGAGTGGCTCGCCGTCCGATAACAACCAGACCCAGGTCGACCGACGGCGCGTCGTGTTCCACGCGCGCCTCAAAGAGATATCAGCAAAGAAGACGGGGTCCCATAGGGTCAGTGCCTGCTAGGGTTGCGGAATTTGTTCGAAAGAGTCACCGCGGCCCTGGAACGCAAAGGGCATTAGGAGGAACACGGATGGGTTTTAGTCAGTAAGAGTCTGACACTCCCTTCTGCTCCGTCCAGAGTGGACGAAGTTATTTGACGACTTCTCATCCTTTAAAAATAGGTATTCGTCTTATATAACCTCCACAAAAATAGGTAACACAAAATGTTAACAATTCCACGGGATATTTTACAGTCTAACGGCGTTCGCAATTTTCCGTGACATTATAACCAGGAACAACCAATTTTTATTTTGTAAGTAGGTTGTAAAAAATACTTTTACACGTCAATATTTTTTGGCCGTTATAAAAACTAGATGAGGCCGGTGTTTCCTAGCTGACTACCCTGAGAAGAAACTCCGAAACAAACTCAGAGGTCAAGGTCTCTTTTGAAGTCTATACAATTGTACTGGTCAAATCATATGAGAACCACATAGGTTGGTGTCTGAAGTGGTCTTTTGAGGAAAGTACCACACAGATTTGAGTGGACCTGTCCAAACAGTGCTAGCATTTGTCAGTTATCGTGTAGCTCAAACTTAGAACTTTAAGGAGCTCAACGATTTGACGAACAATACCAAAGTAAGGACATTTGGGTAGGCCTCATAAAGAACTCCGCCAGACTAACATGAAATCAACTAGGCAGTCTTTATGAGAGGCCTCTTATATATCCTCCACAAACCACACAGGCACTGACCGGACAGGTCCACACAAATCTGTGTAGCACTTTCCTCAAAAGGCTACCTCAGACATTAACCTACATGGTTCTCATATGACTTGACCAGTACGGATTGTATGGACTTTAAAAGAGACTTTGACCTCTGAGTTTGTTTCGGTGTTTCTTCTCAGGGTAGTCGGCTAGGAAACACCGGCTTCATCTAGCTTAAAATGACCAGAAATATTTGACGTATAAAAGTGTTATGTTTAACCTACTTACAAAATAAATCATTTATCATTTAACCTGTGCATCACGAAGCCGATGTTTAAAACTGGTTGTCAGATCATCTGGCTTTTTGGATATTCATAACAAATGTCTTAGAAACGTTCCGAGGTACCTTAGAAGATGCTTGAATGTATAATAGATTATTATGTGGGTACAAAACCACAGACCTTAGAACGCAACTTAGAGGCGGCCGTTACTAAACACATTCGTGGCCTTGTTTTTTCTCTAAGCACAAGTTTTGGCTATCATATCATAACTAACGCATAAGCATAAAGCATAATCAGCCTTTTAATGTTCCCACTGCTGGGACACAGGCCTCCCCTCTAAGAGAGGGAATGGGCCGTAATCCAGCACGCGGGCCTAATGCGGGTTGGTGAATGTCACATGTCTTCGAATTTTTGGTTCTAGGACTTGCCGGTTTCCTCACGATGTTTTCCTTCACCGTTTTGAGAGCAGTGGTGATGAAATTAATTACACAAAGTAATGCGCCTGGCTGGGTTTGAACCCGCGACTTACAATTCGTAAGCCGGGGCCGTTACCACTCGGCCACCGCTGTTCCATCATCATAACTATAATATATAATAATTATTTAACTGGACCTTTTTTTAACACGGCACGGCATTATGCTTAGTGGAAGCCTTTTTGCCACAACCACGACATGCATTTCCTTTATATGTATACTCACATAATCAGTTTTATTATTATATTGACGGGCCTGTTGGTCTAGTGGTTAGTGGCCCTGACTGCTAAGCCGGAGGTCGTGGGTTCGATTCCCACCCAGGACAAACTTTGTGTGATGAGCATGATTGTTTGTTCTGTGTCTGGTTGTGATTTATCTATAATATGTATGTATTTATAAATTATATAAGTATGTATATCAGTTGTCTGGTTACCATAACACAAGCTCTGCTTAGCTTGGGATCAGATAGCCGTGTGTGAGTTGTCCCAAGATATTTATTTATTAACTAGCGACCCGCCCCGGCTTCGCACGGGTGCAATGTAGATACTAATGTTTTCTCCACTATAATATGTATATTAAAAAAAAACGCATCAAAATCCGTTGCGTAGTCGCGTCGCGGGACAGAGAAAGCGACTTTGTTTTATACTATGTAGTGTTGTGTATTGTTATTAAGTTGTAATTTGTCTTTACTAACATAATTTAAGTACTACTGGTATTTGACTGAATCCGGCTTGTCTGGGAGCCGACCCCAATATAGTTGGGAAAAGGCTAGGGAAATGAATGAATACTGTCGTTTAGGTTTTACTGGAAAATCCACGAATGTTTGTCGTTTTGTAGCAATTAAATACATTTTCTTTCTTTCTTTCTAAAACCTAGAGCAAATATTCAAAAATACTCAAAAAATGACGAAAAGTATTATTAAGAGGAAAGAGAAGAGATTATAAAGAGATGATTGTGTGTTTGCTTTTTTTCTAAACCGATTTAAAAAATTCTTTCACCATTAGAAAGCTACAATCACTTTGAGTAACATAGGCTACATTTTATCCCTGTATTCCCACGGGAACGGGAAATACGAGGGTGAAACCGCGGGGCGCTGCTAGTTTATAATAAAAAGTATTCTATTCTATTCTATTCCTTGGTCTATGGCATATACAAATACATAATTTTCCTGCGGGCGATTTGTGAAAAGGGTTGCCTTTCCCTTCGGTAAATACGGAGTCTGTTTATTTTCAATTAAGTTATAATAATATATTAAACCTGCAATCTGTAATATTATGTATTCATAAAATATGTTTTGGTAACCCAATGTTTTTTTTTTGGAAACTGTCTTTAATAGCAGATTGTGTGTGCTTTGGAAACGTGGCATCTATTATTATTGAAATGTAGATGGTGAAGGAAATAAATTAACAGCGTGGTCAATTTTTAAACAACGTCCATATTCGTATAAAAACTAGACAAGTACGAGTCGGTATCGAGCACGAAAGGTTCCGTACCATTATTTATAAAAACGGCAAAAAATCACGTCTGTTGTTGGTGAGGCGTGTAAATAGCCTACACCTTTGGGTAGATTGTAAGAGAATTTGAATTACGAACCTATGTTAAAAAGTGTAATGGCGGACCTCAAATAAATTAATTTCCCCTTTGATGAATCCGCGAGAAACCAATACCAAAAGACTTATTAGCAGCAAAACATGCCCACGTACCTTGGCAATCCAGAGATTCCACTTAGACCCAGGGTGATGTGAAGATACCACGTTCATGCGCGCTTGATGGTCTTGTAGGTATAGGCTGCCGGCCGGCGAGCAAAATCTTGTTGAATCCACCGGTGCAATGGTTAAAACTCCAAAAATCAACACTGCACTATAAGTTCTCAATGAAGCACAGATGCAGGTCCAATTATTTTACGAGTATCATCAAGGTTTCACCAAAAAGGGAATTTTCAAAAGGCGGTGCGCCCGCACAAACAGCGTTGTGCACGGTCACACTAGGAGGACTGTCTGCTGACGCCCTCTATCGGCCACATGGCGAGAAAACTCAAGAAAGTTTGGGTACGTATGGGCGCTGCGACAATGAAGATTGGTGCGAGGATTCATCAATTGAGAAACTAAAATATTTAATTTGAGAGACTAACATATTATGCGTATTATATGACAAATCCTAAAATATTATTATTTTATTTTTTTATATTGAAAAAGGCATTGACGCTTCACCAGTTGTATAGAAGCCTCCCTCAAATATTTGTTTTATTTTAATTTCATTAGCGTCTAGTCTACACCCTATAAGGAACCTACCTGCCAAATATTAAGTTTGTAGGTGTTATAGTTTCTGAGATTTCGTGATTAATCAGTGAGTGGTATTTCGCTTTTATATAATCACTAGCAGCGCCCCGCGGTTTCCCGTTCCCGTCGCAATACGGGGATAAAATATAGCCTATGACACTCCACAATAACGTAGCTTTCTATTGGTGAAATAATTTTGAAAATCGGTTCAGAAGATCCAGAGATTACCCCTTACAACCTCACAAACGTTACCTCTTTATAATATTAGTATAGATATAGATTATTTAACAAAAGTTTTTTAAAGTAAATGTCAATCAAAGTCTATTCGAGTGTAACAAAAGAGAGACACTTAATAAAAACATTAAGGCCTCTTTAATCTAAACTCGGTAATAAACAGGATTTTATAGTACCAGAGCCTCTTTCAAGAAAAAACGTTTCCAAATCCGACGCAATAACGCTATACAAAAGACTTTATTAGAACATTTACTGAAATTGAGGGTAGTTGAAAGAAATACAGTTATCCCTCTACGGCGTAGCATCCGCTACGACGTAACCCTCTACGGCGTAGCATGTCTTCGAATCTAATTATACAGTACTAGCAGCGCCCCGCGGTTTTACCCGCGTTTTTTCCGTTCCCGTGGGATTATGGGGATAAAATATAGCCTATGTTACTTAGGGTGAATGTAGCTTTCTAATGACAAATGCTTGCACTGTCTGGACAAGTCCTCTCAAATCTGTGTGGCACTTTCCTCAAAATACCACTTCAGACATCAAACTACATGGTTCTCATGATTTGACCAGTACAATTGTATGGACTTCAAAAGAGACTGATCTCTGAAATTGTTTCGGTGTTTCTTCTCAGGGTAGTCAGCTAGGAAATACCGGCCTCATCTAGTTTATAACGACCAAAAAGATTGACGTGTAAAAGTGTTATTTACAACCTACTTACAAAATAAATATCGTTTATCATTTATTATAATGGTGAAAGAATTTTTGAAATCGGTCCAGTAGTTTTTGAGTTTATTCGTTACATACAAAAATACAAATCTTTCCTCTTTATAATATTAGTATATGTAGATGAGTTTTGAAATAAAATGTAAAGCAGAATAGACGGAATACCTGAAAAAGTAGTCATCATTATATATTATACTAGCAATACCCCGCGGTTTCACCCGCGTCGTTCCCGTTGTTGTGAGCCTATGTCACCCGGGGATAGTATAGCTTCCCAACAGTGAAAGAATTTTTCAAATGGGTTCAGTATTTTCGGAGCCTATTCAATGCAAACAAACAATCAAATCTTTCCTCTTTATAATATCAGCAAAGATGCGTCTTGAAATAAAACGTGTAACGTCGAAAAGATGAGACCAATCTCGAAATAGGTTTTCCCGAAATTCCTACGGGAATGGGAATAAACGGCAGATGCCAGTAGGAAGTCGCGGGCAAAAGGTAGTTAAAGTATAAAGTTGACGAAAACATCAAAAGGTTCAATAACACAGTGTTTTTTTTTTCAAACGAACGAAAAATTAAATTCGAATAAGTTTCTTTTGATGAAAACAGCTTGATAGGATTTTTATAAATTAATGTGTCCTAATTTCTTTAATGCTTTTGAATTTTTTTGGGAATCTAACTGACGCGGACGTCTAAATATAATTATATATTTTTTTAATTTGAGATGGGTTTGCTCTTGACTCTAGGTCACAGGTGACAGAGACAAAGTCGACGATGGAATGAGCTTACCCAGAAGAAGCCTGTTCACTCTAACTTTGAAGAGATTAGGGTTGAATGCGTTCGGAAACACAGACGCAGGCAGAGAGTTTCCAAGGGTTGCGGAATTGGTTCGAAAGAGTCACCGCGGCCCTGGAACGCGGTGGGCACTAGAAGGATCACGGGTGGGTTTTAGTCAGTAAGAGTCTGACACTCCCTTCTATTCCGCCCAGAGAGAAAGAAGCCTTTTAACAAACGCAATTTTTTTTAGATAATGGCAAATAATCTATCTTCTATACTTATAATAAATCTGTAGAGGTCAATTCTGTACAAGGAATATATTTTCAAAATAACTATCAGGGGGTGATTAGTGATCGATACTGGTGCCAAAAATGCAATCAGTAAAATTTTTGTCTGTCTGTCTGTCTGTCTGTCTGTCTGTATGTTCTTTATAGAAACAAAAACTACTCGACCGATTTTAACGAAACTTGGTGCAATTATTCTTCATACTCCTGGGCAGGTTATAGTATACTTTTCATCACGCTACAATCAATAGGAGCAGAGCAGTGAAGGAAAATGTTGGGAAAACGGAAGAAGTTACTCCATTTTTTAAGCTTCCGTCGCGTGTGTAGCCTTAATGGTTAAAGTTACATAGAAATCATGTATTACGGAAATGTTCTACATAAAATTATCTAAAAAATATCCCGAAACAGCATGTCTATCTTTTGTCAATTTTAAACCGATCGGGCTGAGAGTTTCAAAATCGGGGGTAAAGTAACTATTCCACGCGGACGAAGTCGCTGGCAGAAGCTAGTTATTATTAAAATTCTAACTTACATACTAATTAATTTTCATATCTAAATATCTATACTAATATTATAAAGCTGAAGAGTTTGTTTGTTTGTTTGTTTGTTTGAACGCGCTAATCTCAGGAACTACTAGTTCGAATTGAAAAAATATTTTTGGGTTGAATAGACCATTTATCGAGGAAGGCTTTAGGCTATATATCATCACGCTTAAGCCAATAGGGCCGGAGCAGCGATAAAGAATGTTTTAAAATCGGGGATTCCACGGGGACGAAGTCGCGGGCAGCAGCTAGTTAAAAAATAATAGCCCACCGTTATCGGGAACAGGGTCCAAGCTACCGGCGGTCAGGGCTCCTGAGAGAGGAACCTCCTGACAATACGCGCCGTGTCCAGGAGTACTGCTTTCTGGATCAAGCCCTTGATCCAGCTGCCTAACGAGAGCCTCTTCAGATGTTGGTCGAGGCTCTTGGCAATTATGCCATTGGCCGTCACGACTATCGGCACAATGACTGCTGTGTTCACATCCCACATGTCGACAACCTCGCGAACTAAATCAAGATTACTCCATTTTAATATTTTACTTCAGAATAATTAACAGTTCCACTTAAGCAAAGAAACGGGAGAAGCTATTTACGTTATACAGGGTTATTTGTAAAATACTAACAACCTCTTAAGGGGTCATTGTACTCATCATTATGAACAACTTTTACTATGGGACCAAACCTGAAATCGCTAAAAAATACGAACATAAATGTAAGAAAGAGCTGGTTTTTGTTTTCGTGATTTCAGGTTTGGTCTCATAGTAAAAGTAGTTCAAAATGATGATTATAATGACCTCGTAAGAGGTTGTTGGTGTTTTACAAATAACCCTGTATTTTTAGTAGGTTTTTATGAGTTCTTTCGTAGGTAGGTTAAGATGAAGTCTATTTTATCCCTCAAATTGCTTCGTTTGATCGAGTGGCTAAATTGATTGAACGAGCAGAATAGGTAGTCTCAGTGAATCGAGATAAATATCCACCTGACCTAGGAATCTAGACAGGGGGATAATTTACTGTGCCAACAAAGCGTAGTAATTTGCTCTACAATTTTATCAATTTAAAATTACTTATGGAGGATCGCTACAAACCTAACAATTTAATTACAAATAGTCTATTACCTAACTAAGCAGCGCGGTCTCCCAACGCGACGTATTTTTTTAGAATTATTAATGCATACTTAGGTACTTTAAGATTTAGTTTTTTTTATTTATTTTTTTACTAATTAAAAGGGAACTTAGGTTTTTGTGTTTTTATTTTTTTTTATTTAATTTTTATTTATACGTTTTATAGGTACATACTTATAAGAACACTCTCGATTAAGTCATCATCAATATTCTCTTTCAGTGCGCTTTCATTTGAGACCCCACTCGAGTATATTTGCAGACATTCAGTTATTCTTCCCCGCTTTCACCCCCCACAACTTTTAAACAGCTCAACCGATTTTCATCAAACATGTCTAAGAACACTCGCCCGTCACTCAACTTTCATACAAAAAAAAAACCAATTTGAATCGGTTCATCCGTTCACGAGCTACGGAGCCACAGACAGATAGACAGACACGTCAAACTTATGACACCCCTCTTTTTACGTCGGGGGATAAAAAGAAATGTAGACATTGTTTGTAAATTTAAAAAGTAGGTAAAATTAAAACAATACGTATCTGTCGCGGGCAGAAATAGTTGGATATATAAAGCTGAAGAGTTTGTTCGTTTGCTTGAACGCGCTAATCTCACAAATACTGGTCCGATTTGAAAAAAAAATCAGTGTTAGATAGCCCATTTATCGAGGAAGGCTATAGGCTTTATATCATCACGCTAAGACCAATAGGATCGGAGCAGTCATGAAAAATGTGACACAAACGAAATCACGTGGGTCAGCTAGTAGAAATTATCACGATACACAATACCACACTTTTACATACATATGTATTTGCATGAAAACGCCAACGCGAGCAGTGGTGGCCGAGTGGTAACGGCCCCGACTTAGGAATTGTATGTCGCGGGTTCAAACTCAGCCAGGCGCATTACTTTGTGTAATTAATTTCATCACCACTGCTCTCAAAACGGTGAAGGAAAACATCGTGAGGAAACCGGCATGTCCTAGAACCAAAAATTCGAAGACATGTGACATTCACCAACCCGCACTGGGCCCGCGTGGTGGATTACGGCCCATTCCCTCTCCTAGAGAGGAGGCCTGTGTCCCAGCTGTGGGAACGTTAAAAGGCTGATTATGCTTATGATGAAAACGCTACTAAACGTTCTCTTGGTGTGTCAACAATGGAACAGATCGATATAAGGGACTGCCATTTGCCACAATTCCGTGTCACGGAATGTCACAGTTAAAAACCACACCCTATAAACATACACTTTTAATTTAACTCGTCCTAAATTATTATTTATCGTTCACTACACATTTACTATATGTATGTCTCTATATACCTCTATTGAAATCATCAAATGACTTCTCCCGCTCTGGGCGGAGCGGAAGGGAGTGTCAGACTCTTACTGACTAAAACCCACCCGTGATCCTTCTTGTGCCCTTTGCGTTCCAGGGCCGCGGTGACTCTTTCGAACAAATTCCGCAACCGTTCGTCATGTCTGTCTGTCCGTCCGTATGTCACAGCCGTTTAACTCGGAGACTATTAAAGCTACATAAATGAGAATTGGTAGGTAGGTGCAACCTGTTAACCGCTATTCAATAGTGCTGTAATATTATGGAAAAAGTAATTTTAGGGGTTGAAACTCCAAACATGTAACTGAGAGATGAAAAAATAAGTTCTAACAAACATAATCGTGTGGGGTATCATTGGATAGCTTTCTAATTATTTTTTTTTATTTAAGGTAATAGTTTTTGAGATATGTGCTTCCGAATTCATCTAACTTCTAAACTATGAAGTTAAATATTCTAAAAAAAAAAAGCAAATAGAACTTCACAGACACTTCCAACGAAAATTGTTTTGAACATCACAGCTTATATACTTTTAGAGATATGAGATTTTAACAGTGAACTACGGAACCCTTCACTATGCGTGGTCCGACACGCACTTGACCGGTTTTATACTCATTCACAATATTACCTACATTGCAGAAAACCTTCTGACATTTTTTGTACCACATATTTTAGGCAAGGTTGTCAGTTAAATTAATATGTTCACATTTGTAAGGGGTGTACAAAAACGGAGTATATTTTGGAGGTTTGTCAGTTGTCAAGGATCAGTAGATCACGGAAGCTTACTTATGACAAAAAAATATTCGTCACAGTTTGACAAATTAACGGTTATTTGTAATAGGATATTTATAGTTGGATGAGAACCTAATTTAAGGCAAACTGTGGCCGTACTACGAATTGCCAATGCCACCATGATTCAGTGTGAGGGACAGGGATAGTGCTATTCGTCTTGTGTAACTCCGTCTCTCTCTGATACAGGAATCATGATGTATTTAAGACGTCATGGTAGGGCTGCTGTTTTCTTATAAAACAGCAAATATAAATGTGTATTTCGCCACTTTTTTCAGTAGAAACTAATAGACCGGTTTTAACCATGTTTTCACCAATGGAAAGCTACGTTATCAGCGAATAACATAGGCTATATTTCATGTCAGTCTTCCAACAGGAACGGGAACTATGCAGGTGAAACCACGGGGCGCTGCTATTGTCAATATAATTTGGACTTGCATGCACTGAGGAGGAGTTTTATTAATTACTAGCTGCTGCCCGCGACTTCGTCCCCGTGGAATCCCCGATTTTAAAACATTCTTTATCGCTGCTCCGCTCCTATTGGCTTAAGCGTGATGATATATAGCCTAAAGCCTTCCTCGATAAATGGTCTATTCAACCCAAAAAGAATTTTTTAATTCGAACCATTACTTCCTGAGATTAGCGCGTTCAAACAAACAAACAAACAAACTCTTCAGCTTTATAATATTAAGTATAGACTAGCAGCGCACCGCGGTTTCACCCGCGTAGTTCCCGTTGCCATGCGAATATGGGGATTAAATATAGTTTATGTTACTCAAGGTGAATGTAGCTTTCTAGTGGTGAAAGAATTTTTGAAATCAGTTGAGTATTTTTTGAATTTATTCGTTACATACAAAATTACAAATCTTTCCTCTTTATAATATTAGTATAGATATAGATATAGGCAAGCTACTTGCTGAATTTAACACCGTTTAGATTAGATAAATATCTTCAAAAGATTAAGCACAAGCATAATCAGCCTTTTAACGTTCCCACTGCTGGGACACAGGCCTCCTCTCTAGGAGAGGGAATGGGCCGTAATCCAGCACGCGGGCCCAGTGCGGGTTGGTGAATGTCACATGTCTTCGAATTTTTGATTCTAGGACATGCCGGTTTCCTCACGATGTTTTCCTTCACCGTTTCGAGAGCAGTGGTGATGAACATAACTACACAAAGTAATGCACCTTCAAAAGATGTCTAAAACTAATCAAATTATCAAAATGTTTCGTCTTCATTTTTTGTTTATGTGAAGAAAGAATAAATCGTCTCCAATATTTTTTGGAAATCTATCTGACGGACTAATCAAATTTTTTTAGTTAACTACCCTATTATCTGTAGGCCATGCAAACATTTGTTCCGTACGGGGATCGAACCCGCGACACGCAGCGCTGCAACAGAAAGCTCAACCACTGCGCGAACCGTGTTGTCAAAAAAAAAATACATGTGGCACTCGGGGACTGCCGCGGTAAAGCTATTGCATAGCATTTTTTATCAACTTATGCAATTATATATTTAGTACTCTGCGTCATTGTGATATGGTCTCGATTCGTTCACCTGGGTTACTGTACTAATGTAAATCACATACGTTTCACTTAATTTTGTCCCACCGATTGTTTCCGAACGCAGACGTTCGGGTCGGCTCGGTGACGGCGAGCGACCATTTTAAAAAGGCGGGGCCTAATCGAATGACCTAGTGGTGTTAGGTTATTTTCGTTACGGAATTTCTGGATTCGGTTGCCACGCTCAAGGCCCGCGATAGAAGCTATGCAATAGCTTAAAAATATGTGTTACTAAACCCTTATCCGTTTGCCACTAATTAATAAATGCAATGACACGATGCTAAATCAAAAATGTAGGCCGGCCCACATCTGTAATTAATTTGAAAATTGGGTCACATTTTTACACGACTGCCCAAAAAAAGGAGTGTTATGTTTTCAGAGTTCATGTATGTATGTATGTTTGTGAGTTTTTTTATTCCACCATAACTTCTTAATGGCTCAACCGACATGAATTTGTGTGGTATCGTTACGGCCGAACCCAATAACCAATGTATCACATACTAGAGATTGAAAAACAAATGAAACAACAGAAAAATTATATAGGTTTTCTGTTGTTTTTCTATCTACAGCTATGTGAAGAAGCGTTGACTTATCCCGAGTAACATAGGCAAAAAAAATGTGAAAATCTAAAAAAAAATGAGTTTCAGAACTTCACAGACACTTCCAACGAAAATTGGTTTGAACATCACAGCTTATATACTTTTAGAGACATGAGATTTTAACAGTGAACTACGGAACCTTTCACTGTGCGTGGTCCGACACGCACTTGGCCGGCTTTTTTTTAGCTCTTAGCCTAGCCGTCTGTCTTATTAAGTAACGACATGAAGCTCTCAGCAGGGCTTCTGTACTGAAAGGATTTCGTAGTATATGCGGCCTATCTACGAGTATATCTATACTAATATTATAAAGAGGAAAGATTTGTATCTAAATATATATAACTCAAAAGTGACTGACTAACTGACATAGTGATCTATCAACGCACAGCCCAAACACTGAACGGATCGGGCTGAAATTTGGCATGCAGGTAGATGTTATGACGTAGGCATCCGCTAAGAGAGGATTTTTGAAAATTCGTCCCCTAATGGGGTGAAAAAGGGGTTAACATTCTGTATGGAACTCCACGCGAACGAAGTCGCGGGCATAAGCTAGTAATATTATAAATGTGAAAGCGTGGATGTTTGTTACGCTTTCACGCAAAAACTACTTTACGAATCATCATGAAACTTTGTACACATATTCTGGGAGGTACTAGAAGTAACATAGGATCTTTTTATCACGGGATTATGTTCCCTTGGGATAATTTCCGACATTCACGCGGGCGAAGCTGCGGGCAGCAGCTAGTTTTTGTATGTAACTAATAAACTCAGAAACTACTGGACCGATTTCAAAAATTCTTTCACCATTAGAAAGCTACACTCACCCTGAGTAACATAGGCTATATTTTATCCCCATATTCTCACGGGAACGGGAACTACGCGGGTGAAACCGCGGGGCGCTGCTAGTTTTTAATAAATTTACTTGTTTTACTCAGAGAATAGAAACTATAGAACTGTAACCAAAGTAATGGTATATCATCGGTAATCTATGTCGAACGTAAGTAATATGTGTGTGTTTGTCATGGATGGCAAATCGTCAAATGTCTTCTCCCGCTCCGGGCGGAGCGGAAGGTAGTGTCAGACTCTTACTGACTAAACCCACCCGTGATCCTTCTAGTGCCCGCCGCGTTCCAGGGCCACGGTGACTCTTTCGGTCAAATTCCGGGACCCTGGCGAGACTTGTCGCCTACGTCTTGATACCTACGTCATAACATCTACCTGCATGCCAAATTTCAGCCCGATCCGTTCAGTGGCTTGGGCTGTGCGTTGATAGATTAATATGTCAGTCAGTCACTTTTGAGTTATACAATATATTTAGAAGATGGTGCAACATATAAAACCTAAAATGCGTATAATGGGCGGCCATATTACGTTTTTACTAGATTGTAGATTTTCCAACCTACTAGCTTTTAGGTTACCCTAAATTCGACCTTAATTTAACTTTAGGAGGATAAAAACTACCTTACTTAGCTCAATACTTTGCACCATCCCATTTTCCTAACTCGTCGTGTTGTGCTGGTGCTACCGCTGCGGCTGCTGAGAACCTTAAACGGCGGAAATATAATAACCTAGTCGGCAATTATATGTTCGAGCCGTTTGGAGTTGAAACTCTTGGACCGTGGGGTCCGAGTGCTCATGCGTTATTTAAAGAACTTGCTATACGTTCAGTTGACACTTCGCGTGACCCAAGGGCTGGCTTTTACTTCGGACAGAGGATAAGCATTGCCATATAACGTGGCAATGCCGCCAGACTATTGGGTTCACTCCCAGTCGATAGCGATGCGGACGAGTTTTTTGATACCATATTGTAGTTAGGAGGATTTTTGTTTACTTTTATTTTATGTGTATATAGTTAGATTTAAAGTTTATTTACTGTAGCAACCTATTAAATAAATACCTTATTTAAAAATTAATGTATGTTACCCACTAAACTAAACTTTTAAAAAAGCCACAATTCGTCAAATGTCATGCGGTCTTTTGTAATTTAATGATTTATACAAAAAGAAAAATTTGCGCTTTAAATTTTATAAACTACTTGCAGAATGTAATACAATGTTTTTGTCAATATGAAAAAAAAGCGAAATATGAATCATGCAATCACAAAATAATTCATTAACGTTAAAACTACAGTGAAATCCGTTTATTGCGACACCGCCTATGTTGATCAATCGCGTAATATGAAGTAAAATAGAGCTAATTATCATTTTTATATTAAAATCTTTACGAAAAAAAACCGATAATGACTCCGTTCATTGACATGTCGCTTTTTATGACCTATTTTTTTTTCTTCAGAAATTATATATTTTATTTGGTCATTGTGAGGTACATGATTCTTAATTTGTTTCTGACTTGTATTGTTTTGATTGATCTACGATCTACATTCATTTTTTTGTGTTTCTCTTTATTACACGAAATAGGTATTTCGTGTAATAAAGAGAAACACAAAGATGAGAATTTGTTAAATTCGTAATATTACGCTTTTTATGACTTACGCTTAATATGACGTATTTTTCACTTCTCTTCGATGTCATTATATGTACGACTATCAACGTATATTTTTTGTATTTCTCTTTATTACACGAAATACATAAAAAAGATGAGAACTTGTTTAATTCCTAAGATTATGCCTTTTATAAGTTACGCTAAGTATGACTTATTTTTCACTTCTCTTCGATGTCATTATAAACGGATTCAACTTTAACTTCTAATTCCGAAGTTACACTCTGCAAGTATACTTGCACAAAGCCTGCAAGTACTAGATAATAGTTATGCCTCTAATATTCCCGCTAACCCATCCTCAACTATGTTAAATATTCAACAACTAAGTCGTTTAATCTCAAATAGTTAAGTTCTATGCCCGCAAGTTCTCCTTTAGTGCTGCAAGGGTATTAATAATGATTTATTTTTAGTTATTAACGATAGATACTACGTCGTGTTTTATTATTATCCTATAATAGGATAGTGGACTAAAAAAATCTATAATAATAATAGGTTATCGAAAAAATATTGGACACGTATTTTTTGCTTTATCAAATCTATAAAAATTGACGAAGTTGAAAAGCATCAAAGCTCAGGAGTGGGGGCTTGTGACGTCACGGCGTGGTAAAAATCGTCGCACGAAGTGACGTCACACGAGTTTTCAACGCACTTTATCGTCTTCGTTTTTTTTTACGTGAAAAAATAAGAAATACGTGTCCAATATTTTTGGGAAGTCTATCTTACGGACTAATTAGATTTCTTTAGGCAACTAGCCTATTAGACCAGGGTAGAAGCCTTTAAAAATAATAAAAAGTGAAATAAAATAATAGTAGGATAAAACCCATTAGAAAAGGAGGAGAATATTATAAAAATGAAAGGAAAAATAATTTACGGGCGATCTGAGGTCGGGAAGGGGGGGGGGGGTGAGGTTTTAAGGGTAAAAAACGGTTTATCTCGATTTCCGGCAAAACTAAAAGTCGTATGGAAAAAAGTCAAATGGCAAAGTTGTAGGTAATAAAAAGATCTAAAACTTTTGTATTTACACTTTTTTCACATAACCTCAACATTTAGGAGAAAAAATCAAAAAACCAAGTTTTTGGTTTTTTATTTTTATCTTTTACAAAATAATTTTTTTTGTCACGAAATTTGGTGAAAACTTACCTTTTTATATCCCAAATACGCTGTAATTTATTTGATTAGAAATATTTATTTTTTCGCCTTATTTTGAATTAATATCGAAAAAGCACCCTAATTTTCAATCAAAAATTCACCCGTCAAAATATCAGCTTTTTTCAAAAAGTTGGTATGCTTTCTGTTCGTTGAAATCTCTAAGTTCCGAGGGAAAACTCAGCGTGCAGCGTGCACGTGTATTTTTATAAACGATGTTGTATACTGTACTGTATTTCGAATACTGGCTAGGCTAACGGTTGTTACAGCTGCTACGAAATAGTAGGTATGTATGTAGTAAGACCCAGACCCGCCTAGCCCCTTCCCCACTTTTCTATGAAATACCTTTTGATGGGCTAAAATTTTTCGTAGGTCACTCAGGTATATAAGTTATCTTAAAATAGTTATAAATAGGCATCTACGCATATAATTTAAAGAAGATTCTACAACTTTCTCTAAACATTGTAGATGTCTTATTAAATATTAATTTTATTAACTTATTTCTTGGTTCATTATAGTAGTATATTTTGATTTGCAGTTTTTTTTTATCAACGTGACATGTAATCTTACGTTTTTCGAGTAATTAAAGTGTAAATTTTAATAAATAGACCAAAATTGTATATAATAATTAAAAAAAAAATCGATTCGAGTTTTTTCGATTTTTTGCATTTTCTGAGAAGATTTACTATAGTAACATATATATTTTTTTTCACCATCGGAAAGTAGAGATTTCAACGAACAGAAAGCATACCAACTTTTTGAAAAAAGCTGATATTTTGACGGGTGAATTTTTGATTGAAAATTAGGGTGCTTTTTCGATATTAATTCAAAATAAGGCGAAAAAATAAATATTTCTAATCAAATAAATTACAGCGTATTTGGGACATAAAAAGGTAAGTTTTCACCAAATTTCGTGACAAAAAAAATAATTTTGTAAAAGATAAAAATAAAAAACCAAAAACTTGGTTTTTTGAATTTTTCTCCTAAATTTTGAGGTTATGTGAAAAAAGTGTAAATACAAAAGTTTTAGATCTTTTTATTACCTACAACTTTGCCATTTGACTTTTTTCCATAGGACTTTTAGTTTTGCCGGAAATCGAGATAAACCGTTTTTTACCCTTAAAACCTCACCCCCCCCTTCCCGACCTCAGATCGCCCGTAAATTATTTTTCCTTTCATTTTTATAATATTCTCCTCCTTTTCTAATGGGTTTTATCCTACTATTATTTTTTTTGGTTTTAAAAATTATCGACCCTGGACTATATTTACAAGGAAGACATTTAACTCGACCAGCCATTTATTCCGTGGTCTGCAGCGACCACGTCTCGAGATTTCTGGACTTTTGGATCAAGAAATCAAGGACTTTTTCCCGTATGATCCAAAATTATATTCTCAAAAACTGCGACTGTCCATTTCAAGCACTTTTAACTGAAAAATTAAAAAGTCGTTTTTTTTATACTAAACTAGCTGACCCAGCAAACGTTGTTTTGCCATATATAAAAAAAAATGAAAAAAGATTTTCCCGCTTTTATGTTGAAATTTTTCCTGAATTTTCTTTGCTATAAACCTCACGGAGCCCGAGACCTTTCCAACGAATGCAACACCGTGGAAATCGGTTCGTGCGTTCTGGAGTTATAGCGTCAGGAAGGAAAACCCGACTTATTTTTATATAGTAGATTATGAATGAATAATCATACTTTCATCAGTGAGATTTTAGTCTATTACGCTATTCTGTAAACATTACTTTAGAATTCTCTCAGTATCTCCGTAGTAAATCCCAGATTTTTTATTAAAACAAATGAACTCTCTTTTCAATTGTTTTCGTTCACTGGAGTGAAGTTAGCTGTTAATGCAACAGAATAACTATTTTAATGGGTTAGCAGGAATATTAAGAAAGTAACATGAATTTTAGTTTCACAAAAATTTATACTTAAGAGCGTATGGTATGGCATTTCTTACAAACTTTCAAGTCTTTATTTTCAGAAATGATTTAACCGATTTTCATGATACTTTACACACATAAGTAGGATACATAGGTCTAAAAAGTTAGTTGAAAAATAGTGTAACAGTTAAATAAGACCCATTTTAAATTTTCCATACAAATATAAATTGCCAGTTATCTTGTTTTAAATAAAACATTTCGAAAATGTTTTTAAAGAACTTTTTAGACCTATGTATCCTGCTTATATGTGAGAAGTTTTATTAAAATCAGTTCAGTCATTTCGCAAAATACTGATGTGAAAATTTGTATAAAATGCTATACGGCGTACACGCTCTTAAATCCGCTACCAATTCCCACAGATCTACTATAGTTTAGATGTTAAACATAAATAATAAAATAATTATGCCAGTGAATAAAAGTATGTGATTTAGCTTTCTATTAAAAAAACAACAGTAGTTATACATCAAAAAAACAACAACAACCGAAAAAAAAATATATTTAAAAAAATATATCGATTAAAAAACAGTGCGTTACAAAAAAATCGTTCGGTCAAAACGCGGGAAAAACATGGATTTTTGAAAATCGAATTCGGTAGTACGGTTTTGTTATACTTGCGGGCAATTCAAAATGCTAACAATGTCGACTTTGATGATGCCCGCTGCCACCATGACTACAATGACAAATGCCGGGCCAATACCAGTGGCAGCCGCTACGAAACTGGAACCGAAGCTGCTGCAGTTGCCCCATCCAGCGCTGGTGCCTCAGATGCAGCAGCAACCGCAACCGCAGCCTCACCATCATCAGCATCCACACAACAACAATAAAGTTGGTAAGTAGTAGCCTTTAAGGGTTTGAGTGACATTTATTTGTGCTAGACTTGTTGTACGGTGAGCGTTTTTATAATAAGAACAACGAAAGTTTGAAAAAAGATCACAGACATTTATATTTCTTTAAAAAATAATTTGTAGAAAAAAGAAATATGATTCGAAATTTGAATGTAATGTCATTTTGGATTCGAATTTTTATCAATTGAAAAAATCGTGGGGTCCGCGTGCTCTTGCGTTATTTAAAGAACTTGCTAAACGTTTAGTTGACACTTCGCGTGACCCAAGAGCTGGCTTTTACTTCGGACAGAGAATAAGTATGGCCATAGACTATATAATAATAATAATAGATTGGCGGCATTTCCACGTTGTTGGCAATGCCGCCAATCTATTGGGTTCACTCCCAGTCGATAGCGATGTGGACGAATTTTTTGAATGCGTTTTTCTGGTTAAGAGGATTGAAGTATATTTTTATTAAAAGGATTGCACTGAATGGACAGGCCCACTTAAATCTCTATGGTTCTTTCTTCAAAAGACCATTTCGGATTATTGTGAATGTGAGGACCATGTACATAATTATGTAGATCACCATATTCGGGTCTCATTTCAGTTAGTCTAGCGTTTGATTCATTTATGCAGATTTTAGTTTATTTTTATTTAAAGTGTATATACATTCTTAGATTTGCATTAAAATATAAAATATGCTATTAAAATATATACCTATATACAGGGTTATTTATAAAATACCAACAACCTGTTAAGAGGTCATTATACTCATCATTATGAACAACTTTTACTATGGGACCAAACCTGAAATCGCGAAAAAAAGTCAGCTGTTCCCTACTTTTATGTTACTTTTATGTTGAGTACAATGACCCCTTAAGAGGTATTGCGTTTATTTTGTTATATGGTGTATATATACTACATAAATATTACACTAGCAGCGACCCGCAGTTACACCCGAGTAGTTCCCGCTCCCTTCGGAATAACGGGACAAAATATAGCCTATGTTACTCACTGATAATGTAGCCTTCCATTGAAAAATAGCTTAAATCGGTCCAGCAGTTCCGGAGCTTATTCGGTTCAAACAAACAAAAATCTTTCTTCTTTATATAGTACTAGCAGCGCCCCGCAGTTTAAACCGCGTAGTTCCCGTTCCCGTTGGAATACGGGGATAAAATATAGCCTATGTTACTCAGGGTAAATGTAGCTTTCTAATGTTGAAAGAATTTTTGAAATCGGTCCAGTAGTTTTTGAGTTTATTCGTTAGATACAAAAATACAAATCTTTCCTCTTTATAATATTAATATAGAAGATATTTTGCATACGTTTTATAACTCGCGTCAATTAAGAAAAACATGCCTAGCACAACATTAAATGTCATTTAACTATATTAACAAGCTCTTATTCTCTATGAAAAACTCGCAAGAAACAAAAACAACCGATCTTACTCAAAACGCAAGGGTTTCATTTGCATAAGCAAGAAGCATCACAATAAAACGCAAGAAATATAATTGTTGAAAGTTTCTTGCGGGTTTTCTTAGCTAAAGAGGGCTAAATATTTAAAGTGTGACAAATAGATTTAGAGTGTTGTAGTACCTATATTGCAATCTGTAGTTATACAAGTTTAATTATAATAAATATCTGGCATGCAAGTAACATATCTTTATCAGTGTAACTTGTATACAAGATATGTATATTATAAAACACAAGCAACACGCAAGATGAGTCTATTATAAAACACAAGCAAAATGCAAGACAAATCTATTATAAAACACAAGCAACATGCAAGATGGTCTATTATAAAACACAAGCAAAATGCAAGACGAGTCTATTATAAAACACAAGCCATATGCAAGACGAGTCTATTATAAAACACAAGCACATGCAAGATGAGTCTATTATGAAACACAAGCAGTATGCAAGATGTGTATATTATGAAACAAAAATAGCATGCAAAGTCAATCTATTAAACAACGCAACTTGCATGCATTATGTGTCTATTATGTAACTTTTCATGCATGCAAGAATTGTTTCCATTGCATAACTCAACTTGCATGCAAGATTTTTTTATAAAACTTGTATGTTTTATGCAACATGATTGAACATACCTGCATAATTTATCTTAACTTGTACGGCTACCTAATGATTTAGATTGTATTTAGTTGATTGTTACTGTTGTCGTATTTACTACCTGTATGTCCCACCGTTGGGAAAAGTCCTATCATTTTCAGGTACCTATTTATATTCTCGCAGGAGCGTAACTGATACAATTTCTAAAAATAATTTCGCCTTCAAACTTAATTATTTAAATTATTCATAAACCGCTGAACTTGATACAGTAAGAGGTCCAAAATAATAAAATACTCTTTTGTTAATTAAATATTCTTTCGTTCAGTCCATCCACAGGTTGTGTGTGATTGCCTCGTGTATTAAGACCGCCCATACAGAAAAAAAGAAAACACGTTAATTCTATATCAGAATTGACGCACAAAACACACGAAATTAAATGAAAAAAAAAAATTAACTAACTATAACCTGTTTCATTGTCAAACTGTGTTAGGGCCTCAAGTCTGCTATTACAATAGTGTCAGAATGGTCTATCATTGATTTCATAATTGTTGATATTGACAAGTTTGGTAATCTACTAATATAAAAGCGTCATTATGACTTTCCAATGGTCAACACCTGACACTCCACTGAAAGAAATGGCATAGAATAGACAAATGAATGACAGACGTATGCGGTAATCTGCTAAAATTTTGACGGTTCCTTTGATCAGTGACATACCATTAGAACGTCATGGTGCAGTCATTGCTTTTAATAGCTCGGTTATCCGTAAAAATATTACGAGGTCATTGACCGACCAATGATCGACCATTATGAATTTAGCAGATTACGAACTTTTAGCAAAATGACAATGGGATCGTGTTCGAATGACGAATTTATAAAAATGGTAGACTTGGGGCCCAGGACAGAACATTACCACGAGTCTCTATTCGGCACTGACAGCATAAAACAAATTCCGCAACCACGTGATCTAGTCCACAGGAATATTAACTAACCTTATATTCATTATTACTTTAACCGAAAAACGTCAAATACTCGTCAAGTTCCTTCATGACACACATAATAGATATCTGAGGTCATCGGAAAACTTGAGACTAGAGATGCCGATACATTCCACCAGTTTTTACGACAAGTCTTTTACGGTTCAAGCGGTGCGATTATGGAATGCCTTGCCCGTATCGGTAAGGCGTGCTCAATCTTTGTCCATTTTTAAAACAATGGTCAAAAATCACTACCTCTCTCTTTAATCGATTTTATGTGGATTCAATGCTTTATGTTTCATAATTTTATTTTATTTAATAATAGTATATATTTATTTATTATGTATTTATTGTATATATAATTAGTATACCTAAGACTACCTGCAGTACTGTATTTCCTTTTCTCTTTAAAATCCATCCAAAGGTTGTCTTGAAAAGATCGCTTTTAGCGATAAGGCCGCCCATTGTGTCACCCTATGTAATGTTTTCTTCATCTATATTTTCTGTAACTTATATGGTGTACATAATAAAGAGTATTCTATTCTATTCTATTCTATACTCGCTGGCCGGATCTCCGCCATGGGACCTGGAGGCAAATTAAAGTCCTCGCGTCACTGTACCGGTGGCGCGAGGACGCGCGGGCGCGCGGCGAGCGACTGATGCAGCGACACATTGAGCTGCGTCGGTCGCAGCTGCGCGAGGTCCTGGTGGCGGAATGGCGGAACAGGCTTTCACGCCCTTCCGCCGGCCTCGTCACTATCGGGGCCATCCGGCCAGTTCTCGACCTTTGGCTCGGGAGAAGGCACGGCTCCTTGTGTTTTCGTGTGACGCAGGTCCTCTCGGGGCATGGCTGCTTCGGGAAGTTCCTGTGTCGCATAGGCAGGGAGCCGGACGCTCGGTGTCACCACTGCGTCGACTGTCGGGAGGATACGGCGCGGCATACGCTGGCAGAGTGTGCCGCTTAGGAGGAGCCGCGCCGTGCTCTCATCTCTGTGGTAGGCAGTGACCTCTCGCTACCGGCCGTAGTCCGATCTATGGTCGGCGGCGAGGACTGGGACGCGGTGGTCTCCTTCTGCGAAACAGTTATCTCGCAGAAGGAGGCTGCGGAAAGGGAAAGAGAGATCTCGACCTCTCTCCCCGCCCGCAGCAGGCGCACCGGGCGTCGGAGGACAGTACGCTGCCCTCTTCCGGCCCCCTAACTGGGTCCAGGGGCGGCGGACTTGGGGACGTCTCCCGCTCTCGGCGAAGCGGAAGAAAGTGTCAGACTCTTACTGACTAAAGCCCACCCGTGATCCTCCTAGTGTACTCTTTCGAACCAATTCTGCAATCCTGGGGAACTCTCTGCTTGCGTCTGTGTTTCCGAACGCATTCAACCCTAATCTCTTCAAAGTTACAGTGAACAGGCTTCTTCTGGGTAAGCTCATTCCATCGTCGACTTTGTCTGTCACCTGTGACCTAGACTAGAGTCAAGAGCAAACCCATCTCAAAATAAAATATATATATACTAGCAGCGCCCCGCGGTTTTACCCACGTAGTTCCCGTTTCCGTGGGAATATGGGGTAAAAATGTAGCTTTCTAATGGTGAAAGATTTTTTGAAATCGGTCCAGTTGTTTTTGAGTTTATTCGTTACATACAAAAATACATTTCTTTCCTCTTTATAATATTAATATAGAAGTATGAATTAAGTACGTCAGTTACAGTCCCAAAAAACTTTAAAATCGTTAACAAAATTAGGTTCCATTGATTTACAAAAATCCAATCAAGCTGTTTTCTTCAAAGTCGGGCTTTAGACTTATTCGAGTTTAAATTTTCGTTCGTTTGAAAAAAATCACTGTGTTATTTGAAACCGGTTCCTTTTGCTATGTTTTCGTTCCAAGGCCGCGGTGACTCTTTCGAACAAATTCAGCAACCCTAAAGCGTATATACCTACATGCCTAGATAAATAAATAGCCTCTTAAAATAAGTAAAAACAGGCCCAGAACCAACGAGGGAGTCAACGCTTATTTTCACCATAAAATAGCAATACGTACCATTTTTACGGCGTTTTTATGACCCAGGTTGAAACGTAAACCATGGCAGTGTTGCCATAAATCAAGTGACATTACATCTCTTCATATTATTTTGACAATATTATTGGCAAACCTGTTGAAGAGATAAACGTATCGTATATTTACTAAGTTTACAGGTAAATGATCTTTTATGTTTAGAATAGAATAGAAAACATTTATTCGACACAAACACAACCCAACAGCAACAAAATACAAAGTAAAAAATAACAATAATAAAACATAAGTAACAATAAACATTTTTTTTTTTGGATGGGAAATCATCAAGTGACTTCTTCCGCTCTGGGCGGAGCGGAACGGAGTGTCAGACTCTTACTGACTAAAACCCACCCGTGATCCTTCTACTGCCCGCCGCGTTCCAGGGCCTCTTTCGAACAAATTCCGCTCCGCAACCCTTGCATAGATACATACCCTGACAACCTAACACTCCTTTTTTGGGCAGTCGTGTAAAGCCACCCCCTTTTTACAACATTTTTCAATTAATGCTCCGCTCCAGTCGGTCGTACCGTGATGTTATATATAGCCTATAGCCACCCTCGATAAATGAGCTACCCAACACTAAAAGATTTTTTCAATTCGAACCAGTAATTTCTGAGATAAGCGTCATCAAAATCATTAATTCCTGAGTTCCAATCAAACAAACAAACAAACTCTTTAGCTTTATAATTTCAAAATGTTTTGACGCTCAAAAGTGCCTTTTAATGGTCTAGTTGAAATAAATGAATTGACTTTGACTTTGTGGGATTTTTCGGGGTTACCTAAATGGTTATTTCTATATTTAGGACCTAACATAACGATATGATATCTTTGGCTAAAAGAATTCAAAACAATCGTATCGATTTGAATTATATGAGAACCCACCCCATATCAATTTGAACCATAAGATACGACTTATAACAGTAATTCGCTTTCCAAGATACAGACGGGTCTCGGTATGTAATAGGCCCGGACTTTTTTTCTGGACGGGAAATCATCAAATAACTTCCGCCACTCTAGGCGGAGCGGAAGGGAGTGTCAGACTCTTACTCACTAAAACCCACCCGTGTTCCTCGTAGTGCCCTTTGCATTCCAGGGCCGCGGTGACTCTTTCGAACCAATTCCGCAACGACCAGGGCCTCAAGTCTGCTATTACAATAGTGTCAGAATGGTCTTTCATTGGTTTCATAATTGTTGATTTTGACAAGTTTGGTAATCTACTAATATAAAAGTGTCACTATGACTTTCCAATGGTCAACAACTGACACTCCATTGAAAGAAATGACATAGAATGGTTATCTCGTACATAATGACAAAAGAATGACAGACGTACATATATGTGGTAATCTGCTAAAATTTTGACACTTCCTTTGATCAGTGACCTACCATTAGTACGCCATTGTGCAGTCATTCAAAAGTAAAACAAAAAAATAATAATTATGAGACCATTGACCGACCAATGATCGACCATTATGACTTTGGCAGATTACGAACTTTTAGCAAAATGACATTGGGATTGTGTTGGAATGACAAATTTATAAAAATAGCAGTCTTGGGGCCCATACCTTACCAATAATTGCTTAACCTCATTAATCGCACCGTACAACTGATATAATTTAGCCACGAATTCCTCGTCTCTTCTTTGTTAAAGTAATATGGCGTTGAAAAAAACAACATATCCCACTGAAATCGGCCTCATGGCAATTCTAAGTGGGCGATATGTCTTGAGGCCCCCACATTAACTGTAATATGTACGTATTATCACTCTCATTACTTTTCTGGGACAGGCAGACGCCGCGGTAGTGTAGTGTTTGTTAAAGGAGTCCGTTTGAAATTTTGGGCGACA
Source organism: Hecatera dysodea (assembly GCA_905332915.2). Classification (NCBI taxonomy): domain Eukaryota; kingdom Metazoa; phylum Arthropoda; class Insecta; order Lepidoptera; family Noctuidae; genus Hecatera; species Hecatera dysodea. The sequence continues at coordinate 1,555,858 of HG995317.1, read as the reverse complement.
TTTTTAATCGTGGGTAAATAGAATTATGGTTGACACCAGATAAATCTATACTAATCTTATAAAGCTGAAGAGTTTGTTTGTTTGTTTGAACGCGCTAATCTCAGGAACTACTGGTTCGAATTGAAAAATTCTTTTTGGGTTGAATAGACCATTTATCGAGGAAGGCTATAGGCTATATATCATCACGCTTAAGCCAATAGGACCGGAGCAGCGATAAAGAATGTTTTAAAATCGGGGATTCCACGGGGACGAATTCGCGGACAGAAGCTAGTGTGCAATAAAGGTCATTGCCCTTTCCTTGATATCTCTTAGTAGGTACATAGACAAAAAAAAAAAAGGAATCGTTTTCCATTACAAGTAAACATAAAGGATCACGATGGATGTCGATTCAATCTAACATTAATTCATTATTTCTGTTTTAAGAATTAAGGTTGTCAATAAATGTAGGTGGGTGAATGACCGTTATTGCACATTTATTTGGTGTCGACTATAGCATGGGGTGCGTTAGTTACGTTTCACGAGGTCAGCCTGTGGTTGCGTGACCATTAGGCGATCGGTGGCGGTGACCTGCCGCTTCCGGCCCTGGTTCAATCCATGGTCGGGAGCGAGGAGGCATGAGAAGCGGTCATCTCCTTCTGCGAAGCAGTAATGCTAGTGAAGGAGGAGGCAGAACGCGTGCGGGAGAGGGAAACCTCACGCCCCAGCCGCCGCAACAGAAGAAGACGCCCCGGGCGTCGGGAAACGCAGCGCGATTCCCGGCCACCGTAGGCCTGCGGATGGCGAGCTATGGGTGGCTCGCCGTCCGATAGCAACCAGGCCCCGGTCAACGGCACATCGTGTTTTACGCGCGCCTCAAAGAGATGTTAACAAAGAAGATTAGCCCCATAGGGTCAGTGCCTGCTAGGGTTGCGGAATTTGTTCGAAAGAGTTACCGCGAGCTTGGAACGTAAATGGCATTAGGAGGAACACCGGTGGGTTATAGACAGTAAGGAAAATCATTATCTTTGATATTACCAGAATATTAGCGATCCCACTGCTGGGACACAGGCCTTCTCTCTAGGAGAGGGAATGGGCCGTAATCCACCACGCGGGCCCAGCGCGGGTTGGTGAATGTCACATGTCTTCGAATTTCTGATTCTAGGACATGTCGGTTTCCTCACGATGTTTTCCTTCACCGTTTTGAGAGCAGTGGTGATGAACTAAATTACACAAAGTAATACGCCTGGTTGGGTTTGAACAAGCGACTTACAATACGTAAATCGGGGCCGTTACCACTTGGCCACCAAAGTCGGAAGAAGCGATCTTTGCGGACCTCTAAATTTAGTGTTATCTATCTCGTATAGGGAATAGTTGCCTAGTCCATATTAATAACGTTCAGGATAGTTGCCCCTCCGAGAAAGAGGACTTTTATCCCCCAAAAACCCTTCCCATGCATCGCACAGACATATGCAATAAGGTCAACTTAATGATCGTTGTAGAATGTCTCGATTTATAAATAAAATAACATAATATTCATCCACGGAACTAGAGTAATTATTAAGTACTATAGTTCCGCGTATGAATCATTATATTAATAACTAGCAGCGCCTCGCGGTTTCGCCCGCGTTGTTCCCGTTCCCGCGGCAATCCGGGGATAAAATATAACCTATGTTACTCAGGGTGAATGTAGCTTTCTAATGGTGAAAGAATTTTTGAAATCGGTCCAGTAGTTTTTGAGTTTATTCGTTACAAACAAAAATACAAATCTTTCGTCTTTATAATATTAGTATAGAATACTCGAGGCAACTATAACTCTGCGACGAGGAGCTCGTGGCTAAAGAATAACAGTCGCACGGGTCGATCTCCAAGGTTAAGCAACGCTTGCCAAGGTTGGTCTGTGGATGGGTGACCATCTGAACATACCGAGTTTCCTCCATGCCTCGGAAAGCACGTTAAGCCGTTGATCCCGGCTGCCATTTGTAGATCTTTGGCAGTCGTTACGGATTGTCAGAAGCCGGAAATTTTGACTCCAGTCTTGCCAAGAAGTACCGTGTTCCCCAGTTATTGGTTTGTGGAGGTCTGGTAGGCAGCCGCTCCACGTTAAATACTGGTATACAGCTGTATCCGGTATGACCGGAAGCCGACCCCAATATAGTTGGGAAAAGGCTAGGCAGATGATGAGTGCCCTATCAATATTATTACCTTCAACGTACAAACAAACATAACTCCTACTCCCATATGTACAATCATATTATATGAGCTTTTCTATTCAATAAAACATTATTGTCTTACCTTCGCAAACTGTACTGAAACAACAGTTCATGCTTGACCGATTTCTCGGAAGTTAACGGTACGGTCAAAGGGGGAACTATAACTGCCATAAGCAACATTATTATCATGAAGTTAAGGTATTAAATTGCTGGCTTTGACTTGTGGTTGTCTTCAGGCCAATATAGTTGGGAAAAGGCTAGGCAGATGATGATATAACTCTGCGACAACTATCCACGGCCCCAAGTCTGCTATTACAATAGTGTCAGAATGGTCTATCATTGATCTCATAATGGTTGATTTTGACAAGTTTGGTAATCTATACTAATATTATAAAGCTGAAGAGTTTGTTTGTTTGTTTGTTTGAACGCGCTAATCTCAGGAACTACTGGTTCGAATTGAAAAATTCTTTTTGGGTTGAATAGACCATTTATCGAGGAAGGCTTTAGGCTATATATCATCACGCTTAAGCCAATAGGAGCGGAGCAGCGATAAATAATGTTTTAAAATCGGGGATTCCACGGGGACGAAGTCGCGGGCAGCAGCTAGTCTACTAATATAAAAGCGTCACTATGACTTTTCAATGGCCAACCACTGACACTCCATTGAAAGTAATGGCATAGAATGGTAATCTCGTACATAATGACAAATGAATGACAGACGTATGCGGTAATCTGCTCAAATTTTGTCAGTTCCTTTGATTAGTGACCTACCATTAGAACGACATTGTGCAGTCATTGTTTCTAATAGCTCGGTTATCAAAAAGTATTACGAGACCATTGACTGACTGACCAATGATCGACCATTATGAATTTAGCAGATTACGAACTTTTAGCAAAATGACAATGGGATCATGTTGGAATGACACATTTATAAAAATTGCAGACTTGGGGCCCTGGTTTTACCCTGCTATTTATTTAGAAAAAAATACGTATATATATATACAAATGACAAGGAAGAACGTAGAAAAAGATAAAATAATGAGAACTTGATGAGACTTTTTACTTCCGATTCTAAAAACATTTTCCTTAGACTGCCATTTAAGTTTGCGCTTGGAATTTTCCTGTTTCTTAATAGCACTATAGTATTTACCCGTGGTTTCACTCCCTTTTATTGATATCGGGGTCGATATCGACTCACGAATTGTAGGTCGCGGGTTCAAACCCAGCCAGGCGCATTACTTTGTCTAATAATTAATTTCATCACCACTGCTCTCAAAACGGTAAAGGAAAACATCGTGAGGAAACCGGCATGTCCTAGAACCAAAAATTCGAAGACATGTGACATTCACCAACCCGCACTGGGCCCGCGTGCTGGATTACGGCCCATTCCCTCTCCTAGAGAGGAGGCCTGTGTCCCAGCAGTGGGAACGTTAAAAGGCTGATTACGCTTATGCATGTATGGGTTGAAATTCTCATAGATGTCCTCAACCCTGGGGCGGACTCCTACTGACTAAAACCATCTTTTTTTTCCTGGATGAAAACTCATCAAATGACTTCTCCCGCTCTGGGCGGAGCGGAAGGGAGTGTCAGACTCTTACTGACTAAAACCCACCCGTGATACTTCTGTTTGTTTATTTTTTACACCTGTTTATAACACACACGCCGTAATGGGTGCGTTTAACTTTGGTATAACACCACTAAATAGTAAAGAACATTTTTTTTTAACAAAATAATACAACCGACTTCTTAGTAAAAATAACTTTAATTTCGGAAGTCGGTTTTCAAAAAACGTAGAAACAGACAAAAGCACCGACTCCCGAAATTAAACATACTAATCTCTTTGTGGTTTTATTTTTTTATTTGGAAGTCGGTTGTATTTTTGTTTTTAATCTAACATATGACAAAATAACAAAAACAGAAAGAGTAACTAGTTACTATTGCTAGGCCCAATAGTTCACCTACATTCCGCAAATCATTTATCTGACACAAATCCAAAGTCCGAGCTACTGAAAATTAATTTCCTGAAAGATAAAATTGCGTCGTAACTCATCACCGCTTGGCTATCATTTACCAACTATATTGGGGTCGGCTCCCAGTCAAACGATATTCAGCTGAATACCAGTATTTTACGTGGAGCGGCTGCCTACCAGACCCCCATAACCCATTAACTGGGGAACACTGTACTTCTTGACAAGACTGGAGTCAGATTTTCTAGCTTCTGACAATCCGTAACGACTGCCAAAGATCTCCAAATGACAGCCGGGACCAACGGCTTAACGTGCTTTCCGAGGCACGGAGAAGTCTCGTTATGTTAAGATGGACACCCATCCACAGACCAACCTCGGCAAGCGTTGCTTAATCTCGAAGATCGACCCGTGCGGCTGTTATAATTTAGCCACGAGCTCCTCAACTCACTAGAAAAATTCACACTGTTTAATAAAAAAAATACATGTGGCACTCGGGGACTGCCGCGGTAAAGCTATTGCATAGCATTTTTTATCAACTTATGCAATTATATATTTAGTACTCTGCGTCATTGTGATATGGTCTCGATACGTTCACCTGGGTTACTGTACTAATGTAAATCACATACGTTTCACTTAACTTTGTCCCACCGATTGTTTCCGAACGCAGACGTTCGGGTCGGCTCGGTGACGGCGAGCGACCATTTTAAAAAGGCGGGGCCTAATCGAATGACGTAGCGGTGTTAGGTTATTTTCGTTACGGAATTTCTGGATTCGGTTGCCACGCTCAAGGCCCGCGATAGAAGCTATGCAATAGCTTAAAAAATCGCCCTAAATCTCTGTCCACCCCTCGGTGAAATAAAAGCGTAATCCTCCTTCATATTTAGACGTTGCTCCTAATGAAACAGACATTATATTTTGATGAGAGAGCATAAAACTTAATAAGCTCTAATTATTTTGTGTTGTATGTGAAACCATGATTACGTTCATTTAGAAGGTAATCACAGGTTTGTATGTCTTGTTTCAAGAGTTAATTGGTAGATATTTATATAAAACTTTATCTTGTTTTTAGGGTTTTATTTTAAAAGCTTTTACCGGCGTCTTCGCTCGTGTGAAAATCGAAAAGTAGACACACGAAACATATTCTCAGGATGAAAAGTATAGTAATGCTAGCGAAGGAGAGAGGGAAACTTCACGCTCCAGCCGCCGCAACAGAAGAAGACGCCCCGGGCGTCGGGAAACGCAGGGCGATTCCCGGCCACCGTAGGCGCGGGCCTGCGGGCGGCGAGCTATGGGTGGCTCGCCATCCGATAGCAATCAGGCCCGAGTCGACGGCGCGTCGTGTTCCACGCGCGCCTCAAACAGCTGTCAGCAACGAAGACGGCGCCCCATAGGGTCAGTGCCTGCTAGGGTTGCGGAATTTGTTCGAAAGAATCAGTTTAAATTTGAAAATGAAAACAATATATCTAGTTTTAATTTCCGCGAATATTAGTGGGTTGCAGGTATGCACCTCCCTCCCGCCCGCTATATTATGCACATGCAAGATTACTGGGCAAATGCAAGGATTTTAAGCACATGCAGGAAGGCAATGCAAAACCCAACACCATTACCGACACGTGTTTCGCCTCTCCACGAGGCATCCTCAGGGGACGTGTTGACTCGCTGACCGTTGAGTTGCGACTGAGCATTCAACACCACGCAACACGTCCCCTGAGGATGCCTCGTGGAGAGGCGAAACACGTGTCGGTAATGGTGTTGGGTTTTGCATTGCCTTCCTGCATGTGCTTAAAATCCTTGCATTTGCCCAGTAATCTTGCATGTGCATAATATAGCGGGCGGGAGGGAGGTGCATACCTGCAACCCACTAATATTCGCGGAAATTAAAACTAGATATATTGTTTTCATTTTCAAATTTAAAATGGATTTCCGCAAAGTAACGCCTGACTCAATCAATTTTAGAATCAGTTTATTAAAAACAACGTTTTTAACAACTCACGCGTCGTCATTTTTTTCAAATTAGCCTATGTTACTCAGGGATAATATAGCATTCCTTCTAATGGTGAAAGAATTTCTGAAGTCGTTCCAGTAGTTTTTGAGTTCACCTAGAACTCAAACTGGTCACAGTATTAAACAACCAAAACAGTTTTTAATTAAGTGCACATTATTATGGGCAACTACGGAACCCTATATTGCGCGTGGCCCGACACGCGCTTGGCCGGTTTTTTTTATTTTTTATTTCTGTGTAATGGATGCTCTGGAATGACAGTGATATTATGTCTTTTTGAGAAAAATATCTTTAAACCTAAAAAGTATCCTTCTGTATCATAATCAGCCTTTTATCGTTCCCACTGCTGGGACACAGGCCTCCTCTCTAGGAGAGGGAATGCGCCGTAATCCAGCACGCGGGCCCAGCGCGGGTTGGTGAATGTCACATGTCTTCGAATTTTTGGTTCTAGGACATGCCGGTTTCCTCACGATGTTTTCCTTCACCGTTATGAGAGCAGTGGTGATGAAATTAATTACACAAAGTAATGTGCCTGGCTGGGTTTGCACCCGCGACCTACGATTTGTAAGTCGGGGCCGTTACTACTCGGCCACCACTGCTCGGCCTCCTTCTGTATGGACCAATCTATCTCTATACAGTTACGAAATCCGATCAGAAATTTAGACTTGTAAACATAACATACGGACACAATTACACATAATCATCTGCCTAACCTTTTCCCAACTATATTGGGGACGGCTCCAAGACAAGCCGGATTCAGCTGAATACCAGTATTTTACGTGGAGCGGCTGCCTACCAGACCTCCACAACACATTAACTGGGGAACACGGTACTTCTTGACAAGACTGGTGTCAGATTTTTTTTAACACAATAGGGTAGTTGACTAAAATAATCTAATGAGTCCGTCTGATAGATTTCCAAAAAATATTGGACACGTATTTTTTCTTTTTTCACATAAACAAAAAATGAAGACGATACAGTGCGTTGAAAACTCGTGTGACGTCACTACTCGCTACAATTTTTAGCGAGCCGTGACTTCACACGCTCCCACTCCTGATCTTTGATGCTTTTTATCTTCGTCAGTTTTTATAGATTTGATAAAGGAAAAAATACGTGTTCAATATTTTTCTATAATCTAACTGACGGACTAAAGATAATCATATAATTTTTACTCAGGAAACATCCCTATTACACATGCTAATATTGATATTGATTTTTAGCGACAGTTTAATTAATTTGAACTGGCTCCCTACAGTCAGCTAGATCAGTTAAAATGTAGTTACATAAAGTGGGTTAAAAATGTGTTACCTATGTAAAAGGGGTGGGGTGAACCCCCACACGAACACCACCAGGGTGGGGCAACATCGTAAATTTAACTAATTATAAACGCGACCTATATTGTGCCCGACGAGGGTAATTCTCATACTGTTTAATTATAATACTTAACATGTTTTTTTTTTTTGGACGGCGGTGACTTGTTTTTTTAATGGGATTTTTTGTGGTTTTCTTTGTAGTGAGTGGCAGTAGTTTTTTTTCCCCCAACTTCGCCCTAAGGCATGGAAAAGATAATCGAATTTGCACAGGATAAACAACAAAACAAAATTAATTATCAAGTAACAATAAATATATCTTCGTAACAATAAACTTACACAAATGTTTTTTATTCAAACATTTAAAATGTAATGAATATATACTTTTTTTTATTGTGGAATGGATTTGCTCTTGACTCTAGTCTAGGTCGCAGGTGACAGAGACAAAGTCGACGATGGAATGAGCTTACCCAGAAGAAGCCTGTTCACTGTAACTTTGAAGAGATTAGGGTTGAATGCGTTCGGAAACACAGACGCAGGCAGAGAGTTCCACTCCTTTGCTGTGCGCATTATAAAAAATGATTGAAAACGCTTGGTGCGAATTGGTGGAATAGCGAATATGTATTCAAGGAGCTCGTGGCTAAAGAATACAACCCGCATGGGTCGATCTTAGAGGTTAAACAACGCTTGCCAAGGTTGGTCTGAGGATGGGTGACCATCCTAACATACCGAGTTTCCTCCGTGCCTCGGAAAGCACGTTAAGTCGTTGGTCCTGGCTGTAATTTGTGGATCTTTGGCAGTCGTTTAGCAGTAAAGAAATATACTACATAATGTCTTTATATACAACGTTCACAGTTTTTTATGAAAGAAAATCTGTTTATTTACAACATCACATTAGAAACCTTAAAAATTTTATCAGTGTTTCTCTACTATATTATGCATATATTATACACTAGCAGCGCCCCGCGGTTTCACCCGCAAAAGTTTCGATCCCGTGGGAATATCGGGGTAAAAATTATCCTGTATACTATTCTTGGTTATAAACCATCTGTGTGCCAAATTTCATCCAAATCCGTTCAATAGTTTTTGCGTGAAAGAGTAACAAACATCCATCCATACTTACAAACTTTCGCGTTTATAATATTAGTAGGAAGTAGGATGTAAAATTTATGGAGGGAATAATGACATATTAGATTTGGTAGAGTTATAGTACCTAACACGAAAAACGTTCCCGGTACAGTCCGCATCTGCTCTTTAGATTTTAAACATTTACACGAAAATATTTTATGTAAAAACTAAATAATATTAAATTAAAGCCTTGTCGCGACAAACAAAAAAAACAATTGACTGTCCCATTCATTTATGTGCGCATAATTGAACAATATTTTTGAACAGCTGATTTTTTTTTTCGCAATTTCAGTGTTGGTCCCACAGTAAAAGTCGTTCATAATGATGAGTACAATGACCCCTTAAGAGGTGTTGGGTTTATTCTGTTACATTTTGTATATTATACTAGCTGACCCGCGTTTTCGTTTGTGTCACATTTTTCATGACTGCTCCGCTCCTATTGGTCTTAGCGTGATGATATATAGCCTACAGCCTTACTCGATAAATGGGCTATCTAACACTGAACGAATTTTTCAAATCGAACCAGCAGTTCCTGAGATAAGCGCGTTAAAACAAACAAACTCTTCAGCGTGACGTATTACTAGATGTGTGTAGGAACCATTAAGTTAAATTATTGCCCATCTCATGCCATGATTTTTGGCAGGTAGAGATTTAAAATGTCGTAACTGACATACAAAGCACTATTGGATGTTCAACTGTCTGCACTGAACAGAGCGCTGAAAATCCAAAGTGAACAAGTCTGCGTCTTACGACATTTGAAATGTCAATCGTCTATATTAATTTTAATATGACAAGTTCTCAGATTCGATTATCTTCAAAACAGTTCTATTGTTGCTACTAATTAATAGATCTTAACTATATTTATGAGGTTCCCTCCTAAAAGTATTTGATACTAGCATCGCTCCGTGGTTTGACCCACGTAGTTCCCGTTTCCGTAGGAATATAATATAGCCTATGTTCACCAGAGATAGTGTAGCTTCCCAACAGTGAAAGATATTCAAATCGATCAAATAGTTTCGGAGCCTATTCAATACAAACAAACAAACAAAAAACATGTGGCACTCGGGTACTGCCGCGGTAAAGCTATTGCATAGCATTTTTTATCAACTTATGCAATTATATATTTAGTACTCTGTGTCATTGTGATATGGTCTCGATTCGTTCACCTGGGTTACTGTACTAATGTAAATCACATACGTTTCACTTAACTTTGTCCCACCGATTGTTTCCGAACGCAGACGTTCGGGTCGGCTCGGTGACGGCGACATAATAGAATAGAATAGAATACTCTTAATAGCTCAGTAATGAAGCGACCATTTTAAAAAGGCGGGGCCTAATCGAATGACGTAGCGGTGTTAGGTTATTTTCGTTACGGAATTTCTGGATTCGGTTGCCACGCTCAAGGCCCGCAATCTTTCCTCTTTAAAATATTAGTGTAGACAAACTCTCAAATCTTGGACGTGAATACCGATTTTCTCCCTATCTAAATCACTGTATTTCTCCGTAAAATTGTATTGTATTTCGTCAAAATCGATTTTTTTATAAAACAGCCTCCTTCAAATCGCAAATAACATCAATACCCACGTTTTCTTTAAAATAGTTCAATTAACTACCAATTTCCAGACGCTAACACAATAAAATGATAGAAAAAAAAAACTTTTTAATTAAACAAGAATTTTTCATAGTTACCACCCGGGCGTGAGAATAGCCCTGTTAGTGAAAATTATAAATGACTTACGTGGGCGTGCCTGCGTGATACTAAAATGTTAGCTTTGCAGTATGTTGCTATGTTAGACTTATAGTTGGTTATGGTCGATAAGAAAAAAAAAACCGGCCAAGTGCGTGTCGGACCACGCATAGCGAAGGGTTCCGTAGTTCACAGTTAAAATCTCATATCTCTAAAAGTTTTCGTTGGAAGTGTCTGTGTAGTTTAATTTGCTCTATATTTTTTAGGATTTTCTACTTCATAGTTTAAAAGTTAGAGGGGGACACATTTTTTACGAATTCGGAAGCACATGTCTCGAAAACTATTGCTTTAAATAAATAAAAAAAAATTTAGAAACCTCTATTTCAATGAAAGAGCTTTCCAATGATACCCCACACGATTATGTTTGTTGGAATTTATTTTTTCATCCCTTTTTTTTTGGATGGGAAATCATCAAATGACTTCTCCCCCCCCCCCCCCCCCCCCCGGAAGAGAGTGTCAGACTCTTACTGACTAAAACCCACCCGTGTTCCTGCTTGTGCCCTTTGCGTTCCAGGGCCGCGGTGACTCTTTCGAACAAATTCCGCATTTTTTCATCCCTCAGTTACATGTATGGAGTGTCACACCTAAAATATTATTTTTCCATAATATTACAGCATTATTGAATCGCGGTTAACAGGTTGCACCTACCTACCAATTTTCATTTATGTAGCTTTAATAGTCTCCGAGTAAAACGGCTGTGACATACGGACGGACAGACAGACATGACGAATCCACAAGGGTTCTGTTTTTGCTATTTGGCTACGGAATCCTAAAAATATGTTTCAAACAAGCATCGGCCCGGGGTTCACCCACATAGTTCCCGTTCCCGTTGGAATATGAGGATAAAATTATATCCTATGTCAACCGGGGATAGTGTAGCTTCCCAACAGTGAAAGAATTTTTCAAATCGGTTCAGTAGTTTCGGAACCTATTCAATACAAACAAACAATCAAATATTTCCTCTTTATAATATTAGTATGGACTAGAAGCCAAAAATGAAGGCCGCTTACGTAATAATTATTGTTTCCCATTTTATTCTCAAATTTTTAAATACTGTTGGCAATGTCGACGCCTACTTTAAATATCATAGCAGACACTTGCATCATTGTACTTTTTATTATATCGAGAATGCTAGGCGCTTTGTATGTCGTTGTTCATAAAAACCGTTATACCAAAAAAGTTCATCGCAAAAAGAAGCTCATAGCATAATCAGCCTTTTAACGTTCCCACTGCTGGGACACAGGCCTCCTCTCTAGGAGAGGAAATGGTACCTATTTGATTAAAACAGTAAATTTCAAAAGTTATTTTCTTGTCCTTATACCAAAATCACATAAAACCGAACTAATTACAGCAAAACTCCCTGTTTGTACAAACAGTTAAAATAAGACTTTCTGACCAGGAACTGATGTGTATGAATGTTAACGCCTGCTCAAAATAGCTGAGCAATATCTTGCACCATTGTGCATCACTACATAGTATAAAACAAAGTCGCTTCCCGCTGTCTGTCCCTATGTATGCTTAGATCTTTAAAACTACGCAACGGATTTTGATGCGGTTTTTTTTAGTAGATAGAGTGATTGAAGAGGAAGGTTTATATGTATAATACATGCATATTATAGTAGAGGAAACATTAGTATCTACATTGAACCCGTGCGAAGCCGGGCCGGGTCGCTAGTTTTATTATATCGAGAACGATTATCAACGAATACTGTCGTACCTACCGTTTGTCATTACTATGTTGTGTCATATTTGATTCAAACAGTAAATTTTGAAAGTTTTCACCATGTATTTATCGAAAAAACAATAACCGAACAACTAAGAGCAAAATTCCAAAAATATATATGAAAATTTCAAATCCTGTTAGTACATATAAGTCTTTCTGAACAGGAACTGATAGAAATGTTAACGCCTGCGCAAAATACAAAGCAATCTCTTGCACCATTGCGAATTTTATTATGTCGAGAATGCTAGGCGCTTCGTCTGTCGTTATCAACGAATACTGTCGTACCATTTGTCGTAATGCTGTCTCGTATTTGGTTCAAACAGTAAATTTCGAAAGTTTTCACCTTGTCTTTATCGAAAAAAACACAAAAACCGAACGACTAAGAGCAAATTTTCAAACAAAACTATGAAAATTTCAAACCTGCATACCTCTTTAAAACAAATAATGTGTACATACAATTTCTTTATCATGCAACAGATAAGCCTAAATTCACAATATTACAGTTAAAATTACGATTTCATGACAGGTACTGATAGAAATGCAGACGCCTGCGCAAAACAGCATAGCAATCTTTTGCACCATTAAACATTTTATTGTATCAAGAACGCTAGGCGCTTTGTCCTTCATCGTCCGTCCACAAAAACTGTTATACCATTGGCTACTACATACTGTCTCGTACTTACCTATAACTTATGAAAACAGTTAATCGCAAAAAAAAAGCCCATTCCTACTTAAAAATACAAAAACCACGATACAACGAACGGCAAAATACTAATAAAATCTATCAATAATTCAAATCTGCATCCCTACTTAGGTACCTTTACACAACCAGCGTGTATAATCTTGGTTCATGCAACAGATAGCAGAATACGGCGCGCCACGTACGGCCACTGTAGATCAATACTATTTGCGGCGTTTACACAGTGGGCCATGCTTGCCTGTGTTTTGTTTTAATGAATGTGTTCGTGTGGAGGTTATTTGGATTTTTGATGTTGGTGATAACATGGATTTTCAGTTGGGTTTAGTAATTTTTTAAATGTTTACCGTTGTTTGTCGTGTCAGTTATGTATTTTAACCGACTTCAAAAAAGAAGGTTATCAATACGACCCGTATGTATGTAATATTTCCAGAACTGCCCAGTTTTCGTATATGTTAGTCTATATCAGCGTCTGAACAAATGTGCCTTTCAAAAGTGTATGTATGTTTATAAGTTTGTGTTCGCATATCTCCGGAACTACAAGTCCGATTTAAGTTTTTTTTTGACCGACTTCTAAAAAAAGGAAGAGGTTCTCAATTCGGATTTTGAATATTTTTTATGTTTGTTCGCGCATAACTCCGTCGCTTGCCAACCGATTTGAAAAATGATTTTTTTGTTGGAAAGGGTATACTTCCCAAATGGTCCCATGAAAATGTTATCGAAATCGAACAAGCGGTTTTTTGTTAATTTCAATAAATGATAGCAAATCGGTCGGGATAGCTGAAATCGCATGTTTGTTTATTGTTTACACCAATTTATACCACGTACGCTGTGATGGGTATGTTTAGCTGGGAGTGAACCACTAAAATGTGAAAAATATAAAAACTTTTTACAAAAAATACAATCGACTTCTAAACAAAAAAACCAAAAAGTACAAAACAACTTTAATTTCGGAAGTCGGTGTGTTCAAAAACAAAAAAACTACCAAAAACACCGAGTTCCGAAATTAAAGTTATTTTGTACTTTTTGTTTTTTTTTTTTTGTTTACAAGTCGGTTGTATTTTTTCTGTTTGTTTTTGTGTAAAAGTCGGTTGTATTTTTTTGTAAAAGTTTTATTTTTTTATTTTTTGATCGACAGATTTTAGCAATAAATGTGAATTATAGGAAGCAAAACATTGGCTTTGTCTGACGGTTCTTTGGCCGTTTCTGTCATTCTATCCAAAAGGGACCAAATAAGAAAAAAAAATGACATCTAAACAAATCAAAAATTGATCGGAATACAAACGAGATAAAACCATTACCAAACAAATACATTTTGTCTCTATTGAAAAGGCTGTTTTCTGTGAATGTTTACGGATGGTGAGACTTTGGGTGTAACTTTTTAGAGTTCCGTAGTCAAATAGCAAAAACGGAATCTTTATAATTTCGTCATGTCCGTCTGTCTGTCTGTATATCACAGCCGATTTACTCGGAGACTATAAAAGCTTCATAAATGAAAATTGGTAGGTAGGTGCAACCTGTGAACCGCTATTCAACAGTGCTGTGATATTATGGAAAAAAATATTAGGGGTGGCTCTCCATACATGTAACTGAAAGATGAAAAAATAAATTCCAAGAAATATAATCATGTGGGATAGAGCTTTTAAAATAAAATAGAGGTTATTAAAAAAGTTTTTTTATTTAAAATTCGTAAAAAATAATTATGTCCTCCTCTGTAACTTTTAAACTATGAAGTTGAAAATTCAAAAAAAAATTGAGCAAACAGAACTTCACAGACACTTCCAACGAAAATTAGTTTGAACATCACAGCTTATATAGGTACTTTTAGAGATATGAGATTTTAACAGTGAACTACGGAACCCTTCACTATGCGTGGTCCGACACGCACTTGGCCGGTTTTTTTTTTATCTTCAAATCATCAAATGACGTCTTCCGCTCTGGGCGGAGCGAAACCCACCCGTGATCCTTGTAGTGCCCGCCGCGTTCCAGGGCCGCGGTGACTCTTTCGAACAAATTCCACAACCTTAGCATACATATTATGTATAGTCAGTGGCGTGCAGTGGTTTGAGTTAGGGTAGGCCAGAGAAAATGTCCAAATAAATTTAAAAAAATAACCACATTATTCAAGGTTGATTTTTAATGAAATAAGTTTCTTTATTTTTTTTTAATTGCCTATTTAAATAAAAAAAAGACACCAAATTACAACCCTGAATAATGTGGTGAGTTTTTTTTGGACATTATTTTCTGGCCTACCCTAACTCGAACCACTGCACGCCACTGTGTATAGTCATTCAAATACATGATTATCTCTTCTAGCACCCCGGGGCTTCAGCAGCGTAGTTTCCGTTCCCATGGGAATACCGGGATAAAATATAGCATATATGACGTGTTGATAAAAAAGCTTTCCATTGGTAAAAAAAAAATGGTTCAAATCGGTGCAGTAGTTTTACTCCTTTTTTTTTGGATGGGAAATCATCAAATGACCCCTCCCGCCCTGGGTTGAGCGGTAGGGAGTGTCAGACTTTTACTGACTAAAACCCACCCGCGATCCTTCTTGTGCCCTATGCGTTGCAGAGCCGCGGTAACTCTTTCGAACAAATTCCGCAACCCAATAGTTTTACTCCTTCTAATATCATTTGCGTTCGAGGGCCGCAGTGACTCTTTCGAACAAATTCCGCAACCCAATAGTTTTACACCTTCTAATATCATTTGCGTTCGACGGCCGCAGTGACTCTTTCGAACAAATTCCGCAACCCAATAGTTTTACTCCTTCTAATATCATTTGCGTTCGAGGGCCGCAGTGACTCTTTCGAACAAATTCCGCAACCCAATAGTTTTACTCCTTCTAATATCATTTGCGTTCGAGGGCCGCAGTGACTCTTTCGAACAAATTCCGCAACCCAATAGTTTTACTCCTTCTAATATCATTTGCGTTCGAGGGCCGCAGTGACTCTTTCGAACAAATTCCGCAACCCTAGCAGGCACTGACCCTATGGAGCGCCGTTTTCAGACTTTGGCATACCTTTAAAACGCGTCAGAGCTCTCTTTGTAACTAACAACTTTTAAGCATTATAACTTCCTCACGAATAGCAAGTTCTGTACAGTAAAATGGAGAGGAGAACAACTTTTAAAGGTCTTAATCTTGTTTATTATATCTATGGTCTTAATAGAATAGTTATTACGAGCAGACACAACTTTATTCACGTACAAAATCGATTATAAAATATATATACTAATACTAATCTTCTTCTATAAGTACTAATATTATAAAGAGGTAACGTTTGTGAGTTTGTGAAGTTGTGAGTTTGTGACGTTGTAAGGGGTAATCTCTGGATCTACTGAACCGATTTTCAAAATTATTTCACCAATAGAAAGCTACGTTATTGTAGAGTGTCATAGGCATATATTTTATCCCCGTATTGCCATGGGAATGGGAACAACGCGGGTGAAACCGCGGGGCGCTGCTAGTATTATTATAAAGCTGAAGAGTTTCTTTGTTAGTTTCGTTTCCTTGAACGCGCTAATCTCAGGGAATACAAGTCAGATTTGAATAATTCTTTCAGTGTTAGATAGCCCATTTATTGAGGAAGAATATATCATCACGCTAAGACTAATAGGAGCGGAGCACCAATGAAGATTGTTACAAAAACGGGGTTATAAAGTCGTTGGTCCCGGCTGTCATTTGGAGATCTTTTACCCTTAATCAGATTCAAAATTGAACACCCGCTAACTCTTATACCATACACAGCAAATACACGAAAGAAATATTTAATTAAAAGTCGCCAATCCGCCCGGTAAGCTACTTAAAAATCTATAGAAATCCACAACGAATACCGGTACATATGAATATTCTCCACAATGCCTGTGGGCTTGGTAGACCATGGAATGACCAGACATGCCAATCAAAAAGCTACTGCCACTATCTCACCTTTTTTTGGATGTCAAATCATCAAATGACTTCTCCCGCTCTGGGTGTAGCGGAAGGGAGTATCAGACTCTTACTGACTAAAACCCACCCGTGATCCTTCTTGTGTCCTTTACGTTCCAGGGCCGCGGTGACTCTTTCGAACAAATTCCGCAACCGTAACAGGCACTGACCCTATGGGGTCTCGTCTTCTTTGCTGACGGCTCATTGAGGCGCGCGTTGAACACGCGCCGTCGACCCGGGCCTGGTTGCTATCGGACGGCGAGCCACCCATAGCTCGCCATCCGCAGGCCCGCGCCTGCGGTGGCCGGGAATTGCCCACCATTATGTCACCTGATGTTAGGTGATGATGTGGTCGACGAAGAAGAATAGAATACTCTTTATTATGCACACCTTCTATATAACAGAAAATATAGATGAAGAATACATTACATAGGGTGAGACAATGGGCGGCCTTTTCGCTAAAACCGATCTTTTTAAGACAGCTGCCACCACCGCGCCGCCGCATGCGTAGCTGTTGATTTAAAGACCGCCGGTATTTTTTTAAACGTTGCCTCACACTATTGTATACTCCTGTATCGTGGGTGCGTTCACAAATATGTAAACTCACATACACAAGACACCCAGACCCGGAACAACTATCTGTAGGCCATACAAATACTTGTTCCGTGCGAGGATCGAACCCGCAACACGTAGTGCAGCAGCCGAACGCTGGAACACTACGCCAACTGTGTCGTCAAAATTTATAACAACCATGTAACAAACTCGATTGAATTAATGAAGAGAGTAAAGTATCATTTATTTATTATAGTTTCTTTAAGTAAACGACCACATGAATGAACTGGCACGCTAGAATTTTATTTCAAGTTGTGACAAAGCCACGTCTACGCGGTTCCCTGCTCTATAAACATATGAATATTGTCGATACAATTGAATACGGAATTAAATATTGAAATTCATGCACAATTTATGATCGTTTTATTTATTGGCAGTCTGTCGTTAATTTTGACCGAAAAGTATTTATCTCCTAATTATGATTTATTTAACCGGATTTTTAAGAATGCAAAACGCAGAATCCTGGGTTCCCCAGGTCGCAAAAAGGGTTATTAAAAGGTCATTAAAAAGAGATGGTAACGGCCCTGACTTACAAATTGTATGTCGCGGGTTCAAACCCAGCCATTACTTATGTAAGTAATTAATTTCATCACCACTGCTCTCAAAACGATGAAGGAAAACATCGTGAGGAAACCGGCATGTCCTAGAACCAAACATTCGAAAACATGTGACATTCACCAACCCGCACTGGGCCCGCGTGGTGGATTACGGCCCTTTTCCTCTCCTAGAGAGGAGGCCTGTGTCCCAGCAGTGGGAACGTTAAAAGGCTGATAATGTATGTTATGTTTCTCTGTGAAAGAGTCACCGCGGTCACGGATGGGTTTTAGTCAATGAGAGTCTGTCACTCCCTTCCAGTCCGCTCAGAGCAGGAGGCTGAGGAGGCATATGATGATTTCTCACCCGAAAAAAAAAGAAGATAATATTTTGAATTTTATTTTACACTAGCATCGACCCCACGGTATCACCCGCGCAGTTCCCGTTCCCATGGGAATATGGGGATATAATATAGCCTGTGTTCACCGGAGATAGTGTAGCTTCCCAACAGTGAAAGAATTTTTCAAATCGGTCAAATAGTTTCAAGGCCTATTTAATACAAACAAAAAAACAATCAAATCTTTCCTCTTTATAATATTAGTGTAAAAGTCATTATTATTCGAAGCTATCCAACCACTTTTACAATATTTCCCAACACCATTTTTAAAACAAATTCTATCTACTCGTAATATCTTAATATCTCCCTAATCTAACCGGATTCAGCTGAATACCAGTGTATTACGTGGAGCGGCTGCCTACCAGACCTCCACAACCCATTAACTGAGGAACACGGTACTTCTTGGCAAAACTGGTGTCAGATTTTCTAGCTTCTGACAATCCGTAACGACTGCCAAAGATCTACAAATGACAGCCGGGACCAACGGCTTAACGTGCTTTCCAAGACACGGAGGAATCTCGATAATATGTTAAGATGGTCACCCATCTACAGACCAACTTCGGCAATCGTTGCTTAACCTTGATCCGTGTAGCTATATTATTTATCCACGAGCTTTTCAAGTTCATGTATTTCTGTAATCACCCATCATAAAATTGGCCGCATTAAACGCAGCTTAACCTCTAAAACAGGCTCATATCCAAGAAACTATTAACTTTTATACGATATCCAGCAAAAAGGTTTTTAGCAGTATACAGGGTGTATCCCGCCGCTTCTCGTCACTTATACAGGGTGGTGATAAAAGAGGGCTTAACGAACCAAGCTCGCTCGACGTTATAATTTACATACATATATACAGGGGGAGGTCTTTATTGATGCTGGATTATTTTAAAATTCAGTTCACTTGGTAATTCGGGCAGCCGGCTTAAAATCATTTTTGTTATAATATTTGGATGTGTGTTGTGGTTTAAAAAGTATTTAGTCTTGCGGAAGATTGTATTGATCCCTTTGTTTTTTGTTCTGGATGGGAAATTATCAAACGACTTCTCCCGCTCTGGGCGGAGCGGAAGGGAGTGTCAGACTCTTACTGACTAAAACCCACCCGTGATCCTTCTTGTGCCCTTTGCGTTCCACCGCCAAGGTAACGCTTTCGAACAAATTCCGCAACCTTTGGCGCCTTAGGCCGCCTGCCGCCAGCCTGCAGAGCGGGAGAAGTCATTTGATGATTTCCCATACATAAAAAGAAATGTGAGATAACGGCAGGATCATTTTTCGGGTCGTAGTATCTAAGTGTAATTTGCGTCGGTAAATTTATTTATTTAGGTATTTAAACATTATGTACAATAGTGGTACGTGGGCGGCCTTAATGCAACAAGGCATTCTCTACCAGTCAACCTTTTGGTAAAAAGACAACACTGTGGTAGGTGTATAACAAACAAATAACAAAGACGACATAAAAATAACGAACAGGAATTTAAAAAACTGGTCAAGTTCGAGTCGGACTTAATTTGCCCGCTTTTTCCCAACTATGTTGTAGGCGTCTCAAGATCCAAGATTCGAATCATTTGTTTCACCCGCACTGTTCCCCTTCCCGTGGGAAAAGATGGATAAAGCATAGCCTATGACACTCACTAATAATGTGGTTTTCTATTAGTAAATGAATTTTCATAAACGGTTCAGTAGATCCATAGATTATCCCCTGCAACGTCACAAACTTACAAACATTACCTCTTTATAATTACGAAATCTCAGAAACTATAACACCTACAAACTTGAAACTTGGCAGATAGGTTCCGTGTAGGGTGTAGACATCCGCTATGAACGGATTTTACAATAGTTCACCCCTAAGGGGGTAAAACAGGGGTGGAAATAGTTGGTAATAAACTTGCGTACACGTAGTCGCGGGTGAAACTAGTTTTTCATGTAAGTATAGATTAATCATTTACAGGAACTTTTAAATTATTAAGGACGGCCAGTACAAAACATGAAGCCTTTTTTTTGCTAATATTTTTTTCTTTTTTTTTTAAATTTTTAATTTTGCTATTTGTACTAATTTGAAAATTATATATCTAGTTTTAATTTCCGCGAATATGTGTGGGTTGCAGGTATGCACCTCCCTCCCGCCCGCTATATTATGCACATGCAAGCATCTTGCAGATATATAATTTTCATTTACAAATTAAAAATGGATTTCCGCAAAGTAACGCCTGACTCAATCAATTTTATTTGTACTAACATAACATAACATCAACATTGTACACTTAGTTAGTTCGCAATAAACGTTTTGACTTTGACTTTGCAAGGTTAAAAGCTTGGACTTCTATCGCGGAGAACGTGCAAGCTAGCTCTTTTAAATCACTGCATGGTAACAACAAAATTATTTATAAAATACAGCAACGGCCCTCGGTTTTAACCGCGTTGTTCCCGTTCCCGTGGGAATATAGGTATAAAACATAGCCTATGTCACTCAGGGATAGTGTAGCTTCCCAACAGTGAAAGAATTTTTCAAATTGGTTTAGTATTTTCGGAGCCTATGCAATGGAAACAAAAAATCAAATCTTTCCTCTTTATAATATTAGTATAGATTATTTCATGAAAATTGTGCTATTTCGACGCCATCGTACATCAAAAAGGAGATACCTTAATTACTAAGTCGAAAACAAAGCAAATTAATGCAAACCATCTTCTAATAAAGCCATACTCAAACATTTAAACAACATACATAAACTACAGCCAAGCAAATTACATGACTTCCACTTTCAAAGTCGGTTAAGATCCGCAAGTTGGAACATAAAAAATTCATACTGTATATCTCCTGCCAACGTCAATCTCCACTCAATTTTGAACTTTATTTCTACGGCTACAAAGTCGATATTCCAATGGAGATGGCAGAACAAAATTCTAAGGGGTGAATCCTGCTGACGATATTTGGGCTTTAAGTCAATAACTCGAAGGTGTAAATTTGAATGGGGCTGTCTTGTGGGTAACTTTTCAGGTAGGCTATATTCACGGTGGATTAAGCTTTTGGTGTGGGTAGATAAGACCTTTTCGACCGGCGAACGGATGGAATATAATTTTAGCATACCCTCATTTTATAAAACTTACTGGAGCAAAGTCTTTCATGGTTTTACAATAACTTTGCTTAATAGCGTGTTTTTTTTTAAATTTTGAACTTTTTTTATCTGTCTTTCTTGTCAAAAGTCTATAATATATAATGTAAATATGTTAGTATTATGTCCCTGACTAGCAAATTTATTAATTTTACCTCTGCTGTTGTTTCTTTGTTGTACCTGTTAATAGTTTTATTCGGGTGCATCGTCCTCACATATAACCAATTGGCTAATGTATACAAAATATTGTAAAACTTATACATATTTGAAAAGAGTAGGTAACTATGGAGTTTCTTGTCCGTTCTTCTCCATAAGAATCTACTTTTTGCGAATGGACAACTAGAGTCACTATAATATTTTTATTTTCAAATGTTTTGACGTTCAAAAGTGCCGTTAATGGTCTAGTTGAAATAAATGACTTGACTTGACTTTGACAACATTTGACATTATTTTTTAACCGACTTCCAAATAGGAGGTCGTTCTCATGTTGACTTTATTTGTGTTTTACCTCATAACTTTGTACTGGGTGTACGGATTTTGATGATTCTTAATTATTATATTCGAAAGCTGGTGTTTATTTTGTAGTTCGATTTAAATTTGAGTGAGATCTGACTACTAGTATTTGAGTTATATCCATAATAATGCGTGGCTTAAAAAATAAAATTGTGTACGATGGTTTAGAAAAGCATCATAGTATTTCAACGTGGTCCCTTTCTAGTTTG
This sequence comes from Hecatera dysodea, assembly GCA_905332915.2. Classification (NCBI taxonomy): domain Eukaryota; kingdom Metazoa; phylum Arthropoda; class Insecta; order Lepidoptera; family Noctuidae; genus Hecatera; species Hecatera dysodea. Next base: position 1,533,795 of record HG995317.1, on the reverse strand, counting down.
GTGAAGATCTGATGAAGAACAGATATAGGAAACGGAACTCTTCAATAAATGATAGCAAATCTGTATCAATCTTGAAAAAAAAGGTACGTATCAGACCAGTGTAAAATACTGGTACTAATTAGATTGAAAACCTACCCTTTTCCTTTTAGTTGGAAACACGTTTAAGCAAATCGATGGATGTGAACGTTAACGTAAACTCTATCGAGTACGTTTCAAAACTCACACAAAGGTGTAGTGTTTATCTATACTAATATTATAAAGCTGAAGAGTTTGTTTGTTTGTTTGAACGCGCTAATCTCAGGAACTACTGGTTCGAATTGAAAAATTCTTTTTGGGTTGAATAGACCATTTATCGAGGAAGGCTTTAGGCTATATAACATCACGCTTAAGCCAATAGGAGCGGAGCAGCGATAAAGAATGTTTTAAAATCGGGGATTCCACGGGGACGAAGTCGCGGGCAGCAGCTAGTGTATTTATAATAAAAGACTTGGCTGGTCAAATACTTGGGTTTATTCGAGTATGCACAATTACAATATTAGGACGAGTTGTTCTGTCCACCACGCTTGCAGAGACAAAATGGAAACCCCAGATCCGGAAATCATAGTGATGTACTGATTAGTAGCTTAACTAGTGATGTTACAACATCCCCCTTGTTAAGTTGAAATTAACCCTTGACAAACAATGACTTTAGACTATGACAGACTGACTTGACTTAATTTTAATTTGTTATACAAGACAAAGTGTTTTGACTTAATTAAGACTTAATATACAGTGTGAAATTTTAATGGTTGTTTTCCCGAAGCGAAATGATTTTGTATCGGTAATACAATCGATTTATATATATAAAAAATATTAGACTCCATAAATGGCAGATTAACAATTGTGATAAACAAAACTCGAAAGCGACTTGAATCAACAGTAGTGCATCGCGCGATATGTAGGTACGCGGCGGTACGTGCGTCTCATGTAGGTATCTACCTACTTTATGTCTAGTGCACTACTATTGATTCTCGCTCTTTCGAGTTTATGAACACTTTTTTAATGATTTGAAAAAAAAAAACATTTATTTTTTTAGTTTAACTTTGTGTTTCGATAGTACTACTGATGGGTAATCGAATCGTCCTGCCGCGGGAAAACAACCATTAAGATTTCACACTGTATAATACAATTATAATGTTTGACCTATTTCGTCAATTTCCCTTATTCAAATTTCTAGGATCTAAACATATTCTTGACAAATTACGAGATACACACACGAGTTGTAACATTATATCCACCTTATTAATACAGATTTTCTGTACATAAGTACATACCTATGTATGTATCTTCAATTTCCTAATTATAATATTAATGACTGAGCTAATTAATATAAGGAGAAATGGAATTAATAGCTTCAGGGATCTAAAGCTCGCTCAAACGGATGCGAATAGTCGGACGACATATTGTATGACGACTTTGATTCAAAGATTCTTTCATTTTGCGTACAACTGAGGAGTGGAATTGGGTATTTTATTAATAACTAGCTGTCCGTACAACTTCGTTTGTGTCACATTTTTCATGACTGCTCCGCTCCTATTGATCTTAGCGTGATGATATATAGCCAATAGCCTTCCTCGATAAATGGGCTATCTAACACTGAAAGATTTTTTGAAATCGGACCAGTAGTTCCTGAGATTAGCGCGTTCAAACAAACAAACAAACAAACAAACTCTTCAGCTTTATAATATTAGTATAGATTATAAAAATCATAATTTTCTTTTATCCGTCCAAGCATCATCAGCTTTTTAACGTCCCCACTGCCGGGACTCAGGCCTCCTCTCTAGGAGAGGGAATGGGCCGTAATCCACCACGCGGGCCCAGTGCGGGTTGGTGAATGCCACATGTCTTCCAATTTTTGGTTATAGGACATGTCGGTTTCCTCACGATGTTTTCCTTCACCGTTTTGAGTGCAGTGGTGAAGAAATTAATTCCACAAAGTAATGCGCCTGATGGCTGGGTTTGAACCCGCGACCTACGATTTATTACTCGGGGCCGATACCACTCAGCCACCACTGCTCTCTTTCATAAACATAAACAATGCAATTAAAAGTAGACTGTTTACTTGTGTAGTGGGCAAAATCGGGCCGCGGTTATTATAACGACAACTTTGGAGTTTTTAAGTCAAGATTGAATTGGTTACTTCTAGACAAGCGTGCTGTATAGCCGATGAACTAATTGCTTACTATATCTAAAAATATACTGTTTTACTGGTACAGACTCGTATTACAGAAGCGCCCATAAGTTTTACCCGCATAGTTCCCGTTCCCGTGGGAATACGGGGATAAAATATAGCCTATGTTACTCAGGGTGAATGTAGCTTTCTAATGGTAAAATATTAATTAAATCAGCACAGCGGTTTTTAGGGTTTATTCATTACCAACATACACACACACACACACTAAAATACAAATCTTTCCTCGTTATAATATTAGTGTAGATAGATTATTAAAAAAAATATGATTCATTCAAACCTTTTGCATGCCAGTTTGACTTGCAATTAGACGGTTTTTTCTATACAAGTTGACAAAAACATAAAAGTAATACCCGCAACACGAAAAGAGTCACGGTTCTGGCACGCGGCGGGCACTAGGAGGAACACGGGTGGGTTTTAGTCAGTAAGAGTCTGACACTCCCTTCCGCTCCGCCCAGAGCGGGAGAAGTCATTTGATGATTTCCCATCCAGAACAAAAAAAAAACGAAAAACCCTCTAATATTTTCAAAACCACGTTTAGCCATGGCCCTTTTATAACATTTGGCTTTCAAAAGTCATCATCTGCCTAGCCTTTTCACAACTATATTGGCGTCAGCGTCTAGTTAACCCGTGTTCAGCTGAGTACCAGTGTTTACGTGGAGCGGCTGCCTACCAGACCTCCACAGCCCATTAACTGGGTAACACGGTACTTCTTGGCAAGACTGGAGTCAGATTTACTGGCTTCTGACAATCCGTAACGACTGCCAAAGATCTACAAATGACAGCCGGGACCAACGGCTTAACATGCTTTCTGAGGAACGGAGGATACTCGGTATGTTAAATGATATTTATTTTGTAAGTAGGTTAAACATAACACTTTTACACGTCAAATATTTCTGGTAATTTTAAGCTAGATGAAGCCGGTGTTTCCTAGCCGACTACCCTGAGAAGAAACACCGAAACAAACTCAGAGGTCAAAGTCTCTTTTAAAGTCCATACAATCCGTACTGGTCAAGTCATATGAGAACCATGTAGGTTAACGTCTGAGGTGGCCTTTTGAGGAAAATGCCACACAGATTTGAGTGCACCTGTCCAGACAGTGCAAGCATTTGTCAGTTACCGTGTAGCTCAAACTTGCTCAACGGTTTGACGAACAATCCACAGTCCGACCTCGGCAAGCGTTGAGGCTGATACAATTAAGCCACGACCTCCTAAAAATAAACAGATACAAAAAAATACATGTGGCACTCGGGGACTGCCGTGGTAAAGCTATTGCATAGCAATTTTTATCAACTTATGCAATTATATATTTAGTACTCTGCGTCATTGTGATATGGTCTCGATTCGTTCACCTGGGTTACTGTACTAATGTAAATCACATACGTTTCACTTAACTTTGTCCCACCGAATGTTTCCGAACGCAGACGTTCGGGTCGGCTCGGTGACGGCGACATAATAGCTCAGTAACGAAGCGACCACTTTAAAAAGGCGGGGCCTAATCGAATGACGTAGTGGTGATAGGTTATTTTCGTTACGGAATTTCTGGATTCGGTTGCCACGCTCAAGGCCCGTGATAGAAGCTATGCAATAGCTTAAAAATGATTTGACTTTAAAACAGATACAGTATACACTCAAAATCTTCTCGTCACTAAAATTATTTCCGTTCATTTACGCCACCCTACATACTCACCGAATTGAATTTCTGCTCAATCGATACCGCTGACTAGGGAGGCTTTCGATCCCCTCGAATCCATAGAGAATAGAACACACATCAGCGGACACTAGTACCGCTGCAAGAGACAAAAACCTGGGCCTCAAGTCTGCTATTACAATAGTGTCAGAATGGTCTATCATTGATGTCATAATGGTTGATTTTTATTAGTTTGGTAATCTGCTAATATAAAAGCGTCATTATGACTTTCCAGTGGTCAACCGCTGACACTTCTCGTTCTCCAGTTCGTAATCTGCTAAAGTTATAATGGTCGATCATTGACCGGTCAATGGTCAAATGGTCCGGCTAATGGACTTTTTGATAACCGAGCTATTAAAAGCCATGACTGCACAGTGACGTTGATAGGTCACTGATCAAAGAAACTGTCAATATTTTAGCAGATCACCGCATACGTCTGTCATTCATTTGTCATTATGTACGAGATTACCATTCTATGCCATTTCTTTCAATGGAGTGTCAGTGGTTGACCATTGGAAAGTCATAGTGACGCTTTTATATTAGTAGATTACCAAAATTGTAAAAATCAACCATTATGAAATCAATGATAGACCATTCTGACACTATTGTAATAGCAGACTTGAGGCCCTGTCATTTTATGTTATTTGTATGAATTTTATTGTCAACTCACTTCACTTTGCTACAGTTTTTACGGTGCGATTTTTACAGAATAGCACAAACTAGACAAATAGGCATTTTTTCAGCAATGCTACTTGTTAAGCAATTCAATGTCGTGCTAGGGTTGCGGAATTAGTTCGAAAAAAATAAAATAAAAATTAAATAAAAATCAATATGTTAAATTAAAATCAATAAATTAAATTACACTCAATAAATTAAAATCAATAAATTAAATTAAAGTCAATAAATTATTTTGACCTTGACCTTTTTTTTTCTGGCGAAAACGGGCGATGATTCACTCCTGTCTGTCTGAGGTCATGAACTGCCTTGTATCAAATATTTATAATAAGTTCGTCGTTGTTGACATAACACCAGTGACGTCACTAGACGCTGATGCTATACGTTCCGTTTCACGTTAGGTATATTAATTCGTAATAGTTGTTAAAAATCAATAATTAACTACTATAAAGACATTGCACTGGCCCTTCTTTTATCATTTTAATTACAACATTTTCATGAATTCTATGATTGCATCTTCCCTATTGGAAAATATGATATCTCTGGAAGCTTGACTGCTGTCAGATTTTCTGTTATCTGACTGTCCGTAATGACTGCCAAAGGTCTAAAAAATACCAACCCGCACTAAAAAGCTTAAAATTCATTCCAAGGCAAGTGGTGTCCGTTGCGGAATTTGTTCGAAAGAGTCACCGCGGCCCTGGAACGCAAAGGGCACAAGAAGGATCACGGGTGGGTTTTAGTCAGTAAGAGTCTGTCACTCCCTTCCGCTCCGCCCAGAGCGGGAGAAGTTATTTGATGATTTCCCATCCAAAAAAAGGCATGGTGCTATCTCGATTAATTCACATAGATCAACCACGGTAAGCCTTACAAAGTTTTGAAGATCAACCCGAGCTTCTGTTATGACTTAAACGCGTGGTTCCGTGCTCTGTGCCGTATCGCCAGAGGGGCGCGCGATCCCGGGGCTTTACTACATTCCCAGGGATCACTATTATAAGTGAAGATCTTTGTCGGATTTATGTTATACGATTTATTTGTTTTTCTTTTTGATACGGTAACTAATGTGGCTTTACTTTTTGGTTGTATTTATTTAATAGTTAAACTACAATGTATTATATAGTACATATTGGATACTTTTTTTAGTTAGTTACTCATTTTTAACCGACTTCCAAAGTAGGTGGAGGTTCTCAATTCGACTGTATTTTTTTTTGTGTGTGTTACCTCATAACTTTGTACTGGGTGTACCGATTTTGATGATTCTTTTTACATTCGAAAGCTGGTGCTTGTTGTTTGATCCCATTTAAAGGGCATAGAACCGAACTGTCATATCGACCAGCCGCCATTTTGTTTTTTTTTTCGAAATCGCGGCGCGCGATGAATGTAGTTTATACGGGTAGAGGACACACAGACAAACAAAAATCCAGTAATATGGTACCCCAAAGTGTCACGTTACAAATCGGCATATGAGTAAAACGACAATCATTAAAATTAGGTTTAAGTATTACGTGTTTGTAGGCGTCAGATTGTATCCTTTTCTTTTTTTTTGCATGGGAAATCATCAAATGACTTCTCCCGCTCTGGGCGGAGCGGAAGGGAGTGTCAGACTCTTACTGACTAAAACCCACCCGTGATCCTTCTTGTGCCCTTTGCGTTCCAGAGCCGCGGTGACTCTTTCGAACAAATTCCGCAACCCTAGCAGGCACTGACCCTATGGGGCCCCGTCTTCTTTGCTGACGGCTCTTTGAGGCGCGCGTGGAACACGACGCGCCGTCGACTCGGGGCTGGTTGCTATCGGACGGCGAGCCACCCATAGCTCGCCATCCGCAGGCCCGCGCCTACGGTGGCCGGGAATCGCCGGGTGTCTTCTTCTGTTGCGGCAGCTGTAGCGAGAGGTTTCACTCTCTCGCACGCGTTCCGCCTCCTCCTTCGCTAGCATTACTGCTTCACAGAAGGAGGTGACCGCTTCCCATGCCTCCTCACTCCGGACCATGGCTTGAACCAGGGCCGGAATCAGATTGTATCCTAATAATCATTCCTAGGTTGATTATTATTATTACTGTTTATTGAAAGAGAGTAGGTAAGTTACATACTACTTACCTACTAGGAGCACTAGAAAACTGTTACTATAAATAAATGATATTTATTTTGTAAGTAGGTTAAACATAACACTTTTACTCGTCCAATATTTCTTGTCATTTTAAGCTAGATGAAGCCGGTGTTTCCTAGCCGACTACCCTGAGAAGAAACACCGAAACAAACTCAGAGGTCAAAGTCTCTTTTAAAGTCCATACAATCCGTACTGGTCAAATCATTTGAGAACCATGTAGGTTAATGTCTGAGGTAGCCTTTTGAGGAAAAATCTCTCATGTTCCTCTTACCTAATGCCCTTTGTGGTCCAGGGCCGCGGTGACTCTTTCGATCAAAATCCACAGCATTACCCTAAAACAGAACTTTTAAACCAATAACAGCGAATGCTCGTTTTCACTGAAACTAGGTGGGCAGTGAATTTAATTGTCACTTGAAAACTTTAGCGTCCCTACCTAACTTTAGGAACAACCTAGTTCTGTGCCAATGACGATAAAAGTTGACATTTATCAAGCAACTTATAGGGTAGTTGAATAAAAAATCTAATTAGTCCGTCAGTTAGCCGTTATTTATTATTATTATTATCTGCCTAGCCTTGTCCCAACTATATTGGGGTTGGCTGAGTAGCTCGTGGCTAAATTATAACAGCCGCACGGGTCGATCTTATAGGTAAAGCAATGCTTGCCGAGGTTGATCTGTGGATGGGTGACCATCTTAACATAACGAGACTTCTCCGTGCCTCGGAAAGCACGTTAAGCCGTTGGTCCCGGCTGTCATTTGGAGATCTTTGGCAGTCGTTACGGATTGTCAGAAGCCAGAAAATCTGACTCCAGTCTTGCCAAGAAGTACCGTGTTCCCCAGTTAATGGGTTGTGGAGGTCTGGTAGGCAGCCGCTTCACGTAAAATACTGGTATTCAGCTGAATCCGGCTTGACTGGGAGCCGACCCCAATGTAGTTGGGAAAAGGCTAGGCAGATGATGATTGGTGTCGACTTCCAGTCAAACCGTATTCAGCTGAATGACGCATAATTTCCTTTATTATGCGTGTTTCAAATATAACCTTTGCTATTCACTGGTAATGTAGCTTTCCATTAATGAAAAAATGGTTAACATCGCTCCAGTAATCTTGAAGCTTATTCCGTACAAACAAAAAAAATGTATTTTCTCTTTATAATCTACGAGTAACTATACTAATCTATACTAATATTATAAAGAGGAAAGATTTATATTTTTGTATGTAACGAATAAACTCAAAAACTACTGGACCGATTTCAAAAATTCTTTCACCATTAGAAAGCTACATTCACCCTGAGTAACATAGGCTATATTTTATCCCCATATTCCCACGGGAACGGGAACTAGACGGGTAAAACCGCGGAACGCTGCTAGTACACATATAAAGCCAAAGAGTTTGATTGTTTGTTTGCTTGAACGCGCTAATTTCAGAAACTGCTGATCCGATTTGAAAACTTCTTCGAGTCTTAAATAGTCCATTTATCGAGGAAGGCTGTAGGCTATATATCATCACGCTGAGACTAATAGGAGCGGAGCACGAATGAAGAACGTTGCAAAAACGGGGTTATTTTTTCTCTCTTCTTACTGCTTCTCGAACTTTGCTGAAACACTGCCGTTTGACCAGTTCATAGTCTATATTGCACTTGAACAAAGCATACAAAATACTCGTAGAATATTGTTACAGCTTATGTACCGGTACAAAGCCAAGCTTAATAGAGAATTGAGATCTCTGACAGCAAACGTCAGTGCGATAGAGGGATTTGAAAATGAGGAAAGAACATACTGTAGGTATGTTAACTAACAGAGGGCGTTCCCGTTAACCCGCAATAGTATAGCATGCATATATGATGAAAAAAATATTACCATTCGAAAACAAAATGTTTTTATTTATTTTCTAATATTAAAATACTCACTAAAGAAACACTCTGTAGACGCGTACTTGCCGGTTTGGGTATTGCTACTACGAGTACTATTCCGCGCTACTATTTTGATTCTAAACATGATGTTTCGAATTTATTGTCAATTAATAATTTTTTTGAAATCGGATTATTTTATGTTTATTTTACTATGCTGATATTTTAATTTTAATCTATTATAATTATATAGACTAACGAGTTTAAGGGAACGCCCTCTGACCCATTCTATGTGTTATTTAACATACTGTATATAAATGCACAACAAATCTGCAACTGACTTCATACAAAGGCCCCAAGTCTGGTATTTTTATAAATTTGTCATTCCAACACGATCCCATTGTCATTTTGCTAAAAGTTCGTAATCTGCTAAATTCATAATGGTCGATCATTGGTCGGTCAATGGTCTCGTAATACTTTTTGATAACCGAGCTATTAAAAAAAATACATAGGATGAGTGCCTATCTGACCTTTATAATCCAGTAAATGCGTAGCATGGTACTTCTTGGAAAAAACAGCGTCAGATTTCTGGCTTCTGACAATCAGTAACGACTGTCTATGACAGACGGGACCAACGGCTTAGCGTTCTATCCGAGACCCGGAGGAGACTCAGTGTGTTAAGGTGGTCACCCATCCACAGACCAACCTCGGCAAGCGTTGCTTAACCTTGAAGATCGACCCGTGCGGCCGCTAGTACGAGCAAAGTTTGTCACCCTTAAATTCAATCCCTGATTCCGAGATTAGATAAACTAGTACTATCAGAATCAGTGATTTCTCCAATCACTACACAGATTATCAATGATTTTAATATGAGTCATTGTCAGTGATCAAAATTATGATCGAACTAGCTTCTGCCCGCGACTTTGTCCGCGTGGAATAGTTACTTTACCCCCGATTATGAAACTCTCAGCCCGAAGTTTCATACAAACTTTCATCTCCTATTTTATTCCCTTGGGGGTAGAATTAATCAAAATCCTTTCTTAGCGGATGCCTACGTCATAACATCTACCTGCATGCCAAATTTCAGCCCGATCCGTTCAGTGGTTTGGGCTGTGCGTTGATAAATCACTATGTCAGTCAGTCAGTCACTGAGTTATATATATTTAGATAATCATATCAGGCCTGAGAGTGGCCATGTGAGTGTTATCATTTAGCTCATCTAGACGATCATTTCGCTGTACCATAAAAAAAGTAAAAACCAAGAAGATTCCACAAAAAAAAAGAAACAGTACGAAAATTGTCATCTCACGTCCGTATTCATAACAAGGGCGAACCGCTTCGTTTGACGCGCCCGCGTCAATTCTCCGTCCGTGTGTTTCCACTGAATAAGCCAGTGTGCCTTTGTGAAAGAAAAGATTCACAGCGCAACATTAAAAAAACAAAACCTTTTAGAAAAAGACGCAAAACGAACGTCCTGGCACGCTTCGCCGGTTTGGAGCGGTCTGAGCTATGAGCGGGGAGCGGAATGAGCTTTGTCGTTGGCAAAGGCGACACGCACGTACAACTTGTTTAGTACTGGCTTACTTTTGAAATAGAGTTAAGAATAGAGTAATATTGTTTTATTTTTTTTTAGAAAAGTAATGATAAATAATTGTCTTGGACGTCTACGGTTAGTAGTAGTTTTTATACTCTGTGTTGGCTACTCGCTGTTTGGATATTCTAGCTACTCTAGCTAGCCAGTAGCCAATAGCCAGCTGTCGTGTCGACGGATATCATAACCGTGGCTATTTTTTGAATAGCCGCTATTTGGCTAGTTATTAGAATAGCTACTCACCTCTATTTTGAAAATTCGAAATACAACCTCGAGATTATTTTATTTAGAAGAAGGAAAACTCATTTATTCCGCCAGAAAGGACGCACAAAAAAAAGAAGAAGAACGCAAACTTAAAAGAAAATAACTTATCAACAAAAACTACACGCTGTGTTAGGACCGGACATCAACTGTCATGCGTTTCTGATTATTCATAGTTCCATACGTCTGTATAAAGACTCAGAATTCTTATGTTTTCCACAAACAAAATCATGGGCGTACCCAAGGGGGGGCAGGGGAGGGCAGCTGCCCCCCCTGGAAATCTCGCAGAAAATGTAAGAACTCACCTAATCACTAATCAAAGGGTAAACGGGGCCTTATGTGCTAACTTTTGAACAAACCGCGCAGTAGACATTGGCAAGATGCACAAGGCAATTTCCATAAAAAAGCGAACTAAACAATTTATGTAATTAAATAAAAATGCATAGCCAAATTTACTTTTACTTAACTACCTATAAAGCAGAATCATTCGCGGTGTTTTACCCTACACACTACTTATACCTTTTTTTGTTGGGTAATCATCAAATGACTTCTCCCGCTCTGGGCGGAGCAGAAGGGAGTGTCAGACTCTTACTGACTAAAACCCACCCGTGATCCTTCTTGTGCCCTTTGCGTTCCAGGGCCGCGGTGACTCTTTCGAACAAATTCCGCAACCACACTACATATACCTAATGCTTCCTGTAGGTGTTTTTGTGTAGTGTGTATGAAAAAACAGCCGCGGACGTTGTGACATCTTACCTAAAACATCTAACTTGCCCCCCTAGGCCAGAAGCTGAGTACGCCCATGGACAAAATGTTTCGAATCTACTGAAATAATTCAATTGCATACATTAGCAGAATTCTGGGTATACAAAATCGTAATGGGAAAAAATAGCAAAAGCATAATCAGCCTTTTAACGTTCTCACTGCTGGGACACAGGCCTCCTCTCTAGAAGAGGGAATGGGCCGTAATCCACCACGCGGGCCCAGTGCGGGTTGGTGAATGTCACATGTCTTCGAATTTTTGGTTCTAGGACATGTCGGTTTCCTCACGATGTTTTCCTTCACCGTCTTGAGAGCAGTGGTGATGAAGTTAATTACACAAAGCAATGCGCCTGGCTGAGTTTGAACACTCGACCTACAATTCGTATGTCGGGGCCGTTATCACTCGGCCACCACTGCGCTAAAAAAATAGGTTATCTTGTAATTATGTACACGCATTCATACAGAAGGAAGAAAAATAATTTAGCATTCTATAATAGGCTTACATGGTTTTCCCTCTACTTATTAATTCATTAATTGTTTCTCAGAAAATGTTCTTTGATTAGTCATTCTTGCATCGGAGCCTTTACCGAGAATCCTACATACATATGTACCTGTGAATTTGTTAAATAGACCACTTTGAATCCTCGATTACTGATTGGATTTATCATTATTAACTAAATTGGTATCTGTCATGATAAAATTAACTGAAACAGCTCTATTTATTGAAAGCTTTATATTAATTTTCTTCGACGAAAGGTGGCTATTTTTATTTTGTTTATTAATTTTTCAATGTCAGAAAGAAAGAAGGGAAGAATAATATTTATTTATCACACATATGAAACACGCACGGTTCACAGAAATGACAAAAAAAAATTAGAGTTACAATGTACACCAAATCAATATGAATAGATACTAATAAAAAGTTGACAAAACATACATTCTTAAAACTTTCAACTTAAAAAAAATAATAAAAAAAACTTCTATTAGATCTATGTTTTGAAAAACAAAAAAAAATGAATTAGTGGTATACAGATAAAAATTCATTACCTTACTGTTCCAGTAACTATGTACCAATATATGGCTTCATCTAGCTTAAAATGACCAGAAATATTTGACGTGTAAAAGTCTTATGTTTAACCACTCACAAAATTAACTTATGGCTTTAATTCATTAAAAAAAAAAAGTTTGTTTTCTCGGTAGTGGAGGCTTCCACTACCGAGAAAACAAACTTTATTTTTTCCTTCTAAAAATAAAGCTCTAAATTCGGTTATTTCATTCCGGCCGAAATCGCTCACCGCCCATAACTTAAACAGTGCAACCCAGACTAAAATACTCAAGTACGTCCCAGAAAAGACAATATAATTGAAATTATCTTTAAGAGGGGGACACCGAATCCGTCTGTATATATATTATGTACAAGTGTATACATTGTACACAATTATATATAAGTACAACAAGACTTCATAATTTGTTTGTAAGACAAAAGTAATTTAAAATAAAAGATGTTTGTATATATTCTTGTTTGCTTTAAATTCCCTCTGCTATAAGATCTCGCGGCAAAACAATAACAGACATTCAAGTCGATATTCAAAGTTAAGCAATTATTACTAAGGTCGGTCTTTGGATGGGTGTCCATAAAATACATAGCGAAACTCCCGCCGTCCTTCGGAAAGCACGTTGAGCTATTGTTCCCGGCTCTCGTTTGGAGATCTTTGGCAGTCGTTACGGATTGTCAGAAGCCAGTAAATCTGACACCAGTCTTGCCAAGAAGTACCGTGTTACCCAGTTAGTGGGTTGTGAAGGTCTGGTAAGCAGCCGCTCCACGTAAAATACTGGTATTCAGATGAATCCGGTTTGGAGTTTCGGAGGAGTATACATAGTAACTAACATTGTGACACGAGAATTTTATATATAAGACTAGCTGACGTGGCAAACGTGGTTTTGCAACATAAAATTAAAAAAATACATGTGGCACTCGGGGACTGCCGCGGTAAAGCTATTGCATAGCATTTTTTATCAACTTATGCAATTATATATTTAGTACTCTGCGTCATTGTGATATGGTCTCGATTCGTTCACCTGGGTTAGTGTACTAATGTAAATCACATACGTTTCACTTAACTTTGTCCCACCGATTGTTTCCGAACACAGACGTTCGGATCGGCTCGATGACGGCGAGATGTTAGATGTTGTCCGATTCGCGAGCCTAGCCGATATGCACGCCAAGATTCACGAAAATCGGTCGAGCCGTTTCGGAGGAGTTCAACCGCAAACACCGTGACACGAGAATTTTATATATAAGATTTTGAATAATTCGCGACGTTGTCACGACGGCACTGATCTTCTAAAGTAAACGCAACTATAAACCTTAGGAATAAGATTCAAATTCCCAACGCTTTAACCTACCAAAAAAAACCGTTGCAATTTAAAAATGTCCAAAAAACAATTACTTAAACAACCCAATCTGAACTCTGTGTCTATAGAATAATATCCCTAATCCCAAAGCATGATGAACCCAAAATGTGTCGTAGATAGTTAAATACTTAGATTTGTGTTAGTAAATGTGTTTATTCATCTGATATAATATTCTAGTTTTTTCTTTGTCACATAGGATGGGAAGAAATGCGTCGTCCAGGTCATAGCTGGGCCCAACACGGAATATCTGTCCAAGGTACTGACAAATTCATTAATTTATCCCCTTCCTCCTCTACCTGGGTTTTATGGACATCTCCGATGTTTTTTTTTTCGTATGTTCGTGTTGAAGGAATGTTTGAATAATTTATTCTTAATTAAAATGTATATCTTTCCTTCTTTTGATTGTTCGGTTTTTTGCGGACGCGTCTTGAATTGATTATATATTAACCTATTCTTCTATTGATTTTCCGGTATTTTCCGGACATGTTTGGTTTTTTTCCGGACATGTTTGGTTTTTTCCGGACATGTTCGGTTTTTTCCGGACATATCCAGGTTTTTTATTGTTTATAATTGAAATGTTATGAAAAACGTCTTTCTAAATTCTCTCCACTTCATATTTTTTTTAGATACAATCTTTTGGATTTACAAAGAAAGCTATATTAAAGCCAAATTAAAGATCTAGATTGGAAAGGTCAACGCTGGAATTTTGGAGGAAACACTTTAATTTTTAACCCCCTCAAAAAGAGGGGTGTTATAAGTTTGACTTGTCTGTCTGTCTGTGGCTCCGTAGCTCGGGAATGGATGAAGCGATTTCAATTAAGTTTTTTTTTGTATGAAATGTGAGTTACGTGGGAGTGTTTTTAGACATGTTTGATAAAAATCGGTTGAGTCATTTAAAAGTTGTGGGGGGTGAAAGCGGGAAAGAATAACTGAATTTCTGCAAATATACGGCTTAACGTGCTTTACGGAGGAAACTCGTTATGTTAAGGTGGTCACCCATCCACAGACCAACCTTGGCAAGCGTTGCTTAACCTTGGAGATCGACATGTGCGGCTGTTATTATTTAACTACGAGTTCCTTCATATTTTTGGTAATCAATCTAAATGGCGGGTAAATAGATATAAAATCCGCAATGATTTATTGTATAGGCCAGTGGCCGTACTACGAAGTCCCAATGCTATCATGATTCAGTGTGAGGGAAAGGGATAGTGCTATTCGTCTTGTGTAACTCCGTCTCTCTCTGACACAGGAATCATGATGGATTTAAGACGTCATGGTAGGGCTGCAGATCGCTAAATTGTCTCTTTGGACTCTGTTAGTATTTACTTCTAAGAGAAAAGTCTGTCCGATATCTTTCCTGTGCCGACAACTGAAAAGATAAAAGATCCCTTTAAAGAAAAAAAGATTAAGTTGAAAACTTTAAATCTTGACGTAGCTAATCTGCAGAACGTAATGGTTTTCCTCGGTGTTCAAAGTTTAATACTTTCGTTTGAGATAAAAATGTTGAATTTGTTGTTCTGTTTTTATGGATGGGATCATGACGATGACGAAAAATGACTTCGTCCACACTGGGTGGAGCGAAAGGGAGTGTCAGACTCTTACTGACTAAAACCCACGCGTGATCCTTCTTGTGCCCTTTGCGTTCCAGGGCCGCGGTAACTCTTTCGAACAAATTCCGCAACCCTAGCAGGCACCGACCCTATGGGGCCCCGTCCGTCCCTGGTGCTGACGGCTCCTTGAGACGCGCGTGAAGCACAACGCGTCGTCGACTCAGCCTGGTATCGGACGGCGAGCCACCCACGCTCACCATCCAAAGGCATCAGCCACTGCGCAATAGCACAGCGGCCGACTTGTCTCTGGAGGAGGCTGCAATGGGACCATTACTGGCACTCCATTTCAGCCCCCTCCCGAGACCTACCCGTGATCCTTCTAGTGCCCTTTACGTTCCAGGGCCGCGGTGACTCTTTCGAACAAATTCCGCAACCCGAACAGGCACTGCCCCTGACTAGGGTAATTGCCATCCGTCCGGGTTTTCCCGAATTTATACTGTGTTGATTATGTATTTGTGTTTACATGACGCAAAATGGTACGTATATTTGCCAAAGTGAAAAACAAAAGAAAAAACCTTCTACGTACACACCTACTTATCTATACTTCTGTATTAATATTATAAAGAGGAAAGATTTGTTTGTTTGTGTGTATTGAATAGGCTCTGAAACTACTGAACCGATTTGCAAAATTCTTTCACTGTTTGGAAGCTACACTATCCCCGGGTGACATAGGCTATATTTTACCCCCATATTCCCACGGGAACGGGAACTACGCGGGTAAAACCGCGGCGCGCTGCTAGTAACTAATATATCGTAACTTTATACTCCTTTTCATAAATCGTAAAAAAAAACCTTCGTCAAACGCTCGTTTTGCCAACAAATCCAACAAAACTTATAACATAATCATTATTTCCTGAACTCTTCAACGAAAATGATCGTACATTTAAGTCGTTTACAAAAACACATTTGTAACAATCAGCTATCAAACTCCGAGGTTATAAACTCTAACTTTATAAACTGCTATAAAAAAAATAAACGCGCAAACTGCCCAACTTCAGTGTTTTGTTAAAAACGCTAATATTTTATGCAAAAAGAAGACATTTTCTTCTAACAGGCCCCCAAGGCCGCCATCTTGTTTTGTTATGTCATAAACTGCGTTGATAAACGAGAGTTGTCGGAGCGTGACGATAGATGGCGCTTTTAAACATTTTGTCAATTCTAAAGATGTTCTTACTTCTTATGTTTTAAGGTTATGTCTTGCATGAAAGATAATACAGAAAATAATATACTAACACAACCTAGGCATTCATGTGACACACTGAACTTTAATGTATTCAGTTAAGGACTGAAATTCCCTGCCGGAGTCAGTGTCCCCAGATAGCTGCTCTACAACCTGGGAGTCTTTAAGTCAAGAGTGAACAGGTTACTTCTAGACAAGCGTGCTTCATTCATAATATCATAACCAGCCTTTTAATGTTCCCACTGCTGAGACACAGGCCTCCTCTCTATGAGAGGGAATGGGTTGTAATCCAGCACGCGGGCCCAGTGCGGGTTGGTGAATGTCGCATGTCTTCGAATTTTTGGTTCTAGGATATGCCGGTTTCCTCACGATGTTTCCCTTCACCGTTTTGAGAGCATTGGTGATGAAATTAATCACACAAAGTAAAGCGCCTGGCTGCGTTTGAACCCGCGACCTACAATTCGTAAGTCGGGGCCGTTACCACTCGGCCACCACTGCTCTGCTTCATAGTCTACCACGTCATGACTTACCATGGCTTACAAAATGACTTCAAATGTTGTGAGAGGTCACACATTGCGAGAGGCCTTCCAACTCTACGCCACTCCAGAACCTCCTTCTATTCTATTCTATAACTAGCTATCCGCACAACTTCGTTTGTGTCACATTTTTCATGACTGCTCCGCTCCTATTGGTCTTAGCGTGATGATTTATAGCCTAAAGCCTTCCTCGATAAATGGTCTATTCAACCCAAAAAGAATTTTTCAATTCGAACCAGTAGTTCCTGAGATTAGCGTGTTCAAAAAAACAAACAACCAAACAAACTCTTCAGCTTTATAATATTAGTATAGATTAAACCGACTCCCATACCATTCAAACCGGCCACAGTAACTCCACTTTACTTTATCTAATGCGACATCTTTACCCGTCAACTTTAAGTCAAAAATTAGGTACGCTTCAGAAGAGTTGAAAAGATAAGCCGTATTAAAATGTTCTTTTAGATATTACTACATAGATATAAATCTTTTAAGTTAAAAGTAGCTTTACTAATTTTTAAATATGACCTAGTTATTTAAACCTATCTATACTAATATTATAAAGAGGAAAGATTTGTATTTTTGTATGTAACGAATAAACTCAAAAACTACTAGACCGATTTCAAAAATTCTTTCACCATTAGAAAGCTAAATTCACCCTGAGTAACATAGGCTATATTTTATCCCCGTATTCCCACGGGAACGGGAACTACGCGGGTGAAACCGCGGGGCGCTGCTAGTGCCAAAAAGGAAATAATGTGAACTTTGTAAAATATCACTATATTTCCAATAATGTATTACTGACATATTTTCCATAGGTATCTATAAATACATATGAATATTCCAGCAGAATTGAATTATGTACAGCCCGCGGGTCGGTTCGGGCCAATCAATACGCGTTATCTCCTGGGAATGGATTCAATTCCATCTCAAAATATATGTAGAACTACTACTATTACAAAATTGACGTTTCAAATAGAATATGTTAATATGAAGGTAGATTTGAAATTGGTTCTAGATAGATAAGTAATATAGTCTTTATTGTAAGCCGTTAATATTAATGCTTGAACATTATAACTTTAATATTTTCTTGTGCATGTCTCAATTAAACCAATGCATCTTTTTTTCTGGATGGGAAATCATCAAATGACTTCTCCCGCTCTGGACGGAGCGGAAGGGAGTGTCAGACTCTTGCTGACTAAAACCCACCCGTGATCCTTCTAGTGCCTGCCGCGTTCCATGGCCCCGGTGACTCTTCCAAACAAATCTCCTAAAAATATTAGACACGTATGTTTTGCTCTATCAAATCTATACACACTATAAATGTTTTACAATATTTGGTATACAAAAATTACTTCATATATGTGAGGACGATGCACCAAATATACTAGTTATAGATAGATAGGCGAACAAAAAAAAAGTACAAGACACAAAAAAGAAATGCATTCATAAATTTAATCCATACATAAATCAACCAGTTTCATTTTGTCTACACCCTTGATTGCCCTATGGAGCAAGACCAGCATGTTTCCAAGCATTCTTATCCTGAATGTAATCTTCTAATTTGTAAATATGCTTGTTTACAAAGAGTGCTTTTAATAAAAGTTTTAATTTTTCTTTCATTTAATTCTAATATATCACAAGTTATTTTATTGTAACATTTAACACAGTACCCCATGAAAGATGTATGGACTTTAGCTAATCTATAAAATGGTTAGTCTAATTTGTCTTTATTTCTAGTATTAAAATTGTGTCTATCACCAATTTTACTAAAAATATGTCGATTTTTCCTTTCACCAACTCAGAAACCATTTTCCCTGTCAATATCTAAAGGTATCTCATTGGTCTCTGGGGATTGACAGGCCCTGTTGCCATAGCAACGGAGAAACACACAAAAAGTTTTTTTATGATCTGAAAGACAGTTGAGATCACCCCCTTGACAGTAATTTAACTTCAATGGATGTCCTGGTACCTACTTATTTACTTGTAATGTTTTTTAATAAGCGTATTAGTAGGCCATTTTTTCTGGATAGGAAATCATGAGCTCCTTATTGTTTCTAAGTTGAGCTACTCGACTACTGACAAAGGCATGCACTGAATGGACAGGCCCACTTAAATCGTTGTGGTTCTTTCCTCTAAAGACCATTTCAGACACAGATCTGCATGTTTCTCCTATAACATATTGTGAATGTGAGGACTATGTAGATCGCCATATTAGGGCCTTATTTCAGTCAGTCTGGCAGTTTGACTAATTCTTGCGGCCTACCCAAATGTCCTTACTTTGGTATTGTTCGTAAAATCGTTGAGCTCCTTAAAGTTCTAAGTTTGAGCTACACGGTATGTGACAAATGCTTGCACTGTCTGGACATGTCCTCAAAAGGTTACCTCAGACATTAACCTACATGGTTCTCATATGATTTGACCAGTACGGATTGTATGGACTTTAAAAAAGACTTTGACCTCTGAGTTTGTTTCGGTGTTTCTTCTCAGAGTAGTCGGCTAGGAAACACCGACTTCATCTAGCTTAAAATGAAAAGAAATATTGGACGTGTAAAAGAGTCATGTTTAACCTACTTACAAAATAAATATCATTTATCAAATGACTTCTCCCGCTCTGGGCGGAGCGGAAGGGAGTGTCAGACTCTTACTGAGTAAAACCCATCCGTGATCCTTCTAGTGTCGCCGCGTTCCAGGGCCGCGGTGACTCTTTCGAACAAATTCCGCAAGCCAAGGAACGCTTAGTTAATTTTTTCCGTGCCTATTAACACCATGTTGCTCGCGTGATTATGAAGCATTTCTTTAATTGTCGAGGTCGTTGTGACCTGTTCTGTATAACTAGACACGCATGTAGGGGGTTAGGCAGCAGTATTGGGCCCCAAGCTCTGCTATTTTTATAAATTCGTCATTCCAACACGATCCCATTGTCATTTTGCTAAAAGTTCGTAAACTGCTAAATTCATAATGGTCGATCATTGGTCGGTCAATGGTCTCGTAATACTTTTTGATAACCGAGCTATTAAAAGCACTAAAATTTCGGAACTCGGTGTTTTTAGTTGCTTTTTGTTTTTTGAACACACCGACTTCCGAAATTAAAGTTATTTTTTACTTTTTGGTTTTTTGTTTGGTAAAAAGTATTTTTAAATTTTGCACTTTTTAGTGGTTCACTCCCAGCTAAACATACCCATCACAGCGTACGTGGTATAAATTGGTGTAAACAATAAACAAGCATGCGATTTCAGCTATCCCGACAGATTTGCTATCATTTATTGAAATTAACAAAAATGCTCATAAAATAAAAACTACTCGACGAAACTGAACTAAATCCTTATGGGACCAAATGGCAACTATTCCTCATCGAACAAAAAAACAACCACGTAAATCGGATCAGAAATCTCAGCGTAATCGCTGTACAAATATAGAAAAAAAACATACCTGCCGAATTGAGAACCTCCTCCTTTTTGAAGTCGGTAAAAAAGAGGATTATGTTTTGTTTATAAAATGGTTTATTTAAGTCACCCTAGTATTCAGGCCCCTCTTTCACACTGGGCACTGGGCCCCGCAATCAAATGGGGCCCACTATTCTGCTAGAGCGACTAAAGAGGTCGCTGTGACCTCTTTGTTGTAACAGAACGCGCGTGTAGGTAGGGCTAGTGGTCAGGTTGCGGAATTTGTTAGAAAAAGTCACCGCAGCACTGGAATGCGGCGGGCACTAGGAGGAACACGGATGGGTTTTAGTCAGTAAGAGTCTGATACTCCCTTCCGCTCCGCCGTGAACAGCTTTTTTTTAACTCCCGACGAAAAAGAGGTGTGTTATAAGTTTGACGTGTCATTCTGCTGGTCGAAAACTCATCAAGTACCTACCAATATGACTAAAGTTTTAAGAAACCATTTTATTGTACTTTTTATAGGTTACTTATAAGGTTTTAGGTACTTATAAGAAAACTCTCGATTAAGTAATCATCAACATTCTCTTTCAGTACGCTTTCATTTGAGACCCCACTCTAGTATATTTGCAGACATTCTTCCCCGCTTTCACCCCCCACAACTTTTAAACAACATAACCGATTTTTATCAAACATGTCTAAGAACACCCGTAATTTTCCTTTCATACGAAAAGAAAAACAAAATTGAAATCACTTTATTCGTTCGCGAGCTACGGAGCCACAGACAGACAGACAAACAAACAGACACTTTTTGCGTCGAGGGTTAAAAATTACCAAACTCAAAGAGCCGCCAGTATTTAAAAACAACAAACCAAATACCACCCTAACTACTGCATCCAACCCGACAGTTCTTCCCCAAAAAAATAATGGCATACAAACAAAAGAATCCAGTTCGAACAAAAAACAAAATGGCCCCAAAGGTTTGGAAAAAAATTTGACCAATCATGTAATTCTGACACACTAGGGAAATTTCACAGTCGGATGGTCGAAACGTTGATAAAAAAAAAATGTATATTTTATTTTATATTTTGACCTGAGATTTCCTCTGCTCGTACCAGTGGGAACGATTGTATTTACTTAGGAACGAATTAAAAAGTTCATGTTTTTGTTTATTTTTTTTCGTTTGGTAACTTTTGTGGATATAACTGTTTCCGACCTGTTAATTTACATAGGAAACTAGGGAGAATAAGAAAGAAAGAAGAAAACATTATTATTGCCAAGTGCCAACAGTATAAAAAATTATAAAAATAACAGTTTTCTGTGTGGCAAAAGAAGCGGGCTCTGCAAATGTTGAACAGCGTGAAACATAACCTATAAATATTTGATTATGTGTTTGTTTAATATATAAATATAAATACATATACATGATATATAAGCATAATCAGCCTTTTAATTTTCCCACTGCCGGGACACAGGCCTCCTCTCTAGGAGAGGGAATGGGCCGTAATGCAGCACGCGGGCCCAGTGCGGGTAGGTGAATGTCACATGTCTTCGAATTTTTGGTTCTAGGATATGCCGGTTTCCTCACGATGTTTTCCTTCACCGTCTTGAGAGCAGTGGTGATGAAGTTTATTACACAAAGTAATGCGCCTGGCTGGGTTTGAGCCCGCGACCTACAATTCGTAAGCCGGGGCCGTTACCACTCGGTCATCACTGCTCATATCTATATATATAAAACAAAGTCGGGTTTGTTACAACACTTATAACTCGAGATCTGCTGGACCAATTTTCGTGGTTTTTGTTTCGTTGGATTTGTCTCCGCCCCGAATAGCAGAATACATCTTAAAAACAATGAAAATTCGACGAATAAATAATTATGAAAGATGAATCATTTTCCCTAAATGTTCCTTTGTTTCGTACCTGTCAAACATTTGTAAGTAAGAAGGATTCACGTGTACCAGCAGACCATAAACAAGTCGAAGCATTTCTGGGGCTGGAATTGTGATTGAAGACTTACAAAGTACCAGGATACCAGGAACCATAATTATTTAACATCAAGCTATGATCCATAAGAGACGAAAGAAAGAACACTGAGCCAAAAATAATAAATGGCGCAGGCATAGGATATATTTATATAGGACATTTTTATCCCGTTTCCGCGGGACGTGATCAGTCTAGCCGTTAATTTTTTTTAATGGAATAGTTTCCGGGGCTAAAATTGCATGCGCTAAAGATTTACAAGTACTAGAAGACCAGAAAGAAGAATGTCGAAGTATTCAATTTCAGGGTTGAAAAATTGAGAGGTAACGTAAGTAAATCCACGTGTACCAGCAGACCATAAACATGTCGAAGCATTTCTGGGGCTGGAATTGTGAGTGAAGACACAAAGTACCAGGATACCAGAACCATAATTATTTAACATCAAGCTATGATCCATAGGAGACGAAAGAAAGAATACTGAGCCAGAAAGAATAAATGGCGCAGGCAGGTGAAACCGCGGGATACAGCTAGCTAAATTTCACCTGCGACTTTCTTTTATATAATTTCACCTGCGACTTTCTTTTATATTTTCATACCCCTAAATATTGTGTTTATTTTATATGGCAAAACAACGTTTGCTGGGTCAGCTAGTCCTTAATAAAACCCAAATGAAAAATTATAACTACATATTTAAAATAAAATAAATACGCCTTTAGATAGAAAAAATAAATAAAAAAAAACAATAAGCCAACAGAAAACTATGTATATGTGCATATTATCTATATCTATACTAATATTATAAAGAGGAATCAGGAAAGATTTGTATTTCTGTATGTAACGATAACGTAACATAGGCTATATTTTATCCCCGTATTCCCACGGGAACGAGAACTACGCGGGTAAAACTTCGGGGCGCTGCTAGTGTATAATATATGTAGACAAAATTAAGAATAAAAATGATTAAATCAGCTTGATTTGGGCAATAACTTTGTCTTTTTAACAATTGACCGGCTACAAATAATATATTCGACACACTTACTCAAAAACACGTTCTACAAAAACTATTTCTCAAAGTAATTTGTTACTAAATGCACTAGCTTGCAAAAAATCGGTCCACCACGTAGTCAGGAGCCGTGATCTTAATCCTTCGTTAGTTGTCTTGAAAAGATCGTTGTTAGCGATAAGGCCGCCCATTGTGTCACCCTATGTAATATTTTCTTCATCCATATTTTCTGTTACTTATATGGTGTACCTACATAATAAAGAGTATTCTATTCTATTCCTATTGAACATCTATGGTATTATCTCAACATTGACCTATGTATCTATAGGATTTCTTTTCCGCACTTAGTCCTAGTATTGCACCATTGTGCGTGAGCCATGGCGGCCATAACTCCTACCAGCCGACCTCGGGATCCAGAAGAAGATCAGTCCACTCAGTATGAAAAATCAAAACAAAATAATTTCGAAAACTATAAAGTTGAAAATCCTAAAAAAAACTGAGCAAATAGAACTTCACAGACACTTCCAACGAAAATTGGTTTAAACATCACAGCTTATATCACTTTTAAAGATATGACATTTTAACAGTTAACTACGGAACCCATCACTATGCGTGGTCCGACACGCACTTGGCCTATTTTTTTTACAAATTCACACGTAATTTATCTCACTTCCCTCTACCCCTACAAATGCCTTATCTCTGCTCACAAAAACCACTCAAAACGCCAGATACAAGGTAAAAATAACAGAGTTTGTCGTCAGTAAGTAACATGCGACTTACCTGCCGCCTTGTGATGTAAATATGTGCTTAATTATGAACCGTCATGCGTCAGGTGACCTGGTTACATACTGATGTGCTAGCCGCGTCGACTGACGGCATCTGTATCAGATTTGAGAGGATTTTCAAAGTGGTTCGTCGTATTTTAGCGTCTTCTGGATACACTATACCAGGGCCCCAAGTTTGCTATTTTTATAAACTTGTCATTCCAACGCGATCCCATTGTCATTTTGCTAAAAGTTCGTAATCTGCCAAATCCATAATGGTCGATCATTGGTTGGTCAATGGTCTCGTAATAATTTTTGATAACCAAGCTATTAAAAGCAATGACTGCATAATGACGTTCTAATGGTAGGTCACTGATCAAAGGAAGTGTCAAAATTTTAGCAGATTAATGCATACGTCTGTCATTAATTTGTCATTATGGACGAGATTACCATTCTATGCCATTTCTTTTAATGGAGTGTCAGTGTTGACCATTGGAAAGTCATAGAGACACTTCTATATTAGTAGATTACCAAACTTGTCAAAATCAACAATTATGAAATCAATGATAGACCATTCTGACACCATTGTAATAGCAGACTTTAGGCCCTGTGCGAGACACAGCCAAAGCGATTTTTTTTCAACGATAGCCCAAAAGGAGGCTTACATAAAATCATAAAACTTATGTAGAAACCTTTATACGATTCCTTCAAAGAATTGTAAACCAAACAAAACTATGAGTTTCGTTTCAGTTCACAGTCAAATAATACAATTCTAATGTAATTGCAATTTCTATTGATATCAAAAAACTATTGTGAATAACCTATTACCTTTGATATACAATAGATAGTGACTATGATGATAATAATAGATTACCTGCGTTCGTTTATTACAAGATGCCTAACAAAAGTTAAAGGTTTGTTTAGACTTACGCGGCATATTCGCTATGATAGCGAAAGCTGAGTGGGTAATAGCTAAAACTGCGACAAGCGGACGCTCGCGACAGGGAGTTACTATGCGCATGGACGCGCGGATGGGCTCCGTGCAAACGCTACGAACCCCGTTTTGAGTACCTGTCGCGGAGATCGGATTATTTTACTAACGCGGTGTCGCTAGTTCAATTTTAACGATGTGCATGTACAGAATATGTGTGTGTCGGGAGACCGGCCTAGTATCAGCCCAAAGGCCCGCGACGAAAGCCCGGTAGGGTGCCCACAACGGAGCACTTTTGTATTGAACCACATTGGCGTCCGATTTACGATGCTTCTGTTCAAAGTCAAAGTCAAAACGTTTAATTCAATTAGGCCATTAAACAGCACTTTTGAACGTCATCATTAAACACTTATCATAATTAAGTTACTCTAGCATCCATTCGCAAAGGTAGATTCTTATAGAGAAGAACGGACAAGAAACTCCATAGTTACTCTTTTCAAATAATTTTTTTTACAATATTTGGTATACAAAAAATACTTCATATATATACAATGTGAGGACGATGCACTAAGTATACTAGTTATAGAACCAAGTATTACCAGCAGGGGTAAGCTTCTAAATAAGCTCATGGTACTCACATATTTACAAATATTGCAATAGTAGGCAAACAGAAAAAAAAGAACAAGACACAAAAAAATGCATTCATAAATTTAGTCCAAACAAAAAACAACCAGTAAGATTTGTCTACACCCACGATTGCCCTATGGAGCAAGACCAGCATGTCTCATCGCTGTTAACCGTGAAACGATGTCGTTGCGTTTTCAGTCTCATGGACTCAATTTCAATCTCGTGACAACCGTAGTGATGAACACAATTTACAACACGCGACACCTTTTTCACAAAACAAGCGAAAATATGCAATCTACTTGGACGGTGTGGTGATACTGATTTCGCCCGTTTCAATATATCCATGGAACTCCATAAAAAATACACAAACATCTATCGCTACCGTGACACCTGCGCAATATTCGCGCGTAGGTGTGGACGAGCCTTTAAATAGTCGTCAACTAATTTGAATTCGTTGATGTCCATTTTAATTATGTTGGACTGCAATCAGGTAAATATTTTCGGTAAAAACTCATTCAAACATTTAGTTATCTATACTAATATTATAAATAGGAAAGATTTGTATTTAACACAACACTACTGGACCGATTTCAAAAATTCTTTCACCATTAGAAAGCTACATTCACCCTAAGTACCATAGGCTGTATTGTATCCCCGTAATCGCACGAGAACGGGAAATACGCGGGTGAAACCGCGGCGCGCTGCTAGTACTGAATAGGGGAAAGTGGTCACCCTTCGTACACTTTTTAGATATTATTTTTTTAATTTATGATTAATTGTCGAATTTATCTAGTTTATGTACCGATGTGTGAAAAATATATTGTAGTTTGTTACAAAAAAGTCCGACACTATTATATCAAAAGGTTCAAGAGTTATAGTAATTTTTCTACGATAAGATATTTGTACGAACGTACCCCACGTACGGGGTACATTCGTACAATAGGTAGTTGTTGTACTGTACAGCCCGCTCGTGGTTGTGGATCAGGGAAGATCATGGCGACATCGCTGATATACAGATATGGCTTCTATATCAGGGAAAAAGAATGACCATGATCCTGGTTTCATCCGAAGATATTTTCAGCTCTGTACCCGAACAATGACTGAGAGCTTTGGCTCTAGCTTTCCTTGCCTGTTCTATTTTTATCAATTCTTTCTGTCTATATCTCTTATAATTCAGTTTTTTCAGGTGTATCTGTATATATATACGGGATATACCCGGTTTTCTTCGCATTCATACGCGTACGAATGTGCCCCATGTTTGGCTGTCCGAATGCACCCCAAGCCTTGAACAAAATTAAAATATAACTTTATACAAATTCTAATTTAGTCTGAGAAATATAACAATTAAAGCTGAAAATAAACAATGTTAACATTAATTAATCATCACCATTTTGTCAAAAGTATAACAATTCTACTTAAAATTGCCAATTAAATATAGGTAAAAAAATTACTCACCGCGCGCGAAAACACGTTCCTTCTTGTCAGTCGATACATCGTGGTGCGGCTGGCGCAAAACTCTGCTAGCAACATGGTGGCTGGTATGTCTATGCATACATGGAAAAGCGTATTTGTGAGCCGTTTAGTTTTTCTGTTACACTAAATGTACGAATGTGCCCCGCGTACGAATGGTGACCACTTTCCCCTACATACATTTAATCACTATTTTCTAAGTTCAGAGTTGAGCTACACGATGACCGTTAAAAACTTGCACTTACTGGACAGGTCCACTCAAATCTGTTTACTTTTTTCCTCAAAAGACCATCTCAAACATAAATCTATGTTGCGGAATTGTTCTAAATGACTTCTCCCGCTCTGGGCGGAGCGGAAGGGAGTGTCAGACTCTTACTCACTAAAACCCACCCGTGATCCTTCTTGTGCCCGCCGCGTTCCAGGGCCGCGGTGACTCTTTCGAACAAATTCCGCAACACGACTGATCCTATAGAGTTCCATATTTTCAAACTGACGTTCGAAATCCAAAATAAAACAAAATTGTTATTTAGTCCTTTAAAGACTGCCCACGGTGCAGTATTACTCTCGACTGTTTAAAAACCCTAGCTTCGGAAAATATTTAAGCAAGTTTAGAGGAACTATAATACTTACGAGATCTCTCCAAAAGGCGAGATCTCTCGAAAAAACCCTGACAGTAGCACGCTTGTCTAGAAGTAACCTATTCACTGTTGACTTAAAGACTCCCAGGTTGTAGCTATCAGGAAACACAGACTGGCAGGGAACTCCACTCCTTAGCTGTACGCACAATGACTGCGTTCCCAAAACGTTTAGTGCGTGTGGGTGGGATGTCCACCATGTAACGGTGGCGCATTGCCGCACGGCTTGTGCTCCGATGATGGAACGAGCTTGGCGGAATTAAACTATGCAATTCCGTCGCACACTCCCCAAAATACAACCGATGGAAAACCGACAGTGGTCGACGATGAAGCACGCTTGACTACAAGTAACCTGTTCACTCTTGACTTAAAGACTCCCAGCTTGTAGCTATCAGGAAACACAGACTGTTCACGCGTGTGAACCCCGCGCGCTAGCGCTATCTCGCGGGACGACGAGGGAAGCGGACCGTCGCGTCGTGAACATCGCGCGGTGTAGACTCGCGCGCCTGCGGGCCATAGTATAAAGAGGGGAAGTAGGTTATCTCCGGCCTAATTCGCGATATAATTGCCTACTGTCTTAGGGTTGTCACTTTAACACATCTCTGTATAAATAATTCAGTGATCATTAGTCAATAAAGTTCAACAATGGTTTGATTTTACAACTGTAAGTACTTACCTACCTACTTAGTTACTATACCTACAATACTGAGAAATCGGCATAACTAAACGTAAACAAAGCAATAGCAGCAAATCAATTTGATAGATCAAAAGTACCTACCTAATATATTCTAGTAGGAAATTAGGCCTACCTACCTACTTTCTCTGTATGATAGAAAACTAATAAAAATAAGTAAGTAGGTACCTCATCATCAAGTAAAAATTATATGCTAAAATAAGTGACTAGCTTACCTTTTCTGTTCATTAGGTAATCTGAACAGAGATAATTCTGGAATCGATGAATTATTGAGACACCCAAACACATAGCAATACGTTCTCCTGCGACTGTCAGACATTTTTTATTTATTTAGCGGTGACGCGCGAACCTCGTGCAGTGTTAGCCCCGACTGGCGCACTGAGAAACGGGTCGAGACTTGTTAAAGTGTGCGTGCGTCGACGCATAGATACTATGGCGCACACATACAAGCCGCGCGCGGTGCGTTTGTATGAAGATAAACTACTTCCCCTGTTTTTATACTATGTGCGGGCGGACCAAACCAGACCAAACTTCAGAGCTGTCATAGCCACGGGACCGTGCGCACGTCACGTTAAGAAGCCTTGATGCGCGCGGCTAATCCACCATATTAGTTTTTATAATAAAATTTAAAGTACTGAAATGTGGCTTATTATTGGTGGCTTTCACCCCAACACAGACTCTGTCAGGAAATTCCACGCCTTAGCTGAACGCACAGAGAAAATATTCCGGAAAAGTTTTGTGCGTTTGGATGGGTGAACGATCATGTATTGAGTATTTTGCCTTAGGCACGAAATAACCAATAGCATTTCCAATTCAATTGCAAATTGATTTGAGATGGCTCTGTTATCTCATGAATACAGATTGGTATTACTGGGCAGTACAGTGATAATTGTCTTGTTTGCATTGTCGAAATGTGCTGGTAAAACATCAGATGATAATGAGTTGGTGTTAACATAACATTTTGGATATTTTTCCTGA
The DNA here is from genome assembly GCA_905332915.2 of Hecatera dysodea. Lineage (NCBI taxonomy): Eukaryota > Metazoa > Arthropoda > Insecta > Lepidoptera > Noctuidae > Hecatera > Hecatera dysodea. The sequence goes on along the minus strand of HG995317.1, from coordinate 1,504,434 downwards.
ATAGTTTAAACGGGCTTGCCAGTGTTGCGGTAATTTGTTCGAAAGAGTCACCGCGGCCCTGGAACGCGGCGGGCACTAGGAGGAACACGGGTGGGTTTTAGTCAGTAAGAGTCTGACACTCCCTTCCGCTCCGCCCAGAGCGGGAGAAGTCTTTTGATAATTTCCCATCCATAAAAAAAGAGTTACGGAATTTGTTCAAAAGAGTCACCGCGGTACTGAAAGGCGGCGGGCATTAGGAGGAACACGGGTGGGTTTTAGTCAGTAAGAGTCTGACACTCCCTTCCGCTCCGCCCAGAGCGGGAGAATCCATTTAATTTGCTATCTATAAAAAAGCATTACGGAATTTGTTCGAAAGAGTCACCGCGGCCCTGGAACCCGATGGCCAGTAGGAGGAACACTTAATAATAATCCGTGGACGAAGCGTTAGAGCTGGTTCACATTAGGTCGGACCGACAGTTTACTGTCGACCGACTGTCGGTTGTTGCTGTTCACACTAGACGCTGCCGACCCGACCTAATGTGAACACCCCTGACGGTACCTACGGTCGTTTTACTGCCCGGATCGTCACAAAAGTTGACTTTTGTATACGATAGACGACGAAAAGGTTCGTATTTATTTCGCCATCCATATTTAAACGTGTTTTCTCTGCATACACGTCGACGAAACTGCTCGCGCGAGTGCCGAAAGCGGGGAATGAGCGGGTGGAAGGGTGGCGGGCGGCTGGCTCCGCCGCTTCGCGCCGACAAATGTGAACGGCGCTATACTTGCCAGTACGCCAATATTATGCCGACCCGACAGAAACCGTGGCTGAACGTCCGGTAAAAGTGTCGGCTCCGATAGTTCGGTCGGGTCACCCATATGTGAACGGCGCTATTGAAATACATACGGCAATATGGATCCGACACGTGTGTCGGCTCGGTAAAACTGTCGGTCCGACCTAATGTGAACCAGCTCTAATAGTCTTAGAATATACTGCATCATGTTATCGATCTTACCTCGAAGTCTGCCTACCTTACCGACACAACCAGCTTGAGTATGCACCACTCTCATAGTGGAGTAACATTTTATGGTATTATCCAAGAGCGCCGATTGAATTTAATTCAGACCCTAAAAGCTTACGTAGGGTTGGCACCTGAGATACAAATTTCATTTTGATATTATATTTTTTTATTTATTTGTTGGTTTGAAATCTTTTTGCGGATTTTCCCCTCAACGTTCGCTTCGATTTTAAATAATTTGGAATAGCCCTTTTTCAAAAATGGAGCGTAATTGACCGCAATATTACGCGACACTTTTAAAACAAATAAAAATTGTTCCTCACGATGTGTGAATGAATGCGAAACAAAATGGATTTGGAAAAAAGGCTAGGCGGATCATCCGCCTAGCCTTTTTTCCAACAGAATAAACGTAATACTTTTTAAGGAATCATTGTACCCATCATTATACTTTTTAAGGAATCATTGTACTCATCATTATACTTTTTAAGGAATCATTGTACTCATCATTATACCACCATGTCCAACAATGACATATTGGAGGAGCTCGTGGCTTAAGAATAACAGCGGCACAGGTCGATCTTCAAGGTTAAGCAACGCCTGTTAAGGTTGGTCTGTGGATGGGTGACCATCGTAACATACCAAGTTTCCTCCGTGCCTCGGGAAGCACGTTAAGCCGTTGGTCCCGGCTATCATTTGTAGATCTTTGGCAGTCGTTACGGATTGTCAGAAGCCAGAAAATCTGACACCAGTCTTGCCAAGAAGTACCGTGTTCCCCAGTTAATAAGTTTTGTAGGTCTGGTAGGCAGCCGCTCCACGTTAAATTCTGCTATTGAGCTGAATCCGGTTTGACTGGAAGCCGACCCCAATATAGTAGGGAAAAGGCTAGGCAGATGACCCAACAATGACATATTTATTCAATAATAATGACATGACTTTTATTAATTGATTCATATTAATTATTTAATAGGTCAATAAATGAGCCTTCATTCTTATAGAAACATTTCTACGCCATAGTATGGCAGGATATGCTAGAACCAAAATTTTAATATCTATATCTAGTGTACCATATTCTGACAAATAAACATTTTTGATTTGATTTGATTTGATTTGATTTGATATTAAACAACGATTATTATTGCACTAATGCTGAAATCTGAACATGGAACAGCTGTTATTTCGCGATTTATTGTTTTGGCCTATAGAAAAAGTTGTCCATAATTTGTACTTATGTTTACTAATATTTACATTGTACTCATTAGTAAACACATATACACGTTTTGGTTACACGTGTTGCCATCTCAAAAACTAAAAGAAGAAGGCAAGATTAATAAAATACATGAACTCACGACATTTCCTCATGGGGGTCGACTGAAACAACAAGGGCTCAGTGCAACTTTTTTAACGGTTTCGATCGCGTTAGCGTAAACGTTCGCTGATGTCAAATTGTATACTCGTAGCATAGTTAGGTTTTCTGTTATATTTCTACACTTGGGGCTTTCATTAATGGGTCTGTTTTCAAACATGGAATATTAAGAAAAAAAGAAAAGAAACGAAAATGAAAAAAGTTTATTTAGGACTCTCACAAAACAAAACAAAAAAAAGAATTGAAAAAATAAAAGTTTATTATTAATTTTAAACTGTACGAGGCCGAAAAAGATCCTGTCTCAGCAAATACGGCGATATCTAGAAAAAAATTAGTAAATACCACAGCACTATACCCCATTCACGATAAGATTAGACATTGAAATAAATCTTTTTTACAGTCCGTTCAACCAATTTTGACTTCTATTGCGTTGGTGGCATGACAAATGGCAGCTGCGGTAAACAGTTGGTATTATAATCACGTTTTTGCTTTTAATGTGTGTTGTAGAAGTAAAAATCGGTTGAACGGACTGTAAAAAGTTTTGTTTAAATGTCTAATCTTATTGCGAATGGAATATAGTGTTCTGATAGGGCCTGTGATGCCACGGATACACTCACGGAACACATACCTACTAAAATGAAATACATAAATACAAATAAAATAAATGAATATAAACTATAGTATACACTTATACAGGGTTATTTGAAAAACACCAACAACCTCTTACGAGGTCATTGTACTTATCATTATGAACAAACTCGAAATCACAAAAAAAATCAGCTGTTCCTTACATTTATGTTCGTATAACTCATCAAAATGTAGGGAACAGCTGACTTTTTTTCGCGATCTCAGGTTTGTTCATAATGATGAATAAAATGAACTCTTAAGAGGTTGTTAGTGTTTTTCAAACAACCTTATATTTGAAATAAATAAAAAGTCATAATAAAATACACACATACAACAAAACATCGACCAACGCTCAATGGCCCAGTGCTCCAGTATCACTTGTCATTCATCAGAATCATTTAAACTTTAATTTTTTTGTCCCATATTTTTTATCTGTGTTTGTTTGTATTTTTATCAATGTCTATATTGTATGTTTGGAAGGAATAAGCTATTTTACTTTTCTTATGTATAGAAAATAAATATTATATTATATTGTATCCAGACACCACTTATTCAGTTTCAATACAAATTACAGTTTACGCTAACGCGGTAGAGAACGTTACAAAACTCGCACCAAGGCCACAGGGCCCCAAGTCTGCTATTTTTATAAATTTGTCATTCCAACACGATCCCATCGTCATTTTGCTAAAAGTTCGTAATCTGCTAAATTCATAATGGTCGATCATTGGTCGGTCAATAGTCTCGTAATACTTTTTGATAACCGAGCTATCAAAAGAAATGACTGCACAATGACGTTCTAAAGGTAAGTCACTGATCAAACGAACAGTCGAAAGCTTAGCAGATTACCGCATACGTCTGTCATTCATTTGTCATTATTACGAGATTACCATTCTATGCCATTTATTTCATTGGAGTCAATGGAGTGTCAATGGTTGACCATTAGAGAGTCATAATGACGCTTTTATGTTAGTAGATTACCAAACTTGTCAAAGTCAACCATTATGAAATCAATGATAGACCATTCTGACACTATTGTAATAGCAGACTTGGGGCCCAGATCACCCACTTCTGCGATCCTTACGAACCGCATATTCTTGAATTAAGTGCCAACCCTAGAGCATGGAAGGTATTCATATTACCAGCATTGCTTGATCAAACCGGAGCGTAGATTGAGACCGGGATATACAATACATACATACATACATATATGAAGATTCTGCTTTCAAACAGTTTGCTTTTCTGAAAGAGACCTGTAATTCAGGTGGGTTTGAGGATTATTTATTTGATATTAAAGACGGATATACAGTATGTTAAATAACAGAGGGTGTTCTCTTAAACTCGTTAATCTATATCATTAATAGATTCGTCGTCGTCCATGATGACGAGCTTTTACGATTGTGTCTCTGAAGGCACTGGTCGTATAAAATTCCTTATTCAAAAAACCGAACGTCTGCGCTAATCTCACGGAATTCCGAATCTGAATTCTGAATTCCTAATCAGGAAACCGTGCGTGTGCGGCCAGCCTAATAGTAGGTCACTGATCAAAGGTACTGTCAAAATGTTAGCAGATTACCGCATACGTCTGTCATTCATTTGTCATCATATAAGAGATTACCATTTTATGCCATTTCTTCACTGGATGACCATAGGAAAGTCATAGTGACACTTTTATATTAGTAGATTACATTACATACACATTCGTAATCCAAAATACTCTTTATTCTTTTGTCAGACACTTCCAAAGTTCCATCGAGAAACTTGTCTGTCAGTGATCTCCAGCCAAGGAGGCTACGATCTTCACAGTATATAAATGTACATCCTTTGTTGAAACCTAAAATAAAAATCTTTTTTACAAAAACAACAACCAACTTATAAAAACACAAAAAGTATAACATGCAAGTTTAATTTCGGAAGTCGGTGTTCAAAAAGCGAAGTTTAAAGTTATGTTATACTTTTTGTGTTTTTTTTTGTTTAGAAGTCGATTGTTGTTTTTTTTTAAGTATTTTATTTTTCACTTTTTAGTGGTTCACTCCCAGCTATCCCATCACACTAGCCCATCACAGCGTACGTGGTATAAATTGGTGTAAACAATAAACAGACATGCGATTTCAGCAATCCCGGAAGATTTGCTATCATTTATTGAAGAGTTCCGTTTCCTATCTCGGTTCTTCATCAGATCTTCATCAAAACTAGAAACCGACCACCTCGAAGTACTAAGATGCTCTTCCAGAACCATCGTATGCAGATTTTTTCATTTTACATCGACAATAAGGGAATGAAAACATCATCAATGTAGTTGAAGCCACGCATTATTAGGGATAACTCAAATACTCGTCGTCAGATCTCACTCAAATTTAAATGGGAACATATGACAAGCACTAGCTTTCGAAAATAAAAAGAATGATCAAAATCGATACACCCGATAGAAAGTTATGAGCAAACACACACAAAAAAAAATACAGTCGAATTGAGAACCTCCTGCGTTTTTGGAAGTCGGTTGCAAATAAGAAAGGACCCAAAATTGGGCCCTGAAGCACTCCATTTTCACGTTTAATCCCAATGAATTTTTGCCGTAATAAACTTAAGAAATACTGTTATTTAATACAGATAACTTTTCTTCTCTTTCTTAATTTCTTTCACAGATTGAATGGGAACGTTACTAACTGATTATATGTTAGTACCACTTCACTACACAGTATAAAACAAAGTCGCTTCCCGCTGTCTGTCCCTATGTATGCTTAGATCTTTAAAACTACTCAACGGATTTTGATGCGGTTTTTTTAATACATTGAATGATTCAAGAGGAAGGTTTATATGTATATTACATGCATAATATAGCAGAGATTTAATATCAACATTGCACCCTTGCGAAGCCGGGGCGGATCGCTAGTGATTTATAAACTAAATTTAATATCGTATTGTTACAGAGCATTACCACATCTTCGTCGGCGACCTGAGTCCTGAGATCGAGACCCAGAGCCTGAGAGATGCATTCGCGCCTTTTGGAGAGATCTCGTAAGTATTGTTTCTCTCTAAACTACCATGGAGCCATTTACATGTGATAAGTTAGTTTACTTTGTGACTTGAACTAAAATGGCAGTTGAGAGCATGTCATGCTCGCTCAAATGTCTCGCTGATGGTGGCGCGTGTGTCGGATCATTCGGTTCCCTTCAAAATGGTTGAGCTAAATGGTGCCGATACACGCGTCATGTTCGTGAACGGGCGCCGTCGGTTGAGACTGGTCACCTCTTAACTGCCACTGACTTGTTTTAATCTTTATACTTTGAATTGTTTTTATAGTTTCCTTTTTTATCTTTACATTGTCCTCACATATAGAAGCGACCAAGGATGTTACCAAGGTTATGTAATACAGAACATGATTTAAAAGAGTGTCCGTGGAGTTTCTTGCACGTTCTTCTCCATAGAGATCTACGCTTTGGAATGTGCAGATAGCTTCACCTGTTTCGACTTGACAATTCAAAAGTCAATTAAACCCTTTACAGGCGTAAAGGGTTTAATTGAAATAAATGCTTTGAATCTTGAAACTTTGCTTAAATGTTTTTCGAAGCTAGCGTTTTTAAACAGTCGAGCGTAATACTGCACTGTGGGCAGTCAGTTGAAGACTAATTAATAAAATGATCTTTTAAGATCTGTTGCGGAATTTGTTCGAAAGAGCCACCGCGTTCCAGGTTTATTTATTTACTAGCAGTGGCCCGCGGTTTCACCCGCATAGTTCCCGTTCCCGTGGTAATATGGGGATAAAATATTTTACATTAAATAGGCTCCGAAACTACTGAACTGATTTGAAAAATTCTTTCACTGTTTGGAAGCGACGCTGTCCCCAGGTGACATAGGCTATATTTTATCCCCATATTCCCACGGGAACGGGAACTACACTGGTAAAACCGCGGGGCGCTGCTAGTGTATTATAAAGAGGAAAGATTTGATGAAGATTTTGTTTGTTTGCTTGAACGCGCTAATCTCAGGAACTTCTGATGCGATTTGAAAAAATATTTCTGTATTAGATAGCCCATTTACCGAGGAAGGCTATATATCATCACGCTAAGACCAATAGGAGCGGAGCAGTCATGAAAAATGTGACACAAACGAAGTTGCGAGGGACAGCTAGTAATATTATAAAGAGGAAAGATTTGATTATTTGTTTGTTTGTTTTGCATTAAATAGGCTCCGAAACTACTGGACCGATTTCAACTATTTTTCCACCAATGAAAAGCTATATTATCAACGAGTAACATAGGCTACATTTTATCTCCATATTCCCACGGGATCAGTAACAGCGCGAGTGAAACAAAGAGGCGCCGCTAATATAAGTCTCGCGTGAATATCGGAAAAAAATGTGTAGTAGATAAGATACATATGTATATGTAAATCGCCGAAACGATTTTCACGAATATGTACAGAGATAAAATGAACCCTTATTTTTTGTATGGGAAATCATCAAATGACTTCTCCTGCTCTGGGCGGAGCGGAAGAGAGTGTCAGACTCTTACTGACTAAAACCCACCCGTGTTCCTTCTAATGCCTGCCGCGTTTGATCGCCGCGGTGACTCTCTTATCGGTCCTTTGCGACAGAACTTGTAGGCTATTTTAATTAATTTGAACGCGAGTAAAAGGTCAGTCAATGTCACACCCATTTTATAAGTGCAAAAAATACTTGAAAGCCAATACCCACATTAGTAAATCAGCAATAAACCGAAGCCTCATCTCTCGAGTAGAGCTTTGGGAGTGACAAGACATGTGGTAGCCGACGAGGCTTGGATTACCGCCAACAGGGTCGGGGCGCAGTGATAGCGGGAACCTAGGACGCTCGTGACTTGAGCTCAATCTTATGCTTATACTAGCAGCGACCCGCGGCAAAAAAAAAATTAGCGGTGGACCACCCTTAACATTTAGGGGAATGAAAAATAGATGTTGTCTGATTCGCCACCCTAGCCGATATGCACGCTAAGATTCACGAAAATCAGTCGAGCCGTTTCGGAGGAGTTCAACCACAAACACTGTGACACGAGAATTTTATATATAAGACTAGCAGCCCCCCGCGGTTTCACCCGCGTAGTTCCCGTTCCCGTGGGAATACGGGTATAAAATATAGTCTATGTTACTCAGGGTGAATGTAGCTTTCTAATGGTGAAAGAATTTTTGAAATTGGTCTAGTAGTTTTTGAGTTTATTCGTTACATACAAAAATACAAATCTTTCCTCATTAAAATATTAGTATACACAAAATTCTCTGTTGTGTTCTGTCTATAATATTAGTATACATAAAATTCTCTGTTATTCTAATGTTTGTGGTTGAACTCCTCCGAAACGGCTCGACCGATTTTCGTGAATCTTAGCGTGCATAACGGCTAGGGTGGCGCATCGAACAACATCTATTTTTCATCCCCCTAACTAAATTTATTTTTTTATTTTATGTGGCAAAACGACGTTTGCCGGATCAGCTAGTACTCAATGTATTTATCTGCATTCTAGTGTGTGAACTTAAGTGGTAGTAACTGTGAACTTAGTAAACTCACGTGACGTCACGTCGCTGGTAGAATTTGTAGCAACGTAGTGACGTCACGTGAGTTTTCATCGCACTGTATCGTCTTCATTTTTTGTTTACGTGAAAAAAGAAAAAATACGTGTCCAATATTTTTTGTAAATCTATCAGACGGACTAATTAGATTTTTACAGTAAAATACCCTATTTTGTCAATGTCGCATATCGTGACACGCAAATATCAACGACATTATCCGACGCGCTCTTGTTGCCGTCGGCGTTCCTGCCGTATTAGAACCCAATGGCCTGGCACGCGACGATGGCAAGCGACCGGACGGTATGTCTTTATTTCCATGGAAGATGGGTAGGCCTTTAGTGTGGGACGCTACTTGTGTCGATACTCTTGCGCCATCCCATCTTCCTAACTCGTCGTGTTGTGCTGGTGCTACAGCTGCGGCTGCTGAGAACCTCAAACGGTGGAAATATAATAACCTTGTACTTATATTTCCCTAAAAAGAAACCACCCGAAATATTAAAATAATTCCGTAAAACAAAGTTAACTGATCCTACTGTTAATTTTAAACTGTGACGCAAAATTTTTGCACAGCGGGGTCAGCGAGTTCATTTAAACTGCGCGTTCGCGGGACTTGCCGCGCGAGGAGGTAGGTAACGCTAAATGCCTACTGCGCTCGAATATCCTGGCCTTAAAAAGTGTTGGCAACACCAACAAAGCACTATGCAATCGATACTTGCAACATTGTGCCCATAGTGAATAAGTTAATTGTAAGTTCATTCGTGCTTTGACCGAGACTCAAAAATATGGATGTCTGACGAGTAGACGTGTTGCTCTTGTGTCCTAATAAATCTTCTAAAATAGTGTCAAAAAACTGTGTTTAAATCCGACACCAAGCCTCCACCCGCCGACTATCACCAGCAAATACAAAATACAGTCCACGAAGTAAACAAAAAGAACTTCCTAAACTTTTAAATAAGCATTGCCATACAACGTGGCAAAGCCGCTAGTCTTTTGGGTTCACTTCCAGTTGATAGCGACGCGGACGAAGTTTTTCATGCCATATTGTAGTTAAGAGGATTTCAGTTTATAAAGGAAATTTATTGCGACATATTTACGACGGTAAAAGTAGGAAAGATTTGAAAAAATGGAGAAAATAATAATTTTCTTGCTAAATCTGCAACAAATGCAGATGACTTCGGTGACTCGCTCCGCTTATAAACCCGCTGTCAGTCGCACCACGCCCTTACCCCAGTGACATAGTTCATATTTGTCAATAAGCCAAAAATGCTGCTTTATGCCCATCTTGAGACTCCGGCAAATATTTTATCTTTTATCTTTTTTCTCGTTGGTATCTTTTGGGTCTGACCGACTTACAAATCTCTTATTTTTCAAAATGGTCTGAATAACAGCAGCACCGGTCGACTTTCAAGGTTAAGCAACGCTTGCCGATGTCAGTCTATGGATGGGTGACCAACTTAATATACATTTACATACATGGCTGTTGGTCGCTCCCGTTGATTGCTCCCGTGCGAAGCCGGGGCGGGTCGCTATAGTATGATTATAATGATCATGTTTGTACTGAACATAATTGTTTACAATAAGCGTGTAAGGCAACGTTTTATAATAAAACCGGCTAAGTGCGTGTCGGACCACGCATAGTGAAGGGTTCCGTAGTTCACTGTTAACATCTTATATCACTAAATGTATATAAGCTGTGATGTTCAATTCAAACCAATTTTCGTTGGAAGTGTCTGCGAAGTTCTATTTGTTGCGAAAGTGTTTGAATGGAACTTAGCTCACGGATAGGTCAAATTGTAGAATAGTATTTATTTTTCTGGATGGGAAATCATCAAATGACTTCTCGCGATCAGGATGGAGTAGAAACGATTGTCACTCTTACTGACTATAACCAACCCGTGATCCTTCTAGTACTGTTTGCGTTCCAAAGCCGCGGTGACTCTTTCGGACAAATTCCACAACCCTAGCAGGCACTGACCCTATGGGGCGCCGTCTTCTTTGCTGACAGCTCTTTCAGCCGTCGACCCGGGCCTGGTTGCTATCGGACAGCGAGCCACCAATAGCTCGCCGTCCGCAGGCCCGATATGTAGGCGAAACCGCTAGCGGCGACAAGTAGCTTGTAAATCAGAATAAAGTGATTGCTTCTCTATCCCTCATAACTCAGTTACTGGGTTTTTGTTTGATTAATTGTTTTTCTTTGTTCACAGCGACTGCCGTGTGGTGCGTGATCCTCAAACTCTGAAGTCCAAAGGATATGGTTTTGTCTCTTTTTTGAAAAAATCGGTGAGTTAAACATTACATAACATAAGATAAGAATTATTTTGTAAAACATGAGTATAGTCTACAGGGCCTTAAGTCTGCTATTACAATAGTGTCAGAATGGTCTATTATTGATTTCATAATGGTTGACTTTGACAAGCGTCATTATGACTTTCTAATGGTCAACCACTGACACTCTATTGAAATAAATGACATAGAATGGTAATCTCGTACATAATGGCAAATGAATGACAGACGTGCATACGTCTGTCATTCATTCAACTGTCAAAATTTTAGCAGTTTACCGCATGGTAAACTGCTAAAATTTTGACAGTTCCTTTGATCAGTGATCTAACTTTATAACGTCGTTGTGCAGTCACTTCTTTTAATATCTCGGTAATCAAAAAGTATTACGAGACCACTGACCGACTAATGATCGACCATTATGAATTTAGCAGATTACGAACTTTTGGCAAAAAGACAATGGGATCGTGTTGGAATGACAAATTTATAAAAATAGCAGACTTGGGGCCCTGGTCTTAGAAAAAAAATTGAAATGGAATTTTTATTTCAATATCGAGGTTTAATTTAAAATCTCAATGTCAAAGTCCAAAGTAATATTTTATTAGAATGTCGGGATTTAAGTAATTCAAAATTACAATGTCTAAATTTAAACTCAATTCAAGAGTTATATTTTCGAGCTGTTTGGGGTTGAAACGCTCGAGTCGTGGGGTCCGAGTGCTCATAACTTGTTTTAAGATTGCTCAAGACGTTTAGTTGACACTTCGCGTGACCCAAGGGCTGGCTTTTACCTTGGACAAAAGATAAGCATTGCCATACAGCGTGGTAATGCTGCCTGCCTTTTGGGTACATTACCAGTGGCCAGCGATATTATAGACGATAACATTTTGATGCACAAAAAAGTGTTCCAAATGTTCAGTTGACGATTTATCGAAAGTTTACAATCTCTCAAGATATTTAATAATCTTACGAAGTTTGCCATTTTCTGGTCACATATAGTATCATCATCTACCTAGTCTTTTCCCAACTATATTGGGGTCGGCTTCCAGACATACCGGATTCAGCTGAATACCAGTATTTAACATGGAGCGGCTGCCTACCAGATCTCCACAACCCATTAACTGAGGAACACGGTACTTCTTGGCAAGACTGGTGTCAGATTTTCTAGCTTCTGACAATCCGTAACGACTGCCAAAGATCTACAATTGACAGCCGGGACCAACGGCTTAACGTGCTTTCCGAGGCACAGAGGAAACTCGGTATGTTAAGATGGTCACCCATCTACAGACCAACCTTGGCAAGCGTTGCTTAACCTTGAAGATCGACCTGTGCGGCTGTTATTCTTTAGCCACGAGCTCCTCCTGGTGACATATAGTATATATAGTAATATTTAGTTATAATAAAATCTATTTTATTTAGAGTAATCCACACTAAAGTGGCTGACTGACATAGTGATCTATCAACGCACAGCCTAAACCACTGAACGGATCGGGCTGAAATTTGGCATGCAGGTAGATGTTATGACGAAGGCATCCGCTAAGAAAGGATTTTGATTAATTCTACCCCCAAGGGGACAAAATAGGGTATGAAAGTTTGTATGGAACTTTGTCAATTTTAAACCGATCGGGCTGAGAGTTTAGTAAAGGGGTAAAGTAACTTTTCCACGCGGACGAAGTCGCGGGCAGAAGTCTATATAGAGTAATACACACTATAAGTACACACTCTTTTCTTGAGAAACTTTCCGCGGCAGTCGAGTAAAAAACAAGCAAAGTTAGCAACTAAAACTAGAAGAATTCAACATTCCGACGCGAGTGAAAATTATCACGTTTTCAACACGTTTAATAAGTGCTGGGCGTGGGAAATACTGCAGTTTTGTATAAATAATAAATGACGGCTATCGATTGAAAGCCATGCCGTGTGTTTCATGGAAACTGTGTAGTAGTTTATGTAAGGGGAAAGAGTTTTTCTAGTGAAAGAATGTGTGGAAATGTCGGCCGTAAAAGCAATCATTTACATTGAAATTATTTATTTATTTAAACTTTATATACAATAGTGGTACATGGGCGGACTTAATGCAACAAGGCATTCTCTACCAGTCAACCGTTGGGTTAAAAAGACAACACTGTGGTAAATACAAAATATATATATTTTTGGGAAAGAATATTATAAAGAGGTAAAGTTTGTGAGGTTTTAAAGTTGTAGCGGATAATCTCTGGATCTACTGAACCGATTTGGAATATACTTTTACCAGTAGAAAGCTACATTATCAAAGAGTAACATAGGTCATATTATACCCCCATATTCCCACGGGAACGGTAAGTAGGCGGGTGAACTGCTTTGTAAAACAAAATTGCGGAGCAACGCCCCGTGTCCTCGTCGAGGCGATCGGCGGCGGCGACCTCTCGCGTCCGGCCCTGGTTCAAACCATGGTCCGGAACGAGGAGGCATAGGACGCGGTCGCCTTCTTCTGCGAAGCAGTAATGCTAGCGAAGGAGGAGCCAGAACGCGTGCGGGAGAGGGAAACCTCACGCTCCAGCCGCCGCAACAGAAGAAGACGCCCCGGGCGTCGGGAAACGCAGGGTGCTTCAAAGAACTGTCAGCAACGAAGACCCCCATAGGGTCAGGGCCTGCTAGGGTTGCGGAATTTGTTCGAAAGAGTCACCGCGGCCGTGAAACGCGGCGGGCACAAGAAGGATCACGGGTGGGTTTTAGTCAGTAAGAGTCTGACACTCCCTTCCGCTCCGCCCAGAGCGGGAGAAGTCATTTGATTTCCCATCCAGAGAATTAAAAAAAAAGATCCCTCTACTTTTTTTGCGGTCAGTCGGTCAATTAGTAAAAACGTATTAACCTACATAGTCAGATAAATAAAAAACAATATTAGATATATGAACTCGTAAAATCCTGTCTTACCATTTCTAAATACATATTGTATGTGTTTTTTCTTGTTTCAGGAGGCTGAATCTGCCATCACGTCGATGAACGGACAGTGGTTGGGTTCCAGATCGATTCGGACCAACTGGGCCACGCGCAAGCCACCAGCGCCCAAGAACGAGTGTGAGTACCATAGACAATTGTCAAAAAAAAAAAATACAGTATGTTAACTAACAGAGGGCGTTCCCGTTAACCCGCAATAGTATAGCATCCATATATGTATGATAACAAAATTAAAAATTACCATTCGAAAACATTTTTTTTTTTTATTTAATATTAAAATATTCACTAAAAATGTTAAATTGATACGTAAAAGAAACACTCTGTTCACGCGTACTTGCCGGTTTGGGCATTGCTACTACGAGTAGGTACTATTCCACGCTACTATTTTGATTTTAAACAGGATGTTTTGAATTCATTGTCAGTTTTATGAATTACTTTTATGAATTCGGATTATTTTGTGCTTATTTTTCCATGCTGATATTTTTATTTTAATCTATTAATGATAAAGATTTACGAGTTTAAGGGAACGCCCTTTCTTATTTAACATACTGTATACACAGGGTTATTTGTAAAACACTAACAACCTCTTAAGAGGTCATTGTACTCATCATTATGAACAACTTTTACTATGGGACCAAACCTGAAATCACGATAAAATATTCAGCTCTTCCTTACATTTATTTTCCTATATCTAACTAATCAAAATGTAGGGAACAGCTGACTTTTTTTCGCGATTTCAGGTTTGGTCCCATAGTAAAAGTTGTTCATAATGATGAGTACAATGACCCCTTAAGAGGTTGTTGGTGTTTTACAAATAACTCTTATAAAGATCATTGTCCAAAACATGAGTATACACACACAAGGCTTGCAAGATGTTACTAAAAAAAAAAATACAGTCATGTTTTGCCTAAACGGCTTACAAATATACAAATAGGTAGGTTATTACATAAATCTATACTTATATTATAAAGAGGAAAGATTTGATTGTTTGTTTATATTGAATAGGCTCCAAAACCACAGAACCGATTTGAAGAATTCTTTCACTGTTGGGAAGCTACACTATCCCCGGGTGACATAGGGTATATTTTATCCCCGTATTCCCACGGGAACGGGAACTACACGGGTGAAACAGCGGGGCGCTACTAGATGCAAAATAATTTCAAAGGTTTTTAATATTTTCGAGACAATTTTATAAAAAAGTTTTGAAAATGAACACTGTTGTATTTAAGATAATCTGTAAATCCTAGATAAGCTGACAACTGGAGGATTTTACAAATTTTTTTACCGACAGCTAATCTTGAACGGGGATTAGTAGAAATTGTGGTCCGTTTGAAAAAATCTTAATGCTACATTTTCTTTTCGCTTAAGGCGCTTTTACTTATGATTTTTACGGCTTTTCCCGAAGAAGATCGGTATTTGACATGGTCAGGTCACCGGAAAACTACAAACGCCGAGAGATTGTAAAATGTCGCGTGTAATTGTGAACTATTTTTTCTTAATAGGACACGGATTTATTGGAAACTAATGAATTTAGATGGTATTTATTGTACACAAAACGATTTTTTTTTCATAATTCCATTGATACCTACATCAGGCAAAGATATATTTTTTTTGTACACCTCCCACAGCGTAGTCCTTTTTTTTTTAAAGAAAATTGTTATGTGATTGAGAATGTCTTGTTGCATTAAGTCAGCCCATGTAAAACTATTGTACATAAAGTTTAAATAAATAGTGATACATTTTGATGCTAGTAATCAAGACAATGTCATCACAGCCCTACCATGACGTCTCAACGTGAAAATGACGTTTAAATCCATCATGCTTCCTGCGTCAGAAAGAGACGGAGTTATACAAAACATACTCGTTTTAGTGCTACTGCACTATCCCCTTTTCACACTGAATCATAATAGCATTGACACTTCGTGGTACGGCCCCTGCGCCCGTAGGTCGAGAGTCTAGGCCTTTGTGGAACCAAGACACTGCAATGAGAAATGTCCATATTCAAGAGACGACATTTTCACAACGTTTACTCGAAACAATGAATAGATTTATAATTTTAGCTACTTCCCACTTCGTCAAATTCCCGTTTCGTCACATTCCTGTTTCGTCACATTCCCGATTCGTCGCATTCCTGTGTGTGGCATTTCGTTAAGGTTTTTGATCTTATACGTTCACTAGCTGCTGCTCGCAACTTCGTCCCCATGGAATCCCCGATTTTAAAACATTCTTTATCGCTGCTCCGCTCCTATTGGCTTAAGCGTGATGATATATAGCCTAAAGCCTTCCTCGATAAATGGTCTATTCAACCCAAAAAGAATTTTCCAATTCGAACCAGTAGTTCCTGAGATTAGCGCGTTCAAACAAACAAAAAAACTCTTCAGCTTTATAATATTAAGTATAGATTCGCGTTTTGTCAAGCTTACGGTACAGTCAGCTACAAAAATTACTAAAGTCCTTTTTTGACACTTTTTGTATAATTTTGTACCTATGTGTCACTGGAAAATTGCGGAATCAGTATGATTTAAAAAATCTTTATTAGATAATCGTTGTTTTGTTGTAGAGAAGAAACAATTAATGTTATTATTAAAAGATGTACCTACACTGTGATGGGTACCTACGTTTAGCTGTACAAAAAAAATACAACCGAATTCTAAACAAAAAATGTATAAAATAACTTTAATTTCTGAAACCGGTATTCAAAAACCGAAGAAACAACTTAAAACACTGACCTTTTTTAATTGTAATTATTTATAAAAAGCTTTTTTTTGCTTTCAATTTGGATTTACACGAAACGTACTTTTTTTTTCAAATTTGTTTGTTTTGTTTATCTGTCTTTAGTAATTCTATAATAATTATGTTGTTCTATTGTTATGTTCAAATACTCGCCTCGTCTTCATAATTTACGTCATTTGTTAAACTCTCAAAGGGAATAAATAATAAACAAAATGCTTAAATTTTAACAGTTTCACATCTCTTTGATCTTCCCGTTAATTTTGTTCAAAGAAGGAATATTCTAGAGAGACTAATACCGTTCGGATTATTTTTTGTTTCGTTAATTAAATATTCTGTTTCGAATTTAATGAAAATTAAGCTTACAAAATTATGTATTAATTTATGTGTTTATTTACTTACTAGCTTATGCCCGCGACTTCGTTCGCGTGGAGTTCCATACAAAATGTTAACCCCTTTTTCACCCCCTTAGGGGACGAATTTTCAAAAATGCTTTCTTAGCGTATGCCTACGTCATAATATCTACCTGCATGCCAAATTTCAGCCCGAACCTTTCAGTGGTTTGGGCTGTGCGTTGGTAGATCACTATGTCAGTCAGTCAGACACTTTTGAGTTATATATATTTAGATTTGTATCGTGGCAAATTTCAAAGTCATCATCTGTTGTCTGTGTAGCTGGTATTGACGCAGGGGTCCATCCCGCGTTGCGGAATTTGTTCTAAAGAGTCACCGCGGCCCTGGAACGCAAAGGGCACAAGAAGGAACACGGGTGGGTTTTAGTCAGTAAGAGTCTGACACTCTCTTCCGCTCCGCCCAGAGCGGGAGAAGTCATTTGATGATATCCCATCCAAAAAAAAAGGTTGTCCATCCCGAATATATCTGTCACAGAGCCTCTCCAGGGAGCTTCTCCAGGTAGAATAGATGGATTTACGTTGAACAGCTGCCTACCAGACCTCCACAACCAATTACCTAAGTAACACGGTACTTCTTGGCAAGATATATGCATATATTTGTAAGGATACAAATGACTCCCACTCTGGGCGCAGCGGAAGGGAGTTTCACACTTTTACTGACTAAAACTAGTTATCAGCTTCCAGTCTCACTGATTGCAGTGGAATACCAGTATTTTACGAGGAGCGGCTGCCTAGCAGACCTTCACAACCCACTAACTGAGTAACACGGTACTTCTTGACAAGGCTGGTGTCAGATTCCGGCTTCTGACGTTCCGTAAAACCTGTCAAAGGTCTAGAAATGTCAGTCGAGACCAAAAGCTTAACGTGCTATCCGAGGCATGGAGAAGTCTCGGAATGTAATAAATGGTTCCATCTATAGACCGACTTCAGGCTGTGTGACCTCACGTCCATAAAAATACCTTTGATAAATAAATATATGTAATTTCGGACGCACAGCTCTATAGAAATGGCAGTGAATGCTAATTTCCGGTGCGCGGTAATTCCTTCCGAGCCGTATGACGTCGCTTCCGCTCGTGTTGCCTCCCGTTACTCAGTACTGATTACTGTGGACTGATATTGATTTGTGTGGGGTCGTGTTAATTTTTAAATTGCAAGCTGTTCCAATTTCTTAAGTCTTTTTGACTGTATTTTACTATTTCGAGATTACCCGTCGAAGAAAAAGAACCAGATTCTGGGATGATTGATAGCACCACGAAACATTACTCCTGGGCCCCAAGTCTGCTATTACAATAGTGTCAGAATGGTCTATCATTGACTTCATAATGGTTGATTTTTACAAGTTTGGTAATCTACTAATAAATATAAAAGCGTCAATATGACTTTCCAATGGTCAACCACTGACACTCCATTGACAGAAATTGCATAGAATGGTAATCTCGTACATAATGACAAATGAATGACAGACGTATGCAGTAATCTACTAAAATTTTGACACTTCCTTTGATCAGTGACCTACCATTAGAACGTCATTGTGCAGTCATTGCTTTTAATAGCTCGGTTATCAAAAAGTATTACGAGACCATTGACCGACCAATGATCGACCATTATGAATTTAACAGATTACGAACTTTTAGCAAAATGACAATGGGACCGTGATGGAATGACAAATTTATAAAAATAGCAGACTTTAGGCCCTGAAGCTCGAGCAATACAGACTAGGTAAAACAGCGCTGTACTTAGTAAAATCTTATTTGAATAACAGACTTAGATCTTATTTGAAATGGTTCAAATAAACGGTGACAATTCGTCAGGATTAAGTGTTAAAACGGTTGTCCCTCAGGGCCCGATTTTAGGTCCTTTCTTATTTTATACGAATGTCCAAAAAATAAGTTATGTCTAAATAGTCCCCTACATAATTTAGAACTATGCTTTGCAACATTATCTTGTTGGAAAATAAATCCTTTGCCGATTAACTTTAGGCCGGACGGAAAAGCATTTTTTCCAAAATAAGTTATACTGTTCCAAAAAATGATTAAATGCTAGCATAATAATTATTAACACATCGGAAAAAAAACCCAAACCACTGAACGGATCGGGCTGAAATTTGGCATGCAGGTAGATGTTATGACGTAGGCATCCGCTAAGAAAGGGTTTTGATTAATTCTACCCCCAAGGGGATAAAATAGGTGATGAAACTTTGTCAATTTTAAACCGATCGGGCTGAGAGTTTCAAAATCGGGGGTAAAGTAACTATTCCACGCGTACGAAGTCG
Organism: Hecatera dysodea; assembly: GCA_905332915.2. NCBI lineage: Eukaryota > Metazoa > Arthropoda > Insecta > Lepidoptera > Noctuidae > Hecatera > Hecatera dysodea. The sequence continues at coordinate 1,485,283 of HG995317.1, read as the reverse complement.
CGGGCAGAAGCTAGTTTTATCATATTTATGTTCATACAGAGAAACAGAAGAAGAAATTTCATAATAACTAATATTACAAAAGTACTGCTGATTTCTAAAAAATATGTTTTTAACCGATTTCCAAAACTGGAGGAGGTTCTCAATTCGACTGTATTTTTTTTTGTGTGTTACCTCATAACTTTTTACTGGGTGTACCGTATTTGATGATTCTTTTTTATATTGGAAAGCTGGTGCTTGTCATATGGTCTCAATTAAAGAGATCTTTATATTATTTGAGTTATCTATACTTAATATTATAAAGAGGTAACGTTGGTGAGTTTGTGACGTTGTAAGGGGTAATCTCTGGATCTACTATATGTATGCACCTCCCTCCCGCCCGCTATATTATGCACATGCAAGATTACAAGGCAAAAGCAAGGAATATATGCACATGCAGGAAGGCAAAGCAAAACCCAACACCAATACCGACACGTGTTTCACGCACACCTCTCCACGAGGCATCCTCAGGGGACGTGTTGGCGAACCAACACGTCCCATATATTCCTTGCTTGATAGTATCCAAAAAAAAAGTCGTTTGTATTTTGTACATACATTTTATATGAAATCACCAAAAAGTCAGTACAACATTTATTGGTTCTGTGGAGGCACGAAGCTTGACCAGATGGGCCAGTAGACCAGCTAGTCTATACTAATATTATAAAGCTGAAGAGTTTGTTTGTTTGTTTGAACGCGCTAATCTCAGGAACTACTGGTTCGAATTGAAAAAATCTTTTTGGGTTGAATAGACCATTTATCGAGGAAGGCTTTGGGCTATGTATCATCACGCTTAAGCCAATAGGAGCGGAGCAGCGATAAAGAATGTTTTAAAATAGGGGATTCCACAGGGACGAAGTCGATGGCAGCAGCTAGTATTACTATAAATTAACTGTTACTCCTCGTTCCAGTAAACTCGAAGCCCCTCACATTCGACGAGGTCTACAACCAGAGCTCGCCAACGAACTGCACAGTCTACTGCGGAGGACTGACCACGGGTCTCACGGAGGAGCTCATGCAGAAGACCTTCCAGCCCTTCGGAACAATCCAGGAAATCCGCGTCTTCAAAGACAAGGGATATGCTTTTATTAGGTGAGTCGGAAATACTTCTTATTAGAGCCAGAAGACTTTCACGCCTTCGGCACCATCCAGGAGAAACGTGTCTTCAAGGACAAAGGATATGCTTTTATTAGGTGAGTCGGAAATACTTCTTCTTAGAACCAGAAGACTGCCAGCGCTTCGGCACTATCCAAGAGATCCGCGTCTTCAAAGACAAGGGATATGCTTTTATTAGGTAAGTGAGGAATACTTCTTCTTAGAACCAGAAGACTTCCAGGCCTGCGGCACTATACAAGAGATCCGCGTCTTCAAAGACAAGGGATATGCTTTTATTAGGTGAGTCGGAAATACTTCTTATTAGAGCCAGAAGACTTTCACGCCTTCGGTACCATCCAGGAGAAACGTGTCTTCAAGGAAAAAAAACTTTTTACAAAAAATAAAACCGACTTCTAAACAAAAAAACCAAAAAGTACAAAATAACTTTTATTTGCGGAACTCGGTGTTTTTGGTTGCTTCATGTTTTTGAACACACCGACTTCCGAAATTAAAGTTATTTTGTACTTTTTGTTTTTTTTTTTTTTGTTTAGAAGTCGGTTTTATTTTTTGTAAAAAGTTTTTTTTATTTTTCCCTTTTTAGTGGATTACTCCCAGCTAAACATACCCATCACAGCGTACGTGATATAAATTGGTGTAAACAATAAACAAACATGTGATTTCAGCTATCCCGACAGATATGCTATCATTTATTGAAATTAACAAAAAACCGCTTGATCATTTTCGATAAAATTTTCATGGGACCATTTGGGAAGTATACCCTTTTCAACAAAAAAATATTTTTTCAAATCGGTTGGCAAGCGACGGAGTTATGCGCGAACAAACAACGCCCGGGGCCTCTTCTTCTGTTGCGGCGGCTGGAGCGTGAGGTTTCCCTCTCTCGCAGGCGTTCCGCCTCCTCCTTCGCTAGCATTACTGCTTCGCAGAAGGAGGCGACCGCTTCTCATGCCTCCTCGCTCCGGACCATGGTTTGAACCCCTAACATAGCGATTTACATCGCTCTCACATTCACAATACATTAAATGAGGACCATGCAGATCAGTGTCTGAAGTGGTATTTTGAAGAAAGAACCACACAGATTTGAGTGGACCTGTCCAATCATTGCAAGCCTTGGTCAGTAGTCGAGTTGCAGGGTCGGGGTTCCGATGCCTCTAATAATGCAGACTTTCTTAAGTAGATAACGTAAAAATAACGATATTTCTCCATCAACACTCAACGTATATTCTCCATCTTCTCCACAGATTCTCGACAAAGGAGAGCGCAACGCATGCGATCGTTGCCGTGCACAACACTGACGTCAACGGTCAGCCCGTGAAGTGTTCTTGGGGGAAGGAGTCTGGTGACCCTAATAATGCTCAGGCTCAAGGACAGGTATGTCTTATTAAGATAAGATGAGATAAGATGAGATAAGATAGGATAAGATAAGATAAGATAAGATATGATATGATATGATATTATATGATAAGATATTATATGATATGTGTTGGCGACAGATCTGGCAACCCCGTTGCTAGGGGTTGTTGGTGTCGGTCGGCTAGCAACGGGGTGGTTTAGCGTGAATTTGTTTTAATAAATTTATTTTAATTCTATATTTTTGTGAGCTTTTATTAGGCCTAGCCTTCGAATCCCTGTTGATTTGGTGGTCAACAATATGATATGATAATATATGATAAGGTATTATAAGATATGATATGATATGATATGATATGATATGATATGATATGATATGATATGATAATATATGATAAGGTATTATAAGATATGATATGATATGATATGATATGATATGATATGATAATATATGATAAGGTATTATAAGATATGATATGATATGATATGATATGATATGATATGATATGATATGATATGATATGATATGACATTTGATTTGCTTAAACATGTGTATACATACATACAGAATTAAAATAATACATGCATGCAAGATCTTTAATAAAAGTGGCTCACGTTATATCTGCCATTGCTCATGGCGTGGCTTTTTGGTACTGTCGAATTTTAACTGTAGAATTTTAAATACTATAATGGTTTTAAATTTTACAATTATATATATTTTTTTTTTAAACGTAGCCCCACACTAGGATTTACTCCTGTATCGTGGGTGCGTTCACTTACATGAAAACTCACATACACAAGACACCCAGACCTGCAAAAATTATCTGTAGGCCATACAAACATTTGTTCCGTGCGGGGATCGAACCCGCGACACATAGCGCAGCAGCCGAACGCTCAACCACTGCGCCAATCGTGTCGTCAACCGCATCAAAATCCGTTGCGCAGTTTTAAAGATCTAACCATACATAAAACAGACAGCGGAAAGCGACTTTATTTGCGAACGGAAAATACGCGGATGAAACCGCGGGCGCTGCTAGTTAAAAATAAAGAAATAATAATTCATGTAGATTACAGAAACTCACTACCCAGTCATTAATTAAAGAAATTGAATGCAAATTAACTATCTTTTAGATGTAAATGAAGAGTAAAGGTCAACACATTTTTGTGTGTAATTAAAGAAAATTTAACAAGACAGATTGAAACATAAATCTTTGATATTTTCTTAATTTATTTATTTTAGTAGCATATTAATATTGTAGTACTCTATTAAAATTGCTATCTATTTTTATATTACTCAATTTATATGAACTAATTATATTTAAGTTTATATTTGTAATAACATATGCGTTTTGTTATTATATTTGTTTGTGTTATTACATAGTATGAGTCCCAAAACTTAAAAAGCGACCTCCGAAAAAAGCTAGATCGATTTTGATGACACTTACACGGGCTGCCAGCTGCTGTCGGCTGATTATACAGGGTTATTTGTAAAACACCAACAACCTCTTAAGAGGTCATTGTACTCATCATTATGAACAACTTTTACTATGGGACCAAACCTGATGTTCGTATAACTAATCAAAATGTAGGGAACAGCTGAGTTTTTTTTTTTCACTTTTTCAGGTTTGGTCCCTTATTAAAAGTTGTTCATAATGTTGAGTACAATGTCCTGAAATATTGATAATTTAGCTATACACATAGTTATTTGTTGGATATTTATTTAAGAATACTTGTGGCTATTAATATGTAACTATATTGTGTAAAAAGATTTTTTTTAATAGAATAAGAAAAGATTCGAGAATATTTTTCTCACTAATTATGAATGTCTCTTTTTGCCCCAGCTCCCGACCGCCTACAGTCCTTTCGGCGCGACCTACACCGGCGGCGTACCCCCCACTTCATACTGGTACAACACCTACCCCCAGCAGCTTGGGGGCTTCCTCCAGGGAGTCCAGGGGGTGCAAGGATACACCTACGCTGGGCAGGCTTTTGCTGGATATCAGCAGCAATATATGGGGTAAGTTGATACTGTATCTATCCTCGGAAATATTCTGCCCTCGGAAACGTAAAATCGTATATCAAAATTTTCTTAATTCAGTTTTTTTTTGCATCCGAATACTTAATAAGTTTCCACATCAGAAAGAGAGAAGAAAGAAAAATGTTTATTTGGGTCTCGCACAAAAAAAAAACTACTAGAAAAATAAATTAACAAAAGCTTTAGATATCAATTTGTACCTAAATGTAAATGTGCGAGGCCAAAAAGGTTCCTATCTCAGAATATGCAGCGGTATTTAAAAAATACATATGGCACTCGGGGACTGCCGCGGTAAAGCTATTGCATAGCATTTTTTATCAACTTATGCAATTGTATATTTAGTACTCTGCGTCATTGTGATATGGTCTCGATTCGTTCACCTGGGTTACTGTACTAATGTAAATCACATACGTTTCACTTAACTTTGTCCCACCGATTGTTTCCGAACGCAGACGTTCGGGTCGGCTCGGTGACGGCGACATAATAGCTCAGTAACGAAGCGACCATTTTAAAAAGGCGGGGCCTAATCGAATGACGTAGCGGCGTTAGGTTATTTTCGTTACGGAATTTCTGGATTCGGTTGCCACGCTCACGGCCCGCGATAGAAGCTAAGCTTGAAAAAAAAATATCACAGACCTGCACATCAGTATATAATATCTATACTAATATTATGAAGTGGAAAGATTTGTATTTTTTAATGTAACGAATAAACTCAAAACTACTAGACCGATTTCAAAAATTCTTTCACCTTTAGAAAGCTACATTCAACCTGAGTAACATAGGCTATATATTATCCCCGTATTCCCACGGGAACGTTAACTTCGCGGGTGAAGCTGCGTGGCGCTGCTAGTATATTATAAAGAGGAAAGATTTGTATGTTTTTATGTAAAAAATAAACTCAAAAACTACTTGACCGATTTCAAAAATTCTTTCACCATTAGAAAGCTACATTCACCCTGAGACACATAGGCTATATTTTATCCCCGTATACCCACGGGAAAGTTAACTACGCGGGTGAAACCGCGGGGCGCTGCTAGTCAGAAATATTTAAAAGAAACACTAGCACACGTTTCTACACAAAAATATCATAAAGAGGAAAGATTTGTGTGTTTGTAACGAATAAACTGGAAAACTACTGGGCTCCAGAGCCGCGGTGATTCTTTCGAACAAATTCCGCAACCCTAGCAAGCACTGACCCTATGAGGCCCCAAGTTATGATACAGATTTTAAGCCTCCATATTTTCTCCATTACAGCAAGGACTACAACCAGTGGGCTAACACGACCGCGTGCTCCAGCATGGGCGGCGTGCAGCTGCCGTGGGCGCTGGGGGCCGGCGTGGGCGGCGTGGGCTCCGTGGGGGGCGTGGCCGCCATGTCCCAGCCGCCACAAGTGCTGCATTACCCCGTGCAACACTTTCAAGTACAGCCGGTAAGTTGCTTCCTGAATAACATAATCAGCCTTTTAACGTCCCCACTGCTGGGACACAGGCCTCCTCTCTAGGAGAGGGAATGGGCCACAATCTAGCACGCGGGCCCAGTGCGGGTTGGTCCTGAATATTGGAAAACAACTTTTCCAAAAATCATATACAATTCGACGGAGTGGTTGGTTCGATTCCTGCATGGAACAAATAGTTTGTATGGCCTACAGATGGTTGTTTCGGGTCTGGCTGTTTGTGTATGTTTGTAAACACACCCACGGTAAGTACAGGAGGAATTCCAAGTGTGGGCCAAAGTTTTTTTTTTATTAAAAAAATGGGTCTTCTGCGAGTGCCGTGCCATGCAATTAGTGTTGTATCTGAAGAGAGATTCTGCGAAGCTTTTAGCTTTTTTTTTAGGTGAAGTGAGATAAAATTGATTGAGTCAGGCGTTACTTTGCGGAAATCCATTTTAAATTTGAAAATTTAAACAATATATCTAGTTTTAATTTCCGCGAATATTAGTGGGTTGCAGGTATGCACCTCCCTCCCGCCCGCTATATTATGCACATGCAAGATTACTGGGCAAATGCAAGGATTTTAAGCACATGCAGGAAGGCAAAGCAAAACCCAACACCATTACCGACACGTGTTTCGCCTCTCCACGAGGCATCCTCAGGGGACGTGTTGACTCGCTGACCGTTGAGTTGCGACTCAACGGTCGGACTCAGCGGGCGGGAGGGAGGTGCATACCTGCAACCCACTAATATTCGCGGAAATTAAAACTAGATATATTGTTTAAATTTTCAAATTTTGAAGTGAGATGTCAATCCATACAAACAAAACGGAATGACGGTGAAATTTTGACAGAATAGATCGTCACATCCGTCATTTTTTTGTTATTTTTCTTTTATTTCATCCGCCGTCTGTTTTAAGTTCAAAACTATCATTTATTTATTTTTATTTTTTGCTGAAAACATTATACAATTTGTTTTCGTAATATTAAAGTTAAAAGATTTGATTGGAACCAGTCATTTAACAGATTAAGATCTTTCTAAGTTTCGACTGATTGTCCAAAGTAAAGGAGACTTGTGTCGTCTGCATAAAATGAGATGTCTCCTTTATGACCCAATTCACTGATACTGTTAATATAAATGAGGAACATGAGGGAACCCAATATTGATCCCTGAGGGACCAAAAAACAAAACACAGGGATTGCTTCCAGATTCACCTATTTTTACTATCTGTTTACGGTTCTCCATATATGATTTAAAAATTTCGTGTGCTTTCCCTGTAACTCCGCGGAGTTCCAGATTTTTTTAATAATTTGTCATGACTGATGGTATCAAAGGCTTTTTTAAGATCGATAAATATACCTAAGGCAAGTTGTTTTTGATCAATTTTATTTTTCATTTCGGTTCATTGTAGCAGCGAGAGTATTTGATTGAGCTCTAAATCCATACTGTTTATGGGAAAAGAAGCCTTTTGAATTAAGGAATGACTCTAATCGGTTTTAAAGAACCTTCATCATTTAAATACATCTTGAAAATAGGGATGGTTGGATAGTTATTTCTTTTTTTTTTCAGACCTTGCTTTGTATTATTTCAAATGTAAGGGTTATTATTGTGAGAGATTTTTTTTATAATAAATAGTTTAACTATTTTTATGTTCTTGGGCGGTTTTTGATGATCTTATAATTCTTTGCTCACGTTCCAGATCGGTGAAGATGAATGGCTCGCCCCCAGCCTCTTGGTCTGAGGACAAAGACATCACCCGCCTGTTTCCTGTTGTCGTGTGCATAAAGACTGGATTTAACTTATTAGCCTTGGTTTCGAGCTGTTCCGAGTCTCTTTTGGCGAGTCTCTTCTGGAATGTCTCTATTTTGTTGAGTCTTTTTTGTAAAGTCTCAATTTTGGTGAGTCTTTTTTTTGTAAAATCTCAATTTTGGTGAGTCTTTTGTGTTTCAGTCTGTTTTTTTTTTTATCCGAGGCCTTTTTGTGAATGATTTTTATTGCAATAATTTATATTAAAATACTGTTGTGATTCGGTTAAGTTAGTGGAGTTATATTTTTTTAAGATTATGGTTTTCTGCAATGATGTCTAGTTTGACGTGATACTGTGAAGTTTTAAGAAATTCTGCGTTATAAACATTTGTTTTTATGAGGTTTCTTTGATGTTTACTCATTCAAAGATTGTTTTCGTTTCCAGTATCTTAAAATTCTGCGTGATTCTCATAAAAGACATTTTGTTTAATTATTACAATCAAAGTTTTTACGTATGTAAAGACATTGGTTTAAAATTGTTATTTTAACACAAATGCTTTCGTTAAAACATTTTAAGGTTGACAATTTAAAAAAGACATGTGATTTTTTGTTAATTATGAAGTTTAAAAAGTGTTTTGGAATTACAAAGTGTTTCTCAAAGAAATATAACTGTTGTTACCAGAATCTAGTCATATTTTTAGTCAAAAAGTCAAAGATTTTCATTGTATTTAGTTCAAAGCTAAAAAAAATGTTGTTTGTTATTTATTGAAAAAAATATCACAGAAGTTACATTTTTTGTATTTTTTAAGAAAAGACATTTTGCTGTCTTAAAATAAACTTGTAAGTACTTATGTATGTTTTTAAGAAATCTTGAAATCATTGTTACGATGTACTCACATGTATTTATTTTTAAAAGATAAACCAAAGATTCTCAATCTAATCTAGTCAATTAATGACTTTTTTAGTTTTACACTTTTATTTGAATTTATTTTTTGTTGTTTTAAATTAAGTAACCACAGATTTTATTTAAATAAATTCTGGGTTTTTATATTATTTTCTCTGCTTTGGGAAAAAAAGAAATATACAACAGGAAAGCGTTCGCGCGGTAATACACCCAACATTGGGACAAGACATAAGAAAAAAAAACTTAAAAAAATGTGAGTCAAAGATATCGAAAGATTTACTCTATTGCTTCTTATGAGCGCAAAGTAAACGCGAATATAAAATACTTTTAGAAAACATATAGAAATTAAACGTAAGATTAAATTATAAGCTAGTTCTTAAGGAATTATCACCACGCGGGCCAAATCGGGGTTGCGAAAAAAATCATTGAATAAAAAAAAAAACTTTTTTTTACGGTCGAACCATCTGTCAGCACAAGTTGTAAAAATAAGAAAAAAAATATTGAGTAAAAAATTAGATTTTTGGAGATATGTTTAGTAGTAAAAATAGAATGAAACATCCGAGTGAGAAAAATTTTATAAAAAAAAAACTTTTATAATGTATATGCCGAAGATGCTAGAGATCGGTAGACTACGAGTAGGTAAAGCAAACATTTTTGAGATGGGCTAGGAAAGAAGTCGGCTTTACGACTTTTCCGATTTGAAGTCGGGAACCATTTTAATGATGGGTGTTTTATAAAGTCGATAGCCAAGTAGGCTTATGAAAGTCGAGAATATCGACTTATATCTACGATTAGAGCTTGATGCGAATTGTATGTCGATCTCTTGACTTCAACTCCGATGTTGTATGAAAGTCGAAGTTTGAAAAGTCGTTCGATACGACTCAAAAACGTCTTTAGACGAGGTTAAAAGTCGGCAATTTACTTATATTTAAAACATCGAGAAATCTATTCTTTCTCCTTATGCGCACAGTTTCAGAATTTCGATTACTTTAGTGACGGAAGTTTACAAGTCGGAAAAACGACTTTTGAATGATTTGAAGTCGACTTTCAAAGTCGCCCATCTCTAATTTTAGTCACGATTTTTTTTCTTTCTGGAAAGCCATTGCCAAATTCAGAAATCCGTAAAATAAAAAATACTGTTATAAAATGGTTGTGTCTAGATAAAAGATACACTACTTACTGAACCGAGAAAAATGTAGAGAAAAAAAAATTAGATTTATTTATTAATATTAACGTATAAGTGAAAAGAAAAAAATATTTATTGCCTAGATAATAAGTATAATACCCGTTTACTGTAGTTAGAGGAAATTATAACAAAAAAAAAGTTCTTTTCTCTAAAAAAAAAAGGTTTGGACAGCGCTGACAAAGCGTGATTTCGGCTACTTCTTTTTTTTTGTTCTTGAATTTTTATTTTCGTTTTTTTTTCTTTTCTAAGAGAGTTTTTTCTCTATTTCCTTTTCATATTTCCCTCGTCGGAGGCTAGTGTTTGATAAAAAAAAATACTAAAACGCTATAACTAGTTGGGAACGTCTTTTTTGAAACATTTTAGTCGGTGGTACGCTTGTATCGCCTGACGCGTCTTTGTATAAAAAATCGTATTTTATACATTAATTATTAAATTAAAAACTATTTATATTTGTTTGGGCGTTTTTTGCTACTTTTCGATTAGTAGGTTGGGTGTGTATTGAATGAAGAAAATGATAGCGGTTCTCTTTTTGCTTTAATATAAGAATAATCCGACGGTCCATGAATTAATTGTCTTTTGATCAGCTAATAAAACTGATTTTCCATAAAATACCTGCTGATTTTGAAGAAAAAATCCAGAAAATATCAGCTGAGAACTTAAGTTCGACAGATAATTAAATTTCATAAGCCTATGTCGAGAAAAAAACCGTTGGTACGCTGAGCATAATAATATTAATCTGACAAAGATATAAGAGAGAAAATATAAATTATAATAAAACGTGTCACTAAAAAGAAAAGTAACAAAAAACCTCTAAGCATTTAGGTTTTACTGTTAGAAATTTTATTTCGAAATTTAGCTGTTTTTTATTTTTATCTTCAGCGTAGTAAAAATTTGGCAGACATATCGCTAGAATCTTATAAATAAGATATTATATAATATATTATGATATACTAAAACTATTCTACATATATAGTTTATTTCATGACTTGAAGAATTTTCACACTTATTCTCTATCTATCGAACTGTCACTTTTTATTTTTCTTTTTAATATATACTTACGTATGTATATATTTATGTATAATATATCCATATTGTGTCTTGGTTTTTATTTTTCGCCAACGAATACTCTGAGCAATGCTCGACTTATTTCGTGAAACCTTGAATATACATGGCTGTAACTTTTACAAAAGTACGCCACAATGGCATGTAAGCTTCTATAAAATCTTGTGCAAGTCCCAGGTTTGTGTATATAATGTGCTTTATTCCGCTAAGCCTTAGCCTCTCAAAGGCTTGTCCTTAAGTATATACATATATATATGTATAACTCAACACCAATATATAAAAATGTCCCTTAAAATAAGATCTATGTGTGTAGTAATAAGGAGTAATGTTAAATACTATCTCGACTTGGCATTTACTTGGTTTTCAAAGTATATAATGGGATATATATATCCAAGCATTAGTATATAAATTCTGATTAATGAATTAGTTGTAAAAGCATTTGTTTAAGTGATAGAATAACAATGATTTTGAAGCTTGAAGCCAAGGAATATATTCGAATACATTGCAGAACAGCTTGAACATATCTTGCAAGCAGTGCCGTAAATAGCCTTTTTTGCACTCTGTGCGAGCTTCTATAACTGCGCCCTATTTAAGTGGACCCTTCGCCTTTTATATCTCCCACTGTGTCTCACTCACTAAAACTCGAAACGCAAGTTCATTAGTGCAAATGCGTTGCCCACCCAGATGCTTCTGATTTTTTATTGTTAGATGGATATGCTCTTGACTCTAGTCTAGGTCGAGGTGACAGAGACAAAGTCGACGATGGAATGAGCTTACCCAGAAGAAGCCTGTTCACTCTAACTTTGAAGAGATTAGGGTTGAATGCGTTCGGAAACACAGACGCAGGCAGAGAGTTCCACTCCTTTGCTGTGCGCATTATAAAAGACGATTGGAAACGCTTGGTGCGAATTGATGGAATAGCAACCAAGATGGTAACTTACAGTGCGTCTAGATATCCTATGGTAGAAGGGGGACGGTGGGATGAGGACGTGGAGTTCATGGGCACACTCGCCGAAGTACAATCTGTAGAAGACTGAACAGCAGGCGACCTTGCGTTGATAACCCAGGCTGTGAAGCTTGGCATTTACCAGTTTTTCATCGCCAATGAGCCTTTTAGCTCTGCGTTCCACCGAGTCAAGTGCGGCAATTTGATATTTCCCAAAGGTGGCTGCAATACTCCATGCAGGACCGGACTTGTGCTTTGTGAAGCGATAAAAGCTGTCCCGGTAGTTTTTGGGTCCCATTTTGGTACCCACCCGCCGCTTAGCTTAATCTCCGACTGACCGTATGGCCGGCTGGCTTCTCCGATAAACACAGAACACAAATACGCTCGTACGCTGCCAAAAAAGTGAGCGCGATGTTTTGTCTAATTGAACAGACGTTTTTGATGATACTGGCATGTAGGTACGTGTGTGTAAGAATCGAGCACTAGCGGTGCAGCGGGAACTTCATAATCAGCCTTTTAACGTTCCCACTGCTGGGACACAGGGCTCCTCTCTAGGAGAGGGAATGGGCCGTAATCCAGCACGCGGGCCCAATGCGGGTTGCTGAATGACTGTCTTCGAATTTTTGGTTCTAGGACATGCCGGTTTCCTCACGATGTTTTCCTTCACCGTTTTGAGAGCAGTGGTGATGAAATTAATTACACAAAGTAATGCGCCTGGCTGGGTTTGTACCCGCGGCCTGCACTTCGTAAGTCGGGGCCGTTACCACTCGGCCACCACTGCTCTTCAGGAACTTATCTGGAGTAAAACGAAAAAATACTAGTCCTGCCTAGTCTGGGCATTCTTGCGTCCCCCAGAGTCTACGCCCTTTGCCTGGGCACTGGAGGCATCGCCCTATTTACAGCACTGCTTACAAGCTGTTACTCGTCATTATTTAAGACGAAGACACACAGGAGGAGGAGAAGGAGCTCGTGGCTAAATTATAACAGCCGCACGGGTCGATCTTCTAGGTTAAGCAACGCTTGCCGAGGTTGGTCTGTGGATGGGTGACCATCTTAACATAACGAGACTTCTCCGTGCCTCGGAAAGCACGTTAAGCCATTGGTCCCGGCTGTCATTTGGAGATCGTTGGCAGTCGTTACGGATTGTCAGAAGCCAGAAAATCTGACACCAGTCTTGCCAAGAAGTACCGTGTTACCCAGTAAATGGGTTGTGGAGGTCTGGTAGGCAGCCGCTTCACGTAAAATACTGGTATTCAGCTGAATCCGGCTTGACTGGGAGCCGACCCCAATGTAGTTGGGAAAAGGCTAGGCAGATGATGATGTCCCACAGATCGATAATCGAGTGCTTCTCGTATCGATCCGAGGCCCACACTTGATCATCGATTGAACCTTAACACAATGTGGGATGCCTTTCGATAATCACCGTGCAGTAAAAACTCATGAATGACATATTCAGTCATATAGACATATTATTGTGCAAGCTTTTATAATCTGTGCTCTTGGATATATTTGAAGGGTCCGCTGTAATAATGATGAAAGCACATTTTTGTGAAAGTTCTAAGTAAGCACGTCAATCAGCCACTGGATATTTGTAGTTGGTAATCTCGTTAACAAATTTAGCAATATATAACTTACATCCGAGATTTTCGAAAGTAAACGCTAATAATAGATAAAAGGACAGTACTCAATAAAGACCTGGTTTTTAAGAATTACTTAAAATAATACCATTACCAATACATAAACCTTGAATAAAGAAATAACCTAAATAATAATAAAAATGTAGGTATTATGTTTATACCTTCAAACACGACTTTTCTTTTACCAACGAATAAATTTAAAAATGCAATCATCTCAAAACGAACTAACAAGGACAGCTATCTATCTCTCTATTGCAGTGGACCCTTCATTTGTAACTATATCCAAACTAAAAACGCCAAGACGAAATCTTAAGTAGATATAACTTGTACATATATATTTTACAATTATATATCAACGTCAGTGAACGCAAATAAAACATGGAAGCATTACTTCAAGGGATCTAAGCGCGAATCGAGACCCAAAAATCCAAGCAAACTCACACATCGAAACCTCGTCGCTGATTCGCCGAACCACACCAACAACATTATTGCTAATACGATGCACGGTTAAAAATTGACCTTACTTCCCAAGTATTCGGGTTTAAATTACCATGTAACGAATAGGCCGTGTAACTAAACACGTGAGCGGCGCAATCGGTAAGCCCTGCCTACCGCGGCGCAATGTGCTTTGGGTCATTTTTTTGAGTTAGGAATGCTTCCATGTTTTATTTGCTTTCACTAATCAACGTAGTTTAAATGGCAATCGTGAAAAATGGAAGGCTTTCCTTCTGTACGTTATTTTCTCCTCTTGCTGACACAAACTTTTTAAGGCGACCCTGTCATGTTTTTTAAGCTATTGCATAGCTTCTATCGCGGGCCTTGAGCGTGGCAACCGAATCCAGAAATTCCGTAACGAAAATAACCTAACACCGCTACGTCATTCGATTAGGTCCCGCCTTTTTAAAATAGTCGCTTCGTTACTGAGCTATTATGTCGCCGTCACCGAGCCGACCCGAACCTCTGCGTTCGGAAACAATCGGTGGGACAAAGTTAAGTGAAACGTATGTGATTTACATTAGTACAGTAACCCAGGTGAACGAATCGAGACCATATCACAATGACGCAGAGTACTAAATATATAATTGCATAAGTTGATAAAAAATGCTATGCAATAGCTTTACCGCGGCAGTCCCCGAGTGCCACATGTATTTTCTTTTATCGAAAGTTTGGAAGTGCGGATTATCCAGTGGATAATATTTATAAATAACACGGGATATAGCGACGTTAATATATTAATTTGTCTTGATAAACCAGAGAAGACATTCAGGCAATATTTCTGAATGAAAATCTACTATATAAAAATAAGTCGGGTTTTCTTTCCTGGCGCTATAACTCCAGAACGCACGAACCGATTTCCACGGTTTTGCATTCGTTGGAAAGGTCTCGGGCTCCGTGAGGTTTATGGAAAAGAAAATTCAGGAAAATTTTCAACAGAAAAGCGGGAAAATCTTTTTTCATTTTTTTTTATATATGGCAAAACAACGTTTGCTGGGTCAGCTAGTTATGTATAAAACAATATGTCTTGCAATGAAATATTTATTAAATGCAAAGAAACGTTTTGACAGAAATAAAAATACAATTATATTAGTTTATAGAGATGCAAGAATATTCGTGTAGCTTATTATTATGCATATACCCAGTTAGATTAAGGCGGTCGGCAGTAGGCCAGCCATCAAGATCATAAGTAGTATAAAGATAAGTGTGAAAAATCTTTGGGAGGAGAATTGTTGCGTCAATTTGGGCATTCAGTCAATCAAGGAAGGCGGGGGTATGTTTTGGGTATACAGAAACGGATTTATATAACAGCGCCCCGCGGTTTCACCCGCGTAGTTCCCGTTCCCACGGGAATACGGGGATAAAATATAGCCTATGTTACTCAAGGTGAATGTAGCTTTCTAATGGTGAAAGAATTTTTGAAATCGGTCCAATATTTTTTGTTTATTCGTTACATACAAAAATACAAATCTTTCCTCTTTATAATATTAGTATAGATGAACTAACTACTTATCTTACGCTTCCGCAGTTTGTTTTGATTAGTTTCAATATCAGAACTGGTAGAGCTACATCGGTGTTTTTCTGTTGGTTACCACTGATGATTCCGGTTCCCAAGAGCTGCTGTGGTACGGAATACTGGAACAGGGTTGTCCCAAAATAGTAGCGACCCGTAGATTTCCCATTATACAAATGAGGAAATTGATTTTTATGTACTAAAAATCTATGTACATATGGTCCTGCTTTTGTGGTGTTCGTGACTGATGGATCGTGCAGATCAGCTGAGGTTGTGAATAGTGCAGCGTAATAATCCCAATACAAATTCAACTGAAATAGTGATTGTTTTACTATAAAATATATAGGGAACGTGCACGGCGTAGACTATGTCATCTAGTGTTGCATATCTGAAACTTTTACGTTGTAAATATTTGACCTGTGCTGCCACCTATACTTCCTGCATCCTCCGTTTAGGGGAACCTGCATGAAGTAGACTGTGCCATCTAGCGTTAGAAAGTTGAAACTGATAAGTAAAAAATACTTGACATTGACGCGTCTGTGCTGCCACCTATAGTTTCTGCACGTTCCCTACACTAGTCGTACATTCTTTTAGAGGAAATCCCACGTTGCCACTGAGTAAAATTTGCAATATTATAATGTTACACAAACTCCCTTACTTTAAAAAAAGAATACTCATAGTAAAAAAACATACGTTTCTCATAAAATAAATAATATACAACTATATTGTAATATTATAAAGCTGAAGAGTTTGTTTGTTTGTTTGTTTGAACGTGCTAATCTCAGGAACTACTGGTTCGAATTGAAAAATTCTTTTTGGGTTGAATAGACCATTTATCGAGGAAGGCTTTAGGCTATATATCATCACGCTTAAGCCAATAGGAACGGAGCAGCGATAAAGAATGTTTTAAAATCGGGGATTCCACGGGGACGAAGTCGCGGGCAGCAGCTAGTTCCGATATACAATTTTATCCGTTTTAGTATGCCCTCTCCACACCTCCGGAGGTAGAACCTCCAATATCACAAATGTAATATTAGCTAGTCAAATTTAGATTAGAGATAACAATACATATATGCTAGAAAAATTGTTTATGCCTAAGTGCTTGTAGCCGTATATATAACCAATATATAAAAAAAATGCCGACCGAAATGGTCGTTGCCTTTTCAAAACCTACTTCCTTCAATATATAATCATATATAATAAGAAATAGACATAAGGCTTTGCTCTACATAAAGTACTTAGATAGGTGAAAAATGCAAAATATATAATATTAATTAATAAAACAAAAAATAAGTTAGATAGGGTATTAAATTATTTTTGTGTTGTTTTTATTTTATTTTTATTTTGTTTCAATTATACCTTGAATAAGTATAGTAAGCTCCCGAGAACACCAAATATTGTAATCCTTAATATATAAAGTAGAATTGGATATATATACATATATGTATGTAAAGTATATAATATTTCGAACTAATATCTAACTAGGATGCCTTACTTTTTTTTTAAAGTCACAATTAATTGAGATTGGTGTGTATATTAGTTATTTCTATTTTTAATTCAGATAGTTAGTTTTGGTCTTTTTTATTTAAAAAAATAAATTATTATATTTTGTCGTCTTTTTTTACCTGTCATAGTTGTTTCAAAGATGTTTTTTTAGTTGAGATGGGTTTGCTCTTGACTCTAGTTTAGGTCAGAGGTGACAGAGACAAAGTCTACGATGGAATGAGCTTACCCAGAAGAAGCCTGTTCACTCTAACTTTGAGAGAGATTAGGATTGAATGCGTTCGGAAACACAGACGCAGGCAGAGTGCCATAATAACAGGTTACCAAATTACTTTTTTTTTTCTTGAATAGACACACCAATCTCAGTGAGGCGAGTGCCAAAAAATGTTTTTACGCTTTTTTTTGTTTTTTCTTTTTCCTATTTTCGCATTTTTACATCCGTCTATTTCAGATAAAATTATAACACCAAAACTTCAGACTAAAATGTAATCCTCTAAGGACGTTTCTAAAAAAAATCGTTTTTCTTAAAATTTTAATGTGTATTTTTAAATTTTATATGGCAAATATTTATTTGTGGGATAATATACATATCTTGGTACAAATAACTTAGCTACGCTAATAAAGTAACATGATATTTATTTCGTATTTCTCTTCTTTCTGTGAAATATTAAGGTTTTCGTGTTTTCAAATACTTATGATTAAAAGATACAAAGTATCTGAATTGCAATACATTTTTTTCCCAAAAATATTTGTGTATAAAATGAAAATACATGTAAAACTATAAGAAAAATTGTAGAATAGTCATGACTAAGTGTTACTCAGTGTTTTTTCTGTTCTTATGTCCTTTAGTGTGCGTCCAAATGTTTGCAAAGATAAAGAAAAAATACAATTATTTGTTATATTTTTTTTTTTTGCAAAACAATATGTTAAAAAAAATATAACAAATAAAATTCGAAGAGAAAAACCATCAAAGGGTAGATTTTTCAAGCTTACAACCTATCGAAGTGAGAAAAGCGGGTTGTATTTAGAATTAAGACATCATTACAAAATGTTTGAAAATCTACCGACCGTTATTTAAATGCTTGGCCGCTAGAGGCGCTGTTTTTTAAATTAAATCAAGAAAATGCTAGAGAAACGGCAAACCAATGAAATGGGACTTGGACAGTAATGACAGGGCGGACTGCGTAGGTATTTTCTGATGCCACAAATAGCTCCGTAAATGGTCCGTCTAAAACGTAGCGAACTAGTCACGCGGTCGGCAATCTTCGGGAGCGAACCGTATTCTTTGTATGGTGAACGCGTATCATTAACGTTTGGATAGTAACGAAGTTTTCTTCGGTAAAATTAAAATCGGCCCAAAACTTCGCCATATCGTCGGTCAATAAAAAACGTAATAACAGCTTATAAAAAGACCTTTTTCTCAATTTTTGCAACGTCAGAACGCATACACGTAGTGGTTTTAATTTTATTTTCTAGAATGAGCTAGATTTTTGATGTTTTATAGTAAATGTCCCAATAATGGCTAAGAGTTTGTGTTTTAACACAATGCTACGAATGACATGAAAAAATATAATGATATGTAATACATATTTTTTGAAATGTATAAATAAATAAAAATCTATGAACTGTCCCCTTATTTGTCTTTCGGATTGAGCCAGCAAAAAAAATACAATTAATCTAAAACTACAAAAAGAAGCAAATTATCATCAACCTTGTGTCATTTGAGGCAGTTTAAAAAGAAAAAGAGAAATAAAACTCTTTGACAGCTGTCAATCTGACAGATGATTTGTACAGTTAACCAAACAACAACAAAAATAAATAAGCTTCAAATTGGCTCAAGTTACTCTACAGCATAGCTGTTTGCTCACTAACTTCTTTTTCGGTGAAAATTCTGCAACAATATGCTCAAGAAAACATTGAATTACTGAAGAAGATTGTGATAACTAACAATTTGACAAGCAACAAAATACGGTTGATTCTCTAAACGTGTTATGGTAAACGACTGTGTAAGATTGTAATCGTCTGACTGATTTATTGTTAAAAAGGGATAGCGCTGATCTTCCGTATAGCTTCGTCTCTCTCTCTCTCTCACTGGAATAGGAATAATGACGTATTTTGACGTTTAATTGTGATGAGCAACACTGATGATTGATTCCACAAATGTTTGAAAATTAGGAGTAAATTACTTCAGTATAGAGCAATGGCTAGTAACAAGATTTATAAACGTTTTGCTGGCTCGAACCTTTTCTCAGTAGGATTTGGTGTTTGTACTCGTGTTGATGTCGTAGTATTTCGTTTTAAAATTCCTGATTAGCAATATCTTATAATAATGGGTTTTTTGATAAAAATCGAAGTGTCAACTTGGATTGTTGGTAAATAATTCTATGAGAATATTTACTCGACATTTTTATTTAGTTTTATTTATTTTTTCTTTTTTTTGTGTTTATTTTTTTCACTCGGTGAAAACGCACATTTTATAAATGTGCGGAATGTTTTGCTGGAGACTTTTTTCATGTACTTTTTATTTTTTAAGTATTAATACTTAATATAAGAATACTATCAGCTGTTGCTGTAATTTTAACAGTTTGTAAAAAGTAGTAATGTTTGTAAGCTGAAGAAGACTTCGATTTTTATCAAGAAAATATTTAAAATAATTAAAAAACACAGCAATAATGACGCAATAGGTGTTGAATGTAGATTTTTTATTTCTTGTACCGCTAGTTACAACTTTTTAAAACTATGATTTCTATATCTCTTCAAAATTCAGTTGGATAAATTAAAAATAACTTACAAAAAATCTTTAAAAAAAACGTTAAAGCACATTTTTTCTTGTTTTACCCGCTTATTTCTACCGTCCATGGGTGTTGTAGTAGAAATAGGTTTTATTTTCAGAGCTCAAAAGTGTTTTTCTTTTTTTGTTTTCAACGAAAAATATTTTCAAACGCACAGTTTTGAACTTTGGTAGTGACAAGAGATTGAGCCTTTTCTTAGTTATTTTTTTGTAAAAAAAATGTGATGTTTCGAACTTAAAACGACCACGAACGAGTTAGTGATTTTAATCTTCCCTACATCTTCATCTTTTTAATATTTATATCATTATTGTGATGTTAAGAACTTACTATATATAACCATACTGTATCGGACCCTGAAAAGTGACTTTTTAATCGAAAGCCGTAAAAAAAAAACAATAAAAACTCATTACAACAAAAATTCAGAATCACCTAAAAGTTTTACTCATACATAACCCACAAAAAAAAATATCTGTCAAAAAGCATTGATACCAAATTTAAAAAATAAAAAAACGCGCTTTCGATTTAAAAAAGAAACTTAAGCGTCCATAAGTTAGTTATTTTTTATACCCCCCTGATATAATTTTAATAATTTCGCGTAAATATAATTAGGTGACATATTTAGTACTTAGATAACTAGTGATTAAGGATAATTTTAAGAACTAATGTACGCTTGTTATGTTTCAACTGACATTAAGTTTTGACTATCTTTTTGTTAAACTATTGACGTTATTGTGAAATATTTTGTGAAAATACTTTTTTTTAAGGTGAACATTTCAAAAACCAGCCTGTGACAGTCCGCTGGACGTAAATCTATAACTTGCACCCAAAATCCCAGTTCTACAATTATCACATTCAATATCTGGCAGTACTGATTCACTTTTTGCTGTCAAAATCAAAACGTCAGCTGTCAAAATTAGAACGTTTTTTTTTAGTATCTCAGTGTATCGTCTTTGAAACAATTTTACCAAGTATGGTTGCGATTAGAACGTGAACAACAGTCCGAATATCAACTGTCAGGCTGTTGCCTATCGGACACAACCTTCCGGCCGAAGGATCCTCCCTTACTTTGCAATATAGAGGTTTGAGGAACTATACTCTCTGTACCGCATGCCTCTATAACTCGTTGCAACTTCAGCTTTTATCATCATCATCCTGCCGCTATCCCAATTCATATAGGGTCAACTCAGCCTAACTTCTTTTTCCAAACATTTTTCACTTGCTTTTTTAATGTTTTTTTTTTGCTGGGACACATGCCTTTTCTCCGATAGGGTGAGCGCACTGTTATTCACCATGTGGATCCAGCAATTTGGGTATTTTTGGATGAAAAATGATAACGTAATAATGTCATCCTGATTCCGTTTTCAAATAGGGATAGCGCTATGCGTCTTGTATAGCTCCGTCTCGCTGGCCCCACGCCCAATCATAATGGTTTTAAAACGTGTTTTATAGTCTCTGGGATTTTTAAGTCAAGCGTGAATAGGTTACTTCTAGACAAGCGTGCCCCATCACCGAGCATAGGTGAGATTGTGGCAAAAAGCAAGAAAAAAAAAGTGTTTTCACAAAATATTTTGATGACAAAAAAAATGTTAATTTTCGTGTAATGTATTGAAGGGATGAGAGGAGGATATTGTATTTAAAATAAGATGAAATATACTCTGTACCTATTTTAGCAAACTACATATGACTTAGAATTAAAGTAATATATAATGCAGGATATATTAAATAACAATAACAAAAACATTCGTGTTTTATTTTTTTATCCAGTTTTTATACCCCTTTTTTTAGGTTTCCGCACCCAACAGGTAAAATGGGACCCTATTAATAAGACTCTGCTGTTTGTCCGTCTGTCAACAGGCCTGTTTGTCCGTCTGTCACCAGGCTGTATCTCCTGAACCGTGGGAATTAGACAGTTGTTTTCACAGATGATGTATTACTGTGGCCGCTATAGGTAACAATAAATACTTAAAAACAGAATAAAATAAATATTTAAGGGGGCTCCCATACACCGCTTCCTGCCGGAGGCTGTATGCGAGGATCATGCAGTCCATGGCCCTTAACGGGGCCTCAGTGTGAGCGCTGTCACTGAAGCGACTGCCAGCGCGCCACCTGATAGGGTCCCAGAGAGTCATGGCCATCCGGCTGGTCCGGGGATACCGCACGGTCTCCGGCGAGGCTGCGAATCTCCTTGCCGGATTGCTGCCGTGGGATCTGGAGGCGAGAGCCCTCGCGCACGTTTACGCGTGGAGGCGCTATGCTGGGGTGAAGCTCTGCTGCCGGCCAAATTGCTGCGCAGCGGACGGAGCTCCGGCTCTCACGGAGGTATGGAGACAGCGACTGTTGCAACCCAGCGCTAGGCACGCCACCATTGCGGCGGTAAGTCCCCTCTTTGAGGAGTGGTTGGAGAAACGCCACGGCATCTCACCTTCAAGAAAAAAAGGGGGCTCCCATACAAAAAACGTGATTTTTTTGCTCGATATTCATAACGGCAACAGATAGACACTTGAAATATTTACAGAATATTTAGTTATACATAAAAACACACACAAATAAATAAATTAATATAAAACAAATATGGATCGCAAAGGGCACAAGAAGGATCACGGGTGGGTTTTAATCAGTAAGAGTATAACACTCCCTTCCGCTCCGCCCAGAGTGGGAGAAGTCATTTGAAGATTTTCTCACCCATAAAAAGGGGCATAAGTAGGAAAGTATGATAAAAATATATCAGACTACTATGCTGAAAACTGTTCGCAACTTCGACTCAGGACTGACTGTTATCGGGCCTGCGGACGGCGAGCTATGGGTGGCTCGCCGTCCGATAGCAACCAGGCCCGGGTCGACGGCGCCGAGTGTTCCACGCGCGCCTCATAGAGCCGTCAGCAACGTAAACGCAACCCTAGCAGGCACTGACCCTATGGGGCCCCCCATAAGGTCAGTGCCTGCTAGGGTTGCGGAATTTGTTCGAAAGAGTCACCGCGGCCCTAGAACGCAAAGGGCACAAGATAAGTCATAAGTCATAAGTCATAAGTCATTTATTTCGGAACAATATACATTGTGTAGAAATTTTGTAAAATAAAATGTAAAATAAACAGTAAGTACCTATCATTAAAACATTACAACCTTAAAACATGTCAGACATAATTGAGTAACAAATCCAAACGATAATAATCCACAATCAATTTAAAATACTTAATAATAATACAGTTAAAACGAAAGTTTTTGACCATTCAAAAGGAAAAAATAAAAATCAATGTCATCTTATTTTTGTGAATAATTCAAAATGGACTGTCAAACTTGATTGAAATAAAAACTGTAAATATGTAAGAGTAAATGTCATGTGTGTATAATAATAATAGAATGTCAAAAATAAAATAATCATAAAAAATAATAATAATAATAACAGCTATTACTAGAGATCATGTGTCATAAAATATATGAGTAGTATAATAATCAAAACAAAATGTCATAATAATAAAAAATAAAAAATAAGTAATAAAATAAAAATAATAAAAATTATCAACAAACCATTTAAAATTAAAACCAATTTATTATATTACGGGTGTCGCTTATCATCTAGGTACCTACTCATCGACACTGTAGTAGCCTTTCCTCAATAGATATATTTTCAATTTGTTTTTAAATACGTTTTCGCTATTTATGCTTTTAAATTCTAAGGGAAGCTTGTTGTAAAGATATACTGATTGGTACCTAGGACTGTGACGAACCACGTTGATTTTCGGTTGGATTGTGTTAGGCAAGTCTTTCCTACGTGTGTTAACTCTAACTTGTCGTTGGTCATCAGTTTCATATTTATGCAAGTTCTTAACAAAACTGGTTAGCAACACCAGTATATAAAGGCATGGCACTGTCAAAATATTAAGTTTGATAAAATGGTCTCTGCACGAATCTGTCTGTTTTAAGCGGAGCATTGTCCTTAAGGCTCTTTTTTGAATTACTAATGCCGAGTGGATATTGTACTTATAGCTGTTGCCCCAAAACTCAATACTATATCTAAGCCTAGACTCAACCAAGGCAAAGTATACCATCAAGAAGGATCACGGGTGGGTTTTAGTCAGAGTCTGACACTCCCTTCCGCTCCGCCCAGAGCGGGAAAAGTCATTTAATGATTTCCCATCCAAAAATAAAAAGGACTGACTGTTATCAAAGCCACCCAACGCTCGCCATCCGCAGGCCCCCGCCTACGGTGGCCGGGAATCGCCCTGCGTTTCCCGACGCCCGGGGCGTCTTCTTCTGTTGCGGCGGCTGGGGCGTGAGGTTTGCTGAGCCCTCACGCGGCCCATCTCCTCCCTGCCTTTTAAGAGTGTGTACGCCGTACGGCATTTCATACAAATTTTCAAGTCACTATTTTGCGAAATGACAGCACCGATTTTAATGACACTTAACACATACAGTATGTTAAATAACAGAGGGCGTTCCCTTAAATTCGTTAATCTATATCATTAATAGATTCAAATAAAAATATCAGAATAGAAAAATAAGCATAAAATCAGAACACCAGCGCTGTGGTATTTATCAATTGATTAAATATCGCAGCATATGCTGAGATAGGGACCTTTTTTGGCCTCGCACAGTTTAAATCTAATATTAAGCTTTTGTTTTTTTTTATCTGTTTTGTGCGAGTCCTAAATAAACATTTTTCTTTCTTTAAAATCATCCGAATTAAAAAAAAATTGACAATAAATTCGAAACATCCAAACAAAATAAAAATAGAAGCGCGGAATATTACTCATAGTAGCAATGCCCAAACCGGCAAGTACGCATGTACAGAGTGTTTCTTTAACGTATTCATTTAACATTTTTAGTGAATATTTTAATATTAAAAAAAAAGTTTCCGAATGGTAATATTTATTTATCATATATGGACGCTATACTATTGCGGGTTAACGGGAACGCCCTCTGTTAGTTAACATACTGTATAAGCAGGATACATAGGTCTAAAAAGTTAATTAAAACATTTTCGAAATGTCTTTTTTAGAAAAAGATAACTGGAAAATGTTTGTATGGAAAATTTAAAATGGGTTTAATTTAACTGCAACACTATTTATCGAAAATGTTTTCTACTAACTTTTTAGACCCATGTATCCTGCTTATGTGTGTAAAGTTTCATTGAAATCGGTTTAATCATTTCGGAAAATAAGGACTTGAAAATTTGTATGCGTAGGTACACGCTCTTAGGGCAATAAATCAGAGCTAAAAATTATTGCAAAGCAAGCCTAATTTTCGGCGTTATTTGGGATAACACATCTATGCGTTTTTCTATGGACCCAATTGCTAAGAAGTGGCGGGGAGAAGAAAATAAAACAATTCCATTAGCAAAGGCATCAAATATAAAGCTTTTTATTTAGAATTCTTACAAAATACTATCATATTACCTATTTACATGTTAACAACTTTGTGTACTAAAAATAGGTTTAATATTAATTAACCTTTTGAACGCCTTAACAGAAAACGTGTACCGTGAACAACTTTTACTATGGGATCTACGCTGAAATCGCGCAAGAAAATCGACTGCTCCATATGATTAATAGCACTTCGTATGTGCTGATTTACTACAAACAATTTCTACCCCCGTTTCACCCCCTTAGGGGTGAAGTTTCATAAAAATCCGTTCTTAGCAGATGTCTACACCCTATAAGGAACCTACCTGCCAAATTTTAACTTTGTAGTTGTTATAGTTTCTGAGATTTCGTGATTAATCAGTGAGTGGTATTTCGTTTTTATATAAAAAGATGTATTTGCGCATAACTCGACAAATTGTACTGAACAGCTGTTTTTTTTTCTTTTCATAAGTAATGGAAACTTACCCTTTAAGCAAACGTCACAAATATGTGACAAAAAATACTACGTTTATGCTCTGGCGTTAAAAAGGCTAAAACGTTTAATAATTTAATAAAAATAAATCGTTTTGATACATGTTTAAAAGTACGTTAGTAGCCATTCGTTTGTTCAACAGGATATTTGACAAAAAAATCTAATTAGAACGTCAGATAGATATCCAAAAAATATTGGACTCGTATTTTTTTTCTTTTTAGGGTAAACTTCGCTGTCTGTCACCAGGCTGTATATCAAGAATAGCTAGACAGTTAAAATTTTCAACAATTATTTAATTCTGTTGCCGCTATTACAACAAATACAAAATAAAATAAACATTTAAGGGGGGGGGATTCCATACAACAAACGCGACTTTTTTATGCCGTTTTTACAAATAATTTTACGGAACCCTTCGTGCGCGAGACTCAGACTTGGCCGGTTTTTTTCACACAAACGATGACGATACAGTGCGTTGAACACTTGTGTAACGTGACTACACGCAGTATTTTTACTATGACCTTAAATAATGTACGTTACATATTACTTGGTACCTAAATGGTTATTTTATTAAAGATCCTATCAGAAATATATCTTGTTTGATATTTGAAATGATTACAGTTTAATTATATCCAAGATAATGTTTGTTTGTTTTTATAAATATGTATACCCTTATCTTAAATGAGAGAAATATGACATATACAGTATGTTAACTAACAGAGGGCGTTCACGTTAACCCGGAATAGTATAGCATCCATATATGGTAAAAAAAAAATATTACCATTCCAAAACAAACTGTTTTTACATTCTTTTTTTAAATATTAAAATATTCACTAAAAATGTTAAATTGATACGTTAAAGAAACACTCTGTACACGCGTACTTGCCGGTTTGGGCATTGCTACTACGAGTAGGTACTATTTTGATTTTAAGCAGGATGTTTCGAATTTATTGTCAGTTAATTTCTTTTTTTAATTCGGACTATTTTATGCTTATTTTTCTATGCTGATATTTATATTTTAATCTATTAATGATATAGATTAAACAGTTTGAGGGAACGCCCTCTGTTATTTAACATACTGTATACACGTATATATACACATCTGCGTATATATATTTCTACATATACATATATGTATATACAGATATATATATTGATACCTAACAAGTGCGTTCGGAAACACAGACACAGGCTTTGATGCTTTTTATCGTCGTAATTTTTTATAGATTTTGATAAAGCAAAAAATACGTGTCCAATATTTTTTGGAAATGTATCTGACGGACTAATTAGATTTTATTGGTCAAATACCCTCTTTTGCACTTAATGCCACATTTTATAAAGCGTATTTCACAATGGCATCAATTAAATCACAAATATATACATATTTCGAAATAAAAAAAATAGGAACCTCATTCAATTAACTGTTACAACAATTAAAAGTTACAACAAAATACCTTGTGACATATTAGAATTAAATGAAAGGAAATTTAAAACCTATGTTAAAAGCACACTTTGTAAACAAGCATACTACAAGCTAGATGATTATATTCAAGATAAGAATGCTTGGAAACATGCTGGTCCTGCTCCATAGGACAATATTGGGTGTAGTAGACAAAGACAGGTGTAGTTACTGATCTTTTATAGTTAATTTAACACACACTGATTCATTGTTGGTAATTATATAAAACAAGGATTAAAAAATTGTAAATATGTGAGTACTATATCCCTGATTAGCAAATTTATTAATTTTACCTCTGCTGTCGTTACTTTGTTGTACCTGTTAATAGTATAGTACTTAGTTTTATTCGGGTGCATCGTCCTCACATATAACCAATTGGCTAATGTATACAAAATATTGTAAAACTTATACATATTTGAAAAGAGTAACTATGGAGTTTCTTGTCCGTTCTTCTCCATAAGAATCTACTTTTTGCGAATGGACAACTAGAGTCACTATAATATTTTTATTTTCAAATGTTTTGACGTTCAAAAGTGCCGTTAATGGTCTAGTTGAAATAAATGAATTGACTTTGACTTTGACTTTGACTTTGACTAACATTACATACAAACATTTTGAATTTTGAAACTTGCTTTTGCTGTAAATTTTGGAAAATAACCTCAAAATATTGCTTTCTCTTACTGACACGTTTTAAAAAGAAAAAGACGGAAGATATTTACAGCTCGATCAAAATATTTTTTAATATAAAGTATAGATTTAACATCTACATAATTGAAGGATCCACTGCAATAACGATAAATGCCCTTGTTACCTCGTTTTGTGATAATTGCGTTTCAATTGTATTAATGGGTAAAGGAAAGTCGTGGTTAAAGGTATGAATATAATACACTAGCAGCGCCCCGCAGTTTTACCCGCGTAGTTTCCGTTCCCGTGGGAATACGGGGATAAAATATAGCCTATGTCACCCGGGGATAGCGTAGCTTCCAAACAGTGAAAGAATTTTTCAAATCGGTTCAGTAGTTTCGGAGCCTATTCAATACAAACAAACAAAAGAATCCTTTCTCATGTTACTCATGGGGAATGTAGCTTTGTAATGGTGAAAGAATTTTTGAAATCGGTCCAGTAGTTTTTGAGTTTATTCGTTACATACAAAAATAAAAACCTTTCCTCTTTATAATATTAGTATAGATTTATGTACTAGGGAAAAAAATGGTATACTTCATAGTAATTGTTTAAAACCAGGATTTTATAGAGTATTTATACTTTTATTATCTAATATTAGCGTTCACTTTCGAAAATCTCGGATATAAGTTATATATTGCTGATTTTGTTAACGAGATTACCAACTAAGTACAGATATCCAGTGGCTGAATGACGTGCTTACTTAGAATTTTAACAAAAATGGACTTCATCATTATTGCAGTGGACCCTTCAATTGTTATAATTATCTCGTTTGTTTTTCCATCAATTTTGTTTTTTTTTATGAATTTTAATTTTACATGCTTATACCCTACTACCGCCCGCGGTTTCGGCCGCATGAATGACAATAATAGGGATGTTACCTGAGAAATATAAATATGATTCTATTTAGTCCGTCAGTTAGATTATCTAAAAATATTGTACACGTATTTTTTGCTTTATCAAATCTATAAAAATTGACGAAGATAAAAAGCTTCAAAGATCATGAGTGGGGGCTTGTGACGTCACGGCGTAGTAAAAATCGTAGCACGTAGTGACGTCACACGAGTTTTCAACGCACTGTATCGTCTATGTTTTTTGTTTACGTGAAAAAAGAAAAAATACGTCTCCAATATTTTTTGGAAATCTATCAGACGGACTGATTAGATTTTATAAGTCCCTATTCCAAGTGAACACCATAATCCTGGGAGAAAAGACCAGACTATAATCCAACTCTGTGCCAAATTTCATCAAAATCCGTTCAGCCGTTCTGACGTAATTGAGTAACAAACATTCATCCAAGCATCCAAACTTTCACATCTATATCTATATAAAACTGTAGAGAGGTCAATTCTGTACATTGAATATATATTCAAAATGAATATTGGAGGATGACTGGTAATCGATACTGATGCCAAAAATGCAATCAGTAAATTTTTGTCTGTCTATCTGTCTGTATGTGCACGCATGGGTCAAAAACTACTGAAGGGATTTTAACCAAACTTGGTACGATTGTAGTCCATACTCCTGGGCAGGTTATAGGCTATATAACATAACGCTAAGACACATAGGAGCTGAGCAGTGACGATACATTTGAAGCAAGTCGGATGAAAATGCTCTTTCGAGCTCTTATCCTCGCATACGTTGATCATACACCAAAAGTATGTATCACAAAGATGATGGTTTTCAAAAGATCTACAAAAAAGTCCTTCATAGTATATATCTATCTTTTATAAATTAGCCACAATAACGTGTTTACGCATCAATGAAAAATGTTACAAAAACGGTTTCTTTTACTCTCTTATGTGACGCCGACGTAGTTGCGCTAGTCGGCTAGTTTATAATATTAGGATAGATTTTCTTGAAACTCGCTATCTCTGAGATACCGCTGTTGCCCTTATTTGGGCAGCTTATTAGTATACTAGCTTCTGCCCGCGACTTCGTCCGCGTGGAATAGTTACTTTACCCCCGATTTTGAAACTCTCAACCCGATCGGTTTAAAACTGACAAAGTTTCATACAAACTTTCATCCCCTATTTTATCCCCTTGGGGGTAGAATTAATCAAAATCCTTTCTTAGCGGATGCCTACGTCATAACATCTACCTGCATGCTAAATTTCAGCCCGATCCGTTCAGTGGTTTGGGCTGTGCGTTGATAGATCACTATGTCAGTCAGTCAGTTCCTTTTGAGTTATATGTATTTAGATAGATATCTTCTGTTTTCTGTTTCCTCAACAAAAGCAGAAGTCTTTACTCTTCGTTCTATAGGCAATCTCTTCCTTCTGGAGCTGGACCCTCATATCTTCCACGTTCTTCATTAGTTGTACATCTGCCGCGCAATCGTCGACTATCTTCTGGAAGAGTTCGTCTGAAACAGAAGAATCGAGGATTCGTATTTGATATTGAGTTTTTGGTAAAACAAACTCTGTGTTGTTCAAGTCACTGTTCAGATTTCATTGTAACTCATACGTTTTCAGAGACTTTTTAAATTTTCTATTTATTTATTTATTTAAGCTTTATGTATAATGGTGGTACATGGGCGTACTTAATGCAACAAGGCATTCTCTACCAGTCAACCTTTGGGTTAAAAAGACAACACTGTGGTAGGTGTACAACAAATAAATAAAACACAAAATATATTTTTTTTGGGAAATAAATTACAAATAATATATTCATATGTATATATAATAGTAATAAAATACATATATGCTAATATAATAAACTAATAAATATGATGTTTTATAATAATTCAAGCTTCTTTAGGGTTCCGTATCTAAAGGGTAAAAACGTCTGTCTGTCGGTCTGTCTGTCTGTCACCAGAATGTATCTCATGAATCGCGACAGCAAGACAGTTGAAATTTTCACAAATTATGTATTTCTGTTTCCGTTATAACAACAAATACTAAAAACAAAATAAAATAAATATTAAAAGGGGGCTCCCATACAACAAATGTGATTTTTGTGCCGTTTTTACAGATGGTAAATGGTCGCGAGCACATTCGTAAGAAGTTGGCAGTAGTATCGTCACAGCGTTAATGTTTTTATTTTTACTCATTATCTGTTTGCATCAATTTGAGTAAATATTGTATTGTATGAATAGTTTATATATTATCTTTGTAGTAATTTAATATCAATCGCGTTTCTGTTTATTTATTTTTTCTCTTTCGTACTGCACCTACCACAATTATTCTCTGCTTCACCCAAAGGTTGACTGGTAGAAAATACCTAAGGCATTAAGTCCGCCTCTGTACAATTGTGTGCGTAAAGTATTAAATAAATAAATAAATGGTGGTAGTTTTCTAACATGTCGTTGTCTTACAGTGCAACCGAATGAAGAAACCCAGTAATTTGCATTTAGCAGTCGCATGAAAAATTTATCTAATAACTAACACAAAGTAAATAGGTACAAAGACAAAACTAAACGCAACGCCATCTATCCCGCCAGCGGCGAACTAACTGAACGAAATCCTGCATCGCGCTATCAGAGTTTTCGGCGCGGTTAGAACATGTACAACAGCCCGAATATCACCGTCCGGTCGAAGGATCCTTCTTTTTCAATGGAGATATGTGGGACCTTACTCACTGTTCCACCATCAGACTTACAAGCATAAGCATAATTAGCCTTTTTAATATTCCCACTGCTGGGGCACAGACCTCCTCTCTAGGAGAGGGAATGGGCCGTAATCCAGCACGCGGGCCCAGTGCGGGTTGCTGAATGTCACATGTCTTCGAATTTTTGGTTCTAGGACAATCATGCCGGTTTCCTAACAATGTTTTCCTTCACCGTTTTGAGAGCAGTGGTGATAAATGATATTTATTTTGTAAGTAGGTTAAACATAACACTTTTACACGTCCAATATTTCTTGTCATTTTAAGCTAGATGAAGCCGGTGATGAAATTAATTACACAAAGTAATGCGCCTGGCTGGGTTTGAACTCGCGACTTACAATTCGTAAGTCACAGCCGTTACCACTCGGCCACCGCTGCTCAGACAAACGACCTCCAAAACCTATTATTATCTACGTACCGACATTTTCGCCAGTTTTGCTGGAAGTGAAGAAGTGTCCGCGCAGGCCCTGTGTGTAAGTCGCTATAGTGTCTTCTGGCACTTCTCTACTAACATAACCCCCGTCCAGAAGATCTTTCTTAGTACCGCAAAGGTAGACTTTGCAGTTCTGGAAAAGATTGGAAAAATAATTATTTTATTTGAGAGGTCTTTACAAGGAAATTGATGGTACAAAAACCGGTACAGTAGATTTGGAGAAAGTTGGCTGTGACTGAGAGACAGACACACAAGTGATCTTTTAAGGCGGTACCCGGACCAAATAACCTTGAGCATTCTTTCCCTCTTCGCCGCACCCGCAAGATTCGTAGCGATTACGCTCAGATTTTATAGTTAAATCTATATAAAATCAAATTTTCGAGTTAAATAAAAAATAAAACTAGCAAAATGTTTATTATTAAATTACCTATCCATTACTTTAAGTAGCAAACCAAAATAATGGTTACTTTACGAGGAGATGCATTTTAAAAATAATTCTTTCTCATTTCTGTCGTTTCGTTGCGGCTCTATAATTAAACATTGCGATTTAAAAATAAAAAAATAAAACTACCATTTTGGAGTCAAGATTATGTAGAAATTTAATGTATTTTTTATTTGTTGATATTTCTAATGGATAATGAGAAGATGGCTCCTAAAAACTACACAAAAAACGGCTACCGCTGCGTTTTGCTCGGGGACGCGCCTTAAGGGTTCCGTCTATCATACGGGATGTGCCGAACCCTAAGAAGGATATAAGTATGAAATCATTGGATAGCCTATGTTACTCAGGGTGAATGTAGCTTTCTAATGCTGAAAGAATTTTTGAAATCGGTCCAGTAGTTTTTGAGTTTATTCGTTACATACAAATACACAAATCTTTCCTCTTTATAATATTAGTATAGATTACCTAGTATGGATATTATAATCCTTACTAATATTATAAATTTGAAAGCGTGGATGTTTGTTACGCTTTCACGCAAAAACTACTCAAGCGATCATCATGAAACTTTGTAAACATATTCTTAGAGGTATTAGAAGTAACATAAGAACTTTTTTTCTAGGATAATTTCTGACATTCACGCGGGCGAAGCTGCGGGCAGCAGCTAGTAGTTAATAATACTAACCTCTTCGACACTTCTCAGCTCTTGCAGCCAGTGCCTCAGCCGTTTCCAAGACGCCACAGAGGAAGGTTCATAGCAAATAATGGCGGCGTGGGCGCCTCGGTAATATATCTTCGTCATTGCTTCGTATCTGAGAACGTATCAAGAAAAGTGTCTTTACTATACCGTAGTGATCAATAAGGATGCAGTTTCGAGAAGATACGGAAACATGGAAGGACAAGGATTAAGTTTACTGGCGTTTGGGTTTTTTTTAACCAACTTCCAAAAAAGGAAGAGGTTCTCAATGCGACTGTATTTTTTTAAGTGAAAACTTCTTTAGCATCGTTGTGATTTGAAAGTTTATGAAACGAAAAAGAGATAGACACATAAATTGGTGTGTCTTGTCTCTTTTTACTTTCGCTTCGTCTCATTATCTTGAAGCCAACATTTTTGAAGGTTTCACTTCTACCACGTGTGAATTGCACACATGTATTTCTTTTGTGGGTGTTACCTCATAACTTTGTACTGTGTGTACCGATTTTGATGATTCTTTTTGTATTCGAAAGCTGGTGCTTGTCGTGTGGTCCCATTTAAATTTATTGACATCTGACGACTAGTATTTGAGTTATCCCTAATAATGCGTGACTAAGACTACATTGATGATGTTCTCATTCCTTCTTGTCGATGAAAAATGAAAAATTAAAATTGTATACGATGGTTTGGAAGAACATCTTAGTATTTCAAGGTAATCCCTTTCTAGTTTGATGAAGATCTGATGAAGAACAGAGATAGGAAACGGAACTCTTCAATAAATGATAACAAATCTTTCGGGAATGCTGAAACCGTTTGTTTATTTTTTACACCAATGTGATTGGTACGTTTAGGTGGGGGGAGGTACCACTAAAAAGTGAAATAATAAAATATAAACTGTTGTTGTTGTTGTGTTGTGTGTATATGTATCAACTTCTATCTCTTCTTCTTCTTCTAGAACTACCTCTCGAGAGGAGAGGAAGTACAGTCGGTGATAGCAATTAACTGACCCCCTAAAAATTAAACGAATTTGAACCTTTTGCTCGTTAGCAGTAAGACAACTGGTTCAACGTCTACGATCAATAAAATAGTTATTCGAATTTGATCTTTAATACGCAGTGTTAAGGTAGGTGTGATCTTGAATATTATTTTAACTTGTAATATAATACGTAATTTCAATCACCTTAAATATGTTTCGAGTGGTCTAGTGGTGACTGTAGTGAGCTGACAAATCGAGGCTGTGAGTTCGTGACCAGCGTGATTGACGCGTTTGTTTCTGTTTTGTAAATTTATTTTAAGTTATAAATAATACATTATAACTTTAGCAACAAAACAAAAAAAAACCAACAGAAATAAAAAACCAAAATGATGATAAAAACGATTATATTTTATACAAAAATAATATAAGAATAACATAAATGATATTGATGACGACACGAAGATGATAATAAACACATCAAAAGTATCTAGGGATCAACATATATTTTTGCAATAACTTTTCTCCTGATTGATATTAATTAAAATTTTCTTTAAGGATTCATCAAATAAAGTGTTTTCGTTTGTCACAGTAACGATAAACCAAGTCACCTTTGCATTAATAAAGAAATTTGCCATTTTCCTAATAAAGGGATTTTTGACATTTGAACCACTAACATTAAAGTTCGAAAAAAAGACTGAAATAACAGTTTTCTTTAAAATTTTATTGGGTAACTTAAACAATTAATAATCCGTGTTTCTACCGCGAACACTAACAACACAAGAACATCGGTTTGGCATACTCAAAATGAGTTCATCCAAATCACGCTGTGGAATGGCCGCCCATGTTCGTTGCAACAACAAAAAAAGGTCTTCTTGCGACTGGATACCCTCCATATTCGGCAGAGCTCTTCGCTTACCTTGGCTGAGCGCCATGGAGGACGGTATCGCTGCACCACACGGAGACAAGACCGATACATTCAAATCTTAACTCGAAGAGCTCCAACAATAACCGCCATGATGTTAGCCGTGAGGCTTCATCACTCTTCAGGGAACTTAATTAGCGACCAAACAGTCAGAAACCGCTTGCATGAAGTGAACCTTCATTCCCGAAGACCGCTACGGGTACCACCTATAGCAATGCACAATCGTAGGATTCGATATCAATGGGCTCTTGAACACAGAAATTGGGCAGAAGAACAATGGCGTTTCGTGTGCTTTTCTGATGAGTCTCGTTTTGGTATGAGACCGGATACAAGACGTATACGACACTGGAGAACCCCTGGACGCCAACAGCGATTAAAATCCTGCCAGGAAGTCCATCCTTATAGTGGTGGAACCATCATAGTATGGGCGGGTATTTGGATCGGCGGAAGAACTGAGTTGATTTGGATCAGAGGCAACCTCAACGCTCAAATTTATGCTGAGACGATTGTATCAGACGTCATCGTTCCTCTACAAGTGCAAATCGGTCCCTTATTTCAGTTAATGCATGATAATGCACGACCGCACACCGCAAGAGTTGTAAGACAGACTCTCGCCGCAGCTAACATCAATGTCCTGCCCTGGCCTGCTCAGTCGCCAGACTTGAACCCGATTGAGCATGCATGGGATATGCTACAGAGAAGAGCTCTGCCGAATATGGAGGGTATCCAGTCGCAAGAAGACCTTTTTTTGCTGTTGCAACGAACATGGGCGGCCATTCCACAGCGTGATTTGGATGAACTCATTTTGAGTATGCCAAACCGATGTTCTTGTGTTGTTAGTGTTCGCGGTAGAAACACGGATTATTAATTGTTTAAGTTACCCAATAAAATTTTAAAGAAAACTGTTATTTCAGTCTTTTTTTCGAACTTTAATGTTAGTGGTTCAAATGTCAAAAATCCCTTTATTAGGAAAATGGCAAATTTCTTTATTAATGCAAAGGTGACTTGGTTTATCGTTACTGTGACAAACGAAAACACTTTATTTGATGAATCCTTAAAGAAAATTTTAATTAATATCAATCAGGAGGAAAGTTATTGCAAAAATATATGTTGATCCCTAGATACTTTTGATGTGTTTATTTACCTACTTACTAATAACGTTGTTAACTGCACTGAGTTTAATGTAGTGAATAAGCATGTTATAATGTTTAGAAATATAGGTATGTATTTCTATTTCATAACAATAACATCACCACATTAAATATCATTTAACTAAATAAAACGGCATTATACGTTAAAGTTCTACCTACTATAATATATCAATTTGTTTTGTGAGTAGTTATTTTAGTTATAAGCTTTTGACAAAAAACTAGGTATTCGAAATACTTCGTTAGAAATTATAACAATAGTTAATTTAACACACACACTGACATACGTTAGTATTGTTTGCGACCAACACTGGTTACTCAAGTCATTTATAATTATGCTTTTAATAGCGAAGTGGAGCACCATTTTTTTCTATTAATTGTTGCAAGCGGTCCCGCATACCGCGCACCATATTCAACAACAATCACTTCTTCTCATGAATGGTTTTGGTCCAGGACGATCTTTTTGAATATTAAAACCACACGTCAAACGTTTTAGCCACAATGACTGTATTTCTCTGAAACAACACAATAAGCATAATTTTAGTAACGAATAGGCCAACATAATTTTATTTATCGACAAGTTTGCAAATTACGTTTATCAATTTAGATAATATAAATCAAATTACCTATAAATGATCTCAAATAGACTCCTATTGAAACATAGTTAATTGTCTATTATTCTACATTCACCGGCTTTTAAGCCAACTAACGAATTAAGGAATAACTATAATTATAAATGAAGCATTTAAAAAAAGAATACACTTACCGCTATATTATGTTTCGTAGCAATCGCTTTAATACCAACATTCTCCTCATGCAAATAGATTATTTTGTATTTTAAATAATCACTCAAGTCAACTTGGACATGACGATTAAACTATCAAAACTGATAACAATTAATAAAAAGGAAAAAAGCGTGGATTTTTACAATTATAGTAAGGCAAGGTAAAAATGTTCGCGCGTATTCACTGCTATTTGTGCATAGAATATCTTGTTCAATTTATTCTTCTACCCCATATTCCTAATGTCACATCTATAGCAGTTTTGGTTGAATACGCATATTGACGTCTAACTACCCACTTATTAAAATAGGTGAACAGTTATAAATAGATGACCTAATTCCAACCTCTTAAAGCTCAAGTTTGCGTATCAAAATTATTTATTGTTTCTGTTCAACGAGTAGTGTTAGTCTGATAAACTCAAACATATTGAATAACTTTTAATGTTATGAGCATAGGGTGTAAAATCGAGTAATTTTTAGGGGGGTCAGCTAATTGCTATCACCGACTGTACTCTTTAAGTCTAGTATAAGCGTGAACTGTCTTAAATATCGCATAATAATTGTAAGTAATATTGCCAAATTTGCTAACGAGATTACCAACTACAGATATCCAGTGGCTGAAAGACGTGCTTACTCATTTTTTTTAACAATAACGGACCTTCATCATTATGGCAGTGGACCCTTCAATTACTGATGATTTATAATAATTTAGTCTTACCTTTCGCTTCCAGCCGTATCCCAGATACCAATGTTAAAGTTCTTTCCATTCGACTGCATGGTTTTGGCACAAAACGCTGCACCGACAGTCTGCAAAACAAAAGAACGTAATTTAATCATATCGCACAGTGAGCAGTGGTGGCCGAGTGGTAACGGCCCCGACTTACGAATCGTAAGTCGTGGGATCAAACCCAGCCAGGTGCATTACTTTGTGTAATTAATTTCATCACCACTGCCCTCAAAACGGTGAAGGAAAACATCGTGAGGAAACCGGCATGTCCTAGAACCAAAAATTCGAAGACATGTGACATTCACCAACCCGCACAGGGCCCGCGTGCTGGATTATGGTCCATTCCCTCTTCTAGAGAGCAGGCCTGTGTTCCAGCAGTGGGAACATTGAAAAAGGGTGATTATGTGCAGCGATGCTACCGATGATACATAGTGGGCATGGCGCTCTCCCATAAGCACACAACAAAGAGTTCCAGAAATACTTTCATTGTGCGTACAAGTCTAAGGAGTGGAATTCCCTTTTGGAGTCTCCTTAGCCCGGGTAACATAAAAAATAAAACGAAGGAGCCATAGTTCACACATTAAAAACCAATATATTTGTTCTCAAAAACAAACTATTAAAA
Source organism: Hecatera dysodea (assembly GCA_905332915.2). NCBI lineage: Eukaryota > Metazoa > Arthropoda > Insecta > Lepidoptera > Noctuidae > Hecatera > Hecatera dysodea. Next base: position 1,447,219 of record HG995317.1, on the reverse strand, counting down.
AAGTTAAAAATAACGCCTGCCATGTCAAAAAGCGAACTGAAAAGTTAAAAACATCAGTGAACTGATTCTAAGTTTAAAAAATTAGAATCAGTTATAAGTTTTCACCTTCCCCCCAAAAATGACCTTCAATATACAGATTTCATCTATTCACGTCACACCTCTGCGTTTGGGTCACAGAAATTGATATGTGCACCAAATTTCAACTTAATCTGTCAAGTAGATTCGGAGATAATAGGGGTGTTTCCTGAGTAAAAAATATATGAATATGTTTAGTCCGTCAGTTAGATTATAGAAAAATATTGGACACATATTTTTTCCTTTATCAAATCTATAAAAACTGACGAAGATACGGAGTGGGGGCTTGTGACGTTACGGCTCGATTAGATTTTTTTAGTCAACTACCCTATTGACTGTGACGGACGGACAGACGGACCCACGAGTGATCCTATAAGGGTTCCGTTCTTTTTATTCGGACGCACGGAACCCTAAAAATGTTGCAAAGACAGGTTGTTGTTTTTCTCTCTCTGATGTGACGCAGACGAAGTTGCGCGGATAAGCTAGTGCAATATAAATATACAGTATGTTAACTAACAGAGAGCGTTCCCGTTAACCCGCAATAGTATAGCATCCACACATGATAAAAAAAATATTACCATTCGAAAACAAAATGTTTTTATTTTAATATTAAAATATTTACTAAAAATGTTAAATTGATACGTTAAAGAAACACTCTGTACACGCGTACTTGCCGGTTTGGGCATTGCTACTACGAGTACTATTCCTCGCTACTATTTTGATTTTAAATAGGATTTTTCGAATTTATTGTCATTTTTTTTTTATTCCGATTATTTTATGCTTATTTTTCTATTCTCATATTTTTTATTTTAATCTATCACTACATAGTATAAAACAAAGTCGCTTCCCGCTGTCTGTCCCTATGTATGCTTAGATCTTTAAAACTACGCAACGGATTTTGATGCGGTTTTTTTTAATACATAGAGTGATTCAAGAGGACGGTTTATATGTATACTACATGCATAATATAGCAGAGATTTAATATCAACATTGCACCCGTGCGAAGCCGGGGCGGGTCGCTAGTAAATGATATAGATTAACGAATTTAAGGGAACGCCCTCTGTTATTTAACATACCTACTGTATAAAAGCGACAGTATCGAAGTAAACAGTAGTGTTTTAATACAAGATAAAAGAAAAATCCTAACATTGTGATTCGTTAGCATTGCAATGAGTCACGAAGATTATCTAGTACAAATACATACAATACTGACGTCATAAGCAAAAAGGACGTATCGACAGAAAATAAAGTAACCGATTTCCGACATTACGAAATGTATTTAATGTCGGAAATCGTTTGCTTCGTTCGCTATGTTATAAACCCACAGAACACAGCTAACGCACATAAATGTTTACTGTGAATCAACCTTAGAATAATAATAATAACTACTTAGTCTATTATTGAGTGGGTTGTATGTCACTGGAAAATGACAAACTCCGCAAATTGTAAAATATCTGGAGAGATTGTAAACTCTCGATAAATTGTCAACTGAACATTTGGAACGCTTTTTTACGTATCAAATTTTGAGTCTATAATTAAGTAAGAAATATTTTTAGTTTATTAGAAACATACAGACACACAAAAATAGAGTAAAATAGGCTATTTCCCGTATTCCCACGGGAACGGGAACTACGCGGGTGAAACCGCGGGGCGCTGCTAGTCTATACTAATATTAAAAAGAGGAAAGATTTGTATTTTTGTATGTAACGAATAATCTCAAAAACAACTAGACCGATTTCAAAAATAATTCACCATTAGAAAGCTACATCTTATGTAGTACATTCACCCTGAGTAACAAAGGCCATATTTTATCCCCATATTCCCACGGGAACGGGAATTACGCGGGTGAAACCGCGGAACGTTGCTAGTTAGAAATAAAGATGTGATTCCTTGTCAATCCCTGTCAATAATATTATGTCTGGCTTGTAAATTATTGATATAAAACCATGTAAGTATATAAAACAAGTCAATACTTTAGTTATCTCCAACTATGAAGGACAGATACCTTTTTATCTGTGTTGTTTTAAATTATGTTTGGTTTAAATTTATGTATATCACTACATAGTATAAAACAAAGTCGCTTTCTCTGTCCCTATATCCCTGTGTATGCTTAAATCTTTAAAACTACGCAATGGATTTTGATGCGGTTTGTTTTTAATAGATAGTGATTCAAGAGGAAGGTTTAATGTATAATGCATGCATATTATAGTAGAGGAAACATTAGTATCTACATTGCACCCGTGCGAAGCCGGGGCGGACCGCTAGTACTAATTATATAAAGCTGAAAAGTTTGTTCATTTGGTGAACATACGCAAATAATTTACCAATTTATTCCTGAGATTCGTTAATCCATTGGGATTAACGAATCTCAGGAATAAATTGGTAAATTATTTGCACTTATTATTTTTTGGTATTAGCACTTACGGATTAATTATATTTTTTCAGTAAAATGCTATATTGATAGCATTTTACTGAAAAAATTTAATTAATCCGTAAGTGCTGGCTTTTACCTTTAATTTTTTTTTTTGGGTGGAATAACATTATACTTAGTTAGATTAGTCTGTCAGATTAATTTCCAAAATATTATTGAACACGTATTTTTTCTTTTTTCACGTAAACAATAAATCAAGAAGCTACAGTGCATTGAAAACTCACGTGACGTCACTACGTGCTACAATGTTTACTAGCGTAGAGCGTGCACATAGAGGTAGAGGGTACAATCTGGAGGATTCCATAATCAGGGTAAAACATGCACAGAATTGATATTATCAACTGCAATATAATAATTTTAGTTTTCATAGTTTCAAGGCTTCCGAAATATATTTTTATTGCATTGATTAAGAAGCTTGATTTTTCAGAGCCATAAAAAAACGTATTTGATATTAATTTCAACATGATACCTCCATACATTCCTGAGAAAAAGGTTAGTGACAGACCAACATAATTAGGGTTTTTTGCTTTTGAAGTGTAGAACCATAAAAAACAATATTTCTGTTCACTGCATTTGGGCAATACCAATTATTTTTAGCTCCAAGTTCTGTAATTTTTTTTAACTTAAAAATAAAACTAAAAAAAATATATAAAACTTTTCAAGAAGTAAAAAATGAACACAAAGGTATTTATGGTTTATAAAATAAGATTTAAATTAAACACAGTGATAACTCCATCCAGCCCATGTGATAAGTGTAATCACATGACATACACTTATTAGTGAGCAAAAGTACCAATATATATTGTTAACTAAGTACTTAGTTTTAATTTTCTTTAAAGAAAATGAGGCATTAATAACAATTTAAGGACAGGCATATAACAATGCATATCATTAATTTAATATAGCTTAGAAACATGGTAGCTTCATACAAATAAGCACTGTACATTTTATATGAGACAATTAAGGATGAATGACTATGCACTTCTGCTTTAAGAAAAAAAACACACAGGCGTGCTTTATGGGTCAGTTTGTCGTCTTAGTGGCGGTAATGGCATGTTTTTACAAATTATATTTGCTAATTACTCACGTTTTGATAAGGAATATCAGCATTGAACCTGCAATTCACAAATCGGAGAACTAAGCTGGTTTTACCCACATGTTCACTCCCTAATAACACAATTTTAAAGTCACATCTACTCATTTTTTATTTAAAAGGGACAACACGCACTGATTACTTGTTTCTTAATTTTCCACTGTTTACCAGTGCACGAAGAAAAGTCTGGAAAATCCTAATCGTGACTCAGATATTTATAAATATTTGAGATGGTGCAATATTTAGTAATATCTACTAATGATATTAGTTATTACAGTTAACGAGATTAATTATCACAATACTATTTTAAACAAAGCGCTCGTTCCGTTCGCACAATGAGTTCTAATAAATATATTTGACGTTTATTCGGAGTTTGAAGTTTAGATGTTCTTTGACATTTTGTGATTCGTGTAGAAATCAAATATGTACAGTCGGTGATAGCAATTAACTGACCCCCCTAAAAATTACTCGATTTTACACCCTATGCTCATAACATTAAACGTTATTCAATATGGTATGAGTTTATCAGACTAACACTACTCGATGAACAGAAACAATAAATAATTTTGATACGCAAACTTGAGCTTTAAGAGGTTGGTATTAGGTCATTTATTTATAACTTCTTACCTTTTTTAATAAGTGGGTAGTTAGACGTCAATATGCGTATTCAACAAAAACTGCTATAAATATGACATAAGGACTTGGGGTAGAAGAATAAATTGAACAAGATATTCTATGCACAAATAGCAGTGAATACGCGCGAAAATTTTTACCTTGCCTTACTAAATTGGCTTTTTACCTTTTTATTAATTGTTATCAGTTTTGATAGTTTAATCGTCATGTCTCAGTTGAGTGATTATTTAAAATACAAAATAATCTATTTGCATGAGGAGAATGTTGGTATTAAAGCGATTGCTAGGAAACTTAATATAGCGGTAAGTGTATTCTTTTTATGCTTCATTTATAATTATACTTTTTCCTTAATTCGTTAGTCTGCTTAAAAGCCGGTGAATGTAGAATAATAGACAGTTAACTGTGTTTCATTATGAGTCTAATTTGAGATCATTTATAGGTCAATTTGATTTATATAATCTAATTTGCTAAACGTATTTTTTCAAACTTAATCGATAAATTATGTTTACCTATTCGTTACTAAAATTATGCTTGTTGTATTGTTTCAGAGAAATACAGTCAGATTGTCGCTAAGACGTTTTGAAGAGGCAGGGAATATTCAAAAAGATCGTCCTGGATCAAAACCTACCTACTATGTTACATACTCCAGTGTCAGAACGTCATCAAGCAATTGTTAGAAGGCATACTGAACACCCATTTTTGCCTACTCATTCAACTGCAAGTGGAAGTGATCGTTGTTGGAATATGGTGCGCGGTATGCGGGACCGCTTGCAACAAGCAATAGAAAAAATGGTGCTCCACTTCGCTATTAAAAGCATAAATAACTTGAGTAACCAGTGTTGGTCACAAACAATACTAACGTATGTCAGTGTGTGTGTGTTAAATTAACTATTGTTATAATTTGTAACAAAGTATTTCGAATACCTAGTTTTTTGTCAAAACCTTATTTTATAACTAAAATAACTATTCATAAAACAAATTGATATATAGTAGACCAGGTAGAACTTCAACGTATAATACCGTTTTATTTAGTTCAATGATATTTAATGTAGTGATGTTATTGTTATGAAATAGAAATACATACCTATACTTATTTCTAAATATTATAACATGCTGATTCACTACATTAAACTCAGTGCAGTTAACAACGTTATTAGTAACGTGTCGTCGTCAATATCATTTATGTTATTCTTATAATATTTTTTTATAAAATAAAATCGTTTTTACCACCATTTTGGTTTTTTATTTCTGGTCGTTTTTTTTTTTTGTTGTTGCTAAAGTTATAATTTATTATTTATAACTTAAAATAAATATACAAAACAGAAACAAACGCGTCAATTACGCTGGTTACGAACTCGCAACCACGATTTGTCAGCTCACTACAGTCACCACTAGACCACTCGAAACATATTCAACGTGATCGAAATTGCGTATTATATTACAAGTTAAAATAATATTCAAGAACATACCTACCTTAACACTGCGTATTAAAGATCAAATTCGAATAACTATTTTATTGATCGTAGACGTTGAACCAGTTCCAACGTTGTTCTAGTTCGATCGTTCGTAACAAGCAAAAGGTTCAAATTCGTTTAATTTTTAGGGGGTCAGTTAATTGCTATCACCGACTGTACTTAAAACTAATTTCTTTTATTTTTTATTTGTTTCGCCAATACACTATAAAATAAAAAGTATCTTTCTACAGCAATTAGAATTTGGATCATTAATTGGAGTAAAACTATTGTCATTTTTATCTATTTACACCAAGCGCCATCTATGGTTTGCAATGCAAACCTCATGAAAATAAAAAAAAACAGTAGTAGTATGGCATAGAAACAGGAGTACACAGAGATACGTAGAATGGCAATATGGCCCTGAGGACATAAGTAGACATTATTGATCGACCCATAGATATTGTGGCACTGATAAGTTAACAAACAGAAGAAACAGACAAGCAGTTATCAAAGATGTCGTGTCAGCGGTATTGGTGCTTGGAGTTCTTACCTAATAGAATTTGGTAGAAAAACAAAAATCTTACTTACTGATACTGTTACTAGACCGTTGCTCTAACTCAACTTCAAAATGAAAACATTACATTACCTACAGTTACACTAATGCTTGCAGTCTGGAATTCTGGATAAGTCCACTCAAATCTATGGTGCCTTCCTGAAGCTTACCTCAGACATAAATAATAATAATATTTATTTATTTATTTAAAAGACTACGTAGGTCCAATGGTTAGTACGTTACTTATCATTTAAATGACTAGTACTTACGCATTGTACCTTCGGACTTCAAACGAGGCTTTAGGCGTGGAGTTTGTTTCGGCTTTTCTTCTCAGGATGGTCAGACAGGAAACAACGTTCTAACCTAGTTACCTACTAGTTAAAATTATCAAAAAAGATTGTGGAACAGTTATGTATATATCTATCATAAATTTCATATTTCATTTCATAATCAGCATAGATATAATAAACAAGGAGATATGCCCTGTAGCCGAAAATGTATCGGAACCTGTGTCTCCTGTTTTGCCCTACCACCCGGCAACTACTACGAATGCAGTTCAGTAAAAGCAATAGATACGCAGTCGCGCACACACCCGCATTTTTGAAATCGGACTGTACTACACAATCAGTTATAAACCTTATCCTTATAAATACAGCGTATATTTACAGTACACCGTGCAACTTACTCACACAAAAACAACGGTGGGTATCGTTGTGCTGTGCAAAAGCAATTTATTTTACATATACGCTAGTGATTGACTAAATCGGAAAGCTATCGATTCTGGCATTTATTACACACGCCATGCTGCCCATGTATAACAAATAAATAGCATGAATATGTTGACTAATTTTAAGCAAAGGTCACTAATATATTATCTTAAACATGCCGATTACTATAATGCATTCGAAACTTTATCGAAAGTAAAATACAATTACCATAAAAAGTAAGGAAGTAGCACGAGGATAAGGCATAAATACGATAATTCAAAGCCAAAAACACTTGAACGATTATTTACCAAAAATTTAATGAAATCTAACAAAGTTTTGTACACTTTTGTAATATTTCATTCAACAATCGACATTGTTATCGACAGTGTATCTGCACAATTACATCACTAACTCGCGGCAAGAAGCAGCGGCCGTACTATGCGATACATCGGCTTGCTAAAGTATCGTTTCGTGATGTTTACATTGCTCATCCAGTCACTTAGCGACAAACTTAGGTAGTGGTTAAGGAGCAGTGTATTTATTGTAATATGTTATTGTCGCTGTGACATTTGAAAACAAAAATAACATAGTAGAAGCAAGACATATTTTACGATTTGTTGTTTTTCATGATTTTAAAGACAAATATAGTAAAATACTTGTATTTTGATATGGTAAGTGATTCCATAATTAATAAAGTTTTGGTTTAGGCTTCGGTTTTTACAAGAAAACACTGAACAACACGGCATTCTTATATCTTATCACGCTCACGGTCGGAAGCGCACTAGTTCGCGGATTCGACCATTGCGTAAAACATGCTCGCCCAGACCATGTCGCGTGGACGCCGACACGCCCCCTTGCCACTTCTCCTGTATTTAATATTTCTATGATAATCAGCCTTTTAACGTTCCCACTGCTGGGACACAGGCCTCCTCTCTAGGAGAGGGAATGGGCCGTAATCCAGCACGCGGGCCCAGTGCGGGTTGGTGAATGTCACATGTCTTCGAATTTTTGGTTCTAGGACATGCCGGGTTCCTCACGATGTTTTCCTTCACCGTTTTGAGAGCAGTGGTGATGAAATTAATTACACAAAGTAATGCGCCTGGCTGGGTTTGAACCCGCGACTTACAATTCGTAAGTCGGGACCGTTACCACTTGGCCACCACTGCTCTCGAGGCCCACAGTAGCACTAAGAAAATTTCAACTGTTTTACGATTCTGTACCCGTCTCTCCATTATTGAATTGATCCTACTAATATTATAAACGCGAAAGTTTGTAAGTATGGAGGGATGGATGTTTGTTACTCTTTCACTCAAAAACTACTGAAAGGATTTGGATAAAATTTAGCACACAGATGGTTTATAACTAGGATCAACATATAGGATAATTTTTACCCCCATATTCCCACGGGATCGAAACTTATGCGAGTGAAACCGCGGGGCGCTGCTAGTCATTTATAAACAAAAGAGAAAGGACGTGCATCGATGTTCTTGCTTGCCTAAAACGCATTGGAAATTTTAAGTACCTATAAAACGTTTATTTTAATTTCTCATTATATTTCAGTCTAGTTATAAACTTTCTGAGGTCAAATATGCAGTCCATAGATATAATAATTATATTTCTATGATGCAGTCGCTTCATATTAAATACTGGAACTCAGCTCCATCTAGTTAGACTGGAAGCCAGTCCCAACTCTGTAGGGAAAAAGTTAAGCAGATCGTTATGCTTTTTTACAAATCATAAACGTGAACTAGTCGTTTTTTTAATTATGAATCATTGTTTATTTCCAGCTCAATTAAACAATGATTCATAAGTAAAAAAACTCTGAATTAAAAAAAGAAACTCTATGGTGGAAAAACAAAAATAAACATTTCGTTATCTATGCATAAGTTCATTGCACGTTTGACAGTTCGAATGAACTTTGTGAACGCCCTGTCTGCATTTTTTCATCATACGTCACTGGAGTCGAGGAGTTGCATAAATATTGCCATAATAAGATTTTAAATTAACTCTACTGTTTAAATCTATTTTACCGACTTTTTTTTTCAAAAATAAATAAAATTTACGCATACTATGAGAAAGATAATTTTATTGATTTAGATTAAGCGACAATACTTTTTGTACCTACTTAAATTATATAATTTTTATGAATCAGAATTGTTGGATTTTAACGTTTTCTAATGAATAACTCCTTAACTAAATAAGTATGTATTTAAGACCCTAATGAATTCCCGTAAATTACATTATTAGCAAGAATGCTTCATTTATTACGATCAAGAATTGCCTTAGTGAAATGTTCAAATAATTACCTAATTAATATTGTCATTTGCCACTACTTTTAGATACCTACTGTAAGTCCTGATAATAATAAAATACACATCGTACTACCTACATAGGTACTATAATTACCCATTAATGATTTGCTAATAACGCCTAAGGACAATAATTAATAAGTTAAAAGGTATCTTACCTGCTTAACATTACCTCGTGAGGAATTTAAACTAATTTTCCAGAAAATCAAATTAAGCAATTGTAATGTTCACTAGGTTAATAAAACACAGTTTGACAGATTAAGCAAGCGAAGTAGTATATGTGTCTAGCGCACGTCTGCCCTCGCTCACGGTTAGCGCTCGACTGCTCGCGCGCCGGCCAGGCGCATACACTACATCCCTTCTTTATTTTATAAATAATTAAGTAACAATAACTTAAACAACAATATTAACAATGAAATAATAGAACAGATTAAATAATATGCTAGTGAATCAGGCATACAACATTATATCAACAACAAAGTAACAGACAGATAATCATTTTAATTGCATAAAGGTATATTGCAATCATTTAATCCTCATTGTTTAATGTCTCCGTGTCCTTATTACCACTGTCAACAACTTGCCAAGAATAATTAATTTTCTTTAAGCGTACTATATCCCGACGATACTCTTTACCTGTTTCGTCGTTCCGCACATGAATGTCATCATCGGCGACTCCCGTCACTGTGTGAGAGGTAGGGTTATAGTTAGGTGTCAATTTGTTATCATTACTTATATTTTTTAACATTAACTTTTCCCCTATTCCTAAATTAGTATCGGTAGCTTTTCTTGTCCTATCCCCATATTCTTTCCCTTTTTCTTTCATTAGCATATCCCTATCTCTCACATCGGAATCTATGAGTTTATTTTCTATATCTGGAGCGAAAGGAACTTTATCTCGAAAGCGTCTTTTAAAAATATCTCAGATGGATGGCGATGTACCTGTAACAGAGTGTGGTGTATCATATCATTACATAATTTAAAATATCCTCTTTCCAGTCCTTATTTTCAGCTTGGCTAATTTTGAGTCTCTTTAGTATATCTCGACTTTGTTTTTCCACGTCAAAGTCAAAGTCAATTTATTTATTTCAACTAGACCACCAAAAGGCACCCTTGAATTTCAAAACATTTTGAAAACAAAAATACCAGTGACTCTATGTGTCCATTCACAAAACCAGATTCTTATGGAGAAGAACGGACAAGAAAATCCATAGCCACCCCTTTTGTCCCCTTTCTTACAATATTTTGCATACCATAATCAATTGGCTATACGTGAGGACGATGCACCCAAACAACACTAAGTACTAATAGGTACAAAAGCAATATCAGCAGGGGTAAAATTAATAAACCTGCCATCAAGGGACATAGTGCTCACACATTTACAAATTTTGCGCTATTTATCCATAAAATCATCAGCAATGGATTAGTGTGTGTTAAATTAAGTATAAAAGATCAGTGGCCTGTATACATAGTGAACAAATCAATACATACAGACCAACAAGTTTGGCTTTGTCTACTATACCCAAAACTATCCTATGGAGCAGGACCAGCATGTTTCCAAGCATTCTTATCTTGAATACAATCATCCAGTCTGTAGTATGCTTGTTAACAAAGTGCCTTTAACATAGGTTTTAAATCTCTTTTCAATCAATTCTAATATATCGCAAGGTATTTCATTGCAACATTCAATACAGTACCCCATGAAAGATGTTCGTACTTTGGCCAATCTATAAAAAGGTTGATCTAATTTATTTCTATTTCTAGTATCAAAACTATGTCTATCACCAATTCCGTTAAAGGGATCTCGATATCTCCTCACATACATGATACTTTCATAAATGAATTGACAAGGAACCGTCACAACATCAATCCTTTTAAAAAGTTCCCTAAGAGAATCGCGGCTACGAAGTTCATAAATAGATCCAACAGCGCGCTTTTGCAAAACAAATATGGATTCTATATCAGCAGCCCGACCCCACAGCAGAACACCGTACGCCACAATGCTATGAAAACAACTAAAATAGACCAAACGCGCGGTTTCCACATCCGTTAACTCTCTCATTCCTCTGACAGCACAAGCGGCTGAGCTAAGCCGCCCCGCAAGAGATGTTATGTGAGGTCCCCATTGCAATTTCTTGTCCAAAGTGATTCCTAGGAAAACAGTCTGATCAATAAATTCCAATTTTTGACCATTCAATACGATGTCACATTCGTTGCTTCTAACATTAGGTAAAGTAAATTTAATACATTTAGTCTTTTTTTTTTCTTTTAGTACCAAGTTGTTTGCCGTAAACCAATGTTGGACCTGATGAATAGAGTTATTCACGTTATCAAGATTTTGTGAGCGTCGGTCTATCTTAAATATTAATGATGTGTCATAAGCAAATAACACCATCTTTGGTTGGTTTTGAAGCAAAGCTTCCCATTCATTTCAAGGCCGCAGCGATACTAACGCCTAGAGATGTGTAACTCAGGAGTGATTCGTAAAAAGATTTAAATCTCCCTCGTTTTCTCAATACATCTTTAAATCTTTAATTATTTCAGATTGATTGAACATGAAAAGATGTAGAGTGAAATGACTATTGCAGGATTAGGCGACACAAAACGAGACGGAGAATGATTTGTAAGCTCAGTCTGTGTATGCGTACTGATCCCTGGACTTTACATTGAATCTCGCATGCCAACGAAACTATTTCTTCCGTTTTTTGTCACAGTGTTAAGTCTAATGTGAACTTATGATCGCTCATAATTTCGATCATTTTGTTTAAAAATATTTTTTTTTTTTAACATAACTAGCCCATCAAAATGCGAGTGAATGATTATTCAATTCACCCGCTGCAACATTGCTTTTGGTTAAAAGAAAAAGATGCAGTGAGTGAGTGAGCTATTTAGAAGATGGGAGTTATTTGGGATTTACAGATTTAAAAGAGTGATTTAAATCTTTTTATCAAAAGATTTAAAAGTCTCTGTTCTTTTAAAAGATTTATTTTGCGCATGTCTACTAACGCCCGCGCATCCACGCCCCGCGTGACTTCACTCCTGCGCTGCCTCACGTACCTACGGCCGCCACCCTCATCATGTACGCATTTATATCATTTAACACGGCTTGTTGTTCATATATATATATTTTTTTTATAAGTTTTAGATACAATTCAATTTTATATTCGTTTACAAATAAAAATATTTGTGTAGAATGATCTAAGTCGAGATGTTTGTCGATGAATTTATCACAAATTAGGCATAAATTTAGTTCAATATGATATAACTTAAGATATATCAATAATCACGATTATTGTACTGAAAAATAAAATGTGCAAATAAATATAACCGCTCTTATCCCATAAAGCACGAAAAAAATGCTGGTACAATTACTTATAGGGGTCACAACTTGACATACTTTTTTTTTTTACTTTATTTTTGCAGGATCCTTGTAGTTATATCACTTTGCACGAAACTATCGAAGATAGAAGAACGTGACTTAGACCAAAAATCTTGATGAAAATTTCTAATCGTTTCTGTGTAAAAATCATAAAAAGGGTACCTACAACTCGACTAAAATCACTCATCACAGGAGGCACCGATTGGATTGGTGATTAACGCTACCACAACGGCTACATCTGAGATCTTTATTTAGTTTTAAGTTTTTACTGGAAGGTTACTTGGAATCAATTTTATTTATTGTTGGAGTTACCGAACTGCTCAAGTTGTCTAGTAACAACTTCTAAGGCATTTGCTTTAGAAATGATTTTACCGTATGTAATTGAATCTCCAATTTCTAAAATATTTTCCTCAAATCAACAAGTCTACATTTTCCTGTGATTTGGTCTATCAAATGTTAGTCTTTATTTGTAAAGTTACATTTTTCAGCCTGTTTCCTTGACCTCAATAGAAACTTTACGAATTGTTCACCTTCTTCCTGCTGCATGAGCCGGAAAGGTATCCTTCATAAATATGGCTTTGCTTTGGGGCAAAATAATCGTTAAGTTTTGCATGGGCCTCGGGAAAATTATAGTAAAACTCCTGTAGTGCTAATCCACCAACATGGAGAAGAATAGCTCGCTTTTTATTAGGGGAATTAATATTAGCAGCTAAAAGATAAATTTCGAGGGCCCGTTTCCATTTTTCCCATCGGGTACAAACCGATGTCGTGTCACCCTCACAATCAAAGTGATTTAAAGCTCATTCAAGTCAGCATTGAAGTTGCGTGAGTCTTTTTTTTTTCTACCTGTAACAGGATTTTGAGACTCGTATGCGTGGCCTTTTATCTTTTATATAGATAACGGTAACACTACTGCATAGCCTTAGGGTACTTGTTAGTATTTGCGTGCCCATTAGAGCATTTCGGATTTGGCATGACCTTTGACGTAAGCGTAAGTATGATTAACTAAATAACTTTCATCAATAACGTTACTTTACTATTACATATTACGGAAATTGACTGATAATAACCTTTATCTTTTAACAAATTAGGTTTACTAACTGGTTAGCAATAAATATACTAGTAATTAAGCCATTATTGATGCTTACACTAACGTTTCCCAGTCTTTTCTCACATTTATTCTTTAAGCATGGTCGTATGTGCGAATAGTATTTGCGTGACCGTGATATTTCTTTGTCGAAATGCAAACAATTGATCCTAGCAAAACCAGTGACTCGATTAAAATAGTATTTATTGATTTTATTTTATATTTACAATAGGTGGGTATGTCGGTTATTAACAGAAAATGAAGTATGCCCAAGATTTATGATAGTAATTGGTTATTACTTTTATTTAAAATAAGAAGTGTGCAAATAACTCAATTAACTTGTTATTTAAATGAGAGCACTTACTCAATAATAATAATTAATAATCATTTACTGTTTGCATTACAACACTTTAAAATAATTGCATACTATTCAGGCATGGCCCTTTGTTTTGTTGTAAACAACACTCACTGCATGGCCTTTGTAACATTTACGCTTATCAGTTGTTTACATCAATCGTAGCAGGATTAATTTCTCGTTTCTTAATCATACGAAACTGAGGCAACAAGTAATCATTAGCTGTAAACATCTACCTTGGTAATTATGTATTTACGTGTAGGTAGGTAAGTATAGCGTGACTACGTTCTGTTTTCACCTTAGTATTCCAACTACTAACGATGCGTATCGAAATCTCAGACTAAGGAAATAAGTTATTATATAATTAGTCTGAGATCGAAATACTTATAGTCGCATAACTGATTGTAAACAACTTTCAACGTGCATTATTTTTCAGCGTGCATTCTCCTTTTTTGGTAAATGTTTTCAGTACTTACTTTTATCCTCGTCGCCATTTGTAATGTTCACTAGGTTAATAAAACACAGTTTGACAGATTAAGCAAGCGAAGTAGTATATGTGTCTAGCGCACGTCTGCCCTCGCTCACGGTTAGCGCTCGACTGCTCGCGCGCCGGCCAGGCGCATACACTACAGCAATGATAAATACATTTTTTCTTATGAAAATCCTAACATATTCTTGTACCTACAGAGTAATCATAGGTATCTACATACTTGCCAAGAAGTAGCTAGGTATTGTTTTATCCATTATTTGAGCTGTGGAGATGATCTCCACATAGGCAGTCTCCCCATGTAATATTTATATTAGTGTATATATTCAGAAGTAGGTAGGTATTTTTTTTTGTGTCCCACAGCTGGTCAAATGCCTCCCCATTCTCCTTTCCGACGAATGTGGATTGTGGTGTAATGATCTCATGTTTGCCGGCAAAACTAGCAACCTAGGTACAAGGAAATAACAACACAGTCACAATTCTAAGTGAATAATTCTATTGAAATGGCTCTGCACTATACTAGATAAACAAACGAATAATGTATAATTCTATGGACTGCACTTCATTATTACTTTATTACATTCCTAATCACACAAATCATTGTAATTTTCAAATGCGGAACACTCGTTGTCTCTTTCTAACCCCGCCCCTATTTTGTTCGCAAAACTATTGATTTTCGTCGAGACTGTGTCATGCAAACAAATCAATAATAAACTGGCTAATCTTTTGTTTGATAACAGAGGGCATAAACATTAACCAATGCTGCAACGCCAAAGCGAATAAAAACGCTCGAACTGCACATTTTTTTCCTTTTAAATGAAACACTAAAAACAATTGTAATTAGTAGAAGTAAATCTGTTCCAGGGAATTGTTACTATGTAGGTTTTTTTTCTCATACAAGGATGAAGTAGATTAGAAAAAAAAAGTAGTATGATAACGATAATATTCCATGAAATGGATATCTCTGTCTCGTTTTTATGTATTATATTTAGAATTCCACATATTGCAACCACTTAAAAACATTACGAAACACAGCAATCATGTGATTTTAATAGAAAATTAATCAATTACGAGTTTCCATGAGTAATAATTAAAATACTTTTTAATAAAAACTTGAAAAACACAAATTAAAAAAATCACAGCTGGATTTTGACGAAAAAAAAAATAGAAGTTCATTTAAATGATTAAAAAATAGTAGAATTACAATAAATAAGAAAATAAACGATGGAATACGTCAGAGTTATAACTAGTTGAAAGGCGACCGTAACAAGGTGAAACACACAAAGCGCTTGCGATAACACGGCCGCCGATAAACACGTCAAGTAGTTTATTACAATGCCAACACGACGCTTGACCTACCTATAACTATCGCTATTCCGTACTGTGATACTGTCTCTCTTCTTGCCTCACACCCTTAAATGTTGCTTGTTGTACCACCTAAATCCACGAAACTTTTACTGCCCATTATTTTTCTATATAATTTTAAATGTGTGTAGAAAAATTAATAAGATTTTTCATGTTTCTATCTCGATTTTTCAAGTTTTTGTTTAGATTTTGATGGTTTTATTTATTAGACGGATAAATTGAGAAGATTATGAGGTCATTGTGTTCGAGAGAGAACCCGTCAATTTTGTTCCGAAGTTCAAATAAAGAGTAACTCGATAGCGCAGTAGGGTATATTAAAATACTAATAAATGCTAAAAATACAATGTTTTTATTCTGAATATATCTCAAGAAACCTAATCTGCCATAATTTTATACTTTAAAGACAGTTTACAAAGTAACTTTGAAAATGAAAACAAAATATCTAGTTTTAATTTCCGCGAATATTAGTGGGTTGCAGGTATGCACCTCCCTCCCGCCCGCTATATTATGCACATGCAAGATTACTAGGCAAATGCAAGGATTTTAAGCACATGCAGGAAGGCAATGCAAAACCCAACACCATTACCGACACGTGTTTCGCCTCTCCACGAGGCATCCTCAGGGGACGTGTTGACTCGCCCCCTCGAGTCAACACGTCCCCTGAGGATGCCTCGTGGAGAGGCGAAACACGTGTCGGTGGCAACCCACTAATATTCGCGGAAATTAAAACTAGATATTTTGTTTTCATTTTCAAAGTTAAAATGGATTTCCGCAAAGTAACGCCTGACTCAATCAATTTTTAGTTTACAAAGTATTTCTCTTCACATTTATTCTCTACTGGAAATAAAAATTGCAATTTTTAAAGTATAATCAACCTGATGTAAACTGCTTTAAATGTTAAAATAATTAATAAGATTTTTTTATAGCTACAAAACTGTATAAATATGTCATGTTTTAATAATAACAAATTGTTTTCTGAAATAGTTACGAAAAGTATGGTTTACGAATCGGACCAAGCCAACGGGCCAACGGGACTTTGCAAAGTAACCCAGAATGTTGCCATAAAAAAAATACATTCGCTATCTCAATTTCTGCATTGGACAGTAGCGTTGTCGCCCGAGCAGAAATGGACGTACAGTTCACATAAAATACGCCGTGAAATTTGTTTATATCTTCGATAATCTACGCCAAAAACTTTTGTAATCACTTTTAAAAGCATTCTTATACAACAAAGATGTAGTGACGTTGAAAACAAACAGTGGGAAACGTTGTTAAATCGCTTATTCCTGTTCGCGTCGACATGACTAGATGGGCAAAGAAAATTGATTGTACTTATTTTAACTAATGGAAGTTTATTTTACAATTTACGCGTTTTTTGTTGTTATATTAAGTTTATATTGTGTGGAAATCTAATTAATATTGTTTTATCGTAAGTTTTAAGTGTAAAAGAGTATGTTATTTAAGTGTTTTTTCTGTTTTTCAATGGAGTTTGATGTATAAGGTAAGAACTGAAGTATCATTATGGTTTCTGTAGTTAGGAAGTATTGATAAGCGTTTAATTAGCGTTTCCATGGTGTCCATTTAGATAAATGCATGATTGGTTTGTGATTATATTGAATTATTTCTTGAATTACTCATATTCTATAATTAAAATTTTGCTCAAGGAATATTTATCATACAAACACATTAAAACATCTTCCCATCTTCTTTATTATCACAAAACATTGTAACAATTTTATTAACAACAAGTGTCAACCAGGATTTATGTCAGGAACCAATGTCAAGAATTCCTTAGCCAATGGGAACCTGTTTGGATTTAACAGGTGGTAGATTGCAAGTACAAAAGTACATCAACCTGCCAATGTTTACATGTTGTCTATGATTTGAAAAAAAGAGGTTGACAGCTCAATAGGCCTTCTAGTGACTTCAAGTTTTTGGTAACCCATTCAAGGAATGTTTTCTAATTATTGTTTGTTGTTTACAACAGTAATGGTTGTTTCGTTTTAGAACGGCAGTAGGGGTCGTTGCTCCCCATTTGAGAAACCCTGAACATTAAACTTATTTATTGTTTTTCTTTAGTGTATAAAATGTTGAGGACTAAGAGCTGTGGCTAATGGCTACTATAGACTAGGTACCATTTTTATCCGATCTACATTTTTTGTATCCAAGTCACGGCACTGGTAGATCCAGGATTGTCTTTTGGGAGGAGCTTGGCCTGATAAGCATAGGTTTCAGCAAAACAAAAATTGTTTGATGCATAACAAGCCTCCTTGCAGTACTTTTCGTATATCCGGAAATGGTGTTGTTAGGTCGTAGACAAAGATATATCGGACTTTTTGGTTTCAGCCTCCAACACCCCCTGCTTTCACCAGTGACTCATAGAACTAATTTGAGTTCTAAAATCAATCTTTTTGGTCGTTATAAACTAGATGAGGCCGGTGTTTGCTAGCTGACTGCCCTGAGAAGAAACACCGAAACAAACTCAGAGTTCAGTCTCTTTTGAAGTCCATACAATTGTACTGGTCAAATCATATGAAAACCATGTAGGTTGATGTCTGAAGTGGTATTTTGAGGAAAGTATCACACAGATTTGAGTGGACCTGTCCAGACAGTGCAAGCATTTGTCAGTTATCGTGTAGCTCAAAATTAAAACTTTAAGGAGCTCAACGATTTGACGAACAATACCAAAGTAAGGACATTTGGGTAGGCCACATAAAGCTATGCTTGGATATAACTGCCCATGGCATTTGACTACAGAAGGGCTAAACCCTATCTCTTCTTCTAAGTTGTACCTTCGCTATTGATTATCTTGAGCATGTACAGTGTCTCTACAAGTCTTATTTATGTATGTAAAACGGGCTGGTTTCCGCAACTCCACGACTAAGCGCGTATTTTGCGTGAAGGTGGGACAAATGTGTCATTCGGTCCACCCCAGCTCCCCAAGGAAGGCCAGCAAAGCCTTGGTGTTGCTATCTTTCTCTCTCCAAGTCTTACGCATTGAATTTTTCATTGTAGCTTGACATATTAATCTGCCTTCTTATATTTTGTGTCCGTCCATCTTGCCAGTGTTCTGAAAGAAAAAAAATAAATTTCCTGGCCAGGTTGCTATCGGACAGCAAACCACCCATAGCTCCCCGCTAAAAATCCCCGTCATACCTTTTTTATTTAATTTCAAAGAAGAGACTTCTCCATAATATCAACTACTAATTGATTCTGGTAGGTTCAGTATGAATATATGGATGTTATTAAAATGATACTTGATCTGACAATATCGCAAAAATGCACTTGTACATATGTGGAGTTCAGCTTAACTTACTGCTTAAAAAACACACTTCTTAAAACTTTTCTTGTCAGTGTTAAAAAACTTTTTAATTTTTTAATTTTGGCTCGTATGGTTTTTCACAACTGAGCTAAACTGTTCAGTGTTCATAAATTTTATATAACTAGAAGCGCCCTGCGGTTTCACCTGCGTAATTCCTTTTCTCGAAGGAATACGGGGATAAAATATAGCCTATGTTAGTTGCTGTTAATTCGTAGCTTATTCGGTACAAACAAAAAAATCTTTCCTGTTTATTATAATCTATACTAATATTATAAAGAGGAAAGATTTGTTTTTCTGTATGTAACGAATAAACTCAAAAACTGCTGGACCATTTTCAAAAATTCTTTCACCACTAGAAAGCTACATTCACCCTGAGTAACATAGGCTATATTTTATCCCCATATTCCCACGGAAACGGGAACTACGCGGGTGAAACCGCCTGGCGCTGCTAGTAGGCTATATTTTATACCCGCGGGGCGCTGCTGATATTGTATATATAGATCATATTTTTTTTAATTGTTGGCATTCAGTGTGTAAAGTTTTTCTAATAGGGATGTTATGGATTTGTTATTTCGGATCCGGATACAGTTACCGATATAAAATCACTAGCACTTTTCCCGCGACTTCGTCTGCGCAGATTTAGTACAAAAACCCCCTTAGGGATGGAGTTTCGTAAAATCCGTTCTTAGCGTATGGTCTACACCTTATAAGGACCTGCCCTAAATTTTAAGTTTGTAGGTGTTATAGTTTCTGACATTTTGTGATTAATCAATTAGTGGTATTTCGCTAAATATCTTATATATAAAATTCTCGTGTTACGGTGTTTGTGGTTGAACTCCTCCGAAACGGCTCGACCGATTTTCTTGAATCTTAGCGTGCATATCGGCTAGGGAGGCGAATTGGACAACATCTATTTTTCATACCCCTAACTGTTTTTTTTTTATGTGGCAAAACGATGTTTGCCGGGTCAGCTAGTATAATATAGATTTCGAATTATCCGGTAGTTTCGGATATTTTCTGTTACAGATAATAAATTTTCATAGGACTAAGCATCATCTGCCTAGCCATTTCACAACTATATTGGGGTCGGCTCCCAGACAAGCCGGATTCAGCTGAATACCAGTATTACCAGTATTTTTCATATGACTAAGCAATTGATATAATGAACAACCACGCAACTGACGTGTGCGGGTATTGTATCGGCTCGGCCGGGCAGAAAAACGAAAAACCTGTTATTACGTGTCTGGACACCGCCTCTATCAGAAATTATCTCAATTTAAAAAAATACGTTGCCCCACACTAGTAATTTCTCCTGTATCGTGGGTGCGTTTATAAACATATTAAACTCACATACAACGACTTGCCAGATCCGGAACAACTATCTGTAGGCCATACAAATGTTTGTTCCGTGCGTCGGCACAGTAGTTTTTGAGTTTATTCATTACAAACATACACACACACACACACACACAAATACAAATCTTTCCTCTTTATACTATTAGAGTAGATTCCGTAGTCATTTGAAACTATTTTTTCTTGTACATATTGGCCCTTTTTTCTTCTTCAAAGGAACCTGATACCTAAAGTTCTTGGTAACAGGTGCATCATTGAAGACATATGTTTGTAGGGTTGGGGTGCACTGCACCCTTTTGTTAAATGTTCTACGTGAAACAGGTTGTTTGAATTGTATTATGTAGGGCTTCTTACTGGTTGCGGAATTTGTTGTAAAGAGTCACCACGGCCCTGGAACGCGAAGGGCACTAGGAGGAACACGGGTGGGTTGTACGGCCGAACCCAATAACCGATCTATCACATACTGGAGATAGAAAAACAAATGAAACAACACAAAACCTATATCATTTTTCTCTTGTTTCATTTGTTTTTCTATCTCGATAGATCGGTTATTGGGTTCGGCCGTTAGTCAGTAAGAGTCTGACAGTTCCTTCGTTCGTAGCTCAGTGGCCTTTTTTTTCTGGATGGGAAAGCATCAAATGACCTCTCCCGCCCGCCCGCGATTTAAGGGAGTGTCAGACTCTTACTGACTAAAACCCACCCGTGATCCTTCTACTGCCCTTTACGTTCCAGAGCCGCGGTGACTCTTTCAAATAAATTCCGCAACCAGCTCTGGGGCCTTAGGAACATATTCCAAAGCGTAAACTGCAACTCAACTTGGAACTCACAACTCCAAGATGAAACTCGAAAGCTTGTGTAATAGACGATGTGTCAATGCGCTAGCTCAACTAAAACTCATCTCTCGAGCACAGAAAGTTCAATTTATAACGTCAAAGAAAGCTTGTCTAATTGACGATGTCTGAATGCGCTATATCAGCTAAAACTCATCTCTCGAGCACCAAAACTTCAATTTGTAACGTCAAAGAAAGCTTGTCTAATTGACGATGTGTAAATGCGCTAGCTCAACTAAAACTCATCTGTCGAGCACAAAAATTTCAATATATAACGTCAAAGAAAGCTTGTCTAATAGACGATGTGTAAATGCGCACTAGGTCAACTAAAACTCATCTCTCGAGCACCAAAACTTCAATTTATAACGTCAAAGAAAGCTTGTCTAATCGACGATGTGTAAATGCGCTAGCTCAGCTAAAACTCATCTCTCGAGCACGAAAACTTCAATATATAACGTCAAAGAAAGCTTGTCTAATTGACGATGTGTAAATGCGCTAGCTCAGCTAAAACTCATCTCTCGAGCACCAAAACTTCAATTTATAACGTCAAAGAAAACTTGTCAAATTGACGTTATAAATTGAAGTGTTTGTTGAGCTAGCGCTCCCTCATTTGCTTGCTCATTTCTCGAGCACGAAAACTTCACTTTTTATTGACAGTTTCGAGTTGAACTGGAGTTTACGTTTTGGAATATGGGCTTTAGTGTGAGTGTTTAATTGTTGTTAATGTTCTCGTTAGCGTAAACGTCAATTTGTTTTGAAAATGAATAAGCGCCATCTGGTGACAATAATGGAAAACAATTTTATTTCCATACAATTTGGCATGCGCGTAAGCTTACGCTAGAGCGATCGATTACGATATAATACTCGCACTAAATCCTTTTGGTCACCGAATCTAAAACCTCAAAAATCTTCATTAAAATATAGAAAATGTAAATATTAAAATGCTATTATAAAATACATATTTTGTCTTTTTTTTTCGCTGCTTTCATCTGCAATCAATGGTAACTATTTGCAGATTATTTGCTTGAAAGTTTTAGCTGAAATAGCCTCTATTGACAGTAAAATGTATAGGCAGACATTCTATAAAGTGCCTTCTTATCTTTTGACCGCCAGAGTATAGACACATTAGCGTATCCCCCACGCCAAGTTACAAGTTCACCGATCGTTTGTCACAAATTTGTTATAATAGCGTACAGGGTAAACTTTTGTCACGTATTTGTTGCAATGGCTTTCAAAAGGTTCTAAATAGTGATGTGCCGGATCGTTAAAAATGTATATCCGCGGATACGGATCCGAATACGGATATTTGGTGTCAAGACCTGCGGATACGGATCTTGACTTTCTCACTTGAAGCGATAGTTGACGCTCTGCTTGACACCTCGACTTGCACTGAAATAAAAAAATAAAAAAAACCGAATAGATTTTAATAGTTTTTCATTGCTAACCCATTATATAGAGTTTCAACTATGTATTGAAAATGAATAAGTTAAAAGATCCGCCAAAAAAGTAAAGGATCTTTCATCTCCCTCGAATATCCGCGGATATGGATATTCGGCACATCACTAGTTAATTAACCCCCCCCCCCCCCCATCTTTTTAATTTGAATCATTTATTTAGGTTGTAAAATATGCACATGAGGGAAGAATTTAGCCCATAAAATTGTACATAAAATATCTTTGTAAATATTGTATCCTTATCCAGGCAATGCTTTCTCCCAGGCCTGGAATTAAATAATAACATTGTATTTTTTATTTAAATACTGATACCTATACTGAGCGTTGGATTTTGAGAAAATGCGCAGCAATCTTGATTACAATGAACAAAATTTGGGCATTACATGTTTCTAAGTTAATTGAAGACATTATTGAAATCTGGTTTCTAGGCAAACAAAAATTACATGAGACCTGGGGCCTAAGTCTGCTATTTTTATAAATTTGTCATTCCAACACGATTCCATTGTCATTTTGCTAAAAGTTCGTAATCTGCTAAATTCATAATGGTCGATCACTGGTCGGTCAATGGTCTCGTAATACTTTTTGATAACCGAGCTATTAAAAACAATGACTGCACAATGACGTTCTAATGGTACGTCACTGATGAAAGGAACTTTCAAAATTTTAGCAGACTACCGCATACGTCTGTAATTCATTTGTCATTATGTACGAGATTACCATTCTATGCCATATCTTTCAATGGAGTGTCAGTGGTTGACCACTGGAAAGTCATAGTGACGCTATTTTATTAGTAGATTACCAAACTTGTAAAAATGAACCATTATGAGATCAATGTTAGACCATTTTGACACTATTGTAATAGCAGACTCAGGGCCCTGGTTTCTGCCAGTAATAAATAAACACATCAAAAGTATCTAGGGATCAACATATATTTTTGCAATAACTTTTCTCCTGATTGATATTAATTAAAATTTTCTTTAAGGATTCATCAAATAAAGTGTTTTCGTTTGTCACAGTAACGATAAACCAAGTCACCTTTGCATTAATAAAGAAATTTGCCATTTTCCTAATAAAGGGATTTTTGACATTTGAACCACTAACATTAAAGTTCGAAAAAAAGACTGAAATAACAGTTTTCTTTAAAATTTTATTGGGTAACTTAAACAATTAATAATCCGTGTTTCTACCGCGAACACTAACAACACAAGAACATCGGTTTGGCATACTCAAAATGAGTTCATCCAAATCACGCTGTGGAATGGCCGCCCATGTTCGTTGCAACAACAAAAAAAGGTCTTCTTGCGACTGGATACCCTCCATATTCGGCAGAGCTCTTCTCTGTAGCATATCCCATGCATGCTCAATCGGGTTCAAGTCTGGCGACTGAGCAGGCCAGGGCAGGACATTGATGTTAGCTGCGGCGAGAGTCTGTCTTACAACTCTTGCGGTGTGCGGTCGTGCATTATCATGCATTAACTGAAATAAGGGACCGATTTGCACTTGTAGAGGAACGATGACGTCTGATACAATCGTCTCAGCATAAATTTGAGCGTTGAGGTTGCCTCTGATCCAAATCAACTCAGTTCTTCCGCCGATCCAAATACCCGCCCATACTATGATGGTTCCACCACTATAAGGATGGACTTCCTGGCAGGATTTTAATCGCTGTTGGCGTCCAGGGGTTCTCCAGTGTCGTATACGTCTTGTATCCGGTCTCATACCAAAACGAGACTCATCAGAAAAGCACACGAAACGCCATTGTTCTTCTGCCCAATTTCTGTGTTCAAGAGCCCATTGATATCGAATCCTACGATTGTGCATTGCTATAGGTGGTACCCGTAGCGGTCTTCGGGAATGAAGGTTCACTTCATGCAAGCGGTTTCTGACTGTTTGGTCGCTAATTAAGTTCCCTGAAGAGTGATGAAGCCTCACGGCTAACATCATGGCGGTTATTGTTGGAGCTCTTCGAGTTAAGATTTGAATGTATCGGTCTTGTCTCCGTGTGGTGCAGCGATACCGTCCTCCATGGCGCTCAGCCAAGGTAAGCGAAGAGCTCTGCCGAATATGGAGGGTATCCAGTCGCAAGAAGACCTTTTTTTGTTGTTGCAACGAACATGGGCGGCCATTCCACAGCGTGATTTGGATGAACTCATTTTGAGTATGCCAAACCGATGTTCTTGTGTTGTTAGTGTTCGCGGTAGAAACACGGATTATTAATTGTTTAAGTTACCCAATAAAATTTTAAAGAAAACTGTTATTTCAGTCTTTTTTTCGAACTTTAATGTTAGTGGTTCAAATGTCAAAAATCCCTTTATTAGGAAAATGGCAAATTTCTTTATTAATGCAAAGGTGACTTGGTTTATCGTTACTGTGACAAACGAAAACACTTTATTTGATGAATCCTTAAAGAAAATTTTAATTAATATCAATCAGGAGGAAAGTTATTGCAAAAATATATGTTGATCCCTAGATACTTTTGATGTGTTTAATTAACAGTCTGTCAAACTAAAGTTTGCTATAATTGGTAGGCCAAATAGCAACAGCTTGTCAAAACATGATATAACAATCTGTGTGGGTATCACTACATAGTATAAAACAAAGTCGCAGCTGGCTGTCTGTGTGTCCCTATGTATGCTTAGATCTTTAAAATTACGCAACGGATTTTGTTGCGGTTTTGATGATTTAAGAACAAGATTTATATGTATAATACATGCATAATATATCAGCGTTGCACCCGTGTGAAGCTGGGCGGGTCACTAGTAAAATATAATTTTATTTCCTATACAAAAAGGTACACAATTCAGTGATAGAATTCGAAATCAATCAAATATATGTATTGGGTTCCTTTTATGTCTCTTGGCTTCAAAACGGCTCGGGCATTCAATCTGCCTAGGCTGGAGTAATCAAGATAGTCCACTTCTATAAAAAAATATCACTAACTCATGGACAATTTCTATTTTCCAGCTAAAATAAAATAAATAAATTAAAAAAATCAAAATGGCGCTATGTGAAAGTCAGTTGGACTCTGCATTGCCTCAGTTGAAGAGAGAAGAATCTCCAAGTTCGGAGGGCAGTCAGCAGACTCCAGAGAAGAAACCCAAGGTCGAACACAACGGCGAGATCTATGGGCTGAATCAAGGTGAGTGTGCCATCAGTTACTGAAGATGTGGCAGTTGGACTCTGCAGCTGAAGTGTTCGGAGGAGGGCAGTCAGTAGACTCCAGAGAAGAAACCCAAGGTCGAACACAATGGCGAGATCTATGGGCTGAATCAAGGTGAGTGTGCTATCAGTTACTGAAGATGTGGCAGTTGGACTCTGCAGCTAACGTGTTCTGAGGGCAGTTAGACTCCAGAGAAGAAACCCAAGGTCGAACACAACGGCGAGATCTGTGGGCTGAATCAAGGTGAGTGTGTCGTCAGTTACTGAAGATGTGGCAGTTGAGACTCTGTAGCTGAAGTGTTTGGACGGCAGTCAGTAGACTCCAGAGAAGAAACCCAAGGTCGAACACAACGGCGAGATCTATGGGCTGAATCAAGGTGAGTGTGCCATCAGTTACTGAAGATGTGGCTGTTGGACTGTGCAGCTGAAGAGTTCGAACGGCAATCAACAGATACCGAAGAAGTCCGGAGCTATATTGTACTGTAGATAATAGGGTAGTTGCCTAAAAAAATGTAATTAGTCCGTAAGATAGACTTTCCAAAAATATTGGACACGTATTTTTTTATTTTTTCACGTAATCAAAAAACGAAGACGTTATAGTGCGTTGAAAACTCGTGTGACGTCACTTCGTGCGACGATTTTTACAACGCCCTGATGTCACAAGCCCCCACTCATGATCTTTGAAGCTTTTTATCTTCGCCAATTTTTAGAGCTTTCATAAAGCAAAAACTACGTGTCTAATATTTTTCGATGGTCTAACTGACGGACTGAATTGAATCATAATTTTATTCCTCAGGAGACATCCCCATTCTTCGTTCTTTGTCCACAGTGCCTGGCGGTCTGCCGCTGTCTGTGGACTATCGCTCTCCTGTATCACATTTTGTACCCCCGGAGCTCTACAGCGCGAGGCAGGTCAAGCAGGAGCCGATTAGTGCTGGTAAATGACTTATAACTGATAAAAAAACAACAACCGTAACAGAACAACCTTTTTTTTTTGGATAGCTAATCATCAAATGACTTCTCTCGCTCTGGGCGGAGCGGTAGGGAGTGTCAGACTTTTACTGACTAAAACCCACCCGTGATCCTTCTTGTGCCCTTTGCGTTCCAGGGCCGCGGTGACTCTTTCGAACTAATTCTCATTCGCAACAACAGAACAACCTAAGGTGTATCTGTATCACCGCAGCCTTGGAACGCGGAGGGCATTAGTAGAAACACGGGTAAGTTTTAGTCAGTAAGAGTCTGACACTCCCTTCCGCTCCGCCCAGAGCGGGAGAAATCATTGCATGATTTCCCATCCTTAAAAAACTATAGTATTATCAATATTTCGCCAGTTATGTTTAAGTATGCCGGAAGAGCTAAAGACTAATAGCCGCACGGGTCAATCTTCAAGGTTAAGCAACGCTTGCCAGGTTGGTCTGTGGATGGGTGACCATCTTAACATACCGAGTTTCCTCCGTGCCTCGGAAAGCACGCTAAACCGTTGGTCCCGGCTGTCATTTGTAGATCTTTGGCAGTCGTTACGGATTGTCAGAAGCCAGTAAATTTGACTCCAGTCTTCCAAGAAGTACCGTGTTACCCAGTTAATGGGTTGTGGAGGTCTGGTAGGCAGCCGCTCCACGTTAAATACTGGCATTCAGCTGAATCCGGTTTGACTGGGAGCCGACCCAAATACAGCTGGATAAAGGCTAGGCAAATGATGTTTAAGCCTTTTGCCTAGAACCGGGCATAAGTCCTGACTCTGGACTGATACTGAATAATCGAAGATTGGGTTTTCCAGATGGAAAACTCAATCACCGTTTGTCAGACCCAGAGTCCAAACAAAGGCTCGGCAGTACCTCTTAAAATCACTAGACCAAGGAGGCAGAAATGTAAAAAAAGTCCTTTTTTTAAAAAGCTTTTATTTTAATGCTCTATAAAGAAGACAATAAAATTTTCCTTTTTAATTGAAAACATTTTCGAAATGTCTTATTTAAAAAAAGATACCTGGAAATTGATGCTAGTATGGAAAATTTTAAATGGGTCTAATTTAACTGTAACACTATTTATCGAAAATGTTTTCAACTAACTTTTTAGACCTATATATCCTGCTTATGTGTCTAAAGTTTCATTAAAATCGGTCTAGTCTTTCGGAAAATAAGGACTTGAAAGTTTCTATGAAATGCCGTTAGGCGTATACGCTCATAACATCGATGTTTCACCACCATACCTCCTAAATATTCTCACTCACTTCACAGCTGAAATCAGCGACCCGCCGACGCCTATCAAGAGAAAGAGGGGCAGACCGAGAGTGGACAAGACGAGTCCAGAGTACCTAGCCAACTTGGCGGCCAGGAAACAGGCCAAGGAGATGGGTGAGAGCCGCTTTTATTCAATTATGTTGAAAGTCAGAAAGTCAAAATCAAAGTAAATATCTAAATGAGTTTTATTTTTATAGTAGTGAAAGTCAGAGTCAGAAAGTGAAGGTCAGAAAGTCAAAGTCAGAAAGTGAAAGTCAAAATTTAACGAAGTCAAAATTAAAATTATTTAATTTCACGAAGCTTTACTAGGGCAGCTAAAGCTAAGATTTATATAATACATATGCACTCCCTTAAGAAATCACAGGGATTTCGTTACATATTGTATAAATGCTTCAAAATTATAAGTTGCAAACTTTTATATCGCTTTTCGATTTCACAGTAGTTAAAATCGTAAACACATTTTGGTCAGCGTCTTGTATGACCATATACAAGAAATAGATTTTTTACAGTAGACTTCTTTATTTTTAAACGTATTATTATTATACAAGGTGAACTTCTAAAGTACGCGTGGATGACCAAATCCGAAATTATGATGAATACCGAAAAATATTGAAAGGAGTCTCGGGCCCCGATTTTTACGAAAACCAAAATTGTATTAAAAATAGGTGAATTTTGAAAAAAAAAAAACTATGATACTGATGGTGTAATAATACAAGGTGCATACCTTGTATTATTACACCATCAGTCATCAGTGTCGCTACTAATTATCATATTCTGGGAAGTAATAATATATGGCGAACTAAAGGAATTAATTTAAAAAGAAAAGAATTTATCGCAAACATTGGTATAACACATAGGTGTTTTTAACCGACTTCTGAAAAAGGAGGAGGTTCTCAATTCGGATGTTTGTATGTTTTTTTTTTAATGTTTGTTCGCGCATAACTCCGTCGCTTGCCAACCGATTTGAAAAATTCTTTTTTTGTGGGAAAGGGTATACTTCCCGAATGGTCCCATGAAAGTTTTATCGAAATCGAACAAGCGGTTTTTTTATTATTTCAATAAATGATAGCAAATCTGTCGGGATAGCTGAAATCGCATGTTTGTTTATTGTTTACACCTATTTATACCACGTGCGCTGTGACGGGTATGTTTAGCTGGGAGTGAAAAATAAAAAAAAAAACTTTTTACTAAAAATAAAACTGACTTCTAAACAAAAAACCAAAAAGTATAAAATAACTTTAATTTCGGAAGTCGGTGTGTTCAAAAACATGAAGCAACCAAAAACACCGAGTTCCGAAATTAAAGTTATTTTATACTTTTTGGTTTTTATAATAAAGTTCTCCATCTTTTACCATCACATGGACATCCAAAAGTTAATTATTTCAATTAAAAAATAAAGGTCAAAAAATCGGATTATGTCAATTAGTTAATCATCATTTAAAAAATCGTCAACCGTGTAATAAACTTTCGTAATTAACTAAAAAAAATCGGGCTATACGAGTAGACTTCTTTCATTGTTATTCGAATCCTTATAGCTTTAGATTTGGCTATAAACGCTCACTTTAAAAATTCACCATGTATAATAATTGCTCGCTATAATAAATTATCGATTTTAAACATTCAATAATTCGTTAAAAAATAGTATGTTTATAACATTTATTTACGGAAGATATAATCCTAAGAAACTTTATTAAAAGAAATGCAAATAACTTTGTAGGTAAATACGAATTCTTGCACTAACGCCGCTGGTATACGTTTACCATATTGACAGTTGCTCATAAGAAATTATGTTCCAAAAAGGACATACCTCAACCACTACTTAGAACATAAGTTCGGCCTGTACATAGCTCGGAACCACAAAAAAACTACAAACTCTTCCCTTCTTTAACCGACCACAAAGCAAGGAGGTTCTATCTTCATTATTTTTATATTTCGATTCTGTTTTTTTTTTTCAGCGGCAATGATGAATAACAGGACCCCAGAAAGTGGGGAAAAGCGTAAGCGAGGACGCCCACGCGTGGACAAAACTAGCCCAGAGTATTTGGCTAGGAAGAGGGCGCGGGAGTTAGGTAACATACATAATTATCTACTAGTCGTCTTGTGCTAATATGGGGATGATTTTTTCAATGTAAATATGTGCAAACTCTTCGTGTCTACTAACTGCTAGATTTATAGTTAAATATGTATTTACAGTTTAATATGTACTTGCTTTAATAATAAAATATGAATGAGGCTTGAGCTTGATAAAATTTAGGTACGCCAACGCGGGTTTTAGGACTCAAAATTCAGATGCATGTCACAAAACTTTAATACATAAAATGAAATCCGGATAAATTATACAAATTCAATATACGTGACACAGTTTCGAAACATGACACTATTTTAAAATTCATGAAACACAACACAAAATACAGATTGACGACACAAAATTAAAATTCACGACACAAAGTTCAAAATCACGACACAAAATTCTAATTTGCGACACTAAATCCAAATTCACGACACAAAATTCAAATTCACGACACAAAATACAAATTCACGACACAAAATTTAAAAGCACGACATAAAATTCAAGAATAAAATACTAACCGGTTTGACGTAACGACAATAAAAAATCTATATAATTAACACAGAATCATAAATCCTTGTTTTCACTAACCACAATTTCTGTATCCACTAACGGCCGAACCCAATAACCGATCTATCGCATACTGGAGATAGAAATGAAACAACAGAAAACCTATATAATTTTTCTCTTGTTTCATTTGTTTTTCTATCTCCAGTATGCGATAGATCGGTTATTGGGTTCGGCCGTAAGTAACAACCGGGTGATGGAACGAAATTGTAATTAATAATAAAACTAAAGAACCGTTTGACAAAATCTTCACATTAATTTTTCCGATAATTTCCGTTCCAGAATCCGGTTATAAGTCACCGAACACTGAGACATCATCTAGCCGTAAACGAGGACGCCCACGCGTGGACAAAACAAGCCCAGAATATCTGGCTAGGAAGCGGGCTCGGGAATTAGGTAACAAACATACATATATGCTATTGGGTGTTTATTCGTGAAGTTGCAGTTTTTTGGGCCTTTTTTTTTTTTTTTTGGATGGGAAATCATCAAATGACTTCTCCCGCTCTGGGCGGAGCGGAAGGGAGTGTCAGACTCTTACTGACTAAAACCCACCCGTGTTCCTGCTTGTGCCCTTTGCGTTCCAGGGCCGCGGTGACTGCTAGTAATATACGGCGTGTTCCAGGAATGCTTATTTATATTTAAGGTTTTTTTTCTGTACAGTGAGAAAAAAAAATACGTGTGGCACTCGGGGACTGCTGCGGTAAAGCTATTGCATAGCATTTTTAAGCTATTGTATAGCTTCTATCGCGGGCCTTGAGCGTGGCAACCGAATCCAGAAATTCCGTAACGAAAATAACCTAACACCGCTACGTCATTCGATTAGGCCCCGCCTTTTTAAAATGGTCGCTCGCCGTCACCGAGCCGACCCGAACGTCTGCGTTCGGAAACAATCGGTGGGACAAAGTTAAGTGAAACGTATGTGATTTATGTACATTAGTACAGTAACCCAGGTGAACGAATCGAGACCATATCACAATGACGCAGAGTACTAAATATATAATTGCATAAGTTGATAAAAAATGCTATGCAATAGCTTTACCGCGGCAGTCCCCGAGTGGAGTGCCACATGTATTTTTTATCAACTTATGCAATTATATATTTTACGCTGTTGTATATAGATGATAGATACCTATACACCTATATACTTTCTCACAAACAGCTGCTTACGTATTCCAAGACAGCAAATCCAGAATCACGAAGGAACCCAGAATGTGACTGGGGGTGTATAGAAATACAGGCACGAATAAAAACGAAAGCTTTAATGGGATTTCATTAAAATACCATATTAATTGTTCCTCACGAAGCATCATCATCTGCCTAGCCTTTTCCCAACTATATTGGGATCGGCTCCCAGTCGAACCAGCGTCAGCTGAACACCAGTATTTTACGTGGAGCGGCTGCCTACCAGACCTTCAAAAACCATAACTGAGTAACACGGTACTTCTTGACAAGACTGGTGTCAGATTTTCTGGCTTCTGACAATCTGTAACGACGGCCAAAGATCTTCAAATGATAGCCGAGACGTCGGCTTAGCGTGGTTTCCGAGGCACCGAGAAGTCTCGTTATGTTAAGATGGTCACCCATCCACGGACCAACCTCGGCAAGCGTTGCTTAACCTTGAAGATCGACCCGTGCGACTGTTACAATTTAGCCACGAGCTCCTCACGAATAATCCAATAAAAAATAAAAATAGAATAAAAAAAGTACTGATGAAAAATTGGAGTTCTTCATTGCTGCACGCAATATTAAAATAACGTAAAAGTTCCAATCAAAGTTTCGTTTTGATTCACCCCTGCATTTTTCTATCTACCTTGTTTTACACGGTACCTGATCTTGAAACGAAATCAAGATTTACGACATAAAATTTAGAATAATGTCATTAAATACGTCACTAAGTCGACGTCAAATCCAGAATATTGAAACGAAATCAGAATACTGAAACGAAATCAGAATACTATTCATGAAACCTAGAATACTGACACTACATGCTGATACTCGGTTACGGAATTTATTCTAATGAATCACCGCGGTTTTGGCACTGGGCTTGGGCTTGGACTTCTCCCGCTCTGGGCGGAGCGGAAGGGAGTGTCAGACTCTTACTGACTAAAACCCACCCGTGATCCTTCTAGTGCCCGCCGCGTTCCAGGGCCGCGGTGACTCTTCCGAAGAATTCTGTCACCCTGACAGCAGGTATGCGTGATGACTGGCGCAAACAAATTATTTTCTTTATCTAAATATATATAACTCAAAAGTGACTGACTGACTGACATAGTGATCTATCAACGCACAGCCCAAACCACTGAACGGATCGGGCTGAAATTTGGCATGCAGGTAGATGTTATGACGTAGGCATCCGCTAAGAGAGGATTTTGATTAATTCTACCCCCAAGGGGATGAAAGTTTGTCAATTTTAAACCGATTGGGCTGAGAGTTTCAAAATCGGGGGTAAAGTAACTATTCTACGCGGACGAGGTCGCGGGCAGAAGCTAGTTTCTGTGGTTCCCAGCAAAGGATAGGTCTTCTCTACTCGGTCGCTTATGCTTCGGAACAGTTCGGGTCGCTTCGGCGTGTCGGGTTCGATTACTGCTTGTAATATACAGGGTGTTCCAGAAGTGTTTGGTCATATATTTAAGCGCGGTGTTCTCTGGCTGCTATAAAATGAGAAAAGAATAGAAAAATATTGACTTTTTTTTTTGAATGGACACAATATGGGTAAAAAGTTTAGAAAAAATTACTTTCAAAGCGATGAGCGGTGTTTGTTTTAGTAAAATCACAGATTTGATGCCACCTACTGCAATTTGAAAGAATTTTTGGAGATATTTTCCGACGTCGATTTTTTTGAAAAAAGTCAATGTTTTTTATATTGTTTTTATACCCTACTAGCAGCGCCCCGCAGTTTCACCCGCGTAGTTTCCGTTCCCGTGGTACTTTGGGGATAAAATATAGCCTATGTCACCCGGGGATAGTGTAGCTTCCCAACAGTGAAAGAATTTTTCAAATAAAGAACAAGTACATATTACATACAACCTTTTTAGTTACATTTTTCATTTTCAGTTTCATCCCTCCTTTTCACATGACCATACCAAGACAAGCGGTTCCCTTTCAACTTTTCCGTCACTGGCGCCACTTTTAAACTGCCTCTAATGTACTCATTTCTCACTTTGTCCATACTCGTTACTCCACACATCCATCTGAACATTCTCATCTCCGCTACATGTAATCTATTTTCATACATATTTTTCACAGCCCAACATTCTGATCCATACAGTACCACAGGTCTTATCACGGACTTGTAGATTTTTTCCTTTAATTTATGTAACAACCAGTGCTTGTATACCCAGTAATAATCTATACTCTATGTGAGATGGCGCTAGTTGCCGCGTAAACATCAGCTCCGTTTTATTTATGTTTTTAAAAATAGTCTTTATAAGTTATTAAGTAATCTAAACAGTTCAACAGTTAAAGTGAACTTCAATAACTAAGTGACAGTGTTATCCAGTGCTAATATATGGATATTAAAAAGCTTTAAGCATTTCAAGTGAACAAGTGCTGACACTTTTGGCAAAGACATCAACTTTTTCATTGCTATGATTACTTCATCAAAACAACAAAATAACTAACATTTTATCTCCAAATACAGTGTTTTCTCTAACTATTAACAGTGTAAAGTACTGAAAAGTGATAAAAAAGTGTATCAAAATTTTACAAATTGATAACTGTCAATGGAAAAAATATTCGAATTTTAACGGCATACCCGATTTTAAATTTATAAATATAACCAACCGAAGTATAATTTGGTCAAGCGAAATAGTTATCAGCTGGTCTAGTCGGCCAAGAGCCTGGTAGGCAACCCGTGCGCATAGCGACCGTGAGTTCAAACCCCAGTGAAGACAAAGTCTTTTCTAAAGTTTTTTAAGGAAATAATTTGAAGATACAATGAATTTCTTCGAAAACATAACGTTTAGAAAAACACGCACACTATCTGAAACAGCAATGTCGTCTGATAATAGTATGAACCATTCAAACCTAGATGGCACCACAAGTAGCTTACCAAACACATCGGTAGATGAAAACATCATTCAAGTCCAAGAATATAAACAACAAATTGAACAACTGACTTTGCAACTGAACTCTGCACATGAAGAAATCAATAATTTATCTATCGAAAATAGTGAACTTAAAAAGGCTTTAAATGATATAATGTCCAAACATGAAATTCTAAAAAAAGCATCAAGAGAGTTAACTATGGAAACTGACAGTCCTTGCAAAAGTCTTAAAATCGCGACCCCACGTAACAAGTCTAAAAAGAAAATAAAGTCAGTCTTAAAAGAAATTCACCCACCAAAAGAAGTAAACAAAGGAAAAATCACATCGTCGCCTCATAGTGATGTAGGGATACCTGACACAACTGAAAGCAGCCAATCCTTAAAAATAAATAAAATAAATAAATTATGCATTGTCAGTGCTAACAAAACGAATAAGATCTTACCTATTGCTGAAGAAACTTTTAACAACTCACAGATATGTCACTATCTATTTCCAAACAGCGGGATTATGCAGCTTTTTAGTGATTTACATACTAAATTAGTGGGTTTTACAAAAAATGACTTTTGTGTCATAATGATCGGAGAAGAGGATTTTCAAAAATCTATGAACTATTTAAACTTAATTTTAGAGATAAGATCATCTTTACGAAAAATTCAACACACAAATATAATTATTTGTTTACCAACATTTAAATTCTTTACATCTTCCATAATGTTTAATTCCCGTATTGAGATGTTTAGTAATCTACTTTATTTGGACATTCACACATACAACTATGCTACGCTACTAGACTCTAATCTTAATTTATCCTATGATGCCACTATGTTCTCAAAATATACTGGAAGACTTAATAATTGAGAAATATAATGAGTAATATACTAATGCTAACTACCACTGTCCGAGAAGAATCTTGTATGTATATCGAATCAGAATTCAACCTTAATAATGACCCCATTGTAAACACAAACTCTGATTTTTTTCGTGTCTGATCACATTTATATCATGCACCAAAATATTGCTGGTCTTTTAAATAAATCAGATATATTAACAGTTCACATTCAAGAACTACTATCCAAACAAATGAACATTGATGTCTTATGTATAACAGAGCATTTTATAATGTCTGGACAAGAGAAACTGTTACGCATTCCAAATTATAAATTAGCAGCATGTTACTCTAGAAATAACATAAAGCGCGGAGGAGCGTGCATATTGATAAAACAAGGGCTTGAATACAAGGAACTACCAGACATAATGAGATACTCTGTAACAGGTATAATTGAATGTTGTGCCATAAAACTTGTTAAACAAAATGTCATCGTTCTATGTATATATAGACCTCCTAAAATGTGTAACCTAAGCAAATTTTATGAAAATTTAGACAGTATTTTAAAAATTATATGTACTAAAAATGGCTCTAAAATAGTATTGTGTGGTGATTTTAACATAAATACAATGTTGAGAAACAGATTTACATTGGAACTTGAATGTTTTCTCCTGAGCTATAACCTTAAATTAGAAATAAATGTTCCCACTAGGCTTAACAGTAACACTTGTCTAGATAATTTTGCTCACAATTACAGAAAAAAATGTAAATGGGAAGTAATAGACTTAGCATTGTCTGATCACACAGCGCAAATTCTAAAAATCAAAGTTAGTAAATCATTTCAGATACAATCTTGGCGTAAAAGTACACGAGATATTTCGGGTGAAAATCTACTCAAATTTAAAAACCATCTGCTATCATTAACTTTTTCAGAGGTATATAATAGCGAGGATCCAAACTTAGCATATGATATGTTCTTGGATTTGTTTCTTTTACTATACAATCTGTGCTTCCCCATAAAATACACAACTGTTAAATTTGGAAAATCAATTAAATGGATATCACGGGGTATTCGTGTATGCAGTAAAAGACAGCGCTTCCTACTGTGGCAGCAACGAATAAAACCCACAGAGGAAAATAAACAAAAATTTCGTAATTATTCCAGAAAATTTAAAAAAATCGTCAAATTAACTCAAAAAGCTCAAAACAACCACTTACTTTTAAACTCGAAAAACAAATCAAAGACAGCCTGGCATATAATAAACAACAATAATAATATTAATGAACCCATCTCTAAGATAAATAATCATGGTGTCATAATAACTAACCCTAAAGATATAGCTGAATTATTTAATGATTTTTTCGTCGATCAAGTCTCGGATTCACCGAAATCTGCATCTCATCGTGTAAAGAACATAGATCATAATCCAAATTCGTTTTTCATGTCCCCAGTTGTACCGCAAGACGTATCAAGGGTAATAAGATCATTGAAAAATAAAAAGAGCTTTGGTTACGACGGCATTTCCACTAAAGTCATAAAATTCGTTTCTAATGTGATTTCTGGTCCTTTAAGTCATATTATTAATGCAAGTATATCTTCCGGGGTATTTCCTAAGAGTCTCAAAACAGTAATTGTAAAACCTCTTCATAAAAAAAATAATAAAGAAAATATGTCAAATTACAGACCCATTGCTCTTATTCCTGTGTTCTCTAAAGTAATAGAAAAAATTATATATGAACAAATTTACAATTTTTTGACAAAATTTAACCTACTTTGTGACGAACAAAAAGGTTTCCGTAAAGATAAAAACATCAATATGGCTATATTCGATTTATTAAAAACTATAATGGTGAATGTAGATAATAAAACACCAGTTTGCGCCATTTTCACGGATATGACAAAGGCCTTTGACTACGTAGATCATGAGACACTTATAAACAAACTTCAAGCTTACGGAATTCGAGGAAATGCATTAAATTTAATTAAATCCTATCTTACTGGTCGTATGCAATATACTGAAATTAATGATATTTGTTTGAATACAAAACGTGAAATAAAATTCAGATCTTCTTATAGAAACATTAAATATGGCGTCCCTCAAGGAAGCGTTCTCGGTCCGCCTTTATTCTTAATTTATATCAACGACCTTCCACTTCAAATAGACCATCCAATCATATTGTTTGCTGACGACAGTACAGCACTAGTTAAATGCACAAGTAAAGAAAACTATGAAAATGATATTAACAACACTCTTAAATCTATAGTAAACTGGCTTGATTACAATAATTTAAAAATAAATATACAAAAAACTAATATCATGCATTTTTACCAACGAATTAATCCCAAAGACTTAAACGTCAATTATGATGGTCATAAGATTGAAAATGTTAAGGTAGCTAAATTTTTGGGAATATTAATTGACAATCAATTAACATGGAAACCTCAGGCTGAATATATTTGTAAAAAGTTAAGTACTTACGCCTATATGTTATACAACCTATCTAAAAAAGTCAATACCAATACAGTCCTTGTTGCTTACCATGGCCTCGTTATTTCAACGTTGAGGTTTGGCATCATATTCTGGGGTAATAGTAGTGAAAGAGAAAACATTTTCAAAGCCCAAAAACGATGCGTTAGGTCAATTTTTAATTTACATGTTACGGACAGCTGTGTTCCTATTTTCAAATTACATAAATTACTAACCTTCCCATGTCTGTACATTCTAGAAATAGCCATTTTTGTAAAAAGCAACCCGCATCTGTTTCCATCGTTATGTGAGATACGAAAGAGGACAAATTGTATGAGATCTCAGTATCAAAATTTATTGCACACAGGTAGCTATAACACCACACTGTTAAAGAAAAGCGTTATGTGTATGGCGCCAAAGATATACAATAAGTTACCTGAAGTTATAAAAGAACAACCATTTAGAATATTCAAAAAACGACTAACTGACTTATTGTTACAAAAATGTTACTATTCTATATCCGATTTTTTGAATGATGATTTGTGATAGTATATAGGAACATATTTTCGTTTATTTCTGCGCTTATAACCTGCAATGTCATTTGTATGTACCGGTGTCTACCCATAAATGTTTGTATGCCGAAAGGCAGAATGTACAAGGACTCTTGAACTTTTGTGAACATCTTATTGTAATACCTACATTCTATACAAATAAAAACTTCTTATTCTTATTCTTATTCTTATACTCATATTATAAAGCTGAAGAGTTTGTTTGTTTGTTTGTTTGAACGCGCTAATCTCAGGAACTACTGGTTCGAATTGAAAAATTCTTTTTGGGTTCAATAGACCATCTATCGAGGAAGGCTTTAGGCTATATATCATCACGCTTAAGCCAATAGGAGCGGAGCAGCGGTAAAGAATGTTTTAAAATCGGGGATTCCACGGGGACGAAGTCGCGGGCAGCAGCTAGTAATTATATAATATTGAATTTTACGTTATTTTGTTTGTTAACAGAAGCACTCGAGAGAAAAGCGAAAAGGGAATACAAACGCCGCACTACAGGAGGTATGTTTTGTTTCATCTATACGATACTTGTTTGTTTGTCTGGCTAGTCGTGCTAATCTCAGGAACTACTAGTATCAAATTGATTGAGGCAGGCGTTACTTTGCGGAAATCCATTTTAAATTTGAAAATGAAAATAATATATCTAGTTTTAATTTCCGCGAATATTAGTGGGTTGCAGGTATGCACCTCCCTTCCGCCCGTCATATTCCTTGCATTTGCCTTGTAATCTTGCATGTGCATAATATAGCGGGCGGGAGGGAGGTGCATACCTGCAACCCACTAATATTCGCGGAAATTAAAACTAGATATATTATTTTCATTTTCTACTAGTGTCAGTTAAAAAAAATAGTTGAGGTCTTCAACTTCTTCAAAGGAATTAATGCAATGCAGTGTAGGTCTGAGTGTCTGTAAATGTGTTTTTCACCCATGATTTTTAATGGTGTATCACGGGGTAAAATCACCAAATGAACACTTTGGGT
Organism: Hecatera dysodea; assembly: GCA_905332915.2. Lineage (NCBI taxonomy): Eukaryota > Metazoa > Arthropoda > Insecta > Lepidoptera > Noctuidae > Hecatera > Hecatera dysodea. The sequence goes on along the minus strand of HG995317.1, from coordinate 1,407,417 downwards.
GCCCAGAACTTGGATATGGGTCGTAGATTCAGTAATTATGGACACTTTGTGCCCAGAAGTCAGTATATGTTCTTGTATCCACAACTCGCATCCATACAGGGTGGAAACTTTCAGTGGGGCAGTAAGGAGAAGTAAGTTATCTGTTGCAGCTTCACGAAAATGGTCTTTGGAGACTATCCATATTTTTTTAAGGAATTTTGATCCCCTATCATATAAAAAAAAATTTTTTTTTTGATGTCAATCGAACATGTTTTTGATACTGATAAAAATGTTCTATGGGGCCAACCATCATTGGGGTACTCAAAAATTCACAGATCGCGTAAGTAATCAAAAAATCCGTCTCACAAGACCTGAAGACCATTTTGCTGTTTCTGCAACGGAAAAGGTACTTCCCCTTACTTCCCCACTGAAAGTTTCGAATATGTTAAAATACTCACACTGGGCTCTCTGTTAGATTCTCACCGTGAAAGCTTATGTAAATACAGATGGCAATGCGGAATTTGTTCTAAAGAGTCACCGCGACCCTGGAACATGGCGGGCATTAGGAGGATCACGGGTGGGTTTTAGTCAGTAAGAGTCTGACACTCCCTTCTAATGTACAGTGAACCTATAGCAGGCGTGCCCTTGGTGGCACTCTGGAAAACAATAATGTTTTAGACTGGCCAGAGCAAAAGGCGAATAAAAGCGTTCACTTTATATAAATAAGCACTTTCTATTTAATCGATTCAAACACTGGATAAAATAAAAGCACAAGTATTACAGCAATACATTTATATTATATTTTATGACAATAATTATCAGCACTTACATTGGAATACAAGGTCTGTACACTTTCCCCGTCCAACGACGACTGCCCGCTTGCTAAAATGGCGCTACTCTTCACCACTCCTTAAAATCCCTCCACTTTACTAAATTCAAATAGTCACTTGACATCCAATATCCGGTGGCGCCGTTTTAGCATTTTAAACAAATCAAATACTTGAGTAACTTCTTAATTTTATCAAATACAATATTATGTTATTTAAAAAAATACTACAAATATCTTAAAATACTATAACCTTTATATAAATGGCCACTATTTGGCTAAAATGGCGTTATACATAACCTTTTAAAATCCCTCCACTTTATCAAACTCACATCAAATGACTTCTCCCGCTCTGGGCGGAGCGGAAGGAAGTGTCAGACTCTTACTGACTAAAACCCACCCGTGATCCTTCTTGTGCCCGCCGCGTTCCAGGGCTGAACGCAAAGGGTATCGTATTTTTTAAATATTTAATGGCACGTTCTACAATAACGTGAGCAGTGGTGGCCGAGTGGTAACGGGTCCGACTTACTAATTGTAGGCCGCGGGTTCAAACCCAGCCAGGCGCGCATTACTCTGTGTAATTTATTTCATCACCACTGCTCTCAAAACGGTAAAGGAAAACATCTTGAGGAAACCGGCATGTCCTAGAACCAAAAATTCGAAGACATGTGACATTCACCAACCCGCACTGGGCCCGCGTGGTGGAGTACGATTCCCTCTCCTAGAGAGGAGGCCTGTGTCCCAGCAGTGGGAACGTTAAAAGGTTGATTATGCTACAATAAAGGTTCTCCATCCCTTTCCTAAAGCCTCAAGCTTCGCGGTGAGATTTTACAGAAACATTACAGGCTGTGTGCTGTTTTCTAACATAGGTATTTTTATTGTGGGGTATTGTGTTGTAAAATATCACAAAAAAGCATTGTTGTAAATTAATGTGTTCCACTAATCATGTACTAAATACTCACCATTTTCTTGCATTACTATGCAAGACTGAAGCAAGAAAACTAGGACGACAGATATTTTTTTTAACTCTTGCTTCAGGCTTGTAACTGTGTTTTCTTTGCAGTCACTAAACAAGAATGCGGAATTGCAAGACATACAAATTATTTATTGTTTTCATGAGATTTTATTTCCAAGTTTATTTACCAAATGGTTAAGAGCGTATACGCCGAACGGCATTTCATACAAATTTTCAAGTCGTTATTTTCCGAAAGGACTAAATCGATTTTAACGAAACTTTCCACACATAAGCAAGATACATAGGTCTAAGAAGTTAGTTGAAAATATTTTATAATATAATAGATCCTATATAATAAATATTTTATACATAATGGATCCTTAAAAAAAACTGACAAAAGTTTGAAAGTTTTGTCTTTAGTAACAGACTAGCAGCGCCCCGCGGTTTCACCCGCGTAGTTCCCGTTCCCGTGGGAATACGGGGATAAAATATAGCCTATGTTACTCAGGGTGAATGAAGCTCTCTAGTGATGAAAGAATTTTTGAAATCGGTCCAGTAGTTTTGAGTTTATTCGTTACATACAAAAATAAAACAAAAAAAAAACTAAACCTAAAATATAACTTGTATGGTGTACAGTACATAATAAAGAGTATTCTATTCTATAAAAATCTTTCCTCTATATAATATTAGTATAGTTGATTTTCTGTGACCATTCCAAGTAGGTGGTGGTCCACGAATGCACAACCAATCTCAGTGGCGTGCAGTAGTTCGAGTTAGGGTAGACCAGAGAAAATGTCCGAATATTTTTTTTTAAATAACCACATTATTCAGGGTTGATTTTTAATGAAATGAGTTTTTTTAATTTTTTTTTAAATTGCCTATTTAAAAAAAAAAAAAACCAAAAAAAAAGGCACCGAATTTCAACCCTGAATAATGTAGTGTGTTTTTTTTGGACATTATTTTCTGGCCTACCCTAACTCGAACCACTGCACGCCACTGACCAATCTAGTCCCATAGTAATCATAGGTTCTAGGGGAATCAGTCATTAGATCGCGGAGAATCTTAACATCGCGATTCAGAAAAGTGACTTCATGCGACAGCGCCATCTAGTATTGTGTAGTAGAGTTTGTAGTGTTTCTCTTTTATAATAGATGGCGCTAGTGGTATGAAGTAGGATTTGCTACAAGTTTGAAAATTTAAGTAATTATGTCTTGCAATTCGGCTTCACAGCATCATCCAGCTTACTAACACTCAAAAATTCGTCTCTAGCGAAACCGATCTCAAAGCCCGCGTTACAAATCTCGCCGCGGGTCAAAAAACGCCAGTTGCCAGCGACAAATAAAAAAGTCGGTGTTGCCATAAGGAAATTACCGCAGAAAGTTGGCAACACCGTCAGAAAGGTTGGAGATAGGAAGGTTTTAGTGAGGCGCGCTGAGAACAGAAAGTTTATTAAAAGAAAAGGTAATATTTTAGTGTTAAAATGATCGAATTGGATTGTGTGTGAAGTGGTGGCATTTAAATTTTGATGTCTATTGTACAAAAAAAAAATTAGTATGATTCAATTAATGACTGCATTCTCGTCGCACAAAATACTTTACCCTACTATTTTTTTCAAGACCCCAGATATAAGAATTTTTCTAACGTCTTGAAATAATTTTATTAGCCCTACCATGACGTCTTAAATCCATCATGCTTCCAGGGCCCCAAGTTTGCTATTTTTATAAATTTGTCATTCCAACACGATCCCATTGTAATTTTGCTAAAAATTCGTAATCTGCTAAATTCATAATGGTCGATCATTGGTCGGTCAATGGTCTCGTAATACTTTTTGATAACCGAGCTATTAAAAGCAATGACTGCACAATGACTTTCTAATGGTAGGTCACTGATCAAAGGAACTGTCAAAATTTTAGCAGATTACCGCATACGTCTGTCATTCATTTGTCATTATGTACGAGATTACCGTTCTATGCCATTTCTTTCAATGCAGTGTCAGTGGTTGACCACTGGAAAGTCATAGTGACGCTTTTATATTAGTAGATTACCAAACTTGTAAAAATCAACCATTATGAAATCAATGATAGACCATTCTGACACTATTGTAATAGCAGACTTGAGGTCCTGTGTCAGAGAGAGACGGAGTTGTACAAGACGAATAGCACTATCCCTTTTTCACACAGATATCATGATAGCATTGGCACTTCGTGGTACGGCCCCAGGGCTTAGTGGCAACTAAATATTTGTTAAGTCTATCTACATAAAAACAATCAGTTTTGCAGTTTAATCAATATTTAATTAACATTTTGGCGTTATTTTACATCAACGTCGTTATTTTGAAAGTTCTCAATGTAATCTTTAACCGGTACCTTCCATTCTGGAACCAATAGGGTATTTTACTACATATAAAAATCACAATTCTATATAGTCCGTCCGTTGGATTTTCAAAAAATATTGGACACGTATTTTTTGTTATTTCAAATCGGGAAAAAATATAAAGATAAATCGCATCAAAGTTCAAGAGTTGGGGCTGGTGACGTCACGTCGCTGGTAAAAATTGTAGCACGTAGTGACGTCAGTCACGCGTGTTTTCAGCGCACTGTATTGTCTTAATTTTCTGTTTACGTGAGTAAAGAAAAAATACGTGTCCAATATTTTTTGGTAATCTATCAGGTAGACTAAAAAAAGTACCCAGTTGTATATCTACTACAAAAAATGTTAGATATTGGGCCCAAACAAAAAAAAAGGTTGATATTATAATAGCAGATGGTTAAATAAGAGAATATTACCGAGTTTGTTTGATAAACTCGATCGATTGTGCCAGTTATAAAAGCAGTAAATTAAAATCTTAACAATAGATGTCAAAATTTCTAAGATGGCGGCCACTTTTTACACAAGTCAATAATATGAATGCATGGATGTAGTTAGGCTTGTATGGTTAGATAAAATAGTTAAGTATTTTAATTAATGCTGTTTTGAGTACCGTCAGCAGAAGGAGTCAGGAAAATACCAGTATCATATTTTCTGCACATTGTGGAATGCAAAATCAATGAATATGAAAATTAAATTTTACGCAATTATACAGGGTTATTTGAAAAATACCAACAACCTATTAAGAGGTCATTTTACTCATCATTATGAATAACTTTTACTATGGGACCAAACCTGAAATCGCGAAAAAAAAGTCAGCTGTTCCATACACTTTGATGAGTATTACTAACATAAATGTAGGGAACACCTGATTTTTTTTCGCGATTGTAGTAAAAGTTGTTCATAATGATGAGTACAATGACCTCTTAAGAGGTTGTTGGTGTTTTTCAAATAACCCTAGTTTTCTGTAAATTAAAATCACGACTACCGTCATTTTTAAACAATGTAAAAGATGGAGGGCAGAATTTTGCCACCGGTTAAAATAACCAGACTGTCATTCCCATAAATATCAAATCAAAATTTAAAAATATATTAAATTAGAAACAACAAAAATGCATAAAAACCTAAAGGTACAACGTGAAACAGAATAAACTCTATAAAATACCTCTTAAGGGGTCATTGTACTCATCATTATGAACAACTTTTACTGTGGGACCAACCACAAAATCGCGTGTATTGGGGAGTCGATTTTTATTTACACGCTTCACCTGTTACACGTTGTAAATATGTAAACGGAAAATTGCAGACTTCGTAAGATTGTAAAAAATCGTTAGTAGATTAAAATTTCTCAATATATTATCAAAATAAATATACGTTTTGTATAGAGAAAATCCCAATACAATCAATAGTTTCCAATATATCCGTGTCTTTTTGAGAAAATATAGTTTACAAATTCACGGGATTTTTACAATTTGACGGCGTTTGCAATTTAACGGTGACATGTATTCGAAGCATCCAAACAAATAATTTAATAAAAAAAAAGAACAGTCTTCGCCACTGACGGTATAGATGTTATAAACTGGCATGAGAACAAAAGTTTTATTTTTTCTTATAAAAATTTATTATAAAATGTATTTAATAATTTATTTTATTATTCAAGCTTTATTATTATTTAAATATGTATTTTTGTAGGTAGGTAGAATTGGGTTTTTCAAACGCATGATAGTTTTTTTTTTTAGATAAATAAAGTTAAGTAGGTAGCTAAATAATTAATTGTTGTTTTGTAAAATTAGTTAGGTATTTTTATAAATTATTATCTTTTACTAGATAATGGGTTATGGAGGTAATGGAGGTCTTGTAGGCAGCTCTCCCCCTAAAATACTGGTATTCAGGTGCCTCTGGTTTGACTGGGAGCCGACCCCAATATATGTAGCTGGGAAAAGGCTAGGCAGATGATTTTGAACCATAACCTATTCTCTTTCTCATCCATCATGTGATATTCACCAACCCGCACTGGGCCCGCGTGCTGGATTACGGCCCATTCCTAGAGAGGAGGTCTGTGTCCCAGCAGTGGGAACGTTAAAAGGCTGATTATGTTATTATATGTCGTTTATTAATATGAAACGCCTCTGAGAACAGTAGATCACATTTTACACTTTTGATGTCTAAATATATATAACTCAAAAGTGACTGACTGACATAGTGATCTATCAACGCACAGCCCAAACCACTGAAAGGATCGAGCTGAAATTTGGCATGCAGGTAGATGTTATGACGTAAGCATCCGCTAAGAAAGGATTTTGATTAATTCTACCCCCAAGGGGATAAAATAGGGGATGAAAGCTTGAATGAAACTTTGTCAATTTTAAACCGATCGGGCTGAGAGTTTCAAAATCGGGGGTAAAGTAACTATTCCACGCGGACGAAGTCGCGAGCAGAAGCTAGTTCAATATATTTTCGAACAATAGTTTGTTTGTGTAGCACCGTAACCGAAGACACGGCCGCTGCAGTGGTTGAGCGTTTTGTGGGTTCGATTTCCGCACGAAACAAATATTTGTATGGCCTACAGATAGTTGTTCCGGGTCTGGCTGTTTGTGTATATGAGTTTGTATGTTTGTAAACGCAACGACACAGGAGAAATTCCTAGTGTGGGCCAACGTTTTGTCAAAAACAAACGCGTCGTTATATGCAGCGACGATTCGGATTCGAGTTGGGGGCACACAAAAAAAAAATATTGTGTTAAATTTATTAAAAAAAATATCGATGATTTTCACAATATTCTTATGTTGCATGTCATTTTCATCTTAGCGTATTTAGAAAATTCATGATTTTGTATGTGCTTTGCTTTTTAGTAACAAATGGCAAAATGAGGCTGGCGTTAATTACTTCGCTTAAATGACGTTGCTTTTTGTTTTGTATGGTATATATAAATACCTACAATTTGCTCGTCTTTATGTTTATTTATTTCTGTAACTAATACATGAGGTCTTCAGTCTTGTAATATCATAGAAGCAATGTATATTTGTTTGTAATTTATTATTCAATGTATTTTTGTTGACCACATAATGACCACATAATCGCTCACCATCAGGTGAGGTTGTGATAGATAGATCTTTCAATATCTAACAGAATATCTATCAGAATATCGATCAGGATATCTATCAATTATTAAACAAAAAAAATGTCACCTAAAAATTGCAAACGCCGTAAGATTGTAAAATGTGTGTGCGTGAAATTGTAAACTATTTTTTTCTTAATAAGACATGGATATTTTGGGAACTATTGAATTTGTTTGGGATTTATTTAATTATTTTTTTTTCATAATATGTCGAGGAATTATAATCGGAAATTGGAAACGGAGTTTGCAATATGCCGTGTTGTGTCATCCTATGTAATGTTTTCTTCATTTATATTTTTTGTAACTTACACGGTGTACATAATAAAGAGTATTCTATTATATTCAAAGCAGAATCTCGACAAAAATAATTCTTTATTAGGATTCATACTTAAAAAGTTTACTGTACGTTACGCCACCGAAAATCGGTGACGTAAAATCGTCTAAAAATGCATGTCACCTCCTTGCCAATTTTTGTTTTTCTCTGACTTCTAAAGCCACTTGGAAGCATAACCTTCGCAGACTAGACTCCTGAACTTGTATTGCAGATTCTGCAGCGTCCTCCTCTGCTGGGGAGACCACACCGAGGACCAAGAGGAAATACACTAAGCGTACTCCGAGCGCTAAGAAGGATGCTGTGAGTAACTATACAGGGTGTTTCAGAAGTGTGAGGTCATATTTAAGAGTGATCTTCTGTCGCTGCTATAGAGTAAATCTATACTTATAATAAATCTGTAGAGAGGTCAATTCTGTACAAGGAATATATTTTCAAAATAACTATCAGGGGGTGATTAGTGATCGATACTGGTGCCAAAAATGCAATCAGTAAAATTTTTGTCTGTCTGTCTTTCTGTCTGTCTGTCTGTCTGTATGTTTTTTATAGAAACAAAAACTACTCGACCGATTTTAACGAAACTTGGTGCAATTATTCTTCATACTCCTGGGCAGGTTATAGTATACTTTTCATCACGCTACAATCAATAGGAGCAGAGCAGTGAAGGAAAATTTTGGGAAAACGGAAGAAGTCATCTACATAAAATTATCTAAAAAACATCCCGAAACAGCATGTCTATCTTTTGTCAATTTTAAACCGATCGGGCTGAGAGTTTCAAAATCGGGGGTAAAGTAACTATTCCACGCGGACGAAGTCGCTGGCAGAAGCTAGTAAATAATATTTAAATATATTTTATTAGTATCCTGACTTCGAAAATCGATTAGAAATTAAAAAAAAAAAACAATACCGTTTTCAATCAGTCTAATACAGTCGATAGCATCGAATATGTTTTTTGAACTAAAATAAACACCATTAAGAGCGTATACGCCGAACGGCATTTCATACAAATTTTCAAGTCCGAAATTACTCAACCGATTTTAATGAAACTTCACACATATAAGCAGGATACATATTTCTAAAAAGTTAGTTGAAAACATTTTCGATGAAAAGTGTTACAGTTAAATTAGACCCATTTTAAATTTTCCATACAAACATAAATTTCCAGTTATCTTTTTTTAAATAAGACATTTCGAAAATGTATTTCACTAAATTTTGTAGACCTATATATCCTGCTTATGTGTGAAGTTTTTTTTTTTTTTTGCTTTGATATTTTTCCTAATTGTTAGCAGACACAGAATACAAACCTTAAATATGACAACGTACTTCTGGCTGGAACAACCTGATTAAAAAAACATCTAATTGAGAACCTCCACCTATTTTGGAAGTCGGTTAAATGATAAATGATATTTATTTTGTAAGTAGGTTAAACATAACACTTTTACACGTCCAATATTTCTTGTCATTTTAAGCTAGATGAAGCCGGTGTTTCCTAGCCGACTACCCTGAGAAGAAACACCGAAACAAACTCAGAGGTCAAAGTCCATACAACCCGTACTGGTCAAGTCATAATATGAGAACCATGTAGGTTAATGTCTGAAGTAGCCTTTTGAGGAAAGTGCCACACAGATTTGAGTGGACCTGTCCAGACAGTGCAAGCATTTGTCAGTTACCGTGTAGCTCGAACTTAGAACTTTAAGGAGCTCAACGATTTGACGAACAATACCAAAGTAAGGACATTTGGGTAGGCCGCAAGAATTACTCAAACTGCCAGACTTACTGAAATAAGACCCTAATATGGCGATCTACCATATTTAAGAATGATCTTCTATAGCTGCTATAACAGCCTAAAGATAAAAATGTACAAGTTCAAAATTAAAACCATGTAAGAAAAATAGCAAGTTAAAATAAAACATTACTGAATAGAGATGTTTCCTGATTAAAAAAAATATGATTCTAATTAGTCCGTCAGTTAGATTATAGAAAAATATTGGACACGTATTTTTTCCTTTATCAAATCTATAAAAACTGACGAAGATAAAAGATCAGGAGAGCGTGTGACGTCACTGCCTGGTAAAAAGATAAAAATGTACAAGTTCAAAATTAAAACCATGTAAGAAAAATAGCAAGTTAAAATAAAACATTACTGAATAGAGATGTTTCCTGATTAAAAAAAATATGATTCTAATTAGTCCGTCAGTTAAATTATAGAAAAATATTGGACACGTATTTTTTCCTTTATCAAATCTATAAAAACTGACGAAGATAAAAGATCAGGAGAGCGTGTGACGTCACTGCCTGGTAAAAATGCAGCGGGCCGTGACGTCACAAGCCCCACTCCTGATCTTTGACGCTTTGTATCTTCGTCAGTTTTTATAGATTTGATAAAGGAAAAAATACGTGTCCAATATTTTTCTATAATCTAACTGACGGACTAAACGTAATCATATATTTTTTACTTGGGAAACATCCCTATTATCTCAACATTATGTCGCTGTTATTATACTGAGTCTTTGATACATTATAGTGAATCGAATGTTATTTTTCTGGCAGGCTCCCTCAACGGAACAGCGCGTAAAGGGTAAGAGAGGTAGACCGCGGAAGGTGGACCAGCTCGCCGCCAACAACAAACTGCAGCAGCAACCCAGTGAGTAAATGAAGCCTTTTATGTGTCACTGATTAAACCTGAATCAGAATCAGAATATCATTTATTTAAAATTGATTGAGTCAGGCGTTACTTTGCGGAAATCCATTTTAAATTTGAAAATGAAAATAATATATCTAGTTTTAATTTCCGCGAATATTAGTGGGTTGCAGGTATGCACCTCCCTCCCGCCTGCTTTATTATGCACATGCGAGATTACAAGGCAAAAGGGGACGTGTTGACTCGCTGACCGTTGAGTCGCAACTCAACCTGCAACCCACTAATATTCGCGGAAATTAAAACTAGATATATTATTTTCATTTTCAAATTTATCATTTATTTGCAAATATGGGTAATAAAAAGTGGGTAGTAGTGAGTTTAAGAGTTCTGCCATATTTCACCATTCGGCATGCAAACATTTTCATTATATAACACAATTAAATTTTTTATATATATTTTACTAAATTGAATTAATTATTGTATCATTCTCATTAAACAGATTATTAAATTTCAAAATTTCATTTAAACATCAGCCTCATCATTAACAGGCCTTCTCATTTACCTGAGAAGGGTACAATGCACTGCATAGTTGGGTAGGTCTTATTGTAAAAGTCGCACAGAGCAGTGGTGGCCGAGTGGTAACGGCCCCGACTTACAAATTGTAAGTCGCGGGTTCAAACCCAGCCAAAGAGCCGTCAGCAAAGAAGACGGGCCCCATAGGGTCAGTGCCTGCTAGGGTTGCGGAATTTGTTCGAATGAGTCACCGCGGCCCTGGAACGCAAAGGGCACTAGAAGGATCACGGGTGGGTTTTAGTTACTGAGTCTGATACTCCCTTCCGCTCCGCCCAGAGCGGGAGAAGTCATTTGATGATTTCTTATCCAAAAAAGAGGGTTCAAACCCAGCCAGGCGCATTACTTTGTGTAATTAATTTCTTCACCACTGCTCTCAAAGCGGTGAAGGAAAACATCGTGAGGAAACCGGCATGTCCTAGAACCAAAAATTCGAAGACATGTGACATTCAGCAACCCGCACTGGGCCCGCGTGCTGGATTACGGCCCATTCCCTCTCCTAGAGAGGAGGCCTGTGTCCCAGCAGTGGGAACGTTAAAAGGCTGATTATGCTTATGCAGCTTTGCCTATTGTTCTTTGTATTGTTAATATCTAATTGCAGAGATTCGCGTAAGAAATAATCTGATGCCAGTCAACTCTGAAACGATCACATTGGATAGCGATGATGAACCGGATCTGGGTAAGAAAATGATAATATTTTTGTATTTTTTTTTTTTTTTTATTACTAGCTTCTGCCCGCGGTTTCACCCGCACAAGTTTCGACCCCGTGGGAATATCGGGGTAAAAATTATCCTATATGGTAATCTATACTCCATTCACAATAAGATTAGACATTCAAACAAAACTGTTTACAGTCCGTTCAACCGATTTTTACTTCGATTCCGTACGCATAAGGATGGCATTAAAAGCAAAAACGTGATTATAATACCAACTGTTTACTGCAGCTACCATGTGTCATGCCACCAACGTAATAGAAGTCAAAATCGGTTGAACGGACTGTAAAAAAGACTTATTTCAATGTCTAATCTTAATGTGAATGGGGTATACAGTAATATTATAAAGAGGAAAGATTTTATTGTTTTTTGTTTGTTTATTTGCATTGAATAGGCTCCAAATCTACATGACCGATTTTAAAAATTCTTTCACTGTTGGGAAGCTACACTATCTCCGCTGAACATAGGCTATATTATATCCCCAAATTCCCACGGGAATGGGAATTACGTGGGTGAAACCGCGGGGCGTTGCCAGTTTAAAAAAAATAAACAGGAAACTTTTAAAAATATTCTTTTGTCAGGACCGTTATTTAAAATGTATTATTGTTTTGTTCTAGGTTCGCCAAGTCAGGCATCAGACTCGCTGAGTTTGGACGAGAATCTGCGAGCGTTGCGACACATTCACGAGAAATACGCCAATATTGATAAGGTTAGTATCACATACAGTATGTTAACTAACAGAGGGCGTTCCCGTTAACCCGCAATAGTATAGCATCCATATATTATGATAAAAAAATATTACCATTCGTAAACAAAATGCTTTTATTTTTTTTAATATTAAAATATTCACTAAAAATGTTAGATTGATACTGTTACGAGCTTCGGGTTCGTTACAATAAAATCAGCCGATTAAATAAACAAAGATGACACTTTAATTTACACCACACTAATTACACTATAAACTCACTAAGAACAAAACACAATCGCACTATTAATCACTTGAGTTCGCAGTCGAAGATCGCTCTCGAAGTTATCACTTGTATCGCAAATCCAATACTGACTCGGTCGGCACATGTGCCGGCCTTATATAGGGCACCGAGTAGAACTCCAGAAAGTTCGCGTACATATCGGTCGCGACCGACCAAGGTCCGAGAATTCTAGCATAGAAAAATCTCGAAGGTCCCCGACTTCACTAGTTCTGCTACTCGATACTAGATGGCGCTAGTGGTACCGAATGCCGCTATCATCCTAACTTAATTCTGGCGCGCAACACTGCCCCCTCCTAAGACATGCTCGTCCCGAGCATTATCAGCGCCATAATAACGCGCCAGTCGATCAACATGGACGATCTTAGGAGCGCTTCTTGTACCTTTCTGTATACGGTAGGTCACGTCATTGATCTTCGTCACAATCCGGTACGGTCCGTCCCATTTAGATTGAAGCTTAGGAGATTTCCCTTTGCTGCGAACTGGATTATGCAACCACACTAGTGAACCTTCCTCGAACCCTTTATTGTTCATTTTGCGGTCATAGCGGGTTTTCATCTTTTCAGACATTTGCTGGCCCGATTGTCTGACGTGCTCATGAATGTCGTTCATTTTGTTCCGCAAGTCATTCGCATAATCGGTTATACTGCGTGGAGCATCAGGTGGTATTCCGGTAATCAGGTCTGCAGGCAACCGCAATTCTCTTCCAAAGTTTGCGACAGCTGGTGTCACTGACGTGCTTTCATGAACAGCACTTCGGTATGACAGCAAAAACGGTTGTATGTGCTTGTCCCAATCCCGTTGCCGGTTTTCCACAACTTTGGCCAGATATCTCTCCAATGTCTGATTAAATCGTTCTACCATTCCATCCGATTGTGGGTGGTAAGAAGTTGTCCTCGTTTTATAAGTATCCATCACTCGGCAAGTTTCCTGGAATATTTGGGACTCAAAATTCCTTCCTTGATCGCTGTGAATCTCTAAGGGTACTCCAAAACGACAGAAGACTTCATGAACTAGTTTATCCGCAACTGTTGAAGCTTCTTGGTTTGGAATGGCGAAGACTTCCGGCCACTTAGTGAAATAATCCATAACCACCATGAAATACTTGTTACCACTTTCACTTTCCGGAAACGGTCCCGCAACGTCTAGCGCTATCCTTTCCCATGGTGCACCAACATTGTACAATTTCAATGCACCTCTGCTACGAGTCTGAGGTCCTTTTACAGCCGCACAACTTGTACACTTGCGACACCAGTCCTCAACATCGTCACGACAGTGGACCCAGTAAAACCGTTCTCGTATCTTCAGTAGAGTCCGTTTAACTCCCATATGGCCTCCTGAACAACCATTATGGTACAGCTGTAGAACATCCGGTACTTTAGCTTTAGGGACAACCATTTGCAAATGACAGTTGTCTCCCCGAGCATTTTCCCATTTACGGCACAGGACTCCATCCTGAATCACTAAGCTGTCCCATTGGGCCCAATAGCTTTTTGTGATTGAACTCATCGCTGAAACATCGCTCCACGTAGGCTTCGGAACACTGGCCTTCATCCACTCCAAGATCGGCTTGATGTCCAAATCATCCTGCTGTGCACGTTCCAAGTTTTCCTTCCACTCGTTACTAAGATCTGTCTTGATCATCCTCACAGGTACGACTTCTTTACCCTCTTCTCGAGTACAATGCTTGCAGTCTTCAGGGCAAGGTCTTCTTGATAATACATCTGCGTTGCCATGAGATCTCCCGCTACGACCGTCGACCACCAAGTCGTACTCTTCCAATCGCTGTCCGCGATTGTCAGCCGCTCTACCTGCTAGAGGACGGCTATCTGCCCTTTGAGCAGTTCGCTTAGGGCAACTGGGCCTCAAGTGGCCCCTTTCACCACAGCCGTAGCATCTAGGGCTGCGCCCTTTATAATGGTCACGAACTGCAGCTGCTGCAACCTCCCTGCCATAGTGGGAACGATGGTTCTGTCGCACAGCTTCCCCTTCTGAAGTTCGCCTATGGCAACTGGACCGTAGGTGGCCCCTTTCCCCACAACCATAGCATCTAGGGCTGTATCCTTTAAAACGGTCGCGAACTGTAGCCACTGTAACCTCCCTGACGCGATGGGAACGATAATCCTGCCGCGCAGCTTCCACCTCTAATGCATGTGCCAAGGCGTCTTTAAGCTTCTCGTGGTGCCCGAGCCTCACGGCAGCTCTAACTTCAAGGTCGCGGATGCCGTCAACAAATGCCTGCACCAGGTTTCCTTGAATGAGCGCAGGTGCAGACTGGTATGCTTTTCTGACAAGCTTCTCCACCTCAAGGGCCCACTGCTGCAGGTTTTCACCGCTGCGTTGCACGCGATCCTTAAGCTGCGCCCGAAACACGTGTTCCAGATGAGCGTCGCCATACCTAGCTTCCAGTGCCTCAACCAGCTGCTCGTAAGTCACCTCGTTACCGAGGGCTTCTAGGATAGTGAGGGCCTGGTCGCGGAGGCCTAGGGTGAGAGCAGTCATGGCCTGATCCTTACTCCACCCGTTCGCCTTCATAACAGCCTCAAATTGCATTTTGTATGCCGACCAGGAAGACATTCCATCGAACGGCGGCACTTTGAATCCACGTAGAGAAGGTGTAGTAGCTGAGGCTGCAATACCATCTCCAACTTTAAGGTTGTCCAGCGTTTTCCTCACGTCAACAATCACGTTGTCAACCCGATGATTAATTTGGTCGATTCGTGTTTCAGCTTCCGTCAGGCGGTTCTCGTGCTGAACCACCTTTTCCTTTACAACCTTCATTTCTTTGCCGAAAGTGGCATGCAGATCCTTCATGAGGAACATCTGTTCTTCTTGGCGGCGCGCCTGCTCCTCCTTGTCACGTTGCAGCTGTTCTTCCAGCCGGCGGGCCTGTTCCTCCTGGCGGCGGGCCTGCTCCTCCTGACGACGAGCCTGTTCCTGCAGCATCATCATCAGAGCAGCAAAGTCTGGTGCTGATGATGATGCTGGAGCTACTGCAGACGAGCCGGCCTCCAAGGTCGGCAACTGTCTCTCCGTCATCTGCGGCGTTGCACCTCCAAAACGCCTCTGGTCCGTCTCTTGCTGGCGTTGACTACGGGTACGGATACCCTCAGTGTCGTCCTTCGGTAGAATCGGCATCTTTTAATTCCACTCTTCTGACACCAATTGTTACGAGCTTCGGGTTCGTTACAATAAAATCAGCCGATTAAATAAACAAAGATGACACTTTAATTTACACCACACTAATTACACTATAAACTCACTAATCACAAAACACAATCGCACTATTAATCACTTGAGTTCGCAGTCGAAGATCGCTCTCGAAGTTATCACTTGTATCGCAAATCCAATACTGACTCGGTCGGCACATGTGCCGGCCTTATATAGGGCACCGAGTAGAACTCCAGAAAGTTCGCGTACATATCGGTCGCGACCGACCAAGGTCCGAGAATTCTAGCATAGAAAAATCTCGAAGGTCCCCGACTTCACTAGTTCTGCTACTCGATACTAGATGGCGCTAGTGGTACCGAATGCCGCTATCATCCTAACTTAATTCTGGCGCGCAACAATACGTAAAAGAAACACTCTGTACACGCGTACTTGCCGGTTTGGGTATTGCTACTACGAGTAGGTACTATTCCGCGCTACTATTTTGATTTTAAACAGAATTTACTGTCAAGTTTTTTTTTAATTCGTATTTCTTTATGCTTATTTTTCTATTCTGATATTTTTATTTTAATCTATTAATGATATAGATTAACGAATTTAAGGGAACGCCCTCTGTTATTTAACATACTGTATTATTTGTGGGGCATACTAATATTAACATTCGATGTTACTTGTGGGCACTCAGGGCCTAAATCACTATGGCGGTTTGGCATACCCCTTTAAATAAGTACTGCTTTATTTTGTTGTTATTATTATGTTGTCACTGTCTGTCGGCGCAGGATATCACGCCATAGACTAAAAATTGACTGTTTTATTTTTTTTGTTTGTGGTGCGATCAGCTCGTGGTCGTTGTGTCCGGTCCTGACACAGTTTTATTAGTTTTAGTCGATAAGTTGTTTTCTTTTAAGTTTGTCTATACAGGATGACTTTGAATAGATGCGACAAAATGAAATGGGAGCTTCAGTTACAGTAACATAGTAATTATAAACTGTTTTTTCTACAATCTAAATCGTTAAAAAAAGTGCGTGCGTTACTGCAGCGGAATGATGTCGCTTTTCGGGATTTCAGCTTGACAGACAATTAGTACCACATCTCGTTTAAATGTGCCCAAAATTTAGAATTTGTGCGTCCAGCCGATCCAAAGATATTCACGAAAAACAGATTCCGCTGGAGTAACGTTACCCCAGCGGCATGTTTTTTAACCGGTGGTCGTAACTGAGTACAAACTAGCTGCTTAGATAGATCACATTTGTGCCTAATTGTGCCCAAAAAATGAAATTTGTGCGTCTTGAGGTTTCAGAGTTATTCAAGATGCCGCTGGGGTAACGTTTAGCAAATTGCTGTACCTCTCAAACGGCATGACATATAACCACGATTTTTTTTACTACGGTGGGTCTTAATTTGTGCTTATGCTGTGTAACTTTATTTTTTCTATAATCGACACCGTTGGAAAATAAGAAATTATTTTCAAATACCCTAAAATCGATCCTAGCCCTTCAATGAGAAACTCTAGAAACTTACCAAATATGGTGGCTTGTACCTTTTATGAACTCAAAGCATCATGCGAAATTAAATGTTTCTATACCAACTCCTCATAGAGATATTTCATTTTAATTAAACTCATTAAAAGGTTGGCACAATGTACTGCACGGCCGCTTTTAAACTGTCATTCTAATTTGTTCGGTTAATCGTGAAATTTCTTTTCCTATGATTTTCTGCTTATATATTTGTAGTTACAAGGATTTTTCAGCTGAAACTTGAAGGATAAGCAATTGAATAAAGGTACTAATTATCTGTCGAATCATAATTACCGTCACTCAATAATAACTCATGTATTGGAGTGTTACATTTTAGCCTAGCCAGAGTTTAATTAAAATGAAATATCTCTATGAGGAGTTGGAATAGAAACATTTAATTTCGCATGATGCTTTGAGTTCATAAAAGGTACAAGCCACCATATTTGGTAAGTTTCTAGAGTTTCTCATTGAAGCGCCAGGATCGATTTTAGGGTATTTGAAAATAATTTCTTATTTTCCAACGGTGTCGATTATAGAAAAAATAAAGTTACACAGCAGAAGCACAAATTAAGACCCACCGTAGTAAAAAAAATCGTGGTTATATGTCATGCCGTTTGAGAGGTACAGCAATTTGCTAAACGTTACCCCAGCGGCATCTTGAATAACTCTGAAACCTCAAGACGCACAAATTTCATTTTTTGGGCACAATTAGGCACAAATGTGATCTATCTAAGCAGCTAGTTTGTACTCAGTTACGACCACCGGTTAAAAAACATGCCGCTGGGGTAACGTTACTCCAGCGGAATCTGTTTTTCGTGAATATCATTGGATCGGCTGGACGCACAAATTCTAAATTTTGGGCACATTTACACGAGATGGGGTACTAATTGTCTGTCAAGCTGAAATCCCGAAAAGCGACATCATTCCGCTGCAGTAACGCACGCAAAAAAGTTACGTGGTTGGCGTTTTAAAATGATCCATTGATGTTAATATTGTTACGAGCTTCGGGTTCGTTACAATTAAAATCAGCCGATTAAATAAACAAAGATGACACTTTAATTTACACCACACTAATTACCCTATAAACTCACTAATCACAAAACACAATCGCACTATTAATCACTTGAGTTCGCAGTCGAAGATCGCTCTCGAAGTTATCACTTGTATCGCAAATCCAATACTGACCCGGTCGGCTCATGTGCCGGCCTTATATAGGGCGCCGAGTAGAACTCCAGAAAGTTCGCGTACATATCGGTCGCGACCGACCAAGGTCCGAGAATTCTAGCATAGAAAAATCTCGAAGGTCCCCGACTTCAATAGTTCTGCTACTCGATACTAGATGGCGCTAGTGGTACCGAATGCCGCTATCATCCTAACTTAATTCTGGCGCGCAACACTGCCCCCTCCTAAGACATGCTCGTCCCGAGCATTATCAGCGCCATAATAACGCGCCAGTCGATCAACATGAACGATCTTAGGAGCGCTTCTTGTACCTTTCTGTATACGGTAGGTCACGTCATTGATCTTCGTCACAATCCGGTACGGTCCGTCCCATTTAGCTTGAAGCTTAGGAGATTTCCCTTTGCTGCGAACTGGATTATGCAACCACACTAGTGAACCTTCCTCGAACCCTTTATTGTTCATTTTGCGGTCATAGCGGGTTTTCATCTTTTCAGACATTTGCTGGCCCGATTGTCTGACGTGCTCATGAATGTCGTTCATTTTGTTCCGCAAGTCATTCGCATAATCGGTTATACTGCGTGGGGCATCAGGTGGTATTCCGGTGATCAGGTCTGCAGGTAGCCGCAATTCTCTTCCAAAGTTTGCGAAAGCTGGTGTCACTGACGTGCTTTCATGAACAGCACTTCGGTATGACAGCAAAAACGGTTGTATGTGCGTGTCCCAATCTCGTTGCCGGTTTTCCACAACTTTGGCCAGATATCTCTCCAATGTCTGATTAAATCGTTCTACCATCCCATCCGATTGTGGGTGGTAAGAAGTTGTCCTCGTTTTATGAGTACCCATAACTCGGCAAGTTTCCTGGAATATTTGGGACTCAAAATTCCTTCCTTGATCGCTGTGAATCTCCAAGGGTACTCCAAACCGACAGAAGACTTCATGAACTAGTTTATCCGCAACTGTTGAAGCTTCTTGGTTTGGAATGGCGAAGACTTCCGGCCACTTAGTGAAATAATCCATAACCACCATGAAATACTTGTTACCACTTGCACTTTCCGGAAACGGTCCCGCAACGTCTAGCGCTATCCTTTCCCATGGTGCACCAACATTGTACAATTTCAATGCACCTCTGCTACGAGTCTGAGGTCCTTTTACAGCCGCACAACTTGTACACTTGCGACACCAGTCCTCGACATCGTCACGACAGTGGACCCAGTAAAACCGTTCCCGTATCTTCAGTAGAGTTCGTTTAACTCCCATATGGCCTCCCGAACAACCATTATGGTACAGCTGTAGAACATCCGGTACTTTAGCTTTAGGGACAACCATTTGCAAATGACAGTTGTCTCCCCGAGCATTTTCCCATTTACGGCACAGGACTCCATCCTGAAACACTAAGCTGTCCCATTGGGCCCAATAGCTTTTTGTGATTGAACTCATCGCTGAGACATCACTCCACGTAGGCTTCGGAGCACTGGCCTTCATCCACTCCAGGATCGGCTTGATGTCCAAATCATCCTGCTGTGCACGTTCCAAGTTTTCCTTCCACTCGTTACTAAGATCTGTCTTGATCATCCTCACAGGTACGAATTCTTTACCCTCTTGCCGAGTACAATGCTTGCAGTCTTCAGGGCAAGGTCTTCTTGATAATGCATCTGCGTTGCCATGAGATTTCCCGCTGCGATGTTCAATCACAAAGTCATATTCCTGAAGTAGTTCGATCCATCTCGCAACTTGTCCTTCTGGATTTTTGAATTGCAATAGCCATTTCAGCGCAGCATGGTCAGTTCGTAAGTGGAATTTCCTTCCCAGCAGATATTTGCTAAAATGCTGCAATGACTTGACCACAGCAAGTAATTCCCGTCGCGTGACACAATAATTCCTTTCTGGCTTCGACAGAGATTTGCTGAAGTACGCTATCACAACCTCTTGATCGCCATTCCGTTGAGATAACACACCGCCAAGTCCTATATCGCTGGCATCTGTGTCAACTATAAATTCCTTGCCCGTATCAGGATACCCCAAAATAGGTGTTTTACACAGACGTTCCTTGAGTTCCTGGAATGCAATGTCGCAACTCTCGTCCCAGCAGAATTGTCGCTTCTCTTCGGTTAGCTTGTGCAGGGGTTTGGCTATGTCTGCAAAGTTCTTGACGAATCGCCTATAATAGGAGCACAAACCCAAAAATGCTCTGACCTGCGTCTTGTCTTTTGGAATTGGCCAGTCCTTGACTGCGGCGATTTTCTCTGGATCCGTGCGGATACCTTCTCCCGACACTACATATCCCAAAAAGCTAACTTGCCGTTTGAAGAATGAACACTTCTTCGGACTTAACTTGAGGTTTGCACTCTGGATCTTCATTAGCACGCGTTCCAGGTTTTGCAGATGTTCATCAAACGTACGGCCTACGATGATGATGTCATCCAAGTAGACCAGACAAGCATCGCCAATTAACCCGGTTAGTACTAGTTCCATCAACCTTTCAAACGTTGCCGGAGCGTTGCACAAACCAAACGGCATGACTTTAAATTGCCACAGACCCTTTCCTGTCGAGAACGCAGTTTTCTCCTTATCCTTAGGATCAATTTGGACCTGCCAGTAGCCACTTTTAAGGTCCAACGTGCTAAACCACTTTACTCCAGTAAGCATGTCCAGCGTGTCATCAATTCTTGGCAACGGATAGCTGTCCTTCTTTGTAACGTCATTCAGACGACGATAGTCAACACAAAACCGCATGGTGCCGTCCTTCTTTCTTACCAGTACAACAGGCGAACACCATGGACTTGATGAAGATTCTATGACACCATCCTTCACCATTCCCTCAATCATGGTTTCCACTTCTTTTTCACGTGCTACTGGTAATCTCCTTGGCCGCTGACGGATAGGCAACTCATCTCCTGTGTTTATTTTGTGTTGAACTAAATCAGTCTTCCCGATGTCAGCATCGTTTGAAGAGAAAACATTGGCGTACTTCAGTAACATTCTCTTCGCCTTGATCATTTCATTTTGAGACAGAACGCCGCGACAGTCGTCTAAAAGTGCGGTCACTTTCGTTTGTGCATCCTTGCTAAGGTTCCCAGTCGATACATATTGGCTTCGACGTAACCAATCCACTTCCTCACATGTACCAATCAGGGTGCCCTTATCTATCGTTTGTTCCTTATCACAGAGGTTCAGCACAGGTACTCTTGCGATGTCGGTGGCTCTGACCAAAGTTCGTGCCACTTTCCACGGAAGGTCATTATCTATCCTTTCCACGAGTACACACCGATGAGTCCGCCCAGGATTTCGAGGAAGCCTAACCGGTACAATCGTTTCCGATCTCGGAGGAAGAACATTCTTCTTTAGGCTGTACACATTTCCTGGTAACGCCCCTTCCATGAATAGTTCCTCTTGACCACATTTCAAAACTCCTTGCTTAACGTCGATCTCACAACAATTCTTCCTCATAAAGTCTAGGCCCAAAATGCAGTCGTCCATGATATCAGCCACGATGACATTATGAAGATAGACTCTGTTGCCTAGCTGTAACTCCATCACTTTCTCTCCACGGACGGGTATACGCTGGCCGGTAGCTGTCACCAAATTTATGCGGTCTCGGTTGTATGCGGAGTCCCCAAGGAACCGACTTACTAGTTGGGAACTGACAACCGTACGAGAAGCTCCAGTGTCAATCGTCAGTTTACATGGCGTTCCGTTGACCTCGCCCTTGATGATTAGGCTGTTCCCATCATGGGTTTGTGAGATCGAAATCCTTGGGGCTCTCTGAACATCAGCCAGCACCCGCCCCGCAGTCCTGGCTTTTACTCGTTTCCCTGCTGTTGCTGGGCGGTGTTGTTAACCGCCCTACCCTCTGGAGATCGACTATCTTTCCTGTCTGTAGTTCTGTTAGGGCAACTGGACCGTAGGTGGCCCCTTTCCCCACAGCCATAGCATCTAGGGCTGTATCCTTTAAGCCGATCGCGAACAGTAGCCGCTGCAACCTCCCTGACGCGATGGGAACGATGATCCTGCCGCACAGCTTCCACTTCCAGAGCATGAGCCAAGGCGTCCTTGAGCGTCCCGTGATGACCGAGCCTCACAGCAGCTCTGACCTCAAGGTCGCGGATGCCGTCAATGAATGCCTGCACCAGGTTCCCTTGAATGAGCGCAGGTACAGACTGGTATGCTTTTCGGACCAGCTTCTCCACCTCAAGGGCCCACTGCTGCAGGTTTTCACCGCTGCGTTGCACGCGATCCTTCAGCTGCGCACGAAACACGTGTTCCAGATGAGCGTCGCCATACCTAGATTCCAACGCCTCAAGGAGCTGCTCGTAAGTCACTTCCTTGCCGAGAGCTTCCAGAACAGTTAAGGCCTGGTCCCGCAGACCTAGTGTGAGGGCAGTCATGGCCTGATTTTTATTCCACCCGTTCGCCTGCATAACGGCCTCAAATTGTATTTTGTAGGCCGACCAGGAAGATGTTCCATCGAACGGCGGCACTTTGAATCCCCGTGGCGAAGGAGTAGTTGCTACGGAGGTTGCAATTCCATCTCCTACTTTAAGGTTGTCCAGCGTTTTCTTTATTTCCACAATCTGGGTTTCAGCTTCTATCAGGCGGTTTTCGTGTTGAACCACCTTATCTTTTACAACCTTTATTTCTTTGCCAAAAGTAGCATGCAGATCCTTCATGAGGAACATCTGTTCTTCCTGGCGACGCGCCTGCTCCTCTTTGTCACGCTGCAGCTGTTCTTCCAATCGACGGGCCTGTTCTTCCTGACGGCGAGCCAGTTCCTCCTGTCGGCGGGCCTGTTCCTCCTTGTCACGCTGCAGCTGCTCTTCTAAACGATGGGCCTGTTCTTCCTGGCGGCGGGCCTGTTCTTCCTGGCGGCGGGCCTGTTCTTCCTGGCGGCGGGCCTGTTCCTCCTTGTCACGCTGCAGCCGTTCTTCCAATCGAAGAGCCTGTTCCTCCTGACGACGAGCCTGTTCCTGCAGCATCATCATCAGAGCAGCAAAGTCTGGTGCTGAAGATGATGCTGGAGTTACTGCGGACGAGCCGGCCTCCAATGTCGGCAACTGTCTCTCCGTAGCCTGCGGCGTTGCGCTTCCAAAACGCCTCTGGTCCGTCTCTTGCTGGCGTTGACTACGGGTACGAATACCCTCAGTGTCGTCCTTTGGTAGAATCGGCATCTTTTAAATCCACTTTTCTGACACCAATTGTTACGAGCTTCGGGTTCGTTACAATTAAAATCAGCCGATTAAATAAACAAAGATGACACTTTAATTTACACCACACTAATTACCCTATAAACTCACTAATCACAAAACACAATCGCACTATTAATCACTTGAGTTCGCAGTCGAAGATCGCTCTCGAAGTTATCACTTGTATCGCAAATCCAATACTGACCCGGTCGGCTCATGTGCCGGCCTTATATAGGGCGCCGAGTAGAACTCCAGAAAGTTCGCGTACATATCGGTCGCGACCGACCAAGGTCCGAGAATTCTAGCATAGAAAAATCTCGAAGGTCCCCGACTTCAATAGTTCTGCTACTCGATACTAGATGGCGCTAGTGGTACCGAATGCCGCTATCATCCTAACTTAATTCTGGCGCGCAACAATATCTTTATTTAAGTACGAATTATCGGTATTCCAGAAAAATAATTAATATGCAAAATAAATAAGAAAAATTAAAGTATCAAAAAATCTCGTCCAACTAATCGCAGTGCTCAATGATCGTTGTGGAGTACTCGCGTTATTAAACGTTGCCATTCATAGCGGTGATAAAAGTTCATTAATTTTACATTTGGTATGTTCTAAATTTTCTTGACAACACGTATTATTGTATATTTAAATATGTCGCATCTATTCAATTTCACCCTGTATATAGATTTTTTTTTTAGTTTTATTTTTTTGTGCGTCTTTTCGGCGGAATAAACGAGTTTTCTTTCTTTTCTTTCTTTCTTTATTTAGAACTCATTGTTCTTTCGTAGGACGAACTCTACGACACACACCTTTTGGCCGCCAACTTTAAGAAGCCACACGACGCGCAGCGCCGCGGTGATGATGATGAGGTGCTCTCCATCAGGAGTTCTGAAGGTGATCATTGTTTACTACTAGCAGTGCCCCGCGGTTTCACTCGCGTTGTTCCCGTTCCCATGGGAATATGGGGGGGCCTTGTCGCTTTTAGCGAAAAGGCCGCCCATTGTGTCACCCTATGTAATTTTTTCTTTGTCTATATTTTCTGTAACTTATATGGTGTGCAATAGGGATGTTTCCTGAGTAAAAAATATATGATTATGTTTAGTCCGTCAGGTAGATTATAGAAAAATATTGGACATGTATTTTTTCCTTTATCAAATCAATAAAAACTGACGAAGATACAAAGCATCAAAGATCAGGAGTGGGAGCGTGTGACGTTACGGCTCGTTAAAAATTGTAGCGAGTAGTGACGTCACACGAGTTTTCAACGCTCTGTATCGGCTTCATTTTTTGTTTACGTGAAAAAAGAAAAAATACGTGTCCAATATTTTTTGGAAATCTATCTGACGGACTAATTAGATTTTTTTAGTCAACTACCCCATTCAGTGGCGTGCAGTGGTTCGAGTTAGGGTAGGCCAGAGAAAATGTCCAAAAAAAAAACACACCACATTATTCAGGGTTGAAATGTGGTGTTATTTTTTTGATTTTTTTTTTTTAATAGGCTATTAAAAAAAAAATAACAAAAAAACTCATTTAATTAAAAATTAACCCTGAATAATGTGGTTATTTTTTTAAAGTTTATTTGGACATTTTCTTTGGCCTACCCTAACTCGAACCACTGCACGCCACTGACTAGCAGCGCCCCGCGGTTTCACCCGCGTTCTTACCGTTCCCGTGGAAATATGGGGATATAATATAGCCTATGTTACTCAGGGTGAATGTAGCTTTCTAATGGTGGAAGAATTTTTCAAATCGGTCAAGTAGTTTCGGAGCCTATTCAATGCAAACAAACAATCAGATATTTCATCTTTATAATATTGGTATAGATTACTTAAATGTTACTATACAGGGTTATTTGTAAAACACCAACAACCTCTTAAGAGGTCATTATACTCATCATTATGAACAACTTTTACTATGGGACGAAACCTGAAATCGCGATAAAACATCAGCTGTCCTGTCATTTATGTTCGTATAACTCATAAAAAAAAAAACATCAAATAAATAAAATGTACAGAACATCTGATTTTTTTTTCGCGATTTCAGGTTTGGTCCCATAGTAAAAGTTTTTCATAATGATGAGTACAATGACCCCTTAAGAGGTTGTTGGTGTTTTACAAATAACCCTGTATACATTAAAAAAAAAAACTAAATTAACTAAAAATAGTCAGAAAATGGCGGTGTAAACTGATAAGGACGTTCTGGAATTTTTGGTAATTAAAAAAAATTTGTTACAGGATGCGCGTCAGTCAAAGAGATGGATAATCGGGTGGAGAAATTAGAGGATAGTTCTAATTCTGACTCTGACAGCAGTAGCTCGGGATCTGGTGAGCAATGGTTTCTTTTATTTATTTAAACTTTATTACAATAGTACAAAAAAAAGGGTGGGTTGGGGGTGTAAAATCACTGCCTCTTTCTTTAATCGTTTTTTTTTTTAATTTATTTATTTGTATAGGCACACCAACGACTTGTTCACAAATATGACGACAATGATTTATCACAAAATATATATAATTATATTTGACGGGCCTGTTGGTCTAGTGGTTAGCGGCCCTGACTGCTAAGCCGGAGGTCGTGGGTTCGATTCCCACCCAGGACAAACTTTGTGTGATGAGCATGATTGTTTGTTCTGTGTCTGGGTGTGATTTATCTATAATATGTATATGTATTTATAAATTATATAAGTATGTATATCAGCTGTCTGGTTACCATAACACAAGCTCTGCTTAGCTTGGGATCAGATAGCCGTGTGTGAGTTGTCCCAAGATATATTATTATTATATTATTATTATTATTAAAATGGAAAAAAATCCTGTGTGAACTAGCCACATACAGGCATGCACATCATTTACAGGCTAAATATCTATTATAAAAAAAGACTTCAAACAATAATTCAAATAGTAAGAAAGTTATAAAATAAAAAAGACGAAATTAATAAAGATAAATGATTGTAAACTAAAATTAATTTAAAGCTATAATCAGTGATTACATTATTATTATTAAATTGAATTAAATCATATCCTTAGTGACTAAAACTTTAAACATTATTATAACTTATTCAATTCCATTGTATACAAAATAAAAGTGACAAATATTAACAGCAAATGTTTCACAATATAAAATAATACAAAAGAAAATGAAAACAACAAAAATAATGAGATTAGTGAAGCAAAATTGAAAGAATATAAAAATATGGGAACTGAGTTAAGCAGTTTTATTTGGGTTCTATGCATTTTGTTTCATAATTATTATTGTATATATTTATCTATTATGTATTTATTGTATATACAATTAGTACACCTAAGACTACCTACAGTACTATTTTCCTTTTCTCTTTAAAATCCATCCAAAGGTTGTCTTGAAAAGATCGCTTTTAGCGATAAGGCCGCCCATTGTGTCACCCTATGTAATGTTTTCTACATCCATATTTTCTGTAACTTATATGGTGTACATAATAAAGAGTATTCTATTCTATTCTAATAGTGGTACATGGACGTACTTAATGCAACAAGGCATTCTCTACCAGTCAACCTTTGGGTTAAAAAGACAACACTGTGGTAGGTGTACAACAAATAAATAAAATACAAAATATATTGAGTGGGTCTTTTTCTGTAGGTAAATTTCACCGGATGTTTGCATAATCTTTTACAGCCGACTTGTAAACGAAAAAACACAAAACGTATAAAATATTTTTTATTTCGGAAGTCCGTGTTCAAAAAACGAAGAAACAACTAAAAACAACGAGTTCCGAATTTAAAGTTATTTTCCTCCGTTTTTGGAAGTTGGTTAGAATGTTGAAATTGTAATATTTAACGTTTCGTGACATGCTATTCCATAATTTGTCTGAATGTCGTCGAGAGATGACTATCAAATTCTGATGCGTAAAAAGTATAAAAGTCTATGTTTACTTGACAATTTATCGAGAGTTTACAATCTCTCAAGTTATTTTATAATCTGACGGAGTTTGTCATTTTCCGTTGACACACACATTTTACAATACCACTAAAAAGTGAAAAATAAAAAAACAATAGAAAAAAGAAAACAACCGACTTCTAAACATAAAAGTATAAAACAACTTTAATTTCGGAAGTCTGTTATCAAAAAAACGAAGAAACAACTAAAAACACCGAGTTCCGAAATTAAAGTTATTTTATAATTTTTGTGTTTTTTTTTTTGTTTAGATGTCGGTTGTTGTTTCTGCTAAATTACGTCTAATTCTGTTCGCGTTCCGGCCTGTGTCCCAGCAGTGGGAACGTTAAAAAGACTAATTATACTTTATATACTAAACTAGCTGACCCAGCAAACGTTGTTTTGCCATATATAACAAAATGAAAAAGGATTTTCCCGCTTTTCTGTTGAAATTTTTCCTGAATTTTCTTTGCTATAAACCTCACGGAGCCCGAGACCTTTCCAATGAATGCAAAACCGTGGAAATCGGTTCGTGCGTTCTGGAGTTATAGCGTCAGGAAGGAAAACCCGACTTTTTTAAACCCTGTTAGTACACTGTGTGCCCGCTAGGCGTCGCTTATGTGAAGTCACGTGTGTGTGTGTGTGTGTGTGTGTGTATGTTCAATGTTCACGAATCGCTTCGCCTCTTCCTCCAGAGCGACAAGCGGTCCCCTCTCAAAGCACTTCCGGATCTCGAAACGCAAGAAGCAGTAAGTATAACTTATCTATTACCGTAAGAACGGGTTCACATAGGTCGGACCGACAGTTTTACCGGGCCGGCAAATGTGTCGGATCCATATTGGCATGTGTATTTCAATAGCGCCGTTCACATATGGGCGACCCGACAAAACTAACGGAGCCGACACTTTTACCGGACGTTCAGCCATGATTTCTGTCGGGTCGGCATAATGTTGGCCTACTGGCAAGTATAGCGCCGTATGCAGAGAAAAACGTTTAAATATGGATGGCGAAATAAATACGACACTTCGTCGTCTATCGTATACAAAAGTCAACTTTTGTGACGATCCGGGCAGTAAAACGACCGTACCGTCAGTGGTGTCTACATTAGGTCGGGTCGGCAGCGTCTAGTGTGAACAGCAACAACCGACAGTCGGTCAACGGTAAACTGTCGCTCCGACCTAATGTGGACCAGCTCTAACACTCTCGTTGCACAGAACTATGGGCGAACAACAATTTGTTCGTATGCTCAAAACTCGCATCTGAGACGTCGCCACATACTCGTAATATCATAATTTGCTACAAGTTCGACATACATACATATCTCAAACTAGAGAACTTGCAATATTTTCATTTTTTTTAATGAAGATTTTCAAAGTAAAGTAAAGTAAAGTAAGTTAAGTTCGTCTTTTCGTTGTCATAACACCAGTGACGTCACTAGACGCTGATTGTTTACGTTCCGTTTCACGTTATATTAATTCGTAATGTTACGAGCTTCGGGTTCGTGACAATAAAAACTGCCGATTCAATAACCAAAAAAATAACACTTTATTACACAACACTTATTACACTATAAACTCACTAATTATGAATCACAATCGCACTATTAATCACTTGAGTTCGCAGTCGAAGATCGCTCTCGAAGTTATCACTTGTATCGCAAATCCAATACTGACTCGGTCGGTACATGCGCCGGCCTTATATAGAGCGCCGAGTAGAACTCCAGAAAGTTCGCGTACATATCGGTCGCGACCGACTAAGGTCCGAGTATTCTAGCATAGAAAAATCTCGAAGGTCCTTGACTTCAATAGTTCTGCTACTCGATACTAGATGGCGCTAGTGGTACCGAATGCCGCTATCATCGTAACTTAATTCTGGCGCGCAACACTGCCCCCTCCTAAGACATGCTCGTCCCGAGCATTATCAGCGCCATAATAACGCGCCAGTCGATCAACATGAACGATCTTAGGAGCGCTTCTTGTACCTTTCTGTATACGGTAGGTCACGTCATTGATCTTCGTCACAATCCGGTACGGTCCGTCCCATTTAGCTTGAAGCTTAGGAGATTTCCCTTTGCTGCGAACTGGATTATGCAACCACACTAGTGAACCTTCCTCGAACCCTTTATTGTTCATTTTGCGGTCATAGCGGGTTTTCATCTTTTCAGACATTTGCTGGCCCGATTGTCTGACGTGCTCATAAATGTCGTTCATTTTGTTCCGCAAGTCATTCGCATAATCGGTTATACTGCGTGGAGCATCAGGTGGTATTCCGGTAATCAGGTCTGCAGGCAACCGCAATTCTCTTCCAAAGTTTGCGAAAGCTGGTGTCACTGACGTGCTTTCATGAACAGCACTTCGGTATGACAGCAAAAACGGTTGTATATGCTTGTCCCAATCTCGTTGCCGGTTTGCCACAACTTTGGCCAGATATCTCTCCAATGTCTGATTAAATCGTTCTACCATTCCATCCGATTGTGGGTGGTAAGAAGTTGTCCTCGTTTTATAAGTACCCATCACTCGGCAAGTTTCCTGGAAAATTTGAGACTCAAAATTCCTTCCTTGATCACTGTGAATCTCCAAGGGTACTCCAAAACGACAGAAGACTTCATGAACTAGTTTATCCGCAACTGTTGAAGCTTCTTGGTTTGGTATGGCGAAGACTTCCGGCCACTTAGTGAAATAATCCATAACCACCATGAAATACTTGTTACCACTTTCACTCTCCGGAAAAGGTCCCGCAACGTCTAGGGCTATCCTTTCCCATGGTGCACCAACATTGTACAATTTCAATGCACCTCTGCTACGAGTCTGAGGTCCCTTTACAGCCGCACAACTTGTACATTTGCGACACCAGTCCTCGACATCGTCACGACAGTGGACCCAGTAAAACCGTTCCCGTATCTTCAGTAGAGTCCGTTTTACACCCATATGGCCTCCTGAACAACCATTATGGTACAGCTGTAGAACATCCGGTACTTTAGCTTTAGGGACAACCATTTGCAAATGACAGCTGTCTCCCCGAGCATTTTCCCATTTACGGCACAGGACTCCATCCTGAATCACTAAACTGTCCCATTGTGCCCAATAGCTTTTTGTGACGGAACTCATCGCTGAGACATCGCTCCACGTAGGTTTCGGAACACTGGCCTTCATCCACTCCAAGATCGGCTTGATGTCCAAATCATCCTGCTGTGCACGTTCCAAGTTTTCCTTCCACTCGTTACTAAGATCTGTCTGGATCATCCTCACAGGTACGACTTCTTTACCCTCTTGCCGAGTACAATGCTTGCAGTCTTCAGGGCAAGGTCTTCTTGATAATGCATCTGCGTTGCCATGAGTTTTCCCACTGCGATGTTCAATCACAAAGTCGTATTCCTGAAGTAGTTCAATCCATCTCGCAACTTGTCCTTCTGGATTTTTGAATTGCAATAGCCATTTCAGCGCAGCATGGTCAGTTCGTAAGTGGAATTTCCTTCCCAGCAGATATTTGCTAAAATGCTGCAATGACTTGACCACAGCAAGTAATTCCCGTCGCGTGACACAATAATTCCTTTCTGGCTTCGACAGAGATTTGCTGAAGTACGCTATCACAACCTCTTGATCGCCATTCCGTTGAGATAACACACCGCCAAGTCCTATATCGCTGGCATCTGTGTCAACTATAAATTCCTTGCCCGTATCAGGATACCCCAAAATAGGTGTTTTGCACAGACGTTCCTTGAGCTCCTGGAATGCAATGTCGCAACTCTCGTCCCAGCAGAAATGTCGCTTCTCTTCGGTTAGCTTGTGCAGGGGTTTGGCTATGTCTGCAAAGTTTTTGACGAATCTCCGATAATAAGAGCACAAACCCAAAAATGCTCTGACCTGCGTCTTGTCTTTTGGAATTGGCCAGTCCTTGACTGCGGCGATTTTCTCTGGATCCGTGCGGATACCTTCTTCCGACACTACATATCCCAAAAAGCTAACTTGCCGTTTGAAGAATGAACACTTCTTTGGACTTAACTTGAGGTTTGCACTCTGGATCTTCATGAGCACGCGTTCCAGGTTTTGCAGATGTTCATCAAACGTACGGCCTACGATGATGATGTCATCTAAGTAGACCAGACAAGCATCGCCAATTAACCCGGTTAGTACCAGTTCCATCAACCTTTCAAACGTTGCCGGAGCGTTACACAATCCAAACGGCATGACTTTAAATTGCCATAGACCCTTTCCTGTCGAGAATGCGGTTTTCTCCTTGTCCTTAGGATCAATTTGAAC
Organism: Hecatera dysodea; assembly: GCA_905332915.2. Classification (NCBI taxonomy): domain Eukaryota; kingdom Metazoa; phylum Arthropoda; class Insecta; order Lepidoptera; family Noctuidae; genus Hecatera; species Hecatera dysodea. Next base: position 1,375,718 of record HG995317.1, on the reverse strand, counting down.
CTGCCAGTAGCCACTTTTTAGGTCCAGCGTGCTAAACCATTTTACTCCAGTAAGCATGTCCAACGTGTCATCAATTCTTGGCAAAGGATAGCTGTCCTTCTTCGTAACGTCGTTCAGACGACGATAGTCAACACAAAACCGCATGCTGCCGTCCTTCTTTCTTACCAGCACAACAGGTGAACACCATGGACTCGATGAAGGTTCTATGACACCATCCTTAACCATTCCCTCAATCATGGTTTCCACTTCCTTTCCACGTGCTACTGGCAATCTCCTTGGCCGCTGACGGATAGGCAACTCATCTCCTGTATTTATTTTGTGTTGAACTAAATCAGTCTTCCCGATGTCAGCATCATTTGACCAAAATATTGGCATACTTCAGTAACATTCTCTTCGCTTTGACCATTTCATTTTGAGACAGAACGCTGCGACAGTCGTCTAAAAGTGTGGTCACTTTCGTTTGTGCATCCTTGCTAAGGTTCCCAGTCGATACATATTGGCTTCGACGTAACCAGTCCACTTCCTCACATGTACCAATCAGCGTGCCCTTATCTATCATCTGTTCCTTATCACAAAGGTTCAGCACAGGTACTCTTGAGATGTCAGTGGCTCTAACCAAAGTACGTGCCACTTTCCATGGAAGGTCACTGTCTACCCTTTCCACAAGTACACACCGATGAGTCTGCCCAGGATTTCGAGGAAGCCTAACAGGCACAATCGTTTCCGATCTCGGAGGAAGAACAATCTTCTTTAGGCTGTACACCTTTCCTGGTAACGCCCCTTCCATGAAAAGTTCCTCTTGTCCACATTTCAAAACTCCTTGCTTAACGTCGATCTCACAACAATTCTTCCTCATAAAGTCTAGGCCCAGGATGCAATCGTCCATTATATCAGCCACGATGACATTGTGAAGATAGATCCTGTTTCCTAGCTTCAACTCCATCGCTTTCTCTCCGCGGACGGGTATGCGCTGACCGGTGGCCGTCACCAAATTAATGCGGTCTCGGTTGTATGTGGAGTCCCCAAGGAACCGACTTACTAGTTGGGAACTGACAACCGTGCGAGAGGCTCCAGTGTCTATTGTCAGCTTACATGGCGTTCCGTTGATCTCGCCCTTGATGATTAGGCTGTTCCCGTCATGGGTTTGTGAGATCGAAATCCTTGGGGCTCTCTGAACATCAGCCAGCACCCGCCCCGCAGTCCTGGCTTTTACTCGTTTCCCTGCAGTTGCTGGGCGGTGCTGTTAACCGCCCTACCCTCTGGAAATCGACTATCTTCTCTATCTACAGTTCGCTTAGGGCAACTGGACCGTAGGTGGCCCCTTTCCCCACAGCCATAGCATCTAGGGCTGTATCCTTTAGACCGGTCGCGAACAGTAGCCGCTGCAACCTCCCTGACGCGATGGGAACGATGATCCTGCCGCACAGCTTCCACTTCCAGAGCATGAGCCAAGGCGTCCTTGAGCGTCCCGTGATGACCGAGCCTCACAGCAGCTCTGACCTCAAGGTCGCGGATGCCGTCAATGAATGCCTGCACCAGGTTCCCTTGAATGAGCGCAGGTACAGACTGGTATCGGACCAGCTTCTCCACCTCAAGGGCCCACTGCTGCAGGTTTTCACCGCTGCGTTGCACGCGATCCTTTAGCTGCGCACGAAACACGTGTTCCAGGTGAGCGTCGCCATACCTAGATTCCAGCGCCTCAAGGAGCTGCTCGTAAGTCACTTCCTTGCCGAGAGCTTCCAGAACAGTTAAGGCCTGGTCCCGCAGACCTAGTGTGAGGGCAGTCATGGCCTGATTTTTATTCCACCCGTTCGCCTGCATAACGGCCTCAAATTGTATTTTGTAAGCCGACCAGGAAGATGTTCCATCGAACGGTGGCACTTTGAATCCCCGTGGCGAAGGTGTAGTAGCTACAGAGGTTGCAATTCCATCTCCTACTTTAAGGTTGTCCATTGCTTTCCTTATTTCCACAATCTGGGTTTCAGCTTCTATCAGGCGGTTTTCATGTTGAATCACCTTATCTTTTACAACCTTAATTTCTTTGCCGAAAGTGGCATGCAGATCCTTCATGAGGAACATCTGCTCTTCCTGGCGGCGCGCCTGCTCCTCCTTGTCACGTTGGAGCTGTTCTTCCAACCGACGGGACTGTTCTTCCAACCGACGGGACTGTTCCTCCTGGCGGCGGGCCTGTTCTTCCTGGCGGCGGGCCTGTTCTTCCTGGCGGCGGGCCTGTTCTTCCTGGCGGCGGGCCTGTTCCTCCTTGTCACGCTGCAGCCGTTCTTCCAATCGAAGAGCCTGTTCCTCTTGACGACGGGCCTGTTCCTCCTGACGACGAGCCTGTTCCTGCAACATCATCATCAGAGCAGCAAAGTCTGGTGCTGATGATGATGCTGGAGTTACTGCGGACGAGCCGGCCTCCAAGGTCGGCAACTGTCTCTCCGTCGTCTCCGGCATTGCACCTCCAAAACGCCTCTGGTCCGTCTCTTGCTGGCGTTGACTACGGGTACGAATACCCTCAGTGTCGTCCTTCGGTAGAATCGGCATCTTTTAAATCCACTCTTCTGACACCAATTGTTACGAGCTTCGGGTTCGTGACAATAAAAACTGCCGATTCAATAACCAAAAAAATAACACTTTATTACACAACACTTATTACACTATAAACTCACTAATGTGAATCACAATCGCACTATTAATCACTTGAGTTCGCAGTCGAAGATCGCTCTCGAAGTTATCACTTGTATCGCAATTCCAATACTGACTCGGTCGGTACATGCGCCGGCCTTATATAGAGCGCCGAGTAGAACTCCAGAAAGTTCGCGTACATATCGGTCGCGACCGACTAAGGTCCGAGTATTCTAGCATAGAAAAATCTCGAAGGTCCTTGACTTCAATAGTTCTGCTACTCGATACTAGATGGCGCTAGTGGTACCGAATGCCGCTATCATCGTAACTTAATTCTGGCGCGCAACAGTAATATTTGTACGTTTTTACAGTAAACGGATCGCAATTTTTCATCACATCTGTATTAATTACTAAAAAATCATCAATTTTGACTTATGTCGAACTTCTAGCAAATGAGCGAAAAACTAAAAAATAATGCTTGAGATCTGGGCAAAAAAGTGTTAAAAAAAAACTTAATAAAAACAAAATTGTATAACTAATGCAAAACAGGAAGATATCGGTCACATTCGCACGAAAAGGCTCTTTTTCTCTCTGTTTTACGAAAATGTTCTCTTTTAGTTCTGAGTGTCATGATTATATGTATCATGTTTAATTAAAACCGATCAAATCGTTCCCAAGAACAGAGACTTGCAAGTTTGTTTGGATAACGTTGAGGAGTAAAGTCTCTTTGGGACCGTTATTTGAGCCGTTATTGTAATGATTATAAATCATGGGCAAAATATTTGGCTAAAACAATGGTTAAATAAATAAATATATGTATGTTAATAACATACAATATGGTATTTGACTAAAACAATCTAATTAGTCCGTCAGATAGATTTCCAAAAAATATTGGATACGTATTTTTTCTTTTATCACGTAAATAAAAAACGAAGATTGTTTTCAAAAAAAGAAGTTGAATACTCGTGTGACGTCACTACTCGCTACAAATTTTACCACAACGTGACGTCACAAGCCCCCACTCCTGATCTTGGATGCTTCTTATCTTTAAATAATTTTTTAAAGATTTGATAAAGTAGAAAACTACGTGTCCAATACTCTTTTGGAAATCTATTTCACGGACTATTTTTATTTTTGTTGTTTTTCTAATACGGATTCTGTTTGTGTGTTCGTCTATTATTAGATCTGTTCTCAAAACCTCCCATGGAGCCAGCTTTATCATCTCACCTGACCACAAAATTCTTTCCCCAGGCAGTTCAAGCTCTGGATCCAGTACATCATCAAGCTCGGACTCTTCCAGCTCTTCAGACAGTTCTGACTCCGAATCGGAGTCTGGCGACGAAAAACCCAAGACTGAAGCGCTCGCACCACCCGTCAATAATACCAGCCATGAGGACGATAGGTGAGACTTATAAGCCTTTTAACGTCCCCACTGCTGGGACACAGGCCTCCTCTCCAGGAGAGGGAATGGGCCGTAATCCAGCACGCGGGCCCAGTGCGGGTTGCTGAATGTCACATGTCTTCGAATTTTTGGTTTTAGGACATGCTGGTCTCCTCACGATGTTTTCCTTCACCGTTTTGAGAGCAGTGGTGATGAAATTAATTACACAAAGTAATGCGCCTTGCTGGGTTTGAACCCGTGACGTATAATACGTATGTCGGGGGCGTTACCACTCGGCCACCACTGCTCTGAGGTGAAACTAGCATACAACGTGTGTTGCTGAATTTGTTCGCAAGAATTACCGCCGCGCTGGAACGCAAAGGACATAGGGTTTTAGTCAGTAAAAGTCTGACACTCCCTTCCGCTCTGCCTAGAGCAGGATCTATTCAATGATTACTTATCTAATAAAGAAATGCCTTAACTAAACGGGCAAATGTCTAGAGTGCCATAAATGACGGTTGCAAGTCGGCAAGCGTCAATTTTAGTTACAGCTTACGTAATTTAAACCTTAAGTCCAAGGCATAAAGTGAAATTAGATGCATAAATAATATTCATTTTGTACACGTCCAATATTTCTGGTCATTTTAAGCTAGATGAAGCCGGTGATTCCTAGCCGACTACCCTGAGAAGAAACACTGAAACAAACTCGGAGGTCAAAGTCTCTTTTAAAGTCCATACAATCCGTACTGGTCAAGTCATATGAGAACCATGTAGGTTAATGTCTGAGGTGGTCTTTTGAGGAAAGTGCCACACAGATTTGAGTGGACCTGTCCAGCAGTGGCGTGCAGTGGTTCGAGTTAGGGTAGGCCAGAGAAAATGTCCAAAAAAGAAACACCACATTATTCAGGGTTGAAATGTTTTTTTTTTAAATGGGCTATTTAAAAAAAAACTCATTTCATTAAAAATCAACCCTGAATAATGTGGTTATTTTTAAAAATTTATTTGTACAGTTTCTCTGGCCTACCCTTGTAACGATGTCGTTGCGTTTTCAGTCTCGTGGACTTTAAACCTCCACGATGACTGAAAACTCCTTAATTTCATTGTACTAAAAAGAAAATGTATCTATTTTCAAAAATATTTTGAATTTCGTTTTTTCATTGACTGCGCAGTTTTTTGAATCAGTCCTACCAAATCGCTCAAGCAGAGCAATACAAATTATAAATCTTCAATAGTTACCAGTGTGATCATATTTTATAATATTATGTAACAGTTAAGAAACCCGGGTTTCTTTTATCCTAACTATAATAATAAACAATCAAGTCACCAATCCAAGTTTTATTATTCAACTACTACCATCCTACACACTAGACGAGTTGGGAGGTAGGAAAACCTCTCATCTTGTGACCCAGTGTCACACCCTTACTTGACGCCACTGCACGCCACTGCTGTCCAGACAGTGCAAGCATACTAGCAACGCCCTGTGTCTCCACGTGACCCCCGTGTGCAGGTCGTTCGGGGCGTGGTCGTACAGCGGGCCGGCCAGCGACAGCTCGTCCGAGTCGGACCCGGAGCGCGCGGCCGGGCCGGGCGCGCCCGCCGACCACGACGACATCAGCGAGTCGGACAACGAGTCGGCCGACAAGAGCTTCCAGTGTCACATCTGCTCCAAGTGGTATTCCACGAGGGTGACGCTCAAGTGAGTATAAATACTGTGTTTTGTATAGATAAAGATTTCCATGAGTAGACCGTGGTCTTTTCGTGAGTAGACCGTGGTCTTTTCGTGAGTAGACCGTGGTCTTTTCGTGAGTAGACTGTGGTCTTTTCGTGAGTAGACCGTGGTCTTTTCGTGAATAGACCGCGGTCTTTTTGTGAGTAGACCGTGGTCTTTTCGTGAATAGACTGTGGTCCTTTCGTTTGTATAATGTGTTCTTTTCTCGAGAATACCGCGGTTTTTTCATGACTAGACCATTATATACTCTTAAGTAGACCATACGTTAATACAGAATAATCTTTTCTTTGTAATCCTTTTTTTAAATAAATGTTCTCGATAAATTTTAACTGCTGGGATCCCGATGTAGTGTCAATATTAATTAGACATTTGAGGTCATTGACCCCAAATAACTCTACCTACTTTGATAACTGATGATAATAACCGGCCGTAATCTTGAATGAAAGAAAGATTATTGAATTGCTACAATATTCTTACATATATAATACATCATACAATACAATAATCTTGTTTAGATGTCATCAGCGAGTACGAATATAATTAGTATAACCGAAAGGCGACGAAGTTCGGCGGCGCAGCACGAGCATAGGATTGTTGCAGTGTGTCCTGTCGCGCTACACTTCGGTGTGAACAACCTCGAACTGTCAGATTCTCATCTTTGAAACCGAAATACGTAAAAGTGACATATTTACACAGAACAAAAAGAGATGTATATTTATTTTAAATGAAAGAAAGATTGAAAAATGTTTCTCTCAAATCTCAGCATATGCTACGATATTTAATCACTTGATAAATACCACAGCGCTGGTGTTCTGATAGGGCCTGTGATGCCGCGGATACACTCACGGTATACATACTTATTAAAAAGAAACAAATAAATACCAATAAAATAAGAAATATCAACTAATGTTCATAATAACATCATCTATGAAACAAGTTAAAAAATAATAAATAATATCGACTAAATCAATGGCCCAGTGCTCCAGTATCATTTGTCGATATCATAGACAAATGATGGAACGCGCGGGCGCAGTGATAATGGTATACATTTACTTGATAACGCTAATCCCTATCAATAAACAATTCCTTACAGCAGAAATTCTCTTTACTCTTCTTTCAAGAACTTACACATTTCTGTTACGAATTCTATTTAGAATATTTACTAAACATTTATTTCTTCGTCCATAGAATCCATCGCCGCATACATCAGAACCGCGGCGGCGGGAACTCGCGGTCACGCGCGCGTTCCTCCGACCGATACGAATGTGACTGTTGCAGCGAAACATTTAACCGACGCGAGAAACTATGGGAACACAAGTAAGTGCTAGTAGATTGTGCCAGTAGTTCGGGAGGAAAGTAAATGGTCTACTCAGTAGACCGTGGTATACTCAGGAGAAGAACGTAGTCTACTGAAATACTATCAGAACCGACGCAAGAAACTGGGAACACAAGTAAGTGCCAGTAGATTGTGCTAGTTCGGCAGGAAAGTGACTGGTCTACTCAGTAGACCGTGGTCTACTCAGGATAAGACCGTAGTCTACTGAAATACTAACAGAACCGAAGCAAGAAACTATGGGAACACAAGTAAGTGCCAGTAGATTGTGCTAGTTCGGCAGGAAAGTGACTGGGTCTACTCAGTAGGCCGTGGTATACTCGGGAGAAGAACGTAGTCTACTGAAATACTAACAGAACCGACGCGAAAAACTATGGGAACACAAGTAAGTGCCAGTAGATTGCCAGTTGGGGAAGAAAGTGAATGGTCTACTCAGTAGAACGTGGTATGCTCAGGAGAAGAACGTAGTCTACTGAAAGACTAACAGAACCGACGCAAGAAACTATGGGAACACAAGTGCCAGTAGATTGTGCTAGTTCGGCAGGAAAGTGACTGGTCTACTCAGTAGACCGTGGTATGCTCAGGAGAAGAACGTAGTCTAGTGAAAGAGTAACAGAACCGACGCTAGAAACTATGGGGACACAAGTAAGTGCCATTAGATTGTGCTAGTTCGGGAGGCAAGTGACTGGTCTACTCAGTAGACCGTGGTATACTCAGGAGAAGAACGTAGTCTACTGAACTAACAGAACCGACGCAAGAAACTATGGGAACACAAGTAAGTGCCAGTAGATTGCCAGTTGGGAAAGAAAGTGAATGGTCTACTCAGTAGACCGTGGTATACTCAGGATAAGATCGTAGTCTACTGAAATACTAACAGAACTGCGGCGGCGGAAACTCGTGGTCACGCGTGCGTTGCTACTACAGATACCAGTACGACTCTCTTAGTGAAACACAACCTACGCAAGAAACTATGGGAACACATGTAAGTGCCAGTAGATTGTGTTAGTTCGATAGGTCAGTTACTGGTCTACTCAGTAGACCGTGGTATTCTCATGAGAAGAACGTAGTCTATCAAAAGACCGATTTCAAGAATTCTTTCACCATTAGAAAGCTACATTCACCCTGAGTAACATAGGCTACATTTTATCCCCATATTCCCACGGGAACGGAAACTATGTGGGTAAAACCGCGGGGCGCTACTAGTAATTAATATTTCAGGTATCACGTTTATCCTGTTACGCGTTGTAAATTACTGTGCCGACGTAATACTCACCATTTTTGTCTTTGTTTGACAGAGCGGAAGCGCACCGCGGCGCCATGACAGTACGATGCGAGGTTTGCCGGAAGTGCTTCGAAGATGACGCCGAACTGGCGGAGCACGATCGCACCCACACTGCTGACGAACGGGCTGGTAAGTCGTCCTGTAAACATTTTCAGTGTATTTATTTATTTATGAAAACTTTATGAACTAGTAAAAAAACTGTACAAAGGCGGACTTAATGCCATAGGCACTTTCTACCAGTCGGTAGTGAGACAACATGGCAGGTGCAACATAAAATAATGACAAACAGAGAGGGAAACCACAAACATGCGACTTCAGCAATCCCGAACGATTTGCAAGAGTTCCGTTTCATGTCATCTCTGTTCTTCATCAGATCTTCACCAAACTAGAAAGGAACCACGTTGAAATACTAAGATGCTCTCCCAAACCATCGTACACAATTTTATTTTTTCATTTTACATCGACAAGAGGGAATAAAAACGTCGTCAATGTAAACTAAGCCACGCATTATTAGGGATAACTCAAATACTAGTCGTCAGATCTTAATACAGTTGTACATAGTCGTGGGTTAATTTCCGTATATAATATAGTGTGTATCGCAAGCACAGCGTGCGTGGTGTTGACAGCGTTGAGTTATGTGAGCGCTATTTTCGAGCTAGCCACGCACGCATGATAAATGATATTTAGTAAGTAGGTAATCATAACACTTTTACACGTCCAATATTTCTGGCCATTTTAAGCTAGATGAAGCCGGTATATCCTAGCCCACTACCCTGAGAAGAAACACCGAAACAAACTCAGAGGTCAACGTCTCTTTTAAAGTCCATACAATCCGTACTGGTCATGCACTAATGACGTTAATTAACGCGTAGCGTGTCCGTGCGTGCTGTGTGAGTGGTAACGGCCGATAACTACCGAGTGGTAACGGCCCCGACTTCCAAATCGTAGGTCGCGGGTTCAAAGCCAGACGTTTTACTTTGTGTAGTTAATTTCATCACGACTGCTCTTAAAACGGTGAAGGAAAACATCTTGAGGAAACTGGCATGTCCTAGAACTAAAAATTCGCAGACATGTGACATTCACCAACCCGCACTGGGCCCGCGTGCTGGATTACGGCCCATTCCCTCTCCTAGAGAGGAGGCCTGTGTCCCAGCAGTGGGGACGTTAAAAGGTTGATTATGTGTCCGTAGGTTACAGTGGACATTATCACATACGTTTTCTTGTAAAGCGAATCTTAACACACGTGCGTGGCCTTTCCGTGCGCCGCGGTGGGTCTGAACCTTAAGTCCTTGAACAGGAAAAGTGCACGGCGCAGACTAAAATCCGAAAAGTTTACATTAGTAATATTCTACACTAGCTTCTGCTCGCGACTTTGTGCGCGTGGAATAGTTACTTTACCCCCGATTTTGAAACTCTCAGCCCTATCGGTTTAAAATTGACAAAGTTTCATACAAACTTTCATCCCCTATTTTATCCCCTCGGGGGTAGAATTAATCAAAATCCTTTCTTAGCGGATGACTACGTCATAACATCTACCTGCATGCCAAATTTCAGCCCGATCCGTTCAGTGGTTTGGGCTGTGCGCTGATAGATCACTATGTCAGTCAGCCAGTCACTTTTGAGTTATATATATTTAGATTGACGGTTCTTTGTGTGTGAACTACAGTTTTTTGCAGTCACTGCCTGTTCAATCATATATTTTGTTGGGGTCTCCCGTATTTGACCGAAAGGAATTAGACAAATTTTCACTTCCCAAAAATTTTTTCGCATAATTTCATTTGCCAAATTATTACTTAGCAAAAAATCTATTCACAAAAAACGTTCATTTCCAAAATATTAGGTTTGAGTTACAATTGGTAACTCAAACCTAATATTTTGGAAATGAACGTTTACCAACTAGTACTTTTAACATTTTTTCATTAGTCAAATATTTCAGTTGGAATAAAAGTTTTTCAGCAAAATCAAATAAGCCAAATATTTAGTATCGTCAGTTTTCAATTCACCCTTTCCTTAACCGACTCATTTTGTTTAAAGAAGAAATTAACCTAATATAAATAGTTGAGTTCCGGGTAACCTACTAAAAACATTTTTTTTTCTATTAATGCAAGTCGTGTCTGGCGTAGGAGGTCATAGTTTTAACCTAACCTAACCATTTTTTAAATAATTAACCTCTTATTTTTGCCTTAATATTTTTTGTCTTAACAAATCATTTCACCAGACGTTTATTGACTGAAGATTGTTTGCTGTAATAAATCATTTGATTAAAGACCAAATGCCATAATGACATTATACTTGGTAATACTTTGCCAAGTAAAAATTTGACCAAATAAAAATATGCGTACTAAAATCATTCGAAATATTGCAATGGTATAAAAAAAGGTTGCTAAAATTTGTTTGGGTAATGAAATTTTGTCAAAATCTTTTCGGCAAAACGGCAGGCACCGAATATTTTGTTATATGGTACCATTTAGCTCGATAGATGTCGTTGGGGTCGAATTGAATGGCGGTATGGTTACGTTACACTGCGAAGTATATAAGGCTCAGGTGAATTTAATAAAATTGTCTTGTTCTGATGTACTACGTTTTATTCGAGTATCACTGGCTTCAAGGCACCTTGTACCGATAATGTACACTGCCTATAATATTCGGACGCATTGTGTGAAAATCGGAACCAAATACTATAAATCCTGTACTATAAAAAACAGTCTATTCTCAGATAACACTGATCCATAGTATTCGTTATAAAATACTTAAAAAAATATGTTCATAATGTTGCGCGCCACAATTCGTTACCATTAGCGCCATCTAGTATCGAGTAGCAGAACTAGTAGAATCAGGAACCTTCGAGACTTTTGTATGAAAGAACATTCTAGATTTCTCGAATCCTAGCCAGTCGCGACCGATATGTACGCGAACTTTCTGGAACTTTCTACAATGGAAGGTTCTAGAATTACCCGGCGTCCTATATAATGCCACATACTCCGACCGAGTCAGTATTGGATTAGCGATACAAGTGATAACTTCGAGAGCGATCTTCCACTGCGAACTAAAGTGATTAGTAATGCGATTGTGTTTTATAATTAGTGAGTTTATAGTGTTATTAGTGTTGTGTAATTAAAGTGTCATTTTTGGTTATTTAATCGGCTGTTTTTATTGTCTCGAACCCGAAGCTCGTAACAATAAGTTAAATATAATTTGGCTCGCCATCCGATAACAATCAGGTCTGGGTCGATAGCACGTCGTGTTTCACACGCTCCTCAAAGAAATGTCAGTATAGTAGTCGGGTAGTGCCTGACAGGGTACAGGAATTTGTTCGAAAGAGTCACCTTGCCCTGGAACGCGACGAGCATTAGGAGGAACACGGATGGGTTTTTGTCTACACTAATATTATAAGGAGGAAAGATTTGTTTATTTGTTTGCAATAGGCTCCGAAACTACTTGACCGATTTGAAAAATTCTTTCACTGCTGGGAAGCTACACCATCTCCGGTGAACATAGGCTATATTATTTATTTATTTATTTAAATAAATAAATATATTATATCCCCATATTCCCACGGGAACGGGAACTACGCGGGTGAAACCGCGGGGTGATGCTTGTCAGTAATAGTCTGACACTCCCAATGAGCCCAGAGCAGAAGCTTCATTCTTACTAACAAACATGATTTTTCATAGATATATTGGCAAGGTACCGTCATGATGTTAATATCCTGAAACACAGTTCCCTTTGAGAATAAACTCGCTGGGATTTGTAAATAGCTCTTGTGTTTTCTGCAGAATGAAAGATGTATCATCAGAAAATAATACCATATTAAGTTTATTAGGTGATATCATATCTATCGCCGTGCACGTTTCCTATAGAAATGCCATGACATTCTGAGTCCTGCGTTGCAACCATATCGCGAAATAAGTATGCTGTATAGACACGGCTTAGATATTATCGGTCACTTCAAACTTGACTACGACGACGGAGGTTTTCTGTCTGCAGGGTTTAAAGAAACCTTACTTGAATGGAATGACGGGAGCTAAGTTCGCTCCTAACAGCATCGGGGTGCCCTAATGTTCCTCAAATCTAACCTTTTTTGAACACGACATGGTATTTTTCATTCCATAACGTTGTGAGCGTTTTGTTATGTGCCGGGACGCGAAATTCGCATTGTAAGAAGCCACAAAACATTCTGAGTACTTACGATCTTTGGGAGTAATATACGTAATGGAGGTACTCATTCATGTCTCCTCTTTTCACTGTGTCCTAAGGTGTGACTGCACTTTTGACCTGACGATATGCCTCGTTTTTCCTCAGTCTCGAGATAAGTGTTACTACAATGTAGACCATTGTACTATTTGGCTCCTTAATTGATTGCCTTTTTATGGATGGAAATAGGGAAGATGAAATTACAGAATTCATGATCGTTTTGTTATTGAAATGATAAAATAGCATAAAAGAAGAGCCACTGCAATGTTTTTACTGTAGTTAATATTGATTTTTAACAACTATTACGAATTAATATAACGTGAAACGGAACGTAAACAATCGGCGTCTAGTGACGTCACTGGTATTATGACATCGAAAATACGAACTTAAATCTATACTAATATTATAAAGCTGTAGAGTTTATTTGTTTGTTTGAACGCGCTAATCTCAGGAACTACTGGTCCGATTTGGAAAAATCTTTCAGTGTTAGATAGCCCATTTATCGAGGAAGGCTATATGCTATATATCATCACGCTAAGACCAATAGGAGCGGAGCAGTCATGAAAAATGTGACACAAACGAAGTTGTGCGGACAGCTAGTTTTAATACATGACAGTTCATGATCTCTGGCAGGCAGGAGTGACTCATCGTCCGTTTTTGCGGGAAAAGAAAAACTGTCAGATTATAATCGCAATTTTGGCATTACATTGACGCGTATTAATTTTTAAATTTTTGTATGGTCTATTTCCAACGGAATTCTTTTAAATGAAAGCAAGATGAAAATATTACATGCTCCCTGTTCATCAAATTACTTCTTCCGCTTTGCGCGGAGGCGATGACGATGAGTGTCAGACTCCTACTGACTAAAACCCACCCGTGTTCCTTCTAATGCCCGCCGCGTTCCAGCGCCGCGGTGACTCTCTCGAACAAATTCCGCTACATGTATTTAAGCCTGTAATGGGCAAGAAGAATATGTGCAGCCATATTTATTTTATCGAATACTGACGTTAAATTCTCGTTGTCAACAGGTCGATGTCCCCAATGCGGGCTGACATTCCCGCGCTACGATCAGCTGCGGCGCCACCTGTCGGCCGCGCACGGCGCCGCGCCGCCGCCCGGCTCCGCGCGCCTGCCGCACGCCTGCGCGCAGTGCGGCAAGCGCTTCTCCCACGCGCACTCCCTCACGCGCCACATGCACAACCACACCAAGCAGCTGTACCGCTGCGTCGTGTGCAAGGTGAGTGTTGTGTGCCTGCCGCACTGCCGCACTGCCGCACTGCCGCACTGCCGCACTGCCGCACTGCCGCACGCCTGCGCGCAGTGCGGCAAGCGCTTCTCCCACGCGCACTCCCTCACGCGCCACATGCACAACCACACCAAGCAGCTGTACCGCTGCGTCGTGTGCAAGGTGAGTGTTGTGTGCCTGCCGCACTGCCGCACTGCCGCACTGCCGCACTGCCGCACGCCTGCGCGCAGTGCGGCAAGCGCTTCTCCCACGCGCACTCCCTCACGCGCCACATGCACAACCACACCAAGCAGCTGTACCGCTGCGTCGTGTGCAAGGTGAGTGTTGTGTGCCTGCCGCACTGCCGCACTGCCGCACTGCCGCACTGCCGCACGCCTGCGCGCAGTGCGGCAAGCGCTTCTCCCACGCGCACTCCCTCACGCGCCACATGCACAACCACACCAAGCAGCTGTACCGCTGCGTCGTGTGCAAGGTGAGTGTTGTGTGCCTGCCGCACTGCCGCACTGCCGCACTGCCGCACTGCCGCACGCCTGCGCGCAGTGCGGCAAGCGCTTCTCCCACGCGCACTCCCTCACGCGCCACATGCACAACCACACCAAGCAGCTGTACCGCTGCGTCGTGTGCAAGGTGAGTGTTGTGTGCCTGCCGCACTGCCGCACTGCCGCACTGCCGCACTGCCGCACGCCTGCGCGCAGTGCGGCAAGCGCTTCTCCCACGCGCACTCCCTCACGCGCCACATGCACAACCACACCAAGCAGCTGTACCGCTGCGTCGTGTGCAAGGTGAGTGTTGTGTGCCTGCCGCACTGCCGCACTGCCGCACTGCCGCACTGCCGCACGCCTGCGCGCAGTGCGGCAAGCGCTTCTCCCACGCGCACTCCCTCACGCGCCACATGCACAACCACACCAAGCAGCTGTACCGCTGCGTCGTGTGCAAGGTGAGTGTTGTGTGCCTGCCGCACTGCCGCACTGCCGCACTGCCGCACTGCCGCACGCCTGCGCGCAGTGCGGCAAGCGCTTCTCCCACGCGCACTCCCTCACGCGCCACATGCACAACCACACCAAGCAGCTGTACCGCTGCGTCGTGTGCAAGGTGAGTGTTGTGTGCCTGCCGCACTGCCGCACTGCCGCACTGCCGCACTGCCGCACGCCTGCGCGCAGTGCGGCAAGCGCTTCTCCCACGCGCACTCCCTCACGCGCCACATGCACAACCACACCAAGCAGCTGTACCGCTGCGTCGTGTGCAAGGTGAGTGTTGTGTGCCTGCCGCACTGCCGCACTGCCGCACTGCCGCACTGCCGCACGCCTGCGCGCAGTGCGGCAAGCGCTTCTCCCACGCGCACTCCCTCACGCGCCACATGCACAACCACACCAAGCAGCTGTACCGCTGCGTCGTGTGCAAGGTGAGTGTTGTGTGCCTGCCGCACTGCCGCACTGCCGCACTGCCGCACTGCCGCACTGCCGCACGCCTGCGCGCAGTGCGGCAAGCGCTTCTCCCACGCGCACTCCCTCACGCGCCACATGCACAACCACACCAAGCAGCTGTACCGCTGCGTCGTGTGCAAGGTGAGTGTTGTGTGCCTGCCGCACTGCCGCACTGCCGCACTGCCGCACTGCCGCACTGCCGCACGCCTGCGCGCAGTGCGGCAAGCGCTTCTCCCACGCGCACTCCCTCACGCGCCACATGCACAACCACACCAAGCAGCTGTACCGCTGCGTCGTGTGCAAGGTGAGTGTTGTGTGCCTGCCGCACTGCCGCACTGCCGCACTGCCGCACTGCCGCACTGCCGCACGCCTGCGCGCAGTGCGGCAAGCGCTTCTCCCACGCGCACTCCCTCACGCGCCACATGCACAACCACACCAAGCAGCTGTACCGCTGCGTCGTGTGCAAGGTGAGTGTTGTGTGCCTGCCGCACTGCCGCACTGCCGCACTGCCGTACTGCCGCACTGCCGCACGCCTGCGCGCAGTGCGGCAAGCGCTTCTCCCACGCGCACTCCCTCACGCGCCACATGCACAACCACACCAAGCAGCTGTACCGCTGCGTCGTGTGCAAGGTGAGTGTTGTGTGCCTGCCGCACTGCCGCACTGCCGCACTGCCGCACTGCCGCACTGCCGCACGCCTGCGCGCAGTGCGGCAAGCGCTTCTCCCACGCGCACTCCCTCACGCGCCACATGCACAACCACACCAAGCAGCTGTACCGCTGCGTCGTGTGCAAGGTGAGTGTTGTGTGCCTGCCGCACTGCCGCACTGCCGCACTGCCGCACTGCCGCACGCCTGCGCGCAGTGCGGCAAGCGCTTCTCCCACGCGCACTCCCTCACGCGCCACATGCACAACCACACCAAGCAGCTGTACCGCTGCGTCGTGTGCAAGGTGAGTGTTGTGTGCCTGCCGCACTGCCGCACTGCCGCACTGCCGCACTGCCGCACTGCCGCACTGCCGCACGCCTGCGCGCAGTGCGGCAAGCGCTTCTCCCACGCGCACTCCCTCACGCGCCACATGCACAACCACACCAAGCAGCTGTACCGCTGCGTCGTGTGCAAGGTGAGTGTTGTGTGCCTGCCGCACTGCCGCACTGCCGCACTGCCGCACTGCCGCACGCCTGCGCGCAGTGCGGCAAGCGCTTCTCCCACGCGCACTCCCTCACGCGCCACATGCACAACCACACCAAGCAGCTGTACCGCTGCGTCGTGTGCAAGGTGAGTGTTGTGTGCCTGCCGCACTGCCGCACTGCCGCACTGCCGCACTGCCGCACTGCCGCACGCCTGCGCGCAGTGCGGCAAGCGCTTCTCCCACGCGCACTCCCTCACGCGCCACATGCACAACCACACCAAGCAGCTGTACCGCTGCGTCGTGTGCAAGGTGAGTGTTGTGTGCCTGCCGCACTGCCGCACTGCCGCACTGCCGCACTGCCGCACTGCCGCACTGCCGCACGCCTGCGCGCAGTGCGGCAAGCGCTTCTCCCACGCGCACTCCCTCACGCGCCACATGCACAACCACACCAAGCAGCTGTACCGCTGCGTCGTGTGCAAGGTGAGTGTTGTGTGCCTGCCGCACTGCCGCACTGCCGCACTGCCGCACTGCCGCACTGCCGCACGCCTGCGCGCAGTGCGGCAAGCGCTTCTCCCACGCGCACTCCCTCACGCGCCACATGCACAACCACACCAAGCAGCTGTACCGCTGCGTCGTGTGCAAGGTGAGTGTTGTGTGCCTGCCGCACTGCCGCACTGCCGCACTGCCGCACTGCCGCACTGCCGCACTGCCGCACTGCCGCACTGCCGCACGCCTGCGCGCAGTGCGGCAAGCGCTTCTCCCACGCGCACTCCCTCACGCGCCACATGCACAACCACACCAAGCAGCTGTACCGCTGCGTCGTGTGCAAGGTGAGTGTTGTGTGCCTGCCGCACTGCCGCACTGCCGCACTGCCGCACTGCCGCACGCCTGCGCGCAGTGCGGCAAGCGCTTCTCCCACGCGCACTCCCTCACGCGCCACATGCACAACCACACCAAGCAGCTGTACCGCTGCGTCGTGTGCAAGGTGAGTGTTGTGTGCCTGCCGCACTGCCGCACTGCCGCACTGCCGCACTGCCGCACGCCTGCGCGCAGTGCGGCAAGCGCTTCTCCCACGCGCACTCCCTCACGCGCCACATGCACAACCACACCAAGCAGCTGTACCGCTGCGTCGTGTGCAAGGTGAGTGTTGTGTGCCTGCCGCACTGCCGCACTGCCGCACTGCCGCACTGCCGCACTGCCGCACGCCTGCGCGCAGTGCGGCAAGCGCTTCTCCCACGCGCACTCCCTCACGCGCCACATGCACAACCACACCAAGCAGCTGTACCGCTGCGTCGTGTGCAAGGTGAGTGTTGTGTGCCTGCCGCACTGCCGCACTGCCGCACTGCCGCACTGCCGCACTGCCGCACGCCTGCGCGCAGTGCGGCAAGCGCTTCTCCCACGCGCACTCCCTCACGCGCCACATGCACAACCACACCAAGCAGCTGTACCGCTGCGTCGTGTGCAAGGTGAGTGTTGTGTGCCTGCCGCACTGCCGCACTGCCGCACTGCCGCACTGCCGCACGCCTGCGCGCAGTGCGGCAAGCGCTTCTCCCACGCGCACTCCCTCACGCGCCACATGCACAACCACACCAAGCAGCTGTACCGCTGCGTCGTGTGCAAGGTGAGTGTTGTGTGCCTGCCGCACTGCCGCACTGCCGCACTGCCGCACTGCCGCACGCCTGCGCGCAGTGCGGCAAGCGCTTCTCCCACGCGCACTCCCTCACGCGCCACATGCACAACCACACCAAGCAGCTGTACCGCTGCGTCGTGTGCAAGGTGAGTGTTGTGTGCCTGCCGCACTGCCGCACTGCCGCACTGCCGCACTGCCGCACGCCTGCGCGCAGTGCGGCAAGCGCTTCTCCCACGCGCACTCCCTCACGCGCCACATGCACAACCACACCAAGCAGCTGTACCGCTGCGTCGTGTGCAAGGTGAGTGTTGTGTGCCTGCCGCACTGCCGCACTGCCGCACTGCCGCACTGCCGCACTGCCGCACGCCTGCGCGCAGTGCGGCAAGCGCTTCTCCCACGCGCACTCCCTCACGCGCCACATGCACAACCACACCAAGCAGCTGTACCGCTGCGTCGTGTGCAAGGTGAGTGTTGTGTGCCTGCCGCACTGCCGCACTGCCGCACTGCCGCACTGCCGCACTGCCGCACTGCCGCACGCCTGCGCGCAGTGCGGCAAGCGCTTCTCCCACGCGCACTCCCTCACGCGCCACATGCACAACCACACCAAGCAGCTGTACCGCTGCGTCGTGTGCAAGGTGAGTGTTGTGTGCCTGCCGCACTGCCGCACTGCCGCACTGCCGCACTGCCGCACTGCCGCACGCCTGCGCGCAGTGCGGCAAGCGCTTCTCCCACGCGCACTCCCTCACGCGCCACATGCACAACCACACCAAGCAGCTGTACCGCTGCGTCGTGTGCAAGGTGAGTGTTGTGTGCCTGCCGCACTGCCGCACTGCCGCACTGCCGCACTGCCGCACTGCCGCACGCCTGCGCGCAGTGCGGCAAGCGCTTCTCCCACGCGCACTCCCTCACGCGCCACATGCACAACCACACCAAGCAGCTGTACCGCTGCGTCGTGTGCAAGGTGAGTGTTGTGTGCCTGCCGCACTGCCGCACTGCCGCACTGCCGCACTGCCGCACTGCCGCACGCCTGCGCGCAGTGCGGCAAGCGCTTCTCCCACGCGCACTCCCTCACGCGCCACATGCACAACCACACCAAGCAGCTGTACCGCTGCGTCGTGTGCAAGGTGAGTGTTGTGTGCCTGCCGCACTGCCGCACTGCCGCACTGCCGCACTGCCGCACGCCTGCGCGCAGTGCGGCAAGCGCTTCTCCCACGCGCACTCCCTCACGCGCCACATGCACAACCACACCAAGCAGCTGTACCGCTGCGTCGTGTGCAAGGTGAGTGTTGTGTGCCTGCCGCACTGCCGCACTGCCGCACTGCCGCACTGCCGCACGCCTGCGCGCAGTGCGGCAAGCGCTTCTCCCACGCGCACTCCCTCCCGCGCCACATGCACAACCACACCAAGCAGCTGTACCGCTGCGTCGTGTGCAAGGTGAGTGTTGTGTGCCTGCCGCACTGCCGCACTGCCGCACTGCCGCACTGCCGCACTGCCGCACTGCCGCACTGCCGCACGCCTGCGCGCAGTGCGGCAAGCGCTTCTCCCACGCGCACTCCCTCACGCGCCACATGCACAACCACACCAAGCAGCTGTACCGCTGCGTCGTGTGCAAGGTGAGTGTTGTGTGCCTGCCGCACTGCCGCACTGCCGCACTGCCGCACTGCCGCACGCCTGCGCGCAGTGCGGCAAGCGCTTCTCCCACGCGCACTCCCTCACGCGCCACATGCACAACCACACCAAGCAGCTGTACCGCTGCGTCGTGTGCAAGGTGAGTGTTGTGTGCCTGCCGCACTGCCGCACTGCCGCACTGCCGCACTGCCGCACTGCCGCACGCCTGCGCGCAGTGCGGCAAGCGCTTCTCCCACGCGCACTCCCTCACGCGCCACATGCACAACCACACCAAGCAGCTGTACCGCTGCGTCGTGTGCAAGGTGAGTGTTGTGTGCCTGCCGCACTGCCGCACTGCCGCACTGCCGCACTGCCGCACTGCCGCACTGCCGCACGCCTGCGCGCAGTGCGGCAAGCGCTTCTCCCACGCGCACTCCCTCACGCGCCACATGCACAACCACACCAAGCAGCTGTACCGCTGCGTCGTGTGCAAGGTGAGTGTTGTGTGCCTGCCGCACTGCCGCACTGCCGCACTGCCGCACTGCCGCACTGCCGCACTGCCGCACTGCCGCACTGCCGCACTGCCGCACTGCCGCACGCCTGCGCGCAGTGCGGCAAGCGCTTCTCCCACGCGCACTCCCTCACGCGCCACATGCACAACCACACCAAGCAGCTGTACCGCTGCGTCGTGTGCAAGGTGAGTGTTGTGTGCCTGCCGCACTGCCGCACTGCCGCACTGCCGCACTGCCGCACTGCCGCACGCCTGCGCGCAGTGCGGCAAGCGCTTCTCCCACGCGCACTCCCTCACGCGCCACATGCACAACCACACCAAGCAGCTGTACCGCTGCGTCGTGTGCAAGGTGAGTGTTGTGTGCCTGCCGCACTGCCGCACTGCCGCACTGCCGCACTGCCGCACTGCCGCACTGCCGCACGCCTGCGCGCAGTGCGGCAGACCAACCTTGGCAAGCGTGGCTTAACCTTGAAGATCGACCTGTGCGGCTGTTATTTTTTAGCCACGTTTTCTTTTAACTATCACAAAATAAATGTCTTTCTTTCCTCACACTATCTTCTTTATTTCCAGGCATCATTCGCAAGAGCAGACCAGCTGGCACAGCATCTGAACAGCCACCTCGCGAACTACAAGCGCCTGAAGCCGTGAGCGGGCCAGGCGACACCCCGGGCGCGTGCAAGCACAGATTATACCGACACAATTATTATATTATATTAATATAGAGTTTTATTTACAATTGATTTTTATTTTAAGCCTAATTTTAATTTTTCTGGACTAAAAAATAAATTAAAAGTTTTTTATTTTTCACTTTTTAGTCGCACCCAAGTATAACTTACCCATCACAGCGTACGTGGTATAAATTGGTGTAAACAATAAACAAACATGCGATTTCAACGATCCTGAAAGATTTGCTATCATTTATTGAAGTTCCGTTTCCTGTCTCTGTTCTTCATCAGATCTCACCAAACTAGAAAGGGAGTACCTTGAAATACTAAGATGCTCTTCCAAATCATCACAATTTTATTTTTACCCACGGCAGAACGGAGACAGTGTATGCGTTTGGGGTGAGAGGATGTTTGTTTGTTTGTGCAAACCAATGTTCCCATTTATCTTCAAAACTACTATTCCAATTTTGATGCAGTTTTCAGTGATGGGTTAAGGTTTGATTGGTGCATGTTCTTAGATATGTGTTACGGTGAAAACTCACCAGGGGGCGCTGCAGGTCCATAATAAAGTTCTGTTATTTATATAATGTTTTTACCGTCGTGGGTTTTTTTCAAGATTTTCCATTTTTACATCGACAAGAAAGAATGAGAACATCATCTATGTAGTCGAAGCCACACATTATTAGGGATAACTCAAATAGTCGTCAGATCTCAATCAAATTTAAATGGGACCACACGACAAGCACCAGCTTTCGAATATAAATAGTACATTTTGATACAAGTGGAGAAAGTTAAGTTATTGCGGCCGAGGCGGAATTACGAGCTGAGTTAGTTAGAGACGGTAGTTACAAATGTCCACGAGTATCAAACGATATTTTTCAATACACTTTTGAAGAAATTAAATAATAGAACGAAAAGTACTTGCTCTGAAAATGACGACGCATTTTTATTTGTTTTCCATTGAAGAAAATTATGCAAAGTCGTCATATATTTTAGCTTCGATTTAGATGGCAAGCTATAGCAAGCATTTTGAGCCTCGATCATAATTATCTGGCGGCGTAGCATCTAAGTAGTTCTCATCAAAACTTAAATTCGACATTCTTTATTTACGAACTATGTAAGACATACCTACAGCTAAATAAAGCAGAGTAAATAGTAAGTAGGTAAGACTGACAGCTAATTACAAATCTTCACTTAAAGAACACAGTTTGGCATGAATAACACAGTAGGAACTGCCCACACAAAAAGGCGAAGAAAAAATAACATCAAAAACTTAAAATAGAAACAACATAATCCAACATGCACTACAAATTACAACTACCGATATAACACTTGAGTTGATTTACTTACCTAAAATAATACATTTATTTAACTATTTATTGCTGTCTGAATTAAAAAAGCAGAAGCTCAGGCAGCTTCTAGCCGTTGACACGCTTGTCGAGAAGGGATCGAAATCGTGCTGTTTACATAGTTTATTAAAGTTTTTACTTGCACGCACAATAAACGAGTCGATAAGATTTTATTTTTTTCCCGCGCTTTGCTTTCGCGGGTGAAAGGAGAGGCAAAGGTAAGAAGCCGCAAACAGCCTGATACTCGTATTTTAAAATAAAATAAAACATTTTTTTTAAATTTAGAACACAAAAAATTTTAATTTGTTGATAAAAAAAGCAATATTACTTTATATATAATAATGTTTATTTCCGATATTCTGTTCATAAACACAATTTAAATTTTGATTAAATATAATGCCTTAAAAGCATGCGCCTCTTTGCTGTGAAAAAAAAAAACAATCTTGGCTGAATATAGGGCAAGTGGCAAGGCAAAATCTGGAATTAAAAAAAAACCTTCGTGTGTATAAAATAAAAATAAAAAAAACCGGGTGTGAAACACATTGCGTTATGAGCCAGTTTTAAAAGAATTCTCAAAATGAGTTTTTTTTTTATTATTATTGTTCTCAAACAGTACACGTTTGTTCTTTTTTACAATTTTACTCTCCAAACTAATTAGTTTGATGGCGGGAAGCGCTTGATAATATACAAATATTATTTGGTAACCAACTATGCAGTACTTCACTCAAGGATCAGTCACACCGGCGCGAATAGACTGCAGACGAGCCGTGGACACTGACAGATCCCAAGTACACAATGCCACTCACCAAGCCACACGTCCCCAGCCCAAGCCAATCTCGCACTGTATAGGATTCCCGTAAAATGAGAGGTCAGCCTATACCGGGGACGCACTGCTCATACGCAGCCGCGCACACACATACATACATAAATAGTACACCCAGTAATTACACAAAACAAAAACAGTCGACTTGAGAACTACCTTTTTTGGAAGCCGTTTGAAAAAGGAGGTGAGGTCTTTGCCTGAGTGGGACAGTTTACACTGATAAAAAAGTTATAACAAAGCGGGTCTTCACACATAATGGTTCACGCAAAACTTTCATTAACAACGTTAAAACAATAGCAGTCGACTCAAGACACATTCCAACGCGTCTTTGTTTAAGTTTTTATAAAATTCTGTCGCGCTTTTTTTATTGTGAAATGGATAATAATATGCTCTTGACTCTAGTCTAGGTCACAGGTGACAGAGACAAAGTCGACGATGGAATGAGCTTACCCAGAAGAAGCCTGTTCACTCTAACTTTGAAGAGATTAGGGTTGAATGCGTTCGGAAACAGACGCGCTCAGACCATTTGAGAACATTGTCTTGATAATTGTGGTTGTACCTACTTACCTACTTGTAAGGGCCGTTTGTGGTACAATGTATGGGCTTCGGGACTTTATGTGTGAGCGTCATGCTAAAACCAATTTGCCTAGCCTTTTGTGAACAATTTTGGGGTCAGCTCACGGTACCTACCTATGCAGCTAAGTGAGTACCAGTGTTTACTTGTTGGGAAATCATCAAATGACTTCTCCCGCTCTGGGCAGAGCGGAAGGGAGTGTCAGACTCTTACTGACTAAAACCCACCCGTGATCCTACTAATGCCTTTTCCGTTCCAGGGCCGCAGTGACTCTTTCGAACAAATTCCGCAACCCTAGCAGGCACTGACCCTATGGGGCCCCGTCTTCGTTGCTGACAGCTCTTTGATGCGCGCGTGGAACACGACGCGCCGTCGACTCGGGCCTGGTTGCTATCGGACTGTGAGCCACCCATAGTTTAAGATCAACCTGTGTTGCTGATAATATAAGGCCATCTTAGCATGTAAAATACTACAGCTAGGGTTGTGGAATCTAATCTATATCTATACTAATATTATAAAGAGGAAAGATTTGTATTTTTGTATGTAACGAATAAACTCAAAAACTACTGGACCGATTTCAAAAATTCTTTCACCATTGGAAAGCTACATTCACCCTGAGTAACATAGGCTATATTTTATCCCCATATTCCCACGGGAACGGGAACTACGCGGGTAAAACCGCAGGGCGCTGCTAGTTTGTTAGAAAGAGTCACCACAGCCCCGGAACGCATAGAGCATTAGGAGGATCACGCAGTGGCGGACTAACAGGGGGGCGGAAAGGGCGGTCCGCCCCGGGCCTCCGGTCTTGGGGGGCCCCCAAATCCCTCCGTGTTCCCCTGATCAAATCCTAATTTCTTTTTTTTTTACGAGTAAACCTACATCAAGATAAAAATACTACAGCCATCTAGACTTTTTACGCGGTACTAATATTTTTTTTTTAACTTTGCTGAACGCATCTAATACGCTGGGGGAATTCCCGTCTTTGTAGCAGGTACTTCCCCAGGAATCCCTGAATGAATGAAGTGCAAATAATTCACTCTTGTACGCCTACATTTACATTCACTACATTCTATTTACGTCGAAAAATAAACATTGGCCTCATTTAAAATATATTACATTTTATTACGTTGATATTTAATAATTTATTAGTGTGTACTAATATTTTTGCGAACGGATAAGCCTTTTTTTCAAATTGTAAAGTAATAACAAGTTTTTTTAACGAAGAACAAGTTTTCCAAGAAATAAAAAGATACCGCAGACATGTAAAAGCCACTGATACGAGTATGGACGTTGCTGCCAAATGGACAGCCCAAGAAATCCTTAAATTTATAGGAAAATGGAACTTCAGTGAATCGTTACCCTGTGTATCGCTTATACTTCAATACTTCTTGACCACTTGCATCTCGGTTGCATCATGCGAGAGGAGTATTTCGAAACATAAACTAATTAAAAATTATCTTCGATCTACAATGGGTCCAGAGCGATTGGTTAATCTAGCCGTGCTTTCAATAGAAAGAAAAATTTCCAAAGAAATTGATTTCACAGAAGTTATTGAGGAGTTCAGTAAATTGAAGGAACGAAAACACATAACACGCTACAAAAAATATATATATCTTTGATTTATTTTATCTATTTTTTTTGTCGATCGAATCGTATTTTATTTTCCTCACCCATATCCATTCCATATTATAGGTATGTATGTTCATTTAGCCTAAATAATTTAATTCGAATTTAAATTTCACTTGCGTGAATTTCACAACGAAATAAACGTAAACACTTATTCAACACACTTATTTTTTTCTTTTTTAATGTGAAATAAATAAAAAGCTAGTAAAACTACGTTTTTTTTAAAGCTGGGGGGCCTCACTCAGTTTTGCCGCCCCGGGCCTCTGACGGGCTTAGTCCGCCACTGGGATCACGGGTGGGTTTTAGTCAGTAAGAGTCTGACACTCCCTTCCGCTCCGCCCAGAGCGGAACAAGTCATTAAATGATTCCCCTAACCATAAAAATAACCTACAAAAAGATTAAGAGTTGAGAATATAACTTGTTTCCGTGTTTCTATGCTAAACGTATCCGCATTGATTCAGGCTATGCGTCTCTCATTTTGACACGGAAATGTTTTTAAATTATGTTACTTATATGATTAATTAGATTACGTAATAACGTATCAGCTGACCCGAATGACGTCCTAAGAAATGAATTCTATATTCGGACTGAAATAAACCATTAAAAAATAAATTTCCTTACTTTTTTTTTAAGATTTTATTTATTTAACTTGCAATGTATGTATGCATCTATACAAATATTATAAAGAGGTAACGTTGTGAGTTTGTGACGGTGTAAGGGGTAATCTCTGGATCTACTGAACCGATTTACAAAATTATTTCACCAGTAGAAATCTACGTTATTGTGGAGTGTCATAGGCTATATTTTATCCCCGTATTGCCACGGGAACGGGAACAACTTGAACCTTTTTGGCCTCGCACATTAATCTAATAAGTATAGAAAGCTAGTAGTTTTATTTTTATTTTTTTTGTGTTTACGATTTTGTCTTGTGCGGGTCCCAAATGAACATTTTTCTTTCTTTAATGAATAAATCAAAAACTACTCCGCCGATTTTAAAAAATCCTTCACCATTCACCGTGAGTAACATAGGTTATATTTTATCCCCGTATTACCACGGGAACGGGAACATCGCGGGTGTAACGCGGGGCGCTGCTAGTTTATACTAATATTATAAAGAGGAAAGATTTGTATTTTTATATGTAACGAATAAACTCAAAAACTACTGGACCGATTTCAAAAATTCTTTCACCAATAGAAAGCTACATTCACCCTGAGTAACATCAGCTATATTTCATCCCCATATTGCCACGGGAACGGGAACTACGCGGGTGTGAAACAGCGAAACGCTGCTACTGTTATAAATAAAATATATGTAGATAACAAGATGATTTGGCGCCCAGACGTCATGAGGTCAAAGTAAAAAATAATATTGAATAATCATCCTGTCTTCTCAGAACCTTGGAAATAACGGATTCCCCGGGTTTTTATTTAAATGACACAGCAGTATTAGTACCTAATAGGGAAGATAAATTATTCGTGAGTCATGATCCTATCGTATTAAGTACCTACAAGCTGACCCGCGTCATGTCATATTAGGTTGGGGAAAAAGTCTTTTCGCATTATAGTATGTATGAACTTGTAATAAAATCTCTTTGGCTATACTATTTGTTGTTGGCTGGTTTTGGTATCATTGAAAGTTTAAATTTTAAAGAACATAATTCCAAATTCAAATTAGGTAAATGTATGATTTTCATTTGTTTTTCGTACCGTCAAGATGAGTGAATCTAATGAAGAAATTCGATACATTTTAAATTTTTACAAACAGGTAAAAATGCAACGCAAGCCGCGAAAAAAACTTTCGATGTTTATGCACCTAGTGCAGTGTCTGTGAGAGTAGCACAAATCCGGAAATTTTGATGTCAAAGATGCACGTTATTAAAGTTATCGAACAAAATGGTACCTACATACTTTAGTTAAATGTAAATAAACTATATTAAAAAATGGTTTGAATTTTCTTAAAAAATACGAAGAAACTTTTTCTCCAAACTATTATATGTGTAACCTACCTATTTCAGGAACGCTCCACTCCTATTGATCGTAGCGTGATGTTCTACAGTCTATAGTCTTCTTCGATAAGCTTGTGGCTAACAGCCGCACAGGTCGATCTTCAAGGTTAAGCAACGCTTGCCAAGGTTGGTCTGTGGATGGGTGACCATCTTAACATACCTACCGAGTTTCCTCCATGCCTGGGAAAGCACGTTAAGCCGTTGGTCCCGGCTGTCATTTGTAGATATTTGGCAGCCGTTACGGATTGTCAGAAGCCAGTAAATCTGACACCAGTCTTGCCAAGAAGTACCGTAGGTATTACCCAGGGTTGGGTTGTGGAGGTCTGGTAGGCAGCCGCTCCCCGTAAAATACTGGTATTCAGCTGAATCCGGTTTGACTGGAAGCCGACCCCAATATAGTTGGGAAAAGGCTAGGCAGATGATGAGTGTTCATTAATAAATGAGCTATCCAAAACTAAAATAATTTTTCAATTCGAACGTGTACTAATAGTAGCTTTATAAATCAAAATCAAAACCATTTGTGTAAGTCATTTATGAAAAATAGGCTGAGAGACAGCACTTTTTGAACGTCAAATTTTACATAAGGACAGTCCCCCAAAACGCCCACCCGTCACCACTTCCTACTTCCTAGTGTTTTAGCTGGGAAGAAGAAGTGGCGCAACAAACTCCCCAGCAACACATCTCTCTGTTACGTTTTAAGAACTTGAATTTATACAATAGTATGCAAACTCATTAATACATGACAAAGGTAGAAAAAAACAATAATTATCCAACATGGAAATCATACCTAAATCAATTCATTATACAGGACATGCCGGTTTCCTCACGATGTTTTCCTTCACCGTTTTGAGAGCAGTGGTGATGAAATTAATAACACAAAGTAATGTGCCTGGATGGGTTTGTACCCGCGACCTACAACTCGTAAGTCGGGGCCGTTACCACTCGGCCACCATTGCTCACAGCAGTGGTGGCCGAGCTTTATAATAATATACTACTACTAATAATACATAAACACAACAAACTCCCCAGCAACACATCTGTGTTTTGCGTTTTAATTAAACAATAGTATGCAAAGACATTAATACTTGACACAGAGGGAAAAAATGTAATCAACGTCCTACTAATCCTACTTCCTACTAATATTATAAACGCGAGAGCTTGTAAGTATGGATGGATATTTGTTACTCTTTCCCGTAAAAACTACTGAACGGATTTGGATGAAATTTGGCACACAGATGGTTTATAACCAGGACTAACATATAGGTTTATTTGTATCCCGATATTTCCACGGGATCGAAACTTATGCGGGTGAAACCGCAGGGCGCTGCTAGTAGAAATCATAAATCAATAGGGTTGTTAACTAAAAAAATCTAATTAGTCTGTCGGATAGATTACCAAAAAATATTGGACACGTATTTTTTCTTTTTTCACGTAAACAAAAAACGGAGACGATAGTGCGTTGAAAACTTGTGTGACGTCACTACGCTACAATTTTTACCGAGCCGTGACGTCACAAGCCCCCACTCCTGATCTTTGATGCTTAGTCGTCTATCGTCGTCTTCGTCGATCGTCAGTTTTTATAGATTTGATAAAGGAAAAAATACGTGTCCAATATTTTTCTATAATGTGACTGACGGACTAAACATAAACATATATTTTTACTCAGGAAACATCCCTATTCATTATAAAACATTGTAAAGAGTACATATATTAAAAAATAAAGTAAAAACGGATAGACCTACACAGTCATCAAATGAACAAAAAACAATATTATATGAACTCGTTTAACCTGTATTTTAAAAGTATAAATAGGCCTGCGTTTCGACCACAATCTCACCTGATGGTAAGCTAAAAGAAAGGTGTGGTCGACGATGGAGCACGCTTGCCAATTCGCTGTTACTTGAGTAAAAGACTCCCTTTTTTATGGGAAATCATCAAATGACTTCTCCCGCTCTGGGCGGAGCGGACGGGAGTGTCAGACTCTTACTGACTAAAACCCACCCGTAATCCTTCTAGTGCCCTTTACGTTCCAGGGCCGCGGTGACTATTTCGAACAAATTCCGCAACCATAGCAGGCACTGACCTTATGGGGCCCCGTCTTCGTTGCTGACAGCTGTTTGAGGCGCGCGTGGAACACGACGCGCCGTCGACTTGGGCCTGGTTGCTATCGGACGGCGAGCCACCCATAGCTCGCCATCCACAGATCCGAGTAAAAATCTGTATTGCCTCTCTGTATTATCAGGCAATACTGATGTGATTATTTAAACTGGATCGTGGATTCGCGCGAAATTTGTTCGAAAAAGTCACCGCGGCCCTGGAACGCAAAGTACACAAGAAGGATCACGGGTGGGTTTTAGTCAGTAAGAGTCTGACACTCCCTTCCGCTCCGCCCAGAGCGGGAGAAGTCATTTGATGACTTCCCATCCAAAAAAAGGCCTTGGACTGGGCGTTATGGGGCGGTCAGTCGGTCACCGCTGTCTCGGTCAGCAATATCGCTGCATCCTACAAATTGAACCATCGCCACTTCTCTGACGTAGCCGCCGGCAGCGCATGCCACTACTAACTTGTCATTAACGACACCCAGTTCTACAGGGTTGGCACAGCTAAGTTATAATGACAAAACATTTTTGCCATTACAAACTTATATTTCCGTTCAAAAAAAAAATTAAACGTGATCGCCAATGGTTTCAGACTAAGAGCGGTTTTATTAATTGAGATTGAAACAACAATAATAAAGATAGGGAGATTTATTTTGTAATTTTTACAGTTTTACTATTTGCACTAGCACTAATTCTCTTTACACATAAGGTTATATGAATGAGCCAAATCATCATTGACTGAGACGTCTATTTACTGCTGCTCGAAGGATAAAATTCAACTAGAGCGAGATTTTCTACGAGTCCGTTTTGCTTCCGCTATCACCGTTCCAGGAACTAAACAACTACATGCTTTTCTTCCAACAAACGAGTTGTTTTACTAGTGCAAATAGTAAAACTGTAAAAATTACAAAATAAATCTCCCTATTTTTATTATTGTTGTTTCAATCTCAATTAATAAAACCGCTCTTAGTCTGAAACCATTGGCGATCACGTTCAATTATTTTTTTTTGTGAATAATTGAAGAAATCCTTTATTTTTATATTTTTGCATGTTAGAATGAAGGAATAAAATATCAATAGCGTAGTATATTAGCAAGTTAGCGCATAAACCCGAATGCTTAGAAAGTGCTCATACCGATGTGTATGTACTAGTGATGTAACGAATATTCGCATTCGCATTCGCGGATATTCGCATATTTTTTAATATTCGCATTCGCATTCGCGAAATTACTGCGAATGTTTTGCGAATGTTTTTAATAATCAAAAAGGAAATTATTATATGCATGCATATGAAATAATAATACAATAGATAACACTTAGATATTTTTATTAAATCATCCTTCTACATTCTACATTTAAAGTCTCATTTATGAAAAAAGAACTTGAGATCTGAACAAATCTAACATTAATCAGCCTTGTTACAACTATGTTAGGTTTGCATTTATTTAGTAGTATATTATTACTTTACTATCATTTTTAAATAAAGTTTACAATTTCTATTTACTAAAAAACTAAACAATTACTTGAAACAAAATTATTAAACTTTAAATATCTAATGTAATAAGTATTTATAACCTTTGGCTTTAAATGTATATTTTTTCATTCCACTTTATATATCTGAGGAATTAAATATATTTATAATGAATGAAATATAAACTTAAAAAACAAAACCTCGTCTTCCTCATTTTCAATACGTTTATCCAAAACATATTCATTTTTTTTTTATTAATACTTCTAATGGATTTGGAATATCATTATCTAGTTCTTCCTCGCTTTCACTTGAGTCCATCATCATTTTCATAGTTTCTTTTAATGTCACAGATTTTTCTGAAAGACTGGTACTGGAGCCCAAGTTTGCATTATCCTGATTCCTTATTTTAGGACGCTTTGAACATGTCGGCAAACTTAAGTCCTCATCTCCAAGTGAATCTAAAATATTTTTCATGACTTGATCTTTTGTTGAAGGATTTTTGAAGAATTTCGTTTCGAAAATAATATGTTGTTTTCTAAGTGAGAAAATCTGTGTCTCATTTCTTGTTTTAAAACAAGTATAGTGTTCCTAATGCACTCGTCAGATGCATTATATTCAAATTCATCAATCACCTTTTCCAGAGTGGCCAATAACGGAATCACAGATGATATGGAAACATTGGCTGCACTTAGTTCTTGAGTTATTCCTTCAAAAGGTTGAAGCAATATAATCAATTTTTCCACAAGTATCCATTCTTCTGAAGTTAGTTGTGAAATTTTGTTGCTTGTGGAAGCATAAAGGCACAGCGAATCTTTGTTTTTCAAAATGCGTTCTAGCATGTAAAAGGTGCTATTCCACCTCGTAACACACTGTTGGATTATCTTGAGCTTTGGTTGATTAAGCTTTTCTTGTAGATTAACAAGTTCGTCTTGAGCAACATTAGAGTGGTGAAAATGTGTTGCTATCTTTTTACATTTGTTAATGGCTGCAATGATAGTTTCTTGTGACTTAAGCCCTTCTTTAACAACAAGTTGGATTTGGTGCGAACAATCAATGTTTTTAATACTTAATAAAGAAATACCTTTTTTCATGTTAGTGCCACCATCTCTAATAATACATAATACGTTTTCTTTGGGAATTCCCCACGATGACAACATAGTTTCTAACTTTGCCGCTATATTTTCTCCTGTATGTTGCCCATCATTGAATACTTCTGCATTCAAAATTATTGGTAATTCCGTGACAAGTGAAACTTATCAGCGACACTCCAGAGCAAGAGTCAGACCAGATATCAGTTGTTAATGCTAATTTTTCAAATAATTTGATAAATTCCAGAATTTTATCTTTTACCTTGCCGTATAATTTCTCACAAATGAAGGAAGTAAAATATTGCCGACTTTTTAAATCATATGAAGGGCATACTTGGTTAATCAATCTCACAAATCCAAGACATTCCACAAAACTAAATGGTAAGTCCTCCAGTGCGATCATTTCGCCAATCAAATTATCCAGCACCAAAGACTTGGTGTTGTTGTTATCCCACTTTTTATTTTTTTCAACGCAATCACTTAAAGAAATTTGCTTAAGGTCAGTTTTGGACTTTTGGTACATTGTCGCGAAGAGGACGCCAAAGAATTAATTTTAGCAGCATCTTGCTTTTCATGTTCTCTTTTTTTCAATTCTTCATATTCATTTTTGTGTTTAGCTTCCAGGTGATTTCTCATAGCACTAGTGGTCCTGCCTTTGCGCGAGTACTTTTTATTACACAACTTGCAATTAACCTTTTTGAGGATCACATATTGTAAAATAAGTCCAAACTTCGCTGATGTGTGCTTTACTCATGTTTTTATGCCACTTTCTCCCTTAAATATCAGTTAAATTTGATAAATAACATAAAACTAACCTCAAAACAAAACAAAACTTTTAGAATGAACTTTCTGTGACTAAATTCATTTAATTAACCAATATCGGCTCGGCTATGTTGAATTTAAACATGGCCGACACGAAACGATAAACCTGTCAAAAATTTTACGCGCGCCTTTTTTTGTTTTTTTTTTTTTAATATTCGCATTCGCATTCGCGAATGTTGAAGATAAATATTCGCATTCGCATTCGCATTCGCGAATGTGAAAAATCAAACATTCGTTACATCACTAGTATGTACTCTATAAGCTCTAAGTCTACAACTATTGAAGATAACGCTTTAATTTTTTTGGTGAATAATAATGACATTTAAAGCTTTAATTCAATGTTAAAAAATTGAAAAAACAACGTGTCGAAGTTAATCAAATATCGATTCGAAATGTTCACTTCCGGTTTACTATACGTAAAAAAAATCAAATTTAGAATTAGTCAAAAAAATTAAAAACTTCAACCTTTTATCTATAAGAACCAATAGTTTTTAGTTTATTTTACAAATAAATTGATACTGTTAATAAGCATTCAAAAATTCATGACTTTATACTTAGTCAATTTTTAAAAGCTCATAACTCAGCAATAAGAAAACACACGAAAAAAAAATTGTGTGTACACATCCATGTCTACTAGAAGTACAACTGGCCGAAATATAAACAAAATCCACATCCTCATTTTTTTTTGGTTGTCCGCTTCATCTGAAATGCCCCTATACCTACTCGGAAAGTATTAATACACGACTACACGTTCGGAACCCTCGGTGCGCGGTCTGACTTGCACTTGTCCGGTATTTTTACACAGACCTTCTCAACCCGAAAACAAAACATTCACATCCTATTCTGACTGCTGCCCAACGTGCAAACTTCCATGTAATGCATGCTCAGTAGAACGCAAAAATATTAATCAGTATAATAAATGAATATAAAAATATCTGACTCACCAACCCTACCGACCTGCCGTGTGCGTTTCAATACAAGTTTCGCTCAGACGTAGTTTAATATTAAAGCGGACATCTTGTGTATCAAGAAACTACTTAACATTTTAAACTGAAAACAAAAAACGTTTCACAAAATCGTGTTAATAACATAACAAATAAAAAGTGTCATAGAAAACCATATTTGCAAGAACTCGAATTTGACATTTGAAAGTGTTCTTTTTTTTAAATCTCAAAATTTGTGTGCTTTTTTTTGTTTTTTTTTTTTTTGTAAATTCCAAGTTATTGGTTGTATGTGTTTTAATTTGTGGACGAAAAAACAATTGTTGTTTTTTCTTAAGTGATAAACTCAAAGTGATTAAGGACTTGATAGACATTTAATCGTCTATCATTAAATCATCTTGCTGGCCGTAAGGTAGGTAATTGTGGGAATTTTACCAACTTTTTTTTAATAAGTCATAGGTAATTTGTGTTTCGTTGTTTCAAAAAAAAAAAAACGTTGCTGTCGAGTAACTCTGGTTACATTGGTTTGTATATCTATGATCCTACCTACTTGTTTGTTTGTTATTTTATAATTGCTGGA
Source organism: Hecatera dysodea (assembly GCA_905332915.2). Classification (NCBI taxonomy): domain Eukaryota; kingdom Metazoa; phylum Arthropoda; class Insecta; order Lepidoptera; family Noctuidae; genus Hecatera; species Hecatera dysodea. Next base: position 1,341,584 of record HG995317.1, on the reverse strand, counting down.
CGCAGGTTAATTATACATACCTAGTACCTACCTATATAATTAAGTAAGTAGGTTTTGTTGCGGAATTTGTTCCAAACGAGTCACCGCGGCCCTGGAACGCAAACGACATTAATAGGGACACGGTGGGTTTTACGGCCAAACCCAATAATCGATCTATCACATACTGGAGATAGAAAAACAAATGAAACGACAGAAAAATCAAGAAAAATTATATAGTTTTTCTGTTGTTTCATTTGTTTTTCTATCTCCAGTAAGTGATAGATTGGTTATTGGGTTCGGCCGTTAGTCAATAAGAGTCTGACACTCCATTATCATTTGATGATATCCTATACATAAAAAAGGTTTTGTTTACGTGTCATACCTTTTAAGAGGATTTGTATTGGTATTTTGTAGGTAGGAAGTGTAATGCAATGGGCGAGCGTTAATTAAGGGTATTGTCTTCATGTTTATTTTTGACATTCAAAAAACGCTCGTTCGTCTTAATAAATTAGTTTTAATTTCACATAGGTACCTACCCAATAAGTATGACACTGGTTATTTTAAAGCATTAACCACTTTTTTTTATCTGAATAGTTTTGAAAATAATCTTTCGAGGAATTCCAAATCCAAATTAAAGAAGAATATAAAAATTCAGAAGTTATTTGATGATTCCCGATCCGTATCAAAATTTTATCAGGATAGCAAAATAGTCTGCGATTTAGGCATGAAAGCGTAACACACAAACACACACATACACTTTTATAATATTAATCAGGATAATATCTGAATTTATGACTAGTAAACGTTGTTTTTATGCATCGCTTTTGCATGAGGAATGTTATTACGAGTAAACCGGGTTTTGACAACAAACATAAACAATTTAATCATCTGAATATTTTTTTAGCCGACTTCAAAACAAGAATTCCAGTTCTCAAGTCAACTGTAAGTATATTTATTTTTTGTGTGTGTTACCTTATAACTTATTTTACTGGGTGTTTCTACAGATTTTGATGATTGTTTTTATATTCGAAAGCTGTGTTGCTGGACCACAGCAACACAGCTTTTGAGTGAGGTCTGATGACAAGTATTACAGTTATCCTTAACTAGCAACGCCCCGTGGTTTCACCCGCATTGTTCCCGTTCCCGTGGCAATACGGGGACAAAATATATAATAACCTAGCTTTCTATAGATGAAAATCTGTTCGGTAGATCCAGAGATTACCCCTTACAAAGTCACAAACTCACAAACGTTACTTACCTCTTTATAATATTAGTATAGATAATACGTGGCTTCAACTACATTGATGATGTTCTCATTTTCACTTATCGATGGGTCCTGTGTTTTCCCAACTATATGGGGATTGCCGGATTCAGCTGAATACCAGTATTTTACGCGGAACGGCTGCTTTCCAGACTTAGGTACAAACCACTGAAAACTGAACTGAATCTACACGGTACTTCTTGGCAAGACTGGTGACAGGATTTCTAACTTTTGACCATTGGAAACGACTGCCAAAGATCTTCAAATAACAGCCGGGTTCAACGGCTTAACGTGCTTTCCGAGGCACGGCGAAGTCTCGTTATGTTAAGATGGTCAAACAGGACAGGGCCCCAAGTCTGCTATTTTTATAAATTTGTCATTCCAACACGATCCCATTGTCATTTTGCTAAAAGTTCGTAATCTGCTAAATCGATATGATATGGGCGATCATTGGTCGGTCAATGGTCTCGTAATACTTTTTGATAACCTAGCTATTAAAAGCGATGACTGCACAATGACGTTCTAATGGTAGGTCACTGATCAAGGGAACTGTCAAAATTTCAGCAGATAACTGCATAAGTACGTCTGTCATTAATTTATCATTATGTACGTGATTACCGTTCTATGCCATTTCTTTCAATGCAGTGTCAGTGGATAGCCATTGGAAAGTCATAGTGACGCTTTTATAATAGTTGATTACCAAACTTGTCAAAATCAACCATTATGAAATCAATGATAGACCATTCTGTCACTATTGTAATAGCAGACTTGGGGCCCTGACCTCGCGTTGCTGAAACTTGAAAATCAGCCCGTGCCACGACTAAATCACCATCAACTGCAAAAAGACAATCTGCAATTTTATTATCATATTTTGTGAGCAGTGGTGGCCGAGTGGTAACGGCCCCGACTTACGAACCGTAGGTCGCGAGTTCAAACCTAGCCAGGCGCATTACTTTGTGGAATTCATTTCTTCACCACTGCTCTCAAAACGGTGAAGGAAAACATCGTGAGGAAACCGGCATGTCCAAGAACCAAAAATTCGAAGACATGTGACATTCACCAACCCGCACTGGGTCCGCGTGCTGGATTACGGCCCATTCCCTCTCCTAGAGAGGAGGCCTGTGTCCCAGCAGTAGGAACGTTAAAAGGCTGATTATGATTATACTACTATACAGGAAGTAGGAAATGGAGTATCCACATTAAAATGAATCATCAATATTAAATTGATTCAAGCAATACACTCAATGTTTATTTGACCTTAAACCTCTGGCTTACTATTGTAGAATTCTCTCACTGCTTTGTCCTGACCACAAGTTTATGCGGTTAAATTAAATTAAATGAGTTACTCAATGTATTCTCAACCGTCAATAAAAAATAAAAAAAACGAGTTTTTTTTATTTACACACAAATCTGGGTACAAACATTAAATAGGTTACATTAATTTTTTTTTAAAGAAACGTTGCCCCACTCTAGGATTTACTCCTGAATCGTGGGTGCGTTCACAAACATATAAACTCACATGCACAAGACACCCAGACCCGGAACAACTATCTGTAGGCCATACAAACATTTGTTCCGTGCGGGGATCGAACACGCGACACGTAGCGCAGCAGCTGAACACTCAACCACTGCGCCAACCGTGTCGTCAACTTGTGATAGTAAGATAATTTAAATTAACGATGTCATTCAAATAAAACCATATCAACAATAATTGAATTAAGATGTCAAAGTGTTCTTTACGTAGGTAGTCACTTAAATTATAATAACATTTATTACTCAAAAAAATCTTAATTTTTTTTCTTAAACCCGCTCAAATCCAACTTTCTAATAGATTTTGGAACTTTATTATAACTAGCAGCGCTCCGCAGTTTTAACAGCGTAGTTCCCATTCCCGTGGGAATACGGGGATAAAATATAGCCTCTGTTACTCAGGATGAATGTAGCTTTCTAATGTCGAAAGAATTTTTGAAATCGCTCCAGTAGTTTTTGAGTTTATTCGTTACATACAAAAATATAAAAATCTTTCCTCTTTATAATATTAGTATAGATTTGCGGGGCTCTGCAAAATATGCTTTTCCGCATAAGAGCAGTCTTTGCTCTGCTTCCGCGTAAAATATAATTTCGCGGTATGAGATGGTCACCATCCATAGAACAACCTCGGCGAGCGTTGCTTAACTTTGAACATCAGTAGCCCTACCATGACGTCTTAAATCCATCATGATGTGTGTGAGGGAAAGGTATAGCGCTATTCGTCTTGTGTAACTCCGTCTCTCTCTGACACAGGAATCATGGTGGATTTAAGACGTCATGGTAGGGCTGCATAGGGATGTTTCCTGAGTAAAAAATATATGATTATATTTAGTCCGTCAGTTAGATTATAGAAAAATATTGGACACGTATTTTTTCCTTTATCAAATCTATAAAAACTGACGAAGATACAAAGCATCAAAGATCAGGAGTGGGGGCTTGTGACGTTACGGCTCGGTAAAAATTGTAGCGAGTAGTGAGGTCACACGAGTTTTCAACGCTCTGTATCGGCTTCATTTTTTGTTTACGTGAAAAAAGAAAAAATACGTGTCCAATATTTTTTGGAAATCTATCTGACGGACTAATTAGATTTTTTAAGTCAACTACCCTATTTAAGCATGAATATATCAGTCTAATATTCTGTCCGGTCGGGAGGATATTATATTATTGCATCTAAAGAATGTTGAAATGTATTTATGTATTAATTTTCCTCATCAGCAACGCTCGAGACTTGTTTGTCCGTTAGTGAGGTTATACTTATCAGATGTACGAGACTTTATTTTAAGCTAGCTACACGCCCCGGCTTCGGACGGCTAGCAGAACATTTTTATAAGGATTTAGTTGGCATAATTTTTTGACAGGTCGGCTCCTAGTCAAACTGGAAAACAAAAAAATATCTTTGTCAGATGTGTTGCTGGGGAGTTTGTTGCGCCACTTCTTCTTCCCAGCTAAAACACTAAGAAGTGGTGACGGGTGGGCGTTTTGGGGAACTGTCTTTATGTAAAATTTGACGTTCAAAAAGTGCTGTCTCTCAGCTTAGTTTGAATAAAAGACTTTTGACTGAACCTTAGTATTGACGAATATTCCTTGTTAAGACTGGTGTCAGATTTTATGACTTCTGAATACGGTGAAGATTGCCAAAGATCTTTAAATTACAGCCAGTACCAACGGATTCCGAGGCACGGTAGTTTCTCAGTAGGTAGGTTTGAAAGAGTCACGGAGGTCCTGGAACGCAAAGGGACATTAGGAGGAACACGGGTGGGTTTTAGTCAATAAGAGTCTGACACTCCCTTCCGCTCCGCCCACAGCGGGAGAAGTCATTTGATGACTTCCCAACCAGATAAAAATATATATATAAAGAGGACTGAATAAGCTCCAAAAGTATTGGACCGATATTAACAATTTTTTCACCAATGGACATACATTATCAGCGAATAACATAGGCCCCGTATTCCCACGGGAACGGGAACTATGCGGGTGAAACCGCGGGGCGTCGCTAGTATCTTATATATTACGTCACGGCAGCCTTGTAACGCAAAGGGCACTAGAAGGATCACGGGTGGGTTTTAGTCAGTAAGAGTCTGACACTCCCTTCCGCTCCGCCCAGAGCGGGAGAAGTCATTTGATGATTTCCCATCCTTAAAAAAAGTTGAGCGAGAAAAGCGCAGATAAAGTCTAAAACACACAATGTAAAAATATATTCAAAACTTAGTATTTGATACAATCTAATAGCTATGCAGAGAACTCTCAGAACTGGTCCGTATAATTAATTAAAAACAAACCAGTTAGAGAAATAACGAGTTTGTATATTTGTCGCGCATATATCAGAAACGGGTGGACCAAATCTGGTTGTATTGCAATATTATATGGTGCCATGGTGCGTTGTAGGAAATGATACATAATAACTTTTTAGCGAAGACTGATTAAGGAAATATTTTTAGATAAATATTTCTTTCATAATCAGACTTTTTATTGTTCCCACTGCTGGGACACAGGCCTCCTCTCTAGGAGAGGGAATGGGCAGTAATGTCACACATGTCTTCGAATTTTTGATTCTAGGACATGCCTGCATGAAAAATTCTAAGACACGTAACATTCACCAACCAGCACTGGGCTCGCGTCCTTGATTACGACCCATTCCGTCTCCTAGATGCTGGCTGCTAGCTGGCCTGAGTCCCAGCAGTGGGAACATTAAAAGGCTGATTGTATGTATGATGTGTAGATTTAGATTTAAAACTACGCAACGGATTTTGATGCGTTTTTCCATAATTGTCGATCATCGGTCGGTCAATGGTCTCGTAATACTTTTTGATAACCGAGCTATTAAAAGCAATGACTGCACAATGACGTTCTAATGGTAGGTCACTGATCAAATGAACTATCCAAATTTTAGCAGATTATCGCATACGTCTGTCATTCATTTGTCATTATGTACGAGATTACTATTCTGTGCCATTTCTTTCAATGGAGTGTCAGTAGTTGACCATTGGAAATTCATAGTGACGCTTTTATATTAGTCGACTAGCAGCGCCCCGCGGTTTCACCCGCGTAATTCCCGTTCCCGTGGGAATACGGGGATAAAATATGGCCTGTGTTACTCAGAGTGAATGCAGCTTTCTAGTGCTCAAAGAATTTTTGAAATCGGTCCAGTACTTTTTAAGGGTATTCGTTACATACAAAAATACATAAATATAAATCTTCCGCACAACTTCGTTTGTGTCACATTTTTCATGACTGCTCCGCTCCTATTGGTCTTCCTCGATAAATGGGCCATCTAACACTGAAAGATTTTTTCAAATCGGACCAGTAGTTCCTGAGATTAGCACGTTCAAACAAACAAACTCTTCAGCTTTATAATATTAGTATAGATTAAGTACAGAAGTATAGATTACCAAACTTGTCAAAATCAACCATTATTATCAAATCAATGATAGACCATTCTGACACTATTGTAATAGCAGACTTGGGGCCCAAGTCACATGAAGAATCGACTAACTGCTTGCTGATTTCACGAAAAACTCGACGAACACTCGGACCCCACGGCCCTAGTATTTCAACCCCAAACGGCTCAAATACATAATTCCCAAAAAGGTTGTTGTATTTGCGCCGTTTGAGATTATCTGCACCTGCCGCAGCCGCCCCAGCACAAACCCTCACCAAAGTCTACCCACCAGTTTCCTTATAATAGGGTAGTTGCTTAAAAAAATCTAATTAGTCCGTAAGATAGACTTCCCAAAAATATTGGACACGTATTTTTTATTTTTTCACGTAAACAAAAAACGAAGACGATATAGTGCGTTGAAAACTCGTGTGACGTCACTCCGTGCGACGATTTTTACCACGCCCTGATTTCACAAGCCCCCACTCATGATCTATGAAGCTTTTTATCTTCGTCAATTTTTAGAGATTTCTTAAAGCAAAAAATACGTGACCAATATTTTTCGATAATCTAACTGACGGACTAAATAGGATCATATTTTTATTCCTCAGGAAATATCCCTATTCCTACATTGTGTGTATCTCTTTGTGCCAAACGGACGTGTTTTGTTTATTCTTTCCTTTTTCAAAACACTATAGAACTATACCCAGACCTTTAGCGTCGGAATGCTTTTAGTTTGGACTTCGCCCTTTCTTATAAAATGGCGACCTTCACATTTTACCTGCACCGATTATCAACGCATTTCTTATTTGCTTTATCCGGCCCAATTATAATTGCTTATTTTAACTGGCATTGGAATTACAGACTGTTATTTATGTAAACAAAGAAATCGCAAAAATTACATAGCTTTGATCTATACTGAGGAAAGATTTGATTGTTTGTTTGCATTGAATAGGCTCCGATTTTCCTTTCATCTATACTAATATTATAAGAGGAAAGATTTGTATTTTTGTATGTACGGAATAAACTCAAAAACTACTGGACGGATTTCAAAAATTCTTTCACCATTAGAAGACTACATTGAGCCTGAGTAACATAGGCTAAATTTTATCCCCGTATTCCCACGGGAACGGGAACTACGCGGGTGAAACCGCGTGACACTGCTAGTTATATACAAACAACTTGTTTGTGTATTAAATCTATCAGGATACTGGGGTTATTCACCTTTGTTACCATCCAGGACAGTTATATTTTACCGAGAGTTTTATTGGTCATAAAAATTAATAATAATTTAATTTAAAATGCCATTGACATCAATATTAATAGGAACATAATCTATATCGGATATCCTGTGTCTGAGTGTGAACGATAACAGTGTATTGACTTACCAGTTAAAGTTTATGTTAACGGTTCCGTACCCACAGGAAAAAACGGGACCCTATTTTTTATTTTTGTCAGACTGATTGGATTTGCTCTTGACTGTAGTCTAGGTCACAGGTGACAGAGACAAAGTCGACGATGGAATGAGCTTACCTAGAAGAAGCCTGTTCACTCTAACTTTGAGAGAGATTAGGGTTGAATGCGTTCGGAAACACAGACGCAGGCAGAGAGTTCCACTGCTTTGCTGTGCGCATTAGGTACAAAGAGTCCGTTATCCACAGTTTCATGGAGACTAGAGTTTATGGTATTAATTTCAAATCGATATCTCCATACGTTCCCGAGATACATGGTCTTGATAGACAGACAAACGGAAGGACGAACAACAAAGTGATATAAGGGTTCCGTACTTAAAGTGTAAAACGGGACCCTATTACAAAGACTCCGCTTTCCGTTCGTATGTTGTCGTTCTGTAGATACGTCTGTCACCAGGCTGTATCTAATGAACTGTAATAGTTAGGTAGTTGTGATTTTTACAGATGATGTATTTCTGTTGCCGCTAAAACAACAAATACTAAAAGACTATCATCATCTGTCTAGCCTTTTCCCAACTATATCGGGGGCGGCTTCTAGTTAAACCGGATTCAGCTGAATACCAGTATTTTACATGAAGCGGCTGCCTACCAGACCTCCACAACCCATTAACTGGGGAACACGGTACTTCTTGGCAAGACTGGTGTCAGATTTTCTGGCTTCTGACAATCCGTAACGACTGCCAAAGATCTCCAAATGACAGCCGGGACCAACGGCTTAACGTGCTTTCCGAGGCACTAAAAGACTATAATTCATAATATTTACCTCCCATACAATAAATGTGATTTTTTTTCTCGATAACGGCAACAGGTAGACCCTAGGAATATTCACAGAATATTTAGTTATATGTTAACTTTGTAAAAATAAATAATTAAATTAAAATAAAACAAATATTTCTCCCATACAACATACATGACTTTTTTGCCGTTTTTATAGGTAACTAGCAGCGCCCCGCGGTTTTACCCGCGTAGTTCCCGTTCCCGTGGGATTACGGGGATAAAATATAGCCTATGTTACTCAGCGTGAATGTAGCTTTCTAATGGTGAAAGAATTTTTGAAATCGGTCCATTAGTTTTTTGAGTTTATTCGTTACATACAAAAATAAAAATCTTTCCTGTTTAAAATATTAGTATAGATGAAAGGGAAATTATCAAATGACTTCTCCCGCTCTGGGCGGAGCGGAAGGGAGTGTCAGACTCTTACTGACTAAAACCCACCCGTGATCCTTCTAGTGCCCGCCGCGGTGACTCTTTCGAAAAAAATCCGCAACCCTAGCAGGCACACACCCTATGGTGCCTCGTCTTCTTTGCTGACACCTCTTTGAGACGCACGTGGAACGGAACTGGTTGCTATCGGACGGCGAGCCACCCATAGCTCGCCATCCGCAGGCCCGCGCTACGGTGGCCGGGAATCGCCTTGCGTTTCCCGACCCCCGGGGTGACTTCTTCTATTGCGGCGGCTGGGGCGTGAGGATTCCCTCTCCAGCACGCGTTCTACCTCCTCCTTCGCTAGCATTACTGATTCACAAAAGGAAATAACCGCTTCCCATGCCGCTTCGCTCCGGACCATGAATTGAACCAGGGCCGGACGCGAGAGTTCGCCGCCGCCGATCGCCTCGACGAGGACACGGCGTTGCTCCGCCAAAGCAGGGCAGTTCTCCACCGTATGTTCCACCGTGTCCTCCGGGCGAATTCCTGTACCCTGGCAGGCACGACCTGACAACAATGCTGACATATCTTTGAGGCGCGCGTGGAACACGACACGCCGTCGACCCGGGCCTGGTTGTTATCGGACGGCGAGCCCTCTACATTCTCTATGCCTCTAACGCTCGCCGTCCTTAGGTCTCGGAGTATTGACCTACCCAACTTTATAGAAGTGTGTCATGCATTTAATTTCGTGTATTGACGTCAATGATAATAAAATTAAGGTGACCTCTTTGTAAGCAAAAGTGTCGACATTTTCCTTAAAATTAAATCCCTTTGTGTTTGATTTAATATTCTTGCAAAATAATATGTATTTATCCATTATTTCGGTTATTCGGTTAACGAATACTTATACATACTCGTGTGTATGTATTACTAGCAGGGCCCCGCGGTTTCACCCGCATAGTTCCCGTTCCCGTGGGAATATGGGGATAAAGTATAGTCTATGCCACTCGGAGATAGTGTAGCTTCCCAACATCAACAAAAAATTGATTTAATTTTACATTTTATTCACTTAGCTTTTTATTTATTTTTATGATTTTTTATAACTTAATAATGAATAGTTTTACCACTGTTTTTTGTGCTGGGGGTGTTAACCTGTAATTAATTGTTGCACCCGCAATTGCATCCTATTTTAAATAACAATCTGCTTAGGATTGTTTCCTGAGGAATAAAAATATGATTCTATTTAGTCCGTGTCAGTTAGATTATCGAAAAATATTGGACCCGTATTTTTTGCTTTATGAAATCTCTAAAAATTGACGAAGATAAAAAGCTCCAAAGATCATGAGTGGGGGCTTGTGACATCAGGGCGTGGTAAAAATCGTCGCACGGAGTGACGTCACACGAGTTTTCAACGCACTATATCGTCTTCGTTTTTTATTTACGTGAATAAATAAAAAATACGTGTCCAATATTTTTTGGAAGTCTATCTTACGGACTAATTAGATTTTTTAGGTAACTACCCTATTGTTGGTAGACCTGATTTAATAACAATAATTCGGTTCTAATACAGTTGGCACCCCGGTGTCAAGAGCCGGACTGATGATGTCATTAATGCTGGCGTGCTTTTGATTCCTAACTCGTATTTCAGGTAAACAAAAATTATCTGCAAAATGCAGCCCGCATTTTACGTCGCATCTAGAAACACTTTTTTCATTTGTTTGAGATTTTACTGCTTACGTAATTATTGTGTTACCTATCTGTGGAATATTTGTATTAATGAGAATATTTAGTGGCCCGGTGCATTTCGGTATAAATTAAAATATAATTAAGTGTTGCGTGTTATATCAGAAATAACTAAAAGGATCTAATATATCAGGGATTTTATGTCCATATGAAATTTCGGATTTGTATATGGAAATATTATAGAATAGAATACTGAGGAGCTCGTGGCTAAATTATAACAGCAGCACGGGTCGATCTTCTAGGTTAAGCAACGCTTGCCGAGGTTGGTCTGTGGATGGGGTGACCATCTTAACATAACGAGACTTCTCCGTGCCTCGGAAAGCACGTTAAGCCGTTGGTCCCGGCTGTCATTTGTAGATCTTTGGCAGTCGTTACGGATTGTCAGAAGCCAGAAAATCTGCTTGCCAAGAAGTACCGTGTTCCCCAGTTAATGGGTTGTGGAGGTCTGGTAGGCAGCCGCTTCACTTAAAATACTGGTATTCAGCTGAATCCGGCTTGACTGGGAGCCGACCCCAATGTAGTTGGGAAAAGACTAGGCAGATGATGAGAATAGAATAGAATACTCTTTATTATGTACACCATATAAGTTACAGAAAATATAGATGAAGAAAACATTAGGTACATAGGGTGACACAATGGGCGGCCTTATCGTTAAAAGCATTAGCATTATAATACCGGTTTAGCATACGGATACATAATAATACGAAATTTCAGATTATCCGTTAGTTTCGGATACGATCATATATTTTTTTAAGAAATTTTAAAAGACTAAATACCAATAATCGTCTTTTACAATGTCCCTCACACCGTTTTGGGTTTATTTACTCCTCTTTCTTTGTCCAGGCGATCTTCTTTTGGAATGCGCACCCTCTTAATATCAGCCCCCCTAGCCAAGTTACAACCGTTTCGTATCGAATTCCGTTCTCCAATCGGTAACGCCTCGGTATCAGCAACTGTAGAAAACGATAAGTTGGTAGCCATGTTGACGCGCCTGAGTCGGCCGCTCGTTCTACAATGTCTTTAGAAAAACGACCTATTCTTTAGTCTATGGCGAGCGTTCCTACAAACGTCAAACAGGTAAAATGCTTTATCCATTAAGTTTAAACATTTTATAATGCGTGAATTTAAATTGAATATGATGGATGTTGGATTTTTTTTTTAATAATATTAGCAAATCCCCTTTCATCTGCTGCCATCAAACTATTTAATGTGTTCACGCGTCATTGACGTCCTGTTACTTACATTCTAGAATAGTATAGATTAATTGTGTAGTTTAGTGTTTAGTTATGACTCAACGGGGCTGGCATGTTCTTAGAATAAAAGTCCCTAAAACAAAAGATAAAAAAAAACCATTTTATAAAAGGATGTAGCGTTGCACATTGTAGAAACGATAACAATACCTACATTGAACGATGTGAACTTGGCTACGAATGTTCTATTCGTTTGTTCTAACCACGTGACTTAACGTTGAGATGATTTTATTCTCATACATTTGATTCGTTTTCGACTAGCGTTAACAATTGCAGATTATCAACTTGGTTAGGGGGGCTGGACGGCAACCAGTCGGTTGTCCTTTAAAGTGAAGCCACGTGAACACATTCGCAAGAAGTTGGTAGACTCATCACAGCGTTAATTCGTTGGATTCGTTTTTCTCAATAACGTTGTTAATTTTATTTGTGTGTATGTGTTTAGGATTGTATTTTTGGAACTAAGTTCCTTATCGCGCGTTGAGAAAGGGGGTTAGACGGAAAAAATTAAGACCAAAAGTTGTAACGACACTTTTTGTGTCAAGATTTGGATGGGAAGGGTTAAGCAGCTGTTAGTGAGGTCACGATTTGGATGGGTGTGTTAAGCAACTGTTGGCAAGGTTGCGGAAAGGATGGGTGGTATTAAGCAACTGTTGGCAAGGTTGCGAAAAGGATGGGTGGAGTTAAGAAACTAATAGTGAGGTCGCGGTTTGGATGGGTGTGTTAAGCAACTGTTGGCAAGGTTGCGAAAAGGATGGGTGGAGTTAGGAAACTAATAGTGTGGGCGCGGTTTGGATAGGTGTGGTTAAGCAGCTGTTAGTGAGGTCACGATTTGGATGGGTGGAGTTAAGAAACTAATAGTGAGGTCGCGGTTTGAAATTTGTTCCATAGCTGTTAGTGAGGTCACGATTTGGATGGGTGGAGTTAAGAAACTAATAGTGAGGTCGCGGTTTGGATGGGTGGGGTTAAGCAACTGAACTTTGTTCCATCCGGGTGTCCCTTGACACGTCTCAAGTTTTTTTTCCCTCTCCGTTTGCCTTTCTTTTAAGTTGCCCCTGCCATGTTGTCTCTGCACTACCCTAAGGTCGACTGGTAGAAAATGCCTATGGCATTAAGTCCGTCTTTGTACAGATTTTTGCTAATACATAAAGTTGTAATAAATTAATTAATAATACTAAAACTGCACTGACGCGCACGGCTAGTCTGCGCTGCGCTCGGCTGGATCCGAAAACTTGTCATAATGTGTCTCATTTAGACTCCGCACAATTTCGGATATGGGTATCCGAAATTATCCGAAACTACGGATATCGGATAGCTTACAGTTACCGAGCTCTTTAATATCCCTACTAAATTACATTACACATATATTGCGCAACGGTAACCTACTTTAAGTAATTTTAGTTACGAAACTCCAACCCTAAGGGGGTAAAACGGGGGGTGGATTTGGGTAGTTAACTAAAAAAAATCTGATCAGTCCGTCTGATAGATTCCCAAAAAAAATTGGACACGTATTTTTCTTTTTTTCACATAAACGTGTGAAAAAAACGTGTGTGACGTCACTACTCGCTACAATTTTTACCAGGCAGTGACGTCACACGCTCCCACTCCTGATCTTTGATGCTTTTAGCTTCGTTAGTTTTTATAGATTTGATAAAGGAAAAAATACGTGCCAAATATTTTTCTATAATCTAACTGACGGACTAAACATAATCATATATTTTTACGCAGGCAACATCCGTATTGTTTGTACTGAATCTGCGCAGACAAAGTCGCGGGCGAAGTGCAAGTAACGAATAAAATTATAAATAATCAATTCCTATTAATAATTAAAGTTAATGAAAGGTTAACGACCCAATAATAGGTTTATTTACGGAAATTAACTGATTCTTTTTACGTAAGATCATTAGTAAATCGATTCGGGCGAATTAATTGAAGTTACATATGTATTGAATGCCTCGGGCTCGAAGTTATAAACAATGATAGCCGCATAGGTCGATCTTCAAAGTTAAGCACCGCTTGAAGTGGTCGGTCTGTGGATGGGTGACCATCCATTAAATGGCGGGACACTCCGAAAGCAAACTAAGCCAATGGTACACTTTCAGTTCTTTTTAACCGACTTCTAAAAAAGGAGGAGGTTCTCAATTCGGATGTTTGTATTTTTTTTATTTTTTTTATGTTTGTTCGCGCATAACTCCGTCGCTTGCCAACCGATTTGAAAAATTCTTTTTTTGTTGGAAAGGGTATACTTCCCAAATGGTCCCATGAAAATTTTATCGAAATCGAACAAGCGGTTTTTGAAAAATCAACAAAAATCAAAAGAAATATCTACATTGCCTACATTGACGACCTTTTAGTTTACTCTGCATTGGAGCAGTTCATTTTTTTTACACCAATGTAATTGGTCCGTTTAGGTGGGGGAGGGGAGGGGCTGTAGGTACCACTAAAAAGTGAAAAATAAAAAAACTTTTTACAAAAAAATACAACCGACTTCCACAAAAAATCAAAAAAGTACAAAATAACTTTAATTCGGAAGTCGGTGTTCAAAAAACGAAAAAGGAACCACAAACACCGAGTTCCGAATTAAAGTTATTTTGTACTTTTTTGATTTTTTGTGGAAGTCGGTTGTATTTTTTTGTAAAAAGTTTTTTTATACTTAGTTTGTTAAGACAGATCCATGAAGTACCTTCATGCTTTTGGGGATTCACCCAAAGAGAATTGTATTTTCGAATATTATTGAAATGGGTCCGTGGTCAAACCATATTTAAATTAAGTGTTATTTAAACTTAAAAATGTCTGCGGTTTTGTGGTTTTCAAAGGGATCGATGCATTTATTGGTAAGAGCAATAATAACAAGTATTTTCGTAGAATCCACAAATGCGGTATCCAATGAAGGAAGGAAAATATTTACGGATCGATTTTACGGGAAATTAGCAGAACGGTCCATTTTTAACCGACTTCCAAAAAAGGAGGAGGTTTTCAATTCGGATGTTTGTATTTTATTTTTTAATTTATGTTCGGGCATAACTCCGTCAAACATAGACGGTCTTGCAAAATTATTTTGCAAAAAAAAATCTTTTTACAAAAAAATACAATCGAATTCTACACAAAAAAAAAACAAAAAGTACAAAATAACTTTAATTTCGGAAGTCGGTGTTCAAAAAACGAAAAAGCAACCAAAAACACCGAGTTCCGAAATTAAAGTTATTTTGTACTTTTTGGTTGGGGACCGCTCCAAACCTAACAATTTAATTACAAAATAATAGTCTATTACCTAACTAAGCAGCGTGGTCCCCCAACGCGACGTATTTTTTTTTAAATTTATTTTTTACCCACGACGGAACGGAGACAGTGTATGCGTTTGGGGTGAGAGGATGTTTGTTTGTTTGTTTGTTTGTTTGTGCAAACCAATGTTCCCATTTATCTCCAGTACTACTAGTCCGATTTTCATGCGGTTTTCAGTGATGGGTTCGGATTTGATTGGTGCATGTTCTTAGATAGGTGTTACGATGACAACTCTCTAGGGGGCGCTCCAATCAATGATATTTGGGCATACCAATGTTGCCATTTATCATCAAAACTACTATTCCAATTTTGATGCAGTTTTCAGTGATGGGTTAAGGTTTGATTGGTGCATATTCTTAGATATGTGTTACGGTGACAAGTCACGAGGGGGCGCTGCAGTAAACATATGTTCATGCAAAAAAACAGAACTAGTCCGATTTTGAAGTAATTTTCAGTGACGGGTTCGGGTTTGATTGGTGCATGTTTTTAGATAGGTGTTACGGTGACAACTCACCAGGGGGCGCTGCAAGTTCATAATAAAGTTCTCTCTATTTTATTAGTATAGTATAGTTGTGTATGTTGATCGTGTAAGTACTACTAAGTAGCTACAGATTGTTAGTAATATGACCCTTTGTTTACAAACATACCTACTTGTATGGTTTTCCTCGCCTTGCGTGTCGAGTTACTTAATTCCCACGTTTGCCATTCAAGCTGCGTTTACGCATACCTTTGTGATTAATCAATTATCATTTGCTTATTGTACTAAATGTTTTCAACTAACTTTTTAGACCTATGTATCTTACTTATGTGTGTAGAGTTTCATTAAAATCGGTTCAGTCATTTCGGAAAATAACGACTTGAAAATTTGTATGAAATGCCGTTCGGCGTATACGCTCATAACGTTTCGAAACAATCATGACTGTAATCGGCGCCAAAAGAAACAAATAGGACTTTGAACTTTATATTAAAAAACTTACGGTACATAACAGCACAGCAAATTCATTCTGCGGTTTTTGTCGTACTTATGTATGTTTGTTCTAAAAATAGATATTTTTCTTGCGGTTTTAAACAATAATATCACTAATTAGCCATTTATATTCTGAACGCGAATGATAAATATCTATATGATTGTTTAAATGTGTGGATTATACGGGATTTCTGAATGATTCAGTGGTGTGGGAAATCGGCTCGGCGGCGCTTGCATGGGATTTTAACTAGGGATGTTTTGGATATAAAATTTCGGATCTGGATACGAATATCCGGTTTAAGATTCTAAAAGTTATGCATTTTAGACTCACCGCTGTGGGGTATCTTCTTCATCAATAGGATCCTTCTTTAAAAATTAAACAAATAGAAAAAGATTAATCTTTCCCTTTAATCTTTTACCCTTTAAAACATTTTCTAAAAATTATTAAAACATTCTATTAAAATTTCCTGCTACTCTCTAGCTACCAGCTAGCTTTTATTTCTATCAATTCCAAACTTCAAAACATATTTTTAAAAAGCTTTCAGACATTACTTTTTCTAAAACATACCATAAACTTAAAACAGCCAGTATGGCCATAGATAAAATTCTATATTCTAACATCCCCTCTGAATTTTATATTATTTCAATTAAAGTAACACCTCCTATATAATCCTCATCACCTACCTACTTAAAAACCCAACTTAATTAACCCACCCAACTTAACTAAACACAACAAACAAACTTTAGAATTAATTAACCTAAACACCTTACATAACTAACTTACATTTAAAATTTCAAATTAATTCTCCAACAACCTTACATTCTAATATAACCACATAACACATTACATCACTCAATGTCCTCTAAGTATCACTCACTATACATTGTTTCAATCTCAAAAACTTTGTCCTATCCAGTGGCTTAGTCAGTATATCTGCCAAATTGTTTTTAGTTGCACAATAATAAATTTCTAATAAATTTTTATCTATCTTTTCCTTGATAAAATGATATTTAACATCAATATGTTTACTTCTTCTATTCAAAATTCCATTTTTAATCAATACTATAGCTGATTGGTTGTCAACAAACAATTGTGTTTTTGGTATTTTATTTGTCAACTCGTAGATCAAACTCTGAATGTATAGGAGGTCTTTTATACATTCGGCTGCAGAAATATATTCAGCCTCAGTACTGGAAAGAGCAGTGACTGACTGTTTTCGGGAGCACCAATGAATTGGACCACCACCATAAAATACTATAAAGCCAGTCGTACTTTTCCTAGTATCAGGATCACCTGCAAAGTCTGCATCACAATATGCTTTCAAAGTCAAATCGTTACCACGAACATACTGTATACCACAACTAACTGTATTTTTAATATATCTAAAAAGATTCTTAATATTAGCAAAGTCATTTACGTTAGGATGTTCTTGATGCCTACTACAATAACCCACATGAAAAGCTAGATCTAATCTTGTTTTATTCACTAAATACAACAATGAACCAATCAATTGTCTATAACGATGCACATCATCAACTCCCACTTTCCCCTCTTGATGTGTATCGACTAAAATATCTGGATAACTATTATCTTTTAAGTTTTCATATTTAAATTTTTCCAAAATTTGATTTATATAACTTTCTTGATAAATCTTAATAAAGTTTTGTTCTACTTTAACATCAATCCCTATAAATTTTTCTATCTCATCAAATTTCCGCATTTCAAATTCTGTTTCTAATTTATTAATAATTTTATTTAAATCAATTTCATTTTTACCAATTAAAATACCATCATCTACATAAATAGCCAAATATATTTCATTTTCTTTATTAACAAACACACATGGATCTGATTTTAATTGTAAGAGACCTAATTTCTTCAAAAACTCCGTTAATCTCTTGTTACACATAAGTGGTGCTTGTTTTAAACCATATAAACTTTTTTTTAATTTACAAACTTTATTCTCTTTATCTTTTATTTCATATCCTAATGGTATTTCCATAAAAATCTCTTCATCCAATTCTCCATACAAAAATGCTGTTTTTACATCAAATTGTTTTAATTTAAAACCTTTTTGAGCTGCAATCGCCAACAATAATCTAACACTAGTAGTATTCACCACTGGACTATATGTCTCCTTATAATCAATATTATATTTTTGTAGAAAACCTCTTGCCACTAATCTTGCCTTATATCTTCCACCAGGCTTTATTGTAAATATCCATTTACTCGAAATTATTTTCCTATTTTTTGCTTCATATTTATTCACAATTTCCCAAGTTTTGTTTTTCTCTAGTGAATCTTTTTCCTCATTGATTGCTTTATTCCATAAATCTTTATCAAAACTATTAAGAACATCTGTATAAGTCAAAAACGAAGTCTCTAAATCATAATCTTTCAGCCTAGCTGGCAATTTTCTTTCTCTTCTCGGTAAAATCCTCAAACCATCATTAATTATTGGTTCAACTGCATCCTCAAACTCATCACTAATCTCAACTATAGTATCATCTCTAACTTCCCCTCTCAAATTATTATTTTCTTCATCATTAACTCTAATGTCCTCAACACTATCCTCAAAAATCTCATTGTCTTCTTCACTAACTATAACATCTTCAACATTATCTTCAATACTTCCTCCAACTTCAACTTCATCAACTTCTTCATCATTAACTTCAACTCTATTTTCAAAAATTTCTCCATCACCAACAGCTTTATCATCACCTTCATCACGAAAATCATCTACTCTTTCACCACGAACACCATCACTACTAATATCAACTCTAATCTCTTTAAATAAATTCTCTAAATCACACTTTTTAACTCTACAATTACACATTCTCAAATATTCCGCAACATCACTCTTACTATTATTAAACACCACATCTCTCGAATAACTAATTCTAAAACTTGAAGGATCCCATATCTTATAACCATTGTTAGTAAACCCTACTAATAGCCCTTTGCTACTCCTGGAGTCAAGTTTATGTAACTGAAAATTATTTTTATAATATGCTAAAGATCCAAAAATATTCAAATGTTTTAAATTCGGTATTTTATTAAACCACATTTCAGCTGGTGTTTTATTATTTATTGTATTTGCACTCCTGTTCAATAAATAAGCTGAAGTTAAAACAGCTTCACCCCATAATTCTTGTGGTAGCTGCATGTCAAAAAGTAAAGCTCTTGTTCTTTCCATTAATGACCTGTTTAATCGTTCCGCTTTACCATTCAGCTGTGGAGTATAGGGAATAGTATAATCAATGTTAATCCCTTTGCCACTACAGTACATTTTAAATTGTTTGCAAGTATATTCACCCCCATTATCGCATCTGAATGTTTTAACTGTTGTTTTAAAATGATTTTCCGCCAAATTAATATAGTTTATAATTTTTGATAATGCCTCTTTTTTATTTTTTATTAGATAAACTTTAACAAAATGAGAATAATCATCCAAGAACGTGATAAAATATTTATAACCATCCCATGTTTCTGTTTCAATTGGACCACAAATATCACTATGAATAATCTCTAATGGTTTACTAGCTCTCTGTCTATTTGTTTTAAAAGGTTTTCTACACAATTTTGATTGTGTGCAGACTTCACAAATATCAATCTCCTTTACCCGGCCTCCGTCTATGCCTCGAACAATTTCCTTTGTTCTGTTAATTGGTATATGACCTAATGCACGATGCCAGAAGTTAGTATTTATTTGAAAGATGTTTACTGACCTTGAAAGTACGACTGGCTTTGTATTTATACTCAAATAATACAGACCGTCCTGCTTCAATTCACCAACCTCTATGCATTCAGAGCCCTCACTTTCGATTTGACAGCTCGTTCTGAAAAATTTTAACATATAATTATCATCAACTAATCTAGATACCGATATCAAATTCTTTTTCAATTGTGGAACACATAAGACATCTTTGAGCACTATATTTTTTGAATAAATATTTCCCATGATGTTAACATTGTGTAAGTTACCATCCGCAGTCATTATTTTATAATTTATGTTCTTCTTATCTTTAAGATAACTCTCTGATGTTACTATATGACTGCTGGTTCCTGAATCAATTATGAATTCAATTTCCTCTTCTTTAGAATTATCTGAATAAAAGTTACTTACAGTTTTCTTTAGGCAGAACTTTGAGTAGTGAGTTATCCTTACAATATATGCAGTTATATTTTGAATTACAATCTGCATATCGATGTCCAAATGTCATGCATTTATAGCATTTATTGATATTGTTTTGTTTCGCTTCATCATTTACTCTGGTTCTGCAGAATCTCGCTATGTGTCCTTTTTTTCCGCATTTAAAACAACTCTTTACAAGAAAGTTGTTTTCAATTTCTTTTACATTTTCCTGTTCAAAAGTTGTTTTTGCTTTTTCTTCTTTTGTTTCTATATTTTCTTTTCTCATTTTAAAGGGTAAAAGATTAAAGGGAAAGATTAATCTTTTTCTATTTGTTTAATTTTTAAAGAAGGATCCTATTGATGAAGAAGATACCCCACAGCGGTGAGTCTAAAATGCATAACTTTTAGAGGTTATGGGCCTTCGCCACCGTTGTGGTAGGCAATACAAATGAAAAAGAGAGATAGAGAAGCCTGAAAAACGTGTGGAGGAAAATTTTTTTTTTTTTTGGAAAAATAAATGAAATTGAAATAATTTAAAAATGGCGGAAGAAAAAGATACGGTTACGGATATGAAATTATTTTTCATTATTCGTTAGTTTTGGTATCTATTAGTACATTAGTCTGGTTTCCGCAACTCCACGACTAAGCGCGTATTTTGCGTGCAGGTGAGACAAATGTGTCATTCGATCCACCCCAGCTCTCCAAGGAAGGCCAGCAACGCCTTCGTCTTACTAACTATCTCAACAGAGGGTACCTTTTTTTGGATGGGAAATCACCAAATGACTTCTCCCGCTCTGGGCGGAGCGGAAGGGAGTGTCAGACTCTTACTGACTAAAACCCACCCGTGATCCTTCTTGTGCCCTTTGCGTTCCAGGACCGCGGTGACTCTTTCGAACAAATTCTGCAGCCTTAGTTACAGAGGATACCTGGGTTTCCGAAGTACTTAGCCCTGTAATCCGCGACTACGGGGCAGCTCAGAAGCAGATGTGCTGCTGTCTCATCCTCCTCCATGCAGGCTCTGCAGAGCGGGCTGTCAGTGACTCCTATGACATAGAGGTGTTTGTTAAAAGACCCGTGGCCAGTCGTGACAGCTGTGACTGTACGTAACTGCTGTTTGGACAGTCTTAGGGCTTGTTTTGTGAAACGGCCATCAATAGAGGGAAGTGCCTCTTTGGCCTATTTACGCTCGCCATGGTTAGCCTATATATTGTGATGTTTGTCTCTGGTACGTTTACTTTTGCTGATTCTACTCGCAATCTAAATATATATAACTCAAAAGGGACTGACTGACTGACATAGTGATCTATCAACGCACAGCCCAAACCACTGAACGGATCGGGCTGAAATTTGGCATGCAGTATTATGACGTAGGCATCCGCTAAGAAAGGATTTTAATTAATTCTACCCCCAAGGGGATAAAATAGGGGATGAAAGATTGTATGAAACTTTGTCAATTTTAACCGATCGGGCTGAGAGTTTCAAAATCGGGGGTAAAGTAACTGTTCCACGCGGACGAAGTCGCGGGCAGAAGCTAGTATAGATGAATTTAGTACTCTTCCCTGCGAATTCTATCCACCAAAATAACGAGCATTGCTCTCTCCATTGCACGCTGAACGACCTTGAATTTGTGGACCAGGCATATGCTGAATGTCCACGTGTCGGCTCCGTAAGTCATTACAGGTAGGATGCACTGGTTATAGACCCTGGGCCTCAAGTCTGCTATTACAATAGTGTCAGAATGGTCTATCATTGATCTCATAATGGTCGATTTTGACAAGTTTGGTAATCTACTAATATAAAAGCGTCACTATGATACGTACACTCTTTATAATATTACTGACAGCGCCCGCGTATAACCCGCGTAGTTCCCGTTCCCGTGGGAATACGGAGATAAATATAGCCTATGTTACTCGCTGATAATTTAGCTTTCCATTGGTGAAAGATTTTTTTTTTAAATCGGTTTAGTGTTTTAGCCGCAAAAGCGAAACAAAAAAAATTGTACGTGTACATACAAACACACACACATACATAATATACTGCTTAACACACCCATCCAAATCGTGACCTCACTAACAGATGCTTAACTCCACCCATCCTTTTCGCAACCTTGCCAACAGTTACTTAACACACCCATCCAAATGGCGACCTCACTAACAGCTGCTTAACTCCACCCATCCTTTTCGCAACCTTGCCAACAGTTACTTAACACATCCATGCAAATCGCGACCTCACTAACAGCTGCTTAACCCCTTCCATCCAAATCGTGACACAAAAATACAAACATCCGAATTGAGAACCTTCTCCTTTTCTAGAAGTCGTTTAAAAAGTGTCGTTACAACTTTTCCTATGATTTTTTTCCGTCTAGCCCCTTTTCACAACGCGCTATAAGGAACTTCGTTCCAATAACTCACATTTATATCGCGTTTATAATATTAGTTAAGATAGTATGGATATGGCTCGCTTGTAATCATAGCCTCACCTGATGGTAAGCGATGATGTGGTCGACGATGGAGCACGCTTGTCCAAATTCTGAGACATAGGTCACGAGAACGAAGCCGCGACATAAAGGTAGGTTCGCCATAAAAGCGGCATTTTTAAACGTCCTTGCAAATGGCCGTACACTGAATCCGACCTTTTAAAAGGACAATAATGAAACCAGTTTGTTCGCTTCCGATAAATTACTAAGAACTTAAAACTTTACATAAACACTGATTTTATCTCATTTATATGAATTAAGTGAGAAGAGCAGTGGTGGCCAAGTGGCGCGTTACTTTGTGTAATTAAATTCATCACCACTGCTCTCAAAACGGTGAAGGAAAACATCGCGAGGAAACCGGCATGTCCTAGAACCACAAATTCGAAGACATGTGACATTCATCAACCCGCACTGGGCCCGCGTGCTGGATTACGGCCCATTCCCTCTCCTAGAGAGGAGGCCTGTGTCCCAGCAGTGGGAACGTTAAAAGGCTGATTATGTTATGTATCTAAAGTAAGTATTATGCAGTCTTTCAAGTTCAAATTCGCATATCAAAACGGTGACACTGACCATTTAGGAGTCAGGAGGGACTGTTGGAATCTGTATTTCCTGTGCCCCAAGTCTGCTATTTATATAAATGTGTCATTCCAACACGATCCCATTGTCATTTTGCTAAAAGTTCGTAATCTGCTAAATTCATAATGGTCGATCATTGGTCGGTCAATGGTCTCGTAATACTTTTTGAGAACCGAGCTATTAGAAACAATGACTGCACAATGACGTTCTAATGATAGGTCACTGATCAAAGGAAATGTCAAAATTTTAGCAGATTTCTGTATACGTCTGTCATTCATTTGTCATTATGTACGAGCTTACCGTTCTATGCCATTCCTTTCAATGGATTGTCAGTGGTTGGCCATTGAAAAGTCATAGTAACGCTTTTATATAAGTAGATTACCAAACTTGTCAATATCGACCATTATGAGATCAATGACAGACCATTCTGACACTATTGTAATAGCAGACTTGGGGCCCTGATAACTACGTCCTTGAATCTTGAAGTCAAGAGTGATTTTAATATCTATTTTTTTTTCCTAACGGCTCAAATACATAATTCCCAATAAGGTTATTGTATTTACGCCGTTTGAGATTATCTGCTGTCTGCAGCCGTCTCAGCACAACCCGCCGTGCTGAGAAGGTGGAATAGGAATGTTGCCTGAGTTAAAAATATATGATTATGTTTAGTCCGTCAGTTAGATTATAGAAAAATATTGGACACGTATTTTTTCCTTTATCAAATCTATAAAAACTGACGAAGATACAAAGCATCAAAGATCAGGAGCTTGTGACGTCACGGCTCGGTAAAAATTGTAGCGAGTAGTGACGTCACACGAGTTTTCAACGCTCTGTATCGTCTTCATTTTTTGTTTCAGTGAAAAAAGAAAAAAGCGGGTCGAATATTTTATGGAAATCTATCAGACGGACTAATCAGATTTTTTAGTCAACTACCCTATTGGATGGTTTATTTGAAATAAATGAATTTCCTTTGACTCCATGTGAAATAAAGTTTCTGATGGTAGCGTATGTGTGTCATTCATCATTTCGCTCCGTCGGTCAGCTGGGACGGGTCATCTATCAGCTGTCAATTATTTGTACCCTAAATTGTTCCTTTCACTCTGGATACCTGTATCATACACGTCTTTCTACATCGTTCTCACATATAGGAATAACATCAAGAAGAACAATGTATCCACAACTTTGTATGTAACAATTTATTGATTTAAAAGAGTGTCCGTGGAGTTTCTAGCACGTTCTTCTCCATAGAGATCTACGCTTTGGAACGTGCAGATACCTTCACCTTTACTTTGACAATTCAAAACTGCCTGTAAAGAGTTTAATTGAAATAAATGCTTTGAGTTTGAGTTTGAATACTGATATTGCGGTTAGTTTGAAAGCCGACGCCAATATTTAATTTAATTTATTTTATTGTAAAGGTACTCCAACGACTTATACACTACTAGCTGCTGCCCGCGACTTCGTCCCCGTGGAATCCCCGATTTTAAAACATTCTATATCGCTGCTCCGCTCCTATTGGCTTAAGCGTGATGTTATATAGCCTAAAGCCTTCCTCGATAAATGGTCTATTCAACCCAAAAAGAATTTTTCAATTCGAACCAGTAGTTCCTGAGATTAGCGCGTTCAAACAAACAAACAAACTCTTCAGCTTTATAATATTAGTATAGATAAAATATTATATTAACAACTTGTACATCGAGTATCATGGTGAATTTGTCACTTATAGAAGTACACAGCTTCAACATTAATAAAATATACATACACAACTATGAGATCTGTTTCAAATAAAAATTAAGAAGATAAATATGAACCACTTTACAATGTGACAGTAGGAAATGATAAAAAAATTAGGAACAATTTACGATTTCTTGGATAATTATATACAATAAAAAAAATATTATTTTTGGGAAAACGACTGCAATAGATGTTATCAAAATATTATATTATGAGTGAGGAAGCATAAGTTTTTTGCGAAATTGATGAAATGTGTCGGCAAATATGCTGTTTTTGTTTATTTTATTATAATTAGCCATAATTCATATCGTTGCAAAAAGGCGTCACATGACAATGGTACTTTTCAAATCAATTTAAAGCTCAGGCACTGAACAAAAAACCGATCCTTTCACAATCCAAATAACAGAAAGATATGTTTCTTTTTATTCAATACACAGTTATACAAAAAAAATAAAACTGTTATTGGCACTGTCTCGGAACGGTATTGTGGCCCAGTTATGTTCAATCTTCGATAATAATAATAGAATTATTGATAACTGTCTGTTTTTATAATAGGAAAAAAACAAGAGGCAACTTACTAGTTTGATTTGCTTGTATGTGGAGCAATGTAAAAGTAGGTTTTCGGGTTTCTATAAGTAAGCCAGTGCATGTTTTTTTTCCGGATGGGAAATCATCAAATGACTTCTCCCGCTCTGGGCGGAGCGGAAGGGAGTGTCAGACTCTTACTGACTAAAACCCACCCGTGATCCGTGTTACTTAAAGAAAATAGATAAAAATTTACCCTCACTTATCTCGGAAACTACTTAATGTATTATTTTGAAAATTAAATACAGGTACCTAATCGTTATTTACTTAACAGGTAAACGTTTAAGCGTCTCGGCAAACGTAGTGTAGGACGTCCTCAGGCACGGTGGAGTGACGATTTGCGCAGGACGGCTGGCAGAAACTGGATGCGAGAAGCCGGAAATAGATCTAAGTGGCGTGCAATTGGAGAGGCCTATGTCCAGCAGTGGACTGCAACAGGCTGGTGATGATTGATGAAACGTTTAAGAACTTTTGTTTCAAAGTATTTTTAACCGACTTCTAAAAAAGGAGGGGGTTCTCAATTCGGATGTTTGTGTTTTTTTTTTTTTTTTTATTGTTTGTTCGCGCATAACTCCGTCACTTGTCAACCGATTTGAAAAATTCTTTTTTGTTGGAAAGGGTATACTTCCCAAATGGTCCCATGAAAATTTTATCGAAATCAACCAAGCGGTTTTCGAAAAATCAACAAAAATCTAAAAAAAAATATCTACATTGTCTACATTGACGACCTCTTAGTTTACTCTGCAAAGGAGCAGTACGTTTTTTTTACACCAATGTGATTGGTTCGTTTAGGTGGGGGAGGGGAGGGGGTGTAGGTACCACTAAAAAGTGAAAAATAAAAAAAAACTTTTTACAAAAAATAAAACCGACTTCTAAACAAAAAAACCGGTGTGTCCAACAACAAAAAAGCAACCAAAAACACCGAGTTCCGAAATTAAAGTTATTTTATACTTTTTGGTTTTTTTGTTTAGAAGTCGGTTTTATTTTTTGTAAAAAGTTTTTTTATCATAAAAAAATTAGACTCGTCGACCAACTCGCATTATCCGCTTGTATTTTTTGCAAAACAATTGAAACAAGTTTCCTCCAGTAGACCGAGGAACAGTGTATTAATGTTGAAAAGTGACTTATGAATATCCCACTCGCCTTCTTTTTCTGCATGGCAAATCATCAAATGACTTCTCCCGCTCTTGGCGGATACTACTAAAACCCATCCGTGTTTCTAATGATGATGAGATGATGAATCTAGAATAAGGCAATGTCTCCACCTACAAGAAACTCGTATAGAAGTTTAACTGTTGCGGATTTTTTTCGAAACAGTCATCGCGGCTCTGGAACGCCTTCTGATGAGCCAATAAGTACCTTTGCTTGGCTCATGGATCTTTTCT
Source organism: Hecatera dysodea (assembly GCA_905332915.2). Taxonomy (NCBI): domain Eukaryota; kingdom Metazoa; phylum Arthropoda; class Insecta; order Lepidoptera; family Noctuidae; genus Hecatera; species Hecatera dysodea. The sequence continues at coordinate 1,314,689 of HG995317.1, read as the reverse complement.
CTCATTATTTTTCATTATTCGGACTCTTGCTGATTAAAACCTATCCGTGATCCTCCTAGTGCCCTTTGCGTTCCAGGGCCGCGGTGACTCTTTCGAACCATTCAGCAACTTGGCTGATCGAACCTTGCATCTGCATTAGCATTAGCCAACAGCTCTTCTAGTGGAATATGATGGAGAATAGGGATGTTGCCTGAGTAAAAAATATATGATTATGTTTAGTCCGTCAGATAGATTATAGAAAAATATTGGACACGTATTTTTTCCTTTATCAAATACTAGCTGCTGCCCGAGACTTCGTCCCCGCGGTATCCCCGATTTTAAAACATTCTTTATCGCTGCTCCGCTCCTATTGGCTTAAGCGTGATGATATATAGCCTAAAACCTTCCTCGATAAATGGTCTATTCAACCCAAAAAGAATTTTTCAATTCGAACCAGTAGTTCCTGAGATTAGCGCGTTCAAACAAACAAACAAACAAACTCTTCAGCTTTATAATATTAGTATAGATATAAAAACTGACGAAGATAAAAAGCATCATAGATCAGGAGTGGGAGCGTGTGACGTCACGGCCCGGTAAAAATTGTAGCGAGTAGTGACGTCACACGAGTTTTCAACGGACTGTATGTATCGTCTTCATTTTTTGTTTATGTGAAAAAAGAAAAAATACATCTCCAATATTTTTCGAAATCTATCTGACAGACTAATCAGATTTTTTAGTTAGCTAACCTATTTCATTTATCAATCTTTTTGAACGGCACCCATTGCTACTGATTTTTTTTAAACATTATTTTTCTGTTTGTTTCAGACAATAATGCAATCATGGGGGCTAACGGCGCTCTCACTTCCCTGCTGGTGCTCACCGTGATAACAGTCGTGAAGGGACAGACACAATACTTCGGTAACTATACTGCTTCGCCCCTTGACCAGTTTCCGTTTAGGAGCACGATCTTTCACGAAGTTTCCCGAAGTACAAAACATTTGATTGAAGAAGTTTCGTTCGAAAGTACGAACGTTTCGGGCCTGCGGATGGTGCTATGGGTGGCTCGCCGTCCGATAGCAACCAGGCCCGGGTCGACGGCACGTCGTGTTCCACGCACGCCTCAAAGAGCTGTCAGCAACGAAGACGGGGCCCCATAGGGTCAGTGCCTGCTAGGGTTGCGGAATTTGTTCAAAAGAGTCTGGAACGTAAAGAGCACAAGAAGGATCACGGGTGGGTTTTAGTCAGTAAGAGTCTGACACTCCCTTCCGCTCCGCCCAGAGCGGGAGAAATCATTTGATGATTTCCCATCCAGAAAAAAAAAAGGGGGATGGAAGTTTGTATGTAAAATCTTATTATGAAGTTCTTCTTGTATTAACGAGAGTTTGATTTCATGAAGACAACACAATTTGACTTCCACGTTGCTGGAGTCAAAATCATTGCAAACCTTTTTTAAGAAGTAAGTATCCATATTTTTGTTTCTTTTTCCTCGGGAAAAAAAAAACAAAAATTATGGGAAATCATCAAATGACTTCTCCCGCTCTGGGCGGAGCGGAAGGAAGTGCCAGACTCTTACTGACTTAAACCCCAGGGTTTAAGTCAGTAAGAGTCTGGCACTTCAGAGCGGTCTGGTAGGCAGCCGCTCCAGAGCGGCTGCCTACCAGACCACCTTCTTGGCAAGACTGGTGTCAGATTTTCTGGCTTCTGACAATCCGTAACGAATGCCAAAGATCTCCAAATGACTACCGGACCAACGGCTTAACGCTATTCTATTTAACGGCTTAAATTCTGTTAGGCTATAATAACATTTGCTTAGGAGGTATTTTTTTAGATGTCTATACTAATATTATAAAGAGCAAAAATTTGTATTTTTGTATGTAACGAATAAGCTCTAAAACTACTGGACCGATTTCAAAAATTCTTTCATCATCAGAAAACTACATTCACCCGGAGTAACATAGGTTATATTTTATCCCGATATTCCTACGGGAACGGGAACTACGCAGGTAAAACCGCGGGGCACTGGTAGTAGTTTAAATATTGTTGTGGGCATTTGTCGAATGTCTTTCATCATGCAATAAATAAGTATATTCGTACCTAAAAATAAATGACGTATTCATATTTTTTGCGAGACTTATCTATGAACTTGTAAAACCAGCTAATTTCAATAACAAGCCGAAGATTATTGGATTATCATTCCTTTGACATCGTAAGTAAAAGGTTATATAATCTAGTTTTACTAAACGACCACTAGCCGACTCGCGTTACTTTGTCTGCGTCACATAAGATAGAGAAATAAATACCAGTTTTGACAACATTTCTCATTGATGCTCCGCTTCTTTTGGTCGTAGCGTAATGTTATATAGCTTACAGCCTTCTTCGATAGATGGGCTTTTATTATTTAACTAGCTTCTGCCCGCGACTTCGTCCGCGTGGAATAGTTACTTTACCCCCGATTTAAAAATTCTCAGCCCGATCGGTTTCAAATTGACAAAGTTTCATACAGACTTTCATCCCCTATTTTATCCCCTTGGGGGTAGAATTAATCAAAATCCTTTCTTAGCGGATGCCTACGTCATAACATCTACCTGTATGCCAAATTTCAGCCCGATCCGTTCAGTGGTTTGGGCTGTGCGTTGATAGATCACTATGTCAGTCAGTCACTTTTGAGTTATATATATTTAGATTATATATATTTAGATTTTATTTCTGCCTTAATACTGAACAGTTTGCCCAATGATACCCCACATGATTATGTTTGTTGGAATTTATTTTTTCAAATTTGAAAATGAAAACAATATATCTAGTTTTAATTTCCGCGAATATTAGTGGGTTGCAGGTATGCACCTCCCTCCCGCCCGCTATATTATGCACATGCGAGATTACTGGGCAAATGCAAGGATTTTAAGCACATGCAGGAAGGCAATGCAAAACCCAACACCATTACCGACACGTGTTTCGCCTCTCCACGAGGCATCCTCAGGGGACGTGTTGACTCGCTGACCGTTGAGTTGCGACTGAGCATTTAGTACAAGGCACCCCCCTTTTATACACTGCCACCGTTGGTTATTTGTGTACAACTACCCACAAACATTCGCAGTAAAGGGGAAGAAACCAAATTCGTCTGGTCATTCAACAGTGCAAAATTATTATTATTACTATGTTTAAAAATCTCTAATTGTTCTAAAACACACAGCCGGAAACCCTTATCACAAATATGTAGTATATTAAAACTATTGTTGTCGCGCAAAGAATGGCCGGTATCAATTAGATGTTTCGCGAAATTCGATTTGTCCGAATGGCCATTTCTATACGCGGCAACATGTTCCCCATACCTTATGTCAAAGTTTCGGCCCGTCTGACCCACATACACCCCGTTGCATTCATCACAGACCAGCCTATACACCCCAGACTTTTTACTATTTTCTAAAATATCTTTTCCGTTACAAATACGGCGTATATTCTGGTCCGTTCTGAACGCTACATAAACGTTGTTTTTTCTAAGTAAATTACTAATTCTATCTGAAATGGGGCCCATATAGGTCAGACTGGCCACATATCTATTAATATTAGTACGCGGACATGCATATAATAGTGAACGAACCCTTTCTTTCTGCTTTCTACTAATTAAACTGTCTACCATTGACTTTGAGTAACCGTTAGAAATTGCGATCTGGTAAATAATATTAAGTTCTTTTACATAATTTTCTGCTGAAAGGGGGAGGGCAAATAATCTATGAATATAGCTGCGGAAGGCGGCTAATTTATGTTGAAGAGGGTGACAAGAAGAGGCTGGTATTGTCGTGTCAGTGTGTGTCGGCTTTCGATAAATTTGGAAATCTAAGTCACTATTGTGTTTTGTGATAGTTAAATCCAAAAAGTTAAGGGAGTTTTGGGACTCTAATTCTAATTTAAATTTAATTTTTGGGTGAGTTTTATTTAGTTTTTTAACAAAAAGGTCTATTTGACGAACGGTACCATTCCAGCAGATAATTATGTCATCTACATATCTATAATAAAACAGAATATTAGGTTCGTTCACTATATGTTTACATTCAAAGTTATCCATAAAAACCTCCGCCATTAGTGGACCTAAAGGCGACCCCATAGCCAACCCTTCCTTTTGAATATAATATTGGTTATTAAATCTAAAATAATTTTGTTTCATGCAAATACTAGTGAGGTTAAGTAAATCCGCAATTTCCCCAGGATGTAACCGTTGCTTCTCAAATTGGATACCCAGAATACGTAGACAATCATCGATTGGAACATTCGTGAATAAGCTGTCAACGTCTAAGGATAACAACTTTGCATTGGAAGGAATTTGGATATTTTTTACTTTTTCAATTAAATCTAAGCTGTTCTTCAAACTATATTTGGGATTAAAAGAAGTTCTACTTCTCAACAAAGTGTTGAGACGTTTAGCTAAATTGTACGCTGGGGCACCAATGTAAGAAACAACTGGTCGTACAGGCATGTTATCTTTATGGGTCTTGGGTAGACCATACAACAAAGGAGCCCTCGGATTCATAGGAACAAGGTTTTTTAATTGGTCTTTTGATATGTATGACGTGTTTTTAATGGCATCCTTTATCTCGAGGGCAAACTTCCTTGTAGGATCCGCACCAAGACGTTCGAAATCCTCCCCCAGGATGATGTCGTTAACTTTTTGAGTATAGGCAGTTTTTTCCAAAATGACGACAGAATTTCCCTTATCAGCCTTTGTTAATATTAAATCATTCTGCCTAATACGGTGCTGAATTGACCGATAAAGGTGAATTTCGGTTAAATTTTGATTGGGAGGGGACGTGAAAACTCTCTTAATGTGAGTTGCCACTTGATGTTTAACGACATCATCCTGTTTTCCTTTGAAGCAAGCTATCTCGGTGTCCACCACCAAAGTTTGAAGAGATTCCTGGGAAAGTCGGGGTTTAATATTGTATTTTAAACCTTTCTCTAACAAAGACATTTCTTCGGGGGGAAACTGTGTATTAGTATAATTTAAAACGCGAGGGTAAAATGTATGTGATATATTATTTGAATTACATGGCTGATTGTACCGACCCTCACCAGATAATCTCTCCAACTTCCTAACCCAGGTTAGGAAGTTGGAGAGATTATCTGGTGAGGGTCGGTACAATCAGCCATGTAATTCAAATAATATATCACATACATTTTACCCTCGCGTTTTAAATTATACTAATACACAGTTTCCCCCCGAAGAAATGTCTTTGTTAGAGAAAGGTTTAAAATACAATATTAAACCCCGACTTTCCCAGGAATCTCTTCAAACTTTGGTGGTGGACACCGAGATAGCTTGCTTCAAAGGAAAACAGGATGATGTCGTTAAACATCAAGTGGCAACTCACATTAAGAGAGTTTTCACGTCCCCTCCCAATCAAAATTTAACCGAAATTCACCTTTATCGGTCAATTCAGCACCGTATTAGGCAGAATGATTTAATATTAACAAAGGCTGATAAGGGAAATTCTGTCGTCATTTTGGAAAAAACTGCCTATACTCAAAAAGTTAACGACATCATCCTGGGGGAGGATTTCGAACGTCTTGGTGCGGATCCTACAAGGAAGTTTGCCCTCGAGATAAAGGATGCCATTAAAAACACGTCATACATATCAAAAGACCAATTAAAAAACCTTGTTCCTATGAATCCGAGGGCTCCTTTGTTGTATGGTCTACCCAAGACCCATAAAGATAACATGCCTGTACGACCAGTTGTTTCTTACATTGGTGCCCCAGCGTACAATTTAGCTAAACGTCTCAACACTTTGTTGAGAAGTAGAACTTCTTTTAATCCCAAATATAGTTTGAAGAACAGCTTAGATTTAATTGAAAAAGTAAAAAATATCCAAATTCCTTCCAATGCAAAGTTGTTATCCTTAGACGTTGACAGCTTATTCACGAATGTTCCAATCGATGATTGTCTACGTATTCTGGGTATCCAATTTGAGAAGCAACGGTTACATCCTGGGGAAATTGCGGATTTACTTAACCTCACTAGTATTTGCATGAAACAAAATTATTTTAGATTTAATAACCAATATTATATTCAAAAGGAAGGGTTGGCTATGGGGTCGCCTTTAAGTCCACTAATGGCGGAGGTTTTTATGGATAACTTTGAATGTAAACATATAGTGAACGAACCTAATATTCTGTTTTATTATAGATATGTAGATGACATAATTATCTGCTGGAATGGTACCGTTCGACAAATAGACCTTTTTGTTAAAAAACTAAATAAAACTCACCCAAAAATTAAATTTAAATTAGAATTAGAGTCCCAAAACTCCCTCAACTTTTTGGATTAAACTATCACAAAACACAATAGTGACTTAGATTTCCAAATTTATCGAAAGCCGACACACACTGACACGACAATACCAGCCTCTTCTTGTCACCCTCTTCAACATAAATTAGCCGCCTTCCGCAGCTATATTCATAGATTATTTGCCCTCCCCCTTTCAGCAGAAAATTATGTAAAAGAACTTAATATTATTTACCAGATCGCAATTTCTAACGGTTACTCAAAGTCAATGGTAGACAGTTTAATTAGTAGAAAGCAGAAAGAAAGGGTTCGTTCACTATTATATGCATGTCCGCGTACTAATATTAATAGATATGTGGCCAGTCTGACCTATATGGGCCCCATTTCAGATAGAATTAGTAATTTACTTAGAAAAAACAACGTTTATGTAGCGTTCAGAACGGACCAGAATATACGCCGTATTTGTAACGGAAAAGATATTTTAGAAAATAGTAAAAAGTCTGGGGTGTATAGGCTGGTCTGTGATGAATGCAACGGGGTGTATGTGGGTCAGACGGGCCGAAACTTTGACATAAGGTATGGGGAACATTCTCGCGTCCGGCCCTGGTTCAAGCCATGGTCGGGAGCGAGGAGGCATGGGAGGCGGCCGCCTCCTTCTGCGAAGCAGTAATGCTAGCGAAGGAGGAGGCGGAGCGCGTGCGAGAGAGGGAAGCCCCTCTATCCAGCCGCCGCAACAGGAGAAGACGCCCCGGGCGTCGGGAAACGCAAGGCGATTCCCGGCCACCGTAGGCGCGGGCCTGCGGATGGCGAGCTATGGGTGGCTCGCCGTCCGATAGCAACCAGGCCCGAGTCGACGGCGCGTCGTGTTCCACGCGCGCCTCAAAGAGCCGTCAGCAAAGAAGACGGGGCCCCATAGGGTCAGTGCCTGCTAGGGTTGCGGAATTTGTTCGAAAGAGTCACCGCGGCCCTGGAACGCAAAGGGCACAAGCAGGAACACGGGTGGGTTTTAGTCAGTAAGAGTCTGACACTCCCTTCCGCTCCGCCCAGAGCGGGAGAAGTCATTTGATGATTTCCCATCCAAAAAAAAAAAAAAAAAAGGTATGGGGAACATGTTGCCGCGTATAGAAATGGCCATTCGGACAAATCGAATTTCGCGAAACATCTAATTGATACCGGCCATTCTTTGCGCGACAACAATAGTTTTAATATACTACATATTTGTGATAAGGGTTTCCGGCTGTGTGTTTTAGAACAATTAGAGATTTTTAAACATAGTAATAATAATAATTTTGCACTGTTGAATGACCAGACGAATTTGGTTTCTTCCCCTTTACTGCGAATGTTTGTGGGTAGTTGTACACAAATAACCAACGGTGGCAGTGTATAAAAGGGGGGTGCCTTGTACTAAATGCTCAGTCGCAACTCAACGGTCAGCGAGTCAACACGTCCCCTGAGGATGCCTCGTGGAGAGGCGAAACACGTGTCGGTAATGGTGTTGGGTTTTGCATTGCCTTCCTGCATGTGCTTAAAATCCTTGCATTTGCCCAGTAATCTCGCATGTGCATAATATAGCGGGCGGGAGGGAGGTGCATACCTGCAACCCACTAATATTCGCGGAAATTAAAACTAGATATATTGTTTTCATTTTCAAATTTAAAATGGATTTCCGCAAAGTAACGCCTGACTCAATCAATTTTATTTATTTTTTCATCTCTCAGTTACATCATACATGTGAGTGTCACCACTAAAATTATTATTTTTCCATAATAATGCTGTACATTATTGAATAGCGCTTAAGATGTTGCACTCACCTACCAATTTTCATTTATGTAGCTTTAATAGTCTTCGAGTAAAACGGCTGTGACATACAGTTACAGTTACAGTTTTTGAAAATGTTAACATCAGAGAAACATTTGCTGTAAATAACCAACCGAGACCTGCGAATTTAGTCGACAATGGAGGCAGTATTGATTTTAATAATAATTTCTCTGGGAATACGAACAACAGACACCAAAACGACAGGAATAGAGGTAACAGCAACGTTAACAGCCAAGGAACGTTTAACACTGATTACAATGTAAATTATGCAAGTTTACCATCCAATAACAGACAAAACAGCGCTTTCACAAACACTGATATTAATCCAGGGTTTAATTTCGATGGTAACATTCGAGGCAATGATTACAACAGAGCTAACAACTTCGATAATGCTGCAGTTAATTTTAACAACAGAGAAATCCCCAACTTCAATTCAAATGACAGAGTAATTTCAGGCGGTAACAATAACAGAGGAACGGAACCCTTATGGATTCGTCATGTCTGTCTGTCAGACAGACATGACGAATCCATAAGGGTTCCGTTTTCTGTGCAAGAAAGAAAACTTATCGTAAAACATAAATAAAATCCCATCTCTTTTTTTTTCAGATATCCTTCAAGGACTGCAACAGCTTTTCCAGCCATACCAAGGAAACGACTTCAATATAAAACAATACAATGGGGTAACAAGGCCCCCCACACACAAACAAGAGAACAAGAAGAAAACTATAGAACAAAGACATCAAACTGTGGATAGAAGGACAAAGAAACCACCCACCAACCAGTTTGAATACGTCTTCGCCACAACTGAAAAACCAACCCGGAAACCGACAAAACCTAATTCTAGTCAAAATAATTCTAGGAGTTTTAACAATAAGAATGAATTTAGTAATGTCCTTTTAGGAGAGTATTATAATCCTTATGAAATAACTACTAAAGCGCACAGGAATAGACCCAAAACTACTACAACCACTGAAGCTAATTATTTCAATTATCCCAATAGAGGAACAACACAGAATGTTTTCGGTAATAATTTTAACATAGCCAGACCTGTCACTGAGAATGTTTTTGAAAATGTTAACATCAGAGAAACATTTGCTGTAAATAACCAACCGAGACCTGCGAATTTAGTCGACAATGGAGGCAGTATTGATTTTAATAATAATTTCTCTGGGAATACGAACAACAGACACCAAAACGACAGGAATAGGGGTAACAGTAATGTTGGAACGTTTAACACAGATTACAATGTAAATTATCCAAGTTTACCATCCAATAACAGACAAAACAACGGTTTCTTGAACACTGATATTAATCCAGGGTTTAATTTCGATGGTAACATTCGAGGCAATGATTACAACAGAGGTAACAACTTCGATAACGCTGCAGTTAATTTTAACAACAGAGAAACCCCGAACTTCAATTCAAATGACAGAGTAATTTCAGGCGGTAACAATAACAGAGGGAGCTCGAATTTCAACACCAATACCAATCGACCCACCAACAATTTTAACAACAACAACAATTACAACCCAAGTGGTTTCTACTATCCTTCAGACAGTTCGATAGTCAATCAACCAGGAGTAATACCAGCACCGGTAAACGTAAATCAACCACCTATCACCAATAGACCAGTGACAAACAATAATAACTTTGGGTCCTTCAACAGACCTTCGGATCCTAGTTCAGTTACGTTTACTGATCAAAATGATAATGAGCCGGAGATTTTGATAGGACCTGATGAGGATGATATGAGTGAATGGCAGAAGAGGCGGTATGAAGACGCAGCAGAATCAAGTAAGTAGATTCTTTCATCTATCAGCGTCTTTTCTGAGTGCATGAAAAAGGGTTTGGACTATTGTCATCGTGGTGTTGTTTTCCATCGGGGAGAGAGCAGTGGTAGCCCAGTGGTAACGGCTCCGACTTACGAATTGTAGATCACGGGTTCAAACCCAGCCAGACGCATTACTTTGTGTAATTAATTTCATCATCACTGTTCTCAAATCGGTGAAGGAAAACTTCGTTAGGAAACCGGCGTGTCCTAGAACCAAAAATTCGAAGACATGTGACATTCACCAACCCACACTGGGCCCGCGTGCTGGATTACGGCCCATTCCCTCTCCTAGAGAGGAGGGCTGTGTCCCAGCAATGGGAACATTAAAGGGTGATTATGCTTATGCATGCAACGTGTCCGTGCATAAGCAGGCTTATTCAAGAAAGAATTCGGCGGGTGCGGTCTCATTCCCTCTTGACGATGTACTACGACTAAAACCCATCCGCGTTCTTTCAAATAAATACCCTTTGCGTTCTATCCTTATTAAAAATGACTCAAATATAATAGGGTGGTTGACTAAAAAAATCTAATTAGTCCGTCAGATAGATTCCCAAAAAAATATCGGACACGTATTGTTTCTTTTATTACGTACCTAATTAAAAACAAAGACGATACAGTGCGTTGAATACTCGTGTGACGTCACTGCTCGCTACAATTTTTACCACGACGACGTGACGTTATAAGCCCCCCGCTTATGATTTTCGTCAATTTTTATAGATTTGATAAAACAAAACATACGTGTTCAATGTAATACCCTATTGAAGAATCTAAAGATATTCTACAATCCTTCTGATACAGCTGTGGCTTCATTGCTCTAATATCTCTGAACCTTTTCTTCCAGTGTGTGATTACTACCGTTCACTGACAGTGAGGAAAGTGGTGGCACTCCCACTGTTACCGGATCCTGATGGCAGAGAGTTCAACGTGTCTGACTGCACGCCTATCAATGTTCCTCTCATCATTGGAGGGACCGTCGCCAACATCCGAGACTTCCCCCACATGGCTATCATAGGCTGGATGAAAGTTCAAGTAAGTTTTTTTTAATCTAGCCTTTTTTTTATTGTAAGTTGAATATGCTCTTGACTCCAGTCTAGGTCACAGGTGACAGAGACAAAGTCGACGATGGAATGAGCTTACCCAGAAGAAGCCTGTTCACTCTAACTTTGAAGAGATCAGGGTTGAATGTGTTGCTAACTAGCCGATGTTACGCGTCCAAATCTTGTCAGATTGGCGCCTTACCTACATCTTCAGGAAACAGGAATCCATTGCAGATCAAACTCAAACTCAAACTCAAAGCATTTTTTTCAATAAAACCCTTTACAGGCACTTTTGAATTGTCAAGTCGAAAGAAGTGAAACTATCTGCACGTTCCAAAGCGTAGATCTCTATGGAGAAGAACGTGCAAGAAACTCCACTGACACTCTTTTAAATCATGTTCTGTATTACATAACCTTGATTACATCCTTGGTCGCTTCTATATGTGAGGACAATGCAAAGAAAAAAAACGGAAACTATAAAAACAATTCAAAGTATAAAGATTAAAACAAGTCAGTGGCAGTTAAGAGGTGACCAGTCTCAACCGACGCCGACGGCGCCCGTTCACGAACATGACGCGTGTATCGGCACCATTTAGCTCACCATTTTGAAGGGAACCGAATGATCCAACACACACGCCACCATCAGCGAAACATTTAAGCGAGCATGACATGCTCTCAACTGCCATTTTAGTTCAAGTCACAAAGTAAACTAGATCAGGACCGTGACTGGCATTGGAGACTGTCGCCCAGCGGTCAATGTATACAGTACATGCTGCTGACTTAAAGCGCTGGATCCCACTAGAGTTTGGCAGTCTCCTTGTACACTTCTATCATGCTCGTTTTGGAGTCTATTCTTTTAACAAACAATCTACCCCTGCCTAAACTTTTCTCAACTTTAAACTGAAAACAAAGTACAGGTGTTTAACTGCATCCGGTTAGGTTAGGTAGGAGCGACTCGTCCGTCGCCCCTCATCCCGTTCGCCGCCCCCAATCCCGTCCGCCAACCCCAATCCCGGCCAAGGATTTTCCAAACCGACGACACAATTGGTGCATTGGTTGGGCGTTCGGCTGCTGCGCTACGTGTCGCGGGTTCAATCCCCGCACGGAACAAATGTTTGTATGGCCTACAGATAATTGTTCCGGGTCTGGTTGTCTTGTGTATGTGAGTATACATGTTTGTGAACGCACCCACGATACAGGAGTAAATCGTAGTGAGGGGCAACATTTTTATAAAAAAAAAAATACCGGCAAAAAAAAGGTAGGAGCGACTGCTTAACTGTCTTCCACAACTCTGGCAACACGAAACCCATAAAGCAAAACTGGAGTCAGACTCTCGACTTTTCCAACTCACTGTTAGTTCAAGCAGTGGTGAGCAGTGGTGGCCGAGTGGTTACGGCCCCGACTTACGAATTGCAGGTCGCGGGATCAAACCCAGCCAGGCGCATTACTTTGTGTAATTAATTTCATCACCACTGCTCTCAAAACAAACCGGCATGTCCTAGAACCAAAAATTCGAAGACATGTGACATTCACCAACCCGCACTGGGCCCGCGTGCTGGATTACAGCCCATTCCCTCTCCTAGAGAGGAGGCCAGTGTCTCAGCAGTGGCACAGTAAAAATATGGAACAGTATGGAAACTAAGCCCATTTGTTGAAATAATTACCTACGCTCCAGTAGAGAGTTAGGGTTGTCACTTTTAATGTTTGCAATAAGTGTTTTATTGGAACGAAGTTCTTTAACACGACTTGCGGTAGGAGTTGACTGGGAGAAATAGTCACGCGAAAATGCGTTAGTGCATGTTATTCCATGCGACTTTCTTCTTTGGTCAAAATGTAAATAATGCCATTGTAAAAAAAAAATACAAACTGAATATTGTTTATCATTTCTATGCCATTTTATTCCATTTCAATTATACCTAATATCTGCCCTAAAATTTTGATGAAGGATTTCTGTATGTTTAATTAAAAACTTTTTTACAAAAAATACAACCGACTTCTAAACAAAAAAAAAACCAAAAAGTACAAAATAACTTTAATTTCGGAACTCGGTGTTTTTGATTGCTTTTTGTTTTGAACACACCGACTTCCGAAATTAAAGTTATTTTGTACTTTTTGGTTTTTTTTTGTTTAGAAGTCGGTTGTATTTTTTAAAACAAAAAAGCAATAAAAAACACCGAGTTCCGAAATTAAAGTTATTTTGTACTTTTTGTTTTTTTTTGTTTAGAAGTCGGTTGTATTTTTTGTAAAAAGTTTTTTTATTTTTCACTTTTTAGTGGTTCACTCCCAGCTAAACATACCCATCACAGCGTACGTGGTATAAATTGGTGTAAACAATAAACAAACATGCGATTTCAGCTATCCCGACAGACTTGCTATCATTTATTGAAATTAACAAAAACCCGCTTGTTCGATTTCGATAAAATTTTCATGGGACCATTTGGGAAGTTATACCCTTTCCAACAGAAAAAGAATTTTTCAAATCGGTTAGCAAGCGACGGAGTTATGCCCGAACAAACATTAAAACGACTAGAATAAATAATGTTGTCGTAAAATTATGGTCATTTATTTTTTCATACTCATATGGATTAATTTATTCCATATGTTATATAAATTATAATACAATATAAATTAAAATTAGTCTTCGGTATAAGGATTTAATACTAGTATTAAAAATCTGTGCTTGGGTACACAGTTTTTGCAAAACGAAAACCTGAGTGGCCCACCTATAGCCATTATAATAGCGTAGGTATTATCTATGAACACGGCACCCGCCACTGAGCGCACCGCGAAAGTCCCTTAGGGGCCTCGTAGATGTGCGCGTCTGTGTGAGTGTGCCGTTTCGACCGTTTGCTCGTAGTTTCTGTACTGTTCCATATTTCTACTGTGGCAGTGGGGACGTTAAAAGGCTGATTATGCTGTGCTATTTATGTTAGTTCAAGACCTACAAATGAGCTCTGATGCGGTCTTTCAGTCTGAATTAATGACCATCGATTTTGATTTTACGACTATGCGTTCCAGGAAGCCGGCTACTCTTGGAAATGTGGGGGATCTCTGATCAGTGATCGGTATGTCCTGACCGCGGGACACTGCACTTACCAGGATAAAGACGCCAATGTACTCAGGTATTTATTTTGTTTGTATGTGTGTGTTTATTGGGGAAGTACCCATCATATGGTCCTTTAGCACAAGAGCAAAAAGGCAAACCAATGTTGCCATTTATCTTCAAAAGTACTATTCCAATTTTGATGCAGTTTTCAGTGATGGGTTAAGGTTTGATTGGTGCATGTTCTTAGATATGTGTTACGGTGACAACTCACGAGGGGGCGCTGCAGTAGGTAAACAAATATTTTTGCAAAAAAGACAAAACTACTTCCAATATTGATGCGGTTTTCAGTAATAGGTTTGTAGTTGTATCTTTATGTAGTACAATGTTCATAATAAAGTTCTCTCTAAAAAGTTTGAAATAAAAGGCAAAATCGAAAATTTTGAAAAAATCCACGACGGTAAAAACCTAATTGAAAAAGAAATAAGTAAATAATAAAAACCTCCGACTTACAGAATTAATGTAACCCAAGAATATCCGTCAGGGCTGCCATTAAATGAGCTAGTTTTGCAGATAGCGATGGCAGCCCCCGACGGATATTCTTGGGTAAATATATGTTTACTTCAGCGCCCCCTCGTGAGTTGTCACCGTATCAGAATCGCGAAAATTATAAACTGAATTTTTCTAGAAGAATTAAGTAATGTTTTAACTTGCTGTTTTTCTTACATGGTTTTAATTTTGAACATGTAATTTTTTTTTCTTTCACCATTAGAAAGCCCCATATTCACACGGGAACGGGAATAACGCGGGTAAAACCGCGGGGCGCTGCTAGTAATAAATAAAATAAAATATTACATCATTACATCAAATCAAGTTCATAGACAACTTTAATTCAACAAATAATAATGGCAAAGTAATACATTACATTTATTTACGGTCATGATTTTTATTTTTAACCGACTTCTAAAAAAGGAGGAGGTTCTCAATTCGGATGTTTGTATTTTTTTTTTTTTTTATGTTTGTTCGCGCATAACTCCGTCGCTTGCCAACCGATTTGAAAAATTCTTTGTTTGAAAGGGTATACTTCCCAAATGGTCCCATGAAAATTTTATCGAAATCGAACAAGCGGTTTTTGAAATATCAAAAAAATCTGAAAAAAATATCTACATTGTCTACATTGACGACCTTTTAGTTTACTCTGCATTGGAGCAGTGCATTTTTTTTACACCAATGTAATTGGTTCGTTTAGGTGGGGGAGGGGAGGGGGTGTAGGTACCACTAAACAGTGAAAAATAAAAAAACTTTTTACAAAAAAATACAACCGACTTCCACAAAAAATCAAAAAAGTACAAAATAACTTTAATTCGGAAGTCGGTGTTCAAAAAACGAAAAAGGAACCACAAACACCGAGTTCCGAATTAAAGTTATTTTGTACTTTTTTGATTTTTTGTGGAAGTCGGTTGTATTTTTTTGTAAAAAGTTTTTTACATGTTTTTTTTATCCATTCCGAGTTTCAAAAAGCAAGAACCGTCTTGCCAGGAGGTGAAGGTCACTTCCGGAGATGACCAGTGTCTTATCTAGCGAGTTCCAGCGACTTTAATAATAATTTTTTTTTAATAATAATAATAATAATCTTTATTAAAAATCTTTTACACAATATACTTACAGATTAATAATGTCATCGACCCAGCGAGCTATGGGCCTTCCTTTTTTCCTTTGGCCTGATGGCCCCATCCATGACGTGACTCTTGAAGTCCAGCGGTCGTCATTAAATCTGGCAATCTGACCAGCCCATCGTCATTTTAGCTTTTGCGAATAGTTATCTATGGCTTTCATCAGTATCTGAAACTCCATTCTACTCCACCCAGAGCAGAAGAAGTCATTTGATAACTTTCATCCTGCGAAATTCATCACTACCTCATACTAATTCATCTATTTTACTGAAACCAGTAACGATCTTTACAGCGGACCTCCTCAAGTGGTGCAGCTCGGTTCCTCCTACCTGGACGACCCAGGAGCCCTGGTCGTGAAGATATCCGCCGTCATACGGCATCCCAAGTATAAGCAGCGAAGGTCTTATCATGATGTGGCGCTTATCAAGATGGTTTCCAAAGTCAAGTAAGTTTCTATAAGTTCCAGTAATAAAACTAAGCCGAGTGGTAACGGCCCCGACTTACGAATTGTAAGTCGCGGGTTTAAACCCAGTCAGGCGCATTACTTTGTGTAATTAATTTCATCGCCACAGCTCTCAAAACGGTGAAGGAAAACATCGTGAGGAAACCGGCATGTCCTAGAACCAAAAATTCGAAGACATGTGACATTCACCAACCCGCACTGGGCCCGCGTGCTGGATGACGGCCCATTCCCTCTCCTAGAGAGGAGGTCTGTGTACCAGTAGTGGGAACATTAAAAGGCTGATTATGCTTATGCTATGTAGTAATAAAACAGACCGTGTGGAATATGTTAGTATCTTCGGAACCAATGTGAAGAAATACTTTCAACATTTAAAAGTTCTTCGTTGGTCTGGTGGTTGTAAGCGAAACTGCTGAGCGTGTTGGTTCTGCGCCTTGGGCACGCCGCCATTTTGGCGATAAGTCCCCTCTGAGGAGTGGTTGGAGAGACGCCACGGCGTCCTCACCTTCCGCCTGACGCTGGTGCTCACCGGACACGGCTGTGTCGGGAGGTACCTGTGTCGGATCCAGCGGGAGGACACGTCCGGGTGTCAACATTGTGTGGGTCGCCCGGAGGACACGGTGGAGCATACGGTGGAGGTCTGCCCTGCGAGGCAGTCAGCGGAGGCGACCTCTCGCGTCCGGCCCTGGTTCAGTCCATGGTCCGAAGCGAGGAGGCATGGCAAGCGGTCACCTCCTTCTGCGAAGCAGTAATGCTAGCGAAGGAGGAGGCAGGCCGTGTGAGGGAGATGGAAACCTCACGCCCCAGCCGCCGCAACAGAAGAAGACGCCCCGGGCGGCGGGAGTCGCAGGGCGATTCCCGGCCACCGTAGGCGCGGGCCTGCGGATGGTGAGCTGTGAGTGGCTCGCCGTCCGAATACAACCAGACCCGGGCCGACAGTGCATCGTGTTCCACGAGCGCTTCAAAGAGATGTCAGCAAAGAAGATGGCGCTCCATAGGGTCAGTGCCTGCTATGGTTGCGATTTTTTTTCGAAAGAGTCACCGCGGCTCTGGAACGCGGCGTACACTAGGAAGAACACGAGGGTGTTTTAGTCAGTAAGAGTCTGACACTCCCTTCCGCTCCGCCCAATGCGGGAGAAGTCATTTGATGATTTCATTTTAGATTAAGAATACCAGCCAGTAAAATCTCACGATGATGTGGAAATCTAACTCGGCAACTTTTAATAATTCCAGATTCTCAGAAGTGATTCGTCCAGCATGTTTGGGGGTACCGCCGCCAGAGGGCAGGAGTATCATCGCCACTGGATGGGGCAGGACTGAATACGGTCAGTTTCATGGATAAATCTAAACACACACAGAGGTCAAAGTCTCTTTTTAAGTCCATAAAGTTATTTATGGACTTCAAAAGAGACTTTGACCCCTGAAAATGAGTTTATTTCGGGGTTTTTTCTCAGCTAGGAGAGGAGGCCTTATCTAGCTAAAAACGATCAAAAAAACCCTACTTACGAAATAAATATCATTTATCTAAAAGCTAAATCAGTTAAATAAAACCTCAAAGCTTTCATTTGCCTGAAACACAGGATTACCTAGTTCAGGCAAAAATCATGTGTGCACTTTACATAGATTTAAGAAATACTGTATTTAATGTTATACCTTTAAGTTATTGAATAAATTTATTATTATTATTATTTATTATTTAAAATAAACCATATACAGACACTTTTAAATTGCTATTAAAAAAAAAACATGGGGCTATTTGCACGTTCCAAAGTGTAGATCTCTATAAAACCCGTGGAGTTTCTTGCACGTTCTCTACGTGCAATGTGCATCAAACTCCACGGACTCCTTTGACAATAGCCTATTTGAGGCGACTTTTGAGTCTGATTTTCCTCTCGTCGATTTCAACAGGAGGCGACCACTCACTCCAGCTCCGCAGCGTATCGCTCGCAGTTTGGAACATGCAAGAGTGTAAGGACATCTGGGGTACGTCGCTGAAGCTGCCCAACGGCGTCACCCCTGACAGCCACATGTGTGCCGGGGAGAGAGCGGGCGGAAAGGATACTTGCCAGGTAAGACTGCCTTTCGTGAAATTAAATCTATCGAACAAGGTGGATCAGTGGCGTGCAGTGGTTCGAGTTAGGGTAGGCCAGAGGAAATGTCCAAATAAATTTTAAAAAATAACCACATTTTTCAGGGTTGATTTTTAATGAAATGAGTTTTTTTTTAAATAGCCTATTAAAAAAAATAAAAAAAACACCACGTTTCAACCCTGAATAATGTGGTGGTTTTTTTTTTTGGACATTTTCTCTGGCCTACCCTAACTCGAACCACTGCACGCTACTGAGGTGGATAGTTCATTCGTGCTGCCAGAGTCCGCAATAGCCACCGCAATGGGTAGAAGGATCACGGGTGGGTTTTTTAGTCAGTAAGAGACACTGCCTTCCGTTCCGGCCAGAGCGGGAGAAGTCATTTATGATTTCCGGGCAGAAATGCGGATGGCGAGCTATGGTTGACTCGTCGTCCGATAATAACCAGGCCCAAGTCGGCGGCACGTTGTGTTCCACGCGCGCCTCACAGAGTTGTCAGCTAAGAAGATGGGGCCCCATAGGGTGTCAGTACCAGTTAAGGCACAGGAATTTGTTCGAAAGAATCACAGCGGTCTTGGAAAGCAAAGGGCATTAGAAGGAACACGAGTGGGTTTCAGTCAGTAAGAGTCTGACACTCCCTTCCGCTCCGCCCAGAGCGGGAGAAGTCATTTGATGATTTCCCATTAAAAAAAAGGTGTTTCGCGGTTAGTATTAGTGATATTGTTCCACGTTCTCAGCATAACTCTTTCTTGCGACAAAACACTACACTACACAGTCCGCTGTTCTAGAGCGTCGAGCGTTGGTCGATGTTAAATTATAGTAGTTTGTTGTAGAATGTGTGTATTTTACTCTTTATTGGTTTCATACGTAAAGGGAACCGCCCATTTTTGGCCATGTACTTGCCCATCTATGTGATAAATACAGTAAAAGTACTAATTTTGCAACTTAAATATTGCGAATATATATCTGTTATAAAAACCTCGGAAAACAAAAGATGAATTATTCAAAACTCAGTTTTTTATTGCAGTGTCTAATACTTCCGCTATATTGGTCCTGTCAAAATAGGGATTGAACCCTTATAGAAAAAGATCGATTTACAAAAAACCGGTTGACTTGATGATCGATTTTAAAAAAAATATTTTTAACAATTAAAAAAATTCTTGTAAAATATCGATGCATAAGTATATCTTTTATTTATGTATCGTAATCATTAAACAACATGTTTGTTGATTTATGTACTTCTAAATATGACTTTACATTTCTGTATTTTCGGTTTATTACCTAAAAACTTAGATTTTACGGTAAATAGACCCCACGTCCCATCCCTAATACCTACTCTTGTTTGTTGACATTAATGTACGTTGGCATTGGCATTTCACAATTCGGTTTGTGTTGTGCGCTTGCGATTTGTGCTTTTTATTTCTGCGTTTCTGATTTTTCGACGACTGCTTACGATTATGGACCCCGTACCCGCTCCCAATAACGACCCTGGCTTTACATTGGATTCAGTACCAGCAAATTAAAATGAATAAAACACACACAGTTTGTGATGGTCCACCAAGTTCTAGGTAAAAAACAGTGGTTGTTTCGTTATCTACGATGTCAATCCTAATGCCTATCATTTGTTTCTTTCTTGGGCATTACTTGGCCAAAACTTATTTATCAAATGGGCATTTCCCTTTAAAACCATTATGTTATTTGTATTTATATATTTCATTGAAGTAGGTATGTGTTTCGTCATTGTATCCGTGGCATCACAGGCCCTATCGGAACACCAGCGCTGGTATTTTCTTTTTAAATTGCAACATATGCTGAGATAGTGACCTTTTTGGCCTCGCACAGTTCAAAATTAATATCATCTGCCTAGCCTTTTCCCAACTATATTGGGGTCGGCTCCCAGTGAAGCCGGATTCCAGTCATACTGGATTCAGCTGAATACCAATATTTTACGTGAAGCGGCTGCCTACCAGACCTCCACAACCCATTAACTGGGGAACACGGTACTTCTTGGCAAGACTGGTGTCAGATTTTCTGGCTTCTGACAATCCGTAACGACTGCCAAAGATCTCCAAATGACAGCCGGGGCCAACGGCTTAACGTGCTTTCCGAGGCACGGAGAAGTCTCGTTATGTTAAGATGGTCACCCATCCACAGACCAACCTCAGCAAGCGTTGCTTAACCTAGAAGATCGACCCGGCTGTCATAATTTAGCCACGAGCTCCTCCACAGGCACAGACAGTTCAAAATTAATAAGTAATTAGCGTTTAAATTTTTTTTTTGTTTATGCCAGTCCTAAATAAACATTTTTCTTTAGTTATTTTTTTTTAAAGGACGTTTTATTCTCGACAGGGTGACTCCGGCGGTCCGGCGCAGATACAAGATGGTTGTCTATGGCGTGTGGTGGCCGTGACGTCATACGGACGGTCGTGCGGGGCCCCGGAGACTCCCGCGCTGTACGCTGTCATCCCGCACGCGTTTATAGCAGCTCAAGTTTTTAGCGATAGATCGTGACGATAGAATAAAGATATTTAAGGACTTTTATGCGTTTTTTATTTCATAAGTAAACCAAAGTGGTTGATTGTAGTCTACAATTTGGTATTGTGATCCTTTGTAGATTGTAGCTGTATTATTTTATTTTATTTATTTGGGATAATAAACAATTATAGATACATTAAAGTGTGTAACCCGTATGGAATTTCATACAAATTTTCAAGTCACTATTTTGCGAAATGACTGTACCAATTTTAAAGCAACTTCACACATATAAGCTAGCATAGCATAGGTCTATAAAGTTAGCTAAAATATTTTCGAAATGTCTTATTTAAAAAAATATAACTGGAAATTTATGTTTGTATGGAAAATTTAAATGGGTTTAATTAGACTGTAACACTATTTATCGAAAATGTTTTCAACCAACTTTAAACCTACCTATGTATTCTGCTTATATGTGTGAAGTTTCATTAAAATCGGTTCAGTTATTTCGGAAAATTACGACTTGAAAATTTATATGAAATGCCGTGCGGCATATACGATCTTAAAATGTTATACTAGTTATATCTTTCTTTTCTAAAAAAGTTATATCTTCAAAAATACTGTTTGTTCAGTCAAAGCTACTTTAAATATCTTCAAAACAATCTGTTGCTAAACTAACAATGACATACATTGCATGAGGTACAAGGTATGTAATATGTATATTGTTTAAAGCAAATATAATTATATTTATTTAACTGGTCCACAAATAACACGTAATTTTGTCTTCAGTTCTTCACCTTTTAAATCTTTAAGATTTAAGGATTGAATTTTCAAGATTTATTAATATTATACTCTTTAAAATATCATTACAGGTTTTGAAAATCTAATGCGATAGCTACTACTAAATAACACTATTACTATCAAATACAAATAACTACACAATACATTAGCATTTTTTTTTTTTTTTTAATTAGTTGGTGATTGGAGCCTCCCTTTAAGCAAGTAATGCCTGTGTTGGGAGACTATATAATTTACTTATAGGTAACTAAAACGATACAACCTTATAATTATTATAACAATGTAATTTATAAAAAAAAAATAACTTAAGTAAGTATGTTATTACAGTCATAAATTAAAAAAATAAAACAATAAAAGAAACAAAAAACATAAAATTACACTAATTGTCGCTTTTGTAACATATCTATACTTCTATATACTTTTAGACATATACTATAATATTATAAAGAGGAAAGATTTGTATTCAAATTCAAATCATTTATATTAATTAAACCCTTTACAGGCACTTTTGAATTGTCAAGACGAAAGAGATGAAGCTATCTGCATTATTTTTGTGTGTAACGAATAAACTCGAAAACCACTGACCCGATTTCAAAAATTCTCTCACCATTAGAAAGCTAAATTCACCTTGAGTAACATAGGCTATATTTTATGCCCGTAAAAAAAAATATTACCAGTCGAAAACAAAATGTTTTTTTTTTATATTAAAATATTCACTAAAAATGTTAAATACACTCTGTACACGGGTACTTGCCGGTTTGGGCATTGCTACTACGTGTACTATTCTGCGCTACTATTTTGATTTTAAACAGGTTGTTTCGAATTTATTGTCAGTTAATTATTTTTTTGAATTCGGTTTATTATAATGCTTATTTTTCTATGCTGATATTTTTATTTTAATCTATTAATGATATAGATTAACGAGTTTAAGGGAACACCCTCTGTTATTTAACACACTGTTTATATAAATCTATAAAAGATGTCTCTATGACACCAGAAAAATGCAAACACCGTAACATTGTAAAATATCGCGTGAAATTGTAAACTATTTTTAACCGACTTCTAAAAAAGGAGGAGGTTCTCAATTCGGATGTTTGTATTTTTTTTTTTTTTTTTTATGTTTGTTCGCGCATAACTCCGTCGCTTTTCAACCGATTTGAAAAATTCTTTTTTTGTTCGAAAGGGTATACTTCCCAAATGGTCCCATGAAAATTTTATCGAAATCGACCAAGCGGTTTTCGAAAAATCTAAAAAAATTATCTAATTTACCTACATTGACGACCTCTTAGTTTACTCTGCAAAGGAGCAGTACGTTTTTTTTACACCAATGTGATTGGTTCGTTTAGGTGGGGGAGGGGAGGGGGTTTAGGTACCACTAAAAAGTGAAAAATAAAAAACTTTTTACAAAAAAAATACAACCGACTTTTCCACAAAAAATCAAAAAAGTACAAAATAACTTTGATTTCGGAAGTCGGTGTTCAAAAAATGAAAAAGGAACCACAAACACCGAGTTCCGAAATCAAAGTTATTTTGTACTTTTTTGATTTTTTGTGGAAAAGTCGGTTGTATTTTTTTTGTAAAAAGTTTTTTATTGAAGTGAAAACTTCTTTAGCCGCGTTGGGCATTTGTTGGTAGGGGGCAATCTTAATAATATGTGTTCGCGTCACCGACATGCTCATGACACGTATAAGTAAAATCGAATGAATTTAGTGAAATGTTCAAAATGTGACTTATTCTTTAGTCTATGGCGAGCGTTCCTACAAACGTCAAACAGGTTAAAAGCTTTAAGTTTAAACATTTTAACAAAAGATGTGACGTTGAACATTGTAGAACTATAACAATTCATTCTATCATTTTGAACGATGTGAACTTGGCTACGAATGTTCTATTCGTTTGTTCTAACCACGTGACTTAATCAACCAACTAAGCCTAATCAACCTTTTAATTTTCCCACTGCTGGGAAACAGGGCTCCTCTCTAAGAGAGGGAATGGGCCGTAGCCACCACGTGGACCCAGTGCGGGTTGGTGATTGTCACATGTCTCCAAAATTTTTGGTTCTAGGACATGCCGGTTTCCTCACGATGTTTTCCTTCACCGTTTTGAGAGCAGTGAAGTTAATTACACAAAGTAAATCGCCTGGCCGGGTTTGAACCCGCGACCTACAATTCGTAAGTCGGGGCCGTTACCACTCGGCCACCACTGCTCCCTCTGCTTCCCATATATATGATTCATTTTCGACTAGCGTTAACGATTGCAGATTATCAACTTGGCTAAGGGGGCGCCTATACTAACTTCTCTCTCAAGCCCGCGTGGAATAGGGATGGCGATTCTTTCCGAAAAGAATCGATTTTTAAATCGATCCAAATCGTAAGCTGATGTAGATTTCTAAAAAATCGTTTTTTTTTTCAAGTTTCCATTTATAATATAAATATAAATCTGTTTAATAAGAAACAAGAAAGATAACATAATAAATGGTATCATATCAGTAAAATTAGTTTTTTTTTTTACCATATCAAAGTCAAATCAGGTATGAAAAAAGACATTTATTTTCAAAATGTATTTATTACTTACATGATGAAAAAGCTTCAAATCTAAAGGCGAAAGTTCGAAAGGCGATTTTCAAGGGTAAAACATCGACTCACTGATTCTTTGATTAATCGATACCAGATCGCCATCCCTAGAACGCGACGCGCCGCCGTCGACCCGGGCCTGGTTGTTATCGGACGGCGAGCCCTCTGCAGGCTTATTTACCAATCCCTAACAAATATGTTATATATGTTTACAAATAAATATATCTTTATCTTTATCTTTATCTTTATATATTTTAAGGTTTTCATTGATGACGTCAATAGAACAATATTATTCGATTATGTACTTTACGTCAGTGTGTAATTAAAATTGTTAACAACAAGGCGAGTTTTCGAATAAATCTTTTGTGTGATTTTATTTGAGGCTTTGAAAACAGCGATTTGTAGTTGATAAAGTAGAAAGCGATTTATTGTTCTAAGGGTCTTGGGCACACCACCATTGCGGGGATAAGTCCCCTCTTTGAGGAGTGGCTGGAGAGACGCCAGGGCGTCCTCACCTTCCGCCTAACGCAGGTGCTCACCGGACACGGCTGTTTCGGGAGGTACCTGTGTCGGATCCAGCGGGAGGACACGTCCGGGTCTCAACACTGTGTGGATCGCCCGGAGGACACGGAGGAGCATACGGTGGAGGTCTGTTCTGCTTGGGCGGAGTTACGCCGTGTCCTCGTTGAGGCGATCGTCGGCGGTGGCGACGTCTCGCGTCCGGCCCTGGTTAAATCCATGGTCCGGAGCGAGGAGGCATGGGAAGCGGTCACCTCCTTCTGCGAAGCAGTAATGCTAGCGAAAGGGGAGACGGAACGCGTGCGGGAGAGGGAAACTTCACGCTCCAGCTGCTGCAACAGAAGAAGACGCCCCGGGCGTCGGGAAACGAAGAGCGATACCCGGGCACCGTAGGCGCGGGCCTGCGGACGGCGAGCTATGGGTGGCTCGCCGTTCGTTAGCACCCAGGCCCGGGTCCACGACACGGCTTGTTCCACGCGCGTCTCAAAGAGCTGTCAGCAAAGAAGACAGGGCCCAATAAGGTCAGTGCCTGCTAGGATTGCGGAATTTGTTCGAAAGAGTCACCTTGCCCTGGAACGCGGCGTGCACTAGGAGGATCACGGGTGCGTTTTAGTCAGTAAGACACTCCCTTCCGTTCCACCCAGAACGGGAGAAGTCATTTTGCCCCAGAAAAAAAGGGTATTCACGAAAACTGTCGCATTTTTCATGGCCCAAACCGACGCTATTGTCAATCCATTCTATTTTCGAAAAAGGCACTTGTGTAAATTAGACCAGCTTAATTTTTAAACAATATTTCATAGTTATTTGCTCATGTGGCTTATATAAGCTGAGTTAATGATTAGTTTCGTAAATTAACATTACGTTATTCAGCCGGACAGTGGTGAAAATGGCGCGGGTCTTTGTTTTCTTGAGTTTGGTAAGCTTATTTATAAATTTATTTTAAACGATCGAATATAAATTCGTAGTTAGGATGTCAAAAACTTTTTTTACAATTTCTAATGTCTTTTTTTCTGTATGGGAAATCATGAAATGACTTTTCCCGCTCTGGGCGGAGCGGAGAGATTGTCAGACTGTTACTGACTAAAACCCGTTTTCAATATTTGCGACGAAAAAACATTATTACCTATCAAATTATTTATAATTCACAATAATTTGCTAAAAAATATTTGCATTTTATCACTAAAATTATAAAATTGAAGTAGGCTGTATGGCGCGCCATTTCCCATAATTTTCATATTTTGTTAGTATCGCAATTGATGCTGTGTGATAAATAATTGTTTTTTCCTCGCCAGTGTGTTGAAAAAGCGGAGCAGTGGTGGCCGAGTGGTAAAGGCCCCGACTTACGAATCGTAGGTCGCGGGTTCAAACCTAACCAGGCGCATTACTTTGTGTAATTAATTTCTTCACCACTGCTCTCAAAACGGTGAAGGAAAACATCGTGAGGAAACCGGCATGTCCTAGAACCAAAAATTCGAAGACATGTGACATTAACCCGCACTGGGCCCGCGTGGTGGATTACGGCCCATTCCCTCTCCTAGAGAGGAGGCCTGTGTCCCAGCAGTGGGAACGTTAAAAGGCTGATTATGATATTATGTGTTGAAAAAGTGTGTATGAAACTCGGTGAGCAACTTGCTCATTAGACTTGTATCATAATGTACTATTGTTAAACGTCCATTTCCGGGGCGGGTAAGTAGTAAAATATAAGTAACGAAATGCGTGTTAAATATTTGTAAATGTAATGAAATCTATAAATACTAAATTTATAAAGAAGAAAGATTTGATTATTTGTTTATATAGAATAGGCTCCAAAACTACTGAACCGAAATGAAAAATTGTTTCACTGTTGGGAAGCTACACTATCCTCGGGTGACATAGGCTATATTTTATTCCCATATTCTCACGGGAACGGGAACTATGCGGGTGAAATCACGAAGCGCTGCTAGTTTTATATTTGTTTATTTTTCTTTCAGTTATGCGTTTGCTACGCGAGATGGTTTGACTTTGGTAAGTAACATAAGACAAGAATAGATTATATTACAAACAACTACGAGTATGATTTATAATAAACGATTTCATTCAACTTTTTTGCAGAAGACGAATCCGGATTATTTAAAAAACCATTGTCGCACGTAGCCAAGAAAAATAATCCACTTAATAATAAAAAGCCTGAAGCAACGAAGTCGATTCCTTTCTTTCCTGATTTTTTTAAACCAGACTCTATTTCTCATGGCCTGTTCGACATACCGAAAACATTTTTAGGTTTAAATCCCACTGAGAAAACTAACTCAGCTCCTAAAGTGATAGCGCCGTCTGGAGTAACCCCACCGGCTGGAGTAATCCCACCGGCTGGAGTAACCCCACCGGCTGGAGTATCCCCACCGGCTGGAGTAACCCCACCGGCTGGTGTATCCCCACCGGCTGGTGTAACCCCACCGGCTGGAGTAACCCCTCCGGCTGAAGTAACCCCACCGGCTGAAGCAACCACACCGGCTGGAGTAACCACACCGGCTGGAGTAACCACACCGGCTGGAGTAACCCCACCGGCTGGAGTAACCCCACCGGCTGAAGCAACCACACCGGCTGGAGTGACCCCACCGGCTGAAGCAAGCACACCGGCTGGAGTAACCCCACCGGCTGGAGTAACCCCACCGGCTGGAGTAACCCCACCGGCTGGAGTAACCCCACTGGCAGGAGTAACCCCACCGGCTGGAGTAACCACACCAGCTGGAGTAACCACACCGGCTGGAGTAACCACACCGGCTGGAGTAACCCCACCGGCTGAAGCAACCACACCGGCTGGAGTAACCACACCGGCTGGAGTAACCCCACCGGCTGAAGCAACCACACCGGCTGGAGTAACCCCACCGGCTGAAGCAAGCACACCGGCTGGAGTAACCCCACCGGCTGGAGTAACTCCACCGGCTGGAGCAGCCTCACCGGCTGGAGCAACCACACCGGCTGAAGTAACCCCACCGGCTGGAGTAACCACACCGGCTGAAACAACCCCACCGGCTGGAGTAACCCCACCGGCTGAAGCAACCACACCGGCTGGAGTAACCCCACCAGCTGGAGTAACCACACCGGCTGGAGTAACCACACCGGCTGGAGTAACCCCACCGGCTGAAGCAACCACACCGGCTGGAGTAACCCCACCGGCTGAAGCAAGCACACCGGCTGGAGTAACCCCACCGGCTGGAGTAACTCCACCGGCTGGAGCAGCCTCACCGGCTGGAGCAACCACACCGGCTGAAGTAACCCCACCGGCTGGAGTAACCACACCGGCTGAAACAACCCCACCGGCTGGAGTAACCCCACCGGCTGAAGCAACCACACCGGCTGGAGTAACCCCACCGGCTGGAGTAACCACACCGGCTGGAGTAATCCCACCGGCTGAAGCAAACCCACCGGCTGGAGTAACCCCACCGGCTGGAGCAACCCCACCGGCTGAATCAACCCCACCTGCTGGTGTAACCCCACCGGCTGAAGCAACCCCACCCGCTGAAGCAACCCCACCGACTGGCGTAACCCCACCGGCTGGCGTAACCCCACCGGCTGGCGTAACCCCACCGGCTGGAGTAACCCCACCGGCTGAAGCAACCACACCGGCTGGAGCAACCCCACCGGCAGGCGTAACCCCACCGGCTGGAGCAACCCCCCCATTAACAAGTGACATTAGTTCACCATCACCTGTTCCAATCAGTCCTGCCGACGCTCCCACATTACCTACATCTGATGGTTTGTCTAACTCCTTACCAACAGGATCCCCCAATCCTTTAGCTCCTACAGGAAGTGGATTACCTGGGTCTCCAGATTTACCTGGATCTGCACCTGGGCTGACAGGAGAACCTGGCTCTGGCAATTGGCCAGCATTCCCAACAGGAAACGTACCGTCAGTACCTGAATTCCCAACACCACCTGGACCTGATGGTCTACCAGCATTGCCAGGAGCCCCTGATTCAGGCAGTCTGCCGTTTGGGTCAGGTTCGCCATCACCTGCAGACTTTGCTGCTGCCTTGGAATCGAAAAAAGACCTCTGGGGTTAGTGATGTATCGAAGACTTCTGGAGCTGGACAAACAGGTATTCCTTCCTTTCATATTGTTTAAAATACGAAGATAAGTTTCTTTACGTCTAAATGGCGGAACTGATTTTGATTGGTACTAGGACTGTTGATAAAAGATTGATATATCGAACTATCGATATTATTACTTTTTAACCGACTTCTAAAAAAGGAGGAGGTTCTCAATTCGGATGTTTGTATTTTTTTTTTTTTTTTTTATGTTTGTTCGCGCATAACTCCGTCGCTTGTCAACCGATTTGAAAAATTCTTTTTTTGTTGGAAAGGGTATACTTCCCAAATGGTCCCATGAAAATTTTATCGAAATCGACCAAGCGGTTTTCGAAAAATCTAAAAAAAATATCTACATTGCCTACATTGACGACCTCTTAGTTTACTCTGCAAAGGAGCAGTGCGTTTTTTTACACCAATGTGATTGGTTCGTTTAGGTGGGGGGAGGGGAGGGGATGTAGGTACCACTAAAAAGTGAAAAATAAAAAACTTTTTACAAAAAAATAAAACCGACTTTTACACAAAAAATCAAAAAGTGCAAAATAACTTTAATTTCGGAAGTCGGTGTTCAAAAAACGAAAAAGCAACCACCAACACCGAGTTCCGAAATTAAAGTTATTTTGCACTTTTTGATTTTTTGTGTAAAAGTCGGTTTTATTTTTTTGTAAAAAGTTTTTTATTTACATGACTCTTAATAAAACTGTTTTTTTTTTTTTACATTAATTCTAACTATATCACTTAACCTAAAAATAAATTATTACTTAAAAATATCCATATTTATTACTAATACTTTTTAGGACAATGTATCGATAGTTCGGTATTGAAATGTAAATACCAACATTCGGTATTGTTTTATTTTTTCTCGCCACAATTAATAATTTAAATTACAACATCATCCTAAACTTATGTACTGTATTTATACTATATTATGTTTTTCCTATTTTAGTTTATAAGTATATTAGTATCTATTCTAAAGCGAAATGTAATTTTCTAAGTATAAAAAAATGTTATAACCAGATAGCTACTTTCTACTCATAAAAAAAGAAAGAAAGAAAGAAAAATGTGTTTAATTGGCATTATATAAAAAAAACACCTTCACCACCGCATCGGTGACCAGACAACAGTCCTAATTGATACGCCCTTTTTTTCTCTTTGGCTTTGAAAACATCAAATAACTTCTCCCGCTCTGGGCGGATCGGAATGGAGTGTCAGACTCTTACTGACTAAAACCCGCCCGTGTTCCTCCTAGTGCCCTTTGCGTTCCAGGGCCGTGGTAACTCCTTCAAGCAAATTCCGCAACCATATTTGCATTGTATATAACACACACATTACGCTTTCAACGTTCTCCGCTAGATTTCGTCACATTTAAAAGTCTGACAAAGGCCATCAGGCAGTTTTCCACCAGACACGGCATCCGTCTCGACGGAGGATCCTTCCTTTTCAATCTTTTAAGTTTGATCGCTGGGATGGACAAAAAAAGTGTTATCAAACACTTTTTTGTCCAAACAAACAAACAATGATGATCTAGGTATGTTTAGATCACATTTTAATCATAAAATGTGATCTTAACATAGATCATCATTTGACGATCTGCCATTTTTTTTAAATGGCAGATCATCAAATGTCACTTCCCGCTTTGGGCGGAGCATTCCCGCAACCAGCCGGCGTACCATGACGTCTTAAAACGTGAGTCTTCCGAGCGAGAAAGAGGGATAGAGTTATACACCCTATATAGCTCCATCCCTTTTTCTCGCTCGGAAGACTCACGTTTTAAGACGTCATGGTACGCCCGTTGAATCTCCATTCTATCAGCGAATGTCGAAATCAAATAGCTTCACCTCTTTGACCAACCGGACTTGATAATTCAAAAGTGCCAATAAATGGTTTAATTGAAATAAATGCTTTGAGTTTTAGTTTAAAACAATGATTCATAATAATTCACAGGTCCAGTTCAAGATGTAGCAGGAGAAGCGGCCATATTTGCAGGTAGGTAATCTTTTATTTTTTGGCACTTCGAATTCACTAAACTTTTTTTAGAACACCCCCCCCCCCCCACACACCCCAGTTAATCGTACCCATCACAGCGTACGTGGTATAAATTGGTGTAAACAATAAACAAACATGCGATTTCAGCTATCCCGAAAGATTTGCTATCATTTATTGAAGAGTTCCGTTTCCTATCTCTGTTCTTCATCAGATCTTCACCAAACTAGAAAGGGACTACCTTGAAATACTAAGATGCTCTTCCAAACCATCGTATGCAATTTTATTGTTTCATTTTACATCAACAGGAATGAGAACATCATCTAGGTATACAGGTACACATACTGTCGAAGCCACACATTATTAGAGATAACTCAAATACTATAGTCGCCAGATCTTAATCAAATTTAAATGACCACACGACGAGCACCAGCTTTCGAATACAAAAAGAATCATTAAAATCGCTACAACCAGTAAGAAGTTGTAAGGTGACACACACAAAAAAAAAATAGACTTGACTTGAGAACCTCCACCTTTTTTGGAACTCAGTTAAAATTTGATGTACATGCTGTTTGCTACGTCAGTAATTTCCATGACTTTATTATATAATCGGGCGTGGTCAAAATATTGTTTTAAATATAGATTATTTTCTTTCAGAATCCTTGTTCGGATCACCTAAGAAAAACTAAAAGCAGACAAATCAAGCAGATAATAATAAAATGATTTTATTTTTGTAAAGTTTCTTTCATTGTAATTTTCAAACCTTTCAACTAGGAAGATACCCTTGACCACAACCTTTTCCCAACTATATTGGGGTGCCCCCAATTTGGTAATGTCCCCAATATAGTTGGGAAAAGACTAGGTACCTAGGCAATGGGGTCGGTTACAGTCACACCGAGCTCAGCTGAATACCAGTATTTTACGTGGAGCAACTGCTGCCAGGCCACTAAAATCCATTAACTATACTCCATTTATTATAACACTAGCGACCCGCTCCGGCTTCGCACAGGTGCAATGTTGATATTAAATCTCTGCTATATTATGCATGTAGTATACATATAAACCTTCCTCTTGAATCACTATGTATTAAAAAAACCGCATCAAAATCCGTTGCGTAGTTTTAAAGATCTAAGCATACATACCCAAGTAGCACATTAGCGATGAATTAGGTCATAAATAAGCTACATTACAGTCTACAGCTTTTATACAGCTGTACTAAAGGATAGGGTGAGTCTTTAGACTGTATTAAGGAAAGATTATACACTATTAAACAGCATAGCTGACTAATGACTTGATAGTGGCGAAAAAGTATACTGAAAACATTTAAGTAGAATTTTAAAATGATCTAGTCCAGCTTTTGGCTGTTTGAGATACTACTAGCTGGTCTAGAAGCCCAAAGCTTGTTAACGGCTGGTTAATACGTAAAATTCACCTCTCTTGTAATGCTGCGGGCTGCATTAAAGCATCGAATAATGCCACTGGCTTTTAATTGGTATACACTAATTCTATTGTAATTCTACTTCAACGAGCTTGTTAATGGCTGGTTAAAAGTGTATAAGGAATTTCTACAAATGCTGTTAGATTTATAAGAGAATAATTAAACACCCTGAATTGTAAATTGGAATAGGAGTACTCCATCCTAATGCCAATGCATAAAGTGTAGCTGACAGTTATTATACAGCTTTCAGCGTTATTTAAGAGTAAATCTAGATTATTGGTGTTTAAATTACGTCAAATTTGATTTATTTTTGCATAACGTGCGAAGCGATTTCAGGAGCTATACTATGTATGTTTTAATAATACACTTTAAATAAAAAATTAAAAGTGGAGTAAAAAGAAAACTGTTAAAAGAATACGCTGAAGCTTCTATGGACGAATTGCAAAGGAGTAGTACTGATGCAGTTGATGTTTACAAGCCAGTGTCATTTACGCATAGGGTTCCGCACAAATAGATTTGTGTGCCTATCCTTTTGAAAATTAATTGCATTTGATTAAAATGATGTTGCGAAGAGGTAGCACACCACTTTCGCAGGTAGCAAAAAGACTCGGTGAATGTTGTGCTAGGTACTGATCGAAAGGAGGTGCTTTTCATGACCAAGGATAATAAAAGTTTCCCCAAAATTAATTTTCAAAATTTAGCAAAGATACAATCTTATTAAGGATGATAAGAAAAATAAAAAATCATTTTATAAATTTGTAAATACTGTTTTTTAATGAATATGAAACATAATTTGTGAAAATTCAACATAATTACGAATGCCATTATGAAAAATGAAATGCTTCCAACCACTTTTCTTCTCCTTCTCTATAATCTTTCGTTTCCTTTTTCAACGGTTTTGATTATTTTAAACGGCATTATTATTCCTGAAAACAATAATTAATTAATTAAAAATCATAATATACGAAAAGGGAAAAGCAAAATATTTTTCGGTTGTTTTGACGAAATGACATGGATAGCGCTGTTCTAAACTAAATTAAAAAAAGAGAAGGATGCGCAAAATTACCTAACTACTGGGCTTGCAAGGGTATTTCGAAAGCCAAACAATGTACATATTGAAATGGTTTTCTGTCGAGATTTCTTTATCCCTGAAAAGCTGCTCTATATTTATACCAGTACACAGCAAGAAAGAAAATTAAAATCCTTTCTCCAGCCATTATAATGCTAGAAGCTGGTACATTGACTTGGTAACACCACTGTACAGCAAATAACTTTTTAAAAGAATTTCTGGAGAATTTGTACTGGATAACAAATTAACGCCATTTTAGCATTACAGAAACGATTTGTTATTAAATATCCAAATGATTTCTTATAGTTTTTAAGGATATTTGATAGCTTTTAATTCAAACAATATATTTTCCACTTATTTCCTAATATAATACATTAAGTTCCAAAGCAATAATTTGAGTGATAAATCTATTAAGTATTCGTACACCATTTAATCTTGTGAAATATTTTCGTTAAAGCGATATTATTCTGATGGCGCGTGAAATATTTGATGTAATTACCTATACACATTAACAGTAAAGTGGTACTCGCAACTCAATTTACATACAGGACACTCAAAACCAACGTGAAAACTATTAAAAATATCTTACCTTAAATAAGTCCGCCCGCGCACTTTAACAAACAATAAATGTCATCTGTCACAAAAGAAAATTAAATAAAAAAGTATTTTTGTTTGGTTATTTATACTTTAATAAAAGCTATTGCCAAGCCTCAAAACATCTAAAAGCTGTTGAAGAGAATTAAAGTAGCTGAATCTTAGACTGCAATGGCTGTTGTATAGCAGTATAAGCCATTGTACAGGGGCCGTATTACGACCTCTTAAAACCATCATGTTTTCGGTGTGAAAAAGAGACGGAGCTATACAGGACGAATAGCACTATCCTTTTCTCACACAGAAAACATGATGGTTTTAAGAGGTCATAATACGGCCCCAGGCCTCGTACAGCTGTTTCAATGATTATACCGCCGTTAACCAGTCACTGTAATGCTCAAGGCTGGTTAATTTGGGGCCCAAATTAGAATTACAAGGGCTGTGTAGTTAGCTACACAGCCCTTAAGCAGGTAACTAAAGCAGCCTTGAGTGTCACAAAATTCTATAATCAAGTCACTATGCGGCTGTCATGTGCTACTTGGGTAGGGACAGACAGCGGGAAGCGACTTTGTTTTATACTATGTAGGTACCTAGTGATTAGAAAAAAAGAGGTTAAAAGCAGAAGTACGAATCTTTTGTTATCAAGTTCAAACAATTTTAATAGATAAAATTAAATTTATTGACATACCTACAACTACATATTTCTTAGAATTGAATTTATTTTTGAATTATATTCAGTTAGATTATTATAATTAACTAATAATGTTGGGACCAATGTGGAATGTAGTGTTTGTTTTTTTCCTGGCTTTATACCGAAGATTTAAATTGTTGTGAGTGAAACCACTGTTCGACACAAATGTAATTTTGTAAGTAGGTTGTAAATAACACTTTTACACGTCAATCTTTTTCGGCCGTTTGAAACTAGAAGAGTCCGATGTTTCCTAGCTGACTACCCTGAGAAGAAACACCGAAACAAACTCAGAGGTAAGTCTTTTTTGAAGTCCATACAATTGTATTGGTCAAATCATATGAGAACCATGTAGGTTAGTGTCTGACGTGGTCTTTTGAGGAAAGTACCACACAGATTTGAGTGGACCTGTCCAAACAGTGCAAGCATTTGTCAGTTATCGTGTAGCTCAAATTTAGAACTTTAAGGTCAACGATTTGACGAACAATACCAAAGTAAGGACATTTGGGTAGGCCACATAAAGAACTCAAACCGCCAGACTAACATGAAATGAACCCCTGACGTAGCAATCTACTACCTCACACTCACAATACGTTATATGAGGACCATGCAGATCAGTGTCTGAAATGGTCTTTTTAAGAAGGAACCACAGTTTTGAGTGAACCTGTCCAGTCAGTGCAAGCCCTGGTCAGAATCGAATAGCTCAACTTAGAACCAATAAGGAGCTCAACAACTCGACGAACAATGCAAATGAAAGGATATTTGCGTAGGCCACAAAAATACTCAAAACAGTTTTCTTTTTATTCAACATTGCTTTCCCCATGGCACGCTGAGCGACCTTGAATTTGTGGACCAGGGCCTCAAGTCTGCTATTACAATAGTGTCAGAATGGCCTATAATAATAATAATAATAATAAAACTTTTATTTCGGACAAAATCCATAACATCATGATCATAATGATAACATAATGTTTGATTTTTACAAGTTTGGTATTCTACTAATATAAAACCGTCATTATGATTTTCCAATGGTCAACCATTGACACTCCATTGAAACAAAATGGCAAATGGCATAGAATGGTAATCTCGTACATAATGACAAATGAATGACTAATCAGCTAAAATTTGACACTTCCTTTGATCAGTGACCTACCATTAGAACGTCATTGTGCAGTCATTTCTTTTAATAGCTCGGTTATCACAAAGTTTTACGAGGGCATTGACCGACCAATGATCGACCATTATGAATTTAGCAGATTACGAACTTATAGCAAAATGACAGTGGGATCGTGTTGGAATGACATATTTATAAAAATAGCAGACTTGGGGCGCTGGCCTATGGTGAGTTTCCACGTTTTGGCTCCGGAAGTCATTACGGGTAGGACCTATATAAATACCTTTACCATATTTTATTTGAACTGTAAATGATGACGTTCATAAGTGCCGTTTAGTGGTGTCATTAAAATAAACGTTTTGACTTATGGCTTTGACTTTTCCGACCCCAATATAATTGGGAAAAGGCTAGGCAGATGATGATGTATGTTCATCTGTTGCCTCATAACTTCTAAACTCCTTATAATTGGAGAAATGAGGTATCGTTGGAAGTGTCTTGATCGTCCATCCATAATCAGCCTTTTTTAACGTCCCCAGTGCCTCCACACACAGGCCTCCTCTCTAGGAGAGGGAATGGGCCGTAATCCAGCACGCGGGCCCAGTGCGGCGTGGTCGTCCGCTGGTAATTATTCCAGTTTCATTAGGTTTCACAAACACATAAGCAATAATAAGCTGTAAACTTGTTCTCATATAAACCTTTATTATGGTTATCTAAAAAAAAATCGACACGTATGAGAAAATAAAACACAATTCGGATATACAAAATGGCGTATATTACAACAACGTTAAAACTTAAGTGTACTGAATCAAATTAGATTAATTAGCGCAACCCCGCAGGCGTTATGGGTATCGATTTAAAAGTTTACAAAAAGTAAACTTCCTATTAACAACAGTAAAGATAACGACTTCAAACAGGGACAGCCATCTTGTCAAGAAGTATCTTGTTACCCAGTTACTGTGTGGTGGAGGTTGTATTGAGAGCAGTGGTGGCCCAGTGGTAACGGCCCCGACTTACGAATTGTAGGTCGCGTGTTCAAACTCAGCCAGACGGCATTACTTTGTGTATTCAATTACATCACCACTGCTGTCAAAACGGTGAAGGAAGACATCGTGAGGAAACCGGCATGTCCTAGAACCAACAATTCGAAGACATGTGACATTCACCAACCCGCACTGGGCCCGCGTGCTGGATTACGGCCCATTCGCTCTCCTAGAGGCCTGTGTCCCAGCAGTGGGAACATTAAAAGGCTCATTATGGGTTGTGGAGGTCTGGTAGGCAGCCGCTCCACGTAAAATGGGTGCAGTTTGTTCTGTATTTTCTGATGTCTGAAATATGGCATCAATATAGTTTGAACAAGGCTAAGCAGATTGAATAACTACAAGGTCAACGACCCGTAATAGTGTTACTACGGCGAAGTTGCGCTAAGTAATTTAATTTGATCTAGTACAAAATCAAACTGAATATTTACAAGCGTAATATTATTAGTAATAATAATAATGATTATCTATCATGATAATATTGATTGTGACTATAAGAGCGCCTTCACACTAGCGTTTGTCTAGTGTAGGCGTTCGATAACCGTATGCGCAGCGCAGACGCTGCGACAACGCGACGTAGTCGTCGCGTTTTTGCGGCGATTCCTCTGGAAACAATTGAACGCTGCGCTGACGCGGCGCAGACGTCACACAACGTTGTCGCTTCGATAATATCGGAGGAAACTATTGTTTGCTTTGCTTTTTAAAAGAAAATTATTGTGAAAACGTGAAAATAAAAATAAAAGCATATGGGAGACCCATTAAGTGAAAGTGATTATTTTTTGCTTTATTGTAAACACATAAAAAATAATTCAAAATATTTTTAATTTCGGAAGTCGGTGTTTAAAAAACAAAAAAGCAACCACAAACACCGAGTTCCGAAATTAAAGTTATTTTGTACTTTTTTTTTGTAGAAATATGTTGTATTTTTTTGTAAAAAGTTTTTTTGTCCCATAAAGGTGGTTTAGCAAATACCAAAGCTATCTGCGGCGCTAACGCAGCGTATTCATTTACTCTTGCATTAACGCGCATTCGTTTATCGAACACTTGCGCTGGACAAACACTAGTGTGAAGGCGCTCTAATGTATAAAATGCGATATATTCAAAAGTATGTATAGTCCATTCGTAATAAGATTAGACATTTAAACAAAACTTTTATAGTCCGTTCAACCGATGTTTACTTCTATTCTAAAGGCATAAGGATGACTTTAAAAGCAAAATCGTGATTATAATACCAACTTTACTGTTTACCGCAGCTGCCATTTGTCATGCCACCAACGCAATAGAAGTCAAAATCGGTTGAACGGACTGTAAAAAAGATTTATTTTAATGTCTAATCTTATCGTGAATGGGGTATAGGTATTACTTAGTTCAAATTATACAGTTAATATTGCTAATATTTCATAACGGGTGGATTTTTGAGATGGGAAAATCATTTAACTTGTCCATATCAATCTATACTTCTAAAGTTTCTCTTCATTTCGAGTCAAATGATAAATGATATTTATTTCGTGAGTAGGTTAAACATACCTAACACTTTTACACGTCCAATTTTCTGGTCATTTTAAACAAGATGAAGCCGGTGTTTCCTAGCCGACTACCCTGAGAAGAAACACCGACAAACAAAACAAAACAAACTCAAAGATCAAAGTCTCCTTTGGCATGCCTCCATAGTGGCGATAAGTCCCCTCTTTGAGGATTGGTTGGAGAGACGTCACGGCGTCCTCACCTTCCGCCTGACGCAGGTGCTCACCGGACACGGCTGTTTCGGGAGGTACCTGTGTCGGATCCAGCGGGAGGACACGTCCGGGTGTCATCACTGTGTGGGTCGCCCGGAGGATACGGTGGAGCATACGGTGGAGGTCTGCCCTGTGCGGGCGGAGCAACGCCGTGTCCTCGTCGAGGCGTTTGGCGTCTGGCCCTGGTTCAATCCATGGTCCGGAGCGAGGGGGCATGGGAAGCGGTCACCTCCTTCTGCGAAGCAGTCATGCTAGCGAAGGAGGAGGCAGACCGCGCGAGGGAGCCCTCACGCCCCAGCCGCCACAACAGGAGAAGACGCCCCGGGCGTCGGGAAACGCAGGGCGATTCCCGGCCACCTACTGCGCGGGCCTGCGGACGGCGAGCTATGGGTGGCTCGCCGTCCGATAGCAACCAGGCCCGGTAAAAGGTTTTTGTGTGAACTTGCCCATTCTACTTTTTCAGCTGACTCGACGGCCATATTCATTACAAAATTCGTGTATAAAAAAAAAGGTTAAATAAAAGCAACAGTTTAAAGTCACTGATTGTAGGTGTAATCGTTTATTAAACACACACGATACACAATAACTTTAACAATTTAGAAATATAGGGAAACTTCCAGAAAACATGAAAATAGCGTCGCGACTTAGAGTCGCGGAGGATCAAAATATGCAACCGTATTCGTCGACGGTCGGGACGCACTCTCCTTGTCGCCCGCGGCGTCTCGCCTGCGCTAGCGTGTGAGGTGCGCGGGCGGCGAGGGAGGGGGTGCGCGTAGCAACAACATAGCGGCCTAAAGATGCCTACATTAAAATCCCGCGTTACATCCTCCCCCTCTAGCCTAACTAAATGTCCCCACAGTTGGGCTAGTCCAAATACCTACGCGGCCTGCCGCGTTTACGTTTAGCTCGGACAGGAGGCTCTACTTGTCCGGTGAAGGGCGTGAGGTGCGAAACGTGGTATTTGCCTACGTTCCTACCGGTTTGTATGTTCTCTAGCTCATATGTGGTCGGGCTGATAATCTTCCCAATTCGGTATGGACCGTCACGACGTGGAATAAACTTCGCGGTCTGCCCGCGGCTTGCGTCATTCGGTCCTTGCGTTTTTAACAAAACTAGGTCACCTACCTTGTATTCAGGTGGCGGCCTTCTCTTTTGGTCGGCGTTTTCCTTCTGGACGGCCTGTGCTTTCTCGTGCGTGTCCCTAGCCTCGTCCAGTGTTGCAGCCATCTTCTTCAGGTAAGGCGTAATGCTGGGCACGAAGTTATCGTTTTCTACGATAGCCCTCATGTCTATAGAGGAATCGGAGGGAGCTCGTAACTCTCTTCC
Source organism: Hecatera dysodea (assembly GCA_905332915.2). Lineage (NCBI taxonomy): Eukaryota > Metazoa > Arthropoda > Insecta > Lepidoptera > Noctuidae > Hecatera > Hecatera dysodea. Next base: position 1,275,073 of record HG995317.1, on the reverse strand, counting down.
GAACGTGAGATGTGCCGGCGAAAACCCTGTGCTACTGGTAATCGCGGAGTTCATAGCAAACCTGATTGCAGCGAGGTGTACGTCCCACGTGGTATGGTCGTGGCCGACGAGCATGGCCAATTGTGGTTTGAGGTCCCGGTTCTTCCTTTCTATAGGATTGGCCTCAGGATGATAATAAGGCGTGAGAGACTGGCTGATCCCTAGGACATGGCAGACTTGTTGCATTACCTCACTCACGAATTGCACGCCGTTGTCACTAACAAGGCGGCGTGGTACTCCATACCTGAGGAATACCTCATTCACGAGCGTCTGAGCACATTCTACGCTGGTGGCATTCTCTAAAGGAAACAATTCCACCCAGCGCGAGCAAACGTCTTCTACAATTAATACCCACCTGTTCTTCCTGGGCGTCTCTACGAGCGGACCAAACAAGTCTACGGAGACTACCTCGAATCGTCTCGACACAGCAGGGGTTTGCAGCAGTCCTGCTGGCTTGCGGTTGTCAGCTTTATACCTCTGGCAAGGTACGCACTCTTTTATGTAATTTGCAATGAACGTGCGCATGCCAGGCCAATAATACCTTGCACGAACGCGGCTTAAGGTGCGCTCCACGCCAAAGTGGCCGGCCGTCGGCGCGTCGTGGAGGTCAGCCATGACCTGCCTGCGTTCATGCTCGGGAACGACTAAGCAGCAGTCCTCTCCATCGTCTGACTCTAAACTATACCTGTAAAGTATTCCATCGGAAATAGTGTACCCGCGGTCGGACCACGGTCTCCCCCTAGAGGGTTCGTCGGACTCCATGTCCTCAATAATTTTCCGAACTTCTGGGTCCAATATTTGATTGCTGCGGATATCACCGCTGCTTCTCTTTGGCATATCAATAATTGTCATGCAAAGGTCACACTCGTTCTGGTCCTCTCCGCAAACGGGTCGCGACAACGTATCTGCGACCACGTTCGACCGACCGGGAGTGTATTCAATGCAGAGGTCGAACTCTTGCAACGTAAGGGCCCACCTGGCCAGTCGGCCGCTAGGTGACCTTTGACTCATCAACCATCGCAAGGGTTGGTGGTCCGTCCTTACCGTGACCTTCGCGGTTTCCACGTAACCGCGGAACTTACTGAGTCCCCACACGACGGCGAGTGCCTCCCGCTCGGTCGTGGAGTAGTTCCTCTCGGCGCTGGTGAGTAGTCGACTTGCATACTCAATGGGCCTCTCGTCGTGTCCCTCCCCCTGCATAAGAACAGCCCCAAGGCAATAAGCGCTGCTGTCAGTGCAAAGTATGAATGGTTTTGACTCGTCCGCCTGCCGGAGGATAGGAGCAGATACGAGAAGGGCCTTGATGCGTTCGAACGCCTTCTGCTGCTCGTTGTCCCATCGCCAAGCACTCGACTTCTTCAGGAGGTTAGTCAGGGGTCTCGCGACTTCAGCGTAATTATTAATAAAGCGTCGGTACCAACTCGACGTCTGTAAGAAGCACTTTAAGTGTTTTATGTTCTGAGGGGCGGCCATGTTGTCAACGGCTGCTGTCTTGTCTGGATCCACCTGGATTCCGCCTGGCACGATAACGTGTCCTAGGAATTTGACAGATTCCCTCGCAAAGAAACTCTTGTCCCTATTCACTCTTAACTTGAACATGGCCAGTCGCTCGAAGACTGCCTCCAGGTCAGCCAGGTGCTTCTCGAAAGGCCCTGGTGACAACACAATCAAATCGTCAAGATAAGCGAGGAGTTCCACTTCCTTCAAGTTGGAACGGAACCGGTCCATCATCCTCTGAAAAGTGGCTCCCGAATTCCGCAGTCCCATCGGCATCCGCTTAAATCTAAAGGTACCAAGAGGCGATGTAAACGCAGTCTTGTCTTGGTCCTCTGGGCAGACACTCACCTGATGGTAACCAGAGCGTAGGTCGAGGGTGGTCATATACTCACTGGTCTTGGCCGCGTGCAGTATGTCCTCGATGCGTGGTAAAGGGTACCGGTCTGGTTCGGTCACTGCATTGAGTTTTCGGTAGTCTATACATAGCCTTAAACTCCCGTCCTTCTTAGTCACAAGAACGACATTGGACGCCCACGGTGACTCGCACTCTTCTATGACGTCATCTCGCAGGAGCTTATCAATCTCCCTCTGCAAGGCCTCTTTTTTACTTTGCGATATCCTATAAGGTGGACAAGCTATCGGTTCCTGTTGCGGACTTACCTTTATTCGGTGCGTGGCGAAATCTGTCGCCGGACCTTCACGCGCGAACTGCGGCGCGCGGTGTTCGATAAAGGTGTTCAGTGTATTCCTCTGCTCGGGGTTTAATTTACAACCTTCGTCTGAGCGCAATGATAACTCGACAGATGAGGCGCTCAACAGGTCCGCTTCGGTCAAGTCGAGCGAGTACGTGTACACGAAATCGTAATAATGTTCCGGACTATCCGAAAATGACTAAGTGCGTCGGGCGACGTCTAGTACCATGCCGGCCCGGGCCAAGAAGTCTACCCCTAGGAGCGTCCTATTATCACTCCCGGGCAATATTAAAAAATCGCACGTTACCCTACGACCTTTAATAATAATTTCTACCTCGGCTGACAACAGGTCTCTCCACCCTTGTGTACCATCAGCCAGGCGCACGAAACGTTTAGTATCGTTAAACCGAACTCCTGAATTTACTAAAAGTCGGTGCAATAAGGGACTCGCGATACTATGCGTAGCGCCGGTATCTACAATCGCCACGCCGTTATGGCCCATAACACTAATATTTACCATCGGGTGATGTTCGCGCGCACTAATGTTCGTTATTCGAACGCACGAAGCGGTATCACTCGTAATGTTACTGCTATCGTCATGACAACAAAAATCTAAATCAACATTGTTCACAGATGTTTTCTCATCTGGTTTCGACGATGATTTCGCACAGACATCACATTTCGACCTCACGACGCCTTGTTTACCACAACCATAACAACGTAACTCCCTAGGCTTAGTGTCGTTATTATTTTTACTAGTGGTCGCTTTTTCACGATTACGACACTCATCAGTAACATGCCCAAATAACTTGCAATAACTACAACGGGGTCTATTTTTGTTGTTGCTACGCGGCGCATTCTCACTCGTTGTACTCAAACTCGATTGCGTGAGATTACGGTCGGTGGTAGTCACCGCCGATGTTTTGGTTAGAGGTGTCGTATTACTGTTATTATTATGAACAGAATTGGTTACCTTAAGTGCCTTGTAAGTATCCTCCGCAATCCTAGTCTTATACAATAATTCGTCTAGATTACGAACACAATCACGCGGCACTCTTTTCACTACGCGTCGGTGCAGTAACCCGTAACAAATGTCTACTTGCACTACTTCATCGAGCGTATACGGTAATTTGGCAATTAATGCTCGCACTTTGCACAAAAACGATTCCGCACGTTCTTCATCTCGCTGTTCCGTAGCGAAGATCTGCCGTAGAACTTGATGCGCGGGCTGCGCCACGCCGTAAGTCGCGCGAAGGCGCGCGATCGCGTCAGCCCACGTTGCCGCCGACGTCTTGACGCCGCGCCACCATACCGCCGCTTCACCTTCCAGCAACATCGGCAATCCGCGGAGGGCGTGCTCGTCACTTACGGCAGCACACTCCTTAAAGATCTCGACGGCGTCCAGGAATGCTTCCAGTACCTCAGCGTCCTGGGATGACCCGTTGAATCTCGCCGTGCATTTTATGAAGTTCGCTTCGGCGCTCGGCGCGGCCGCGGCAGCTGTACTTCCACTGCTCGCGTTAGGTGTTGGAGAGGCCCCGACTGGGGTGGAGGCCCTGAACTCGCCGTTGGATGTCATCAGCGAATTTATTAGACTTCTGTTGGCTTCCACTTGCGCTCGAGTTATCGTCTCTATCAGCGTGGATAGGAAGTCTGGGGGAATCTGAGGGGCTGGTTGCTGTGTCGACCTCGAGCCGGCGCTCGCGGTTACGTCCGCGTGGTCGCGCTCGACGACACTCTCTTCTTCCTCAGTGAGCGTGACGTTATCCTCGTCGTCTCCTCGTTGTTGACGGAGCTTTTCTCCTCTCGTTGTCGGCATCTTCACCTCGGTGTTGACAACGGTAAGGTCGAATGTCCGTACTTTTCCTAACAAAGTGAGTAGGTATATGATCGGTCACGTAGGCACTGTAACGGTCGTAACGGTTGCGTAAAAGTTCGTGCCACTAGTTTGGGCGCCAGTTTAAAGTCACTGATTGTAGGTGTAATCGTTTATTAAACACACACGATACACAATAACTTTAACAATTTAGAAATATAGGGAAACTTCCAGAAAACATGAAAATAGCGTCGCGACTTAGAGTCGCGGAGGATCAAAATATGCAACCGTATTCGTCGACGGTCGGGACGCACTCTCCTTGTCGCCCGCGGCGTCTCGCCTGCGCTAGCGTGTGAGGTGCGCGGGCGGCGAGGGAGGGGGTGCGCGTAGCAACAACATAGCGGCCTAAAGATGCCTACATTAAAATCCCGCGTTACAACAGTTTATATATCTGTTCTAGAGTGTCCCGACTCAAAAAAACACCCTGTAAAGATCTAGAAATATATTAGAAATGCCACGAATATTCGGCAACTATTCAGTATTCGGCTATTCGGTCGAATATGGTTCATCATTCGGCCGAATACCGAATATATATATATATTTTTTTTATTACTAGCTATTTTCTCGCGACTTCGTCTGCGTTAAATTATAGCCCATGTCCTTGTGGGCTCCCATGTGATGAACAGATTTACTTTCTTATTTAAGTTTAAACTCGTGGCCGAATATTCGGCTGCCGAATGTTCGGCGCTTCGGCCAAGAACCATGCCGAATATTCGGTATTCGGCTAAATTACTATTTGTGGCATCTCTAGTATATAATGTACATATATACAACGCACGTTCATAATACAACGCGTGAAATTATAAACAATTTTTTCTCATTAAATCACGGGTTGATAGAGAAACTGAGATTTCAAAAATTACAATAATATTTAAAATTATATGTTCACAATATATCGGGGGTATATAATCTAATCTAATACACATTTATTACAATCTTACGAATTAGATATAGGCTGTATATTGCATGCTAAGGCAGTTTATTTCACTTTAAGGAATATTAAACATGTCTGCTTAAATTAATATAAAATATTGCTATCGTTTTTTATATACAAAGCGTAACAGAAAAAACACAATACCGAAAATGGGGTCATTGTACATGAGTCCAATGACACATAATTATGATGTTATTACGAACAACTTTTACTATGGGATCAAAAATCAATCGTGAGAAAAAGATCGACTCCCCCAAACTCCAACTCAAAGCATTTATTTCAATTAAACCTTTTACAGGCACTTTTGAATTGTCAAGTCGAAAGAGGTGAAGCTATCTGCACGTTCCAAAGCGTAGATCTCTATGGAGAAGAACGTGCAAGAAACTCCACGGACACTCTTTTAAATCATGTTCTGTATTACATAACCTTGGTTACATCTTTGTGCTTCTATATGTGAGGACAATGCAAAGAAAAAAAAAGGAAACTATAAAACAATTCAAAATATAAAGATTAAAACAAGTCATACATTTATGTGCGCAAAACTCGACAAAATGTACTGAACAGTTGATAATTTTTTCGCGACTTCAGCGTTGGTCCCACAGTAAAAATTGTTCATAATGATGAGTACAATGACCCCTTAAGAGATATTGCGTTTATTTTGTTGCATGTTGTATAATAATTCAAATAAAATAAAAGCTTATACTACGTATTATAGTATATAAATATCATATGTATACAAGGTTATCTGTAAAACACCAACAACCTCTTAAGAGGTCATTGTACTTTCCTTACATTTATGTTCGTATAACTCATCAAAATGTAGAGGAAAGCTGAATCATAATGATGAGTACAATGACCTCTTAAGAGGTTGTTGGTGTTTTACAAATAACCTGTATAATGTATATAGTACTACATAATTATTATGTGATTATAATTTATTTTCTATATGTGTAAAAATAAAGTTTTCTATAAACTTCCAGCAGCCCTATTATGATGTCTTAAATCCATCAAGATTTCTGTGTCAGAGAGAGACGGAGTTACACAAGACGAATAGCACTATCTCTTTCCCTCACACGAATCATGATAGCATTGGCACTTCGTAATACGGCTACTGTATTAGTTCCTATTGGATTTAGCGATACAAGCGATAACTTCGAGAGCGATCTTCAACCGCGAACTAAAGTGATTAGTTGTGCGATTGTGTTTTATAGTTAGTGAGTTTAAAGTTAAATTGGTGTTGTGTAATTAAGAGCGCATACGCCGAACGGCATTTCATACAAATTTTCAAGTCGTTATTTTCCGAAATTACTAAACCAATTTTAATGAAATTTTACTCACATAAGCAAGATACATAGGTCTAAAAAATAGTGAAAACATTTTCAATAAATAGTATTACATTAGTTAAATAAGACCCATTTTAATTTTTCCACACAAACATAAATTTCCAGATAACTTTTTTTTTAATAAGACATTTCGAAAATGTTTTTAACTAATTTTTTAGACTTATGTATCCTGCTTGTGTGAAGTTTCATTAAAATCCGTTCCGTAATTTCGCAAAATAGTAACTTGAAAATTTGTATGAAATGCCATACGGCATACACGCTCTTAAAGTGTCATTTTTGGTTATTTCATCAGCTGTTTTTATTTTCACGAACCCGAAGCTCGTAACAATATACTGCGTGTAATTGTAAACTGGCTTTTCTCCATAAGACACGGATATATAGGGAACGTGCACGGCGTAGACTATGCAATCTAGTGTTGCAAATCTGAAACTTTTACGTTGTAAATATTTGACCTGTGCTGCCACCTATACTTCCTGCACCCTCCGTTTAGGGGAACGTGCACGAAGTAGACTGTGCCATCTAGCGTTGCAAATTTGAAACTTATAAGTAAAATATACTTGACATTGACGCATGTGTGCGGGTTTGGCTAGTTTCTGCACGTTCCCTATTGCAAACTTTTGAATTAAGGTGATTGTTTCGCTGGCCTGTTCATACATTTAATGCATACATTCTACTCCGTACATAGAAACTTTTTTCTCAAAACGAATCATTTTATCACTTTTCTACAATGAAATAGGTGCGCATTAGACTTTTTGGTAAATAATTTGCACTATATATTGAGAAAAACAGTTTTAAAAACCGGGCAAAATTTGACATTTCGTTTACTAGTGTGAGTGCGTTTTGACAACCAAAACATACCGCCATGATTGCGATGTTATAATAATTTGACGCTAGATGGCGTGCAACCGGTAATATAAATTTGAAAAGTTCAAAAGAAACTCAATTTATAATAATGGATTTCATTAAAAAAAAACATTATAATAACATAAAACTAACTATCATAAACCAAAACATAAAATATTGTTGTTATCAAAAATTGTTAGTATTAGTTTATGATTATTGTTAGTAGGTGTTTTATTCATCATACCTACGTAAGACGCGGCGCGCGAGGTTGCCGTTCTTATTACTTGACCCTTTGACCTTAGATGTATCGTCGGAATTTCTAAGAAAATCCGTTGCCAAACTTCGCAATGTGATGATTCGATTGACTTGAAATAAAAAATACATTTTGAAACCAAGCTAGCTAGTGCGGTGATAGGCTTTACGCGCGGAATTGCTTGTATATTTTAAATTGTATGCATTTTCATTGATTTGAACTAATATTATTTTCTTGTATGTATTTCATTACAATTTCATATCATTATTGCAAGGTATTGTAGTATAGGTTGCTTACACGCAATTTTATTTCAAAATAAAAGTAGTCTTTCGGTGGTGTTAGCAAGTCGGCCCGTGAGTTTTGCTGGCTATTACAAACAATTACAAACTAAAATCTTCTCATAATAGATAGAAATCACCGATCGATATTGTAAAGTTATAATAATATCAAGTACCTATACAAAATTTTATAAGTACATAAGTACCTAAGTACTAAATAATATTATTATGTATCATTTGTAAACTTAATTTTTAAGTCGCTATATATATATATATATATATATATATATATATATATATATATATATATATTGTATTTCCTGTCATATTACTTTTTCACATTTGTAATACAAATAGTTATCGACGGACAACGAACAAACAAACATTAGTTTATTAGTTTACTGCAATCGCGTTTCATGTATATGGTTCGTAGACAGAGTATTCCTATAGACTGCTGGATATTATCTTCCTTTGCATTCGCAAAAGACAAAGACAAACATATTATCGTCACTAGCAAAGAAAAGAGACGGAGTAGCAATATTCGCGTGTCGGCTGAGCACATCATTGTGTCATTGTGCACAACAAGTTTGACGTTTGTTTTGTTGTTTTGATTTGCATCTAATTGATTTTTACAATTACGTCCAAACAACAACGGAATACGTATCTTTTCGTGCTCAATTTGACATATTAAGTTTGTGCAACAGTGCAAAATGGTAAGATGCAGTGTAATAAACTATAAAAGAAATAGTTTGATGAAGATTGACGGATTATCCTTTCACTCGTAAGTATTCGATGTTTTTTAAGTATTCGATCACTTTTTGTTCTTCTATTTATAATCAAATAGTTGCAGTAATATACTAACTAATCTGTATAGTGAGAAAAATGTCCTAAAATTGTGATTTGGCCAATATTTTTATTTTCTTATCTAAAAGTTCAGTATTGGCCACGTTTCAACGGGGAATTTACCCTTTCATGTGGGTAGTATATTCAGGCTTTGATCTATACGATATTAGTAAAACACACTACAACTACATAGCTACTCTCATACTGTTATATAATACATAAAAATGTAAGATAGTAAAAGTATCTTATTATACTTGCAGATTTCCAAATAAACCTGAAATAAGAAACATGTGGATAGCTGCTACCAATAGGCCTAATTGGGTTCCAAAAATGACTTCCAGAATTTGCAGTCAACACTGCGACTGTAATCTTTTAAAAAAGAAAGGAAGAAAACTTTCTTGTACCCCGATACGGTAATAAAAATAGATACATCATGTGATTGCAATGATAGCATTTTGTTACAATGATTATAAAATTTTAACATTCGTTTTTGTTGGATTACGGAATCAGTAAATCGAGTTAGTGATATGACAACAATCATCAACACGCAAACGATTGTTTGTTCCAAGAGAAAAATCCAAACCAGACAAGAACTATGGACCTGAAGCAAGTGATCCAATTGATATTGATGAAACACAATTGAGAATATTGTGTGAAGAACAGTTAGCTGAATTTCAAAAGTCACCAGAAGACATAGCTTTCATTGAAATGTCTACTGTAGCGCAGCATGAAAATGATTTATATACTACATAGGAGTGACCGTCTGACTGCTAGTCAATTTAAAAAGGTAATGTAATCAGAAATGTGCATGTGTAATTTCTGTGTTTTTTAGAACACCTATGCAGACAAAAAAAATATTGCATCTTTAAAAAAATATTTTATCTTACTTTTACAGGTATGCAAACGCCGGAGTACAACACCATGTCACAATTTTGTCAAGGATATTCTATATAAAAAAAAAAATTTGTACAAAAGACATGTTATATGGACAGCAAAATGAAAATGTGGCAAAAAGCATATTTATGCAACAGTATAATGAAACTGTAAGGCCTTCAGGTCTTTTTATTGATGAAGAATTTGGATGTTTAGCTGGCAGTCCAGATGGTAAGTCTTTCTTTATCAATATTCATGTATCATATGTGTATAAATTGGATCTTACCTATACATTTGATAAATATGGAAAAAAATTATAACACTAGTTATAATCACGTAAATTTGTTATAGGTGTAATTGAAATTGAGAGAGCCATAATAGAGATCAAGTGTTTTCCATCATTGGCGAGGAAAAACCAAAGCCTAGAGGCAGCTGCACTAGAAAAGAAAAACTTTGCTCTCACATTGGATAATAATGTTCTAGTTATGAATAAAAAGCATGATTATTACTATCAAGTAAGTTAATAATTCTATTGCATGTCCACTTTATAATTTATTTTAGCATGTTATTTACTCTTACTACAATATTAAATCTATTTCAGGTTCAAGGACAAATGCGTGTCAGTAACATGGATAAATGTTACTTCATATGTTTTATTTCACAAGGGGAGGGCACGGTGTGGGAAATTCACTTCGGGACGAGACTGCGTGTGGTAGTAGTTTCCCATAAGGGTATGCAAACCCTAAAGGATTATTTCGGAATGGCCAGTAGTGTCGAAGAAATAAGCCTTTGAAATTCTACATGTAACTCATATACTTGTTTATTTACATCAACAATACAAATGGCGACATAGCCTAGTCAGTAGTGCCTCCGATTTCTATGCGGACGCTCCGGGTTCGATTCCCGCATTGAATTTTGTATTTTAATTACTTATTTATTTATTTTTTAATTAACTATTTCAATAATTAAATGAATTCAATCAAGAAAAACATTGTTAAGTATTAAATTAATTTACATTAACTATTATACTTTCTAAATTATAAAGCAGCTAATAATTATGGTATTCATAAATAATAACCACATTTACATCTATTATTAATTATTTAACAAATTTTTCAATTCTATATTATATAAATAATTAACACAAATAATATTTTATGTTATTCATATGAATACCATAATTATTAGCTGCTTTATAATTTAGAAAGTATAATAGTTAATGTAAATTAAAATTAATTTAATACTTGACAATGTTTTTCACGATTGAAGGCATTTAATTATTGAAATAGTTAATTTAATTAAAAAGAAATAAATAAGTAATTAAAAAACAAAAAGATAGTCCAATGCAGGAATCGAACCCGGAGCGTCCGCGTAGGAGTCGGAAGCTATACCGACTAGGCTATTTCGCCGCTCGTACCAGTGATGAAAATAAACAACTATATGAGTTACAGTTACACGTAGAGTTTCAAAGGCTTATTTCTTTGAAACTACTGGCCATTCTGAAACAATTCTTTAGGGTTTGCATACCCTTATGGGAAACAACTACCACACACAGTCTCGTCCCGAAGTGATTTTCTCACACCGTGCCCTCCCCTTGTCAGTCAATGAACCTTTGACTGTTATAGAAGTTTATCGAGATAATGAATTTATCAGCAATATGATGCCAAAGCTATTAGGCTTTTTTAAATACTGTATTCTGCCAGAAATAATTTTGAGACAAGTTCAAAAAAATTCGAAATGTATTGATATGAAAGGTACACTAAATTATTACTTGTCTATTTACTTCATAATTTCCATTTTTGCTTGTGGGAAATTGTTTTTCAATATCCACATCAAAAGTTACACACAAAATATACTAATTATAGTAATTTTCTTTCATAGCAGCTGTGTAGCAGCGGTTTACGGACAAGAAAATCAAGAACATCAGGAAGAGTGAAAACAACACATCAAATGATTTTTGTTTTAGTTGTACTTTATAGTAGTTTGTTTAGAATCTATATATTCAATGTTTGAAATCAAATTTTTCGGTTACCAGAAACCTGAAGTGGTGTGCTCATCGTAATGTTCGTAATGTGATCAATACATTGACCATTTTTTTCAGGTTTCTGAAAAACAAAAAAGAACTCTTGCTTTTTTTTTATTTCCTTTACAATCACAACAATACTTTAGCAGATATGTATAACCATTTGTTAGTTATATATGATTATGGATGCTTCGAAATTATCAAATATTTTCCACCTTCTTGGTTGTAATCTCTCATTCTAATTTGTTGTCTTGTTATGATTTATAATGTCTTGCGTTTGTCTTGTACTAGTGTGTGATTGTTGTAAATAAATATACCTTGAATTAATTGAAACTTGCATTGGGACTAAATACGTATTTTGATAAAGATTGTTTTTAGTAAACAGTTATGTATCAAGCAAGACATAAATTGCCACTATAAATACTTGTAATTTTTGTTAGTTGGTACATGTTTTTTTAAATAATCTATAAGGTAATATAATAAAACTATCTATTGAATTCTTGACATTCATTTAGTTCCTAAAATAATAAATAGTTTACACCAGAAATACCACCTTTTATTATATAATCATAATTCCTTGTATTTCATAATACATATAATTGTAACTGGTGGCGTTAGAATAAACTTACCCCCCAGACAATTCTAATTTCGACGTGAGTACAGCCTAATAACTTTTCATTTCAAGCCATCTAGTGGTTAATTTTGCTAAATGCTTTTGACTTTAAAGTAGTCGCTCATATCTATGTGTGTGTAAACGATACTATAATCAGATTTGTATGAAATATGGCGAATCAAATGGGTTTTGAGGCTTTAATTTGATTAATTTCGGTAAAGTGGATTCTCCGATTTGCGCGGTGTTATTTCTGTGACATAATATTGTTCCAATTACACTCAAAACTAAATAAAACTGAAAATGTCGACATCAGCGCCATCTAACGGGAAAATGGCCACGAACAACCCGTAGCATTCACCTTAAGATAGGTTTCTTTTCTTTTGCACAGTAGAACGCCATTATCCAAACGCCGATTAACCGAATCGCCAATTATCCGAATCGGTCCTAAGAGTAATATTAAAAAAATAAAATCAAGTAATTTACAAAAGTAATTTATTTAGTAAGTAATTAATAAAAGTATATTTTCAAATTTTAACCAAGTTATTGTAGAACTGTGTTTGTTAAACTTAATAAAGTTTATTTTATGTGTGATAGTTCGTTTTTCTTTATTACCAGTCTATGTCCAATTATCCGAATCGACCCCGATCCCAATTAATTCGGATAATCGACGTTCCACTGTGTTTAAAATACCTGTGGGCGTACCATGACGTCTTAAAACGTGAGTCTTCCGAGCGAGAAAAAGGGATGGAGCTATATAGGGTGTATAACTCTATCCCTCTTTCTCGCTCGGAAGACTCACGTTTTAACACCTCATGGTACGCCCACTGTTCGCAGTATATGGAAAGTTTAGAATCTGATACGGATTTATTACAATTTTACGAAGCTTGCAACTAATGGCTGACATTAATATTTCCAAATTGACACTGGTGCTGCTATCTAAAACTGCCTATCTATTGCGCGTTCTCTAAAGAGCCATAAACCTAACCTTTTTTAAGAATATCAGAATAACTATACTTAAACTAAAAAGCATAGATATTCTTCAAAAACTTCAGGTTTGTGTACTAATCTACACTAATATTATAAAGAGGAATTTTTTGTATTTTTGTGTGTGTGTGTGTATGTTTGTAATGAATAAACTCAAAAACTACTGTGGCGATTTCAAAAATTCTTTCACCACTAGAAAGCTACATACACCCTGAGTAACATAGACTATATTTTATCCCCGTATTACCACGGGAACGGGAACTACGCGTAAAACCGCGAGTCGCTGCTAGTATTATTATAAAGAGGAAAGATATTTTTTGTAACAAGCAAGCTCTGAAACTACCGGACCTAATTTAAACATGTTTTCACTAATGAAAAGCTATATTATATCAGCGAGTAACATAGGTCGTATTTTATCCCCATATTCCCATGGGAACTTATATATAATAGGCTTGGTTGTGAGTTTGTGAACCACTGCTGCACCGCGGGGCGCTGCTACTCACAAATAAGCAAAATAAACTATCTTGAATTAGGTCTCCATCTCTTCAAATTCCCTTATGTACTCGTTGCCAGTTTCCGTTTGTTCCGCATGGTCTGACAAGCCTCTTATGATGATTTCATTCATACCAATGGCTAATGGATCATCTGTAAAGATAATATAAATATTGTTAAAGCTAGACTTGCAAATTATATTAATACAAAGTAGGTGTGTTGCTAGGGTTGCGGAATTTGTTTGAAAGAGTCACCTTGCCCTGGAACGCAAAGGGCACAAAAAGGAACACGGGTGGGTTTTAGTCAGTAAGAGTCTGACATTCCCCTCCACTCCGCCCAGAGCGGGAGAAGTCATTAGATGATTTCCAATCCAAAAAAAAAAGTAGTTGTGTTAAAAAAATACATGTATAAAAAAACCGCAAAAATGACTAAAACTTGGTACACACAGACACAGATAATAAACACACTTTTTGAAACATCTATACTATAATATTATAAAGAGGTAACGTTTGTGAGTTTGTGACGTTGTAAGGGGTAATCTCTGGATCTACTGAACCGATTTACAAAATTATTTCACCAATAGAAAGCTACGTTATTGTGCAGTGTCATAGGCTATATTTTTTCCCCGTATTGCCACGGGAACGGGAACAACGCGGTTGAAACCGCGGGGCACTGCTTGTATGATATATATAAGTAGTAGATCATTTATAGATATCTGGCAGTCGTCTGGCATTCAACTTTTGAATTCTCAAAGAGGTGAAGCTATCTGCACGTTCCAAAGCGTAGATCTCTATGGAGAAGAACGTGCAAGAAACTCCACGGACACTCTTTTAAATCAACAAATTGTAACTGGAAAATGGCGAACTTCGTAAGATTATAAAATATCTTGAAAGATTGTGAGCTTACGATAAATTATAATCAACGGAACATTTTGTACCACTAGTATCTATAGTATTAGTATCAATAGGGATGGTTTCTGAGTAAAAAAATGTATGATTATGTTTAGTCCGTCAGTTAGATTATTGAAAAATATTGGACACGTATTTTTTCCTTTATCAAATCTATAAAAACTGACGAAGATACAAAGCATCAAAGATCAGGAGTGGGGGCTTGTGACGTCACTGCTCGGTAAAAATTGTAGCTTTAGTGACGTCGCACGAGTTTTCAACGCACTGTATTGTCTTCATTTTTTGTTTACGTGAAAAAAGAAAAAATACGTGGCCAATATTTTTTGGAAATCTATCCGACGGGCTAATTAGATGTTTTTAGTTAACTACCCTATACTCACTCATTCCATATATTTGGTAAACGTTCACAACTTCGTCGTCTTCATTATTTGGCTCCGCTTGAGGTTTTGGTGACACACCATCTGAAAAAGCAAATATCATAAGGTTACAGGAACTTTTGAATTGTTAAGGTCGGTCAGTCGAAAGAGGTATCTGCATGTTCCAAAGTGTAGATCTCTATGGAGAAGAACGTGCAAGAAACTCCACGGATTTTATTTATTTATTTAAACTTTATGTACAATAGTGGTACATGGACTTAATGCAACAAGGCATTCTCTACTTGTCAACCTTTGGGTTAAAAAGACAACACTGTAGTAGGTGTACAACAAATAAATGAAATACAAAATATATTTGTTGGGAAAAAAAATACAAATACCCAACACAAAAAAGAGGTGTTATAAGTTTGACGTGTCTGTCTGTCTGTGGTTCCGTAGCTCGCGAACGGATGAAGCGATTTCAATTTAGTTTTTTTTTTATGAAAATCGGTGGAGTCGTTTAAAAGTTGTGGGGGGTGAAAGCGGGGAAGAATAACTGAATGTCTGCAAATATACTCGAGTGGGGTCTCAAATGAAAGCGCACTGAAAGAGAATATTGATGATGACTTAATCGAGACTGTTCTTATAGGTTTGTAGCTATAAAAAGTTAAAATATAAATTTAAAATACCCCCGACACAAAAACCTAAGTTCCCTTAAAAAAGAAAAAAAATACGTCGCGTTGGGGGACCGCTCTAAATAGTATATTACCTAACTAAGGTGCGCGGTTTTAAATCAATAAATTGTTACAAAGTTATGGACACATTGTTCTTCTTGATGTTATTCCTATATGTGAGAACGATGTAGAAAGACGTGTATGATACAGGTATCCAGAGTGAAAGGGACAAATCAAAGTACAAATAAATATATATACATTTTTTTAAAAGAAGAACGTCGCCTCACACTAGGATTTACTCCTTTACTGTATCGTGGGTGCGTTCCCAAACATGTAAACTCACATACACAAGACACCCAGACCTGGAACAACTATCTGTAGGCCATACAAACATTTGTTCCGTGCGGGGATCGAACCCGCGACACGTAGCGCAGCAGCCGAACGCTCAACCACTGCGCCAACCGTGTCGTCAAATTACAATGCTATAGATATTATTTGACTTGGAGGATTTGGACTTGATTTGGAGGAGCTCGTGGCTAAATTATAACAGCCGCACGGGTCAATCTTCTAGGTTAAGCAACGCTTGCCGAGGTTGGTCTGTGGATGGGTGACCATCTTAACATAACGAGACTTCTCCGTGCCTCGGAAAGCACGTTAAGCCGTTGGTCCCGGCTGTCGTTTGGAGATCTTTGGCAGTCGTTACGGATTGTCAGAAGCCAGAAAATCTGACACCAGTGTTGCCAAGAAGTACCGTGTTCCCCAGTTAATGGGTTGTGGAGGTCTGGTAGGCAGCCGCTTCACGTAAAATACTGGTATTCAGCTGAATCCGGCTTGACTGGGAGCCTACTGGAAACCTAAGCCTAGCCTTTTCCCAACTACAATGGGGTTGTAGTTGGGAAAAGGCTAGGCTTAGGTTTTAAAGAAACAAAGAACTTCCCCCCCCTCCTACCCCCTACCTGCTGAAGAGCCATAGGCATGATAAAATGTCACTCACCCCAAACTCCATGATTTCCTTTCATTTTAAAAATATGGTGTTTCAACAGCACGCTATTGAAAAATTCCTCGCCACAGTAGCACTGATGCGTTTTACTCTTGATCTGTTCATAGGGAACGTGAGCCGCAAATATATGCTGATCCATTTCCTCATTAGAGAACGCTAAAGCCCTACATAATATACAAATCTTCACTTCGTTGGCCAACGGTATCCCTTTAAAAACATGAGTCATTCTGTTATTCAGCGAGGGTAACATCGGATCAGGCAAAAAGAACCTTGACGCATCGTCTTTAGGTTGAACTTCAATTACCTTCCTATGCTTTGCTAAGTGATTGTTCAAGTGACGTTCTTTTGTTGTCGCATACTTGCATATATCACACCGGAATAAATAAGGATGAGTTTTCACATGTTCAACCATTTCTGCATGTTTTTCAAAAGGTTTCAGGCAAATTGGACAGGTACCAACGTTGAAACAGCCGTGGTGTAGAAAGTGAAACCAGAATGACTTCGCTCGTGTCATTTTGCAGCACTTTGGACAGTTGTATTTAATATTGAAGTTCTCTGGTGTTTTTCTAGTATGCCAGTGGAACATGTGTGTGATTAGGAGTTGCTTGTTGAAGAACAGGCGGTGACAGTGGTCACAG
The DNA here is from genome assembly GCA_905332915.2 of Hecatera dysodea. Classification (NCBI taxonomy): domain Eukaryota; kingdom Metazoa; phylum Arthropoda; class Insecta; order Lepidoptera; family Noctuidae; genus Hecatera; species Hecatera dysodea. The sequence continues at coordinate 1,257,917 of HG995317.1, read as the reverse complement.
ATGTAGATTTCTCGGTTGATCATGGTCGCGTTTGGAGGGCAGAGGAAATGGTTTACGAGTATGTGTTCAATTAGTGCTTTTTTGTCTGATTGAACTCGTAAACATATCTGAAAGGAAAGATAAGCATAATCAGCCTTTTAACATTCACACTGCTGGGAAACAGGCCTCCTCTCTAGGGGAGGGAATGGGCCGTAATCCTCCACGCGGGCCCAGTGCGGGTTGGTGAATGTCACATGTCTTTGAATGTTTGGGTCTAGGACATGCCGGTTTCCTCACGATGTTTTCCTTCACCGTTTTGAGAGCAGTGGTGATGAAATTAATTACACACACACAAAAGAGTCCTACAATTCGTCGCCGTAAGTCGGGCCGTTACCACTTGGCCACCACTGCTCTCACTTATAATACATCGCCCACATTTCACTTGTATACATGGAATATATAAGGATGCAATTCTTTTATTTTAGAGATTCTCAACAGAGAACTTACATTTTGCAGTTTTGCTACAAAAATAAAATAAACGCTATTATGTAACGTTTGTAAGAAGAACTATTTCATGAGGGCAATAATTTACAGCGTAAGAAAACACATCCTGCACAGTTTTTATACATATTCCTAAGATTGAGGTTACATTCCTCAAGTAAGAATTAATCCAGATACTAACAATGAAGTTCCTAAAAGAAATAATGTGTGTCTCAAAGACTACTCAGCTACAATCGTACAAGCGGTCTTATGCCAGTGCCGGCAGAAATATTTTAACGCTCAGTGAACGAGGGATGTATCAAGATATGTTTCCTAATACAGCCGGATCTGAAATATTAGCCTTACTGAACAAAGCCCCACAGTGTTTTTACGCTGGCTTTGACCCCACAGCCAACAGTCTTCATGTTGGCAACCTACTTGTTATAATAGAATAGAATAGAAAAACTTTTATTCAGGACAGACACAGCACAACGGTTACAAACACAAATTACAGGAGAAGAAAAGTACAGAATGCGCCGAGCGTGTCCGAACCGAAAGGGTTACCACCTCAGCATTTGCTGGGCGTCAGACACCGAGCGCTGGTTTTCAGTTGGCACCCCGCAGTGACGCACGGACGAGGGTAAATAAAAATATATAAGTACTTGAACTAAATTATACTTGAAAAGATATTTATGTACTGAATTTGATAAAAATACGTAAATAAACCTGCTGCACTGGCAGCGAGGGGGTCATTATGTTATTGCTTTGTTAGGTGGTGCCACAGGCTACATTGGTGATCCAAGTGGAAGGAGCACAGATCGCATTGCATTACACAGTGAACACATTACACAGGGTCAGGAAACGTAACTACTAAATTGTCAAATGGCAGACGTAAGTAAAGAGATATGCAATCCATAGGGATTGCTATCATTAATATAGATTGATATCATTAACTGAGAAATTTCAGATGAAAGAAACCAAATACCAGCCTATTCATACATTTATAATTAGGGTATCGAGCCCAGGACCTCATATGTAGCAGAAGCGCTTTCTTTCGCTGTAGAACAAGGCAAAATAATAGTACAGTTGGATCCGCTTATAATGACATCGAAGGGAAGTGAAAAATACGTCATACTAAGCGGACGTCATAAAAAGCGTAATCTTAGGAACTAAGCTAATTCCCATCTTTGTTAGTTATTTTTTGTAATAAGGAAATAAACAAAAAATTGTATATTGATAGTTGTAGATCAATCAAAACAAAGTGAGGAACAAATTTGGTATCACGTCCCCAATTACGTTTGGTTATAGTAATGACCAAACATAATTTCTGAAAAATAGGTCATAATAAACGATATGTCAATAAACGAAGTCATTATATCCGCACTTTTTTAAAGAATTTAATATGAAAACCAAAATGAGCTCTGTTTTACTTCATATTAAGCGGTTGGTCATTATAAGCGGCGTCATAATAAACGGATTTCACTGTAATCAACTACTGTTAATCAGTCAGTCAGGCTGTTTTGGCGGTATTCTTATTATGGCCAAGTTTTCGCACTAATACGTTCTGCACATAAATAAAATTAAGCTGATAACTTACGGAACACATAGCAATGTCTTCATCTTTCAGAGCGCTCAATAAATCGTATTGGTGTTCATTTTTTCTATGAATATCGACATCTATTTCTGTTGACCATGGCCCTTCGCCGCATAGGTCACAACGATATGCGGCGATTGGATTGCTGTTTACTACCTCTTTCGTATTGAAACATATGTCTGTGGGATATCGGAACATTTTGAATTATTTCTCACAGGAATACGATTTTTTTTTAACAATTTACGTGAAGAAAACCAACACAAAATTGTCAGATTTGTCAGAAATTGATTGTTGACGTTTTGGTTGGCGTAATTTTTTAAACGAAAATGTTACATGTTGGAATTCTCAGATCCTTAGCGTTGAAGTGAACAGCAGCTTATAGACACAGTAGGAGTAAACGAGACAACTGAAATGTCGTTCCTTTTATGCTAAGCACAATGGAAACCTGTTTAGTCATGGTACTAGAACGCATTTCCGTACGCTACGGTTCACGCAAATTCAAACATAATCAATTTTTTGTCATGCGTGTCTTCATCCTTTTGAAAATTCAGTTTGTAGATTTTTGTCATTTAATATAAGCGGAAAAAAATTTACAAACTAAATATTTGTCATTTCTTTGTTTTTACTTTCATGCATTTTATTTTTGAAGACTATTTTCAATTTTATTTGTTTGAATGTTAATTTGGAATAACGGAGCGGAAACTAAAGCAGGCCTGTTCAGCCAAAATGGCCGAAGGAAAGGGATGAAGTTTCTTTCGTTCCTAAAGATATTTTGCAAGAAAAAGTGATAAAGTGCAATTAAAATGAAAGAAATTAACATAAATATAGAAGGTTATAATGTTAACGGGATATGTGTTGGCTGTTTGAACTATAATCGTCGAATGTTTTACGATCCCAGCGTAAAAGAATGTTTTCTTTTACTTGGAAATATCGATGTAAGTAACGCTTTTACTATCATTTTCTCAATTTAACAAGTTTAAAAGGGGTTAGAAAGTGATTATAAATCATAGGATTGTGTAGTTTAATTCAAATTTTGTGTTGAAAATCATGTAAACATAGAACAGAAATCCTTAGATCGGCCATTGTTGACGCTATTTTTTTCTGAATGGTTTTGCGTTTTATTTTTGTATATTTAGTGTTAGCGAAATTAAGTTTGGACAGTGGAATTGAAAAGTGCCTCGGGGTCAACAGAAAGAAGGTAAATATAATATAACCTTCAGAATTTCAAAATGTCAATGTCTGTGGTACTTACATCATAGTTAACTTGACCATTTATTTCGTGACTCAAAACGTGACATTGGTTTAGATATGTCAATTAATTAAATAACAACTTAAATAACTTTGAAAAAAACTTTGTTAATGTTATTCATTCAGACAAAGTTAACTAGTTTAAAAGTTACGAATAAAAAAATAAAATAAAAAACAAATTGATAAGTTCTATTATACTTAACAGAGGAACAAATTTGCTGTAATAAAGCCGGTGATGATTTTAAGTAAGAATGAAACCATGAAACTCTCGGCACGTATTTTTATATTCACCTTAGTTATAAATATCGCCTTCGAGTTTCAATATAGCGTAATGAAAACTTGCTGACTGAGAGTGTAAAAAATAAGGCCACAAAACTGTCATAATGCGCGAGCGATGACTCGGCCACTCTGGACTATCATGATGATAGTCCAGAGTGGTCGCGCCAAGACGTTCGGCCGGCGCGACCAATCAAATTTTCGCGTGGTTTCCGAAAACGGGACAAATAAGCGTCCCAGAGTTCATTTTGGGGACACCAGTGAACGCAAATAAAACATGGAAGCATTCCTAACTCAAAAAAATAACCCCAAGCACATTGCGCCGCGGTAGGCGGGACTTATCGATTGCGCCGCTCACGTGTTATTCGTTACATGGTAATTTAAACCCAAATACTTGGGTAATAAGGTCAATTTTTAACTGTGCATCGTATTAGCAATAATGTTGTTGGTGTGGTTCGGCGAATCAGCGACGAGGTTTCGATGTGTGAGTTTGTTTGGATTTTTGGGTTTCGATTCGCGCTTAGATCCCTTGAAGTAATGCTTCCATGTTTTATTTGCGTTCACTGCTTCTACACATAAAAAACGAAAATGTTCAAAATAACTTTAATTTCGGAAGTCGGACAAGCGCCAGCTTTCGAATATAAAAAGAATCATCAAAATCGGTACACACAATAAAAAGTTATGTGGTAACACACATAAAAAATAAAATACTGTCGGATTGAGAACCTCCTCCTTTATTGGAAGTCGGTTAAAAATATGTTCTCCCACACATTCCACCTGCAAATGTAAGTTGGTACGCACGATATTGAGTGATTTACCGTGTTATTTTAATATACACACCACACACACTTCTGCACTTCTTATAGGTCGATGGCGCGTCGTGTTCCACGCGCGCCATCGACCCGAGCCTGGTTGTTATCGGACGGCGAGCCACCCATAGCTCGCCATCCGCAGGCTCGCGCCTAATGTCTCAGAAGGACGTAGCCCCACGTCCTTCTGAGACATTAGGCGCGAGCCTGCCGGGGTTGCGGTGCATGCTTTTGCGAATCCCGCGACCCCCGCCTACGGTCAAGTGACGGAACACCGTGGTGGTTTTAGCCGGTAAGAGTCCGGCACACCCCCCCGTCTTCCCCAGACGGGGGATAGTCCATGAGGATTTCCCCACGATAAAAAAAAAAGGCTCGCGCCTAATGTGGCCGGGAATCACCCTGAGATTCACGACGCCCGAGACGTCTTCTTCTGTTGTAGCGGCTGGGGCGTGAGGTTTCAATCTCCCTACTGCTTCGCAGAAGGAGGTGACCGCTTCCCATGCCTCCTTGCATATTTAGTCGCCTGGACTGTGTTCATGTGGGTCGCTGTTGTGCAATTACTCATGGGTTGTCACAGCGGTGACCCACGGATATTTCTATGTGTTGTTAATTTTTATTTAGCAACACCAACCAAATTATAACAGCCGCACGGGTCGATCTTCGATGTTAAGCAATGCTTGCCGTAGTTGGTCTGTGGATGGGTGACCATCTTAACATAGGGAGACTTCTCCGTGCCTCGGAAAGTACGTTAAGCCATTGGTCCCGGCTGTCATTTGGAGATCTTTGGCAGTCGTTACGGATTGTCAGAAGCCAGAAAATCTGAAACCAGTCTTGCCAAGAAGTACCGTGTTCCCCAGGTAATGGGTTGTGGATGTCGGGTAGGCAGCCGCTCTACGTAAAATACTGGTATTAGTAGTCGACTATAATATAGTTGGGAAAAGGCTAGGCGGATGATGTTGCAAATTTTTATTTTGTATAGCGTCAGTGCTTAACATATTCGTAAGTTCAACTAACACTTTTTCAATCATGGATACTTGATTTAAGAGAATTTCTGTTCTATTCTATTAAATCTAAATATATATAACTCAAAAGTGACTGACTGACTGACATAGTGATCTATCAACGCACAGCCCAAACCACTGAACGGATCTGGCTGAAATTTGGCATGCAGGTAGATGTTATGACGTAGGCATCCGCTAAGCAAGGATTTTGATTAATTCTACCCTCAAAGGGATAAAATAGGGCATGAAAGTTCGTATGAAACTTTGTCAATTTTAAACCGATCGGGCTGAGAGTTTCAAAACGGGGGTAAAGTAACTACTCCACGCGGACGAAGTCGCGGGCAGAAGCTAGTATCGTTATATTTTCCGGTTCCAGGTGCCAGATGGCTTGGAGATCCAGGTTTGTTGGGAGTGCCTCGGTCGCGTCAAATCTGCCATCAAATTCAAGGAGCAGATTCTGAAGTCTTTCGACTTTCTTATGAAGTACTCCAGAAAGGTAAAATGAGAATAGGGATGTTGCCTGAGTAAAAAATATATGATTATGTTTAGTCCGTCAGTTAGATTATAGAAAAATATTGGACACGTATTTTTTCCTTTATCAAATCTATAAAAACTGACGAAGATACAAAGCATCAAAGATCAGGAGTTAGCGTGTGACGTCACTGCCCGGTAAAAATTGTAGCGAGGAGTGACGTCACACGAGTTTTATACGCACTATATAGTCCTATATTAAAGAAAAAATACCTGTTCGATGTTTTTCGGGTTCCGTAGCCAAATGGCCGTCCGTCTGTCTGTAAGTCACAGGCGTTTTACTCGGAGACTATTAACGGCCAAACACAATGACCGATCTATCACATACTGGAGATGAAATGAAATGAAACAACAGAAAAATCAAGAAAAATTATATAGTTTTTCTGTTGTTTCATTTGTTTTTCTATCTCCAGTATGTGATAGATCGGCTATTGGGTTCGGCCGTAAAGCTACATAAATGAAAATTGGTAGGTAGGTGCAACCTGTTAACCGCTATTCAATAATGCTGTAATATTATGAAAAGAAAAATTAGGGTTGGCACTCCATACATGTAACTGAGGGATGAAAAAATAAATTCAAACAAACATAATCGTGTGGGGTATCATTGGATAGCTCTTTCAAATTGAAATAGAGGTTTCTCAAAATGCTTTTTATTTAAGGCAATAGATTTTGAGTTATGTGCCCCGCGCCTCGTTACTTTTAAAACTATGAAGTTGATAATTCAAAAAAAAAAATAATAGAACTTCACAGACACTTCCAACGAAAATTGGTTTGAACATCACAGCTTATATACTTTTAGAGATATGAGATTTTAACAGTGAACTACGGAACCCTTCACTATACGTGGTCCGACACGCACTTGGGGAGCGTTCAAGTACTACGTAACGCAATTTTTGAAGATTTTTGACCCCCCCCTCCTCCCCTTGTAACGCACCGTAACGTTTTTCTGTACCCCCCCTCGTACGTAACACTCAAGTGACCATTTTTACCCTAAAGTCGCAAAAAGTTATGTTATTATTTTGGTATAGTTTTAATTGACTTAGAAGAGAACAAAATAAAAATGACGACCAGACTAATACAATCGAGGGATTCCCCGTAAAACGTAAATGAAAAGGGTTGCCAATTTGGGAGCTTTGCTTCCCTAATTTTTTATTTAAAAAAAAAAAACAATGTTACGTAACGTGTTGTAAGAATGACGCCCTCCCGCCCCTGTAACCCATTGTAACATTTTACGAGACACCCCCTCCTCCCAAATAGGGTATTTTACTGTAAAAATCTAATTAGTTCGTCTGATAGATTTACAAAAAATATTGGACACGTATTTTTTCTTTTTTCACGTAAACAAAAAATGAGGACGATACAGTGCGTTGAAAACTCACGTGACGTCAACGCACTGTATCGTCCTCATTTTTTGTTTACGTGAAAAAAGAAAAAATACGTGTCCAATATTTTTTGTAAATCTATCAGACGGACTAATTAGATTTTTACAGTAAAATACCCTATTGCGTTACGTAATACTTGAACGCCCTCTTGGCTGAAATTTTGGAAATCGGTCTTATAGACTTATTAGAGTTTTTTAGTCAACTAACCTATTCTTTACAAATCTTTTCAGCATACATTCCTTGATAATCCGAACGAATTCATTGCTCACGCTTCTGTACAAATAGAACGGACAGACATAGAATGTTTCGACTGCGTTCAGGTGGCAGATGCTAGCGAGGACGACGAGGACAAGGACCTGGGAGTAAAGGAGGAAGAGGACACTGAGGACAATTTTGCTTTTAGTAAGTTTCACTTTTATACAAGCACCAAATATACAAAGTTGATACGACGGAGGGGCTTTCCTTTAAACTGCATATTTATACTTTGAATTGTTTTTATAGTTTCCTATTTTTTTCTTTGCATTGTCCTCACATATAGAAGCGACCAAGGATGTAACCAAGGTTATGTAATACAGAACATGATTTAAAAGAGTGTCCGTGGAGTTTCTTGCACGTTCTTCTCCATAGAGATCTACGCTTTGGAACGTGCAGATAGCTTCACCTCTTTCGACTTGACAATTCAAAAGTGCCTGTAAAGGGTTTAATTGAAATAAATGCTTTGAATCTTTGAATATATTCTAGGTACCATTTACAAGCTCTGTACCAAAAATCAATTAAATAGGAGCAGTAGTTTAGTCGCAAATGTTTTTTTTAAGTTTTTGCCCCGTTTGAACACGATGTATATAATTCTAACAGCTGATTATGTCTATACGCATAGGTTATGCCCCTTAAAACGATAAATCTGAGTATAACCTACGATGCGTTGTTGCCGCTCTGACGCAAGTCACAAGTACAACCAAACGACGGTGCCGCTTTGTCACCTAGGTATCTAAGGTCATTTAAATTTATTTACACAGGGTGGTTGCGTTTTACTCTGATTTGCAAGCTATTTAGTTTGTTCGAAAAAAAAAAACTAATTTTTGGTGCTTTTTATTTTTATACCGTATCGAATGAATACTAAACACGTATAGTATACGTAGTGTAATTTAACGCCCCTCTGTCATATCAACTCTGTATATTTTACTAGCTTCTGCCCGCGACTTCGTCCGCGTGGTATATGTAGTTACTAATCCCCCGATTCTTTGTGATATTGATTCGTTGGTGGGAGAAGTGGCGGGAGGCGCCCGACGTGACGGCACAGTGGTGGCATGCGCGTGAGCTGCGCGCGGTACTGGATAGTACTTGGACATTGCAATATTACTTTTTTTTTCTAAAATAAAAGTAGCCTAAGTTACTCTTTATTACATCAGCTACCTGCCAATAAAAGTCCCGTCAAAATTGGCCCAGCCATTTCAGAGATTAGCCGGAACAAACAGACAAACAGACAAAAATTGTAAAAAATGTTAGTTTGGTGTATTTACCGTATATATAAATATATATGCATGTATGTAGTATAAAGCAGTTATTTCAATATTACAAACAGACGCACCAATTTTGACGCTGAAATTTGTCTACTTAGCTTAAAAAAGGCTTATACAGGGTGGAAATTTTCAGTGGGACAGTAAGAGGAAGTATCCGTTGCAGAAATAAGAAAATGGTCGTAGGAGACGATTCATATTATTTTATGGAACTTTGATCCCCATTAGGATTTCGCGCCTCATGCAAAATACTAATATTATAAAGCTGAAGAGTTTGTTTGTTTGTTTGTTTGAACGCGCTAATCTCAGGAACTACTGGTTCGAATTGAAAAATTCTTTTTGTGTTGAATAGACCATTTATCGAGGAACGCTTTAGGCTATATATCATCACGCTTAAGCCAATAGGAGCGGAGCAGCGATAAAGAATGTTTTAAAATCGGGGATTCCACGGGGACGAAGTCGCGGGCAGCAGCTAGTGCAAAATACGCCTTAACTCCTCAAAAATAAATCCCTTTTTCCTCTACAGAGGTGGCCGTAAAAGAGGAAAATTTTGATCATTCATATTTCCAAGATCTACCAGCTGTTGTCGACGATCTAACATCAGATGAAGATGTAGAGCTTTCTAGACTAAAAGAGAAAGACAGCGAGAAGATCAAGAAGAAGAGAAAGAGCGAGAAGAAGGAAGGAGAGGGGGATAGAGTGAGTATTTCTTAACTTTTTATTTTCGAGAACATTTTCTCAAATCTATAGAAATCTTAATAATAAGGCAATAGTGTGAAAAGTGCTATCTACTATCTTCTATACCTACTGGGACGCGTGTCGCCGGTTCGCAGCTACCACCACATAAACAAACAATAGATTATTTCAAAGATTAAGTTCTTACAAATGAAATGTTATTCCTTTATTTGTAAAGTTACAAATTTTAGAAGAGCTTCCGCAGTTGGATATGCTGCAAAACACCATGTTTACTGCTCCGCGCCCCAAACAACACAAGTGAACTTTGTGCTTTAGAAGACTCATACGCGGCGACAACGCCACGCGTCTTTGCCACTTCTATTGCCTTATCTATACTAATATTATAAAGCTGAAGAGTTTGTTTGTTTGAACGCGCTAATCTCAGGAACTACTGGTTCGAATTGAAAAATTCTTTTTGGGTTGAATAGACCATTTATCGAGGAAGGCTTTAGGCTATATATCATCACGCTTAAGCCAATAGGAGCGGAGCAGCGATAAAGAATGTTTTAAAATCGGGGATTCCACGGCGACGAAGTCGCGGACAGAAGCTAGTTATTAAGATTTCTGTGGTACTAATATTATAAAGCTGAAGTTTGTTTGCGCTAGTGGGAAGTGCTGGTTCGAATTGAAATATGATCAAAATTGATTGAGTCAGGCGTTACTTTGCGGAAATCCATTAAAATCCACTTTTATTCCGTGCGGGGATCGAACCCGCGACACGTAGCGCAGCAGCCGAACGCTAAACCACTGCGCCAACCGTGTCGTCAACATGCCCCACATCAGTTCTGTTCAAATTCAGGGACCTTACTAAACTATTTCTACTGGAGTCGTATTGGACAAATTCCATCAACAAATGTTGTAGGTTTTTGATCAAATGAGAGATTTCTAAAACCCTGTAAAAAGCTAAATACATACACTGCAGGCCAAGAGTTTAAGACCACCTTTTTTTTCTGGATGGGAAGTCATCAAATGACTTCTCCCGCTCTGGGCGGAGCGGAAGGGAGTGTCAGACTCTTACTGACTAAAACCCACCCGTGATCCTCCTAGTGCCCGCCGCGTTCCAGGGCCGCGGTGACTTGAATCATCATCTGCCTAGCCTTTTCCCAACTAGATTGGGGTCGGCTCCCAGTCAAACCGGATTCAGCTGAATACCAGTATTTTACGTAAAGCGGCTGCCTACCAGACCTCCACAACCCATTAACTGAGGAACACGGTACTTCTTGGCAAGACTGGTGTCAGATTTTCTGGCTTCTGACAATCCGTAACGACTGCCAGAGATCTGCAAATGATAGCCGGGACCAACGGCTTAGCGTGCTTTCCGAGGCCTTGATTTAAGTCGGAAAATAAAATAAAACTCCAATTACTTAAATACTAAATGCTTATTTAACCTGTTTAATCATCTTATAAAACACTGATTGACAAACAATATACTTTAAAAACGTAAACAAATATTAACAGCTATCCGTTCTAAAAAGGGCTATAGGTAGCTAAATTGATGTTTCATATATAATCTACTTTATACTCTACGAATTTTTAGGGGTCCGTAGCCAAATGACAAAAACCGGAACCCTTATGGATTCGTCATGTCTGACTGTCTGTCCGTATGTCACAGCCGTTTTACTCGGAGACTATTAAAGCTACATAAATGAAAATTGGTAGGTAGGTGCCACCTGTTAACCGCTATTCAATAATGCTGTAATTATGGAAAAAAAACATTTTAGGGGTGACACTCCATACATGTAACTGAGGGATGAAAAAATCAATTTCAACAAACATAATCGTGTGGGGTATCATTGGATAGCTCTCAAAATGAAATAGAGGTTTCTAAAAAGTCTTTTATTTGAGGCAATAGCTTTTGAGATATGTGCTTCCGAATTCGTAAACAATGTGTTCCCCCTCTAACTTTTAAACTATGAAGATAAATATTCTAAAAAAAAATTGAGCAGACAGAACATCACAGACACTTCCAACGAAAATTGGTTTACCCATCACAGCTTATATACTTTTAGAGATATGAGATTTTAACAGTGAACTACGGAACACTTCGCTATGCGTGGTCCGACACGCACTTGGCCGGTTTTTTCACATGTCTCGGCGTACGGGCTATCAATTTGTCGATGGTGTCTTGTGATATATTGCTCCAAATTACGCATAAAGCATTCTACATTTCTTCTTGCGAGGATTGGCCACGATTATGGACGTTGCTATCAAGCTATTCCCACAAAAGTTTAATGGGACTGATATTTGGGATCTAAGGAGGCCAAACCATGTTTTTTTAATAATAATAAATCGTTTATTTGCGAAAATAAGGTACAGAAAGTTGACAACATAAATAAAATTGATCTCTTATTCTGCCTTTAATTTCGGCGTGCAAATATAAAACATAATAATTTAAATAAAATTAATCTATACTAATATTATAAAGCTGAAGAGTTTGTTTGTTTGTTTGTTTGTTTGAACGCGCTAATCTCAGGAACTACTGGTTCGAATTGAAAAATTCTTTTTGGGTTGAATAGACCATTTATCGAGGAAGGCTTTAGGCTATATATCATCACGCTTAAGCCAATAGGAGCGGAGCAGCGATAAAGAATGTTTTAAAATCGGGGATTCCACGAAGACGAAGTCGCGGGCAGCAGCTAGTTAATTATATTGATTCAAATCATGCACTCACTATATAGATTTCCATTCCATTAAAATTGTATTGGTGAAGTTAAAAATGTCAAAATAACAATGAAAACTAATAAAAATAATAATCACAAATGTCAATAGTAATCAGGTCAATAATAATCATGTCAATAATAATCATGTCAATAATAATCCTGTTTAACTTTAGTCTTGTTTTAACACCCCTTGTGTCTCCTTCTCTTCTAAGTATCCTCTGTAATCCATCTCCAATAAATCGCAATCCGCAAGGAACGGCACAATCAGCCTTTTAACGTCCCCACTGCTGGGACACAGGCCTCCTCTCCAGGAGAGGGAATGGGCCGTAATCCAGCACGCGGGCCCAGTGCGGGTTGGTGAATGTCGCGTCTTCGAATTTTCGGTTCTAGGACATGCCGGTTTCCTCACGATGTTTTCCTTCACCGTTTTGAGAGCAGTGGTGATGAAATTAATTACACAAAGTAATGCGTCTGGCTGGGTTTGATCCCGCGACCTACAATTCGTAAGTCGGGGCCATTACCACTCGGCCACCACTGCTCCAACGGTAGTCTGTTCAATTTCTTTTGTACTGTTTTCTGTAATTGTTTGTACGGCAGTGTACATCATACTAAAATGTACCATATGTATGTTTTAGATGCCTGCCAACAAAAAACAGAGAAAAACTTCGCGGGGACTCTATGATGTATCCCAATTTGAAGCTGCCTTTGACCAAATAGTCCATCACGGAAAATCTATAAGGCAAGCCGCCAAAATGTTTCATTTAAACCAAGTAACTCTTAGCCGATATAGAAAAAGACGGCTGGAGAACAATTACTTTCCCGTCAAAGTTGGTTATGCACGCCAATGCTTCTTTACGGGGGAACAAGAGAATCTTCTAACAGAATACCTTAAAAAATACGCAGAAATATATCCTGGTTTATGCGCGAAAGTCGTTAGAAAATATGCCACTGAGTTCAGTGTAAAGATTGGTTTGAACACGCCAAAATCTTGGATTGTAAACGCAATGGCTGGCGTTGATTGGTACAATAACTTCGTCTGCAGAAATACGAGTCTAAAAGACAGAATTAATCGGAAAACTTCGAAGGAGAAAGTCAGAATTTTCTATGACAGATTATGGGAGATTTTGTGTCGTTACAATTTCTCATCCGCCGATTTATATGCTATTGACGAAATTGGAGTTAATTTAGACGGTATTAAAGATAAAATTTGGTTGTTAACGACGAAAAATGGATCCATATCGTTGCAAGAGTCTAAAATTAAATGCGTTTACGCAGCGAATGCTGAAGGGAATTTTGTTCCGCCCTTATTTTTAATACCACCGGCGACAGATAATTTGAAGACCGACATCGAAATCAAATCTGAAGTCGATTTACAACTACACAACGAATCGACGTTTTACAATTTCTTAAAAAACGATATCGATTTAAAAACTCTACCCGATTGGACTGAAGATACAAGTTTTCTAGTTTTCCTGAAGCATTTTACGAAAAATTTAAAAGATCCGGTTGGGCCGAAATTGCTTTTACTCTTGGAAAACCAAACTTATCATTTGAGCATCCAGTGCATTGATTATTGTAAAGAAAATGACATTATTTTGTTAGTAATACCTTCTTTTATGTCCCAGAATATAGAACCGTTAAATCCAATTATTGGACCTTTAAAAAAAACAATTTCTTCCATGTACCAAAAATTAGTTTTAGAAAAACCTGAGCAAAAAAAATCTATATACAATATTCCAAATCTAGTTTCTGAAGGATTGCTGAAATGTTTAGATGTAAATTCTATCAAAGATGGCTTTAAAAATGCAGGTATTTTTCCCTACAATCGAGAAGTTATTGTAAATGGTTTAGAAGAGAGTAATTCGATACATATAAAAAATTCATAACTTCGTAAGATTATAAAATATCTTGAGAGATTGTAAAGTTTCGATAAATTGTCAACTGAAGATTTTGAACACTTTTTACGCATCAAAATCAGTGAACGCAAATAAAACATGGAAGCATTACTTCAAGGGATCTAAGCGCGAATCGTGACCCAAAAATCCAAACAAACTCACACATCGAAACCTCGTCGCTGATTCGCCGAACCACACCAACAACATTATTGCTAATACGATGCACGGTTAAAAATTGACCTTATTTCCCAAGTGTTTGGGTTTAAATTACCATGTAACGAATAGGCCGTGTAACTAAACACGTGAGCGGCGCAATCGGTAAGCCCCGCCTACCGCGGCGCAATGTGCTTTGGGTCATTTTTTTGAGTTAGGAATGCTTTCATGTTTTATTTGTGTTCACTGATCAAAATTTGATATTCTATAATCTCTTGAAGTTATTTCGAGAAATTGTGAATCGCTATAAACTGACGACATGCTGGCGACCTATCAGTGTAAATCTTAGGTTTTCTTTTACTTTACTAATTTTATAAAGCTGAAGAGTTTGTTTGTGTTGTTGAACGCGCTTAACTCAGGAAATACTGGTTCGAATTGAAAAAATATTTTAGTGTTGGATATCCCATTTATGGAGGGAGGCTATAGGCTATATATCATCACGCTAAGACCAATAGGAGCGGAGCATTCATGAAAAATGTGACGCAGACCAAGTTGCGTGGTTCAATTAGAGATTGTATAAAAATAGTGATTGTTAAATTGAAACAAGAAATTGTTACCATGGTGACTGACCATAAATTGTATTTTCTTATTTTAATAAAACGACTTTGAATTTGAAAAGAGTTTTAATTATGAAAGTACTACTATCATATTGTTATGTTTGATAAGTCTCAATTACATGAGACTTAAAATTCGTTCACACTGGGACGTGATTTTTTTTTTCAACAATTAAAAAACGAAAGTATTATATCAGGCTATTAAAACCCATAGGAATCTATATTGTATAAAGTAGGAATTTTTCCTCGAGAGTCACGCGGCCCTGGAACGCGGCGGGCACAAGAAGGATCACGGGTGGGTTTTAGTCAGTAAGAGTCTGACACTCCCTTCCGCTCCGCCCAGAGCGGGAGAAGTCATTTGATGATCTCCCATCTAGCGAAAGAAAGGAGGTTTCCTGAGTAAAGAAATATGATTCTATTTAGTCGTTTATCGTTCCAATTATTAATACAAGACGTATATTATAATCTTCATTTAACCTAAATTTAACCTAAATGTAATTTCTTGATTATTTTATGTGTATTTTTTTAAATTAATTTTAGATATTGACATACTACTTTTAAATATTGACATAAATACTTTCTTCATTTGACATAATTCTCTTTACTGGCATAACTCAAATAATATCAATTCAACTTGTACTTTGTTTTATTTTTTGTTGATTCGTCATCTTAATCTTAGTATGTCAATAGCTCATATAGCTTAAACGTATTTGTATTTTTTTTTAACGAAAATTTATAGGTAGTTATATTATAATAATATTCAGTCGGAGCATGTAGACTCATTAATGTGTAAGCTGTGGTTACCTGTAATTGAGTGTGCACCACACAGAAACGTACTGTGAAATAAGTTTATATTAGGTATAAGTTTTTTTTGTAGTGTACTTACTTGTTGGTAATCCTTAAATAAATAAAATAAAAAAATAAAAAATAAAATAAAAATAGTCCATCAGTTAGATTATCGAAAAATATTGTACACGTATTTTTTGCTTTATCAAATCTATAAAAAATGACGAAGATAAAAAGCGTCACATTGTTGAGCTCCTTAAAGTTTTAAGTTTGAGCTACAAGTTAACTGACAAATGCTTGCACTGTCTGGACAGGTCCACTCAAGTCTGTGGGATATCCACCATTTGGGTAAACCGGATGCGAGAAGCCGAAAATAGATCTAAGTGGAGTGCAATTGGAGAGGCCTATGTCCAGCAGTGGACTGCAACAGGCTGTTGATGATGGGTACCTTGGCATGTTAATGGAAGGAGGAGGTAAACCGTGTAAGGACTCAGCTAGCCTCACACCCCAGCCGCCCCAACAGAAGACCCGGGGGGGGGGGGGTCGTGAGTTGCAAGGCGATTCCCGGCCAACGTGGAAACCGTGCATTGGTGGCCAAGTTATAACGGCCCCGACTGACGAAATTGTAGGTTGCGGGTTCTAACCCAAACAGGCGCGTTACTTTGTGTAATTAATTTCATCACCTCTGCTTTCAAAACGGTGAAGGAAAACATCGTGAGGGAACCGGCATGTCCTAGAAGGAACCGAAAATTCGAAAACGTGTGTGTCACCAACCCGCACTGGGCCCGCGTGCTGGATTACGGCCCATTCCTTCTCCTAGAGAGGAGGCCTGTGTCCCAGCAGTGGGAACATTAAAAGTCATTTATTCAAACTACGGTTTTTGAACGTCCCCCAAAACGCCCACCCGTCACCACTTCTTAGTGTTTTAGCTGGGAAGAAGAAGTGGCGCAACAAACTCCCCAGCAACACATCTGTCTGTTGCGTTTTAGTGTACGTTACTCCAACAATAAAGTATCTCCTAGAGTTAAATGAGTAGAACGTATAGTTGGTGCCTTATCTGCTGTCGTTTTGAAAAAAGAAACGGAAAAAAGATTCTAGCCAGGGTAACGTTTTTCTAGCCGGAAAATTCTAAACGAATGATCGGAGAGAGAAAAATAATGCATGGCCAGAGAGCTTATGTGCGCCAAAATCTGCCCTCAAAAATAACATCTGTGCCCCTTCAGATTTTCGAGATATTGCATTTCCTACTGGAGTAACGTTTTGATGAATCGTATAATGTTTAAACCATTGCATGTGCCCCTGTAGAATAAATATACACGAGTAGCTCTTAATGTGTGCCCCTTAGTGCCCCTATTAGAATTAAGAAAATATTTATAGTTTTCAAGTTATCGCGGTTTTATGAAAACTCGAAAAAATATCGCAGCGCCTAAATGAGACAAGGCATAAGTTCGCTGAAAACTGTATTCGGTGCTTCTTGACGCTAATAATAACCATAAAAAGTTTCAAAACTGTTCATGCATGCGTTTTTAAATAATCTTGCTAAAAGTCAAAACGATGGTGTCATAACTTTGACGGCAAAATACAAGGAACTGGCTCAATTCCAGATGTGTATGGGTAAACCAAAATTTTGTGCCTTTAGTCAAAAATATATGGTGAAAATATTAAGCTTGGAATGTTTCGCATTAAGTAAATATAAACAAAAAAACCAAAATATGTACCTAAACAACGGCTGGTTATCTGACCAAATTCCAATGACTACTAAAAAGCGACTGATTCATACATATCGATGACCTTCTTTATAGGACGTATTATACCTAAGCTGTCGTCCATACAGTCGCGTTTAAAACTTGGGGGCTAATTAAAAATATATTAAACTATGTGTTATCAAGTTGTCACAACACCAGTGACGTCACTAGACGCTGATTGTTTACGTTCCGTTTCACGTTATATTAATTCGTAATAGTAGTTAAAAATCAATATTAACTACAATAAAAACATTGCAGTGGCCCTTCTTTTATGCTATTTATCTTTTCAATAACAAAACGATTCACGTTATATTAATTCGTAATAGTTGGTAAAAATGAGTATTAACTACAATAAAAACATTACAGTAGCCGTTCTTTTATGCTATTTTATCATTTCAATAACAAAATCTTCATTTCATCTTCCCTATTTGGAGTAATGTTACGTATCTTCTTTCACAGGTCGAATCCCCGAAACGCCAGAATATTAAGAAGGAGAAGATTCCTGAAAAGAAGAATAGAAAGCTGATGAATCTTCCAGAAGAGTTGGTAGAACTGTACACTATGAGTAAGGATGAAATGTGGGCCCTCAGAATTGACGACGTGACCAGCAAGGAGTTTCAGAAACTGAAGCATAGGTATTTTGCTGTTCATTCATAATCATAATCAGCCTTTTAACGTTCCCACTGCTGGGACACAGGCCTCCTCTCTAGGAGAGGGAATGGGCCGTAATCCAGCACGCGGGCCCAGTGCGGGTTGCTGAATGTCACATGTCTTCGAATTTTTGGTTCTAGGACATGCCGGTTTCCTCACGATGTTTTCCTTCACCGTTTTGAGAGCAGTGGTGATGAAATTAATTACACTAAGTAATGCGCCTGGCTTGGTTTGAACCCGCGACCTACAATTCGTAAATCAGGGCTGTTACCACTCGGTCACCACTGCTCTTCAGTTTGCTGTTCAATTTATTCTTAATTTTTATTGGGTAGGTTTCAAATTGAACAAAATTATTTGGACAAAATAATGCATGAATCGGTTGTTGTTAACAATGAAACAGTTGTTAATTATGAAACGGGTGATGTTAACAATGAAACGGTTTTTGTTAACAATGAATTGGTTGTTGTTCAAAATGAAACGACTGTTGTTAACATTGAAACGGTTGTTGGTAACAATGAAACGGTTGTTGGTAACAATGAAACGGTTGTCGTTAACAATGAACCGGTTGTTGTTAACAATGAAACTGTTGTTTTAACTAAGGAACGGTTTTGTTGACGATGAAACGGTTTTGTTGACGATGAAACTTTTTTTGTTAACTGTTGTTAACGATGAAACGGTTGTTCTTAACAACAGTCTCTAGAGTGCCATCTATTCTTGTCCATGTATTTACAGAATCCATCAAAATTTGTTCAGGTGTTAAAGCGAACAAGCGTAACTTAAAAAAAATACAACATTATTAATTAGGATATAAACCCATAATCATCATCTGCCTTGCCTTTTCTCAATTATATTGGGGTCGGCTCCCAGTCAATCCCGATTCAGCTGAATACCAGTATTTTACGTGGAGCGGCTGCCTACCAGACCTCCACAACCCAATAACTGAGGAACACGGTACTTCTTGGCAAGACTGGTGTCAGATTTTCTGGCTTCTGATAATCAATAACGACTGCCAAATATGTACAAATGTGAGCCAACAGCTTAACGTGCTTTCCGAAGCACGTAGGAGTATATTTTTTTCTTTCTATAAACGTATCTACCCTGCCATACGTTTCTTTGTATTAAATAAATACTAATTAATTAATTTAGACGTTTATTTAACACACAATATAAGTAACTAGCTTATGCCCGCGACTTCGTTCGCGTGGAGTTCCATACAAAATGTTAACCCCTTTTTCGCCCCCTTAGGGGACGAATTTTCATAAATCCTTTCTTAGCGTATGCCTACGTCATAATATCTACCTGCATGCCAAATTTCAGCCCGATCCGTTCAGTGGTTTGGGCTGTGCGTTGATAGATCACTATGTCAGTCAGTCAGTCCCTTTTGAGTTATATATATTTAGACCAGTGACCCGCCCCGGCTTCGCACGGATGCAATGTAGATACTAATGTTTTCTCTACTATAATATGCATGTATTATACATATAAACCTTCCTTAAGAATCAGTCTATCTATTTAAAAAAACCGCATCAAAATCCGTTGCGTAGTTTTAAAGATCTAAGCATACATAGGGACAGACGGCGGATAGCGACTTTGTTTTATACTATGTAGTGATTTTTATTGGGTAGGTTTCAAATTGAACAAATTTATTTGGACAAAATAATGCATGAATCGGTAGTTGTTAACAATGAAACAGTTGTTGTTAACTATGAAACGGGTGATGTTAACAATGAAACGGTTTTTGTTAACAATGAATTGGTTGTTGTTCAAAATGGAACTACTTTTGTTAACATTGAAACGGTTGTTGGTAACAATGAAACGGTTGTCGTTAACAATGAACTGGTTGTTGTTAACAATGAAACGGTTTTGTTGACGATGAAACGGTTTTTGTTAAAAATGAAACGGCTGTTGTTAACGATGAAACGGTTGTTAACAACAGTCTCTAGAGTCCCATCTATTCTTGTCCATGTATTTACAGAATCCATCAAATATTGTTCAGGAGTTAAAGCGAACAAGCGTAACTTAAAAAAAAAAACAACATTATTAGTTAGGATATAAATCCATAATCATCATCTGACTAGCCTTTTCCCAAATATATTGGTGTCGGCTCCCAGTCAATCGCGATTCAGCTGAATACCAGTATTTTACGTGGAGCGGCTGCCTACCAGACCTCCACAGCCCATCAACTGGGTAACACGGTACTTCTTGGCAAGACTGGTGTCAGATTTTCTGGTTTCTGATAATAATGACTGCCAAATATGTAAAAATGTGAGCCAACAGCTTAACGTGCTTTTCGAAGCACGAAGGAGTATCTTTTTTTCTTTCTATAAACGTATCTACCCTGCCATACGTTTCTTTGTATTAAATAAATACTAATTACTTAATTTAGACGTTTATTTAACACACAATATAAGTAACTAGCTTATGCCCGCGACTTCGTTCGCGTGGAGTTCCATACAAAATGTTAACCCCTTTTTCACCCCCTTAGGGGACGAATTTTCAAAAATCCTTTCTTAGCGTATGCCTACGTCATAACATCTACCTGCATGCCAAATTTCAGCCCGATCCGTTCAGTGGTTTGGGCTGTGCGTTGATAGATCACTATGCCAGTCAGTCACTTTTGAGTTATATATATTTACGGCCGAAACCAATAACCGATCTATCACATACTGGAGATAGAAAAACAAATGAAACAACAGAAAAATTATATAGGTTTTCTGTTGTTTCATTTGTTTTTCTATCTCCAGTATGTGATAGATCGGTTATTGATTTCGGCCGTTAGAAGATAGATTGTCAAAAAAAGAAATACAGTCGAATTGAGGACCTTCTCCTTTTTTGGAAGTTGGTTAATAAGTAATGTTATTTTTTCTGTTCTTAGGTGTGATGATTGCATCATTGGGTTCAACACGGAGAAATTGATGCTTGACCATCTGAATGGAAAGCATCAACCCGTAAGTTTTTGTTATTTATTGTGAAATGGATTTGCTCTTGACTCTAGTCTAGGTCGCAGGTGACAGAGACAAAGTCGACGATGGAATGAGCTTACCCAGAAGAAGCCTGTTCACTCTTAAACTTTGAAGAGATTTGGGTTGAATGCGCTCGGAAACAGAGACGCAGGCAGAGAGTTGTTAGTTTATATATCGAAGGATTTATTCAAAATCAAAGCATTTATTTAGCCTGGAACGCGGTGGGCATTAGGAGAAACTCCCTTCCGCTCCTTGTTTTAATCTTTATACTTTGAATTGTTTTATAGTTTCCTTTTTTTTTCATTGTATTGTCCTCACATATAGAAGCGACCAAGGGTGTAACCAAGGTTATGTAATACAGAACATGATTTAAAAGAGTGTCCGTGGAGTTTCTTGCACGTTCTTCTCCATAGAGATCTACGCTTTGGAACGTGCAGATTGCTTCACCTCTTTCGACTTGACAATTCAAAAGTGCCTGTAAAGAGTTTAATTGAAATAAATGCTTTGAGTTTTTGAGTTTTTGAGATCGATCCGTATTGCTGTTACTATTTAGCCACGAGCTCCTGCAAAGCACAACTATACACCCCTAGTTTTTAATTAGTACAAAAAAAAACAGGGTTCTGTCCATACCCGTTACTGATCATATTTGTGTAGTCAAAAGTAAAAAAAATAAAAACATAAAATTGTCCACGGAGTTTTTTAATAATTGGTAAATTCATAATAGAATCAACATTCATAACAATTGCTACTAGAAAATACTACGCACAGTGTTTTTCCATTTTAATCGTCATTTATTCATTCGTAAATCAATAGCCTGTACAATATTTTTATAAGTTGAGTGGCATTTTAGGATATAAAAAAGCTAGTAACTTTGCTGTTTATGAACATAATTTTTTGAGACTTTTCTTAAATAATAAAAAAAAATACATGTGGCACTCGGGGACTGCCGCGGTAAAGCTATTGCATGGCATTTTTTATCAACTTATGCAGTTATATATTTAGTACTCTGCGTCATTGTGATATGGTCTCGATTCGTTCACCTGGGTTACTGTACTAATGTAAATCACATTTTCACTTAACTTTGTCCCACCGATTGTTTCCGAACGCAGACGTTCGGGTCGGCTCGGTGACGGCGACATAATAGCTCAGTAACGAAGCGACCATTTTAAAAAGGCGGGGCCTAATCGAATGACGTAGCGGTGTTAGGTTATTTTCGTTACGGAATTTCTGGATTCGGTTGCCACGCTCAAGGCCCGCAATAGAAGCTATGCAATAGCTTAACAAGACCTTTTCTAATAAGCCCTTAAAGTATTTGTACTAATTAAAAACTAGGGGTGTATATCGCTACGTTTCCCTTACATCATTTTGACGGGCCTGTTGGTCTGGTGGTTAGCGGCCCTGACTGCTAAGCCGGAGGTCGTGGGTTCGATTCCCACCCAGGACAAACTTTGTGTGATGAGCATGATTGTTTGTTCTGTGTCTGGGTGTGATTTATTTATAATATGTATGTATTTATAAATTATATAAGTATGTATATCAGTTGTCTGGTTACCATAACACAAGCTCTGCTTAGCTTGGGATCAGATAGCCGTGTGTGAGTTGTCCCAAGATATTTATTTAGATATATTTATCACTAGCTGTCCGCACAACTTCGTTTGTGTCACATTTTTCATGACTGCACCGCTCCTATTATTCTTAGCGTGATGATATATAGCCTATAGCCTTCCTCGATAAATGGGCTATCTAACACTGAAAGATTTTTTCAAATCGGACCAGTAGTTCCTGAGATTAGCGCGTTCAAACAAACAAACAAACTCTTAAGCTTTATAATATTAGTATAGATTTATCATTATTGTTTCCTAGAAAAGCGAAGACTGCGAACAATGCTCGGTGTGCCAAGCCTATTTCGTGACGAAAGAAAACGTGGCCGCACATAAATCACTTCATCTACAGGGCTATAGGTGTAAGGAGTGTGGTTTCAACACTACGCTCAAGCGACGGATGTTGAAACATGTTACCAGCCACGCGCTGAGTGGAGGCACGCATGTGTGCAGCGCTTGTGGGGCCAGCTTTGGGTAAGTAAAACACGCTTAAGCACTTATACTCTCAGCTAAAGACTCACTCGCGAGCTCACACCCACTCTAATAAGTCAAACACGCTTCAAGCACGTATACTCTCAGCTAAAGACTCACTCGCGAGCTCACACCCACTCTAATAAGTCAAACACGCTTCAAGCACGTATACTCTCAGCTAAAGACTCACTCGCGAGCTCACACCCACTCTTATAAGTCAAACACGCTTCAAGCACGTATACTCTCAGCTAAAGACTCACTCGCGAGCTCACACCCACTCTTAAGCTGGTTCACATTAGGTCGGACCGACAGTTTTACCGGGCCGACACACGTTTCGGATCCGTATTGGCGTATGTATTTCAATAGCGCCGTTCACATATGGGCGACCCGACCGTACTATCGGAGCCGACACTTTTACCGGACGTTCAGCCACGATTTCTGTCGGGTCGGCGTAATATTGGCGTTACGATTTTGTGACGATCCGGGCAGTAAAACGAGCGTACCGTCAGTGGTGTTCACATTAGGTCGGGTCGGCAGCGTCTAGTGTGAACAGCAACAACCGACAGTCGGTCAGCGGTGTTGTTAACTAACCTTTTTCAAAATGTTGAATGAAATAACATTTGAACAAAATGTTTTGAACTAACTTTTTAGACCTATGTATCCTGCTTATACTTATGTGTGAAGTTTCATTAACCTCTCAGACCCCGCGAATCAAAATAATTATGAGTCATCGCGCCCACGCTCACTAAAAACGTAATCGCTCCGGATGTATAGTGTTTATTTAAACAATTCAAACGGTGTCGAGTAGCTGATTAATGTGGCTATGAACTACAATATAAACAAGAATCTTATTAGAATTCGAAAAATAAACATTTCTTATTGGAATATAAACACTTACCGAAACTGCCGATGTTGTTGTTTTTTTTTGTAACTTTTCGACCACTTCACACACACTGTTGCTTTATTTGGCCTTAAAATGATAAGTACACTTAGAATAAACTAAAACACCCACTTATATCCACACTTATCTAAACATTCACAGAAAAAATCGTTAAGATAAACATCTCAAGTGGCTCTTTGTTTAGACGACTTTACACTGACATTTCAAAATGTTGGCAGATATATTATTTTGTTCTGTGTGTTGCCAGAGTTAGAAAATATATTCTACCATACAGTACAATCGTCAGAATGGTAAAATAAATCGACTAACACCAAAAAATATCGGTAATATAGTGACAATATAGTGACTTGAAAATTTGTATGAAATGCTAGCATTTCTTTCTAAATTTCTTTGAGATGTTTGTTTTTTTTTACTTATATAGAGTATTTTAAATAACAGAGGGCGTTCCCTTAAACTCTTTAATCTATATCATTATTAGATTAAAATATAAAGATAAAATAATCCGAATAAAAAAAATAATTGACTATAAATTCGAAACATCCTGTTTAAAATCGAAATAGTAGTACGGAATAGTACTCGTAGTAGCAATGCCCAAACCGGCAAGTACGCGTGTACAGTGTTTCTTTAACGTATCATTTTAACATTTTTCGTCAATATTTTAATATTAAAAATGAAATAAAAACATTTTGTTTTCGAATGGTATTTTTTTATCATATATGCATGCTATACTACTGCGGGTTAACGGGAAAGCCCTCTGTTATTTAACACTAGCTGCTGCCCGAGACTTCGTCCCCGTGGAATCCCCGATTTTAAAACATTCTTTATCGCTGCTCCGCTCCTATTGGCTTAAGCGTGATGATATATAGCCTAAAGCCTTCCTCGATTAATGGTCTATTCAACCCAAAAATATTTTTTCAATTCGAACCAGCAATGCTATTCTGTAAGAACTCACTCCAGTTCTCACTTCTGATTCTGCGGTGAAAACTGTATTTGGTATTCTGTAACTTAATGAAAACTACGCTAGCGCCACTAAGTGAGAACATAGGTGAAGCGAACTTAACTTGACAGTCAGAATATCAAATACTTTTCACTTCAGGTGAGTTACGAAGTGTAATCGAAAATGAGATATGAATCGAATTCGCACGTGAGTTCTTACAGAATAGCACTGCAGTAGTTCCTGAGATTAGAGTTTGTTTGTTTGTTTGAACAAACAAACAAACTCTTCAGCTTTATAATATTAGTATAGATACTGTATAATTATTACTATTGTTGCAGCACAAAATCGAAGCTCGCTTACCACCGTGGCGTGTGCCTTGAAGAGAGACCACAATGTGACTGTTGTGGAAAAGTGTTCGCTAATAAAATGACGCTCAAGTACCATCTCAAGTAAGAACACACTATATCAGTCCTTTTTTTTAGTTGGGTGAATGACTTCTCCCGCTCTGGGCGGAGCGGAAGGGAGTGTCAGACTCTTACTGACTAAAACCCATCCGTGTTCCTACAAAGCTTTCCGCGTTCGACAAATTCCTGTACCCTAGCAGGCACTGACCCTATAGGGTTCCATCTTCGTTGCTGACGGCTCTTTGAGGCGCGCGTGGAACACTCGGCGCCGTCGACTCGGGCCTGGTTGCTATCGGACGGCGAGCCACCCATAGCTCGCCGTCCGCAGGCCCGCGCAGTAGGTGGCCTGAAATCCGGATGCCCGGGGCGTCTTCTTCTGTTAGGGCGTGAAGTTGCGGGGATAATAGGGATGTTTCTTAATTAAAAAAATGTGATTCTAATTAGTTCGTCAGTTAGATTATAGAAAAATATTGAACACGTATTTTTTCCTTTATCAAATCTATAAAAACTGACGAAGATAAAAAGCATCAAAGATCAGGAGTGGGGGCTTGTTACGTCACTGCCCGGTAAAAATTGTAGCGAGTAGTGACGTCACACGAGTTTTCAACGCACTGTATCGTCTTCATTTTTTGTTTCTGTGAAAAAAGAAAAAATACGTCTCCAAAATTTTTTGGAAATCTATCTGACGGACTAATCAGATTTTTTTAGTAATCTACCCTATTATGGTAACATGTTGCGGAATTTGTTCGAAAGAGTCACCGCGGCCCTGGAACGCGAAGGATCACGGGTGGGTTTTAGTCAGTAAGAGTCTGACACTCCCTTCCGCTCCGCCCAGAGCGGGAGAAGTCATTTGATGATCTCCCATCCAAAAAAAAAAGATATAGTAACATATACTATTGTTTACAGAATTTTGCCTCAGAATAAAGATAACAAACCTAAGGAGAAGCTGTACATACCTTGCAAGGGATGTGACAAAGTGTTCCATTCGAAGAAGAGTTACAGAGCACACGTGTAAGTATATTTTACCAGCAGCGTCCCGCGCTGTAACCCACGTTGTTCCCATTCCCATGGGAATACAGGGATAAATTATAACCTACTAGTAGCCCGTGGTTTTACCCGCGTAGTCCCCGTTCCCGTGGAAATATGGGGATAAAATATAGCCTATGTTACTCAGGGTGAATGTAGCTTTCTAATTGTGAAAGAATTTTTGAAATTGGTCCAGTAGTTTTTGAGTTTATTCATTAGATGATACTCGCTGTTAATGTGGCTTTCCATTGGTGAAAAAATGGTTAACAATCGGTGTAGAAATTTTGAAGCTTATGCGGTATAAATTATTAAAATACAAAACTCATAGTACTAGCAGCGCCCCGCAGTTTGTCTCGCGATGATACCGTTCCCGTGGGAATACTGGGGTAAGATAGCGTATGACACACAAATAATGTAGCTTTCTATTGGTAAAAGAATTTTCAAAATCGGTTCTGTAGATCCAGATATTACCCGCTACAACCACAGATACTCACAAACTTTACCTTTTTATAATATTAGTATTGATATAAGCATAAAGCATAATGAGCCTTTTAAATGTTCCCACTGCTGGGACACAGGCCTCCTCTCTAGGAGAGGGAATGGACCGTAATCCACCACGCGGGCCCAGTGCGGGTTGGTAAATGTCACATGTCTTCGAATTTTTGGTTCTAGGACATGCCGGTTTCCCCACGATGTTTTCCTTCACCGTTTTGAGAGCAGTGGTGATGAAATTAGTTACACAAAGTAATGCTCCTGGCTGGGTTTGAACCCGCGACCTACAATTCGTAAGTCAGAGCCGTTACCACTCGGCCACCACTGCTCTGCAAGTATTGATATAATTTTATGTTTTTATCAAAACTTGATGCCACACAAGATGAAGAGATAACATCTTACTTAGGTTTTTTATCACGTTTTTCCTTCAGCGTCATCCACGACGGCGTAACTTACCCGTGTCCAATTTGCGGCAAACTGTTCCAATGGAAGCGCAACCTCGCCCGACACAAGCGCAACCATGTCGAGCGAGAGCAAGGCAACTTGCACGAGTGCCGCGCTTGCGGCAAGACCTTCGCGAGCAGGGAATGCTTCAACAACCACATGCGGCTCAGCAAGAAGCACGTCTCCCAGGATACCTACCAGTGAGTGTGTTAAAGTATCTCATCAGACAGACAGAGCGAGAGCAAGGCAACTTGCACGAGTGCCGCGCTTGCGGCAAGACCTTCGCGAGCAGGGAATGCTTCAACAACCACATGCGGCTCAGCAAGAAGCACGTCTCCCAGGATACCTACCAGTGAGTGTGTTAAAGTATCTCATCAGACAGACAGAGCGAGAGCAAGGCAACTTGCACGAGTGCCGCAAGACCTTCGCGAGCAGGGAATGCTTCAACAACCACATGCGGCTCAGCAAGAAGCACGTCTCCCAGGATACCTACCAGTGAGTGTGTTAAAGTATCTCATCAGACAGACAGAGCGAGAGCAAGGCAACTTGCACGAGTGCCGCAAGACCTTCGCGAGCAGGGAATGCTTCAACAACCACATGCGGCTCAGCAAGAAGCACGTCTCCCAGGATACCTACCAGTGAGTGTGTTAAAGTATCTCATCAGACAGACAGAGCGAGAGCAAGGCAACTTGCACGAGTGCCGCAAGACCTTCGCGAGCAGGGAATGCTTCAACAACCACATGCGGCTCAGCAAGAAGCACGTCTCCCAGGATACCTACCAGTGAGTGTGTTAAAGTATCTCATCAGACAGACAGAGCGAGAGCAAGGCAACTTGCACGAGTGCCGCAAGACCTTCGCGAGCAGGGAATGCTTCAACAACCACATGCGGCTCAGCAAGAAGCACGTCTCCCAGGATACCTACCAGTGAGTGTGTTAAAGTATCTCATCAGACAGACAGAGCGAGAGCAAGGCAACTTGCACGAGTGCCGCGCTTGCGGCAAGACCTTCGCGAGCAGGGAATGCTTCAACAACCACATGCGGCTCAGCAAGAAGCACGTCTCCCAGGATACCTACCAGTGAGTGTGTTAAAGTATCTCATCAGACAGACAGAGCGAGAGCAAGGCAACTTGCACGAGTGCCGCAAGACCTTCGCGAGCAGGGAATGCTTCAACAACCACATGCGGCTCAGCAAGAAGCACGTCTCCCAGGATACCTACCAGTGAGTGTGTTAAAGTATCTCATCAGACAGACAGAGCGAGAGCAAGGCAACTTGCACGAGTGCCGCGCTTGCGGCAAGACCTTCGCGAGCAGGGAATGCTTCAACAACCACATGCGGCTCAGCAAGAAGCACGTCTCCCAGGATACCTACCAGTGAGTGTGTTAAAGTATCTCATCAGACAGACAGAGCGAGAGCAAGGCAACTTGCACGAGTGCCGCAAGACCTTCGCGAGCAGGGAATGCTTCAACAACCACATGCGGCTCAGCAAGAAGCACGTCTCCCAGGATACCTACCAGTGAGTGTGTTAAAGTATCTCATCAGACAGACAGAGCGAGAGCAAGGCAACTTGCACGAGTGCCGCGCTTGCGGCAAGACCTTCGCGAGCAGGGAATGCTTCAACAACCACATGCGGCTCAGCAAGAAGCACGTCTCCCAGGATACCTACCAGTGAGTGTGTTAAAGTATCTCATCAGACAGACAGAGCGAGAGCAAGGCAACTTGCACGAGTGCCGCAAGACCTTCGCGAGCAGGGAATGCTTCAACAACCACATGCGGCTCAGCAAGAAGCACGTCTCCCAGGATACCTACCAGTGAGTGTGTTAAAGTATCTCATCAGACAGACAGAGCGAGAGCAAGGCAACTTGCACGAGTGCCGCAAGACCTTCGCGAGCAGGGAATGCTTCAACAACCACATGCGGCTCAGCAAGAAGCACGTCTCCCAGGATACCTACCAGTGAGTGTGTTAAAGTATCTCATCAGACAGACAGAGCGAGAGCAAGGCAACTTGCACGAGTGCCGCAAGACCTTCGCGAGCAGGGAATGCTTCAACAACCACATGCGGCTCAGCAAGAAGCACGTCTCCCAGGATACCTACCAGTGAGTGTGTTAAAGTATCTCATCAGACAGACAGAGCGAGAGCAAGGCAACTTGCACGAGTGCCGCGCTTGCCGCAAGACCTTCGCGAGCAGGGAATGCTTCAACAACCACATGCGGCTCAGCAAGAAGCACGTCTCCCAGGATACCTACCAGTGAGTGTGTTAAAGTATCTCATCAGACAGACAGAGCGAGAGCAAGGCAACTTGCACGAGTGCCGCGCTTGCGGCAAGACCTTCGCGAGCAGGGAATGCTTCAACAACCACATGCGGCTCAGCAAGAAGCACGTCTCCCAGGATACCTACCAGTGAGTGTGTTAAAGTATCTCATCAGACAGACAGAGCGAGAGCAAGGCAACTTGCACGAGTGCCGCGCTTGCGGCAAGACCTTCGCGAGCAGGGAATGCTTCAACAACCACATGCGGCTCAGCAAGAAGCACGTCTCCCAGGATACCTACCAGTGAGTGTGTTAAAGTATCTCATCAGACAGACAGAGCGAGAGCAAGGCAACTTGCACGAGTGCCGCAAGACCTTCGCGAGCAGGGAATGCTTCAACAACCACATGCGGCTCAGCAAGAAGCACGTCTCCCAGGATACCTACCAGTGAGTGTGTTAAAGTATCTCATCAGACAGACAGAGCGAGAGCAAGGCAACTTGCACGAGTGCCGCGCTTGCGGCAAGACCTTCGCGAGCAGGGAATGCTTCAACAACCACATGCGGCTCAGCAAGAAGCACGTCTCCCAGGATACCTACCAGTGAGTGTGTTAAAGTATCTCATCAGACAGACAGAGCGAGAGCAAGGCAACTTGCACGAGTGCCGCAAGACCTTCGCGAGCAGGGAATGCTTCAACAACCACATGCGGCTCAGCAAGAAGCACGTCTCCCAGGATACCTACCAGTGAGTGTGTTAAAGTATCTCATCAGACAGACAGAGCGAGAGCAAGGCAACTTGCACGAGTGCCGCGCTTGCGGCAAGACCTTCGCGAGCAGGGAATGCTTCAACAACCACATGCGGCTCAGCAAGAAGCACGTCTCCCAGGATACCTACCAGTGAGTGTGTTAAAGTATCTCATCAGACAGACAGAGCGAGAGCAAGGCAACTTGCACGAGTGCCGCAAGACCTTCGCGAGCAGGGAATGCTTCAACAACCACATGCGGCTCAGCAAGAAGCACGTCTCCCAGGATACCTACCAGTGAGTGTGTTAAAGTATCTCATCAGACAGACAGAGCGAGAGCAAGGCAACTTGCACGAGTGCCGCAAGACCTTCGCGAGCAGGGAATGCTTCAACAACCACATGCGGCTCAGCAAGAAGCACGTCTCCCAGGATACCTACCAGTGAGTGTGTTAAAGTATCTCATCAGACAGACAGAGCGAGAGCAAGGCAACTTGCACGAGTGCCGCAAGACCTTCGCGAGCAGGGAATGCTTCAACAACCACATGCGGCTCAGCAAGAAGCACGTCTCCCAGGATACCTACCAGTGAGTGTGTTAAAGTATCTCATCAGACAGACAGAGCGAGAGCAAGGCAACTTGCACGAGTGCCGCGCTTGCGGCAAGACCTTCGCGAGCAGGGAATGCTTCAACAACCACATGCGGCTCAGCAAGAAGCACGTCTCCCAGGATACCTACCAGTGAGTGTGTTAAAGTATCTCATCAGACAGACAGAGCGAGAGCAAGGCAACTTGCACGAGTGCCGCGCTTGCGGCAAGACCTTCGCGAGCAGGGAATGCTTCAACAACCACATGCGGCTCAGCAAGAAGCACGTCTCCCAGGATACCTACCAGTGAGTGTGTTAAAGTATCTCATCAGACAGACAGAGCGAGAGCAAGGCAACTTGCACGAGTGCCGCAAGACCTTCGCGAGCAGGGAATGCTTCAACAACCACATGCGGCTCAGCAAGAAGCACGTCTCCCAGGATACCTACCAGTGAGTGTGTTAAAGTATCTCATCAGACAGACAGAGCGAGAGCAAGGCAACTTGCACGAGTGCCGCGCTTGCGGCAAGACCTTCGCGAGCAGGGAATGCTTCAACAACCACATGCGGCTCAGCAAGAAGCACGTCTCCCAGGATACCTACCAGTGAGTGTGTTAAAGTATCTCATCAGACAGACAGAGCGAGAGCAAGGCAACTTGCACGAGTGCCGCGCTTGCGGCAAGACCTTCGCGAGCAGGGAATGCTTCAACAACCACATGCGGCTCAGCAAGAAGCACGTCTCCCAGGATACCTACCAGTGAGTGTGTTAAAGTATCTCATCAGACAGACAGAGCGAGAGCAAGGCAACTTGCACGAGTGCCGCAAGACCTTCGCGAGCAGGGAATGCTTCAACAACCACATGCGGCTCAGCAAGAAGCACGTCTCCCAGGATACCTACCAGTGAGTGTGTTAAAGTATCTCATCAGACAGACAGAGCGAGAGCAAGGCAACTTGCACGAGTGCCGCAAGACCTTCGCGAGCAGGGAATGCTTCAACAACCACATGCGGCTCAGCAAGAAGCACGTCTCCCAGGATACCTACCAGTGAGTGTGTTAAAGTATCTCATCAGACAGACAGAGCGAGAGCAAGGCAACTTGCACGAGTGCCGCAAGACCTTCGCGAGCAGGGAATGCTTCAACAACCACATGCGGCTCAGCAAGAAGCACGTCTCCCAGGATACCTACCAGTGAGTGTGTTAAAGTATCTCATCAGACAGACAGAGCGAGAGCAAGGCAACTTGCACGAGTGCCGCAAGACCTTCGCGAGCAGGGAATGCTTCAACAACCACATGCGGCTCAGCAAGAAGCACGTCTCCCAGGATACCTACCAGTGAGTGTGTTAAAGTATCTCATCAGACAGACAGAGCGAGAGCAAGGCAACTTGCACGAGTGCCGCGCTTGCGGCAAGACCTTCGCGAGCAGGGAATGCTTCAACAACCACATGCGGCTCAGCAAGAAGCACGTCTCCCAGGATACCTACCAGTGAGTGTGTTAAAGTATCTCATCAGACAGACAGAGCGAGAGCAAGGCAACTTGCACGAGTGCCGCAAGACCTTCGCGAGCAGGGAATGCTTCAACAACCACATGCGGCTCAGCAAGAAGCACGTCTCCCAGGATACCTACCAGTGAGTGTGTTAAAGTATCTCATCAGACAGACAGAGCGAGAGCAAGGCAACTTGCACGAGTGCCGCGCTTGCGGCAAGACCTTCGCGAGCAGGGAATGCTTCAACAACCACATGCGGCTCAGCAAGAAGCACGTCTCCCAGGATACCTACCAGTGAGTGTGTTAAAGTATCTCATCAGACAGACAGAGCGAGAGCAAGGCAACTTGCACGAGTGCCGCAAGACCTTCGCGAGCAGGGAATGCTTCAACAACCACATGCGGCTCAGCAAGAAGCACGTCTCCCAGGATACCTACCAGTGAGTGTGTTAAAGTATCTCATCAGACAGACAGAGCGAGAGCAAGGCAACTTGCACGAGTGCCGCAAGACCTTCGCGAGCAGGGAATGCTTCAACAACCACATGCGGCTCAGCAAGAAGCACGTCTCCCAGGATACCTACCAGTGAGTGTGTTAAAGTATCTCATCAGACAGACAGAGCGAGAGCAAGGCAACTTGCACGAGTGCCGCGCTTG
Source organism: Hecatera dysodea (assembly GCA_905332915.2). Taxonomy (NCBI): domain Eukaryota; kingdom Metazoa; phylum Arthropoda; class Insecta; order Lepidoptera; family Noctuidae; genus Hecatera; species Hecatera dysodea. Next base: position 1,224,925 of record HG995317.1, on the reverse strand, counting down.
CGGCAAGACCTTCGCGAGCAGGGAATGCTTCAACAACCACATGCGGCTCAGCAAGAAGCACGTCTCCCAGGATACCTACCAGTGAGTGTGTTAAAGTATCTCATCAGACAGACAGAGCGAGAGCAAGGCAACTTGCACGAGTGCCGCAAGACCTTCGCGAGCAGGGAATGCTTCAACAACCACATGCGGCTCAGCAAGAAGCACGTCTCCCAGGATACCTACCAGTGAGTGTGTTAAAGTATCTCATCAGACAGACAGAGCGAGAGCAAGGCAACTTGCACGAGTGCCGCAAGACCTTCGCGAGCAGGGAATGCTTCAACAACCACATGCGGCTCAGCAAGAAGCACGTCTCCCAGGATACCTACCAGTGAGTGTGTTAAAGTATCTCATCAGACAGACAGAGCGAGAGCAAGGCAACTTGCACGAGTGCCGCAAGACCTTCGCGAGCAGGGAATGCTTCAACAACCACATGCGGCTCAGCAAGAAGCACGTCTCCCAGGATACCTACCAGTGAGTGTGTTAAAGTATCTCATCAGACAGACAGAGCGAGAGCAAGGCAACTTGCACGAGTGCCGCGCTTGCGGCAAGACCTTCGCGAGCAGGGAATGCTTCAACAACCACATGCGGCTCAGCAAGAAGCACGTCTCCCAGGATACCTACCAGTGAGTGTGTTAAAGTATCTCATCAGACAGACAGAGCGAGAGCAAGGCAACTTGCACGAGTGCCGCAAGACCTTCGCGAGCAGGGAATGCTTCAACAACCACATGCGGCTCAGCAAGAAGCACGTCTCCCAGGATACCTACCAGTGAGTGTGTTAAAGTATCTCATCAGACAGACAGAGCGAGAGCAAGGCAACTTGCACGAGTGCCGCGCTTGCGGCAAGACCTTCGCGAGCAGGGAATGCTTCAACAACCACATGCGGCTCAGCAAGAAGCACGTCTCCCAGGATACCTACCAGTGAGTGTGTTAAAGTATCTCATCAGACAGACAGAGCGAGAGCAAGGCAACTTGCACGAGTGCCGCAAGACCTTCGCGAGCAGGGAATGCTTCAACAACCACATGCGGCTCAGCAAGAAGCACGTCTCCCAGGATACCTACCAGTGAGTGTGTTAAAGTATCTCATCAGACAGACAGAGCGAGAGCAAGGCAACTTGCACGAGTGCCGCAAGACCTTCGCGAGCAGGGAATGCTTCAACAACCACATGCGGCTCAGCAAGAAGCACGTCTCCCAGGATACCTACCAGTGAGTGTGTTAAAGTATCTCATCAGACAGACAGAGCGAGAGCAAGGCAACTTGCACGAGTGCCGCAAGACCTTCGCGAGCAGGGAATGCTTCAACAACCACATGCGGCTCAGCAAGAAGCACGTCTCCCAGGATACCTACCAGTGAGTGTGTTAAAGTATCTCATCAGACAGACAGAGCGAGAGCAAGGCAACTTGCACGAGTGCCGCAAGACCTTCGCGAGCAGGGAATGCTTCAACAACCACATGCGGCTCAGCAAGAAGCACGTCTCCCAGGATACCTACCAGTGAGTGTGTTAAAGTATCTCATCAGACAGACAGAGCGAGAGCAAGGCAACTTGCACGAGTGCCGCGCTTGCGGCAAGACCTTCGCGAGCAGGGAATGCTTCAACAACCACATGCGGCTCAGCAAGAAGCACGTCTCCCAGGATACCTACCAGTGAGTGTGTTAAAGTATCTCATCAGACAGACAGAGCGAGAGCAAGGCAACTTGCACGAGTGCCGCAAGACCTTCGCGAGCAGGGAATGCTTCAACAACCACATGCGGCTCAGCAAGAAGCACGTCTCCCAGGATACCTACCAGTGAGTGTGTTAAAGTATCTCATCAGACAGACAGAGCGAGAGCAAGGCAACTTGCACGAGTGCCGCGCTTGCGGCAAGACCTTCGCGAGCAGGGAATGCTTCAACAACCACATGCGGCTCAGCAAGAAGCACGTCTCCCAGGATACCTACCAGTGAGTGTGTTAAAGTATCTCATCAGACAGACAGAGCGAGAGCAAGGCAACTTGCACGAGTGCCGCAAGACCTTCGCGAGCAGGGAATGCTTCAACAACCACATGCGGCTCAGCAAGAAGCACGTCTCCCAGGATACCTACCAGTGAGTGTGTTAAAGTATCTCATCAGACAGACAGAGCGAGAGCAAGGCAACTTGCACGAGTGCCGCGCTTGCGGCAAGACCTTCGCGAGCAGGGAATGCTTCAACAACCACATGCGGCTCAGCAAGAAGCACGTCTCCCAGGATACCTACCAGTGAGTGTGTTAAAGTATCTCATCAGACAGACAGAGCGAGAGCAAGGCAACTTGCACGAGTGCCGCAAGACCTTCGCGAGCAGGGAATGCTTCAACAACCACATGCGGCTCAGCAAGAAGCACGTCTCCCAGGATACCTACCAGTGAGTGTGTTAAAGTATCTCATCAGACAGACAGAGCGAGAGCAAGGCAACTTGCACGAGTGCCGCAAGACCTTCGCGAGCAGGGAATGCTTCAACAACCACATGCGGCTCAGCAAGAAGCACGTCTCCCAGGATACCTACCAGTGAGTGTGTTAAAGTATCTCATCAGACAGACAGAGCGAGAGCAAGGCAACTTGCACGAGTGCCGCGCTTGCGGCAAGACCTTCGCGAGCAGGGAATGCTTCAACAACCACATGCGGCTCAGCAAGAAGCACGTCTCCCAGGATACCTACCAGTGAGTGTGTTAAAGTATCTCATCAGACAGACAGAGCGAGAGCAAGGCAACTTGCACGAGTGCCGCAAGACCTTCGCGAGCAGGGAATGCTTCAACAACCACATGCGGCTCAGCAAGAAGCACGTCTCCCAGGATACCTACCAGTGAGTGTGTTAAAGTATCTCATCAGACAGACAGAGCGAGAGCAAGGCAACTTGCACGAGTGCCGCGCTTGCGGCAAGACCTTCGCGAGCAGGGAATGCTTCAACAACCACATGCGGCTCAGCAAGAAGCACGTCTCCCAGGATACCTACCAGTGAGTGTGTTAAAGTATCTCATCAGACAGACAGAGCGAGAGCAAGGCAACTTGCACGAGTGCCGCAAGACCTTCGCGAGCAGGGAATGCTTCAACAACCACATGCGGCTCAGCAAGAAGCACGTCTCCCAGGATACCTACCAGTGAGTGTGTTAAAGTATCTCATCAGACAGACAGAGCGAGAGCAAGGCAACTTGCACGAGTGCCGCAAGACCTTCGCGAGCAGGGAATGCTTCAACAACCACATGCGGCTCAGCAAGAAGCACGTCTCCCAGGATACCTACCAGTGAGTGTGTTAAAGTATCTCATCAGACAGACAGAGCGAGAGCAAGGCAACTTGCACGAGTGCCGCAAGACCTTCGCGAGCAGGGAATGCTTCAACAACCACATGCGGCTCAGCAAGAAGCACGTCTCCCAGGATACCTACCAGTGAGTGTGTTAAAGTATCTCATCAGACAGACAGAGCGAGAGCAAGGCAACTTGCACGAGTGCCGCAAGACCTTCGCGAGCAGGGAATGCTTCAACAACCACATGCGGCTCAGCAAGAAGCACGTCTCCCAGGATACCTACCAGTGAGTGTGTTAAAGTATCTCATCAGACAGACAGAGCGAGAGCAAGGCAACTTGCACGAGTGCCGCGCTTGCGGCAAGACCTTCGCGAGCAGGGAATGCTTCAACAACCACATGCGGCTCAGCAAGAAGCACGTCTCCCAGGATACCTACCAGTGAGTGTGTTAAAGTATCTCATCAGACAGACAGAGCGAGAGCAAGGCAACTTGCACGAGTGCCGCAAGACCTTCGCGAGCAGGGAATGCTTCAACAACCACATGCGGCTCAGCAAGAAGCACGTCTCCCAGGATACCTACCAGTGAGTGTGTTAAAGTATCTCATCAGACAGACAGAGCGAGAGCAAGGCAACTTGCACGAGTGCCGCGCTTGCGGCAAGACCTTCGCGAGCAGGGAATGCTTCAACAACCACATGCGGCTCAGCAAGAAGCACGTCTCCCAGGATACCTACCAGTGAGTGTGTTAAAGTATCTCATCAGACAGACAGAGCGAGAGCAAGGCAACTTGCACGAGTGCCGCAAGACCTTCGCGAGCAGGGAATGCTTCAACAACCACATGCGGCTCAGCAAGAAGCACGTCTCCCAGGATACCTACCAGTGAGTGTGTTAAAGTATCTCATCAGACAGACAGAGCGAGAGCAAGGCAACTTGCACGAGTGCCGCGCTTGCGGCAAGACCTTCGCGAGCAGGGAATGCTTCAACAACCACATGCGGCTCAGCAAGAAGCACGTCTCCCAGGATACCTACCAGTGAGTGTGTTAAAGTATCTCATCAGACAGACAGAGCGAGAGCAAGGCAACTTGCACGAGTGCCGCAAGACCTTCGCGAGCAGGGAATGCTTCAACAACCACATGCGGCTCAGCAAGAAGCACGTCTCCCAGGATACCTACCAGTGAGTGTGTTAAAGTATCTCATCAGACAGACAGAGCGAGAGCAAGGCAACTTGCACGAGTGCCGCGCTTGCGGCAAGACCTTCGCGAGCAGGGAATGCTTCAACAACCACATGCGGCTCAGCAAGAAGCACGTCTCCCAGGATACCTACCAGTGAGTGTGTTAAAGTATCTCATCAGACAGACAGAGCGAGAGCAAGGCAACTTGCACGAGTGCCGCAAGACCTTCGCGAGCAGGGAATGCTTCAACAACCACATGCGGCTCAGCAAGAAGCACGTCTCCCAGGATACCTACCAGTGAGTGTGTTAAAGTATCTCATCAGACAGACAGAGCGAGAGCAAGGCAACTTGCACGAGTGCCGCAAGACCTTCGCGAGCAGGGAATGCTTCAACAACCACATGCGGCTCAGCAAGAAGCACGTCTCCCAGGATACCTACCAGTGAGTGTGTTAAAGTATCTCATCAGACAGACAGAGCGAGAGCAAGGCAACTTGCACGAGTGCCGCAAGACCTTCGCGAGCAGGGAATGCTTCAACAACCACATGCGGCTCAGCAAGAAGCACGTCTCCCAGGATACCTACCAGTGAGTGTGTTAAAGTATCTCATCAGACAGACAGAGCGAGAGCAAGGCAACTTGCACGAGTGCCGCGCTTGCGGCAAGACCTTCGCGAGCAGGGAATGCTTCAACAACCACATGCGGCTCAGCAAGAAGCACGTCTCCCAGGATACCTACCAGTGAGTGTGTTAAAGTATCTCATCAGACAGACAGAGCGAGAGCAAGGCAACTTGCACGAGTGCCGCGCTTGCGGCAAGACCTTCGCGAGCAGGGAATGCTTCAACAACCACATGCGGCTCAGCAAGAAGCACGTCTCCCAGGATACCTACCAGTGAGTGTGTTAAAGTATCTCATCAGACAGACAGAGCGAGAGCAAGGCAACTTGCACGAGTGCCGCGCTTGCGGCAAGACCTTCGCGAGCAGGGAATGCTTCAACAACCACATGCGGCTCAGCAAGAAGCACGTCTCCCAGGATACCTACCAGTGAGTGTGTTAAAGTATCTCATCAGACAGACAGAGCGAGAGCAAGGCAACTTGCACGAGTGCCGCAAGACCTTCGCGAGCAGGGAATGCTTCAACAACCACATGCGGCTCAGCAAGAAGCACGTCTCCCAGGATACCTACCAGTGAGTGTGTTAAAGTATCTCATCAGACAGACAGAGCGAGAGCAAGGCAACTTGCACGAGTGCCGCAAGACCTTCGCGAGCAGGGAATGCTTCAACAACCACATGCGGCTCAGCAAGAAGCACGTCTCCCAGGATACCTACCAGTGAGTGTGTTAAAGTATCTCATCAGACAGACAGAGCGAGAGCAAGGCAACTTGCACGAGTGCCGCAAGACCTTCGCGAGCAGGGAATGCTTCAACAACCACATGCGGCTCAGCAAGAAGCACGTCTCCCAGGATACCTACCAGTGAGTGTGTTAAAGTATCTCATCAGACAGACAGAGCGAGAGCAAGGCAACTTGCACGAGTGCCGCGCTTGCGGCAAGACCTTCGCGAGCAGGGAATGCTTCAACAACCACATGCGGCTCAGCAAGAAGCACGTCTCCCAGGATACCTACCAGTGAGTGTGTTAAAGTATCTCATCAGACAGACAGAGCGAGAGCAAGGCAACTTGCACGAGTGCCGCAAGACCTTCGCGAGCAGGGAATGCTTCAACAACCACATGCGGCTCAGCAAGAAGCACGTCTCCCAGGATACCTACCAGTGAGTGTGTTAAAGTATCTCATCAGACAGACAGAGCGAGAGCAAGGCAACTTGCACGAGTGCCGCAAGACCTTCGCGAGCAGGGAATGCTTCAACAACCACATGCGGCTCAGCAAGAAGCACGTCTCCCAGGATACCTACCAGTGAGTGTGTTAAAGTATCTCATCAGACAGACAGAGCGAGAGCAAGGCAACTTGCACGAGTGCCGCAAGACCTTCGCGAGCAGGGAATGCTTCAACAACCACATGCGGCTCAGCAAGAAGCACGTCTCCCAGGATACCTACCAGTGAGTGTGTTAAAGTATCTCATCAGACAGACAGAGCGAGAGCAAGGCAACTTGCACGAGTGCCGCAAGACCTTCGCGAGCAGGGAATGCTTCAACAACCACATGCGGCTCAGCAAGAAGCACGTCTCCCAGGATACCTACCAGTGAGTGTGTTAAAGTATCTCATCAGACAGACAGAGCGAGAGCAAGGCAACTTGCACGAGTGCCGCGCTTGCGGCAAGACCTTCGCGAGCAGGGAATGCTTCAACAACCACATGCGGCTCAGCAAGAAGCACGTCTCCCAGGATACCTACCAGTGAGTGTGTTAAAGTATCTCATCAGACAGACAGAGCGAGAGCAAGGCAACTTGCACGAGTGCCGCAAGACCTTCGCGAGCAGGGAATGCTTCAACAACCACATGCGGCTCAGCAAGAAGCACGTCTCCCAGGATACCTACCAGTGAGTGTGTTAAAGTATCTCATCAGACAGACAGAGCGAGAGCAAGGCAACTTGCACGAGTGCCGCGCTTGCGGCAAGACCTTCGCGAGCAGGGAATGCTTCAACAACCACATGAGTGTGTTAAAGTATCTCATCAGACAGACAGAGCGAGAGCAAGGCAACTTGCACGAGTGCCGCAAGACCTTCGCGAGCAGGGAATGCTTCAACAACCACATGCGGCTCAGCAAGAAGCACGTCTCCCAGGATACCTACCAGTGAGTGTGTTAAAGTATCTCATCAGACAGACAGAGCGAGAGCAAGGCAACTTGCACGAGTGCCGCAAGACCTTCGCGAGCAGGGAATGCTTCAACAACCACATGCGGCTCAGCAAGAAGCACGTCTCCCAGGATACCTACCAGTGAGTGTGTTAAAGTATCTCATCAGACAGACAGAGCGAGAGCAAGGCAACTTGCACGAGTGCCGCAAGACCTTCGCGAGCAGGGAATGCTTCAACAACCACATGCGGCTCAGCAAGAAGCACGTCTCCCAGGATACCTACCAGTGAGTGTGTTAAAGTATCTCATCAGACAGACAGAGCGAGAGCAAGGCAACTTGCACGAGTGCCGCAAGACCTTCGCGAGCAGGGAATGCTTCAACAACCACATGCGGCTCAGCAAGAAGCACGTCTCCCAGGATACCTACCAGTGAGTGTGTTAAAGTATCTCATCAGACAGACAGAGCGAGAGCAAGGCAACTTGCACGAGTGCCGTTGCGCAAGACCTTCGCGAGCAGGGAATGCTTCAACAACCACATGCGGCTCAGCAAGAAGCACGTCTCCCAGGATACCTACCAGTGAGTGTGTTAAAGTATCTCATCAGACAGACAGAGCGAGAGCAAGGCAACTTGCACGAGTGCCGCAAGACCTTCGCGAGCAGGGAATGCTTCAACAACCACATGCGGCTCAGCAAGAAGCACGTCTCCCAGGATACCTACCAGTGAGTGTGTTAAAGTATCTCATCAGACAGACAGAGCGAGAGCAAGGCAACTTGCACGAGTGCCGCAAGACCTTCGCGAGCAGGGAATGCTTCAACAACCACATGCGGCTCAGCAAGAAGCACGTCTCCCAGGATACCTACCAGTGAGTGTGTTAAAGTATCTCATCAGACAGACAGAGCGAGAGCAAGGCAACTTGCACGAGTGCCGCAAGACCTTCGCGAGCAGGGAATGCTTCAACAACCACATGCGGCTCAGCAAGAAGCACGTCTCCCAGGATACCTACCAGTGAGTGTGTTAAAGTATCTCATCAGACAGACAGAGCGAGAGCAAGGCAACTTGCACGAGTGCCGCAAGACCTTCGCGAGCAGGGAATGCTTCAACAACCACATGCGGCTCAGCAAGAAGCACGTCTCCCAGGATACCTACCAGTGAGTGTGTTAAAGTATCTCATCAGACAGACAGAGCGAGAGCAAGGCAACTTGCACGAGTGCCGCAAGACCTTCGCGAGCAGGGAATGCTTCAACAACCACATGCGGCTCAGCAAGAAGCACGTCTCCCAGGATACCTACCAGTGAGTGTGTTAAAGTATCTCATCAGACAGACAGAGCGAGAGCAAGGCAACTTGCACGAGTGCCGCAAGACCTTCGCGAGCAGGGAATGCTTCAACAACCACATGCGGCTCAGCAAGAAGCACGTCTCCCAGGATACCTACCAGTGAGTGTGTTAAAGTATCTCATCAGACAGACAGAGCGAGAGCAAGGCAACTTGCACGAGTGCCGCAAGACCTTCGCGAGCAGGGAATGCTTCAACAACCACATGCGGCTCAGCAAGAAGCACGTCTCCCAGGATACCTACCAGTGAGTGTGTTAAAGTATCTCATCAGACAGACAGAGCGAGAGCAAGGCAACTTGCACGAGTGCCGCAAGACCTTCGCGAGCAGGGAATGCTTCAACAACCACATGCGGCTCAGCAAGAAGCACGTCTCCCAGGATACCTACCAGTGAGTGTGTTAAAGTATCTCATCAGACAGACAGAGCGAGAGCAAGGCAACTTGCACGAGTGCCGCAAGACCTTCGCGAGCAGGGAATGCTTCAACAACCACATGCGGCTCAGCAAGAAGCACGTCTCCCAGGATACCTACCAGTGAGTGTGTTAAAGTATCTCATCAGACAGACAGAGCGAGAGCAAGGCAACTTGCACGAGTGCCGCAAGACCTTCGCGAGCAGGGAATGCTTCAACAACCACATGCGGCTCAGCAAGAAGCACGTCTCCCAGGATACCTACCAGTGAGTGTGTTAAAGTATCTCATCAGACAGACAGAGCGAGAGCAAGGCAACTTGCACGAGTGCCGCAAGACCTTCGCGAGCAGGGAATGCTTCAACAACCACATGCGGCTCAGCAAGAAGCACGTCTCCCAGGATACCTACCAGTGAGTGTGTTAAAGTATCTCATCAGACAGACAGAGCGAGAGCAAGGCAACTTGCACGAGTGCCGCAAGACCTTCGCGAGCAGGGAATGCTTCAACAACCACATGCGGCTCAGCAAGAAGCACGTCTCCCAGGATACCTACCAGTGAGTGTGTTAAAGTATCTCATCAGACAGACAGAGCGAGAGCAAGGCAACTTGCACGAGTGCCGCAAGACCTTCGCGAGCAGGGAATGCTTCAACAACCACATGCGGCTCAGCAAGAAGCACGTCTCCCAGGATACCTACCAGTGAGTGTGTTAAAGTATCTCATCAGACAGACAGAGCGAGAGCAAGGCAACTTGCACGAGTGCCGCAAGACCTTCGCGAGCAGGGAATGCTTCAACAACCACATGCGGCTCAGCAAGAAGCACGTCTCCCAGGATACCTACCAGTGAGTGTGTTAAAGTATCTCATCAGACAGACAGAGCGAGAGCAAGGCAACTTGCACGAGTGCCGCAAGACCTTCGCGAGCAGGGAATGCTTCAACAACCACATGCGGCTCAGCAAGAAGCACGTCTCCCAGGATACCTACCAGTGAGTGTGTTAAAGTATCTCATCAGACAGACAGAGCGAGAGCAAGGCAACTTGCACGAGTGCCGCAAGACCTTCGCGAGCAGGGAATGCTTCAACAACCACATGCGGCTCAGCAAGAAGCACGTCTCCCAGGATACCTACCAGTGAGTGTGTTAAAGTATCTCATCAGACAGACAGAGCGAGAGCAAGGCAACTTGCACGAGTGCCGCAAGACCTTCGCGAGCAGGGAATGCTTCAACAACCACATGCGGCTCAGCAAGAAGCACGTCTCCCAGGATACCTACCAGTGAGTGTGTTAAAGTATCTCATCAGACAGACAGAGCGAGAGCAAGGCAACTTGCACGAGTGCCGCAAGACCTTCGCGAGCAGGGAATGCTTCAACAACCACATGCGGCTCAGCAAGAAGCACGTCTCCCAGGATACCTACCAGTGAGTGTGTTAAAGTATCTCATCAGACAGACAGAGCGAGAGCAAGGCAACTTGCACGAGTGCCGCAAGACCTTCGCGAGCAGGGAATGCTTCAACAACCACATGCGGCTCAGCAAGAAGCACGTCTCCCAGGATACCTACCAGTGAGTGTGTTAAAGTATCTCATCAGACAGACAGAGCGAGAGCAAGGCAACTTGCACGAGTGCCGCAAGACCTTCGCGAGCAGGGAATGCTTCAACAACCACATGCGGCTCAGCAAGAAGCACGTCTCCCAGGATACCTACCAGTGAGTGTGTTAAAGTATCTCATCAGACAGACAGAGCGAGAGCAAGGCAACTTGCACGAGTGCCGCAAGACCTTCGCGAGCAGGGAATGCTTCAACAACCACATGCGGCTCAGCAAGAAGCACGTCTCCCAGGATACCTACCAGTGAGTGTGTTAAAGTATCTCATCAGACAGACAGAGCGAGAGCAAGGCAACTTGCACGAGTGCCGCAAGACCTTCGCGAGCAGGGAATGCTTCAACAACCACATGCGGCTCAGCAAGAAGCACGTCTCCCAGGATACCTACCAGTGAGTGTGTTAAAGTATCTCATCAGACAGACAGAGCGAGAGCAAGGCAACTTGCACGAGTGCCGCAAGACCTTCGCGAGCAGGGAATGCTTCAACAACCACATGCGGCTCAGCAAGAAGCACGTCTCCCAGGATACCTACCAGTGAGTGTGTTAAAGTATCTCATCAGACAGACAGAGCGAGAGCAAGGCAACTTGCACGAGTGCCGCAAGACCTTCGCGAGCAGGGAATGCTTCAACAACCACATGCGGCTCAGCAAGAAGCACGTCTCCCAGGATACCTACCAGTGAGTGTGTTAAAGTATCTCATCAGACAGACAGAGCGAGAGCAAGGCAACTTGCACGAGTGCCGCAAGACCTTCGCGAGCAGGGAATGCTTCAACAACCACATGCGGCTCAGCAAGAAGCACGTCTCCCAGGATACCTACCAGTGAGTGTGTTAAAGTATCTCATCAGACAGACAGAGCGAGAGCAAGGCAACTTGCACGAGTGCCGCAAGACCTTCGCGAGCAGGGAATGCTTCAACAACCACATGCGGCTCAGCAAGAAGCACGTCTCCCAGGATACCTACCAGTGAGTGTGTTAAAGTATCTCATCAGACAGACAGAGCGAGAGCAAGGCAACTTCACGAGTGCCGCAAGACCTTCGCGAGCAGGGAATGCTTCAACAACCACATGCGGCTCAGCAAGAAGCACGTCTCCCAGGATACCTACCAGTGAGTGTGTTAAAGTATCTCATCAGACAGACAGAGCGAGAGCAAGGCAACTTGCACGAGTGCCGCAAGACCTTCGCGAGCAGGGAATGCTTCAACAACCACATGCGGCTCAGCAAGAAGCACGTCTCCCAGGATACCTACCAGTGAGTGTGTTAAAGTATCTCATCAGACAGACAGAGCGAGAGCAAGGCAACTTGCACGAGTGCCGCAAGACCTTCGCGAGCAGGGAATGCTTCAACAACCACATGCGGCTCAGCAAGAAGCACGTCTCCCAGGATACCTACCAGTGAGTGTGTTAAAGTATCTCATCAGACAGACAGAGCGAGAGCAAGGCAACTTGCACGAGTGCCGCAAGACCTTCGCGAGCAGGGAATGCTTCAACAACCACATGCGGCTCAGCAAGAAGCACGTCTCCCAGGATACCTACCAGTGAGTGTGTTAAAGTATCTCATCAGACAGACAGAGCGAGAGCAAGGCAACTTGCACGAGTGCCGCAAGACCTTCGCGAGCAGGGAATGCTTCAACAACCACATGCGGCTCAGCAAGAAGCACGTCTCCCAGGATACCTACCAGTGAGTGTGTTAAAGTATCTCATCAGACAGACAGAGCGAGAGCAAGGCAACTTGCACGAGTGCCGCAAGACCTTCGCGAGCAGGGAATGCTTCAACAACCACATGCGGCTCAGCAAGAAGCACGTCTCCCAGGATACCTACCAGTGAGTGTGTTAAAGTATCTCATCAGACAGACAGAGCGAGAGCAAGGCAACTTGCACGAGTGCCGCAAGACCTTCGCGAGCAGGGAATGCTTCAACAACCACATGCGGCTCAGCAAGAAGCACGTCTCCCAGGATACCTACCAGTGAGTGTGTTAAAGTATCTCATCAGACAGACAGAGCGAGAGCAAGGCAACTTGCACGAGTGCCGCAAGACCTTCGCGAGCAGGGAATGCTTCAACAACCACATGCGGCTCAGCAAGAAGCACGTCTCCCAGGATACCTACCAGTGAGTGTGTTAAAGTATCTCATCAGACAGACAGAGCGAGAGCAAGGCAACTTGCACGAGTGCCGCGCGAGACCTTCGCGAGCAGGGAATGCTTCAACAACCACATGCGGCTCAGCAAGAAGCACGTCTCCCAGGATACCTACCAGTGAGTGTGTTAAAGTATCTCATCAGACAGACAGAGCGAGAGCAAGGCAACTTGCACGAGTGCCGCAAGACCTTCGCGAGCAGGGAATGCTTCAACAACCACATGCGGCTCAGCAAGAAGCACGTCTCCCAGGATACCTACCAGTGAGTGTGTTAAAGTATCTCATCAGACAGACAGAGCGAGAGCAAGGCAACTTGCACGAGTGCCGCAAGACCTTCGCGAGCAGGGAATGCTTCAACAACCACATGCGGCTCAGCAAGAAGCACGTCTCCCAGGATACCTACCAGTGAGTGTGTTAAAGTATCTCATCAGACAGACAGAGCGAGAGCAAGGCAACTTGCACGAGTGCCGCAAGACCTTCGCGAGCAGGGAATGCTTCAACAACCACATGCGGCTCAGCAAGAAGCACGTCTCCCAGGATACCTACCAGTGAGTGTGTTAAAGTATCTCATCAGACAGACAGAGCGAGAGCAAGGCAACTTGCACGAGTGCCGCAAGACCTTCGCGAGCAGGGAATGCTTCAACAACCACATGCGGCTCAGCAAGAAGCACGTCTCCCAGGATACCTACCAGTGAGTGTGTTAAAGTATCTCATCAGACAGACAGAGCGAGAGCAAGGCAACTTGCACGAGTGCCGCAAGACCTTCGCGAGCAGGGAATGCTTCAACAACCACATGCGGCTCAGCAAGAAGCACGTCTCCCAGGATACCTACCAGTGAGTGTGTTAAAGTATCTCATCAGACAGACAGAGCGAGAGCAAGGCAACTTGCACGAGTGCCGCAAGACCTTCGCGAGCAGGGAATGCTTCAACAACCACATGCGGCTCAGCAAGAAGCACGTCTCCCAGGATACCTACCAGTGAGTGTGTTAAAGTATCTCATCAGACAGACAGAGCGAGAGCAAGGCAACTTGCACGAGTGCCGCAAGACCTTCGCGAGCAGGGAATGCTTCAACAACCACATGCGGCTCAGCAAGAAGCACGTCTCCCAGGATACCTACCAGTGAGTGTGTTAAAGTATCTCATCAGACAGACAGAGCGAGAGCAAGGCAACTTGCACGAGTGCCGCAAGACCTTCGCGAGCAGGGAATGCTTCAACAACCACATGCGGCTCAGCAAGAAGCACGTCTCCCAGGATACCTACCAGTGAGTGTGTTAAAGTATCTCATCAGACAGACAGAGCGAGAGCAAGGCAACTTGCACGAGTGCCGCAAGACCTTCGCGAGCAGGGAATGCTTCAACAACCACATGCGGCTCAGCAAGAAGCACGTCTCCCAGGATACCTACCAGTGAGTGTGTTAAAGTATCTCATCAGACAGACAGAGCGAGAGCAAGGCAACTTGCACGAGTGCCGCAAGACCTTCGCGAGCAGGGAATGCTTCAACAACCACATGCGGCTCAGCAAGAAGCACGTCTCCCAGGATACCTACCAGTGAGTGTGTTAAAGTATCTCATCAGACAGACAGAGCGAGAGCAAGGCAACTTGCACGAGTGCCGCAAGACCTTCGCGAGCAGGGAATGCTTCAACAACCACATGCGGCTCAGCAAGAAGCACGTCTCCCAGGATACCTACCAGTGAGTGTGTTAAAGTATCTCATCAGACAGACAGAGCGAGAGCAAGGCAACTTGCACGAGTGCCGCAAGACCTTCGCGAGCAGGGAATGCTTCAACAACCACATGCGGCTCAGCAAGAAGCACGTCTCCCAGGATACCTACCAGTGAGTGTGTTAAAGTATCTCATCAGACAGACAGAGCGAGAGCAAGGCAACTTGCACGAGTGCCGCAAGACCTTCGCGAGCAGGGAATGCTTCAACAACCACATGCGGCTCAGCAAGAAGCACGTCTCCCAGGATACCTACCAGTGAGTGTGTTAAAGTATCTCATCAGACAGACAGAGCGAGAGCAAGGCAACTTGCACGAGTGCCGCAAGACCTTCGCGAGCAGGGAATGCTTCAACAACCACATGCGGCTCAGCAAGAAGCACGTCTCCCAGGATACCTACCAGTGAGTGTGTTAAAGTATCTCATCAGACAGACAGAGCGAGAGCAAGGCAACTTGCACGAGTGCCGCAAGACCTTCGCGAGCAGGGAATGCTTCAACAACCACATGCGGCTCAGCAAGAAGCACGTCTCCCAGGATACCTACCAGTGAGTGTGTTAAAGTATCTCATCAGACAGACAGAGCGAGAGCAAGGCAACTTGCACGAGTGCCGCAAGACCTTCGCGAGCAGGGAATGCTTCAACAACCACATGCGGCTCAGCAAGAAGCACGTCTCCCAGGATACCTACCAGTGAGTGTGTTAAAGTATCTCATCAGACAGACAGAGCGAGAGCAAGGCAACTTGCACGAGTGCCGCAAGACCTTCGCGAGCAGGGAATGCTTCAACAACCACATGCGGCTCAGCAAGAAGCACGTCTCCCAGGATACCTACCAGTGAGTGTGTTAAAGTATCTCATCAGACAGACAGAGCGAGAGCAAGGCAACTTGCACGAGTGCCGCAAGACCTTCGCGAGCAGGGAATGCTTCAACAACCACATGCGGCTCAGCAAGAAGCACGTCTCCCAGGATACCTACCAGTGAGTGTGTTAAAGTATCTCATCAGACAGACAGAGCGAGAGCAAGGCAACTTGCACGAGTGCCGCAAGACCTTCGCGAGCAGGGAATGCTTCAACAACCACATGCGGCTCAGCAAGAAGCACGTCTCCCAGGATACCTACCAGTGAGTGTGTTAAAGTATCTCATCAGACAGACAGAGCGAGAGCAAGGCAACTTGCACGAGTGCCGCAAGACCTTCGCGAGCAGGGAATGCTTCAACAACCACATGCGGCTCAGCAAGAAGCACGTCTCCCAGGATACCTACCAGTGAGTGTGTTAAAGTATCTCATCAGACAGACAGAGCGAGAGCAAGGCAACTTGCACGAGTGCCGCAAGACCTTCGCGAGCAGGGAATGCTTCAACAACCACATGCGGCTCAGCAAGAAGCACGTCTCCCAGGATACCTACCAGTGAGTGTGTTAAAGTATCTCATCAGACAGACAGAGCGAGAGCAAGGCAACTTGCACGAGTGCCGCAAGACCTTCGCGAGCAGGGAATGCTTCAACAACCACATGCGGCTCAGCAAGAAGCACGTCTCCCAGGATACCTACCAGTGAGTGTGTTAAAGTATCTCATCAGACAGACAGAGCGAGAGCAAGGCAACTTGCACGAGTGCCGCAAGACCTTCGCGAGCAGGGAATGCTTCAACAACCACATGCGGCTCAGCAAGAAGCACGTCTCCCAGGATACCTACCAGTGAGTGTGTTAAAGTATCTCATCAGACAGACAGAGCGAGAGCAAGGCAACTTGCACGAGTGCCGCAAGACCTTCGCGAGCAGGGAATGCTTCAACAACCACATGCGGCTCAGCAAGAAGCACGTCTCCCAGGATACCTACCAGTGAGTGTGTTAAAGTATCTCATCAGACAGACAGAGCGAGAGCAAGGCAACTTGCACGAGTGCCGCAAGACCTTCGCGAGCAGGGAATGCTTCAACAACCACATGCGGCTCAGCAAGAAGCACGTCTCCCAGGATACCTACCAGTGAGTGTGTTAAAGTATCTCATCAGACAGACAGAGCGAGAGCAAGGCAACTTGCACGAGTGCCGCAAGACCTTCGCGAGCAGGGAATGCTTCAACAACCACATGCGGCTCAGCAAGAAGCACGTCTCCCAGGATACCTACCAGTGAGTGTGTTAAAGTATCTCATCAGACAGACAGAGCGAGAGCAAGGCAACTTGCACGAGTGCCGCGCGCAAGACCTTCGCGAGCAGGGAATGCTTCAACAACCACATGCGGCTCAGCAAGAAGCACGTCTCCCAGGATACCTACCAGTGAGTGTGTTAAAGTATCTCATCAGACAGACAGAGCGAGAGCAAGGCAACTTGCACGAGTGCCGCAAGACCTTCGCGAGCAGGGAATGCTTCAACAACCACATGCGGCTCAGCAAGAAGCACGTCTCCCAGGATACCTACCAGTGAGTGTGTTAAAGTATCTCATCAGACAGACAGAGCGAGAGCAAGGCAACTTGCACGAGTGCCGCAAGACCTTCGCGAGCAGGGAATGCTTCAACAACCACATGCGGCTCAGCAAGAAGCACGTCTCCCAGGATACCTACCAGTGAGTGTGTTAAAGTATCTCATCAGACAGACAGAGCGAGAGCAAGGCAACTTGCACGAGTGCCGCAAGACCTTCGCGAGCAGGGAATGCTTCAACAACCACATGCGGCTCAGCAAGAAGCACGTCTCCCAGGATACCTACCAGTGAGTGTGTTAAAGTATCTCATCAGACAGACAGAGCGAGAGCAAGGCAACTTGCACGAGTGCCGCAAGACCTTCGCGAGCAGGGAATGCTTCAACAACCACATGCGGCTCAGCAAGAAGCACGTCTCCCAGGATACCTACCAGTGAGTGTGTTAAAGTATCTCATCAGACAGACAGAGCGAGAGCAAGGCAACTTGCACGAGTGCCGCAAGACCTTCGCGAGCAGGGAATGCTTCAACAACCACATGCGGCTCAGCAAGAAGCACGTCTCCCAGGATACCTACCAGTGAGTGTGTTAAAGTATCTCATCAGACAGACAGAGCGAGAGCAAGGCAACTTGCACGAGTGCCGCAAGACCTTCGCGAGCAGGGAATGCTTCAACAACCACATGCGGCTCAGCAAGAAGCACGTCTCCCAGGATACCTACCAGTGAGTGTGTTAAAGTATCTCATCAGACAGACAGAGCGAGAGCAAGGCAACTTGCACGAGTGCCGCAAGACCTTCGCGAGCAGGGAATGCTTCAACAACCACATGCGGCTCAGCAAGAAGCACGTCTCCCAGGATACCTACCAGTGAGTGTGTTAAAGTATCTCATCAGACAGACAGAGCGAGAGCAAGGCAACTTGCACGAGTGCCGCAAGACCTTCGCGAGCAGGGAATGCTTCAACAACCACATGCGGCTCAGCAAGAAGCACGTCTCCCAGGATACCTACCAGTGAGTGTGTTAAAGTATCTCATCAGACAGACAGAGCGAGAGCAAGGCAACTTGCACGAGTGCCGCAAGACCTTCGCGAGCAGGGAATGCTTCAACAACCACATGCGGCTCAGCAAGAAGCACGTCTCCCAGGATACCTACCAGTGAGTGTGTTAAAGTATCTCATCAGACAGACAGAGCGAGAGCAAGGCAACTTGCACGAGTGCCGCAAGACCTTCGCGAGCAGGGAATGCTTCAACAACCACATGCGGCTCAGCAAGAAGCACGTCTCCCAGGATACCTACCAGTGAGTGTGTTAAAGTATCTCATCAGACAGACAGAGCGAGAGCAAGGCAACTTGCACGAGTGCCGCAAGACCTTCGCGAGCAGGGAATGCTTCAACAACCACATGCGGCTCAGCAAGAAGCACGTCTCCCAGGATACCTACCAGTGAGTGTGTTAAAGTATCTCATCAGACAGACAGAGCGAGAGCAAGGCAACTTGCACGAGTGCCGCAAGACCTTCGCGAGCAGGGAATGCTTCAACAACCACATGCGGCTCAGCAAGAAGCACGTCTCCCAGGATACCTACCAGTGAGTGTGTTAAAGTATCTCATCAGACAGACAGAGCGAGAGCAAGGCAACTTGCACGAGTGCCGCAAGACCTTCGCGAGCAGGGAATGCTTCAACAACCACATGCGGCTCAGCAAGAAGCACGTCTCCCAGGATACCTACCAGTGAGTGTGTTAAAGTATCTCATCAGACAGACAGAGCGAGAGCAAGGCAACTTGCACGAGTGCCGCAAGACCTTCGCGAGCAGGGAATGCTTCAACAACCACATGCGGCTCAGCAAGAAGCACGTCTCCCAGGATACCTACCAGTGAGTGTGTTAAAGTATCTCATCAGACAGACAGAGCGAGAGCAAGGCAACTTGCACGAGTGCCGCAAGACCTTCGCGAGCAGGGAATGCTTCAACAACCACATGCGGCTCAGCAAGAAGCACGTCTCCCAGGATACCTACCAGTGAGTGTGTTAAAGTATCTCATCAGACAGACAGAGCGAGAGCAAGGCAACTTGCACGAGTGCCGCAAGACCTTCGCGAGCAGGGAATGCTTCAACAACCACATGCGGCTCAGCAAGAAGCACGTCTCCCAGGATACCTACCAGTGAGTGTGTTAAAGTATCTCATCAGACAGACAGAGCGAGAGCAAGGCAACTTGCACGAGTGCCGCCAAGACCTTCGCGAGCAGGGAATGCTTCAACAACCACATGCGGCTCAGCAAGAAGCACGTCTCCCAGGATACCTACCAGTGAGTGTGTTAAAGTATCTCATCAGACAGACAGAGCGAGAGCAAGGCAACTTGCACGAGTGCCGCAAGACCTTCGCGAGCAGGGAATGCTTCAACAACCACATGCGGCTCAGCAAGAAGCACGTCTCCCAGGATACCTACCAGTGAGTGTGTTAAAGTATCTCATCAGACAGACAGAGCGAGAGCAAGGCAACTTGCACGAGTGCCGCAAGACCTTCGCGAGCAGGGAATGCTTCAACAACCACATGCGGCTCAGCAAGAAGCACGTCTCCCAGGATACCTACCAGTGAGTGTGTTAAAGTATCTCATCAGACAGACAGAGCGAGAGCAAGGCAACTTGCACGAGTGCCGCAAGACCTTCGCGAGCAGGGAATGCTTCAACAACCACATGCGGCTCAGCAAGAAGCACGTCTCCCAGGATACCTACCAGTGAGTGTGTTAAAGTATCTCATCAGACAGACAGAGCGAGAGCAAGGCAACTTGCACGAGTGCCGCAAGACCTTCGCGAGCAGGGAATGCTTCAACAACCACATGCGGCTCAGCAAGAAGCACGTCTCCCAGGATACCTACCAGTGAGTGTGTTAAAGTATCTCATCAGACAGACAGAGCGAGAGCAAGGCAACTTGCACGAGTGCCGCAAGACCTTCGCGAGCAGGGAATGCTTCAACAACCACATGCGGCTCAGCAAGAAGCACGTCTCCCAGGATACCTACCAGTGAGTGTGTTAAAGTATCTCATCAGACAGACAGAGCGAGAGCAAGGCAACTTGCACGAGTGCCGCAAGACCTTCGCGAGCAGGGAATGCTTCAACAACCACATGCGGCTCAGCAAGAAGCACGTCTCCCAGGATACCTACCAGTGAGTGTGTTAAAGTATCTCATCAGACAGACAGAGCGAGAGCAAGGCAACTTGCACGAGTGCCGCAAGACCTTCGCGAGCAGGGAATGCTTCAACAACCACATGCGGCTCAGCAAGAAGCACGTCTCCCAGGATACCTACCAGTGAGTGTGTTAAAGTATCTCATCAGACAGACAGAGCGAGAGCAAGGCAACTTGCACGAGTGCCGCAAGACCTTCGCGAGCAGGGAATGCTTCAACAACCACATGCGGCTCAGCAAGAAGCACGTCTCCCAGGATACCTACCAGTGAGTGTGTTAAAGTATCTCATCAGACAGACAGAGCGAGAGCAAGGCAACTTGCACGAGTGCCGCAAGACCTTCGCGAGCAGGGAATGCTTCAACAACCACATGCGGCTCAGCAAGAAGCACGTCTCCCAGGATACCTACCAGTGAGTGTGTTAAAGTATCTCATCAGACAGACAGAGCGAGAGCAAGGCAACTTGCACGAGTGCCGCAAGACCTTCGCGAGCAGGGAATGCTTCAACAACCACATGCGGCTCAGCAAGAAGCACGTCTCCCAGGATACCTACCAGTGAGTGTGTTAAAGTATCTCATCAGACAGACAGAGCGAGAGCAAGGCAACTTGCACGAGTGCCGCAAGACCTTCGCGAGCAGGGAATGCTTCAACAACCACATGCGGCTCAGCAAGAAGCACGTCTCCCAGGATACCTACCAGTGAGTGTGTTAAAGTATCTCATCAGACAGACAGAGCGAGAGCAAGGCAACTTGCACGAGTGCCGCAAGACCTTCGCGAGCAGGGAATGCTTCAACAACCACATGCGGCTCAGCAAGAAGCACGTCTCCCAGGATACCTACCAGTGAGTGTGTTAAAGTATCTCATCAGACAGACAGAGCGAGAGCAAGGCAACTTGCACGAGTGCCGCAAGACCTTCGCGAGCAGGGAATGCTTCAACAACCACATGCGGCTCAGCAAGAAGCACGTCTCCCAGGATACCTACCAGTGAGTGTGTTAAAGTATCTCATCAGACAGACAGAGCGAGAGCAAGGCAACTTGCACGAGTGCCGCAAGACCTTCGCGAGCAGGGAATGCTTCAACAACCACATGCGGCTCAGCAAGAAGCACGTCTCCCAGGATACCTACCAGTGAGTGTGTTAAAGTATCTCATCAGACAGACAGAGCGAGAGCAAGGCAACTTGCACGAGTGCCGCAAGACCTTCGCGAGCAGGGAATGCTTCAACAACCACATGCGGCTCAGCAAGAAGCACGTCTCCCAGGATACCTACCAGTGAGTGTGTTAAAGTATCTCATCAGACAGACAGAGCGAGAGCAAGGCAACTTGCACGAGTGCCGCAAGACCTTCGCGAGCAGGGAATGCTTCAACAACCACATGCGGCTCAGCAAGAAGCACGTCTCCCAGGATACCTACCAGTGAGTGTGTTAAAGTATCTCATCAGACAGACAGAGCGAGAGCAAGGCAACTTGCACGAGTGCCGCAAGACCTTCGCGAGCAGGGAATGCTTCAACAACCACATGCGGCTCAGCAAGAAGCACGTCTCCCAGGATACCTACCAGTGAGTGTGTTAAAGTATCTCATCAGACAGACAGAGCGAGAGCAAGGCAACTTGCACGAGTGCCGCAAGACCTTCGCGAGCAGGGAATGCTTCAACAACCACATGCGGCTCAGCAAGAAGCACGTCTCCCAGGATACCTACCTGTGAGTGTGTTAAAGTATCTCCATCAGACAGACAGAGCGAGAGCAAGGCAACTTGCACGAGTGCCGCAAGACCTTCGCGAGCAGGGAATGCTTCAACAACCACATGCGGCTCAGCAAGAAGCACGTCTCCCAGGATACCTACCAGTGAGTGTGTTAAAGTATCTCATCAGACAGACAGAGCGAGAGCAAGGCAACTTGCACGAGTGCCGCAAGACCTTCGCGAGCAGGGAATGCTTCAACAACCACATGCGGCTCAGCAAGAAGCACGTCTCCCAGGATACCTACCAGTGAGTGTGTTAAAGTATCTCATCAGACAGACAGAGCGAGAGCAAGGCAACTTGCACGAGTGCCGCAAGACCTTCGCGAGCAGGGAATGCTTCAACAACCACATGCGGCTCAGCAAGAAGCACGTCTCCCAGGATACCTACCAGTGAGTGTGTTAAAGTATCTCATCAGACAGACAGAGCGAGAGCAAGGCAACTTGCACGAGTGCCGCAAGACCTTCGCGAGCAGGGAATGCTTCAACAACCACATGCGGCTCAGCAAGAAGCACGTCTCCCAGGATACCTACCAGTGAGTGTGTTAAAGTATCTCATCAGACAGACAGAGCGAGAGCAAGGCAACTTGCACGAGTGCCGCAAGACCTTCGCGAGCAGGGAATGCTTCAACAACCACATGCGGCTCAGCAAGAAGCACGTCTCCCAGGATACCTACCAGTGAGTGTGTTAAAGTATCTCATCAGACAGACAGAGCGAGAGCAAGGCAACTTGCACGAGTGCCGCAAGACCTTCGCGAGCAGGGAATGCTTCAACAACCACATGCGGCTCAGCAAGAAGCACGTCTCCCAGGATACCTACCAGTGAGTGTGTTAAAGTATCTCATCAGACAGACAGAGCGAGAGCAAGGCAACTTGCACGAGTGCCGCAAGACCTTCGCGAGCAGGGAATGCTTCAACAACCACATGCGGCTCAGCAAGAAGCACGTCTCCCAGGATACCTACCAGTGAGTGTGTTAAAGTATCTCATCAGACAGACAGAGCGAGAGCAAGGCAACTTGCACGAGTGCCGCAAGACCTTCGCGAGCAGGGAATGCTTCAACAACCACATGCGGCTCAGCAAGAAGCACGTCTCCCAGGATACCTACCAGTGAGTGTGTTAAAGTATCTCATCAGACAGACAGAGCGAGAGCAAGGCAACTTGCACGAGTGCGGCAAGACCTTCGCGAGCAGGGAATGCTTCAACAACCACATGCGGCTCAGCAAGAAGCACGTCTCCCAGGATACCTACCAGTGAGTGTGTTAAAGTATCTCATCAGACAGACAGAGCGAGAGCAAGGCAACTTGCACGAGTGCCGCAAGACCTTCGCGAGCAGGGAATGCTTCAACAACCACATGCGGCTCAGCAAGAAGCACGTCTCCCAGGATACCTACCAGTGAGTGTGTTAAAGTATCTCATCAGACAGACAGAGCGAGAGCAAGGCAACTTGCACGAGTGCCGCAAGACCTTCGCGAGCAGGGAATGCTTCAACAACCACATGCGGCTCAGCAAGAAGCACGTCTCCCAGGATACCTACCAGTGAGTGTGTTAAAGTATCTCATCAGACAGACAGAGCGAGAGCAAGGCAACTTGCACGAGTGCCGCAAGACCTTCGCGAGCAGGGAATGCTTCAACAACCACATGCGGCTCAGCAAGAAGCACGTCTCCCAGGATACCTACCAGTGAGTGTGTTAAAGTATCTCATCAGACAGACAGAGCGAGAGCAAGGCAACTTGCACGAGTGCCGCAAGACCTTCGCGAGCAGGGAATGCTTCAACAACCACATGCGGCTCAGCAAGAAGCACGTCTCCCAGGATACCTACCAGTGAGTGTGTTAAAGTATCTCATCAGACAGACAGAGCGAGAGCAAGGCAACTTGCACGAGTGCCGCAAGACCTTCGCGAGCAGGGAATGCTTCAACAACCACATGCGGCTCAGCAAGAAGCACGTCTCCCAGGATACCTACCAGTGAGTGTGTTAAAGTATCTCATCAGACAGACAGAGCGAGAGCAAGGCAACTTGCACGAGTGCCGCAAGACCTTCGCGAGCAGGGAATGCTTCAACAACCACATGCGGCTCAGCAAGAAGCACGTCTCCCAGGATACCTACCAGTGAGTGTGTTAAAGTATCTCATCAGACAGACAGAGCGAGAGCAAGGCAACTTGCACGAGTGCCGCAAGACCTTCGCGAGCAGGGAATGCTTCAACAACCACATGCGGCTCAGCAAGAAGCACGTCTCCCAGGATACCTACCAGTGAGTGTGTTAAAGTATCTCATCAGACAGACAGAGCGAGAGCAAGGCAACTTGCACGAGTGCCGCAAGACCTTCGCGAGCAGGGAATGCTTCAACAACCACATGCGGCTCAGCAAGAAGCACGTCTCCCAGGATACCTACCAGTGAGTGTGTTAAAGTATCTCATCAGACAGACAGAGCGAGAGCAAGGCAACTTGCACGAGTGCCGCAAGACCTTCGCGAGCAGGGAATGCTTCAACAACCACATGCGGCTCAGCAAGAAGCACGTCTCCCAGGATACCTACCAGTGAGTGTGTTAAAGTATCTCATCAGACAGACAGAGCGAGAGCAAGGCAACTTGCACGAGTGCCGCAAGACCTTCGCGAGCAGGGAATGCTTCAACAACCACATGCGGCTCAGCAAGAAGCACGTCTCCCAGGATACCTACCAGTGAGTGTGTTAAAGTATCTCATCAGACAGACAGAGCGAGAGCAAGGCAACTTGCACGAGTGCCGCAAGACCTTCGCGAGCAGGGAATGCTTCAACAACCACATGCGGCTCAGCAAGAAGCACGTCTCCCAGGATACCTACCAGTGAGTGTGTTAAAGTATCTCATCAGACAGACAGAGCGAGAGCAAGGCAACTTGCACGAGTGCCGCAAGACCTTCGCGAGCAGGGAATGCTTCAACAACCACATGCGGCTCAGCAAGAAGCACGTCTCCCAGGATACCTACCAGTGAGTGTGTTAAAGTATCTCATCAGACAGACAGAGCGAGAGCAAGGCAACTTGCACGAGTGCCGCAAGACCTTCGCGAGCAGGGAATGCTTCAACAACCACATGCGGCTCAGCAAGAAGCACGTCTCCCAGGATACCTACCAGTGAGTGTGTTAAAGTATCTCATCAGACAGACAGAGCGAGAGCAAGGCAACTTGCACGAGTGCCGCAAGACCTTCGCGAGCAGGGAATGCTTCAACAACCACATGCGGCTCAGCAAGAAGCACGTCTCCCAGGATACCTACCAGTGAGTGTGTTAAAGTATCTCATCAGACAGACAGAGCGAGAGCAAGGCAACTTGCACGAGTGCCGCAAGACCTTCGCGAGCAGGGAATGCTTCAACAACCACATGCGGCTCAGCAAGAAGCACGTCTCCCAGGATACCTACCAGTGAGTGTGTTAAAGTATCTCATCAGACAGACAGAGCGAGAGCAAGGCAACTTGCACGAGTGCCGCAAGACCTTCGCGAGCAGGGAATGCTTCAACAACCACATGCGGCTCAGCAAGAAGCACGTCTCCCAGGATACCTACCAGTGAGTGTGTTAAAGTATCTCATCAGACAGACAGAGCGAGAGCAAGGCAACTTGCACGAGTGCCGCGCGCAAGACCTTCGCGAGCAGGGAATGCTTCAACAACCACATGCGGCTCAGCAAGAAGCACGTCTCCCAGGATACCTACCAGTGAGTGTGTTAAAGTATCTCATCAGACAGACAGAGCGAGAGCAAGGCAACTTGCACGAGTGCCGCAAGACCTTCGCGAGCAGGGAATGCTTCAACAACCACATGCGGCTCAGCAAGAAGCACGTCTCCCAGGATACCTACCAGTGAGTGTGTTAAAGTATCTCATCAGACAGACAGAGCGAGAGCAAGGCAACTTGCACGAGTGCCGCAAGACCTTCGCGAGCAGGGAATGCTTCAACAACCACATGCGGCTCAGCAAGAAGCACGTCTCCCAGGATACCTACCAGTGAGTGTGTTAAAGTATCTCATCAGACAGACAGAGCGAGAGCAAGGCAACTTGCACGAGTGCCGCAAGACCTTCGCGAGCAGGGAATGCTTCAACAACCACATGCGGCTCAGCAAGAAGCACGTCTCCCAGGATACCTACCAGTGAGTGTGTTAAAGTATCTCATCAGACAGACAGAGCGAGAGCAAGGCAACTTGCACGAGTGCCGCAAGACCTTCGCGAGCAGGGAATGCTTCAACAACCACATGCGGCTCAGCAAGAAGCACGTCTCCCAGGATACCTACCAGTGAGTGTGTTAAAGTATCTCATCAGACAGACAGAGCGAGAGCAAGGCAACTTGCACGAGTGCCGCAAGACCTTCGCGAGCAGGGAATGCTTCAACAACCACATGCGGCTCAGCAAGAAGCACGTCTCCCAGGATACCTACCAGTGAGTGTGTTAAAGTATCTCATCAGACAGACAGAGCGAGAGCAAGGCAACTTGCACGAGTGCCGCAAGACCTTCGCGAGCAGGGAATGCTTCAACAACCACATGCGGCTCAGCAAGAAGCACGTCTCCCAGGATACCTACCAGTGAGTGTGTTAAAGTATCTCATCAGACAGACAGAGCGAGAGCAAGGCAACTTGCACGAGTGCCGCGCGGCAAGACCTTCGCGAGCAGGGAATGCTTCAACAACCACATGCGGCTCAGCAAGAAGCACGTCTCCCAGGATACCTACCAGTGAGTGTGTTAAAGTATCTCATCAGACAGACAGAGCGAGAGCAAGGCAACTTGCACGAGTGCCGCAAGACCTTCGCGAGCAGGGAATGCTTCAACAACCACATGCGGCTCAGCAAGAAGCACGTCTCCCAGGATACCTACCAGTGAGTGTGTTAAAGTATCTCATCAGACAGACAGAGCGAGAGCAAGGCAACTTGCACGAGTGCCGCGCTGCGGCAAGACCTTCGCGAGCAGGGAATGCTTCAACAACCACATGCGGCTCAGCAAGAAGCACGTCTCCCAGGATACCTACCAGTGAGTGTGTTAAAGTATCTCATCAGACAGACAGAGCGAGAGCAAGGCAACTTGCACGAGTGCCGCAAGACCTTCGCGAGCAGGGAATGCTTCAACAACCACATGCGGCTCAGCAAGAAGCACGTCTCCCAGGATACCTACCAGTGAGTGTGTTAAAGTATCTCATCAGACAGACAGAGCGAGAGCAAGGCAACTTGCACGAGTGCCGCAAGACCTTCGCGAGCAGGGAATGCTTCAACAACCACATGCGGCTCAGCAAGAAGCACGTCTCCCAGGATACCTACCAGTGAGTGTGTTAAAGTATCTCATCAGACAGACAGAGCGAGAGCAAGGCAACTTGCACGAGTGCCGCAAGACCTTCGCGAGCAGGGAATGCTTCAACAACCACATGCGGCTCAGCAAGAAGCACGTCTCCCAGGATACCTACCAGTGAGTGTGTTAAAGTATCTCATCAGACAGACAGAGCGAGAGCAAGGCAACTTGCACGAGTGCCGCAAGACCTTCGCGAGCAGGGAATGCTTCAACAACCACATGCGGCTCAGCAAGAAGCACGTCTCCCAGGATACCTACCAGTGAGTGTGTTAAAGTATCTCATCAGACAGACAGAGCGAGAGCAAGGCAACTTGCACGAGTGCCGCAAGACCTTCGCGAGCAGGGAATGCTTCAACAACCACATGCGGCTCAGCAAGAAGCACGTCTCCCAGGATACCTACCAGTGAGTGTGTTAAAGTATCTCATCAGACAGACAGAGCGAGAGCAAGGCAACTTGCACGAGTGCCGCAAGACCTTCGCGAGCAGGGAATGCTTCAACAACCACATGCGGCTCAGCAAGAAGCACGTCTCCCAGGATACCTACCAGTGAGTGTGTTAAAGTATCTCATCAGACAGACAGAGCGAGAGCAAGGCAACTTGCACGAGTGCCGCGCTTGCGGCAAGACCTTCGCGAGCAGGGAATGCTTCAACAACCACATGCGGCTCAGCAAGAAGCACGTCTCCCAGGATACCTACCAGTGAGTGTGTTAAAGTATCTCATCAGACAGACAGAGCGAGAGCAAGGCAACTTGCACGAGTGCCGCAAGACCTTCGCGAGCAGGGAATGCTTCAACAACCACATGCGGCTCAGCAAGAAGCACGTCTCCCAGGATACCTACCAGTGAGTGTGTTAAAGTATCTCATCAGACAGACAGAGCGAGAGCAAGGCAACTTGCACGAGTGCCGCAAGACCTTCGCGAGCAGGGAATGCTTCAACAACCACATGCGGCTCAGCAAGAAGCACGTCTCCCAGGATACCTACCAGTGAGTGTGTTAAAGTATCTCATCAGACAGACAGAGCGAGAGCAAGGCAACTTGCACGAGTGCCGCAAGACCTTCGCGAGCAGGGAATGCTTCAACAACCACATGCGGCTCAGCAAGAAGCACGTCTCCCAGGATACCTACCAGTGAGTGTGTTAAAGTATCTCATCAGACAGACAGAGCGAGAGCAAGGCAACTTGCACGAGTGCCGCGCTTGCGGCAAGACCTTCGCGAGCAGGGAATGCTTCAACAACCACATGCGGCTCAGCAAGAAGCACGTCTCCCAGGATACCTACCAGTGAGTGTGTTAAAGTATCTCATCAGACAGACAGAGCGAGAGCAAGGCAACTTGCACGAGTGCCGCGCTTGCGGCAAGACCTTCGCGAGCAGGGAATGCTTCAACAACCACATGCGGCTCAGCAAGAAGCACGTCTCCCAGGATACCTACCAGTGAGTGTGTTAAAGTATCTCATCAGACAGACAGAGCGAGAGCAAGGCAACTTGCACGAGTGCCGCAAGACCTTCGCGAGCAGGGAATGCTTCAACAACCACATGCGGCTCAGCAAGAAGCACGTCTCCCAGGATACCTACCAGTGAGTGTGTTAAAGTATCTCATCAGACAGACAGAGCGAGAGCAAGGCAACTTGCACGAGTGCCGCGCTTGCGGCAAGACCTTCGCGAGCAGGGAATGCTTCAACAACCACATGCGGCTCAGCAAGAAGCACGTCTCCCAGGATACCTACCAGTGAGTGTGTTAAAGTATCTCATCAGACAGACAGAGCGAGAGCAAGGCAACTTGCACGAGTGCCGCGCTTGCGGCAAGACCTTCGCGAGCAGGGAATGCTTCAACAACCACATGCGGCTCAGCAAGAAGCACGTCTCCCAGGATACCTACCAGTGAGTGTGTTAAAGTATCTCATCAGACAGACAGAGCGAGAGCAAGGCAACTTGCACGAGTGCCGCGCTTGCGGCAAGACCTTCGCGAGCAGGGAATGCTTCAACAACCACATGCGGCTCAGCAAGAAGCACGTCTCCCAGGATACCTACCAGTGAGTGTGTTAAAGTATCTCATCAGACAGACAGAGCGAGAGCAAGGCAACTTGCACGAGTGCCGCAAGACCTTCGCGAGCAGGGAATGCTTCAACAACCACATGCGGCTCAGCAAGAAGCACGTCTCCCAGGATACCTACCAGTGAGTGTGTTAAAGTATCTCATCAGACAGACAGAGCGAGAGCAAGGCAACTTGCACGAGTGCCGCAAGACCTTCGCGAGCAGGGAATGCTTCAACAACCACATGCGGCTCAGCAAGAAGCACGTCTCCCAGGATACCTACCAGTGAGTGTGTTAAAGTATCTCATCAGACAGACAGAGCGAGAGCAAGGCAACTTGCACGAGTGCCGCAAGACCTTCGCGAGCAGGGAATGCTTCAACAACCACATGCGGCTCAGCAAGAAGCACGTCTCCCAGGATACCTACCAGTGAGTGTGTTAAAGTATCTCATCAGACAGACAGAGCGAGAGCAAGGCAACTTGCACGAGTGCCGCAAGACCTTCGCGAGCAGGGAATGCTTCAACAACCACATGCGGCTCAGCAAGAAGCACGTCTCCCAGGATACCTACCAGTGAGTGTGTTAAAGTATCTCATCAGACAGACAGAGCGAGAGCAAGGCAACTTGCACGAGTGCCGCAAGACCTTCGCGAGCAGGGAATGCTTCAACAACCACATGCGGCTCAGCAAGAAGCACGTCTCCCAGGATACCTACCAGTGAGTGTGTTAAAGTATCTCATCAGACAGACAGAGCGAGAGCAAGGCAACTTGCACGAGTGCCGCAAGACCTTCGCGAGCAGGGAATGCTTCAACAACCACATGCGGCTCAGCAAGAAGCACGTCTCCCAGGATACCTACCAGTGAGTGTGTTAAAGTATCTCATCAGACAGACAGAGCGAGAGCAAGGCAACTTGCACGAGTGCCGCAAGACCTTCGCGAGCAGGGAATGCTTCAACAACCACATGCGGCTCAGCAAGAAGCACGTCTCCCAGGATACCTACCAGTGAGTGTGTTAAAGTATCTCATCAGACAGACAGAGCGAGAGCAAGGCAACTTGCACGAGTGCCGCAAGACCTTCGCGAGCAGGGAATGCTTCAACAACCACATGCGGCTCAGCAAGAAGCACGTCTCCCAGGATACCTACCAGTGAGTGTGTTAAAGTATCTCATCAGACAGACAGAGCGAGAGCAAGGCAACTTGCACGAGTGCCGCAAGACCTTCGCGAGCAGGGAATGCTTCAACAACCACATGCGGCTCAGCAAGAAGCACGTCTCCCAGGATACCTACCAGTGAGTGTGTTAAAGTATCTCATCAGACAGACAGAGCGAGAGCAAGGCAACTTGCACGAGTGCCGCGCTTGCGGCAAGACCTTCGCGAGCAGGGAATGCTTCAACAACCACATGCGGCTCAGCAAGAAGCACGTCTCCCAGGATACCTACCAGTGAGTGTGTTAAAGTATCTCATCAGACAGACAGAGCGAGAGCAAGGCAACTTGCACGAGTGCCGCAAGACCTTCGCGAGCAGGGAATGCTTCAACAACCACATGCGGCTCAGCAAGAAGCACGTCTCCCAGGATACCTACCAGTGAGTGTGTTAAAGTATCTCATCAGACAGACAGAGCGAGAGCAAGGCAACTTGCACGAGTGCCGCAAGACCTTCGCGAGCAGGGAATGCTTCAACAACCACATGCGGCTCAGCAAGAAGCACGTCTCCCAGGATACCTACCAGTGAGTGTGTTAAAGTATCTCATCAGACAGACAGAGCGAGAGCAAGGCAACTTGCACGAGTGCCGCGCTTGCGGCAAGACCTTCGCGAGCAGGGAATGCTTCAACAACCACATGCGGCTCAGCAAGAAGCACGTCTCCCAGGATACCTACCAGTGAGTGTGTTAAAGTATCTCATCAGACAGACAGAGCGAGAGCAAGGCAACTTGCACGAGTGCCGCGCTTGCGGCAAGACCTTCGCGAGCAGGGAATGCTTCAACAACCACATGCGGCTCAGCAAGAAGCACGTCTCCCAGGATACCTACCAGTGAGTGTGTTAAAGTATCTCATCAGACAGACAGAGCGAGAGCAAGGCAACTTGCACGAGTGCCGCGCTTGCGGCAAGACCTTCGCGAGCAGGGAATGCTTCAACAACCACATGCGGCTCAGCAAGAAGCACGTCTCCCAGGATACCTACCAGTGAGTGTGTTAAAGTATCTCATCAGACAGACAGAGCGAGAGCAAGGCAACTTGCACGAGTGCCGCAAGACCTTCGCGAGCAGGGAATGCTTCAACAACCACATGCGGCTCAGCAAGAAGCACGTCTCCCAGGATACCTACCAGTGAGTGTGTTAAAGTATCTCATCAGACAGACAGAGCGAGAGCAAGGCAACTTGCACGAGTGCCGCAAGACCTTCGCGAGCAGGGAATGCTTCAACAACCACATGCGGCTCAGCAAGAAGCACGTCTCCCAGGATACCTACCAGTGAGTGTGTTAAAGTATCTCATCAGACAGACAGAGCGAGAGCAAGGCAACTTGCACGAGTGCCGCAAGACCTTCGCGAGCAGGGAATGCTTCAACAACCACATGCGGCTCAGCAAGAAGCACGTCTCCCAGGATACCTACCAGTGAGTGTGTTAAAGTATCTCATCAGACAGACAGAGCGAGAGCAAGGCAACCTGCACGAGTGCCGCGCTTGCGGCAAGACCTTCGCGAGCAGGGAATGCTTCAACAACCACATGCGGCTCAGCAAGAAGCACGTCTCCCAGGATACCTACCAGTGAGTGTGTTAAAGTATCTCATCAGACAGACAGAGCGAGAGCAAGGCAACTTGCACGAGTGCCGCAAGACCTTCGCGAGCAGGGAATGCTTCAACAACCACATGCGGCTCAGCAAGAAGCACGTCTCCCAGGATACCTACCAGTGAGTGTGTTAAAGTATCTCATCAGACAGACAGAGCGAGAGCAAGGCAACTTGCACGAGTGCCGCAAGACCTTCGCGAGCAGGGAATGCTTCAACAACCACATGCGGCTCAGCAAGAAGCACGTCTCCCAGGATACCTACCAGTGAGTGTGTTAAAGTATCTCATCAGACAGACAGAGCGAGAGCAAGGCAACTTGCACGAGTGCCGCAAGACCTTCGCGAGCAGGGAATGCTTCAACAACCACATGCGGCTCAGCAAGAAGCACGTCTCCCAGGATACCTACCAGTGAGTGTGTTAAAGTATCTCATCAGACAGACAGAGCGAGAGCAAGGCAACTTGCACGAGTGCCGCAAGACCTTCGCGAGCAGGGAATGCTTCAACAACCACATGCGGCTCAGCAAGAAGCACGTCTCCCAGGATACCTACCAGTGAGTGTGTTAAAGTATCTCATCAGACAGACAGAGCGAGAGCAAGGCAACTTGCACGAGTGCCGCAAGACCTTCGCGAGCAGGGAATGCTTCAACAACCACATGCGGCTCAGCAAGAAGCACGTCTCCCAGGATACCTACCAGTGAGTGTGTTAAAGTATCTCATCAGACAGACAGAGCGAGAGCAAGGCAACTTGCACGAGTGCCGCAAGACCTTCGCGAGCAGGGAATGCTTCAACAACCACATGCGGCTCAGCAAGAAGCACGTCTCCCAGGATACCTACCAGTGAGTGTGTTAAAGTATCTCATCAGACAGACAGAGCGAGAGCAAGGCAACTTGCACGAGTGCCGCGCTTGCGGCAAGACCTTCGCGAGCAGGGAATGCTTCAACAACCACATGCGGCTCAGCAAGAAGCACGTCTCCCAGGATACCTACCAGTGAGTGTGTTAAAGTATCTCATCAGACAGACAGAGCGAGAGCAAGGCAACTTGCACGAGTGCCGCAAGACCTTCGCGAGCAGGGAATGCTTCAACAACCACATGCGGCTCAGCAAGAAGCACGTCTCCCAGGATACCTACCAGTGAGTGTGTTAAAGTATCTCATCAGACAGACAGAGCGAGAGCAAGGCAACTTGCACGAGTGCCGCAAGACCTTCGCGAGCAGGGAATGCTTCAACAACCACATGCGGCTCAGCAAGAAGCACGTCTCCCAGGATACCTACCAGTGAGTGTGTTAAAGTATCTCATCAGACAGACAGAGCGAGAGCAAGGCAACTTGCACGAGTGCCGCAAGACCTTCGCGAGCAGGGAATGCTTCAACAACCACATGCGGCTCAGCAAGAAGCACGTCTCCCAGGATACCTACCAGTGAGTGTGTTAAAGTATCTCATCAGACAGACAGAGCGAGAGCAAGGCAACTTGCACGAGTGCCGCAAGACCTTCGCGAGCAGGGAATGCTTCAACAACCACATGCGGCTCAGCAAGAAGCACGTCTCCCAGGATACCTACCAGTGAGTGTGTTAAAGTATCTCATCAGACAGACAGAGCGAGAGCAAGGCAACTTGCACGAGTGCCGCAAGACCTTCGCGAGCAGGGAATGCTTCAACAACCACATGCGGCTCAGCAAGAAGCACGTCTCCCAGGATACCTACCAGTGAGTGTGTTAAAGTATCTCATCAGACAGACAGAGCGAGAGCAAGGCAACTTGCACGAGTGCCGCGCTTGCGGCAAGACCTTCGCGAGCAGGGAATGCTTCAACAACCACATGCGGCTCAGCAAGAAGCACGTCTCCCAGGATACCTACCAGTGAGTGTGTTAAAGTATCTCATCAGACAGACAGAGCGAGAGCAAGGCAACTTGCACGAGTGCCGCAAGACCTTCGCGAGCAGGGAATGCTTCAACAACCACATGCGGCTCAGCAAGAAGCACGTCTCCCAGGATACCTACCAGTGAGTGTGTTAAAGTATCTCATCAGACAGACAGAGCGAGAGCAAGGCAACTTGCACGAGTGCCGCAAGACCTTCGCGAGCAGGGAATGCTTCAACAACCACATGCGGCTCAGCAAGAAGCACGTCTCCCAGGATACCTACCAGTGAGTGTGTTAAAGTATCTCATCAGACAGACAGAGCGAGAGCAAGGCAACTTGCACGAGTGCCGCGCTTGCGGCAAGACCTTCGCGAGCAGGGAATGCTTCAACAACCACATGCGGCTCAGCAAGAAGCACGTCTCCCAGGATACCTACCAGTGAGTGTGTTAAAGTATCTCATCAGACAGACAGAGCGAGAGCAAGGCAACTTGCACGAGTGCCGCGCTTGCGGCAAGACCTTCGCGAGCAGGGAATGCTTCAACAACCACATGCGGCTCAGCAAGAAGCACGTCTCCCAGGATACCTACCAGTGAGTGTGTTAAAGTATCTCATCAGACAGACAGAGCGAGAGCAAGGCAACTTGCACGAGTGCCGCGCTTGCGGCAAGACCTTCGCGAGCAGGGAATGCTTCAACAACCACATGCGGCTCAGCAAGAAGCACGTCTCCCAGGATACCTACCAGTGAGTGTGTTAAAGTATCTCATCAGACAGACAGAGCGAGAGCAAGGCAACTTGCACGAGTGCCGCAAGACCTTCGCGAGCAGGGAATGCTTCAACAACCACATGCGGCTCAGCAAGAAGCACGTCTCCCAGGATACCTACCAGTGAGTGTGTTAAAGTATCTCATCAGACAGACAGAGCGAGAGCAAGGCAACTTGCACGAGTGCCGCAAGACCTTCGCGAGCAGGGAATGCTTCAACAACCACATGCGGCTCAGCAAGAAGCACGTCTCCCAGGATACCTACCAGTGAGTGTGTTAAAGTATCTCATCAGACAGACAGAGCGAGAGCAAGGCAACTTGCACGAGTGCCGCAAGACCTTCGCGAGCAGGGAATGCTTCAACAACCACATGCGGCTCAGCAAGAAGCACGTCTCCCAGGATACCTACCAGTGAGTGTGTTAAAGTATCTCATCAGACAGACAGAGCGAGAGCAAGGCAACTTGCACGAGTGCCGCAAGACCTTCGCGAGCAGGGAATGCTTCAACAACCACATGCGGCTCAGCAAGAAGCACGTCTCCCAGGATACCTACCAGTGAGTGTGTTAAAGTATCTCATCAGACAGACAGAGCGAGAGCAAGGCAACTTGCACGAGTGCCGCAAGACCTTCGCGAGCAGGGAATGCTTCAACAACCACATGCGGCTCAGCAAGAAGCACGTCTCCCAGGATACCTACCAGTGAGTGTGTTAAAGTATCTCATCAGACAGACAGAGCGAGAGCAAGGCAACTTGCACGAGTGCCGCAAGACCTTCGCGAGCAGGGAATGCTTCAACAACCACATGCGGCTCAGCAAGAAGCACGTCTCCCAGGATACCTACCAGTGAGTGTGTTAAAGTATCTCATCAGACAGACAGAGCGAGAGCAAGGCAACTTGCACGAGTGCCGCAAGACCTTCGCGAGCAGGGAATGCTTCAACAACCACATGCGGCTCAGCAAGAAGCACGTCTCCCAGGATACCTACCAGTGAGTGTGTTAAAGTATCTCATCAGACAGACAGAGCGAGAGCAAGGCAACTTGCACGAGTGCCGCAAGACCTTCGCGAGCAGGGAATGCTTCAACAACCACATGCGGCTCAGCAAGAAGCACGTCTCCCAGGATACCTACCAGTGAGTGTGTTAAAGTATCTCATCAGACAGACAGAGCGAGAGCAAGGCAACTTGCACGAGTGCCGCGCTTGCGGCA
This sequence comes from Hecatera dysodea, assembly GCA_905332915.2. Classification (NCBI taxonomy): domain Eukaryota; kingdom Metazoa; phylum Arthropoda; class Insecta; order Lepidoptera; family Noctuidae; genus Hecatera; species Hecatera dysodea. Next base: position 1,189,305 of record HG995317.1, on the reverse strand, counting down.
AGACCTTCGCGAGCAGGGAATGCTTCAACAACCACATGCGGCTCAGCAAGAAGCACGTCTCCCAGGATACCTACCAGTGAGTGTGTTAAAGTATCTCATCAGACAGACAGAGCGAGAGCAAGGCAACTTGCACGAGTGCCGCGCTTGCGGCAAGACCTTCGCGAGCAGGGAATGCTTCAACAACCACATGCGGCTCAGCAAGAAGCACGTCTCCCAGGATACCTACCAGTGAGTGTGTTAAAGTATCTCATCAGACAGACAGAGCGAGAGCAAGGCAACTTGCACGAGTGCCGCAAGACCTTCGCGAGCAGGGAATGCTTCAACAACCACATGCGGCTCAGCAAGAAGCACGTCTCCCAGGATACCTACCAGTGAGTGTGTTAAAGTATCTCATCAGACAGACAGAGCGAGAGCAAGGCAACTTGCACGAGTGCCGCAAGACCTTCGCGAGCAGGGAATGCTTCAACAACCACATGCGGCTCAGCAAGAAGCACGTCTCCCAGGATACCTACCAGTGAGTGTGTTAAAGTATCTCATCAGACAGACAGAGCGAGAGCAAGGCAACTTGCACGAGTGCCGCAAGACCTTCGCGAGCAGGGAATGCTTCAACAACCACATGCGGCTCAGCAAGAAGCACGTCTCCCAGGATACCTACCAGTGAGTGTGTTAAAGTATCTCATCAGACAGACAGAGCGAGAGCAAGGCAACTTGCACGAGTGCCGCAAGACCTTCGCGAGCAGGGAATGCTTCAACAACCACATGCGGCTCAGCAAGAAGCACGTCTCCCAGGATACCTACCAGTGAGTGTGTTAAAGTATCTCATCAGACAGACAGAGCGAGAGCAAGGCAACTTGCACGAGTGCCGCAAGACCTTCGCGAGCAGGGAATGCTTCAACAACCACATGCGGCTCAGCAAGAAGCACGTCTCCCAGGATACCTACCAGTGAGTGTGTTAAAGTATCTCATCAGACAGACAGAGCGAGAGCAAGGCAACTTGCACGAGTGCCGCAAGACCTTCGCGAGCAGGGAATGCTTCAACAACCACATGCGGCTCAGCAAGAAGCACGTCTCCCAGGATACCTACCAGTGAGTGTGTTAAAGTATCTCATCAGACAGACAGAGCGAGAGCAAGGCAACTTGCACGAGTGCCGCAAGACCTTCGCGAGCAGGGAATGCTTCAACAACCACATGCGGCTCAGCAAGAAGCACGTCTCCCAGGATACCTACCAGTGAGTGTGTTAAAGTATCTCATCAGACAGACAGAGCGAGAGCAAGGCAACCTGCACGAGTGCCGCGCTTGCGGCAAGACCTTCGCGAGCAGGGAATGCTTCAACAACCACATGCGGCTCAGCAAGAAGCACGTCTCCCAGGATACCTACCAGTGAGTGTGTTAAAGTATCTCATCAGACAGACAGAGCGAGAGCAAGGCAACTTGCACGAGTGCCGCAAGACCTTCGCGAGCAGGGAATGCTTCAACAACCACATGCGGCTCAGCAAGAAGCACGTCTCCCAGGATACCTACCAGTGAGTGTGTTAAAGTATCTCATCAGACAGACAGAGCGAGAGCAAGGCAACTTGCACGAGTGCCGCAAGACCTTCGCGAGCAGGGAATGCTTCAACAACCACATGCGGCTCAGCAAGAAGCACGTCTCCCAGGATACCTACCAGTGAGTGTGTTAAAGTATCTCATCAGACAGACAGAGCGAGAGCAAGGCAACTTGCACGAGTGCCGCAAGACCTTCGCGAGCAGGGAATGCTTCAACAACCACATGCGGCTCAGCAAGAAGCACGTCTCCCAGGATACCTACCAGTGAGTGTGTTAAAGTATCTCATCAGACAGACAGAGCGAGAGCAAGGCAACTTGCACGAGTGCCGCAAGACCTTCGCGAGCAGGGAATGCTTCAACAACCACATGCGGCTCAGCAAGAAGCACGTCTCCCAGGATACCTACCAGTGAGTGTGTTAAAGTATCTCATCAGACAGACAGAGCGAGAGCAAGGCAACTTGCACGAGTGCCGCAAGACCTTCGCGAGCAGGGAATGCTTCAACAACCACATGCGGCTCAGCAAGAAGCACGTCTCCCAGGATACCTACCAGTGAGTGTGTTAAAGTATCTCATCAGACAGACAGAGCGAGAGCAAGGCAACTTGCACGAGTGCCGCAAGACCTTCGCGAGCAGGGAATGCTTCAACAACCACATGCGGCTCAGCAAGAAGCACGTCTCCCAGGATACCTACCAGTGAGTGTGTTAAAGTATCTCATCAGACAGACAGAGCGAGAGCAAGGCAACTTGCACGAGTGCCGCGCTTGCGGCAAGACCTTCGCGAGCAGGGAATGCTTCAACAACCACATGCGGCTCAGCAAGAAGCACGTCTCCCAGGATACCTACCAGTGAGTGTGTTAAAGTATCTCATCAGACAGACAGAGCGAGAGCGAGATATGTATGCGGAAATATCCGAAAATGCCTGCCGAATTATCTAAAAAACAATATTCACAAAAGTATCTGAAACTTATCGTATAAAAAACCGGAACTATCTGATGAATCGTCTATAAAATTGCTGAAATTTTTAAAAAAATCCGCGATTAATAGTTTAAATTTTTACGAAAATATTCGCTAATTTTGTAAATTGTAACCAACCGCTCAGTAATATCTGAAAATATTTTAACACAACTGAAAACACATTAGAAATATTCATTTTTGCCTAAACTACCTGTAACCAACATGCGTCAATCTGTTTCAACGCAAGCGCACTTGCTTAGAAATATACGAAAATACTTTAGAAACTTTCGATATTGCTTATCCTAACGTGTTCAACATGGGGCAATTGGTTTCAACGGTAGCGCACTCAGAAATGCCAGAGTTTTTTTTAGATACTTCCGATATAGCTTAGCCGTTCCCAGTCCGGCGCTATCTGTTCCAACGGAATTGCACTTACTGAGAAATCTGTTTTTAATTTAAAAATACCGATATTGCTTAACTTACCCGTGCACAACAAGCGGCAATCTGTTCCAACGGAAGCGCACTTACTGAAAAATATCACATATTATTTAATTATATCCGAAATATTTCACGAAAAATTCTGAAAATGTTTCAATAGTAGGTAGGGTATCTGCGAACCATTACTATGTATTTTTATCTAATTAGATAGATAGAATACTCTTTATTATGTACACCATATAAGTTACAGAAAATATAGATGAAGAAAACATTACATAGGGTCACACAATGGGTTGCGGAATTTTTTCGAAAGAGTCACCTTGCCCTGGAACGCGGCGGGCACAAGAAGGATCACGGGTGGGTTTTAGTCAGTAAGAGTCTGACACTCCCTTCCGCTCCGCCCAGAGCGGGAGAAGTCATTTGATGATTTCCCATACCAAAAAACAAAAAGGTGACACAATGGGCGGCCTTATCGCTAAAAGCGATCTTTTCAAGACAACCTTTGTATGAATTTTAAAGAGAAAAGGAAATACAGTACTGTAGGTAGTCTTAGTTACTCTTATTATATATAATTTCAGTTTGTCTGGCAGTTTGAGTAATTCTTGCGGCCTACCCAAATGTCCTTACTTTGGTATTGTTCGTCAAATCGTTGAGCTCCTTAAAGTTCTAAGTTTGAGCTACACGGTATCTGACAAATGCTTGCACTGTCTGGACAGGTCCACTCCAATCTTTGTAGCACTTTCCTCAAAAGGCTACCTCAGACATTAACCTACATGGTTCTCATATGATTTGACCAGTACGGATTGTATGGACTTCAAAAGAGACTTTGACCTCTGAGTTTGTTTCGGTGTTTCTTCTCAGGGTAGTCGGCTAGGAAACACCGGCTTCATCTAAGAAATATTGGACGTGTAAAAGTGTTATTTTTAACCTACTTACAAAATAAATATCATTTATCATTTATATCTTTACAGACATGAATGTAACTACTGTGGAAAAAAATTCGCTTCAAAATGGTGCCTGAAAGATCATATTGACTGGGATCATTTAAAGATAATCAAATATCAGTGCAGTTTCTGTTTTAAGGTAAGAAACATCTTCATTAAGGTCACAATATAGTCGTCACTAACTTCTGCCCGCGACTTCGTCCGCGTGGAATAGTTACTAACCCCCCGATTTTGAAAAGTTATTCATTGGTGCTCTGCTCCTATTTGGCTTAGCGTGATGATATATGTATAGCATATTATTAAGGGGGGCAATATATATAATACCAATAAAATATATAAAAACGCAAAAAATAATAATCTATACTAATCCCTACTAATATATAAATGTGAATGTAAGTTTGTTACGCTTTCACGCGAAAACCACTCAACAGATTTCAAACAAAAAAATCACCATTAGAAAGCTACATTCACCCTGAGTAACATAGAACGGGAACTACGCGGGTGAAACCGCGGGGCGCTGCTAGTATAAATATAAAGCTGATGAGATTGTTTGTTTGTTTGAACGCGCTTATCTCGGGAATTGGCCCGATTTGAAAATATCTTTCAGTGTTAGATAGCCCATTTGTCGAGACAGGTTATAGGCTATATCATTACGCTAAGACCAATAGGAGCGGAGCACCAATGAAGAATGTTTCAAAATCGGGGGTTTAGTAACTATTCCACGCGGACGAAGTCGCGGGCAGAAGCTATCCTTAGTAATATTATAAATGTGAAAGCGTGGATGTTTGTTACGCTTTTACGCAAAAACTACTTGACCAATCATTATGAAACTTTGTTCACATATTCTGGGAGGTACTAGAAGTAACATAGGATACTTTTTGTCCCGGGATTATGTTCCCTTGGGATGATTTCCGACATTCACGCGGGCGAAGCCGCGGGAAGCAGCTAGTTAAGAAATAAAAGTAACGAACGGAATCCTACTAATATTGTTACTCTTTAATACTAAAAAAAAAAAAAAAACTACTGAATGGATTTAGATGAAATTTGACACACAGATGGTTTATAACCAGGATTAACATATAGGATAATTTTTACCCCGATATTCCCACGGGAGGAGCTCGTGGCTAAATTATAACAGCCGCACGGGTCGATCGTCTAGGTTAAGCAACGCTTGCCGAGGTTGGTCTGTGGATGGGTGACCATCTTAACATAACGAGACTTCTCCGTGCCTCGGTAAGCACGTTAAGCCGTTGGTCCCGGCTGTCATTTGGAGATCTTTGGCAGTCGTTACGGATTGTCAGAAGCCAGAAAATCTGACTCCAGTCTTGCCAAGAAGTACCGTGTTACCCAGTTGATGGGTTGTGCAGGTCTGGTAGGCAGCCGCTCCACGTAAAATACTGATATTCAGCTGAATCCGGCTTGACTGGGAGCCGACCCCGATATAGTTGGGAAAAGGCTAGGCAGATGATTCCCACGGGTTCGAAACTTATGCGAGTGAAACCGCGGGGCACTGCTAGTACCCTTTAACTTTTTTTTTCTTGCAGGCCTTCAAGACAGCAAAGATATTGGTGGCTCACGTCAATAATATACACGACGAGAAGAAAAAAGAAGTGGAGGGGGAGCATCTTTGTGAAATATGTGGAAAGTCATACAGGGTGAGTTGTTCATAGGGATGATCTATCTATAGTTGATTTTGTTTTTTTTTTTTTTGCTTTTCAAATTGCTTTGTGGAGTTTCTTGCACGTTCTTCTCCATAGAGATCTACGCTTTGGAACGTGCAGATAGCTTCATCTCTTTCGACTTGACAATTCATAAGTGCCTGTAAAGGGTTTAATTGAAATAAATGCTTTGAATCATGATAATGATAAATGATAAATGATTTATTTTTGTAAGTAGGTTGTAAAAAACACTTTTACACGTCAATACACATGAATCTTCCATAGTGGAAGGCAGTTCAAAATACGAATGATAACAGAATTAGGGGATACAGTTTGGTGTTGCAGTTACATATCTGTTATCTCCATTCAAAATTTAATAACATCACTGGATAGCTTAAGGATCAAAGAATTCGGTACGCTAAGCGACAACTGTGACGTCCCACGCGCGGTTGAGGGGAGGCAGCAAAATACCCTTAAAACGGCGACCCATTTTCAAGTCATTTTGCTGCGTTTTTAGATTTTCATATGGTATAAATCTATCGATTGCATATTTAAAGCATTAATGTAAAATAGTTCCAGTGAATAATGTCGGTATTTAAAACTTATTACAAAAAAAAACAAAATACTACCGACTTTTTTTTTTAGAGGTTGTACCAATATTATAAATGTAAAAGCGTGGATGTTTGTTACGCTTTCACGCGAAAACCATTCAACCGATCATCATGGAACTTTGTACACATAATCTGGGAGGTACTAGAAGTAACATAGGATACTTTTTATCCCGGGATTATGTTCCCTTGGGATAATTTCCGACATTCACGCGGGCGAAGCTGCGGGCAGCAGCTAGTACCCAATAATGCAATCAATAAACATCAGGCATTACAAATTATTTTTAAATTTTTCATCCCCTTTCGGGAGGAGCTTCGTAAAAACCGTTCCGTGAGATAGATGCTGCTGTATATAATTATAACACCTTACAAACTGATTTACATCCGTACACTTCAACGTTAGGTACAGTTGAAAACCAGCGTCAGGCAGCTCCTAGTTGTCTGGCATTTTGCTGAACTGGATCTATGGACCTATTTGGCGCAGCCGCGGGTCACACAATGTTATTGTTTTAAAATTAAGTTGCCGTATCCACCCTATTTCTCGAGCGAGTTCTTCTTCGTCCGTTGAATATTCAATAGGTGCTGAAGATGACTCAATGGTAGTTGTTGCCGATTTCGTTGCGTTTTGCGCTTGTATTTTCAGCTGTTGCTGGAGGCTTTCTATTTGACTTTTTAAGTCATTTAGGTTCTGTTGTAGCTTTAGGCGCTCATTTTTTTCTTCACAATAACATTTGTACAACAGATGTTCTGTCTCTGTTTTTAAGCTCACTCTGGTATCACCCAGTGTATCTTTTTTCGAATCCATTGTAATATTTCACGAGTATTAACTTCGCCTTAACAATAATATTCGCCGTCAGCCGTCAGCATTACGCAATAACTAGGTCATTGCGATGCAGCCGACTTGACGGCGTTATTATGATGCGCAAGCACTTAACACTGTGGTACGCGCGTGATCGCATGCAACACTACTGCTCTCGGCGAAAATCGAACGCACTACTACGGCAAAAGAGCAGGAAGAAAAGAAAATTGAACACCTCTCCTGCCCAAACTACTCTAAATGAACACGGAAGAGACGTGAATAGAAGCAATGAAAAAGTCATCAGAACTGCATTGCCACCACCTATTGTTGTAGATGGTATCCAGAATTATCAAAAATTCTTTGATTTCCTTTGTAAGAATCAATCAGCTGACTCGTTCAACATCAAAATGATGAATGGAGATACCGTTAAAGTAAATGCCAAAAACGAAGAATCGTACAGAGCAATCTCAAAAGCCCTCTCAGACAACGATTGCCTTTGGCACTCATATGAAAACAAGCAAGAGAGGCCAATAAGAGTTATGGCAAAAAAATTGCATTCCACATGCACCCCTGAAAGAGTAGTCGAAGACTTGCGCAGCAAAGGCTACAAGATCCTAGAAGCAGTCAATAAATTGAGTTGGAAAACCAAGGAACCACTCAATATGTTCATGCTGACATTCTCAAATGATGAGGAAACTAACAAAATATTCAACATTAAACACATACTAGGATGTAATGTGGAGATACAATCACTAAAATCCACAAAACTAGTACCACAGTGCAAAAGATGTCAGGCGTACGGCCATACACAAAAGTACTGCTCCAAAGAACCCAGGTGCGTAAAATGCACAGGTAAACATCTCACTAAGGATTGCAAAAAACCAAAAGAAGAGAAGCCAAAATGCGTCCACTGCGGAGCTCCACATCCAGCTAACTACAGGGGATGTATTGTAGCCAAAGAAATACAGCAGATACGACTGAAAAAATCGAAAAGAAATAATACGAATCCTCAACAAAGTGCACCTGCCGGAAGAGGTGAAGATCTGAGCCAGCCCAAAACTAACCAAAGCACGATGCAAACTACAAATAAAAACATCTCATATGCGCAAGTAACTACAAGAGGCATAGTGAAAGCGCCTTTGGCTGATTTGAATTGCGACAAAAAGTTGGATGAAATATTAAAGTTAATGTCATCATTCGACGCCAGATTAAAAAAAATTGAAAATAGCAACAAAACTGCTATATCTAAAACAAAAAAATGAATACCACACTTAAAATTATGGCATGGAACTCAAATGGGTTACAAAAACATCAGAATGAGTTACAAGTAGTGTTAGAAATAGAAAAAATTGATGTGTGCTTGGTATCAGAAACGCACTTCACAAAGCAATGTTATATTAAGTTTAGAGGATACAAAGTGTACCATGCACTACACCCAGACAATACGGCAAGAGGCGGAAGTGCCGTTATTGTTAAAGATAACCTGCAGCACTATGAAGTGTTTAAATATGAAGAGAAAGAAATCCAAGCAGTGGCAATATGTCTACAAACCAAGAAATACCCCTTAACAGTGAGTTCCATCTACTGCCCACCACGGTACATGATAAAAAAAGATCACTATATTTGTTTTCTAGCCCGCCTTGGTAATAGATTCATCTTAGGAGGTGACTTCAATGCTAAAAATACGTATTGGGGTTCCAGACTAACAACTTCTAAAGGCAAAGAACTAATGAGTGCCATAAAAGAGCTAAAATGTGATGTGATATCTACTGGAAAGCCCACCTATTGGCCAACAGATCCAAATAAAATTCCGGACTTAATCGATTTTTTCGTAACCAAGGACCTATCAACTAGTTATGTAAAAACGGAACAAAGCTATGACATGAACTCAGATCATTCCGCAATATACTTAGAAATTAGCGAGGGTATTTTATACAAAGAAAACAGTATCACTCTTGTTAATAAGTTTACAGACTGGGAGAGCTTTAAGGCCAGGTTGAATGATCAAATAGACCTTAAAGTTCCATTAAAAACCCCTGAACAACTAAATATCGAAGTCGAAAAGTTCATAATGCATATCCAGCAAGCAGCGTGGGAAAATACGCCCGAATTCAATAAAACGACGAAGGGAAATATTTACCCCCTCAGAATCAAGCAACTCATTATGGAGAAAAGAAGGCAGAGAAAAGTGTGGCATCAATCTAGGTGTCCTGATGACAAACGAGCACTAAACAAACTTACAAAAAAAGTAAGAAGACTAATCCAGAACTATAAAGACGACTCAACTAATACCTACCTTCAGAAACTAAGCAACGATCAAAGGACAGACTACTCCCTTTGGAAGGCTACTAAGCAGCTAAAGAGGCCGATAGCCCAAATCCCTCCCATTAAGTGTGAACACGGGCAATGGGCACTTACTAATGAGCAAAAAGCTATTAGGTTTGCAGAGCACCTAGAAAATATTTTTCAACCAAACGAGGAGGAAAATATTGAAGATCACACCCTACTTAATATAGTGACACCAGATCATGTAGATGCCATAAAACTAGTTACACCGAGAGAAGTCGCTCGAGAAATAAAACAGAAAATAAGTCCACGAAAATCGCCAGGTTACGACTTAATAACAGGGGAGATACTTCACAACTTACCAAGAAAGGGTCTGGTTAAACTAACAACCCTTATTAATGCCGCACTGAGGCTTAAATATGTTCCAGACTTATGGAAAGTTGCTGAAGTAATAATGATAGCAAAGCCTGGGAAACCGGCTCATGAAACAACATCATATAGACCGATTTCCCTGCTACCAATAATGTCAAAACTATTTGAAAAGCTGCTACTCAAACGACTTAAACCAATAATAGATAACAGAAGCATTATACCAGAGCACCAGTTTGGTTTTCGGGAAAAACACTCAACAATCGATCAAGTGCACAGAATCACAAACGTAATAGAAAATGCGTTAGAAAACAAGAAAGTTTGTTCTACTGTTTTTCTAGACGTAGCTCAAGCGTTTGACAAAGTATGGCATGAAGGCCTTATACATAAATTGAAGAGCCTGCTACCGAAACAGTTTGCAGATATATTAGAATCCTACATTCTAAACAGATTCTTTAGAATAAGACAAGATGACGCCTACTCAGAACTAAAACAAATAAAAGCTGGCGTACCGCAAGGAAGTGTGTTAGGCCCGGTCCTGTACCTACTATACACTTGCGATATTCCTGAATCAGAACATAATACCATTGGGACCTTTGCTGATGATACAGCAATAATGGCAGTTGGAAACACCCACAAAGAAGCAGTAGAAAAGGTACAAATGGCTGTTAATCAAGTATATCAGTGGACCAAAAAATGGAGGATTAAATTAAATGAATCCAAATCTGTACACATAGATTTTAGAAACAAAAAGCAACAACATTTTCCAGTTTATATTAATAACAAACAAATCCCTTACGAGAATACAGCCAAGTATCTCGGTATGACCCTTGATGCAAAGTTACGCTGGAAAGCCCATGTCAAGAAGAAAAAAGATGAACTCGACCTACGGTTCAAAAGAATGTATTGGCTGCTTGGAAGAAACTCCGTGTTATCCGTACAAAACAAATTGTTGCTATACAGACAAGTCCTGATGCCAGTTTGGACTTATGGTATCCAGCTGTGGGGCTGCACCAAACAGACCAATGTACTAATCATCCAACGATTCCAGAACAAAGTATTACGGGAAATTGTAAATGCACCCTGGTACATACGAAATGATGACCTCCATCGGGACCTAAAAGTTGAGTTCATCGAAAAAGTTATACGAAAATCAGCAGAAGCTCACGAAAAGAGACTTCATCAGCATGTGAATGTCGAGGCGATCCAGCTTCTCGACCACACGGACATAGTGAGAAGACTTAAGAGAACAAAACCGTTCGAGTTAGTGTTTAGTGTTCGTGAAAGTGAATAGTGTAATGTAGCACAAGTGTTACCAAATAAACACATGAACGAAGTGTATTCGCCTTAATAGAGACAATAAGAAAAGTGCCATTGGACACATTCTTAGTAAAGACAATATAGCAGTTTAAGTTTTAATTAAATTACTTATTAGTCTATATACAAGGCTAGATTGTAATAAGATTAGGGTACATCATTAACTTGATGAACACTAGGATAAGGGAAAAAAAAAAAAAAAAAAAATTAAGTTTCCTTATATTTGTGTCTACATTGTGTGTATCTGTATGTGCCAAATAAATGTATTTTCTTTCTTTCTTTCTTCTTTCTTTCTATCAGCAAATACATATAAAGCGATGACTTTTTTTTTCTTACAGACGGTAAAACGCCTAAAAGGCCATGTATGGGCAATGCACACGAAGCGTTCTAGCAGTAAGATATTTAAATGTAAGGTGTGCCCCGCGACCTTCATGTGGCAGACCAGCGTATACAAGCACATGAAAATGATGCACGACAACAATAAGAAAACAAAGGTAAGACTGCGCCAACATCCTTTACATAAACAAAAAAAAAACCCTACGCAAAAAACTAAGTACCCTCCAAAAAGTTAAAAAAAAAACTCAATCAAAGTGTGTATTGTTACACACACATGCTCGACAACAATAAGAAGTCCAAGGTAAGACTGCGCCAACATCTTTTAAATAAATGAAAAAAAATAACGCAAATAAACTAAGTACCCTCCAAAAAGTTAAAAAAAAAACTCAATCAAAGTATGTATTGGCACATGAAGATGATGCTCGACAACAATAAGAAGTCAAAGGTAAGACTGCGCCAACATCCTTTACATAAATGAAAAAAAAAATAACGCCGAAAACTAAGTACCCTTTAAAAAGTAACAAAAAAACTCAATCTTAAAGTACCAAAGTATGTATTTATACTTAATTCTAAAAAAAAAATCGACGCAAAATCCTAATTTCTCTTTAAAAAATAATCTCAATCTTAAAGTACCAAAGTATGTATTGATAATTCGAAAAAAAAACCCGACACAAAAACCTAATTTCTTTATAAAAAGTAAAAAATAACAAAAAAAAATTCGTATCTTAAAGTACCAAAGTATGTCATGTATTGATAATTAAAAAACCTAATTTCCCTTTAAAAAGTAAAAAAGAACTCGAATCTTATAGTCATCATCTGTCTAGCCTTTTCCCAACTATATTTTAGGCAACTACCCTATTAAATAGGTACTGTTTTTTTATTTCACAGCCGCCGCGCGCCGTTCAACCTGTGAAAAACGAAGAGTCTTTCCCGGGAATCGAACTGGCGAACCGTATGCAGTACTTCCAACAGAACATCGGTGGAACCGTGAACATTGTCCACATACAGCCCTTAGGAACCCTTTAGATTTACTTGACTACCTTCTGCCCGCGACTCCGCCCCTGCACGTGCAGGTAGCTGAGACCATCATCCAGGGCCCCAAGTCTGCTAATTTTTATAAATTCGTCATTCCAACACGATCCCATTGTCATTTTGCTAAAAGTTCGTAATCTGCTAAATTCATAATGGTCGATCATTGGTCGGTCAATGGTCTCATAATACTTTTTGATAACCGAGCTATTAGAAGCAATGACTGCACAATGACGTTCTAATGGTAGGTCACTGATCAAAGGAACTATGAAAATTTTAGCAGATTACTGCATACGTCTGTCATTCATTTGTCATTATGTACGAGATTACCATTCTATGGCATTTCATTCAATGGAGTGTCAGTGGATGACCAAAATATTGACGTGTAAAAGTGTTATTTACAACCTACTTACAAAATAAATATAATTTATCATTTATCATTGGAAAGTCATAGTGACGCTTTTATATTAGTAGATTACCAAACTTGTCAAAATCGACCATTATGAAATCAATGATAGAACCATTCTGATACTATTGTAATAGCAGACTTGGGGTCCCGCTTCTTGACTACTGGGTCGTAGGGGAGAGTATTTTATGACTTACTAGCTTCTGCCCGCGACTTCGTCCGCGTGGAAGTTACTAACCCCCCGATTCTTTGTGATATTGATTCGTTGGTGGGAGAAGTGGTGGCATGCGCGTGAGCTGCGCGCGGGAATTAATCATACACGATGGATTTTTCATTCCAGATTTTGCCTCAAATAATAACAACACAAACAACAACAATAGGGATGTTTCCTGAGTAAAAAATATATGATTATGTTTAGTCCGTCAGTTAGATTATAGAAAAATATTGGACAAGTATTTTTTCCTTTATCAAATCTATAAAAACTGACGAAGATACAAAGCATTAAAGATCAGGAGTGGGGGCTTGTGACGTCACGGCTCGGTAAAAATTGTAGCGAGTAGTGACGTCACACGAGTTTTCAACGCACTGTATCGTCTTAATTTTTTGTTTACGTGAAAAAAGAAAAAATACGTGTCCAATATTTTTTGGAAATCTACCTGACGGACTAATTAGATTTTTTTAGTCAACTACCCTATTCAATTACCTATATTCAGTGGTGATCTTTTTTTTTTCACAGCAAAGAACCGCATAGTTTTAAGGCCTTACATGTAATGAAAATTAAAATTGTGTTTATGAACAGAATATCAGAAATAAATATTATGATTTATAAAAAAATAACATTTATTTGTGTTCTAAAATTAATAAAAAATTATGTTTTATCTCATTTTAATATCAGGCTGTTTTAGGGTTGCGGAATTTGTTCGAAAGAGTCACCTTGCCCTGGAACGCGGCGGGCACAAGAAGGATCACGGGTGGGTTTTAGTCAGTAAAGCTTTGGTTTCCTAGGATAACGGTGCCGTCATATAGCGGCCGTAATATTGCGGACGCATAAAGACGGCCATCTTTACGGTGGCGACATGTGGAAAGTTCCACGGCCGTATTAACACACCGTCTTTTTAAACAAACGTCAAACGAAACGTTCGAAAATTTAAGAGTCTGACACTCCCTTCCGCTCCGCCCAGAGCGGGAGAAGTCGTTTGATGATTTCCCATACATAAAAAAGGCAGTTTTGCGGCTTCATACCTTTGCTTCTCCTTTTTTACTCGCGAAGGTAAAGCGCGGAACAAAAGTAACATCTTATTAATTTGTGTTTTTTTGCGTAAGTATGTCGAATTTAAGTTTTGATGAGAACTATTTATATGTTACGCCGCCGGATATTGTTGATCGAGGCTCAAAATGCTTGCGATAGGCTGTTGCCATCTAAATCGAAGCTAAAATATGTGACGACTTTGCATAATTTTCTTCTTTGTTTACGTGAAATCTATCAAACGGACTAATTAGATTTTTGCAGTACAATACCCCTTTTTTCGGAAATGTACTAGGAATGTTACAGTACCATCCATAGCAATTTGTGCCGTCTTTTCCCAACTAAATTGGGGTCGGCTCTCAGTCAAACCGGATTCAGCTGAATACCAGTATTTTACGTGAAGCGGCTGCCTACCAGACCTCCACAACCCATTAACTGGGGAACACGGTACTTCTTGGCAAGACTGGTGTCAGATTTTCTGGCTTCTGACAATCCGTAACGACTGCCAAAGATCTACAAATGACAGCCGGGACCAACGGCTTAACGTGCGCACCGCGGCACGGAGGAAACTGTATGTTAAGATGGTCACCCATCCACAGACAAACCTCGGCAAGCGTTGCTTAACCTTGAAGATTCCTTATACACCTGTAAAATGAACTGTACTTGTGTGATCATATTAAAATGATGTATTAAAAAAATTGCCATAATAGTGTTATATATGTTAGTAATAATTTATATATAGGAACTTTTTATATAAAGACAATACAATTAAGTAAATCAATTTCCAAAGATTTTTGTTTCTTTTTTCCTTTATAGGGTTCCGTGCCTAAACATCAACGGGACCCTTTTACTAAGCCTCTGTTCGTACGTCCGTCTGTTTGTCTGTCAGCGGGGCGTATCTCTTTAACTTTAATAGGTAGACTGTTGGAAATTTCACAGTGTATGGGGCCATTCAAGTATTACGTAAACTCTAAAGGGTGACATGGGGGTTGGGGGGATCTGGGATCTGATTACGTCAGCAATATTGACTTATTTAATTTTTCAAATTTTCCAATCCGGCGAGGTCTTACCCACTGGGCTATCCATGGGCTATCAATGCCCTAATAGCGAACTTAATTTCAGACTGTACAGAGTGGTTTATGACAGAGGGGCGTTAAATTACACTACTTATATTATACGAGTTTAGTATTAATTCGATACGGTATAAAAAAAACTAAAAAAGAAAATTGAACAAACTAAATAGCATACAAATCAGAGTAAAACGCAACCTTCCTTTGTTAATAAAAACTGACCTCAGATAGATACCTAGGTGACAAGGCGGCACCATAGTACCTATAAACAGGGGAAGTAGGTTATCTTCATACAAACGCACCGCGCGCGGCTTGTATGTGTGCGCCATAGTATCTATGCGTCGACGCACGCACACTTTAACAAGTCTCGACCCGTTTCTCAGTGCGCCAGTCGGGGCTAACACTGCACGAGGTTCGCGCGTCACCGCTAAATAAATAAAAAATGTCTGACAGTCGCAGGAGAACGTATTGCTGTGTGTTTGGGTGTCTCAATAATTCATCGATTCCAGAATTATCTCTGTTCAGATTACCTAATGAACAGGAAAGGTAAGCTAGTCACTTATTCTAGCATATAATTTTTACTTGATGATGAGATACCTACTTACTTATTTTTATTAGTTTTCTATCACACAGAGAAAGTAGGTAGGTAGGCCTAATTTCCTACTAGAATATATTAGGTAGGTACTTTTGATCTATCAATTGATTTGCCGCTATTGCTTTGATTACGTTTAGTTATGCCGATTTCTCAGTATTGTAGGTATAGTAACTAAGTAGGTAAGTACTTACAGTTTTAAAATCAAACCATTGTTGAACATTGACTAATGATCACTGAATTAGTTATACAGAGATGTGTTAAAGTGACAACCCTAAGACAGTAGGCAATTATATCGCGAATTAGGCCGGAGATAACCTACTTCCCCTCTTTATACTATGGCGGCACCGTCGTTTGGTTGTACTTGTAACTTGCGTCAGAGCGGCAACACATAAAGGGCATGACCTAAGCGTATAGACATAATGAGCTGTTAGGAATATACATCGTGTTCAAACGGGGCTAAACTTTAAAAATCATTTGCGACTAAACTAGTGCTCCTAAATAATTTATTTTTGGTACAGAGCTTGTAAATGGTAGGTGCCTAGTATTTATGCAGTTAAAGGAAAGCCCCTCTGTCGTATCAACTTTATGTATTCCTTATTTCTAGACTTATTAAATGCTGCTTCATGAAGCAATAAGGAAACCAGAACAGATTCAATAATACTTATAAATATGTTTACGTAAGCATGTGGATGGGGGGTACCGGGGTAAGAGCTGACGAGGGGGAGGGGGCGGTCAAAAATTCTGCCCCTATATTTCTGTTGCCACTATAACAACAAATCAATAGATAAATTTCAGCCCCCCTAGCCAAATTTCAACCTTTTCGTGTAGAATTCCGTTCTCCAATCGGTAACGCCTCGGTGTCAGCAACTGTAGAAAACGATAAGTTGGTAGCCATGTAGCCAAATAAATAATTGACAATAAATTCGAAATATCCTGTTTAAAATCAAAATAGTAGCGCGGAATAGTACTCGTAGTAGCAATGCCCAAACCGGCAAGTACGCGTGTACAGAGTGTTTCTTTAACGTATCAATTTAACATTTTTAGTGAATATTTGAATATTGAAAAAAAAAACATTTTGTTTTCGAATGGTAATATTTTTTTATCATAATTATATGGATGCTATACTATTGCGGGTTAACGGGAACGCCCTCTGTTAGTTAACATACTGTATGTAGTAGTGGATTTTAGGCTTGTACAACAAGAGTTATGATAACTGCCACCTGCTGATAAAGCAGTATTATTGTAGTAGGTAAGACTTTTAGTTGATAATGTTTTGTAATCAGTACCAATTTTCAGTTTTATTTATATATCTGTAACTAGGTAGGTACTTATATTATATAACAGTTTGTCCTGCCTGACTATTATAATAAGAATAATAAGCTAGATAAGCAAATTCAATATCTTGACTTGGCTCGTGAGGTTGTCGACATGTGGGATGTGGATTCAGCAATCATTGTACCGATAGTCGTGTCAGCCAATGCCTTAATAGCCAAGAGCCTCGACCAACACCTTAGGAGGCTCTCGTTAGGCAGCTGGCTCAAGGGCTTGATCCAGAAAGCGGTACTTCTGGACACGGTTCGCATTGTTAGGAGGTTCCTCTCTCTGGAGCCCTGACCGCCGGTAGCTTGGACCCTGTTCCCGATACCGGTGGGCTACTATTTTTTACATTTTTAAATGTTTTATTTTTTATAGAAATATAAATAATATGTATTGAAGATGAATAAACGGAATCTTAATAGCCACAAGTAATAATTATGCTAGTATCCAACAAATAACTATGTGTAATTGTGTATATCTAAATCTATACTAATATTATAAAGAGGAAAGATTTGTATTTTTGTATGTAACGAATAAACTCAAAAACTACTGGACCGATTTCAAAAAATCTTTCACCATTACAAAGCTACATTCACCCTGAGTAACATAGGCTAAATTTTATCCCCGTATTCCCACGGGAACGGGAACTACGCGGGTGAAACTGCGGGGCGCTACTAGTTATAAATATTTCAGGACTTATGGTAAATTTACTTTAAATCTACAATTATGTAGTGACTTTCTTGAGATAGGTTTATAAAACCTGTGTTTCAGATCATCACTTAACAAGACTAATCATTTATGGTGCATGAATACAAAAAATATAGAAAACAACTTACGAATTAACACTTACAATCATACTAGAACTTCCAATAGCTTCTCTGTGTCTGTGTTATTGAGTCTGAATATATACTCTGATATCAATGTACTGCATTTAATTTTACGCTGTATATATGTATATTTAACAATTTGTTTAGCTTATTGTATAAAAAAAGGTTGTATTGATCGTGTAATAGAATACGCAAAACGCAATATCTGAAGAGGGGTAAGTACTCATCATTATGATATAGGTACAGCGTATAATAAACGGAATAAAAGCAATACCTTTTTTCTGGATGGAAGGATATCAAATGACTTCTCCCGCTCTGGGCGGAGCGGAAGGGAGTGTCAGACTCTTACTGACTAAAACCCACCCGTGTTCCTCCTAATGCCCGCCGCGTTCCAGGGCCGCGGTGACTGTTTCGAACACATTCCGCAACCCTAGCAGGCACTGACCCTATGGGGCCCCGTCTTCTTTGGTGACATCTTTTCGAGACGCGCGTGGAACACGACGCGTCGTCGTTGACCTGGGCCTGGTTAGCATAAGCATAATCAGCGTTTTAACGTTCCCACTGCTGGGACACAGGCCTCCTCTCTAGGAGAGGCAATGGGCCGTAATCCACCACGCGGGCCCAGTGCGGGTTGCTGAATGTCACATGTCTTCGTATTTTTGGTTCTAGGACATGCCGGTTTCCTCACGATGTTTTCCTTCACCGTTTTGAGAGCAGTGGTGATGAAATGAATTACCCAAAGTAATGCGCCTGGCTGGGTTTGAATACCACTCGGCCACCACTACCCTCAAATTACCTGTCGGGCCTGTACGTGCCTGTTTATTTACATGTTATTGGACATTTAAAAAAATACTAAATCAATATTAACAAAATCAGCGAACCAGTGGATTTCAACTAGACTTATGCACATATTTAATCTTATTAAACTAATTAGCTACTTAATTGAATACTTATCTTTAGATTAATATTTCGCACAGATGTCCGTGATTAATTTGCAACAAAGATTATTGGATTTGATTTAACATTCCATCAGCGATCATGAGCAAAGTGGCAGCGTTGGTATTATTCGGGTTGGCTGCTGCTTCAGGTAAGAAGGTTTTCTTTCAATTTGTCGTTTATACTTATGAATTCAAATCGCAATATTAACTTAAAAAAGTACTTAATATAAAGAATTACCCATAACAATGTTTAAAAAACAATTAACAAAACTTCTATTGGACAAGTGTTACTACTCAATCAAGGAATTTCTGTATGACAAGATAATCAAGTAGGTAAAATGTTGCTCCTTCAATGTGATTTTATTTTCTGTCACTGATCCCTTCATATTGTATTTGAATTTGTAGGACATTGTATCTGAATTTGTTTGGCATACCATTTAAGTTGAACGATTAAGTTAATGAGCTGACATTTTATAACTTTTTTAATATTCTCCTTATTTTTTAATATTTTGCATGCCTCAAGGCAAAATGTATTGGGACAATCAACAATTATAACACCTTATCTGTATACCTGCATTATTGGCAAATAAATGATTATGATTAACTCTGCGACAAACAATGCCAAAAATTTGTTAGATATATCTAGGAAATTAGCTTTTTTGTCGCTCCAGCCGCTTGATAGTCGAAAAATTAATATGCTTAATCAAGCTTGTATTGTCATGACATGGGTGTTTGAATACTTCTTTTTCCTGGATGGGAAATCATCAAATGACTTCTCCCGCTCTATGAGGAGCGGAAGGGAGTGTCAGACTCTTACTGACTAAAACCCACCCGTGATCCTTCTGCGCTCTTTGCGTTCGTTTTGCGTGACGAATTCCACAACCCTAGCAGGCACTGACCCTATGGGGCTCCGTCTTCTTTGCTGACAGCTCTTTGAGGCGCGCGTGGAACACGACGCGTCGTCGATCCGGGCCTGGTTGCTATCGGACGGCGAGCCACCCATAGCTCGCCATCCGCAGGCCCGCGCCTACGGTGGCCGGGAATCGCCCGTCGTTTCCCGACGCCCGGGGCATCTTCTTCTGTTGCGGTGGCTGGAACGTGAGGTTTCCCTCCTTCGCTAGCATTACTGCTTCGCAGAAGGAGGTGACCGCTTCCCATGCCTCCTCGCTCCGGACCATGGATTGAACCAGGGCCGGACGCGAAAGGTCGCTGCCGCCGAGCTGGGCAGACCTCGACCGTATGCTCCACCGTGTCCTCACATCTTCCGCTCTGGGCGGAGCGGAAGGGGCTGTCAGACTCTCACCAACTAACATCCATTATTGCTCCTCTTAATGTCCTTTGCGTTTCAGGGCCACGGTGACTCTTTCGAACAAATTCCACAACCCTAGCAGGCACTGGCCCCGTCTTCTATGCTAACATCTCTTTGAGGCGCGCGTGGAACACGACGCGGTCGCCCCGCGCCTGGTTGCTATCGGACGGCGAGCCACCCATAGCTCGCCATCCGCAGGCCCGCGCTACGGTGGCCGGGAATTGCCTGTGACTCCCGACTTCTGGGTCCTATTTTAAACATTAGTCTACAAGATTGTCACATGTTCGACCATCACATGTTTAGAATCGTATGGATTTTAAAAGAAACTTTGACCTCTGAGTTTGTTTCGGTGTTTCTTCTCAGGGTAGTCGGCATGGAAACACCGGCCTCATCTAGTTAAAATGTACGTTATAGTGTGATTTATCTGATAAGTCCGAATGGCCGGTACCTATCCGATAAAGAGCCAACAAATTAATCATTACATCACTATTATCACTAAGAGTATAAAACAAAGTCGCGTCCCGCTGTCTGTCTGTCCCTATGTATGCTTAGATCTTTAAAACTACGCAACGGATTTTGATGCGGTTTTTTTAATAGATAGAGTGATTCGTGAGAAGGGTTTATATGTGTAATACATGCATAATATAGTAGAGAAACACTGATCATTTAGAGGTTTTTAATGTTATGTCGTAAATAAACACATTTTATTGCGCTGGCTGAACCCTTTTTTTTTTTTTTTTTTTTTTTTCTGGATGGGAAATCATCAAATGACCCCTCCCGCCCTGGGTGGGGCGGTAGGGAGTGTCAGACTTTTACTGACTAAAACCCACCCGTGATCCTTCTTGTGCCCTATGCGTTCCAGGGCCGCGGTAACTCTTTCGAACAAATTCCGCAACCCTAGCAGGCACCGACCCTATGGGGTCCCATCCTTGGTGCTGACGGCTCCTTCGGCGCGCGTGGAACACAACGCGTCGTCGACTCAACCTGGTGTCGGACGGCAAGCCACCCACGCTCGCCGTCCCCAGGCATCAGCCACTGCGCAATAGCACAGCGGCCGACTTGTCTCTGGAGGAGGCCGAAATGGGACCATTACTGGCACTCCATCTCAGCACCCTCCCGAGCGTTGGGAGTCGCAGCACCCGCAGCAGAAGCGGCAGAAGCGGCGACGGAAGCCGCGGCGGCGGCAGAGGCGGCGGCGGCGGCAGACCTCTTGCCCTTGGTCGGGACGGATGGCGCGCAGGCCCTTCCCCCAGCCCAGTGCTCGGCCGGCTTGCCAGCAGGCGCTGGCTGAACCCTACGAGATAGATCAAAATAATGTACCTACACCTTAAAAAGGTCTACAAAAAAGTCCGCCATGATATACGTCTATTTAGAGATAACCCACAATAACCATTTATAGGGTTCCGTAGCCAAATGGCAAAAACGGAACCCTTATGGATTCGTCATGTCTGTCTGTCTGTCCGTCCGTATGTCACAGCCGTTTTACTCGGAGACTATTAAAGATACATAAATAAAAATTGGTAGGTAGGTGCACCCTGTTAATCGCTATTTAATAATGCTGTAATATTATTGAAAAAAATAACTTTAGGGGTGGCATTCCATACATGTAACTGAGAGATGAAAAAATAAATTCTTACAAACATAATCGTGTGGGTGTATCATTGGATAGCTCTTTCAAAATGAAATACAGGTTTTTAAGAAAGTGAGTGAGATATTTGCTTTCGAATTCGTAGAAAACAAATACCCCCCTCTAACTTTTAAACTATGAAGTTGACAATTCTAAAAAAAATGAGCAAATAGAACTTCACAGACACTTCCAACGAAAATTGGTTTGAACATCACAGCTTATATACTTTTAGAGATATGAGATTTTAACAGTGAACTACGGAACCCTTCACTGTGTGGGGAGTTTTTATCTAGTGTAAAAATTATATACTTTGGTGGATTTGAAAGCGGTTGCGGTTTAAGACTCGTCGTGGGCTGACATCACCAGGAAAGGAAAAAAAGCGGGATAGGACTGACCTGAGAATACAGCGGCTCCTGGCTCTGGCGATGGTCCACGCGGAATCAGCGGTTCTGCTAGGATGACGGTCCGGGGGGGCCCCTGTGTGCTATGGCGAGTTGTCACTGCTGTGGTTCTCGACGGAAGGAGCCCGGCGGGGGTATGCGGATGGTTTTTATGCAAGTGTAGGATATGCGGTGTGCGGGGAAAGGGGATGGCAAATGTCAGCCTAACGAGATTTTTTTATAATTTCGAATTGCGGGTTTGCGTAAAATTATTAGATTGACGTTTATGGCGTCAACACTGTGCGTGGTCCGACACGCACTTGGCCAATTTTTTTATCCTTTACTTTTTACAGCATTGCAACCGTGCGAAGCCGGGGCTGGTCGCTGGTATAAAAATCCGTAGCGGCGGGCTCCGTGCTCCGCTCGAAGCTACATTTGAGATGACCATTTCATAAAATAGTCGACTAGTAAAGTTATTTTGCTCTCCTAGCTCTCCCCTACGACCCAGTAGTCAGGAAGGTGGACGATGGTCTCCGCTACCAGTACGTGCAGGGACCTGATGGGTCTCTCCACCTGGTAGACCTTTGGGGGACCGTCAGCGATCTTGCTGAAGCCGCCAGATACAACCCGGATAGACAGAATATTTATCATCTGTTTACCAGGTAAGATATTACTATTACAATTCGATTTAGCTCAGATATACCTACCAGACCTCCACAACCCATTAACTGGGGAACACGGTGCTTCTTGGCAAGACTGTGTCAGATTTTCTGGCTTCTGACAATCCGTAACGACTGCCAAAGATCTCCAAATGACAGCCGTTACATTATAATGTAACCAAAATAACATAACGAGACTTCTACGTGCCTCGGAAAGCACGTTAAGCCGTTGGTCCCGGCTGTCATTTGGAGATCTTTGGCAGTCGTTACGGATTGTCAGAAGCCAGAAAATCTGACACCAGTCTTGCCAAGAAGTACCGTGTTCCCCAGTTAATGGGTTGTGGAGGTCTGGTAGGCAGCCGCTTCACGTAAAATATGGTATTCAGCTGAATCCGGCTTGACTGGGAGCCGACCCCAATGTAGTTGGGAAAAGGCTAAGCAGATGATGAATGTAACCTAAATGAAAAAGAAAATACTAATAATTATAAAAACGCGTCTGGCATGTCACAAATTGAATCTATACTAATATTATAAAGCTAAAGAGTTTGTTTGTTTGTTTGTTTGTTTGAACGCGCTAATCTCAGGAACTACTGGTTCGAATGGAAAAATTCGTTTTGGGTTGAATAGACCATTTATCGAGGAAGGCTTTAGGCTATATATCATCACGCTTAAGCCAATAGGAGCGGAGCAGCGATAAAGAATGTTTTAAAATCGGGGATTCCACGGGGACGAAGTCGCGGACAGCAGCTAGTTAAAAAATAAAAACAAGACACACATATGTGTGTGTCTTGTGTTTATTTTTTAATTCAACTTACGAATTGTAGGTCGCGGGTTCAAATCCAGACAGGCGCATTACTTTGTGCAATTAACTTCATCAACACTGCTCTTAAAACGGTGAAGGAAAACATCGTGAGGAAACCGGCATGTCCTTGAACCAAAAATTCGAAGACATGTGACATTCAGCAACCCGCACTGGGCCCGCGTGCTGGATTACGGCCCATGCCCTCTCCTAGAGAGGAGGTCTGTGTCGCAGCAGTGGAGACGTTAAAAGGCTGATTATGCTAACTCTAATCTATCTCCATGGCCTTTTCAGGCAAAACCCCACAGTCAGCCAGCCCCTCCTGATCGGCAGTGAGGGACTCCTCGGCATCACTAACTACAACGCCAGAAGGAGGACCATCGTGCTCATCCACGGATGGCTGGACTCTGTTACTGCCGACTTTAACACAGTACTGGTTCCTGGTGAGTCAAACTCAAACTCAAAGCATTTGTTTCAATTAAACCCTTTACAGGCACTTTTGAATTGTCAAGTCGAAAGAGGTGAAGCTATCTGCACGTTCCAAAGCGTAGATTTCAATGGAGAACAACGTGCAAGAAACTCCACGGACACTCTTTTAAATCATGTACTGTATTACATTACGTTTAATACATCCTTTGGTGCTGAGTTGTCTTTAAAGAAAAAAAACTTGAGAGGTGTCAAGGGACCCGCGGACGGACCGAAGTTCTTGTCTTGTCTTGCAAAATCATACTTACGCATCTGAATGATGATTTAAAGTTTTAGGTAATTGATCAGTCTCACTACATTCATTTGGGCCTCAAGTCTGCTATTACAATAGTGTCAGAATGGTCTATCATTGATCTCATAATGGTTGATTTTGACAAGTTTGGTAATCTACTAATATAAAAGCGTCACTATGACTTTCCAATGGTCAACCACTGACACTCCGTTGAAAGAAATGGCATAGAATGGTAATCTCGTACATAATGACAAATGAATGACAGACGTATGCGGTAATCTAAAATTTTGACAGCTCCTTTGATCAGTGACCTACCATTAGAACGTCATTGTGCAGTCATTACTTTTAATAGCTCGGTTATCAAAAAGTATTACGAAACCATTGACCGACCAATGATCGACCATTATGAATTTAGCAGATTACGAACTTTTAGCAAAATGACAATGGGATCGTGTTCATAATCTTAAATCAGCCTTTTAACGTTCCCACTGCTGGGACACAGGCCTCCTCTATAGGAGAGGGAATGGGCCGTAATCCAGCACGCGGGTCCAGTGCGGGTTGGTGAATGTCACATGTCTTCGAATTGTTGGTTCTAGGACATGCCGGTTTCCTCACGATGTTTTGAGGGTTCGTGTTGGAATGACAAATTTATAAAAATAGCAGACTTGGGGCCCTGTTCGACTGAGTTACTAACAAACTATTTCTTCGTCAGCTTTCCTAGCAGCAGAGGATGTAAACGTGATCGTCGTAGACTGGAGCGCTGGCGCTGGCACCATTAATTACTTCACTGCTTTGGCAAACACCGTGCCTTCTGGTAAGTTCTACTTTCTATACTTCGTTTGTGGATTTTAAATCATCAAATGACTTCTCCCGCTCTGGGCGGAGCGGAAGGGAGTGTCAGACTCTTACTGACTAAAACCCACCCGTGATCCTCCTAGTGCCCGCCGCGTTCCAGGGCCGCGGTGACTCTTTAGAACAAATTCCGCAACCCTAGCAGGCTCTGACCCTGTGGGGCCCCGTCTTCTTTACTGACGACTCTTTGAGGCGCGCGTGGAACACGACGCGCTGTCGACCCGGGCCTGGTTGCTATCGGACGGCGAGCCACCCATAGTTCGCGGTCCGCAGGCCCGCGACCCACAAAAACCTTGTTTTACCCTTTGTTTATAATACACTAGCAGCGCCTCGCGGTTTCACCCGCGTAGCTCCCGTTCCCGTGAGAATATGGGGATAAAATATAGCTTATGTTACTCAAGGTGAATGTAGCTTTCTAATGGTGAAAGAATTTTTGAAATCGGTCCCGTAGTTTTTGAGTTTATTCGTTACATACAAAAATACAAATCATTCCTCTTTATAATATTAGTATAGATGGAGATAAATAATAGTCATCTGCCTAGCCTCTTCCCAACTATATTGTGGTCGGCTCCCAGTCAAACCGGATTCAGCTGAATACCAGTATTTAACCTAGAGCGGCCACGACCACAGAACAGAAAAAAACTGTGGCCACGACCCATTAACTGGATAACACGGTACTTCTTGGCAAGACTGGAGTCAGATTTACTGGCTTCTGACAAACCGTAACGACTGCCAAAGATCTACAAATGACAGCCGGGACCAACGGCTTAACGTGCGCACCGAGGCACGGAGGAAACTCGGTATGTTAAGATGGTCACCCATCCTCAGACCAACCTCGGCAAGCGTTGCTTAACCTTGAAGATCGACCTGTGCGGCTGTTATTCTTTAGCCACGAGCTCTTCGAATACAGAAATAATAATAAGTGACTAGTTGCTCATGTTGTGTTAATTTCCAGGTGAAAGTGTGGCCAGATTCATCACGTGGCTTAATGGTGCCACTGGAGCGGTTCCTGGCATGTACCACCTCGTGGGACACAGTTTGGGAGCCCACCAAGTGGGTATCGCCGGCCGGAATGTGGGGGGAAACATAGCCTACATTACGGGTGAGTTTAAAGTTCTGTTAATGCCTTTGCAGCTAGGAAAATTTAGCTAATATTTGACGTGAAAGGAATTATATTTTGTGGTGGCATTGATACTTGTACAAGTCGACCAAATTATAAAATGTACTTGGAGAAGGTGAGGAGTTCTAGAGTGGAGACCGCGTCTCGGTAAACGCAGTATAGGACGTCCTCAGGCACGGTGGAGTGACGATTTGCGCAGGACGGCTGGCAGAAACTGGATGCGAGAAGCCGAAAATAGATCTAAGTGGCGTGCAATTGGAGAGGCCTATGTCCAGCAGTGGACTGCAACAGGCTGTTGATGATGATGCAGGTAAATGACATACTAATCCCATTGAAAATTAGTAAGATATAGTTGTAAGTTAGAATCAAACACCATTCTAAGTCGGCAATTGTGACGTCAATCTTAGACCACGCGTGGCACAACTGGCTCTGACCGGTTTTTTTTAATATTAATTCCTCTCTCAAATAGTAGACTTACGAATCGTAGGTCGCAGGTTCAAACCCAGCCAGGCGTAATACTTTGTGTAGTTAATTTCATCACCACTGCTCTCAAAAATGGTGAAGAAAAACATCGTGAGGAAACCTTCATGTCCTAGAACCAAAAATTCGCAGACATGTGACATTCACCAACCCGCACTGGGCCCGCGTGCTGGATTACGGCCCATTCCCTCTCCTAGAGAGGAGGCCTGTGTCCCAGCAGTGGGAACGTTAAAATGCTGATTATGCCTCTCTCAAATTCTAGCTCTAGAAGCCGCCCTCCCCGGATGGACAGGTCAGAACAGCGAGAAATTCAGATCCTCAGACGGCGTATACACGGAGGTCATCCACACCAACGCTGGTTTCCTGGGCTACTTAGCTACCCTAGGGGATGTTGACTTCTACCCCAATGGGGGGCTCAGCATGCCGGGCTGCAACTCTAACGACTGTGATCATTCTAGGTAAGATTTATGATCTTGGTGTACATACACTACATCTTTTTTCACAGCTATCAGCGCCTAGAAAAAGCCCCGCGAATTTTATCCACGTAGTTCCGTTCCCGTGGGAATCATCACCTGCCTTTTCCCAACTATATTGGGGTCGGCTCCCAGTCAAACCGGATTCAGCTGAATACCAGTATTTTACGTGGAGCGACTGCCTACCAGACCTCCGCAACCCATTAACTGGGTAACACGGTACTTCTTGGCAAGACTGGAGTCAGATTTACTGGCTTCTGACAATCCGTAACGACTGCCAAAGATCTACAAATGACAGCCGGGACCAACGGCTTAGCGTGTTTTCCGAGGCACGTTGGAATACGGGGATAAAATATAGCCTGTGTTACTTGCTGATAAAGCAGCTTTCCATTGGTGGAAAAACTTTTTACAAAAAATAAAACCGACTTCTAAACAAAAAAAACCAAAAAGTATAAAATAAATTTAATTTCGGAACTCGGTGTTTTTGGTTGCTTTTTTGTTGTTGAACACACCGACTTCCGAAATTAAAGTTATTTTATACTTTTTGGTTTTTTTTTTTGTTTAGAGGTCGGTTTTATTTTTTGTAAAAAGTTTTTTTTATTTTTTAGTGGTACCTACACCCCCTCCCCTCCCCCACCTAAACGAACCAATCACATTGGTGTAAAAAAAAACGTACTGCTCCTTTGCAGAGTAAACTAAGAGGTCGTCAAAGTAGACAAAGAACATATTTTTTTTAGATTTTTCGAAAACCGCTTGGTTGATTTCGATAAAATCATCATCATGGGACCATTTGGGAAGTATACCCTTTCCAACAAAAAAAGAATTTTTCAAATCGGTTGACAAGCGACGGAGTTATGCGCGAACAAACAATAAAAAAAAAAAAAACATACAAACATCCGAATTGAGAACCTCCTCCTTTTTTAGAAGTCGGTTAAAAATGGTTAAAATCAGTCCAGTATTTCAATTTAAGTCAAGATCCACGCGCGCCTCAAAGAGCTGTCAGCAAAGAAGACGGGGCCTCATAGGGTCAGTGCCTGCTAGGGTTGCGGAATTTGTTCGAAAGAGTCCCCGCGGCCCTGGAACGCGGCGGGCACTAGGAGGAACACGGGTGGGTTTTAGTCAGTAAGAGTCTGACACTCCCTTCCGCTCCACCCAGAGCGGGTGAAGTCATTTGATGATTTCCCATCCAAAAAAAAGGGGGAGGTTGTTGAGCTGCCCCCCCTGGAAATCTCGCAGAAAATGTAAGAACTCGCCTAATCACTAATCAAAGGTCCCCCGTCTTCTTTGCTCACGGCTCTTTGAGGCGCGCGTGGAACACTCGGCGCCGTCGACTCGGGCCTGCTATCGGACGGCGAGCCACCCATAGCTCGCCGTCCACAGGCCCGCACTACGGTGGCCGGGAATAGCCTGCGACTCCCGACTTCTGGATCATATTTTAAACATTAGCCTACATGAATGTCACATGTTCGACCATCACATGTTTAGAATCGTATGGATATTAAAAGAAACTTTGACCTCTGAGTTAGTTTCTGTGTTTCTTTTCAGAGTAGTCGGCTAGGAAACATCGGCGGAACCAATTCCGCAACAACCTCCCATTCAATCCCCCCCCTCCCCCCCGTTTACCCCCTTGGACTCCATCATTGAATGCCATTACAGCTTCTGCTGCTTGACAGCTTCGCTGCAATCATGCGCAAGCGTTGTACCTCTGTCTTAACACGCATGCGCGCTAGTACCAACAGCATCATGTGTGTATTGTCAGACCGGTGGGATTCTCCAATGCTCGAGCGCTGGATACGACTACACACAGTCAAGTAAACACGCGCACGAGTATCGGAGTATCCAATGGGTCATGTTTATAGTTTTTATATTCAAAAAATTCAAATTTCAAAAGTCATTTATTCAAACTAGGCTGATAGACAGCACTTTTTGAACGTCAAATTTTACATAAAGACAGTCCCCCAAAACGCCCACCCGTCACCACTTCCTAGTGTTTTAGCTGGGAAGAAGAAGTGGCGCAACAAACTCCCCAGCAACACATCTGTCTGTTGCGTTTTAAGAACTTGAATTTATACAATAGTATGCAAAGTCATTACATGCCAAAGGTAGGAAAAAAATCAATTATCCAACATGGAAATATTAAATCAATTCACTATAAAAACATTGTAAAGATTAGATTGAGTCAATTAAGTAAAAACAGATAGACCTACATAGTCATCAAAAATATATAAAAAAAAAAACAATATTATATGAACTCATATAACCCGTCATAAGCTAACTTATAGAGAAAGAACATGTTCAAATAAATAAAATTTAAAAATTATTTTATTTTTGTACTTAGTTTTTTTTTTAATACCTCATGTCTGTCATTACTAACATTAGTTTCTCATAAGTATATCTGCGTTACTAACAATTTTATGGATGTTTTATCTGAAATAAATGAACAATAATAATTACGACTTGGCTCGCGAGGTTGTCGACATGTGGGATGTGGATTCAGCAATCATTGTACCGATAGTCGTTTCCGTCAATGGCTTAATAGCCAAGAGCCTCGACCAACACCTTAGGAGGCTCACGTTAGGCGGCTGGATCAAGGGCTTGATTCAGAAAGCGGTACTTCTGGACACGGCTTGCATTGTTAGGAGGTTCCTCTCTCTGGAGCCCTGACCGCCGGTACCTTGGACCCTGTTCCCGATACCGGTGGGCTACTAAGTATTTTTTATATTTTTAAATGTTTTTTTTTTTACTTTAATAGAAATATTTAAAAATGTAACAAGTATGTACAAAAAATAAATAAATGAAATAATAATAATAATTACTTCTCTTCCAGGTCCTACTACTATATGGCAGAGTCCCTGACCCAGGGCGGCTTCACAGGCCGGCGCTGCCTGTCCTATATCACAGCCATGACCGGTAACTGCCAGCTGTTTGGCACTCTTCGTATGGGCGGGCTGGTGCCAAAGACTGGGTAATAATTTACTTGTATTTGTATTTACAGTAGAGCCTCGTTTATCCGGAGAGGCAAAAACAAGACCCTTTCCGGATTATCGAGGCGTCCGGA
Organism: Hecatera dysodea; assembly: GCA_905332915.2. NCBI lineage: Eukaryota > Metazoa > Arthropoda > Insecta > Lepidoptera > Noctuidae > Hecatera > Hecatera dysodea. The sequence goes on along the minus strand of HG995317.1, from coordinate 1,159,147 downwards.
TTATAGTATGCCATATTTAATGCTAATAAAACATACGTTTAACCTTAGTTTTTTTAGTAAATTTTTAAATTACAACCTAAAGACAAAAACGTACATGTTCAAAATTAAAACCATGTGAGAAAAACAGTTAGTTTAAAATAAATAAATAAATATCTTGGGACAACTCACACACGGCTATCTGATCCCAAGCTAAGCAGAGCTTGTGTTATGGTAACCAGACAACTGATATACATACTTATATAATTTATAAATACATACATATTATAGATAAATCACATCATGCTCATCACACAAAATTTGTCCTTGGTAGGAATCGAACCCACGACCTCTTAGCAGTCAGGGCCGCTAACCACTAGACCAACAGGCCCGTCAGAGTAAAATAAAAGATTACTTGATTCTTCTCGAAAAAGTCTGTAATTCTTTTCTGTATATAGGTAATTTTCGCCATTAATTTCAAAAGCCCGCACTTACACCCGCCTTCACCGCGAACCCCATTGCCCGGCCGGATTACAGCGATCAGCGAACAACCGGGAGTCCGGATTAACGAGGCCCTTCTGTATTTATTTACTGGCTTCTGCCCGCGACTTCGTCCGCGTGGAATAGTTACTTTACCCCCGGTTTTGAAACTCTCAGCCCGATCGGTTTAAAATTGACAAAGTTTCATACAAACTTTCATCCCCTATTTTATCCCCTTGGGGGTAGAATTAATCAAAATCCTCTCTTAGCGGATACCTACGTCATAACATCTACCTGCATGCCAAATTTCAGCCCGATCCGTTCAGTGGTTTGGGCTGTGCGTTGATAGATCACTATGTCAGTCAGTCAGTCACTTTTGAGTTATTTATATTTAGATTTATTAATTCTTCAACAAAATTACATTTGTGTCACACAGTGGTTTTAACAGTAAATGTCACAACAATTTAAATCTACATTATAAAGACAGGAAAAAAAATTCTAATAATGTAACTGAATATAATTTAAAAATAAATTCATTCTAAGAAATATTTATTTATTTATTTATTAACTCGACAGCACTATCATTACAGGAATTTCTTAATTCAATAGTGTGGCCATAATTACAGCTAGTTTTATTATTTACCATAACATATTATATACATCGTAGTTTTCGTTTGTATATGTCAATAAAATCATCTTGGGGTTTTGTGTCGGGGGTTTTATACACATATTTTTTTTTATTTACGTGGAAAACAAAATACGTGTCCAAAAGTTTACGATTTTACGCAATACATTGTGGACTTATTACGTTTGTAATAATCTGTAACATTGACAAACAGTGTTTGTACATAAAGAAAAAAAAACGCATTCAAAGGTTGACATTTCAATTTTGTTTGTTTTTTTTTTCAGGCGATCCGGTATCTACCACTTGGAAACAAACGCTTCTCCTCCGTTCTCCAGAGGATAAAAAATAATTCATTCAAAAAGTTATTCAAGAAAAACCACTGATCTACAACAACATTATGAAGAGGAAAGATTCTGTTTCAATCCAAAAACTACTTCTACTATCAATCCAATGCTACAAGATCCCTGAATAACACAGGCTATATTAAAATAAACAAGTATCTACCACATTTTGTTTTTAATAAAATCTTCATCATAATAATATGCCGAAACTCAGAAAATTAAAAAAAATAATTAAATTGATTAGAATGTTTTATTTTCCCAAAACCCAAACACGATGAAACAAAAAACCGGCCGGATAAAAAAATAAACATAATTTTTTTTTAAATATTTATTTTATTTTAGTTGTGTTATTATTCGTGCGGCGGTTCATATTATTTGGCGTAACTATACCATCGGGGGCCCGTGGCATAGTTACGCCACAGTAGAAATATGGAACAGTATAGAAACTACGAACAAACGATCGAAACGGCACACTCACACAGACGCGCCATCTACGAGGCCCCTAAGGGACCTTCGCGGTGCGCTCAGTGGCGGGTGCCGTGTTCATAGATAATACCTACACTATTATAATGGCTATGACTTTTTGCTTACGCTCTCTAGATAGCGCTCGTGGGATTTTTAATACTAGTATTAAATCCTTATACCGAATACCGATTATAATTTATATCACTACATAATATAAAACAAAGTCGCTTGCCGCCGTCTGCCCCTATGTATGCTTAGATCTTTAAAACTACGCAACGGATTTTGATGCGGTTTTTTTTAGTAGATAGACTGATTCTTAAGGAAGGTTTATATATAATACATGCATAATATAGTAGAGAAACACTGATAAATTTAGAGGTTTCCAATGTGATGTCGTAAATAAGCACGTTTTTTGCGCTTATATTGCAAACGCTGGCTGAACCCTACGAGATAGACAGAAATAATGTACTACAGTATTGTCCACCTTAAAAAGTTCAATAAAAAAGTCCGCGATGGTATATGTCTATCTCTTAGGGATAACCCAACATAACCATTTTTTATCCTTTACTAAAAAATGGTTATTTACGAAGTGATTTTAAATAATACAGCATTAATCCTTATCCAATTAAGTACCTTAAATAAATTAAGCATTTATTATAGATCAATATGCTTTTTATAGCATGTAATTTAAGTGAATATTTCCGAAGATATTACAAAATGCAGGGACGTAGTTGTTGCGGCGCCGCCGCGGCGGTACCGACCCGCGGCCGGCCGGGGGTCAAAACATGTCAAAAAAGCTGTGAACGTTGTATATAAGGACATTCTGTAGTAGCTATATTTACATAAGCATTGCACCCGTGCGAAGCCGGGGCAGGTCACTAGTTCTATTATAATTTATATAACATATAGAATAAATGAATTCTAATGAGTATGAAAAAATAAATGACTATAATTTGACGACAAAATTATATTCTAGTCTTGGCAAAAGAAATCTACCCTTCGAAACATACACATAGGAACTTACTTACTTCACAAAATTAGTAACAATAATTTTTCAACATACTTAGAGAAATCCTTCATCAAATAGGGCAGATATTATAATTGAAATGGAATAAAATGGCGTAGAAATGATAAACAATATTCAGTTTGTAATTTTTTTTTTCTATGCCATTATTTACATTTTGACCAAAGAAGAAAGTCGCATGGAATAACATGCACTGCCGCATTTTCGCGTGAGTATTTCTCCCAGTCAACTCCTACCGCAAGCCGTGTAAAAGAACTTCGTTCCTATAAAACACTTATTACAAACATTAAAAGTGACAACCCTAACTCTCTACTGGAGCGTAGGTAATTATTTCAACAAATGGGCTTAGTTTCCATACTGTTCCATATTTTTACTGTGGTTACGCCCTACGCCACTGTTTGGTAATCTACTAATATAAAAGCGTCACTATGACTTTCCAATGGTCACTAAACTATCTATAACTATCGATAATTCGATAGTATCGATAGTTTCGACAGTGATTGCAGTAAAATACACCATATTAGCGATAGTACGTATCGATACTATCGATAGTATTGCCCTTTGTCAATAATATTGCCAATTTCTTGGATAGATACTATCGATAGTATTGTAAAATTTTAATACTATCGATAGGGCTGTCGATATTGTGACTATTTTTAGAAGTAAAATATCGATACATCAACTACACTAGTCAGAATGTCCTCTAGTTTTTTTTTTTATTTGGACCACGCAGTCCAGCACACTAAGGCTGGTTACTGCTCAACCGGACAATCCTGTGTTGGCCTCAAATGAATTTAAGGCCCCCAGGCTTAAAACTACTTAAAAACTAAATGACCGCTCGCTAAGGGCATCCCCTGTGGGTCACGGGCCTCGGCTTAGCGGGGTCATTGAGGGAGGGCAGCAAGGGACAGGCTGGGTCAGATTAAGATATCCTAGCCTCCGAGTGGATTCCTTTTTAACCGACTTCTATGTATTTTTTTTTTTTTTTTATTGTTTGTTCGCGCATAACTCCGTCGCTTGTGAACCGATTTGAAAAATTCTTTTTTTGTTGGAAAGGGTATACTTCCCAAATGGTCCCATGAAAATTTTATCGAAATCAACCAAGCGGTTTTCGAAAAATCTAAAAAAAATATCTACATTGTCTACATTGACGACCTCTTAGTGTATAACCGACTTCTACACAAAAAAATCAAAAAAGTGCAAAATAACTTTAATTTCGGAAGTCGGTGTTCAAAAAACGAAAAAGCAACCACAAACACCGAGTTCCGAAATTAAAGTTATTTTGCACTTTTTTGATTTTTTGTGTAGAAGTCGGTTGTATTTTTTTGTAAAAAGTTTTTTATAAGCTGGTATTGGACGTGGGGCAACTAGTCGTAACACGCTACGAGGCAAGGCGCGCTAACTCCGCCCCGCAACGATGTGGTGGGAGAAAAAGGTATACCGAACGCCAGATAAATGTGCAATAACGGCCATTGACCCACCTACATTTATTGACAACCTTAATTCTTAAAACTGAAATAATGAATTAATGCTGTATTGAATCGACAACCATCGTGATCCTTTATATTTACTAGTAATGGAAAACGATTCATTTTTTTTTTGTCCATTTACCTACGAAGAGTTATCAAGGAAAGGGCAATGACCTTTATTGCACATTTATCTGGCGTTCTGTATAGCGTTGTTTACAATGCGACGTCAATAAACACATATAATGATGTACAAACATTTTTAATTTATAAAATATCGCAACACAATTCTGTCAAAATAGATAAAAGTAGTTTATGCTAATAATTAACATTTATTTTAATTATGCCAATTCTTAACATGTCGTCTTTAGCCCGAGTCAGCAATCTGAAAGCAAAATGAAAAATGTAGTTAACAGGTATGTCAGCGTAATTTTTTCCTAAACCACCACTAAAAAGACTTCTTTTGTTTTACAAAAAATTACTATCGATTTCTAAAAAAAAAATACAAAAAAAGTATAATTAAAACAACTTTAATTTCGGAAGTCACTGTCAAAAACAAAAACGAAGAAACAACCAAAAACACTGGCTTCCGAAATTAAAGTTATTTTGTGATTCAAATAAAACTTCTAAAGTTTTTTTGTTATTTTGTGTTTTTTTTTTTGTTGTTTGATTGTAGATTGTTTTTTGCTGTGCTTTTTTGGAAGTAAAAAATTCCACATCTTTTGATTTTGTGGGTCGATTTAGATGAAATAAACAAACGTTAAGTAAAACTCGAGATAACACTAAATATTTTGAAGTATCTTGATTTTAAAGTCGATCAGTGTTTTTTGCGTGAAGCTTCCACAAATATACAGACTAATTGCATTTTTGTATTCTATTTCTTTTTCCTAGTTTTTTTTTGTGCAAAAATATTCAATGTACAGACACGGCATGTCTTCGATTTTATTATGTTTATAGTTCCCGTGGGAATATGGGAATAAAATATAGCCTATGTCACCCGGGGATAGTGTAGCTTCCAAACAGTGAAATAATTTTTCAAATCGGTTCAGTAGTTTCGGAGCTTATTCAATACAAACAAACAAACAAATCTTTCCTCTTTATAATATTAGTATAGATATAAGTAGATTATTTAGGTACCTGATCCACCGTCTAGGCTCCCAGAAGCCTTATCGCTAACACTAGCTGCTAAGTTTGACGAACCACCTGTAAAAAACAAAATTAAAAATAAATAACAAAGCACATCACATACACAAGTCTGCTATTTCTATAAATTCGTCATTCCAACACGATCCCATTGACATTTTGCTAAAAGTTCGTAATATGCTAAATTCATAATGGTCGTTCATTGGTCGGTCAATGATCTCGTAATACTTTTTGATAACCGAGCAATTAAAAGCAATGACTGAACAATGACGTTCTAATGGTAGTTCACTGATCAAAGGAACTGTCAAAATTTTAGCAGATTACCGCATACGTTTGTCATTCATTTGTCATTATGTACGATTACCATTCTATGCCAATTCTTTCAATAGAGTGTCAGTGGTTGACCACTGGAAAGTCATAATGATGCTTTTTTATTAGTAGATTACTAAACTTGTAAAAATCAACCATTATGAAATCAATGATAGACCATTCTGCCACTATTGTAACAGTAGACTTGAGGGATGAGGATTATCTATCGGCATCTTGCTCTGAACGACTTTCTTGTGGAATCGGAAGTGCCATACTACAAAGTATGTTCTCGACCCAGTACTCGATAATGGCTAGCCTGACATATTTGTGAAGAGGAACGTGCACGGCGTAGACTATGCCATCTAGTGTTGCAAATCTGAAACTTTTACGTTGTAAATATTTGACCTGTGCTGCCACCTATACTTCCTGCACCCTCCGTTTAGGGGAACGTGCACGAAGTAGACTGTGCCATTTAGCGTTGCAAATTTGAAGCTTATAAGTAAAATATACTTGACATTGACGCGTCTGTGCGGCCACCTATAGTTTCTGCACGTTCCCTATAGCGCGCGACCCAAGGTCTGGCTTTTACTTCGAACAGAGGATAAGCATTGCCATACAACGTGGCAATGCCGCCAGTCTATTGGGTTCACTCCAAGTCGATAGCGACGCGGACGAGTTTTTTGATGCCATAGTTATGAGGGTTTTATTGTAGTTTATTTTTAGGTTAAGTGTATATATATGATTAGATTTTAAGTTTATGTGTTGTAGCAGTAATAGAACATTGGATAATGATTGTTTTTGCAGTGGTCCCTCAAGAGGAAAAGTAAGTAGACAAATTTGTGACCAGTGGCCGTACTTCGAAGTGCTAATGCTATCATGATTCAGTGTGAGAGAAAGGGATAGTGTAACACCGTCTCTCTCTGACACAGGAATCATGGTGGATTTAAGCCGTCATTGTAGGGCTGCAGGTCATAAAACGGTTCTGTTTCAAGGATTTCTTCTGCACTACGATCCGTTGACATCCTGGCCACGTTCCAGATATGTCAACCAATAAGATTGTAGTGAACAGCATTTTTTTTGCTCTTTTTGTTTATATATGTATGTAATTTTGTGTGGCGGTTTATGTTCGGGCTATGGTCAGTGTGTCTCTGAAGGATCGCATCAGAAATGAGGTGATCCGTCAGACAAGCAAGGTCATCGATATAGCCCACCGGATTAGTAAGCTGAAGTGGCAGTGGGCTGGCCATATTAGTCTTAGAACCGACAACCGTTGGGGTAAACGAGTTGTAGAGTGGAGACCGCGTCTCGGCAAACGTAGTGTAGGACGTCCTCAGGCACGGTGGAGTGACGAATTGCGCAGGACGGATGGCAGAAACAGCAGTGGACTGCAACAGGCTGTTGATGATGATGATGATGATGAGTGCTTATGTTGATAAAAAAAAAAGAGATTTACCGTTTGAGTCGTTTACTACAATCACTGAAATGTTTTTTTCAAAGCCGCCTTCCAAGCCAGTTGAACCGCCTGAAAAAGTTAAATGACATTCTTAACTTATAAAAAAATAATATCGGCCAAATCCGCGTGGGAACCATGTACTTCTTATATGTTTTCGTGAAAAAAAAAAAAAAAAATATTATTATTATTCAATTATTTTCTGCATCACCCAAAGGTTAACTGGTAGAAAATACCTAAGGCATTAAGTCCGCCTCTGTACATTTGTGTGCGGAAAGTATTAAATAAATAAACATATAAAAAGGTGAGAACACAATGATATTATAAAGATAAGAACTAATATTAGAAAGATAAGACAGTTAACAGATGTAGAAACTGCGCGTTTGGTCTATTTTAGTTATTTTCATAGCATTATGTCGTACGGTATTCTGCTGTGGGGTCGGGCTGCTATATACTTTTAGAAATATGAGCTTTTAACAGTGAACTACGGAACCGTTCACTGTGCGTGGTCCGATACGCACTTGGCCGGTTTTTAAATATAGTCTAGCGAATGAAATGATAAAATTAAATTACCTATATTTTGACGAATTATGTGGACAAAAAGTACTGGGCAAACATTTTTTTTAATTTCATTTGTGAGAGTTAATCAAGCTTATTATTAAAAAAAATGTATAGTATATTACTTGATTCGCCATCAATTGATAAAATCGCGTTTATAAGGTCTTCTTTCAAGCCCGCGATGCCGCCTGGGAAAAAACAATACATTATAATGCTTTACAAAAAAAAAATTGTTAATCAAAAAACAACCCATTTTTTTTTAAAGTACAATATTTCTACTTTCTGCATAACTATACTCGATTCACAATAAGATAATACATTGGAACAAAACTGTTTACAGTCCGTTCAACCGATTTTTACTTCTATTCGGTAGATATAAGGATGACATTATAAGCATATTATTATTAGGAAATTATGTACATATTTGAGCCGTTTGGGGTTGAAACATTAGGGCTCATCGACTTTTTCGTGAAATCAGTTACTCGACTCTTCACGTGACCAGAGGGCTGGCCTTTTCTTTGGTCAACAAATCAGCATTGCCATTCAACGTGGCAATAAATAAAATATATACAATTTATACTAGTAGCGCCCCGCGGTTTCACCCGCGTAGTTCCCGTTCCCTTGGGAATACGGGAATAAAATATAACCTATGTTACTCGTGGATAATGTAGCTTTCGAATGGTGAAAGAATTTTTAAAATCGGTCCAGTCGTTTTTGAGCCTATTCATTATAAACAAACAAACATACAAACAAAGTTTTCCTCTTTATAATATGAGTGTAGATTATAGCTTATTAAGTTGAATTTTGTTAATAATTTTAAATTTATAATACACTAGCTGCTGCCCGCGACTTCGTCCCCGTGGAATCCCCGATTTTAAAACATTCTTTAACGCTGCTCCGCTCCTGTTGGCTTAAGCGTGATGATATATAGCCTAAAGCCTTCCTCGATAAATGGTCTATTCAACCCAAAAATAATTTTTTAATTCGAACCAGTAGTTCCTGAGATTAGTGCGTTCAAACAAACAAACAAACAAACTCTTCAGCTTTATAATATTAGTATAGATTCAAAAACCATCTTAAAAATTAAATAATAGTTATGGAACAAAACACGTACCTCCAGCGCTTCCACTGTCTCCAGAGTCTTCATCTTCTGATCCATCGCCAGTCACTCCTGATGATTTCTCAGATACAGCATCCAAAGACTTTGTGTCGCCAGCACCAGTTGAAACATCTGATTCACTATCCTTTTCTGCTACGTTAGAATCTGTTCCAGTTGAGTCTCCTTGAGAATCAGAGCCAGATTTGGGACCAGAAATGTCTCCTGAATCTTTCCCAGATTCTCCTTGAGAATCAGAGCCAGATTTGGGACCAGAAATGGCTCCTAAATCTTTCTCAGATCCAACTTGAGTATCAGAGCCAGATGTAGGACCAGTAATGGCTCCTGAATCTTTCCCAGATTCTCCTTGAGAATCAGAGCCAGATTTGGGACCAGAAATGGCTCCTGAATCTTTCCCAGATTCTTCTTGAGAATCAGAGTCAGATTTCGGACCAGAAATGGCTCCTAAATCTTTCTCAGATCCAACTTGAGTATCAGAGCCAGATGTAGGACCAGTAATGGCTCCTGAATCTTTCCCAGATTCTCCTTGAGAATCAGAGCCAGATTTGGGACCAGAAATGGCTCCTGAATCTTTCCCAGATTCTCCTTGAGTATCAGAGCCAGATTTTGGACCAGAAATGGCTCCTGAATCTTTCTCAGATCCAACTTGAGTATCAGAGCCAGATGTAGGACCAGAAATGGCTCCTGAATCTTTCCCAGATTCTCCTTGAGTATCAGAGCCAGATTTCGGACCAGAAATGGCTCCTGAATCTTTCCCAGATTCTCCTTGAGAATCAGAGCCAGATTTCGGACCAGAAATGGCTCCTGAATCTTTCCCAGATTCTCCTTGAGAATCAGAGCCAGGTTTGGAACCAGAAATTTTGCCTGAATCTTTTCCAGATCCGTCTTGAGAGATAGATCCTGATGCCACTGAAGCGTCGGATTCGCTGGAACCTGCTCCAGTTATCCCTGAGCTAGCTTCAGTACTGGATACCCCTGAAGCATCAATAGACTTGGCTACCGCGTCGGAACCGCTACCAACTCCACCATTGGATCCTGCTTCAGCCCCAGCTCCGTTTCCGCCTTCACAGTCGACTCCAGAGGCTACTAAAGACGTGGATGCTTCTGTAGTCCCTGATCCTTTAGTTCCTGCTATCGAACCGGATTTAGAATCCGTGGCAGTAAGGCTCTTTCCACCAGTTTCTCCAGAGCTGCTGGCAGCGCCGCCTGAGAAAAAACAAAAACTATAATATGATGTTGATAAGGCAACAGTAAAAGAATAACAGCCGCTCAGATCGATCTTTAAGGTTAAGCAACGCTTGCCAAGGTGGGTCTGTGGATAGGTGACCATCTTAACATACCGAGTTTCCTCCGTGCCTCGGAAAGGACGTTAAGCCGTTGGTCCCGGACTCCCGGCTGTCATTTGTAGATCTTTGGCAGTCGTTACGGATTGTCAGAAGCCAGAAAATCTGGACTCCAGTCTTGCCAAGAAGTACCGTGTTCCTAGTTATCGGGTTGTGCAGGTCTGGTAGGCAGCCGCTCCTCGTTAAATACTGGTATTCAGGTGAATCCGGTTTGACTGGAAGCCGACCCCAATATATTTGGGAAAAGGCTAGGCAGGTGATGCAGGCCACAGTAAAAAATAAAGACATTCTGGGAGTGGGTGATGTTCAGAAATCAGAAATATTTTATTTGTGGTACAGTGGTTCTGTTCCTAGCCTCGTCCTGGCTGCGGGCCTTAAATTCATTTGAAGCCACCACAGGATTGCCCGGTTGAGCAGTAACCAGCCTTAGTGTGCTGAACTATGAGTGTTCCATTAAAAAAAAAACTGTTATTTTGCTTTAGCCCCACCCCCCCTATTCGACCTTCGAGCGTTGCTTAATAAGCGATACATTTGCGAGACTGTTGTCAAATTTTGCAATAACAAAGTAAATTAATTAATCTTAACCTAATACAAAGTATTTCTTTTTTTAATTTTTAGGAACCCCCTTCGCAGGTGAATGCCTCCTCCAAAGAATTCCAGCCGTCTATGGTAAAATATGGCTGAACTTTGATTTATGTAAAAACTGTTGTGTACCCATATTTGCAAATAAAATTCTATTCTATTCTATTCTATTCCATCTTGGGCTGTTTGCATCCAGTTAGTTTAGGTCTGCAAATAGCTCGGGAGGACACGGCGCGGCATACGCTGGCAGAGTGTGCCGCTTGGGAGGAGCCGCGCCGTGACCTCATCTCTGTGGTGGGCAGTGACCTCTCGCTACCGGCCGTATTCCGATCTATGGTCGGCGGCGAGGAGTCCTGGGACGCGGTGGTCTCCTTCTGCGAAACAGTTATCTCGCAGAAGGAGGCTGCGGAAAGGGAAAGGGAGATCTCGACCTCTCTCCCTGCCCGCAGCAGGCGCAACGGGCGTCGTAGGAGGGCATACGCTGCCCTTCTCCGGCCAGGGAAGAGGTATAACTGGGTCCAGGGGCAGCGGATTTGGGGACGTTCGTCGCCCCCCATTCATACGGACGAGGCGGCGGCGCGTGGTGTTCCCGTGCGCCCCTCTCTGACGTCGTGGAGGGAGTCAAACACCTCACTCCCTCCGCAGACACGAGGTGGCCCGCAGGGGCGGGCTGGCACCAGCCGGGGATTACGGATGTCGCATACGTTCTCGCGATCCCCAGCGTAGGTGAGAGACGGAACACCGAGGTGGTTTTAGTCAGTAAGAGTCTGACGAACTCGCTAGAAGGGGCTCGAGTATGGTAGCGATGGGACCCGATCCCATCGTACCACTACCATTCGGGTATCTACGCAATCTGGTAAGGAAGCGTACTAGAGACAAACATCACGACCTATGGGCGAACCATGGTGAGTGCAGGCAGGCCAAAGAGGCACTTCCCTCTATCAACGGCCGCTTCACGAAACAAGCCCTAAGACTGACCAAACAACAGTTACGTACAGTCACAGCCGTTACACTGGCCACGGGTCTTTTAACAAACACCTCTATGTCATAGGAGTGACTGACAGCCCGCTCTGCAGAGCCTGCATGGAGGAGGATGAGACAGCAGCACATCTGCTTCTGAGCTGCCCGGTAGTCGCGGTTTACAGGGCTAAGTACTTCGGAAACCCAGGTAGTCTCTGTGAGATAGATAGTAACACGAAGGCGTTGCTGGCCTTCCTTGGGGAGCTGGGGTGGATCGAATGACACATTTGTCCCACCTGCACGCAAAATACGCGCTTAGTCGTGGAGTTGCGGAAACCAGCCCGCTTTTACATACATACATACAAGAGTCTGACAGACCCCTCCGCCCGCCCCAGGGTGGAGGACATCCATGAGGATTTCCCACCGTAAGAAAAAAGGTTAGGTCTTCAAATGGCAGTCGAGATCAATTCCGTTGGTCTCGACTCTCTTCTCTCTTCCACTTCTTCCATTTGCAGACCTGACCTAGCTTGCTTTTGGGGCACGGAGAAGTCCTCAAACATTGCTTAGTCGTGGAGACAGATCCATACGGAGGTTATTATTGTACCGCAAACACTAGTATACAGTATGTTAACTAACAGAACAGAACAGGGAAAAGGGTATAATGATTTGGAATACCTATACCACATTCACAAAGAGATTAGACATTGAAACAAATCTTTTTTACAGTCCGTTCAACCGATTTTGACGTCTATTGCGTTGGTGGCATGACACATGGTAGCTGCAGTAAACAGTTGGTAGTATAATCACGTTTTTGCTTTTAATGCTTTTAAGCCTATGGAATAGAAATAAAAATCGGTTGAACGCAGTGGCGTGCCTAGGGTTTCAAAATAAGGCAAGCCCAATAAAATTTTAACCGATTTCAAAAAAAGAAAGAAAGTTCCCGCTAACCTGCAATATATTACCATTCAAAAACAAAATGTTTTTATTTTTTTTAATATTAAAATATTCACTAAAAATGTTAAATTGATACGTTAAAGAAACACTCTGTACACGCGTACTTGCCGGTTTGGGCATTGCTACTACGAGTACTATTCCGCGCTACTATTTTGATTTTAAACAGGATTTTTCGAATTTATTGCCAATTTTTTTTTAAATCAAGATTACTTTATGCTTATTTTTCTATTCTGATATTTTTATTTTAATCTATTAATGATATAGATTAACGAATGTAAGGGAACGCCCTCTTTTATTTAGCATACTGTATAATTTATGTTATAAATATTTACCAAGACTTCCGCTATCCTTGCCGGTAAATAAATCTGAAAGAAAGAATATTATTTTTCATAAAATATGTAAAGTTGAGCAAATATCAGTGTGTGTGTGAGAGCAGTGGTGGCTAAGTGGTAACGGACCCGATTTACGATTATAGGTCGTGGGTTCAAACCCAGCCAGGTGCATTGCTTTGTGTAATTAATTTCATCACCACTGCTCTCAAAACGGTGAAGGAAAACATCGTGAGGAAACCGGCATGTCCTAGAACCAAAAATCCGAAGACATGTGACATTCAGCAACCCGCACTGGGCCCGTGTGCTGGATTACGGCCCATTCCCTTTCCTAGAGAGGAGGCCTGTGTCGCAACAGTGGGGACGTTAAAAGGCTGATTATGAGCAAATATCAGTATAAATTGGCCTTGTATTTCATAAAAACAAAGAGTCACTGTGACTCTGGAACGCAGAAGGCAGTAGGAGGAACACTGATGGGTTTCTGTAAGAGCCTGACACTACCTTCTGCTCCACCCAGAGCGGGAGAAATTATTTGATGATTAGGGTGTTTCCTGAGGAATAAAAATATGATCCTATTTAGTCCGTCAGTTAGATTATCGAAAAATATTGGACACGTATTTTTTGCTTTATGAAATCTCTAAAAATTGACGAAGATAAAAAGCTTCAAAGATCATGAGTGGGGGCTTGTGACATCACGGCGTGGTAAAAATCGTCGCGCGGAGTGACGTCACACGAGTTTTCAACACACTATATCGTCTTCGTTTTTTGTTCACGTGAAAACATAAAAAATTCGTGTCCAATATTTTTGGGAAGTCTATCTTAGGGACTAATTAGATTTTTTTAGGCAACTACCCTATTCTCATGTTACAAAGAAAGGCCAGCTCAAAGCCCATGCGACGTGCAGCCGAATGTACTACCACTAAATGATTTAGGTTCAACGAAATATTAGGCCCATGGGCATCGACTGCTCGTGCTAAATTATAACAGCCGCACGGGTCGATCTTCTAGGTTAAGCAACGCTTGCCGAGGTTGTTCTGTGGATGGGTGACCATCTTAACATAACAAGACTTCTCCGTGCCTCGGAAAGCACGCTAAGCCGTTCGTCCCGGCTGTCATTTGGAGATCTTTGGCAGTCCTTACGGATTGTCAGAAGCCAGAAAATCTGACACCAGTCTTGCCAAGAAGTACCGTGTTGCCCAGTTAATGGGTTGTGGAGGTCTGGTAGGCAGCCGCTTCACGTAAAATACTGGTATTCAGCTGAATCCGGCTTGACTGGGAGCCGACCCCAATGTAGTTGGGAAAAGGCTAGGCAGATGATGATGGGCTTCGACTGCTCATCCAGTCTCAGGGTATCAGCAAACCAGACCTCGCTTCGACCAAAGAATCAGCCATTGCCATTCGACGTGACTATCGTGAGGGATGACCACCGCTAGTCATCATCTCCCTGCCTTTTTCCTAAAAGCTCGTTCACATTAGGTCGGACCGACAGTTTTACCGGGCCGACACACGTGTCGGATCCATATAGGCGTATGTATTTCAATAGCGCCGTTCACATATGGGCGACCCGACCGAACTATCGGAGCCGACACTTTTACCGGACGTTCAGCCACGATTTCTGTCGGGTCGGCGTAATATTGGCGTACTGGCAAGTATAGCGCCGTTCATATTTGTCGGCGCGAAGCGGCGGAGTCAGCCGCCCGCCACCACCCGCTCATTCCCCGCTTTCGGCACTCGCGCGAGCAGTTTCGTCGACGTGTATGCAGAGAAAACACGTTTAAATATGGATGGCGAAATAAATACGAAACTTTTTGTCGTCTATCGTTTACAAAAGTCAACTTTTGTGACGATTCGGGCAGTAAAACGACCGTACCGTCAGTGGTGTTCACATTAGGTCGGGTCGGCAGCGTCTAGTGTGAACAGCAACAACCGACAGTCGGTCAACGGTAAACTGTCCGTCCGACCTAATGTGAACTAGCTCTAACTATGTTCAGGGCGGCTACCAGTCAAAACGGATTCATCTAGTATTTTCTGTGGAGCGGCTAGTTGAACACGGACATAATTTAATGCAATCTTACCACTTATGCTAGCGAAGAAGCCACCACTGCTGTCAGCTGCACCACCCGAGCTGGTGCCGCTTGCACCGCCAGCCACAGCGCCAGCGACTGAAAAAGAAAATTCAGAAATGTATAACGTGGTCCTTTGGATATCCCCTCTATCGTCCTGGGCCTCAAGTCTGCTATTACAATAGTGTCAGAATGGTCTAACATTGATCTCATAATGGTCGATTTTGACAAGTTTGGTAATCTACTAACATAAAAGTGTCATTATGACTTTCCAATGGTCAACCACTGACACTCCATTGTAAAAAATGGCATAGAATGGTAATCTCGTACATAATGACAAATGAATGACAGACGTATGCAGTAATCTGCTAAAACTTTGATATTTCCTTTGACCAATAACCTACCATTAGAACGTTATTGTGCAGTTATTTCTTTTAATAGCTCGGTTATCAAAAAGTATTACGAGACCATTGACCGACCAATGATCGACCATTATGAATTTAGCAGATTACGAACTTTTAGCAAAATGACACACGATCCCATGATCGTGTTGGAATGACAAATTTATAAAAATAGCAGATTTTACAACAATATGCATAAAACGCACACTATGTAGGCAAGCATATTGTTGCGCGCCACGATTAGTTACCACTAGCGCCATCTAGTATCTAGTAGCAGAACTAGTAGAATCAGGAACCTTCGAGACTTTTCTATGCTGGAATATTCTAGAATTCTCGGACCCTAGTCAGCCGCGACCGATAATGTACGCTAACTTTCTGGAACTTTCTACAATGGAAGGTTCTGGAACTACTCGGTGCCCTATGGCTGGCACATGTACCGACCAAGTCAGCCGGGTTAAGCAGTAACCAGCCTTGTTGCTGAACTGCGAGTGGTCCTTTTATTAAAAAAAAACTTTTTACAAAAAAATACAACCGACTTTTACACAAAAAATCAAAAAAGTGCAAAATAACTTTAATTTCGGAACTCGGTGTTTGTGGTTGCTTTTTCGTTTTTTGAACACCGACTTCCGAAATTAAAGTTATTTTGCACTTTTTTGATTTTTTGTGTAAAAGTCGGTTGTATTTTTTTGTAAAAAGTTTTTTATTTTTCACTTTTTAGTGGTACCTACACCCCCTCCCCTCCCCCACCTAAACGAACCGATCACATTGGTGTAAAAAAACGTACAGCTCCTTTGCAGAGTAAACTAAGAGGTCGTCAAAGTAGACAAAGTACATATTTTTTTTAGATTTTTCGAAAACCGCTTGGTTGATTTCGATAAAATTTTCATGGGACCATTTGGGAAGTATACCCCTCCAACAAAAGACCCTTTCCAACAAAAAAAGAATTTTTCAAATCGGTTGATAGGTAAGCGACGGAGTTATGCGCGAACAAACATAAAAAAAAAAAAATACAAACATCCGAATTGAGAACCTCCTCCTTTTTTAGAAGTCGGTTAAAAAAAAAACCGACCAAGTCAGTATTGGATTAGCGATACAAGTGATAACTTCGAGAGCGATCTTCGACTGCGAACATAAGTGATTAGTAGTGCGATTGTGTTTTGTAATTAGTGAGATTAAAGTCTATATTATTAGTGTTCTTTTAAAGTGTCATTTCTGGTTATTCAATCGGCTGTTTTTATTTTCACGAACCCGAAGCTCGTAACAATATTATAAACTACCAGATTAGGTATATCCTTGATAAAAATGCTTGGCTAAATGCCGGTCCTGCTCACAGCCTCAACCACTTGGATAAACAAGTTAGGATTTTATATTTGGGAGAGATGCTCGCCCCTTTTTTTGTCGCATTTACTTATTCTTTTTTTTTATAATATTATTTTGAGAGTAAATAATTTCTCTTTTTTTTTACTTGTATTTGTTTGATTATTATAAACCAGTGTCGTATAATGTAGAAGCATTTTATTTTCAAATATTGTAAATGTGAGTACCATGGTGCCATTTACATGGGTATAAGTTATGGTTTACTTTGTGACTTGAATTAAAATGGCAGTTGAGAGCATGTCATTTGGTTCCCTTCAAAATGGTTGAGCTAAATGGTGCCGATACACGCGTCATGTTCGTGAACGGGCGCCAATTCAGATTTAAATAATTAATTATGATTTGTGGGTGCTGGGCTGGCTTTTACTTCGGACAGAGGATAAGTATGGCTATACAACGTGGCAATGCCGCCAGTCTATTGGGTTCACTTCCAGTCGATAGCGATGCGGACGAGATTTTTGATGCCATTTTGTACTTAGGAGGATTTTAG
Source organism: Hecatera dysodea (assembly GCA_905332915.2). NCBI lineage: Eukaryota > Metazoa > Arthropoda > Insecta > Lepidoptera > Noctuidae > Hecatera > Hecatera dysodea. Next base: position 1,141,697 of record HG995317.1, on the reverse strand, counting down.
TTTATTTTTAGGTTGAGTGTATGTATATATACTTAGATTTAAAGTAAAATAACTAATTCACCTACTTTGAATATTATGATTTGTACAATACTTATAGTCAAAGAAACAAATTACATTACATGACAAAAGTTACATTTACATGTCAAAATTTATCTGATGACAAAAAAAATCCAATACACAATAATAACATTTTTGACACAGCAAACTTCTTAGTTTTTGTTTAAATAAGTTAATATGAAGATTAGTTAGCACTTTTAGCAATTTATTAAATACAACTGTTGCCATGTGAAAGACACTTTTGTAGGTACATCAAGGCAGTATTAGCTCTTGGAATTGAATGCAATCTTACCGCCTATGCCAGCGGCGAGGCCACCGCTGCTGCCAGCTGCACCACCCGAGCTGGTGCCGCTTAAACTAGCAGCCACACCGCCAGCGACTGAAAAAGAAAATTCAGTCAATTATCTCCGAACCTACACGACCGATTAAGTTGAAATTTGGTAGGTACACATATAAATTTTGTGATCCAAAGTCAAAGTCAAAACGTTTATTTCAATTAGGCCATTAACGGCACTTTTGAACGTCATCGTTAAAAATTATCATAATTAAGTGACTCTAGCGTCCATTCGCAAAGGTAGAGTCATAAGGAGAAGAACGGACAAGAAACTCCTTTCAAATAGTTACTCTTTTCAAATAAATGTTTTACAATATTTGGTAATACAAAAAATACTTCATATATGTGAGGACGATGCACCAAGTATACTAGTTATAGAACAAAATTAATAAAAGAAAAAAAAAAGTACACAAACACAGAGGTGTGTCGTATCAAATTGAAGGTCTTGTTGTGTCGATCTTAAAAGTATTTTTTTAAGTTATTCGAGAAAATAGACGATAATTGACCATTCCCCCCTTATCTCGGAAACTACTGTACCCAAAATTTTGAAAAACAGAAATTAGTTTTCTACTCATAGATTATGGAATAACCTATCAGAAGCCCATGATATTAAAATGACGTCGCCTTAACTCCTTTTTCAGAAGCAGTAGGTAATGCTAGCGAAAGAGGAGGCGGACTGCGTGCGGGAGAGGGAAACTCACGCCCCAGCCGCCGCAACAGAAGAAGACGCGCCGGGCGTCGGGAAACGCAGGGCGATTGTCGGCCACCGTAGGCGCGGGCCTGCGGATGCAACAGGGCCTCAAAGAGCTGTCAGCAAAGAAGACGGGGCCCCATAGGGTCAGTGCCTGCTAGGGTTGCGGAATTTGTTCGAAAGAGTCACCGCGGCCCTGGAACGCAAAGAGCACTAGGAGGATCACGGGTGGGTTTTAGTCAGTAAGAGTCTGACACTCCCTTCCGCTCCGCCCAGAGCGGGAGAAGTCATTTGATGATTTCCCATCCAGAAAAAAAAAGGTGGAATGTGTGGGAGAACATATTTTTATAGATAACTAGCGACCCGCCCCGGCTTCGCATGGGGGCAATGCTGATACTAAATCTCTACTATATTATGCATATATTATACATATAAACCTTCCTCTTGGATCACTCTATCTGTGAAAAAAACCGCATCAAAATCCGTTGAGAAGTTTTAAAGATCTAAGCATACATAGGGACAGACAGCGAGAAGTGACTTTGTTTTATACTATGTACTGATGGTACGGAACACTTCGTGCGTGAGTTCAACTCGCACTTGACCGGCTTTTTGCGTTTAGTAGTCGGTTGTATTTTTCCAAAGTATGCTGGGGGCGGCTTCCAGTCAAACCGGATTTAGCTAGTAATTTCTGTGGAGCGGCTGGTTGAGCACGGTTACTACCTTTTTTTTTGGATGGGAAATCATCAAATGACTTCTACCGCTCTGGGCGGAGCGGAAGGGAGTGTCAGACTCTTACTGACTAAAACCCACCCGTGATCCTTCTTGTGCCCTTTACGTTCCAGGGCCGCGGTGACTCTTTCGAACAAATTCCGCAACCCTAGCAGGCACTGACCCTATGGGGCCCCGTCTACGTTGCTGACAGCACATTGAGGCGCGCATGGAACACGACGCGCCGTCGACTCGGGCCTGGTTGCTACGGACATAATTTATTGCAATCTTACCGCCTATGCCAGCGGCGAGGCCACCACTGCTGTCAGCTGCACCACCCGAGCTGGTACCGCTTATACCACCAGCCGCACCGCCAGCCACACCGCCAGCCACAGCGCCAGCGACTGAAAAAGAAAATTCAGACATTTACAACGTGTTCCTTTGGATATCCCCTCTATCATCCTGGGCCTCAAGTCTGCTATTACAATAGTGTCAGAATGGTCTATCACTGATTTCATAATGGTCGATTTTGTTAAGTTTGGTAATCTACTTACATAAAAGTGTCATCATGACTTTCCAATGGTCAACCACTGACACTCCATTGTAAAAAATGACAAATGAATGACAGACGTATGCAGTAATCTGCTAAAACTTTGATATTCCTTTGATCAATAACCTACCGTTAGAACGTTATTGTGCAGTTATTTCTTTTAATAGCTCGGTTATCAAAAACTATTACGAGACCACTGACAGACCAATGATCGACCATTATGAATTTAGCAGATTACGAACTTTTAGCAAAATGACAATGGGATCGTATTGGAATGACAAATTTATAAAATAGCAGACTCGGGGCCCTGGTGGAGCCGATTGGTTCCACCTAACCGCGCTAGAGTGCATGGGCTTGATACAAATCCCACCTTCTGTGCAACAATATCACAACAATACGCATAAAACGCACACTATGTAGGCAAGCATATTGTTGCGCGCCACGATTAGTTACCACTAGCGCCATCTAGTATCTAGTAGCAGAACTAGTAGAATCAGGAACCTTCGAGACTTTTATAAGCTGCAATATTCTAGAATTCTCGGACCCTAGTCAGCCGCGACTGATATGTACGCTAACTTTCTGGAACTTTCTACAATGGAAGGTTCTGGAACTATCCGGCGCCCTATATAAGGTGTATGTACCGACCGAGTCAGTATTGGATTAGCGATACAAGTGATAAATTCGAGAGCGATCTTCGACTGCGAACATAAGTGATTAGTAGTGCGATTGTGTTTTGTAATTAGTGAGATTAATGTCTATATTATTAGTGTTCTTTTAAAGTGTCATTTTTGGTTATTCAATCGGCTGTTTTTATTTTCACGAACCCGAAGCTCGTAACAATATTATAAACTACCAGATTAGGTATATCCTTGATAAAAATGCTTGGCTAAATGCCGGTCCTGCTCACAGCCTCAACCACTTGGATAAACAAGTTAGGATTTTATATTTGGGAGAGATGCTCGCCCTTTTTTTTTCACATTTACTTATTCTTTTTTTTATAATATTATTTTGAGAGTAAATAATTTCTCTTTTTTTTATTTGTATTTGTTTGATTATTATAAACCAAGTGTCGTATAATGTAGAAGAATTTTATTTTCAAATATTGTAAATGTGAGTACCATGGTGCCATTTACATGGGTATAAGTTATGGTTTACTTTGTGACTTGAATTAAAATGGCAGTTGAGAGCATGTCATTCGGTTCGGGTCATGTGCCATGGCAGGCATTGCACTGAGGTAAAAATCCCACGCTCCCTGGTTTTTTACCCCAATAGTCCAAAAAAGAAAAAAAAATTGATTGAGTCAGGCGTTAGTTTGCGGAAATTCATTTTATATTTGAAAAAGAAAATAATATATCTAGTTTTAATAGGGGACGTGTTGACTCGCCGACCGTTGAGTCGCAACTCAACGGTCGGCGAGTCAACACGTCCCCTGAGGATGCCTCGTGGAGAGGCGAAACACGTGTCGGTATTGGTGTTGGGTTTTGCTTTGCCTTCCTGCATGTGCATATTATCCTTGCCTTGTAATCTTGCATGTGCATAATATAGCGGGCGGGAGGGAGGTGCATACCTGCAATCCACACATATTCGCGGAAATTAAAACTAGATATATTAATTTCATTTTCAAATTTCCCAATAGTCCAGTCCTTTCGAAGGTTCCCCCCGAAAACAAAAAAGGTACATCAAGGTAGTATTAGCTCTTGGAATTTAATGTAATCTTACCGCCTATGTCAGCGACGAGGCCACCGCTGCTGTCAGCTGCACCACCCGAGCTGGTGCCGCTTAAACTAGCAGCCACAGCGCCAGCGACTGAAAAAGAAAATTTTGACATTTACAACGTGTTCCTTGGATATCCCCTCTATCATCCAGGTGGAACCGATTGGTGAACGAGTGGTAATGGCCCCGACTTACGAATTGTAGGTCGTGGGTTCAAACCCAGCCAGGCGCATTACTTTGTGTAATTAACTTCATCACCACTGCTCTCAAAACGGTGAAGGAAAACATCGTGAGGAAACCGGCATGTCCTAGAACCAAAAATTCGAAGACATGTGACGTTCAGCAACCCGCACTGGGCCCGCGTGCTGGATTACGGCCCATTCCCTCTCCTAGAGAGGAGGCCTGTGTCCCAGCAGTGGGGACGTTAAAAGGCTGATTATGCTAACCGCGCGTGAGTGCATGGGCTTGATACAATTGAACATACTATAAATCTGCTTAAACTTCTCACAACTATATCGGGGCCAGTCAAACCGGACTCCGCTGAACATCTGAGTCCACGTGGAGCGATTGCCTACTAGACCTCCATAAATTATTAAAAGGTCGAGCAGAGCGGCTGAAATTTTTTAGCCACGAACTCCGTAAACTTACATACTAATTAATTACCAGTGATCGGAATAGGTAAAGCTAATAGGGAACGTGCAGAAACTATAGGTGGCAGCACAGTCGCGTCAATGTCAAGTATATTTTACTTATAAGTTTCAAATTAGCAACGCTAGATGGCACAGTCTACTTCGTGCACGTTCCCCTAAACGGAGGGCGCAGGAAGTATAGGTGGCAGCACAGGTCACATATTTACAACGTAAAAGTTTCAGATTTGCAACACTAGATGGCGTAGTCTACGCCGTGCACGTTCCTTATATAACTAAAGTTAAAAGAACAAAAACAAAAAAGGAGACTTCCATAAGACCACAGTATAGTACAGTCTTGATGTGTTCCGCGATAAGTTGCCTATATTTAAAAACAAAATAAAAAATACACCTTAATTTTAATCGTTAATCCTTTGTTGTTTTATAACTGACTTGTTGTTACTTGAAATTATATTGACATTTAGAATAAAATAGAATAGAAAACATTTATTCGACACAGACTCAACATAACAGCAACAAAACACAAAGTACCTAAAAAAAAAACATCTTCAAATTTCTTCTTTTTTATATGACACTAGCAACGCCTCGCGGTTTCACCCGCGTAGTTCCCGTTCCCGTGGGAATATGGGGATAAAATATAGCCTATAGCCTTCCTCGATAAATGGGCTATCTAACGCTGAAAGATTTTTTCAAATCGGACCAGCAGTTCCTGAGATTAGCGCGTTCAAACAAACAAACTCTTCAGCTTTATAATATTAGTATAGATTTGTTTGTTTGTTTGTTTGAACGCGCTAATCTCGGGAACTACTGGTCCGATTTGAAAAAATCTTTCAGTGTTAGATAGCCCATTTATCGAGGAAGGCTATAGGCTATATATCATCACGCTAAGACCAATAGGAGCGGAGCAGCGATAAATAATGTTTTAAAATCGGGGATTCCACGGGGACGAAGTCGCGGGCAGCAGATAGTTATTTGATAAATTTGAATTTCAAAGTATGTTTTCATTAGGTATTTTTTCTTCTTTTAATTAATTATTGTATGTCATCTTCGAGCCGATGAATTGCCAATGTTATGTACGCCATTGTTGTCACAATAAAACATGGTATTGGCCTACCGTGTCCTTTCAATACTTTCAATATAAAAAATAACTAAAATATATATAATAATAATAAAAAAACTTAACAAAAAAATACAACCGACTTCTGGACAAAAATTTCGGAACTCGGTAAAACTTACTACTACTCGGTAACTCGGAAGTCGGTGTTCAAAAAACGAAAAAGCAACCAAAAAAACACCGAGTTTCGTTGTCTGTCTCCGAAACCCATCATCAGATCTCTATGAAATATAAATGGGAGCATTTCGGAATAAACTCCTTTCCGAACATACATTAAAAAAAAAATACAAACATCCGAATTGAAAACCTCCTCTTTTTTTGGGAGTCGATTAAAAAACAAAGAAGCAGCCAAAAACACGTACCTACTTCCAATATTAAAGATAGTTATTTGTGCGGGTTGGTGAATGTCACATGTCTTCGAATTTTTCTAGGATATGCCGGTTTCCTCACGATGTTTTCCATCACCGTTTTGAGAGCAGTGGTGATGTAACTAATTACACAAAGTAATGCGCTGGCTGAATTAGAACCCGTGACCTACAATTCGTAAGTTGGGGCCGTTACCACTCGGCCACCACTGCTCTTACTAAGAGCAGTGGTGGCCGAAACTAAGAGCCTCTTAGTTTGTTGTAGTGTTTTGCTGAAATAAAAAATAATGCAATCTTACCAATTAAGCCACCGGCGAGGTCATCACCGCTGCCAGCAGCACGAGTTTTGCGGCCTCTTGCACCTTCAGCTGTGAAAAAGACAATTGAGACATTTACAACGTGTTCCGATGAAAATGTCGAAATTTAAGATCTCCCGTCTTACAGCCCTTTTTTTATGGGAAATCATCAAATGACCCCTCCCGCCCTGGGCGGAGCGGTAGGGAGTGTCAGACTCTTACTGACTAAAACCCACCTGTGTTCCATCTTGTGCCCGTCGCGTTCCAGGGCCGCGGTGACCCTTTCGAACAAATTCCGCAACCCTAGCAGGCACCGACCCTATGGGGCCCCGTCTCTGGTGCTGTCGGCTCCTTGAGACGCGCGTGGAACACAACGCGTCGTCGACTCAGCCTGGTATCGGACGGCGAGCCACCCACGCTCACCGTCCACAGGCATCAGCCACTGCGCAATAGCACAGCGGCCGACTTGTCTCTGGAGGAGTCCGCAATGGGACTATTACTGGCACTCCATTTCAGCCCCCTCCCGAGTATCGGGAGTCGCAGCACCCACAGCAGCAGCGGCAGTGGCGGCGACGGAAGCCGCGGCGGCGGCAGAGGCGGCGGCGGCGGTGGACCTCTTGCGTTTGGTCGGGGCGGTTGGCGCGCAGGCCCGTCTTACAGCCCTAACTTGAGCCCTAAAGACTTTTTTACGTTCCCCAAAATTAAGCAAATTCTTCGTGCTCAACGTTTCAGCTCACCCAAAGAAGCTGTAGACGCACACAAATCGGCCATTTTGACTACCCGCACTTCGGAGTGGCATAAATGTTTTAAAGATGACGTTCAAATCAGGACTAATTGAAATAAACGTTTTGACTTTGATTTTGACTTTGCGACTGTCGAAATGCTAAAACATGGTACTGGTCACTTGATATTTGAACACTCATTCTCAAACAAAAAAAAGGGGGTTCCGTACGTCCGAATAAAAAACGGAACCCTTATAGGATCACGTCACGCGTGTGTCCGTTTGTCCGTCCGTCACAGTCAATGGGGATGTTTCCTGAGCAAAAATTATATGATTATGTTTAGTCCGTCAGTTAGATTATAGAAAAATATTGGACACGTATTTTTTCCTTTATCAAATCTATAAAAACTGACGAAGATAAAAAGCATCAAAGATCAGGAGTGGGATCGTGTGACGTCACGGCTCGGTAAAAATTGTAGCGGGTAGTGACGTCACACGAGTTTTCAACGCACTGTATCGTCTTCATTTTTTGTTTATGTGAAAAAAGAAAAAATACGTGTCCAATATTTTTTGGAAATCTATCAGACGGACTAATCAGATTTTTTTAGTCAACTAGCCTATTATCTCCGAATCTACTAGACCGATTAAATTTAATTTTGGTACACATATAGTGTCCTAAACGCAGAGGTGTGACGTATCAAATGGAAGGTCTTGTTGTGTAGATCTTAAATGTATTTTTTTATAAATAGTTTCCTAGTTATTCAAGAAAATAGACGAAAATTGACCATTCCCCCTTATCTTCGAAACTACTGAACCTAAAATTATGAGAAAAAATTACAGAAATTGGTTTTCTACTCATAGATTATGGAATAACCTATGGCAAGTCCATGAGCATGAGAGCAGTGGTGGCCGAGTGGTAACGGCCCCGACTTACAAATTGTAGAGGTCGCGGGTTCAAACCCAGCCAGGCGCATTACTTTGTGGAATTAACTTCATCACCACTGCTCTCAAAACGGTGAAGGAAAACATCGTGAGGAAACCGGCATGTCCTAGAACCAAAAATTCGAAGACATGTGACATTCACCAACCCGCACTGGGCCCGCGTGGTACATTACGGCCCATTCCCTCTCCTGGAGAGGAGGCCTGTGTCCCAGCAGTGGGAACGTTAAAAGGCTGATTATGAATGATTATGAGTCATATTAATTACCTTAGACTTGGATTGACTGATACCCTACTGGGCCGGCTATCAACCATCCCAATTGTAAATAGCACGGACATAATTTAATGCAATCTTACTACTTAGGCCATTGGCGGGGCCGCCTTTGCTGCCGCTTATACCACCAGCCGCACTACTAGCCAGATTGACAGGTAAGCCGCTGCCACCGTCTGAAAGAAAAATTTAGACATTTAACAACGTGTTCTTGATATTCCATAAGTTTAAAGTGACACTCTATGAACTGGATATCTTTAACCGACTTCAAATCAGGAACAGTTTATCAATCCGACTGGTTTTTTTTTTTTGTATGTTTGTGCAGTGATATTTTAGTCAGTAGTAAAAAAAAAAAAACATCCGAATTGGGATGTTTTTTTTTGGAAGTCCATGTACCGAACTGGGCCCCAAGTCTGTTATTTTTATAAATTTGTCATCCCAACACGATCCCATTGTCATTTTGCTAAAAGTTCGTAATCTGCTAAATTCATAATGGTCGATCATTGGTCGGTCAATTGTCTCATAATACTTTTCGATAACCGAGCTATTAAAAGAAATGACTGCAAAACGACGTTCTAATGGTAGGTCACTGATCAAAGGAACTCTCAAAATTTTAGCAGATTACCGCATACGTCTGTCATTTATTTGTCATTATGTACGAGATTACCATTCCATTCTTTCAATGGAGTGTCAGTGGTTGATCATTGGAAAGTCATAATGACGCTTTTATATTAGTAGATTACGAAACTTGTTAAAATCGACCATTATGTGATCAATGATAGACCATTCTGACACTATTGTAATAGCAGACTTGGTGCCCTGATCCCATTTCAATTTTGGTGAAGTTCTGATGAAGATCTTCGAAGATAGGCAACTCTTCAATAAATGCAAATCTTTCGGGATTGCTGAACTCGCATGTTTGTTTATTGTTTACACCTGTTTATAAGATATCATCACGCCGGTACGCGGTAAAGGGGTACGTAGACGTGTACAAGTCAATCATGTTTTTGGGGTTATATATTCGGGCATGACTTTTTTTTAATTTTTTTTTTATTGTAAGATGGATATGCTCTTGACTCTAGTCTAGGTCGCAGGTGACAGAGACAAAGTCGACGATGGAATGAGCTTACCCAGAAGAAGCCTGTTCACTCTAACTTTGAAGAGATCAGGGTTGAATGTGTTCGGAAATACAGACGCAGGCAGAGAGTTCCACTCCTGCTTCCACTTTATTGCTTATGAACCGGTCTTGATGATTCTTTTTGGGTTGAGTTTAATCTATACTATCTATACTAATATTATAAAGCTGAAGAGTTTGTTTGTTTGTTTGTTTGTTTGTTTGAACGCGCTAATCTCAGGAACTACTGGTCCGATTTGAAAAAATCTTTCAGTGTTAGATAGCCCATTTATCGAGGAAGGTTATAGGCTATATTTTATCCCCATATTCCCACGGGAACGGGAACTACGCGGGTGAAACCGCGAGGCGCTGCTAGTAATATTATAAAGCTGAAGAGTTTGTTTGTTTGTTTGAACGCGCTAATCTCAGGAACTACTGGTTCGAATTGAAAATTTCTTTTTGGGTTGAATAGACCATTCATCGAGGAAGGCTTTAGGCTATATATCATCACGCTTAAGCCAATAAGAGCGGAGCAGCGATAAAGAATTTTTTAAAATCGGGGATTCCACGGGGACGAAGTCGCGGACAGCAGCTAGTCTATACTAATATTATAAAGCTGAAGAGTTTGTTTGTTTGTTTGTTTGTTTGAACGCGCTAATCTCCGGAACTACTGGTTCGAATTGAAAAATTCTTTTTGGGTTGAATAGACCATTTATCGAGGAAGGCTTTAGGCTATATATAATCACGCTTAAGCCAATAAGAGCGGAGCAGCGATAAAGAATGTTTTAAAATCGGGGATTCCACGGGGACGAAGTCGCGGGCAGCAGCTAGTCTATACTAATATTATAAAGCTGAAGAGTTTGTTTGTTTGTTTGAACGCGCTAATCTCCGGAACTACTGGTTCGAATTGAAAAATTCTTTTTGGGTTGAATAGACCATTTATCGAGGAAGGCTTTAGGCTATATATAATCACGCTTAAGTCAATAAGAGCGGAGCAGCGATAAAGAATGTTTTAAAATCGGGGATTCCACGGGGACGAAGTCGCGGGCAGCAGCTAGTCTATACTAATATTATAAAGCTGAATAGTTTGTTTGTTTGTTTGAACGCGCTAATCTCCGGAACTACTGGTTCGAATTGAAAAATTCTTTTTGGGTTGAATAGACCATTTATCGAGGAAGGCTTTAGGCTATATATAATCACGCTTAAGCCAATAAGAGCGGAGCAGCGATAAAGAATGTTTTAAAATCGGGGATTCCACGGGGACGAAGTCGCGGGCAGCAGCTAGTTAAATATATTGAATTTACATTGGACGTTGAACTTTAAAGGTACACTAGTGATCTCCTCAACTTAAAATCAATATAATCTAGTAAATTGAGACATTGTTAAGTTTCTGTCAATCCCAAAGCAAAGTGGATATTAGGGTTCCGTAGCTAAATGGCAAAAACGGAACCCTTATGGATTCGTCATGTCTGTATATCCGTCCGTATGTCACAGCCGTTTTATTCGGAGACTATTAAAGCTACATAAATGAAACTACTAATTAATAACTGCTATTATTTAACAATAACAAAAGTTTAAAGGTAGAATTAATTAATCTTTCGAAAAAACATGATACAAGTTTGAACTTGTCTCAAAATTTCATTAGCCTTTCTGTCTCTTTCTCTCTGCAACTTTGAATTATTGAGTGTTTGACGCCGATGAGTTCGAATTAACGCGTGGTTTTGTTATGTAGCAATGATTTTTTTCGTTCAAATTACCAAGTGCATAAAAATGTATTGATTTACTTCGAAATATAAAGAGATTTTGAAGGGAACTCGTGATAACTTTGAATTATAGAGAGGTTCTAATTGTCGCAGGTTTGAATTAACGAGAGTCGACTGTATCACCAAACTATAATCTAAATATATATAACTCAAAAGTGACTCGACTGACATAGTGATCTATCAACGCACATCCCAAACCACTGAACGGATCGGGCTGAAATTTGGCATGCAGGTAGATGTTATGACGTAGGCATCCGCTAAGAAAGGATTTTGATTAATTCTACCCCCAAGGTTATAAAATAGGGGATGAAAGTTTGTATGAAACTTTGTCAATTTCAAACCGAACGGGCTGAGATTTTCAAAATCGGGGGTAAAGTAACTATTCCAAGCGGAAGAAGTCGCGGGCAGAAACTAGTATTAATATAAATACTTACATCCTCCTAGAGGAACGCAGAGTGCACTGCTAACCTGTGAAACAAACAAAATGATAAAATGATATTTATTATGTAAGTATCGAGAAGCGGTCTCGGTTTGGCGATCGAGAGTAGTGGTGGCCGAGTGGTAACGGCCCCGACTTACGAATTGAAGGTCGGGGGTTCAAACCCAGCCAGGCGGCATTACTTTGTGTAATTAATTTCATCACTACTGCTCTCAAAACGGTGAAGGAAAACATCGTGAGGAAACCAGCACGTCCTAGAACCAAAAATTCGAAGACATGTGACATTCACCAACCCGCACTGGGCCCGCGTGATGGATTACGGCCCATTCCCTCTCCTAGAGAGGAGGCCTGTGTCCCAGTAGTGGGAACGTTAAAGGGCTGATTATGCTTATGCTTATGCTAAGTATGTTAAACATAACACATTTACACTTCCAATGTAAAATGTTGGCCTATTTGACGTTTGTAAGAACGCTCACCATAGACTAAAGAATAGGTCGTATTTCTAAAGACATTGTAGAACGAGCGGCCGACTCAGGCGCGTCAACATGGCTACCAACTTATCGTTTTCTACAGTTGCTGACACCGAGGCGTTACCGATTGGAGAACGGAATTCGACTCGAAACGTTTGTAACTTGGCTAGGGGGGCTGAAGCTCTAAACTAAGTAATATTCTAACATGCGATACGATCCAAAAATTAAATAAAAGAAAATCAGTAGTTAATTTTTCTCAGTTTATCGAGCTATTTGGTCTTGAAATTGATCATTGTCACTGCGGGTTGCCAACTGAAAACCAGCGCTGGGTGTCTGATGCCCAGCAAATGCTGAGATGGTAACCCTTTCGGTATGGGCACGCTCAGCACAATAGGGATGTTGCCTGAGTAAAAAATATATGATTATGTTTAGTCCGTGAGTTAGATTACCTATAGAAAAATATTGGACACGTATTTTTTCCTTTATCAAATCTATAAAAACTGACGAAGATAAAAAGCATCAAAGATCAGGCGTGTGGCGTCACGGCCCGGTAAAAATTGTAGCGAGTAGTGACGTCACACGAGTTTTCAACGCACTGTATCGTCTCCATTTTTTGTTTATGTGAAAAAAGAAAAAATACGTGTCCAATATTTTTTGGAAATCTATGTATCTGACGGACTAATCAGATTTTTTTACTTAACTACCCTTTTAAATAAATATTTATATATATCCGACCACCATGGTATTTGGCGACTATTCGGGAAAGAGCATCGACTATCCGGCTTCTTGCTTTGCTTGAGAACTAGCATAGCTTTCTAGAAAATAGATCGAGCACAGACAAATCTAGAAAAAAAAAAAACAAAAAAAGATTCTTACCACGATTCCAAATAAAAATATGGTCTTCATGTTGATATTCTTCTTGCCCACAGAAAACTTCAAACTACTGAATTACCGAAGGCTTACCAGTTCAATATATACCAACAGTTTACATGTGTACATGCGTATGATCAAAATTTGTACAAAGACAAATATTATTTTTACATAACAATGCCCTTTGTCTAATCTATACTTCTATACTAATATTATAAAGAGGAAAGATTTGTATTTTTGTATGTAACGAATAAACTCAAAAACTACTGGACCGATTTCAAAAATTCTTTCACCATTAGAAAGCTACATTCACCCTGAGTAACATAGGCTATATTTTATTCCCATATTCCCACGGGAACGGAAACTACGCGGGTAAAACCGCGGGGCGCTGCTAATCTAAAATATATTTATTTGTTATTTTGTGCGCGATTCGAAACAGTCATTTTAATTTCAGACGGATTTTAATGAAAACTTACTAATATTATAAAACTGAAGTGTTTCGTTTGTTTGGTTGTACGCGCTTATCTCAGGAACTTCTGGTTCGAATTTTAAAAATATTTTAGTGTTCGCTAGTCCATTTATCGAAGAAGGCTTTATGCTACATGTTGCGGAATTTGTTCGAAAGAGTGACCGCGGCCCTGGAACGCAAAGGGCACTAGAAGGATCACGGGTGGGTTTTAGTCAGTAAGAGTCTGACACTCCCTTCCGCTCCGCCCAGAACGGGAGAAGTCATTTTAATGATTTCGCATCCAGAAAAAAACGCTATAAGCTACATAACATCACGCTACGACCAAAAGGAGCGGAGCATTCATGAAGAATGTGACGCAAAAATATCGGCACGGGCAGCTAGTTTTTCATAAATTACATACATATAAATACATACCCGTCCATCTAGAAAACTATCAACTATGAAAACATACTGCAAAATCTTCAAAATTTACGTTTGTTTTTGACCCAGTATCTTCAGCCAAGAGGAGAAAAGATTTGGTTTGCATAAAACCACAGACAAGACATGCATTTGCTCATAGATTTTACGGACCATATTTTTAGGACCTTTTTATACAATAAGCTATACAAAGTGTTAGATATACAGGATTATTTGTAAAACACCAACAACCGTCGGTTCAGACTGGTCACCTCTTAACTGCTACTGACTTGTTTTAATCTTTATACTTTGAATTGTTTTTATTTTTTCTTTGCATTGTCCTCACACATAGAAGCGACCAAGAATGTAACCAAGTTTATGTAATACAGAACATGATTCAAAAGAGTGTCCGTGGAGTTTCTTGCACGTTCTTCTCCATAGAGATCTACGCTTTGGAACGTGCAGATAGCTTCACCTGTTTCGACTTAACAATTCAAAAGTGCCTGTAAAGGGTTTAATTTAATTGAAATAAATGTTTTTAATCTTGAATCCTAAACAACCTCTTAAGAGGTCATTATGAACAACTTTTACTATGGACCAAACCTGAAATCGAGAAAAAAATAATAGCTGTCCCCTACATTTTGATGAGTTATACGAACATATAATAGGGTAGTTGACTAAAAAAATCTAATTAGTCCGTCAGATAGATTTCCAAAAAATATTGGACACGTATTTTTTCTTTTTTCACGTAAACAAAAAATTAAGCCGATACAGAGCGTTGAAAACTCGTGTGACGTCACTACTCGCTACAATTTTTAGCGAGCCGTAACGTCACAAGCCCCCACTCCTGATCTTTGATGCTTTGTATCTTCGTCAGTTTTTATAGATTTGATAAAGGAAAAAATACGTGTCCAATATTTTTCTATAGTCTAACTGACGGACTAAACATAATCATATATTTTTTACTCAGGAAACATCCCTATTATGGGTGGTGCTTGTCGTGTGGTCCCATTTACTTAAATTCAAAAAAGCAACCACAAACACCGAGTTCTAAAATTAAAAGTTGTTTTGTAATTTTTGTTTTTTTTTTTGTGTAGAAGTCGGTTGTTTTTTTTTTTGTAAGATTTATGCGTCATGCATGGCACCAAAACACACTTTTTCATTATCTTTTCTTTCACTTACGATAAATAGGAAGCGGATACAAATGAAACAACATGTCCAGTAAATCTCAGAATGTCGCAAACATACAACCAGTAAGAATTTGTCAGATATTTGACCAGATGTTTCCATTCATTCTTGTATTAATAGAAAAATGGCCAATACAATATACATAGTTGCCTCATCGACTTATTTTACAGATTTATAACAAAACAACCAACCACCCGCGGCTCCGTCTGCGTGAGTGGCGAAAATTATCCCAAGGGAACATATTCTCGAAACAAAAAGTATCCTATGTATTATTTCAGACCATAATCTATCTCTATGCCAAATTTAATTAAGATCGATTCCATAATTTTTGCGTGAAAGAGTAACAAACATCCATATCCATAAACTCCACGTCCTCATCCCACCGGCCCCCTTCTACCATAGGACATCTAGACGCACTGTAGGTTACCATCCCTACCTTGTAGAGCCTATTCCACCAATTCGCACCAAACGTTTCCAATCGTCTTTTGTAATGCGCACAGCAAAGGAGTGGAACTCTCTGCCTGTGTCTGTGTTTCCGAACGCATTCAACCCTGATCTCTTCAAAGTTAGAGTGAACAGGCTTCTTCTGGGTAAGCTCATTCCATCCTAGACTGTGTCTCTGTCACCTGTGACCTAGACTAGAGCCAAGAGCAAATCCATCTCATAATAAAAAATAACATCCAAACCCGTTCTCGCGAGATCTCGCCCTTTATTCGTCCGAGATCAATCTCGCTAAAAAAGGCCGAGATCTCGCGAGAACGAGTTTGCATTCCATATATGTTTCTTTGTTTAGATGTCGGTTGTTTTCTTTTAATGTTTTAGTCAATAAGAATCTGATACTCCCTTCCGTTCCGCCCAGAACGTAGGAAGTCATTATTTTGATGATTTCCTATCCTTAGTAAAAAAAAAACCCAATTTATGGTGTGTGGTTTGAGTATCTGCAATTTATTACAAGAGACATCGCAGATGAGTTTTCCCCTTTTATTTTTGGATCATTTGAAAATGTATTCATATAAATAGGGATGTTTCATGAGTAAAAAAATATGATTCTAATTAGTCAGTCAGTTAGATTATCGAAAAATATTGGACAAGTATTTTTTGCTTTAGCAAATATACAGAAATAGACGAAGATAAAAAGCATCAAAGATCAGGAGTGGGGGCTTGTGATGTCACGCCGTGGTTAAAATTGTAGCACGTAGTGACGTCACACGAATATTCAACGCACTGTGTCGTCTTCATTTTTTGTTTACGTGAAAAAAGAAAAATTACGTGTCCAATATTTATTGGAAATCTATCTGACGGACTAATTAGATTTTTTTAGTCAACTACCCTATTGTAACTGTATTATTTGTACATCTTATTATGTAAAGTATGACGTAAATGTTTTAATTCAACAACCAAAGATATGTTAATTAGTATTTGCAGACTAAATTGATTGTTCTTCAGGAATGGCGTCATATTAGTAGTTGGAATTATAATATTGTTTAATTTATAGAAGGGCGCAAGAAAATATATTTTTTTAAATCTTTAACGTTAGTATTTTTTTAATTAAATTATAAATCAAAACTAATCAAAGAGTACCTTCATTATATCATTCTGGCATTTCAGGCAAAAAAAAAACAAATTGTGATGAAAAAAATTTTTATTGAACAAAGTGTGTCTGTTACTGGTTCGTAATATCTACTACAGTGGGTCTTCAACTCAGAATGAATAGGTGACTTCTATTTAGGAGCAGTGGTGGCCGAGTGGTAACGGCCCCGACTTACAAATTGTAGGTCGCGAATTCAAACCCAGCCAGGCGCATTACTTTGTGTAATTTATTTCATCACCTGCTGCTCTCAAAACGGTGAAGGAAAACATCGTGAGGAAACCGGCATGTCCTAGAAACAAAAATTCGAAGACATGTGACATTCACCTACCCGCACTGGGCCGCGTGGTGGATTACGGCCCATTCCCTCTCCTAGAGAGGAGGCCTGTGTCCCAGCAGTGGGAACGTTAAAGGGCTGATTATGCTTATGCTTATGCTAAGTATGTTAAACATAACACATTTACACTTCCAATATTTCTTGTCATTTTAGATGAGGCCGGTGTTTCCTAGCTGACTACCCTGAGAAGAAACACCGAAACAAACTCAGAGGTCAAAGTCTCTTTTAAAGTCCATACAATCCGTACTGGTCATGACATGTGACATTCACCAACCCGCACTGGGCCCGCGTGGTGGATTACGGCCCATTCCCTCTCCTAGAGAGGAGGCCTGTGTCCCAGCAGTGGGAACGTTAAAAGGCTGGTTATGATTATTATTATAATGAATAGGTTACTTCAAGACAAGTGTGCTCCAACGTAACGACACGGTTGGCGCAGTGTTTGAATTATTGGCTGCTGCGCTACGTGTCGTGTGTTCGATTCCCGCACGGAACAAATATTTGTATCCAGGCCTACAAATAATTGTTCCGGGTCTGGCTGTTTAAACGCATCCAACATTTTGAAACACTAGGGCCGTGGGGTCCGGGGGCTCATCGACTTTTCCGTGAAATCAGCAGCAGTTAGTCGACTCTTCATGTGACCAGAGGGCTATTAAATGTTTGTCATGTGGCAGTACTTTTTAAATAAATAAACAAAGAACCCAAAGAAATAATGACATTATTCTACAACTAGCAACCCGCCCCGGCTTCG
The DNA here is from genome assembly GCA_905332915.2 of Hecatera dysodea. NCBI lineage: Eukaryota > Metazoa > Arthropoda > Insecta > Lepidoptera > Noctuidae > Hecatera > Hecatera dysodea. Next base: position 1,123,909 of record HG995317.1, on the reverse strand, counting down.
CATAGGTGCAATGCTGATAAATCTCTATTATGCATGTATTATAAAAACCTTCCTCTTGAATCACTCGAGCTATTAAAAAAAACGCATCATAATCCGTTGCGTAGTTTTAAAGATCTAAGCATACATAGGGACAGACAGCGGGAAGCGACTTTGTTTTATACCATGTAGTGATATTGGCACAGTTGTTTTGATATTCAACTATTTTGGTATAGTTGTGCAAATATGACATCATCAACGGCTGAACTTACCTACTTGTCTTGTTATGAAGGAATGTGATTTCCAGTTACTGGATTATGGAGGTCTGGTAGGCAGCCGCTCCACGTAAAATACTGCCCCCCTAGCCAAATTGATAATCTGCAATCGTTAACGCTAGACGAAAACGAATCAAATGTATGGGAATGAAATCATCTCAACGTTAAGTCACGTGGTTAGAACAAACGAATAGAACATTCGTAGCCAAGTTCATATCGTTCTAAATGATAGAAGGAGTTGTTATCGTTTCTATAATGTTCAACGCTACATCCTTTGTTAAAATGTTTAAACTTAAAGGCATTTAAACAGAGTTTAAATTTTAACCTGTTTGACGTTTGTAGGAACGCTCGCCATAGACTAAAGAATAGGTCGTTTTTTTAAAGACTTAGTATCAAATCAAAATACTTTGAGTTTGAGTTTGCGTTTATGGACGGCCACCGATCAGGGCCCCAAGTCTGCTGTTTTTATAAATGTGTCATTCCAACACGATCCCATTGTCATTTTGCTAAAAGTTCGTAATCTGCTAAATTAGTAAACTGCTAAATTCGTAATGATCGATCATTGGTCGGTCAATGGTCTCGTAATACTTTTTGATAATCGAGCTATAAAAGCAATGACTGCACAATGACGTTCTAATGGTAGGTCACTAATCAAAGGAACTGTCCAAATTTTAGATTACCGCATACGTCTGTCATTCACTTGTCATTATGTACGAGAATACCACCATGCCATTTCATTCAATGGAGTGTCAGTGGTTGACCATTGGAAAGTCATAGTGACGCTTTTATATTAGTAGATTACCAAACTTGTCAAAATCAACCATTATGAAATCAATGATAGACCATTCTGAGACTATTGTAATAGCAGCCTTGAATATCAACCCGAGCGGCGATGTTCAAACATACATGCGTAATTTAAATTACATATTTAATAAACTTTCAAATTGCTATGATTGTGAACTATGAAATAATCAGTTTATTATGTTGTATGTAGTATTTAATTTCACACTTTAATTTTCATTCATTTCAACATTAAAACATTATGAGTTGACATGCATTTTGATACATTGAGAATTGCAATGAGTTCATTTTAAAATGGTTCGTTGGGCAGCCACGGCTCTTATTTGTAAGTACTGTTCTATCTTTGGTTCTAGAAAAATAACTGAAGAAGACACCTCGGGCGTCTACTCCCAGCCACCGACCGTAGACACAGGCCTGTAGACGGCGATCGTTGAATAACAACCAGGCCCGGGTCGACCGCCCGGAGGACACGGTGGAGCATACGGTAGAGGTCTGCCCTACTTGGGCGGAGCAACGCCGTGTCCTCGTCGAGGCGATCGGGGGCGGTGACCTCTCGCGTCCGGCCCTGGTCCAAGCCATGGTCCGGAGCGAGGAGGCATGGGAAGCGGTCGCCTCCTTCTGCGAAGCAGTAATGATAGCGAAGGAGGAGGCGGAACCGTTGCGAGAGAGGGAAACCTCACACTCCAGCCGCCGCAACAGAAGAAGACGCCCCGGGCGTCTGGAAACGCAGGGCGATTCCCGGCCATCGTAAGCGCGGGCCTGCGGATGGCGAGCTATGGGTAGCTCGCCGTCCGATAGCAACCAGACCCGAGTTGACGGTGCGTCGTGTTCCACGCGCGCCTCAAAGAGCCGTCAGCAACGTAGACGGGGCCCCGTAGGGTCAGTGCCTGCTAGGGTTGCGGAATTTGTTCGAAAGAGTCACTGCGGCCATGGAACGCAAAGGGCGCAAGAAGGATCACGGGTGGGTTTTAGTCAGTAAGAGTCTGACACTCCCTTCCGCTCCGCCCAGAGCAGGAGAAGTCATTTGATGATTTCACATCCAAAATAAAAAAAAGGCCCGGGTCGACGGCGAATTGTGTTCCACGCGCGCCTCAAACAGATGTCACCATAGTAGGTCGGTGTTCGATAGGGCTAGTGCCTGCTAGGCAGTGGCGGCCTTTACCGTCGTGAAAACACGGGCGGTACCTAGATATTTGCGAGGCCCCGGGCGAGAGACCTTTTTGAGGCCCTTCTTCTTTTTAAAACGAATAAATAGGCATTTCTGATTTTTTGGAAATCATAGTGTGCTAAGAAATTATCAAATGAAAAATTGCAAAGCAGAAAAAACATCCTGTGTCATTTCTCTCTCTTCTCATAATCATAATAATCAGCCTTTTAATGTCCCCACTGCTGGGACACAGGCCTCCTCTCTAGGAGAGGAAATAGGCCGTAATCCAGCACGCGGGCCCAGTGCGGGTTGGTGAATGTCACATGTCTGTCGTGTCGAATTTTTGGTTCCAGAACATGCCGTTAGTTTCCTCATGTGGTTTTTCTTTAACCGTTTTGAGAGCAGTGGTGATGATACTAAGTACACAAAGTAATCCGTCTGGCTGGGTTTGAACCCGCGACCTACAATTCGTAAGTCAGGGCAGTTACCACTCTGCCACCACTGCTCAATACTCAACAGTCAATCTTTATTTGCATTCCACAATGTGTACGTAAGTGGTAAGTTAAAAAAACAGGCTCAGTGCCGGTCGTACTCACGCACGAAGGGTTCCGTACCATAATCTTTAACAAGTAGAGCAACGTGAACGTCATGACTCACAAGTCACAATGACGTAGTAAAGGCCTTTTTTCTGGTTAGGAAATGATCAAACGACTTCTCCCGCTCTGGGCGGAGCGGAAGGGAGTGTCAGACTCTTACTGACTAAAACCCACCCGTGATCCTTCTTGTGCCCGCCGCGTTCCAGGGCAAGGTGACTCTTTCGAACAAATTCCGCAACCCTAGCAGGCACTGACCCTAAAAGGCCTCCTTCAGTAGTTTCGGAGATAAAGAGCCCCCTCCAGTAATTTCATAGATAAGGGGGGGGCCTTATCTATGAAATTACTGGAGGCCTGAATCTGAATGGTCAATTTTCGTCTATTTTCTTGAATAACTTGGAAACTGTTTATTTTAAAATTAGTACATTTAAGTTCTTCATTCTTCACCTTTCATTTGATATGTCACACGTTGCAGTTTTCAACAATTTTTATTTTTTAACTTTCCATCTTCATCACCCAAAACACACCACGAAATCTCCCATCCAAAAATGTGTCTCTAACTTCAGCCGTTTAGGCTTTGGTTAGGTACCTTATAGGTCAGAGCCAGGGTGGGGCACTTGGTGGGGCAAGTGCCCCACCTTGCCCCACCCTGGCTACGCGTATACATTTAGATGTTTTTCTTTTGGTTCCAGTGATAATAATATCTTCGATCATGTCAGAAAACTGCCAAGGAATGAGAAGAAGATTCACGAACTATGGCTTTGTAAAGAAACCGACGCAGCGAATCCATGGCGATATCATCAACATTTGGTTGCCTCAGAACATCCCTAGACAGAGACACAACGAGAAACTCGTTAATTTTAACTTAAGAACTAACGCTAGGTCAAGATTTGTTCATTATTGTTGATATTTCGTTTCATTTACCCCATTTTTTCTCTCTACCGCCGCGACCCGCGTCGAGCGCGGCAACCGTTACACAAAAATAATCCTTACAGCATGATTCAGAATTAAAGCACGACGGCGACGGCGCGATGGCTTATTAATTATTGTATTCATGTATAAGTTTGGTGTTTCTATACCGATTGCTATGATTCTTTTTTTATTGAATAGGTAATAATGTTAACTTTTTTTTATTAGGGATGAGTGAGAGTATTATAAACGTAAGAGTAAACAAATATAATCAGAAAGCTCCGAACTGCTAAGCTAGGTATCGAGAGTTACACGTGTTATTGTGAGTCAACCATAAAAGATAGACATAGGTATGCTGTTGTGGGATATTTTTTAGATAATTTTATGTAGAATATTCCCGTCATACATGATTTCTATGTAACTTTAACCATTAAGGCTACACACGCGACGGAAGCTTAAAAAATGGAGTAACTTCTCCCGTTTTCGCAACATTTTCCTTCACTGCTCTGCTCCTATTGATTGTAGCGTGATGAAAAGTATATTATAACCTGCCCAGGAGTATGAAGAATAATTGCACCAAGTTTCGTTAAAATCTGTCGAGTAGTTTTTGTTTCTATAAAAAACATACATACAGACAGACAGACAGACAAAAATTTTACTGATTGCATTTTTGGCACCAGTATCGATCACTAATCACCCCCTGATAGTTATTTTGAAAATATATTCCCTGTACAGAATTGGCCTCTCTACAGATTTATTATAAGTATAGATAAAGCTAATCCGGCACTGCATGACTGGGTTGATTAACTCAACGTCCACTCCATTGGTTCGACGAAGTTACTAACTCATGTTCCAACTTGAGATAGTAACCGTTTCAACTTTTGTCACTCAAGTTGACTTGGCACATCGCCACAACTTTCTGTCAAAACTAACTTTTAAAATTTATTTACGGTTTTTGTTTAAGCCTAAGGTTTTTAGTATTTGAGCAAGATTTTGCGAAATCTACCAAGAAACAGAAAAAAACAAATACCGTTAATTTTCATTGCGAAATTTGTTATCTATGCCATTATGACAGTGCTACCAGTTTCTGGAAATTCTCCCTATTATAGGTTTAATTAAACGCGTAGGTACATAACGAGTAAAAGAAACGCAACAATGTATTCAAAACCAAAATCCCACTTAAAAGGAATACACCAAAACGGAGGATTAAGCCCAACAAAGTCTTAAGCACACAAAGTCTAAGCATTAATTTCAATAAAACCATTTACTGACATTTTTATAAACTGTCAAGGAGTAGGCTAGTCAGAAAGATATAAACCTAATAGTTTCTGTTGAGAATCAATATAACCACACCACTAGCTGTTAATAATCTGTGTGTTTATAGACCTGTCGAGCTCTCTGATTGTCTTAGACCGTGATGTATGGCGTTCTAATTGTAAGCTGTGTGTGAGTAATATTTCACCAAGTTAAATATATTTTTACGTCTTTCTCCCAAAACTGCGTTTTATTTAAATCTGCAAGACCTAACCTCATCAGGTTATGGGCCCAGGGCACGAAGAGAGGAGGTAGACAGACGTGTTGTGATTGTGAAGAAAAATTTGAACTTGAAAATTCGTTTCAAGATGGAAGCTTCTGGAACTTTTAATTTCTCCGGCACGAGATTAGGAGATAAAAATTACGCCGTATGGAAGTACCAGATAAGCGTGGTATTGCGTTCAAAAGGGTTGCTCTCAATAGTAGACGGCAGTCGTGGAAAACCGCTAGATGGTACGAAATATGAAATAACTAAATGGGAAGAAGACGACGCGAAAGCACAGGAAATTCTTGTAACCAGAGTACAAGAAAGTAACTTAACGCATTTGTTGACTTGCACGACTAGCGCAGCAATATGGAATAAGTTGTCGACTTTGTATGAACCTAAGAGCAAGGTTAGTGTGCATCTTATACAGCAAAAGTTTTTCAACTTAAAATATGAAGGGCCTATGTCAGGGTTTATTTCAAAACTGGAAGACTTGCGTCACCAGCTAGACAACTTGGGAGAAACCACTTCGGATACTATGCTTATAACCAAAGTTTTGATGACACTACCTGAAGAATATAAGCATTTTATCTCAGCATGGGAATCTGTTCCGGAGAGTATGCAGAGTTTTCAAGGTCTAATTTCGAGGTTACTAATTGAAGAGGAGAGAAATGGTTATGCCAAACCTGAACCAACATCAGCATTTGTGGCTTCGCAGCGTAGTCGTAACTTTCCAAAAAGGTCTAACCAAAATGATACTATTATAAAGTGTTTTGAGTGTGGTAAAATAGGTCATTTTAGAAAAGATTGTCGTCAGAGAAAGTGTCATTTTTGTCATAAAGCGGGGCATTTAATTAAAGACTGTAGATTGATGCAAAATAAACTAAATGAGAGCAGAGATGAGCATAAGGATGCCAAAAATGCATTTATAGTTTCCCAAATAAAAGGTGTAAGTGAAAGTTTTATTCTTGATTCAGGTGCTAGCGAGCATATGACACATTGTAAAGAGATGTTCACTTTGTTTCATGAAGTGTCTGGTAAATATGTAACTGTAGGAGATGGCAAAAAACTGGAGGTTAAAGGAATAGGTGTTATAGATGTGTTGGCTTTCAATGGCAGCAAGTATGTACCTACATCCCTAAATGATGTATTATTTGTACCAAAACTAAATGCAAATTTATTTTCTTTAGCATGTGCGTTGGATAGAGGTTATACTATGCGGTCAACGGTTAATGTTTGTGAATTGCTAAGAGAGAACAAAGTTGTTGCTGTAGCTGATCGGATTAATAACATTTTTGTCATGAATTTTAAGTCGTGTGATGTAGCGTTGACAACCTTGTCTGAATGGCATGAGCGTATGGCTCCTCAAAACTTTAAATATGTAAAGGAATGTTTGGCTTCTAACAATATTAAATATGAAGGACAGACTGAGCAGTGTGTTCCATGCATCCAAAGGAAGCAGCATAGACAGCCTTCAAAAGAAAACAGCCAAGAAGAAATTGTAAAGACAATTATCTATGAAGAGCTGGAAGAACCGAAGGAAAGTGGAGTGGAGATATTGGTTACAGAAGAACAAGAAGAAACAAACCCGGTGAACTTACCAGAAGAAGTAGATGCAAGTAATGAGACTAATGAGTCACTTAGAAAAGAAACTGAAAGTGAGATGTGTGAAGTGGAAATGCTTGAAGAACATTTAAAAGATGAGTTTTATGATGCGGAAATGCTTGAAGAACATTTAAAAGATGAGTTTTATGATGCGGAAATGCTTGAAGAACATTTAGAAGATGAGTTTTATGATGCGGAAAAGCTTGAAGAACATTTAGAAGATGAGTTTTATGATGCAGTTGTAGAAGAAAGTAGTGTAGACCAAACAAGACGATCTCGTAGATCAGTAAGGAAACCTACGTGGTTAGAAGATTATGATACAGTTTTTATGGCACAAGTTGCAGATAATCAAATGGATGTGAAGAGTGCTTTTCTCTATGGAGATATAGATGAAGAGGTATATTTGATGAAACCAGAAGGCATAGAACAAGATGGAAAAGTACTGAAACTTAATAAATCTCTTTATGGTTCGAAGAAAAGTCCAAGAAAATGGAATGAAAAATTTAAAAGTTTCTTACTAAAGGAGGGTTTTATCCGAAGTCAAAGTGATTGGTGTTTATACTATAAAAAAGGAGTAAAGTTTTATATACTAGTGTATTTTGATGATATTTTATTGGTGGCTGAGAAACAAGACGAGATTGATAAAATAAAGAGAATTTTGCAAAAGAAAGTTAAAATGAAAGTGTTTGGCTGCACAGTTTCGTGAGCTTGCGGTAAACAGCAGTGTGTATCGCTTTCCTCCACAGAAGCAGTTGCTTTAGCTAAAGGAGTGTCAGAGGGAGTGTGGCTTAGGAACTTGCTTAACGAAATTGGCTTACAGTGTAATGATGTGTTAGTGTTAGAGATATGATTGAGCGTAAAATTTTAAAATTAAAATATGTTTCAACTGATGATTAGTTAGCAGATATGTGTATTAAACCTTTATTAAAATGTAAGTTTGAAAGATGTAGAACCGGTTTGTTTTTGTTATAAGATTTTATTTTGCTTGTGTGTAAAATACAATATGTCGAGAGTTATACTAAAGGATTGTTTCATAATGCGATTTGAAGTAAAGAAGTGTGAAGTTTTTGTTATAAACTAGAAATAAAGTTGAGTAGGTACGGTAGTTAATTTGTTATATATTTGCGAGTTTGGTGTGTTTAAATTGAGGGAGGGTGTTGAGAATCAATATAACCACACCACTAGCTGTTAATAATCTGTGTGTTTATAGACCTGTCGAGCTCTCTGATTGTCTTAGACCGTGATGTATGGCGTTCTAATTGTAAGCTGTGTGTGAGTAATATTTCACCAAGTTAAATATATTTTTACGTCTTTCTCCCAAAACTGCGTTTTATTTAAATCTGCAAGACCTAACCTCATCAGTTTCAAATCATCATCATAGAGAATAAGAAAGAAGCTCAATAAAGAAAAGCTTTGTTTCAAAAAGTTTGTTTTTGTATTGCATTCAGTAAAATTTAGGTCAACCTTTTTACATCTGGCTGTAGTATTATATTATCTGTGCATCTGGGTAAAACCATTGACCTATAAAAGTATGGACGGGAAATACCTACGAAAAAAGGGTGCATACCTACAAAACATAAAATGGCTGCCATTGCTAGGGTTGAGTCAATCAAGGTGTTACTACAACGAGTATCGATACTAGTTACGAGTTCCACTAATTTATCACGTTTGGATCATACCTCATATTATGAACTTAATTAAAATCCGTTGTAATAGTAACAGAAAAAGATGAGTAGGTTATCTTACCTTCTGCTATCTATACAAATAAATGAAATTGAAGTGTTTGTCCCGACTAATCTCTGAAATAGCTATACAAATATTGACGGGATTTTTACAGGCAGATATGTTACAAGGAGTAACTAAGGTTACTTTTATTTTAGAGAAATAATTAGGGTACCGCGCAAAAAAAAGCATTAAAATTATTTTTGCTTTTGGTAGCCAGTAGGGCTATAGGCTATTTAACATCACCCCACGACCCTTAGCCTCTAACCATTTTTTCTGTAAGCCTTCATTTTTAGGAAACCTATAAAAATTAAAGTATTTTTAAATCATTTTGGTTAGAGATGCTAATATGTAACTAAAACAAACATAAAACATTATAAGCTAGGTGCACGGTTCCAATTAGCTGTTTCCTATGGAGAAGTGCCGGCAAGAAACTCCATGATTACTCTTTTAGAGATAATTAGCTTTTTCAATGTTTTCTTCAGATTTACGTAAAATATTTTGATTTTGGTGTGAAGTGTGAATCACAGGCCGGACCTAGCTAGGTCACTCGGACCGAATAAGACGCAGGATTATTTATGATAACATCACACAATATACCGATATCGTTCCAGCGGAGGAACTAGTTTCGTATTACCGCAAGTCGGCAACGGTACAACACTATTTCATTATGTAAACAAACGAATGATTAAACAAATATAATAAAAAGGCCTGTTATGTGGAAATGAATCCAAATATCAATACTTTAGCCATAAATTCATGATTGCGTTACAATAGTATCACCGAATGTGTATTATTGTGTGTAATAATGCATGAAAACCGACTACTAACCTGTGCAAACACAATTGAGGTTGATTTTGACTGTTTCTTGCACCACACTTCACAACACAACACACAGGCATGTTGGATTTATGTTTTCCAACATTTACATTCAGTTTTAAAAGTAAAATTACTCGTAGTTTTCTCGCAAATCACAATAATAAAAAAAGTAAACAACCATTTGACAGCGTAACTACCATGAATTTGGAATATAATATGGCTGCAACGGCACTTACCTACAACTGTCTCTACATCACGACAAAATGTTGCCATAATTAGCAATAACTTAAATATAGTTGTCTCTTTTATCAAATAGGATTATCTCACAAGAAAGAATGAGACATAACGATATTTCAAGTTCTGAATCATATTTCACTCATATTTGTATAAGCAAATGTATGTATAGAATAACGCAGCGTCTCCTTATTATTCCTACCTCAATGGGTAAAACTCGGACCAAGAATCTTCTTGGTCCGAGGGGTAAAACTCGAAATTAGAAAGTGGCAACACTGAAATATTTCATAAACAATTTTTTTTTCTAATTTCTGTCAGTAAACTGAAGTTTTAGAGGTTATCGTGAATAAAATTGTTACAAATATTATCAAAAGATTGTGATTGAGCGTTAAATTCCTGTTATTTCTTAAAAACATGTGATTTGTTTTGAGTTGATCATCGCTTGAGGTAACCTAAGTTCCACGTATTTTAGCAATTTGGATATTTTTATCGTAACGGCTTTTGATGCATTTATTCAATAAAACAATAGTGAACGACAACTTTATTATTTAAATGTTAAACTGTTTATTTTTTGGATGAACCTGTGCGAGAATTGCTTATATAGTAAAACTATATATCTATACTTAATATTATAAAGCTGAAGAGTTTGTTTGTTTGTTTGAACGCGCTAATCTCAGCAACTACTGGTTCGAATTGAAAAATTCTTTTTGGGTTGAATAGACCATTTATCGAGGAAGGCTTTAGGCTATATATCATCACGCTTAAGCCAATAGGAGCGGAGCAGCGATAAAGAATGTTTTAAAATCGGGGATTCCACGGGGCCGAAGTCGCGGGCAGCAGCTAGTAATATAATATTACCTGTGCCATTCAATGTTTTTGTTTTAAAACTCGTAAACATAAAACAATAGTTTTGCTTTTTAGCAAACAAACTCCATTCTCGTACGGTTATCATGATAAATATTATAGAACTTCCTGAAATTTATGCATTTTCTGTTAGTTCATAAAATCTGTGTTTTTTACCAAGCTGGCATATAGTTCTTAGAAAGTATAGTTTTTATGTAAGTATAGTGGTTCATAACGTTCAGGGAGTGACATTCACTCCCTGAACGTCCATACTCCGATTGCCAGGGCCTCAAGTCTGCTATTACAATAGTGTCAGAATGATCTATCATTGACTTCATAATGGTTGATTTTGACAAGTTTGGTAATCTACTTATATAAAAGCTTCACTATGACTTTCCAAGGGTCAACCACTAACACTCCATTGAAAGAAATGGCATAGAATGGTTATCTCGTACATAATGACAGACATGCGGTAATCTGCTAAAATTTTGACAGTTCCTCTGATCAGTGACCTACCATTAGAACGTCATTGTGCAGTCATTGCTTTTAATAGCTCGGCTATCAAAAAGTATTATGAGACCATTGACATACCAATGATCGACCATTATGACTTTAGTAGGTTATGAACTTTTAGCAAAATGAGAATGGGATGGGATGTTAGAATGACAAATTTATAAAAATAGCAGACTCGAGGCCCTGGTTGGGGCATGCAGTTGTTGAGTATTGTAAAGCAAGATATTCCCAGTAGAGACCCTGAATGTAAGAAGCCCAGTTACTGGTTCTTATTACATAGGAATTTAATGTGTTATTTAAACTTAATTATTATACTAAAATATAAAAAAACTCATACGAATAATAACCAATATAGAACCAACCGACAGTTGCAGACCTTACTTCAGAAAATATAAAATTCTCACTTTAACCTGTATCTATATATTGGAATTGTGTAAATTGGTCCGCAAGTTTCCTGATTCTTATAAAACACGAGGAGATATACAAACAACTCACTCTTTGCGTCATCAAAACAGGATAAATCTCCCTCGCTCCCGTCTAAAAATGCATTGTGCTAGTACATACTCTATGTCTATGAAAATTTACAACAAATGACCAAAAAACTTAAAACAATTAGAAAAAACCAACATCTTTTTAAGGAAATTAAAACAGTTCTTAATTAACAAAAGCTACTACACCATAGATGAATTTCTAACGGATAAATTGACTGATTGATCTGACTTACTGTATATTCATTAATTAAATTAAATAATAAAATCAATAACACAGATATCTTGAAGTGCAAATAACATAATTATAAGACTCAAAAAATGCATATAATAACATGGCTAAACGACTTTTAATAACCAGTATTATGTATGCATAAAATGTATACATGAAATGATATAGATAAACATAATTAAATTTAAATTAAATTAAGAATAATAATATATCTAATTAATAAACATGTCACAATTTTATAAAATATATAAATACACATAAAAATGAATACTATAATAAATATAAATACAATACAAAGTACAGATATATATAGTGTATATTTTACTAAATAATAGCTTAATATTTAATTATTAACATATATTAGTATTTGGCAAATATATAAAAGTGCTCTTCCTCTCTCCTACCTATTAAATTTTGCTGTGCCCGACAGGGTCCATAATTGATACTGCTCTTATTTACCTACCACCTGTATATGCACATTGTGGATTGCAATAAACACTTGAAACTTGAAACTAGACCTGACCCAATTGACTACTGTGGCATGATTTTACATCAATGAAAAAAATATAAGTATGTGGCCTAATATAGCTAAGAAGAATAAAAAACCTAACCTAACCTATCCCCTGGGAATAGGAGGTGGAAGCACAGATTAGATTAGCCGATATTATTATTAGCTAAGATTCACGAAAATCGGTCAAGCCGTTTCGGAGGAGTTCAACCATAAACACCGTGAGACGAGTATTTTATGTATAAGATGTATTTAATTATTTATTTTTTATTTCATAGTTTTTTTGCAATCGTTAGACAATGATAGTATATTATGTGGTTTTTTATCTGTGAACCATGGCCCCCCATTTTGATTTTTTTAAACGTTCACTAGCCTATTACCTGAGATACCTCAATGTTTCTGATGATACCATACACATTGACATCGGTTAAGCCGTTAAAAAATTATGGTGATTAGAAACTCACAAACATACATGATACATAATATATGAACCCTGAAAACATAACACTCCTTTTTTTGGGCAGTCGTGTAAAAATTCGAAGACATGTGACATTCAGCAACCCGCACTGGGCCCGCGTGCTGGATTACGGCCCATTCCCTCTCCTAGAGAGGAGGCCTGTGTCCCAGCTGTGGGGACGTTAAAAGGCTGAATATATATGTTATGTTATGTGTAAAAAGGCGTTGTTTCCAGCTTCGGCCTTGACCATGGACGCGGATATAGACATTGAAGAGCATGACGTGCTGGACAATCCGCGCATCAAGAGCATGTTCCCCGACCTGTCGTGCGTCAAGATCGAGATACCTGATGATGATGAAGAGGAACCGGTTGAAGGTATGCTTAGTTGTAAGAGTCCCAGACTCACACTCAAGGGTTTTTGATTTGGGCACGCCACCATTGTGGCGATAAGTCCCCTCTTTGAGGACTGGTTGGAGAGGCCACGGCGTCCTCACCTTCCGCCTGACGCAGGAGCTCACCGGACACGGCTGTTACGGGAGGTAATTGTTTCGGATCCAGCGGGAGGACACATCCGGGTGTCAGCACTGTGTGGATCGCCCGGAGGACACGGTGGAGCATACGGTGGAGGTCTGCCCTGCTTAGGCGGAGCATCGCCGTGTCCTCGTCGAGGCGATCGGCGGCGGCGACCTCTCACGTCCGGCCCTGGTTCAAACCATGGTCCGGAGTGAAGCGGCATGGGACGCGGTCGCCTCCTTCTGCGAAGCAATAATGCTGGCAAAGGAAGAGGCGGACCGCGTGCGGGAGAGGGAAACCTCACGCTTCAGCCGCCGCAACATAGGACGCCCCGGGCGTCCGTGTACGCCGATGGCATTTCATACAAATTTTCAAGTAGCTATTTTGCGAAATGACTGAACCGATTTTAATGAAACTTCACACATATAAGCAAGATACATAGGTCTTAAAGTTAGTTAAAAACATTTTCAAAATGTCTTATTTAAAAAAAGATAACTGGAAGTTTATGTTTGTATGGAAAATTTAAAATGGGTCTAATTTAACTGTATCACTATATTAAAAATTTTCAACTATCTTTTTAGATCTATGTATCCTGCTTATGTGTGTAAAGCTTTATTAAAATCGGTTTAGCCATTTCGGAAAATAACGACTTGAAAATTTGTATGAAATGCCGTTCGGCGTATGCGTTACTGCTCTGAACATAGACTTCTTAGACTTCTCTCAAAGAACACAAAAAAGGCAATCTAGAGCTCATAACGTTTATGTAAAAAAAGACGTTTAAAAAAAATCGTTATTTTCCAGAATCAGGACCAACGGAGCAGCCTCAAGAAATGCTGTACCAATACGAGTACAGTTTCGAAACCACCACAGATGATGTACCGGAATTTGTGAAAGAAGAATCACAAGAGGAGATGGAAGAAGAGTATATAGACGAAGGAGAAGATGAAGAAGATACTAATTATTTTTATAATAATGAGATTATATTGGGTAAGAGATGTATTTATTTTTTGTTTGTCTGTGTGGTACCTCATAACTTTGTACCGGGTGTACCGATTTTGATGATTCTTTTTGTATTCGAAAGCTGGTGCTTGTCGTGTGGTCCCATTTAAATTTGATTGAGATCTGACGACTAGTATTTCAGTTATCCCTAATAATGCGTGGCTTAGCTTACATTGATGACGTGAAAATTAAAAAATAAAATTGTTTACGATGGTTTGGAAGAGCATCTTAGTATTTCAACGTGGACTTTTCAATAAATGACAGCAAATCTTTCGTGATTCCTAAAATCGCATTTTTGTTTATTGTTTACAGTAATGTGATTGGCACGTTTAGGTGGGGGGGGGGAACACTAAAAAGTGAAAAATAAAAAAAAACTACAGTTAGTTACAGTACAGAAGTCGGTTGTATTTTCGCCTCTGTGTCAGCGGTTTCGCCCGCGCGAATTCGCGAAATTTTCTTTACAAAATAATGTTCTTTGCACATAATAATACGCCTGTTTGCCAAATCTTAGATATAGCTGGATTTAGTAACAAAATTGATATGTAGAAAACAGGGTCTCAAAAAAGGGATTTCTTAGTCCTTTTTTTCTGGATGGGTTCTCATCAACTAACTTCTCCCGCTCTGGGCGGAGCGGAACGGAGTGTCAGACTCTTACTGACTAAAACCCACCCGTGTTCCTCCTGGCCCTTTTCGTTGACTTTCGACTTTTCGTGACTCATTCAAAGCACCGTGAAACTCTTAATACTTACTCAAAAGAATAACCTTTAAATTTCCAGGTTCAAAACCAGCACCACACTTAGAACAGCTTTACGAAGAAGCTTTAAATTCACAACCGATAGTGTTCTTAGAAAATTGGGATGTTAGACTGAAATATAGCCCATGTTTTTGTAGCACCTGTGAGATTTTATTCCCCACGGTGAACGCTTTAGACGCGCACAAGATGGTTAGTCATTCGTACTTAGTTGCAATGGACACCTCACACAGACAAAACACAGCCAGAAAGAGTACAGTCTCTTCGAAATATTGCAATCATTGTTCCAAAATGTTCCCAGACGATACGTCCTTGATAAAACATCTATACGAGTTATTGCCTTTGAATAATTTTTCCAAAGTTAAAGAGGAGAAAAATGAGCCTGAAAGTTCTAAATTAGGAACGACTTTGCCTTGGCCCAAGAAGGTTAAAACTACTTCTCATGTTATCACAAAGTTTCACACTACTAAAAAGATTAAGACCGAGCCGAAGGAATTAAATATTGAACCAGACGTAAAGCATGAGAAATCGAAGTACAAGACCGCACTGCCGCGAGACGGCAAGTTTTTCGCTGCTTCGTCTCTGGTCCCAAGAAGTACATTATTTCAATGTAATGTGTGTCAAGTTGGTTTTCTGTCGTGCTTTGGTGCAGCTCAGCATGCTAAATGCTGCAGAAAAGTGTCTACTTTCGCGAAATGTGGTATTTGTAAGCGAAAAATTCGCACTCGAGACGCTAAAACCCACGAATTGCAGCATAGTTACAACGACAAACTAAAGATATACACTATGAACAAAAGTATATACGAAAGGGTGCTTTGCAAGTGCCCGAAGTGCTTGGCCTGTTTTGATGAGCTAGCGTTCTGGGTCCATTACTCAAAATGCAAAAAGTCTGATAAAAAATCGGCTTACTGCTCAGATTGCGATATCAACATAGCTTTATGTCGTTACAAAAACCATAGACTAAAACATTCAGTGAAAAAATTAACGAAAAAAGATTTTATTGTCGTTGAATTTTACGATCAAAATGACATGACTATGGCTGATGATGACGAAGTGGACATTAAGAAAATGGAAAGACAAGAGAGGCGGCGAATGTATAGACAGAGGTACAAAAATAAGAAACGAATCGAAAAAAAAATGTCTTTGAACAGCGAGGAAATTAAAGTTTATTACTGTGAACATTGTGGCTGTTGCCAATGCCGTTTGAATTACAAGGGACACACCGACGGTCTATGCAGGCGTACAGTGGCGAAAAAGTACTGCGAAAAATGCGGATTATGCTTCACGTCAAAAAGTATTGAGAGCCATCAGAATTTACACGAAAAACGATCTTTTACACTGAAAGATATAACCGTTATCAGCTTGACAACGGGTAAATCTATTGACACACCCGCAACAGATTTATGTGATAATAATATGTGGAATGTAATGTATATGTGTTTATCTTGTGAACTTGTGACCATGACCTACGATTCTGCTGTGACTCATTCTCAAGGGCACCTGAACTATGTAATAAGTGACCTTCACAAGCAGTGTGTGGTTTGTGATTTGAGAATTGCTGAAAAAGAGTTCTCGTTGCATGAAAAATTGCATACGAACAACGAATCCATTGAGAGGAAGTCGTTTAAAATTTTGAAGTACAACCATGAAGATTTGTTCAAGAAGGAATGGATGAATCTGTTTGAAGACTTGCCTCAGATACACAGGTTGCAGATTCTGACGAAAAGTATTTACAGGTACGTATTTTTTAAGCTATTGCACAGCTTCTATCGCGGGCCTTGAGCGTGGCAACCGAATCCAGAAATTCCGTAACGAAAATAACCTAACACCGCTACGTCATTCGATTAGGCCCCGCCTTTTTAAAATGGTCGCTTCGTTACTGAGCTATTATGTCGCCGTCACCGAGCCGACCCGAACGTCTGCGTTCGGAAACAATCGGTGGGACAAAGTTAAGTGAAACGTATGTGATTTACATAAGTACAGTAACCCAGGTGAACGAATCGAGACCATATCACAATGACGCAGATTACTAAATATATAATTTTCCATCTATCGATAAATACCAGAACTTTTAATGACTTTTTGAAATATCACGCTTGTCTCTTTAGTTCAGCAACCCGCCTTTAGGTGGCATTGGTTGTATTGGAAAACTACCGTGGTGGCGCTGTGGGCTTATTTAGCTCTTAAAGTGGACTGTATTTAATGATCAAACAAAAGAAAACACGCTTGGCGACAGGAGACGTGCGGGCTGCAAGGATTATATGGAAAATGGATGCACAAACCTCCAACCGAATCCACGTGTTCGTAGACACCGGTGCCGATGTAATTCTGCTTCCAACTTGCCGTTATCAGTCTCCACAAATCATCACACTGAACACAAACACTATTAGGTTGTAGGAAATGCGGCTGATACAAAGTTTTCGATTGGTTTTGTTCACAGCGCGGTCAGACGCCAAACATGTGTCCACGCGAAACGTATCAAATCGGAACTAATTGTCGAAGAAACGTCCCGGCGACGCATACGCTCGCAGGGCTGTTTGGGGGGGTGGGAGGGGAGTAGGAAGGCGTAGGTCCGTACAAATATGAATGTTAGCGCAACCATTTCCCCCCGGGTTTGAAGGGTTACCTTCAAAAATAATAAACGGAGCTATTCTAATAACTAAACTCTAGCGTGATCCTAATTGCTAACCTATTCCTAAAGGAGATGGAAAATGGTGGGCCCCAATGTAATGAGTTGAGATATGATCTAAAAAGTTTGTCATATTTTTTTATCTTACTATGTGAAAAATCAGCTCAATTCTGAATCTGGAAGCGGAGCAATAAGAAAAAGATAGGTTTCGTGAGATTTTCGATTGACCAATCGATTACACAATTACAAAAAAAATGTCGTCCAAAACTACGCGAAGCTTAGTAGTAAGCTTGTCCTCTCTAACAACTCCGTGGTGCGGAATAATGTAATAGGGATGTTCGCTAGTCCCGTCAGTCTCAGCGGTGGGCGCAGAAGAGATGTATCCTTTATCCAAATATTCTAGAACGACCTCATCATAGGCTTGCTTCAACTGCGGAGACACTTGCATCTTAAAAAAAGCGTTTTTAAGCGGAAGCGTAGGAGTCACCGAGCGAAAATATATCTACCTTGAATGGGGGCGCGACAACATAACACTTTCACCATCACTTTCACGAGTAGTCGTGCGACAATAAATCTCCTCAGCCACCTTATCATCAGGGCTCAGGATAGGCGGGACATTGACCTCTTCAATTTCCCAGAACCTGCGGATGGTAGACTCCAATGGCGGCTCAACAGTGCAGCAGTGTGACACAGTCGAGTAACTATCTAAATATGCGGGTGCGGTACCAACTATAACAAAACCTAGAACCGTTTCTAGGGCATGCGGTGCGGGATACGACGAATGACCTTGAATCTTACGCGCTAACTGGAGGTGCGGGACAATTGATGCGCCGATCAACATATCGACGCATCATAGGACGCAGCATAGGATTCATCTGCCAACGGTAGGTCTTTAAACTTAGTCAACAAAGACGTGTCCACCGGGACAGTAGGCAATCGTTCCGTAATTTTATCTACTACAAGCGTATCCATATCAAAACAAATATCGGAATTAAAGCGCGATGCGAATTTAATTTCAATCGAACCATGAATGCTTGATTTTGTACGGGGTGGGCGTGATCGACTGAACTGTAGTGGCCGGGGTAGGTTATCCTATTCTTCAAAGTGGACTGTATGGTGACAACCCACCTCAGTATAAATGATCCAGACGCGCTGACACTCCGTCTATGAGCTACGGGCCATGAGGTTGCAACCCTTAGTTGTTTACTTCTGTACTTGCCGTTATTGACACAAGATATAGGGGTAGGTATTGAGGGCTTACCAAATAAAAAACACTATTTAACTTGCTCACTATGCACTTAGAATTTGAAGGGTGAAATTCGCGACTATATGATTCTACATTTAGTTATAAATTCAAAATATCTTGCTAATGACTACAAATTTGATAAAGTTCCTATGTTTCTATTGTACTGCGCAACTATACCGTACCGACACCCAAAAAATCGCCGTGTGTGATGAACTTTATTAACAAGATCTTTCATTATGTCTATCCTAGAATTTAGACTATATCTAGGCTTAGGTCTATATGAGTAGGGGTTGTCGTACCTCTATGGATAGCCCTCGGTATGCTCCATGCAGCGGAGACAAATTCACCCCTTTATCCCCCTCCATATAGGGGTGGGATGCCAAAAACTATACAAAACTATTATAGGCACGAAGCTATTACCTATTTGGGGCGAATTTACCGTAAAACTATGCTAGGAGGGCTATACAGCTATATGTATCTCTATAGATACGGCAACCCTCTACAAAACTATATATGTGTCAACCCTCCCAACAACCCTGGACTTACTACGCTTATAGAGTTACAACCCTGCCAACCCAACTTGAAGGGTTGTAACTCTATAAGCGTATATGTTTTCAAGGGATAAAAATAAACAGTTTTATTAAAACCTTAATTACGACTTTATGCCTTCACATACTATAGACATCTATATATCCCCTGATAGAGCTTTCCAAGGCGGTTCTAATTCAGACATTTAGAAGTCTAGAATCTAGACTTGCATTTTCGGGAAGGGAAGAGGGTAGTTGTAAAGTGTTTTATTTTTCTGTATACCTTCACCAGGGCTATTACCAAAAAACCATTGACCAATCACGTACCAGCACCCTACCTGCTCTGTGATTGGTCAGTGTCGCTTAGCTATGCGACTACCTTTGACCTAAGTATTGTAGGTCTCAAATTACCAAGCCCTTTCTATTACCTATGTATGTCTGTCTATGTGTGTAAATGCCTTGTTACCTTATATACCTCGATCACCTTAAATACCTTGATTACCTGGGTTACCGTGTGTTTACTGTCTATGTGTAAGGGATAGGACACCCTACCTAACTATATTCTATATATTTACGAAAATAAAGGCTCCAAGGGCTTAATGATGCCTCTTGAGAGAAAACGACTGTAACGAATGTGTTTTATTTGTTAAAACAAACTATGTACTAACTATAACTACCTATACTATGTAGTTGAGACGCATCGTCGCGAACAGATTTTTAACCACCGAACCCCTTAACTATTGAACGGGTAAAAAAAAAAAAAAAATTTTGAGCCAAAAAATTACTCTGCGAAACGGTATCCAACAACGCTCGAACAAGACGCGGATTACCTAAAGAATCATTAACAATAACGCGAGCGGTCGCGAGCAACACGGTGGTACAAGCATCATTAACGGACATGGAAGAACACAGCGTGACGTCACTCCCGGCTTTTGGCGCGGTGGGTGGCAAGGAGGCCGCCGAGTTCGCGGTGTCACCGCTTGCTAAACTAACTGTGCCCACATTGGATGGGGTATTATTATTACTTTTCTCCATGTGAATTAAAGTGTGATGCACTTGCGACAACTTTGACCACTATTACATGACGTAACCCGATGCCTGTCACTTAGGCAGTTAAAACACGAATTGTTCTCGCGAACAAACTTATAACGCTCATACGGTGTAAATTTTAAAAAGCCAAAACACTTGTACAATTGCAAATGTTTACTATTGCACAAAGTACAATTGGATTGCAAAGGTGCAGGCGCGGTATTTACATACGTATGTGTCGACTTCTGTGTCTTAGATGGCGCATCCGTTCGGCGGTCGAACTTAGTGACGACTCTCTTCGTAGCTTCATGGTTTGACGTAGTACGTTGTAAGATTTTAATATGATTGCGAACAAAACATTAAAAATCATTGAATTTTGGCAAATTCCTACTACTAGTACTATGGTTCATTTCAAATAAACGAACGGTTTCATTATCTAATTTCTTTAAACCCAAATACACAAACAAAAAGTCGCAGAGGTCATCGACCTTTAGGTTATTTACTGCGCGAACAGATGATAATATCTAAAAATTTCTCTAAATTTTGTGCATTACAAACTGTAATGTTTTTCAAATCAAACATCTGATCTAAATATGCGGTAGCTACTAATCTTTTATCTTCATATTTAGACTTTAA
Organism: Hecatera dysodea; assembly: GCA_905332915.2. Taxonomy (NCBI): domain Eukaryota; kingdom Metazoa; phylum Arthropoda; class Insecta; order Lepidoptera; family Noctuidae; genus Hecatera; species Hecatera dysodea. The sequence continues at coordinate 1,102,938 of HG995317.1, read as the reverse complement.
AGTATTTAAAATTAATGAATAATTTTCCGCGCTAAAAGTTATACAAACAGTTTTAGCTTTGCCAGTTAACCTTTCTACTAAATAATGTAATTTTTCGTGATCTGTTAAAGAGACGTTCTTATCTATGGTATTTTCAAAACTATCTATATAAACTGTTTCAGTCGCGAATGTCACCATTAAATTCAGATATCTGAATGGGCGGTAATTTCGGTCGATCGCGTGCGTAATTTGCCTGGATCTGATGGAAAGAAGGCTTCTCCAAACTTCTTGACGCGTTTGATGCGGCAGAATAAATCGTCAAAGGACGCTTAGGCTTGGTAACTGACAGAGCATTCTGGATTTAATTCTAACTCGAAAACATATCGTGAATTACGGACTCGAATCCGCGCGCAAAATATCTAAATTTTCGACAGAGCATAAGAACGTGTATCTCTAATGGCTTGATCACTTGTTTAAGTGCGTTATCACAAATAGATTGCACGCGAGAAAATAGCATGTCTCTTTTGGCATACAAAAGTTTTAATTGAACTTTGCAATCCTTTGGAGCCATTGTGAACAATATTATTTAACACAATCAACGCGGTCAACAACAAACACAAATTATTTTAACTAATAAGCGGTTTACTTACAACGGTAGCGGTGCGCACAAAAGATATATAAAACCTAAGTGGGTAGGTAAGTAGTAGCGAGCTATAAATATCTATTTTTTGACGTATAATTTGTGTACAAAGTGTTTTAAATATGAATATGAATAAACAAAGTGCATTTATTAATGAAGATAGTCACGAAAAAATATTGAAAGAAAATGAGTTAGTACTCTATATACATTCATTTTATTATTAACATCACTAATTCAGTATTATTTTTTGTTTTGTTAATTTATATATAATACTGCTATAAAGATAACCAAATTTTTTGATATTAAAATAAGCGATATTAAAAGTAGCCCTCTTTTATATATACACACACACACACATATAGTTTAAATTCTCAATTTAAATTCTCAATATGTATGTATATATTTATATGTGTAAATTCATTCTTCATTATGTATATAACAGAAACCATTAAACCAAGCACGTGTACTATTTAGTAACTTTGTTTTTTTCTTTTTTTTTAATTTTTTTATGTATAGGTAATACACATTAATGTCGCGCAGAGAAAGTATATATGATATTATATATAAATAAATGTACATTGCGCGAAATTCGATGATCAAACTCTTAATATCGTTATTTTTGTTCAAATTTTTTGAATGAATAATTATTTTAGTGTGTAATTACACTATTAATACCTAATTATTTATGCCTATTATTTATACCTAGATATTTTCTTTTTTTTTATAGAGAAGAAAAGCATAAAGCGCTAAAAAAAGAGCTAAAAAGAAAAAGAAATCGTGAACGTCAAAGGGCATATTATCAGCGTCAGAAAAATTTGAAGAAAAATGAAGAAAAAGAAAATAAAAAAAAAATAGCACCAAAAACAAATGCTGAACGTCAAAGGGAATTTCGTCAACGTAAAGCAGAAAAATCCTACGTGGATATGTAATTTGATTTAATAATATTTAAAAACAAATTGTAATAATTATATGCCTCAATATTATTTAACTTTACGATTTTCTCATTTTTCACAGAAAAAGACGAAAATTGTGCAGTAATGAAGAGAATGTCGTGCAAGGTAGGGGTGTTGAAAATATAAAAAATGTTACGCTACAGGAAAATCAATTTCACAGCCAAAAACTTCATATTTATGAACAGCGTAATGAATGCATTACTCCCGAAGTTATTCTACACAGGAACACAGGAATTCCTGGCGATGGTAACTGTCTATTCCGCTCCCTCATAAATGTTTTGCAACTTCAAATTGAGACTTGTGACTTGAGAAATCAATTACGCGATTCACCCTATTTAAACTCCTGCCACAATCCGCAAGAAGCATATAACATTCTATCAAGCACTAATGAATTCGGAGATTTGGATTGTCTGTACTTATTCTCAAAAATGTACAATCAAAATGTTTGTGTACATTATTGTTTTTACAACATAACTACAACGAATGAAGACACTATCTTTTGTCATTTTAAAGCGAATGATATACAAAACTGGATACATCTTTATCTTCGTGAACAACATTTCACACCTTTTTATGAAGTATCAGATTTATTGGAGACAGTACAAGACGCTACCCAAAATAAAGCTCATGTTGATGCCAATATTCAACTATTACGAGACAATTATGATAAAGATTCTACCGAAGATAAACATAACAATCATGAAAATGAAATTGAGATTGCTAGAGAAGATCGAATTGGTGAAAATATTATGGATTTTAATGTTGATGGTACTATTCCAGTTTATAAAAATTATCGTAAACACAGTACAAGTCATATTGATTTTGATAAAGAATTTACGAGTAATTCATTTGGTCATTCTTGTATTATTTGCGACAGACTATGGTGGAAAAGAGACTTGAAAATGTCGACTAGTAAACATGAAAGTATTTTGAAAACAATACTGCAGGTAATTTTTTTTTTTGTAATTATTCACTTTATATTTTTCTTTATACATCTTGATAATACGAATTTGATTTTTTTAGAATTACATACCTGGTGAAATTGTTCAAGTCTGCGCTACGTGTTATAAATCTTTGGAAAAAGAGAAAATTCCTTTAATGTCAGTATACAATGGATTTGCATATCCGAAAATTCCATCGCATTTACCAACGTTAAACCTTATCGAGCAGCGGTTGATTTCACCTAGAATACCGTTCATGCAGATACGTAGACTGAGACACGTTAATGGTCAGTACGGTATCTATGGCCAGATAATTAATGTTCCTGTTGAAGTTAATACAATGGTGAGACAATTGCCAAGAAACATTGAAGATGACCATTGCTTTTATGTGCATTTGAAAAAGAAGTTGATTCACAAAACTAGTTATGTCCACGGGCTTATTAATAAGAGCCTAATTAAAGAGTGGTTGTCGTATTTAGTATCTACGCCTCTTTATATTTATCATGACATTAAAATCGGTGAATCTTTTTTTACCGGCAATGAAGGTACTTCGCAATTGAATATGGATGAAATAAGTGAACGTGTATCAATTGAAGACAATTTAGTTGCGCAGCAGCAAACTCTTTTGTGGAATGATGATTATTTTTTGAGTCTAGCAACCGGTGAATATAACAGGCCAGTCAGTATTTTAATGGATGAACATGCAGAAGAACTATCTTTTCCGACAATCTACGGCGGTCATTTTCGAATTTACAGAGATGGTGTTATTGTTACTCCATTTATGCAAGCTACCAGCGAACTTCGGCGTACTGATAGGCGCGCTACTGACCCACAACACCTTTTATATATCGCTGCTAAAATTATGAGGTTGCGAGTTAGTAAATGTGTCAACGTTGCGTTTAAGCATGTTGGACAAGGTACTTCAATTACGAAAGAGACCATTCAGTCTGAAGAATATATAAATAATTGTTTAGAAACAAATCTCGCATTTCTTCGCTGCGTACCAAATTCTGCTTGGTTTTGGTCAGATCGCAAAAAAGATGTTTTTGCAATGATCAGGCAATTAGGGCCGCCAACTGCTTTTATGACTCTTAGCGCCAATGAAACTGGCTGGGATAATTTGTTGAAAATATTGTACAAATTGAAAAACGATGGAGCGGAAATTTCAGATGAGTTTTTAGCAGACATGAGTTGTGTGCGTAAAGCTCAACTTGTGAATGAAGATGCCGTAACTTGTGCTATATATTTCAATAAAATCGTAAATTGTCTGTTAAAAGTATTGCAATCAAAGAAAAGAAGTCCATACGGAAAATATAGAGTAATACATTATTTCAAAAGAATAGAATTTCAACATCGTGGTAGCCCACATGCTCATATTCTTCTTTGGTTAGATAATGTTCCTAAAGATTTAAGCAATGGTCCTGAAGTAATTAAATTAATCGACGAATTAGTTTCTGTGTCAGCGTCAGAGGCGTCTGGAAATATAAAATTAGTAACACACAAACACACATTCACGTGTTATAAAAAAATGGATCCTAATAAAAAACAAGAATGTCGATTTGGTGCACCATTTATGCCAACAAAAAAAACTATTAGTTTGATACCTATGAATGACACTGATCCCGATTACTCAGAAGCACTTTTCAAAGAATATAAGAAACTATTTAAATCTATAAAAAATAATCTTGAAAATGTTGACTACACGAATTTTGATGAATTTTACTCGCATAATGGTATTATTTCTGATCATCATTATTACAATATTATTCGTGCTGGTATCAATAGACCAAAATTATTCTATAAAAGGACACCAGCAGAAAAATGGCACAAGACTTTCAATCCATTCGTATTACATCATTTGAAATCGAACATGGATTTTCAGATTATACTAGATGAATATGCTTGTGCAACGTATGTTGTTGAATATGTCAATAAGCATAATAGAGGGATTAGTAATTTGCAAAGACAAATAATTGACATAATGAACGAGCATCCAGAATTCGACATAGTCGATATCACGAAAAAAATGAGTATTGACATACTTCAGTCTGTTGAAATGCCGGCACAAGAAGCTGCTTGGTATTTATTGAGAGAACCTATGGCTAAGTCATCGGTGGTGACAGTCTACATTCCAACGGTATTTCCTACTGAACGCGCAAGAATTAGAAAATCTATGAAGGAACTTGAAGCTTTAGATGATGATTGTACGAACATTTGGAAAGAGAATTGGTTTGATAAGTATGAGAAACGACCTGAAGAACTCTGCGATGTTACGTTAGCACAATTTGTTGCAAAATATTACCTAAATACAAAGGGCATTTACACTAAAAGAGATACTGCAAGAATAATAAGATACAGAAACTATGATATGGCTGACAATTACAACGATTATAGGCGTGAGATGGTTCTGTTGCATGTTCCTTTTCAAAGTGAAGAAAATGATATTATTGCTGAAAATAAGTTCATTCAAATATACGAGGACAACAAAGATACGATATTAGAACGTAGGAAAGAATTTGAATCAAATTTGGACATAGAGAAAACTTTAGAAAGTAGAAAGTTGTGCCGAGAAAACGATGAAGAACAAGAAGACGAAGAATTATTAAGAGCGGTTAATATATTTTAGCTCTTTATGCTTTTCTTCTCTATAAAAAACAGAAAATATCTAGCTATAAATAATAGTGTTACGAGCTTCGGGTTCGTTACAATTAAAATCAGCCGATTAAATAAACAAAGATGACACTTTAATTTACACCACACTAATTACACTATAAACTCACTAATCACAAAACACAATCGCACTATTAATCACTTGAGTTCGCAGTCGAAGATCGCTCTCGAAGTTATCACTTGTATCGCAAATCCAATACTGACTCGGTCGGTACATGCGCCGTCCTTATATAGAGCGCCGAGTAGATCCAGAAAGTTCGCGTACATATCGGTCGCGAGCGACTAAGGTCCGAGAATTCTAGCATAGAAAAATCTCGAAGGTCCTTGACTTCACCAGTTCTGCTACTCGATACTAGATGGCGCTAGTGGTACCGAATGCCGCTATCTTCCTTACTAGATTGTGGCGCGCAACAATAGGTATAAATAATTAGGTATTAATAGTGTAATTACACACCAAAATAATTATTCATTCAAAAAATTTGAACAAAAATAACGATATTAAGAGTTTGATCATCGAATTTCGCGCAATGTACATTTATATAGATATAATATCATATATACTTTCTCTGCGCGACATTAATTACCTATACATAAAAAATAAAAATACATGTGGCACTCGGGGACTGCCGCGGTAAAGCTATTGCATAGCATTTTTTATCAACTTATGCAATTATATATTTAGTACTCTGCGTCATTGTGATATGGTCTCGATTCGTTCACCTGGGTTACTGTACTAATGTAAATCACATACGTTTCACTTAACTTTGTCCCACCGATTGTTTCCAAACGCAGACGTTCGGGTCGGCTCGGTGACGGCGACATAATACTTAGCTCAATAACGAAGCGACCATTTTAAAAAAGCGGGGCCTAATCGAATGACGTAGCGGTGTTAGGTTATTTTCGTTACGGAATTTCTGGATTCGGTTGCCACGCTCAAGGCCCGCGATAGAAGCTACGCAATAGCTTAAAAACAAAGGTACTAAATAGTACACGTGCTTGGTTTAATGGTTTCTGTTATATACATAATGAAGAATGAATTTACACATATAAATATATACATACATATTGAGAATCTAAATTGAGAATTTAAACTATATGTGTGTGTATATATAAAAGAGGGCTACTTTTAATATCGCTTATTTTAATATAAAAAATTTTGGTTATCTTTATAGCAGTATTATATATAAATTAACAAAACAAAAAATAATACTGAATTTGTGATGATAATAATAAAATGAATGTAGGTATATAGAGACTCATTTTCTTTCACTATTTTTTCGTGACTTTCTTCATTAATAAATGCACTTTGTTTATTCATATTCATATTTAAAACACTTTGTACACAAATTATACGAGTACAGACAGATATTCACTGTTGTACATAGATGATAAATACCTATACACCTATATACTTTCTCACAAACAGCTGATTACGGTAGTTTTTCAAGGCGGGTTGCTGAACTAAAGAGACAAGCGTAATATTTCAAAAAGTCATTAAAAGTTCTGGTATTTACCGATACATGAAAAATTATATATTTAGTACTCTGCGTCATTGTGATATGGTCTCGATTCGTTCACCTGGGTTACTGTACTAATGTAAATCACATACGTTTCACTTAACTTTGTCCCACCGATTGTTTCCGAACGCAGACGTTCGGGTCGGCTCGGTGACGGCGAGCGACCATTTTAAAAAGGCGGGGCCTAATCGAATGACGTAGCGGTGTTAGGTTATTTTCGTTACGGAATTTCTGGATTCGGTTGCCACGCTCAAGGCCCGCGATAGAAGCTATGCAATAGCATAAAAGAGAATATTTAATGGATTATCAACAATTCTATAATTTAATGCGAATGGCCAATGATCAACAAAGAGATATTCTTATGACTATAATTCATCATTTACAAACTTCAATTCAAGAACCATTTCAAATTTTTTTTACGGGACCAGCTGGTACGGGAAAATCATTCGTTATCAAACTGATTATGGTTTACAATAGGTTCACTGATAATGATGGTTACTGCAATGCCTATATTACATGTGCTTCAACCGGCAAAGCTGCCGTGGCTATTGATGGTACAACTGTTCATACAGCTCTCAAAATGTCTCTTGCAAAACTTTTACCTCTTTCATCAGAAACGGTGCAATTGTATAGATCTCTCTTCAGATATGTCAGAGAACTTCTACATAAAATTGATAATCGTCTAAAACAAATAACAGGAAAAAACACAGATTTCGGAAGTATCGATGTTATTTTGATCGGAGATTTACGTCAATTGACACCAGTAAGATCGACACCAATTTACAAGACAATCAGAACGAGCATGATTGGACCGCATTTATGGCGAAAATTGAAATTTTATGAACTTACCACAGTAATGAGACAAGCTAATGTTGCATTTTCACGAGTTTTGACAAAAATAGGTAATGGAGATATACTAGATGAGGATGAGTTTCAACTTATTGAAACGAGATTTTTCAAAAAAGAGGATGTTGCTACATTATGTCCTGATGGAGTTCGTTTATTTTTCAAAAATGAAGATGTTGCCGCATATAAAAATTTGATTTTGAGCCAATGTGAAAACAAAGTTCTTTCAACATCCGTAGACGTCATTATTGGCGCTAAAAGTACTGAGCAAGAAGCTAATTTTAGACTAAAATTACATAAAAAATCTGTTATTGACACTGGAGGACTTATCACATTACTTTTGTTGTTGGAAAGCATTATGTTATTACAACCAACATCGACGTTACTGATTGTTTATGCAATGGTGCTGTTGGGAAATTGGTACATCTAGAATTTGATGAAAGTAACACATTAATTAGAGTTTGGCTGGAATTTTGTGGTTCAGTGGGTAGAAAAAAAAAGGAAAAAGCAGCCGCTCTAGCAGTACAAAATAGAGTTGGCAATCTCGCTGTTCCCATTGAATTACGAACAGCAAATATTTCATTAACATCGGATAGAAAATGTATAGCCAAACGCAAACATTTTCTATTAACTTCAGCTCTTGCTCTAACTATACATAAGTCGCAAGGTGGAACTTTGACGAAATAGTATATTAGTATAATAAAGCACATTCTCAGGAACTCGTTTATGTTGCGCTCTCTCGGGTGACTAATAATGAAAAATTGTATATCACGACAACAAAAAACGATTATTCTAAATTTAAGTTTTATCATAATCGAAAGCAAGCTGCATCGACTGCATCTTTGTTGCAAGAATTCAAAAGACTGTCTCTAAATAGTGTTCAGACGATAGCTCAAAGTGTATTAGATTTCATTAGTAATAGAAATGGCATTTCAATAATTACTTTCAACTGCCAAAGTCTAAATAGTCACAAATACGATTTACAAGATTCAGTTACGAGGCAAGCAAATGTGTTAGGTACTTCTTACCGAAACTTGCATGACGCCTGATAATCCGATTGACATACCTAATTTCAATTGTATTGTTCAATTCAAACGAGATACTGTTTCAAAAGGTGGGGTAGCTATTTACCAAAATAATAATAATTTTATGACTCCGAATATTGAAATAAATATTGCACACGTTAGCGATGTTAATGTTAGGAGTTCATTTGTTGGAGATATTTGTGCGTGCTTATGCAAGCTTAGAAATAGCCTACACATAGTCATGGTAGCAATTTACATTTCTCCGAATCCAAAATTAGACGAGGTAGAGCATTTTATTCATCGCACTTTACTGGAGTACACTGAAGAAGGATCGAAAATACTTGGTACAAATGGTAATAAATTTCCACTTATCTTGGCTGGCGATTTCAACATCAACTTCGCTGATAAAAAATCAGAGCGGTTGACAAGTTTTCTTTCGAAAATATTGAATTTGAAAATGAATAATGATCCACAAGAATCCACAACAAAATATGGAACCACCATTGACGCGGTATTTTCCAGATATTTAGAAGATATCAAGTCTCAAACTTATGTTTTTTATTTCAGTTACCATAAACCTATAGTTTCAATGATAAATATTCCTGAAGAACCGACATGTATTGAAAGATAATAAAAATATTTTGAACAATATTAATATGATAGCAGTGCGTTGAGTTTTTTCTGAGGCTAAATTCCATCGATGGATAACTAAATAAAAGTAAGAAACTTGAATTTTACATAAAAGTCAAACTGTATTTAATATTATAAATCTGAAGAGTTTGTATGTTTGTTGGTTTGAACGCGCTAATCTCAGGAACTACTGGTTCGAATTGAAAAAATCTTTTTGGGTTGAATAGACCATTTATCGAGGAAGGCTTTAGGTTATATATCATCACGCTTAAGACAATAGGAGCGGAGCAGCGATAAAGAATGTTTTAAAATCGGGGATTCCACGGGGACGAAATCGCGGACAGAAGCTAGTATTAGATAACACTGCACAATTAGTACTTTCGGCAAATATGTCTGAGGATATGCTGCACAAGGTGATGAGATTCAGCACAGCAAAGGACATGTCGGATGAACTTGTCAGGCTATATTGACGGAGCTACAGAAGATAAGAGCTATGATTTATGCATGACGTTCTTCAGCTACCAAAAAGACCCTGAACATGATATGACCACACATATAATATATCTGCAGTAAAATCTTTCAAATTCAAACTCTTAAACTCAACTCAACTTTCTTTTCAAATTTTTCTTTCGGGTCAGACGGGCCGTAACTTTGACATACGGTATGGGGAACATGTTGCCGCGTATAGAAATGGCCATTCGGACAAATCGAATTTCGCGAAACATCTAATTGATACTGGCCATTCTTTGCGCGACAACAATAACTACATATTTGTGATAAGGGTTTCCGGCTGTGTGTTTTGGAACAATTAGAGATTTTGAAACATAGTAATAATAATAATTTTGCACTGTTGAATGACCAGATGAATTTAGTTTCTTCCCCTTTACTGCGAATGTTTGTGGGTAGTTGTACAATGTGTTCGGTTTTGCTTTGCCTTCCTGCATGTGCATATTATCCGTGCTTTTGCCTTGTAATCTTGCATGTGCATAATATAGCGGGCGGGATCCAGGTGCATACCTGCAACCCACACATATTCGCGGAAATTAAAACTAGATACCTATATATTTTTCATTTTCAAAGTAAAATCTTTGTTCTACGACCTGAATACTGAATTAGAAGGAAATGATTTACCAGTAATTCTAGTAATTTGCAAGATACTGGATACACTTCCGGAACAGTTTTTTGCATTTAAGTCAAGTTGGTTTTTGTTGGCAAAACAGGAGAGAAACATTGAGAATTTAACGACACAGCTATGTGCATATAAAAGAGCGCTAATAAATAAAGCATAGTGTAGTACTAATGTTAAAGCTCTTGTAGTAAAATCTGAGAAGAGTAAGAACAAGTTTAACAAAAAGGAATTAAAGTGCAAAGGACAATGGCAGCCGCCCATACATTGTTTTAGCTGATGTGAAATTCTTACGTCTTTAAATGAAAAATATCTTTTTTAACTCAGCTTCACCTTCTGAACTAGTATGTGCAAGAATTTTGGTTCAAGAAGGCCGAGAAAAATAGATATTCAGTCATGAACTTTTGTAGGTTATGTCTATGGTAACTTGGTAGGTAAAGGGCCCCCGAGACGATCAAATACACTTTACAAGTCGTCGTTTCACGTTATATTCAATAGGTATCTAAAAAATAATATATTGTAAAACTGGTTTAAGTCAGCCAGTCGCCGAGAGCATTGTTTTAGGTATTTAAGCAATAAGATTTATCTAACATTCTGGGATTTAATAATTAGGTACTTGCTAAGTTTTCGCACGCTTAGCAAGTATTTATAAAATCCTAGAATGTGTGTAGAAATATCGAGTTGTTAAGAACCAATAAAACAAGTTTAATTTATAAATCTATATTTATTCTTCTTTATCCTCTTACAATTATTTCACAAAGGAATTCTGTGGGTGTGGTAATATTTTGCCGATGTCAGGCCCATCCTAAATACTAGACTAGCGTCATTACATGAGCGTAACATCCTACTGTGCTACGTCGAACTAAACAATTACCTTTGATTATATAATGTCTAGATGGAGCGTCGCCCTACTGTCAAACCAAAGAAAACGAGGCAACAATTTCAAACATGTGTGCGTGCGGACGGTGTTTTACACTATGCGTCTATGTCTCTGTGTGCGTGAATAATGATACCAGCTACTAGAATTCTCCCATAGATCACATATTAAAAAAAAATAAGATAAGTTTTAGTTGTATGTATGTAGTATTATTCAGTTTTAGTAGTTTCTGAAGATACTTTTTTAAATAAATAAAATACCTATACAATTTAATTAGAGTTGTGTGTGTGAATGTTGTATTAAATCAGCTAAGTTAATCAAATTAGAATAATAAACTTTTTATGCAGTTTATATAGATTGAATCTATGATTTAATTCTATTAATCAGTACCAGATATTAATCATTACCATAATGAGGACAAAAAGACGGTACAGTATTTATTTATTTATTTATTCACTCTCCAAACATACAAATAAATCCTTACAGGCTAGACCCAAACTTTTTTTTTTTTTGGCTAGATTCAAACTTTATGGCGGCTCGGAACATGAGGCGAGTCGCTGCGCAGTAACAAATTCGAGTGTCAGCGGGGGTGAGGGATGCGGTACTGCGCAGGGAGCAGCACACTTCAGAGCCGTCATAAAGATTGAATTGGAGTGTACCAAGTAAATTATTTACCGAGCTTATAACAATTTTTACTTGGCATTGGCTTCAAAAGCATAAAAAAAAAGACTTAATAAATTAATCATATTAAAATTACTCTTGGCATTTTTTAAATCTGTTTATTGAACCCAATGCAAAAATAATCATTAAAATTGGCTCATAAACAAAAAAGTTATTCGCGAAAATTATATTATTATAAAAAAGTAAAAGTATAGATGAATTAAAAAAACTCCAACTTTTTATAAATCGAATAATAAACTACATCAACTAAATTATATAAACGTTACCATAAACCAACGAATATACCCACAAAAAAAAATGTTAAGTTGGGAGAATAAAAAAAGAAACTGGCAACACTGACAAAATATGGCGTAATTTGGTTATCATAAAAACAATAAATAAATACGTAGTTTTCTGGTTACTTAGCGATGATAGGTGATGTGTATGGTACTTTTTACCCTTAATTTATAACTCCGTCGCAGTTTAATAACACATACCGTCATTTTATCGCTGATTTTTGTTTATTACTCAGCGCGCGTAATACGTGGTGACACCAAAGCGGCACGATCGGCACTAATCGGCGGGTAAGACCTTATAGGCCAACAGTTGGCTGATATTTTTTGACACGTTTCCACGCATCTGATGCTCTATCTAGACATTATATAATCAAAGACAATTACAGCAATGTTTACTGATTCCTCTCCGGCCAGGAATATCATTCAGTTGATACACAGGATTTGTGTCGGTTTGCTCTACGACCTTCCATCTGGCGGTATCTAGCAACCAACTAATTCACTGATAAGTAATCCAAAACAATAAGGCAAGATCGGCGTCTAGTAGGTATAGAAAAAGCTCAATGTCACTGGGAAAGTCTCGCGAGGCCTTAAACACGCACAGGGTCACACAGGGGCATATCATAGTCCATAATATGCAGTACGTGTTTTATATTTTAATAAATGAATAAAACCAATTTATAACGTAAGAACTTTATTCTACATAATCAAAAAGTAATAGCGTCCCCATAGACAATCTTCTTCATTTCAAAAACTACCATAGACAATATAATATTATCTTTGACATAGAACACCTTCCCCTCTAGACAGTTATACCATACTAATTAGATAATATAATCAGAGATCTAAAATCATTCTGGGTTTTATAATTCTACCACTTCTTGTGGTTTTATTATTAGACTCTTGTAAAATAGGTTGTTCACTGCTTTGCTCTGAAGGAGTATTATTTCCATTATTATTTTCAATGCTTTGCTCTGAAGGAGTATTATTATCATTATTATTTTCTAAACTATCGTCTAATATTAAATCTAGATCAGTTAAATTTGACCGAATATTATTGTTATTTTGCGTAAATGATTTTTTTAAATGTTTTACATTTCTTCTAATATTACTTTCTCCTTCCCTTCCTATCCAAAAAGACCTTGGTTCCTTACATTTAGCAATTATTTTTCCTTTTCTCCAAAATTTGTCTTTATCTGTCTTATAAACAATATTATCTCCCACTTTAAATTTAACTTCTTTCTTACATTTTACACTTTTCAATTTCTTGTTAACTGATTGTCTTAAAATTAACAATTTGTAAATATTACCTTCTATTTTAGGTTTTAACAAAACATCTTTTGTGGGAATAAGAGTTCTAACTCTTCTACTATTTAAGATCTGTGAGGGAGAAGCTTCTAGTCCTGTTAGTGGAGTATTATTATAATTTAACAAATAATCTCTATAATCTACTCTATCTTCACAAGCTTTCTTTAGAATCATTTTACTTATGTGTACAGCTTTTTCTGCCATACCATTGCTTCTAGGATAATGAGGGCTACTAGAAGTAAAAACAATGTCCTTAGACTTATAATATTTGTGACATTCAAATGAATTAAAAGGGTTATTATCGGCTATTATTTCCTCTGGATAACCAAATCTAGTAAAAGGTTCTTGAAAAGCATTTATAACACATTTAGCTGTTTTGTCACTTAGTGGTAAAATTTCCAACCAGTGAGAAAAATAGTCAATAATTACCAAAAAGTATTGACCATTAAAATCTAAAATATCTGTTCCAACCTTAGCATATCTACGATTAGGTATCTTATGTGGTAACAATTTATCATGTGAATTAGCTGGTCTAAACTTCTCACATGTACGGCATTGAAGAACATATTTATGTATGTCATTTGAAAGTCTGGGCCAATAGAATAATTGCCTTGCTTTCTTAATAGATTTACAAATTCCAGGATGACCTTCATGAACTAAATTTAACACATATGACCTCAGCGACTCCGGCACAATAATTTTATCTTGAAAAAATGCTAGGCCACATTCAAAATATATATCATCCTTAATTTTATAGTAATCTTTACATTTCTCAGAAATTTTGTTTTCTACAGGCCAACCATTGAGATAGTAATTTTGTAACAAACTTAAAATAGAATCAGATTTAGTTGCATTTATAAATTGAGATTTTCTTTCAGGTGACATAGGTAAGTGTGCAGTAACCGAGTGTACAACATGTGCCATACTTTTATCTACTTCAGTACACTTAAGGCTGTTTCTGGATAACATGTCAGCAAAATGTAATAATTTACCTGGAACATAATAAACATTTAACTTATACATTAACAATTTCAATCTTAAACGTTTCAAACGAGGAGATCCAATCTTACAAATGGGTTTTAACATTATAGAGACAATAGGTTTATGATCTGTTTGCACATCTACCAGATGTCCATATATAAATCTATGAAACTTTTTAACAGCATAACAAATGGATAAGAGTTCTTTTTCAGTTTGACTATAATTAAGTTCAGCATCATTCATAGTTCTTGAGGCACAAGTAACCAATCTTAAAACATTTTGCTCATCTTGTTGAAACAAACAACATCCTATACCATCTTTGGATGCATCACATTGCAAAGTAATTTTTCTCTTAGAATCAAATGGAGTAAGAGCTGGAGCCATACACACTTTTCTTTTAAGTTCTGTAAATGCCACTCTATGAGCAGGTAACCAATTAAATTCAGTATTTTTTTTCAGTAATTTAAAAAGAGGTGACAATAAGTTTGCCATATCCGGAACATATCTCCTAACATAATTGAATGAACCTAATATTTGTCTCAGCTCATCCCTATTTCTAGGCTCTTTTAAATTTAGAAGAGTCTCAACTCTATCATTGTCTAGAGACATTCCATGCTCATTGAAAACTTGTCCCACATACTTTACTTGGGTCTGCTTATATTGAAACTTTTTCTTATTAAAAACAATTCCTAACTTTTGAGCCTTTTTAATTACACTTAACAATGCTTTATCATGTTCTTCTATTGTACTACCCATTACTAAAATATCATCAGCCCATATTACAACATTTGATAACTCACCAAAGTGATTTTCAAGTATATCTTGAAATAATTCAGGAGCATTCATCAGACCATATGGTAAAACTAAATATCTGTACACTCCAAGTGGTGTTGCAAAACAACACTTCCATGATGCTGATTCTGAAAGAATCAAATGATGAAAACCTTCAGACAGATCTAATACTGAAAACCATTTCTTGCCTTTGAGTCTGAAACTTAGATCCTCAAGTGTGGGCAAAACTTTAGGTTTTTTAACAATTATTTTATTTAGATCTAATGGATCTAGGCATAATCTTATACTTCCATTGGGTTTTTCTACAATAACAATTCGGTTGACACAAGCATTTTCATTAATAGTATCTACTTTTACTATAGCATTTCTACTTACCAATCTCTCTAATTCAATTTTTAATGGCTCAATTAAAGAAGATGGCAATCTAGGTGAAGGGTGACAAATTTGGTCCTCCATAGGTTTAGTAGGAATATCCACACTTCCTGGCATCCTTCCGATACCTTCAAAAACTTTTACATGCTGTTTTATAAATTCTTCCTTATCAATATTTCCTGTCACAACATGTACCCGCTTAACTAAATTTAATGATACACAAGCAGGTAATCCCAATAACATGGTATTACAATCTATTATAACAAAATTCTCATAACATTCATTTTCTTTGTACTTGCATTTTAAATTTACAATGCCTAAAGGTTTGACTTTTTCACCAACAAAAGATTCTAGTTTCAAATTTGTGTTATATAATTCACATTTAATTTTTGTCTTAATTTGATCATAAATATTTTTAGGCATAATGCTAACATCTGCACCTGTATCTAACTTACACTTAATATTTTGATTTTCAATTTGTATATTTTCAATCCAATCAGACTTGTTAAAATTAGATGTATTTAGGACTGTACCACAAAATAATTTTTCAGATGAACTGCTTGTATCGGATAACTCAGAGCACTTTATCTGACCAACATCTTTTACCCTGCAGCTCACCGCTAAATGATTGAGGATACCACATTTTGTGCACTTTTTCCCATATGCCGGACACTCTCTTGGACCATGCACTTGCTGACATCTTCTGCATTTGAAAGTTTTTGTATCAGACTCAACCTTTTTAAAATTTTGTTTTTTTGCATTATTCCTTTTATTGTGCACAATATCTACCTCTGCTGTTGGGTTCATTTCTTGGGCCTGTACCCTGCTGACTTCTCTGGCTCTACACTTGTCAGCTACTTTGTCTAGCGTTAAACCTTCTACTTGTAATAATGACTCTTGTAGTGATTTATCCTGCAGACCTTGGACCAATCTATCGCGCAGCAACTGATCCTCTAGCATCTCTATGTTCGAAGTGAAGTTGCACGTTGAAATTAAGTGCCGTAGAGAAGTGTAAAAATTGTCGAAACTTTCCCCTTCTTGTTGTTTACGCTCATTAAACTTATAACGCTCGAATACCTCGTTTAATCTAGGGTTTACGTAGGTTTCTATGGCTTGAATAACACTTTCATACTTTTGGGACTCCTCTTTGGACATTTTAAAAGTTAATAATACTTTGGTGGATTCCGGACCCATCATATTTCTGAGTAGTGATAATTTAACTTTGTCCGAGTCCTCATCTCTGCCGGTACTTACAAGATAGTCCTCAAAGGTGCTTTTCCAGAATTTCCACTCCGCCGCTGCAGATTGAGATCGGATGTCGAAATTTCGAGGCAACTTAACCGAATTTTCCATGTTAACGATGTATCACTTAATCTCTTTGCTTTAAATTTAGCAAGCATTCGACTGCGCCATGTTTTATATTTTAATAAATGAATAAAACCAATTTATAACGTAAGAACTTTATTCTACATAATCAAAAAGTAATAGCGTCCCCATAGACAATCTTCTTCATTTCAAAAACTACCATAGACAATATAATATTATCTTTGACATAGAACAGTACGTACAAATGAAAATTAAAAAAATACGGGAAAAAACAATAGAGAGCACTAATTGAATATGGTATGGTATCAACTCAACCAACAACAATCGTCAGTAATCAAACTATTTTTTTTTAGATTCGGGATACTAGTCTTTTTGCCAGTCATTAAAAGCAATTTATTTATTTTTACATCACAGTGTTTTGACCTCCCTGCAAGGAACACTTACACTTAAAAATAAACTATATTGGTAATCCGTTTAATTATTCACTTACTCCGTAATAAAAAAATAAAACTGATTACAATTAAATAATGCTGTACTCACTGTCACTTGGCAGGATAAATATAAAATGGCAACACTACACGGTAATCAAAAAGTCAAATAACTTTTCATTTAAAATATCTTTTTTCTCCGGCCTGATCTAGTAAATGTGATACATTGAAAAAATATAGAAAAATAATGGAACTTCCGTCGTATATAAGTCACTTTTAGACGCTTAAATTCAAGTCAGCTAAAATTTCGCCATTGTTCATTGGTCACATTGTCAAGAAATGTCATAAATGGATTGACGTCGGGAGACCACCAAAGAATTCGACCAGTAATGTGAACAACATGAATTTAACAGTTCTGTCAGTTGAAGATACAACAGAAGCAGATAAAAAACTTTTTACAAAAAAATACAACCGACTTTTCCACAAAAAATCAAAAAAGTACAAAATAACTTTAATTTCGTAACTCGGTGTTTGTGGGCCCTTTTTCATTTTTTGAACACCGACTTCCGAAATTAAAGTTATTTTTAGTGGTACTTAAACCCCCTCCCCTCCCCCCACCTAAACGAACCAATTACATTAGTATAAAAAACACGCACTGCTCCAATGCAGAGTAAACTAAAAGGTCGTCAATGTAGACAATGTAGATATTTTTTTAGATTTTTGTTGATTTTTCAAAAACCGCTTGTTCGATTTCGATAAAATTTTCATGGGACCATTTGGGAAGTATACCCTTTCCAACAAAAAAAGAATTTTTCAAATCGGTTGGCAAGCGACGGAGTTATGGGCGAACAAACAATAAAAAAAAAAAACGTACAAACATCCGAATTGAGAACCTCCTCCTTTTTTAGAAGTCGGTTAAAAAACAGTTGGTACGTAGACAATGGCGCAATTAGTCATGTTACGAATAGGTCTGACTTATTTGAAAACTTTGAATATTTTCAAAATAATCACACTGTCACTACAGCATCTGGACAGACAATTAATGCTATTGGCAAAGGATCTATACGTCTCAATGCTGATGTTAATGGACGAGTCGAACCGCTTCTTTTAAAAGATGTATGGTATATTCCTGAATTACAAAGAAATTTATTTTCCGTTCTTACAGCTCATGACAAACTACAGAATAGTACATTTGAATCCCGCACAGAGTCATGTACATTGAAAGTAAACGGAAAAGAAATAGTGAACGGATAGCGAAGAAAGCTTGGTTGGCTTTATTTACTTAATGTTAAAATTGTTACACCAAAGCAAGAAGTAAATCTTGTCACAAATTCACAGTCGTTACAATTGTATCATGAACGTTTTGGACATCAGAATAAAAAACATGTCAAAAAGATAGTAGAAAAGGAATTTGACATAAAATTGGACTACAGTACAGAATTATGTGAAGGTTTCATCAATGGCAAAGCACACAGGTTGAAGTTCGGAACACGAGAACGAGCGACGAAGCCTGGAGAACTTATTCACTCTGATGTTTGTGGACCTTTTATGTACTCAATTTCCAAAGAATCATGACCAGTTTTGACCTGAAATTTTTCTAACGCGTCTAGTGACGTAAATATTCTTAAAAAATTGCATATTTTTTGCTTTATTCGTATCACTTAATTGAATTTTCAAATAAAGCCATTCTCAATAGACCTTTGGAAACGAAACATTTTTTACACACGTTCCGTTTCATAGAATACGAAAAACTTGTGCGTTCGACATGTGGTTAATTAATGTTGAAAATAACCAACTTATATTTTTTTAGTTTTCACACCTATTAATTTATGCCTAGCTTTGTTTTTTTTTATGGTTTTAGGAAGAATAAATAAATAGACAGGTTATAGCTTTTGCGTTAAACAAACTTCTTTAGCCGCAACGTTACGTGAATGACAGGTTGACATTTAATTGACGTTCAAAACGTCAATTAAATGTCAACCTGTCTTTCATTTGCTCTTGTCTTGTTAATTGTACTGGATTATTGATATTATACTTACCACTTGCAGTCTTGCATTTTCTACGGATTTCGACACCAACCACTTATGATTACTCTGGCCTGTGTTATACGGAAACTGATTCATTGCTTTTTGATTGGGAGCTAAGACATACAGCTGAATCCTGGGAGCCGATCCCAATATACCTAGTTGGGAAAAGGCTAGGCAGATGATGATGATTGGGAGCTAAGACGTTATCGATACGAAAGCGTTATGGAGCCTTCTACGAATTTCTTCGTATTAACAGCAACATATGCGTCAACACGCTTCGGCGTTATCGGGCCATTCATCTTGATAGCAGAGTCATCTCGTCAATTAGCTCTTGGATATCTCCAGTAATCGTAAGTATAATAAAAATCAAGTACCTAACGTTTGAGTATTAAAAAATGATTGATATGCAGTAGTGGTAAACCATACTTTTTAAGTTACATGATAAATAGAACTAGTACTACTAGAAATAGGTGATACTCCGAAGACAACCCACTGACCTAATGTGTTAGTTATGTATGTTTAAGCTAGTGTTCTATAAGACAGCTGTTAAAATACAAATTAAATATTCCTAGTTTCTTGGTAGGCTTAAAAATCTCATAATTGACTTGTTTTTCAGATAACAGTAGAAGATTACATTTGTGAAGCGTGCTTAGATGTATCCATGCAGAATATGAATTCCTAGATTTATAGAAACACTGAGAGTGATCCATCTGCTAGTTCATCTCGCCGTGATCATACTCGGGTATGTCCCATTTGTGGTTGATCATTGCTGAATCATCAAAGTGACCACATTCTCAAAGAAAAGTCATCATGTCTCACATTAAGGATGATCAACTTGATTTGAACTACTGTAGCACCTCATCAGGTTTGTATTTAAAAATATTGAAACTTATTTTAAATTGCATTTATTTTTTCTTTACATATCTAATTCGTGATGTTACTAGAGGTATGTCACTGCATTTATTACATTGTTTATTTAATACTTAATTGTGTTGTTTTTTGTTGACAGATATCACAATCTGGTCGTGTGTCATGCCTGTTGGTTGCGATTTAAAAGACAAGCTCTTTCAACTCTGCAAGAGGATGAGAGAAGAGGCTTAGATGGTGATGAGACTCTTCAAGGTCAAGCAATTGAACAAGAAGTGGAACAGTCTTATCAATCAATATATTAATAATATACATTTTGGTAGAAAATGGTACTAATGTGCGAGAACGCATTAGAGACTATTGCTGCAACTGCATTGTAAGATGTCGCACTGTAAGTTGTTGTGCACATGTTATGACGTTGGTGTGGTACTTAGATTGGGCCAGGATAAAAACAAGCATTGTAGCTCCTGCGGCATTTTTAGATGAAGTGGTTGTACGAGAAGACATTGAATAAATACCTAATAATAAATCAAATCCTGTTTTTTTATTTCATTTACCTGTCTTTGTCTGAACATGTAGGTAGGCAGCTCTTTTCGTTATCTAGGTTGTAATGGCCCAGAGTTTAATACCTCGCGTCTCATGCTTGAAGCTGTGAATTCAAATTCCGGCAAGTACCAATGTGTCTTTTTCAATGCGTAAGTTTTCTAAGTTTATCTTGGACATGGCTTGAATGATACCTGGACTTATTTATATAATAATCAATACCTAAGTCAAAAATCGCCAATCAGTACTGACCAAGCGTGATGATTATCTAATGCTCATTCCTTCTCTATATAAGAAGAATCCTTTGCCCAGCAGTTGGACAGTAATAGGCTGATATTATTAAGTCTGCATTGGCAGGATATTACAAGAATATAACTGCTGTTTGCAACCGCTCGCCGATTCGATGGGTGATATCAATAACTCAGAAATAAATCCTTCAGTGTACTGAAGAAGGATTTATTTCTGAGTGATTGTTACTGTTAGATTAAAAAGCAATTTGATTTTAGCATCGTATAGTTTTTGAGGTTATAACAACTGTCAGATGAGGTTTGACAGCTGTTATAACCTCAAAAGCTTATTTACATAATAGCACTTTTCCCTGGGCTCTAAATAAAAAGATGATAAGTTATTGTGTTATTTTAAACAATAATTGTTTTAGTAAAACACTACTTGTCGATAGACGCGACCTGTAAAATAAATCATTTGACAGGTCAATCAATGTATGGAAAGTGGGCATGATTCTTTCGATACTTTGTTCTTTTTTTTTTATATAATTCATACTGATATTGCTAGACCCTGTCAAATACCTGGAATAAATGGTGAGTATTCTCATTTTTGTGAAGCGTTTATGTTGAAAAATAAGGGTGAACTTTATATTATGTAAAAAACGTTTTGAATATTTAACAAATGTATAAGTTAACGGTTGCAATATATGTATGCTATATCTTAAGATAAAGTAAGTTTGTTTGTATAAGGCAATATTAAATTGTGAAATTGAATATTGAGAGGGGGTGTTAAGGATAAATAGACTTGTATCCAAGTTAATAAATATCATTTATTATCTACTAGCTTCTGCCAGCGACTTCGTCCGCGTGGAATAGTTACTTTACCCCCGATTTTGAAACTCTCAGCCCAATCGGTTTAAAATTGACAAAGTTTCATACAAACGTTCATCCCTTATTTTATCCCCTTGGGGGTAGAATTAATCAAAATCCTTTCTTAGCTGATTCTATGCAACTTTAACCATTAAGGCTACACACGCGACGGAAGCTTAAAAAATGGAGTAACTTCTCCCGTTTTCCCAACATTTTCCTTCACTGCTCTGCTCCTATTGATTGTAGCGTGATGAAAAGTATACCTACTATAACCTGCCCAGGAGTATGAAGAATAATTGCACCAAGTTTCGTTAAAATCGGTTGAGTAGTTTTTGTTTCTATAAAGAACATACAGACAGACAGACAGACAAAAATTTTACTGATTGCATTTTTGGCACCAGTATCGATCACTAATCACCCCCTGATAGTTAATTTGAAAATATATTCCTTGTACAGAATTGACCTCTCTACAGATTTATTATAAGTATAGATGTCATGGTAACACTGTTCTCTTCCCTTTCAGAGCTGCTTCCGTGCTCCTGCCCATAGATAATACACTAACAACAATAGCTCCTGCCATTGTAGTGTAAGAACCTCTAATAAATATGATTAATTACCAAGTCGGTGTTTATCATTTGCCATTATTACACTAAAATTCGTTGTTCTACGTTTAATTTTCGGAACACTTCACACGCGTATTAGATGAGTTTGATTACTTAAGGGACATTTTGTTTTGTATTTTTTATTTGAATTCTCGCTTTGATTAGTTGCTATTATTAATGATTTATGTTTGCTTACTACTTGATTATTGTGCGTGTTAGTATTATTTTCTATGTTACGTGTTATTTTGTTGTGTTCTAATGTCTCCAATAAATCTGCTTTTTTGCTAATAAAAGAACAAAATTGAGAAACTGTTGGTTTTATTGGTATAGTGTTACGATGACCTTCCCATTCCCTGCTGGTGATAGGATCTAGTTTAATTGCCATCATATAAATAATTAGCGTATCCCAACTGTCAGTGGGCTCGTTCATTGTATTAATGGCTCTTAATATTTTTTATTAATTAAATCAATCAAACGACGCAAAGAAGTGGATGATTCTTGCGGCATACTGTCTACATTGAACAAGGCCTTAACATGGATATCTACTAAAAGCCTACTATTATCAAAGCGGTCGCATAGTAACTTCCACGCCATTTCATAATTATCTCCTTTGAAATCAATATTTTGTATTATTTCCAAAGCATCGCCTACAAGCGAAGCACGAACGTAGTGGAACTTACTAATGGCATCTATGCAACTACTATTATGGATTAGTGACAAATAGAGATGGGCAAATGCCCGGGCATTTTTGGCAAATTGGGTAACTTCCTAATAAGTGCCCATAAATTTCTGTCCCTGGGCATTTATCTGGGCATATATTTTTTGTTTCAAAATTAATTTAAGAAAATGATGTTCGCTTAGAAAACTGATCTAACTTGTTGAGTTTACCTAGAGTTAATTCTTTAAAGGTGTATTTTTATGAATTTGTACATTTTATTTAAATCTATGTTTTGCAAAACCATGTTTACGAACATAAATGTTACAAAATACCCGGCGGCGGCGTGAAAATACTTGCATCGTGAGAAGAGTGTAGGGCGAGGGATGCGTATACTGTTAAGATTACTTGGTATATTATAATTTTATGAATTAAGTTACATTTTATTTAATTATT
The DNA here is from genome assembly GCA_905332915.2 of Hecatera dysodea. Taxonomy (NCBI): domain Eukaryota; kingdom Metazoa; phylum Arthropoda; class Insecta; order Lepidoptera; family Noctuidae; genus Hecatera; species Hecatera dysodea. Next base: position 1,079,330 of record HG995317.1, on the reverse strand, counting down.
AAAATACATATATAAATATAAAATATATCATAAGAATTATATAAATGTTTCAAAGTACGCTGCGCCGGTAAAAAAGACTTGTACCAAGTGACGGTTGCGGGGTAAGGGATGCGGGGTGAGGGATGTGCACACGCACTCGCCGCGCCGCCATTTTGTTGATAGTCATCCTGTGTCAGTTGCAGATACCGTCCGCATATTTTATTCCATTCGAGACTTCCCTTTACCCAATTTATGCAAATATTAGTTTTAAAATCTGTGCTATTTTACCGCTGCTTGGGTAAGTGTTTCTTTTATAGACGAACCAATAATAATTTCAAATAAATATAGGTAATACATTTTTAATAACTTCTGCATATTTTTGATACACCTACAATAAGATAAACAGTTCCTAAGAAACGTTCTTGTAAAAAAATACCAAAGAAATATTGTTAAATAAGCAACAAATAAACTTACGTACATACATATACATAATTAAGTGTTATGGGAGGTGTTCGTCTCAGGGTTGTTATTGAAAGATGAACGCGTAGGTTTGAATACAAAGTATATTCTACACACACAATTAGGTAGGTACTAGAGTAAATAACAATTCGTGGGGTCGTAATGACCAAATAACTAAGTTATACTTCGTGTAACGTAACAATGGTCAGCTAGGGCTCCCGGCGCGGCCTTGAGAGGCGCGTACTATCTCAGCGAGGGCGGGCGGCGGACTGCCGAGCGTTACAGGTTGCGCGCGAGCGCTGATTTATTGGCGGCGCGAGCGAGATAGAATTATAGCGCAGAAAGAGACACATAATCGTGCAATCGTGCCGGTATTCGACCGCGGGAGGATCGCGGAGGTCTAGATGAGTTGCGGTTTGCTATATACTCCCCCTCCAGTTCTGGAGAACGTCCTCGCTCCTGGACTGGTACTTGAGTAGCCTTAGCGGGACGACCCCGGTGTCTCTTAGGGACGACTGGTTTAGGTACAGAGTCTTGGTTACCTTGGTAACGGGTAAGGTCTTGGGTGTGATACTTTCCAATGACGACATCCGGCTGTTCGGTACTTGCAACTGTATAAGTAGTAGGGCTAACCTTTGCTACAATAAAATATGGACCGTCGCGACGTGGGAAGAATTTTAAAGTAAGGTCCTTGGAACCTTTACTCAACAGGTGAGACTTTAGCAAAACCAGATCTCCTACTTTAAAGGTTTCGGCTGGTCGGCGCGACGAATCGGAATACTGCTTTGTCTTGTCCTGTTGGATCTCTACACGTTCTCGAACAGCTGATAGGGAGTTAAGAAAATTCCTGAGATAAGGAGTTATTTGTGGGACGAAGTTCTCCTTATCTAAAATTGCACGAAGGTCATGGAGAACCTCTGTGGGCGACCGCATTTCTCTGCCGAAGGATAAAAAAGCTGGTGACTGACCTGTTGTGCGGCACTTGGCGCTATTCAGGGCGAAACGAATCACCGGCAGCTTCTTAGGCCATGAGGTATGGTCGTCTTCCACGAGATGTGCAAGCATAGCTTTAAGATCGCGGTTTTTCCGCTCAGCAGGATTAGCTTCTGCATGATACAGTGGGATGAAATTTTGTTTAATGTCGAGTACGGCCATACATTGGCGCATTACTGAAGAAATAAACTGGACCCCATTATCCGAAATGATACGGCGCGGTAGGCCGAATCGCATGAAATATTCCTCAATAAGGACATGAGCACAGGCTTCAGCTGTGGCTTCTTTAAGAGCATAAAGCTCGGTCCATCGGGTAGCTGTGTCTTCAACCAGTAGAATCCAACGCTCCCCCTGGTCTCCTTCCGGTAGAGGGCCGAATAAATCAATAGCCAACACCTCGTTACGCTGGTTCATAACTGGTGTCTGGAGTAGACCTGGTGGCTTAGTGTTACTTGCCTTGTAACGTTGGCAGTGGATGCAGGACTTGACATAATCAGTGATTATTCTCCGCATCCCTGTAAAATAATACAGCTGGGCTACTTTTTGGTACGTTCTGTCAATACCTGGGTGACAGGCTGTTGGAGAGTCGTGTAGCTCTCGAATAATATCTGCAACTTGTGCAGCGGGAATGACTAGCTGGGGAGATTCGCTATCGGAATCGGGATTATAGCGGTATAGGACGCCTTGATTGGTAAGATAACCCCTCTCTAGCCATCTCTGGGCAGCGACATCGTCTGATCCCTCGAGCTCTTTCAATATCTTCTCGACTTCAGGGTCGGTCATCTGCTCTTGGCGGACCTGACTGGGTGTTTTCGTGGGCAGATCACAGATCACTGAGCAAACACCGCAGCTGTCGCGTGTGTCGCTAGAACAAACCGGTCTACTGAGCGTGTCTGCCACCACGTTCGCCTTCCCTGGTGTGTATTGGAACTGGATATCAAAAGATTGGAGCTTTAAAGCCCAGCGGACTAATCTGCCTGCTGGTGACTTAAGGGACAGCAACCAACGAAGAGGTTGGTGATCACTGCCGATAACAACTGGTTGGCCATCTAGGTATGGCCTGAATCGCTCTACCGCCCATACTACAGCGAGTGCTTCTCTCTCCGTTGTGGAGTAGTTGCGCTCAGCTGTATTGAGGAGTCGGCTGGCATATTCTATGGGCCTTTCCTGATTGCCGTCGCCCTGTAATAAAACTGCGCCTAAGGCGTAGTTACTTGCGTCGGTACGCAGAATGAAGGGACGACTGAAATCGGCTTGTACCAGTATGGGAGCTGTGGTCAGAAGGCGCTTCAGCTCATTAAACGCTTGGGTCTGGTCAGGGCCCCAAGTCCATTCTTGACTCTTTCTGGTCAAGCGTGTCAAAGGTTCAGCAACTTTGGAGAAATTCGGAATGAATTTTCTGAACCAAGAGCAGGTCTGCAGAAAGGTTCTCAGGTGTTTTAAGTTCCCTGGTTCCTTCATCTCGAGAACAGCACTCACCTTCCCTGGGTCGGTGGAAACACCATCTTGTGTTATAACGTGGCCGAGGTATTTTACGCTTTCCCTGGCGAAAACGCACTTCTCCCGATTGACATGGAGGTTAAATTGGGCCAAACGATTAAAAACTGCTTCGAGGTCTTGCAGATGCTGCTGATAACCTTGAGAAATTATGAGAAGGTCATCTAAATAAGCTAGTAAAGTTACCTCTTGAAGAGCAGAGCAGGATCGTAAACGGTCGATGAGTCGCTGAAAGGTAGCGGGCGCGTTGCGGAGACCGAAGGGCATCCTTTTGAAGCGATATATACCTAAAGGGCAAACAAAAGCTGTTTTGTCTCTGTCGGTTTCCCTGACCTTGACTTGCCAATATGAGGATCGAAGGTCAAGCGTGCTCATGTAGCAGTCCCGTTTAGTGCTCTGAAGTAACTCATCGATGCGTGGCATCGGGTATGTGTCGGCCTTGGTGACTGCGTTCAAGCGTCTGTAGTCGACGCAGAAGCGGATACCACCGTTGGACTTCGGCACCATAAGCGCAGGGGAACACCAAGCCGATTCACACTCTTCTATTATGTCGTCCTCTAACATCTTATCTATTTCAGCTTTCATCAGCTGCTTCTTTGAAGGATTCAGGCGGTAAGGAGGTACTGCGATTGGCGGGTGGTCACCAGTTTCAATACGGTGCTCCGCATAAGGAGTTGGGCCTCCCCCTGCTCTGAAGACGTCGGCGTGCCTGGTGAGGATGTCAGCAAGCGCTTGCCGCTCAGCTGGTTTAAGATGAGTACCTTCATCATCCCTAAGAACATCCGTAGAGGCGCAGGACACGGCGCGAGAGGTAGGTTCAAAGGACAACTTAAACTGTACCGGGCTATTGTTACTAAAGTACCAGATTTCTTTATGGAAATCGATAACTACTCCGGCGGCAGTAATAAAATCTATACTTAATAATGTCTCATTATTGGTAGAGTCAGGAAAAATTAAGAATGGAATAGTGATAATTGTCGTCTCTAAGCACACCTCTAAGGTGGTGGTAAGTACATCCATAGTACGGACAAAACCGTCGGCAAGCCTAACTTCGCGTGTGGAAGGGCTGAGGGGATGTCCTTGACGTAGAAGGAGAGTATACAGCGTAAAACCTGCGATACAATGCTTGGCTGCTGTGTCTATCAGCGCGGTTCCGTTAAAACCTAAAATTTTAATATTAAAAATCGGACGCAAATCGCGGCCAATAGAGGGAACCGGTCCCGGAAAATGGTTACCGTTCGATGATGCATCTCCACTACATACAGTACAATCATCACATAAAAGTACAGGCACATTCTCATTTTTCTTATAAGTAGGTAATAAACAATTTGATAAGCAATACACATTTTTAAAATTTTCTGAGTTGTGACGACGATCGGTTTGTTTACCCGAACATTTTTGCGAAATGGAATAAGAATTAGGCACATTTGAATTGGTTATAGATTGACAAGAAAAGTTATTAACGTTGTCGTTACCTTCCAGTCGCGGGCAAAAATGTTCGGTGTCCATTACCTTACGGTTAACATTACGACACTTTTTACAACATTCAACCGATGAAATTTTTGAACAAGATGATACATTGTAACAATCACAACATGAATTAGAAGAAAGGTTGACATGATTATTATTATTTCTAGAGTCTATAGAGGAGTTTTTCGATGAAAAACACTGATATGACTTTCGATTGCGTTTACGACAACGGTTACGCGGTTTACGAACTTCACGCGATCGAACAGAATAAAATGCTTGATTTTTATCAACACTAACACTTGCATCGCTTTTAACACTTTTATCGTGAACTTCCGCAGAGTTAGTAAGGGATTGCGACTCACCTTGTTTTTGCAACAACTTACGACACTGGTCCTTGGTGTGACCTTGCTTCTTACAGTAGGCACAGGTAGGTCGCTGTCTTGCAGTGGTGCTGGCGTCAACAATCGGCGGAGAAGGCGCAGGAGGCGCGGGCGTCGCGCAATGCTGGCGCTGCGCATCGGGGGCGGCGGCGGGGGCGCCACGTCCACGGCGCGACTGCGTGCGTGCATCGTGTTGTGGTGGTTGCGTGTTTGTAAACGGAATAAAAGAGCGCGTACTCGGTTGGGTACGGGGCTCACTGGTCGGCGGAGTCGTACGTTTCTGGTCAAAAGCATCTTCTACGTTGCGTGCGAGACGTAGAAGTTCTGGAAAGCTACTGCAATCTTCTCTCCTCAATCTTTTCCTTATTCTGGAGTGGAGGAGGCCATAGGTCATATCTATTTGAGCTGACTCTGCGATGTCACCTTTGGGCAACCTGGCCAAGAGAGCGCGAATGCGCGCCACGAACATGTCGGTGTTTTCATCTTGTTGTGGCGTAGAAAAAATCTCTCGATAAATACGATGTGGTGGCCGGCGGTCGCCGTATGCGCAGATTAGGTTTTCTTTAGCTTGGCGCCACGATGACACTGAATCTTTAATTCCTTGCCACCAAGTACCTGCTTGATCCTTGAATAGGTACGCTAATCCTCGCAAAATGTTCGAGTCCGTCACTTGAGCACAATCGCTATAAGCATCAACAGCGTCTATAAATGCTTCCACCGATTCATTCGGTTGGCCGGAAAATGTGGCTTTACAGCGTGCTAAGGTACCCTGCCCTGGGAGGAGCAATGATTCAGGAGTTGAAGAATTCGCGCGTGAAACCGACAGAAGTAGCTCCCTGAAGGCTTCAGTTTGTGAGCGTTGCAGAGTAGCTATAATAGACGCTACGTGTTCGCCAGAAAACGTAGCAGCTTCGGGGCGCGGCGAAGAAAAAGCATCGCCGCCATCTTGTTGGGCGGGCGACGCGGGCGGCGTATTTGGTCGCGAGGGGTCAGAAAATGCCTCGGGTGCATCATCCCTGCGAGTTACTGAACTAGCCGTTCTACTCCTGGTCACTGGCATGATCACTGATTTTACCACAAAGAGTCACTATTACACGAGAAAAACGTTGGGTGCCATATATGGGAGGTGTTCGTCTCAGGGTTGTTATTGAAAGATGAACGCGTAGGTTTGAATACAAAGTATATTCTACACACACAATTAGGTAGGTACTAGAGTAAATAACAATTCGTGGGGTCGTAATGACCAAATAACTAAGTTATACTTCGTGTAACGTAACAATGGTCAGCTAGGGCTCCCGGCGCGGCCTTGAGAGGCGCGTACTATCTCAGCGAGGGCGGGCGGCGGACTGCCGAGCGTTACAGGTTGCGCGCGAGCGCTGATTTATTGGCGGCGCGAGCGAGATAGAATTATAGCGCAGAAAGAGACACATAATCGTGCAATCGTGCCGGTATTCGACCGCGGGAGGATCGCGGAGGTCTAGATGAGTTGCGGTTTGCTATAGTGTGCTTATTTTAAGAAAAATATTTGTTGTTTTAGCGCTATGGGACGATCAAAAAATCAAACTATACGGCGGCACTATAATCAATTACCAGACAATTACGTGAAGTGCTCTTTTTGCGAAAAGAATTATAAAAATTATGTTGTTAATTTTTGTATCTCTATTTTCACATGAAAAGTATATAAATGTTATTATTTTTAAATAAAAATGTGTTCAATTATTGACATTCATTATTTTTTATTTCATTAATGATACTATTTTACTTGAAGAACTATATTAAATTACGTTTTACGACCCCATATTTTTATGCCTTACGATTGGGCATATATCGGGCAATAATAAATTTATGCCCAAAATGCCGGATTTTTACCATATTTTCCTGCCGGGCAGAAACACATTGCCCATCTCTAGACTCCCGCATGCTCCATCTCTCGCCGCACCGCCGTCTCACGACTGCAGCCGAAGCTAGCCGAGTGCTCGACGGCGCCCGAACAGAAGCTCATGGCTATAGAATAACAGCCGCACGGGCCGACATTCAAGGTGAAGCAACGCTTGCCGAGGTTGGTCTGTGGATGGGTGACCATCTTAACATAGCGATACTCCTCCGCCTTTGAAAGCACATTAAGCCTTAGGTTCTGGCTTACATTTGGAAATCTTTGGCTGTCGTTATGGATTGTCAGAAACCAGAAAATCCAGTTGATGGGTTGGCTCCACGTAAAATACTGGTATTCAGCTTAATCCGGTTTGACTGAAAGCCGACCCCAATATAGTTGGGAAAAGACTAGGCAGACGAACATGTAAAAAAAGTAAGATTCACAATAAAAACACGAAATTACAAAAATCATATCATTTATTTACAGTATCACACACATTCAAACAACGATAATAAGAAAAAAAAAACTAAATCAAAAATACTTATTTCTAATTATATCTTAATGTTTTCCACCGGGCTCAAGACAACAGATATTTTTTTTAAATACATACTACGCCCATTTTTATGAACACTTAAATGGTACGGTTGCATTTTCAACGCTAGCTACACCGTTGAGACGAGTCATACAAAAAGTCGAACAAGCAAAAATATTTTGATATTCTATTTAATTAATACATTGAGGGTAGTTACAGTAACTTAGCAGCCTTTTTTATGGATTATACAATATATATCTATGCGCTTGCCCAAATCATCAAATGCCTTCTCCCGCTCTGAGCGGAGCGGAAGGGAGTATCAGACTCTCAGTAACTAAAACCCACCCGTGATCCTTCTAGTGCCGTTTACGTTCCAGGGCCGCGGTGACTCTTTCGAACAAATTCCGCAACCCTAGCAGGCACTGACCATATGGGGCCCCATCTTTTTTGCTGACAGCTCTTTGAGGCGCGCCGTCTCATCGACCCGGGCCTGGTTCACAGCAGGCCCGCGCCTACGGTGGCCGGGAATCGCTCTGGACCCACCAATGACGAGCAAAGCTTGGGAACGAAGTTATTCTATACGAAATAGGAAGCTCCCGAAACAACCATGCTCGGTACCTGCGTCAGACGAAGGGGAGAACGCCGTTGAGCCCCTCTAACCACTCCTCAAAGAGGGGGACTTATCGCCGCAATGGCGGCGAGCCCAAACTAAGCAGGCTTATGGTAGACACTCACGATAGGCCAAGTCCACAAATTCAAGGTTGCTCAGTGTGCAATGTAGAGAACAATGCTCGGGGTTTCTCTGGTAGATAGAATTTACATAGCAGCCTTTTAACGTTCCCACTGCTGGGACACAGGCCTCCTCTCCAGGAGAGGGAATGGGCCGTAATCCAGCACGCGGGCCCAGTGCGGGTTGCTGAATGTCACATGTCTTCGAATTTTTGGTTCTAGGACATGCCGGTTTCCTCACGATGTTTTCCTTCACCGTTTTAAGAGCAGTGGTGATGAAATTAATTACCCAAAGTAATGCGCCTGGCAGGGTCTGAACCCGCGACCTAAAATTCGTAAGTCGGGGCCGTTACCACTTGGCCACCACTGCTCTTAATAGAATTTGCAATGAAGTAATTCGCCCGAGTATTAGTCACCGACATTGCGCGTTGAACCAGCATGCTGAAGTGGAAGTAAGCCGGCCATGTCTGTAGATGATCAGACAGATGACAGGTGTTACAGTGGAGACCGCGTATGGGCAAATGTAGTGTGGGACGCCCTTCAGCATGATGGATCGATGATTTGAAGAAGATAGCGGATGTTTGCGGACTGCTCAAGATCGGGATGGTTAGCGCTCTTTGGGGGAGGTTTACGTTCAGCTGTGGACGGTGATTTGCTGATACGCAACAGCTTAATAGGACGACCATAAAGGTCAATAGGGTAGTTAACCAAAAAAAATCTGATTAGTCCGTCAGATAGATTTCCAAAAAATATTGGAGACGTATTTTTTCTTTTTTCACATAAACAAAAAATGAAGACGATACAGTGCGTTGAAAACTCGTGTGACGTCACTACCCGCTACAATTTTTACCGGGTAGTGACGTCACTCGCTCCCACTCCTGATCTTTGATGCTTTTTGTCTTCGTCAGTTTTTATAGATTTGATAAAGGAAAAATTACGTGTCCAACATTCTTCTATAATCTAACTGACGGACTAATTAGAATCATATTTTTTAATCAGCAAACATCCCTATTCGTTGAGACAATTTGACTGGTTGCCCACATACTATATTGCGCATCGGGGAGCTGTTGGTCCCAATACTTTGTAAATCTTTGACAGTCGATTATCGAGAAGTTGGAACACTAAAAATCTGGCAACGATTTGATGACAGATATGGTAGTTGCTGAATTGTAGAGGTCATTCTGATCCCAACATAGTTGCTAGGGTCTGTGCCTGCTAGAGTTTCGGATTTGTTCGAAAGAGTCACCGCGGCTCTGGAACGTAAAGGGCATTAGGAGAAACACGGGTGGGTTTTAGCCAATAATTGTCTGACACTCCCTTCCGCTCCGACCATAGCGGAAGAAGTCATTTGATAATTTCCCATCCAAAAATATCATCATCTGCCTAGTCTTTTCCCAATTATACTGGGGTCGGCACGTCAAACCGGATTCAGAGTACCAGTATTTTACGTGGAGCGGCTACCTACCAGACCTCCACAACCCATTAACTGGGTAACACGGTACTTTTTGGCTAGACTGGTATCAGATTTCCTGACTTTTGACAATCCGTAACGACTGCCAAAATATCTGCAAATGACAGCCGCTACCAACGGCTTAACGTGCTTTCAGAGGCACGGAGAAGTCTCGGTATGTAAGGTCACCAATCCACAGATCAACCTCGGCAAGCGTTGCTTAACCTCGAAGATCGACCCGTGCGGGTGTTACAATTTAACCACAAGCTCTCATAAAAAAAAAAATTGGAAAAAGGCTAGACAGAAAAATAAGTTTGCAATGTCATACCTTCAAACTTGTATAGTATATCATGGTGGGTCATTCTTTCTTAAAAACTACACGTGTAAAAATATATGGATAGCCTATACAAAGGTTTTCTATACCGTTTCGAGTAGGGTATATCATAAGGGTCAATTTAAACTGCCGGGGAATGGAATGGATGAGTCAATTTCACCGCATGACGCGAGAACGCGCGGGAATGCTCGCGTATTCCAGCGTAGACGCTTGGCAGCGTACTACTGTGCCCGACGCAACAGAATCAGCCGCGCCACTTCTCGCGGATTCCACAAACGGCACCAACAGTAGCTAGGGGAAATTCTCGGGAATGCGCGAGAATAGGGTAGTTGACTAAAAAAATCTAATTAGTCCGTCAGATAGATTTCCAAAAAATATTGGACACGTATTTTTTCTTTTTTCACGGAAATAAAAAATGAAGACGATACAGTGCGTTGAAAAGTCATGTGACGTCACTACTCGCTACAACTTTTACCGAGCCGTGACCTCACAAGCCCCCACTCCTGATCTTTGATACTTTGTATCTTCGTCAGTTTTTATAGATTTGATAAAGGAAAAAATACGTGTCCAATATTTTTCTATAATCTAACTGACGGACTAAACATAATCATATATTTTTTACTCAGGAAACATCCCTATTCTCAAGAATGCGCGAGGATTCCCCGGAAGACGGGTGACCTTTTATTTTGACTCGTATTTAGTTTATACGTTATACGATTAACATAAAGTCCATTATGCAATGTAAAATTCAGTTGCAAAAAAGTCGCTTGCATTCCGCAGCGGTGTAAATTGAGCCCGAGTCTAAATAAGCCATTAAGAGCGTATACGCCAAACGGCATTTCATACAAATTTTCAAGTCGTTATTATCCGGAATGACTGAACCGATTTTAATGAAACTTCACACATATAAGAAGGATACATAGGTCTAAAAAGTTAGTTGAAAACATTTTCGATAAATAGTGTTTACAGTTAAATTAGATCCACTTTAAATTTTCCACTCAAACATAAATTTCGAATTTCGAGTTACCTTTTGTAAAAAAAATGAAAAAAAAAAAAAGTTTTTAACCAATTTTTTAGACCTATGTATCCTGCTTATATGTGTGAAGTTTCATTAATATCGGTTCAGTCATTTCGCGAAATAGTGACTTGAAAATTTGTATGAAATCAGCATACACGCTCTTAAACGATTTTAAATATTCATTATGTTTGTTCCCTATAAAATTTTAATCAGCTGCCCAAAGGCACGGTTGTCAGAACACAGGTTTAAATTGCGTTTTTATACATGTGTATATATTGTTTTGTTTAGGCGATTAGCTAAAAAGCTATTGTATAATGAATATCCCATTTTATATACATTTAAGTATTTGTGATGTTTTCTTTCATAATACAACGTTTAATAGACAAAACGCAATAAACGCAAATAAACGCAATACTCGTAAGAGATCGTTCTACTTACCATTATGAACAACTTTCACTATGGCACCAACTCTAAAATCGCGAAAATAAGTAACCGACTCCCCCATACATTTATGTGCGCATAACTCAACAAAGTTTTTTTTTCACGATTTGGTATTCGTTTCTTATTGCGTTAATTGCGTTTTTTACACGTATAATATTATGTAATATAATTCTGACAAATATCAGTCGTTACAAGCTATACAGTCAAGTTTAACGCCATAGACTTGACTGAAGTGTTTCATACAAAAATGAACCATATTCGTATACCATTACTATGCTTTCATACAAGCGTATGCGTTTCAAACGAATTTCAACATTAACATCATAACAATTAGGTTAATTTTCGTATGATACAATGTAGGTACGGTAAACACGGTCTGACTTGCTAAATTAACGTTTCATACAAAAACGGACCTTATTCGTATGAAATTATGTACACAGAGATACAGGAATAATTTCTATGCGAATATAAACCTTACCATTAAAAAAAATAGGTCGATTTTTGTAAGAAACTTACGAATTAGTGACAAATATATTGTGGAAGGCAATCAGTGACTTAAAACATAATATAAATTAACTTGATTCTTTATATCATACATTTTTATATGTAAATTTCATGAGCGCGATTGCTCATTGCAATTTATACCTTATGTCAATTATTTTAAGTGTCTTTTTACATTATTAATTTGCAGCAATAGCTAAGGGGTTGATTAAAAACCAAATCGGTCCAAACAAATTTACTGAAACTTATAATTATAATCCTTTATCAATATATATGTACTAGCTGACCCGACAAACGTCGTTATGCCACATAAAATAAAATAAAAATTTAGGGGTGGACCACCCTTAACATTTAGGGGGATGAAAAAATAGATGTTGTCCGATTCGCCACCCTAGCCGATATGCACGCTAAGATTCACGAAAATCAGTCGATCCGTTTCGGAGGAGTTCAACCACAAACACCGTGACACTAGAATTTTATATATAACACTAGTACTTCGCTTGGGGGCGCGAGTTGCGAGCAACTCGCGTTGTCTTTTTAGTATTTTTAGTTTTTTTTGCAATGTCAGATTTCTGAGTTACGCAAAGGGGTTGAAAGAAGGGGGTTGAAAAGGGTTGATTTTTTTTTGGCCATATACTCATCCAGATACCCTCTACACAACCCCGAAGACCATTTTTCTCTACAATGTCAGGTTTCTGAGATACGCAAAGGGGTTGAAAGTAGGGGGTTGAAAAGGGTTGAATAGGGTTGAATAGGGTTGAATTTTTATTGGCCATATACTCACCCAAATACCCTCTATACAACCCCGAAAACCATTTTGCTCTAAAATATCAGATTTCTGAGATACGCAAAGGGGTTGTAAAAAGGGGGATGAAAAGGGGTATTTTTTTTTTTGTTTTATACTCATCCTAACACCTTTTATACAACCCCGAAAACCATTTTTCTCTTCGACGTCAGGTTTCCGAGATAAGCAATGGGGTTGAAAGAAGGGGGTTGAAAAGGGTTGAATAGGGTTGAATTTTTTTTGGCCATATACTCACCCAGGTACCTTCTATACAACCCCGAAAACCATTTTTCTCTACAATGTCAGGTTTCTGAGATATGCCCAGGGGTTGAAACAAGGGGGTTGAAAAGGGTTGAATAGGGTTGAATTTTTTATTGGCCATATACTCATCCAAACACCCTCTATACAACCCCGAAAACCATTTTTCTCTTCGACGTCAGGTTTCTGAGATAAGCGATGGGGTTGAAAGAAGGGGGTTGAAAAGGGTTGAATAGGGTTGAATTTTTTATTGGCCATATACTCACCCAGATACCCTCTATACAACCCCAAAAACCATTTTTCTCTAAAATGTCAGATTTCCGAGATACGCAAAGGGGTTGTAAAAAGGGGGTTGAAAAGGGGTAGTTTTTTTTTTCGTTTTCTACTCATCCAAACACCCTCTATACAACCCCGAAAACCATTTTTCTCTTCGACGTCAGGTTGCCGAGATAAGCAATGGGGTTGAAAGAAGGGGGTTGAAAAGGGGTAGTTTCAGATTTTTCCCATACTCACCCCGACACCTTCTATACAACCCCATATAAAGTTATCCCCTCCTAGCACGGGAAGTGGGAGAACAATTATGTCAATCAGTCAATCAGTGAGTGGTTTTTTAATTATATATAATATAATAATATACTGTGCATTGTTGAAATTGAAATTTAATTATTAGTTCAAGTTTCACTTTTATCTGCAATCCCTGTAACTGTTTTTTTTTTTTCTTGTATACTAATATTATAAAGAGGCAACGTTTGTGAGTTTGTGACGTTGTAAGGGGTAATCTCTGGATCTACTGAACGGATTTTCAAAATTATTTCACAAATAGAAAGCTACGTTATTGTGGAGTGTCATAGGCTATATTTTATCCCCGTATTGCCACGGGAACGGGAACAACGCGGGTGAAACCGCGGAGGCTGCAATTTTTTATTTTTTTTATTTAGATGATCCGAAATAAGTATCCGAAACTGTTATAATATTTACATATGAATTTCCTAATTTACAGATTCGAAATTTCATATCCATAACATCTCTGGTACTCCAGCTAGAAGAGACCTATTTCAATATTAAAAATAAAGCAAAAAAAAACAAGGCTTGCAATGGAATTTGAATATATCAACTCATTCGAAAGAAAATCAACTTTCCGACCTAGTGCGGGTTTTTTAACGTTCTCGATCGCGTTAGCGTAAACGTCACGTTGTATTGAAACTGAAAAACGCGCCATCTGGTGACAATAACCGAAAACTTTTTTGTAACATAAAATTTGACATAAGCAAACTTTAATAAAGAGGAAAGATTTGATTGTTTTTTGTTTGTTCGCATTGAATAGACTCCGAAACTATTTGACCGATTTGAAAAATTCTTTCACTGTTGGGAAGCCACACTATCCCCGGTGACCATAGGCTATATTATATCCCCATATTCCCACGGGAACGGGAACTACGCGGGTAAAACCGCGGCGCGCTGTTAATAATAAGTTGAATCGACTTTAAAATACGAAAATTGATTCGAATTTTTGGGAAAATTTACGCAACCAGTTGACGCTACATAGGCGCGAGGAAAGAGGTTTTCTTGAAAAAACGGCTTTGAGTTAAACATGACGTTCATGTCCATTTAACAAATGTCAGAAAACATTACCGTTTTGACAGGTGTCAGGATCTGGCGCCTCAGTAATGCCACCTGGGCCTCGAGTCTGCTATTACAATAGTATCAGAATGGTCTATCATTGATTTCATAATGGTTGATTTTGACAAGTTTGGTAATCTACTTATATAAAAGCGTCATTATGACTTTCCAATGGTCTACCACTGACACTCCATTGAAAGAAATGCCATAGAATGGTAATCTCGTACATAATGACAAATGAATGACAGATGTATGCAGTAATCTGCAAAAAAAAATTACAGTTCCTTTGATCAGTGACCTACCATTAGAACGTCATTGTACAGTCATTGCTTTTAATAGCTCGGTTATCAAAAAGTATTACGAGACCATTGACCGACCAATGATCGATCATTATGAATTTAGCAGATTACGAGCTTTTAGCAAAATGACAATGGGATCGTGTTGGAATGACGAATTTATAAAAAATAGCAGACTTGGGGCCCTGGTGTACGTCATTTCAGAAAACACTCATTGATAAAAACATTTACGCTAACGCGAACGAGCACGTTAAAAACACACATAGAATCTATAATACTATCATACAATCCCTACATCAGTGGTTGTACTAACTAAACGTGATTGAAGTTTATCAACAGCTTGATATATATCAATTTTTGGATCCAAACCAACCCCTAAAGGCTTATACTCATGTATTGTAAGTCTTTCAATCAAAAATTCAGAATTATGATGTAAAACCATATGTTCTTTCAAAGAATCAATTAAGAATTGAAAATCACATATTTTACACTGTATATACGTTTTCGGATCTAAGATATCATGTTTTAAAGTATGTTCGAAACACATATTTTGTTCTACGAAGCAGACGTTACAATGTGAACATTTGTAGTAGCAAATTTTGTCGTTTTCAATTATGTTTTCGTTACTTACACTGTTATTGTCACAAGTGTCACTGATATTGACGTCACCGAGTCTTTCAGTATCACAAATATCACTGACTTTGTCGTCACTGAGTCTTTCAGTATCACAAATATCACTGACTTTGTCGTCACTGAGTCTTTCAGTATCGCAAATATCACTGACTTTGTCGTCACTGAGTCTTTCAGTATCACAAATATCACTGGCATTGACACTGACATCACCGACAATGATATCACTGAGTATTTTACTATCGTTAACACTATCATTTTCACTTGCGGTATCTTCGTGAATTTCAGCTGAAGCATCAAGTAACTCGGGCTTGTTTGAACTTGGATCATTCAATATGATAAAATCCCCTTTTTTCAAACCCATTTCATCGTGATGAACGTATTTATGCCTGGGCAGAGTGAATTTAGAGAACACGATGTCACAAATGTCACATTTAAGTTTGTCAGATATATCATGAGGTCCGGGATACTTACTGACGTGGTATACCAAAGATTCCTTCTTCATATAATGTAAATCACAATTTAGACATTTATACAATTCTCTGCTGTATGTCTTGACGAGAATTCTCGATTTTATACGACTCGACAGACCATTTTTGTCTAACGTATCGTTCATATTATCTGATAATGTCACTGAAGTGTCATTATCAATGTCACTGACATTACTGGTACTTCCGGTGACGTTTGTGTGAATTGATATCTCATCGGGCACTATGATCTCCCTTGGATTGTCATCGAAGTCCATTTTTAAGGCTCTTGATGTAGACGGTTTGTCTATGGCTCTTCTATAAGTCCTCCGCTCAGATAAAGGACTGTCCAAGTCACTCAGTCTCGTCTTCATTTTTTTAACCACGGGTCTTTCTTCGGAAATATCGCTTGTCCTCTTCCGTCGAGTGTTGCCATCGTCTTCACCCCGATTGTTGCCAGTTAAAAATACAAAATCCCCACTTGCAGGATCAACGACTTTAATTTTATATCCTTCATTGGGGAAACTGTGTATGTTCCTGTGCTTTCTGAACGAACAGTCGGTGAATTTCAAACCACATATTTCGCATGGCGTTGGCAATTTTTTTAGATGGTGATTGACTTCGTATGCGTGATATCTGAAGGAGTTACGTTGCAAATAAGTAAGGTCGCAAGGTACACAGCGATAAACAACCGCTTCTTTTATAGTCTTTTTCCTTACAACAGTAACTTTATTCAAATAAGTAACGTCGCCATTGCTGCATAAATGCTTATGGAAGCATTTCTTACCGAATCTAAAGCCACAGTTTTTGCACAGATAACTATTTCTTGAATCACACCGTTCTGTGTGGAGGTCATAATCTTCCATTGATGTAAAATATATGGTACAATGGGGGCATTTGAAGAGGTGGGTTCTTGCGATTTTTTCTATAACGATTTTAGTTTCCTTGTGATGATGGTTAATTAAGTGCGTGACTAAAACGTCCGTTGGAAATACTAATTTGCATTTGCTACAAATCTCTTTAGACACTTCCAATTTAGGACTGCACTGTTCCAAATGTTTTTCGATAGTTTTCATCGACGTAAAATGCAAACCGCATTGGCATTCGAAAATTTTCGCGATCACTACCTTCTTCGGCGAAGTTTTCGGTGAAATATTCGCACTGACGTCTTTTTTCGGCGTAAATTTCGGTAAAACTTTCGCAGTAACGTTTTTCTTGGCCGCCATTTTCGTCGTTTTACCTCCTGTATTAAAGTAGACGATGTAGAAACTGTCTTTGTTTATGTAAGGCTTCTTCTTGTGTGCTTCCGCGTGCAGAGCCGTCTTTTTCGCACAGAAATACTGCTGACAAATTTCGCAGAACCGCCTTCTCGTGTTGAAAACGCAGCGATGTCGACTCACACTGCTCTTTAACGTCAAACAAGTCTCGCATTTCGCACACTTATAAAGTTTATAAGTGGCTTTTAAATTGTCAGTAAGTAGCATTTCGCGTAATATAGATAAAGGTACATCTTTAGTTTTATTTCTTTCATCCGATTCGATTAAACTCAAATGATTATTGAATTCTTTGTCGCATTCATTGTTGAACGTAACTATGTTTTGACGTTTCGGTTCGCTGTCATGACTACCCTCATGTGAGAGAAATTGTTTTAACGATTTGAAAACTTCGTGGCAAACGTTGCAAACTAATTTGTTGACTTTAGAACATTTCGATTTTATGTGCTGCTTGATATTGGGCCCATCGACGAAATTATTGCAATTCATACAGAAATATTTACAATCGTTGGACGATGATTTTACTTCAATATGCATTTTAATGCTTCTCGTGTATCTGAAAATGGAGAATGGTGAATATTAATGTACCTAATGAGCAAGTTAATATTTAGGTTATAAACTGGTGAGGCGTGTAAATAGCCTGCACCTTTGTGTGGGTTGTGAGAGAATTTGAATTACGAACCTATGTTAAAAAGTGTAATGGCGGACCTCAAAATAAATTAATTTCCCCTTTGATGAATCCGCGAGAAACCAATACCAAGAGACTTATTAGCAGCAAAACATGCCCACGTACCTTGGCAATCCAGAGATCTCACTCAGACCCAAGGTAACGGGAAGATACCACGCTCATGCGCGCTTGATGGTCTTGTAGGTATAGGCTGCCGGCCGGCGAGCAAAATCTTGTTGAATCCACCGGTGGAATGGTTAAAACTCCAAAAATCAACACTGCACTATAAGTTCTCAATGAAGCACAGATGCAGGTCCAATTATTTTACGAGTATCATCAAGGTTTCACCAAAAAAGGAATTTTCAAAAGGCGGAGCGACCGCACACACAGCGTCGCGCACGGTCACACGAAGAGGTCTGTCCGCTAACGCCCTCTATCGGCCTCATGGCGAGAAAACTCAAGAAAGTTTAGATACATGGGCGCTGCGGCAACAAAGATTGGTGCGAGGATTCATCAATTGAGAAACTAAAATATTTAATTTGAGATACTAACATATTATGCGTATTATATGACAAATCCTAAAATATTATTATTTTATTTTTTTATATTGAAAAAGGCATTGACGCTTCACCATAAACAGTGATCGGAGTAGGTAGATTGATTTTACGTACTTGAATCATGAATAGTCATAGAAATCATAACATGGATAAGCCTTTTTTCCGGGATTTAATTTTGGTACTTACGGGATTAAATCAAATATTGTGAATGTAAAGATTTTTAAACTACTACATCTGAAATTTATAGAAAACGATAGTTAAACGTTTAAAATTGTTTTTTTTTTTTATTATTTATCAAGTAATAAAGTGAATCTTACTTTGTGCGTCCATTCGAAACTTACATATATACATACATTAAAAAGACAGCAAAAGGGTTAAACATTTCTTATTCATGTTCATATATTCTTCATCCTACACATTACAATATTTGAAATTCCTAAAAAATCCTAATTATTACAAAACCCCGGAGGCATGTCCATATTAATGTAAACGTGCAAATTCATTGACCCCAAATCAATCTACCTACTCCGATCGCTGGTTATAAACATAAGTAGAGTCCCCTTTTAGTTCATTTTTAGGGTAAAACGGGACCCTATTACTGAAAGATTTGCTATCATTTATTGAAGAGTTCCGTTTTCTATCTCTGTTCTTCATCAGATTTAACCAGACTAGAAAGGGACCACCTTGAAATATTAAGATGCTCTTCCAAACCATCGTACACAGTTATATTTTTTCATTTTACATCGACAAGAGGGAATGAGAACGTCATCAATGTAGACTAAGCCACGCATTATTAGGGATAACTCAAATACTAGTCATCAGATCTCAATCAAATTTAAATGGGACCACGCGACAAGCACCAGCTTTCGAATATAAAATAATCACCAAAATCGGTACACCCAGTACAAAGTTATGAGGTAAAAAAAAATCTGTCGAATTGAGAATTCTTTTTTTGTAAGTCGGTTAAAAAATTTGAAGAAAAAAAACGTACCTGTAAATACTTTTCGACAGAATCTGCAACCTATGTATCTGAGGCAAGTCTTCAAACAGATTCATCCATTCCTTCTTGAACAAATCTTCATGGTTGTACTTCAAAATTTTAAACGATTTCCTCTCAATGGATTCGTTGTTCGTATGCAACTTTTCATGCAACGAGAACTCCTTTTCAGCAATTCTCAAATCACAAACCACACATTGCTTGTGAAGGTCACTTATTACATAGTTGAGGTGCCCTTGAGAATGAGTCACAGCAGAATCGTAGGTCATGGTCACTAGTTCACAAGACAAACACATATACATAACATTCCACATATTATTAATAAGTTTATACTTTTTCATTAACTCCGGCATCAATTTATCGGCTGAATGGAACATTTTGTGGATTTTGTACGCTTGCATGTTGAACTTTTTCGTGCATATCTTGCATGTTATGTATTTTTCGGTTTTGCAGTCGTGTTTATGCATTGAACGACGATATAGGAAGTGTTTAGAACATTCGCGGCATTCGTAGAAATCTGTTTTGGGTGTGTCAATCGATTTTCCGGTTGTCAAGCTGATAACGTTTATATCTCTAAGCGTAAATGATCGTTTTTCGTGTAAATTCTGATGGCTCTCAATACTTTTTGCCGTGAAGCATAATCCGCATTTTTCGCAGTACTTTTTCGCCAATGTACGCTTGCATAGACCGTCGGTGTGTCCCTTGTAATTCAAACGGCATTGGCAACAGCCACAATATTCACAGTAATAAACTTTAATAGCCTCTCTGTTCAAGGACATTCGTTTCTTATTTTTGTATCTCTGTCTATACATTCGCCGCCTCTCTTGCTTTTCCATTTTCTTAATGTCGACTTCGTCGTTATTAGCCATAGTCATATCATTTTGATCGTAAAATTCAACGACAATAAAATCTTTTTTCGTTAATTTTTTCACTGAATGTTTTAGTCTATGGTTTTTGTATCGACATAAAGCTATGTTGATATCGCAATCTGAGCAGTAAGCCGATTTTTTATCAGACTTCTTGCATTTTGAGTAATGGGCCCAGAACGCTAGCTCATCAAAACACGCCATGCACTTTGGGCACTTGCAAAGCACTCTTTCGTATATACTTTTGGTCATAGTATATATCTTTAGTTTGTCGTTGTAACTATGCTGCAATTCGTGGGTTTTAGCGTCCCGAGTGCGAATTTTTCGCTTACAGACACCACATTTTGCGAAAGTAGACACTTTTCTGCAACATTTAGCATGCTGAGCTGCACCAAAGCACGACAGAAAACCAACTTGACACACATTACATTGAAATAATGTACTTTTTGGGACGAGAGACGAAGCAGCGAAAAACTTGCCGTCTCGCGGCAGTGCGGTCTTGTACTTCGATTTTACATGCTTTACTTCTGATTCAATATTTAATTCCTTCGGCTCGGTCTTAATCTTTTTAATGTGAAGCTTTGTGATAACATGAGAAGTAGTTTTAACCTTCTTGGGCCAAGGCAAAGTGGTTCCTAATTTAGAATTTTCTGGCTCATTCTTCTCGTCTTTAACTTTGGAAAAATTATTCAAAGGCAATAACTCGTATAGATGTTTTATCAAGGACGTATCGTCTGGGAACATTTTGGAACAATGATTGCAATATTTCGATGAGACTGTACTCTTTCTGGCTGTGTTTTGTCTGTGTGAGGTGTCCATTGCTACTAAATACGAATGGCTGACCATTTTGTGCGCGTCTAAAGCGTTCACCGTGGGGAATAATATCTCACAGGTGCTACAAAAACATGGGCTATATTTCAGTCTAACTTCCCAGTTTTCTAAGAACACTATCGGTTGTGAATTTAAAGCTTCTTCGTAAAGCTGATCTAAGTTTGGTGCTGGTTTTGAACCTGGAATTTTAAAGGTTTTTTTTTTTTGAGTAAGTATTAACAGCTTCACGGTGCTTTTAATGAGTCACCGCGGCCCTGGACCGCAAAAGGGAGGATCACGGGTGGGTTTTAGTCAGTAAGAGTCTGACACTCCCTTCCGCTCCGCCCAGAGCGGGAGAAGTCGTTTGATGATTTCCCATGCAGAAAAAAAGGACTATAATCTCTTTTTTGAGACCCTGTTATCTAAATATCAATTTTGTTATAAATCCAGCTATAATATCTAAGAATTGGCAAACAGACATATTTTTACGAGCAAAGAACATTTGTGAGGTAAAATTTCCGAATTCGGGCGGGCGAAACCGATGACACATTTTTTTATTTTTCAGTTTTTAGTGCTACACCCCCCCTCCCCCTCCTAAATGTACCAATTACATAACTGTAGACAATAAACAAACATGCGATTTCAGTAATCCCGAAAGATTTGCTATCATTTATTGAAAAGACCACGTTCAAATACTAAGATGCTCTTCCAAACCATCGTAAACAAATTTATTTTTTCATTTTACATCGACAAGAGGGAATGAGAACGTCATCAATGTAGACTAAGCCACGTATTATTAGGGATAACTCAAATACTAGTCGTCAGATCTCAATCAAATTTAAATGGGACCACACGACAAGCACCAGCTTTCGAATGTAAAAAGAACAATCAAAATCGGTACACCCAGTACAATGTTATGAGGTACCAATCACACAAAAAAATAAATACATCTCTTACCCAATATAATCTCATTATTATAAAAATAATTAGCATCTCCTTCATCTTCTTCTTCGTCTATATACTCTTCTTCCATCTCCTCTTGTGATTCTTCTTTCACAAATTCCGGTACATCATCTGTGGTGGTTTCGAAACTGTACTCGTATTGGTACAGCATTTCTTGAGGCTGTTCCGTTGGTCCTGATTCTGGAAAATAACGATTTTTTTTAAACGTCTTTTTTTACATAAACGTTATGAGAGTCTAAGAAGTCTATGTTCAGTGCAGTAGCGCATACGCCGAACGGCATTTCATACAAATTTTCAAGTCGTTATTTTCCGAAATGGCTAAACCGATTTTAATAAAGCTTTACACACATAAGCAAGATACATAGATCTAAAAAGATAGTTGAAAACATTTTCGATAAATAGTGTTACAGTTAAATTAGACCCATTTTAAATTTTCCATACAAACATAAACTTCCAGTTATCTTTTTTTAAATAAGACATTTTGAAAATGTTTTTAACTAACTTTTTAGACCTATGTATCCTGCTTATATGTGTGAAGTTTCATTAAAATCGGTTCAGTCATTTCGCAAAATAGCGACTTGAAAATTTGTATGAAATGCCATACGGCGTACACGGACGCCCGGGGCGTCATATGTTGCGGCGGCTGGAGCGTGAGGTTTCCCTCTCCCGCACGCGGGGGAGGGAATGATGGGCGATCCATACGTTGTCGACACCCGGACGTGTCCTCCCGCTTAATCCGACACAGGTACCTCCCGAAACAGCAGTGTCCGCCACTCTCCGGTGAGCACCTGCGTCAGGCGGAAGGTGAGGACGCCGTGGCGTCTGTCCAACCACTCCTCAAAGAGGAGACTTACCGCCACAATGGTGACGTGCCTTAATTAGATATACCCTTTTTTTTTGGATGGGAAATCATCAAATGACCCCTCCCGCCCTGGGTGGAGCGGTAGGGAGTGTCAGACTCTTACTGATTAAAACCCACCCGTGTTCCTCTTGTGCCCTTTGCGTTCCAGGGCCGCGGTGACTCTTTCGAACAAATTCCGCAACCCTAGCAGGCACCGACCCTATGGGGCGCCGTCCCTGGTGCTGACGGCTCCTTGAGACGCGCGTGGAACACAACGCGTCGTCGGCTCAGCCTGGTATCGGACGGCGAGCCACCCACGCTCACCGTCCACAGGCATCAGCCACTCCCCACCGAATGTGTCTCCACGTTGTCGTCGTGGTGGGGCTTGAGCGTCTCAATGATCTTGCGAGCTTTCCCGGTAGAGCCACTCATGCCGGAAGGTCGCAAGTGAGGGATCAGACCAAGAGAGACACACACGCGAGGAATCCCGCTCACTGCCTTCTGGTACGCGTCTGCTCATCAGACGTGGCTGTGAAGGCAGTGAGCGGGTGGGAGGAGAGGCCCTGTGAGGGAGACAGGGCGGAGGAGTAAGGGACCGCACCCTCTAAAAGGAAAAGTATGAAGAAAGGCTTTTGTAAAATGAGTCCCCAGGTGGGTCCCGACTGCTTAGCGGTCGGGGAATCCCACCCCGCTTCGGCGGGCTGCCCTCCGTACTCTGGGGTGGGCACCAAACGCCTTCCGTTTGCCAGTGGCAACACGAGCCGAGGAGGCTCCCAATCGTCGTCATCCGAGTCCGCTTCCTTTAAGGAGCTGATGGCGTACGATTGCGTAGTGGAGGGTTCGCCTGAGCGCCGGGGTGGTGCGGAGTCGGATTCCGGCTCCGCGCCAGACCTAGTAACGGTCAGCTCGGCGGGCTCTGAAGACGGAGGAGGGGGGGTCGCTGTGGAGGGCGTCAAGCTCGTCCGCAAGCGGCCCAGACGGGAGGACGACAAGGAGTCGTCCTCCGAGGGCGAGTTCGCCTCCGCCCGCAAGATCCCCACCGCTAGGCGGGGCAGGGGCTGTGAGGCAGGGAGGGGGCTGGCTCCCTCTACCCGGGAGGAGCGTCGGGCCGGGAGGTTGGTGGAGGAGGGGCGTCGCCCTGGAGGGAGCGGTCGCAGGGCTCCCTCTACTCTTCCGCCTACTCTCGACTCTGACGACTCGGAGTCCCCGGGAGAGGAAGCTCCCGCTGCCGAGGAGCAGAGGGCCCGGTTTGAGGAGGTAGTGGAGGCCGCGATCCGCGCTGTGGCCTTCAAGAGGAAGCAATCCTCGAAGCGGGAGGCCATAAGCGCGGCCAAAGCCTCCATCCTGGCGGCAGCGGCGGCCAACGGGCCTGCCTCAAAGGAGGCGTCAGAGTTG
This sequence comes from Hecatera dysodea, assembly GCA_905332915.2. Classification (NCBI taxonomy): domain Eukaryota; kingdom Metazoa; phylum Arthropoda; class Insecta; order Lepidoptera; family Noctuidae; genus Hecatera; species Hecatera dysodea. The sequence goes on along the minus strand of HG995317.1, from coordinate 1,055,249 downwards.
CGGGCGGAGGTCGCCCGCCTCGCGGTTGTTACGGAGCGACTCGTTCGGGAGAATGAGTCGCTCCGGAGGGACCTGGCGGGGATGGCCAGAGCGGCCTCTGTGGAGCCGCGAGGGGGACTGAGTCCGGCAGCGCCGGAGGGGGGCCGGGTGCTGAGCCAGGTACGGGACCTGGTGCGGCAGGGGCTGGCTCCCTTCCGGAGGCAGGTCTCCGTGTTGGAGGACATGGTCCGGCGTCCCCCGTTGGCGGCGACGCGGGGTCCCCCGGGACAGCAAAAGGCGGCTTCGTACGCGGCCGCCGTAGCTGCCAGCCCGGGAACGTCTGGCCGGGCGAAGGCGAAGGCCAAGGGCGGAGCCGCGCCAGCGCCAGCGCCAGCGCCTGTGACGCCGGCGACTGCGACGCCGGCGACGACGACCAAGGCGGCCCCGGCGAAGAGGGGTAGGAGGAAGGCTGGAGGAGCGGCTAAGGCTGCGGCGCCAGTGGTGCCGCAGCCGCCCACACCCCCACCCTCGGATCCTCCTGCGTCCGGGGCCGAGTGGCAGGTTGCTGGCCAGAAACGGCAGGCGAAGAAGGCGGCCAAGAATAAGGCCAAGAGGCAGCGGCGGAAGGCCAACGCCATTGCGGCGAGACTTCGCGCCCCGAAATCCGCGGCTGTAGTGCTCACACTGCAGCCGGAAGCGGAACAGAGGGGCGTGACTTATCTCGCCGTATTGAAGCGGGCGAAGGAGGCGGTGAGCCTCCAAGAGCTGGGCATCAGCGGGGGCATCGGGGTCAGGAGGACCTTGACCGGTGCCCGGAAGCTGGAGCTCGCCGGAGCGGAGAGTGGCCCGTTCGCGGACGCCCTGGCCGAAAGGCTGAGGGCGGTCTTACCCGCGGACGAGGTCCGGGTGTCCAGGCCGACTAGGCGCATCGACATGCGCGTAGTGGGCCTGGATGACTCCGTTACGGAGGAGGAAGTTGTGGCCGCCGTCGCCAGGACTGGGGGGTGCTCTGCCGAGCTCGTCAAGGCGGGCGCCCTCCGGCCTGACAACACGGGCATGCAAACCCTTGTGGTGAGCTGCCCCGTGACGGCGGCCAGAACTTTGTCGGAGGGCCGAAGGCTCTTGGTGGGATGGGTGTCTGCGCGGGTAAAACTGCTGGAACCCAGACCTCTGAGGTGCTACCGCTGCCATGTGGGCAACCACACGGGAGCTATGTGCCCCTCGGAGGTCGACCGCAGCGGACTTTGTTTCCGCTGTGGTCAGCCCGGTCACAAGGCTGGCTCGTGCGAGGCCACGCCGCACTGCGTTGCATGTGCGGCTGTTGGCAAGCCGGCCGAGCACTGGGCTGGGGGAAGGGCCTGCGCGCCACCCGCCCCGACCAGGGGCAAGAGGTCCGCCGCCGCCGCCGCCTCTGCCGCCGCCGCGGCTTCCGTCGCCGCTTCTGCCGCTTCTGCTGCGGGTGCTGCGACTCCCAACGCTCGGGAGGGTGCTGAGATGGAGTGCCAGTAATGGTCCCATTTCGGCCTCCTCCAGAGACAAGTCGGCCGCTGTGCTATTGCGCAGTGGCTGATGCCTGGGGACGGTGAGCGTGGGTGGCTCGCCGTCCGATACCAGGTTGAGTCGACGACGCGTTGTGTTCCACGCGCGCCGCAAGGAGCCGTCAGCACCGAGGACGGGGCCCCATAGGGTCGGTGCCTGCTAGGGTTGCGGAATTTGTTCGAAATAGTTACCGCGGCCCTGGAACGCATAGGGCACAAGAAGGATCACGGGTGGGTTTTAGTCAGTAAAAGTCTGACACTCCCTACCGCTCCACCCAGGGCGGGAGGGGTCATTTGATGATTTCCCATCCAAAAAAAAAAAAAAAAAAAAAGGCATCAGCCACTGCGCAATTGCACAGCGGCTGACTTGTCTCTGGAGGAGGCCGCAATGGTACCATTACTGGCACTCCATTTCAGCCCCCTCCCGAGTATCTGGAGTCGCAACACCTACAGCAGCAGCGGCAGTGGCGGCGACGGAAGCCGCGGCGGCGGCAGAGGCGGCGGCGTCGACGGACCTCTTGCACTTGGTCGGGGCGGATGGCGCGCAGGCCCTTCCCCCAGCCCAGTGAATTAAATATTACCCTTGAGTGTGAGTCTGGGACTTTTACAACTAAGCATACCTTCAACCGGTTCCTCTTCATCATCATCAGGTATCTCGATCTTGACGCACGACAGGTCGGGGAACATGCTCTTGATGCGCGGATTGTCCAGCACGTCATGCTCTTCGATATCTATATCCGCGTCCATGGTCAAGGCCGAAGCTGGAAACAACGCCTTTTTACACATAACATAACATACATAATCAGCCTTTTAACGTTCCCACTGCTGGGACACAGGCCTCCTCTCTAGGAGAGGGAATGGGCCGTAATCCAGCACGCGGGCCCAGTGCGGGTTGGTGAATGTCACATGTCTTCGAATTTTTACACGACTGCCCAAAAAAAGGAGTGTTATGTTTTCAGGGTTCATGTACAGTTGGATCCGTTTATAATGACATCGAAGGGAAGTCAAAAATATGTCTTACTAAGCGGACATCATAAAAAGCGTGGTCTTAGGAACTAAACGAATTCCCATCTTTGTTAGGTATTTTGTGTAATAAGGAGATAAACAAGAAATTGTGCGTTTATAGTCATAGATCAATCAAAACAAAGAAACAAATTTGGTATCATGTCCCCAATTATGTTTGGTTATAGTGATCACCAAACATAATTTCTGAAAAATAGGTCATAATAAGAGATATGTCAGTAAACGAAGTCATTATATCCACACTTTTTTTAAATAACTTAATATGTAAACCAAAATGAGCTCTGTTTTACTTAATATTAAGCAGTTGGTCAATACAAGTGGCGTCATAATAAACGGATTTCCCTGTATGTATGTTTGTGAGTTTCTTTATTCCACCATAATTTTTTAAAGGCTTAACCAATATCAATGTATGTTGTATCATTAGAAACATTGAGGTATCTCGGGTAATAGGCTAGTGAATGTTTAAAAAAATCTAAATGGGGAACTATGGTTCACAAATAAAAAGCCACACATACTGTCATCGTCTAAAGCTTGAAAAAAAAAACGATGAAATAAAAAATTATCTTACAATAAAATTCTCGTGTCACTGTGTTTGTGGTTGAACTCCTCCAAAACGTCTCGACCGATTTTCATGAATCTTAGCTAATAATAATATCGGCTAATCTAATCTGTGCTTCCACCTCCTATTCCCAGGGGATAGGTTAGGTTAGGTTTTTATGTTTTTAGCTATATTGGGCCAGCATACTTGTATATTTTTCATCATATTATACGATGTAAAATCATGTCACAGTAGTCAATTGGGTCAGGTCTAGTATAATAATTAAGTTTAAATAATACATTAAATTCCTATGTATATATATCCAGGGTCTCTGCTGGGAATATTTGCTTTACAATACTCAACAACTGTATGCCCAACCTGGGCCCCCAGGTCTGCTATTTTTATAAATTTGTCATTCCAACACAATCCCATTGTCATTTTGCTAAAAGTTCATAATCTACTAAAGTCATAATGGTCGATCATTGGTCTGTCAATGGTCTCGTAATACTTTTTGATAACCGAGCTATTAAATGCAATGACTGCACAATGATGTTTTAATGGTAGGTCACTGATCAAAGGAACTGTCAAAATTTTAGCAGATTACCGCATATGTCTGTCATTCATTTGTCATCATGTACGAGATTACCATTCTATGCCATTTCTTTCAATGGAGTGTCAGTGGTTGGCCATTGGAAAGTCATAGTGATGCTTTTATATAAGTAGATTACCAAACTTGTCAAAATCAACCATTATGAAGTCAATGATAGATCATTCTGACACTATTGTAATAGTAGACTTGAGGCCCTGGGAATCGGAGTATGGACTTACAGGGAGTGACATTCGTTATGAACTATAGACCACTATACTTACATAAAAACTATACTTTCTAAGAACCATATGCCAGCTTGGTAAAAAACACAGATTTTATGAACTAACATAGAAAATGCATAAATTACAAGAAGTTCTATAATATTTATCATGATAACCGAACGAGAATGGAGTTTGTTTGCTATAAAGCAAAACTATTGTTTTATGTTTACGAGTTTTAAAACAAAAACATTTAATGGCACAGGTAATATTTTACTATATAAACAACTCTCGCACAGGTACATCCAAAAAAATAAACAGTTTAACATATAAATAATATAGTTGTTCACTATTGTTTCATTGAATAAATGCATCAAAAGCCGTTACAATAAAAATATCCAAATTGCAAAAATACGTGGAACTTGTTACCTCAAGCGATGTTCAACTCAAAACAAATCACATGTTTTTAAGAAATTACAGGAATTTAACGCTCAATCACAATCTTTTGATAATATTTGTAATAATTTTATTCACGATAACCTCTAAAACTTCAGTTTACAGACAGAAATTAGAATAGAAAAAATTGCTCATGAAATATTTCAGTGTTGCCACTATAGATTTTGAGTTTTACCCAGATGTAAGAAGGTTGACCTAAATTTTACTGAATGCAATGCAAAAACAAACTGCGAAACAAAGCTTTTCTTTATTGAGCTTCTTTCTTATTCTATATTATTTGAAACGATTAGCTTTATCTTTGTGACTAGCCTACTCCTTGACAGTTTATAAATGTCAGTAAATGGTTTTATTGAAATTAATGCTTAGAGTTTGTGTGCGTAAGACTATGTAGAGCTTAATCCTCCGTTTTGGTGTATACCTTTTTTAATGGGATTTTGGTTTTGAATACATTGTTGCGTTTCTTTTACTCGTTATGTACGCGTTTAATTAAACCTATAATCGGGAGAATTTCCAGAAACTGGTAGCACTGTCATAATGGCATAGGCATAGGTAACAAAATTTGCAATGAAAATTAACGGTAATTGTTTTTTTTTTCTTGGCGGACTTGGCAAAACCTTGCTATACTAAAAGCCTTAGGCTTTAACAAAAACCGTACCTAAATAGATTTATAAAGTTAATTTTGATAGTTGAAGTTGTGGCGATGTGCCAAGTTAGCTTGAGCGACTAGAGTTGAAACGGTTAGGTACTTTACTACCTATCACAAGTTGGAATTTGAGTTAGTAACTTGGTCGAACCAATGGAGTGGGCGTTGAGTCAATCAACCCAGCCATGCAGTGCCGCATTAGCCGAATATCAAATACTATGGGCCCGAGCTTGGACTTAGGTATAAATATAAGCGCCATCATGGCCCTTTCTCACACATCTGACACTCATAGGTTTATGGGGGCTTAGTAAAATTTGCTATAGGGCCCGCGCCGGCTTAATCTGAAACTACTGTCCTATTACCCAAGTCAATAAACGGTTAACTCGGCGCCTCATTTCCTACGTCAGATATTCATGACGAATTAGTGGAGATAAAGTTAAAAATCGAGTCACGACAACTTACAGTAAACAAACTATGACAAAGAGTAAAAACTTTAAATAGAAACTGTTTAATTTTATCAAATTAACTAGCTGCTGCCCGCGACTTCGTCCCCGTGGAATCCCCGATTTTAAAACATTCTTTATCGCTGCTCCGCTCCTATTGGCTTAAGCGTGATGATATATAGCCTAAAGCCTTCCTCGATAAATGGTCTATTCAACCCAAAAAGAATTTTTCAATTCGAACCAGTAGTTCCTGAGATTAGCGCGTTCAAACAAACAAACAAACAAACAAACAAACAACCAAACAAACAAACTCTCCAGCTTTATAATATTAGTATAGATTATAAGTCGTAAAGTATTCATAAAAATCAGATCAAACAACCAATTTAGGGCGAAGACAGATGCAGTCAAACCAGTACGACGGTTTTATGCGGCTAAGTTTTTAAGTGTAAAACATAATGTAAACATTACAAATAAATAAGAAAAATAACCTTGTAGACGCGATTTCACAAAACCCTTTCAGATTGTTCCTGCTGGATATCTTCACGTACGCACATGGAGTCAACTCGGTTAGTAAAAATTTTGACTCGATTTAATTTGCTAACGGTCTGACTCGAGTAACTCGACTCGCCCACCACTATGACAGCGGACAATAAAAAAAAATAATTTGGCGCGTTTTCATCAAGTGCTGTTTTGTTGAATTTATATAAAGTGAAATATAATTGTGAAAATTGGATGTGTATTTATAAATATAAACGGAATATCGGTTAAATAACGAAACAATGGCTCGAACGAAGGCGTCTGTTGGATCAAAAGGTGGGTTTTGCAACTTTAGTGTTTGTTAAACTCTGCTTCGAGGCAATACGGATTTGCAACAAGATGCAAACTACTTTTCTTATCCAGAATTCTGTTTTGCGAAGTGAAAAAGCCCGTGTTAGACTACTAATCTACTTATTGCTGCTGACAAACAGCATTACTGTGCTCAAGTTTTAACAGTATGGATTCTGGGTTGCCGGCGTAATGAAAAAGTCTTCACAACCTTTTATCCGGGATTTCAATCATGTCAAAGCACCTACGAATCAGAGCTAATTATGTTCTTATTTGAAATTTGGAATAAAGTTATATATTCGTTGTTTTTCTACCCAATACGCTGCGTTCAGGGCGTTAAGTGTTAGAACGGGTACATATTCATTCGTTACTTTGTTTCAGTGGCTGCGGGAAAAAGCAGTAAAGCAAGATGCAGTGTAGCTCCTACGCCAAGCAGTTCTGGAACATCAGGTATCAATGACAAATACCTGTATCTGCCTGCATATTGTTTCAAACTCAAAGCATTAATTTCAATTAAACCATCTACGGACACTTTTGATGTGTCAAGGATTGTTAGTCACTGAGGTCAAGCTATTTGAACATTCCAAAGAGAAAATCTCTATGGAGAAGAACATGCAAGAAACTCCACGGACATTTTTAGAAAGTTCTTGGTATTATTCGTATATGTAAGACTTGTTTGTGAGTTTAAACACAAAATATAAGGGTATTCTCATGTTGCACCTTCGATGTAACACTGTCACTTTCCCTGATTTCTTTAGTTAGAGTGAACAGGCTTCTTCTGGGTAAGCTCATTCCATTGTCGACTTTGTCTCTGTCACCTGCAACCTATACTAGAGACAAGAGCATATCCATCTGACAAAAAAAGAAAAAAAACGCACTTTCTCAGGAGAATAATTTAATGATTTTGCTGTTGCTTATGACAGCCTAAAAACTGTAATGACAGTTACTCCCTCATGTTGAAACTATAAGTACTATTTCAGTGACATTATTGCATCAACTGCAAAAGTACTTCAGCTCACTTATATTAAATTTAGTTCATTTTTATAAATACATATTGCAAAAGCGAGTGTTTCACCAGAGTTGTGAATTTTTTAAGGAGCTTTTGTGAGTATTGAAACTCTCTCAAACTGTTCTATTTTCTGTCATAGCTCAGTAAGTTTTTGTGTATGAGAAATGGCCTTCAGATACCTTGGAAATAGTGTAGACCTAACAGTGAAAAATGTTAATTATTTTATCTGAAAGCCTAGTTAGCAGTGGCGTGCAGTGGTTCTATTTAGGGTAGGCCAGAGAAAATGTCCAAAAAAAAAATGCACCACATTATTCAGGGTTGAAATGTGGTGTTTTTTTTAATAGGCTATTTAAAAAAACAAAAAAAAACTCATTTAATTAAAAATCAACCCTGAATAATGTGGTTATTTTTTAAAATTTATTTGAACAATTTCTCTGGCCTACCATAACTCGAACCACTGCACACCACTGCTAGTTAGTATAGTTTCACATGTGCGAACTTCCCCCACTAGGAAAAACTTTGCCAACTTACGGTAACTTACTTTGCTTACTTATGGTACTTTGCCGGTAACTATAACATTGTTTTAATGTAAATGTTTATGTAAAAACTTGGTTCATGACAAAAATATCGCCTGATCTTTCTCCGGTCATGTTTAATTGCTGTCTTATCCGTCTGTGAGAGTGATGGAAGCGGGCATGTACCTGTGTTTGTGCTCACACTTGTCCACCATAGTATCTCCCGCACTGTTTTTTTTAAATTTATTTATGCAATCTTACCTACAACTACCATTACAGATCAGCGATCCAATGCGACAGTGTGGCCTTACATATTAAACCTTAATTTAAATCCTATGAAGTTACGTAATATTCTAAATCTTAACCTATATCTAAATATACCTATAATAAAAAAGGACTGTCAAAACTACTGTCACAAGCACTTCGTGCTCTCTAAGTTTTTCGTAAAATAATTATAAAAACAGTGAATTAAGTGCTAAAAAAACAATCACAGTGTAGCCAAAGTGTTCCCGCTAATGTGTTATCGTTATCTAGTGCTATAATTCGTATAAACATCATAAAAATTGCAATTAAAACTTTCTAGTTATTACAGTGAAAAAACTTCTACCCTCAATAATATTAATAAAAGTCAACGTCAAAATATCCCTTGCTATCACTGTCCAATGACAGCTGCTGTCAGTGTCATGTATGTCACGGGATAGTGTTGCCACACCTCAGGGAAAAATCTCCCGCATAATGGACCAATCTGGGGAAATTCCGGGTCCACACCAAGAGCAAACAAAAAAACACTTCACACAGCAAGTATTCCACAAAGCTCTTTTCACCAGCAAGTCACGAGCACAAAACTTTACTCCTATACCTTCACAAAGTACTACTAACATAGACCTTACTGATGAAAGCAGCTCAAAAACGGAAGAAAACGAAGCCGATTTTAAAGAAGTCTCTTATTCAAAGAAAAGACAGAGAGAAAGTCCAGAAATACACAGGAACGAAAAACAAACTAAATTAAATAACTACTGGTTAAGCAAACCAATTGAGACGTCAAACAGCTTTTCCAACCTTGAGGAAGAGGTCCTTACTCCGAATACCCAGCCGAAGGAAACAACGAAGCCTCCACCAATCTATGTTGATAAGGTCAGCAATATCCAGCCTCTTATTAAACTGCTTGATGAACATGCCAATGGTAGTTATGAAATAAAAGTTCTCCGTGATGAACAAGTAAAAATTCAACCTAAGTCCTCCGAGACATACTCACAAATCGTAAAACAATTGGAAATCAAGCAAACAGAGTTTTACACATATAAACCTAAGCAAGATAGGAGTTTCAAAGTGGTGTTAAAAAACATACATCCCTCCACAGATACAAATGAAATATCAGAAGAACTTCTTAGTCTAGGACACACAGTAATAAATATTTGGAATATTAAGCAGAAAATCACTAAAAAACCCTTACCAATTTTTATTGTGGAATTACAACCAAAAAGCAATAATAAGTTAATATATGAAGTTGTAAGTCTACTGCATTGCCGATGTTCCTTTGAGCCACCACGGCCAAAACGCGAGATACCACAATGTGCTAATTGTCAACAGTATGGGCACACTAAGAGATACTGCCATAGAAAACCCAAATGCATTAAATGTGCTGGAGACCATTCCTCCATTAGCTGCGAAAGAAAGGGAAGATCGGATAATGTAAAATGTGTTCTGTGCGATGGAAATCATCCCGCAAATTACAAAGGTTGTACTGTTTACCAAGAGCTTCAGAAAGTAAAATACCCGCTTATAAAAACAAAGATAACTACAGGTTCCAAAGAGCCCAAACTTATGTCTCATCAAAATGTACCATCCAGGACTACTCCTTTCCGTATGACATACAGTCAAGCAGCCCAAATAAATAAAAATGTACAGGAACTCCCAACAACTCAAACCAGTCTAAATACAAGTGAAACAGAACTCATGCTCAACATGTTAAAACAACTAATGCAGCAAATGACAACAATTACAAATCTTCTTATTAACTTCATGTCTAAAATTACTCAAAATTCGATAAATTAACCATCGCCATATGGAATGCAAACGGCTTGTCACAACACATTCTGGAACTGAAACCATTCTTAGAAATTAACAAGATAGACATACTACTTATCTCAGAAACACATTTTACTGACAGGAGTCATTTTTCAATACCTTTATATACGCTTTATCACACAATGCACCCGGATGGCAAAGCCCATGGTGGATCTGCAATTCTAATAAAATCAAACATCAAACATTTTGAAAGCAATCCTTACTGCACAGAAGAAATACAGGCAACTAGTGTCACAATTGAAGACTGGACTGGACCACTAGTAATATCAGCTGTTTATAGCCCACCCAAACACAATATTAAGACCGAAGACTACGTGAAATATATAAAAACACTGGGTTATCGATTCCTGGCTGGGGGAGACTATAACGCCAAACACACACACTGGGGATCCCGAATAATAACAACAAAAGGGCGTCAACTATATCAAGCACTTCAGATACTTAACCTTGATATTGTATCGACAGGAGAACCTACATACTGGCCAACAGATGTGAACAAAGTACCGGATCTCATCGATTTCTGTATCACAAAAGGCATTTCAAAAAAATATATAACTTGCACCTCAAGCCAGGATCTGTCATCAGACCACTCGCCAATATTCATCAAACTGAACCGGAAAATAATAGAAAAACCAAAGCCTTGCAAACTACACAGCCGAAAAACGAACTGGCCACTGTTTAGACGGCTCGTTGAGTCTTCTATAAACAATAGACTGCCACTGCACACCGAGGATGATATTGGTCAGGCCGTTGAGCATTTTAATTATTGCATACAACAGGCTGCATGGAGCGCCACACCTCCATTAACATCAAAACCTTCAGACAGATTGTGGTCTCAAACAATCAGAGACTTACTAGAAGAGAAGCGCAAAGCAAGAAAACGCTGGCACACGACGAGATACCCTGCAGACAAGAAACATCTTAACTATGTCACAACTCGTCTTAAATTAGCACTCAGTGAAGACCAAAATCGAGACATGGAGGAATATACCAAAAACCTGGATGCGACAGCAAGCTCAAATTATTCTCTCTGGCGAGCAACAAAAAAGCTTAAAAGACCAGTAGCAAGCCAAGCACCGATACGCAAATGCAATAACACATGGGCCAAAAGTGACTTCGAAAAGGCACAAACCTTTGCCGAACATCTAAGTAAAGTATTTACGCCCAACGATGTTCAAGGTTCACAAGCATTGCATAGTGAAATAACAGCGTATTTACAGGAAACATACCAACTCGACTTGCCTCTGGAAAAAGTTACTAAAAATGAAGTAAGAATGGCCATCAAAGAACTGAATGAACACAAAGCACCTGGATATGATCTAATTACAGCAAAAACACTGAAGGAACTTCCTGAAGCTGGCATTACTTTCCTCACCGCTTTATACAACGCAATGCTCTTGAAGGGCCACGTACCCTCCCAATGGAAAGTAGCCCAAATAATTATGATAGCTAAGCCTGGAAAGTGCCCTGGGGACGTGAAGTCTTATCGACCCATTAGCTTGTTGTCTATTCCTTCATAACTACTGGAGACATTGTTCATGAAAAGACTAAGACCACTGATAAACCAAAACTCATTGTTGCCTGACCACCAATTCGGGTTTAGACAAAGTCACGGAACCATAGAACAGATACATCGGCTGGTTGAAAAAATTCATAAAACATATGAAGAAAAAAAATACTGCTCGGCTGCCTTCCTAGACATATCTCAGGCTTTCGATCGAGTTTGGCACGAGGGTCTCTTATATAAAATCAAAAAAAGACTTCCAGTAAATTACTACATTTTTATTAAATCATACTTAGAAAAGAGGTACTTCTTTGTCAAACAAGGGAATGAAATAACTGGACTGCACGAAATTCGGGCAGGAGTTCCTCAAGGCAGCGTGATGGGACCCACTCTTTACCTTCTCTATACAGCTGATCTCCCCGTGTCAGAAGGAGTAGTGTTAGGCACGTTTGCCGATGACACTGCTACACTAGCTGTGCATGAAGATGCCGCCCAGGCGTCTAAAATTCTACAAACAAGCTTGGATGAAATTTCGAACTGGCTAAAAGAATGGAGAATAAAGGCAAATGAAACAAAATCTGTACATGTGACGTTCACAACAAGAAGAGATACATGCCCACCCGTACGACTAAATAACGTTGCGATTCCCCAAGCGGAAGAAGCTAAATACCTTGGAATGTACTTAGATCGGCGACTAACTTGGCGAAAACATATCTTCACGAAGCGTAAAGCATTGAGCCTACAACTCAGAAAACACTATTGGCTACTATCAAAAAAATCCAAGATGTCCCTGGAGAACAAGCTCAGAATCTATAAGTGTATCATAATGCCCATATGGACATACGGAATACAGCTGTGGGGCACAGCAGCCAATTCAAATATTGACATACTCCAAAGGTTCCAATCAAAAATGCTAAGGATTATAACTAATGCACCTTGGTATATAAGTAATGATAGCCTACATCGAGAATTAAGAATACCAAAAGTCAAGGAACAAATAACACAAGCAGTTAGTGCCTACAAGAATAGGATTGCTACTCATCCCAACAAATTGGCATCAAACCTGATGAAAACAAAGACTTTTAGGAGGCTTAAAAGACAAACCCCACAAGACCTGATACTGTGACAATGACATAATATGATAGATCGGATTGAATTGGATGCACCGCTGGGCGCATACCAAGCATGACTAAAACAACAGCACACAAAAGATGCTGAATGTCAATAAATGGACAGATTGCATCATAAAAAAAAAAAAAAAAAAAAAAAAAAATATCTAAATAACATTATATATGATGCTGATGGATAGTATCCGTTGAAATCCAGCTAAAAGTACCATTGGTGGTTGCTCTGCAAAAGATCTTTAGAATAGAATACTCTTTATTATGAACATCATATAACTTACAGAAAATATAGATGAAGAAAACATTACATAGGGTGACACAATGGTCGGCCTTATCGCTAAAAGTGATCTTTTCAAGAAAACCTATGGATGGATTTTAAAGAGAAAAGGAAATACAGTACTGTAGGTAGTCTTAGGTGTACTCATTATTTCCGAAGATTGCCATCAAATTCAGAAACTGGAGGACAAACCTAATAAAAGAGTAGTCTCCCAATTCCCGCCAAGGTAGCGGATTTGTTTCGAAAGTGTCACCACGGCCCTGGTATGCAAAATGCATAAGGAGGAACACAGATGGGTTTTAGTCAGAAAGAGTCTTAACACTCCCTTCCGCTGTGCCCAGAGTGGAAGGGTGACGGGTTATATGAGTTCATATAATATTGTTTTCTATTTTTGATGACTATGTAGGTCAATCTGTTTTTACTATATTGAATCAATCTACTCTTTACAATGTTTTATAGTGAATTGATTTATGATTTCGATGTTGGATATTTTTTATTTTTTTCGACCTTTGTCATGTATTTTCGAACTTTGCATACTATTGTATAAATTCAAGTTCTTAAAACGCAACAGACAGATGTGTTGCTGGGGAGTTTGTTGCGCCACTTCTTCACAGCTAAAACACTAGGAAGTGGTGACGGGTGGGCGTTTTGGGGGACTGTCTTTATGTAAATTTTGACGTTCAAAAAGTGCTGTCTCTCAGCCTAGTTTGAATAAATGACTTTTGATTTTGGAAGAAGTCCTTTCATGCTTTCCCATCCACACATATAAAAAACGCCCCCCATTGGGTCTGTAACCAACATGTAATGTAATCAACAAACTGTACCTCCACAAAACCTATCTCGTATCATCGCAGGTAGTTCAAGCAGCTCCTCCAAAAGCCATTCAGGAGGTAACCCAGTATGTCCACGAGAGACGCCCAAGTGGCAACGCCCCATCACCAATTTCTTTATCAACAAGGATGAGCCCAGCCGGGGGGATGAGGAGGTGGAGGTGGAAGACCAAGCTGAGGAGAAGGGTAAGATGTTTGTGTATAGGAACGTCTTATAGTGAGCTTGTCCGTATGAAAAACGGCCTAGGAATTGTTGGTCGCGGGTTCAAACCCAGCCAGGCGCATTACTTTGTGTAACTAATTTCATCACCACTGCTCTCAAAACGGTGAAGGAAAACATCGTGAGGAAACCTGCATGTCCTAGAAACAAAAATTCGAAGACATGTGACATTCAGCAACCCGCACTGGGCCCGCGTGCTGGATTACGGTCCATTACCTCTCCTAGAGAGGAGGCCTGTGTCCCAGCAGTGGGGATGTATATTATGTATGAAAAACGGGACCCTGATAGGATCACGTTTGTGTGTCTGCAAATTTATTATAATAATTTATTTGTGTATGTATTTTTTTTTGTGACACAAAACAGAACACGGACATGCTCAAGATTTGACTGACACGGACAGACAGACAAAGAAACGATTCTAATTAAATTACTAGCGTTGTCCCGTGACTTCGTAAGCGAATATCCCATTTATCGCCGTTCCCGTTATCTATACTAATATTATAAAGGGGAAAGATTTGTATTTTTATATTTTTGTATGTAACGAATACACTCAAAAACTACTGGACCGAATTCAAAAACTCTTTCACCATTAGAAAGCTAGATTCACCCTGAATAAGATAGGCTATATTTTTTCCTCGTATTGCCACGGGAACAGGAACAACGCGGGTGAAACCGCGGGGTGCTGCTAGTCTTAATCTAAATATATATAACTCAAAAGTGACTGACTGACTGACATAGTGATCTATCAACGCACAGCCCAAACCACTGAGCGGATCGGGCTGAAATTTGGCATGCAGGTAGATGTTATGACGTAGGCATCCGCTAAGAGAGGATTTTGATTAATTCTACCCCCAAGGGGATAAAATAGGGGATGAAAGTTTGTATGAAACTTTGTCAATTTTAAACCGATCGGGCTGAGAGGTTCAATATCGGGGGTAAAGTAACTATTCCACGCGGACGTCGGAAGTCGCGGGCAGAAGCTAGTATCCTATAAAGATATTAATTTAACTTATATATTTTTTTTACAGCTTGTACTTCAAAACAGAAGCAAAAAACCAATGTAATTCACTCAGATACAGAAGATGAAATCTTAATAGAGAAACCAAAGAACACAGTTTTAGACGAGAGTATCGACTTAGAAACCCTAAATGGAGAGGACAGTCATAAGATTGAGGAGTATTACCCTAAGGGGTCGAAGGGGAAAGGGGTAGGCAAGAAAACGAAAGGTAAAGAGAATAAGAGGGTTAGGGAAGAGGACGATATCGAGAATACTAGTAAGAGGGTCAAAGTGCATTGAATGTTGTGATAAAAAAGAAGTTTTTGGATGTATGAAATTTTTCTCTTCGGTAAATTTATTTCTGACTGTCAAAAACGGTCATAAGTACTAAAAACGTCTTGTAAGAGTGTCTTAAAGATTACACAACTGGATAAATATATATTAATTACGAAATTCTTCTCAATTCAGTAGTAATATATTATTAAAGGAACTTCGTTCCAACCGAGTCTTCCACGACACTGACGGTTTTTTTTTAGATCTACACTCAAGAAGTATTTGAAATGTATTCCTAAGATTTTGTTAAAACATCATCCGCCTAGCCTTTTCCCAACTATATTGTGGTGGGCTTCCAGTCATACCGGATTCAGCTGAATACCAGTATTTTACGTGGAGCGGCTGCCTACCAGACCTCCACAACCCATTAAGAGCGTATACGCCGTACGGCATTTCATACAAATTTTCAAGTCGTAATTTTCCGAAATGACTAAACCGATTTTAATGAAACTACACATAAGCAGGATACATAGGTCTAAAAAGTTAGTAGAAAACATTTTAGATAAATAGTGTTACAGTTAAATTAGACCCATTTTAAATTTCCATACAAACATAAATTTCCAGTTATCTTTTTATAAATAAATATTTTTAACAATCTTTTTAGACCTATGTATCCCGCTAATATGTGTGAAGTTTCATTAAAATCGGTTCAGTAATTTCGCAAAATAGTGACTTGAAAATTTGTATGAAATGCCATACGGCGTACTCGCTTTTAACTTGGTAACACTGTATTCCTAAGATTTTTGTTACTTAACTATATACATTAATATTGGGTTATGAAATATGTAATGGGATTGTCGCCAAGCCAAAAGTATGTTAATTTCCCGAATATTCTCTGGGTTCATCTAGGACGTTGTAAAGGGTAAACAACGATTTTGACTAAAAAAGTCGAATTAGTTTGTCAGTTAGATTATCGAAAAATATTGGACAGGTATTTTTTGCTTTATCAAATCTATAAACGAAGATAACGAGCATCAAAGATCAGGAGTGGGGGCTTGTGACATCACGTCGTGGTAAAAATTGTAGCACGTAGTGACGTCACACGAGTATTCAACGTACTGTATCGTCTTTGTGTTTTATTTACGTGGAAAAAGAAAAAATACCTGTTCAATATTTTTTGTAAATCAATCTGACGGACTAATTAGATTTTTTTTTTCAATTACCCTATTATGAAATTAGAAAAAAAAAAAAAACCAATTATCTGAACTCACAAATTAAGAAAAAATAAAATTGCTTTTGACTTAATCACAACGAAAATATCACTTAGTAAAACGTCGCTACCTTTAAATTGTTTAAAAGACAGAACCACTATAACTTCATTGTCTCCCAAGAATCTTGATTATATGCGGGAGCCGGTAGAATCATTATTCAGGTCCCAAATCCAGAAGAAATGGATAGGTATTCCATTGGGAACGCATCTGCAATACAACACACTTCGTTCGCTGAAATGCTATCCTATGCATTTATTTTGTATGTATTACTAATGTGAATAATAACAAACCTAGTGTATAAGAAAACCATTGTTTAGTTAAGTTTGAGTTATTATTAAGAATAAGATTCTCAGTTTTGTGGACCAAAATAAAACTAATTTATGACGAACATCACATAATCTTTTATTTCTAAGGACAATTCTACAAAAACGCCTAATTTCCCTACCTTTTTAACCGACTTCAAAAAAGGAGGAGGCTTTCAGGTAGACTGGTACTTTGTTCAGCGATATTTTCGCCAATTGTCAACCGATTTGATTGATTATTGCTTGTTTGGAAGAGTATGTTACCGGATGAACCCCATTTCAATTGCAGAAGATCTGATGAAGAGTTTCGGAGAAAGGTAACAGAACTCCTCAATTTAATGATAGCAAATCTTCTGGGATTGCTGAAATCGCTGTGAAGGGAAACGCATGTTTTTGGGCATAAAGTTTTGGGAACGTGCACGGCGTAGACTATGCCATTTAGTGTTACAAATCTGAAACTTACATTGAAAACGGGCTTACATTATAAAGGAAGTATAGGTGGCAGCACAGGTCAAAACCTGTGCTGCCACCTATACTTCCTGCACCCTCCGTTTAGGGGAACGTCCACGAAGTAGACTGTGCCATCTAGCGCTGCAAATTTGAAACTTATTTGACATTGACGCGACTGTGCTGCCACCTATAGCTTCTGCAAAAATAATAATAATCTCAAATCTGACCCAGCTATAGATGGGCAATCCACCGGGTTTAAACCCGGTGCTTTGATAAAAACCCGATAAACACCCGGAAGCACCCATAAACACCCAGAAAATTGGGTGTTTATTTGATTTGATGAAATTAAATTAGTGATGGTAAAAAATATATTTTAAAAGTGATTTTCATTAATTTCGTTTCTTTGTAGGCAACATTAGTTCGATCAGGGAGGGTAAAATAAAATGGGACGAGATAAAAACGAAATTTTAAAAATCATATTTTCTATTTCAACTTTTGAATAGCTTATTTTATGTTGTAATGTGTAATTAGCGTTGACAATTTGAGCGTAAGCGTGTTACTTGTCATGGTCATCATTTGTAAGGTGATTTACATGATACCCCTTAGCTTTCTGTAAATACTTTTAGATTTGTTCATAGCATGTGGTGCGCACACATGGCTTAATATACCTACTTAAATTCCTCCGCCACTAATTTTCCGAAGAGAATGCTTCAACATCCTCAGTACTTGTCAAAAAATTCAGAAATGTTTAATGTTCAAAAAAAGTTTAAGAAAACAATACGAGATGACTCGTTAAAAAAACGGGCCACGTACTGCCAGTAAGAACTGATATTCATATGAGCCCCTCATCGTCTGCTAACGTCACTTATTTTGAGGACGCCTATGAGATTGACCTCACAATAACACAATTTTCGAAAGCTTAAGCTTTAGCTAAACATTTGTATCAGGGACGCCATTATCGATAGTGGAACATCCATTATGGATACAACTTTTCGAAAAATTGCAACCAAATTTCAAAATGCCGTCACGTAAAGCTCTGTCAAAGAAATACTTAGAAAAAGTGTATAAAGAGATGTGTCTAGAGTTAGATGAGGAATTAAACGCTTGCAATTACTTGCATCTTCAGTGTGAAGACTGGAGTAACCTGAGAAATGAAGGAATAATAAACTTTTTGATATCAAAACCGTAACCTGCATATATAAAAAGCTTGAACACGGAAACTAATGCACACACTAGTGAATACCTAAGTCAAGAAATTGAGGAAGTAATGAGAGTGTATGGGGTAAATAAGTTTCTTGTCCTCATTTGTGACAACGCCAGAAATATTCAAAAAGCATTTGGATTAATTAATGTTAAATATCCATATGTTGTTCCTCTCGGTTGCTGTGCGCATGTTTTAAACTTGTTATGCCAAGATTGCTTAAAGGTAAAGGACATTAAAATTCTTGTAATGGAAGCCTTAAATCTAATAAAAACTATTAAATAGAGCCAACGACTAAATTCGCTACTAACAAAATTGAGTCAAAACTAGGATCTGCACGAACATTAAAACTACCTTGTGTTACTCGTACTAGATGGGGAAGTCACATTATTCGTTAAAAAGTTTAAAAACAAACAAGATAGCCTTGCAAAGAATGTTTGTTAGTGAGGATGTGCTGATTGCAAGGGATATTAAAAATCTAATTTTAAATGACGATTTCTGGAGGACGACCGATGAATGTTTAAGTATTCTAGAACCTATTACTGAAAGCATATTTAACTTGGAGGGAGATCAGTTTGATATCCACAAAGTATACATTACGTTTAAAGATATACTGGATAAAATATTATACGTTTCGCATTGCCTCATACTTCAATGTTGAACGAAGACGGCAAACAGCAAATTCTGACAGCAGTCGCTGATAGGTGCAAAATGTCCATTAGCCCAATTCATGCTTATATGCAGCCTTCCTTCAGCTCAGAGTGTTGATCTTTCTCAAGATGAAGAACTTCAGGCTATGGAGTTCATCCACGATTTAGGCCAGCAACTAAGTTTACATAATGTAATGGCCGAAGTGGCTTGTTACAAAGCTAAAGAAAACTTTTGGGCCAGACAATTTATAAGGTATTCAGTGCGTAGCATTGAGCCCATTTTGTGGTGGAAAGGGATCTGTAGTTCGACTGAGCTAAGCAAAGTAGCGGTACACATCCTGTCAGCTCCGTGTACATCAGCAGCAACCGAGCGTTCCTTCAGTATTCAAGGATATATACGGAAAGAGCCGCTAAATTTCATATATTTGTTACAACTGGAATCTTAAACATAAACTTAATAATGAGAAAATTCAGTAAGATGAAGAAAATGAAAACGAAAACATAATAGAGAGTTTTATACTACTGGAAATTTATGTGTGTATGGAAAATTTAAAATGGGTCTAATTTAACTGTAACAATATTTATCGAAAATGTTTTCAACTAACTTTTTAGGCCTATGTATCCTGCTTATGTGTGTAAAGTTTCATTAAAATCGGTTTAGTCATTTGGGAAAATAAGGACTTGAAAATTTGTATGAAATGCCATACGGCGTATACGCTCTTAGTAAGAGCTATGATGAAAATGAAACCGGAATAGAGAGTTCTATAGACCCGATAATATTGGATGACTACAACGAACCTACACCTTCAACGTCAGGGGAAGCCAGACAGCCTAACTTTACATTTTGTCGTCTGTAACAATTATAATGGAGAATACGATAGTGATTGATCGTTAAGTAGGTCATTTGTTTTTGGTTAGTACTAAAAAAAAAATCTTGCATTATTTTATTTCACCTAATTATGTATAATTCAATAAAAGAATAATAATTAAACACTCGAATGTCATTTATGTGTAAAAAATCATTTACACCCGAAATTTGGGTGGAAATCGGGTGTTTATCCCAAAACACCCAAAACACCCGGTTTAAACCCAGGTGGGTTTAAACCCGGGTGGGTGGATTGCCCATCTATAGACCCAGCCCGTCTCTTCACGCCTTTCCGAAATGACGCCATTAAGCAGAGGTCCGTATCATTTAATTTGTAAGCAGTTTTTAGCCCTGCCTGGGGGCTTTAGGTAAATTCATTTCGTGGAGTGTCTTGCACGTTCTTTACCATAGTGATCTATGCTTTCGAACGTGCAAATAGTTTCATGTTTTTGACTGACCGACCGTACATGGTTTATTTGAAATAAATGCTTCGAATCTTGAAACTTTAGAAGAAAGTTAATCTGCGTACCTTTTCCCAACCGTGTGAGGTCAGTTTCTGGTCTTACCGAATACTGGATACCAGTATTTTGCATGGACTGCCTGTTTACCTATACTAATATTATAAAGAGGTAACGTTTGTGAGTTTGTGACGTTGTAAGGGGTAATCTTAAGGGATTTTACGTCGATTTTCAAAATTATTTCACCAATAGAAAAAAAAAAAAATTATCCCCATATTGCCGCAGGAACGGGAACAACGCGGGTGAAACCGTGGGGCGGTGCTAGTTAGTAATAAATGCTTTGAATCTTGATCTGAAGTCACGACGGGATAGTTCGGTTAAGCAGTAATCAACCTTGGAATGTTGAACTGTGAGTGATCCTGTCCAAATGGGACAGAGGGGTGAAATAAAACTATTAAAATAATATTTATATATTTTATTGTTCTATAATCTCTACAAAATCGACTAAATCGTAGAAAATTTCAAGTAATCGCGTATAAAAGGGCCTTAAACTTAATAATAAATAATCACATTTTTTTTGTAATAAAAATAAAATTTCACCAAATTCAGTTTTCAAACAATACAATTTTAATGAAACAAATAGGAAAATATGCTCTAAAGACGAATTTTTCACTATTAGAAAAAGCACGGTCAAGTCCCAATGGCATTCTGAAGATGTTAATGAACAAATTCGATTCACCGATGATGAACCACTTCATACAGAGGTTGGTGAGGCAGGAATGATTCATCATCGATGTTTTCTTTTTTTTTTGTAATTTTTTTGTTTGTTTGTTTTGTTGTTGTTATATTAACACTAACATAGTTTTTAGGATATTTTTTTTGTAACTAACTAACATTGTGGATCACAGTTGTCCGAGCAAAATAAATTATTATTATTAACCTACATGGTTCTTATATGATTTGACCAGGGCCTCAAGTCTGCTATTATAATAGTGTCAGAATGGTCTATCATTGATTTCATAATGGTTGATTATGACAAGTTTGGTAATCTACTAATATAAAAGCGTTACTATGACTTTCCAACGGTCAACCACTGACAATCCATTGACACATGACAAATCAATGACAGACGTATGCGGTAATCTGCTAAAATTTTGACAGTTCCTTTGATCAGTGACCTACCATTAGAATTAGAACGTTATTGTGCAGTCATTGCTTTTATTAGCTTGGTTATCAAAAAGTATTAGGAGACCATTGACCGACCAATGATCGACCATTATGAATTCAACAGATGACGAACTTTTAGGAAAATGACAATTGGATCGTGTTGGAATGACGAATTTATAAAAATAGCAGACTTGGGTCCAGTAGTATTGTATGGACTTTAAAAGTGACTTTGACCGCTGAATATGTTTAGGTAGTTATCTTAGGAATTTTGCTATGAAATAAATACGGTGGGATTCATATTTGCAAAAGTGTCGTATTTAGAGCATATTTTCTTACAAAATAAAATAAGTAAACGTTTTTTATTTACTTAATATAGCTTAAATTGTGTAGTACTATAATAAGGATCGTAAAACAAAGGTAAATAAGAACTTATGGACTAATTTCAATGAAGCCTATACTCCATTCACAATAACATTAGACATTGGAACAAAAGTGTTTACAGTCCGTTCAACCGATTTTTACTTCTATTCCGTACGCGTAATCACGTTTTTGCTTTTAATGGCATTCAAAGCAAAAACGTGATTATAATACCAACTGTTTACTGCAGCTACCATGTGTCATGCCACCAACGCAATAGATGTCAAAATCGGTTGAACGGACTGTAAAAAAGATGTATTTCAATGTCTAATCTTATCGTGAATGGGGTATAGCTTTGTCTGAAGCTCGAAAATAAATCAGCTGTTCATTACATTTTGTCAAATTTTGCCAACAATAATGTTTAGGGCAGTTTTTTTTTTTAATATCGGGATAGGACACTGTAAAAATTGTTCATAATGATAGATTATGAACAACTTTTACTTTAATTATTCAAAACATGTTAAGTTGAAATAGACATAATATTCGTTGCAAACTAGGTCTTAATCATGTGCCTAGCCTTTTCCCAACTAAATTGGGGTCGGCTTCCAGTCAAACCAGATTCATCTGAATACCAGTATTTAACCTGGAGCGGCTGCCTACCAGACCTCCACAACCCACTAACTAGGTAACTCGGTACTTCTTGGCAAGACTGGAGTCAGATTTTCTGGCTTCTGACAGTCCGTAACGACTTATAATCCCTAGTTCTTATAAACCATTATTTCACTTATATCGTAGGATAAATTAATATAAAAAATTGGTAGAAAATTGTCAATACACATCTAAAAGTACAAATTATTTATATATCTTAGGATTTTTTTTTTTCATTATTATTATCAATTCGAATAATTAACGTAATGTCATACAAATAATATCTATTTTCGTATTTTAAAGTCAATTCAACTTAATATTATTTAAGGACTAATTCTTTCGTGCACCGCTGATAGAAATGTCTTCTCTTTTTGTCAGATTTAATCTATTAAATATAGCAATGAGGAACTTGGGCCCGGCTTCATTGGGCTTTTTCTTGATATATTGAATTTTCAATAGCCTCGATTTTTAAAATTTTATTGAATCTGAATGTACTACATAGGCGGAGATAATGCAACAATGCGTTCCGTTTTTTTCTGGATGGGAAATCATCAAATGACTTCTCCCGCTCTTGGTGGAGCGGAAGGGAGTGTCAGACTCTTACTGACTAAAAACCCACCCGTGATCCTTCTGGTGCCCGCTGCGTTCCATTGCCGCGGAGATTCAGGAAATTGATAAAAACCTTTGCGAATCATCTTTGAAAACTTCCCGTTTGAAATAACGCACTCAAATAGCAGTCGGCCTTTATAAAGATTACCACAGAGCTGTGTGATTTTAGTCCAAAGGTGGACTAAGTAGGAAATGCCTTGTTTTTTTGCGGAATTTGTTCGAAAGAGTCACCGCGGCACTGGAACGCGGCGGGAACTAGAAGGAACACGGGTGGGTTTTAGTCAGTTGACACTCCCTTCCGCTCCGCCCACAGCGGGAGAAGTCATTTGATGATTACCTAACCAGAAAAAAGGCGTTATAAATCTTGTGATTTATGCTTTTTGTCCCCCCTCAATGCTAGATAACGTTAATAATTTCGAATAGAATATCAATACCCTTACTTTAGTTCAGACGGTGTAAAAGAGAATCAGCAACGTAGCAGTTATAATATTTCAAATAATTCCCACTTATATCTTTATACAAAGAATAAACGCAACACCTCTTAAGGGGTCATTGTACTCATCATTATGAACAACTTTTACTGTGGGACCAACACTGAAATCGCTAAAAATTTACTGTTCCATACATTTATGTGAGCATAACTCGTTTAAATGTACTAGCTGCCTAAAATAAGTATCACTTTCTATAACAAAATTATCTGCCTGCATTTTCCCAACTATATTGGGATCGTCTCCCAGTCAAACCGGATTTCAGCTGAATAACAGTATTTTACGTTAAAATCGCATATGTGCGCATTACTCAACAGAATATACTGAACAGCTGATTTTTATCGCGTTTTCAGTGTTGGTCCCACAGTAAAAGTTGTTCATAATGATGAGTACAATGACCCCTTATGAGGTATTGCATTTATTCTGATACACTTTATATATCCGAAATATTGAGTAAGGAATATTTTAATTAAACGTAAGATTAGTATAAACGCTGCCAAAATCGTCTCAAAAAGCTGTCATTTTGTTTGTATGTGAGATTAATTTTGTGTTTGTATTTAAGTACGAATACTTCTCGTCCTTAAATCAATTGTATGATTTTTTTTTTGGTTTGCTCATGACTCTAGTCTAGGTCACAAGTGACAGAGACAAAGTCGACGATGGAATGAGCTTACCCAGAAGAAGCCTGTTCACTCTAACTTTGAAGAGATCAGGGTTGAATGCGTTCGGAAACACAGACGCAGGCAGAGAGTTCCACTGCTTTGCTGTGCGCATTACAAAAGACGATTGGAAACGCTTGGAACATATCTCTTTGTTATTACCAGAGGTCGGAATTAGGTAGAGTTATTTATGTACTTACACTGATTTCATACAGCGAAAGAATAAAGTGGATATGCATCAAATCCCGAAATTTATTTTAAAGAGCAGAAAAATCCCGTGATTTATATAATATAAAGTTACACAATTTAACCTGCCGGAATTTGCTTAAGACTATTAATAATTTCTATTGTGAAATCATGTAAATATGTACTAATAAAAATTTTAATTATCTTTCTTTTATTTGTCTTATCCATCTCTGAGGTTTTTATTATTATTTATTTGTAATATTGCTGGCCACACGGGACTGTCTATTAGAATTCCCGGGAAGATCCATATTAATATCAACATTTCGATGCAAGTACATAAATAACTCCACCTAATTCCGACCTCTGATTATTACTGATAGGTTTGGGTGGTTAGGTGGTTTGTCCAATATCTCACCTGATGGTAAGCGATGATGTGGTCGACGATGCAGCACGCTTGTCTAGAAGTAACCTGTTCACTGTTGACTTAAACACTCGCAGGTTGTAGGACGAAAGATATTTTAGAACGTACATATCTACAGAAAACGAATTAACTGATTTTCGACCTTAAGTTATTTTCTAAAAAGTCTGAAATCGGTTACTTTGTTTTTTGTAGATACTTCTTTTTTCTCATAACGGAAGAGCTATCAGAAAATAAACTCGAGTGAATCAGTATTACGGTCAAAATTAATCTCACATTACATTCTTTCTTTGTATATTATCATCAAATTATTAACTTCAAAGGTATTTTGCTGTTTTATTATCCAAATTTAGGTAACAAGATTTTTCGTTTTTTTTTTAGATTATTATTGTCTAAAAAAAGTTTTATTTTAAAGTTTTTTAATGGTAAGCGATGTTGTGGTCGACAATGGAACGCTTGCTTAGATAAAAACTTGATAGTTTCATACAAAAATGAAAGGCTAATTACTAATACAATAATACTTTTTTATTTTGTTGATGAAATATTTTGATTATTACTACACTGAATACCAGTATTTTACATACAGAGACAGTCCATCTAGCCTTTATTGTGGTATCTGATCAGATATTTGGGTTTTTGAACAACTGTTCAAAAATTCTATCACCATTACAAAGCTACATTCACCCTGAGTAACATAGGCTATATTTTATCCCCGTATTCCCACGGGAACGGGAACTACACGGGTAAAACTGCGGGGCGCTGCTAGTGTTATAATAAATGGAGCATACCTTGGATAGCGTTGTTTAGCCTCGAAAATAGAGCCGTCCAAGTCTTGATACTCGGCGACTAATCCCTCTCAGAAAACAATTTCATACCGATCAAGTGTGACAATAATCAAAATGCTTCCGTTTCTAAAAACTTAAGTCTAAAGAATACAAATCCCTTACAAGTAATTATTAGTTCACTAACTAATATAAATTGATTTATATCTAAACAAAATTTGGCTGTTATCATTCGTTACGCGTCAGTCCAACTTTATTTTCGAAAGAATTTTGAAATAAGCTGCCATTTTTCTTTTAGGAAGAAGTTCACTAAAAAACACGAACACGTATTTTTTCTTTTTTCACGTAAATAAAAAACGAAGACAACATACAAGATACAGTGCGTTGAATACTTGTGTGACGTCACTACACACGACAATTTTTACCACGCCGTGACGTCACCAGCCCCCACTCCAGGGCTTCAAGTCTGCTATTATAATAGTGTCAGAATGGTCTTGACAAGTTTATTTTTACAAGTTTGGTAATCTACTAATATAAAAGCGTCACAATGACTTTCCAATGGTCAACCACTGACACTCCATTGAAAGAAGCGGCATAGAATGGTAATCTCGTACATAATGACAAATTACTGACAGACGTATGCGGTAATCTGCTAAAATTAAGACAGTTCCTTTGATCAGTGACCTACCATTAGAACGTCATTGTGCAGTCATTGCTTTTAATAGCTCGGTTATCAAAAACTATTACGAGACCATTGACCGACCAATGATCGACCATTATGAATTCAGCAGATTACAAACTTTTAGCAAAATGACAATGGGATCGTGTTGGAATGACAAATTTATAAAAATAGCAGAGATGGGGCCCTGGTCTATGATGCTTTAAGTTTTCAATTCTCCTGGAGTTTAAACCCTTGTTTTTTGTATGTATACTGTGAACACTGCTTACTCAGGCAACTAATTTCAAAACATTTTCCACAAATCGTTAATACTTTTCCAATCGTTCTAAGATTTTGTTATTTTATAATGTACCTACGTGGTACTATTGTTAGGCATATATCGATATTACAGTCTACAATTTTACAGTTTTCTATATTATTAATTGAAAAATTTGTCTGCCTAATATAATTTGTTTGTAGACTAATTTTGGGATATTTTTAATTCTATAAAAGCTAATGTGAGTTTCGTTTCTGACGTTTTGCGATTTTCAAAATTCATTCACCATTAGAAAGCTACATTCACCCTGAGTAACATAGGCTATATTTTATCCCCGTATTCCCACGGGAATGGGAACTACGCGGGTGTAACCGCGGGCCGCTGCTGGTATGGGAAATATTAGTTTTGACGATGTTCTGGCAAGAATATGCGACAGTATTGATTTGGCTTATTTCAGAGTTATCTTTTTAAGATTCCATATTTCCATGTTTGTATGTGTCGTGGAATTTGTTTAAAAGAGGAGGAGGATCACGGGTGGGTTTTAGTCAGTAAGAGTCTGACACTCCCTTCCGCTCCGCCCAGAGCGGGAGGAGTCATTTGATGATTTCCGAGTTTGTGTTTTTATAGATACTGCAGTAGTAGATGTTTTTAAGTCGATACAAAATTACTAATTCTATCCAAAATTAGTCTACATTTACATAATTAAATTTGAACTGTGCCTTATAATTAAAATGCCGGTACAAATGCGGTTATTATTATTATTAATAATAATAAGGAATACTAATAATATTGTCGCTAAATACTATTATTACATGGAATACGTGGATGAGCTGTATATAACAATATACATATTTCATAGCGAAGGGGAGATATCGGATAATGTTTTAATATGAAAATTGTATGTGTTTTAGTTTTGAGTCTACTTTTTGTGTTACTTTTGGTGTGAAATAAGTATATAATAAAATAAATAAATAAATAATTGTATCTAAAACGCGTAACAGTACAAACGTAATATCTCTTAAGGGGTCATTGTACTCATCATTATGAACAACTTTTACTATGGGACCAACACTGAAAAAAAATCGCTCCATACATTTAAAGGGTCCACTGCAATAAAGATAAATGTCCTTGTTACGTCGTTTTGAGATAATAGGGATGTTTCCCGAGTAAAAAATATATGACTTTGTTTAGTCCGTCAGTTAGATTATGGAAAAATATTGGACACGTATTTTTTCCTTTATCAAATCTATAAAAACTGACGAAGATACAAAGCATCAAAGATCAGCAGTGAAATATTGCTTTTACTCCTCAGGAAGTTTCATACAAACTTTGAAGTAATTATTCTTGAACCGATTTTAATGAAACTTGGAACGCAAACATAGGATATATTTATTTTAGTTAAGTATTATTTCGATAAATAGTTACAAAAAAAAATGGGATAGACTGAGTACTGATTGTT
This sequence comes from Hecatera dysodea, assembly GCA_905332915.2. Taxonomy (NCBI): domain Eukaryota; kingdom Metazoa; phylum Arthropoda; class Insecta; order Lepidoptera; family Noctuidae; genus Hecatera; species Hecatera dysodea. The sequence goes on along the minus strand of HG995317.1, from coordinate 1,027,255 downwards.
GCCTAGCTATAGAAAACTTAAAAATGCTCTTTTTTATGGCATCAAGGGTCATCCATATATTACCGAAGCCCCCCCCCGTCCTTGTCACAGCTGGTCACATGTGAGACCCCCTAGTGACCTAGACCCTAGTGTGACGTCATATATTTTACAATTTTATTCGTGTATTATTTAACGCTTGGATTAAAATAGATTTTGAAATGTGACGTCACGAAATTTAGGACCCCTCCCACCCCCTTGTCACACAATGTCACACTTCATCAACCCCCTCCCCCCCCCCCTTAACGTGTGATGTAATTTATAGATGGCCCCTTAGTCTCTTTTTAGAAAAGATTTTTAACTAAATTTTTAGAACGAAGCATCTTGCGTATCAATTTTAATTAAAATCGGCTCATTAATATCCAAGAATAAGTATTTGAGATTTTGTTTTTAACTTCATAAAGAAATAATTTTGTTGATTATGAGATTTAACTTGTTAACAAAAATTTTGATGTAATTTCTCTTTTTGTTTAAACTCTTTTTACTATTGTTATTTATTTTTTTATCTAATTTAATTCTCTTTATGTACACTACTTTTACCATTTGTAAAATTGAAAAGCGGGCCCTCTTAGCACAGGTATATAATATCTTTTACTTAAAAGGAGGTCCCTATGTAAGATTGACTGTAAAAGTTTGTACAAGTTTCTGCAATAAACTTTTTCATTTTTTTGAAAATCCGTACAGCTACTGACAAACTTCAGATGGAAAAACCCAATAACACTTTTGTCCTACCGGGAATCGTACTCAGGACCTCATGCTCGGTAGTAGTGTTTGCAAGCATTAGACCAATGAGAAATTCGATAGCATATTTTGTTGTGTATTTTTAAAACAATATTTTAGTAAAGTACTAAAATTTGATAATTCAATTCATTTAGTGTACAGTTTTGTAATATCCCTTCGCTATGAAGATACAATTTTAATGATCTTATTTCATTAAATGTTTTTATAATAAATAGGCGTGATTTGAACAGGATCTGAAACAAAGAATTCGCAATGTAATTATCTATACTAATCTACACTAATAATATAAAGAGGAAACTCAAAAACTGCTGTGCCGATTTCAAAAATTCTTTCACCATTAGAAAGCTACATTCACCCTGAGTAACATAGGCTATATTTTATCCCCGTATTCCCACGGGAATGGAAACAACGCGGGTGAAACCGCGGAGCGCTGCTAGTAATCTATCTATATTAATATTATAAAGAGGAAAGATTTGTATTTTTGTATGTAACGAATGAACTCAACCGATTTCAAAAATTCTTTCAGCATTAGAAAGCTACATTCACCCTGAGTAACATTGGCTATATTTTATCCACATATTCCCACGGGAACGGAAAAAACGCGGGTGAAACCGTGGTGCGTTGCTTGTTTACTTTTGAAAAAATTATATATATACACAACCCGAAAGTTTGTATGTATGTTTGATGTTTGTTAGTATTCACGAAAAAACGACTGAATGTATCTTGATGAAATTTGGCAGAGATGTAAATATAGTCTGGAATAACACTTAGGATTTATTCTTGGAATATGTTCCCTTGGGATTATATTCGACATTCACGCTGCCGGAGCTACGTTTCCACTATTTAACTCTACTCAGTTATTACCGTATGTTCGACTCGATTATTTCCGAATATTGTACTAGAATCGATTATTTCCGAAAATTGTACTAGACTCGATTATTTAAGAATATTGTACTAGACGCGATTATATTAATATTTCATCTCGACGCGACTATTTCCAAATATTTAATCTCGACTCGATTATTTCCGAATATTTTATCTCGACTCGATTATTTCCGAATATTGTACTAGACACGATTATTTTTCCGAATATTTGAACTCGACTCGATTATTTCCGAACATTGTACTACACTCGATTATTTTCAAATATTGTACACTACACTCGATTATTTCCGAATATTTGAACTCGGCTCGATTATTTCTGAATATTGTACTACACTCGATTATTTCCGAAAATTGTACTACACTTGATTATTTCCGAATATTTGAACTCGACTCGATTATTTCCGATTATATCAACTACACAATACTCACTAGACGCTCTCGGCGGGACTCTGGAACTCGGCCAGCGCGTGTATGGGGCTCGGCTGCTTCTTCTGACTGCCGCGCCGCACCTTCGCGCGTACTTCCTCCGGCTTCTCTGGTCTGATGAGGGGCTTCTTCTCGGGAGCCTTCATGCGCCATACTACTATGGGGGACTGGAAATCGAGAGGAGAATGTTATTAATATCTATACTAATATATGAAGCTGAATAGTTTCGTTTCGACGGCCGACCGACGACGGAAAGACATAACAAAACCGAGGTAATTAATGTTCAAACCGCTCTAGAAATAATTTTTATTCGATTTTTTAATGAAGTTAAATATATATTTTTTTTTTTTAAACTTATATAGGTATGTGCAAATGGAAAATCCAAAGCCAATAAGCAATAAAAATATGCCATTTTGACATGTCTTTATATACGTAGGGGCCGTCGGTTTGTTTGAATGCACTAATTTCAGGAAATAATGGTACGAATTGAAAAATTCTTTCAGTGTTATATAGCCCATTTATTGAGGAAGGCTATAGGCTATACAGGGTTATTTGAAAAACACCAACAACCTCTTATGAAGTCATTGTACTCATTATTATGAGCAACTTTTACTATGGGAACAAACCTGAAATTGGGAAAAAAATGTTAGCTGTTCCCTACATTTTGATGAGTTATACGAACATACATAAATGTAGGGAACAGCTGATTTTTTTTTATGACCTCTTAAGATGTTGTTGGTGTGTTTCAAATAACCCTGTATATCATCACGCTAAGACAAATAGGAGCGGAGCAACAATGAAGAACGTTTCAAAATCGGGAGGTTAGTAACTATTCTGCGCGGACGAAGTCGCGGACAGAAGCTAGTACAATATACAGTATGTTAAATACCAGAGGGCGTTCCCTTAAATTCGTTAATCTATATCATTAATAGATTAAAATAAAAATAGCAGAATAGAAAAATAAGCATAAAATAATCCAAAATTTAAAAAAAAGTGACAATAAATTCGAAACAACCTGTTTAAAATCAAAATAGTAGCGCGGAAATCGGAATAGTACTCGTAGTTGCAATGCCCAAACCGGCAATTACGCGTGGTAGCAATGCCCAAACCGGCCTAAACTTTTTGAGTGAATATTTTAATATTAAAAAAATAAAAACATTTTGTTTTCGAATGGTAATATTTGTTTATCATATATGAATGCTATACTATTGCTGGTTAACAGGAACACCCTCTGTTAGTTAACATACTGTATAATCCCAATGCAGAAAACGTTTTGGGAATATCTTCATTGCGCGTACAGCTAAGGAGTGCATCTTCTTCCTGATGGTTAAAACTTGAGGGTCTTTGAATCGAGAGTAATCAGGTTACTTCTAGACAAGCGTGCTCCATCGTCGACCACATCATCGCTTACCATCAGGGCCCCAAGTCTGTTATTTCCTATAAATTCGTCATTCCAACACGATCCCATTGTCATTTTGCTAAAAGTTCGTAATCTGCTAAATTCATAATGGTCGATCATTGGTCGGTCAATGGCCTCGTAATACTTTTTGATAACCGAGCTATTAAAAGCAATGACTGCACAATGACGTTCTAATGGTAGGTCTCTGATCAAAGGAAGTGTCCAATTTTTAGCAATCACCGCATACGTTTGTCATTCATTTGTCATTATGTACGAGATTACCATTCTATGCCGCTTCTTTCAATGGAGTGTCAGTGGTTGACCATTGGAAAGTCAGTGACGCTTTTATATTAGTAGATTACAAAACTTGTCAAAATCAACCATTATGAAATCAATGACAGACCATTCTGACACTATTGTAATAGCACACTTGAGGCCCTGGTGAGATTGTGGTCAGATGTCTGTCAATATTAAAAAAAGCTAGTTTCTGTTTCTGTTTGAACGTGTTTATCTCTGGAACTACGAATCGGATTTTGATAATATTTTTGCATATGATAGGATTTGTCAGAGGAAAATTGCAGACTCTGTGAGATTGAAATGTTACCAAATTAATAGATAACTATTTCTTGATATATTATGAAAAAACTCGATATGTATACAATCAATCCCATTCTTCTTTTCTCTACTTTCTTGTAAGGTTCTCATATGACTTGACCAGTACGGATTGTATGGACTTCAAAAGAGACTTTAACCTCTGAGTTTGTTTCGGTGTTTCTTCTCAGGGTAGTCGGCTAGGAAACACCAGCTTCATCTAGCTTAAAATGACAAGAAATATTGGACGTGTAAAAGTGTTATGTTTAACCTACTTACAAAATAAATATCATTCAAACTCAATAGTTTACAATTTCACGCGATATTTTACAATTTCACGGCGTTTGCAATTTTCCGATGACAGGCTTATTCTTGTAGATGGTTTGATAATGCTAATTAACTACGCTACGACCCTCAGAAGTCGAGGCAAAAGGAAAAATAAATAACAAAGCGACAATAAATAGTCAAAGAATACATTGAACCATAGAAAATCAACGTCATTTTGAATTTTATAAAATGGCGATGGAACAAGTTATCAGCAACAAAAAAAAATCGTTTATTTCAATCACAAAGGGCATATCGATATTGCACGTTATAGGAGATCGAGTTTTTAAGCAAATAATAGGGTAGTTGACTAAAAAACTCTAATTAGTCCGTCAGATAGATTTCCAAAAAATATTGGACACGTATTTTTTTCTTTTCTCACATAAATTTAAAACGAATACGATACAGAGCGCTGAGTACTCGTGTGACGTCACTACTCGCTACAATTGTTACCGCGACGTAACGACACAAGCCCCCACTCCTGATCTTTGATATTTTTTATCTTCGTCAATTTTTATAGATATGACAAAGCAAATAATACGTGTCTAATATTTTTTCGATAATCCAACTGACGGACTAAATAGAATCATATTTTCTTATTCAGCAAACATAATATTATGTTTGCTGAATAAGAAAATATGATTCTTTTGAATAATATTGTTGAAAGAAAAAGTGAATGCTGAGAAATATACAATGTCAAAAACTATGAAAACATTAAAAGCAATTTTGACAAAAAGCGATTACGAAGCGTACGGTGCTTAAAAATACTAGAATTGCAGCCCCTTACTGCTATAGGGAACGTGCACAGCGTAGTCTATGCCATCTAGTGTTGCAAATCTGAAGCTTTTACGTTGTAAATATGTGACCTGTGCTGCCACCTATACTTCCTGCACCCTCCGTTTAGGGGAACGTGCACGAAGTAGACTGTGCCATCTAGCGTTGCAAATTTGAAACTTATAAGTAAAATATACTCGACATTGACGCATCTGTGCTGCCACCTATAGTTTCTGCACGTTCCCTATATGAAGTTATTCATGCATAACTTAATTTTGTAAATTGTTTTATTAAGATCGTAACGTCGTTTTGAATAATTTATGATGATAATGATTTATGAAACTAAACTACATAGTAAAGCCCGTATTACACATGTCAGTAACAGTATAAGAAATCATCAAATGAGTTCTCCCGCTCTGGGCGGAGCGGAAGGGAGTGTCAGACTCTTACTGACTAAAACCCACCCGTGTTCCTGCTTGTGCCCGCCGCGTTCCAGGGCCGCGGTCACTCTTTCGAACAAATTTCGCAAAACCAGCAGACACAAGTATGCTAGAAGCTAGATATTTGCACACCTTTGTGCGAGTTACAGGCATGTATATTTAACGGCGCTGTTAAAAGAGACAGTTTTATTTTGTTCGAAGAATAGGCCCACTACAAATTATGGTGTATAGTAATGAAACATATATTGATTTATTCCTTATAATCTTTAGATTATAATGGTATAGTTAGTTAGATAAAGTCTAACCGGAATACTGAGAAATACGACAAAAATGTGAACGTCAAAATAACCTAAAAATCAGACCTAAGCCAGAGGGCTTGTCAAAAATACTTAAAAGCCAACATTCAAAGTCGTCTCTTCAAATAAGTATTTTATATAAATACTAACCAGGTAAGGTCTTGTAAGCTGTTTATTAGAGGAAGTAACGGAATATCCGAATTCTGTTTTGACAAAACAAATTGACACATCCGCAGATGACAGATAGAGGTTTTGTCTTATTTACTTCATTCCGTTCCACGGTATGAAATAACAAACTACTTATTGTTAAATTATTTGTACCTCTTAAATATTTTTTAAAGAGTTTCATGTGTACAATGAAATATTTATATTTCAAAAAGCTGATAAAGTTACTATTACTACATACATATGTATAACACATTGCAGTACTACATTTTTTTTTCTCACATGAACGTTACAAATAATGCTTCATTACACGCATTGTTTGCAATGACGACCAGAATAGAATAACATTTAACCGCAAAAATGTATCAAGTTTTCACCTTCTAATTATTATTATAATGACCTCGGTTGGATTTTGCAAAAAAAAATATCACCTGTTAGCAATAATAAAAACTACAAAAAAGCTTTGCTGTCATTGATTGAATAGTTCCGTTATCTCTCTCCGAAACCCATAATCAGATCTATATGACATTTAAATGGGATCATTTCGGATAAAAATTTTTTTTTGCAGATTCACCTTTATTTGACGGAGTTATACCCGAACATATATAAAAGAAATGAGAACCTCCTCTTTTTTGGAAGTCGGTTAAAATAGTTACATTTTCACTAGCCTAGCACGATTTTGACTACACCATATGCAGTGGGCCACAAAAAAATTGTCTCCTTTGAAACCAATATAAAAATAACCTCCAAACATCTATTCGAATAAGTTATATAGCTATAAAACTCACATAGTTCTGTCCACAGCATAGCGTAGGTATAAATTAGCAACATATTCATTAGTAATCTTATTGCTATAAGATCTTTTAAAAATGACACGTCCTGAGACATTTAAAAATAATTGTTTTTGGTTTGTCAAGTTTTTTCGTAGTAGTAGTATAAGCATAATCAGTCTTTTAACGTCCCCACTGCTGGGACACAGGCCTCCTCTCTAGGAGAGGGAATGGGCCGTAATCCAGCACGCGGGCCCAGTGCGGGTTGCTGAATGTCACATGTCTTCGAATTTTTTGTTCTAGGACATGCGGGTTTCCTATCTAGTAGATGAGAATGCTCTTTATTATGTAAACAGTTTCATATCAGTACGGATTGTATGGACTTTAAAAGAGACTTCGACCTCTGAGTTTGTTTCGGTATTTCTTCTCAGGGTAGTCGGCTCGGAAACATCGGCCTCATCTAGCTTAAAATGACCAGAATAGATTGGACATGTTGTTTGACCTACATACAAAATACATATAGCGTTTTCCCAACTATATTGGGGTCGGCTCCCTACCAGACCTCCACAACCCATTAACTGGGGAACACGGTACTTCTTGGCAAGACTGGAGTTAGATTTTCTGGCTTCTGACAATCTGTAACGACTGCCAAAGATTTACAAATGGCAGCCGGGACCTACGGTCTCACGTGCTTTCCGAGGCACGGAGGAGTCTCGGTATATTAAAACGGTGAAGGAAAACTTCGTGAGGAAACCGACATATGCTAGAACCAAAAATTCTAAGACATGTGACATTCAGCAACCCGCACTGGGCCCGCGTGCTGGATTACGGCCCATTCCCTCTCCTAGAGAGGAGGCCTGTGTCCCAGCAGTGGGAACATTAAAAGGCTGATTATGTTCAGTTGGTGCAAGTCCTAATCTGTAAGATTATGTAATGCCACAAGACGTGTCTTACGTATAAACTTAATATAAGCTTAGCTTAACTACGCAGGGCGCTTTAAAGCCATTTTTAATACTTACTTTACAGTCAGGAAAATTAATTCTTTATTATCATTAAATACGGTTCATTAATTTACAAGAAAAAGGACTTTGGCGAGTATAAAATACCACTGCGTTTTCAACCTTCACATACTTGCAATTAATTCAGCACGACGTTTTTAACCTGTACTTGCAAGTTATTAATACGACGTTTTCAACCTGAACTTGCAAGTAATTAAAACGACGTTTTCAACCTGTACTTGCAATTAATTCAAAACGACGTTTACAACCTGCACTTGTAAGTCATTAAAACGACCGTTTTCAACCTGTACTTGCAATTAATTCAAAACGACGTTTACAACCTGTACTTGCAAGTAATTAAAACGAGGTTTTCAACCTGTAGCCAGTTATTAATATGACGTTTTCAACCTGCACTTGCAAGCAGTTAAAACGACGTTTTCACCTGTGCCTACAAGTCACAGGTTCTAAACGTCGTATTAATGACTCGCAGGTATAAGTTGTAAACGTTGCATTAATGACTGGCAGTTACAGGTTGTAAACGTCGTTTCAATGACTCGCAGGTACAGGATTTAGTCGTCGTACATGCATCCAGTTTTCGCCAGTTATAGTCCTATGTACTTGGGGCTGTTACTAAAGAGTTGGAAAAACCCAATAACACTTTCATCAGTCTGTGAATCAAACCGAGGGCTTACTAAGCAATGTAACTTGCATTTTACAAGGTAAACAATTAATTTCCCTGACTTTACTTAAAATATATGTTTCAAATTGCCTTACATATTATAATGTCGGCTGCTTATCAAACGCGGGATAAACACATAACCAAGCTATATTTCTCATCAATACTGATTTTCAAGCATTTTTTAAAACTACAGGGCGTTGTTTTCAAAATCTTAACTTTTGTTATCATGCTTCAATATACAGGATGTTACAAATTTTGTTTATATATAGGTTGTGGTTATAGAATTTTGTCTTCGTTGAATTGTGAACCGTCATTTTATAAGTCGGTTAAAACTTCAACTGTTGCAAGCTAATTGTTTTGCAGTGTTTTTCTGACACAATTTCTTGTATTCAAGCAGATATTTTTAGAAGCTTAACTGGGTTTAAATGTTGCATGTATATATTGCATTGTTATATATTTATTATATGCATACTCATGCAGTCTTTGATATACAGGATGCTCGGATTATATTGGTATCTGAACTAATATTTTTACTGTTATTATATAGTTATTTACTTGCATCGTTTTTTCCATAAAAATAGTTAGTATAGCGCTCTGCGATTAGTTACTGGGACGTTGCGTCTGCTTTCATCTGCGTAACGAATTTAAATGGTGTCATTTTTTTGACAGATGCTGTCATAAATTTGACACATCTGCTGTCATTTAGACCATTCGCGACTTGAAAGCTTATATAAGGCAATACAGACAAAAGATATCTGTAATAAGAAAAATTCTAATACAATTTCTTCTGAAATAAATCTGCCTATAGAAGATTCTCTCCACTCAAATCGATTAATTACTATGAAAGTGGAAGAATAACATCGATTAGCGTCTTTTAATATGAAGTTATAGTTATCAATTAATTGATTCGAGTGGGGAGAGTTACTTAGAATATTGGGCGAATATTCAAACGAAATTCAATATCAAAGAATTCATTTGGATCATTTTTAAGGTTTTATAGCCAAATGGCAAAAAACGGAACCCTTATGGATTCGTCATGTCTGTCTGTCTGTCCGTCCGTATGTCACAGCCTTTTTACTCGGAGACTATTTAAGTTACATCAATGAAAATTGGTAGGTAGGTGCAACCTGTTAACAGCTATTCAATAATGCTGTAATATAATGGATAAAAATATAATTTTAGGGGTGACACTAAAATTACATTATTTTCTGGCCTACCCAACTCGAACCACTGTACGCCATTGTGTATGCTGGACTGTTGATGAAATCAAACAAAAAATTAAGTTCAATACTAAAGAATTCAAAAAGATAAAAACATTATTTCTTTGTGTCTTTTCCCAAGCTTTTGTGAAACGTAACAAATAATCTCTTCAATGTAATGTCGTTTGAATATTCGCAGTTTATTTATCAGACTAGTACTTAGTTTTAGTTATATGTAATTATACAGAAAACCCTTGATTTCGTCACCTGAAAATTGCAGACTCCGTAACATTATAATAAGCCTTAATTAGTCAAAGTCAAAACTTCAAATTTCAATTAGGCCATTAAACGGCAATTTTGAACGTCATCATTAAAAGTTATCATAATTAAGTGACTCTAGCGTCCATTCGCAAAGGTAGACTCTTATGAAGAAGAACGGACAAGAAACGCCATAGTCACTCTTTTCAAATAAATATTTAACAATATTTGGTATGATACAAGAAATACTTCATATATGTAAGAACGATGCACCGAGTATACTAGTTATAGATTCGATTAGATTATATAATTGCTCGATACATTATGAAAATAATGTTTTATGTACAATAAATCCCATCCAAATTCAATAGTTTCCGATATATCCGTATACTTTACAATTTCACGCGATATTTCACACTCTGACGGCGTTTGCAATTTTACGGGGACAACTTTATTATTAAGTTACCAGCTTACTCAACTATTAAATAAAAAGTGTACTCACAGCAATAGTCCCCTGTCTCGTGTACTTAGTGGAGGCGACATAGGAAGCCTTCACAGTCAGGACCACCGCGTTCATCAGGTTCTTCGCCGCCTGGATCAGGGATGTCGCGCTGTCCAGCTGCAATGAACGAGGGGAGATGTGTTTACAGATCGAAAATTATATTTACTGACGGAACAAATATGTAATGGCTAATGGCAGGACAACTGGCCAATGAAAGAACGACTGACAAATGAAAGAACAACTGTCAAATGACCGAACAGCTGACAAATGAAAGAACAACTGTCAAATGACAGAACAACTGACAAATGGTAGAACAACTGACAAATGAAAGAACAACTGACAAATGACAGAACGACTGACAAATTACAACAACTGACAAATGACAGAACAACTGACAAATTACAACAACTGACAAATGACAGAACAACTGACAAATGACCGAACAACTGACAAATGAAAGAACAACTGTCAAATGACAGAACAACTGACAAATTACAACAACTGACAAATGACAGAACAACTGACAAATTACAACAACTGACAAATGACAGAATAACTGACAAATGACCGAACAACTGACAAATGAAAGAACAACTGTCAAATTACAACAACTGACAAATGACCAAACAGCTGACAATTGAAAGAACAACTGTCAAATTACAACAACTGACAAACGGCAGAACCACTGACAAATGACCGAACAACTGACAAATGGCAGAACAACTGACAAATGTCAGAACAACTGACAAATGACAGAACGACTGACAAATGACCGAACAACTGACAAATGGCAGAACAACTGACAAATGGCAGAACAACTGACAAATGACAGAACGACTGACAAATGACCGAACAACTGACAAATGACAAAACAAGTGATGAAAACTTAAAGAGTTTAAAATATGATACGAGTTTTTTTTTAATGTATCATCTAGTTAAAATGGAAATCTTAAACAGTCTCGGTGCTTAGAACTCAGTCGATATTACTCGATATGTGGGTCGAAAAATAATTGTTTCGTATGCCCCACAACTTGCATCTGAGTCACCGCTACATAGGTGGAAGGGAGTGTCAGACTTTGCGAAATGACTGAACCGACTTTAATGAAACTTCACACATATTAGCAGGATACATACATATATGTCTAAAAAATTAGTTGAATACATTTTCGAAATGTCTTATTTAAAAAAATAAAACTGGAAATTTATGTTGTATGGAAAATTTAAAATGGGTCTAATTTAACGGTAACGCTATTTATAGAAAATGTTTTCAACTAACTTTTTGGACCTATGTATCCTGCCTATGTGTGTGAAATTTCATTAAAATCGGCTTAGTCATTTCGGAAAATAAGGGTTTGACAATTTGTATGAAATGCTGTACGGCGTATACGCTCATAAAGCCCTTTGCATTCCAGGGCCGCGGTGACTCTTTCGAACAAATTCCGCAAACAACTCTGGCACAAAAACCATAGCTTACACAGAGCACTTTGACAGTCACAAAAAAGCATTAAAAATGCACACAGACATTCCACCACAGCGTAATAAAACTTCATCTTTGTTTCCAATTGAATACTGAAAACCGAACAGAACGCAAATATTTTGTCCTGTCGAAAAGTCGGACAAAACTCGTACAGAAACCGTAACCACCCCGGACATAAAACTCAACCCGGACACAAAACTCACCCCGGATACTATAATTCCGCCTGTCGTTTGTGCTTGCATCTCAGTGTTGTTCTGTAGATAAATACCACTCAACGTTGTAATAAAATTTAATTTACGTTCCTTTCCAGCTTTCAAAAGTAAAACTCAAAGCATTTATTTCAATTAAACCCTTTACAGGCACTTTTGAATTGTCAAGTCGAAAGAGGTGAAGCTATCTGCACATTCCAAAGCGAAGAACGTGCAAGAAACTCCACGGACACTCTTTTAAATCAATAAATTGTTACAAAGTTGTGCTTCATCAAATGTATTGCAGTTAATTAGTAGCGGATAGTTACTAATTGACTAATTAACATAAGAAACTGGACGGTAAGTAGGTATCAACCGAAGAGCCAGAACAGAATAATAAATTGTAGGTAGTTACGCAAACTGGACATTACCGGTTGAATTACACAGAACCCAGTTGTAAAATATTACTATTACCCAAGTTTTGCACATATCAATTTATTATTTTATTATCTATATATGTAACCAGATAATTTAAAAATACGTAGGATTATAAAACATCTTGTGAGATTGTAAACTCTCGATAAATTGTCATATAATTATAATCTCACGGAGTTTGTCATTCTCCGGTGACATATATAAAATCTTCCGTTATTGAGTGACTGACAGGAAAACTACTGGTCGTAAAAAACTGAAGCATTTCCCGAAATTCCTACGGGAACGGGAAGAAACGGGACCTTCTGCCCGCGAATTCGTACGCGCACGAAGTCGCGGGCAGAAGTCTAGTTTATAATATTAGACTGCATACTCGACAGCAGCATGAGACTCACAAAAAAATTATGCGTTATATATTTTTTTCGATTAGGTGTGTTGAAGTTCTTCGCTTGATGCTTTATGTCACCTTTCACTGCTTTCAGCATCTGCCTCCGAGGGTTGGGATCTATGGACACTGACAGTGGCGTGCCGTGGTTAGAGTTAGAGTAGGCCAGAGAAAATGTCCAAATAAAATTTAAAAAATAACCACATTATTGATTTAGAGCAGTGCTGGCCGAGTGGTAACGGCCCCGACTTACGAATTGTAGGTCACGGGTTCAAACCCAGCCAGGCGCATTACTTTGTGTAATTAATTTCTTCACCACTGCTCTCAAAACGGTGAAGGAAAACATCGTGAGGAAACCGGAATGTCCTAGAACCAACAATTCGAAGACATGTGACATTCAGCAACCCGCACTGGGCCCGCGTGCTGGATTACGGGCCATTCCCTCTCCTAGAGAGGAGGCCTGTGCCCCAGCAGTGGGAACGTTAAAAGGCTGATTACGAACCACATTATTATGGGTTGATTTTTAATGAAATGAGTTTTTTTTAAATGGCCTATTAAAAAAAAATTACACCACATTTCAACCCTGAATAATGTGGTGTGTTTTTTTTTGGACATTATTTTCTGGCCTACCCAACTCGAACCACTGCACGCCACTGGAGATTGAACTCACCCCACTGACGATAAGTTCTCCGGAGATGTTCTGGACGTCAGCCTTTACTTTGCTGGTGATTTGTATCTGATGGCAGTAGAGGGCGATGCGCTGTAAGTACGCGAGGAGGTCCTGCTTCGTTGAAGACTCTGGGCACTGGAACGGAATGAAAACACATGGTTTAATGGTATACCACGGCCCTGGAACGTAAAGGGCACTAGAAAGATCACGGGTGGGTTTCAGTCAGTAAGAGTCTGACACTCCCTTCCGCTCCGCCCAGAGCGGGAGAAGTTACTAGATGATATATTTATTTATTTAAACTTTATGTACAATAGTGGTACATGGGCGGACTTAATGCAACAAGGCATTCTCTACCAGTCAACTTTTGTGTTAAAAAGACAACACTGTGGTAGGTGTACAACAAATAAATAAAATACAAAATATACCATACAGAAAAAAAAAAATTGGTTGGACCCCGATGGGATACAGTCCATCAGATAGATTTCAAAAAAATTTGGACACGTATTTTTTCCGTTTTCACGTAAACAACTCGTGTGACGTCACATTGCAGTAATCTTATTAAGACGGCGTGACGTCATAAACCCCATACTCCTGATCTTTGATTATTTTATTGATTTGATAAAGCAAAAAATACGTGTTCAACTTTTTTCAATAATATAACTGACGAACTAATATAAATATTGTTTTACTCAGTCCGCTGGTTATCAAAGACAGTCCGTTAGATTTTTAACCCCCGAGGAAAAAAGAGAGGTGTTATAAGTTTGACGTGTCTGTCTGTGGCTCCGTAGCTCGCGAACGGATGAAGCGATTTCAATTTAGTTTGTTTTGTATGAAAGGTGAGTTACGGGCGAGTGTTCTTAGACATGTTTGTTGAAAATCGAATGAGCCGTTTAAAAGTTGTGGGGGGTGAAAGCGGGGAAGAATAACTGACCAGCGACGTGACGTCACGTGAGTTTTCAACGCACTGTATCGTCTTCATTTTTTGTTTACGTGAAAAAAGAAAAAATACGTGTCATATTTTTTGTAAATCTATCAGACGGACTAATTAGATTTTTAAAGTAAAATACCCTATTCTTCGCTTAAACCACTGCACCTGGCATGTTATAATGTCTTCAAATATACTCGAGTAGGGTCTCAAATGAAAGCGCACTGAAAGTGAATACTGATGATTAATCGAGAGTGTTCTTATAAATATGTACGTATAAAACGTAAAAAATAAAATTAAAAATTCCAAAAACCCCCGACACTAAAACCCAAGTTCAGTTAAAGTTGAAGAAAGTTAAAGTTGTACATAATGATGAGTACAATGACCCCTTTTAAGAGCGTATACACCGAACGGCATTTCATAAAAATTTTCAAATCCTCATTTTCCGAAATGACTGAACCGATTTTAATGAAACTTTACGCACATAAGCAGGATACATACATAGGTCTAAAAAGTTAGTTGAAAACATTTTCGATACATAGTGTTACAGTTAAATTAGACCCATTTTAAATTTTCCATGCAGACATAAATTTCCAGTTATCTTTTTTAAACATAACACATTTCGGAAATGTTTTTAACTAACTTTTTAGACCTATTTATCCTGCTTATATGTGTGAAGTTTCATTAAAATCGGTTCAGTCATTTCGAAAAATAGTGACTTGAAAATTTGTATGAAATGCCATTCGGCGTACACGCTCTTAAGGAATAGGGTATTTTACTGTAAAAATCTAATTAGTCCGTCTGATAGATTTACAAAAAATATTGGACACGTATTTTTTCTTTTTTCACGTAAACAAAAAATGAAGACGATACAGTGCGTTGAAAACTCACGTGACGTCACGTCGCTGGTAAAAATTGTAGCAACGTAGTGACGTCACGTGAGTTTTCAACGCACTGTATCGTCTTCATTTTTTGTTTACGTGAAAAAAGAAAAAATACGTGTCCAATATTTTTTGTAAATCTATCAGACGGACTAATTAGATTTTTACAGTAAAATACCCTATTGCGTTGATTCTGTGACAAGTTGTATCTCTCTCACCTGCTCGGCAATCTCCCTGGTAAGTTTGTCAAGCTTGGTACCGGCTTCCGAGATCTTCTTGGCAGCATTGATGACGTCCATCGTGGTCTTCAGCGGTCCGCGACCTCTGTTGGAAGAATCGAAACTTAGATTCAAGATTCTAAGCATTTACAGACACTTTTGATTTGAATAGGGATGTTTCCTGAGTAAAAAAAACATGATTATGCTTAGTCCGTCAGTTAGATTATAGAAAAATATTGGACACGTATTTTTTACTTTATCAAATCTATAAAAACTGACGAAGATACAAAGCATCAAAGATCAGGAGTGGGGGCTTGTGACGTCACGACTCGGTAAAAATTGTAGCGAGTAGTGACTTCACACGAGTTTTCAACGCACTGTATCGTCTTCATTTTTTGTTTATGTGAAAAAAGAAAAAATACGTGGCCAATATTTTTTGGAAATCTATCCGACGCGACGGACTAATGAGATTTTTATAGTTAGGGTCGGACAAACAAAAACATGGAGCTATTTGCACGTTCAAAAGCGTAGATCTCTATGGAGAAGAACGTGCAAGAAACTCCACGGACACTTTTAACTTCGTCGTTATTATTTTTCGGGGATATGTCATCCCACTTCGCCACCTCATTGTCGGACGGCCCTATAGGGAACGTGCAGCAACTATAGGTGACAGCACAGATGCGTCAATGTCAAGTATATTTTACTTATCTATACTAATATTATAAAGCTGAAGAGTTTGTTTGTTTGAACGCGCTAAATCTCAGGAACTACTGGTTCGAATTGAAAAATTATTTTTGGGTTGAATAGACCATTTATCGAGGAAGGCTTTAGGCTATATATCATCACGCTTAAGCCAATAGGAGCAGAGCAGCGATAAAGAATGTTTTAAAATCGGGGATTCCACGGGGACGAACTCGCGGACAGAAGCTAGTAAGTTATAAATTCGCAACGCTAGATGGCACAGTCTACTTCGTGCACGTTCCCCTAAACGGACGTATAGGTGGCAGCACAGGTCACATATATACAACGTAAAAGTTTCACATTTGCAATACTAGATGGCATAGTCTACGCCATGCACGTTCCCTGTCAGAACACCAGCGCTGTGGTATTTATTATTATGGTTTTTTTTAAATATCGCAGCATATGCTGAGATGGGGACCTTTTTTGGCCTCGCAGTTTAAATTAATAATAAGCTTTTTTGTGTTGTTTTCTGCGAGTCCTAAATAAACATAACTTAAATCTGTGTGGTTCTGTCCTCAAAAGACCATTTCAGACACAGATCTGCATGGTTCTCATATAGCATATTGTAAATGTGAGGACTATGTAGATCGCCATACAAGGGTCTTATTTCAGTTTGTCTGGCAGTTTGAGTCATTTATGCGGCCTACCCAAATGTCTCCTTAAAGTTCTAAGTTTGAGCTACACGGTATCTGACAAATGCTTGCACTGTCTGGACAGGTCCACTCAAATCTGTGTGGTACTTTCCTCAAAAGGCTACCTCAGACATTAACCTACATGGTTCTCAAATGACTTGATCAGTACGGATTGTATGGACTTTAAAAGAGACTTTGACCTCTGAGTTTGTTTCGGTGTTTCTTCTCAGGGTAGTCGGATAGGAAACACCGGCCTCATCTAGCTTAAAATGACTAGACATGTTTGACGTGTAAAAGTGTTATGTTTCAAAGATTCAAGATTCAAAGCATTTATTTCAATTAAACCCTTTACAGGCACTTTTGAACTGTCAAGTCGAAAGAGGCGAAGCTATCTGCACGTTCCAAAGCGTAGATCTCTATGGAGAAGAACGTGCAAGAAACTCCACGGACACTCTTTTAAATCATGTTCTGTATTACATAACTTGGTTACATCCTTGGTCGCTTCCATATGTGAGGACAATGCAAAGAAACAAAAAGGAAACTATAAAAACAATTCAAAGTATAAAGATTAAAACAAGTCAGTGGCAGTTAAGAGGTGACCAGTCTCAACCGACGGCGTCCGTTCACGAACATGACGCGTGTATCGGCACCATTTAGCTCAACCATTTTGAAGGGAACCGAATGATCCAACACACGCGCCACCATCAGCGAGACATTTGAGCGAGCATGACATACTCTCAACTGCCATTTTGGTTCAAGTCACAAAGTAAACTATAACTTATCACATGTAAATGGCTCCATGGTACTCACATTTACAATATTTGAAAATAAAATGCTTCTACATTATACAAAATTATGGTTTACAAAAACCAAGCAACTATAAGTAAAAAAAAGAGAAATTATTTATTATCAAACTAATATTATATATATCAAACTAATCTATACTAATATTATAAAGCTGAAGAGTTTGTTTGTTTGTTTGTTTGTTTGAACGCGCTAATCTCAGGAACTACTGGTCCGATTTGAAAAATCTTTCAGTGTTAGATAGACCATTTATCGAGGAAGGCTATAGGCTATATATCATCACGCTAAGACCAATAGGAGCGGAGCAGCGATAAAGAATGTTTTAAAATCGGGGACTCCACGGGGACGAAGTCGCGGGCAGCAGCTAGTTTGAAAATAAAATTCTTCTACATTATACAAAATTATGGTTTACAAAAACCAAGCAACTATAAGTAAAAAAAAGAGAAATTATTTATTATCAAACTAATATTATATTTAAAAAAAAAGAATAAATAAATGAGGCAGAAAAAAAACCTTTTTTTTAACCTACTTACAAAATAAATATCATTATCATTTAACATTTTTCTTTCTTTCTAACACCACGATATCACTCACATAATATTCTCGCTGCGTTACGTTACCTGGTAAAGTCAGTCATCTCCAGCATAATCATGCACATGTGCTTGGCCAGCATGATGATATCGTTTCCTGCGTCGTCCCACTTCGCCACCTCGTTGTCGAAGGTCATCTTTTCCCGACGGAACAGCTCCACTTGCTGGAGGATCTTGCGTTTATCTTCTTCCGTCATCTTACGCATAGCTTCCTGAAGGAGGCAAAGAGGAAACACATTTGATAAGAAATAATCTACATCCAGTGGGAGAGTGGGGAGAGCAGTGGTGGCCGGGTGGTAACGGCCCCGACTTACGAATTCTAGGTCGCGGGTTCAAACCCAGCCCTCTCACGCACGCGTTTCGCCTCCTCCTTCGCTAGCATTACTGCTTCGTAGAAGGAGGCGACCGCTTCCCATGCCTCCTCGCTCCGGACCATGGATTGAACCAGGGCCGGACGCGAGAGGTCGCCGCTGCCGATCGCCTCGACGAGGACACGGCGGTGCTCCGCCCGCACAGGGCAGACCTCCACCGTATGCTCCACCGTGTCCTCCGGGCGACCCACACAGTGATGACACCCGAACGTGTCCTCCCGCTGGATCCGACACAGGTACGACTACTATGGCCTAAAACCATAGCCGTAGTCATTTAGTTGATTAATTAAGAGCCGTCAGCAACGTAGACGGGGCCCCATAGGGTCAGTGCCTGCTAGGTTTGCGGAATTTGTTCGAAAGAGTCACCGCAGCCCTGGAACGCAAAGGGCACAAGAAGCATCACGGGTGGGTTTTAGTCAGTAAGACTCTGACACTCCCTCCCGCTCCACCCAGAGCGGGAGAAGTCATTTGATGATTTCCCATCCAGAAAAAAAAGGGTTCAAACCCAGCCAGGCGCATTACTTTGTGTAATTAATTTCATCACCACTGCTCTCAAAACGGTGAAGGAAAACATCGTGAGGAAACCGGCATGTCCTAGAACCAAATATTCGAAGACATGTGACATTCACCAACCCGCACTGGGCCCACGTGCTATACGACCCATTTCCTCTCCTAGAGAGGAGGCCTGTATCCAAGCAGTGGAGACGTCAAAAGGCTGATTATGCAATCTACATCCTCATCATAATATAATGAGCTGAGGATTATTGTATCGTGATCTTCCTAGTGCCCTTTGCGTTCCAAGACCGCGGTGACTCTTTCGAACAAATTTCTCTCCTAGAGAGGAGGCCTGTGTCCCAGCAGTGGAGACGTTAAAAGGTTGATTATGCAATCTACATCCTCATCACAATATAATGAGCTGAGGCTTATTGTATCGTGATCCTCCTAGTGCCCTTTGCGTTCCAGGACCGCGGTGACTCTTTCGGACAAATTCCTCTCCTAGTGAGGAGGCCTGTGTCCCAGCAGTGGGAACGTTACAAAGGCTGATTATGCAATCTACATCCTCATCACAATATAACGAGCTAAGGCTTATTGTATCGTGATCCTCCTAGTGCCCTTTGCGTTCCAGGACCGAGGTGACTCTTTCGGACAAATTCCTCTCCTAGAAAGGAGGCCTGCGTCCCAGCAGTGGGGACGTTAAAAGTTTGATTATGCAATCTACATCCTCATCACAATATAATGAGCTAAGACTTATTGTATCATGTTCCTCCTAGTGCCCTTTGCGTTCCAGGGCCGCGGTGACTCTTTCGAACAAATTCCGCAACATGTACACAGCTTAAAACTTATCTTTAAATCTAAAATAAATAATTATAACTCACCCTAGCGTTAGTGATGCCGCTGATATCAGGATACTCGTCGACGCCATGTTCTCCAGTGTGAGCACTCGCTGTTAAAATATAAACATCGCATTATTCAAACTGGCAACACTTTGCTTTTGGCTCTCTAGACACAAAATAGTTTGGTACAGAAGGGATCGTATCTCATTGAGCCTTTTCCTGAATGTGTTGAAGGGTTTCAAGTTTTACTAAAGGCAGTTGAATACTATATAATCCCTTTTGCTACTACTGATAGAATGTCACATGAAGAGCCCTTTCTGTACCTTTCTATTATGTGTTTTTACTTTATTATAAAAACTTAAAAAAAGCGAGCATTAACATGCAAAATCTAGCTTCGATTACAATATAAGGATGACGATGATTTTGATACAATTACCCATGCTTTACCCCTATGACGGTTTAAAAGAAATACATATGTGAATATAATGACTTCTCCCACTCTGAGCGGAGCAGGGAGTGTCAGACTCTTACTGACTAAAACCCACCCGTGATCCTTATAGTGCCCGCCGCGTTCCAGGCACAGTAAAAATATGGAACAGTATGGAAACTAAGCCCATTTGTTGAAATAATTACCTACGCTCCAGTAGAGCGTTAGGGTTGTCACTTTTAATGTTTGTAATAAGTGTTTTATTGGAACGAAGTTCTTTAACACGGCTTGCGGTAGGAGTTGACTGGGAGAAATAGTCACGCGAAAATGCGTTAGTACATGTTATTCCATGCGACTTTCTTCTTTGGTCAAAATGTAAATAATGCCATTGTAAAAAAAAATACAAACTGAATATTGTTTATCATTTCTATGCCATTTTATTCCATTTCAATTATACCTAATATTTGCCCTAAAATTTTGATGAAGTATTTCTGTATGTTGAAAAATTATTGTTACTAATTTTGTGAAGTAAGTACGTTCCTATGTGTATGTTTCGAAGGCTAAATTTCCTTTGACTAGACTAGAATATAATGTTGTCGTAAAATTATGGTCATTTATTTTTTCATACTCATAAGAATTCATTTATTCCATATTATCTATACTAATATTATAAAGCTGAAGAGTTTGTTTGTTTGAACGCGCTAATCTCAGGAACTACTGGTTCGAATTGAAAAATTATTTTTGGGTTGAATAGACCATTTATCGAGGAAGGCTTTAGGCTATATATCATCACGCTTAAGCCAATAGGAGCGGAGCAGCGATAAAGAATGTTTCAAAATCGGGGATTCCACGGGGACGAAGTCGCGGGCAGCAGCTAGTGTTATATAAAATATAATCCAATATAAATTACAATCAGTCGTCGGTATAGGGATTTAATACTAGTATTAAAAATCTGTGCTTGGGTACCTACTCAATTTTTGCAAAACGAAAACCTGAGTGGCCCATCTATAACCATTATAATAGCGTAGGTATTATCTATGAACACGGCACCCACCAATAAGAGCACCGCGAAGGTCCCTTAGGGGCCTCGTAGATGTGCGCGTCTGTGTGAGTGTGCCGTTTCGATCGTTTGTTCGTAGTTTCTGTACTGTTCCATATTTTTACTGTGTTCCAGGGCCGCGGTGACTCTTTCGAACAAATTCGGCAACCCTAGCAGGCACATTACCCTATGGGGCCCCGTCTTCTTAGCTGACAGCTCTGTGAGGCGCGCGTGGAACACGACGCGCCGTTGAATCGGGCCTGGTTGCTATCGGACGGCGAGCCACCCATAGCTCACCGTCCGCAGGCCCGCGAACCTATATTTACCCTAGCGTTACTAGCATCTTCAGCCTCACATTTTTCATATTACATTTCTATATTCAACTAGTAACATACTCACCTACCAACTATTTAATCTATCGTAAACATTAATTTAGGATCGTATCACTCTAAAAAGATGTAACACTCTCAGACCAAAACATTTGCGCACTGTTACCCTACCATCTGCTTACTTACCCTTTCTGTTTAACAACGGCTCCTATTCTCTTTCTTCCCTCAAGTCTTTTAACCCTACCAGTGTGCGCAGTTTTACCCTATCATCTCAGTTACCTCTGCGTTAGTCAGAATGACTTCTAGTCTTCAACAGGATCGAACTCTACTTTTATCAACAAATTCAGTAAGTCTATTACGATTAATTTGCGCACGTTTACCCCACTGCTCAACCATCCTTTCTTTACATCAACAGTGTAGAAAAAAAAGTGGTGATGAATACAGTCGGTGTATGATCTATACCGACACTTCGACATACCGCATTTACTTTAGCACCCTTTTTGTTCTACACCAGGGCCTCAAGTCTGCTATTTTTATAACTTTCGTCATTCCAACAAAATCCCATTGTCATTTTGCTAAAAGTTCGTAAGTTGTAAAATCTGCTAAATTCATAATGGTCGATCATTGGTCGGTCAATGGTCTAGTAATACTTTTTGATAACCGAGCTATTAATATAAAAAAGTTGATCAAAGGAACTGTCAAAGTTTTAGCAGATTACCGCATACGCCTGTCATTTATGTGTCATTATGTACGAGATTACCATTCTATGCCATTTCTTTCAAAGGAGTGTCAGTGGTTGACCATTGAAAAGAAATAGTGATGCTTTTATATTAGTAGATTACCAAACTTGTAATAATCAACCATTATGAAATCAATGATAGACCATTCTGACACTATTGTAATAGCAGACTTGAGGCCCTGCGCTTCTGTTCGTAACGACATTTTGGTTAGAAACAGCGCACTGTTACCCCACCACCACAGTTACCCGAGCGTTACTCACATCGGCTCCTAGTCTCCATAGTCATATCTTCAACGGGTTCGAACTCCGTATCAGTATCCAGATCCTCACTGGTCTGCATTAGTCACGGAACATGCAAACAAACATACACATGTAGCATGCGGTAGATAGGATTTTGTTTAATTATTCAGCTATTTGCGTTGTCAAATTTATACTTATATTATATGACGTTGTAAGGGGTAATCTCTGGATCTACTGAACCGAATTGAAATTTTTTTTCACTGTTGGGAAGCTATGCTATCCCCGGGTGACATAGGCTATATTTTATACCCATATTCCCACGTGAACGGGACCTACGCGGGTTAAACCGCGAGGCGCTGTTAGTAGCGTAATAAAATGGGTAAGGTAACACGAATCGTGTTTTTGATATTGTGAGATGGTTTAATGATGTTAATTGAAATAATCTTTTAGTGTTTAATTCAGAGGTATTATTTTGACGAGAGCAGTGGTGGCCAAGTGGTAACGGCCCCGACTTACGAATTGTAGGTCGCGGGTTCAAACCCAGCCAGGCGCATTACTTTGTGTAATTAATTTCATCACTGCTCTCAAAACGGTGAAGGAAAACATCGTGAGGAAACCGGTATGTCCTAGAACCAACAATTCGAAGACATGTGACATTCAGCAACCCGCACTGGGCCCGCGTGCTGGATTACGGCCCATTCCCTCTCCTAGAGAGGAGGCCTGTGTTCCAGCAGTGGAGACGTTAAAAGGCTGATTATGTATTATGTATTGTTTTGGAGCCGACTTTGATATCAGATCCTGCGTTGATTAATTTATTTCGACGTGGCTAGATTTAAACAAAATCCTTTCTACATTAAAACACAAAATGAATGATGGGACAAGATGATATACATGAAATCACGTGCATTTAATATAATTTTGAGTGATTTAATTCTTATTAATAATACTGGGCCATCCATAAATTAAGTCACACTAATTTCATGATTTTTAACCCCCCGTCCTTGTCACAGTTGGTCACATTTGTGAGACCTCCCTCCCTATTGTGACGACATATATTTTAAAATTTTATTTGTGTTTTACTTTAGATTAAAACAGATTTTGAAATATGAAATCACGAAATTAAGGGCCCCTCCCACCCCCTTGTAACACAATTACACACTTCATCGACCCCCTCCCTTCCCCTTTATTTGTGACGTTATTATGGATGGAAATATGAGAAAAAACTATCACTCAAAATTATATTATTTACCACGCAACGAACACAAAAACCTAAAACATTATGAACTGAAAGTAACCATAAAACGAAGCAGTTGGTTGCTCGCAACCGAACTCTAATTTTTTTTATACATACTTTTGTTACTGGCTGAATTTGCCAGTAACCCAGTAGTCTATGATTGCTTTCATTTCTAGTTAAAACCATATAATAATGACACTGAAAATGGACACAAAATACAACCAACGGTTGCTTTAATTCGCAACCATCTATTAAAACAACCTAATCCAACAATGGCTGGCCCACACCAAATTCAGCATTTAAATATTTTGCTATGATTTGACAAATACTGTATTATTTTAATAAAAACGTAAAACTAATTTTATTTACGCTTTATTTGGGTTGTAACAAAATAAATTTAAAACCTGAAACGTGTAATTGTACTCAATATTATGAATAACCGTTTGTATTGGAACTCACGGAAAAAAAGTTGTCCCATGCATTTTTGTTTACATACATAGACAAAATAGAAATGTACTGAACAATTTTTTTTTCGTGATCATTTCTTCAACTACACAAAAAGTTTTTTTTTTTCATAATGATGAGTACAATTACCCCTTTCAAGTTTTTGATCTGCTATACTACCTCTGTTAAGCCACTTTTTTTTATAAATAAACGCTTTCAGTGTAGCTCAGCTTTATATTAGCAACCACAAAACAACATTCACAATAACAACAACCTAGATGAGACATGAGTATAGCAACCACGTTAAAACGGACAACACATTCGGCAACCAGAAGCAACCATGATAGCAGAAGTTGTGGGTTGCTCTCACATTTGCTGCGCGTCTCCAGTGTGTAGTGCTCGTCGAGCTCGACATCTTCTGGGTCGAGCTCCTCCTCATCCTAATAAGTAAAGTCGGTTAGACATCTAGAGTATCTTCTGTTTATAGTAAAAACTTTTTATAAAGTGAAAAATAAAAAAAAATACAACCGACTTCTACACAAAAAAAAAACCTTCACCTTTCACTTTTTAGTGGACCCCCCCCCTAAACGTAGCAATCACATTGGTGTAAACAATAAACCAACATGCGATTTCAGCAATCCCGAAAGATTTGCTATCATTTATTCTTGTCTTTCTCCGAAACCCATCATCAGATCTATATGAAATTTAAATGGGACAATTTCGGAATAAACCCCTTTCGAATAAATAAATAAATTTGCAAAACCAAATATTTGACGGAGTTATGCCCGAACGTACATAAAAATAAAATACTAGGAGTCATCAATGCCGGTACAAGTATACTTTTATATTAAACTAGCTGACCCAGCAAACGTTGTTTTGCCATATAAAAAAAAAAAACGAAAAATGATTTTCCCGCTTTTCTGTTGAAATTTTTCCTGAATTTTCTTTGCTATAAACCTCACGGAGCCCGAGACCTTTCCAACGAATGCAAAACCGTGGAAATCGGTTCGTGCGTTCTGGAGTTATAGCGTCAGGAAGGAAAACCCGACTTATTTTTATATAGTAGATACAACAAATATAGATAAGATTTAAGAAATGGTTAACAGATGCTGGCTAACCATGCCTGAGAAGTCTTTCTTCTGCCAGATATTTGGACAGTATATTCTACTATTGGCCCAACTACTGCTGTCCCAACGATTCACATAAAAGAAGAAACTCACCAAACGGCCAGGCCTTCGACGCGATTGGACGTACTGACTCTCTTCATACAAAACAAATCTATACTAATATTATAAAGCTGAAGAGTTTGTTTGTTTGTTTGTTTGTTTGAACGCGCTAATCTCAGGAACTACTGGTCCGATTTGAAATAATCTTTCAGTGTTAGATAGCCCATATATCGAGGAAGGCTATAGGCTATATATCATCACGCTAAGACCAATAGGAGCGGAGCAGTCATGAAAAATGTGACACAAACGAAGTTGTGCGGACAACTAGTCAGATATAATCTCCTAGATTCTATGGAAAACTCACCCTATTCATGAGCACAGCTCTTCGGATCTCCCTGACGGCATCGTAGACCAGTCGGCTGGCGTCGATAAAGTCGTTCTCGTCCAGGGCTGCGCCTGCGCCGCCGCCCAGCGCGGACACCGCTGCGTCTACGCGGACGCCGAATTTTGACATTACTGTGGAAGAGGAGAAAGGGTATTGTTAAAAGGGTCGTTCTTCTTTTTTTAACCGACTTCTAAAAAAGGAGGAGGTCCTCAATTCGGATGTTTGCATTTTTTTTAATGTTTGTTCGCACATAACTCCGTCGCTTGTCAACCGATTTGAAATATTCTTATTTCTATTTTTTGTTGGAAAGGGTATACTTCTCAAATGGACCCATGAAAATTTTATCGAAATCGAGCAAGCGGTTTTCGAAAAATCAACAAAAATCAACAAAAGTCTAAAAAAAATATCTACATTGTCTACATTGACGACCTCTTAGTTTACTCTGCAAAGGAGCAGTACGTTTTTTTTACACCAATGTGATTGGTTCGTTTAGGTGGGGGGAGGAGAGGGGGTGTAGGCACCACTAAAAAGAGAAAAATAAAAAACTTTTTACAAAAAAATACAACCGACTTTTACACAAAAAATCAAAAAAGTGCAAAATAACTTTAATTTCGGAAGTCGGTGTTCAAAAAACGAAAAAGCAACCACTAACACCGAGTTCCGAAATTAAAGTTATTTTGCACTTTTTTGATTTTTTGTGCAAAATTCGGTTGTATTTTTTTGTAAAAAGTTTTTTTTGCGACAATGAATTGGTGTTTCTCAGTTTTTCGAGTTTTTCAAGTGATAATATTTTGATTTCAGTGTTAGATATTTCTTTTCGTATGCATATAGTTTTGAATTTGGATAATTGAATCTTTGTTTTCATGCCCATAATGTTGTTTATTTTATGGTGATTGTCGTGAAAACACTGTGACAGAGTGGTCCTTTTTGGGTAGGACATAACTGTGAATTACTACTCTGTCACGGTATTTAATGAAAAATTAACACACGCAAAAAAAAAGATTGGTTACAGAAAGGTAAAGATGACTTAGTATTAAAAGGTATGTATAAAGCGATGAGGATGTAAATTCAAACAATAAAAACATAATAATTCATACTCTAATGTAACACGAAATGAGGTGAGAGACTGACCATTGTCGCAAAAAAACTTTTTATTTTGATTTTTTGTGTAAAAGTCGGTTGTATTTTTTTTGTAAAAAGTTTTTTATTTTTCACTTTTTAGTGGTACCTACATCCCCTCCCCTCCCCCCACCTAAACGAACCAATCACATTGGTGTAAAAAAAACGCACTGCTCTTTTGCAGAGTAAACTAAGAGGTTGTCAATGTAGACAATGTAGATATTTTTTTTAGATTTTTCTAAAACCGCTTGGTCGATTTCGATAAAATTTTTCATGGGACCATTTGGGAAGTATACCCTTTCCAACAAAAAAAGAATTTTTCAAATCGGTTGACAAGCGACGGAGTTATGCGCGAACAAACATAAAAAAAAAACCTTTTTTAGAAGTCTGTTAAAAAAAGAAGAACGACCCAAAAACAGTTAAAAAGAAAACACTTATTCTTTATTGTCGACTGAGAGAAAGAGAAGCTTGTGGCTTATGGAACAGCCGTAAGGATAAATGTTCAAGGTTAAGCAACGCTTGCCGAGATTGGTCTGTTGATGGGTGACCATTAATCCCGGCTGTCATTTGTAGATATTTGTCAATCGTTACGGATGGTCATAAACTCTAGTTTTGATAAGAGGTACTGTGTTACCCAATTAATATCGTTGGGTTGTGATAAATGATATTTATTTTGTAAGTAGGTTGTAAATAACACTTTTACACGTCAATCTTTTTTGGTCGTTATAAACTAGATGAGGCCGGTGTTCCCTAGCTGAGGTCAAAGCCTCTTTTGAAGTCCATACAATCCGTACTGGTCAAGTCATATGAGAACCATGTAGGTTGATGTCTGATGTGGTTTTTTGAGGAGTGTTGCACACAGATTTGAGTGGACCTATCCAGACAGTGGAAGAATTCGTCGGTTGCATTGCAAACATTTGTGGAGTTCTGGTTCAACAGCTTAACGTACTTTCCTCCGTGCCTCGGAAAGCACGTTAAGCCGTTGGTCCCGGCTGTCATTTGTAGATCTTTGGCAGTCGTTACGGATTGTCAGAAGCCAGAAAATCTGACACCAGTCTTGCCAAGAAGTACCGTGTTCTCCAGTCAATGGGTTGTGGAGGTCTGCTAGGCAGTCGCTCCACGTAAAATACTGGTATTCAGCTGAATCTGGGTTGACTGGAAGCCGGCCCTAATACAGTTGCAACCAAGGCAAACCAGTTGTTACGATCGGAACAAGGAGATCGCATAGGATAAAGAAGTAGGGAACGAGATAGGGGTGGCTTGTGTCTTGCTGTGGGACATAAATTAGGATATGTAGTTAAAAAAACTTTATTGTAAATTAGCACTAGGTACGCCCGCGACTTCGTCCGCACGTCTTGTCGTACTTTCGTTTACAAACTACACTATACGCTCTCCGCACATTCCTCTAAAGAGTCGGTAGTCGGGCAGTTAGCTCAAACCATTACATTTTACTTACTGAGAGCATTTATAAACCAACTGTAACTTTAAGTTGTCATTTTTAACTTTAAAATTGACATAACTAAAGTTAAAAATGACATTGAAAAAACAGACCTTTCTCACATACTCCAAATTAATAATCCTAACCTTGCTGCTGACACCCTTGTGTCTATCCTATCTTCGTCCATTACTCGGCATACCACGTCCTCAATTATATCAAGTAGAAAACGTATCATCAAGCCTTGGATCACACCTGGCCTTCTGAGATGCATCCGTCATAGAGACAAGCTTAATAAAAAATTCAAAAAACATCCTGAAAATGAAACCCATAAAATTGTATTTCTTCGTTACCGTAATTATTGTAATAATTTACTAAAAAAATTAAAATGTAACTATGAGAGATCAGAATTTCAGAAGGCCAAAAACAATCCGAAGGCAACCTGGAAGCTTATCAAACAAATATCCCATTTGGATAGGGGTAAATCCTCTCCCACCGAATTGTTAAAGTGTGGCGACGATCCTCTTCATTCTCTCAATATTATTAATCACTATTTTGCCAATGTAGGCAGCAATCTTGCTTCTAATTTCCCAATATCTTCTCTTCCTGACCCAGACTCTTTTTCCTCACCATTACAGTCTATGGCTCTGTATGATGTAGATGATGCTGAAATTGAAAGCATCATACTAAACCTCAAAGATAAATGTGCAGTTGGATATGACGGTATCTCACCCATAGTAATTAAGGCCATCAAAGACGCTATCATTCCAATACTTGTCCACATATTTAACTTATGCATATGCCTGGGAACCTTTCCTGATGTCTTTAAAACTGCCATAGTTCATCCCATATTCAAAGGGGGAGATAGGTACGTCGTTTCCAACTATAGGCCTATATCCGTACTTACGACACTTTCAAAAATCTTTGAAAAACTCATCAACGCGAGACTTGTAAAGTTCCTAAATAAATTTAATATCTTGGCTGACAATCAGTTTGGATTCAGAGCTGGAAAATCTACCGAAGATGCTACCCTAGAACTTACTAACTCAATAGTCGAACAACTTAATAATAAACAAAAAGCAATCGGTATCTTCTTAGATCTATCGAAGGCATTCGATACAGTATCTGTCCCTAAGCTAATAGACAAGCTGGAACGAATTGGCATACGAGGAAATGCCCTCGAAATCTTTCGCAGCTACTTGACGGGAAGGAAGCAGGTTGTCAAAGTCGAATCTTTTATAAGTACACCGAAAGACATGTCATTTGGTGTGCCGCAGGGCAGCGTTTTGGGGCCCACTCTTTTCCTTATCTATGTCAATGAGCTGTGCCAGCTATCACTTCCAAACACAAGAATCATTACTTACGCGGATGACACAGCTCTTATAACGCATGGTAAGGACTGGCCTGACACTCGTGAGAAGGCGGAGATCGCTCTGAGTTTAGTCAAGGATTGGTTAATCTCAAACCTACTCACACTCAACATTGCAAAGACAAAGTTCATTCCCTTTACACCAGGAATTCTTACACAGCCACCAATGTCATTTCAAATCAAAACACATGTTTGTTCTCATACTGTGGCCACCATATCCTGTAACTGTGCCCAGATAGAGCGCTCGGACACCATTAAATATCTTGGAGTCACATTGGACAATTGCCTAACGTGGAAAAAACAGGTTGACTCAGTGGTGGTTCGTGTAAGAAGACTTATATACGTGTTTAAAAAGCTCAGGGCGGTTGCCGACTTCTCATGCCTTATATTAATTTACCTCGCACTCGTCCAGTCGATCCTTGGTTACTGCATTACAGTATGGGGAGGTACACACAAGACTACTATTCTGCGTTTGGAGAGAGCACAAAGAGCAGTACTAAAAGTATTGGCCAAGAAACCTGCCAGATTCCCGACGTCAGAACTTTATTCGCTCTGTAACGTACCCACTGTTAGACAGTTATTTATACTTCAAACCGTTATTAAGAAGCACGACCTCACGAAGTACGACCCAAAACACCTCTCTAATAAGCGCCGTTCCGACATAGTTTGCAGGATACCTTCCTCCAGATTGGCACTTGTAAGACGCCACTTCAACTACATTAGCCCTAAACTCTACAACAACATAAATAAAAAAATTCAAATTTATCCTTTAACAAGAACCTTAGTTAGAAAAAAACTGTCAGAATTGCTAAAATCCTACTCATACGAAGCAACAGAAAAACTTGTGGTAACATAACACTCTCAAACATAGTTCTTATTACATAAACACACGCCAAATATTCGCATACATACACACACCCTCACTCACACACACACACACACACACACACACACACACACACACCATACACAGTAGTTAGTACCTTTCTTTTAATAGTTTTGTTTTTTTTTTTTTTTCCTTTTTAATTACCTACTCGTCTGGAACTAAATGTACCTTATTTTTTACTTGGGCGTTGATGGCTGCGCCACAGTTTTAACTTTTGTAGCTATCTCCGTTTCATTTTGTAAATTTGTTACCTGATACCTGTTCCAAATAAACGTTTATTATTATTATTTATTATTATTATTATTTAAGTTGAATTGTTATTCAAATCCCTCTCTACAAATTTAAATCAAATCAAAAGTCATTTATTCAAACTAGGCTGAGAGACAGCACTTTTTGAACGTCTAATTTTACATAAAGACAGTCCCCAAAACGCCCACCCGTCACCAATTGAAAAATACACATAGAAATCGCGCCTCTGTTAGTCGAAATATCAGCAGTTTAATCATATATGTATCTCGAAGTTCTTGTTAAGTCGAAAACTTAACTCATTCACACTCGTTTTTTTGCATATTCCTTGACATTCGAGTTATAGAGATTCCACTGTAACGTAAAAATCGGACATTCAGCAAATATCCCCGATGCACTGCAAAAGCGCCCAAACAAGCCTACCTTGTATTATACAAGGCCAGTGACGGATTAACCCTTACTCAAATTAAGCAATTGCCTAGGGCATCACGTCTGGGGGGGCACCAGAACAAAATAAATTCGTCTTTAGGACACTAAGTCTCACTCTCATGTCACCAAAAGAAGTTTCTAGGACTAATTTGAAAATTCGCGCGTTTTAAGTTGATATAGAGTCCGACCTAGAGTCATACCCCCGCTCCTGCTTGCCCACTCGCTGCCCGCTAGTGCATTCGGCTATTCGAATGTACCAATATTTAAATATTGAAAGAATCACAACCCACTACTACCCCGCGGGCCCCCGCCTGGCGCCCCCTCAAATCTGTGTCAAACAAATGTTTTGGTTTTTAACTAACTTCCAAAAAAGGAGGAGGGGACCGCTCCAAACCTAACAATTTAATTACAAATATCACTAAACGGATAGGGGGGCCCACAGGCGTGGATTGCTTAGGGCATCAAGTAGTCTTAATCCGTGACTGTACAAGGCAAGAAGCGCATCCATGTTATTCGAAAAGAGCGCCCATCTTATCAACATCACTACATAGTATAAACCAAAGTCGCTATCCGCCGCCTATGTATGCTTAGATCTTTAAAACTACGCAACGGATTTTGATGCGCTTTTTTTTAATAGATAGACTGATTCTTAAGGCTGGTTTATATGTATAATACATGCATATTATAGTAGAGAAAACATTAGTATTTACATTGCATCCGTGCGAAGCCGGGACGGGTCGCTAGTAATCATTAAATTAACTACGCATCGGCTCACCAAAACCCACGTTGCGTCATATAACCCTGAACCTACGTAGGTGACAATTTTGTTCACTTTACATATCGGTTTTGAGTTCATCATTCTATACGAATATTATAAAGAGGAAAGTTTTTTGTTGGAAAGGGTATACTTCCCAAATGGTCCCATGAAAATTTTATCGAAATCAACCAAGCGGTTTTCGAAAAATCAACAAAAATCTAAAAAAAATATGTACATTTTCTACATTGATGACCTCTTAGTTTACTCTGCGAAGGAGCAGTACGTTTTTTTTTACACCAATGTGATTGGTTCGTTTAGGTGGGGGAGGGGAGGAGGTGTAGGTACCACTAAAAAGTGAAAAATAAAAAAAACTTTTTACAAAAAATAAAACCGACTTCTAAACAAAAAAAAACCAAAAAGTATAAAATAACTTTAATTTTGGAAGTCGGTGTGTTCAACAACAAAAAAGCAACCAAAAACACCGAGTTCCGAAATTAAAGTTATTTTATACTTTTTGGTTTTTTTTTTGTTTAGAAGTCGGTTTTATTTTTTGTAAAAAGTTTTTTTATATAAAAACGTTGCCCTACACTAGGATTTACTCCTGTATCGTGGGTGCGTTCACAAACATGTAAACTCACATACACAAGACCCGGAACAATTATCTGTAGTAAACTGAGATTTAGCATTATTAAGTGCCTCTAAATTAAACAATGTAAATAATTTAGGTTAAATATTGGCTATATTTTTATTCGGGTGAAACCGCGGGGCGCTGCTATCGCTATATAAAACGACGAGTTGTGTGCAAACAAATTATTGTTTCATCCATATGCTGAGTTCTGTGCACAGAAAGTGATACAATGCAAACTGGTAGACGTCCAACATATTTTTATATAAATGTACTAGCTTCTGCCCGCGACTTCGTCCGCGTGGAATAGTTACTTTACCCCCGATTTTGAAACTCTCAGCCCGATCGGTTTAAAATTGACAAAGTTTCATACAAACTTTCATCCCCTATTTTATCCCCTTGGGGGTAGAATTAATCAAAATCCTTTCTTAGCGGATGCCTACGTCATAAAATCTACCTGCATGCCAAATTTCAGCTCGATCCGTTCAGTGGTTTGGGCTGTGCGTTGATAGATCACTATGTCAGTCAGTCAGTCACTTTTGAGTTATATATATTTAGATTTTAAACTCGCTTAAAAGTAACCTGTTCACTCTTAAATTGACCTGACCTCTGGTTATAGCTATCAAGAATCTAACGAAACTCGATCATTATGTCTTCAAATGTTTGTTCAAGACCAACTTTTCCCTGAGGACACGGTGGAGGTCTGCCCTGCTTGGGCGGAGCAACGCCGTGACCTCGTCGAGGCGATCGGCGGCGGCGACCTCTCGCGTCCGGCCCTGGTTCAACCCATGGTCCGGAGCGAGGAGGCATGGGAAGCGGTCACTTCCTATTGCGAAGTAGTAATACTAGCGAAGGAGGAGGCAAAACGCGTTGGGGAGAGGGAAATCTCACGCCCCAGCCTCCGCAATAGAAGACGCCCCGAGCGTCGGAAAACGCAGACTAACGTAGGTGCGGGCCTGCGGATGGCGAGCTATGGGTGGTTCGCCATCCGATAGCAACCAGACCCGGGTCGACGGCGTGTCGTGTTCCACGCGCGCCTCAAAGAGCCGTCAGCAAAGAAGGCGGGTACCCCATAGGGTCAGTGCCTGCTAGGTTTGTGGAATTTGTTCGAAAGAGTCACTGCGGCCCTGGAACGCAAAGGGCAGAGCGGGGGCTGACTCCAGATCAGAAGGTTGCGTGTTCAAATCTCGTCGAGGTCACCACGTCTTGTGCGTGTTATTGATAGGGTCCAGATAAATGATACGCGAGTTTAGGTTGTACTGAATTTAGATAAAATCTATACTAATATTATAAAGCTGAAGGGTTTGTTTGTTTGTTTGTTTGAACGCGCTAATCTCAGGAACTACTGGTTCGAATTGAAAAAATCTTTTTGGGTTGAATAGACCATTTATCGAGGAAGGCTTTAGGCTACATATCATCACGCTTAAGCCAATAGGAGCGAAGCAGCGATAAAGAATGTTTTAAAATCGGGGATTCCACGGGGACGAAGTCGCGGGCAGCAGCTAGTATTTAATAAAGGTTCACAATGCTCGGCTATAGTTACACGGCAAATTAGGACGTGGCAAGGCGGTGGTATGTAAGCGAATGGCGAGCCCGGCGCGGGCGCTCCCGTACAATATCTAAAATGCAATTCAGCAATCGCATCGCCAGGGTCGCTACAAGTTGCCTGGGGACGGTGAGCGTGGGTGGCTCGCCGTCCGATACCAGGCTGAGTCGACGACGCGTTGTGTTCCACGCGCGCCGCAAGGAGCCGTCAGCACCGAGGACGGGGCCCCATAGGGTCGGTGCCTGCTAGGGTTGCGGAATTTGTTCGAAAGAGTTACCGCGGCCCTGGAACGCATAGGGCACAAGAAGGATCACGGGTGGGTTTTAGTCAGTAAGTCTGACACTCCCTACCGCTCCACCCAGGGCGGGAGGGGTCATTTGATGATTTCCCATCCAAAAAAAAAGGGTTGCTACAAGTGGTTTGATGATTTCCCATCCAGAAAAAAGAGGACACCGATTTTTTACGATGTTTCCTTGAATGTATTGAATGATGAATATGGATTTACCAGCCTCATATTATTAAGAGATTGCGTCAGGCAGCCGTGACCCTTTGTCGGTGACATTCTTGATTCAGGGCTGGGCGTTGTATGAACCTATGGTTTTATTTTATCAATGGTTTTTATTTTATGGTATTTTGCCGTTTCTGTAACGTGTCATCGTGTTTTTAAATTGACTAACACAATCTAATTAGTGCTTCAGATAGATTTCCAAAAAAATATTGGACAAATATTTTTATTGTAAACAAAAAACGAAGACGATACAGTGCGTTGAATACTCGTGTGACGTCACTATTCGCTACAATTTGTACCTCGCCTTGACGTCACAAGCCCCCACTACTGATCTTTGATGCTTTTTATCTTTGTCATTTTTTATAGACTTGACAAAAAATACGTATCCAATATTTTTAGATAATCTAACTGACGGACTGAATATAATTACATTTTTTTTAACTCAGGAATTATCCCTTTTTGGGTTCCGTAGCCAAATGGCAAAAAACGGAACCCTTATGGATTCGTCATGTCTTTCTGGCCGTCCTTATGTCAAACTATGAAGTTGAAAATTCTAAAAATAATTGAGCAGATAGAACTTCACAGACACTTCCAACGAAAATTGGTTAAAACATCACAGCTTATATACTTTCAGAGATATCAGATTTTAACAGTGAACAACGGAACCTTTCACTATGCGTGGTCCGACACGCACTTGGCCGGTTTTTTTTTTTATTTGACATGTGTTTGCTCTTGACTCTAGTCTAGGTCAGAGGTGACAGAGACAAAGTCAATTTCGAAATATTCATGTGTCAGTCTATCACATATCTTCTATATACTTATAATAAAACTGTAGAGAGGTCAATTCTGTATATTGAATATATTTTCAACATTGATATTGGAGGAGATTTCTCGTGGCTAAATTATAACAGCCGCACGGGTCAATCTTCTAGGTTAAGCAACGCTTGCCGAGGTTGGTCTGTGGATGGGTGACCATCTTAACATAACGAGACTTCTCCGTGCCTCGGAAAGCACATTAAGCCGTTGGTCCCGACTGTCATTTGGAGATCTTTGGCAGTCGTTACGGATTGTCAGAAGCCAGAAAATCTGACACCAGTCTTGCCAAGAAGTACCGTGTTCCCCAGTTATTGGGTTGTGGAAGTCTGGTAGGCAGCCGCTCCACGTTGAATACTGGTATTCAGCTGAATCCGGCTTGACTGGGAGCCGACCCCAATGTAGTTGGGAAAAGGCTAGGCGGATGATGATGATATTGGAGAATGAATGGTGATAGATACTGATGCCAAAAATGCAATCAGTGATTTTTTTGTCTGTATGTGCACGCATTGGTCAAAACCTACTGAAGGGATTTTAATGAAACTTGGTACGATTGTAGTCTATACTCCTGGGCAGGGGCCCAGGAGTATAGACTACAAT
Source organism: Hecatera dysodea (assembly GCA_905332915.2). Lineage (NCBI taxonomy): Eukaryota > Metazoa > Arthropoda > Insecta > Lepidoptera > Noctuidae > Hecatera > Hecatera dysodea. The sequence goes on along the minus strand of HG995317.1, from coordinate 990,788 downwards.
CCCTAGGCTATATAACATAACGCTAAGACACATAGGAGCTGAGCAGTGACGATAAATTTTGAAGCAATTCGGATGAAAATTTCGATTTTCGAGCTCTTATCCTCGCATACGTTGATCATACACCAAAAGTATGTATTACAAAGATGATGGTCTTCAACAGATTTACAAAAAAAAAAACGTTTAGAAGTCGGTTTTATTTTTTGTAAAAAGTTTTTTTATTTTTCACTTTTTAGTGGTTCACTCCCAGCTAAACATGCCCATCACAGCGTACGTGGTATATATTGGTGTAAACAATAAACAAACATGCGATTTGAGCTATCCCGACAGATTTGCTCATTGATTGAAATTAACAAAAAAACCGCTTGTTCGATTTCGATAAAATTGTCATGGAACCATTTGGGAAGTATACCCTTTCCAACAAAAAAAGAATTCTTCAAATCGGTTGGCAAGCGACGGATTTATGCGCGAACAAACATTTAAAAAAAATACAAACATCCGAATTGAGAAGTTCCTTTTTTAGAAGTCGGTTAAAAAAAGTCCTAATAATATATATCTATCTTTTTTAAATTAGCCACAATAACGTGCGTGAAGGTTATCATCACGCTTCGACTAAAAGGAGCGGAGTATTAATGAAAATGTGACGCAGGCGAAGTCGCGGGGGCCAGCTAGTTCGTTAAATAAATGTGTTGTCCACACGTTTATTTAACGACTAGCAGCGCCCCGCGGTTTCACTCGCGTAGTTCCCGTTCCCGTGAGAGAACGGGGATAAAATATAGCCTATGTTACTCAGGGTGAATATGTAGCTTTCTAGTAGTGAAAGAATCTTTGAAATCGGTCCAGTAGTTTTTGAGTTTATTCGTTACATATACAAAAATACAAATCTTTCCTCTTTATAATATTAGTATAGATATTATATATAATTAAAAAACCACTCACTGATCTAGTGATTGACATAATTGTTCTCCCACTTGCCGTGCCAGGAGGGGAAAACTTTTTATGGGGTTGTATAGAAGGTGTCGGGGTGAGTATGGGAAAAATCTGAAACTACCCCTTTTCAACCCCCTTCTTTCAACCCCATTGCTTATCTCATAAACCTGACGTCGAAGAGAAAAACGGTTTTCGGGGTTGTATAGAGGGTGTTTGGATGAGTAGAAAACGAAAAAAAAAACTACCCCTTTTCAACCCCCTTTTTACAACCCCTTTGCGTATCTCAGAAATCTGACATTTTAGAGAAAAATGGTTTTCGGGGTTGTATAGAGGGTATCTGGATGAGTATATGGCCAATAAAAAATTCAACCCCTTTCAACCCTTTTCAAACCCCTACTTTCAACCCCTTTGCGTATCTCAGAAACCTGACATTCTAGAGAAAAATGGTCTTCAGGGTTGTATAGAGGGTGTCTGGATGAGTATATGGCCAATAAAAAATTCACCCCTATTCAACCCTTTTCAACCCCCTTGTTTCAACCCCTTGGCATATCTCAGAAACCTTACATTGTAGAGAAAAATAGTTTTCGAGGTTGTATAAAGGGTATTTGGGTGAGTATATGGCCAATAAAAAATTCAACCCTATTCAACCCTTATCAACCCCCTACTTTCAACCCCTTTGCGTATCTCAGAAACGTGACATTGAAGAGAAAAATGGTTTTCGGGGTTATATAGAGGGTATCTGGGTGAGTATATGGCCAATAAAAAGTTAACCCTTTTCAACCCCCTTCTTTCAACCCCTTTGCGTAACTCAGAAACCTGACATTGTAAAGAAAAATGGTTTTCGGGGTTGTATAGAGGACATCTGGATGAATATATGGCCAATAAAAATTCAACCCTTTTCAACCCCCTACTTTCAACCCCTTTGTTGTAAGTCAAAAAATACTAAAAAGACACCGCGAGTTGCTCGCAACTCGCGCCCCCAAGCGGAATACTAGTATTAGTATAGAAGTATAGTGTACAACCCTATTGATAAACAGCCAGACAAAGTACACAGATTTGAACATAGTAAACATGACGTTTCTGTTAGAAGGCCGAATATACAAATTAATATTATATACTCAATGAATATATCACACTAAAGTAATGGTAATCGGAACCAAAACATTAAAAGGGCAGTTAAAATATTAAATTAGGAATCTGTTTATGATTCAGTTTTGTTTTTTTCTGAATTCTCAGGGGTGAAATAGGGGGTAGAAGTGTATGTAAAACCTTATTCCTTGGGCCAATATACTTGAAATTTGTTATGATTATACAGTATGTTAAATAACAGGGCGTTCCCTTAAACTCGTTAATCTATATCATTAATAGATTAAAATAAAAATATCAACATAGAAAATCAAGCATAAAATAATCCGAATAAAAAAAGAATTGACAATAAATTCAAAACATCTTATTTAAAATCAAAATAGTAGCGCGGAATAGTACTCGTAGTAGCAATGCCCAAACCGGCAAGTACGCGTGTACAGTGTGTTTCTTTAACGTATCAATTTAACATTTTTAGTGAATATACATTATGATAGAAAAACACTTGACCGTTCACACTCGACGCACTAACGTATCATCGATTAAGTGTGAACGGTCAAGTGTTTTTCTATACATTTGTCTGTTCTGGCGTTACGCGACCGATAATACGCGACGCATGTTCCGTCAGATATGAACCTTCCCTTACGGCCGAACCCAATAACCGATCTATCACCTACTGGAGATAGAAAAACAAATGAAACAACAGAAAACCAATTTTTCTGTTGTTTCATTTGTTTTTAGTCAGTCGGCCGTTAGTCAGTAAGAGTCTGACACTATATTTAGGCACGAGATACTCCATCTGCATGCTTACTACGTACAAGTACAAGAAATAAAGAAAAAACAATTTTGTAAGCTACACGCCGATAGTGATGATTCACATTTTTAACCGAATTCCAAAAAAGGAGCAGGTTCTCGAGTCAACTATTTTTTTTTGTTTGCTACCTGTTAACTTTGTACTGGGTGTACCGATTTTGGGTGTATGATTTTTTTTATATTCGAAAGCTAGTGCTTGTCGTGTGGTCCCATTTGAATTTGATTGAGATCTGACGACTAGTATTTGAGTTATCCCTAATAATGCGTCGCCGTCGGCTTCTCATTCACTGTTGTCGATGTAAAATGAAAAAATAAAACTGTGTACGATGGTTTGGAAGAACATCTTAGTATTACGAGGTGGTCCCTTTCTAGTTTGGTGAAGATCTGATGAAGATTTTTTTTTTTTTTTTTTAACTTGTTATAAACTAGTGCTTGACTGCGATCCCACCTGATGGTAAGCAGCGATGCAATCTCTGATGGTAAGGCGCACTAGTTTATGAGCCTATTCACTCTTGCCTTGAAGACATTCAGATTATAATCGGACGGGAAGACCGCCGCAGGCAAATTGTTGGCAGATCCGGGATAGGAAACGGAACTCTTCAATGAATTATAGCAAATTTTTCGGGATTACTGAAATCGTATGTTTGTTTATGACGTGTTATTAACTGGTGTAATGAACACCAGTTTATAACACGTACGCTGTGATGGGTTTGTTTAGCTGTGGGGTGTCACCGCTAAAATTTGAAAAAGAAGAAATAAATATTTGTTTCATAACTACAAATCCTGTTCCTCCATGACATAATCTAGCTTGACCTTCAACATAGCTAAGGACGCAAATGGTGATAAATCACATTTTTTGTTTCCAAAAAACTTGTCACGAGATTTAAGTACTCGTATATACTAAGTTTCAAAAATTTTAATAGTTAAAATCAATCAAATGTAGTTATTTAATTTAATAATTTGTTTATCTAGACAAGTAAATCTCGCGACCAGCTTTTGTGTCATATAAATTATTTAATCTATGTATACTAATATTATAAAGAGGTAACATTTGTGAGTTTGTGACGTTGTAAGCGGTAATCTCTGGATCTACTGAACTGATTTTCAAAAATATTTCATCAATAGAAAGCTACGTTATTGTGGAGTGTCATAGGCTATTTTATCCCCGTATTGCCACGGGAACGGGAACAACGCGGGCGAAACCGCGGGGCGCCGCTAGTGACTATACACATAGTAGATAGTAAAAGTTTTAATTTTTATTTGTTTTAGCGCATCCAAATAAACCTTATTTTTTCAAACGATTTTTTACTTTTAATTTATTTTTGACTTTTTAATTATTTTCCAACATTTTAGTTTTATTCTTAGCAAGTCTTTTCATTTGATACCCATATTGTAGCAGTGCATTTAAAATAACTAGACCACCATCTTGGATATACCGCCATGTTGGATTTAGAATGACGTCACAAATCTAACCATGCATTGTCATCCAAATTGAACTTGTCAACGAAATTTCACCTCAATTGGTTGCAGATATCTGCTTCAAAATTCACCCGAACAAACATACATACGTCAACTGCCTAGCCTTTTCCCAATTATATTGGGGTCGTCTCCCGGTCAAGCCGGATTCAGCTCAATACCAGTACTTTACGTGAAGCGGCTGCCTACCAGACCTCCACAACCCATTAACTGGGGAACACGGTACTTGGCAAGACTGGTGTCAGATTTTTTCTGTTTCTGACAATCCGTAACGACTGCTAAAGATCTCCAAATGACAGCCGGGACCAGCGGCTTAACGTGCTTTTCGAGGCACGGAGAAGTCTCGAAGATGGTCACCCATCCTCAGACCAACCTCGGCAAGCGTTGCTTAACCTCTAAGATCGATCCGTGCGGCTGTTATAATTTAGCCACGAGCTCTTCAAACATACATACATTGCAAGTGAAATGAAAGATTCAAAAATATTAATCCCATTTCTCCATGATATAATCTAGCACGACCTTCATCAGTGGTCGGGGTAGGTAGATTGATTTTATGTACTTGTACCACCTTTTTAAGCCTTTTTTTCCCGGGATTTCATTTCAGTACTTACGGAATTCAATTAAATAAATTTAATGTATGGATTTTTATATGACTCCATACTCGTATGAAATAGAAAGCTAATAATTTTTTTTTATTAAAATGGTGGGAATAACTATAACTCTTCGATTTCGAAATGCACGCGGGCGAAGCCGCGGGCAATAGCGAGTGCTGATATGTCTTCATCCTACACATTCTATATGCTCCTATCAATTTTGAAATTCCAGAAAAACTTTAACATCCCGGAATCTCGGAGGCATGTCCAAATAATATCTACGTTTCAGGTTATTGACTCCAAATCAATCTACCTATTCCGACCACTGTTCATCATATACGACGTAGCTTTTCTTACAAAAATACATTTTTATACAAACACACGATTATATTACGTCTCGCAAATCACATTAAGTACCCAGCTAAACATGATTTTAAAAAGGTCTTGTACTCATCTAAAATGTGGGTATTTCCTGACTAAGCCAATTAACATTATGCATCGGTCAAAGCTTATTATTTTTGCTCCTTGACCTCTGGCTTGCAGACTACGGAATGTGCTAGACGCGGAGAGAATAAATAAAACCGGCCAAGAGCGAGTCGGGTCGCGTAAAAATTAAACGTCGGGAATTAAAAAAGGACTTGTACTCGAATAAAAACTTGGGTATGTCCTGATATACCTGCTTAACATTTATTTATTTATGAACACACAATATACAGAGTAAAGCCACTGCTCTCAAAACGGTGAAGGAAAACATCGTGAGGAAACTGGCATGTCCTGGAATCAAAAATTCGAAGACATGTGACATTCAGCAACCCGCACTGGGCCCGCGTGCTGGATTACGGCCCATTCCCTCTCCTAGAGAGGAGGCCTGTGTCCCAGCAGTGGGAACATTAAAAGGTTGATTATGCTATACAGAGTAAAGAGCACAATGTTACTGCTTATTTTACCAGAAATATCTTCCAGAAGACTTGCGACAGATGAATGGGATAAGTAATGACATTATGTTATTATGACATGCTTATTATTTGTGCTCCTTGCCTACTGGCATACATATTAAATAGTGGGTTCACAAGACACCAAGTTTTCTCTGCGCAAACTTCGAACTTTCAACAAAAAAATCCCGCATAGACTTACTAAAAAGTCTGCGCAGGAAACGATGTCATGTGGACGGTCCATAAGGAATGTGCTAGATGCGACTAGAATACTTTAATGTCGAAATTACGTCATTATTAGAATATTTGTAAAGACTAAAATATAAACGGGAGTATAAGTCCGGCCTGGATTGCGGAATTTGTTCGAAAGAGTCACCGCGGCCCTGGAACGCGGCGGGCACTAGGAGGATCACGGGTGGGTTTTAGTCAGTAAGAGTCTGACACTCCCTTCCGCTCCGCCCAGAGCGGGAGAAGTCATTACCCGGCTTCGGTTATGTGCCTAAGACTTTTGGCCTAGGCTGTATTTGCCCGCGACTTCGTCCGCGTGAACTAGTTACTTTACCCCCGATTTTGAAACTCTCAGCCCGATCGGTTTAAAATTGACAAAGTCTCATACAAACTTTCATCCCCTATTTTATCCACTTGGGGGTAGAATTAATCAAAATAGAAAGAAAGAAGAAAGAAAACTGTTTATTTGCGCCAAGCATGACGCACACCAAATAATTTAAAAATAAAGCTTAAAACTAAAACAAAAATAATCGTTAAAAGTTGGGAAGGTATGCATCCATAGATATAATAAACAAGGAGATATGCCCTGTAGCCGAAAATGTATCGGAACCTGTGTCTCCTGTTTTGCCCTACCACCCGGCAACTACTACGAATGCAGTTCAGTAAAAGCAATAGATACGCAGTCGCGCACACACCCGCATTTTTGAAATCGGACTGTACTACACAATCAATTATAAACCTTATCCTAATAAACACAGCGTATATTTACAGTACACCGTGCAACTTACTCACACAAAAACAACGCTGGGTATCGTTGTGCTGTGCAAAAGCAATTTATTTTACATATACGCTAGTGATTGACTTATCGATTCTGGCATTTATTACACACGCCATGCTGCCCATGTATAACAAATAAATAGCATGAGTATGTTGACTATTTTAAGCAAAGGTCACTAATATATTACCTTAAACATGCCGATTACTATAATGCATTCGAAACTTTATCGAAAGTAAAATACAATTACCATAAAAAGTAAGGAAGTAGCACGAGGAATAGAGCATACATACGATAATTCAAAGCCAAAAACACTTGAACGATTATTTACCAAAAATTTATTGCTATCTAAGAAAGTTTGGTAAACTTTTGTAATATTTCATTCAACAATCGACATTGTTGTCGACAGTGTATCTGCACAATTACATCACTAACTCGCGGCAAGAAGCAGCGGCCGTACTATGCGATACATCGGCTTGCTAAAGTATCGTTTTGTGATTTTTACATTGCTCATCCAGTCACTTAGCGACAAACTTAGGTAGTGGTTAAGGAGCAGTGTATTCATTGTAATATGTTATTGTCGCTGTGACATTTGAAAACAAAAATAACATAGTATAAGCAAGAAATATTTTACGATTTGTTGTTTTTCATGATTTTAAAGACAAATATAGTAAAATACTTGTATTTTGATATGGTAAGTGATTCCATAATTAACAAAGTTTTGGTTTATGCTTCGGTTTTTACAAGGAAACACTGAACAACACGGCATTCTTATATCTTATCACGCTCACGCTCGTAAGCGCACTAGTTCGCGGATTCGACCATTGCGTAAGACATGCTCGCCCAGAGCATGTCGCGAGGACACCGACACGCCCCCTTGCCACTTCTCCTGTATTTTATATTTCTATGTATGCATCACATTTGCGCAAAACGGCTGTCGCTCAGCATAATGCTAGGAGTCTTGTACGAGACAAAATCCTTACGAGACAAAATCCTTTCTCAGCGGATGCCTACGTCATAACATCTACCTGCATGCCAAATTTCAGCCCGATCCGTTCAGTGGTTTGGGCTGTGCGTTGATAGATCACTATGTCAGTCAGTCACTTTTGAGTTAGATATATTTACAGATAGTGATTCTATAAATACCTCATTAGTAACCGTTCTATCGCTTCACAATTCTGTGCACGTTCCGCCCTTCACCTTTACCGATATTACTATTCGTTTACAAACCGATGTGATGTGTATCTTAATACGCAATACACGTATTTACCGCTTTAATACGCTAAGACTGGATTGGTAACCATTGCCCATTAATTGCGTTCTGGAAATAAAGTTTGTGTTCGTTGTGCGTACAACTAAGGAGTGGTTTTTGGTGGAGTTTGGTGTCTCCTGATAGCTACAACCTAAAGCTACAAGTAAAAAAAAAACGTTTTCCAAAAAATAAAACCGACTTCTAAACAAAAAAAGTATAAAATAACTTTAATGTGTGTTTTTGGTTGCTTTTTTGTTGTTGAACACACTGACTTCCGAAATTAAAGTTATTTTATACTTTTTGGTTTTTTTGTAAAAAGTTCTTTTTTATTTTTCACTTTTTAGTGGTTCGCTCCCATGTGTATGTTTAGCTGGGAGTGAACCACTAAAAAGTGTGCACAGCGTACGTGGTATAAATTGGTGTAAACAATAAACAAACATGCGATTTCAGCTACCGACAGATTTGCCATCATTTATTGAAATTAACAAAAAAAACCGCTTGTTCGATTTCGATAATATTTTCATGGGACCATTTGGGAAGTATACCCTTTCCAACAAAAAAAAAGAATTTTTCAAATCGGTTGGCAAGCGACGGAGTTATACGCGAACAAACATTAAAAAAAAAACAAACATCCGAATTGAGAACCTCCTCCTTTTTTAGAAATCGGCTAAAAAGTGAACAGGTTACTTCTAGACAAGCGTGCTGCATCGTCGACCACGTCATCGCTTACCATCAGGTGAGATAGTGGTCAAACGCTATCAGTAATAATAAAAGAGATATAATATTCCAAGCGTTTTCAATCGTCTTTTATAATGCGCACAGCTAAGGAGTGGAACTCTCTGCCTGCGTCTGTGTTTCCTGATAGCTACAACCTGGGAGTCTTTAAGTCAACAGTGAACAGGTTACTTCTAGACAAGCGTGCTGCATCTTCGACCACATCATTGCTTACCATCAGGTGAGATTGTGGTCAAAACCCAAGCGTATGAATAGGGACAAAACATACACACCGAGACTCCACAGTGACTCGGAATGAATAGTTACGATGTTAGTCTCAGCTGTCATTTGTAGATCTGTGACAGTCGTTACAGAGAAGCTAGACTACGGGTGTTTATTACGGATAAGTAATCATCAAATTACTGAAAGAGCAGTGGTGGCCGAGTGGTAACGGCCCCGGCTTACGAATTGTACGTTGCGGGCTTAAACCCAGTTAAGCGACAAGCGCATTACTTTGTGTAATTAATCTCATCACCACTGCTCTCAAAACGGTGAAGGAAAACATCGTGAGGAAACCGGCATGTCCTAGAACCAACAATTCGAAGATGACATGTGACATTCACCAACCTGCACTGGGTCCGTGTGCTGGATTACGGCCCATTCCCTCTCCTAGAGAGGAGGCCTGTGTCCCAGCAGTGGGGACGTTAAAAGGCTGATTATGTATATGCTAAATGACTTCTCCCGCTCTGGGCGGAGCGGAAGGGAGTGTCAGACTCTTACTGACTAAAACCCGCCCGTGATCCTTCTAGTGCCCTTTGCGTTCCAGGGCCGCGGTGACTCTTTCGAACAAATTCCGCAACTTCCAAAGATATTATTAAGAGGAAATATTTGATTTTTTGTTTGTATTGAATAGGCTCCGAAACTACTGAACCGATTTGAAAAATTCTTTCACAGTTGGGAATCTACGCTCTTCCAAAAAAAAAAAATTTTTTTTCATTTTACATCGAAAAGAGGTAATGAGAACGTCGTCAATGTAAACTAAGCCTCTTATATAAGGGATAACTCAAATACTAGTCGTCAGATCTCAATCAATGGGACCACACGACAAGCACCAGCTTTCGAATATAAAAAGAATCATCAAAATCGGTACACCCAGTACAAAGTTATGAGGTAACAAAACAAAAAAAAAATACATTCGAATTGAGAACCTCCTCCTTTTTTAGAAGGTTGAAAATGCAAAAACTGCCGTTTGTAACAAGGAAAGTAATTCCATAACAAAGTTGCGTTCACTATAGAATTTAACATTGACATTTGAGAATTTCTAATGATTTTTTTGTTGTTAGAAGAATTTATAAATTATTCATTAATTTAGGATTGATTCTGTCATCAATCAAGCTGTTTATATGGATACCGGATTTGGTAGTTACGAAAGATTATTAAGATATAACGAGATACGATGGTTTAGTGGTCAGTTAGTCGCAAGCGCTAATTCTGAGAGGTCATGGGTTCGATAAACAGGCCGTGCAGTTTGTGCATGAAAACCTGTCTTTAAACGGCTTCCAAAGGAGGAGGTTCTAAACAAACATGCGATTTCAGCAAACCCGAAAGATTTGCTATTATTTACTGAAGTGTTTCGTTTCCTATCTCTGTTCTTCATCAGACTTTCACTAAACTAGAAAGGGACCACCTTGAAATACTAAGACGCTCTTCCAAACCATCGTAAACAATTTTATTTTTTCGTTTTACATATGTCAGCAAAGAAGACGGGGCCCGCTATAGAGTCAGTGACTGGGCCTCAAGTATGCTATTACAATAGTGTCCAAATGGTCTATCATTGATTTCATAATGATTGATTTTGACAAGTTTGGTAATCTACTAATATAAAAATGTCACTATGACTTACCAATGGTCAACCACTGACACTTCATTGAATGAAATTGCATAGAATGGTAATCTCGTACATAATGACATATGAATGTCAGACGTATACGGTAATCTGCTAAAATTCTTTGATCAGTGACCTACTATTAGAAAGTCGTTGTACAGTCATTGCTTTTAATAGCTCGGTTATCAAAAAGTATTACGAGACCATTGACCGACCAAAGATCGTCGCATTATGAATTTAGCAGATTACGAAATTTTAGCAAAATGACAATGGGGGATCGTGTTGGAATGACGAATTTATAAAAATAGCAGACTTGAGGCCCAGCTAGGGTTACGGAATTTGTTCGAAAGAGTCACGGCGGCCCTGGAACGCAAATGGCACTAGAAATAACACGCATGGGTTTTAGTCAGTAAGAGTCTGACACTCCCTTCTGCTCCGCCCAGAGCGGGAGAAGTCATTTTATGATTTACCATCCAAAAAAAATTAATGTAGTTATCACATCATTTACCTACACTTCAAAGGAAATAAACAAGTTGTGCTGGACCGGCAACCTTTGAAATAAATTAACTTATTAAAACGTTTGTACATTACTAACTGCTGAACTTTGTATATATGAATATGTTAAATAACATAACATAATCAGCCTTTTAACGTCCCCACTGCTGGGACACAGGCCTCCTCTCTAGGAGAGGGAATGGGCCGTAATCCAGCACGCGGGCCCAGTGCGGGTTGGTGAATGTCACATGTCTTCGAATTTTTGCTTCTAGGACATGCCGGTTTCCTCACGATGTTTTCCTTCACCGTGATGAAATTAATTACACAAAGTAATGCGCCTGGCTGGGTTTGAACCCGCGACCTACAATTCGTAAGTCGGGGCCGTTACCACTCGGCCACCACTGCTCCTTTAATATGTATTAGTCATTAATGGGCCTATTGCCATGTTATGCACGTTCTTGTAGTTAAATCACTGGTGGCATATGATTATCTGTTGATTTTTACTAAAAATCTACACAAATATTATAAAGAAGAAGATTTTTTTTCTGTTTGTTTGTGCCGAATATGCTCCGAAACTACAGGACTGATTTTAACCATTTTTTCACCAATGGAAAAACTACATTATCAGCGAGTAATATAGGTTATATTTTAACTTTGTACTAGCAGCGCCGCACGGTTTCACCCGCGTAGTTCCCGTTCCCGTGGGAATACGGGGATAAAATATAGCCTTTGTTACTCAGGGTGAATGTTGCTTTCTAATGGTGAAATAATTTTTGAAATCGGTCCAGTAGTTTTTGAGTTTATTCGTTACATACACAAATCTTTCCTCTTTATAATATTAGTATAGATTCCCACGGGAACGGGAACTACACGGGTGAAACTGCTGGGCGATGCTTAAGGTAAAATTAATAAGTTTACTAGTTACGGAATAAGTTCGAAAGAGTGACCGCGGCCCTGGAACGCGGCGGGCACAAGAAGGATCACGGGTGGGTTTTAGTCAGTAAGAGTCTGACACTCCCTTCCGCTCCGCCCAGAGCGGGAGAAGTCATTTTATGATTTCCCATCCAGAAAAAAGGGATATAGTACTCTCATATTTACAAATTTTTCAACAATCCTATGTAGGTATAAAAGCGAAATACCACTCAATGATAAATCACGAAATCTCAGAAACTATAACACCTACAAACTTAAAATTTATCAGGCAGATCCCTTACAGGGTGTAGACATCCGCTTAGAACGGATTTTACGAAACTCCACCCCTAAGGGGGTGAAACGGGAGTGGAAAATGTTTATACTAAATCTGCGCAGACCAAGTCGCGGGCGAAGTGCCAGTTGATTTATATAATTAACAACAATTAAAAATAAGAAGTACACCTGTATCTATACATTTTATACTAATATTATAAAGCTGAAGAGTTTGTTTGTTTGTTTGTTTGTTTGAACGCGCTAATCTCAGGAACTACTGGTTCGAATTGAAAAATTATTTTTGGGTTGAAAAGACCATTTATCGAGGAAGGCTTTAGGCTATATAACATCACGCTGCGAGTAATAGGAGCGAAGAAAAAATGGAAAATGTGGAAAAAACGGGGTAAATTATTCATCTTTGAGGTCTTCCGTTGCGTGCGCTGCGAAAACGGTTCAAGATACCAAAAAAAATATGTAGGAAAGAGTCATTCCTTTAGAATGATCTTAAAAAAATGTCCGCGACAGTATATGTCTATCTTTTAAGATTAACTCACTACAACCGTTTTTATGGTAATCAAATTTGGTCGAAAAGGATGAAAGTTTGTATGAAACTTTGTCAATTTTAAACCGATCGGGCTGAGAGTTTCAAAATCGGGGTTAAAGTAACTATTCCACGCGGACGAAGTCGCGTATATAGATAAATATATCAACAGCTCAACTATAAATACATTGCCAAACGATAATCTTGAGTAACAATCTTTTTACGCTCAAATGTCATATGCTAGCGTACCCAAATAATAATTAATATTAAAATCTGTCAGTCTGTCTGTCACTGTGTAGCAACATGTCGTAATTATGTGGAAATACGCACTTTTGTTACGAATGAATATCGCGTGGGTCGGACTGTGAAAAGGTTACGTCTGTAATGTTAACTAGCGGTGTCCTGCGGTTTCAACCGTTAGTTCCCGTTACCTTGGAAATCTATACTTAACTAGCTGCTGCCCGCGACTTCGTCACCGTGGAATCCCCGATTTTAAAACATTCTTTATCGCTGCTCCACTCCTATTGGCTTAAGCGTGATGATATACCTATAGCCTAAAGCCTTCCTCGATAAATGGTCTATTCAACCCAAAAAGACTTTTTAAATTCGAACCAGTAGTTCCTGAGATTAGCGCGTTCAAACAAACAAATAAACTCGTTCAGCTTTATAATATTAGTTTAGATATACGGGGTGGCTGATTTAAATCGGTCACTATGGGAAAGTCTGAAACTATAAGAAATACGAACATCTGTTCTTAGGAAACATGTCATCGATTTCAATAACAAGAAAAACTGCATTACATTTGATAAAAACCTGTACTCAGCTCGGGAATCGAACCCGGTTGTTTTGAAAAATAAATTTACAACATTTCCATTTAGATATCGATTGTGTCTAAAATGAATAAAATGCATTGTTTTCACATGCTCTTATTTATTTTAGTAGGTGTTCGAAGTGACCACCGTTACAATATTCAACAAGTTCAGGCATGTATAATTGTCTCTGTACCTCTTTGCTGGTGTCGCAACGACCGTATACTATAGTATTAGTGAATCTGTTCTGATTTCCTTCCTTATTGGTTAATAAAGCAGCAGAAATAAGGAATATAAAGTCTGAAATTAAGTTCGCGCGATTGGAAAATCTAAAAAATGAAATAAGCCAATATTGCTGACGTAATTACATCTCGGACCCCATCCAACATGTCATCAAAAATAAGCGAATCAAGAACCCCCTCGCCCCCCTTTAGTGCTTAGTGCTTACGTAATACTTGAATGGCCCTTTAGGCAAAAATCGGGGAGGACCTTGTATCCCATTCTCGAAACTTCTCCATTCGTTATATCTTCAGGGTGCAAGTAGTGGGTAGCACACACCGCATAATATTCGCGCGACCAGTACGCGCAAGAGAAAGCCCTTAAGACGATGTATTATCGTGACTCGCTGGAAGTAGGTCGGCAGACGCGCCAAAGTTCAATGTATTGTACTTGCAATGACATGCAAGGCTGGCCAAAATATATAATTACGAGTATATACTAAGCAGAAAAAAAAAATCTTCAAAAAAATAAAAAACGCGCCTGCTGTGTCAAAAAGTGAACTAAAAAATTAAGATCAAAACAAATGATACAAAAAAAGGACTTATTTTATAAAAGTACCTACTAGCTTCTGCTCGCGACTTCGTCCGCGTGGAATAGTTACTTTACCCCCGATTTTGAAACTCTCAACCCGATCGGTTTAAAATTGACAAAGTTTCATACAAACTTTCATCCCATTAGAAATAATCAAAATCCTTTCTTAGCGGATGCCTACGCCATAACATCTACCTGCATGCCAAATTTCAGCCCGATCCGTTCAGTGGTTTGAGCTGTGCGTTGATAGATCACTATGTCAGTCAGTCACTTTTGAGTTTTATATATTTAGATTTTTTATTTTTATTTCATTGCGTCGCCGGTCTATTGGTCATAAACGTGGGTCCTGTTTTATGGATGGGAAATCATAAATGACTTCTTCAGCTCTGGGCGTAAAATAATAAAGTGAATGTAGCGTCCATTCGCAAAGGTAGATTCTTATGTAGAAGATCGGACAAGAAACTCCATAGTTACTCTTTTCAAATAAATGTTTTACAATTTTCTCTCAAGTTTGACGACACGGTTGGCGCAGTGGTTGGGTGATAGGCTGCGTGTCGCAGGTTTGATTCCCGAATGGAACAAATGTTTGTATGACCTGCAGAAAGTTGTACCGGGTCTGGCTGTTTGTGTATGTGAGTTTATATGTTTACAGGAGAAATTCCTAGTGTGGGGCAACTTTAAAAAAAAAAACTCCTTAAGTCCTTATACCTCGAAGCTTGAACGAAGCATTTCAAAAACTGATTACATGCGCAAAAAGCTAGATTAGTTACAAAACGAAAAAAAAAAAACGGACTGCCACTGCAAAAATAAACTAATAACGTAGGTACCGTACAACAATAAATATTCCAGTTCCAATTGGAACATACCAAGGAGGAGCTCGTGGCTGAAGAATAACAGCCGCGCAGGTCGATCTTCAAGGTTAAGCAACGCTTGCCGAGGTTGGTCTGTGGATGGGTGACCATCTTAACATAACGAGACTCCTCCGTGCCTCGGAAAGCACGTTACCCCGTTGGCCCCGGCTGTCATTTGGAGATCTTTGGCAGTCGTTACGGATTGTCAGAAGCCAGAAAATCTGACACCAATCTTGCCAAGAAGTACCGTGTTACGCAGTTATTGGGTTGTAGAGGTCTGGTAGGCAGCCGCTCCACGTAAAATACTGGTATTCAGCTGAATCCAGTATGACTGGGAGCCGACCCCAATATAATTGGGAAAAGGCTAGGCAGAGGATGATGATGATGAATTGAAACATAACAAATCCAAACAAATGATACTTGATCTCTACTTTCTCAAAAATAGTTTCACAATATTCCAAAATCTTACTTTTACTGACATCCCTACAAAGAAAAGCTTTCAATGATGAATAATATCGGCTGCAAGTTAAAAAATGATGTCACACCAGTGTTACGAAAGTGCAAGCTTACCGGTTAAGCAACAGCATTCAAGGTTTGGATAATGATTGGTGACCGATGAGCATATGTTTTTTTTAATGACATATTTTTACCTTGGTGTGTGCAAAATTTTAATAGGTCCTTGCGATGTATGAATTCGAGGAAAAGTGCCTATTTACATCATTTAAATAAATATTAAAATAAATTTATACGCTGTCGGTCTTGTGGGTTACTTTTCCTATTGACAGCCAGTGAACGCAAATAAAACATGGAAGCATTCCTAACTCAAAAAAATGACCCAAAGCACATTGCGCCGCGGTAGGAGGGGGCTTAACGATTGCGCCGCTCACGTGTTTAGTTACACGGCCTATTCGTTAGATGGTAACCTAAATACTTGGGAAATAAGGTCAATTTTTAACTGTGCAACGTATTAGCAATAATGTCGTTGGTCTGGTTCGGCGAATCGGCGACGAGGTTTCGATGTGTGGGTTTGTTTGGATTTTTGGGTCACGATTCGCGGTTAGATCCCTTGAAGTAATGCTTCCATGTTTTATTTGCGTTCACTGTTGACAGCGAGTTTTTTTTCTGAATGGGGAATCAACCAATAACACTCTGGGTGACGGGTGACCGGTGGGCGTTTTGGGTGACTGTCTTCATGTAAAACTAGCAGCGCACCGCGGTTTCACGCGTAGTTCCCATTCCCGTGGGAATACGGGGATAAAATGTAGCCTATGTTACTCAGGGTGAATGTAGCTTTCTATTGGTGAAAGAATTTTGGAAATAGGTCCAGTAGTTTTTGAGTTTATTCGTTACATACAAAAATACAAATCTTTCCTCTTTATCTATACTAATATTATAAAGCTGAAGAGTTTGTTTGTTTGTTTGTTTGTTTGAACGCGCTAATCTCAGGAACTACTGGTTCGAATTGAAAAATTCTTTTTGAGTTGAATAGACCATTTATCGAGGAAGGCTTTAGGCTATATATCATCACGCTTAAGCCAATAGGAGCGGAGCAGCGATAAAGAATGTTTTAAAATCGGGGATTCCACGGGGACGAAGTCGCGGGCAGCAGCTAGTAATCTATAATACTAATATTATAAAGCTGAAGAGTTTGTTTGAACGCGCTAATCTCAGGAACTACTGGTTCGAATTGAAAAATTCTTTTTGGGTTGAATAGACCATTTATCGAGGAAGGCTTTAGGCTATATATCATCACGCTGAAGCCAATAGGAGCGGAGCAGCAATAAAGAATGTTTTAAAATCGGGGATTCCACGGGGACGAAGTCGCGGACAGAAGCTAGTATTAGTATAAAAGTATAGGTAGGTATACTCCATTCAAAATAAGATAGACATTCAAACAAAACTGTTTACAGTCCGTTCAACCGATTTTTACTTCTATTCCGTAGGCATAAGGATGGCATTTAAAAGCAAAAACTGTTTACTGTAGCTGCCAGTTGTCATGCCATTAACGCAATAGAAGTCAAAATCGTTTGAACGGACTGTAAAAAAGATTTATTTAAATGTCTAATCTTATTGTGAATGGGGTATAGTATAGATGTAAAATTTGACGTTAAAAAGTGCTGGCTCTCAGCCTAGTTTGAATAAATGACTTTTGATTTTGATTCGTTGTGCGGAGCGGGAGTGTCAGACTCTTACCGACTAAAACCCATCCGTGATCCTTCTAGTATAATCAGCCTTTTAACGTTCCCACAGCTGAGACACAGGCCTCCTCTCTAGGAGAGGGAATGGGCCGTAATCCAGCACGCAGGCCCAGTGCGGGTTGGTGAATGTCACATGTCTGCGAATTTTTTGTTCTAGGACATGCCGGTTTCCTCACAATATTTTCCTTCACCGTTTTGAGAGCAGTGGTGATGGCATTAAATACACAAAGTAATGCGCCTGGCTGGGTTTGAACCCGCGGCCTACAATTCGTAAGTCGGGGCCGTTACCACTCGGCCACCACTGCTCTCATCCTTCTAGTACCCTTTGCGTTCCAGGACCGCGGTGACTCTTTCGAACAAAATCCGTAACCCTAGCAGACACTGACCCTATGGGACGTGATAGTGAATTTTCCGATGCCCAAGGAGAGACGACACGGTTGGAGCAGTGGTTGAGTGATTGACCGCTGCGCATCGCAGCTTCGATTCCCACACGGAACAAACATTTGTATGAACTACATATAGTTGTTCCGGGTCTGGCTGTTTATGTATGGGAGTTTATTTATGTTTGTCAACGCATCCACGATACAGGAGAAATTTAAAACACACAGATGGTTTATAACCAGCATTAACATACAGGATAATTCTTTCCCTGATATTCCTAAGGGATCGAAACTTATACGGGAGAAACCGCGGGGCGCTGTAAGTCTGTTTATAAAACCTGTCCTAGTGGTTCATAAAACAGTCCCCTGTAGCCGATTTTATTATAATATAAATATATTTATTAAAAGCTTTGATATCCGATTCGATTGCGGATCGATCTTTAGTTCGGATATCCGATAATTTCGTCTACGGTAACGGAGCTTCTCGAGAGCAGTGGTGGCCGAGTGGTAATGGCCCCGACGTTCGAATTGTAGGTCGCGGGTACAAACCCAGCCAGGCGCATTACTTCACCACTGCTCTCAAAACTTTGAAGGAAAACATCGTGAGGAAACCGGCATGTCCTAGAACCAAAACTTCGACGACATGTGACACTCACCAACCCGCACCGGGCCCGCGTGCTGGATTACGGCCCATTCCCTCTCCTAGAGAGGAGGCCTGTGTCCCAGCAGTGGGGACATTAAAAGGCTGATTATGCTATGCTTATGCTTAACGTAAACCTCTTTGCGTATAACTAAGTGTTCTGCCCATCTCAACGCAAGAAGCAGTCGTGAATTGTCATCGCGGCCTTGAAGTTAACAAGTTATAATGATTTATATACCACACAACTTGTACGTATCTCCAGTCGCTTTTAGTGTCTTGTGTAGTGAACACGTTAATATTTAAAAAAAATGGTGAGTGAACGGAGCCACTTTTTATTTTTTTTTAAGTTATGTTTTTGGGATATACGAACTTTTTGGTCGTGTTCCAAAAAAAAGTTGTGTTATACTATCGTAGAACGGGGTGGATAGAAATACCATAGGATTTTCGCTTAAATACCATATTAAAAGTTTCTCACAAATCATCCACTAGAAAAACAAATAATTGTTTAAAAACTTGGAGTTTTTAATTTCAGCAAGCAATATTTAAATAACGAGAAAATTAAAGTCAAAGTTTCGTTTTCATTCACCCCTGTATTTCTATTCACCCCGTTTTACTGTATCCAATTTTTAGGAAACCTAAATCGGATACAATTTAGGATTTCGAACTAAATCGGCCTCTAACTTCAATTACACTATCCTGTTTCCTAAATTGGCTTCCTAAAAATTGGGTAGTGTAATAAGCGCTTTAG
The DNA here is from genome assembly GCA_905332915.2 of Hecatera dysodea. Classification (NCBI taxonomy): domain Eukaryota; kingdom Metazoa; phylum Arthropoda; class Insecta; order Lepidoptera; family Noctuidae; genus Hecatera; species Hecatera dysodea. The sequence goes on along the minus strand of HG995317.1, from coordinate 971,453 downwards.
GAAACTTTTTAATTTTATTTACATATCACTGGCCATTAAAAAAAAAACGCACTTTTTGTGTGCAACAAGACTACTTTTAAAAATCTGTTTTTTTATATGAAATTAGAATTATTTAGGCACGCACAGTTTTCCTGTAATATGATTTTGAAGTGGAGCTTTGAAGCTAAAACTGAAGTTTTCAGGTGGTTCTAGTACACATGCATTATCAACTTAAAGGATTTGTTGTGTAGCAGATGTCACGTTAGGATACTCAACTATCCTTTTATATTAAAACTAGCTGACCCAGCAAACGTTGTTTTGCCATATAAAATAAAAGCAATATTTAGGGGTACAAAATTAAATTACTAAAATGACTATTAAAAAATAGGAGTTGATCGTAGAGGGGTGAAAATTTAGGGTTGTATGTATTTTAGTATGTTGTATCATAAAAAAAATAAAAAAAAATCTCTAAAAAATTAAAATTAGGAGTAGACCACCCTTAACATTTAAGGGTATGAAAAATAGATGTTGGCCGATTCTCAGACCTACTGAAAATGCATATAAAATTTTATAAAAATCGGTCAAGCTGTTTCGGAGGAGTAAGGTAACTAACATTGTGACACGAGAATTTTATATGAAACTAGCTGTCCGAACAACTTCGTTTGTGTCACATCTTTCATGACTGCTCCGCGGGTTCCCTCTATCTGGCAGAATCTTGTTGCTCCGAATTTTACTTGGCATAACATACTTGGCATAATCTTTTTTAAACGAATATTTGTAAGGCATAAAAAATATTTAGTATAACTATTGTTTGGCCGAATGTTTATATGTTCGAATGTAAAATGGCATACTATTAAGATGGCAGAATTTTATTTGGCATAATTACCTTTAGCATAGTTAAAATTTCGCATAATTTCGTTTAGCACAATGTTTACTTGGAACAACGATCATTTTGTATAATTTCACTTGGCATACTATGAAGATGGCAGAATTACAGCTGGGATGAATCTATTTAACCATCTACAAAAAAATAAGCATTTGTATATAATCTTAGGTATGTTAAAATTTGAACATTGTCTTAACAGTAAACGCTTTTTACTACAAATTTACTGACAGAAACGAATCGCTGCAAAACCGACTCCACGTAGTCTTGTCTGCCCTACCCCTAGAGTGTAATTTAAAACCGCGAAGGCGTGGAGGGGCGAGGCGGCCCGCGAGTTGAGGAGCAGGTGGTTGTAACACTCGCCGCCGCGGCTGAGGCTGGCCGGCGAAGCCGGGCAGCAGGCCGAAGCTGCGGTGGTGAGCGTTAAACCCATCTGCGACGATAAACTCGCGTGGGACCGCCGGAGCCCCGCAGCGCCGTAGCCGTGACAGAAACCATGCATGCTGCATGTTGCTTGCTTTCATGCTGCATGCTTGCTTGCATGCTGCATGCTTGCTTGCAAGCTGCATGCTTGCTTGCATGCTGCATGCTGCATGCTTGCTTGCATGCTGCATGCTTGCTTGCATGCTGCATGCTTGCTTCCATGCTGCATGCTTGCTTGCTTGCACAAATTTTATTATTCTGGTAAGAAATGCAAAATTATTGTAACTCTGAATTTTCTGTAATATAACAGATGTGTCTTTCAATTTATGGATGTCAAATGTATGCCAAAAGACGATTCTAACTGTTAACTTTCTGAAATATGACAGTTCTGCCTTTTAATGACTACTGATATGAAATGTATGCCAAAAGACGATTCTGACTGTGAACTTTCTGCGATATGATGGTTCTACTTTTTAATTATTAGGGATATGAAATTTATGCCTAAAGATGATTCTGACTTACAAAATTATGACTTTTTAATGTATGGTAAATGAGGGTATACCAAACAATTTTCTGCGAAGTGAAGATTATGCTATCCGTTGTTATGCAAAATAATATTATGACATTAAAAGTTCTGCTTTAAAGGGTAGACCCCTGCTCCGCTCCTATTGGTCTTAACGTGATGATATATAGCCTATAGCCTTCCTCGATAAATGGGCTATCTAACACTGAAAGATTTTTTCAAATCGGACCAGTAGTTCCTGAGATTAGCGCGTTCAAACAAACAAACAAACAAACAAACAAACTCTTCAGCTTTATAATATTAGTATAGATATAGTATAATATTATAGTATAGATAAGATTAAAACATGGCAAAATCAAGCCCACATTTTTTCGCAAACTAATGGTGCAGAATTTCATTTTGATGGTTCCACCATAGATTTAAAGAAACTTGTCGCAATCATTTGAATACTTTTTCAGCATCATATAAGAAGAGAAATACTTAGTGTACCTACTAAAAAAAAAACAGCTACTTTACTCAAAAGTAAAAAAAATCTGAACTAACAAGGTACAGGGAAAATGATGTTCCTAGTAGTAGTTGTAACACAAAAACTAGATGTGATCAAAACTATTCGGTCGGTAATAATTCAAATGCTTTCAAAATTAGTATTCCTTGTTGCAAAGTCTTGTTGGTTAGTGTTATCTATACTAATATTATAAAGAGTTAAGATTTGATTGTTTGTTTGTATTGAATAGGCTCCGAAACCACTGAACCGATTTGAAAAATTATTTCACTGTTGAGAAGATCGATTCGGTCTGTTTTTTGACAATTAATATTTCATAATATAATATATGATCAGATAACTTCATTAATGCAGGTATTTTTTTATCTATAAACATACTGATTAATATTGATTTATGCATTTTAGTATATGCAACGCATCTTACTAATTCGATTGGCTAATTTACAATGCAAATAAAATTAAAAGGAATTTCGGAAGACATATTTAAATTGTAAATATTCGTAAAATAGTTTTGTTTATATATGGTAGAATATAAGGAGTTCGTAGCTAAAGAATAACAGCCGCACGGGTCGATCTTCAAGGTTAAGCAGTGCTTGCCAAGGTTGGTCTGTGGATGGGTGACCACGTTAACATACCGAGGTTCCTCCGTGCCTCGGTGCGCACGTTAAGCCGTTGGTCCCGGCTGTCATTTGTAGATCTTTGTCAGTCGTTACGGATTGTTAGAAGCCAGTAAATCTGACTCCAGTCTTGCCAAGAAGTACCGTGTTCCCCATTTAATGGGTTGTGGAGGTCTGGTAGGCAGCCGCTTGACATAAAATGGTATTCAGCTGAATCTGGTTTGACTGGAAGCCGACCCCAATATAGTTAGGAAAAGGCTAGGCAGATGTACGTCGAATTGTCTAAATTGTTTAATATGTTTACGCATTTCTGAAATACCCCGTATACGTATTTTTATTAAATATTAGCAGTGCCCCGCGGTTTCACCCGCCTAGTACCCGTTCCCGTGGGAATGCGGGGGGCTTGGGCACCCAAAGTCAAAGTCAAAACGTTTATTTCAATTAGGCCAAAAAACGGCACTTTTGAACGTCACCATTAAAATTTACCATAATTAAGTGACTCAAGCGTCCATTCGCAAAGGTAGATTCTAATGGAGAAGAACGGACAAGAAACTCCATAGTTACTCACAAATAATGTGGCTTACTATTGATAAAAGCAATTACATAACTTTTTCCAACAAAAAACCGATTTTTAGAAACCCTAGAAGCAGTAAAAAGTTAAAAACAATTCTATAACCTACCTATATTAATAAACCTAACCTAACCTACGATTAACCTATAATAAAATTTAACAATTTTTTGGAGTCGGTACGAAGCTAAGTAATGAAACGACTAGTAATTTCAGAGTATTCTTCCGTTTTAGTACAACAAAGCTCGATAGATGGCGTTGTTCATTTAAGCCTCATTTCTGAATCACGCTATGGTTTCGTTACCGATATTTCTATAAGTAAGGTTGCTACACAATTGCATAATGAGCAATTGTGTAGCAACCTTACTTATAGAAATATCGGTAACGTACATTGTCATATAGGATACATTTTCTTATTATGGAGTTTCGGTGCCCGTCTCTTCGCTTCATCATCAGATCTGATGAACAAAAAATACAAACATCCGAATTGAAAACCTTCTCCTTTTTAGAAGTCGGTTAAAAATCGGTTCAGTCGATCCAGAGATTACCCCCTACAACATCACAAACCTCTTTTTCATCCCCCCATCTCGGAAAGACTATTTTTTCTCTTCGATATCTGAGCGTAAAAGCCGTTTTTATCCTCTAGTGGATAAAGTAAATTGAATTTAGAACATCGTGTGCACGAAGTTTGTGAATTCGAAACATTATTAAGCCTTTTTACTTCTACCTCTATGGTGCTCTATTGTTCGGAATTTGATTAGGAAATTAAAAAAAAATTGCTTCGCGCGTTTTTCTTTTCACGTTGAATATATTTGTTAAAAATAAACTTGAAAACCAGTGTAAAACCTAAAATGAGTGATTCAAGCGACGAGGACGTTTATTTGACGCCTACAGAATTGATTGAAACTGTTAATAATGCATAAACGAGTTTTTTTTCTGCATTTAGTCATTTCCTCGCTGAGGTGGGATGAAAAGTTACGTGTTGCACTCGAGTGCAAAGATTTTTCACCTTGTGCTCTTTTGATTCCGTCGCTTACGCTCAGGATTCTAATTTTTGATTCACTCGTTGCACTCGTGATTCAATTCTAGAATCCTTCGCTTGCTCGGTCATCAAAATTGAGCACGCGGTTAAAAAGCAACTTGGCACTCTTATATAACAAACTAGCTGCTGCCCGCGACTTCGTCCCCGTGGAATCCCCGATTTTAAAACATTCTTTATCGCTGCTCCGCTCCTATTGGCTTAAGCGTGATGATATATAGCTTAAAGCCTTCCTCGATAAATGGTCTATTCAACCCAAAAAGAATTTTTCAATTCGAACCAGTAGTTCCTGAGAGTAGCGCGTTCAAACAAACAAACAAACAAACTCTTCAGCTTTATAATATTAGTATAGATAACTATATGTATAACATTCAGTATAGAAGTATGGATAATGTTAAATGTCATTTCTCCCCCCAGAAATTCCTGATCCTGTCGGTATGCGTGGCGATGGCGGCTGCCGACGTTTCGCACATTGTGTCCAAACAGGGCAAAGACGAGAAAGCCGCGCAGATACTGAAGCAAGAACTGGGTACGTTGTTACTCGACGTCACGACGTCACGACTGTCTTTATTTAAAATTTGACGTTAAAAAAAAAACTTTTTACAAAAAAATACAACCGACTTTTCCACAAAACTACACACACATTACACACTATCACTACATTTCTTATCCCACTCTTCTGTCGCAGGTCTGCTGGAAGAAATTTCTATTGAAATAAGCAGTACCTTTGTGCTCTTGGTTTTGTACAAAATTGTCTTTTTTAAGTATCACGTGTGTACATAAATAAATAAATAAAAAATCAAAAAAGTACAAAATAACTTTAATTTCGGAACTCGGTGTTTGTGGTTCCTCTTTCGTTTTTTGAACACCGACTTCCGAAATTAAAGTTAATTTGCACTTTATTGATTTTTTGTGTAAAAGTCTGTTGTATTTTTTTGTAAAAAGTTTTTTATTTTTCACTTTTTAGTGGTACCTACACCCCCTCCCCTCCCCTACCTAAACGAACCAATTATACTGGTGTAAAAAAAACGCACTGCTCCAATGCAGAGTAAACTAAAAGGTCGTCAATGTAGACAATGTAGATTATTTTTTTAGATTTTTGTTGATTTTTCAAAAACCGCTTGTTCGATTTCAATAAAATTTTCATGGGACCATTTGGGAAGTATACCCTTTCCAACAAAAAAAGAATTTTTCAAATCAGTTGGCAAGCGACGGAGTTATGCGCGAACAAACATTAAAAAAAAACATACAAACATCCGAATTGAGAACCTCCTCCTTTTTTAGAAGTCGGTTAAAAAGTGCTGTCTCTCAGCCTAGTTTGAATAAATGACTTTTGTTTTTTTTGTCAACTTTTACTAGCCATTATCAGCTCCCTTTGCGTTAACTTCAACGTTTTTTTTTTATGGACGTAGCCACTCACAGTTCAACACTCTAAAGTTGATTAATGCTTAAATGTAATATCCTGTGGTAATCCTTCGACGAAGCAGTAATGCTAGTGAAGGAGGAGGCAGACCGCGTAATAGATAAAACAGAAGAATACGCCCCGGGCGTCGGGAAACGCAATGCGATTCGCGGTCATAGTAGGCGCGGGCCTGCGGATGGCGAGCTATGGGTGGCTCACCGTCCGATAGCAACCAGGCCCAAGTCGACGGCGCGTTGTGTTCCATGCACGCTTTAAAGAGCTGTCAGCAAAGAAGACGGGGCCCCATAGGGTCAGTGCCAGCTAGGGTTGCGGCATTTGTTCGAAAGAGTCACGGCGGCCCTGGAACGCAAAGGGCACTAGAAGGATCACGGGTGGGTTTTACTAACAAGAGTCTGACACTCCCTTCCGCTTCGTCCAAAGCGGGAGAAGCCATTGGATGATTTCCAATCCGTAACGACTGCCAAAGATCTACAAATGACAGCCGGGACCAACGGCTTAACGTGCTTTTTGAGGCACGGAGGAAACTTGGTATGTTAAGAGCGTTTACGCCGTATGGCATTTCATACAAATTTTCAAGTCACTAATTTGCGAAATAACTGAACCGATTTTAATGAAACTTCACACATATAAGCATGATGTATAGGTCTAAAAAGTTAGTTAAAACATGTTCGAAATGTGTTATTTAAAAAAAGATAACTGGAAATTTATGTTTGTATGGAAAATTTCAAATGGGTCTAATTTAACTGTAGCACTATTTATCGAAAATGTTTTCAACTAACTTTTTAGACCTGCAATGCAAGATTACAAGGCAAATGCAAGGATTTTATGCACATGCAGGAAGGCAAAGCAAAACCCAACACACACACAGGTATTGGTTTTGGGTTTTGCTTTGCCTTCCTGCATGTGCATGATATAGCGGGCGGGAGGCGCATACCTGCAACCCACTAATATTCGCGGAAATTAAAACTAGATATATTAATTTCATTTTTAAATAATTCTGATGTCAAAATTGTATTCTCTTCTAGATGTAGGACAAGAGGGCCAGTACCAGTGGGCTTATGAGACAGAAAACGGCATCTCGGCGAGTGAGAGCGGATCGCTCAAGAACGCAGGCTCGGTAAGTCGATACGGAATAGGGATGTTGCCTGAGTAAAAATATATGATTATGTTTAGTCCGTCAGTTAGATTATAGAAAAATATTGGACACGTATTTTTTCCTTTATCAGATCTATAAAAACTGACGAAGATACAAAGCATCAAAGATCAGGAGTGGGAGCGTGTGACGTCACGGCCCGGTAAAAATTGTAGGGAGTAGTGACGTTACACGAGTTTTCAACGCACTGTATCGTCTTCATTTTTTATTTATGTGAAAAAAGAAAAAATACGTGTCCAATATTTTTTGGAAATCTATCTGACGGACTAATCAGATTTTTTTAGTTAACTACCCTATTAGTTCGACAGAATCACGACTAAATCTTTGATATTTTTTATAAAACGTATATAATATTGATCAATTTTTGTTCAGTTTTTGAATCAATTTTTCTCTAGCACTTAGTTGATAAAACTGTATGCAGACACCTGGCCCCTAAGCCAAGTTGATAATCTGCAATCGTTAACGCTAGTCGAAAACGAATCAAATGTATGGGAATGAAATCATCTCAACGTTAAGTCACGTGGTTAGAACAAACGAATAGAACATTCGTAGCCAAGTTCACATCGGTCAAAATGATAGAATGAATTGTTATCGTTTCTACAATGTTCAACGCTACATCCTTTGTTAAAATGTTTAAACTGAATGGTTAAAGTATTTAAACAGAGTTAAATTTTTAACTTGTTTGACGTTTGTAGGAACGCTCGCCAGAGACTAAAGAATAGGTCGTTTTTCCAAAGACATTGTAGAACGAGCGGCCGACTCAGGCGCCTCAACATGGCTACCAACTTATCGTTTTCTACAGTTGCTGACACCGAGGCGTTACCGATTGGAGAACGGAATTCGTCACGAAACGGTTGTAACTTGGCTAGGGGGCAGTAGTGTGTACATTTAACGTTGTTAAATATTTATGTTCATCCCGAAGTATTTCAAAACGACCAGTACCATCAAGTCTACGTCCCGAAGCATCCACTTCCCGTACGTCAAACACTGAAATTAACCCCTTATGTTAGGGATATGTTCTGGTGTGAAATGAACTGCCTTTTGCCTTTTGATGGTGTTTTTTGTGATTTAAATAAAACAAGTAACTGTTACAAATGGTCGTTAGCAAATGTAATTTATTTTTCTAATCTATACTAATATTATAAAGCTGAAGAGTTTGTTTGTTTGAACGCGCTAATCTCAGGAACTACTTACTGGTTTGAATTGAAAAATTATTTTTGGGTTGAATAGACCATTTATCGAGGAAGGCTTTAGGCTATATAACATCATGCTGCGAGTAATAGGAACGAAGAAAAAATGGAAAATGTGGAAAAAACGGGGAAAATTATTCATCTTTGAGGGCTTCCGTTGCGTACGCTGCGAAAACGGTTCAAGATACCAAAAAAATATGTAGGAAAGAATTATTTCTCTTAAAATGATCTAAAAAAATGTCCGCGACAGTATATGTCTATCTTTTAAGATTAACTCACTAGAACAGTTTTTATGGTAATCAAATTTGGTCGAAAGGGATGAGTTTGTATTAAACTTTGTCAATTTTAAACCGATCGGGCTGAGTTTCAAAATCGGGGTTAAAGTAACTATTCCACGCGGACGAAGTCGCGGACAGAAGCTAGTTAGGTAAACAACGATCGAGGGAAAAGGGGCAGAAAAAAACGCGCCAATCATAGCAAGGTATCACGTTATTTAGCAGTGCTGTGATTGGTTTAGGTTAGCGTGATAGAAACGGTTCGAATATTCATCCCAAACACCTTATGTTTTTGACTTAAAGAGTGATTTACAATAAAATCTTCGTGTACAGGAGGGCGCCGCCCAGGTCGCCCAAGGCGCGGCGAGTTGGACTTCCCCCGAAGGCGAAGCCGTCCAGTTCCAGTACGTGGCTGACGAGAACGGCTACCAGCCACAGGTAAGCAACATTTTGGGTTTTGGGGATCCGTTGGCACTACACCAAACGGGCGCAGACTGGTCACTTTTGTTAAGCTTTTTTTTTGGATGGTACCTAAATCATGAAATGACGTCTCCCGCTCTGGACGGAGCGCAAGGGAGTGTCACACTCTTACTGACTAAAACCCACCCGTGGTCCTTCTTGTGCCCTTTGCGTTCTAGGGCCGCGGTGACTCTTTCGAACAAATTCCGCAACCCTAGCAGGCACTGACCCTATGGGGCCCGTCTTCTTTGCTGACGGCTCTTTGAGGCGCGCGTGGAACACGACGCACTGTCGACTCGGGCCTGGTTGCTATCGGACGGCGTGAGGTTTCCCTCTCTCGCACGCAGTTTTGTTAAGCCTAGGGCATTTCTCCTGCAAGGGTTGTGAATTCGAAAGTCACCTTGCCCTGGAACGCGGCGGGTACTAGGAGGAACACGGGTCGGTTTTAGTCAGTAAGAGTCTGACACTCCCTTCCGCTCCGCACGGAGCGGGAGAAGTCATTTACGATACCATCACATAAAAAAATCTTATAAAGAGTTAAATTTTGTGACGTTGTAAGGGGTAATCTCTGGATCTACTGAACCGATTTACAAAATTATTTCACAAATAGAAAGCTACGTTATTGTGGAGTGTCATAGGCTATATTTTAGCCCCGTATTGCCACGGGAACGGGAACAACGCGGGTGAAACCACATTTTCCATCAATGGAAAGCTACATTATCAGCGCGTAACATAGCCTATGATCCTCCAAAATAACGTAGCTTTCTATTGATGAAATAATTTTGAATATCAGTTCAAGAGATCCAGAGATTACCCCTTACAACGACACAAACTCACAACCGTTACCTCTTTATAATATTAGTATAGAAGAATAAAAGTAATAAACTTATTTCTTGTTCCAGGGTTCCCACATCCCCACATCCCCACCGATCCCAGAAGCCATCCTCCGCGCTCTACAGTACATCAGGGACCATCCCCCCAAGGAAGAGAACTAAACACAACATAATATCTATGCCACCGTCAAATTGCAAACGCCGTAAGATTGTAAAACCGCATGAAATTGGAAGCTATTCAATTAGCATGGGATTTATTCTTTACAAAACAATAGGGATGTTGCCTGCGTAAAAAATATATGATTATGTTTAGTCCGTCAGTTAGATTATAGAAAAATATTGGACACGTATTTTTTCATTTATCAAATCTATAAAAACTGACGAAGATAAAAAGCATCAAAGATCAGGAGTGTGAGCGTCACGGCCCGGTAAAAATTGTAGCGAGTAGTGACGTCACACGAGTTTTCAACGCACTGTATCGTCTTCATTTTTTGTTTATATGAAAAAAGAAAAAATACGTCTTCAATATTTTGGAAATCTATCTGACGGACTAATCAGATTTATTTAGTTCACTACCCTATTGTAATATAATATATCGAGAAATTATAATCGAACAAAGATCGATTAGAATTTTTACCGAGTCTGAAATTTTTCGGTGACATCTAAAAGACATTCCCTTCATTCATAAAGTCTAAAATGCAACCTGACAGCGAACGAACATTGATACAGGGCCCCAAGTCTGCTATTTTTATAAATTTGTCATTCCAACACGATCCCAGTGTCATTTTTTTATAAGTTCGAAATCTGCTAAATTCATAATGGTCGATCATTGGTCGGTCAATGGTCTCGTAATACTTTTTGATAACCGAGCTATTAAAAGAAATGACTGCAAAACGACGTTCTAATGGTAGGTCACTGATCAAAGGAACTGTCAAAATTTTAGCAGATTACCGCATACGTCTGTCATTCATTTGTCATTATGTATGAGATTACCATTCTTTCAATGGAGTGTCAGTGGTTGACCATTGGAAAGTCATAATGACGCTTTTATATTAGTAGATTACGAAACTTGTCAAAATCGACCATTATGAGATCAATGATAGACCATTCTGTTGATGATAGACCAGTCTTATTGTAATAGCAGACTTGGGGCTCTGGACCACGATTCCAAAAACTCTCACTGAGTAAGCTCAGACGAAGTGGACATTCAGCGGCGGCGACCTCTCGCGTCCGGCCCTGGTTCAAGCCATGGTCCGGAGCGAGGAGGCATAGGAAGCGATCGCCTCCTTCTGCGAAGCAGTAATGCTAGCGAAGAAGGAGGCAGACCGCGTGCGAGAGAGGGAAACCTCACGCCCCAGCCGCCGCAACAGAAGAAGACGCCCCGGGCGTCAGGAAACGCAGGACGATTCCCGGCCAGTGTTCAAGGCCTGCATAGGGTCAGTGCCTGCTAGGGTTGCGGAATTTGTTCGAAAGAGAGCGGAGCTTGTCTAGAAGATGGTCGAGCATTTGTCGATGTTCTGGGTTGGTCAATAACGCGGTAGAATATATAGGGTTAATTGAAAAACACCAACAACTTTTATTACGGGAACAAACCTAAATTCGCGAAAAAAAAAATCAGCTGTTCCCTACATTTATTTATCTACATTTATGTTCGTATAACTCTGCAAAATGTAAAGGGAACAGCTGACTTTTTTTTTTTGCAATTTCGGGTTGGTCCCATAGTAAAAGTTGTTCATAATGATGAGTACAATGACCTCTTAAGAGGTTGTTGGTGTTTTTCAAATAACCCTTTAAACGTGGTGTTCCATAAAAACATAATATAACAATTTCTTAGAGGGGCCAGATAGAGCCTCATAAAAACCTCAAGATTCATGAATAAAGGGCGTGTGTATTTTTAGTAGAGTAGGTACAAACTATTTTATAAATACGTAAAAAATATAAAAATACTCGTTTGAAATGTATATTTTTTTAAATAAAAATAAATTACTGTGATAAGATTGTACTTTGTAATAAAAACAAATATTATTAAATGTTCTTGGGGTTTTCTTTTATTTACCTTACTCCATTGGTAAACAAGGGGGCGTTCAAGTGTTCAAGGACATCGTTACAACGTAACGAAATTTGGGGGGGGAGGGGGTGTCTCGTAAAACGTTACGTGCGTTACAGGGGCGGGAGGGGGTCTTTCATACAACATGTTACGTTACATTGATTTTTTAAAAATAAAAAATTAGGTTAGCAAAACTCAAAAATTGGCAACCCTTTACATTTACGTTTTACGGGGAATCCTTCGATTGTATTAGTCTGGTAATTTTTAATTTGTTCTCTTTTATGTCAATTAAAACTATACCAAAGATAATAACTATAACATAACTTTTTGCGACTTTAGAGTAAAAATGGTCACTTGATTGTTACGTAACGTTTAGAGAGGAAGAGGGGGGTATAGGAAAACTTTACGGAGCGTTACAAGGGGGGGGGGAATGTCTAAAATCTTCAAAAAATGCGTTACGTAATACTTGAACGCTCCCACAAGACCTGCGACCATCGAAACAATTATTTCTATTCGTTTTCAAGAAACTACCCGCTACATTAGTAGCGGGTAGTTTAAGGAACTACTGGTTCGAATTGAAAAATTCTTTTTGGGTTGAATAGACCATTTATCGAGGAAGGCTTTAGGCTATATATCATCACGCTTAAGCCAATAGGAGCGGAGCAGCGATAAAGAATGTTTTAAAATCGGGGATTCCACGGGGACGAAGTCGCGGACAGAAGCTAGTATTATATACGGGTGGGAAGAGCTTCTCAAGAGTTATCGAACGATACCACCCTTTCGAAGCAGTTACAAGGACGAAAAAAGAATGAATCCGGCCAAGCAGATCAACGACGGTGCCCGTACATAGGCAACTCGAGCGAAGTAAAAGTCAAAACGTTTATTTCAATTAGGCCATTAAACGGCACTATTGAACAAACGGCACTTTTGGCGGTTGAAGTCATGAAAATTTTACCCGTTATGTACACATATGAACGGACAACAAACGGCCGTGTCTATGAAGCAGACATGGGGTGTGTCTGCTTTATGGACACGGCCGTTTTATTTGTTTTAGGTTTTATTTGCATTTTATTTGTTTCTAAAATTGTACCCGTTACATACACAACATAAGGCCGTGTCCATGAAGCCCCCCCCCCCTCCATTTTATTAGTTATTATTTCCATTTTAAGCTATTGTATAGCTTCTATCGCGGGCCTTGAGCGTGGCAACCGAATCCAGAAATTCCGTAACGAAAATCACCTAACACCGCTACGTCATTCGATCAGGCCCCGCCTTTTTAAAATGGTCGCTTCGTTACTGAGCTATTATGTCGCCGTCACCGAGCCGACCCGAACGTCTGCGTTCGGAAACAATCGGTGGGACAAAGTTAAGTGAAACGTATGTGATTTACATTAGTACAGTAACCCAGGTGAACGAATCGAGACCATATCACAATGACGCAGAGTACTAAATATATAATTGCATAAGTTGATAAAAAATGCTATGCAATAGCTTTACCGCGGCAGTCCCCGAGTGCCACATGTATTTTTTAATCCCATTGATAAATGATAAATGATATTAATTTTGTAAGTAGGTTAAACATAACACTTTTACACGTCCAATATTTCTTGTCATTTTAAGCTAGATGAAGCCGGTGTTTCCTAGCCGACTACCCTGAGAAGAAACACCGAAACAAACTCACAGGTCAAAGTCTCTTTTAAAGTCCATACAATCCGTACTGGTCAAGTCATATGAGAACCATGTAGGTTAATGTCTGAGGTGGTCTTTTGAGGAAAGTGCCACACAGATTTGAGTGGACCTGTCCAGACAGTGCAAGCATTTGTCAGTTACCGTGTAGCTCAAACTTAAAACTTTAAGGAGCTCAACGGCTTGACGAACAACACCAAAGTAAGGACATTTGGGTAGGCCGCAAGAATTACTCAAACTGCCAGACTGACTGAAACAAGACCCTAATATGGCGATCTACATAGTTCCCATTCAAATTGTATTAGTTTCTAGGTATTCTAAGCACTTACCTTGATCCCGGAGCACTGTAACGGCTTCCAGCACCCTCTTTGTGTATATACACGGCTCGTAGTTATCCATCTCCTGAGTCACGACAGAGCATACTCTGAGGACGAAACACACAAATTAGAAACGTTACACAAGTCTACAAGGTTTATTTATGTACTAGCGACCCGCCCCGGCTTCGCACGGGTGCAATACTTAACATAATCAGCCTTTTAACGTCCCCACTGCTGGGACACAGGCCTCCTCTCTAGGAGAGGGAATGGGCCGTAATCCACCACACGGGCCCAGTGCGGGTGCAAAGCTGATATTAAATATACTGCAGAATGTCTTTATATACAACGTAATATAAATAAGCCTTTATCTATACTAATATTATAAAGAGGAAAGATTTGTATTTTTGTATGTACACTACTGGACCAATTTCAAAAATTCTTTCTCCATTATAAAGCTACATTCACCCTGAGTATTATAGGCTATATTTTATCCCCGTATTCCCACGGGAACGGGAACGGGGCGCTGCTAGTCGCCCCACGATGACGAAATGTCCGAATTATTTTGTAATTTTTAGTGCGTGCTAAAAGCGTCTTTTTAAGTTTAAACTATTATTTTTATTTTATACTTTTTAGTCTTCTTATTTTATACCTAAATCATAGGGCTGCATTACAAATAGCCAATCCGCCCCCTTGGGACGGCCGTCATGTTGGATTTAGGTCACGTGATTATTTTTTCGTATCCCATTCAGCAAACCCTTTCATTTAATACCCATATCATGGGGGTGCATTTCAAATAGCCAATCCGCCATCTTGGATGTCCGCCATGTTGGATTTAAGTCACGTGACCATTTTTTCTCGTACTCCTGACAGCAAAACCTTTCATTTGATACCCATATCATTGGGGTGGATTTCAAACGGCCAGTCCGCCATATTGGGGAGGCCGCCATATTGGATTTGTAATGACGTTTCTTAGCTATTCATATATTGTCATAAGAACTCAGAGCGTGTGCAAAATTTCATCCTAATCGAAGACCGGGATGTGGGTCAAATTAAGATTCCAAGATTTCCTAACATACATATATATACTCCATTTACAATAAGATTAGACATTGAAATAAGTCTTTTTTACAGTCCGTTCAACCGATTTTGACTTTTATTGCGTTGGTGGCATGACACATGGTAGCTGCAGTAAACAGTTGGTATTATAATCACGTTTTTGTTTTTAATGCCATCCTTATTATTCCTTATGCCTACGGAATAGAAGTAAAAATCGGTTGAACGGACTGTAAACAGAAATCAGAATTATTTATTTGTAAAACATAGGTAGGTTAAGGTCAAGGTCTAATTACTATTATACATGTCACACTATGTTTTGTCATTGATGACATACAAATACCAGTGAAAGCTATTTGCAGTTTTGTTTAAATGTCTAATCTTATTGTGAATGGATTATAGTCAGTTACAAGTGAAGCTAATAGAAGCGTGTTAAAAATAGAGTAGTGTACCTGGTGGCACGGCCGCGGATGGCGCCGGCGGTGCGCTCCAGCGAGTCAGGGTCGCCCTCCTGCAGCGCCACCACGCACTTATTCACGTCTTCCAGGATGTGGTTCTCTGCAACAACACCGCCACGCTTATACATTGCTACTTATTCAATTCCAACATTTTAGGGAAGGTACATATCTGACGGAACATGCGTCGCGTATTATCGGTCGCTATGGGGCTCCGTCTTCCTTGCTAACATCTCTTTGCGTTGCTCGTGGAACACTCGGCGCCGTCGACTCGGGCCTGGTTGCTATCGGACGGCGAGCCACCCATAGCTCGCCGTCCGCAGGCCCGCGCAGTAGGTGGCCGGGAATGGCGAGTTAGAAGAGAGTAGAATTTACTACTACCGAGAGGAAACGGTGTCGCATGTGCTCCATGAGTGCACAGGTGTGGCCGAGATACGAAGGCATACAATGGGGTCACCGAGTTCACTTGCAGAGATGCTGAACAGACTGAGTGGACTGATCTGCTTCTGGAGGGAGGTCGGCTGGTTGGAGTGACGGCCGCCATGGCTCACGCACAATGGTCCAATACTAGGACTAAGTGCGGAAACCAAAACCCTAATAGAATAGAATAGAATGGCGAGTTGCCTCCCCCTAGGACAGAAGCTGTGTAGGCAGGAGTAGGCAGGAGTAGGCAGGTTAGATACGCACCGCTGACGGCGAGGAAGTCGTCGATGGTGGTGATGTCATCGACGGCGTCCGTGAGCAGCTTGACGGCGTTCTCCCAGGCGCGCGCGAACGCCGCCGCGTTCTCCTGCGCCACGCGCGAGCGAGCGCGCGCCGCCAGCACGCGCGCTGAGTTTATTACCTGTGGAGACAGAACGGTTACTATATGCTAACACTTTTGCCCAGTTCTCAAGCTCTCTAGTCTTAGCATGTTTTATCCACGTTCAATGTTAGGAGATTGTGCTGCAGCCAGTCCGATACTGTCTGTTTTCCAGATACTGCAGCGTTATAGGTTTCCTTCCACGACCTACCATGAACAATTATGGCAGTATCGTCTGCATACGCAAAAATCTGTGCCTTTTTTAACTGGAGTGAACAGAGACCGTTTAAATACACAAGAAAAAGAGTGGGACCAAGGACACTGCCTTGGGGCACACCATATCCAACGTTCACAAGGGAACTCTGGTAATCAGCTAAGCAAACCCTTTGTTTCCGATCAGTGAGGTACGAATCGAACCAGTCCAGTGCAGTTCCCCTGATACCCGCACATTCTAGTTTTTTTAATAGTATTGGCCTGGAAACGGTATCAAATGCTTTGGCCAGGTCGAGGAAGACGCCGACACACTTCTCTCCAATGTCTAATTTAGCAGTCACGAAGTCAACCAAGTTGGTGACAGCGTCCTCCGTCGACCTGTCATTGCGAAAACCAAACTGATTATTTGAGAGTAAGTTTTTTTTCTGTAGATAATTTAATAGTAGTCTCTTGTCACCAGCTTTTCAAGTATTTTTGAGACAGATGTTAAGAGGGAAATAGGCCGATAGTTTACCGTAGAATCTCCTGCTTTGTAAACTGGACACACATTAGCTATTTTCATCTGTGCTGGTACTTTCCCTGTTGCGATACTTAGATTGCATATGTGCGTAATCGGGGCCACTAGACTCTTTATTTTTAATTTGAGAACACGATTAGTAATCACTATTATTAGATCCATATATGCTCTATTCGGGTCGTCAATAGTCATTTATTTCAAAACAATATACATTGTGTAGAAATTTCGTAAAATAAAACAGTAACAAAAACATTATTATTGAAAATATGTCGAAGAGAGATCATTTAATAATTTATGAGTAATACAACTGAAGGGCCCACTGCAATAATGATGAAAGACCATTTTTGTAAAAATTCTAAGTAAACACGCCATTCAGCCATTGGATATCTGTAGTTGGTATTCTCGTTATATTTATCACTACATAGTATAAAACAAATTCGCTTCGCGCTGTCTATCCTTATGTATGCTTAATTTTTTAAAACTACGCAACGGATTTCGATGTGTTTTTTTTAATAGATAGAGTGATTAAAGAGGAAGGTTTATATGTATAATACATGCATATTATAGTAGAGGAAACATTAGTACCTATCTACATTGCACCCGTGCGAAACCGGGGCGGGTCGCTAGTTAGTATATATTTAAGACAGTGCGTACCAATCACATTGGTGTAAAAAATAAACAAACATGCGATTTCAGCAATCCCGAAAGATTTGCTGTCATTTATTGAAGAGTTCCGTTTTCTATCTTTGTTCTTCATCAGATCTTCACCAAACTAGAAAGGGACCACGTTGAAATACTAAGACGCTCTTCCAAACCATCGTACACAATTTTATTTTTCATTTTACATCGACAAGAGGGAATGAGAACGTCATCAATGTAAACTAAGCCACGCATTATTAGGGATAACTCAAATACTAGTCGTCAGATCTCAATCAAATTTAAATGGGACCACACGACAAGCACCAGCTTTCAGAATATAAATAGAATCATCAAAATCAGTGCACCCAATACAAAGTTAAGAGGAAAAATACATGTGGCACTCGGGGACTGTCGCGGTAAAGCTATTGCATAGCATTTTTTATCAACTTATGCAATTATATATTTAGTACTCTGCGTCATTGTGATATGGTCTCGATTCGTTCACCTGGGTTACTGTACTAATGTAAATCACATACGTTTCACTTAACTTTGTCCCACCGATTGTTTCCGAACGCAGACGTTCGGGTCGGCTCGGTGACGGCGACATAATAGCTCAGTAACGAAGCGACCATTTTAAAAAGGCGGGGCCTAATCGAATGACGTAGCGGTGTTAGGTTATTTTCGTTACGGAATTTCTGGATTCGGTTGCCACGCTCAAGGCCCGCGATAGAAGCTATGTAATAGCTTAAAAAAATATACAGTCGACTTCCAAAAAAGGTTTTCCTCCTTTTTTGGAAGTCGGTTGAAAACAACAATAATACATCGTGAGTGTAGAGACTTACTTGTGGACAGAGCGCCTCGATGTGCTCGGCGGCGTGGCGCACCATCTTCACGCCGTCTTCGTTGTTCGACATGGAGCAGACCAGGTTAGCGACCTGACGACACAATACGAACATTATAGGGTCTTTATATGACATTATATTCGTAGAAATGTATTGAACAGACATGAATCATCATCAACATCAACAGCCTGTTGCAGTCCACTGCTGGACATAGGCCTCTCCAATTGCACGCCACTTAGATCTATTGTCGGCTTCTCGCATCCAGTTTCTGCCAGCCGTCCTGCGCAAATCGTCACTCCACCGCGCCTGAGGACGTCCTACACTACGTTTGCCGAGACGCGGTCTCCACTCTACAACTCGTTTACCCCAACGGTTGTCGGTTCTACGACTAATATTGCCAGCCCACTGCCACTTCAGCTTATTAGACATTAATAATCTGTACATATTGTTGCGCGCCACAATTATACAAGGAAGATAGTTGCATTCGGTACCACTAGCGCCATCTACTATCGAGTAGCAGAACTAATAAAGCCAGGAACCTTCGACATTTTTCTATGCTAGAACATTCTAGAATTCTCGGACACTATTCAGTCGCGACCGATATGTACGCGAACTTTCGGGAACTTTCTACAATGGAATGTTCTGGAACTATCCGGCGCCCTATACCTACAGGGTTATTTGTAAAACACCAACAACCTCTTAAGAGGTCATTGAACTCATTATTATGGGACAAAACCTGAAAACGCAAAAAAAACAGCTGTTCCTTACATTTATGTTCGTATAACTCATTAAAATGTAGGGAACAGCTGTTTTTTTTTCCTCGATTTTAGGGTTGGTCCCATAGTAAAAGTTGTTGACAATGACCCCTTACAAGAGGTATTGAGTTTATTCTGTTACACGGTTCTCTCATACGTATCTCCACGTAATCACGAAAAAGATGGATGAAAATAGATTACATGTAGCGGAGATGAGAATGTTGAGATGTGTGGAGTAACGAGGATGGACAAAGTGAGAAATGAGTACATTAGAGGTAGTTTAAAAGTGGCGCCAGTGACGGAAAAGTTGAAAGGGAACCGCTTGTCTTGGTATGGTCATGTAAAAAGGAGGGATGAAACACATGTAACTAAAAGGGTTATGAATATAAATGTGGATGGATGGAAAGGGAGAAGTAGGCCAAAGAAACGATGGATGGATTGTGTGAGGAGTGATATGAAAGAAAAGTGAGTTAGTGATAGCGTGACGACTGACAGGACAGAGTGGAAGAACAAAACGTGTTGCGCCGACCCCAAGTATAGTTACTGGCACGGATCTTGAGCGCTGAGCTTGGCGTGCGCAGAAGTCAAATATTGGGTCTCTTTAGCGGTATGAAGTGAGGCGCGGGAGCAGTGAATGATTACGCCGTACGGTGATTGGCCCGTCGCGCGGCGCGTTATAGCTACGGCGCGGGATTCGTTCTCTGTTCATGTTGCATTAACGCACAATAACGAGTACACTTCGGGACAATGAAACTGATAACACTTTTTAAACTACAGCGTTTTTAGTTCTACACTTTTTTTTTAAATCAGCAAACATTATATTGTTATAATTATTCTATTATATTGTTATATTTCACTCATTGTTTATGAATATGAAACTTAATTTCGTGCAGATTTTACCAACCAATCCGCGCCTATTTTACAACTTCCTATAAGTGGCCATATTGGCTTAGGCGAAATAAAGTATTTTGATCTTGAACAATAAAAAAGCAGCAGTGATGGCCGAGTTGTAACGGCCCCGACTTACGAATTGTAGGTCGCGAGTTCAAACCCAGCCAGGCGCATTACTTTGTTTAATTAACTTCATCACCACTCACAGAAACCGGCATGTCCTAGAACCAACAATTCGAAGACATGTGACATTCAGCAACCCGCACTGGGCCCGCATGCTGGATTACGGCCCATTCCCTCTCCTAGAGAGGAGGCCTGTGTCCCAGCAGTGGGGACGTAAAAAGGCTGATTATGATTGTGCTTAAATAAAAAAATAGAAAACCTTATTTATTCTCTACTTCCCTAAATTAGACAACGTTAGGTATAAGATATGGTGTGTCGTTTTCTTTTGTCATATGTGTACGATGCGCAAAGCTATCCCCAATCTAACGCCGGGCGCTCAAGATCCGTGCCGGTACCTGTACTAGGGATAAGGGCAGGGAGATGATGATGTATGTTTGACGGCCATGTTGGTCTAGTGGTTAGTGGCCCTGACTGCTAAGCCGGAGGTCGTGGGTTCGATTCCCACCCAGGACAAACTTTGTGTGATGAGCATGATTGTTTGTTCTGTGTCTGGGTGTGATTTATCTATAATATGTATGTATTTACAAATTATATAAGTATGTATATCAGTTGTCTGGTTACCATAACACAAGCTCTGCTTAGCTTGGGATCAGATAGCCGTGTGTGAGTTGTCCCAAGATATAAAAAAAAAATGATGTACGTACCTCCACGAGTTTGTTGGCGTGTTCCGTGAAGACCAGGGCATACTCCTCGACCTCCTTCTCGTTACCATTGCGAGCCGCCTCCATCAGGACGAGCAACGGCACATTGGTTTCCAAGAAACTGAACATGGAAAAAAAAATGATCAGGCGACCTATTATGACGTCTTAAATCCATCATGATTTCTGTGTCAGAGAGAGACGGGGTTACACTAGACGAATAGCACTATCTCTTTCCCTCACACGAATCATGATGGCATTGGCACTTCGTAGTACGGCCACTGTTTGTTGTTGTTCCGAGCATCCGAATTAAACGGAACCCTATTTTTTTGTTTCTGGATGGGAAATCATCAAATGACTTCTCCCGCTCTGCGCGGAAAGGAGTGTCAGACTCTTACTGACTAACACGCACCCGTGATCCTCCTAGTGCCCGCCGCGTTCCAGGGCCGCGGTGACTCTTTCGAACAAATTCCGCAACTCTAGCAGGCACTGTCCCTATGGGGCCCCGTCTTCGTTGCTGACAGCTCTTTGAGGTCCGTTTCATGGGCCTGCGGACGGCGAGCGATGGGTGGCTCGCCGTCCGCAGGCCCATGAAACAGAAACCTTACAGAATCACTCGGGTGTCTGTCTGTGTGCCATTTAGTGTTGCAAATTCGAAACTTTTATGTTGTAAATACTTGGAAATTTAAGCACCTGTGCTGCCATCTTTGGGACCATTCAAGT
This sequence comes from Hecatera dysodea, assembly GCA_905332915.2. Lineage (NCBI taxonomy): Eukaryota > Metazoa > Arthropoda > Insecta > Lepidoptera > Noctuidae > Hecatera > Hecatera dysodea. The sequence goes on along the minus strand of HG995317.1, from coordinate 949,825 downwards.
ATTACGTAAGCACTAAAGGGGGGCGGGGGTTCTTGATTTGCTTATTTTTGATGACATGGGGGATGGGGGGATCCGGGATGAGGTTACGTCAGCAATATTGATTTATTTAATTTTTCAGATTTAAGTCAATTTAGTCGATCCAGCAATCCAGCGAGGTCTTACCCACTGGACTATCAACGCCCTAATAGCGATCTTAATTTCAGACTGTAAATTCCTCATTTCTAGACTTACTAACTGCTGCTTCATGAACCAATAAGGAAACCAGAACAGATTCAATAATACTTATAAATATGTTCACATAAGCAATGCGGGGGAGGGGGGGGGCTGTAAGAGCCTTGCTTACTTTTGCCGACGAGGGGGAGGGGAAGGTCAAAAATGTCAAAAATTCTGCTTACGTAATACTTGAACGACCCCTTTATTTGACAGAAAAATGTTTACGTATATCGTGCACGTTCCCTACGTAAAATGAAATGGGGCAGGTCCCGCACCTTACACTATACCGGTATGTGACGTCAGTAGCTAGTATACCTGTCGGACACGTGGTCCACCACGGCCTTGCGCAGCTGTCCCGCAGCTTACACTATACCGGTATGTGACGTCAGTAGCTAGTATACCTGTCGGACACGTGGTCCACCACGGCCTTGCGCAGCTGTCCCGCAGCTTACACTATACCGGTATGTGACGTCAGTAGCTAGTATACCTGTCGGACACGTGGTCCACCACGGCCTTGCGCAGCTGTCCCGCAGCTTACACTATACCGGTATGTGACGTCAGTAGCTAGTATACCTGTCGGACACGTGGTCCACCACGGCCTTGCGCAGCTGTCCCGCAGCTTACACTATACCGGTATGTGACGTCAGTAGCTAGTATACCTGTCGGACACGTGGTCCACCACGGCCTTGCGCAGCTGTCCCGCAGCTTACACTATACCGGTATGTGACGTCAGTAGCTAGTATACCTGTCGGACACGTGGTCCACCACGGCCTTGCGCAGCTGTCCCGCAGCTTACACTATACCGGTATGTGACGTCAGTAGCTAGTATACCTGTCGGACACGTGGTCCACCACGGCCTTGCGCAGCTGTCCCGCAGCTTACACTATACCGGTATGTGACGTCAGTAGCTAGTATACCTGTCGGACACGTGGTCCACCACGGCCTTGCGCAGCTGTCCCGCAGCTTACACTATACCGGTATGTGACGTCAGTAGCTAGTATACCTGTCGGACACGTGGTCCACCACGGCCTTGCGCAGCTGTCCCGCAGCTTACACTATACCGGTATGTGACGTCAGTAGCTAGTATACCTGTCGGACACGTGGTCCACCACGGCCTTGCGCAGCTGTCCCGCAGCTTACACTATACCGGTATGTGACGTCAGTAGCTAGTATACCTGTCGGACACGTGGTCCACCACGGCCTTGCGCAGCTGTCCCGCAGCTTACACTATACCGGTATGTGACGTCAGTAGCTAGTATACCTGTCGGACACGTGGTCCACCACGGCCTTGCGCAGCTGTCCCGCAGCTTACACTATACCGGTATGTGACGTCAGTAGCTAGTATACCTGTCGGACACGTGGTCCACCACGGCCTTGCGCAGCTGTCCCGCAGCTTACACTATACCGGTATGTGACGTCAGTAGCTAGTATACCTGTCGGACACGTGGTCCACCACGGCCTTGCGCAGCTGTCGGCGCAGGTCCCTCGTCTTGCGACACATGTTCTCGATGGCTCGCTCGAGGCCCGCCGACTGCTCCGGCTTGCCACTCTGCGAAGAAGACTATGACACGTTATTTTTGGTGTACTTTTTTTTAGAGTGGAAATCATCAAAATTCAAAATTCATTTATTCAAACTAGGCTGAGAGACAGCATTTTTTGTACGTCAACTTTTACATAAAGGCAGTCCCCTAAAACGCCCACCCGTCACCACTTCCTAGTGTTTTAGCTGGGAAGAAGAAGTGGCGCAACAAACTCCCCAGCAACACATCTGTCTGTTGCGTTTTAAGAACTTGAATTTATACAATAGTATGCAAAGTCATTGATACATGACAAAGGTAGAAAAAAATAATATAATTATCCAACATGGAAATCATAAATCAATTCACTATAAAACATTATAAAGAGTAGATTGAGTCAATAAAGTAAAAACCTACATAGTCATCAAAAAAAAAAAAAACAATATTATATGAACTCATATAACCTGTCATAAGCTAACTTATAGAGAAAGAACATGATAAAATTAAATAAGATATTGTCTTGCGACAAAACAAATGACTTCTCCCGCTCTGTGTGGAGCGGAAGGGAGCGTCAGACTTTTACTGATGAATAAGGCCCGCGGTGACTCTTTCGAACTTAACCGCAACATGAAGTCAACTCTCTCTCTATTCTTTTAATACACTAGTCAGAAAAATTAGGGGATATAAAAAAAAACCAAATTTTTGGGTGATTTTCAGCGAGCTGTAACTCCGAGGAAAATGATCGCATAGAAAAAACAAAAAAAAACAAATTATAGCTCCAAGTGTCTTGTTTTCAGATATGACCATAAAATTTTTTTTGTCATCGCCAGGTCTGGAGAAATCCTAAGAAAACTACCGAAAAAAAAAATCCAAATTTTTTTTCGTCTTAAAAAAGGTCTACCGGCTTCAAAATTTTTTTTTCGATTGTTTCGTTCAAAACCTCTTTTAGAAAATTTAATACCCTTTAATTTGACGTAATCAAAAAGCTTGTACGTTGATTTGCCGCGGAGTTATCGTCAATCAAAGCAAAAAAGTTCATTTTGACTTTGGTAATCAATAACTCTGGAAATAATGATTGTATAGGAAATCGAAGGAGGGTTTTAAAAACTACACAATATTCGCTATAAGAAAATGTTAGCCGCTTTTGAAAAAAAAATGTTTTTTGAAATGAAAACTCGGATTGAAAAAAAGACAAAAATTCGTATAATAGGGATGTTTCCTGAGTAAAAAATATATGATTATGTTTAGTCCGTCAGTTAGATTATAGAAAAATATTGGACACGTATTTTTTCCTTTATCAAATCTATAAAAACTGACGAAGATACAAAGCATCAAAGATCAGGAGTGGGGGCTTGTGACGTTACGGCTCGTTAAAAATTGTTGCGAGTAGTGACGTCACACGAGTTTTCAACGCTCTGTATCGGCTTCATTTTTTGTTTACGTGAAAAAAGAAAAAATACGTGTCCAATATTTTTTGGAAATCTATCTGACGGACTAATTAGAGTTTTTTAGTCAACTACCCTATTAAGGATATTTGGATAACTTGGTATAAATTTGGATAAAATGGATGAACGAAGGATAACGTTGGTAATTTTTTAACTTCAAAGTGTCCCCTAAAATCCCTGAGAAATTCAAAGCGCTGCGATTTTTTGTTCATAGTGCCCCGAAGCTTCAAATTCCGTGTTTTCGCAAAAATCACCATTATGAGCAATTTTGTGATTTTTATTCATAATTTCATTTTTAAAGAAAAATCTCAAAATTCTTTATTTTTAACCGACTTCTAAAAAAGGAGGAGGTTCTCAATTCGGATGGTTGTATGTTTTTTTTTTTTTTTTATTGTTTGTTCGCGCACAACTCCGTCGCTTGTGAACCGATTTGAAAAATTCTTTTTTTGTTGGAAAGGGTATACTTCCCAAATGGTCCCATGAATGAAAAATGAAATCAACCAAGCGGTTTTCGAAAAATCAACAAAAATCTAAAAAAAATATGTACATTTTCTACATTGATGACCTCTTAGTTTACTCTGCGAAGGAGCAGTACGTTTTTTTTTACACCAATGTGATTGGTTCGTTTAGGTGGGGGAGGGGAGGGGGTGTAGGTACCACTAAAAAGTGAAAAATAAAAAAAACATTTTACAAAAATAAAACCGACTTCTGAACAAAAAAAAACCAAAAAGTATAAAATAACTTTAATTTCGGAAGTCGGTGTGTTCAACAACAAAAAAGCAACCAAAAACACCGAGTTCCGAAATGAAAGTTATTTTATAATAATAATAATAATCATTTATTCAGATAACCAAGATCCGTTGTGTTAGTAATTACAATATAGACTTATAACTATTGTTAGTAAAACTGACACAATGTAGACACATGAATTAAAATATCACCGTCCGAACCATCTTAATTAAGATTGGAGAAGTAATATCTTCCCCTATTATTTTGAGGATGCTGTTGCTGGTTTGTCGTACTCTGCTTAATAACGATGCAGTTTTTTTGCGGATTACCTCATGAAAACCGTCGGTACGATTCTGCACAAACATTTCCGATGCACTACAAAAACGAGGCCTTCGCAACAGCATTCTAAAAATATTATTATATTGCACGCGCAGAGTGTCCATCGCTCGTTTGGTATACGTGACCCACAGGTTTCCCGTGTAGAAGCTTTGGCAGTATGCCTTAAAAAGGGTGATTTTAACGTCTACGCTACATCGGGAGAACCTGCGTGCCAGCATATTCCCTCGGACCGATAACGCTCTGCGCTCTCTTTCTATGTCTGCATTGTCCTTGAGGTCGGCGGTGAGGAAATGTCCGAGATATTTGAAACAGTCTACCTGTTCTAGTTTCGAGCCATTTAACATGATGACAGGTATACTCTCAGTGCATTTACCACCGACCCCAAAGACCATACATTTACATTTTGATGCATTATACATCAATCCGTGCCTAGCCGCGTAAACCTCACAGCATTTCAACATCTCTCGTATAGACCTAGCGGTAGGGCCCAGCAGCACCATATCGTCTGCATAGCTTATGTTGTTAACACAAACACCACCCACCATACATCCGACATGCATGCTGCTAAGCTCCACCAGTAAGTCGTTTATGTACAGGTTGAATAGCCGCGGAGACGTCAACCCCCCCTGTCTCACACCGCACTCCAATCTGTACGAGTTTGAGAGTGTATTGGACCATTTGACATGGTTTACTTGGTTAGCATACCAGTACTTCAGGATGTCTACCACTCCCATTGGTACTTTCCTGTCCCTCAACTTTCTCCAAAGCATATCGTACGACACAAGGTCAAATGCTTTGGAGAGGTCAAGGAAGCAGGCGTAAACCGGCGTTTTTCGAGCTGTGTAGTATTTTACAGTGTACTTCAGACTGAGAATGGCACTCTCTGTTGACAATCCGCGTTGGAAACCGAATTGCGAATCGTGCAGGGTAATATATTTATACTGTTTGGTTTTTTTTTGTTCAGAAGTCGGTTTTATTTTTTGTAAAAAGTTTTTTCGATCAAAGAGATTGCTTTTTCAAGAAATTTGAAAAAAAAAAAAAAAAATCTCTTCTCTTTTTATTTACGCTTCTCACACACGTGTGTGTGGGAAGCGTAAATCCGACCGAGTAACCTCGACGTGGTACGCTGTGGGTAACGCTAATGGTGAAACAATAGTCGAAAAAAAATTGAGAAATTTTCGAAAAAAATTGTTTTTTTTTTTAATTTCTGGTGGAGGTCCGATTTGCTCGGTCGGATTTACAAAAGAAGAATTAAAAAAGAAGAATTTTCTCTTTTCTTTCGCTTCTCACACACACACACACGTGTGTGAAACAATAGTCGAAAAAAAAAAAATGATATCCCTCAATTTTTGTGACTAGTTTAATAATAATTTATTTATTTCTGAGTATACGGTACATACAACATTTTAACATTAAAACGGATCACAGTACACTACCATTGCAGGTGTAGAAATTTTTTAAACATTTCACGTGGTTGAAGTCAGGGGCAGGCGCTAGTATGACAATATAAACTTACATTAGCCATGTACTCGTGCAACAGGTCCTGCAACGCTTGCCGCACCGCGTTACACTCTGCAACGATACGCTCGCGACGCTCGTCTCTGTCAACGAGATAAACATTTATAGTAACACTAGCTGAGCCGCGCAACTTCGTCTGCGTCACATAGAGAGAGGGGGAGGGGAAGAGGGGGAAAGGGGGGAGATGGGGAAAGGGGTGAGATGGGGGGAGGGAGTGAGATGGGGAATGAGAGAGGGGGAGACGGGGGAGACATGGGGGGAGGGGGAGATACATATGGGGGAGACGGGGAGAGATAGATGAGGGGGAGAGAAGAAGAAAGAGGGGGAGAGAGAGAAAACACATCATTCTCACATACGTTTGTACAGTTTACAGTCGAATAATGTACATAATTATATCATTATAAGAAAAATTGATTCAAACCAGATGAAGCCTGTTCACTCTTTAACTTTGATCGATCTTTATTTTATACTAGTGACCCGCCCCGGCTTCGCACGGGTGTAATGCTGATACTAAATCAGGGATCAAAAAAGGGATCAGCTGATATTTTTTTCGCGATTTCAGGTTTGGTCCCATTGTAAAAGTTGTTCATAATGATGAGTACAATGACCTCTTAAGAGGTCGTTGCTGTTTTACAAAACAACCCTGTATAATTATACATTGTGTAAACTTTTGACATTTAGAGTTAGAAAGTCATTTCGTCGTCGATTTATTACCCGACTACAGCCGAATAAAAAAGAAGGGTTATTATTTAGTTGCTTGCATGACGCTTACCTGGTACAAGAGCTGTCAGCCATGAGGGCAGCGCCGGAGATGATGCTCTCCAGGCGCTCCTCCAGCGAGGGCCGCGTGCGCAGCTCGGAGTACGCCAGCGGCTCCATCACCATGCGCTCCTGGGGGGGACAACACCAGTTATCAGTAGCGTGCAGTGGTTCGAGTTAGGGTAGGCCAGAAAATAATTGTAATGTACACTAGGATCCAGAGGTTGAAATTAGGAAAGAGTAACACTAAATTACACTGATATCGGCTCGTAGTAAGCGTGCACGTCTTCTCTCCCCGGCGGTCGGTTGACAACTGTCTAGTCTGTGGTAGGCTATGCCCCCACCCGACCCCGTGTCACCGCGCGTACGTTACTCGAGACGACAGACCCGCTGTCTATATGCTACAATAATGTCCAAAAAAAAACACACCACATTATTCAGGGTTGAAATTTGATTTTAATAAAATTTAAAAAACCTCATTTAACTAAAAATCAACCCTGAATAATGTGGTTATTTTTTAAAATTTATTTGAACATTTTCTCTGGCCTACCCTAACTCGAACCACTGCACGCCACTGCCAGTTATGGCATATACAGGCTGATGATGGTTGTGGATGATCAAATCCGAAGCTATGCGACTGCAGGCTGATCATATTTCGGGCATATTTTTCCACACGTAGGTATATACTTTAGTGTATTTTTTTATTTAAGTATATTGTTACGAATATATGGACCTAGTCTGAATGATTTTTTTATTAGATATTATTATATACGGTAACGTGCCACGACGCACGGTACAGTAACGTGCCACGACGCACGGTACAGTAACGTGCCACAATGCACGATAACTACTTTATCCAATTTTAATCTTTTATATTATTTTTTCTACTTTTCTAAGTGTAACTATAAATACATATATACCTTATCAAATAATGTAAAAAAAATGTACTTCATTTCAAAATTAGAAAAATTTTTTTTTAATGTTTTGCATTACGTACATATTTGGTACATTCTCGATGACAAAAAAAAAGACTTGATAAAAAGAAAGTAAGTATGCAATATTGTTATTCAATAGAAATGAACACGAAAAAATTACATTTCAAAGGGCTACTTAAAATTAATTTTTATTTGCAACGCAGTGTTATTATAGTACGAACTAGCTGCTGCCCGCGACTTCGGCCCCGTGGAATCCCCGATTTTAAAACATTCTTTATCGCTGCTCCGCTCCTATTGGCTTAAGCGTGATGATATATAGCCTAAAGCCTTCCTCGATAAATGGTCTATTCAACCCAAAAATAATTTTTCAATTCGAACCAGTAGTTCCTGAGATTAGCGCGTTCAAACAAACAAACAAACTCTTCAGCTTTATAATATTAAGTATAGATTATGTCTAAAATGACTGTTACTCACATCGAAATCATCGAGCGCTTGCGCCAATTCTCCTGGACCTTCTACAGGTCGATTACCACCTGCAAAATAATAATAATAAGAAATCGTAGACTCGCCAAGTCTGGCATTAAATATTTTAACACTAGCAGCGCCATCAAACTCAAACTCAAAGCATTTATTTCAAATAAACCCTTTACAGGCACTTTTGAATTGTCAAGTCGAAAGAGGTGAAGCTATCTGCACGTTCCAAAGTGTAGATCTCTATGGAGAAGAACGTGCGAGAAACTCCACGGACACTCTTTTAAATCATGTTCTGTATTACATAACCTTGGTTACATCCTTGGTCGCTTCTATATGTGAGGACAATGCGAAGAAAAAAAGCCCTGCGGTTTCACCCGCGTAGTTCTCGTTCCCGTGGGAATATGGGCATAAAATATAGCCTATGTTCACCGGAAATAGTGTAGCTTCCTAACAGTTAAATAATTTTTGAAATCGGTCCAGTAGTTTTTGAGTTTATGCGTTACATACAAAAATATACAAATACTCCTCTTTATAATATTAGTAAAGATAAAAATAACTGAGAAGCGTTAGAAAAAAGACAGAACACAAAACTATTTTTTTTCTGTTGTTCCGTTTATTGTGGAAGCATTACGCAAGAAAAATCGTTAAGATTAGAAGTCTAGAATACTCAGACAAATCAAGTGTTATACTGAGTTTTATCGAGTCTTTATTTCACGAAAATCGACTCAAAAAATCAAAAGAGTTTAGCAAGAAACTTCATAAGAGTGCTAATCGTCGCGCTGACAGAATCCTGGACGCATCACTCACACACATATATAAGAAACTAGCTTCTGCTCGCGACTTCGTCCGCGTGGAGTAGTTACTTTACCCCCGATTTTGAAACTCTCAGCCCAATCGGTTTAAAATTGACAAAGTTTCATACAAACTTTCATCCCCTATTTTATCCCCTTGGGGGTAGAATTAATCAAAATCCTCTCTTAGCGGATGCCTACGTCATAACATCTACCTGCATGCCAAATTTCAGCCCGATCCGTTCAGTGGTTTGGGCTGTGCGTTGATAGATCACTATGTCAGTTAGTCAGTCACTTTTGAGTTATATAATCCTTACTGATATTATAAATGTGAAAGCGTGGATATTCGTTACGCTTTCACGCAAAAACTACTTGACGAATCATCATGAAACTTTGTACACATATTCTGGGAGGTACTAGAAGTAACACAGGATACTATTTTTTAATGATAATTTCCGACATTCACGCGGGCGAAGCTGCGGGCAGCAGCTAGTATAATAGGGTATTTTACTTTAAAAATCTAATTAGTCCGTCTGATAGATTTACAAAAAATATTGGACACGTATTTTTTCTTTTTTCACGTAAACAAAAAATGAAGACGATACAGTGCGTTGAAAACTCACGTGACGTCACGTCGCTGGTATAAATTGTAGCAACGTAGTGACGTCACGTGAGTTTTCAACGCACTGTATCGTCTTCATTTTTTGTTTACGTGAAAAAAGAAAAAATACGTGTCCAATATTTTTTGTAAATCTATCAGACGGACTAATTAGATTTTTAAAGTAAAATACCCCATTATGTTTAGAAGACTTACCGACGACGGGTATGGGCTGTCCCTTGGCGACGCACGAGATGCTGTCCACCGCGCAGCACACGGCGCGCAGCACGTAGTCGCGGTTGGCCTTCGCCGCCGCCAGCTCGGGGTGCCGCACGTACACCTGTAAAAGAAAAGAAAGAAAAATAGTTTTTTCCCCCCATACACACACACACAGAGGTACAAATAAACACACAAAAATAAAAAAACAACAACACAACACACAACACAACACAACACAACACAACACAAGACACAACACAACACACACACACACACAACACTCTTGTTCAACTGAACGCTCCTCTAGCCGCGTTGGGCACTTGTTGGTATAAGCCGATGCATTAAAGAAAGGTATATAATCTTAAATGGCGGCTTGTAGTTTACGTTGACAGATAGTACAGTTAGCATATAAAATTACAAGTTTTTTTTTTTCTTTTTCAAAATATAAATCTACTTTCAAGTCAAGTTTTTTTTTTTCTAAAACCGCTTCAAAAAAGCTTTACAGGAGTCTGTAAGGTAGTTTCTGCTATATGTACCTATGTATGGATTTTAATAAAATTGAAGTTTTTTGCAGTTCTAGGCGAGCTAGCGGGGCGTGCGAGGTGTCAAGAGACGCGTCTCGACGCGGGCAAGCTCACTGCAAGGTTTTCAGCAATACTTTTGGAACAAAAAACTGTAATTGTGGTCAAAAAACCACGTTTTTTAGGGAAAAAACCGAGTGACTTTACTAATATTATAAAGAGAAAAACTTTGTTTGTTTGGTTTTAATGAATAGGCTCAAAAACTACTGGACCGATTTAAAAAATTCTTTGACCATTCGAAAGCTACACTATCCACGAGTAACATAAGACTATATTTTATCCCTATATTCCCACGGAAACGGGAACTACGCGGGTAAAACCGCTAGGCGCTGCTAGTAAGTAATAAAAACAAGACCGGGTCGTATTAATTTCAAACTAGCTTCCGCCAGCGGCTTCGCCCGCGTGAAAGTTGAAAATAGAAAACTATAACAAGGAATTCGTAAAAAGGATCACTGAGCGCGTCAAGACAGCGTGGAAGCAAATCAAGACAATTTTTTTTTCTGCTTACGGTACGCGCGAGAGTGAGTATAGACGGCACTAGTGTGCGAGCGAGAGAACATGATATGCACCGCCATTTTAGATTCCTTTCTTTAATGAACCGGGTTATAGCGGACAATCTTATGTGTTCGCGTCACCGACATGCTCATGACCAGTGTCTCCAACTCTATTTTTCAAAATTACGGTATTGCTAGTCTAAAAATACGATATTTGGCGGAAAATTACGGTAGGTTATCTATACTAATATTATAAAGCTGAAGAGTTTGTTTGTTAGTTTGTTTGAACGCGCTAATCTCAGGAACTACTGGTTCGAATTGAAAAATTCTTTTTGGGTTGAATAGACCATTTATCGAGGGAGGCTTTAGGCTATATATCATCACGCTTAAGCCAATAGGAGCGGTCAGCGATAAAGAATGTTTTAAAATCGGGGATTCCACAGGGACGAAGTCGCGGACAGAAGCTAGTAAATTATAAATACGGTAAATTTATTTCATAATCAAACATTAAATTTCAGGCGTTTCAGCTTGAAAACATGAAAACATTAATACTTTTAATAACTTTATTAGTAGGATGGATATCTACGCTGCTTTTTCTTGTTCTATTAATGAGTTGTTGCGTAAATAGATTCCCAGCAATAGATTTTGTTGACAATGGGTTCCTTTGTTTTCGTTTTCAGTAAAAATGCGCTCGCAATTGACGTTAGAGTCGGGCAATGACAGCATTCTTAGCATAAAATCTGAAGAAGGCGCCCCTCTTAAAACGAAGTTACGGTAGAATTGAACATGTCCACAGTAGGTGATAGATATGTTCAAATTACGGTAAATTTACCGTAATTACGGCGTTGTTGGATACATTGTTCGTGACTCATGCGTATAAGTGACATTGAATGGATTTAGTGAACAGTTCTATGTGTATGTACAGAGTGTTGTTGAAATAGTGTTTCTGTTTGATTATTATATGAATAGTTTGATTTGAGAATCATTGTGCTCAGCTCGCGTTGCCACTTAGCGGCCTAAGCAACTAGTTGGAACTAAACCTCATTCTCCTGAAATGATAAGACACGCTCGGACTGACATCAGTCTCCTGACATGACATGACGACTCACCTTGGAAGCGGTGAGCAGCATAGTGGAATGCTTCTTCAGCACAGCGCGAGCGGCCGCCAGCTCGTCCTTCATGCGAGGCTCCTTCAGCTCGCGCTGCCGCTTGGCGGCCTGCGCGGCCAGCTCGGACTGACATCAGTCTCCTGACATGACATGACGACTCACCTTGGAAGCGGTGAGCAGCATAGTGGAATGCTTCTTCAGCACAGCGCGAGCGGCCGCCAGCTCGTCCTTCATGCGAGGCTCCTTCAGCTCGCGCTGCCGCTTGGCGGCCTGCGCGGCCAGCTCGGACTGACATCAGTCTCCTGACATGACATGACGACTCACCTTGGAAGCGGTGAGCAGCATAGTGGAATGCTTCTTCAGCACAGCGCGAGCGGCCGCCAGCTCGTCCTTCATGCGAGGCTCCTTCAGCTCGCGCTGCCGCTTGGCGGCCTGCGCGGCCAGCTCGGACTGACATCAGTCTCCTGACATGACATGACGACTCACCTTGGAAGCGGTGAGCAGCATAGTGGAATGCTTCTTCAGCACAGCGCGAGCGGCCGCCAGCTCGTCCTTCATGCGAGGCTCCTTCAGCTCGCGCTGCCGCTTGGCGGCCTGCGCGGCCAGCTCGGACTGACATCAGTCTCCTGACATGACATGACGACTCACCTTGGAAGCGGTGAGCAGCATAGTGGAATGCTTCTTCAGCACAGCGCGAGCGGCCGCCAGCTCGTCCTTCATGCGAGGCTCCTTCAGCTCGCGCTGCCGCTTGGCGGCCTGCGCGGCCAGCTCGGACTGACATCAGTCTCCTGACATGACATGACGACTCACCTTGGAAGCGGTGAGCAGCATAGTGGAATGCTTCTTCAGCACAGCGCGAGCGGCCGCCAGCTCGTCCTTCATGCGAGGCTCCTTCAGCTCGCGCTGCCGCTTGGCGGCCTGCGCGGCCAGCTCGGACTGACATCAGTCTCCTGACATGACATGACGACTCACCTTGGAAGCGGTGAGCAGCATAGTGGAATGCTTCTTCAGCACAGCGCGAGCGGCCGCCAGCTCGTCCTTCATGCGAGGCTCCTTCAGCTCGCGCTGCCGCTTGGCGGCCTGCGCGGCCAGCTCGGACTGACATCAGTCTCCTGACATGACATGACGACTCACCTTGGAAGCGGTGAGCAGCATAGTGGAATGCTTCTTCAGCACAGCGCGAGCGGCCGCCAGCTCGTCCTTCATGCGAGGCTCCTTCAGCTCGCGCTGCCGCTTGGCGGCCTGCGCGGCCAGCTCGGACTGACATCAGTCTCCTGACATGACATGACGACTCACCTTGGAAGCGGTGAGCAGCATAGTGGAATGCTTCTTCAGCACAGCGCGAGCGGCCGCCAGCTCGTCCTTCATGCGAGGCTCCTTCAGCTCGCGCTGCCGCTTGGCGGCCTGCGCGGCCAGCTCGGACTGACATCAGTCTCCTGACATGACATGACGACTCACCTTGGAAGCGGTGAGCAGCATAGTGGAATGCTTCTTCAGCACAGCGCGAGCGGCCGCCAGCTCGTCCTTCATGCGAGGCTCCTTCAGCTCGCGCTGCCGCTTGGCGGCCTGCGCGGCCAGCTCGGACTGACATCAGTCTCCTGACATGACATGACGACTCACCTTGGAAGCGGTGAGCAGCATAGTGGAATGCTTCTTCAGCACAGCGCGAGCGGCCGCCAGCTCGTCCTTCATGCGAGGCTCCTTCAGCTCGCGCTGCCGCTTGGCGGCCTGCGCGGCCAGCTCGGACTGACATCAGTCTCCTGACATGACATGACGACTCACCTTGGAAGCGGTGAGCAGCATAGTGGAATGCTTCTTCAGCACAGCGCGAGCGGCCGCCAGCTCGTCCTTCATGCGAGGCTCCTTCAGCTCGCGCTGCCGCTTGGCGGCCTGCGCGGCCAGCTCGGACTGACATCAGTCTCCTGACATGACATGACGACTCACCTTGGAAGCGGTGAGCAGCATAGTGGAATGCTTCTTCAGCACAGCGCGAGCGGCCGCCAGCTCGTCCTTCATGCGAGGCTCCTTCAGCTCGCGCTGCCGCTTGGCGGCCTGCGCGGCCAGCTCGGACTGACATCAGTCTCCTGACATGACATGACGACTCACCTTGGAAGCGGTGAGCAGCATAGTGGAATGCTTCTTCAGCACAGCGCGAGCGGCCGCCAGCTCGTCCTTCATGCGAGGCTCCTTCAGCTCGCGCTGCCGCTTGGCGGCCTGCGCGGCCAGCTCGGACTGACATCAGTCTCCTGACATGACATGACGACTCACCTTGGAAGCGGTGAGCAGCATAGTGGAATGCTTCTTCAGCACAGCGCGAGCGGCCGCCAGCTCGTCCTTCATGCGAGGCTCCTTCAGCTCGCGCTGCCGCTTGGCGGCCTGCGCGGCCAGCTCGGACTGACATCAGTCTCCTGACATGACATGACGACTCACCTTGGAAGCGGTGAGCAGCATAGTGGAATGCTTCTTCAGCACAGCGCGAGCGGCCGCCAGCTCGTCCTTCATGCGAGGCTCCTTCAGCTCGCGCTGCCGCTTGGCGGCCTGCGCGGCCAGCTCGGACTGACATCAGTCTCCTGACATGACATGACGACTCACCTTGGAAGCGGTGAGCAGCATAGTGGAATGCTTCTTCAGCACAGCGCGAGCGGCCGCCAGCTCGTCCTTCATGCGAGGCTCCTTCAGCTCGCGCTGCCGCTTGGCGGCCTGCGCGGCCAGCTCGGACTGACATCAGTCTCCTGACATGACATGACGACTCACCTTGGAAGCGGTGAGCAGCATAGTGGAATGCTTCTTCAGCACAGCGCGAGCGGCCGCCAGCTCGTCCTTCATGCGAGGCTCCTTCAGCTCGCGCTGCCGCTTGGCGGCCTGCGCGGCCAGCTCGGACTGACATCAGTCTCCTGACATGACATGACGACTCACCTTGGAAGCGGTGAGCAGCATAGTGGAATGCTTCTTCAGCACAGCGCGAGCGGCCGCCAGCTCGTCCTTCATGCGAGGCTCCTTCAGCTCGCGCTGCCGCTTGGCGGCCTGCGCGGCCAGCTCGGACTGACATCAGTCTCCTGACATGACATGACGACTCACCTTGGAAGCGGTGAGCAGCATAGTGGAATGCTTCTTCAGCACAGCGCGAGCGGCCGCCAGCTCGTCCTTCATGCGAGGCTCCTTCAGCTCGCGCTGCCGCTTGGCGGCCTGCGCGGCCAGCTCGGACTGACATCAGTCTCCTGACATGACATGACGACTCACCTTGGAAGCGGTGAGCAGCATAGTGGAATGCTTCTTCAGCACAGCGCGAGCGGCCGCCAGCTCGTCCTTCATGCGAGGCTCCTTCAGCTCGCGCTGCCGCTTGGCGGCCTGCGCGGCCAGCTCGGACGCCGAGCGCCCGAACTGGCGCGCAGACTCCATCAGCTCCGACTGGGAGGAGGCTGACTTTAGCTTGTCCAAGTCGTTTTCAACCTGCGGCGAGGGGATTATTCATTAATTCAACTGTTTGAGGTGCTTCCGAGAACCCACGTCTAGCATCAGCCACAGATCTGCATTTTCAGACACAGATCTGCTCTCATATAACATACTAGCAGCCCGCCGCGGTTTTAACCGCGTAGTTCCCGTTCCCGTGGGAATATGGGGATAAAATATAGCCTATGTCACCCGGAGATAGTGTAGCTTCCAAACAGTGAAAGAACTTTTCAAATCGGTTCAATAGTTTCGGAGCCTATCTATACTAATATTATAAAGCTGAAGAGTTTGTTTGTTTGTTTGAACGCGCTAATCTCAGGAACTACTGGTTCGAATTGAAAAATTCTTTTTGGGTTGAATAGACCATTTATCGAGGAAGGCTTTAGGCTATATATCATCACGCTTAAGCCAATAGGAGCGGAGCAGCGATAAAGAATGTTTTAAAATCGGGGATTCCACGGGAACGAAGTCGCGGGCAGCAGCTAGTATAACATATTGTGAATGTGAAGACCATGTAGATCGCCATACTAGGGTCATATTTCAGTTTGAGTAATTCTTGCAGCCTACCCAATGTCCTTTGATATTGTTCGTCAAATCGTTGAGCTCCTTAAAGTTCTAAGTTTGAGCTACACGGTTACTGACAAATTTAACGAAGGCACCATAGAAACATTGCGGAATTTGTTCGAAAGAGTCACCGCGGCCCTGGTTCGCAAAGGGCACAAGAAGGATCACGGGTGGGTTTTAGTCAGTAAGAGTCTGACACTCCCTTCCGCTCCGCCCAGAGCGGGAGAAGTCATTTGATGATTTTTCATTAAAAAAAAAATGGCATCATAGCTGTTGATCCAAAAGCTCGACTAGTCTACGGAGTATACTCACGGTGTTGAGCTTGTTCAGCAAGAGATGGACGTCCACCATGTCTGCGAGGATCAGGAGGCGGGTGACAGCAGACAGCAGTCCCCTGGCGGCGCGCACCATGCTGGAGCGCACCTGCGAGGCGCAGGGCTCTTCCGAGAACTCTCGGGCTGCTAGGCTCATTGCAGCTCCTGGGGGATCAGATCCAAAGGTTACATCTATCCAATCTAAATATATACAGTACTAGCTTCTGCCCGCGACTTCATCCGCGTGGAATAGTTAATTTACCCCCGATTTTGAAACTCTCAGCCCGATCGGTTTAAAATTGACAATGTTTCATACAAACTTTCATCCCCTATTTTATCCCCTTGGGGGTAGAATTAATCAAAATCCTTTCTTAGCGGATGCCTACGTCATAACATCTACCTGCATGCCAAATTTCAGCCCGATCTGTTCAGTGGTTTGGGCTGTGCGTTGATAGATCACTATGTCAGTCAGTCCTGCACTTTTGAGTTATATATATTTAGATAGAAGATAGATGTATGTCTGTCCGTCCGTATGTCACAGCCGTTTTACTCGGAGACTATTAAAGCTACATAAATGAAAATTGGTAGGTAGGTGCAACCTGTTAACCGCTATTCAATAATGCTGTAATATTATGGGAAAATAATTTTAGGGGTAGCACTGCATACATGTAACTGAGGGATGAAAAAATAAATTCCAACAAATATAATATAAAGTAACTATTCCACGCGGACGAAGTCGCGAGCAGAGGCTAGTTTAAAAAAAAGGGGTTCCGTTTTTGCCATTTGGCTGCGGATCCCTCAAAAGGGAGGTACATACCGGCTTTGCGGACATCCTCGACAGCAGTAAGCATCTGCTGAGTGATTTCCGGGTTCTCGTAGGCGATGCTCTGCCCACGCTCGATGAAAATCTCCGTCGCTCGTTCTACAGTCGCCACTAGGGCGCTCGCTCGCTTCGATTTGCCCGCTGGTAACAAACATTGAAAATCAAATCGACGACGTCTGGCAGTTTAAGTACGTTTGCGGCCTACCCAAATGTCCTTTCTTTGGTATTGTTCGTCGGGTCGTTGAGCTCCTTATTGTTCTCTAAGTTGAGCTACTCGACTACTGACAAAGGCTTGCACTGAATGGATAGGTCCACTCAGATCTGTGTGGCACTTTCCTCAAAAGGCTACCTCAGACATTAACCTACATGGTTCTCATATGACTTGACCAGTACGGATTGTATGGACTTTAAAAGAGACTTTGACCTCTGAGTTTGTTTCGGTGTTTCTTCTCAGGGTAGTCGGCTAGGAAACACCGGCCTCATCTAGCTTAAAATGACCAGAAATATTTGACGTGTAAAAGTGTTATGATTAACCTACTTACAAAATCAATATCATTTATCATTTATCATTCGAGGTAGCTAAAAAAACACAACCAACTTCTAAACAAAAAAGCTAAAAGTACAAAATAAATTAAATAGGGATGTTGCCTGAGTAAAAAATATTATGATATTATGTTTAGTCCGTCAGTTAGATTATTTATTTTATATTTTTTGGCCAACCAACAACTGTATATACTCGTACAATTTACTATACAAATTTTGTTCTATTAACCCCATAAAAGAAATAAGTATGATACAAATTAAAATTTGCACCATGCTATAAAATTAAATGCAAAGTACATTAAAAATTATAGAAAAATATTGGACACGTATTTTTTCCTTTATGTAATAAAATTTAATTAAATCTAATTAAAATAATTAAATCTATAAAAACTGACGAAGATAAAAAGCATCAAAGATCAGGAGTGGGAGCGTGTGACGTCACTGCCCGGTAAAAATTGTAGCGAGTAGTGACGTCACACGAGTTTTCAACGCACTGTATCGTCTTCATTTTTTGTTTATGTGAAAAAAGAAAAATACGTCTCCAATATTTTTTGGAAATCTATCTGACGGACTAATCAGATTTTTTTAGTTAACTACTCTATTTCTGAACTCGGTGTTTGTGGTTGCTTTTTTGTTTTATGAATACCGGACTTCTTAGGTCTAAAAAGTTAGTTGAAAACATTTTCTATAAATAGTGTTAAAGTTAAATTCAACCCATTTTAATTTTCCCGTATAAACATAAATTTCCAGTTATCTTTTTTAAATAAGACATTTCTAAAATGTTTTTAACTAAAATTTTTAGACCCCCATTTCAATAATTTCGCAAAATAGTAACTTGAAAATTTGTATGAAATGCCATACGGCGTACACGCTCTTAATTGTAGCGTTCAACGTGAACAAAATCGTCACCGAAGTTCCTTCGACTATTATTTAATATGTACAGGATATTTCAGAAGTGCGTTGTCATATTTAAATGTGACGTTCTGTATACATATAAGGAAAAATATACCTGAAATATGATCATCCACTTCTGGGTCAGCTTGCATAGTTACATAGCTTCGGATTTGATCATCCGCCAAAGTCAAAGTCAAGGTCAAAACGTTTATTTCAATTAGGCCATTAAACGGCATTATATAGTATGTTAACTAACATTGGGCGTTCCCGTTAACCCGCAATAGTATAGCATCCATATATGGTAAAAAAATATTACTATTCGAAAACAAAATGTTTTAATTTTTTTTAATATTAAAATATTCACTAAAAATGTTAAATTGATACGTTAAAGAAACACTGCACACGCGTACTTGCCGGTTTGGGCATTGCTACTACGAGTAGGTACTATTCCGCGCTACTATTTTGATTTTAAACAGGATTTTTCGAATTTATTGTCAATTTTTTTTCTGTTATTCGCATAACTCCGTCGCTTGCCAACCGATTTGAAAAAATCTTGTTGGAAAGGGTATACTTCCCAAAAAGTCCCATGAAAATTTTATCGAAATTGAACAAGCAGTTTTTGAAAAATCAACAAAGATCTAAAAAAATATCTACATTTTCTACATGGACGACCTTTTAGTTTACTCTGCATTGGAGCAGTGCGTTTTTTTTACACTAATGTAATTGGTTCGTTTAGGTGGGGGGAGGGGAGGGGGGTTAGGTATCACTAAAAAGTGAAAAATAAAAAACTTTTTACAAAAAAATACAACCGACTTTTCCACAAAAAATAAAAAAAAAGTACAAAATAACTTTAATTTCGGAAGTCGGTGTTCAAAAAATGAAAAAGGAACCACAAACACCGAGTTCCGAAATTAAAGTTATTTTGTAGTTTTTGGTTTTTTTTTGTTTAGAAGTCGCTTTTATTTTTTGTAATTTTTTTTTTCATACAAATTTGTATGAAAAAACGACGGACACGCTCTTGACTTGGTCTAATATACTCACGTCTCTTCTTCTTGGCGTCGCGGTCCTTGCTGTTGACGAGCGTGGTGACCTGCAGCACGAGCGGCTCCAAGGTACGCTCCACCGACATGGTGCGGATCTCCAGGTTGCGAGGGTCCCACTTCAGCGTCAGCGTCCCCGTCGTGCCGTACTGGTCCGTCATCGTAGCCATGGTTGCTGGAAATGGAAGATTGGAAGGGTTTACTAAATATATACATATGTAAGTAGCAGCGTCCCGCGATTTTACCCGTTTAGTTCCCGTTCCCGTGGGAATAAGGGGACAAAATATGTTAAGCCTTACTAAATATATACGTAACTAGCAGCGCCTCGCGATTTTAGCCGTTTAGTACCCGTTCCTGTGGGAATATGGGGATAAAATATAGCCTATGTTACTCAGAGTGAATGTAGCTTTCTAATGGTGAAAGAATTTTTGAAATTGGTCCAGTCCAGTTGAGTTTATTCGTTACATACAAAAATACAAACCTAAATACCACAATACTAAATATATATAATACAAAAAATATATAATACAAAAATAAATACCCAAATACTTTATAATATTATTATTATTATTTATTTAACATAGAAGTCATGATCCTTAATGTTTTTTTTTTATTATTACATTGTCCCACTCTAAGAATTTATCCTATATTGTGGATGCATTAACAAACATACAAACTATTATAATTAACTATTATGTCCAATAAAACACTAATTAGGTAGATAACTAATTCATTGTTTATTTCATGGAAAGCATAAACACTAGGTAGCCTTTTGTTTTGGATGGGAATTCATCAAATGACTTCTCCCGCTCTGGACGGAGCGGAAGGGAGTGTCAGACTCTTACTGACTAAAACCCACCCGTGATCCTCCTAGTGCTCTTTGCATTCCAGTGCCGCATGTCACTGCAAAATATAGCACTTGAAGTAACACAGGATATTTGTTGTCGCTCATGGCAGACTACAAACTGTTACGACACTAACTCTCTCACGTTGAAACTATAAGTACTATATCAGTGACAAGATTGCATCAAGTGCAAAACTACTTCAGATCACTTATGTTATATTTAGCTAATTTTTCAAGATATGTCATAAGTCATAGTGTTGCACCAGAGATGCAATATGTTTTTCCATATATTTTCATCACTTGTCACTAAAACACAGGTTAAATAAAGCTAGCTCAGGAAAGTCCCTAAATAAACATAGCTGTAGGTTTAAAATAAATTTTCCATAAGTCCTGAAATATTGTTAATTTAGTTATACACATAGTGATTAGTTGGATGCTAGCATAATGATCTATTTGAGATTACTTGTGGCTCTTTATATATTAACTACTAGCTTCTGTCCGCGACTTCGTCCCCGTGGAATCCCCGATTTTAAAACATTATTTATCGCTGCTCCGCTCCTATTGGCTTAAGCGTGATGATATATAGCCTAAAGCCTTCCTCGATGAATGGTCTATTCAACCCAAAAAGAATTTTTCAATTCGAACCAGTAGTTCCTGAGATTAGCGCGTTCAAACAAACAAACTCTTCATTCTCTCCTCTCTTCCATATATCTTCATCACTTGTCATAAAAACCAGGTTAAATAAAGCTAGCTCAGGAAAGTCGCTAAATAAACATAGCTGTAGGTTTAAAATAAATTTTCCATAAGTCCTGAAATATTGTTAATTTAGTTATACACATAGTGATTAGTTGGATACTAGCATAATATAGCTAGCATATAAAAGGACCTTATTGATCAGTCTTACAGCGAGTATATCCGACGGGCGGAGACGGATATAAAAAGGGATCCCAGAAGTTTCTGGAAATTTGTTAAAGGTCATCAGACTTCTAGGCAAGTATGTAATGAGTTTGAGTTTGATGGACGGGTTGTGACAGGAGCTGACGCAGCAAATGCATTTGCTCAATATTTTAGCTCAGTGTTTCTTCCATATGAGCCCGTTCTATCTGCAGCGGAGGCTGAGCAGGAGACAGCAGACTCGTTGTGTTCCGCGCGGATTGCCATAGATGTAGTTGACTCTGCCGATCTATCAGTAGCTATTCGCCGCCTAAAAGCTCATTCGTCTGCAGGCCCTGATGGAATTCCACCATTTATACTTAAGGACTGTTCTGAAGTATTTAGAGAACCACTATTGTTTATCTACAATTTAGCCTTAAGAACAGCTACGTATCCGGCTAAGTGGAAGATCTCACGGGTTACCCCTATACCCAAGGGTGGCGACAGGTCAAAAGTTGACAATTACAGGCCTATTGCGGTCATGTCGGCCTTCGGTAAGGTCTTTGAGTCGATACTGAATCGGTATATCACCAGACAAGTCAAAACCCAACTTTCCGAATGTCAGCATGGTTTTAGACCCGGAAAATCTACAGTTACGAATCACATTAACTTTGTAGATTTTGCTGTCACAGAAATGGATAAAAATAAGCAAATCGATGTAGCCTATTTCGACTTCAAAAAGGCGTTTGACCGAGTCCAAAATGACGTCTTACTTAAAAAATTGTCTGCTATTGGTTTTACCCCTAATCTGCTTCAACTTTTTGCGAGTTATTTCTCTGACCGCATTCAGTACGTCCAACTCTTTGGGCATAAGTCTGAAACATTTGCAACTTGCTCTGGTGTGAGTCAAGGAAGTACCCTCGGGCCGACACAGTTCATAATAATGGCAAATGACCTGCCCAAGGTCGTCAGGACGGCTCGGTGTCTGATGTTTGCTGATGACCTGAAGTTATTCTTTGGGATAAATAGCGTACAAGATTGTGCGGCGCTTCAGAGGGATATCGATATGGTGGTAAAATGGAGTGAAGTCAACCACTTAGAATTTAACGTCTCTAAGTGCAAGACCATTACTTTTACTCGTTCTCGTGCTCCCATTCAGTACAACTACCATATATCGGGTGTCTCCTTGGAGCGCGTCAACGAAATTAAAGATCTGGGACTGACATTGGACGTGAACATGACCTTTAATCAGCATATTTACAATATTTGTATCAAGGCCTTCCAATCACTTGGTTTTGTCATGAGGCAGACAAGTAGGTTTACAGACAGGAATGCTATTGTAGTTTTGTATTATTCCTTTGTGCGTAGCAAACTGGAGTACAATTCGCTGGTGTGGGATCCGCACGAACAAAAATATAAGCTCATGATAGAACGGGTTCAACGCAAATTTGCTCGCTACTTATATAAAAAGTTATATGGGTACTATCCCTATTTGTATCCGTCTCTGTTTGTCGCGGGAATGGTGGGCATCAATACGCTAGAGCTGCGACGTAAATGTGCGCTGTTGATGCACTACTACTTGCTACTGAACAATAGGATCGACGACGCGACCACGCTGGCCCGCTGTTCACTGTTCACTCCGGACCGACAGCGGGTGTCGC
Source organism: Hecatera dysodea (assembly GCA_905332915.2). Taxonomy (NCBI): domain Eukaryota; kingdom Metazoa; phylum Arthropoda; class Insecta; order Lepidoptera; family Noctuidae; genus Hecatera; species Hecatera dysodea. Next base: position 927,098 of record HG995317.1, on the reverse strand, counting down.
GCGCCGGTGCCTCGCGGTGCCTGTTTGCTGCTCCGCCGTCACGTACCCTCACGGCTCGCTATGCCCCAACGGCGCAAGCGATCAGTTTACTGAACGCCCTGATTGCTCAGGAACCGGATGTCGATGTATTTACGTGTACTCAAAGATCGATGATCAAAAATTGTGTAAACTTTTTTAGTTCTTAAGTATAATATAATGTTGTTGGCTTGCTATACGCTTTGGTGCAAACTGTTAGTATAGTAAGCAATTGATAAAAATAAATAAATAAATAAATAAATAAATAAATAAATAAATAAATAAATAAATAATGATCTATTTGAGATTACTTGTGGCTCTTTATATATTAACTATATTGTGTAAAAGATTTAATAAAGATTATCATCACTTGTCATAAAATTGATTCTCAGTCGCAACTCAATGGTCAACGGGTCAACACGTCCCCTGAGGATGCCTCGTGGAGAGGCGAAACACGTGTCGGTAATGGTGTTGGGTTTTGCTTTGCCTTCCTGCATGTGCATAAAATCCTTGCATTTGCCTTGTAATCTTGCATGTGCATAATATAGCGGGCGGGAGGGAGGTGCATACCTGCAACCCACTAATATTCGCGGAAATTAAAACTAGATATATTGTTTTCATTTTCAAATCACTTGTCAGCTCAATAGTCACCCCTTCGAGACCGCTTTTAGCGATAAGGCCGCCCATTGTGTCACCCTATGTAATGTTTTCTTCATCTATATTTTCTGTAACTTATATGATGTTCATAATAAAGAGTATTCTATTCTATTCCCTTCCTAGCAATATCATCAACCAGCAGAGCCTGGAAGTTTCACCTCCATAGTTCCCATTCCTGTGGGAATATGGGGATAAAGTATAGACTATGTTAGTTGCTGTTTTGTTGTGGCACATGGATGAGAACTGCTAAGTATAGAGAGGAATGGAAAAGGCTGGAGGAGGCCTTTGCCAATAAGTGGCATGGTCGATGCACCATAGTTAAGCGTAGAGTGAAAAAAAAAAAAAAAACAAAGTGTTCGATATAGAATAGTTAAGATAGATACGGTAATGAAATACTGTTTGAAATAAAGGCATTTATTATTACGTTAGTTGCTGTTAATGTAACTTTCCATCAGTGGCGTGCAGTGGTTCGAGTTGGGTAGGCCAGAAAATAATGTCCAAAAAAAAGCACACCACATTATTCATGGTTGAAATGTGGTGTTTTTATTTTTTTTCAAATAGGCTATTTAAAAAATAAAACTCATTTCATTAAAAATCAACCCTGAATAATGTGGTTATTTTTTTAAATTTATTTGGACATTTTCTCTGGCCTACCTTAACTCGAACCACTGCACGCGCCTGCTTTCCATTGGTGAAAACATTGTTAGAATTGTTACACTATTTTTGGAACTTATTTGATACATGTAAACAAAGTTAGTGACACTTTTAAACATCCAATTGTTTTTGATCTTTTTTTAAACTAGATGTGGCCAGTGTTCCCTAGCTAATTAACTTGAGAAGAAACTGTTGAAAGTCAATTGATGATTTCCAATCAAAAAGAAGGTAGACCTGAGAGATATTTTTCGAATTTCCGAATTCTAAATTCCGAATTCATAATTCCCATGAACTAAGACGCCAGAAAAGGTACCTTTTAATACTTGAGAGCTTCAAAAAGCGTCCGATTATTGTGTGAAAGTGATAGTTTTATCAAGTGACTTTTTTGTTTCATAACAATTAAAACCTTCAAGGTATGCTACTAACATAAAATATAACTAACAATGAGATACCTCAAAATTTCGCTAACGAATGAATCAACCCAGCCCATTCATTTTGGCATTACGACAAGTGAAAGTTCCAAAGAAATATGAGTGTAAATAACACAGAATGTGTATCAACAATAAGTAACGGAAATACCAAGATAACAGTATTTAAAAGTACATATTGTTGTACCTACTTGTGATTTCAAGTTACATTCAATTCAATGACTCATTGTTTCAAATATGGATTTTTTCGCCTTCCAAAAAGTTTTTACCACATAATTACCAGCCCAACACGAAAATCAGTAAAGGTTTTAGGCTGATTCTCTTATATTTTCGTTGATAGTTATGTTTTGAGATAGATATAAATAAAAAACCTAATTACAAATACAACGGTAGAATACGACGAAATCCAAAAGTGTTCTAAAGTTAATTATGCACTTCTGGAAATAAGGGCCACTTAAATTGGTTGGTTTATACATTCACAACATAGTATAGCTAGATTTACCTGATGATTAGCAACGATTCCTTAGTTTAATTCACTTAACACAATATCAAAACGATATGCCAGTTCGTAACACACTTTATTTCACTGAGTTTTCAGAAAATAACACAAGAAATCATACGAATTTCGTTAAAATAGCTTAAGAGTACCAGCTAGGCGTGTCAAAAAATATCAACTAAAAGTTGCCAGCGTAAGAAAATATAAACCTACTACTTAGTCGCAACGCTAATTTTGTAGAAGTGTGGCCTCAATAAAAAAGTTTTAACGATTTTGAGAGGAAGGTAGTTTTTAATTTTATTATTTTAGTACAGGGAGCGTGCACGAACTGTAGATCGCAGCACAGAAGCTTCCACATTATTTATGCAGAAAAAGTTTTGAATTTGTAACAATAGATGGCATTAGTTTGTCTTTATAGTTATCTGGTTGATGCTTATAACGCTGCAGGTGCATGTCGGTACACCGTCGTCACCGACTCACCGTAGTCATTGTAGAAGAAGCACATTCGTAAGCATCAATACATAAGTATACCAATTATTCATTAATAGGTAGATACTGTTACGAGCTTCGGGTTCGTGACAATAAAAACTGCCGATTAAATAACCAAAAAAATAACATTTTACTTAATTACACAACACCTATTACAAATATAATATAAACTCATTTATTATGAAACAATCGCACTACTAATCACTTAAGTTCGCAGTCGAAGATCTCTCTCGAAGTTATCACTTGTATCGCAAAAAATTCCATGTGCCAGGCTTATATAGGGCGCCGGATAGTTCCAGAACCTTCCATTGTAGAAGTTCCCGAAAGTTCGCGTACATATCGGTCGCGACTAACTAGGGTCCAAGGATTCTAGAATGTTCTAGCATAGCAAAATCTCGAAGGTTCCTGGCTTAGTTCTGCTACTCGATACTAGATGGCGCTAGTGGTACCGAATGCAACTATCTTCCTTTGCTTAGTAAAATTGTGGCGCGCAACAACACGGTAATAATAAATGGCTGGATGTGAAAGTTTTTTTTAAATTTGTTTTTGTCGTACATAATATTACTAGCTTCTGTCCGCGACTTCGTCCGCGTGGAATAGTTACTTTAGCCCCGATTTTGAAACTCTCAGCCCGATCGGTTTAAAATTGATAAAGTTTAATACAAACTTTCATCCCTTTCGACCAAATTTGATTACCATAAAAACGGGTCTAGTGAGTTAATCTTAAAAGATAGACATACTGTCGCGGACATTTTTTTAGATCATTTTAAGAGGAATAATTCTTTCCTGCATATTTTTTTGGTCTCTTGAACCGTTTTCGCAGCGCACGCAACGGAAGCCCTCAAAGATGAATAATTTTCCCCGTTTTTTTCACATTTTCCATTTTTTCTTCGCTCCTATAACTCGCAGCGTGATGTTATATAGCTTAAAGCCTTCCTCGATAAATGGTCTATTCAACCCAAAAAGAATTTTTCAATTCGAAGCAGTAGTTCCTGAGATTAGCGCGTTCAAACAAACAAACTCTTCAGCTTTATAATAAACACATCAAAAGTATCTAGGGATCAACATATATTTTTGCAATAACTTTCCTCCTGATTGATATTAATTAAAATTTTCTTTAAGGATTCATCAAATAAAGTGTTTTCGTTTGTCACAGTAACGATAAACCAAGTCACCTTTGCATTAATAAAGAAATTTGCCATTTTCCTAATAAAGGGATTTTTGACATTTGAACCACTAACATTAAAGTTCGAAAAAAAGACTGAAATAACAGTTTTCTTTAAAATTTTATTGGGTAACTTAAACAATTAATAATCCGTGTTTCTACCGCGAACACTAACAACACAAGAACATCGGTTTGGCATACTCAAAATGAGTTCATCCAAATCACGCTGTGGAATGGCCGCCCATGTTCGTTGCAACAACAAAAAAAGGTCTTCTTGCGACTGGATACCCTCCATATTCGGCAGAGCTCTTCTCTGTAGCATATCCCATGCATGCTCAATCGGGTTCAAGTCTGGCGACTGAGCAGGCCAGGGCAGGACATTGATGTTAGCTGCGGCGAGAGTCTGTCTTACAACTCTTGCGGTGTGCGGTCGTGCATTATCATGCATTAACTGAAATAAGGGACCGATTTGCACTTGTAGAGGAACGATGACGTCTGATACAATCGTCTCAGCATAAATTTGAGCGTTGAGGTTGCCTCTGATCCAAATCAACTCAGTTCTTCCGCCGATCCAAATACCCGCCCATACTATGATGGTTCCACCACTATAAGGATGGACTTCCTGGCAGGATTTTAATCGCTGTTGGCGTCCAGGGGTTCTCCAGTGTCGTATACGTCTTGTATCCGGTCTCATACCAAAACGAGACTCATCAGAAAAGCACACGAAACGCCATTGTTCTTCTGCCCAATTTCTGTGTTCAAGAGCCCATTGATATCGAATCCTACGATTGTGCATTGCTATAGGTGGTACCCGTAGCGGTCTTCGGGAATGAAGGTTCACTTCATGCAAGCGGTTTCTGACTGTTTGGTCGCTAATTAAGTTCCCTGAAGAGTGATGAAGCCTCACGGCTAACATCATGGCGGTTATTGTTGGAGCTCTTCGAGTTAAGATTTGAATGTATCGGTCTTGTCTCCGTGTGGTGCAGCGATACCGTCCTCCATGGCGCTCAGCCAAGGTAAGCGAAGAGCTCTGCCGAATATGGAGGGTATCCAGTCGCAAGAAGACCTTTTTTTGTTGTTGCAACGAACATGGGCGGCCATTCCACAGCGTGATTTGGATGAACTCATTTTGAGTATGCCAAACCGATGTTCTTGTGTTGTTAGTGTTCGCGGTAGAAACACGGATTATTAATTGTTTAAGTTACCCAATAAAATTTTAAAGAAAACTGTTATTTCAGTCTTTTTTTCGAACTTTAATGTTAGTGGTTCAAATGTCAAAAATCCCTTTATTAGGAAAATGGCAAATTTCTTTATTAATGCAAAGGTGACTTGGTTTATCGTTACTGTGACAAACGAAAACACTTTATTTGATGAATCCTTAAAGAAAATTTTAATTAATATCAATCAGGAGAAAAGTTATTGCAAAAATATATGTTGATCCCTAGATACTTTTGATGTGTTTATTAGAATAGATTATAATTAAGTTTTAAATATGGTTTTAAATGATCTCAGTACCTACCCAGTAATTATTAGTTTAAATAATTACGTAGGTAAATTCTTTTTTCTTGTTTTCTAGCGCTGCCTTCTTGTTAACTTAGCTTTATCAATGTCGTGAAACTATGTAACTGGCATAAGAGAAAATTATCATTATGTCGCTATCACTGTGCAGTGTATGCAGACGCTGAGATGCAAGTAACTTTGTGGCAACTGTATTGGGCTGTTCATTGATAGTGAGGTGATACATAACTCATGTTGTTTCAAATAAGCTGTTCAGTTTCCAAAAAAACAAATAAATTGCTCGTATAGGTAGTTAGATTGCATAATTTTTTGCATTGCAGCAAAGCAATCGAGCAGTGGTGGCCGAGTGGTAACGGGACTTACGAATTGTAGGTCGCGGGTTCAAACCCAGTTTGTGTAATTCATTTCATCACCACTGCTCTCAAAACGGTGAAGGACAACATCGTGAGGAAACCGGCATGTCCTACTAGAACCAAAAACTCAAAGACATGTGACATTCACCAACCCGCACTGGGCCCGCGTGCTGGATTACGGCCCATTCCCTCTCCTAGAGAGGAGGCCTGTGTCCCAGCAGTGGGAAGTTTAAAAGGCTGATTATTATATGCTATGCTATCCCATACATTTTTGACGATGCTCTTTTGACAGTTCAAAATAAGTAAAAAGCAAATTAGTTGCTCACGGGACCACGACTCATAGCTAACGCATTCCAGACAGGCGCTATCTGTGACCAGTGCCGGATTACCCATATACCTAGCAAGAGTAGCAAATGGGGCCCCATACATTAGGGGGCCCCGCGCTCACAAAAACATTTCGCTAAACTAAAACCAGCACCATGGCTGTCTCACACACGAGCCTTAACTTCTACTATACATAGCGCGAGTGTGACGCAAATTTTCCCAAAACTAAATAAACTTCAAGTTTTTAGTTTATTTTTTATGGTATGGGTGACGCTTCGGCGGCGGTGACCTCTCGCGTTCGGCCCTGTTTCAAGCCGTGGTCCGGAGCGAAGAGGCATGGGAAGCGGTCGCCTCCTTCTGCGAAGCAGTAATGCTAGCAAAGGAGGACGCGGAACTCGTGCGAGAGAGGGAAACCTCACACCCCAGCCTCCGCAACAGAAGAAGACGCCCAGGGCGATTCCCGGCCACCGTAGGCGCGGGCCTGCGGATGGCGAGCTATAGGTGGCTCGCCGTCCGATAGCAACCAGGTGCGAGTCGACGGCGCGTCGTGTTCCACCCGCGCCTCAAAGAGCCGTCAGCAAAGGAGACGGGGCCCCATAGGGTCAGTGCCTGCTAGGTTTGCGGAATTTGTTCGAAAGAGTCACCGCGGCCCTGGAACGCAAAGGGCACAAGAAGGATCACGGGTGGGTTTTAGTAGTTTTTGATGATTTCCCATACAAAAAAGAAAAATGGTTGACGCTGAAATATTCCCTTTTGCTTTCTTTTCTTCCAAGCGATCATACCTACCGTATGATATCTAAAGCAGCTCTCAGTTGGTGCCGCGTTCTGAAAAAAAAAAACCGAAAATATGTCTGAAATATTTCAGATACCAGCCCACTTTACAATTTCCAATTATTATTTTTTAGTAATTATCAGAGTCGTTCATATTGATTTAATCAACGCAGTTATTCAACTTGATGGCAGGTGCGGCTTGATGGTCGAGATGTTGATAACTACCCTTCGACTTTTCCATGGTTGTTCAAATACCATGTGAACTCTCCCCTTCTAAATAAAAAAGTAGTATATTTGATTTTCGTTTTTATTTTACGAAGATATTATGTTTAGGGGCCCCGTACTAAAGTTTGCTACAGGCCCCGCGCTGGCTTAATTCGGCACTGCCTGTGACCACAACTACATATATGTAAGTACAAACAACAGGGGCCCAAGTCTGCTATTTTTATAAATTTGTCATTCCAACACGATCCCACTGTCATTTTGCTAAAAGTTCGTAATCTGCTAAAGCCATAATGGTCGATCATTGGTCTGTCAATGGTCTCTCAATGGTCTCGTAATACTTTTTGATAACCGAGCTACTAAAAGCAATGAATGCACAATAACGTTCTAATGGTAGGTCACTGATCAAAGGAACTGTCAAAATTTTAGCAGATTACCGCATACGTCTGTAATTCATTTGTCGTTATGTACGAGATTACCATTCTATGCCATTTCTTTCAATGGAGTGTCAGTGGTTGACCACTGGAAAGTCATAGTGACGCTTTTATATTTGTAGATTACCAAACTTGTAAAAATCAACCATTATGAAATCAATGATAGACCATTCGGACACTATTGTAATAGCAGACTTGAGGCCCAGTAGCCTTGGAACAAAGGGGCAGTTACTGCTAAGCGTATAGTTCCTGGATTTTATTACTCGAATTGGAAAAGGTTCTGTTAGGTATGCGGGTGCGGGGAAGGGGTACCAAGTGAAACGCTTGCTAGCTAGTAACGCACTGCTTTATTGCGAGTTACGCGGGATGTTATAAACGGTGGCGCGGGGAGGGGCGCGCCTTGCACACATACATAACAATTCCTCCCTCTAGTCCAAATAAAACGAATACAAATCAAATCCTTAGTAGGTACATATATATTTTAACAAAGATACGCTAGTAGTCCTACATAACATCTAACGCTAGAAGTACTTTTTAAAACAAATAACGGGGCGCTTACGTAACGATCTCTTTGTAACAATATTTGACCCATCGTGTTGTGTGGACTGGTTATTTAGTTCAGTTCCTGCTTTATCTCCAACATCGTCGGAGTTCGAAGGTCTCTCTGTTCTTCCAAAATCTACGTCGTTCGAACCAGTTTTCTGAACATCATCATGGGCCTGTTGTTGGACCTCCGACTTGTCTTCTTCCGACGGCGGCGACGATGTAGTACTTCGTTCGCCCAAATCTGCACTATTTCCTCTGGCCGGATTACCCTGCCAGGGCTCAGGTGAGCAAAACTCCGGCTGAAGTGGGTGCGATTCAGGAGCAGCTGGCGACGGTGATGACGGAGGCGACGGTGATGACGGAGGCGACGACGACAGAGAGTGTGGCCGTGATGGCCCTGGTAAGCTCCCTTTGGAACTTTGTACATTATCCTCATTATTGTTACTTGTTCCTTTATAAAGCATCAGTTGATTTATGTGCCTTTTGCACTTTTCTAAACTATAATTGTCTTTTATTAAATACACAACTTTCCCTATTCTTTTAAGTATGACGCCCTTACGCCATAAATAGCTTGCTTTGTTAATAAACTTTTTGTATAATACAACATCGTTTTTTTGTAAATATTTTATTCCTTTTTTTTCTTGTTGATTAGTTTGCGTACACTGTTTATTTTTTACAACGTTAGATAACGCCGGTGATAAGGGTGAGGGGGTCTTTGGATCCATCAGATCTAAACGCGACCTTAATTTGTGCCCAAATACCAATTGCGCAGGGGACAACCCAGTAGCGGAATGAACTGAATTACGATAATCCATAAGATATTTTAATAATTTTATCGATGTTTCTTTCGCGCTATGAGTTGAAATAATACTAGACTTTATTCCCTTTTTAATTACCTTAACAAAACTTTCGGCCTGACCGTTACTAGGTGGGTGATAGACCGGTGACGTCATATGCGAAATCCCGTTTGCCGCGCAAAATTGTTCGAATTCTCGCGAACAGAATGCTGTGCCATTATCACTTACAAACGTTTTCGGAACTCCAAACCTTGACATTAAATCACATAGCTTCTCAATCACCGCGGTCGAAGAAGTAGCCGTGTTCATGTTGTAAACTTCTACCCATTTGGTATATGCATCCACCGCTACCAGATACATGCATCCTTTAATTGGACCTAGGAAGTCTATGTGAATCCTGTAGAAAGGACAAGGTGGAAATTCCCAGTGGGCCGGAGGCGCGCGTGGAGGTGAAGGGCGCAACTGAATACACACATCACATGAACCTATCGTTGATTCTATAGCCTGGTCAATTCCTGGGAACCAAAATCTTGATCGCGCCTCAGCCTTAGTTTTTACTACGCCCAAATGGGAAGAATGTAATTCTTTGAGAATGATTTTATATAAGCTCGAAGGAATAACCACTTTATGACCTCTCATGATACAGCCATTCTCATAGGATAAATGAGATCTACATAAGTAGTACGGTTTTATCCTTATATCGTTTATCTTTGGTGGCCAACCATTCAAAATAAAGTTTTTTACTAAACTTAAAACTACATCATTACTCGTCTCCTTGCGCAATTTGTCTACTGTCACGGGCAAGCTGCCGTCGACAACAAAACAAACATATGTCGCGCGGTCGTACGATACTTCACAATCGCAACACTGACACTGTTCGGTGCACGCGCACTCGTGTAACGCGCGCGGCAAGCTCGCGCGGGAGAAATAATCCGCGCTGTTGTCAGCACTGCGAACATATGATATTTTATAGTTATAGCTACTTAAGAACAAGGCGTACCGTTGCAACCTATTTGCTGATATTTCTGGTATGCCTTTATGGGGCCCAAAAATTGTCAATAAGGGCTTGTGGTCAGTTCGAAGGATAAACGGTTCCGATCTGCCATACAAATATTGATGAAACCGACGCACGCCGTAAATTATGGCGGTTGCTTCCTTCTGTATTTGAGCATACCGCTTTTCCGCGGAGTTTAACGTACGCGAAACAAATGAAATAGGTCTTTCCACACCGTCTGAACCTACTTGTGACAGGACTGCCCCCAAGCCACTTGGGGAAGCGTCTACCGTTAAAACGATCGTCGCGTTCGGGTCAAAATGCGCGAGAACCTGTTCCGAAGTCATGATCTTTTTTATTGACCTAAAAGCTGAATCATGAATATCCGTCCATGTCCACTTACAACCCTTTTTTAACAGGTCGTACAACGGACTGAGGACAGTAGATGCGTTAGGTACGAAATTCCTGTAATAGTTAATCAGCCCCAAGAATGATTGAAGCTGACTAACATTTACTGGCACCGGTGCTTCCAGCATTGCTTTTATTTTTTCCGGTGCTTTTTTAAGGCCATCCTTAGTGATAATATAACCTAGATAACTGATTTCGTCCTGAAAAAAACTACATTTCTCTTTTTGTAAAGTCAAACCTGCTTCTTCCAAACGCTTCAAAACGGAATTAAGCCTTTGTAAATGCTCCTGCCTATCCTTTCCCGTTATTAAAATATCGTCTAGCAGGCACAACACTCCGTCTATACCGGATAATAAGCCCTCGATAGCGCGCTGAAAAATAGACGGCGCGCTGGCCAACCCGAACACTAAACGTGTAAATCTATATAGCCCGCGGTTTGTATTTATGCAGGTTAGGTTTTTTGAGTCACTGTCCAAAACTAATTGGTTATAGGCCATGGATAAATCAAGTTTGCTAAACTGTTGGCCCCCATGAATCTTTGAAAATAGTTCGTTAGTCGTGGGAAGCGGATACTGTTCTACTAGTAATTGTTTATTAATACTAACTGAGTAGTCAGCACACAATCTGACTGTACCGTTTCGCTTTAGAACTGGAACTATCGGTGAAGCGTATTCCGAATATTCTACGGATTCAAGAATACCTAACCCGACCAATCTGTCGATTTCTTTATCGACCAATGCCCGCAACGCAAACGCTACCGGTCGCGCTTTACAAAAAATCGGTTTCGCTCCATCTTTCAACGATAGTTTTATTTTGTACTTATTAAATTTTCCCAATTCTTCCGAAAATAACTTCGGGTATTGCAGTTGCAATTCAGAAATTCCACAAAAGTTTACCGGTACTAACTGTAAGCGAAACAATGATAAGAAATCTCGACCAAGAATGGGCGGGCCGCCATCGCGGACCACATATAAGTACATAAGATTCGTTCGATCCGCGTAGCGAATCGGTAGTCGCAACGTACCTAGGCACACAATTTTCCCGCCGTTATACGTTATGAGCTGTTTACATGTACTTGATAATGACACATTCCTGAAATTACTTTTGTAAAACCCCTCCGAAACAACGGTTACCGCGGACCCACTATCTATCTCGAATTTAAATGGCACGTTATCAATCCAAACAGTTTCCACCATAGGTTCTCCCCTTAAAGAACGGATATAATACAGCTTACCGTCATCGTCATCTTCACCCTTGTCACCGTCATCCACGTGTACGTAATTCACTTTTGGACACATTTTACGCAGGTGGCCTTTATCGTGACACTTTTTACAAACGTAATTTGCGAATCTACAATCAGCCGATTTGTGATTCGTATATCCACATACACTACATTTCACCTTCACTGCACTACCACCATTTTTTCCTTTATCCGCTATCTTGAAGAGCTGCTGGTCTGCCGCCGACACCTGTGCCGGCGCTCCCGCGCTGGCCGCGGCAGCAGCCCGCGAACATTTGAGGTTCTCTGCCATCTCCACGACCTTGGCTAGCGTGAGGTCAGCCAGGTCCTTCGTGTACAGCTTTTCCTTCTCTCGTCCTGGTTGCATGCCCATAATGAACTTGTCGCGGAGTGCCTCCTCCACATTAAGAAAGGCGCATTTTTCGGTGAGCCCTCGCAATCTCGCTGCCCATTGTGAATGAGATTCACCTGCTTGTTGAAACGCCGCGTAGAAATTGTGACGCTCACCAAACCCGACACATTTGGGGGTGAAATGCTTGTCCAGCAGCGATAAAAGGTCTTCATACGGCACATCTTCAACGGCTTTAGGTAAAACTAAATCCGTTGTTAGTTTGTAGGTACCCTCGGTGAGTGCGCTAAGCAAGATGGCCTTTCGTTTTTCACCCGCGCAATCCGTCTTGTCGTCGATTCCATTTGCCACGAAATATTGTGCTATACGCCCTTTGTAGGTCTTCCATATTTGCGTATTATGGTCGAACGTATGTAATATCCCGAATTGCGTAGAAGTCATCCTAAACACGTTGTAGGTAAATTTCTCGTCGCCAATGTTAGGTATGCGGGTGCGGGGAAGGGGTACCAAGTGAAACGCTTGCTAGCTAGTAACGCACTGCTTTATTGCGAGTTACGCGGGATGTTATAAACGGTGGCGCGGGGAGGGGCGCGCCTTGCACACATACATAACAGGTTCGTAAGCGTTTTCCATCAAGAATTCCTCAGCAAAAGCCTGTATTTTAGAAGCCAGTGGTGTGAAAGCATGTAAAGTTGTTGATACGATCCAAGGATCCACTGTGATAAAAAACCCCGTATTAAAATAATAGAATTAAAAAAAAAGGATCCACTGTACGGGAAGGTAGTTCGAAACGATCGCATTTCGAACTGCCTTTCCGTACAGTGGATCCTTATGAAATAATCGTTTACTGTGTTCAGCAGAAAATAACTAAAGGAAGGGGTAGGCATTACGTAAAACTGGTTTTTAAAGTACTTTCAGCTTTTATATGGGCTACCCGTGTTCAATTTATTTTTTTAATCCCTTTATTCATTGTGGTGCAATTGATTAAAACAAAACTATAGGGAACGTGCGCGGCGTAGACTATGCCATCTAGTGTTGTAAATCTGAAACTTTTACGTTGTAAATATTTGACCTGTGCTGCCACCTATACTTCCTGCACCCTCCGTTTAGGGGAACGTGCACGAAGTAGGCAGTGCCATCTAGCGTTGCTTTGAAACTTATAAGTAAAGTATACTTGACTGTGCTGCCACCTATAGTTCCTGCATGTTCCCTATACACTTTTACGTTTTACGTAAGCCGCATGCACGTTGACCGTTAGGCAAAAGTCTACACACAATGCCCGGAGACGGAGAACGGCCCCGCCGAGGCTACTGATGGCATTCAACCTTGAAAAAAGTTAACTATTTTGCATCATCCAAAGCAAAGTTATGAGAGTTCAACAAAACGACGAAGCGTTTCGAGAAAAGTAAGTTAAAGGTAGGTTCGTCTTGGCGGGCGCACTACCATGCTCCCAGATTATAAAGTTCTACTTAAAAACTTCATATCAAGATGGTCAAAAGGATTCTTATGACGAATTATCCGATTTCCAACTGTACTATTAGGAGTCACATTATCCTTACTAACTGCTTTCTTTAATTCGTCAGTGTCAGTCTTAGTGATTATGACATTGTCAGTGTCTATGGTCGGATTTGTAGTATCGATAACTATATCCATTGCACGGTTTACAATATTTGCTGTAGAAGGTATGTTGGTTCCTGTGGTGAATATAAATTCATCATTATTGATTTCACGGAATCTATTTAACAGCTTTATAATATTTTCTTGCATGTTTTTTCTTTTATTGTCATCTTTATCTTTTATCGCATCGTTATGAGTTATATTTCTATCATCGACCTCATCAGTTTTGTTGTTTTTTTGTACAGTTACAACATCATTAACATGCTTCAGTTCTGTCAATTCATTTTGTATAGCTTTAATTTTTAAATCAACAAATTCATTGAAATGTTTTATTCTAGTATCATCATGTAGTTTTGCAGACTTAGAGTTTTGCTTATTTTCATTCAATGCTTTTTCAACTAATAGTTCTTTGTTATTCAAGTGTGGCTCTATACTTCTCCTTAACTCATTGGGTTGTTTTGTATAGACATTTTGTGGTGATTTTGTAATAGTATTGGGAGTCGGAGATTTGATCTCATCTTGTACTCGCATAAATGAAGCAGGTAATTTATTGTTTGTAGGGTCGAGTTTGTTATTTTTAGCAGACTTTTGAAACCAAGTGAGGTCACTACTGGAAAGAGAAACAGTGTTTAATATATTAGCTAAAACAAACGTGTGTTACTGCTGATTATAATCAGCCTTTTAACGTTCCCACTGCTGGGACACAGGCCTCCTCTCTAGGAGAAGGAATGGGCCGTAATCCACCACGCGGGCCCAGTGCGGGTTGGTGAATTTCACATGTCTTCGAATTTTCGGTTCTAGGACATGCCGGTTTCCTCACGATGTTTTCCTTCACCGTTTTGAGAGCAGTGGTGATGAAATTAATTACACAAAGTAATGCGCCTGGCTGGGTTTGAACCGGCGACCTACAATTCGTAAGTCGGGGCCGTTATCACTCGGCTACCACTGCTCGATTGAGATCGATAAATTGGCAGAGTATCTATACAATCGTGTGAATGATGAAATAAATACCAAGTAGCAAAAGTACTTGTTTCGAATAGATAAATACATGAATTCTGGATGAATCAATCAAAATCTTACTTGGTATCTGTCTCGAAAATGCTTGAGCCGGTAAGCATTACTAAAGAATTCAACAACTCATAAGTAGCTGACTGAACAGATTTCACAGCATCTTTCGGATTGAGTATTTCAGTTGTCATATCGACTGCGCGCCGTTGGTTGTCAGATTGTACTCTTACTCGCGGTAAGCTCTTAAAATTTAGCGTCAGATCATCATCTGTTTCGTGGCCTGAGAAGAGGGAGACGTCCAATGGATCATGCTTGTGGCGATTTAACGGTAGCTGTTTCAATTTCTTCTTCCTGTCTGAAGTAACGTTCTTGGGACTGTGTCTCGGTGTGGTCGTCGATCGTTTTGTATCTGTGGCCCTTCTTGTCATCACTTTCTCCGATATGATTTCTGTTTTCTTTATAGTCCTTGCTTTATTAGATATTTCTTCTGTGTCCGATGTGAAATATCGCTGTGTATTGTACTGTTTATAGCGCTCTTGAGACTGTTTGATTGTGTTCAAGTTGTTATCAAATGATTGTCCAGATGACATTTCGTCTGCACTGTCTTTTGTTGCTAGTGTCCCAGATTGTACACTATATTCATCATTCTCGTTTTCTTTGTTTTGATATTGTTCGTCATCTGACTGTGTATCAACAATATTCTCTTTAATAACTATTTCTGGCATTTCATCCTCATTTTTCATATTTTTGGACTTTATATTATTCACGACCGACCTACTATCTGAATCTGTTTCATGAATATGATTTGTTTCAGCTTTTTTGAATTTCTGCCAAAAGGTTTCAATGCTGTTTTTCAATTCTTGTCTGGTATAAGTGTCTAATTCAGTGTAATGATTAAATAAAATAGTTTGTATTCCATCTCTAATGGTTTTTTCTAAATCTCTTCGAAATGTGTCCTCAGGTGGTGTCTTCGTATAATGCTTCAGGTTATTTAAAATTTTATTAAACTCCGGCTCCTTATTTCTGTACAAATAATTGATATAATACAGAAATTCTTCAACATTTTGGCCGTACATTTTGTTCTCCAACATTTCTGCCATTTTATTGATGTTTGTCTTCGTAAAACTCATTGGATTGTCTCTGATCGTTTTGAATGTTTTTACCAATATCCTCTTTGTATTCTGATTCTGCATCAGTTCGGAAAATTTGCATCCTGTGTAGTTAAACTTTATAATTTCGAGGTCCAGAATGTGAAAGAATCCTTCGAATACTTTGTCGTCGTATTTGTTGAGTATATTAATAGTTTCTAGAATGAAATCCGTGAAGGTATTAACTTTCAGTGCTGTGTCAGTAACTGTTGCTGTAAAGTCGCGTCGATAGTTAAAATTATTAGTATCTTCATTACTATGTTTTGTTACAAGAGCTGCCTTAAATCTTCTGCCATTTTCTTTTTGTTTTATTTGTGATAACGAGTATGTCATGGCTGAAATATAATATAGAATGTTTGAAAATAGAATGTTTGATAACAATCGGCTCAGTTCTGACTGATTTGTGAGAAATGGAATACTGTGATTTTTACTTGAAATTCAGTCAAAAAGTGGTTTGAAATATCAATTAAATAAAATAACTCCTACCAAATATTTTGAAGAGCAAAAAACAAGTGCACACTTTCATTGTAATATTAAAATACGAACTAATATTTTATGGAGTCATAAAAACTTCAATATGCAATATTTTTTCTGCGCCAATAGCAATATGCCTATAATTTTACTGATGAAAATTTTTAAACCGTAAAAGTTCAATCAAACATTCGTACTTAAAGGTTATTTTTAACGAATTAAAACGTTGCTTGAACTGGTTTTTAACTTGGGATTCGTGACACGATAAGTAGCCGAATAACGTACCATAAACACAACGTTTATACAAACAGTATTCATTATAACTTTAAACACTAATTATATTATTAAACACAATATTACACTACTAATCACTTTCATTCGCAGTTGAAAATCGCTCTAGAATTTAACCGTCCAATACTCATCCGTCATGGACTATTCCGGCCTTATATAGGGCGTCAATTAATTCCAGAACCTTCCATTTTAGAAAGATCTAGAAAGTTCTCGTATATACCTATACTTCATGGTGAACTCGACAGCAATTTGGACCCCCCGACCACGATGTGTGATTGACCCCGGCGGTGGCGCCCGTCGGGGACCATGAAAAACCATGGCCTCCGACTTGTTGAGAGCCACCTCCAGGACCAGGCGTCGAATGCGACCCAGCACCTGTGAGACTGCAGCCATCGCCAGCAACGCTGCCTCCCTGTGTCCGGTTAGCACCTGCGTCAGGCGGAAGGTGAGGACGCCGTGGCGCTCCAACCACTCCCCAAAGAGGGGACTTATGGCCGCAATGGTGGCGTGTCCTACTCAACGTACCTTACTCGTGAGATAAAATTTATATTCAATGTAATACGAGGGCAGAGAAAACGTGCAGCGAAAAAATGACAACTTGGTTAACTTATTATTTATTTATCAACATAGTGCTCAGTATTTTTATCCCTAAGCTCAATACAGATGATCAAATACCTACGACTAATGTAATTCGTCAAGACGAATTTAATGATACATAAACTGTCTTACAAGAGGATCATAAGTTTCGTCTTAACACCCTCAGTGACATTATAGACGAGTCATAATATCTTTAGTTAAGTACTAATACTATAAAGAGGAAAGATTTATTTGCATGAATCGAATAAGCTCTGAAACTACTGGACCGATTCTAACCATTTTTCCACCAATAGAAAGCTACATTATCAGCAAGTAACATAGTTAATAAATTATCCCGTATTCCCAAGGGAACGGGAATTACGCGCTGCAAGTAAACTTATCTATAATAATATAATAAAGAGGAAAGATTTGTATTTTTGTATGGAACGAATAAACTCAAAAACTACTGAACCGATTTCAAAAATTCTTTCACCATTAGAAAGCTACATTCACCCTGAGTAACAAAGGCTATATTTTATCCCCGTATTCCCACGGGAACGGGAACTACGCGGGTGAAACCGCGGAGCGCTTCTAGTAGGCTTATACAGTCACACAAATATACACTCGATAAACATTACCCTTCCTTAACACAGTCAGTTAAAAGGGCGGAGACGAATATTGCAGAACTCTCCTGAATCTACGAGTTGAAGGTGTTACTACCACATACAAATTTAGTTTTCTTCGAGTATCTTCGTTGATATCAACTGTAGTTGCAGTCTTCTTAATAATGATATCTTTTTCAACATTCAAAGTCACATTATCAACGTCTATTGTGGCTTCAGATGTAGTTTCAGTAAGTTTCTGGTTGTCCTTTGGCAGTAGTTCTAAGAAAGCCGGAATCGTTAAAAAATCAAATATTGAGGTATATCGTTTCGAAGGAGTTTGCATTGTTTCAGTGGAATATTCATGTCTTGTGCTAGTGGTTTGTGCGTTGGTAGAATTTTCTGACCCTCTAATTTTTACTTCTTTTAGTTTTTTCAATGTGTTTGCATTTTTATCATGACTCTTTACTGGTTCTGTCATATTTTCTAAATCTTGTTCAAATTTATTGAAAAGATTAGTTGTTTTGGTGTTATCCTGAGTTTCGTTCATATGATTTTCATTATCTTCTGTTTGAGCTCTCGCTACAAACTTATTATTTTGTGTTTTACTTACGGCTTTAGCTTCTTTAATATGCTCGCCTTCCATAAGCTCACTTCTGTATTTGTGAATCTTATCTGTTGCCTCAACTTCACTCATAGCGTTCTTTACCTTGTCTTCATCATTAGTTGTAATACTTACTCTACTACGTTGATTATATTCCTGAATTTTCTTTAATTCGTTTAATGTCTTGTCGAGATGTCTTCGTCTTTTAACATAATCCTTAAGTCCATGTTGGATACTGTTATTACTGACAAAACTGTAACTTTCAGCAAGAGCCTTTTCTCTTTTTCTCCTCTCCCTGTCAAAAACTTCGAGAGAGAGTTCTTCGTTGGGCATGGGAGGTGCTATACTTCTCCTGAGGTCTTTGGCACCCAAGTTATCATTATCATCATTACTTAAGAATCTTGAAGTAGTTCGTAAAGTTCTTGACCTTCTATAAAGAACATGCTGTTGTTTAATAGCAGATTGTGCCGTAGTTTTGTGTCTGAAATTAAACAAATTTTGTTTTTATTGTTTTATTGTCATTTTTATCTTTTATGCCTCAGAATATTACAAATCTATAGGTACTAATACTAGCTGACCCAGCGAACGTTGTTTTGCCATATAAAATAAAAAATATTTAGGGGTGGAGGGTCCCCTTAATCATTAAGGGGTATGTAAAATAGATGCTGGTCGATTCTCAGTGAAAATCAATTTGTTATTGTAAAATAACGTTAGTAAGGATGAAACAATGTAACGGGCAGTGTGAAAAATAACGTTAAAAATAGTCGAATCGAGAATGTACTTCCTTTTTTTGAAATCAGTTAAAAAGGGGCTACGAGCAGTGGTGGCCGAGTGGTAACGGCCCCGACTTACAAAGTGTAAGTCGCGGGTTCAAACCCAACATTACTTTGTGTAGTTAATTTCATCACAACTGCTCTCAAAACGGTGAAGGAAAACATCGTGAGGAAACCGGCATGCCCTAGAACCAAATATTCGAAGACATGTGACATTCACCAACCCGCACTGGGCCCGCGTGCTGGATTACGGCCCATTCCCTCTCCTAGAGAGGAGGCCTGTGTCCCGGCAGTGGGAACGATAATGCTGATTATTATGCTAAAAAGGGGCTGACCACCGAGATGACGAATGATAGCGAATTATTGTAGAAGGCGAGCGAGGTGGATCGATGAATTGGTGATATGTACTAGTAACGAGTAGCTGTGTCATAATTTTATTTCATACCTAACTCGCGCTGTTGGTGGTCGATCTGTAGGTTCCTCAATCGACATTCCTTCCTCTGATTTGCTGTTTATCTCAGACTTGTAAATAGCTTTTGGTTTCTCAGTGGTCTTATAAAAGTCTTCTATATACAGAGTATCATATAGCTGTTCATTCAATTTTCTGTGTTGTTCCCGAGATAGCTGTACAGAGCTATCTTGATCAGTTACATACGATGATTCGTCTGTAGATGTTTCTCTAGAATTGCCTTCAGTACTTTCGTGATATATTTCATCTGTGCTTGCAAATGTCAATACTAACTGTTGACTGTCACTGCTATCTGCAATTCTGGATTCTTTATTTTCCGATAGTTTGTGACTTGTTGTTTTTCTATGAAATTCCCGTCTTTTGTTTTCCGCTTTATTTTGTACTGTAGTCGATGTCGGATCACTTTTTTTAAGCAGTTTTTTATCATTTTTGGATTTAGAATTCAATTCACTGATTGCAGGTTTAGAAGGAATAAAATTAGTCTTCGAGTTTGCTGACGGATGCTCTGATAATCCTTGTAGAAATATTTTAATTTCTTTTTTTAATCGTCTTTTTTCTTTAGCGTCCAAATTTGTGTAATGATTAAAAATGATAGTTCGGAGGCCATTTCTAATTATCTTTGTCAAATCATTGTTAGGCTCTGTATTGTTTGAGTTTCCATAGACCTTCAGATCTGTTAAGAATTTCTGAAAATTGTGTCTGTCATCTTCTCTGTATGTTAAGTTAATATAATTCAGCAATTGTTTAACGTTTTTATCTTTAACTTTGTGCTTTATTATCTCAATTACTTCACGTATTGATTTCCCTTTGATAAAATCGAGTTTCTCTGCGAGTAATTTTCTTATTTCGTAGTCCTCTGTCAATTCTTGAAACTTGAAGCCTTTGTAGTGATATTTTCTGATTTCTTTATCTAAAATATGGAAGAAATCTTCGAACTTGCTATCATCGTAAATCTGAAGTATTTTAATGACTTTCTGTATGAAATCCGTAAAGGTTTTAACTTTCCGTGGTTTGGAGCCACGTCTCGAGATTTTTTTATTAGCAGTTAGTTTTTTATTTGTGACTATAATGGAGTTCTTATCAACGTTTACTTGTAGAACAGCTTCAAGATCTAGATTCATGTCACTCTTATGTTCTTTAGGTGAGTGAAGAGGGCTTGTGTTTGTGTGAGCTGAAAGATAATTTATGACGTCACATTAAAGCAATGATTATTCTAAAGATTTAGATTCTACAGTTAATTTTAATTGGAGATCACCACAGAGTTTGACAAGGTCAGGTTTTTCCTAAATCTGTTTAATATTTTTATTTTTTTATATTAATTGGCAACACTTGAATGCGTTCCATTCAAGTGTTGCCAACTTAGAGATGTTTTCGCTTAATTTAGGGAATTTTCGAGTAAATAGACTTCGAACTATGAGCGATGGGTTACAAAAGGGCGCCCAGGGCGATCGCTCAACCGCGTCCTACCCTAACGCCGCTACTGTATGTTGAAGGGAATTGTTTGTTGTTGTTGTTGTTATTGTTATGTCAAAAAAAATTCAAGCAATCGTGTTGCAATCAAATGTTTTTTTGCATGGCCGCCAAATGTGACATATGACCTCACAGTCGCATTAACTATCAACACATTGCACGCTCGGTGGAAATCGTACTATGTTCTAGATTCTCGAAAAACACTCTTAAAATAAACACAAAATAACTACCAAATAAACTGAACAGCAGAAAACAAGTACATAGTTTCATTTTGATACAAAAATACTAACATTTTTATTGAGTCATAAACATAGTTACACATTTAACTATTTTTTTTTATTTTCAATCCAACAGAAAATTATCGGTAGTAAAATCACAATAGTGAATTGTTTTGAATAAATATTCAACTTTTAACAATTTGTTCTTATTCCTTTCACAGTGAATAAACAAAATTGAATGTTTTAATTAAGTAAAATCTGTATTTGTTTCCTAAAAGTATTTTAAAAAGTATTATTTTTGTTGAACTGTAGATATGTGGTAGCTAATAGTTTTATAGTAAAATGTGAAATAAATAATAACTAAGCAGAGTTAAAATGCGTAAAGACAAATATGGCAGCGGTTCATATAGATATTTTTGTATGTCTCAGTTCTTCAGCAATGTATTTAACATAAAACGAAGATAAAACGATGTTGCTAATTTTATTAATTTTCTATATAATGTACGGATTTTCTGATTGCAATAAAATTAACGCAGGTATGTATTTTTCATAATAATATTCTTCTCGTATGTTGTGAAATGTTCCTAGAAAAGAAAAGCACTGCTCGTTTTCATACTAGGTTTTGCTAGTGGTTTTGTCCGTATCATAAAATAATGTAGTGCCTACAATACCTACGGTTTACGGATTTTGGCGAGCTCGAAGTTAGTATATTATAATTTTTTATCGCATTGCTGTCGTGTTTGTGTAGGGAACGTGCACGGCGTAGACTATGCCATCTAGTGTTACAAATCTGAAACTTTTACGTTGTAAATATTTGACCTGTGCTGCCACCTATACATCCTGCACCCTACATTTAGGAGAACGTGCACGAAGTAGACTGTGCCATATAGCGTTGCAAATTTGAAACTTAAAATATAAGCTACTCGTAGATACTACATTCTAAGTAACACGCGTACAAAGTCGCAAGCAAAAGCTAGTGTATAAAAAAATAAAATGGATAATGGTCTTTACAAATATAAAATAAGTAAAAAGACGAATTATTTCTCGAATAAAAACAACACACCACAATACAACACACCACGCAAACAACACACACAACGGATTTCCTACCATGAAAAGACCGAATTAAATGAAATAATATAATAGAATACTCTTTATTATGTACACCATATAAATTACATAAAATATAGATGAAGAAAACATTACATAGGGTGACACAATGGCCGGCCTTATCGCTAAAAGCGATCTTTTCAAGACAACCTTTGGATGTATTTTAAATAATAAGTTGAGTTTCATTTCTTCCTAAACTAAACGTGATTTTAATATTTAATTTCCAGCAAAATTCAACGAATCTATACTAGTAGCTCAACATTATCAAAACCTCCTTCAAGTAAACACTGTACTAAAAGATGTGCAGCAAAAGATACACAATATATCCGTCACAGAAGAAGGAACCGAAAAACTCGGAAGAAGACGGAATAAGGAGGTCAACTACGATAATATCAGACACTCGCAGAGAGCCAAAATACCGGGGAAAGACCAAACAAACCAAAATGCAAAGAGAAACTTTGCAAAATTCCACCCCACTGCGCAATACGACCCTTTGCCAACTATTTCTGATCGTCGTCACCGCTTAGCTCATTGGTACCCTCGCCCAGGTTTCCCAGACCCTTCTTTAGCTATGAATCAGCCATATCACATGGCCATAGTTCCGTTCAACCCTGGTCACAGACTAAGGCCCCATGGATTCCTATTAAGGCCAATGCGTCCTAGACTGAACCCTCCCAGATTACATCCAAACTATTTTTACCAAAATGTTTATCTACGACCTGAGCCTTACATGCCAAGGCCTTTGTTTCCGCCAGAAGCCTTCAACCAATCGGTTCTAAACACAAAAATGAACAGTTTCATCCAGAATTTTCCTCAAATATTCAAACCTCTCCATCCTACTCTTTCTCGACCTGTTCCCAATCCAACGGCATCAGCGATATCTAAATTAGTTACTCTGTCACCTTCAATACGCCCAATGACGGGTAAAAGCGTGAATATCTGGCTGCAAGGTCCTTACGGGCTTTATATACCAGTCATTGACAAATGGAGGAACGCTGAAACATACCAGTCGCCATCTCTTAGTAGCAAGAGGCCACTAGTGCCTCCGACACTTCCCAGCAGCGCAACCACCACAGTATCCACTAATAACAGAATGACCAAGATTAATGAGCATGTAACTGGAACTGCTGATGCTGCACAGCTGTTCATGCAGGATGAACATGGACTCCTTTACCTGAATCATCCAGAGAAGGGTGAAACACCAGTTCCGATTCCTCAGTACTCCAAGAACTTGGACTCGACAACTGCAGGAGATGTGTTTTATGGAAGTTTGTATCTTTACTTGTTATTTATCATTTAGACCTACTTGTTACAGAGGAGCTCGTGGTTAAGTTACCAATCTTCAAGATTATGACAAAGACTTTCACTGAATGGACAGGCCCACTTAAATCTGTGTGGTTCTTTCTTCAAAAGACTTCAGACACTGATCTGCATGGTTCTCATTTAACATATTGTGAATGTGAGGACTATGTAGATCGCCATAGTAGGGTCTTATTTCAATTTGTCTGGCAGTTTGAGTAATTCTTGCGGCCTACCCAAATATCCTTACTTTGGTATTGTTCGTCAAATCGTTGAGCTCCTTAAAGTTCTAAGTTCGAGCTACACGGTATCTGACAAATGCTTGCACTGTCTGGACAGGTCCACTCAAATCTGTGTGGCACTTTCCTCAAAAGACCACCTCAGACATTAACCTACATGCTTCTCATATGATTTGACCAGTACGGATTGTATGGACTTTAAAAGAGACTTTGACCTCTGAGTTTGTTTCGGTGTTTCTTCTCAGGGTAGTCGGCTAGGAAAAACCGGCTTCATCTAGCTTAAAATTACCAGAAATATTGGAAGTGTAAAAGTGTTATGTTTAACCTACTTACAAAATAAATATCATTTATCATATGCTACGCTTGCCGAGGTTTGTCTGTGGATGGGTGACCATGTTAACAAAGCGAAATTCGTCCATGCCTCGGAAAGCACGCCAGGCCGTTAATCCCGGCTGTCTTTTGTAGATCTTTGGCATTCGTTACGGATTGACAGAAGCCAGAAAATTTTACACCAGTCTTGCTAAGAAGTAGTAGTAGTAGTGTTACCCGGTTGATGGGTTGTGGAGGTCTGGTTGGTAGCCGCTCCACTTAAAATACTGGTATTCAGATGAAACTGGTTTGATTGCGAATCGAACCCAATAATTTTGGGAAAAGGCTAGGCAGATGATGTATCTTTAGTTGTTTTTTAATCCATTTTCGATCTCCTGCCATCATCTAAATATATTTTTATGTGGTTGGCACAGCAGCCTCTTGTCAGTAGCCATATTATGTTACTAGCTGCTGCCCGCGACTTCGTCCCCGTGGAATCCCCGATTTTAAAACATTATTTATCGCTGCTCCGCTCCTATTGGCTTAAGCGTGATGATATATAGCCTAAAGCCTTCCTCGATAAATGGTCTATTCAACCCAAAAAGAATTTTTCAATTCGAACCAGTAGTTCCTGAGATTAGCGCGTTCAAACAAACAAACAAACAAACAACCAAACAAACAAACTCTTCAGCTTTATAATATTAGTATAGATGTAAAAGCTATTATATATAAACAATAGACTAGAACAATTAAACGACAAAATTAAGTGAAAAGTGTGAAACAAGATCACTCCGCAAACTGTCTGATATTTAATTAAAATAATTTTCATCAGCTGTAAATTATTTTCAATCAAACTCATATTTGATGTTATCGTGTTCTATACAGCTCAGAATGTCAAAACTATCGAATGAAATTGCGAATGTTAGAATCCATCGAATAATTTAGGCATTTTTTAAGGATGGAAAATCATCAGTGCCAGACTCTTACTGACTAAAACCCATCCGTGTTCCTCCTAGGGCCCTTTGCATTCCAGGGCCGCAGTTACTCGTTTGAACTAATTGCCACAACCTTGGCACAAACAACGTAGGCTACAGAACGTGCCAATAAAATACGTAGTCGTACAGTATGTAATACTTGAAAAACATTTTAGTCTTTCTCCAGCTGTCGAGCAAAGCCATCATGGGTTTTTTCGATGGTAGTATCGTCGATGTTACCTCCTCCTTATCTGGAAGTCACTGAAAAAACTGTTTTCAGCTACTTCCAGAAAAAGAGGAGGTTCTCTAGTCGACTGTATTTTTTTTTTCAGTGTGCTTTTAATGATAAATCATATATTTATTTTGTAAGGAGGTTAAACATAACACTTTTACACTTCAAATATTTTTCTGGTCATTTTAAGCTAGATGAAGCCGGTGTTTCCTAGCCGCTTGCTATTTATCTGCTCATAACATTTTACCAGCTTTCGAATATAAAAATAATCATCAAAATCGGTACACCCAGTACAAACTTATGAAGTAACACACACCAAAAAAAAATTACAGTAGACTTGAGAACCTCCTTCTTTTTTGGAGTCTTGTTCCAAAACATGCTTGTGTGTGATATAATGGCATCTGTCTATTGGGATGCCAACACACAAGGGAGCGTTCAAGTACTACGTAACGCAATTTTTGAAGATTTTTGAACCCTTGTAACGCACCGTAACGTTTTTCTGTACCCCCACTAGGGGGAGTGGGGGTACAGAACTCTAAGCATTACGTAACACTCAAGTGACCATTTTTACCATAAAGTCGCAAAAAGTTATGTTATAGTTATTATCTTTGGTATAGTTTTAATTGATTTAAAAGAGAACAAATTATTAACAATTCCAGACTAATACAATCGAGGGATTCCCCGTAAAACGTAAATGAAAAGGGTTGCCAATTTGGGGGCTTTGATTCCCTAATTTAAAAAAAAAAAATTTACGTAACGTGTTTTAAGAAAAACGCCCTCCCGCCCATGTAACGCATCATAACGTTATACGAGACGCCACCTCCCCCCAAATTGCGTTACGTAATACTTGAACGCCCCCCAACAACAGTTTCTACTACTAATTATTTTGTAATTAACCAACAATCTTTGCAGAGATCAAGGTACAAGACCCACCTCCTCAGTCGCCGACGCAACGCTACGTCGCGCTGATGGAGCATCTGGACGAGGGTTACATTCTGGTCTTCATGATAGAGCTGTGCCGGCTGGTCGCCGTGAAGGACCGGAGGGAAGTTCGGCAGGCTCTGCACCACACTGAGACCATCTATAACCAGTATGTGTTATTTTATTCCGAGGTGACCGCTTCCAGTGGCGTGCAGTGGTTCGGAGTTAGGGTAAACCAGAAAAAAATGTCAAAAAAAAAACACACCACATTATTCAGGGTTGAAATGTGGCGTTATTTTTTTTGTTTTTTTTTTTTTTTAATAGGCTATTTAAAAAAAGACAAAAAATCTCATTTCATTAAAAATCAACCCTGAATAATGTGGTTATTTTTAAAATTTATTTGGACATTTTCTCTGGCCTACCCTAACTCGAACCACTGCACGCCACTGACCGCTTCCCATGCCTCCTCGCTCCGGACCATGGATTGATCTAGGGCTGGAAGCTAGAGATTGCTACTGCCAATCGTCGCCCACGACTCCACCGAGTCTTCCGGGCGAACCACACTTTGTTTACACCCGGACGTGTCCTCCCGCTGAATCCGAAACAGGTACCTTCTGAAACAGCTGTGTACGGTGAGCTCCTGCGTCAGGCGGAAGGTGAGGATGCCGAGGCGTCTCTCTAACCACTACACAAAGAGGGAACTTATCGTCGCAATGGTGGCGTGCCCAGCGCTGGCTTACAACAGTCGTTGTCTCCATACCTCCGGGAGATCCTGTCGGAGCTCCGTCCGCTGTGCAGCAATTTGCTGCGGAAGCAGAGTTTCACCCCGGTGCAATTGTAGTACCTATGTAAGACATCAAAAACAGCTAACAGCTGTTAAGCGGGTTTACGCAATTTAGATGCACTGAAAACAGCTGAAAGCAATACAATTGCGTTGTGGTTTTCTGTACTTTTTTTTTTCAAAATCAATAGTCATTTATTCAAACTAGGCTGAGAGACAGCACTTTTTGAACGTCAAATTTTACTTTTTAGTCCCCCAAAACGCCCACCCGTCACCACAAGACATCCTAGTGTTTAGCTGGGAAGAAGAAGTGGCGCAACAAACTCCCCAGCAACACATCTGTCTGTTGCGTTTAAAGAACTTATAATTTATTTAATAGTATGCAAAGTCATTAAATGACAAAGGTAGGAAAAAAAATAATTATCCAACATGGAAATCATAAATCAATTCACTATAAAACATTATAAAGAGTAGATTGAGTCAATTAAGTAAAAACAGATTGACCTACACAGTCATCAAAAATTACAAAAAAAAATGAACTCATAACCTGTACTGTAAAACAAAAGCATTTTAATATGCCCACTATCCGTTATTTGTTTTTTTTTTTAAATACTGCCCTGTGTTACTTTGGCCTCTTCTGAAAAGCTGCTGAGAGACAGCATAAGAAGTGTTGCCTCACCAACGGTAGCCGGGGTAGCATGTCGAGTAACCGAGGACACCTATACTCCGCCGTAGTTGTAACGTGGTCGAACTCTGTTCGTTGATCAAGGCCTGGCATCGTTTGCCGTGGTATGTCATCCACCAGCCCACTCTGAAGGTATGGTGGACTATGGCTCTTTAACTCTTACAGTAAAAATGCCAGTGGTGTTGTGAAATTTGTTCGAAAGAGTCTGTGGCCCTGGAACGAAAAGGGCATTAGAAGGAATGCGGATGGGTTTTAGTCAGAAAGAGTCTGATACTCCCTTCCACTCCGCCCAAAGCGGAAGAACCCACTGTAGGCGCGGGCCTGCAGATGGCAAGCTATAGGTGACTCGCCGTCCGATAACTTCGACGGCATGCCGTGTTCCACGCGCGCCTCAAAGAGTTTTCAGCAAGGAAGACGATGTCCCATAGGGTCAGTGCCTGCTAGGGTTGTGGAATTTGTTCGAAAGGGCCACAGCCAAGGGTATTAGGAGGAACACCGATGGGTTTTAGTCGGTAAGAGTTTAACACTCCCTTGCACTCCACCCAGAGCGGGAGAAGTCTTTGGATGAAGTCCCATTCTTAAAAAAGTCCCAGCAGTAGTAATAGACACTATATCCGATACTATTTTGTTACAGTCTGTGGAACAATGGCCGCCTGGCTTGGATCGATGAGCCGTTTCAAACTGTCATTTGGAAGGTGGCTGTCATAGTGTCAGAAGGAGACATAGATGTCGTGAGGAGTGAGTTCGTTCACATTATCTATTCTAATATTTTTCGGCACAGACGCAAACAAACAAAGTAACAGAAATAATAGTAGAGGTATAGAATAGGGTAGTTGACTAAAAAAATCTAATTAGTCCGTCAGATAGATTTCCAAAAAATATTGGACACGTATTTTTTCTTTTTTCACGTAAACAAAAAATGAAGCCGATACAGAGCGTTGAAAACTCGTGTGACGTCACTACTCGCTACAATTTTTACCGAGCCGTAACGTCACAAGCCCCCACTCCTGATCTTTGATGCTTTGTATCTTCGTCAGTTTTTATAGATTTGATAAAGGAAAAAATACGTGTCCAATATTTTTCTATAATCTAACTGACGGACTAAATATAATCATATATTTTTTACTCAGGAAACATCCCTATTGCGCTGATCTTGCCCGCGATGAGGCACGCTCTGTTAGTGTTTTATGTATGAGCCAAGCAGCGCCCCGCGGTTTCACCCGCGTAGTACCCGTTCCCGTGGGAATATGTGGATAAAATATAGCCTATGTTACTCAGGGTGAATGTAGCTTTCCATTGGTGAAAAAATGCTTAAAATCGGTCCAGCAGTTTTCGAGTTTATTCGGTACAAACAAACTCTACTATCCTACTCTCCTATCGCAGGTATGCTGGAAGAGATTTCTATAGAAATAAGCATCACCTTTATACCTATTTTTCTGTTTCCTTCTTCTTATCTTTTTATTAAAATGTGTGTACATAAATTGTTAAATAAATAAATTTAAAAAATCTTTCCCATTCATAGTATACAGGGTTATTTGTAAAACACCAACAACTTCTTAAGGCTGCAGTCTTGCAAAATTCACTAGCGGCGAATTATTTCCGCAACTTTGTATTCAGTTTTTAAACAAAATAATGAAATAACATGAAATATTATTATTGCACATAAATAACCACAATATAAGTAATAGCTACATATTTTTTTTAAGTTCATCTATGTGGATTATGTTAGGTAAATCAAGTGTTAAATACAGCTCTTTCGCGCCCGACATCATTTTGAGTTCTGTTTGCGCGCTTGGTTCATTGCAATGAAGAATTAATTTAAAAATCTGTTCAGCGCATAATTAGCTCAACATTCTCGTCTTCAAAATGCGCTGATTAGTTTTTTCTAATTATCTTTCATTTTCTTAATCCAGAGGTCACAACTTCATCAAAATTCTGTGATTTATTACTTCATAAACGGCTTTTTTTCATAATATCTATGCATCGTATGTATGTAAAAATTAGATTATAATAATTCCAAGAGTTCAATAAGCAAGTTATAAAAAATATAGCACCTAAATCACCTTACCTTAATAATAGTAATAATTTCAAAAAACCTTATAAAAATGACTTTATAAACCAGAATTGACAGAGAAATTCCTCAGTGGGCTCTGCACGGGCGGAGCGTTCAGACGTGTGCTCCACGACGAATTTTAATTATTCCCTCTCGCTTTAACTTTGCTCCTGCTCTAACGTAGGTTGCCCATTGTTTTGTGTAGAAAGTTGCTCTACTTTATTATTTTTTGTATATAATTTTTCGAGTGTTTTGTAAATATTTGTGCATCAGTAATAATTTTGTAAATATTTAATTTTAGTATGGATCGCAAACGTAAAAAAAAAACGACGCGGCTATACAGTTAAGGAAACACGAAGACATTTCTGACAGTCAAAAAATGGTTAAACTTCGTGCAGATATTTTGAATGCATTACAGCATTCTTTTGGTAGTCACTCTGATTGCGATGACGCTATATGCCCAGCAACTGACAAAACTGACCGAAATACGGCACTTGAAGTAGCTGGCACAGTTTTGTGGAGGAAAATGAGTCAAATTGTCTTATTTTTAGCTGCAAACGCTTTTAGCGTCTCATTTTTGATGTTGATAGCAATCCTGCTGAGGCATTCAATTCAGTGATTGCCAAATATGTGGGGGGAAACGTATTAATTACACACTTAAAAATTCATACCAGAAAAGGTGTTCCGCTTCAGTTATTTCCTTTAACACCAAGCAACCAATAAACGCTATCCATAAATGCATATTTGGTATAGATACATATATGCAGTCAAAAAATTATAGGGAATGGATGATTTGTTTATGGTTCCAAATTCAGTCAGTAAAATATTATGCTGGAAGATTTGCCTAAGTCTATCCAACATGTCGACAGATCCTTTCGGGAACGCCGAACCTGTTGGCTAGTGACCATATCAATGAGGAGTAGCTCCTTAGTACCGCGGGACCCATTCCTACATCCATTTTGAGAGGCAGACATGATGTTATTGCTGTTAATATGTTGATTAATTTTATTTCTCAAAATAGATGTAAGAACCTTATAGACCGTCGGTTATTATTATTATTTCTCGACATTCGCGCGGGCGGCTACTAGTTACTTAATAAATAAGACTTGATTAAGTCTGAGAGAACATTTATTTTTTACTAGTTTCTGCCCGCAACTTCATGAGCGTGGAATAGTTACTAGCCCCCCGATTCTTTGTGATATTGATTCTTTGGTGGGAAAAGTGGGCTGGCCATATTAGTCGTAAAACCGACAACCGTTGGGGTAAACGAGTTCTAGAGTGGAAACCGCGTAAACGCAAACGTGGTGTAGGACGTCCTCAGGCACGGTGGAGAGACGATTTGCGCAGGATGGCTGGCAGAAACTGAATGCGAGAAGCCGAAAATAGATCTAAGTGGCATGCATTTGGAGAGGCTTATGTCCAGCAGTGCTGATGCGGCTGTTGATCATGACTTTTAATTTTTATAACTCGTCTTCAGATAACAATTTTATTTTGTCTACTTTACTTACATATTATGATTTAAAAATAATAGCGTTCTAACTGTTGAGGTTATTCTAGATCTTTTTTCATTAATTATTTAAAACCCACTTTCGAAAATATTCGTTCGCATAAAACTGACTTCGCTGCCCCGCAAGATTATGAGTTGCAGCGAAGTACAAGAAAGTTAAAATTGGCAGAAGAATATTGTCTAATAAAATCAAATAAATAATGGTCGATCTTTTATTTGAACGACTCTACAATGACACAAAAATCACGTTTTATGCGTGCCTGTATTAAACTCTAACTCTAAATAAATAAGATCGCACCGCACTGTTATGTGTTTATTATGTTCATCACCGCATCGCGCTTTTAGGAGGACGAAACAATTTAGGACTCTAATTTCATAAAGTAACAAGGAATCTTATCGACTGTCTCTTTTCATCCGTGTCATGTCTATTATACCAACCTGACCGACACGACGCTCGCTCCTTGTC
The DNA here is from genome assembly GCA_905332915.2 of Hecatera dysodea. Lineage (NCBI taxonomy): Eukaryota > Metazoa > Arthropoda > Insecta > Lepidoptera > Noctuidae > Hecatera > Hecatera dysodea. The sequence goes on along the minus strand of HG995317.1, from coordinate 895,415 downwards.
TTCGGCGGTCCCGGAATCATTTGGTACCGCGGTGCCGGTAAAGATGGTGAGGAATAAATAAGGTTCATATATCCGCGGTCGGATCCACCTTTGGACCAGTACCTCTGCAGTTACCCACCGCTAGTAGGAGGGGCCCGAAGTGACGGCGCGGCGCAGTGGTGGCATGCGCGTGAGCTGCGCGCGGTGTTGGACAGTTCTTGGACATTGATACTAAAATACAAGATTTTTCTAAAAAAAGTACCTAGCCTAAGTTACTCCTTATTACATCAGCTACCTGCCAATAAAAGTCCCGCCATAATCGATCCAGCCATTTCAGAGATTAGCCGGAACAAACAGACAGACAAAAATTGTAAAAAAAATGTTTTGGTGTATGCACTGTATATATTTATATATGCGTATTTTAAAAAGCGATCATTTCAATATTACAAACAGACGCTCCAATTTTATTTATATGGACATAATATATGTATATAGATTCAATTGGTGATTACAATTATAAAGTCAATAAAACATAATTATTAAAAGTACAGAGTTTGTAAGACTGTTTAAAAGAATACAATTACTTTTTGAAAGTTTAAAACTTAAGTTTTATAGAATGTTTAGTGTGTTGAATTTATCATAATTACGCAGCCATAAAAGTAAAAAAAAAATATAGCAATTTATTGTTTTATTTTTGTATTCCTAAACATTTAAATCTGTGGTAATGAAGCAGTAAAACCTGAAACTAACGTATAAATTTACTTTGCATGATTCTGCATCGGTCATATCTGGTCTTTGCTATTACTACCAGATATGACCGTCGTATCGTAAGATCTAGCCTGAACGAATGAATATAAAAACTGAGGCACAAACGGGAGCAACCCCCGCCCACTGTAAAACACCCAGACCCAAGGTATCATTCAAATATAAATAAATATTGAATAATACTTAGTAGAGCAACTTTCCGACCGTGTCAAATATTATTTAACAAATTACGATAAGTAGGATGAATGCGGGGACTGCGGGGTGCCCGGGTGCAGACGCTCGGCGCGCGGACTCGCCGCGTTCGATTCTAATTTATTTATTTATTTAAGGATTACCAACAAGTAAGTACACTACAAAAAAACTTATACCTAATATAAACTTATTTCACAGTACGTTTCTGTGTGGTGCACACTCAATTACAGGTAACCACAGCTTACACATTAATGAGTCTACATGCTCCGACTGAATATTATTATAATATAACTACCTATAAATTTTCGTTAAAAAAAAATACAAATACGTTTAAGCTATATAAGCTATATAATATTGTGCACTAGAAGACTAGGCCCTTAAGGGGTCATTGTACTCATAATTATGAACAACTTTTACTATGGGACCGAGTCTGAAATCGTGAAAAAAAATCAGCTGTTCCCTACATTTATGTTCGTATAACTCATCAAAATGTAGGGAACAGCTTCAGGTTTGGTCCCACAGTAAAAGTTGATCATAATGATGAGTACAATGACCTCTTAAGAGGTTGTTGATGTTTTACAAATAACCGTGTATAATCATAATCATTTATGTATGGCTTGTCCCACAGCGTACGCGTCCATGATGTTCCACATGCTGCTGCGGCGGCGGCAGGCGTTGTCAGCAGAGGTGAATACCATCCTCGATGACGCTGACATGTTCTACAACGATGGCGAGGGAGAACAGCTCTTCAATGCCCTGAAGGAGTTTGAGAACTATCCTAACAGTGAGTGGAACACGTTGATAACTTGAGAAGGACAGTGAAACTTGGGGTACTGGGAACTTAAGGGACCTGGTGGATGTCTGATAGTGGGTTAATGGGTCAGTTAATGGGTTGTGGAGGTCTGGTAGGCAGCCGCTCCACGTTAAATACTGGTATTCAGCTGAATCTGGTTTGACTAGAAGACGACACCAATATAGTTGGGAAGTGGCAGGGAGATGATGATCGTATTAATACTATACCTACATTAAGAACACATTTTTTTAAGCTATTGTATAGCTTTTATCGCGTGCTTTGAGCGCGGCGACCGAAACAAGAAATTCCGTAACGAAAATAAACCTAACACCCCCCACTCCGACCGGCACGGCGGTACGGCGCGGCGTTGAAAGCTGTGCATCGTCTAACGTCGTTTCAGTTCGGCAGACTTCGGCTCGGTGTTTGTGTGCGTGCGAGTAGACGTATGCGTGCAGATTAGCTGCTAACTGCTCATAACTGATTCTATCTCTGTTAGACACAATGCTAGGTGAGACAGCGCGCTTTTTGGGCGCGTCCACGAGTGAGTGCGAGCCCGCGACTAGTTGAACCTTAACGTGTATGTATATGTATACAGTATGTTAACTAACAGAGGGCGTTCCCGTTAACCCGCAATAGTGTAGCATCCATATACGATAAAAAAAATATTAGCATTCGAAAACAAAATGTTTTTTTTTTTAATATTAAAATATTCACTAAAAATGTTAAATTGATATGTTAAAGAAACACTCTGTACACGCGTACTTGCCGGTTTGGACATTGCTACTACGAGTACTTACCATTCCGCGCTACTATTTTGATTTTAAACAGGATATTTCGAATTCATTGTCAATTTTTTTTTTAATTTGGATTATTTTATGCTTATTTTCCTATTCTGATATTTTTATTTTAATCTATTAATGATATAGATTAACGGGTTTAAGGGAACGCCCTCTGTTATTTAACATACTGTATGATACGACTGTACGAAGCACGGATTTTAATTCTATTCTATCGTTCTGCTAGGCAAAATTCCATGGCCTTCGACTATTCCCGATGGGTTACCTTGTCAAAATCTCTCGGAAACGCATGTGATTCAATATCAGTTTTTACATTATCATTACAATAACGTTCCATCTTATTTCTGACTTCAGCAACGAAATCCAGTTACTGGATCTGCAACAGCCTTATAGAAACCGTTCTGCGTCCGTTTCGACGTCAGTATCAGTCGAGACGTCGTCAGAAACTGCTTGACGAAATCAATGCTGCGCTGAACACACGGTTCCCTCTGCTTCTGAAACAACACGGTGCAGGTACGTCTTTTTTTTAACCGACTTCTAAAAAAGTAGGAGGTTCTCAATTCGGATGTTTGTATTTTTGTTTATGTTTGTTCGCGCATAACTCCGTTGCTTGTGAACCGATTTGAAAAATTCTTTTTTTGTTGGAAAGGGTATACTTTTCAAATGGTCCCATGAAAATTTTATTGAAATCGAACAAGCAGTATTTTGTTAATTTCAATAAATGATAGCAAATCTGTCGGGATAGCTGCAATCGCATGTTTGTTTATTGTTTACACCAATTTATACCACGTACGCTGTGATGGGTATGCTTAGCTGGGAGTGAGCCACTTAAAAGTGAAAAATAAAAAAAACTTTTTACCAAAAATACAATCGACTTCTATAGTCGTGTGTTCAAAAACAAGAAAGCAACCAAAAACACCGAGTTCCGAAATTAAAGTTATTTTGTACTTTTTGTTTTTTTTTTTGTTTAGAAGTCGGTTGTATATTTTTTTAAAGTTTTTTTTCTATAAGGGAAATCATCAAATGACTTCTCCCACTCTGGGCGGAGCGGAAGGGAGTGTCAGACTCTTACTGACTAAAACCCACCCGTGATCCTTCTAGTGCTCGCCGCGTTCCAGGGCCGCGGTGACAAACGCGGTTCGTACAAATGCCGCAACCCTAGCAGGCACTGACCCTATGGTGCCCCTTCCTCTTTACTGACAGCTCTTTGAGGCGCGCGTGGAACACGACGAGCCGTCGACCCCTGCCTGTTTTTTTTTTCTTAAGAAATGAGTAAAAATTTATAAAAATAATGTATATGTACAAAAGGATCAATAACCGAAATGATAACTCACATTATCTGCTTTAAAGGAAACTAACTACGAAAAGATGATTTACACTACAGATTTAAACATACTCCTCAAAAGGCCACCTCAGACATTAACCTACATGGTTCTCATATGACTTGACCAGTACGGAATGTATGGACTTTAAAAGAGACTTTGACCTCTGAGTTTGTTTCGGTGTTTCTTCTCAGGGTAGTCGGCTAGGAAACACCGGCTTCATCTAGCTTAAAATGACTAGAAATATTGGACGTGTAAAAGTGTTATGTTAAACTTACAAAATAAATATCATTTACTAGCAGCGCCTCGCGGTTTCACCCGAGTAGTTCCCGTTCCCGTGGGAATATGGGGATAAAATGTAGCCTATAGCCTTCCTCGATAAATGGGGTATCTAACACTGAAAGATTTTTCAAATCGGACCAGTAGTTCCTGAGATTAGCGCGTTCAAACAAACAAACTCTTCAGCTTTATAATATTAGTATAGACTAGCTTCTGTCCGCGACTTCGTCCGCGTGGAATAGTTACTGTTACCCCGATTTTGAAACTCTCAGCCCGATCGGTTTAAAATTGACAAATAATTTTCCCCGTTTTTTCCCACATTCTTCGCTCCTATTACTCGCAGCGTGATGTTATATAGCCTAAAGCCTTCCTCGATAAATGGTCTATTCTACCCAAAAAGAATTTTTCAATTCAAACCAGTAGTTCCTGAGATTAGCGCGTTCAAACAAACAAACTCTTCAGCTTTATAATATTAGTATAGATTATTTACTTTTTTTCACAGGAAACGGCCAACCAAGGAAAAAAAAGAGAAAACGACATCGTTTTGCACACAAAATGATGCGGAAGCGAAAGAGACACAGCACTCCAGAATATATCAATGAAAATACATATGGAAGACAAGGCAACAAAAATACGGATTTCGGGAACTCCATTTTGAAAAGCAAGACGACAACGACAAGTGACCTTGCAGAGTTCAGAGCGATTCCTTCGAAAAGGCTCAGAATAAAGAAAAGACCGCACACAACAGTGAACCTGTCAGAAAAACCAACCAGGATTTATTCTTTCAACAAAAGAAATAAAAGACTAAGCTATCAACTACGAGCAACCACACCATTTCAAGGAAAACTTGATGATTTATTCAGCAAGAACAATCATAAAAGCACTAAGAAAACTTATATGCATCATCATAATAAACATTTACAGACTTCCACTGCTGGTCATAAACCTACCCCAAGAGACGTATCATCGAACGAATCCAGTTCTCCAAATCGGTTAAAAATAGCTAGAAAAGACAAAACACATTTAAATAAACAAAATTAAAAGAAGTTAGAAGAGATCAACCGGAGATCAGGATCGAAGTGGCCTGCCAGTAAATGATTGCCTTACTGATGAATTGTTGTATCGTATTGTACTCCACTTAAAGTTTTGCAATCGTTTGCAGTACGAGTACTTGTATTGAACTTCGCCCCCTGTTCAAATCTTTACTTATCTATACTAATATTATAAAGCTGAAGAGTTTGTTTGTTTGTTTGAACGCGCTAATCTCAGGAACTACTGGTTTTAATTGAAAAATTCTTTTTGGGTTGAATAGACCATTTATCGAGGAAGGCTTTAGGCTATATGTCATCACGCTTAAGCCAATAGGAGCGGAGCAGCGATAAAGAATGTTTTAAAATCGGGGATTCCACGGGGACGAAGTCGCGGGCAGCAGCTAGTTGATAGGATAAATGTCGTTAACTTACTTCGTTACTTTTATTAAATCAACATGGTAATCTATACTAATATTATAAAGAAGTAACGTTTGTGAGTTTGTGACGTTGTAAGGGGTAATCTCTGGATCTACTGAATCGATTTTCAAAATTATTTCACCAATAGAAAGCTACATTATTGTGGAGTGTCATAGGCTATTTTATCCCCGTATTCCACGGGAACGGGAACAACACGGGTGAAACCGTGGGGCGCTGTGAGTTTTGTTATAATTTGGAATTATGTGAACTTTGATAGATTGCGATAATATGGGTACTCACAACACGTAATAAAAAAAGTTTTAAAATCAAAGTAGTCTTTATTGCAAAAAAAAAAGCATCGCAGGAGTGCCGGCAGAAGTGAAAACTTGAACATTAACTCTTAAGTCGGGGCTGTTACCACTCGGCCACCACTGTGGCACTACTGTGGTGTGTGGTGTGGGTGGAGCAAGAAACGAAGAAATAATCAAAAACCCCGACTTCCGAAATTAAACTTATTTTATACTTTTTGTGTTTTTTTTTTTGTTATAAATTGGATGTTCTTTTTTGTATTTTTTTTTCATAATATTTCGAGCAATTATAATCTAATAAAGATTAATTACAATTTCACGGATTCTGTAATTCTCCGATGTCAGACATAACGTTTCTACTTTTTTATAAGACCATTCAGAAACATACGAATCTCATTATACCAATAGGGATGTGTCCTGATTAAAAAAAAAATATGACTCTATTTAGTCCGTCAGTTAGATTATCGAAAAATATTGCACGCGTAATTTTTACTTTTTCTAATCTATAAAAGTTGACGAAAATATAAAAAAAATCAAAAGATAAGTGGAGTTTTGAGACGTCATGCTGTGGTAAAAATATTTTTTGGAAATCTATCAGACGGACTGATTAGATTTCTTTAGTCAACTAATTCTGACTTATTCCGACATTGTTATTTATATATAACAAGAATAAACTTTAAATCTAACTATATAAACTTAAAATAAACTAAAATCCTCCTAACTACAATATGGTATCAAAAAAAACTTTTACAAAAAATACAACCGACTCCTACACAAAAAAAAAAAAACAAAGTAAAAAATAACTTCAATTTCGGTAAAGTTATTTTGTACTTCTTGGTTATTTTTTTTGTGTAGAAGTCGGTTGTATTTTTTTGTAAAAGTTTTTTTTATTTTTCACTTTTTAGTGGTACACCCTATACTACTCGTCAGATCTAAATTTCTATTTATTCGAAATATCTATCTATCCGATCTATTCGAAAGCTGGTGCTTGTCGTGTGGTGGGCCACAAAAATAAAAAGAATCATCAAAATCGGGACACCCAGTACAAAGTTACGAGGTAACATACGTAAAAAAAAGAAATTACAGTCTATCAAACCTCCTCCTTTTTTGGAAATCGGTTGAAAATTTGTCCGCATCGCTATCGACTGGAAGTAAACCCAAAAGACTGGCATTGTTTTATTTAAATCAGTCGAATTTGGCGAAATCATCCTTAATTCATATTTAATCTTTAATAAATAATAATTTTGCTATTAAAAAATTACCATTTATATGATGTTGAGGGTGTATAAATACGCGGCGTGGGTTCTATGGGGTACATTGTCAGTGCAGCTAACGGTTCGAACACAATAGTATAAGATGGAACATTTCAACATTCTACTGAACCTCTTGGTCGGTTTGTCCGTGGTTTTAATGTAAGTACATTTGTTTCTCAATGTATGTTTGTTCAATTTGCACGTTCAACTATATCTGTTTATTCTATTACATTATTTACTGTTTTTTTTCTTTCGATGATATATACCTGTTTATATATATATTTTCTTTTATAAGGAGTCAAATGAACCGCCACCCGTCCTTTGAAAGGTTCATTAGAAAACCAGCGTCAGACAGCATCAGTCTGTCTGACATATCGCTGAAATGGACCTATTTATAAAAAAAAATTGAATAGAATAGAATAGTGCAGCCGCACACGCACACTTAGTTCTTGTCATATTTTTTTTACCATGTACCGTGCGTGTTTCATGTATGTGCTAAATAAATATTATTCTTTCTTTATATATGTTTATATATATATTTATTATTTGTTTAAATGTTTGTATTTAAATGAACACTATTTTTTCATTCTCCATATTGCACTTCTTTTTCTATGGGAAATCATCAAATGACTTCTCCCGCTCTGGGCGGAGCGGAAAGTGTCAGATTCTTACTGACGAAACCCACCCGTGTTCCTCCTAATGCCCGCCGCGTTCCAGCGCCGCGGTGACTCATTCGAATAAATTCCGCAAGAATGGATAGTTTTTTAAGAAATCATTTGATGATTTCCCATCCATAAAAAAGGGCTGAATAAGTATAAGACCAGTATAAATACGCGCTTCCAATTCAATTCAATTCAAGCGTTTATTGGAAACCACAATGTACAGAGCCCCAAGTCTGCTATCTACATATATCTTTACCTACTAATATTATAAAGAGGAAATTTTTGTATTTGTGTATGTAACGAATAAACTAAAAAACTACTGGAACGATTTCAAAAATTCTTTCACCATTAGAAAGCTACATTCATCCTGAGTAACATAGGCTATATTTTATCCCCGTATTCAAACGGGAACGGGAACAACGCGGGTAAAACCGGGGTGCTGGCGAGGAAGCCGGCATGTCCTAGAACCAAAAATTCGAAGACATGTGACATTCAGCAACCCGCACTGGGCCCGCGTGCTGGATTACGGCCCATTCCCTCTCCTAGAGAGGAGGCCTGTGTCCCAGCAGTGGGGACGTTAATAGGCTGATTATGCTATTATGCAGATATAATATGTGTTTACAGAGCGATCCCTGCTGCTCCTTCTGCTGGCTACCAGATCCTGAACTATGATGAAGAGGGTATCCCGGCGTATCCCTGGGAGCGCGTCATGCATTGGGAACATCTGCCACAATTTCAGAAGAGGTTGATGGACGAAGCAAACCAAATCTTGTATGAACATTTTACTCACTAAGAAATGATTTACTTATTACGACTTCGTCCGCGTGGAATAGTTACTTTAACCCCGATTTTGAAACTCTCAGCCCGATCGGTTTAAAATTGACAAAGTTTAATACAAACTTTCATCCCTTTCGACCAAATTTGATTACCATAAAAACGGTTCTAGTGAGTTAATCTTAAAAGATATACTGTCGCGGACATTTTTTTAGATATTTTTTTTTGTTTGTTTTAGGGTTCCGTACATCCCTTATGGGATCACTCGTGTGTCCGTCTGTCCGTTCGTCACAGTCAATTATCTCCGAATGTACTAGAACGATAAAGTTAAAATTTGGTACACATATAAATATCAGTACACATATAAAAAATCTGTATAAGGGAGGTCATTTTTGGAGGGGGATCGGTGGAAAATTAAAAAAAAATAATGGAAACTGTGTGACATATCAAATGGAAGGTCTTAATGTGAAGATCTTAGTTTTTTTTTTTGTTATCTATACTAATATTATAAAGCTGAAGAGTTTGTTTGTTTGTTTGTTTGTTTGAACGCGCTAATCTTAGGAACTACTGGTTCGAATTGAAAAATTCTTTTTGGGTTGAATAGACCATTTATCGAGGAAGGCTTTAGGCTATATATCATCACGCTTAAGCCAATAGGAGCGGAGCAGCGATAAAGAATGTTTTAAAATCGGGGATTTCACGGGGACGAAGTCGCGGGCAGCACCTAGTTTTAGTATAAATAGTTTCTAAGTTATTCGAGAAAATAGACGAAAATTGACTATTCCCCCCATTATCTCCGAAACTATTGAACCTAAAATTTTGAAAAAAATACAGAAATTAGTTTTCTACTTATAGATTATAGGAAAACCTATGAGAAGTCCATGATATTAAAATAACATGGTAAATCACTCAATATCGTGCGTACCAACTTACATTTGCAGGTGGAATGTGTGGGGGAACCTATTTTTATAGATAATAATAAATAATAATAATATATCTTTTATTTCAGGTAACAAAGACCCATAACATATATACCTTACAGACTATCATACATATTTATATAAAACAAAAATATTACACTATTGTACACGAAGTGTCGGCGTCGTGTTGCGCTGCGTGGTGACACGTAGTCTTCCGCGGAATCGCCGATACACGACACCCTTCGGCCAAAACTCTTCCTTGAGGAAGGTCTCAATATGATGAGTCGGAACTCGCACCACGAACGACTTGAAATTCGTGTTATGGCGCGGCTCCAACTTCTCTACCCTTAAGGTCCAGCTGGTCTTCGCTCGCACATACTCCACGATTTCCTCAACTTTTATGATACGGAACTCTTCGTGCTTGAATCCCACTCGCACTTAACCAGTTTTTATTACTTGCAGGGATGATTTAAACACGACACAATATCATCATAATGAAAAGAAAAGGATTTCCGACTTTGCTGAAAACCTGCCAGAACTCAAAAATTATGGAAAAGTAAGTATATCTTAACCAACTCGCACTGGGCCCGCGTGCTGGATTACGGCCCATTCCCTCTCCTAGAGAGGAGGCCTGTGTCCCAGCAGTGGGGACGTTAAAAGGCTGATAATGACCGGCGGGAATAACTATAGCTCTACTTTTTTGAAATGCACGCAGGCGAAGCCGCGGGCAATAGCGAGTGCTGATATGTCTTCATCCTACACATTACATATATTCCTAACAATTTTGAAATTTCGGAAAAAACTTTAAGATCTCGGAATCTCGGAGGCATGTCCATATTAATATCTACGTTTAAGGTTATTGACCCCAAATCAATCTACCGGCCGCTGATAATAATATATACATACATTTTATGATTGTGACTAGGTGTCACCGCATTGATCGAACTTTAGGGTTAAGTAACACTTGCCGAGGACTATGCATGGATGGGTTGGCCATACCTTATATACCCATAAGAAGGGGTCTATAGCAGATAAAACTCCAAAACTTACCCTATAATAATCAGCCTTTGAATGTTCCCACTGCTGGGACACAGGCCTCCTCTCTAGGAGAGGGAATGGGCCGTAATCCACCACGCGGACCCAGTGCGGGTTGGTAAAACTTACCCTATTTGTGGTCAAATACCTTATTATGGTTTTCATTTTTTTTATCTAAAATGGGCGTCATCTTGAGTAGAATAAAATAACTAGTCCGCCATCTTGGATACGCCACCATGTTGCATTTAGAATGACGTCACAACATTAACCATGCATTGTCATCCAAATCGAACTTGTATACAAAAATTCAGCTCAATAGGGTATTTTACTGTAAAAATCTAATTAGTCCGTCTGATAGATTTACAAAAAATATTGGACACGTATTTTTTCTTTTTCACGTACACAAAAAATGAAGACGATACAGTGCGTTGAAAACTCACGTGACGTCACTACGTTGCTACAATTTTTACATGTCTACGTAAAAAATACGTGTCCAATATTTTTTGTAAATCTATCAGACGGACTAATTAGATTTTTACAGTAAAATACCCTATTGGTTGAAGATATCTACTTCAACATTGAGTTGCAAGATTTCATCCAAACAAACATAAATACTTACAAACATTGCGAGTTAAATAAAAGCTGTTTTTTTTTTCAGGAGTCTGGCGTGCGGGGAGTGATGGTCGTTTACGGGCGCGTTTTGAAGCCAGTCATCGTGGTTTTACCCCGAAATTGACCAATGAATTCTGAAGACCTTCAAAAAACCACTCCTCGTTGTTAACGGCAAGAAATCATGTAGTATAGCTGTAGATCAATATTTACTCGACCACGGCAAAGGCCAAAGGATGGACATAACCCTTCCTCTTGTCTTTGCTTTAATGATTTTAGTAGTCTATGTAAGTATGTTTGTATTTTTAACGAATTCAGAAAAAGGGGGAGGTTCCAATTCGACTGTTTTTTTTTTAAATAATAATTGATTTTTATTTTGTAAGTAGGTTGTAAAAAACACTTTTACACGTCAATCTTTTTTTTGGCCGTTATAAAAACTAGATGAGGTCGGTGTTTCCTAGCTGACTACCCTGAGAAGAAACACCGAAACAAACTCAGAGGTCAAGGTCTCTTTTGAAGTCCATACAATTGTACTGGTCAAATCAGATGAGAACCATGTAGGTTGGTGTCTGAAGTGGTCTTTTGAGGAAAGTGCCACACAGATTTGAGTGGACCTGTCCAAACAGTGCAAGCATTTGTCAGTTATCGTGTAGCTCAAACTTAGAACTTTAAGGAGCTCAACGATTTGATTTTTTTTATTTGAATTATAAATATGTTCAGCGAATCTTTCGCCCGATTTGGATGTGATTTTTTTGCTTGAAAATATTTTCTTGCGGACTGATCCCATTTCAATTTGGTGAAGATCTGATGAAGAACTTCGAAGATGGGCAACGGAACTCTTCAATAAATGATAGCAAATCTTCCGGGACTGCTGTCTAAAATCGTTTGTCTCTTTAATGTTTACACCAGATTATAACATAACATCACGCCGGTACATTGTTAAGGGGAACGCAGATGTGTACAATTCAGCCGTGTTTTTGGTATTATCTATTCGATTATAACTTAACTATTTGAAACGGTCTTGATTCATATTTTTGCGTTGTTTTTAGTTAAATATATTGAATTTGCATTGAAACATTGAACTTCAAAGATAAACTAGTAACTTCCTCAATTTAAAATCAATATAATCTAGTAAAATCAGATATTGTTAGGTGAATGTCAATAACAAAGCAAAGTCGATATTTAACTATAAGTTGGTCTGGACTTCAACTATGGAGGCATAAAAAATAACTCCTTAACGGGAAATAGCTCAACCACTCATTATATAATTAATAATAGCAGCGCCCCGCGGTTTCACCCGCGTAGTTCCCGTTCCCGTGGGCATACGGGGATAAAATATAGTTGCTCTGGGTGAATGTAGCTTTCTAATGGTGAAAGAATTTTTGAAATCGTTCCAGTAGTTTTTGTGTTTAAGTATTCGTTACATACAAAAATACAAATCTTTCCTCTTTATAATATTAGTATACATGTCAATTAAGATGTATCACCGCTAAAAAGTGCAAAAAAAAACAAATACAACCAACATCCAAATATTATAAATAAAAACTGCAAAGTACAAAAAGAGTGTCCGTGGAGTTTCTTGCACGTTCTTCTCCATAGAGATCTACGCTTTGGAACGTGCAGATAGCTTCACCTCTTTCGACTTGACAATTCAAAAGTGCCTGTAAAGGGTTTAATTGAAATAAATGCTTTGAGTTTGAGACTTTAATTTCGGAAATCGGTGTCGAAAACAAAGACACAATGTAAAACACTGACTTTCTAAATAAGTTACTTTTTATTGTAAAAAAAATAAATTGTTAAATAAATAAAGGATTTGAATATTGATTGCAGCGTTTCATTTCCCGATGGTACTCCGCAGCGTTTTATAAATGAATATAAGAACAATTTTTACGTTTTATTTTATTTATTTTTATTAAAACTTTATGCACTAGTAAAAGCAGTGGGAGCTAATGAGAGCAGTGGTGGCCGAGTGGTAACGGCCCCGACTTAAGAATTGTAGGTCGCGGGTTCAAACCCTGCCAGGCGCATTACTTTGTGTAATTAATTTCATCACCACTGCCCTCAAAACGGTGAAGGAAAACATCGTGAGGAAACCCGCATGTCCTATAACCAAAAATTCGAAGACATGTGACATTCAGCAACCCGCACTGGGCCCGCGTGCTGGATTACGGCCCATTCCCTCTCCTATAGAGGAGGCCTGTGTCCCAGCAGTGGGAACGTTAAAATGCTGATTAAGCTGAGCTTAAGCACTAGTAAAATGGCGTAGGTACAACGGCGGACGGAAATAAAAACTGTACAAAGGCGGACTTAATGCCATAGGCATTTTCTGCCAGTCGACCTTTTTATTAAGTAACGATTGGTTAGTAGAACTCTTTCGAGGTGATATGGGATCTACCTCCAGGCGATCCACCCCGGGAAACGGCACCACAGCCTTGCCTGTGGCACAGCTGAATGATCCCTCTTGTCGACCCTGGTCTGGTTGTTATCGGACGGCGAACTGCCCATCCCTCACCACCCACAGGCCTACGGTGGCCGGGAATTGCCCTGTGACTTCTGATGCCCGGGCCGTCTGTTTCTGTTGCGACAGCCGGGGCGTGAGTTTGCTTCCCTCGGTCTACGGTCCTTGGTCCGCCTCCTCCTTCGCTAGCATTACTGCTTAGCAGAAAGTGGTTAGCGCTTCTCATGACCCTTTGCTCCATACAATGGGTTGAACCAGGGTCGCAAGCGAACCTCCGCCGCGTAGTTGGGGCTTATTTAGCGGAGAGGTGTGTCACCTATCTGGGACGTGATGGCAGAAACCAGCGCCCCATGTCGTGCGGCGTTCCACAGGGTTCGGTCTTGGGCCCGCCCCTGTGGAACATCGGGTACGACTGGGTGCTGAGGGGCGAGCTCCAGCCGGGAGTGGACCTGACGTGTTACGCTGACGACACGCTGGTCACTGCCCGGGGGAGCTCGTACAGGGAGGCAGCGTTGCTGGCGACGGCTGCGGTCTCACAGGTGGTGAGCCGCATACGCCGCCTCGGCCTGGAGGTGGCCCTCAATAAGTCGGAGGCCATAGCTTTTCATGGCCCCCGGCGGGCACCACCGCCGGGATCACACATCGTGTTCGGGGGGGTCCGTATCGCTGTCGAGTCCACCATGAAGTACCTAGGATTGGTGCTCGACAGCCGGTGGGATTTCGGCCCCCACTTCCGGCGACTGGCGCCCAAGTTGATGGGCGCGGCTGGGGCGCTGTCAACGCTGCTTCCCAATCTGGGGGACCCGAGCACCGCCTGCAGGCGGTTATACGTGGGGATCGTGCGATCGATGGCCCTTTACGGGGCCCCGATCTGGGCGGCTGACCTGACGGCCAGCACTATCACTGTTCTGCGGAGGCCGCAGAGGGTGATGGCCGTCAGAGTCATCAGGGGTTATCGCACGATCTCCTACGAGGCGGCTTGCGCACTGGCCGGATCTCCGCCGTGGGACCTGGAGGCGAAGGTTCTCGCGTCACTGTATCGGTGGCGCGAGGACGCGCGGGCGCGCGGCGAGCGACTGATGCAGCGACACATTGAGCTGCGTCGGTCGCAGCTGCGCGAGTTCCTGGTGGCGGAATGGCGGGACAGGCTTTCACGCCCTACCGCCGGCCTCGCCACTGTCGAGGCCATCCGGCCAGTGCTAGACCTTTGGCTCGGGAGAAGGCACGGCTCCCTGACGTTTCGTGCGACACAGGTCCTTTCGGGGCATGGCTGCTTCGGGAAGTTCCTGTGTCGCATAGGCAGGGAGCCGGACGCTCGGTGTCACCACTGCGTCGACTGTCGGGAGGACACGGCGCGGCATACGCTGGCAGAGTGTGCCGCTTGGGAGGAGCCGCGCCGTGACCTCATCTCTGTGGTGGGCAGTGACCTCTCGCTACCGGCCGTAGTCCAGTCTATGGTCGGCGGCGAGGAGTCCTGGGACGCGGTGGTCTCCTTCTGCGAAACAGTTATCTCGCAGAAGGAGGCTGCGGAAAGGGAAAGAGAGATCTCGACCTCTGACCCCGCCCGCAGCAGGCGCACCGGGCGTCGGAGGAGGGCGTATGCTGCCCTCTTCCGGCCCCCCTAACTGGGTCCAGGGGCGGCGGACTTGGGGACGTCTGTCACCCCCCATTCATCCGGACCCGAGGTGGCGGCGCGTGGTGTTCCCGTGCGCCCCTCTCTGAAGTCGCGGAGGGAGTCAAACACCTCACTCCCTCCGCTGACTCGAGGTGGCCCGCAGAGGCGAGCTGGTACCAGCCGGGGATTGCGGAATTCGCATACGTTCCCGCGTTCCCCGGCGTAGGTGGGAGATGGAACACCGGGGTGGTTTTAGTCAGTAAGAGTCTGACAGACCCCTCCACATCCATGAGATTTCCCCCCGTAAAAAAAGGGTCGGGGGCGGGAGGTAGGAACATGAAGACGCCGTGGCGACTCTCCAACTACTCCTCAAAGAGGGGACTTATCAGCTCGATAGTGGCGTGCCCAAACGTAGCTACTACTGGGTCTAAAAATACAAAGAGTTAACCATCGACTCGAAAAGAATACTCGACATCTTGATAGCAAGTTTCATCATTGCCATTTGACCTGACATCGCTTGGGTCAAGTTCAGTACCTATAATTAATCAGGAAGTGCAGATTGTTGCCTGCAAGATATGATTGGAGACGTTTTTGTGAAGCAGTTACCTACGCTGTAAACATTTATCATCATTATTCAGTTAGATCGAGTGACTTGTAATTGGGGGCAGCGCAGACAAGGTAGCACCACATTACTAGCGATAACTCATATAATAGACATCAGATTTCAATGAAATTTAAATGACACCACACGACAACCACCAACTTTCGAATTTAAAAAAAAATCATCAATATCGGTACACGCAGTACAAAGTTATGGGGTAACACACACAAAAAAAAATACAGTCGAATTGAGAACCTCCTCGTTTTTTGGAAATCGATTTTGAACTGGCTGACTGATATATCAATGGACAGCCGTTTCTACGGCGACAAGGAAACATAAGATTTTGCGTAAAGCTTCCTTTTATAATGTAGCACTAGTAAGAAAGATTTTTTTTGGAAATTGAACCTTAATGCAGATGAGAAGGCGAACATCTTTTGTATTAAATCTGCGCAGATGCAGTCGCGGTGCTTGTGACAAACAGAATCGAATTCGTCGTACATTGCAACTAATTACTTAATCAACGGAAACTGCTCGAGCGTCTGTCTGTCTGCGCTGTATGCGTCCCCCCCTTATGTGCGACCCTGACGTCTCAGTCTCTTTCGGTAGTGATTTATTTACTTGCAGCAGTGGCGTAACTGCTTGGGGCTGGGGGCCCTGTTGTAAAATTTAAAATGGGGCCCGTAATCTATTTCTTTCTTAGAAAGCAACGCACTTTTCCGGATGAGGCCATGGTTCGGGCTTCTTAGGTCTATGTTTACTCGATAATTTATTGCATTCTGTATTGCATATATGGTACATTATGGTAAAAGATAAATAAAGACTGCAATTCGATCCAAGCAAGCAAGAAAGCAATTCAAGTAATTCAATATTTCCTAAAAAAGAAAAAAAAAAAACACGTCCCCTGAGGATGCCTCGTGGAGAGGCGAAACACGTGTCGGTATTGGTGTTGGGTTTTGCTTTGCCTTCCTGCATGTGCATAAAATCCTTGCACTTGCCTTGTAATCTTGCATGTGCATAATATAGCGGGCGGGAGGGAGGTGCATACCTGCAACCCACTAATTTTCGTGGAAATTAAAACTAGATATATTATTTTCATTTTCAAATTTTTCAATATTTCCTACTTAAAATGATTGATTACATACGTTTAATTGGGTGTATAATGTAAATGTGTAAGAACCCTATAGGTATCGATTCCTTGCGAGTGCCAAAATATGTCGCAAAATTGATCCATAAATAGCCGTATATTTTTATTGTAATGACTTAGAAGCTTTTTTTTAAGAGCTCCAAAGTGCCATCAACCGTGACGCGTACGTATCTGATATTATTTTCAACATGATACCTCCACAAGTTCCTGAGAAAAGGGTCGTGACAGACCGACAGACAGTGAAGTGATTCTTTAAGTGTTCCGTTATTTCTTTTTGGGGTACATACGGAACCCTTAAAATCTAGCCACTATGATAAGTTTAAATACTGATTAGCTGTACTAGCAAACATTAAAGTCAGACATTGTTTATCAATCAACATACCCTCATTCGTACCTATTTAATAATCATATAATGGTTAGATTTTTTTTTAAACTCATCATCTGCCTACCTTTTCCCAACTATATTGGGGTTGGCTTCCATTCAAACCAGATTCAGCTGAATGCCAGTATTTTACGTGGAGCGGCTGCCTGCCAAACATCCACAATCCATTAACTGGGTAACATCACTTCTTGGCAAGATTGGAATCAGATTTTCTTGCTTCTGCCAATCCGAAACGAATGCCAAAAATCTACAACAAAGGACAGTCGGGACCAGCTGCATAACCTGCTTTCCGAGGCACGGAGGAGTCGCAGAATGTTAAGAGGGTCACCCATCCATAGACCGACCTTGGCAAGCGTTGCTTAAACTTGGAGATCGACCCGTGCGGCTGTTATTATTTAGACACGAGTTCCTCAGATTTTTTAATACTTTAAACTGATGACATTTTAAGATTCCTTGGGGCCCAAGAGATTTCTACGTAGTTGATGTCGGTCCCGGCCTAGTTCTGGAATTGTGAAGTATGACAAACGCGGAGGCCCCTTCTCTTTGGCTGTCCACTAATAGTTTTTATAGTGCAAAAGAGTTGTTTTGTCAAAAATGTAAATAGTTAAATTGTTTGCACAAAATATTTGTACGCTTATAATGTTAACCAAAACACTTATGCCCTGTATTTTAATTATTATAACGTCTTCTAAACCATGGTTTATGCAAACACGTTTTATTCTTATTATTATGCGCACAATGCATTGCACCACTTAACTTATCGGTAGTTACGCTACTGAGAGTTTGGAGGTACCTCACTCCTTCCCGCACAACTCTCCCTGCGTGGAACTTTGCACGTCGCATATCGTTTTGAATTTCGAAAACGTTCTCATTATTTTTGGTTCTCCTGATATTCTCGTTCAATAACGAAAATAATTCAGTAGTGAGTGATAAAAACAAAATGTTTGTAAGAGTGTTTTATTTGTTTATATTCTTGTTGAATTGCTGCGTTCTTGGGATCAGATATAAATTAACAGAGATCACGCTTGATACCTCTTTTGGGAAGATACGTGGCTTCGAAAGGGAACATTATAGTCGGTTCGCGGGCATTCCATACGGACTAGTCAATGAGACAAATCCATTTGGGGTAAGTATGGCTTTATAAATATGTATATTTACCAGAGTATCAGTTGGATATTATTAAAAAAATATTGGACAGGGCCCCAAGTCTGCTATTTTTATAAACGTGTCATTCCAACACGATCCTATTGTCATTTTACTAAAAGTTCGTAATCTGCTAAATACATAATGGTCGATCATTGGTCGGTCAATGGTCTCGTCACTGATCAAAGGAACTGACAAAATTAGAGCAGATTTATAAGGTTTATAATTACAAGGTTTGTATGAAAGAAAAAATGCGCAGAATAATTCTGCGCATTTTTTCTTTCATACAAACCTTGGTCTGACAATAACGAACACAACAATAAAAGAATTATCCAATTTAGTGCAGTGAATCAGTGATTCACTTTGGCGCGTACATACATTTTGGTGACTCATTTTTATTTATAAACAAGATTACCGTTGTGATTAAATAATTTATGTATGCAGCAACATAAGACTGATTATAAAAGCTTTTAATTAACTTGCAATGTATGTATGTAAGTATTATGTTTGTTCGGGTGGAATTTTGCTATTCAATTTTGAAGCAGATTTCTTCAACCGATTGAGCTGAAATTTTTTATAAACGTTTAGTTCCGTTGAAGTTACTCAATTAAATAGGTACTAGTTTATTTAAATAAGAAAATCACGCGACAAGCTTTTATGATCATAAGTATAAATTGTGTATAATCAACACTAAAATTAAAAAAAAGTAAAGAGTTAACGTTTGTGAGTTTGTGACCCCTTACAAAGGGGCTCTGGATCTCCTGAACCAATTTTCAGTATTATTTCACCAATAGAAAGCTACGTTATTGTGGAGTGTCATAGGCTATATTTTAACCCCGTATTACCACGGGAACGGGAACAACGCGTGTGAAACCGCGGGGCTCTGCTAGTGAGGCTATAAGTTGATAGTTATAATTTTAAAGGAAAATTCTATTTCTTTCTTTTTAGAGCATTTAAATAAAAGCTTTTGTTTTAAGTATTTTTTTTTGCTTTTAATTTTAATTTCATCCTATAATAGTCCGGTCAAATTAGATAAAAAAATAGGGTGAAATTACATAAATTCGTAACAACAACGTGTTACAACTTTTTGAATAGATATATCTCCGAAACGGTGGCTTATAGGAAAAAAGTATTGATACATTTTTATAGATAATTTTATGATCTACAATTTTAGTGTGGTATTTCTATGATAAAACATATCGTTTTGCTGAAAATTGCGAAAAAAACATTTTTTTAACCTTTGACCTTGAATTAAAAAAAATCCATATACGGGAATGATGGAAACCTTTCAGGTTTTGTTTATAATTGTCTTTTGAACCATTGTAACAACATTCAGCTTGTTGCGAATTTGTGTATCACCGAATGTCTAATTGAGAGCAGTGGTGGCCGAGTGGTAACGGCCCCGACTTACGAATTGTAAGTCGCGGGTTCAAACCCAGCCAGGCGCATTACTTTGTGTAATTAATTTCTTCACCACTGTTCTCAAAACGGTGAAGGAAAACATCGTGAGGAAACCGGCATGTCCTAGAACCAAAAATTCGAAGACATGTGACATTCACCAACCCGCACTGGCCCCGCGTGCTGGATTACGGCCCATTCCAGTGGGAACGTTAAAAGGCTGTTTATGATTATGATGAATGTCTAATTTGACCGGACTATTATGTCTGTTTACAGAACGCTCAACCCCATCCTTACTTGAAACCAGATGACATCGAGTTAAGCAACAACCTCGCAGTATGCCCACAACACGACAAAGGTGTAATTGTTGGTAAAATCCAGTGTTTACATCTGCACGTTTACAAACCAAATGACATAACTCCAGGAAGTACGCTGCCAGTAATGGTCTTTATACACGGTTTAGACTTCTCTAAAGGCAGCGGCAGTTCGATCATGTTCCAACCGGATTATCTATTGCGGCATAACGTTATTGTCGTCATGGTGGACTATAGACTGGGCCCGTATGGTCACCTATGCTTACCTCAAACGGAATACACAAACCAAGCGTTAAAAGATCAGAATCTAGCTCTGAAATGGGTTAAAAACCATATCGGAAGCTTCGGAGGAGATAGTGACAACATTTTGCTTTTTGGACAAGATTCTGGGTCCGTATCAGTAGAGCATCATTTGTTGTACACCAAAGAAGTCTTGTTTAATAAGGTGATACTGCAAAGTGGAGTTTCTGTGTCGCCATTTTGGAATCAAGCCACAGATATTGCGACATTAGTCAAGGACGTTGGTCTGGATGCCGAGAATATCGACGTTGATCTTTTTATTAAAAAAATATCGGCCATAGACACAACTACGATGATCAACATGACGAAATTCTATGATTTCCGGCCTTGTGTCGACGGGGAATTTATTACAAAAACACCAAATATGAGAAACTTGGAAAATATAAAACTGATGATTGGTGGAACAGAACACGAAATGCGTTATTTCTATCCAACAGAAGATTTGCACGGTTGTTTGGACTTTGCTGGCGAATTAAACAATAGCTTTTCATTTTCCAAAATGGCGGATAACACCGACGCCATTGACGAAGTGAAACAATTTTATAACAATTATACAAATCTAAACATAGTTGATTTCGCATCAGATTTATCCTTTAATTATCCATTGGAAAGGACTATAAGATATTACGTACAAAACAAATGTACTGTCTACAGATATCTGTTCTCATATGACGGAAATCGAAATTTCATGAAAATAAAAAATAACATCACTAGTGCAGGCTCTGTACACGGTGACGAGTTGGGATATCTTTTTGTTATGCGTGCAATAGAGCCTTATGCTGATAAGACAACTAAAGAAGATCAAGTTATCATTGATAGAATGACCTTGATGTGGACGAATTTCGCAAAATATAGGTACGTATCTACTCATAAATGATTAATGATATTTATTTTGTAAGTAGGTTAAACATAACACTTTTACACGTCCAATATTTCTTGTCATTTTAAGCTACATGAAGCCGGTGTTTCCTAGCCGACTACCCTGAGAAGAAACATCGAAACAAACTCAGAGGTCAAAGTCTCTTTTAAAGTCCATACAATCCGTATTGGTCAAATCGTATGAGAACCATGTAGGTTAATGTCTGAGGTGGTCTTTTGAGGTGCCACACAGATTTGAGTGGACCTGTCCAGACAGTGCAAGCATTTGTCAGTTACCGTGTAGCTCAAACTTAGAACTTTAAGGAGCTCAACGATTTGACGAACAATACCAAAGTAAGAACATTTGGGTAGGCCGCACGAATTACTCAATAATCATAAGTATGTATACAACATGTAACAGATTAAACGCAATTCTTGGGGGTCATTGTACTCATCATTATGAACAAATTTTACTGTGGGACCAACACTGAAATCGCGACAAACAAATCGACTATCGCATGCAATTAACTCGACAAAATGTACTGAACACTGAATTACTGTTACTACACTTTTCGCGATTTAGAGTAGAATAGAAAACATTTATTCGACACAGACACAACACAACAGCAACAAAACACACAGTAAAAAATATACAACAGTAGTAAAACATTACAATGATTAGGGGCCGTTCAAATATTACGTTATAAAAGAGTGTCCGTGGAGTTTCTTGCACGTTCTTCTCCGTAGAGATCTACGCTTTGGAACGTGCAGATAGCTTCACCTCTTTCGACTTGACAATTCAAAAGTGCCTGTAAAGGGTTTATTTGAAATAAATGCTTTGACTATTTGACTACGTAAGCAGGATTTGTAACATTTTTGACTGCCTCCTTCACCTCGTCAGCAAAAGTAAGCAAAGCTCTTACCCCCCCTCCCCATGCTTACGTAAACATTTATATAAAGTATTTTTGAACCTGTTCTGGTTTCCTTATTGGTTCATGAAACAGCAGTTAAGTTAACAAGTCTAGAAATAAGGAGTTTATAGTCTGTAGAGAAATTAATTTTATTGTGGTTCGTTAAGGCAATGATAACCCAGTGGGTAAGACCGCGCCGGGCCATATGATGATTCCAGATCCCATATGCTAACGGCCGAACCCAATAACCGATCTATCACATACTGGAGATAGAAAAACAAATGAAACAACAGAAAAATTATATAGGTTTTCTGTTGTTTCATTTGTTTTTCTATCTCCAGTATGTGATAGATCGGTTATTGGGTTCGGCCGTAAATGAAATATTGCTGACGTAATCACCTCTCGGATCCCCCCATCCCCCATGTCATCAAAAATAAGCAAATCAAAGACCCCCTCCGCCCCCCTTTAGTGCTTAGCTTACGTAATACTTGAATGGCCCCATAGGATTAAAATTGTTTTGAGCGTGCCCATAGTGAAAGGGTTACCATATCGACATTTGCTAGGCATCAGACACCTAGCTGGTGGAACGCGGCGGGCACTAGGAGGATCACGGGTGGGTTTTAGTCAGTAAGAGTCTGACACTCCCTTCCGCTCCGCCCAGAGCGGGAGAAGTCATTTGATGATTTCCCATCCAGAAAAAAGCACTCGTCTGGTTTTGTTTTACAGGGATCCCACTCCAAAGACTTCAGAACTTCTACCAGTGAAGTGGACACCGGTAACTGCGGGGGCGAAGCGCTATCTGCAAATAGACAAAAACTTAGAACTCCACAACGGCCGGCCCTTCGAGGAACGCATGGCTTTTTGGGACTCGTTCTTTGAGAAATATGGCAAGTACGCCAAGGGGATAAGCTTAGAAGAGAGTTTTACTGAAAACAGAACTAGCGCTGTAGATTCAAGTACATTGTTATTGTTGATAAGTATTTCTCTTTTGATAATTTGAAATAATCATACGCATAGTTACAGAGTAAAAATTACTGTCAGTATATTATGTTTTAAGCTAATCAATTGTTTTTTGTGAATAAAAAGTTGTGTAATCTTGGTTTTGTTTTTATTTATTTCTGTATGCGTACTTTGGGTATCAGCATTTTGTACCCTTATGTGCCTATGAAATACTAGCTGACCCACAAAAGCACCCGAAATATTCCCAATCATTCAGTAATACGTATATTTAAAATAGAGAGACAGTGGTGGCCGAGTGGTAACGGCCCCGACTTACGAATTGTAGGTCGCGGGTTCCAACCCAGCCAGGCGCATTACTTTGTGTAATTAATTTCATCACCACTGCTCTCAAAACGGTGAAGGAAAACATCGTAACGAAAACGGCATGTCCTAGAACCAAAAATTCGAAGACATGTGACATTCACCAACCCGCACTGGGCCCGCGTGCTGGATTACGGCCCATTCCCTCTCCTAGAGAGGAGGCCTGTGTCCCAGCAGTGGGGACGTTAAAAGGCTGATTATGCTTATTTATTTATTTATTTATTTAATACTTTATTTTCAGGCATTTTTTACACAATATAATTTTACAAAATAATAAACTAATACATATTAAAAACATAACAGCTTAATCTAAATTTAAATACGTTGAGTCGGCGACGTATTGCGCAGAGTCGTGGTGTCGTGTAGCCTTCCTCGAAAACGCCGATACACGACACCCGTCGGCCAAAATTCCTCCTTCGTAAAAGTCTGCAGATGGTGAGTCGGTCCCCGCACCACAAAAGATACGCGCGTTATGCTTATTCAAAGTAACTTCGTAATACTTTCGCAACAAGAATTCAGAATACAACATATAAGCCGCGTCAATTATTGGCATTAACGACATCTATCGGATAATAGTAGAACTACACCGTCACACAAAAGCATGAATACTTACTGTGTAAACTAACCATTATGTATTCATGCTTTATTTGTGTGTGAGAAGTATTGCGTGTAAGTATAGGAAAATAATTCCCTCACACATACACAGCTGCGAGAAGTATAAATTTGCAATTTTTACCAGTTTTTAACCGACTTCTAAAAAAGGAGGAGGTTCTCAATTCGGATGTTTGTATGTTTTTTTTTTATTGTTTGTTCGCGTATAACTCGCTTGCCAACCGATTTGGAAAATTCTTTTTTTGTTGGAAAGGGTATACTTCGTTTTTTTTTGGGCTGGCAACACTGGTAGCCGGTCGTCAAAAAAAACGTTCTCTAGGTTAATTTTTAAAAAATATTTATAAAAGTGTTTTAATTTATGTTTAATAAGTGTTAAATAGTAAAAATAAAGTAAGGAGTGGATCAACTAGAAATTGTACAGTGTTTCGTGCCCCGATAACTTCGAAAAACAAGCAAACTTAGACCAGCTGTCAACTCAACGCAACGGTGACGGATTTGAAAATTTCATCAAACCCGGGGAGTATTTCGTTTTATTTTGCTAATGTACACAATACTTTTACAGGCTAAAAAACATCACGAAATACTGCTCAGGCCTCTGAGCAACGTCCATCACACATTGGCACGGTTTATGTCTCCTTTTGCTTGATAACTGGTGGAAGCAAAATCGACGACGAAAACATTCGCCCAGACAAAAAATACTACATAATTTACTGCACATAATACACTCCACTATCTATAATACTAAAACTATTAATGTAACCTGCAATGTGTTTAAAATCTTAAATGTAAAACAGTCAAAAACTTTGTAAAACTTTCTTAATCAGTGTTTTCCTTATTTAACTTTTCCGTTTAATTCTAATAACTAAATCTAACTGTGATAGCTATCCCTTGAAATTAATTAACTTTTTAACTATAATTCTTTTGTTAAACTTTCATTTTTCCACCCCTACTACCTCCAACTAATTAAAAAAAAAAACTCATCCACTGTTATTTAACTGTATGACTGTACACATTCCAGGTGATCAGCAAAAATGATGACCCGAAGTGCCACAATCAAGGAGCTGGAAGCAAAGTTAAGAGCTTCTTTGAAGGAGCTCAAAGAATCTAAAGCACTGAACGAAAAGTTGCTTCAGGAAATTGCTGAAGGCGAGGTTGAAGTGAAAAATGTGGTACTGAAAAACACCTGCCTGAAGAACGAGTTGGCTGAGCTACACACTCAGCACATGGACTTAGCCGACCAACACCGGGAACTTGAATATCATGTGTCATCATTTCAAAAGTGCAGTGACACTTATGAACTGACTTTGACCCGTGTCTCAGATCTTGAACAAGAATTGTGTGAAGCCCATAAGGCACTATCTGTGGCAAAGTCTTTGAAGGATAGTGAACAGTTAAGTAACACCAATAGTTTGTATAATGAGTTGGTAGGCAGCCTCCAGTATAAATCAGTGTGTGAGCCAGCTGTAACGATTGATTTGACAGGTGATGATACCATTCCATTATGTCCCATTGTTCTGAGTCACAACAAATTAAAAAAATATATTAAAATAAAGAAAATAATCAAACGGTCTCGGAGAGCAATGAAAAAACAAAATCTCCATAAATTAAATCTAACTTTGAGAAAGGACCGAGTCAGCCTAACAAGTAGATTGAATACATGTACAGAAGAGCTAGACAGATGTAGGGAGCAATATAATATAGATACTCAGTGCCTCCAAAATGATTTATTGTATAAGGAGTATTTGCTGAAGAATATTTATGAAAAATATGAGACTTCACAACAACAGCTAAGTGAGCGCTTGTTTGAGGCTGGGGAACTACTGGACTTGGTGAAGTACAATGCAGAAAGATACGAGTCTCTGACTAATAATCTCTCAGGTAGCTGTGTCAACCAGCCATCGCTCCCCCAGCCATCATCCCCCCAGCCCCAACTTGACATGTCTCCACCTGTGTTGTCTCTTCCTTTAGAAACCTGTGTCAAAACACAGGAAAATAAAACAATATTTTTTTGTGACGAATTAGGGTCTGGCTTTGGAAAAATACTACATAACTACTTAAGCCATAGTTTTACCAATCATAGTTATCATAATATCAGTTTTAAGCAAATGGTTAACAGAATTATAGACTCAAATCTTAATGAATATTCTTCAATGGTTCTTTTATTAGGTAATAGTACTGGTATTACCAGAAAGGACATAGTGGATGGTGTTACCTCCTTATTAAAATTAAACATAGGAAAGCTTATGTTTTGTGCTTTTCCTTATTCTGATAGTTTATCAGTTGATCAAAACAATGATATTTCAAAGCTGAATAATACTATTCACTTGCTGACATGTTGTCATAGTGACAAATTATTGTTTTTTGACACTAATAAGTTTGTTAGTGGTTTTAAATTAACTCAGGGAGCTTTATCTCTGTCTGGAAAATGTAGACATATGATTGCTATGTTGATAGCATATAATATGAACGAGGTTATAGCTAATATAACAAATATTAGGTTAAGTGACGAGCCTGTGTTGTCTAGTTGCACTAACAACCTAGGGACTTATTATTTTGATTCATTGTGTAGTACGAAGGAGGACCCATCAATAATATCAACATTCTTGGAAGTCTCCAATCAGATTGAGTTTTCTCTTCCTGATAGATCCTGTACAGGTTTAGACTCCTCGAGTGTAGCTGTAGAGATCACTCCTGATAATACTTTAAACTGAACTGCAAGACAACAGAAGTTACCCCTTCAAAGAGCCAATTATTATTAGTGAATAATAACAAGGTTTCTTCTGGCAATTTAGTTAATTGTAAGAATCCTAAAGGAGGGCAACATACTTTAAAGTTATTTAATCAGAATATTCAAGGTTGTTCTTCCAAATTACTTGAAATAGAATTGTTTTTAGAAAAAACCAAGTATGATGTAGTTTGCTTAACTGAACATTGGTTAAAAGATCACCAAATAGGATCCATTAATTTTGATAATTATTGTGTAGCTAGCTATTACAGCCGACAATGTATGATACATGGAGGATCATTAATTTTAATTAAAAGTCATATCAAATCTAAAGAAAGAAAAGATATTGTGAAACTGTCAGTTGAACACACCATTGAATTGTCCTGTGTTGAGCTAGATAGGCATGTTGTAGTATGTGTTTACAGACCTCCAAGTTACCAGAATCTACCTGTGTTTGATTCTGTAATGGAAGATGTGTTAAAAAAAGTCAGTACTAGTAATAAATCAATAATTATATGTGGGGACTTTAATATTAACTTATTAGAAACTAACTGGAATAGCATCGGATTATTGAGTCTATTTAAATCATTCAATTTGTCAAATGTTTTTATTGAACCTACCCGAGTAACAGATTCTTCTGCAACTTGCATAGACAACATATTTTGTAATTGTGATTACTTACATAAAGATATTATAAACAAGTTGCCATCTGATCACAGTGGACAAACAATAACATTCTGCACCTATATACCATTACAAAAAATTCAAATTAATTTTAGACCAATAACAGATATAAAATTAGAGAAATATAATAATACTTTGGCCAGTCAATTATGCGTTCAAAGCTTTAATAACCTAAATGATGTAAATGAGTTTTACGCCGAGTTTTTCTCAATAATTAACACTCAATTTGAAAACACCTTTCCAATAAAGTCTAAAAGTATTTACACTAAGTTTATATTTAGTGATTGGGCGACACCAGGCATTCGTATAAGTAGAGAAAAGTTATACGAACTATATGGCCTAAAGCAACATGTGAATAATACAAACTTTCATAACTACGTTGCGAAATATTCTAAAACATTTAAAAGTGTATGCAAAACTGCTAAAGCTTTATTTATTAGCAATAAAATAAAATCAGCGGATGACAAAATAAAAACTACCTGGAAAATAATAAATAATGAAACAGGTAGGAAGAAAAAGCGTGACATTGAATTTAATTTAAATACTGTACATGGCCCCATAAACTCAAATGCAGAGGTAGCTCAGGAATTTGAAAACTTCTTTGCTGATATTCCTCGTAAAACTACAGACGCTCTTAACTCGTCACCCGCACTCTCTGCTGCCTTACTTAGAAAGAATGTCAAGGTGTGCCCATCAGAATTCAAGTTTCAACATACAGACCCCCTGGCTATTATAAAAGCTTTTAAAGAACTTAAAATTAAATCAACAGAAGATCTTTGGGGAATGTCTGTAAAAGTCTGTAGATCTATTATTGAAACTATTGCCCCTTACTTAGCTCTCATATTTAACTCTAGTGTAGACCAGGGAGTGTTTCCTGATCTCATGAAACACAGTAAAGTAGTTCCACTTTTTAAATCGGGTGACAGTCAAGAACCCAATAATTACAGGCCAGTGGCAATCCTGCCCGTTCTTAGTAAGATATTTGAAAAGTTAATGCTTAATCAGATGCTACAACATTTTAATAAAAATTCCATCTTCCATGACCAACAGTACGGTTTCACCAAAGGGCGCTGTACAACTGACGCCGGTGTCACCCTAATAAAGAACATCTTTAATGCCTGGGAAGATTCACAAGATGCTATTGGAATTTTTTGCGATCTCTCGAAGGCGTTCGATTGTGTCAACCATGAGACGCTTTTGTTGAAACTCGAGCATTATGGGATTAGGAATACTTCCCTTGATTTGCTTAGATCATACTTGAAAGACAGGCAGGTTAAAGTCCAGGTAAACGGTGTAAACTCACTAGGGTCTAAAATGACAATGGGCGTTCCGCAAGGTTCAATATTGGGTCCATTCCTTTTCTTAGTCTATATAAACGATTTGCCCCAATTGCTTCAAAATCAACCAAAGATGGTGTTATTTGCTGATGACACATCATTAATATTTAAGATAGACCGACGATCACTAAGTCTTGATGACGTGAATAACTCTATTCATCAGGTCCAACATTGGTTTACGGCAAACAATTTGGTACTAAATGGAAAAAAGACTAAATGCATTAAATTTACTTTACCTAATGTTAGAAGCAACGAATGTGACATTGTATTGAATGGACAAAAACTGGAATATATTGATCAGACGGTTTTCCTAGGAATCACTTTAGACGAGAAATTGCAATGGGGACCTCACATAATATCTCTTGCGGGGCGGCTTAGCTCAGCCGCTTATGCTATTAGAAAGATAAGAGTGTTAACAGATGTAGAAACCGCGCGTTTGGTCTATTTTAGTTATTTTCATAGCATTATGTCGTACGGTATTCTGCTGTGGGGTCGGGCTGCTGATATGGAATCCATATTTATTTTGCAAAAGCGTGCTATCAGAGCCATTTATAATCTTTGTCGCCGCGATTCTCTTAGGGAACTTTTTAAAAAGATTAATATTATGACAGTCCCTTGTCAATTCATATATGAAAATATTATGTATGTGAGGAAAAATCGACATCTCTTTAGCAAAATCAGTGATAGACATAATTTTAATACTAGAAATAGAAATAAGTTAGATCAACCATTATATAGATTAGCTAAAGTACGTACATCTTTCATGGGGTACAGTGTTAAATGTTACAACAAAATACCTTGTGACATATTAGAATTAAATGAAAAGAAATTTAAAACCTATGTTAAAAGCACGCTTTGTAAACAAGCATACTACAAGCTAGATGATTATATTCAAGATAAGAATGCTTGGAAGCATGCTGGTCCTGCTCCATAGGACAATATTGGGTGTAGTAGACAAAGCCAAACTTGTGGGTCTGTATGTGTGATCTATCTGCTATGTATACAGATGTAGTTACTGATCTTTTATAGTTAATTTAACACACACTGATTCATTGTTGGTAATTATATAAAACAAGGATTAAAAACATTGTAAATATGTGAGTACTATGTCCCTGACTAGCAAATTTATTAATTTTACCTCTGCTGTTGTTTCTTTGTTGTACCTGTTAATAGTATATTACTTAGTTTTATTCGGGTGCATCGTCCTCACATATAACCAATTGGCTAATGTATACAAAATATTGTAAAACTTATACATATTTGAAAAGAGTAACTATGGAGTTTCTTGTCCGTTCTTCTCCATAAGAATCTACTTTTTGCGAATGGACAACTAGAGTCACTATAATATTTTTATTTTAAAATGTTTTGACGTTCAAAAGTGCCGTTAATGGTCTAGTTGAAATAAATGAATTGACTTTGACTTTGACTTTGACTTTGACTTCCCAAATGGTCCCATGAAAATTTTATCGAAATCGAACAAGCGGTTTTTGAAAAATCTAAAAAAATATCTACATTGTCTACATTGACGACCTTTTAGTTTACTCTGCATTGGAGCAGTGCGTTTTTATATACTAATGTAATTGGTTCGTTTAGGTGGGGGGAGGGGAGGGGGTTTAGGTACCACTAAAAAGTGAAAAATAAAAAACTTTTTACAAAAAAATACAACCGACTTTTCCACAAAAAATCAAAAAAGTACAAAATAACTTTAATTTCGGAAGTCGGTGTTCAAAAAATGAAAAAGGAACCAAAAACACCGAGTTCCGAAATTAAAGTTATTTTGTACTTTTTTGATTTTTTGTGGAAAAGTCGGTTGTATTTTTTTGTAAAAAGTTTTTTTTTATTATGAATGAAATGAACACGTTCGCGTCAAAGTAAATGCAATTCAAATCATTTATTTCAATTAAACCCTTTACAGGCACTTTTGAATTGTCAAGACGAAAGAGATGAAGCTATCTGATGAATGATGATGATAAATATTTGATGGTTTGTAAGTAGTTAATAAGGATCTTGTATTTTAAAAAAAATCATATCTTACAGAAATAATATAACTCAAGAATATCCGTAGGGGTCTGCCATCACTATCTGCAAAACTAGCTCATTTAGTGGCAGCCCTGACGAATATTCTTGGGTTACATCAATTCCGTAAGTCGGGGTTTTTTTATTAATTCTTTTTCAATTGTGTATTTACCATCGTGGGTTTTTTCAATATTTTCAATTTTGACAGAACGAATTTCTTTGTACAATATGCAACAGAAAACCCTAGGTTGGTAAAAGAGGGTAGCTTATAAAAACACAGTCATATGTAAGTACATTATAACAATAATATAAAAAGTTTTACAACGACACGATAAAATATAATATTTTATTGTTTACTAGCGACCCGCCCCGGTTTCGCACGGGCCAATGCTGTAAAAAGTAAAGAATAAAATATTAGGTACATACATACGGGTCGAACTGATAACCTCCTTTTTTGAAGTCGGTTAAAAGTGGTTATTGTGGGTTATCCCTAAGAGATAGACATATACTGTCGCGGACTTTTTTGTAGATCTTTTTAAGGCGTGCAATACTGTAGTACATTATTTTGATCTATCTCGTAGGGTTCAGCCAGCGTTTGCAATGTAAGCGTAAAACAATGTGTTTATTTACGACATCACATTATAAACCTCTAAAATTATCAGTGTTTCCCTACTATATTATGCATGTAGTACACATATAAACCCTCCTATTGAATCACTCTATGTATTTAAAAAAACTGCATCAAAATCCGTTGCGCAGTTTTAAAGATCTAAGCATACATAGGGACACACAGACAGCGGGAAGTGACTTTGTTTTATACTATGTATTGATTCCTATTTTAGTACCTAGTAAATGTATTGACATTGAAGTTTGAAATTGTATATTCACGTGTTTTTTTTTTAAATTCAAACCAATGTATTCTGTAAGTCTTGAGTCAAAGATTGTAATGTATAAAATGATTTCTGTACTATGTGTTGTGTTTTGCATTTGTAAGTACTTATTTTTCTATATCTATACTAATATTATAAAGAGGAAAGATTTGTATTTTTGTATATAACGAATAAACTCAAAAACTACTGGACCGATTATAAAAATTCTTTAACCATTAGAAATCTACGTTCACCCTGAGTAACATAGGCTAAATATGATCTCCGTATACCCACGGGAACGGGAACTACGAGCCGTATCGAGGAGGCCTTCTTTACCAGGTCCTTCATCCTACCGCGTAACGCCAGCTTCGACAGGTGGTCGTCGAAGGTTTTGGCCATCAGACCATTGGCCGTAACGACAATCAGCACAATGACAGCCGAGTCCACATTCCACAAAATCAAAATCAAAATCAAAAGTCATTTATTCAAACTAGGCTGAGCGACAGCACTTTTTGAACGTCAAATTTTACATAAAGACAGTCCCCCAAAACGCCCACCCGTCACCACTTCCTAGTGTTTTAGCTGGGAAGAAGAAGTGGCGCAACAAACTCCCCAGCAACACATCTGTCTGTTGCGTTTTAAGAACTTGAATTTATACAATAGTATGCAAAGTCATTACATGCCAAAGGTAGGAAAAAAATCAATTATCCAACATGGAAATATTAAATATTCACTATAAAAACATTGTAAAGATTAGATTAAGTCATTTAAATAAAAATAGATTGACCTACATAGTCATAAAAAATTACACAAAAACAAAAAAAATATATATATATATATATATATATATATATATATATAATTATGAACTCATATAACCCGTCATAAGCTAACTTATAGAGAAAGAACATGATAAATATGACATTGTCTTGCGTTCAACACAGCGACCAACTATCTTTGTCGTCTAAATAGTCATTAATAGAATAGTATGCCTTCGAACAAAGGTTAGATTTAACTTTAGCTTTAAATGAGTTAAAAGGCAGGTCAAGAAAAGAAAGCGGAAGTTTATTGTAAAAACGGATACCGAGCCCCACAAATGAGTCATGGACCTTACGAAGTCGGTGGGAAGGAGCATGTAGCTTGTGCTTGTTTCTGGTGTTAAAGTTGTGGATGTCGCTCATTTTACAGTATAGATGTATATTTTGCCTAATATATACAATGTTTGCAAAAATGAATTGAGATGCTACTGTAAGAATTCCAATGTCTTTAAAAAGTTCTCTTAATGAAACTCTAGGCCCTAGCTGATATATTGCTCGCACAGCACGTTTTTGTAAGACAAATACATTTTGTATATCAGCAGCTTTTCTCCACAATAGAATACCGTAGGACATAACGCTATGGAAATAACTAAAATAGACTAACCGAGCTGTCTCAACGTCAGTATACTGTCTCACTTTTCTGACAGCGTATGCGGCAGAACTGAGCCTTCCCGATAAACTTGATATATGTGGGCCCCATTGTAATTTGGAATCGACAGCAATTCCCAAAAAAACTGCCGAGTCCACAGTTTCAAGTACTTCGCCACTTAAGGTGATATTGGGTCCTAGATTTCTAACATTTGGTAAAGCAAACTTTATACATTTCGTTTTCTTGGCATTTAAAACTAGATTATTGGTCGTAAACCAATCCGTAACCATTGAGAGAGCGCTGTTTACGTTACTGAAATCTTGTCTATTCCTTTCTACTTTAAAAATAAGAGAGGTATCATCCGCGAACAATACTACGTCACAGATGCCCTTTAAGAAAAATGGTAAGTCATTTATGTACACTAGAAACAAGAATGGACCCAGTATTGAGCCTTGAGGCACGCCTAAATGCACTGGTAGTCCGGAAGACTTCACGCCATTGATATCCACACATTGGAACCTATTATGTAAATATGAATCAATTACGTTAAGAGCATCGCTTTGGAGACCGTAATAACGTAGTTTACGCAAAAGCGTGTCATGGTTTACGCAATCAAAAGCTTTGGAGAGATCACAGAAAACTCCAATTGCATTTTGCGAGTTCTCCCATGCATTAAATATGTGTTTCAGGAGAGCAACATCCGCATCTGTAGTCGAACGTCCTTTTGTAAAGCCGTACTGTTCGTTATGGAGTAGTTTATTTAAATTAAAATGTTTTAACAACTGCTTAAGTATTAACTTTTCAAATATTTTGCTAAAAGCAGGTAAGATGGAGATAGGCCGGAAGTTGCCAATGTCATTTTTATTACCTGATTTAAATAAAGGTATGACTTTACTACTCTTCATGAGATCAGGAAAAGTTCCTAAATCCACGCATTTATTAAAAGTAAAAGCAAGATAGGGCGCTACTATGTCTATTATATTACTCAAAAGTTTAATGGAAATGCCCCAATAATCACCTGTGTTTTTAGATTTAAGTGTATTGAAAACGTTGACTACATCACAAGTGGTGCTACGTGCTCAAAACTAAATAATTGATTACACTTAGGCACACTATTATGTAAAATATTTTCAGCGTTAGAAGGGGACGAATTCAAGGAGCGAGTTGTAGTAATAGGTATACTGGAAAAAAAATCATTAAATACCTGAGCTACGTCAGCAGGTTTACTTACTAATTTGTTGTCGACTATGATCTCTAACTGATTTTCTCGTTTAACTGACTTGCCCGTTTCATTGTTAATTATTTTCCAAGTCGAGATACTTGATTTATTCTCTCTAAACTTTCACGAGGTTCTCGTCATGCGGGACTGCTACATCAACATTCATTGCGCGACGCTCTAGTCGGTCTATCACCACTATGTCAGGCTTATTGGGAACAATAGTCCTGTCAGTGATGATAGACCGATCCCAATACAACGTGCAATTGCCATTTTCGAGTACTGGGTCGGGCACATACATAGGTATAGTACGGTACTTCCGATTCCACAAGATTGTATTTAAGATCATGGCGACCTTTACCGTCGCGAAGTCAAGGGCGGTAGATATTAGCGAGGCCCCGGGCGTCGGGCGAAAGTACCTTGTGACACCCTTGTTCTATTTTAAATGAATGAATAGGTATTTCTGAGTTTTTGGAATTACCCTTTTTTTCTTGGATGGGAAATCATCAAATGACTTCTCCCGCTCCGGGCGGAGCGGAAGGGAGTGTCAGACTCTTACTGAGTAAAACCCACCCGTGATCCTTCTTGTGCCCGCCGCGTTCCAGGTCCGCGGAGACACTTTCGAACAAATTCCGCAACCCTAGCAGGCACTGACCTTATGGGGCCCCGTCTTCGTTGCGGAGGGCTCTTTGAGGCGCGCGTGGAACACGACGCGCCGTCGACTCGGGCCTGGTTGCTATCGGACGGCGAGCCACCCATAGCTCGCCATCCGCAGGCCCGCGCCTACGTTGGCCGGAAATCGCTCTGCGTTTCCCGACGTCCGGGGCGTCTTCTTCTGTGCGGCGGCTGGAGCTTGAGGTTTCCCTCTCCCGCACGCGGTCTGCCTCCTTCTGCGAAGCAATAATGCTGGCGAACATTATTGCTTCGCAGAAGAAAGCGTCCGCGTCCCATGCCTCTTCGCTCCGGACCATGGACTTTGGAAATACTTGAACGAGGCCCCTGACAGAGCGAGGCCCCGGGCAGTTGCCTTGCTCGCCGCCCCCTAAGGCCGCCACTGTTCATGAGCAAGATGCTTCACCAACATACATACTAATATTATTTTGGCATTCTGATTCTAGTATCACCAACAGTTGCCGCTCAAAAAGTACGTAAGTACAACGTGGAACGAGAAGCGTTCAGACTGTACAAGCAAGATTTGAAATCTATCCTGAAGACATTTAGAAGAACACCTGAATATATAAATATGTTACGGACAAAGGTAAACGCCTATAAAACCCAATTTTCTGACCATCAACGATTATTTAGTTTATTTACAAAATTTGGAAAAAGAAAAAAAATATATATCTAGTTTTAATTTAAAAATGCAAGGATGCAAGGCAAATGCAAGGACGTGTTGACTCGCTGACCGTTGAGTTGAGTCGCAACTCAACGGTCAGCGAGACACGTCCCCTGAGGATGCCTCGTGGAGAGGCGAAACACGTGTCGGTATTGGTGTTGGGTTTTGCTTTGCCTTCCTGCATGTGCATAAAATCCTTGCATTTGCCTTGTAATCTTGCATGTGCATAATATAGCGGGCGGGAGGGAGGTGCATACCTGCAATCCACTAATATTCGCGGAAATTAAAACTAGATATATTTTTTTCTTTTTTCAAATTAAAAATGGATTTCCGCAAAGTAACGCCTGACTCAATCAATTTTATTTACAAAAACCGGCTAAGCTTGTCGGACCACGCTGCCACGCATAGTGAAGTATTCCGTAGTTCAATGTTAAAATCTCATATCTCTAAAAGTATATTTATAAGCTGTGATGTTCAAACCAATTTTCGTTGGAAGTGTCTGTGAAGTTCTATTTGCGAATTATTTTTTTTTAGAATTTACAACTTCATAGTTTAAAAGTTAGGAATTTATTGTTTCATCCCTCAGTTACATGTATGAAGTGCCACCCCTAAAATTATTTTTTTCCATAATATCACAGCATTATTGAACAGCGGTTCACAGATTGCATAACCAATTTTCATTTATGTAGCCTTAATAGTTTCCCACATGTATTAGGTATCTATAAGTTCAAAAGTCTAATACTAAAGGAGCTTTGAAGAATCTTTCGTTTTCCTTATCTGTCAACACTTATACACTATTTTTAGTAATTAAATTCATCACCACTGCTCTCAAAACGGTGAAGGAAAACATCGTGAGGAAACCGGCATGTCCTAGAACCAAAAATTCGAAGACATGTGACATTCACCAACCCGCACTGGCCCGCGTGCTGGATTACGGCCCATTCCCTCTTCTAGAGAGGAGGCCTGTGTCCCAGCAGTGAGAACGTTAAAAGGCTGATTATGTATGTTTATGTATTAATATACGTCTTGTATTAATAATGAAGTTCCTGTAGTTCCTATGAAGCGGTGTAGATAGCGCCAATGTGAAGTTAAGTTTATTT
Organism: Hecatera dysodea; assembly: GCA_905332915.2. Classification (NCBI taxonomy): domain Eukaryota; kingdom Metazoa; phylum Arthropoda; class Insecta; order Lepidoptera; family Noctuidae; genus Hecatera; species Hecatera dysodea. Next base: position 858,533 of record HG995317.1, on the reverse strand, counting down.
TCTCTTAAGTTTTCAGAGCTGAGCCAATTAACGGGTGATATGAGCGTTCGATTTCTTGATTACTTTCATGGGAAGGTGAAAAAGCATGTAACGGATGTTCTAGCACCACACCCTGATACCATAAAGCATGACAACGAGAGGGACAGAAAGTGAGAACTGCTTACATTAAAAAAATATATAAGGAACTTCTAAAAACAACAACACACACAAACACAAATAAAAACATTATAAAGTATTCATCATCTTCCTGCCCTTATCCCATGTTACTTGTGGTCGGCGCAACACGTTTTTAACCGACTTCTAAAAAAGGAGGAGGTTCTCAATTCGGATGTTTGTATTTTTTTTTAATGTTTGTTCGCGCATAACTCCGTCGCTTGTCAATCGATTTGAAAAATTCAAAAGGGTATACTACCCAAATGGTCCCATGTAAATTTTATCAAAATCGACCAAGCGGTTTTCGAAAAATCAACTAAAATTAAAAAAAAATATCTACATTGTCTACATTGACGACCTCTTAGTTTACTCTGTAAAGGAGCAGTACGTTTTTTTTTACACCAATGTGATTGGTTCGTTTAGGTGGGGGGAGGGGAGGGGGTGTAGGTAGGTACCACTAAAAAGTGAAAAATAAAAAACTTTTTACAAAAAATATAACCGACTTCTACACAAAAAATCAAAAAAGTGCAAAATAATTTTAATTTCGGAAGTCGGTGTTCAAAAAACGAAAAAGCAACCACAAACACCGAGTTCCGAAATTAAAATTATTTTGCACTTTTTTGATTTTTTGTGTAGAAGTCGGTTATATTTTTTTGTAAAAAGTTTTTTTTTTTCTTCCATTCTGTCCTGTCAGCCGTCACGCTATCACTAACTCCCTTTTCTTTCATATCACTCCTCACACAATCCATCCATCGTTTCTTTGGCCTACCTCTCCCTTTCCATCCATCCACATTTATATTCATAACCTTTTTAGTTACGTATGTGTTTCATTCCTCCATTATAAAGTATTAAACTTTATAATGTTTTTATTTATAAGTTCAATAAATTTACTATGACATTGACAAATATCGGTGGCCCCAAAGTCTGCTATTATAATAGTGTCAGAATGGTCTATCACTGATTTTATAATGGTTGATTTTGACAAGATTGGTAATCTACTAATATAAAAGCGTCACTATGACTTTCCGATGGTCAACCACTGACACTACATTGAAAGAAATGACATAGAATGGTAGGTAATCTCGTACATAATGACAAATGAATGACAGACGCAGATACGCGATTGCAGTAATCTGCAAAAATTTTGACAGTTCCTTTGATCAGTGACTTTCCATTTAGAACGTCATTGTGCAGTCATTGCTTTTAATAGCTCGGTTATCAAAAAGTATTACGAGACCTTTGACCGACCAATGATCGACCATTATGAATTTAGCAGATTACGAACTTTTAGCAAAATGACAATAGGATCGTGTTGGAATGACAAATTTATAAAAATATCAGACTTAGGGCCCAGGTCTGCTGTAATCGCAAGTCTGTTTACACCAGTTTATAAAACGTACGCTGTGATGGGTACGTTTAGCTGTGTCACCACTAAAGTTTTTTTTTTTAAACAACAGTTTATACCAAAACTAGCTTCTGCCCGCGACTTCGTCCGCGTGGAATACTTACTTTACCCCCGATTTTGAAACTCTCGCCCGAAGTTTCATACAAACTTTCATCCCGTATTTTATCAAAATCCTTTCTTAGCGGATGCCTACGTCATAATATCTACCTGCATGCCAAATTTCAGCCCGATCCGTTCAGTGGTTTGGGCTGTGCGTTGATAGATCACTATGTCAGTCAGTCAGTCCCTTTTGAGTTATATATATTTAGATTCCTTCGTGCCTCGGAAAGCGCGCGATGTCGTTAGGCCCTTTAAGTAAAACATTCGGCCTCCTCCAGAGACAAGTCGGCCGCTGTGCTATTGCGCAGTGGCTGATGCCTGTGGACGGTGAGCGTGGGTGGCTCGCCGTCCGATACCAGGCTGAGTCGACGACGCGTTGTGCTTCACGCGCGCCTCAAGGAGCCGTCAGCACCAGAGACGGGGCCCCATAGGGTCGGTGCCTGCTAGGGTTGCGGAATTGTTTGAAAGAGTCACCGCGGCCCTGGAACGCAAAGGGCACAAGAAGGATCACGGGTGGGTTTTAGTCAGTAAGAGTCTGACACTCCCTTCCGCTCCGCCCAGAGCGGGAGAAGTCATTTGATGATTTCCCATCCAGAAAAAAAAAAAAAAAAAAAAAAAGCCCGATCGGTTTAAAATTGACAAAGTTTCATACAAACTTTTATCCCCTTTTTTATCCCCTTGGGGGTACAATTAATCAAAATCCTTTCTTAGCGGATGCCTACGTCATAACATCTTTTCATGTTCAGTGGTTTGGGCTGTGCGTTGATAGATCACTATGTAAGTCAGTCACTTTTGAGTAATATATATTTAGATTTAGATTAAACAACCATGCCTCATAATCGGAGTTTATATTTCTATGGGAGTTACATTCGAAGACATCGAGACCCCATCAACTGTATCTCTTATAGATTTAAATTACTATTACTTGTCACAAAAGCATGCCAAATTTAGTAGGTGTATTATTAAGAACGCAAAGAGTAGAGCACTGGTAGCCGAGTGGTAACGACCCCGACTTATGAATTATAAAGTCGCGGGTTCAAACCCAGCCAGGCGGGAATTACTTTATGGAATTAATTTCATCACTACTGCTCTCAAAACGGTGAAGGAAAACATCGTGAGGAAACCGGCATGTCCTAGAACCAAAAATTCGAAGACATGTGACATTCACCAACCCGCACTGGGCCCGCGTGCTGGATTACGGCCCATTCCTTCTCCTAGAGAGGAGGCCTGTGTCCCAGCAGTGGGAACTTTAAAAGGCTGATTATGCTACGTTATTATGAAGAACTATTGTGTGTCATAAAATCTAATAAATGAATTTATTTTCCAGTCGTTCCCGCATAGATGACAGAGCTGAAATTCGACCGCGCCATATATCTAAAGCTGATTGGAAGATGATCAATGAACTGGACAAATACGACTTCTTTTACTCTCACATATCTGTGCCTGAACGCAACACCTTGACTGAACTGGGCTTTTCTTATGCCGGGTGAATGTTTTAAATTATTACATAATAAAGAGATTATATTCTATTCTATTCTATTCTGTTCTATTCTTTTCTATTCTATTCTATTCTATTCTATTCAATTCTATTCTATTCAATTCTATTCAATTCTATTCCATTCCATTCCATTCCACTCCATTCCATTCAATTCCATTCCATTCCATTCCATTCCATTCCATTCCATTCCATCTATTCTATCTATTTATTATTATTCTATTCTATTCTATTCTGTTCTTTCCTGTTATGTTCTGTTCTGTTCTGTTCTATTCTATTCTGTTCTGTTCTGTTCTGTTCTGTTATGTTATGTTATGTTCTATTCTATTCTATTCTATTCTATTCTATTCTATTCTATTCTATTCTATTCTATTCTATTCTATTCTATTCTATTCTATTCTATTCTATTCTATTCTATTCTATTCTATTCTATTCTATTCTATTCTATTCTATTCTATTCTATTCTATTCTATTCTATTCTATTCTATTCTATTCTATTCTATTCTATTCTATTCTATTCTATTCTATTCTATTCTATTCTATTCTATTCTATTCTATTCTATTCTATTCTATTCTATTCTATTCTATTCTATTCTATTCTATCTGACCCATCCAACTAGCTGACCCAGCAACGTTGTTTTCCCAAACAACGTAAGTAAGGATTCACGTGTGCCAGCAGGCCGTAAACATGTCGAAGCATTTCTGGGGCTGGAATTGTGAGTGAAGACTTACAAAGGAACAGGATACCAGAACCATAAATATTTAACATCAAGCTATGATCCTTAGGAGACGAAAGAAAGAACACTGAGCCAGAAAGAATAAATGGCGTAGGCAGGTGAAACCGCGGGATACAGCTAAGAAGTATTTTAGCTTTATGTTTTCCATTTTAAAAATTATTTCACCAATAGAAACCTACATTTTACCTTTTTTATTTTTGTGGATGGGAAACCATCAAATGACTGCTCCCGCTCTGGGCGGAGCGGAAGGGAGTGTCAAACTCTTACTGACTAAAACCCACCCGTGATCCTTCTTGTGCCCTTTGCGTTCCAGGGCTGCGGTGACTCTATCGAACAAATTCCGCAACCCTAGCAGGCACTGACCCTATGGGGCCCCGTCGACTCGGGCCTGGTCCGCAATCCGCAGCGCCGCGCCTCATGATTTCCCATCCTTGAAAACTTCTTTCGGAATGTCACGTGATCCGTTCCTTATATTTCGGTATTTCGACAGTCACTTTCGATGATGAGAGAATGGTTCTTGATCTTAGAGCCTAATTGATTGACTGACTGAGATTTTTTAGCGCGTATGATGACTATCACACCTGATCACATTTACTACACTACAATTGATTGAGTCAGGCGTTACTTTGCGGAAATCCATTTTAAATTTGAAAATGAAAATAATATATCTAGTTTTAATTTCCGCGAATATTAGTGGGTTGCAGGTATGCACCTCTCTCCCGCCCGCTTTATTATGCACATGCAAGATTACAAGGCAAATGCAAGGATTTTAAGCACATGCAGGAAGGCAAAGCAAAACCCTACACCATTACCGACACGTGTTTCGCCTCTCCACGAGGCATCCTCAGGGGACGTGTTGACTCGCTGACCGTTGAGTTGCGACTCAACGGTCAGCGAGTCAACAAGTCCCCTTTAATCATTTGCCTTGTAATCTTGCATGTGCATAATAAAGCGGGCGGGAGGGAGGTGCATACCTGCAACGCACTAATATTCGCGGAAATTAAAACTAGATATATTATTTTCATTTTCAAATTTACTACACTACACTAAAATGTTTGTGTTTAACCATATCCGTTTGTATACGTGTTGTTTATTGTGTCCTGTGATGTAAACTGTGTACGGTTTTATTATTTCTTTCCTTGGGCCGACCGGCACTGTTCTCCTTAACACAGGTTATTTAATAACCTAGCTAGGAATGCAGCACCTCACCCACTATTTTATGCAGTCTTTGTACACTATACAACTGAAAACCAGCGCTGGGTGTCTGACGCCCAGCAAATGCTGAGGTGGTAACCCTTTCGGTTCGGACACGCTCGGCGCATTCTGTACTTTGTTCTCCTTTAATTTGAGTTTGTAATCATTGTGCTGTGTCTGTCCTGAATAAAAGTTTTTCTATTCTATTCTATTCTATATACCCATAAACAATTTTGTAAAATTTGCGGGTACAAATTGCATGTTATTGAAATAAATAAATTGATTGTAAGCGGTGATGTGGTCGACGATGCAACACGCTTGTCTAGAAGTAACCTGTTCACTGTTGACTTAAAGACTCCCAGCTTGTAGCTATCAGGAAACACAGACTCTGACAGGGAATTCCACTCCTTAGCTGTACGCACAATGAATGTGTTCCCAAAACGTTTTGTGCGTGTGGGGGGATGTCCACCATGTATCGGTGGCGCATTACTTATGATACTGATAGATCTTCTTTCTACAGGAAGGTAATCGATTCAATGGTAAGCAATTTAATACCAATCATCGGTTTAAAAGACGAGAAAAGGACGGTCACGCCACCGTATGATACTGAGACAGTGAAAAATACAGCAAGAACTACAACAACAACTACAACAACAATGACAACAAGAACTACAACGACAACTGAACACCCGGAGAATCATCAGGTATGGCTGAGTTTGTTTCTCTTAAGGCGATACCCCGACCAAAACCTTGCGATAGTGTGTTTTTCTTTGGTATTCAGAGACTATTAACTCATTAGTTATGAGAAATAATCTACCTGTAAAAGCACATTATGAATGTTCGACGTCTTATCATCATATTCCACGTCAAATTTGATTTTATGTGTTATAAATAACTTTAAAATCTACTTTTAAAGAATGACTAAAATTGATGATTTTATGCATCTGTTGCTAAATGCAACGCTCTGATCATTTGAGGATTACACTAATGGATAGATAATTTAAAAATCTATATTCTACACGTTTTATTTCATTTCAAAAGATTGCTTATCTTTTTTAATCAAAATAATTCCAAAAATTGTGTGAATTTTATGTGCGCAGGATGCGGGCGGCAAAAAGGGAAGGCTCAAGGTTATTTGGTCAGGGAAACGCCTTAACATCATCTGTCTGCCGTTTTCTATTATATTAGGGATAGCTACCAGGCAAACCAGATTCAGCTGAATACCAGTACTTAACGCGGAGCGGCTGCCTACCAGTCCTCCACAACCAACCCATTAACTGGCTAACACGGTACTTCTTGACAAGACTGGAGTCAGGTTTTTTGGGCTTTGAACTTTGTTGCGCTTTATCTTTTTTACCATTTGAAATGACAAAAAATACGTGTCCAATATTATTTATACAAAATAGAATTATGATTTTTATAACCAGTATAACACACAATTCTACAATACAAAATTGATTGAATCTAGTTCTACAACTTACAATCTTCAGCGATTCACTTACCTTATTATCTAAATACATTACTTTATTTTACAATTTTCAGGATAAGGTATGTGAGTACTATAAATAATATAAAACTTATTGTCTCATTTATTACTCGATTACTAACAATAGGATATAAGTTATTTGTAGTACTAACAAAATATGGATCATTGTTTTCCGAATTAAATGAATTTTAATTTAATTAGTAAGTATCCAAAGTTTTTCCAAGCATTACATTCGAACTAAAAGTTTCATAAAACTAGATAATCCTAATTCTGATAGTTTGGCTGTCGTATTTTTGCCCGTGCTTATCTTGAGCGCCAATTCTTCTAATATTTGCGCTATATTTTTGAGAAATCGCATGTTAATCGGAATCTGTCAAACAAGCCTCTTTTTCCATTCATTTTTAACTGATTTTCAAAAAAGTAGGAGGTTCTCAAGTCGACTTTGTTACCTCTTAAATGTTTACTGGGTGCACCGATTTTGATGATTCTTTTTATATTCGAAGCTGAATGCTTGATATTTAGTCCCATTTTTAACTCAGAAGGGGAAGTCGGTGTTCAAAAAACGAAGAAACAACCAAAAACACGGACTTCCGAAATTAAAGTTGTATTTTTTGTGTTTTATAAGTCGTTTGTTTTTTTTTCTGTAAAAAAGTCGAAACCACGTATTATTAGGGATAACTCAAATATTCGTCGTCAGTTCTCTGTCCCCAGTAAAATCCACCCCGCCCCAGTAAAAAGTTATGAGGTAACACACACACAAAAAAAAAATAACGTCGACTTGAGAACCTCCTCCTTTTTTGAAGTCGATTAAAATATAAGTACACAACATCTTTACAATCTTGAGGACGAGGTGAATTGAAGAATTCAGCTAGGCTGGGCAGCATTTGGGAAGCTACGTCGAGTCTTTACATCGTCGATCCCACAGTGCCTAAAGACGAAAGTCTTCAATCAGTGCGTCCTACCCGTCATGGCATACGGAGCCGAAACCTGGACACTGACGGCTCGTATGGTCCACAAGCTCAAAGTCGCTCAGCGGGCTATGGAGAAATGAGGTGATCCGTCAGAGAAGCAAGGTCATCGATATAGCCCACTGGATTAGTAAGCTGAAGTGGCATTGGGCTGGCCATATTAGTCGTAGAACCGACAACCATTGGGGTAAACGAGTTCTAGAGTGGAGACCGCGTCTCGGCAAACGTAGTGTAGGACGTCCTCAGACACGGTGGAGTGACGATTTGCGCAGGACGGCTGGCAGAAACTGGATGCGAGAAGCCGAAAGCCAAGTCCAGCAGTGGACTGCAACAAGCTGTTGATGATGATAATTGATGATGAAAATATAACTTAAAATATTCAAGTATATATATAAATTATATTATAGAAACTTATGTACTTTAAATATATTTTACAGGCTAGTCATTTAGATGCGACGTACCTACTGTTGCATAGGCATAAGCATAATCAACCTTTAAATGTTCCCACTGCTGGGGCACAGGCCTCCTCTCCAGGAGAGGGAATGGGTCGTAATCCAGCACGCGGGCCCAGTGCGGGTTGCTGAATGTCACATGTCTTCGAATTTTTCGTTCTAGGACATGCCGGTTTCCTCACGATGTTTTCCTTCACCGTTTTGAGAGCAGTGGTGATGGAATTAATTATACAAAGTCATACCGCTTGGCTGGGTTTGAACCCGCGTCCTACACAAGTCGCCGCTACCACTTGGCCACCACTGCTCTCCTACTGTTGCAATTAAAAAAATACATGTGGCACTCGGGGACTGCCGCGGTAAAGCTATTGCATAGCATTTTTTATCAACTTATGCAATTATATATTTAGTACTCTGCGTCATTGTGATATGGTCTCGATTCGTTCATCTGGGCTACTGTACTAATGTAAATCACATACGTTTCACTTAACTTTGTCCCACCGATTGTTTCCGAACGCAGACGTTCGGGTCGGCTCGGTGACGGCGAGTGACCATTTTAAAAAGGCGGGGCCTAATCGAATGACGTAGCGGTGTTAGGTTATTTTCGTTACGGAATTTCTGGATTCGGTTGCCACGCTCAAGGCCCGCGATAGAAGCTATGCAATAGCTTAAAATAATTAAAAGTTTTGTATCTGATTACAGTTTAAATTTGTGACTGACGACGACGACAATTGTAACAACATAATGCCAGAGAAAAAATCTTCCGTGGACGACGACCATTGTATCAAAAAAATAATGAGAGAGAATCCTACTTCAGTGGACGACCTCAAATTCAGGTAAACTTTGGAGGAAACAAGTGAAGACATACAAACAAACAATCTGACTGAGGCTCACCTAGTCTGTTCTGAAAGGGCATTTGGAGGAACACGGATGGGTTTTAGTCAGTAAGAGTCTGACACTCCCTTCTGCTCCACCCAGAGCGGGAGAAGTCAGGCCCTTATCAACCGTAGGTCCTTAAATAAATTAATAAAATTGACTTCTAAACAAAAAAAGAAGTTTAAAACAACTTTAATTTCGGAAGTCGGTGTTTTTGGTTGTTTCTTCGTTTTTTTTATTATTTTACATTGACATGTGAGAATGAGCATCATCAACGTAGTCTAAGTGGCACATTATTAGGAATAACTGAAAGTAAAAGTTGAAAATTTTGAAAAAACCCACGAACGCGGCGACTGTAAAAACATAATTTAAAAAGAATTAAATATTTAATAAAAACCCCCGACTTACAGAATTAATATAACCCAAGAATATCCGTCAGGGCTACCGTTCAATGAGCTAGTTTGCAGATAGTGATGGCAGCCCCCGACGGAAATCTATCTGACGGACTAATTCGTTTATTTTTTTCAGTAAAATGCTGTATTATTGGTACCTAGTCTAAGTATTGTTTCATCTCTTGCAGGGTCTCAACGTCACCAACCACGGGCAACCTAACAACCCAGATAAAACACACCGGGACTGAAACAAAAAGGTATTTCTAAAATGACCAACAAAATAATCATCATCAGCCTAGCCTTTTCCCAACTATATTGGGGTCGGCTTCCAGTAGTACCGGATTCAGCTGAATACCAGTATTTAACGTGGAGCGGCTGCCTACCAGACCTCCACAACCCAATAACTGGGGAACACGGTACTTCTTGGCAAGACTGGTGTCAGATTTTCTGGCATCTGACAATCCGTAACGACTGCCAAAGATCTACAAATGACAAACGGGACCAACGGCTTAACGTGCTTTAAGTGGCTTAGCGTGATTAGGGTTGAAGGCGTTCGGAAACACAGACGCAGGCAGAGACTTCCACTGCTTTGTCGCGGTATGTTAAGATTGTCACCCATCCACAGACCAACCTTGGCAAGCGTTGCTTAACCTTGAAGATCGACCTGTGCGGCTGTTATTCTTTAGCCAACAAAATAATAATGACTAAAATTAAAATAACTGGTCCGATTTGAAAAATTCTTTCAGCGTTAGATAGGTTATTTATCGAGGATGGCTATAGGCTATATATCATCACGCTAAGACTAATAAGAGCGGAGCATCAATGAAGAATATTTCGGGCAACGAAGAATATGCGGGCTCGAACTCACTCGTGGACGCGGCCAAAAAGCACGCTGTCTCACCTAGCATTGTGTCTGAAAGAGATTGAATCAGTTATGAGCAGTCAGCAGATAGTCTACACGCATACGTCTACTCGCACGCACACAAACACTGTGCCGAAGTCTGCCGAACTGAAACGACGTTAGACGATGCACAGCTTTCAACGCCGCACCACTGTGGCGGTCGGAGAGGGGGGTGTTAGGTTTATTTTCTTTATGGAATTTCTTGATTCGGTCGCCGCGCTCAAAGCCCGTGATAAAAGATATGCATTAGCTTAAAAAAACATGGGAAAAAAATAAAAGTTTCATTATAGCCTAATACATAAACATGACATAATCAGCCTTTTAACGTTACCACTGCTGGGATACAGGCCTCCTCTCCAGGAGAGGGAATGAGCCGTTATCCACCACGCGGGCCCAGTGCGGGTTGGTGAATGTCACATGTCTTCGAATTTTTGGTTCTAGGACATGCCGGTTTCCTCACGATGTTTTCCTTCACCATTTTGAGAGCAATGGTGAAGAAATTAATTACACAAAGTAATGCGCCTGGCTGGGTTTGAACCCGCGACCTACAATTCGTAAGTCGGAGCCGTTACCACTCGGCCACCACTGCTCCGTGCGGATACGGATAGCCTAATATTGAAACGTAAAATACTAACTAATTATATTTTTATTCCTTTTCAGCATTCCCGCGACATCGAGCACACGGAAGGTCGTCTACAGTATTGTCACTGATAAATTATAATAAAACAACATTTGAGCATTAAATTACCGTCTCATTTGATTCTCCCTTACCGAACCCTTTTTTTTCTGGATGGAAAATTATTAAATGACTCCTCCCGATCTGGGCGGAGCAGAAAGGAGTGTCAGACTCTAGCTGACTAAAACCCACCCGTGTTCCTCCTAGTGCCCTTTGCGTTCCAGGGCCGCGGTGACTCTTTCGAACAAATTCTCCAACTCCCTTACCGATCTGATTGTAGTACCTTGGGATATCTGTCCAGAGTTCGTAACGAACGCCAAACTAATTAAATTGCACTTAAGCGCTTGTAAACTGCCATTTTGTTGGTGGATACGAGTGGCATTCTGAGAGCGTTTTTCAAAAACTTAATTTTTTTACGTTTTGACAATCAAATTTACCACACTACCCCTGACAGAACATCATTTGTATACAGCCTCAGAGGCTCAAAGGGTAAGATCATGATAGAAAAACATACAAACATCCGAATTGAGAACCTCCTCCTTTTTTAGAAGTCGGTTAAAAAAAAAAACTTTTTACAAAAAAAAACAACACAAAAAGAATAAAATACATTTAATTTCGGAACTCACTGTTTTCGGTTGTTTTTTCGTGTTTTGAACACCGACTTTCGAAATTAAAGTTACTTTATAGTTTTAGTTTTTTTTTTTAGAAGTCGATTGTTTCTTTTTTTGTGAAAAGTTTTTATTCTTTATAATATTAGTTATATATACACTTAACCTAAAAATAAACTAAAATTCTCCTAACTACAAAATGGCATCAAAAAACTCGTCCGCATCGCTATCGACTGGAAGTGAACCCAATAGACTGGCGGCATTGCCACGTTGTATGGCAATGCTTATCCTTTGACCGAAGTAAAATCCAGCCCTTGGGTCACGCGAAGTGTCAACCAAACGTTTAGCAAGTTCTTTAAATAAGGCATGAGCACTCGGACCCCACGGTCCGAGAGTTTCAACCCCAAACGGCTCAAACAAATAATTGCCGACTAGGTTATTATATTTCCGCCGTTTGAGGTTCTCAGCAGCCGCAGCTGTAGCACCAGCACAACACGACGAGTTAGGAAGATGGGATGGCGCAAGAGTATCGACACAAGTAGCGTCCCACACTAAAGGCCTACCCAACTTCCATGGAAATAAAGACATACCGTCCGGTCGCTTGCCATCGTCGCGTGCCAGGCCATTGGGTTCTAATACGGCAGGAACGCCGACGGCAACAAGAGCACGTCGGATAATGTCGTTGATGTTTGCGTGCCGCGCTATGCGACCCGCACTACGGCTGCATGACAGGCCGTGGTGCCCGAGGCTGTTGACAGCTTCGCCACAGTGACAGCGATGAGGAGAGCAACAAGAAGCGCCTAAACGAAGGGAAGCAGCGAGGCGGAAAGTATTTTTTTTTTTTTTTTACTTGATATAAACTAGTGCTTGACTGCGATCCCACCTGATGGTAAGCAGCGATGCAATCTCTGATGGTAAGGCGCACTAGTTTATGAGCCTATTCACTCTTGCCTTGAAGACATTCAGATTATAATCGGACGGGAAGACCGCCGCAGGCAAATTGTTCCAATCCTTCGATGTTCGCGGTATAAACGACGAGGCAAAACGCTTAGTCCGGACCGTAGAAGTTTCAACAACGTATGGATGGATACTCGCCGTACGTCGGGTCGTCCGATGGTAAAAAAGGGATGGCGGGATCAAGTTATGCAGTTCCTGCGCACACTCTCCAAAATGCAACCTGTAAAACACCGAAAGGCTGGCTACTTTACGCCTGTGCTCAAGGCTTTGAAGATTGGATTTAACCAAATCTGGATCACCAATTAGCCTCTTCGCTCGCCTTTCCACCGAGTCCAAAGCCGCTAGATGGCATTTCGCAGCACCAGCCCATATATGGCTGCAGTACTCCACACACGAACGAACCTGTGCCTTATATAGCATCAGAAGCTGTTCTGATGTGAAGTACCGGCGGACCTTTGCGAGAACGCCGAGTTTCCTAGCAGCCACCTTGGCTTTGGACTCAATGAACCGCCCAAAGTTTAGGTCTAAAGAGATTTCTACTCCCAAAAGCTGAAGGCGGTCGGTGCACTCCAGGGATACATTCTGAAAAGTAGGAGCCAAGGTGAACGGGCTCTTTTTGGCGGTGAACAGACACGCTTGTGTTTTGGCGGCGTTGAATCCCACCAGATTGGCTTCACCCCACTTGGAGACTGCCTGAAGTGAGACATTCGTACGCTCCACCATAGCCTCTCGTTCGGACTGGATTAGCTCCTTACTAGCCCGAGCACTAGGCAGGTATCTCTCTACAACTGTGCTATCATCTGCATACCCATAGATACCGGGCACCAGCAGATCATTGATATGCAGTAGGAAGAGAGTTGCAGAGAGAACAGACCCCTGAGGAACTCCGGCATTAGTCGTCATGGGCTCTGATGAGCAGCCGTCGATAACAACTCGGAGAGACCGTTCACTCAGGAAGTCTCCTATCCAGTTAATCAGACCAGGAGAAATGCCGTACGCTGGAAGCTTGCTCAAAAGGCTAGCGTGCCATACCCTGTCGAAGGCCTTCGAGACGTCTAAGGAAACGGCCATCGCTTCCCCGTTCCTCTCGAGGGCCTCGCCCCACAAGTGGGTGGCATAAACTAGTAGGTCCCCAGTTGACCGATTACGGCGAAACCCGTACTGTCGGTCACTGAGGAGATCGTGACCTTCTAGATATGCCATGAGGCGCAAATTCAATACACGCTCCATAATCTTGCAGAGTATGGAGGTTACCGAAATCGGCCGATAGTTGGCAGGATCGGCACGACTGCCCTTTTTGGGCACGGGTTGCACGTTGGCAAGCTTCCAGGACTTGGGCACTATACCAGTCCTGAACGAGAGGCGATACAAGCGTGTCAACACAGGAGACAGTTCGGGCGCACATGCCTTGAGAACAATCGCTGGTATGCCATCCGGTCCACTAGCATTATTCACGTCTAGGCGACACAGCGCTCTCAGAACTTCTCTGTTCCTTATGCGAACCTCGGTCATAGAGGTGTCACAATGAGGCAGAGTCGGTGGAGTAGCACCGCTAGTATCCAGACGAGAATTATGGGCGAAAAGAGACGCAAAAAGGCTTGCTTTCTCTCTCGCCGTATGAGCCAGTGTTCCATCAGGCTTTACCAGCGGAGGCAATGAGGGCCGACAGAAGTTCGCTTCGACCGACTTGGCAAGGGACCAAAAGGCTCTGCTACCTGAAGGTTGTGCAGAGAGCTTTGTGCCAATATGGTTTATATGGTCGAAGCGAGCCTTCTTTAGTGCCTTTTTGTAGGACTTGGCAGCACGGTTAAAGGCTCTCTTCTTTGAGATCAGATCCGGAGCTTTGCGGTCACGAGCATCAACCCAGGCGAGAAACGCCGAATGCTTGTGCTCTTCAGCCTGAACGCAATCGGCGTTGAACCATGGGTGAGCTGAGCCACCGATGGGTACATCGCTATAAGGGATGAAATATTCCATAGCTTGACGTATCACATCGGTTACAGCATCCGCGCAGCTCGTCGGATTTTCGGAAGAGAAACAGACCTGCTGCCAAGGATAAGACGCAAAGAAGTGCCGCATCTCATCCCAATCTGCTGACTTGTAACGCCACATTCGCCGTTCGCCACGAGAGTCGCGGTCAGGTGGGGAGAAGGACGATACAGATTTCACCAGACAGTGATCTGAAGTTCCAAGTGGTGAAGAAACTGTTACGATACATCTGTCCGGATCAGTTGTCAGCAGTAGGTCCAGACAATTGGCAGTATGACTAACAACATCAGGCACCCTAGTCGCTTGCTTTACCAGCTGGGAGAGGCCCATCGATACTGCAAAGTTTCGCACTTCTCTCCCAGCGTGGTCGGTCCTCTGGTATGGGAAAAGCCAGTCTTGGTGGCAGGCGTTAAAGTCAGGCGACAAACTGCGCATCAGGGTGCCGATGCAGAGCCTCATCGGCGGCCTCACTGAGGTGGCCAAAGAGTTGAGTTGTCTCCTGGTCGCCGCTGTGCGATCGGTAGACACAGGTGTAGACAATTTTGTCCACACCGGTGTCCACCAGCAGCCATAAGGTTGAAAAACTGGGGTCTTCAAGGTGACGGAGACGCTGGCAGCAGATGTCGTTGCGGACATACACACAGACCCCGGCACGCTGCAGGAAATGGTGCTCCAATGAGTATCCCGGGTAGTCGAGATACGCCGCATCAGACGGACATCTGATCTGCGTCTCCGTCAAGAAAAGTCCGTCAAGTAGTATCGTCGAACAAGGTGCCTATGTTCGACGACGGTAGTGCGTGAAGCCAGAGGCCCGACTCCCACTCGCCCACAGCCAGCAGGCGCGCACGCTCCACAGGAGTAGCAGAAGTAGCAATAAGCTTTTTCTGAACTTCTCTGCAAAGCGGCTCATCCCACCGTCTCTGGTTTGATGGGTTGTCGGGAGGATTTGCATTCGGGCAAGCGAGTATTTACTTTTTAGTGGTAGACCAACCCAGCTAAACGTACCCATCACAGCGTACGTGGTATAAATTGGTGTAAACAATAAACAAACATGCGATTTCAGCAATCCCGAAAGATATGCTATCATTTATTGAAGAGTTCTGTTTCCTACTATCAGACTCAGCATCGGCCTAGTGGAGATTGCACTTAAAATCTTACATAAAAATATTTACAATCTCCACTGTGTCGTTGGTCCCTCCTACGCTCGCCGTAGACCGGGCCCCAAGTCTGCTATTTTTTTAAGAAATTCAACTACACGATCCTATTGTCATTTTGCTAAATGTTCGTAATCTGCTAAATTCATAATGGTCGATCATTGGTCGGTCAATGGTCTCGTAATATTTTTTGATAACCGAGCTATTAAAAGCAACTTCTCAGCAGTGGCCTGGATTTTGGGAGGCGGTAGAGTGACGATCCCTCGGTAAACAAGTTCAGCTCCTCTTATTGTTAGTATCCTTTCATTACGAAGTATAGTATTCCTATGAAATAATCGTTTACTGTGTTCAGTAGAAATGTATATCAAAAGGGAGGGTTTGTCCATAAAAAAAAACATGTTTTTAATGTATTTTCAGCTTTTATCTACAGTTAATTTATCACGCACATGTAAGTTTAAACTCCACGTCGTGGCCTACCTTGTTTTTGTGGATTGGAAATCATCAAATTACTTCTCCCGCTCTGGGCGTAACGGAAGGGTGTGTCAGACTCTTACTGACTCAAACTCACCCCTGATCCTTCTAGTGCCCTTTGCGTTCCAGAGCCGCGGTGACTCTTTCAGTAAAATAGAACCACCATGCTGTCGAAATATTTACTTAAATGTCATAATTATAAAGTTCTAGTTAAAAGCATCGCATCACGATGGTCTAATGGGTTACGAATAAAACAGCCCGCAGTCGTATTATTAGTTGTCACATTATCAGTACTAACTGCTTTGTTTAGTTCCCCAGTGTCAGATTTAGTAATATTCACATTATGGTCTGTCGTTTGAGATATAGCATCGTTGGTCATTTTTGTTCCACTGTCCTTCTTCACAACTATTTCTATAAAGGATGTATAAATATTTGTATTGGTTACCGTTTGCATTGTGTCACTTCTTATGATGTATTTATGTCCATTATTAAGTTCTTCATTATGGAAATTGTGGTTATTATTCAACAGCTTAGTTTCGTTCCCTTTCATGTGCTTGCTTTTATTGTCAAAAAGTCAAAGTTAAAACGTTTATTTCAGTTAGGTCATTAAACGGCACTTTTGAACGTCATCATTAAAATTTATCATAATTAAGTGACTCTAGCGTCCATTCGCAAAGGTAGATTCTTATGAAGAAGAACGGACAAGAAACTCCATAGTTACTCTTTTCAAATAAATGTTTTACAATATTTGGTATAAATCATATATGTGAGGACCAAGTATACTAGTTATAGAACAAAATATTACCAGCAGAGGTAAACTTCTAAATATCTCATGCTTATGGTAGGTACTCACATATTCACACATATTGAAATAGTAAGCAAACAGAAAAAAAGTACAAGATACAAAAAAATGCATTCATAAATTTAATCCACACATAAATCAACCAGTTTGATTTTGTCTACCCTCGATTGCCCTATGGAGCAAGACCAGCATGTCAAATTCATTTTCATCTTCATCAGTAACATTTCTTACATCGACCTCATCAGTATTATTTTTGGTCGATCTAATTAAATTATTAATTTGATTTAGTTCTGTCAATTGATTTTTATAGTTTGTATTTTTGAATTGACATGTTTATTGAAATATTTTACTTTAGTAGCATCGTTTAGTCTTACAGACTTGTGCATTTGCTTATTGTCATTGAATAGTTTTTCAATGTGTGGCTCTATACTTTTTCTTGACTCAGGGTATTTTGTATATAAATAGTCTTTTCTTTTCAAGTATCTTGAATGTGATTTCGAAGAAGGATTGGATTTTTGAGGTTTAAATACTTCTTGAGTTTATCAAAGACTGACTTACTATTTGGATCTATATTAGAACTACGATCAATAACAGCGTCTGAAGCAGGACTATTTTAAAATGTTCCCAAAATATTACACGTTTTTCTTTAAATTCTCGTCTGGTGAATATCAAATCCAGTGACATGATTATATAGAATCCGTTTTCATATAACGCCTCAGGTTATCTAAAACTACATGAAACTCCGGATCGTTATATCTGTACAAGGAATATAATCGATATAATCCAGCAATTCTGTTATCTTTTTATCGTATATTTCATCCCTCAAAATGTTCGCCATTTGTTTTATGTTTGCTTTCGTGAAAACAACTGAATTCTCCCTGATAATTTTCAAAGTCCTTACCAGTAACCTCCGTGTATTGTGATTTTGCATCAGTTCGGAAAATTTGCATCCTGTGTCTGATACTTTCTGAATTTGATATCAAGAATGTGGAAGAATTATTCGAATGCTGTGTCGTCGTAATTGTTGAGTATATTATGAAATCCGTGAAGGTATTAACTTTCAGTGCTGTGTCAGTAACTATTGCTATAAAGTCATGTCTATTTTTTAAATTCTTAGTATTTTCATTACTATCATTTATAACTGGTTCTAGAGCCGGGTTCACTTTTCTGTAATTTTCTTTTGCTTTGTTTTGTGAAAAAGAGTTAGACAACGCTGCAAGATAATTTAAATGTGATATAACGACAATCGGCTTACTGTGAAAACTATAAAACATTTGTCATGAAATCATTCAAATGGAGACTTGAAATAAACTATATAATAAGTCCTACCAAATATTTTGAAGAGCAGAAAACAAACACACACTTTCACTGTAATATTAAAATACTAACATTTTATGGAGTCGTAAAACTTCAAGATGCATTATAGTTTCTTGATTCAATAACAATATTGCCATATTTTTACTGATGATAAATCTGAAACCGTGAAAGTTTAAACAAAGTTAAAGTTCTGTGCAGATTAAAATATTGTTTGTCTAGGTTTTGTTTTGCAAACAATAATTCATTATTTAATGTTTCTTGTAAAAATGATGATTTCTTATAGTTCACTATGTTTCGAAATTTAGGATATAGTGGACCCTTTATGAATAAATACATTATGAAGCCGATGTAGTGTTTTTAAATTATTATATTACTATTCTGTGTTGTTTGGTTGTTGCAAAATCTTTTAGATAATCATGGCAGTACTTTGTACAATATGTTCAACATAGTGAGAGATACATGTTGATGGAACAAAACACAATGCTGATATTATTGTTTATTGTATTGTTTCATTGTGATTTACTTCGTTGTGGTGAGTTAGGAAAGGTGCTTTATTTTTGCTTATCAAAACATCCCCAGTAAAAATATAAATCGAATATCTATTCCAGTATTATAAATAATTAAAGTTTGTGAGCTTGTACTTGTAAGTACTTGTACGTGAGCTTTGTGAGCTTTTACCAATAGAAATCCTCATTATTTGTAAGTGTAATAGGCTATATTTTATTACACTTATTCTGATGGGAATGGGAACCACACAAATGAAACCGTGAGTTAAAGAGGTAACTTTTGTGACGTTGTAAGGAGTAATCTCTGGATCTACTGAACTGATTTTCAAAAATATTTCACAAATAGAAAGCTACGTTATTGTGGAGCGTCATAGGTTATATTTTATTCCCATATTCTCACGGGAACGGGACTACGTGAAATCGCGGGGCGCTGCTAGTATACAATATATTTGCAGAATGAAGCTCTTTGAAACGCTACTGCATAGGATTACGAAAATTCTGTCACTAATAGTTCAAAGATACATTACACTAAGTGTCATAATTATCCTATAGTAGCTGCTGCCCGCGACTTCGTCCCCGTGGAATCCCCGATTTTAAAACATTCTTTATCGCTGCTCCGCTCCTATTGGCTTAAGCGTGATGATATATAGCCTAAAGCCTTCCTCGATAAATGGTCTATTCAACCCAAAAATAATTTTTCAATTCGAACCAGTAGTTCCTGAGATTAGCGCGTTCAAACAAACAAACATACAAACAAACTCTTCAGCTTTATAATATTAGTATAGATAAGTATAGATTTTATTGTAAAAGTACTGAATGGTAAAAAGAATCTTATATCTCAGTACTGTGTTTCCCTGAGATAATACTGGAATTATTGATAAAGATCATTACTTTTAGCCAACATCAACGCATCTCTTCTTACAGACCACGAAGCCAGAGCGAGAAGAAACGACAACTTTATGAACAACAGTATCACAGAAGTCTTATCGAACACTCCAGGAACATACCAAACGGACCGGATCACTCCACAGTACTCCTTCCTCACTGCCCAACTTGGCAATGGAATTAATACTCATGATACAGCACCGTCTCCACCGCGTACCCCATCACCGTTTGTCAATGACTCTTTAGAACCTACCTCTCCTAAACTTGAGCCAATACACCCGCACGTTTCCGGCCTAAGATCTTCCTCAAATTCTTCTACACAGTACATATCTCCTTCTACATCAGTGAAAACATCGTTCATACCAAATTCCTCAGGAACATCATTTTCTTCTGCGAATGTGGAGAGATCTTTTGTTTCTGTTACTCCACCAGGGTGTGGTTCAATTCCTGTCAGCTATCCTGCGGAAACTCCTCCTATTAATTTCGATCCATCAGTTGCTGATTTTGCGAAGAAATGGCTGCAAGGTTTAGCCTCTACCACAGTGAATTTGACGCCACGAGTCCCGAAGTTGAGTAAAGTTTTCGACTATGGTCATACACGTAAGGATACTTATAAAGACAACCTTTTTTTTTCTCTCTAATTCAGGAATTCATCAAATGACTTCTCCCGCTCTGGGCGGAGCGGAAGGTAGTGTCAGACTCTTACTGGCTAAAACCCACCCATGATACTTCTAGTGCACTTTGCGTTCGAGGGCCGCGGTGACTCTTTCGAACAAATTCCGCAACCCTAACAGGCACTGACCCTATGGGGCCCTATCTTCTTTGCTGACAGCTCTTTGAGGCGCGCGTGGAACACGACGCGGTCGCCCCGCACCTGGTTGCTATCGAGCCACCCACAGCTCGCCGTCCGCAGGCCCGCACATAAAAACTACCTTGTTTAGCTAGTGGACACTAGCTGGGGTCTTGGGTTCGGTCCTCAGATCTGGTATTATTGTGTTTTATCCATCCGGCATCGGCACCCAACAAACAGACCAGCAACATTATAACGTGGAGTGAAATGTTTGCAAGGCGTGAAAGCTAAAATGTTCTAAAAAATTCCAATATTATTTTTCGCCTAATTATTTACAAAATGCGGCTAATCAAGCTTTAATATAGAAAAAAAAAAAACAGGGGAACAGACTCATAGGGCATCGAAAAATTCTTCCACATCGCTGTCAACGGGAAAAGTGCCCAGAACACTGGCCGGTCAATGATGATTCGTTGACCAAAAAAATCTTTTTTGATGCCCTATGAGTCTTTCTCCTTTTTTACTCCGCTTGTACTTACATTTTTTTTCTTCTATATTATAGCCTGTTTAGTTGTATTTTTTAAATAACTATATAAGTACTATCATGAAAATTAAAAAGTAAATAAGAATACAAACATTTTTCGTCTCTCTATTGTTTTCTTGTCTATATATTTGCTGAGAGAATTTTACAAACTTTAATATCGCCTAGACTTTTTAAAAATCGAATACATCAATTGTTTATACAAAAAGATACGAACAATTTCACCGCATAATCATCCAAGCTGATCAATAACCTTTCATCATCAGACCAAGGCATTCCATTAGCAATCAGACGACATCAGACGGAATCTCCACGAAAGATCAGCAACAGACAGTTGAAGAACATCCCCTTCAGACACCAGACACAAGCCACCTTACGTCACGGAATCACAGTGCCTCAAATACCTAATAGGAGGCATCCAGAAGCAGAGACATTTTGGCACGACCCTCCAAAAGCGTTTTACTTGCGAGGACCCAAACGTACACAGACGATAAAAACTGTAACCAGGAAAAAACTGAAGCCTGCTCTCCTTCTAGGCAGGGCAACGATAAGTGCAGTGAAGAACACAGAAGACATCGAAGGATATGAGAAGGTAGCTTCAAGAAATGATGGAATGAAAAGGATTATGAGGATGCATCGCATAAAAGCAACGACAAAGAAGCAGTGGTACTCAGATCGCACGGAATCGCAAATGGAGCTGGTGGAAACAACGATACCGACTGCTGAGAAACATTATCTGAGACGTTGGTAACTTTATTATGTTTTGATAATCTTTTTTTTTTACAATAATGTTACTCAACAAGTTCTACAGCTAAATCCTCATCCTGCGTTCGTGTATGAGCAGATATGTGCGTAATTAATAGGGATGTTTCCTGAGTAAAAAAAATATGATTCTAATTAGACCGTCCGCGTCAGTTAGATTATCGAAAAATATTGGATTCGTATTTTTTTGCTTTAGCAAATAAATAAAAAATGACAAAGATAAAAAGCATCAAAGATTAGGAGTGGGGGCTTATGAGGTCACGCCGTGGTTAAAATTGTAGCACATAGTGACGTCATACGACTATTCAACGCACTGTATCGTCTTCGTTTTTGGTTTACGCGAAAAATTAAATAATACGTGTCCATTATTTTTTGGAAATCTATCTGACGGACTAATTAGATTTTTTTATTCAACTACCCTATTGTAGCCGGTATCGTTTTGAAGGTTTTGCCCAACGCCATGGGTCATAACCGTGAGTTTAAACGTATTTGTATGATAGAACCAATATAACAAAACTTATGATTGGAAAGAAGTAAAATACACAATCTTCAAACCTTTCGTTAACGCTCGATATATCATTATGATCAAGAGCAGCATTAGGAGTGATCTTCACGGTTAAGCAACGCTTACCAAGATCGGTATGTAGATAGATGGGTGACAATATTAACATACCGAGGTTTCTCTGCACCTCGTATTCGTAGATCTTTGGCGATCGTTACAGATTGTCAGAAGCCAGAAAATCTAACACCAATCTCGCCAAGAAGTACCGTATTACCCAGTTAATGACGTTTGACGTCGAATGTTTGACGACACGGTTGGCGCAATGATTGAGCCTTCGGCTGCTGCGCTACGTGTCGCGAATTCGATCCCCGCACGGAACAACTGTTTGTATGGCCTACAGATAGTTGTTCCGGGTCTGGGTGTCTTGTGTATGTGAGTTTACATGTTTCTGAACGCACCCACGATACAGGAGTAAATCTTAGTGTGGGGGCAATGATTAAAAAAAAATGGTTTCGCGGCGCTCCACGTAAAATACTGGTTTTTAACTGAATCTGGTTCGAATAGAAGCTTAAAAAACCAATAAAAGTTGAAAAGAGATTATCGTGGGCACCCATATTCCATCCACTGCTTACTGCAAGTCTTCCCACCATTTCTGCCTTACTGAAGAATTCCTAACATATTCTTTCCAGATACGCAGACTTTGGAACCAACCACGCAGTCTTGGACGCATACTTCTGACATAAACACAGCTTTGATACTTACTTCTGACACAAGCCCAGTTTCAACGACGCAATCTTTTTCCACGATGAAGGAAGAAACTCGTTCAGAAGGATACATGATGGTGTTCCTCATAGAACTGACGCAACTCGTAGCGATGAAGGAGAAGAAAGCAGTTCATGAAGTGCTCAAGCATTCAGGTCAGATTATACACAGGTAATTGTCATTTATTTTATGAATTACTAGCTTCTGCCCACGACTTCGTCCGCGTGGAGTAGTTACTTTACCCCCGATTTTGGTAACTGGAAACTCTCAGCCCAATCGGTTTAAAATTGACAAAGTTTCATACAAACTTTCATCCCCTATTTTATCCCCTTGGGGGTAGAATTAATTAAAATCCTCTCTTAGCGGATTCCTACGTCATAACATCTACCTGCATGCCAAATTTCAGCCCGATCCGTTCAGTGGTTTGGGCTGTGCATTGATAGATCACTATGTCAGTCAGTCACTTTTGAGTTATATATATTAACGGCCGAAACCAATAACCTATCTATCACATACTGGAGATAGAAAAACAAATGAAGCAACAGAAAAATCAAGAAAAATTATATAGGTTTTCTGTTGTTTCATTTGTTTTTCTATCTCCAGTATGTGATAGATCGGTTATTGGGTTCGGCCGTTAGAAGAATTGGGTTATCATCAGCCAAGTCTGGTCCCAACTATGATGGTATCGACTTCCAATTTAACTGAATGCTGAACACTAATATTAGACATGGTGCCTCTGCCTCTGAATTCCACAGCAAAGTTACTTACTGGTAGCACGAAACCATGAATGTTGTATTCTGGCTTAAAGAGGAATGTGTCTCCGAACAGCCAGATTATTCATTGGACTGTGAGATATTTCAGCTTTGTCTGTCATATGGTAACGCTTCTGCGAGGTCTCTGGTGTTACTGAAGTTCAGAGGATTTACCAATATGTGGGACATAGGCTATATGTAATCTCCATATTCCCACGGGAATGGGAACTATACGTTTTGACACTTATATCATGCTGAATGTTGTTCCAGCTTTTATAAAAGTGGACAGTTACAGTGGTTCGGTGAACCTCTCATCGATGTCGTGAGGAAGGTTGCTAAAATGTTCAAGGATTCGGAGTTAGATATCTTACAAAGTAAGTTACCATTTAGTTGCCAGTAACAGCTGGTTCACATTATGTCGGACCGACAGTTTACCGTTGACCGACTGTCGGTTGTTACTGTTCACACTAGACGCTGCCGACCCGACCTAATGTGAACACCACTGACGGTACGCTCGTTTTACTGCCCGGATCGTCACAAAACAGTCAGTCGCAGTTGACTTTTGTATACGACGGACGACGAAAAGTTCTGTATTTATTTCGCCTTCCATATTTAAACGTGTTTTCTCTTCATACACGTCGACGAAACTGCTCGCGCGAGTGCCGAGAGCGGGGAATGAGCGGGCGGATGGGTGGTTGGTGGGTGGCTCCGCCGCTTCGAGCCGACAAATGTGAACGACGCTATACTTGCCAGTACGCCAATATTACGCCGACCCGACAGAAATCGTGGCTGAACGTCCGGTAAAAGTGTCGGCTCCGTTAGTTTTGTCAGTTCGCCCATATGTGAACGGCGCTATTGAAATACATTATGCCAATATGGATCCGACACATTTGTCGGCCCGATAAAACTGTCGGTCCGATCTAATGTGAACTCGCTCTAAAGGAGAAGAACACTTTAACGAAAAAGTAATTTTACAGAAGAACATAATTAGTATAAAAGAGTGACCATTTTGAGAGTAATGTAGATCTGTGTACTCTGTAAAAACTCTGCCTGATATCCATTTATACAGTACTAGCTTCTGCCCGCGACTTTGTCCGCGTGGAAAAGTTACTACAAAGTTTCATACAAACTTTCATCCCCTATTTTATCCCCTTGGGGGTAGAATTAATCAAAATCCTTTCTTAGCGGATGCTTACGTCATAACATCTACTTGCATGCCAAATTTCAGCCCGATCCGTTCAATGGTTTGGGCTGTGCGTTGATAGATCACTATGTCAGTCAGTCACTTTTGAGTTATATATATTTAGATGTATTTGCTCAAAAATGTATATGTCTGTATTTACTTAGCTGACTTTCTAAACTAGATGTTGATATTAGACGTTATCTCCCACAGAGCAGGCAGCTGATCTGCAGCAGACCCTCAGGAAGCGACGTCAGATGCTGTCGGACGAGGTGAACGCTATCCTCGAGAGTTCTGACAGCTTGTACAATGAGGACGATGGAGCACAACTCTTGGAGGTCCTGAAAGAGTTCGCTGCGTATCCTAATGGTGCGTTAACCAACATCAGGTGAAGTCAGATACAGTGGAGCATACGGTGGAGGTCTGCTCTGCTTGGGAGGAGCAACGTCGTGTCCTCGTCGAGGCGATCGGCGGCGGCGACCTCTCGCGTCCGGCCCTGGTTCAATCCATGGTCCGGAGCGATGAATCAGAATCAGAATCAGAATCAAAGCATTTATTTCAATTAAACCTGGCACTTTTGAATTGTCAAGTCGAAAGAGGTGAAGCTATCTGCACGTTCCAAAGCGTAGATCTCTATGGAGAAGAACGTGCAAGAAACTCCACGGACACTCTTTTAAATCATGTTCTGTATTATTACATCCTTGATGCTTCTATATGTGAGGCATGGGAAGCGGTCACCTCCTTCTACGAAGCAGTAATGCTAGCGAAGGAGGAGGCAGAACGCGTGCGGGAGAGGGAAACCTCGCGCCCCAGCCGCTTCAACAGAAGAAGACGCTCTGGGCGTCGGGAAACGCAGGGTAATTCCATTAGGTGAGGACCTGCGAATGGCGATCTATGGGTGACTCACCGTCCGATAACAATCAGGCAAAGTGATATCAGCAAAGAAGACAGGGTCCCATAGGGTCAGTGCCTGCTAGGGTTGCGGAATTTGCTCGAAACAGTCACCGTGACCCTGGAACGCAAACAGCATTAGTAGGAACACTGGTGGGTTTTGTTAGTAAGAATCTGACACTCCCTTCCGCTTCGCCCAGAGATGAAGAAGTCACCATGTTCTCAGACCACTTAGGCAAATTTTGTTTTTTTCTGATTCCAGCCACGTTATCCAGCTACTGGCTCTGCAACAGCCTCATAAACAACTTCCTGAGACCGTACAGACGTCTCACAGATTCGCAACAGCGTCAGCAACTGATGGACTCTGTCAACAAGGCTTTGAAGACGAGATTTACTTCAGGTGGATCTAACGACCCTAATGCTCTGCGGAGCGGTGGTGTTCGGCAAGCAAACGTCCCACCTAATGGTAAGTGCTCACCGTTGTCTGAAGACGTATGCACTATTGCCATCATAGAGACTAATTTGATAAGTGTCACGAGTCTGTAATTACACTGGCTCACATACCTACCTTTCAAACCGGAACACGGGAACGCATAGCATAAGCATAATCAGCCTTTTAACGTTCCCACTGCTGGGACACAGTCCTCCTCTCTAGGAGAGGGAATGGGCCGTAATCCAGCACGCGGGCCCAGTGCGGGTTGCTGAATGTCACATGTCTTCGAATCGGTTCTAGGACATGCCGGTTTCCTCACGATGTTTTCATTCACCGTTTTGAGAGCAGTGGTGATGAAATTTATCACATAAAGTAATGCGCCTGGCTGGGTTGGAACTGGCGACCTACAATTTATATATATATATTTAAAAATTCCATTAATTCCAAATAGTAGTCCACAAATTAATGTCATAAAGAAAACATTATCAATACCCTAAACAATGTATAAATGTATACACACAAAATAAATAACTATTTAAATAAATATAATAATAGTTTTTAATTAGTTGTAAAGTTGAATAACTTATGTTATAAATTGTGTTTCCATCAATAAAGAATTGTAATAAAAAAAAAGTAATGTCGGAGCTTATAATGCCAATAATGCAATTATGTCCAATATAGTCAACAAATAATTAACAATACAAATAAAAATAGAGAATATAGTCGCAATAATTGATATAAAGATTAATAAAGATTTCACGAACATCAATTAGATTTTAGAAGATCAAATAATATTGTCCAATTCACAAATAGCTATACTTCAATGGTCTACAGTGGGATAACTAAATTATCCTTTTTCCACAGATAAAGAACTTCCGACTCATGAGGAACCACCTCGTGATACCACACGAACTCCAAGAGGAAGAAAGAAGAAGCGCCATCACCGATCACGCAAGAGGAAAAGAGAAAGAAAACCATATCGAATGCACGGGGAACAGAGAGAGACAACAAGAACCTGATGTTGTAAAACATGGCGCCGAGAACTAGTGTGCGGTCCAGCGTCTTACGGCTGAACCCAATAACCGATCTATCACATACTGGAGATAGAAAAACAAATGAAACAACAGAAAACCTGTATCATTTTTCTGTTGTTTCATTTATTTTTCTATCTCCAGTATGTGATAGATCGGTTATTGGGTTCAGCCGTTAGTCACAATTTGACTGTTTTGAAATGAAAAACGATAAAAATAAGCGAAATTATATCTCAGTTGTGAATTGACTGGATGCAAATAATTTTAAACTGTTAGTGCAGTCCGGTAGTTACAGTTCTTTTGTAAATATAAGTGGATGTGTGATGTTAATTATGTTGTAATTTATTATTCTTTTAAACGAACTTTTTGGAGGACTTTTTTTTTTCTGGATGGGAAATCATTAAATGACTTCTCCCGCTTTGTGTGGCGCGGAAGTCTTACTAAAACCCACCCGTGATCCTTCTAGTGCTCTTTGCGTTTCAGGGCCGCGGTAACTCTTTCGAACAAATTCCGCGACCATAGCCAGCACTGACCCTATGGGCGCCGTCTTCTTTACTGACAGATCATTGAGGCGTGCGTGGAATACGACGCGCCGTCGACCCGCACAAAAAAAAATACAGCTGACTTGAGAATCTCTCCTTTTTGGAATTCGGTTAAAAATGGTTTATGATAGCCCCTATTATTTTATAAGACCTATCCAACGATATCCTACACTGTGGAACAGACTAGCAATCAAAAGCATGAAAAAAGGACTTTCCAGATTTAATTTTACAACTTTATCTAACGTAAAAAAAAATCAGCTTTGTTGCAACAGTAGGCTCTGAGTAAAGAAGCGGACGGACGGCCATAAGTAGCTGGCGATACTAGGAGGTTTCTGTTTTTACTACGGAACCCTAAAACGATTAAATTTTGTGAATTAATGATATTTCTCAACTTATTATATTAAGCTCAAAGACATAACAGACAAACAGATGCTTTTGAATTTACAGGAACTTATGAATTTCATCATCGTTTAGGCAAAGAAATTAAGCTATTTGCACGTTCCAAAGCGTAGATCTCTATGGAGAAGAACGTGCAAGAAACTCCACGGACACTCCTTTAAAATCAATAAATTGTTACAAAATTATGATATAAAATATTAATACTCGATGCTCGGGTCAGGAATTGTAGGGTTGAGGGCTGAAGCCTCCTCTTTCCGTTTGTTCTTTTGGGTTCGGTTGTACTCAATGAAATATGTGTTCTTTTAACAGAAATTAAATACGTTTTTACTGATCAATGACGAAGATAAAAAGATACACCAGTGGCGCTCGTAGCGGACGACATCAGTAGTAAATGTATCTTGTGAAGTTGGTAGGCGACGCTACGCGATGATTCGCCGACACGCTCGACGCTGGTTGGTCGATATCACTCGCAAACAGCGCTGCCAATCGCGGGGAAAATCCCCGATTTGCGGTGAATTTCGGGGAATCTAGAATCCAAACAATTTTATGTCGGGTACCTAATACTTTACAACTAAATAATGCCTGCTCAACTGTCATTTGAACACGATATTGTATTTCTGAACGCATCCATTTCTACGTCATGAATTCATTGTTTATGGTGGTCGATTTTTTAAATTGGTGCGTACTGTTACATCCCTAGAATGCACCCTTTAGTGCATAATAAGCGCCACGTCATCATCCTGGCTGAGACCTAGTGCATTAGCCAGATAATAGAGCCAGTTCGGGTTGAGACTCCTACCGGATAGGTCGCATGTCAAAATATTGACCAAGTTTCCCTTTTATTTTGTAATTTCAATGAATATAATCATTTAGCTCAAATAATCGTTTTTTTTAAAAAGGGATTATTAAATCGTGTCCTAACATTGGTGGCAGCGGTAAAGGGATTGTATCCCGTGGAACGCCCAGTGAAGTGTTATCCAGTGAAAGTGTCTCTGTGCCAAGTGTATCTTGTGTGCTCCAAATCCTACGACCCAAACTCACCACGACCTATCTGCGGCCCAAGAGAGGCCAACCTTGGCTGAAATAGGCCATCTCCAGTAGCCTTCGAGAGGCTAACTCCAGCTCGAGAGGCCAAATCCAGGGCCCTTTCGAGGTTCATCCAAGTCGTCACCTGTCTACTGTGCAGTGGTACTGGGCAGTGCGCTGCAGGCGCATTCTACGGACCTGCTCGTATCCAGCACCGACCAGGATCAGACGTCCTCCGTGTTTCCGCAAAATGAAGTGTTTCTGTGTTCTGTGAGTCAGTTCAGTGATCTTAATTCTAATCCTATTTATAGATTCGCCATAGTTACAAATCGTAAGTTACTTTATAACCCTGTTACTTTGTATTTGTAGATAACATTGTGTCCAGACCGTAGTCTAAACATCCTTCGCCCACGTATTTGGTAACTCAGTACTCAGAATACTGATAAGCCGTCTAGAACCAGTTGGCAGAAGTTTTATATCGCGACCTTATAATAGTTATTGTACTTGTATTTTATTTCAGAGCCAGTTATTTTATTTAAAACAAAAATGACCAAATCCGATTCGAAAAAAGACCTCAAAGAGGTGAGAGATGAGGAAATACCCCTTAACGTTATTTTAAAATTTATCAAGCCATTTGACGGCTCTCGAGATAAATTAAATGCTTTCATAGTAAATTGCGATAATGCAATATCTTTATCGTCATTATCACAGGAAGATATTATACTTAAATTTATTATCAGCCAACTAGATGGCAAAGCGCAAAGCGCGTGCTCCATCAAAGATTTTGACAATTGGTCATCTCTCAAAGAATTTCTTAAAAATCAATTTGGTGAGAGAAAACATTATGCCCATTTACTTACCGAGCTCCAAGAGTGTCATCAAACTAACCAGGAGACGGTTAGCCAATTCCATCTTCGAGTCGAAACTTGCTTATCCAAACTACTTACAGAAGTGACAATTTCCAATACAAAGAAAAGTGAACTTGTAGGAAGAGTGGCTGCGATGGAGGATCTAGCCCTTCATACATTTAACATAGGGTTACACCCTCGCATAGCTAACATTGTAAGATGTAGAGATCCAAAAAACCTGAACGAGGCCGTCAATTATGCGATCTCTGAAGAAAAAATTCAACAACACACATTCCGACAGAATTTTAATTCTAAGAAAGAAAACAATAGACCTCCACCTAAGCCACTTCTACCTAATAATAACAATCAACCTTCTTCATTTAGGGATTCGTCAGTGTGCAGATACTGCAAGAAGGTGGGTCATACTTTAGCCGAATGTAAATTGCGCGAATTTAATAATAAAAAATATAATAATAAATTCAACTACCCCGCGCAACTACATTCTTCTAAGCCCAAAAATCCTCATGTAAATCTTGTGAATAACGAAGAAGATTCCATTACAAATATTTTAGAATCCGATCAGAACACTTTAAATTACTAAACGTCTCGACAGGGTGTCGCACGAGACGAAACTTAAAAGACGATGCCGTTAATTCTATATCCAATCACCATCTATCATCTAGAGCTATACGACAGGGTAACCAGCCCCAAACTGGCAGCTCTCAAAATGTCACGCGACAGGGTAACCAGCCCCAAACAGAAGACATTTCCGATCCTAATTATCATTTATCCTCTAGAGCTATACGACAGGGTAACCAGCCCCAAACTGGCAGCTCTCATAATGTCACGCGACAGGGTAACCAGCCCCAAACTGAAGACATCTCCAATCCTCCTCAATCCATGTGCATCCCTAGAAAAGAAAACAGTGATGATTACAAAGTGTATGAAGTAAATACTAACTTAAAAACATACTTACCCTATATCGTCGCCCAGTCGTCTGTCAACGAGAAACCACTTACCCTTCTGATAGACACTGGAGCCTCCTTGTGCATCCTAAAGAAATCATGTCTTACCAAACCTCCTGAATTAAGAGTTGATGTTGTCAGAATAAAAGGCATAGACTCTAAGGACCCGATTACGAGTCACGGTAACCTTATTCTAGACCTAAGTCTATCCCCTGGATACACAGTATCCCACAAATTTCATATATTTGATAACCTAGGCTTTCCTTATGATGGTATTATAGGTAATGACCTATTCGTTAAAAATGGCTGCCGAATAAATTATGATTCTGGTATGCTGGAAATCGCACACCATCATATAAAATTATCATTCAATCATCCATCTTACACTATAGAACCACGAACCGAAACCATCATAGAATGTTTAGTTCAAAACCCAGAAGTTAAAGAGGGTATAATTTTGGACCAACATATTTGTGACAAATTGCTAGTAGCTAACTGTATAGTGAAAGTAAAAAGTAATAATCGAATAAACGTATCGATCCTAAATGTATCTGAAAACCCTATTTCAATAGATCCTAACCTATCTTTGACCTTGATACCTATGACTAAAAATGAAATATGCCTATCTCAACCTAACGCCAATTGTTATGAGAGAACAAACGAGGTCCTTAAACAGCTACGAACTTCCCATTTAAACTCGGAAGAATCTGAAGTCCTTTATGACATTTGCAGTCAATATGCAGATATATTCCACCTTCCCGATGATGAACTCACTTCAACCAGTGCGATCAAGCACGAGATCAAAACAAGTTCCTCGCAACCCATAAATGTAAAATCTTATAGATTTCCAGAGGTTCATAAAGATGAGGTCAGAACCCAAATCAGTAAGATGCTAGAACAAAATATCATTAAACCGTCTACCTCTCCATGGTCATCCCCCATTTGGATAGTGCCCAAAAAGGTAGATGCATCAGGAAAAAGAAAATGGCGTATAGTGATTGACTATCGCAAGCTCAATGACATAACTATTGGAGAGAGCTATCCAATTCCTCAAATTAACGAAATCCTAGACCAGCTTGGTAATAGCAAATACTTTACAACTCTTGATTTAGCATCAGGTTTCCATCAGATAGAAATTTTAGATGAAGATGTCCCTAAAACTGCTTTCAGTGTACCCGAAGGTCATTACGAATTTATTAGGATGCCATTTGGCCTCAAAAATGCCCCTGCAACCTTTCAGAGACTTATGAACACAGTCCTTTCAGGGCTGCAAGGTATACACTGCTATGTCTATTTAGACGATATTGTCATATATTCCTACGACCTTACATCCCATGTCCAGAAATTATCTTACACATTTGACAGACTGAGGAAATTCAACCTCAAACTGCAACCGGACAAGTGCGAGTTTCTCCGCAAGGAAGTTACTTATCTTGGCCATACTATTAGTGAAGCAGGCTTAAAACCTAACCCCGAGAAAATAAAAGCTGTAAGCGAATTCCCTGTCCCAAAATGCGCAAAAGATGTAAAATCATTCCTAGGGTTGGTGTCCTATTACCGTCGCTTCCTGCACGATTTTTCTAAGCTAGCCAAACCTCTTACATCCTTGTTAAAAAAGGATATACCATTTGACTGGACTAATAGTCAACAACTTGCTTTTGAAACATTAAAAAATAATTTAACCTCAGCACCCGTCTTAATATACCCCGATTTTACTAAACCTTTCATCCTGACGTGTGATGCGTCAAATTACGCTATTTCAGCAATACTCTCTCAAGGCGAGGTAGGGAAAGACCGCCCAATCGCGTTTGCCTCACGCACATTAAATAAAGCTGAAACTAATTACAGCGTAACCGAAAAAGAATGTCTGGCAATTATTTATGGAACAAAAATATTTCGCCCATATCTTTATGGTCACAAATTTAAAATTTTAACTGATCATAGACCACTTAGGTGGCTATTCAATTGCAAAGAACCAGGCTCCAAACTAGTAAGATGGAGATTAAGACTTGAAGAATTCGACTATGAGATCGAATATAAAAAGGGTAAGATCAATAGCAACGCTGATGCTCTTTCCCGCTACCCTGTGAAATCCATTAGCTTACCAAACACTGCTAACGTACTTACCGACAAAGTACCACCAGCAAATATTCCACCTCCACCTGAACAACCGGAAATTCTTCCTGCTAATCCTGAAAGTCCCGGAATACCTGAAATTCCCGACTTACCTGACTTTGTAGACTTACCTGAAAACTTTGAGTTACCCGACGACCTCGAACTCCCTGAAGATTTTGACATTCCAACACCACCTGAAGTTCAAAATGACGACGACACTTATACTAAATGCCTGAAAGAAATAAACAATAAATTAAATCAATTTGATACTATAATCCATGAACATAGTGAACATTTATTAAAAACAAAATTAAAAACTATTATTATACCGACTTCCATTGACCTCGACGAGTCAAATCACTATATTTCGGAAGTCATCGATAATCTTCCGGAACCAAAAGACATCCTAAAGGAAGAAAGAACATTACATTCCTTTCTCTCTTTCGAAAAAAATAATGTCAAATTTTACCTACTTTTCGTAAAAGTCTATCACTTCGATCAGTGTAACTACGAAGATATTTTTAAGAGCCTTAAAAATCTAAAACATGAATTAATCAATAAAAACACAACTGAATTCGCTACGACGGACTTCCGTAATCCATTCGACTCGCATAGTTTTATGAAAATTCATAATATAATTACATACCTATTTCACTCTACTTCAATTGCAGCCCATATTTTCAAAAATACTATAATTTACCCTTCTCCAACGGAAATTACTAAAATCCTAAAAGAGAACCACGATATTCCCATATCAGGTCATTTGGGCTCAAATAGAATGTTAAGTAGGATCCAGGAGAAATATTATTGGCGCAATATGCGCAGAGATGTCGAAAACTATGTCCGAAAATGTGATCAATGCCAAACCAATAAAGCATTGCGTAGAACCAATCGAGCTCCTATGCAGATCACAACTACATCCACACAATCTTTTGAACGCGTGTCACTTGACATTGTCGGACCTTTGCCCGAATCAGGCACAGCCAAGCTTAGGTTCATTTTAACAATTCAGGATGACCTCACGAAATTCTCTGCTGGCTATCCTATCCGAAATGCTACGGCAGAAGAAACCGCTGAGTGTTTAATCCATTTCATATCTCAATTTGGTATCCCCAAGACAATTCTCACAGACCAAGGAACCAATTTCACAGCAGATCTATTTAAACAAACTTGTAACTTTTTGAAAATCAAACAGTTATGGTCCAGCCCCTATCATCCACAAACTCAAGGTGCTTTAGAAAGAAGTCATGCGACTCTAAAAGAATATTTAAAATCTTTCGTCGACGACAACCAAAATGACTGGCCGAGATATGTTTACACGGCAATGTTAACCTACAACACCACAATCCATTGCACCACAAATTATACACCATACGAATTATTATTCGGTTGCAAACCATTTATACCCACTTCTATTTATGATACAGCACTAGAACCTACATACCCTAGTTATGTCCGTATACTCCAACAAAGAATGAAACTCTCCAGAGAGAAAGCTGTAGAAAACATTCTTAAATCTAAAATTACATCAAAAGACTATTACGATAGAAAAACCAGACCTATGAAATATAAAACAGGTGATATGGTATATATCAAACACCACCCGCGGCAAAATAAAGCCTTGTCGCCTATCTGGAAAGGCCCACACAAAGTGATAAAAATTAATGGCAACAATACGTTGACCCTTCTCGTTAATCGCCGCCACGTTAAGTATCACTATGACGAATTAAAGTTGGCGGAAACAACTAACACTTAGTCCTTAGTCTAGTATTACGCATATATCTTTAAAACCTAGTTTTAACTTAATTATTAAAAAAAAAAAAAAATATAATAATAATAACATTAGTTAAATATTTTGTCCTATATATACATTTCAGAATGTCTACATTCCTGTCCCTTGCAACATCTGATATCGTCGAACAAGTCTCTGAAAGCCCTGGCATATACTTCGACCCGATAGGAATCATGAAACAGACCAGGGATAATATTCATTTGCTTGTGCCCATAGATATTGCATATATAAAACCCCACATAGACTACATAAATAATGTTTTAAAAAGTTCCACACTTTTGTGTCAAGAAAATACAGTACTTAAGGAAACCGAATGCACAAATATACTACAGCCTCTGGCTTTGCGACTTATTGATATTCTTAAAGACTACAGTACCTTATCTCATTTAACATCTGGGCGAGAAAAGAGATCCGCTTGGTTAGCAGGAGTTGGCTCTCTTTTCAAACAAGTCATTGGCACAATGGATGAAAACGATGCTATAAGATATAATAACGCTATTCAAACCCTAAATAGTAATAATATTAAAATTGCGTCTATTTTAAAGGATAACATAATTGTAACGAACACGGCTCTTTCCCGTTATAACGAAACTCTCAAAACTATAAACGCAAACGAAATCCGTTTGAATGACGCTATTATTAATCTATCTAGCACTTTTAGTAACCTGTCTATTATATCTGATAAGCTGTACATAAAATCAAAAATGAACGATGTCTATACTGAACTATCATCTTGCCTACTTACCTTGTCATTTAAATTAGACGACCTTGTAAATGCAATGTTATTCGCTAAAACGAATACTCTACATCCGTCAGTTATGACACCTAAACAGTTGTATAATGAGCTAGTAGATAATGTTAGAAAACTACCTAATTATGAAAAATTGCCTTTAGACTTAGATTTAGATAATATTCATGCTTTAATTGATATATTAAAATTGTCTTGTTATTTCGCAAACAATAAGTTAATCTTTGTAATTAAAGTCCCTCTTGTACACTCTTTTGAGTTAGATCTGTTTAAGGCTATTTCTGTACCCATACCGCACAACATAGATAAGCCAAACTCCTATGCTATGATTGTGCCATCTTGTAATTATATTGGCATTAGCAAAGATAAACTAACATATACTTGTATAAGTAATCTAAAATCATGTGTTGAACCTGTAAATAGAGTTTATATTTGTGATGATATTAACACACTCTCAAGTCCAGAAACACCAACCTGTGAAACCGATATACTAACAAAGTTTGTCACGGAAATACCTAAATACTGTCAAACTAAATTTATGTATGGTCAGATAGATATTTGGCAAAGATTGCAAGGCAACAGATGGATATTTGTCCAATCTGAACCTACTAAACTTTCTATCCAGTGTAAATCTGATTTAATAGAGTTAAAAATATTAGGTACTGGTATACTTAATATTCCACCTAATTGTACTGCTTATTGTAGAAGCAAACAACTGTTTGGTAGAAACAACATTGTTATAAATGTAAAAAACATAGTTTCTGATTTTAATCTAATTAATGAAGCCTGTTGTAATCTAGAAAAGTTTAATATATCAAAACCCAATTTGTTATTTTCTAAATTGTCGAATATAGACTTAGACAAACTACCTAGCGTTATCAATAATCAAATATTGTCAGATGTTGATAAAATTATAAATAATCCTAACCCTAACCTAATTGAATATAGTTCTCATTATCCACTTTTAACTTACCTTGTAATCATTTTAATTTTAATCTTTATTAGTTATAAACTTTGTAAGAAGTTTGGGAAATATTTTGACTGCAAAAGAAAGCCCGACTCACAGAACGATAACAACTTAGATAACGATCCAGAACCTGAAATAATTCCTCTTCCAAGGTTAAGAATAAATTCGTAACTTTCCATGAAAACCGTAAAGTTCCTCTTAAACGGGGGGTTGTTACATCCCTAGAATGCACCCTTTAGTGCATAATAAGCGCCACGTCATCATCCTGGCTGAGACCTAGTGCATTAGCCAGATAATAGAGCCAGTTCGGGTTGAGACTCCTACCGGATAGGTCGCATGTCAAAATATTGACCAAGTTTCCCTTTTATTTTGTAATTTCAATGAATATAATCATTTAGCTCAAATAATCGTTTTTTTTAAAAAGGGATTATTAAATCGTGTCCTAACAGTACGGTTGAAATTTTCAATAAAATGGAAAAGTGGTTAAAAAGTGCAGCTACTGTTAAAAAAGAGGTAAGTAGCATGTTCAGCATTAAAATATGATAGTTATGTATACTTAAGCTTATTTCCAGTTCAATATTTCAACATTTGTTTAATACTAAATAAATTTTGAATAAAACAGTGTTTTTATTCCAAAAATATAAATTCGGGGAATATGGGGGGAATCAATCAAAAACAAGCGGGGAATTTCGGGGAATTGACAACACTGACGCGGGGAATCGAGAATTTTTTATTGGCAGCACTGCTCGCAAATACGCCGTCAGCGGAAACTTCAGGCCGCTATCTTGCCTCTTCATGCCGAAAGATGGCGCAGCCGGTAACAATATGTGAGAATGATATACAAAGACGTGCACCATAAAAGCGTCCTGAGAAAAGAGAAACAATACAAAGAAATAATTAAAATTTAACCAAGATAGTCGAGAGATTACCAGTCCCAGCTGACGGCGGCCGTTCACGAACATGACGCATGCGCCACCATCTGCTATGTATTTTGAGTGAGCATGATACACCTAACCGCCAGGGTACATTCATTTCTTTATTCATGCTTTATGTACTAGGAAAAAACCGGCGTGTCGGATCTCGTATAGTGAAGGGTTCCGTAGTTCACTTTTAAAATCTCATATCTCTAAAATTACAATAGCTGTGATTTTCAAACCAATTTTCGTTGGAAGTGTCTGTGAAGTTCTATTTGTTCAATTATTTTTTTGTTTTTTAGAAACCTCGATTTCATTTTGAAAGAGCTATCCAATGATACCCCACACGATTATGTTTGTTGGAATTTATTTATATCATCCCTCAGTTACATGAATGGAGAGCCACTTCTAAAATTATATTTTTTTCATAATATACCTCATGGGATACTGAGTAGTTTAGGATATAGCAAAGGATAGGAAGGATTTCGTCGAAGACAGGGAGTGTCATTTTACGACTGACACAATCACTGCCAACTGCATTCGAAGTGATCGATTGGATAGCTTAAGGATCAAAGAATTTGGTACACTAAGCGAGGACTGTGAATCGTGCGCGATGGAGGGGGAGGCGCCATTTTGAGGTAATTTTGCTGCGTATAATATACTTCCACATCTTATACATAAAATAATCATTGTGCCCTAAATTACGAAACAGTGAATTATAAGAAGTCATCATTTCCACAAGAAACATTAAAAATTAAATTCTTATTTGCAAAACAAAACTAGATAAACAATATTTTAATCCGCACAGAACTTAACTTTGTATGAACTTTTACAGTTTCAGATTTGTCATCAATAAAACTATAGTAATATTTTTATTGAATCTAGAAACTATATTGCATCTTGAAGTTTTACGACTCTATAAAATCTTAGTTTTTTTATAATACAATGAAAGTGTGTGCTTGTTTTCTTCTCTTCAATATATTTGGTAGGAGTTATCTATAGTTTATTTCAAGTTTCCATTTGAATAATTTCATGACAAATGTTTTGTAGTTTTCACAACTATGTAAGCTTATTGTCTTTATATTGTATTTAAATATATTAATCATCTTGCAGCTTTGTCAAACTCTTTTTCACGAAAAAAAGCAAAAGAAAATTACAGAAAATTCAATCCAGCTCTAGAACCAGTTATAAATGATAGTAATGAAAATACTAAGAATTTAAACAATAGACATGACTTTATAGCAACAGTTACTGACACAACACTGAAAGTTAATACATTCACGGATTTTATTTTGGAAATCGTTAACATACTCAACAATTACGACGATACAGCATTCGAAGATTTCTTCCACATTCTTGATATCGAAATCAGAAAATATCACTACACAGGATGCAAATTTTCCGAACTGATGCAAAATCACAATACAAGGAGGTTACTGGTAAAAACCTTGAAAATGATCAGAGAGAATTCAATTGTTGTTACGAAAGCAAACATAAATGAAATGGCGCACATTTTGAGGCATGAAATAAACGACAAACACGTTACAGAATTGCTGGATTATATCAATTCTTTGTACAGATATAATGATCCGGAGTTTGATGTAGTTTTAAATAACTTGAAGCGTTATATGAAGACAGATTCTAGGAAAACACACAATGACTTAGAACGAGACATTAGAAACGGTGTCCGAATCATTTTATTTAATCATTACACTGGATTAGGCATTCATACTAGACGAGAATTGAAAGAAAAAATCGAAACATTTTGGGAAAATTTTAAATATACTCCAGCTTCAAACGCTGAAATTGATCATAGTTCTAATATAGATCCAGTTAGTAAGTCGGTCATTGATAAAAACAAAATCTCCGAAAATATGAAGTATGAAGTTAATGAGCACGAAATTGAATTCAAGAATAATCCACTAACAAAATTCTTAGACCAAAGACCGGAAATTGTTTATAAAGATTCATATGATGAACAATCTCAAGATAAAGAAATGGAGAAGGATGAAGAACGTATTGAATCTGGAATACTGGCAACAGATGGCATTGCAGATGAAATCTCATCAGGACAATCATTTGCCAGCAGCTCGAACTCCATCAAACAATCCCAAGAGCGGTATAAACAGTACAATACACAGCGATACATGACGTTGTACACAGAAGAAATATCTTACATAACAAGGACTGCGAAGAAAACAAAAGTCATTCCGATATCACACAAAGTGATGACGAAGAGACTCAATTTTCAAAGGCGACTAACGACCACACCGAGGTACAGACCTAGAGTTGTTTCCTCAGCTAGGAAGAAGAAAAAGAACAAGCAAAGGATTAATCACGACACGCCTCATTCAAAACAGGATATAACCCCAGAATCAAGCCACGAAACAGAGGTCCTGAAGCTAAAATTGAAGCATGTACCGCGAGCAAGAGTACATTCTGACAAGCAACGAAACGTAATCGATGTGCCAAAAGTGTTGCGCAGTCAGTACGACGCAATCATTGCTGTTCAGTTAGCTAATAATAAGCTCTTGAAATCTTTGAAAATGCTTACACCAGTTAGGATGGACACGAAGTAAGATATGCATTGATTCATCAATAATTCAAATCATATAGTTAATTTAGCATAATCAGCCTTTTATCGTTCCCACTGCTGGGACACAGGCCTCCTCTCTAGGAGAGGGAATGGGCCGTAATCCACCACGCGGGCCCAGTGCGGGTTGGTGAAAGACACATGTCTTCGAATTTTTGGTTCTAGGACATGCCGGTTTCTTCACGATATTTTCCTTCACCGTTTTGAGAGCAGTGGTGAAGAAATTAATTACACAAAATAATGGGTCTGGCTGGGTTTGAATCCGCGACCTACAATTCGTAAGTCGAGGCTGTTACCACTCGGCCACCACTGCTCTCGTATAGTTAATTTATCTGTTTAAAGCAAACACCTCCACATATTTCTGTTAATATCATTATCATCATCATCATTCACTTGTATTGATGTTCTACCAATTTATCAATATCAATAGGGAAGATGCAATTACAGAATTCATGAAAATTTTGTTATTGGAATGATAAAATAGTATAAAAGAAGGGCCACTGCAATTTTTTAATTGTGGTCAATATTGATTTTTAACAACTATTACGAATTAATATAACGTGAAACGGAACGTAAACAATCAGCATCTAGTGACGTCACTGGTGTTATGACAACAAAAAGGCGAACTTCAATTTTAATACATGACAGTTTATGGTCTCTGGCAGACAGGAGTGACTCATCGTCCGTTTTCGCGAGAAAAGAAAAAAAGTCAGTTTATAATCACAATTTCAAAATCACTGAAGTATTTTAATTTTTTACGGTCAATAGACCGTAAAAAATTAAAATACTTCAGTGATTTTTTACACAGAATTATTTTAAATGAAAGCAAGATGAAAATATTGCATGTTACCTATTAGCAGTCACATAGCACTAGCCATTTCTAGACATATGTCTCATCTTTCGAACAATCCAGCCATCTATTCTTTAGCACTCTCTAACTCTTATTAGCATGTGCAATAAATTAAAAATTTGCTTCACTCATTCCAGGAGTGACACCACTGTGTATCAATCATCTGCTGGGCATGACAAACTTGAACCGACAATAAATGAAACACATGCTTCATTTATGCGAGCACAAGAAGAAATTGAACCTCCAAAATCCTATGCTACTTTGAAATCACCTTCAAGATACTCGAAAGGACAAGAATATTTACATAGAAAACAACCGCATGAGTCGAGGAAAAGTATAGACCCACACTTGAATAAAGAAGAAATATTAGTTGAAAAAGTATTGAAACACAATAAGCAAATGCACAAGTCTCTAAGACTAAACGATACTGCTAAAGTAAAATATTTCAATGAATATGTCAATTCAAAAATAGAAACAATAAAAAATGAATTGACAGAATTAAATCAAATTAATAATCTAATCAGATTGACCAAAAATAATACTGATGAGCTCGATGTTAGAAAAGTTACTAATGAAGATGAGATAAAAAATGAATATGACAATAAAAGGAAGCACATGAATAGGAACGAAACTAAGCTATTGAATAATAACCACAGTTTCAATAATGAAGAAGTGAATGATGGATCTAAATACTTCATTAGAAGTAACACAATGGAAACGGAATCCACTACAAATATTAATACACCTTCTATAGCAGTGGTTGTGGAGAAGGACAGTGGAACAGATATGGCTAACGATGCTATACCTCAAACGACAGACCTTTATGTGAATATTACAAAGTCTGATACTGAGGAACTAAACAAATCAGTTGTACTGATAATGTGACAACGATTGCAGGGCAGTTAATTCGTAACCCATACGACCATCTTGATGCGATGTTTCTAACTAAAACTTTATAACTATGTCATTTAGATAAATATTTCGACAGCATTGTGGTGCTATTGTACTGAAATAATAAATGTGAAAGCATTCATAGTTTGCATGTTTTTTGGATAAAATTATTAGAACAGGTACGCTACGACGCCGACGTGGAGTTTAAACTTACATGTGCGTGATAAATGATTTATGTATTATAATGGATATTGCCTAGTTCTGAAGGTGGCTTGATGAAAACACTCATGGACAGACATGAGACACAAACTGTTT
Organism: Hecatera dysodea; assembly: GCA_905332915.2. Taxonomy (NCBI): domain Eukaryota; kingdom Metazoa; phylum Arthropoda; class Insecta; order Lepidoptera; family Noctuidae; genus Hecatera; species Hecatera dysodea. The sequence goes on along the minus strand of HG995317.1, from coordinate 816,407 downwards.
ATTATTATTGAATATTAAACATTTTTTTTCTTAATGGGAAATCACCAAATGACTTCTCCCGCTCTGGGCGGAGCGGAAGGAAATGTCAGACTCTTACTGACTAAAACCCACCCGTGATCCTCCTAGTGCCCTTTCTGGCTTACAAAGTAATACTGCGTGACAAACGTCACAAATTTACTCTAGAACTTTTGGAAAAATGCGTAACTATATATGTATAGTCTCCAAAATGACGGATAATTTTTAAGAATATTCTTTATCATCGCAGTTTTTGTACGGTCATAAATAAAAACAAACATATAATAATGAAATGGTATTTTGATTTGGTATAGCGCATATTTTGGACAATACAAAAGGCGTTTGAAGAGTTTTTCATGCATATTTCAGCCTTTTAAGTGCATATTTTGCTGTCTGTTTGTCTAAATTTAATTGCACTCGAATTTCCTCACCCTGCTACATACGAGTATGTATCATTTCAACATTAGGTTTTAATCCATCATTCGGAACTCTTTGTCTTTGTAGTAACTTGCACGTTCTTCTCTGTACAGATCTACGCCACTAGCTTTATCTTTCTGACTGAGTGAGTCTTCAACAGTTCAGATATGATGTGCCTTGAAGCGCTTTACTTGACTTATGTTCTCTATCCATACCGCAGTGCTTCAACCAAGTTCTTCCGCAGAGTTGCCTCCTCCTCACTATACGAATAGCTTGAGCCCGCAACAATCTTTCTGATTAGCTCATCTTTTACTTTCAGTCTTTTATCTTCTTTCTTTTCCTCAGCTGCCTTCAAACCATCTTTCGCTTGGTGCTGGACAGATATTTTATCTTTCTGGGCTGTCTTCTTGTCTTGGAGTTCATCTTGTACTTCGATTAGCTTGAGAAGCTCATCATCTTCTTGGTGAGCGCGCTTAGAGATAAACTCTGAAATTGGAGGCGATAGGTAGGTTGGCTCTCTGTGGTTTTTTCTGAAATTAATTTATTTATATAGTTTTAATATTAGTGAGTGGATCTTTTAGTTTCAGAAACATTTGATATGCCAATGCCTTTACAAATTCAGAGGTCAAAGTCTCTTTTCAAGACCAGACATAATTACAGTTGATGCCGTAAAAATCAATATTTATACCAGGAGAACCGGGGTGCAAAGTATCCTAAGTCCTAATTCAGGACATGGTCACATCCATTTAGTTTTTTTAGTTTGATGTGTTTATGGCACTGTTGCGTTTGCCACGGTTCTGTAGCGCGTCATCGATGTTTGCTGAGGCACGAACCGACTGCTTCAATGCTGTTCGGCGAAAGAAAGCAGCCTCACTGCTAAACATACTCCGTGGTAGACCCAACAGCATTCTACGCGCTATAGCCGGGAGACATGACAGGCCGTTGGTGAGGTCACTTGTCACCTGTACATTGTCGATATTTTTGGTCAAGTACTAACATACATAGGTTAAGACTATTGTTACTAACCCAATGGATCTTTGTTATCTGATAAATAAATGATATATTAAGAAACATCTATACGAAGTGTAACAGAATAAACCTATTATCTGTTAAGGGGTCATTTTACTCATCATTATGAACAACTTTTAGTATAAGACCAAACCCAACATTGCGAAAAAAAATCAGCTATCCGTTCATTTTGTCGAGTTATGCGCATTAAAAGCCATGGGACAGTCGATTTCTTTTTGTTATGATTTCAGTATTGGTCCTACAGTAAAAGTTGTTCATGATGATGAGTACAACAATAAAGGTGGGATAATTCTGTTACACGTTTTGAATATTGGTCGTAGAACCGACAACCGTTGGGGTAAACGAGTTCTAAAGTGGAGACCGCGTCTCGGCAAACGTAGTGTAGGACGTCCTCAGGCACGGTGGAGTGACGATTTGCGCAGGACGGCTGGCAGAAACTGGATGCGAGAAGCCGAAAATAGATCTAAGTGGACTGCAACAGGCTGGTGATGATGATACTGATGATGACGTTTTGAAAGTAGTATTATGAATACATACTTTTCAGTTGAAAGAGTCAATGCGTTTGAGAGCAGTGCATCAGATTTTTGTTTTTTCTTCCCTTTCAAACTTTGTGCGTTCATGCTGAATTTTCTAGAATCTTCTACTGTGTCTCTCATTCCTAACATTGGGTATTCAACTTCATGTTTTTGTTTTCCGTCATCTTTGCTAAACTTCGGATATCTGTAACTATGTTTCTTGCTCTGCCCTGTTCTCTTTCGTTTGTGTGAATAGTGACTGCGTTTTCTCTTTCTCGCTTTTGAACGGAATCTTCTGCTTTTTCTATAATATGGTCCCGGAGTTATTAAGTCTCGTTCTGTGCAAATAAATGAATATCAATTATTGCTAGATTTAAAGTCGTTACGTGTTGTCAGATACTCGTTGATCTGACAACCGAAATTATGAGAAATCATCACAAGTCTCCTCCCGCTCTAGGCGGTGTGGAAGGGAGTGTCAGAATATTACTGACTAAAACCCACCCATGATCCCAAATACTTTTTGCGTTCTAGGACCACGGAGACTCTTTCGAATTTATACCACAACTCTGGCAGACACTGGCCTTAGGGGACTGTTGTGGAATTTGACAACCATTCTGACACTTTTGTAATAGCAGACTTAAGGCCCTATATTGTGGGTGAGATATGCAGTAACATTTTGGCATTCATATGCATCTGGTAAGACTACTGCCAAGAAGTACCGTGTTACCCAGTTAATGGGTTGTGGAGGTCTGGTAGGCAGCCGCTCCACGTAAAATACTGGTATTCAGCTGAATCCGGCTTGACTGGGAGCCGACCCCAATGTAGTTGGGAAAAGGCTAGGCAGATGATGATGCATCTAGTAAGACTCCAGCGGACCCCAATACTCTGAGAAGACTGGACAGATGATGAGATACAAACCTCTAAGAAGGACGTTTCTTGCAGACCATGGTGTAACCTTCGTGGTAACTTTATCCAGTATAGTCGACGGTCTCCCATTCATCAGCATCGTAGTTTTCTCAACCTTCTCTGCGCGCTCTGTTACAGTTCTCAAATGAAGTATACCCTCCACATTTTCAATGAAAAACTTCGCTTTGGTTGTCGCTGTTGGTATTTTGTAGTTCAATTCTTCATCATCAGCAAGACCAGCAGGAAGACCCTGGCGGAGCATGCGATGGGGATGTTCTTTGGAATTGCGGTTGGCTGAAGCAGGAAAACATAGCAAGGTTAATTGGTCTTGTAAACTTCTAGAAAGTATAATTGGGTTTTCCTATTTGTAATTTCTCTGGAGTTTTAATTTGTGCCCAGTTAATGGCAATAGGCACATCCGCTATTAGATGAGAGTTTCTTAAACATAATATAAAGGGCGAAGAAATCATAGGGCATCAAAAAATCGTCCACATCGCTGTCAACTGGAAAAGTGCCCAGAACACTGGCCGCATTGCATCATTGAATGGCAATGCTGATTGGTTGACCAAAGAAAAGGCCAGCCCTCTGGTCAAGTGAAGAGTCGACTAACTGCTTGCTGATTTCACGGAAAACTCGATGAGCACTCGGATCCCGTGGCCCCGGTGTTTCAATCCCAAACGGCTCAAATACATAATAGGTAGATAACTAAAAAATTCTGATTAGTCCGTCAGATAGATTTCCAAAAAATATTGGACACGTATTTTTTCTTTTTTCACGTAAACAAAAAATAAAGACGATACAGTACGTTGAAAACTCGTGTGACGTCACTACTCGCTACAATTTTTACCGAGCCGTAACGTCACAAGCCCCCTCTCCTGATCTTTGATGCTTTGTATCGCCGTCTGTTTTTATAGATTTGATAAAGGAAAAAATACTTGTATAACGCACGCGTCTTCTTAAAAGTAGGAAACAAGATTTAATAAAATAAAACGTGCGGACTCCTCGGCGTGCTGTAACTGCTGTAAGTCGATTAGCTGTGTGGAGGTCTTGCGACGCACACACGCATGCGCCGCTCGCGCGATGCCCGGAGGCCAATCAGGCGCTCGCGGCGGGAGGGGGCTCAATACGCGCGCGCCGAAGAGCGGGCGACGCGGGGCAGTGTTTAGTGCAGTTGCAGCAGCGGTGGGTGTCGTCGCATGATCTCGCGCGGTCGCATGTATAACTGTATGATTGTTTTACCGTGTTTGACTGTGATCTCTACGACCCTATATTAAAGGAAACAAGTTTAGTGGAACGTGTGTTCGTTTAATTGACCACAATCCCTTACAATGGCGCTCAAATAATGGCCACGAGAAACTGACGCGACACCGCCGCCATTTTCTTGGACTCGCGAAGAAAAGTCCGTTAACAACGACGATCGCCGAGGGTCTGCTTGTGAAAAACGCAACACTGTCACTCTTGCATCATGCCAGTCGTCCCACGACGCGCGCCAGGCCGACGCCTCGCCGAGGACCGGGAGCAGAGCGACACAGACGACGAAGTCCGTGCAAGCGTCGAAGCGCCTGGAGCGGCGCCGACGCAGCAGCGACCATCGCCGGAGGCGGCACCTTCACAGCAGATCGCTGATCTGTCGTCACTCATGGAAGCTTTCGCCAGGTCACAGGCGGAAGCCAATAGGAAGCTCATCGAGATGTTGCTGTCTACGTCGATTGCGCATGCGCGGTCGCCTACTCCGACCACTGCCGACGGATGCGCGTCGACGAGTTTGGGAGGCGCAAACTCACACGGAGGGGGCAACTTCAGCAAATGTTCGGCCCGCTTCGACGGCGAGAAGAAGGACGTCGAAGTGTTGGAGGCGTTTATAGACGCGGTGCAAGTGTATAAGGACTGCGCCGGCGTCAGCGACGAGCGCGCACTGCGGGGGCTACCCATCCTCCTCGTCGGCGACGCAGCGGTATGGTGGCAGGGCATCAAAAGGAGCGTACGCGACTGGGACGATGCGATCAACCATCTACGTGCGATGTACGGCAACTTTAAACCCGCGTACAAAGTTTTTCGCGAAATATTTGCAGTGGAGCATACGGCTCCCCAACGTAGTGAAGTGTTCGCGTGTAAAATACGTGCTCTCATGAGTACGTTACCATATGAGTTGTGTGAAGAAGCTAAAGTGGACATTGTGTACGGTCTCTTGGATCGCAAGATCCGCAAACGGTTACCGCGGGAATTGTTAAACTCGCTTGACGATACCATATGTAAGTTACGGCACGTCGAGGAGTCGATGGCAGAGGTACAGGTACCTAAAACCCCGGTGAGTAAGCCTAAGCATTTTATTAAGAGCGACGTTACGGATACTACGTACGTAAGTGGTAATCCAACACAACAAACCCCCGCTAGTTCGAACACCGCTACATATTTAGGTAAAAACCGTAAATCTGGTAATAATAACAATAAAGGCCTATTTTGCTATGGTTGTGGGCAACAAGGCGTTATTAGGTCAAAGTGTATGCAAGTAGATAAAAAGGTTCCAACTAAAAGTAGTTCGTCCACTTCATCCTTTAACTCGATCGACCTGAAACCAATTTATGCGCCACACAACAATAGTTCTTTGCCCACCCGCGACCGAGACTGTGAGTCGCGATATTATTATTATCATAACGACGAACAAAAATCGACGGAACATTATTCCGCAAAGTCCGTAGGTTGTTTACATTTCGATAAACAGGACTATTCTGTAGAAAGTCCCTATTCTGGTAAGCAACCGTATTCTGAAAGGAATCGACATTCGAAAAGTGATTTCGATCGTTCGTTTGATCGCGTTTATTTCGAAAATTTTGAATGTTTAAGTGATGAGTCGTGCGTTAATTACAGTACTTTAGAGGGTCAGCAGTACTCTGAAGACAACGGGAATATGCACAGTGCCAACGTCGACCACGACCCGTCCTATCCTTTAGTAAATATATCTATCAGAGATCGCGAGGGCACTGCTTTCATTGACACGGGAGCTTCGCATTGCCTCGCTAGCCCTTCGCTTTATCGTGTATTATTGGATGCTGGTATCGTGTTTATAGAAACTCAGCGCGTTGTCAGTCTGGCCGATGGGACAAGCACGACCCGTACGATCCTCACTGGCAAGTGCAACGTAACGTTGCAGGGCCGTAATGTACTAACCACGTTCTTGGTGATACCTGGTGCTGACGCAAGGACACTTCTAGGCCGCGACTTCATCACTGATGCAGGCATCGTGCTGAACTTACCTCAGTGGTCATGGAGCTTTGCCGACTACCCCGAGACCAAGTATGATTTTGTTAAGTCTTATGGTTATGTGTCATCGACCAACGGGGATGCCTTATGTGTAGAAACTTCGCAGCTACGTTTGAGAGAAGACGAGGGCATAAAGTTATCTGTTGGTCAGCGGACCCAGCTGAATAATCTTATCGCATCGAAGGCTACGCGCTTTGCCGCCGACGGTGAGCCTACGACTTTCGCGACACACCATATCAAAGTAGGAGAGAAGCAAGAGCCAATAGCTTCTCCGCCGTACCGGATGTCACCAGCCAAACGGCTGATATTGGAGAAAGAGCTAGACAAATTGCTGTCTACCGATGTGATCGAGGAGTGCGAGTCCCCTTGGGCAGCCAACGTAGTCTTAGTTACCAACGTAGGCTTTGTGTCGACTACCGCAAGTTGAATGCGGTCACAGAACCAGATAGGTACCCACTTCCGAGGATGGATGACGTTCTCCATGCAGCTAAGACTAGCAACTTCATGTCGACCTTGGACCTTCGCTCAGGCTATTTCCAAGTGTGTGTCAGTGACGAGGACCGCGACAAGACAGCTTTTGTCACACCGTTAGGAACATACCGTTTTAAACGAATGCCCATGGGTTTGCGCAATTCAGGCGCCACTTTCCAAAGATTGATGGACAGATTCAAGTCAAATCTTCGAGGCGTTTCTCTCCTATGTTATTTATTTATTTATTTATTAAAACTTTATGCACTAGTAAAAAAAACTGTACAAAGGCGGACTTAATGCCTTAGGCATTTTCTACCAGTCAACCTTAGGGTAGTGCAGAGACAACATGGCAGGTGCAACTTAAATGGAAAACAAACGGAGAGGAAAAATATACAATCATAAATACATAGATACATACATACATATAAATAAAATTAACAAAGGCGTGGAGAGAAGCGAATCCAACGATTTAACGCTGTGATGATTCTTCCAACTTCTTGCGAATGTGCTCACGCGCCTTCACTTTAAAGGACAACCGACTAGTTGCCATCCTGGTGCTCAGAGGGAGCGCATTCCAAAGAAAGATCGCCTGGACAAAGAAAGAAGAGTGGATGAACCCAGAACGGTGTGAGGGACATCGTAAAAGAAGATTATTAGTAGAGCGAAGATTTTTACTGTGGGCTGCGCAAAGAAATTGAATTTGTGAAGTTAGATAAGACGGAGAAGAAGGATTATTAAGAAGAGAAAACAGAACAGTCAAGGCTCTCAGCGCCCTGCGCTGACGTATGGGTAACCAGTTTAATAGTGATCGATGCGCGGATACGTGATCATACTTGCGGAGGTTGAAGACAAATCGAATGCAGTTATTTAGAAGGCGGTCAAGTTTATTGAGGAGATCTGCATTCAGGTCGTAGTAGCACACATCACCGTAGTCAATTATGGGGAAAATTAGAGCCTGTACAAGCATTGCCTTTATATGAGCTGGGAGAAGATTTTTAAGTCGATACAGCGACCGCAACGTTCCGGTAACTCTTCGACTGACACTCGTGACCTGCTTTCGCCAGTCAAGACAGGTGTCGACATGCAGACCGAGATCTTTAACCTCGGAGCCAAATTTAGATGATTTGATTGTGCTTTCGGACAGCTTCGAAAAGCACCTTAGTGACCTTGAGGCAGTATTTGACAGGCTTGAGCTATTCAGTCTGAGGATCAATCGTGAGAAGAGTGTTTTTGCTCGTGATTCCGTGAGATTCTTGGGACATCTCATCGTACCCGGCGGAATCCAGGTCGACCCGGGTAAGACAACTGCCATTAATGACATGACCGTCCCCAGAAATCTCACACATTTGAAGTGCTTTCTACAGACATCTAGCTGGTTTAGACGTTTTATACCTAATTATGCAGAGATAGCTAGACCATTGACCTCCCTTTTAAAGAAGGATAGTACTTGGCATTGGTCTACCGATCAGCAATCTGCATTCGATAGTATAAAGCAGCTGCTATTGTCTGCTCCAATATTACGTCAGGCCGACGAGACCCAACCGTTTATCCTTAGAACAGACAGCAGTGGCTACTGTCTAGGGGCGGTTTTAATGCAGGGGGAGGGACCTGAAGAGCGCCCTATCGAATACGCCAGCCGCCTCCTTAATCAGACAGAAAGGAACTACACTACCACAGAAAGGGAAGCTTTAGCAGTAGTGTGGGCAGTGAACAAATTCCGCGGCTACATAGAGGGCGCTGAGATCGTGGTGAAATCGGACCACCAACCGCTGAGGTGGCTGATGAACGTAAAATCACCGAGTGGCCGGTTGACCAGGTGGGCACTTACTCTACAGTCGTATAACGTGCGCATTGAGTACACCCCAGGCAAATCTAACGTCATCACCGATACCCTCTCGCGCCCAACCTGTACAGACGAGACGGACTGCGATTTATGTCAAGCTGTTATAGATGTTCCAGCTAGGGACGCTCGCGATTATCGCGAGATTCAATTGCAAGATCCTGAAGTCCGGAAAATACTGGAAGATCTGGAGGCTATAGACGAACCGTTTAGGGGGAGACCGTGGGCGGACCGTGGTTATGTCATCTCCGATGGAGTACTCTATAGATATGGACCGGAGCAGAGTGAAAACGATGACGCTTGCTTGGTCGTACCATCGAGTGAGAGACACAAGGTACTCGCCGACTACCATGACGCGCCTACTGCCGGTCACCTAGGTATCGAAAGAACCCTTCAGCGTATCGCTTCACGGTACTATTGGCCAGGTATGAGGGCATTCATAGCCAAATATATAAAGGAATGTGTCCCTTGTCAACGATATAAAGTGGACACGCGGAAACCTGCAGGGCTTTTGCAGTCTCCGGCCGTGGCGCAGCGATTTGAGGTGATTGCTGTTGACCTTTTCGGGCCACTCCCAGAGACGAAGTCAGGCAACAAGTGGATTTTAATAATTGAAGATGTCTGCTCACGTTGGGTAGAGTTGTTCCCCTTGAAAACCGCAACTAGCCTCGATTGTGCCGAAGTGATGGTTAATGAGGTTTTCTTGCGATACGGTGTTCCCCGTCGTATGATTGGCGACAACGGGGTGCAATTCATCAGCGAAATCATGCAGCAGGTGTGCTTTGTCTTCGGCATTGACCAAGCGCTGACACCATACTACCACCCAGAAGCGAACCCCGTCGAGCGCAAGAATCGCGATCTCAAACCCCAGCTCGCCATACACGTGGGCAAGGATCACTCGACGTGGGATTCACATTTGGCAGCTGTCAGGTTCGCAATGAATTCTGCCGTGACTCATAGCTCAGGTATTCACCTGCGATGTTGACTTTTGGGCGTGATTTGCGCGCGCCCGCAGATGTCGCCAATGACATGCGTTCTATTGTGGATAGCGATAAATTTGTAGCGAATGTGACACCCTATTTGAAACGACTGGCGACTATCCTTCTGGACGCTAGGGATGTCCATGAAAGGGCTCAAGACAATCAAAAAAGGTACGCGGACGAGCATCGGCGCCCGGCGCCGGATTACAAGATAGGCGACCTAGTCTTGCTCAAGACCCAGGGTTTGAATGATGCTGGTCGAGGGCAGACTTCTAAATTTATACCCAGGCGCGATGGCCCCTATCGTATACGCGATGTTTTGAGTAACACGACCTACAGTCTCGAGCGTGTCGGTGGAGAGATTTTAGGTAAATATCATGTCTCACAACTCACGCCGTTTATTGGGGAAGTGCAACCTCCTTTACAGGAGAAAAGGAAAAGAGGTCGCCCGCGTAAACATTAGACTCTTAAGACCCGGTGTTCATTGTTCCTATTTGTTACAATTGTATTTCTACTAGCTTAGCTATCATAATTATGGTTTACGATTCTGTCCTGTCCTATTCCAAACGCGAGGTCGTGGTGTTTGGACTAGAGGGGGAGGCTGTAACGCACGCGTCTTCTTAAAAGTAGGAAACAAGATTTAATAAAATAAAACGTGCGGACTCCTCGGCGTGCTGTAACTGCTGTAAGTCGATTAGCTGTGTGGAGGTCTTGCGACGCACACACGCATGCGCCGCTCGCGCGATGCCCGGAGGCCAATCAGGCGCTCGCGGCGGGAGGGGGCTCAATACGCGCGCGCCGAAGAGCGGGCGACGCGGGGCAGTGTTTAGTGCAGTTGGAGCAGCGGTGGGTGTCGTCGCATGATCTCGCGCGGTCGCATGTATAACTGTATGATTGTTTTACCGTGTTTGACTGTGATCTCTACGACCCTATATTAAAGGAAACAAGTTTAGTGGAACGTGTGTTCGTTTAATTGACCACAATCCCTTACACTTGTCCAATATTTTTCTATAATCTAACTGACGGACTAAACATAATCATATATTTTTTACTCAGGCAACATCCCTATTCCCAATAAGGTTGTTATATTTGCGCCGTTTGAGATTTTCTTCGCCTGCCGCAGCCGCCCTAGCACAACCCGCCGTGCTAAGAAGATGGGATGGCGCGAGGGGACATATTTTGCATCACTCACAAAAGGCCTATCCACCTTCTAAGGCATTATGGTCATCTCATCTGGCTTCTACCTTCCCCCTTCTTTACTCCTTTACTTGCTTTTAGTGTAATTAGTTTATAAATTATATATTATAAATTTTTTAAATTAAAAAAGAATGGCAAAACAGTAGTCAAAAGTTTTTAAGAGCGTATAAGCCGAACTATTTTTATACAAATTTTCATGTCCTTATTTTCCGAAATGACTGAACCGATTTTAATGAAAGTTTACACACAAGCAGGATACATAGCTCTAAAAAGCTAGTTGAAAGACATTTTCGATAAATAATATTACAGTTAAATTAGACCCATTTTAAATTTTCATACAAACATAAACCAGTTATCTTTTTTTAAATAAGACATTTCGAAAATATACATAACTAACTTTTTAGACCTATGTATCCTGCTTATATGTGTGAAGTTTCATTAAAATCAGTTCAGTAATTTCGCAAAATAGTGACTTGAAAATTTGTATGAAATGCCATACGGCGTACACGCTCTTAAATTCTTACTTGTATAATCGTAGCTCGGTGTCACTCCAACTTTTTTAGTTAAGGTTTCCATCCACCGCTCAACCGGCGTGTACATAGTAATCTCTTGGAGCCAACTCAAATAATCTTCATTTGGTGGAATTAACGTGGTCGTCGAACTAAAATGCAGGTCTGACAGACTGAACCGTAATAGTCTGGAACGTGCCCGTAATATTGAGGGCTGGATTGTAGAACCAGAAGATTTTTGGTCTTTCAGACTTGGTTTTGACGATGATTGAGGAGATGACTGGTTTAACCGCGTGGATGATACTACAGGACCACTACGAAGTCTCGCTTTTTGATCGGGAAAGATCTCATCCCAGTTCAGATGGCGATCGTTCGACTCAGTCGTGTAGGGAGTGATGGAGAACGGAAATGAAGGTCGTGATCTCATTACAGGGAGGAGGAAAGCCGGCGGAGTATTCACGCCGAGCTGGTGTATCAATGAGGAGTTGTCCCACCACCACGTCGTGTTCCTTAAGTCCAGAGTCTTGTCATCTCTTGTTGTTTCTTGTTTCTCGTCTCGTACTCCTAACACAGATGTTTCTTCATGGAATCTGTGCTTTGCCTCTTTGATGAAATCGTTTATTTGAAGGAAGTTTTGGTGATGCCGTTTCATTAGTAATTCTTCGTTGAAATTTTCTGGAATCAAGACAGTTACGGGTGAATGGAATGTGTTAAAACCATTTCCTATTACAACCAATTTAAAAAACCCTCCATTGAATGGGAATCTAATCCAATCACTACCAGTGAAAAAAATATCAAAAACTACTCTGTTTGCATCCATCTTATGGTCACCTCAGCATGTCTTTTAAGCACTTCAACTTCTTTTGACTAGTTACCATGTTTCTGGCCATATCTTCTATTAACGATAAATGATAAATGATAAATGATAAATGATAAATGATAAATGTATGTAATGATAAATTATAAATTATAAATTATAAATTATAAATTATAAATTATAAATTATAAATTATAAATTATAAATTATAAATTATAAATTATAAATTATAAATTATAAATTATAAATTATAAATTATAAATTATAAATTATAAATTATAAATTATAAATTATAAATTATAAATTATAAATTATAAATTATAAATTATAAATTATAAATTATAAATTATAAATTATAAATTATAAATTATAAATTATAAATTATAAATTATAAATTATAAATTATAAATTATAAATTATAAATTATAAATTATAAATTATAAATGGTAAATGATAAATGTAAAATGATAAATGATATTTATTTTATAAGTAGGTGAAACAACACTTTTACACATCCAATATTTTTGGTAATTTTAAGCTAAATGAGGCCAAACTACAAACAACTTAAAGATGATAAATCTATACAATTTTAATGCCTATCATAAAGAGAGAGTTCAATACAAACAGAATCACTCACAATATAGATAAATACAGGAAACTAGGAATGGCCAATACAGCGCTATTTTTAAATAAAAATTTAAAAGTCGACATACTTTTCCCTTGGAGACAGCTAAGCAAGTCATATTGTATAAATAAACTTATTGTAAGTAGTAACATAGTTTCTGCCACTTAAAATAAATGAAGATGGTGTGTGTTACAGTTTTGGACAGCGTTGCGATGATTTGATGATTTGATTGGTCCATAACATCTACCCATCAGCATTTTTACTGGAAAAACTGTTATGTTAAACTTTTCAACAAAAATCGGTCTTTGAAAATGTCACAAAAGTTTAGAAGGATTTACTATTTCAGTTTTAATATCAATAAAATTGTAGTTATATTTTATTGGAACAGAAATAAAATAATGTTGCATGTATTACTTGCAAAAAGGTTTTTATGTCGCATCATGGATGGCTGAGATGTGAAAAATCGGATCCAACATAGTTCTTAGTACATGTGGGCACTGCGGGCGTACCACGAGGTGTAAAACGTGAGTCTTCCGAGCGAGAAAGAGGGATAGAGTTATACACCCTATATAGCTCCATCCCTTTTTCTCGTTCGGAAGACTCACGCTTTAAGACGTCATGGTACGCCCGCTGACTTGGGTGCTCGATCAAAAGATAATTTGAATCAGAATCATTTTATATTGATATAACGGTTTTCAGTCGTTACGGATTATCAGAAGTCAGTAAATCTGAGTTAATGGGTTGTGGAGGTCTGGTAGGCAGCCGCTCCACGTTATATACTGGTATTCAGCTGAATCTAAGATTTGAATTTGGTTAAAATTTGGTTTAAATAATTTCTCTTTTTTTACTGTATATGCTTGGTTATTGTAAACCATAGTTTTGTATACTGTAGAAGCATTTTATTTTCAAATATTGTAAATGTGAGTACCATGGAGCCATTTACATGTGATAAGTTATAGTTTACTTTGTGACTTGAACTAAAATGGCAGTTGAGAGCATGTCATGCTCGCTTAAATGTTTCGCTGATGGTGGCGTGTGTGTTGGATCATTCGGTTCTGCCACTGACTTGTTTTAATCTTTATACTTTTCCTTATTTTTTCCTTTGCATTGTCCTCACATATAGAAGCACCAAAGGATGTAACAAAAGTTATGTAAGTAATACAGAACATGATTTAAAAGGGTGTCCGTGGAGTTTCTTGCACGTTCTTCTCCATAGAGATCTACGCTTTGGAACGTGCAGATAGCTTCACCTCTTTCGACTTGACAATTCAAAAGTGCCTGTAAAGGGTTTAATTGAAACAAATGCTTTGAGTTTTGAGTATTGACTGGAAGCCGACACCAATATAGTTGGGAAAAGGCTAGGCAGATGATGATGAACGGTTTTGCAAAGGAAAAAAACACGTGGGTCGGTACCGAACGTATGTCAAGTCTGTCGGAGGTGTATATTGGTTCTTTCAAATGTTCAAATTGTTTATTTTTTTCTTATTGATACAAGCGCCTGCCGTTTATGCGTTAGCTATAAGTAGCGTATCAGTGAGCGGATGTATTTGCTATTAGTATTTTTATATTTATGTTATTTATTTTTTCAATCTTTATTTTAAGGAACTTTTGAACTCATTTCATATCAGCTCCATCATAAACTAATCTTGAATTACTAACAAAAACTAAGCGAAACAAAAATCTTAAATAGTTAATTTTTTTGTTTCGCTTAGTTTTTAATAATAAATCATTTTAGCCTCACGGGACAAAGGTCGAGATAAAAAATTATAAAACACTAGCTTCTGCCCGCGACTTTGTCCGCGTGGAATAGTTACTTTACCCCCGATTTTGAAACTCTCAGCCCGATCGGTTTAAAATTGACAAAGTTTCATACAAAGTTTCATCCCCTATTTTATCCCCTTGGTGGAAGAATTCATCAAAACCCTTTCTTAGCGGATACCTACGTCATAACATCTACCTGCATGCCAAATTTCAGCCCGATCCGTTCAGTGGTTTGGGCTGTGCGTTGATAGATCACTATGTCAGTCAGTCAGTCACTTTTGAGTTATAGATAGATAGATGCCTAAGTCTAACCTATTTACATTTAACTCCCTTTTTTTTGGATGGGAAATCATCAAATGACCCCTCCCGCCCTGGGTGGAGCGGTAGGGAGTGTCAGACTCTTACTGACTAAAACCCACCCGTGATCCTTCTTGTGCCCTTTGCGTTCCAGGGCCGCGGTGACTTTTAACACACACATTTAACTCCCTAACAACTTGTTTTCGCTCAGATTCGTTCCTGACGCACTCCATCAAAAGATGTTGTACATCTCTTATTTTTTATTTTTTTATAATTGCGACAAAAATATTGTGTCTTTAGTCTAGTGGTCGTACTGATGATGAATGGGTCATCCCCATTAACTGGACCTGCAGTGCTATTCTGTAAGAACTCACGTGCGAATACGATTCATATCTCATTTTCGATTACACTTCGTAACTCACCTGAAGTGAAAAGTATTTGGTATTCTGACTGTCAAGTTAAATAACTTTTCACTTAAAAGTGGTTCGCTTCACCTATGTTCTCACTTAGTGGCGCTAGTGTAGTTTTCATCAAGTTACAGAATACCAAATACAGTTTTCACCGCAGAATCAGAAGTGAGAACTGGAGTGAGTTCTTACAGAATAGCATTGCTGGATCGAATCCATTGGTTGAGTTGGTTGGGTTTGGTCAGTCTCCCAATGTTGATCTTTGTCTATTTGTAACCGTACATTTTTATTCATTACACCCTGCGGTTTCACCCGCGTTATTCCCGTTGCTATGGTAGTATTATATTATCTGTGCTATGTGACTATGGAGATAAAATAGCCTATGTTACTCAGGGTGAATGTAGCTTTCTAATTGTGAAAGAATTTTTTAAATCGGTCGAGTAGTTTTTGAGTTTATTCGTTACATACAAAAATACAAATCTTTCCTCGTTATAATATTAGTATAGACAAGCAGCGCCCCGCGGTTTCACACGCGTTTTTCCCGTTGCTATGGGTATATGGAGATAAATTAAAATAGGCTCTGTTACTCGCTGATAATGGAGCTTCACATTAGTGCAAAAAAAAATGGTTAAGTAAAAATCGGTCCAGTAGTTTCGGAGCTTATTCGGTACAAACAAAGAAAAAAATATTTACTCTTTAATACTATGAGGCTAGAAGTATAGATTATAACAACGATTATTTTAATAAAAACTCTTGGAAATGGAAAAATATCTAATTTTTTCTCAAGGGCGAAACTATTTAATAACAGAAACAGCAGTAAAAGCGCACATTTTAATATTTTTATGAAATCATAAAACTTCAATATCATATATTTTTCTGATACAATAAAAATATTACTAGTTTTATTGATACTAAAAATAAATTCGAAACAAAATTAATGAGAATCAAAATATTTACATAAATGTGGTGTAATGAAACTCGAATTTATGTTTGAAATAACTATTTCATATAAAAAACATTTTTTTTTATAAATACATTATGGAATTAACGGATATTGTAACAGGAAATAAAATTATAAAATTGATTTAATGATTGGAAACATTTAAATAAATTATTGTTTTATGCTTAATTATAAAAGTTTGACATAAAATATGGTGATATTTTCTAAATGTTCAACATAGTGAGAAATACATTTCATAGGGACGAAACGAAATGCTGTTATTATTATTATATTTATGTGTGTTTTTTCATTATAATTTACTACAGTGTGTCGAGTTTGAGAATGGTTTGTTTTTTTTTGTTTTTTATTATAAACTATCTTCTGCCCGCGAATTCGCCCGCGTGGAATAGTTACAAAACTTCCTGTTTTGAAACATTCTTCATTGGTGCTCCGCTCCTATTGGACTTAACTTATATATAACCTATAGCCTTCCTCAATAAATGGGCTATCTGTTTGCGCTGATTTCGACTACAATCACAATAATTCTACATTTCACCTTTTTTTGTACGCTGGCAATATTATATCAATAAATTGAATTATTTGCAACTTCCTATATCCCCATTCCCCTCCCGCACATTACTTTCGTCCGCGTGTGAGTGAGACGGCAACATCGGTTGGCGATCCAATCAAGAGTCTTCGTTTCGAAAAAATGGAAGATGGCGTTCCGGGCAAATTCGTGTCGTGTCGCGCGTGCCTCTCAGTGTTTTTTAAAACAGAAAAACCCTGAGGAACCTCTTCAAACCTACCTGCCGTCGCTCCAGGGATCGCCGGCTTCCAGATAAGGTATTGTGCAACCTTTCCTTATCGTACAAACCGTTCTCTTCTCGTCTTATTCCCGCGGTTCGTACCTACTCCGCTCTCATAATTTGCAAATCAAATCGCGTAAACACTATCTAACACTGAAAGAATTTTCAAAACGGACCAATAGTTCCTGAGATTAGCGAGCAAACAAACAAACTCTTAAAATTTATATATAAAATTTGTAACACTTCGGCTTTTGTATATTTTATATTCGCATATTGCAAGGCGCAGACTCACAGCGGCGCACGAAAAGCAACGCACGTGTGTTACACTTCGCTTTGCAAGAAAATGTACAAATGTGACTACATCCACTGCAACACTCGGGCGTGCTACACATCAATTTACGTCATTAGTACATGCGAAACGTGCTCGAATACAGCGTTCAACATATCTCAACGCTGTCAATGTCATGTACGCTGCGCTTGCGGTATACGCTATACACGAATATTAAGGCGATACCCCGACCAAAACCTTGCGATAGTGCGTTTTTCTTCGCTATTCAGAGACTATTAACTCATTAGTTATGAGAAATAATCTACATGTAAAAGCACATTATTAATGTTCGATGTCTTATCATCATATTCCACGTTCTAATTTGTTTTTATGTGTTATAAATAAATTTAAAATCTACTTTTTAAAAATGACTAAAACTGTTGATTTTATGCATCTGTTGCTAAATGCAACGCTCTAATCATTTGAGGCTTACACTAATGGATAGATAATTATTTAAAAATCTATATTATACACGTTTTATTTTCATTTCAAAAGATCGCTTAATTCCAAAAACTGTGTGAATTCTATGATAAAAAATCGTGCGCAGGATGCGAGCGGCAAAGGGTACGAATGCTCAAGGTGATTTGGTCAGGGAAACGCCTTAACCCACGACCAAGTACAACTGTATGCTACCGGTGTATAAAGTTGAGGGTGTGTTGTGTGTACTGCAGTTGAAAACCCACGTTGTCGAACAAATCCACGCAACTTAAATGTGCCACGTGCCCGTGCAAAGCGTGCGCCGCTGTGGAGTTGCGCCTTTATTTCAGTGATCTCTAAAAATATCTATTCATCTCATCATCTGCTTAGCCTTTTCCCAACTATATTGAGGTCGGCTTCCAGTCAAACCGGATTCACCTGAATACTAGTATTTCACGTGGAGCGGCTGCCTACGGAACCTCCACAACCCATTAACTAGGGAACACGGTACTTCACGGCAAGACTGGAGTCAGATTTACTGGCTTCTAACAATCCGTAACGACTGCCAAAGATCTACAAATAACAGCCGGTACCAACGGTTTAGCGTGCTTTCCAAGGCACGGAGGAAACTCGGTATGTTAAGACGGTTGCCCATCCACAGACCAACCTTGGCAAGCTTTGCTTAACCTTGAAGATCGACCCGTGCGGCTGTTAGCCACAAGCTCCTTCTCTAGAAATATCTATTATCCTACAAATATTATCGAGACCGTAGATGATAATTCGACGTTTAAACATGTTGTTATTGTTGTGGACGCAATGGCTGATCGAATTTGAATGATACTTGGCAGCATTAAAGGCCATTTCTTGGATTTAATTTTCATTACTCAGGCGGAAACCGCTGACAAAAGCTAGATAAAAACAAACCTGAACAGCTTTACTAATAAGATCTTAATTTTCAGCAAACATCCACGGATTCCTTCAAACAGGAGACGAACTCAAAACGAGAAGACTGGATTACTATATAAACTACAGCATCATAGAAGTCTTGCTGACTCCAAGACTCCGCTCAACGGACCAGATCACACCGAAATATACCGTCCTCACCACCACAATCAGCAATGGAACAAATACTCAGGAAAATTCAACATCAAAACATACAAAGAACACTGTTCTAACCACTGCTTTAATTCCCGAAACTTCATCGTTTATACCAAGTCCAGCAAAGCCGACAACTGAAAGAACATCCACATCTTCGATTGACGTGGTGTCGCCATATATCACCGTATACCCTCCAGGATTTGGCCCAGACTCAGTGACTCTGAATACGGAAGCAACTGTGGATCCGTTGGCAGTGGAATACACTAAGAAGTGGCTCGAAGAGATAGCGTCTGCGACTGCTACAACAGAGCTTCTGATCCCGAAGTTGTTTCAAGTTTTTGCTTATGATTATTCCGGTAAGACTTCTTCGTTAAGCTGGTAGTCGCACAGAAGAAGACGCCCGGGGCGGCAGAAGTCGCGAGATGATTCTCCACCGTAGGTCCGTAGACCTCTCGCGTCCGGCCCTGGTTCAAGCCATGGTCCGGAGCGAGGAGGCATGGGAAGCGGTCGGCTCCTACTGCTAAGCAGTAATGCTAGCGAAGGAGGAGGCGGAACGCGTGCGAGAGAGGAAAACCTCATGCTCCAGCCGCCGCAACAGAAGAAGACGCCCCCGGGCGTCGAGAAACGCAGGCTTGCGGATGGCGAGCTATGGGTGGTACGCCGTCCGATAGCAACCAGGCCCGAGTCAACGGCGCGTCCTGTTCCACGCGCGCCTCAAAGAGCCGTCAGCAACGAAGACGAAAATCAAGAACCCCCGCCCCCTTTTAGTACTTACGTAATACTTGAATGTCCCCCTCCCCCCCCAATTAGATTTTTTTATTCAACTGCCCTTTTACACTTCTGCACTGCCACCTATTATCCTAGCACGTTGTATTTCTAAAGAATAATATCTGATTATTCTAAAACTAAAATACAATAACATTAATCAAAAAACTTTCATCTTCAGCTGAAGCGTTCGCACAACCAATCAGACGAAATGAAAAGACACCTCAACGAAAGATCAGCAACGGACAGTTGAAGAACAACGCCTTCAGACACCAGACGAGACCCATCGTGCGTCAGGGAGTCACTGTGCCCCAGATATCTAAGTTCAGACACTCAGAGACCGAAGCTGAAACGTTTTGGCACGACCCTCCAACGCAGTCAGAGGAACAAGTTTTGCAGAGAGCTAGACATACACAGTCAACCAAGAAAAGACTGAAGCCTGGTCTACTTCTAGGCAAAGCAACAATAGGAGACGGTAGCAATAATGATGGTGATGAAGATAAACTCAAGAATATAACCACAGGAATTGATGAAAGCAAAGAGATCATGAGAATGCATGACGTATCAGCGACAACGAAGAAGCTGTGGTATTCAGATCAGACGGAAATGCAAAAGGACGTGACTGGAACTGAGAAAGAGAATTCTCGCATAGAATTCGTGAGACGTTTGTATCTTTTTTCTTGTTATTATGTTTGTTTACTCTTTAAAATCCATCCAAAGGTGTCTGAATTTCGCACAAAGCTCAAGTGGCTTCCCATGCTTCTTCGTCGGGATTCTCATATTCTATTTCTGCTGTACAGTATTCTGTTCAATCCCACAACCCCCTCTTATTTTAAAGAACGTTTCAAGTTCCTTCATTGCACACAATAGATATTTGAGGTCATCGGAAAACTTGAAACTAGAGATGCCGATACATTCCACCAGTTAATACGACAAATCTTTTACGGTTCAAGCGATGCGGCTATGGAATGCCTGCACCCGTGTCGGTAGACACGGGTGCAGGCATGCTTAATCTTTTTCCATTTTTTCATGCGTTATTTAAAGAACTTGCTAAACGTTTGGTTGACACTTCGCGTGACCCAACGGCTGGCTTTTACTTCGGATAGAGGATAAGTATGGCTATACAACGTGGCAATCTATTGGGTTCACTCCCAGTCGATAGCGATGCGGACGAGTTTTTACCGACTTCTAAAAAAGGAGGAGGTTCTCAATTCGGATGTTTGTATTTTTTTTTATGTTTGTTCGCGCATAACTCCGTCGCTTGTCAACCGATTTGAAAAATTCTTTTTTTGTTGGAAAGGGTATACTTTTATTTTATCGAAATCGACCAAGTGGTTTTCGAAAAATCAACAAAAATCTAAAAAAAAATATCTACATTGTCTACATTGACGACCTCTTAGTTTACTCTGCAAAGGAGCAGTACGATTTTTTACGCCAATGTGATTGGTTCGTTTAGGTGGGGGGAAAAGGAGGGGGTGTAGGTACCACTAAAAAGTGAAAAATAAAAAACTTTTTACAAAAAAATAAAACCGACTTTTACACAAAAAATCCAAAAAGTGCAAAATAACTTTAATTTCGGAAGTCGGTGTTCAAAAAACGAAAAAGCAACCACAAACACCAAGTTCCGAAATTAAAGTTATTTTGCACTTTTTTTATTTTTTGTGTAAAAGTCGGTTTTATTTTTTTGTAAAAAGTTTTTTTTTATGCCATTTTGTAGTTAGGAGGATTTTAGTTTATTTTTTAGTTTAAGTGTATATATAGTTAGATTTAAATTAAAATAAATAATAAATGTACCTATAAAAATAAAATACTTAATCATAAATATTCATTCCAGATACAATGTATCCGCCAATTTCCACAACGATGTCAACCACGCAGTCTTATAACAAGATGAATGCAATTCCTCATGAGTCATACATGATAGTGTTTCTGTTAGAACTGACTCGACTCGTGGCAACGAAGGAGAAGAGGGCTGTCCATGATGTGGTCAAACACACGGGCCAGATCATAAAGGGGTATGTTTGCCATTAAGTCTATTTATGGGTAGGGTTGCCATCCGTCCGGATTTCCCCGGATTTGTCCTAGTTTGGAGGGCGTCCGGATTTTTTCTGTCTAGGAATCCTCCATTGATTGAAAATTTGGAAGATAAGCAACAAATTAAAACAATACGGGATACGATCTACTCGTAAATCAGCAAAATAGCTGGCATTCAGTTTATATTGCAAACACGTTGTAATAGATTATTAAAAAAAATAAAAGTTTATCCTTTTTTTTCGGGTCTGGGGAAAAAATCAATTTCACTCAAATGTCCGGGGTTTTAAAGATTTTGTCCGGCGTCGGCAATTTCGATGATGGCAACCCTATTTATGGGAGATCATCAAATGACTTCTCCCGCTCTGGGCGGAGCGGAAGGGAGTGTCAGACACTTACTGACTAAAACCCACCCGTGATCCTCTTAATGCCCGCCGCGTTCCAGCGCCGCGGTGACTCTTTCGAACAAATTCCGCGAGTTATTAGTAGGTAAACCTTACGATTCGATTACACCCAACTATAATTAAATAATAATCATTTATTTAATTCAGACATAGTCCAGACATTACATAGGAATTGAAATTAAACATGCGCAGTGATGGTGGCCGAGTGGTAATGGCCCGGACTTACGAATTTTACGTTGCGGGTTGAAACCTAGCCAGGCGCATTACTTCGTGTAGTTAATTTCATCACCACTGCTCTCAAAACGGTGAAGGAAAACATCGTGAGAAAACCAGCATGTCCTAGAACCAAAAACTCGAAAACATGTGACATTCACCAACCCGCACTGGGCCCGCGTGCTGGATTACGGCCCATTCCCTCTCCTAGAGAGGAGGCCTGTGTCCCAGCAGTGGGAACATTAAAAGGCTGAATATGCTTATGTATGTGAAATCATTTAAAATCTTCTCCCGCTCTGGGCGGAGTGGAATGGAGTGTCAGACTCTTACTGACTAAAACCCACCCGTGTTCCTCCTAGTGCCCTTTGCGTTCAAGCGCCGCGGTAACCCTTTCGAACACATTTCGCAACCCTAGCAAGCACTGACCTTATGGGGCCCCGTCTTCTGTGCTGAAGTCAAGATCCCTACGTGCTTCGAAAGTCACTGTAAGTTGTTAGACCGTGCTATAATTTCTAGATCAACGCGCCCCTAGAACGCAAAGGGCACAAGAAGAATCACGGGTGGGTTTTAGTCAGTAAGAGTCTGACACTCCCTTCCGCTCCGCCCAGAGCGGAAGAAGTCATTTGATGATTTCGCATCAAGAAAAAGAAAATGGTCTTGACTTTAAATAGATGGTCACTCATCCACAGACCAACTTTATCAAGCATTGCCTTGAAGTTGGACCCGTGCTTTTATTTCAGCCACAAGACTTCGACCCTGCTGGCCATTGTAAAGCAAAGAAATGACTCAAAGTGCAGACGTTTATTCAAGGTATATTTTGTTACAGTTACTTTAAAAGTGGGAAGCTGATGTGGTTTCCCCAAACGCTGGTAAACATCACTAGGAAGGCAGTAAAACTACTAAAGGAATCAGACACAGATGTTGTACAAAGTAAGTTGTAGCTTTTTGTGATAGTTTGTGACTGGCTGGTCCAGTGGACACAAGTACAGCATCTGGGCCCCAAGTCTGCTATTGCAACAGTGTCAGAATGGTCTATCATTGATTTCATAATGGTTGATTTTTACACGTTTGGTAGTCTACTAATATAAAAGCGTCACTATGACTTTTCAATGGTCAACCACTGACACCCCATTGAAAGAAATGGCATAGAATAGTAATCTCGTACATAATGACAAATGAATGACAGACATATGCGGTAATCTGCTAAAATGTTGACAGTTCCTTTGATCAGTGACCCACCATTATAACGTCATTGTGCAGTCATTGCTTTTAATAGCTCGGTTATCAAAAAGTATTACGAGACCATTGACCGACCAATGATCGACCATTATGAATTTAGCAGATTACGAACTTTTAGCAAAATGACAATAGGATCGTGTTGGAATGACACATTTATAAAAAATAGCAGAATTGGGGCCCTGGTCTTCATTGAATGGTGGCCAGGATTCGCCCTTTGACTTCTGACGCCTAGGGTGTCTTCCTCAGTAGCCTGAATTGGTGATTAGCTCGCGCTTTCTGGACTTAAGACTCCAATATAACCAGTGAGATTTGAGTGTCCAAAACACGTAGATACCTATGTCTACTGTTCTTGTAATAATAATAATAATTTTGTTTTGCTCGGACAACTGTGATCCACAATGTTAGTTACAAAAAAACCTAAAAACTATAAACAACCAAACAAAAACATCGATGATGAATCATTCCTGCCTCACCAACATCTGTATGAAATGGTTCATCATCGGTGAATCGAATTTGTTCATTAACATCTTCAGAATGCCATTCGGACTTGACCGTGCTCTTTCTAATAGTGACGCCGTTTTCTTCCTCACCATTGCACGAAAGTCGCAGACACGCGCTTGAGCGAACATGTCAGAGGCACTACAGAAACGTGGCAGCCCCAAGAGCATTCTGAAGCTGTTATTGTATTGTACCCCCAGGGCGTCGATTATTTTGCCAGTAATGGTCCCATTTCGGCCTCCTCCAGAGACAAGTCGGCCGCTGTGCTATTGCGCAGTGGCTGATGCCTGGGGACGGTGAGCGTGGGTGGCTCGCCGTCCGATAGCAACCAGGTTGAGTCGACGACGCGTTGTGTTCCACGCGCGCCTCAAGGAGCCGTCAGCACCAGAGACGGGGCCCCATAGGGTCGGTGCCTGCTAGGGTTGCGGAATTTGTTCGAAAGAGTTACCGCGGCCCTGGAACGCATAGGGCACAAGAAGGATCACGGGTGGGTTTTAGTCAGTAAAAGTCTGACACTCCCTACCGCTCCACCCAGGGCGGGAGGGGTCATTAGATGATTTCCCATCCAAAAAAAAAAAAAGGGTGTCGATTATTTTCCGCGTGTAACTGGTCCACAAGCCACTTGTGTAGAAAGTCTCGCAGTAAGACTTGAACAACGTAATTTTAACCTCCTTAAACAACACGCAAACCTACGAACCAGCATATTGCCTCTCACAGCAAGAGCTCTGCGCTCACGTTCGATATCTTCATGATCTTTAAGGTCCTCCGTTACACAGTGCCCTAAGAGCTGGTTCACATTAGGTCGGTCGGACAGTTTACTGTCGACCGCCTGTCGGTTGTAGCTGTTCACACTAGACGCTGCCGACCCGACCTAATGTGAACACCACTGACGGTACGGTCGTTTTACTGCTCGGATCGTCACTTTTGTACGATGGACGACGAAAAGTTTCGTATTTATTTCGCCATCCATATTTAAACGTGTTTTCTCTGCATACACGTCGACGAAACTGCTCGCGCGAGTGCCGAAAGCGGAGAATGAGCGGGTGGAAGGGTGGCGGGCGGGTGGCTCCGCCGCTTCGCGCCGTCAAATGTGAACGGCGCTATACTTGCCAGTACGCCAATATTACGCCGACCCGACAGAAATCGTGACTGGACGTCCGGTAAAAGTGTCGGCTCCGATAGTTTGGTCGGGTCGCCTAATGTAAACGGCGCTATTGAAATACATACGCCAATATGGATCCGATACGTGTGTCGGCCCGGTAAAACTGTCGGTCCGACCTAATGTGAACCAGCTCTAAGTATTTGGCTTGGTAATGATGTGTTAACTCTTCTGCTCTATCTCCATGTTGTATTTTACAGAGCAAGCAGCCCATCTACACCACATCCTCAAACATCGAAGTCAGATGCTTTCAGACGAGTCGAACAGAATCATCGAATATGCTAACAGGCTGTATGATAAGGACGAAGGCAGACATCTCTTGGATGCCCTGAACGAGTTCGCGGAGTATCCTAACAGTAAGTAGACCATAGGCGTAGGCCCCACGTTGCGGAATTTGTTCGAAAGAGTCACCACAGCCCTAGAACGCAAAGAGCATAGGAACACGGGTGGGTTTTAGTCAGTAAGAGTCTGACACTCCCTTCCGCTCCGCCCAGAGCGGGAGAAGTCATTTGATGATTTCTCATCCAGAAAAAAAAAGGCGAAAAATCAACTGTGCAGCTAACGTGGCACACCTCTTCGAGTTCATCCTACTTATAAAAGTGAAAGATTTGATTGATGACATTAGAAATCAAGCGGGAAGAGGTACTGGCCACATAACTGGGCCCCAAGTCTGCTATTTTTATAAATTCGTCATTCCAACACGATCCCATTGTCATTTTGCTAAAAGTTCATTATCTGCTAAATTCATAACGGTCGATCATGGGTCGGTCAATGGTCTCGTAATACTTTTTGATAACCGATCTATTACTAGCAATGACTGCACAATGACGGTCTAATGGTAGGTCACTGATCAAAGGAATTGTCTAAATTTTAGCAGATTACTGCATACGTCTATCATTCATTTGTCAATATGAACGAGATTACCATTCTATGCTATTTCTTTCAATGGAGTGTCAGTGGTTTACCACTGGAAAGTCTTAATGACACTTTTATATTACTAGATTACCAAACTTGTAAAAATCAACCATTATGAAATCAATGATAGACCATTCTGACACTATTGTAATAGCAGACTTGAGGCCCTGTGCCCGGAATTAAGAGAGATTACAGATTCGGTGCAGATTCGGTGCAGAGAGAGCAGTGGTGGACGAGTGGTAACGGCCCCGACTTACGAATTGTAGGTCGCGGGTTCAAACCCAGCCAGGCGCACTACTTTGTGTAATTTCTTTCATTACCACTGCTCTCAAAACGGTGAAGGAAAACATCGTGAGGAAACCGGCATGTCCTAGAACCAAAAATTCGAAGACATGTGACATTCACCAACCCGCACTGGGCCCGCGTGGTGGATTACGGCCCATTCCCTCTCCTAGAGAGGAGGCCTGTGTCCCAGGAGTGGGAACGTTAAAAGGCTGATTATGCTTATATTATACAGATTCGGTAACTATTAGTTAAATTCAGTTGTGTGTGCTGGACGGTATTGAGCATGTGGCGCTGGCCGTAGGTGGTGCCACATTGACCTACTCCAGCGCGCTGACTTCCGAACGCTGACGTGCGCGCTGTGCACGCCGAATGTGGTGACTGATATAGATTTGTCATCTTGTTCACTGAACGACCGAGTTGAAATTAAAACGCAGCCCAGTCGATGGCAATCATAAATAAGAGCGCTAGTAACATATGCATAAGCATAATTATCAGCCTTTTAACGTTCCCACAACTGGGACACAGGCCTCCTTTCTAGGAGAGGGAATGGGCCGTAATCCAGCACGCGGGCCCAGTGTGGGTTGGTGAATGTCACATGTCTTCGAATTTTTGGTTCTAGGACATGCCGGATTCCTCACGATGTTTTCCTTCACCGTTTTGAGAGCAGTGGTGATGATATTAATTACACAAAGTAATGCGCCCCGTTACCACCCGGCCACCACTGCTCTCTGTAACATATGATTTCTTAGAAAAATTGTACTTTCTCCCAATCCAGCTACGTTATCCAGCTACTGGCTTTGCAACAGTCTCATAAATAACTTCCTGAGACCGTACAGACGTCTCACAGACACGTGGCAGCGTCAGCAACTGATGGACTCTGTCAACAAGGTTTTGAAGAAGATATTTACTTTTGGTGGATCTAATATAACTACGAATGGTAAGCTTTGGATATCTTCAACACGTGAGCCATCATTTCGGGTAATCGCTGGGACACTACACCCTGTTTTTACGGAATTTGTTCGAAAGAGTCACCGCAGCCCTGGAAGGCAAAGGGTACTAGAAGGAACACGGGTGGGTTTTAGTCAGTAAGAGTCTGACACTCCCTTCCGCTCCGCCCAGAGCGGGAGAAGTCATTTGATGATTTCCCGTCCAAAATAAAAGGGGGGCACTACACCACGTTTTGCGGAATTTGTTCGAAAGAGTCACCGTGACCCTGGAACGCAGGGTCTCCTAATACCTTAGGAAAAATAAAGGATGGGAAATCATCATATGACTTGTGTGTAACCCACCCGTATTCCCCCTTTGCGTTCCAGGGCCGCGGTGACTCTTTCGAACAAATTCCGCAACCCTAGCAGGCACCGATCCTATGTGGCCCCGTCTTCTTTGTTGACATCTCTTTGAGGCGCGCGTGGAACACGACGCTCCGTCGATCCGACCTGGTTGCTATCGGACGGCGAGCCACCCACAGCTCGCCAGCAAAAAATACAACCGACTTCTAAACAAAAAAAAAAAAACCAAAAAGTACAAAATAACTTTAATTTCAGAAGTCGGTGTGTTCAAAAACAAAAAAGCAACCAAAAACACCGAGTTCCGAAATTAAAGTTACTTTGTACTTTTTGTTTTTTTTTTTGTTTAGAAGTCGGTTGTATTTTTTGTAAAAAGTTTTTTTATTAATGATGCGGGATCTTACTTAATATTATAAACGCGAAAGTTTGTAAGTATAGATGGATGTTTGCTACTCTTTCACGCAAAAACTACTGAACGGATTTGGATGAAATTTGTCACACAGATGAATAATGATGAAGTAAATCTTATATGTTAATACTGGTTATAAACACCAGTATAAACATATAGGATTTACCCCGATATTCCACGGGATCGAAACTTATGCTGGTGAAACTGCGGGCCCCTGCTTTTTATAAATCGAGAACTTGGCAAGTTTAGCAAAGATTGGTATCTAACGGCCGAACCCAATAACCGATCTATCACATACTGGAGATAGAAAAACAAATGAAACAACAGAAAAAATATATAGGTTTTCTGTTGTTTCATTTGTTTTTCTATCTCCAGTGTGTAGATAGCGTGTCTGAGTATCTCCACGTTTTAGATAAAATTCCTGATGTTACTGTACAAATTTGCACAAACTGCTCTACTTACGAGAGTACGATGAAATCATTTAACAATCTTATCTCACTGAACTTACAGAAACTCTGACTCGCGAAACCTCAGGAACACGAAAAGAAAGAAAAAGGAAGCGCCGTCACCGATCACACAAGAGGAAAAGAGAGAGAAAACGATATCGGACACACAGACCCCTACCTGACAAAGAGAAGCTGATGTTGAGGAGCATGGCGCCGAGATCAAGTGTGCAGACCAGCATCTTGGTCACCACTTGAAATTTTAGCTAAAGATCAATCTATACTAATATTATAAAGCTGAAGAGTTTGTTTGTTTGTTTGAACGCGCTAATCTCTGGAACTACTGGTTCGAATTGAAAAATTCTTTTTGGGTTGAATAGACCATTTATCGAGGAAGGCTTTAGGCTATATATCATCACGCTTAAGCCAAAAGGAGCGGAGCAGCGATAAAGAATGTTTTAAAATCGGGGATTCCACGGGGACGAAGTCGCGGACAGAAGCTAGTTTATTATAAAGTAACTGACAACTTACTTGTCCTTCTTCATTTCGAATCGATAGTTAACTCCTTAGAGGTTATGGGCCCAGTAGAATAGGCATATTCAGCCTTTTAATGTTCCCACTGCTGGGACCAGGCCTCCTCTCTATGAGAGGAAATGGGCCGTAATCTAGCACGCGGGCCCAGTGCGAGTTGGTGAATGTCACATGTCGTCGAATTTTTGGTTCTAGGACATGCCGGTTTCCTCACGATGTTTTCCTTCACCGTTATGAAATAAATTACGCAAAGTAATGCGCCTGACTGGGACCTACAATTCGTAAGTCGGAGCCTTTACCACTGGGCCACCAGTGCTCCACCGTTTCCTTCCGTCCGTCCGTTGGATTTTCAAAAAATATTGGACACGTATTTATCGCTTTATCAAATCTTTTAAAAAAATACGAAGACAAAAAGTCATAGTATCTAGATTTCGAATCCAATCAGTGATTCTTGTGTTGCATTGTTGAGTATACCTATGTCGTTTTTGTAACGTTTCTCAGCTATTTTTATGCAAAAATACTCAATGTACAAACTTGGCGAGTCTAAGATTTTTTTATATGTGTAGATTAGGCATATTCCTGCCCCATTCAAACTTACCGATTGTATGATCGCCTTCAAAGAGGCGTTTTATTGTATCTACCACTTACTATGAAGAATTCTCATTATTGTGATGTTTGCGAGAATTTAGCCGGTATGCGCTTTGAGCATGCTTCGTGTACTATTGAATAGATATCCGGTGTCGCGTGGTTGGACAATTACTTGCTGGGAAAAGGAATTTCAAGTGTGTTGGGTAACTGTTTTGCTCTGCAAAAGGGTATGGTGGGTATTTTTAATCAACTTCCAAAAAAGGGAATATTTTATTGTGTGTTACCTCATTAGTTTTTACTGGGTGTACCAATTTTGATTTGAGTGAGATCCGGGACCGTACCAAGAAGTGCCAATGCTATCATGATATCTGTGTGAAAAAGGGATAGTGCTATTCGTCTTGTGTAACTCCGTCTCTCTCTGACACAGAAAGCACGATGGATTTAAGACGTCATGGTAGGGGTACAGGCCCTCAAGTCTGCTATTACAATAGTGTCAGAATGTTCTATCATTGATTTCATAATGGGTGATTTTGACAAGTTTGGTTATCTACAAAAAAAAAAGCGTCTCGTCGTGTTGTGCTGGAGCTACCGCTGCGGCTGCTGAGAACCTTGAGGGGTTAAAACTCTTCGACCGTGGGGTCCGAGTGCTCATACGTTATTTAATGAACTTGCTAAACGTTTAGTTGACACTTCGCGTGACCCAAGGGCTGGCTTTTTCCTCGGACAGAGGATAAGCATTGCCATACAGCGTGGCAATGCCGCCAGTCTTTTGGGTTCACTTCCAGTCGATAGCGATGCAGACTAGTTTTTTGATGCCATATCCTAGTTAGGAGGATTTTAGTTTATTTCAGTGTATCTAGGTAGTTAGATTTCAAGTTTATATTGTAGCAATAAAAATCACGTATAAACTTATAATAATCACCTCATCATCATCATCAACAGCCTGTTGCAGTCCACTGCTGGACATAGGCCTCTCCAATTGCACGCCACTTAGATCTATGTTCGGCTTCTCGCATCCAGTTTCTGCCAGCCGTCCTGCGCAAATCGTCACTCCACCGTGCCTGAGGACGTCCTACACTACGTTTGCCGAGACGCGGTCTCCACTCTACAACTCGTTTACCCCAACGGTTGTCGGTTCTACGACTAATATGACCGTCACCAACCATATATTCTAACGCGCGTTTAACTTATTTCTCTCATAAACATAATTGCAATAATTTTCGTTCGTTTGAATATGCATCTTTTTTGATATTTTGTCTCCTTTCGACGAAATGCAACCAATGTTATGAAAAAAAGTGAATAGCAAACTTCTCTACTCACTAATACACAAATTATAGCTAACACATTTACGGCAGGCGCTGACACAGACCGGGAACATTAGTGATTAGTCAGTAAGAGACTGACAAACCCTTCCGCTTCGCCCAGAGCGGGAGAAGATTTTATGATTTCACATACATAAGCATAATCAGCCTTTTAATGTTCCCACTGCTGGGACACAGGCCTCAAATCAAATCAAATCAAATCAAATACATTTATTTGTGTACACAGGTAAAAATGGGTGGAACAATACAGGATAATGTGTCTCTGTGTCCTGCCACAGTAGGTGACATACAAATATTAATTGAAATTACATAATTAAGCTTATTAATAGATATAAAATTTAAATTCATAAGATCGTGCAAATGGTAGGCAGCTCTCTGCTTGTTGAATTTATACACATGATAAATTGATTCTAGAACGTGTCATTGTTATCTTATGTACTGAATTCAAAATCCGCGTTTGCCAAACTACCTACGTTCAGAGTTGTTCACCATGTACTATGTATACAAAACGCAGCATGACCCAGGCAGATTATATTTTAATAGTGATTTGTCGGCAAAGAAGTCTTTCATAGAGTAATAGCATTTGTTCACTAATAGTTCATGGAGTTTCTTTTTAAATGATTTTATTTCACTAATTGCTCTTATAGGCTTAGGAATAGTATTGAATATACGCGGAGCCGAACAGAAAATACTTTTGTGCAAGAAATGAGTCTTACTAGGCACTATGTCTAGCTTGTCCTGATGCCGTATTCGTGTTCGATATTTAAATAGATCAGTATTATTTTTTACAAAAACTGCTACCTCAAAAATGTACAGACACGGTAATGTTAACACGTTCATTTTTTTAAAATATGGTTCACATGATTCGGTTTTCTGTAGGTTGAAAATTGCCCTGACACACCGTTTCTGTGCAATGAACGCACTTTCCTTATCAACACTATTACCCCAAAATATCAAGCCGTATCTAAGGTTAGAGCTGACGTAACCATGGTATGCTGTTATTAGTGTAGGTAGATTTGCAATTTTCCTTAGTCTATGAAGGGCGTATGAGAACTTGCTTAATTTTTTAGTAACATAGTCGACTTGTTTTTTCCAATTTATTTTGTCATCAACGTATAACCCTAGAAATTTTGTTGTTTCTGTTTCTTCAATGTCTTTATCTTGATACTTGATATTTAAACTACCTATACGTCTAGATCTTATTTTAAAATTCATTATTTTGGTCTTGTCAATATTAATCATTAATTTATTTGAGTTAAGCCAGTCATTTACTAATACTAAAGATTCGTTAATGTCAGATTCCAAGTTAATTGTATTGTCATTAGTGAATAGTATAGTGCTATCGTCAGCGAATAGTGTCATGTCATGATTTATTACCGAAGGCATGTTGTTTATATACACAAGGAAGAGAGGGGCGGACAAGATACCCCCTTGTGGAACGCCAAGTTCTACCATCCTGTATTCAGACGCATAAGTTTCTTCTGTTTTTGTAAGTATGTTTACTTTCCTTATCTCTGTAATCTGTTGCCTATTAGATAGATATGATTTTATAAGATTGTATGCATTGCCTCTCACACCATATGCATATAGTTTTCTTAGAAGAATATTATGGTCAACACGGTCAAAAGCTTTTGACATGTCCATATATATTGCTACAGCCGGTAGTCCTTTGTCCAAATTTGTCATAATATTTCCTAAGAAAATATATATTGCTAAATTAATCGACTTATTTTTTCTA
Source organism: Hecatera dysodea (assembly GCA_905332915.2). NCBI lineage: Eukaryota > Metazoa > Arthropoda > Insecta > Lepidoptera > Noctuidae > Hecatera > Hecatera dysodea. The sequence goes on along the minus strand of HG995317.1, from coordinate 783,945 downwards.
AAGCCATATTGAGATGGAGAAAAGATGTTATGGCTTTCGAAGAAGGTGTAGAGACTTTTGTAAATGACCTTTTCCAAAATTTTGGCAAAGATAGGTAATAGCGCTATGGGCCTATAATTGCTCATATTTGTTCTGTCTCCTTTTTTAAAAACTGGCTTTACAATTGAAATTTTTAATTTGTCCGGAAATATGCCTTCTTCTATACACAAGGGCCTCCTCTCTAGGAGAGGGAATGGGCCGTAAACCAGCACGCAGGCACAGTGCGGGTTGGTGAATGTCACATGTCTTCGAATTTTTGGTTCTAGGACATGCCGGTTGCCTCACGATGTTTTCCTCCACCGTTTTGAGAGTATAAATTTCATCACCACTGGATGAAATTAATTACCTACACAAAGTAATGCGCCTGGCTGGGTTTGAACCCGGCCGAAAAGTCGGGGCCGTTACCACTCGGCCACCTCTGCTCTCAGAAAACAAACCCTGTACAATTTAAAGCGAACTTTTATTAACCTCACCTAAAGGACTGTTGATAAAATATCGATTTATCGAACTATCGATATTATTACTTAGAAATATCGATATTTATTACTAATACTTTTTTGTATGATGTATCGATAGTTCGATATTGAAATGTAGATATCGACATTCGATATAGTTTTATTTTTTCTCGCCACAATTATTTAAATTACAACATCATCGTAAACTTTATTTACACTATATTATGTTTTTCCTATTTTAGTTTATATATTTGTATACTATTCTAAAACGAAATGTAATTTTATAAGTATAAAAAAATATCTACTATAACCAGATAGCTACTATCTACTCATCTACCTTACCCACTGTTGTTGTTAGTTGTTACTTTGTCAGTTTGTCACTTTCTGCGTTAACAGCTTTAGCATCTCTAGTTCTACGTTTATTTTTATGTGGACTTCAGATTGTTCTTTTAAAACAAAGCCGATAAAATAAAATCGATGTATCAAATTATCGATAGTTGTTTTCGATATATCAATCTTCGATGTTGATATATTTTAAAATATCGAGAATCCGATATTTTAAGAAATATCAACAGCCCTACCAAAAACCATATTTACAAGTCTTTTTAGAATGATAAATTATCATATTCAATCCTAAATCGAACACTACATCGCTCGGCTACGAACCCACACGATACAATGCGCATTCCCACCTCCCAAATATCTACAAAAACCAAATAACACGAAAATCTATAATTTGGCTCTTTTTTTTCAAAATGGCCGACTAACAGTTTTTTTCTCGAATCGATAGCCACATTACTATTGTCAAAATCAGCAGGTAAAATGTCACGGAATTGAGAGTTTAGGGTTTTAAAAACGCGAATGTGGATGTTTGTAAACAAAATAGACTGGGATAAATTATCTCCGTACGTTGATTGGTATTTTGGCACAATTTGTGTCTATAAAGGTAAAATAAGGTTGTAGTCAGTAAGAGTCTGACAATCCCTTCCGCTCCGCCCAGAGCGGGAGAAGTCATTTGATTATCTCCCATCTATAAAAAAAATAATCAATATGGTTCGGTACCTAATTGTTGTGATACTAATAACTAATATTCAGCTACAAATGATCAGGCACACTAATTTTCTTCATGATTTCTCCATCAAAACACACACATTCGATTATGAGATACACCCACCGGTACAGTTAAAGTTTCCTTTGTGAATTTTTACGCTAGCAACAACAAAAGATCACCTGATTTTTATAAATGGCAACTTTAGGAATTAAAAAGATCGTGCTGTGATTTATGGTGACCAAAATCTTGTAAATATGGAATGTAACATGTCTTTTCGAGGCTTTTGTTAGTATCTTACGGTCCCTGGGAACTACAAATGTCTTAAATTGTGCAACTTTATAGCGATCAGCTGATCGTATATTTCTTGCTTGCTACTATCTTGCTTTCTTCTGTTGTATGAATCTAGCAATTGCTTGGCAATCAGCTATATCTATACATATATTAAAAAGACGAAAGATTTGTATTTTTGAATGTTTATTCAAAATTCTTTCACCATTAGAAAGCTACATTCACCCTGAGTAACATAGGCTATATTTTATCCCCATATTTCAACGGGAACGGGAACTACGCGGTAAAACCGCTGCTAGTTTAAAATAAAATGGTTGTTAAGTATTTATAACCGACTTCAAAAAAGAAGGAGGAAGAGCATCGTAGTATTTCGTGGTGGTCCCTTTCTTTTTGTGTTGAAGATCTGATGAAGAACTTCGAAGATGGAAACAGAACTCTTCAATAAATGATAGCAAATCTTTCGGGATAGCTGAAATCGCATGTTTGTTTATTGTTTACGCCAATTTATACTATGTACGCTGTGATGGATATGCTTAGCTGTGGGTTATAGCCACAAAAAAAGTGATAAAGTTTTTTCTACACCTGCAATGGTAGTGTACGTGATCCATTTTAATATTAAGATCTTGTATGTAACGTATACTCAGAAATAAATGAATTATTATTATTATTGTGTTTTTTTTTGTGTGTACCAAACACTTAAAAAAACACAAGTCGGTAATTTGGTTATTCTTAGTTTATTGACCTTTTCGTAGTCGGTTGTATTTTTTCATGCATCCTTTGAAAAGTTTTACAGCTTTTTAAGCCGTTTAGATAACAAATTCGTACATACTCTCGAAGCAAACTCTCGTTAACATAACCTTCCTTCTCCCCACACAAAAAAAAGAACAGCACCATTCAAAATCCGTTTAAAACAAATATTTCCAGCCAGTGTTGCTAGCTGCAAAAAGGAAACATTACCAGTATGACCACAGACAAATATGGTTAGCCGGGAATGCTCACTTTTCGCGCGAAAACACTATTTGCCTGAGTTTCGTGTAAATAGCGAAATTTGTTTGTACGTGGTCAAGGCGGATGCAACTATTTGACGTTTCGGTTAGAACTGTCACTATAAAGCTAAATGGTAGAAGGTCTACTGTGAAACGGCTTAAATGTAAAGATGAACCAAAAGAAAACTTTGATAGGGACTAAAGTTTACTTTTAAGTATTAAATCAATCTCGGGACTGCGGATGGCGAGCTATGGGTGGCTCGCCGTCCGATAACAACCAGGCCCGGGTCAACGCGTACCTCAAAAAAGACGGGGCCCCAAAGAGACAGTGCCTGCTAGGCTTGCGAAATTTGTTTACGCTTGAACACGGGTGGTTTTATTCAGTACTAGCAGCGCCCCACGATTTTACCCGCGTAGTTCCCGTTCCCGTGGGAATATGGGGATAAAATATAGCCTATGTTACTCAGGGTGAATGTAGCTTTCTAATGGTGAAGGAATTTTTGAAATCGGTCCAGTAGTTTTTGAGTTTATTCGTTATAAACAAAAATACAAATCTTTCCTCTTTATAATGTTATACTTAGTATAGAAGAGTGTGACACACCCTTCCGCTTCGCCCAGACCAGAAGAGGTCATATGATGATTTCCCACACAGAAAAAAAAAGTGCTTGTCGCACCTGGACAAAACGATAAAATTACTGTCAGAGTTTCGGGCTTCTGTCAAATATGAAAAACCTAGCTGCTGCCCGCGGCTTCGCCCGCGTGAATGTCGGAAATTATCCCAAGGGAACATAATTCCGGGATAAAAAGTATCCTATGTGTTATTCCAGATTATGATCTATATCTGTGCCAAATTTCATCAAGATCCATTCAGTAGTTTATGCGTGAAAGAGTAACAAACATCCATCCATACTTACAAACTTTCGCGTTTATAATATTAGTAAGATTTATCAGTTGCACTTCTGCGCTTATCTGTAATGCGGCCCGTTTACTAAAAAGGTTCTAACGTAAGGCAGAATACATTGTTTCCTTGCGCTATCTGTAAAACAAAACTTGTTTCCCTTACCTATTTAAGAACGGTGGGAAAGTTAGGGATAAGTTAACATCATAATTGTTTTACTTTAATTTATTTTTTATTGGAATTTCAAATTACGATTATTCACGATATTATCTACCTAAATGTGTTTTTTCATCTTGTCCCACATGCACTGGGCATTTTTTCCGTATGAACTAAGTAGGCTATATTTTATCCCCATATTCCCACGGGAACGGGAACGACGCGGGTAAAACCGCGGTGCGCTGCTAGTATCCAATAATTGCGCTCTGTAAATCTGTAATCAACGCACAAACTGTACAACCAGCTATTCCCGGTACTTCGAAGCTGTTTTAACGAGATTAGCTACAACTTTTTATCTCTCATGACTTGGTAAGGACTGTGCTGTCTAATCATAGACAAAAACTATGTGATTACGAGCAGGCCGCCATCTAATGGCGGGAACTGCGTTCAATGCACTAATAGTCTATGGACGCCATTATTATAGTGCGCTGTGTTTTTTTTTAATCTGTGGAGAATGTTGACATTTAGATTACGATTACATTGTAGCATCACCTTGCCCCTAGTACTACTGAATTAATATTCCAATGAATCATAATCGGATTGGGATTTATAAAGCATAATCAGCCTTTGAATGTTCTCACAGCTGGGACACAGGCCTCCTCTCTAGGAGAGGGAATGAGCCGTAATCTACCACGCGGGCCCAGTGCGTGTTAGTGAATGTCACATGTCTTCGAAGTTTTGGTTCTAAGACATGCCGGTTTCCTCACGATGTTTTCCTTCACCGTTTTGAGAGCAGTGGTGATGATATTAATTACACAGAGTAATGCGCCTGGCTGGGTTTGTACCCGCGACCAATTCGTAAGTCGGGGCCGTTGCCACTCGGCCACCACTGCTCGCTAGTTAATTATTGCGCGTACATATTTCACAGGCGTTACGTTTTTTAGGAAAAATTTTCTAAATCTACACTAATATTATTAAGAAGAAAGATTTGTATGTATGTAATGAATATACTCAAAAGCTACTGGACCGATTGCAAAAATTCGTTCACCATTAGAATGTTACATTATACCTGAGTAACATGGGCTATATTGAAATAAATAATAGCTGGGAATTGTCAATAGTTATTAACATTTTAAAAAGGTTTTGGGGAAGCAGTTTGAAAGTTTTCTATCTGTCCCCTTGACGCGTCTGACGATGGAGTTGATAATTCGGAGACGGAGTGAAAATCCAACTTGCAGTAAGTAAATATCTAAAAGCGAAATACCACTCACTGATAAATCACGAAATTTCAGAAACTATAACACCTAAAACCTTAAAATTTGGCAGGTAGATTCATCAGGTTTCATCAAGAGGAATCGCTGATAAATCGCTGGATAATGATAAATTCACGAGAAAAGTTACTACAAAACAACACGCTAAGTCAAAGTCAATTTATTTATTTCAACTAGACCATTAAAAGGTACAAGACTTTTAAACGTCAAAATAAAAAAGATTCTTATGGAGAAGAACGTAAAAGAAACTACATAGTTACTCTTTTCAAATGTTTTACAATATTTTGCATACATTAATCTACTATATAAAAATAAGTCGGGTTTTCCTTCCTGACGCTATAACTCCAGAACGCACCGATTTATTAAGGAGTTTAATTTTAATTAGGTACTTAATTCCAAATTAATTATAATTTCGTCCACGTGTCCATTTAGGTTATATTTAATAACTGTAACAGATTGAAACGACAATATCGTGCGTCCTGCTTGCGCTTTTGCTTATTTCATTAAAAAAGAATAATGTGAGAGATGGTATTACAGGTATCGTTCGCCATTAAAGTCGAGCGATCGATAAAGTAGCGAGCGTATGAGTAGGGAAATACCAAATATCTAAACGACGAATAGATCGTGTGAATAATAACATAGCTAGAAAAGGGGAATGGGGATAGAGGTCTGTGGAAGGTGAAGACATGGTTCCGTCACTAATTAAAATGGTATTTGGGCAAAATGTTGATGACTCACTGCTCCCTAAAGTGTATTTAAAATTAGTGAATGTGTCAAACGTTACCACCATGCAGGCTGGTAGGTAGAGATAGTTTACATTTATAATTGGAGAGTCTATAGACTCCAATTATAAATGTTAAACTATCTCTGACCAGCATTTTCAGATTAAATTATCTCTGGATTGGCGCGCAATTCGAAATTCAAATAAACTTCATTCTAAAGACGTGTTATTTTGATTTTTTTCTAATTCAGTCATTTGTTTTTAGATTGAGTTTGGTTTTTGTGAAAAAAAATTATAAAATAATTTTAATTTCGGAAGTCGGTGTTCAAAATTTAGACATTTTTAGGGAAAAAAAACATCAATATCCGGTAGGCAGTACGAAACACTTTCGCTGACTTGATTGCGGTGGCAATGGAGATAAGGAACAATGGTGGGTTTTAGTCAGTAAGAATCTAACTGACTCTTCTGATTTGCACAGACGGGGAAAAGTCATTTGTTGATTTCAAATCCAATAATATACCTTTAAAGGCAAGCAGGCTCGTGGAAACGGATTTATAACATTAGCATAGAAAGCTAAATCCTTTTTTTGCTAAGTAGTCAACTTCCACAGGTGTTTAGTGTTCACACACTAAAACAATGCTAATGATTAGTACAATCGTCTAATTAGTCATCCACTTACCGATACAATGACGCTTAATTTCCTTAAAGCGAACTAACCTATTCTTCTAACTTTTCGGCACCACACAAACGTCTTAAAAAAGGTTACGAATAAAAAAGGCCAACCAATCACAATAGTTTGCTCAATAGACTTTTAATCTTTACTAATAAACATAATCCTGCTATTGTTATACATTTTATGACTTGGCTTACCCTTTTTTGACGTCCATTGACACAATACTGAATCCTTCGATTGACATCTTGCGAAGAAAAGCAGCACTGTAGCTCATATTTTGCCGAACAAAATAACACTGACTTTTCGCCACCGTTCTCAGTAAAGTATTTCGTTTCTATTAGTTTTATTTATAGGATGAAGTTACACAAAGGAGGTGGTTAAGTTTTTGTAATGTTTCTGAATTTGGGTTACAGAAATGCTCCTTTCGTTTTTCAAAGGGGCTGATTCGACTTGGACAAGTGTGGGTGTTGATGGCGACTCGAGGATTATATCAGGTGGCTAGGTAGCCATGTTTAGCGATAATAATCCGGTCAGACAGCAGTCTCCAGTGTCCGTCTATTTGTTAAAGCACGCACGAATTCCTTTATTAAAAGGAATCCGTTCTTACTTTGAGAAGTAACTTTCTAACGATATATGTACAAAAAGTTTTGAGTTACCTGGATCGTTCTAAAAGCTGAAAATGACCAAAGAAACGATGGATGGACTAAGTGAATAATGAAATGACTAGATAGGAAGTGAATCCTGAGATGACGACCGAAATTGATGATTGAAATCATTATCGTACATCTTGAGAGAGAGACCTGGTTTTACATAAAACAAACAGGTATATTTCTCGATAAAAAAATCTCTTTGATCCGTCCGTTAAGTTATCAAAAATAATAGCAACGTTTTTTGATTTATCAAATCAATAAAAATAATAACGTATCAAATATTTGGGACATCACTTATTTAGTTTAAAAGTTTTCCAAGACGTCACACCTCGACAGTTGGACGGATTAGGATAATATTTGAACCATGGATAGATCATAGAATACTTTTAATACTAATTTAGTAATAGATAAATTTAAACTGGATTAATTTTCGGTCTAAATATTTAATAATTATTATGCATATTATGGCCACAGGTAGCATTTTTATGTACGTTCCAAACTAAATCACCTGAAACCCGTTAAAAAGGACCCCAAAAGTTTCTTAGCTCTCTATACTAAAAGCGCAATGCTGACACGTACATACGAAGTATATAGCCATTGTTATATTCAGAAATGCTCACCGTTAGGCTCACCAGGTAGAACGGCCAGTACCATCAGAGTCAATGTAAAAAAAGAACTACTGAGATTGGTCAAGACGGTAACAGGATCCTTACCAGCTACATTTATTAAGTTTCAATTTGTTGAAGCTCTAGAAACAGTACTGTTCGTCATGATTTAGAGTCTTTATTCCTATTCCAGCATCATCTGCTAGACTTATCCCATCTTCATTGATGAGAATAGGCTTGCGATCAGCTTCCAGTCGAGTCGAAACTGAAAACCTGGTGTCCAAGTCTGCTATTTTTATAAATTTATCATTCCAACATGATCCCATTGTCATTTTGCTAAAAATTCGTAGTCTGCTAAAATCGTCAAGCGTTGCTTAACCTCTAAGATCGACCCGTGCGGCTGTTATAATTAATTAAACCTACATTAATATTTTCAAGTTTACAGCCTCATCTTTGTTAAACGGAAAACGATATGTCTAAAGTTCCCTTGATACTAGTATCAACCTTTCAAATTTAAATCATAGTCCATGACAAGCGTACTTTCACATGACAAATGGCTAATACCCTCAACCTTGTCCATTCTTCTAAGTTGAGCTCGAAACGAGATTTTTTCATCAGTCAATTTAACCTTTGAGTCCCATCCTTGCGAAAAAACATGGGTTTTCGGCGAAATATGCTTTTTTTTCGCAAAACTACCGCCATAGGAATAGAATTGTATTTGGCTTATAGTTATCTTTTTAATGGCCCGGAGGCTTGAAGCGGTATCAAAAAGAGATATTTAGGCTCGTTCTCTATTATTCGTTGTGGTCTCTAGTTTCGTAGAGGCCACCCCGGGTCTTCCTGTGTTAGGGCGGGCTTTTATTCATATATGGGAAACCATTAACCATCATGTGAGCACTTGAATGTTTTCAGCTCGAAATGGCCATTTACCAGACTATAAAAACGTTACTAAGGTTATTCAAGAAAAGATTTGTCAGTTATGCTTCGATGTCAAAGCTTAACATATGAAATATTTTCTTTATCTCATTTGCTTTGAACAACGAACCCCGTTTATTCAGAAGTTCTAGAACAAGTAACATTTTATCAGCGGTAATGAAAAATCCGAAATTTTACGTTATCAACTCCAAACCTTTTAAGCCTTTTGTTTTAGAGCGGGAGAAGTGTTTTGAAGATCCTTCAAAACACTTCTCCCGCTCTGGGCGGAGCGGAAGGGAGTGTCAGACTCTTACTGAATAAAACCCACCCGTGTTCCACCTAGTGCCCTATGCGTTCCAGGGTCGCGGTCGCTCTCTTTCGAGCAAATTCCGCAACCCTAGCAGGCACTGACCCTATGGGGCCCCGTCTTCCTCGCTGACATTTCTTTGAGGCACGCGTGGAACATGACGTGCAGTCGATCCGGGCCGGATTATTATCGAACGGCATTACTGGGCGTTCCCTTGACAGAATCCTGTTTGTTTCTTGTCGATTGACTAACAAACGACAAGAAACAATTAAAGGAGAAGGAGGTATTATGAGAGGGATACAGCATTCACTACTCGCGGAAGTATCATCCCACGGTTAGACAAACAACTGACACTTTCAACTACACCCCTTGAAAATGACAAGCGTGTATAATTTATGCAACAACTAAAACAAGAAATAAAGGAACAATTTTGCGCATTCAAGCATACTCCCTCTGTTTACCAGCAAACCCTTTTTAAAAATGAAGATAACAATGCATAATATATCGAACGCTTCCATAATAGGGAACCTTACAAAATAAATCACTCTGTGCCAAACTGGTTTTGTTTCAAAATGGCGACTCCCGCCATATCAGCTGTGAGTTCACGTGAGAATAAATTATCATTCGTTTCGTGTAATTTTGCTAACAAAATGTCATTGTTAACAGTATAAACTTGTTTTAAATTATTTTTAAATATATTTTCGGTTCACAAAGTAGTTTTCTATGGATTTCGTCTGGCTTGTTCAGTTGAGCTGTATTTTACAGTTTAATGTTTAAATGCAGAGGTCAGTTAAAATTGGTTCTTACATCTAAAGTTATATGACCTCTGAGCTAGTACTGGTAATGTCGAACAGTGTTTCAATTTATGTTGGTTAATTGTACTTGTTGTGTCTTTTTGCATAATATTCTAGATTACTCACTTTATCACTTAGGGTTAATTGATCTACCTTTAACTTAGCATATTAACTAACTATGAAAATTCTATTTAAGATCTACAATACCATATTCAGGAAACTTGTAAACAATTGGGGATTTTATCTCCTTTATTTTAATGGCACTTAGTGCACGACATAAAACGACGTGATCGGTTTACGATTTAAAAAAACCGGCCAAGTGCTTGTCAGACCACGCATAGTGAAGGGTTCCATAGTTCACTGATAAAATCTCATATCTCTAAAAGTATATAAGCTGTGATGTTCAAACTAATTTTCTTTGGTAGTGTCTGTGAAGTTCTACTTGCTCAATTTTTTAGAATTTTCACCTTCATAGTTTAAAAGTTAGAAGGGACACATTTTCTACGAATTCCGAAGCACATATCTCAAAAACTTTTGCCTTAAATAAAAAACTTTCATATAAACCTGATTCATTTTAAAAGAGCTATCCAATGATACCCCATCTGATTATGTTTGTAGGAATTTATTTTTACATCCCTCCGTTACATGTATGTATGGAGTGCCACCCCTAAAATTATTTTTTTTTCCATATTACTGCATTATTGAATAGCGGTTAACAGGTTGCACCTACCTACCAATTTTAATTTATGTAACTTAACAGTCTCCGAGTAAAACGGCTGTGACATACGGGCGGACAGACAGACATACATTGACGAATCCATAAGGGTTCCGTTTTTGCCATTTCGCTACGGAACCCTAACAGTTGAGATTTTTTCGAACTCTATCCTGTAAACCTGTAAAATTACGACATAAAGCTTGGTTTGACACGTTCTGAACTCCGAATTCTCAATTCGTTATTTAGCTTATAGTTCGTACGGCATAGATTTCTTAACTACGGCTACCCGGAGAAAAATAGTAGGGACGGCATAGACTTCTCCGGAGCCGGAGGAAAAACACTGAAACAAACTCAGAGGTCAAATTCTATGTTGCCATCCATACAATCCGTAGGTAGCTTGGTACTACGTAATCAAATCCTTATGAGAACCAATAGCCATGTGGGTTTATGATAGGCATGGGCAAAAAATATCGAAATATCGATATTTTTCCATACAATTATCGATATATATCGTCGATATTTTTAGTCGCGATATATCGATATTCAATTTTTAGTTTAGACTATCGAATTCGTATCAAATTCAATATTTTTTTTACGCAATTTTGGTTGCGTGTTTTTAATGTTATTACAATAAATTATCCTTGCATGCTCCTCGCGTATTGTGAACTTAAAAAATCTCGCCACAATCGTTATTAAATGCATTATAGCAATTTAAGACTACTGGTAGCGTGCACGAAAATACAAATTCTATTAAACTACCTATCAGTGTAAGACGAATATGACTTTGAATTAACACGCAACTAATAATTTTCGGATTTTTTTTTTCAACAAATCAATCACAAAACTTAAAAATATATTCAGGCTCGAGCATTAATAAAAATACTATTTTCTTCTATTGTTTATTACGAAGTTTGATTGCTTTGGGAATATGTATGAATAATCATGCGAAAACTGACGATATATCGATATTTTTAAACACTATCGATAATTATCGATAGTGTTTAAAAATATCGATATATTTTTTCACTTGCCCATATCTAGTTTATGAATGAGGTGTTCTTTTGCGGTAACTATCACACAGATTTGCGTGGATTTGACTAATTCCACAACAAAAAAGAAAAAGAAAGATTTGACTAATTGACAATCTGTCACTGTCACTATTAGACAGTCTGACAGACTGTACCTAGGAGACGGACATCGGATACATTTTGTCTTTGTTGCACCTCCATTTTACATTAATTAACCGACTTCAAAAATGGTTCCTTCTGAATTCGACAGGTATGTTTTTTTTTTTTATTCGATGAAGAATAGTTTCCATTTGGTCCCATAAGAATTTAGTTCAGTTTCGTCGAGTACCTAGTTTTTATTTTAGGAGCATTCTTGTTAATTTCAATAAATGATAGCAAATCTGTCGGGATAGCTGAAATCGCATGTTTGTTTATTGTTTACACCAATTTATACCACGTACGCTGCGACTTCTAAACAAAAAAATCAAAAAGTAGGTACTAAAATAATTTTAATTTCGGAACTCGATGCAGCAACCAAAAACACTGAAATCGGTTGTATTTTTTTTTTATTTACACGAGCAGCTAAGTCAATGATGATTATTTCGTCATCTAATTCTGTTACAAAATTCATCATTGCATTAAAATGTTTAAACCAGCCATATTTCATTTGAATATTAAAAAAAAAATATAATTCCAATATCGATTTGCTTTCCGAACCACGTGTCGAATGACTTTAGTTTTGCAAGGTTGGCAATGCCGATCAGATGACATAATTTCCGGTAGATTTTAGTGAATTAGTGATCTGTGTTGGCAGTTTCAGTCAGTACATCATTCCTAGAATTACTGAATATGAAAATATTGTACAGTTTATGTTTTATTATGACTGTCGACCTCAAAGTTATTGTAATGCATGGATTGAAAGGTCTTTTATAGGACACTAAAGCGCGGTCATAAATACTTATGAGCAACGCTTTAATAAGCTCTAAAAAGCGTAGGAGGTGTAGCTAAGTCTTTTATTATTTGTATGCTGAGGTATCTCGTAGATCTCAGTCAATTTAAAAAAAAAAAAAAAATAATATTCTTATGTACGAATGAGACGCAAAGCGGTCCAAATGTCAGAAGTAAGCAAAATTTCCAAGAACAATAAATTAATGACAAGTTCAAAGTTTCAGCATGCTGCATAATCAAGCAAAGGCAATAACCTATACAGCCAATTTGCGCGGGACAACCAGCTGACGTGTAGAGCTTTCCTCTCAAACCGGTAATGTTGCTAACAATAACCTTTTAAAATAACTTGTAAACACTAACCCATTGCTTGAAAATATGACAATAGATCTTCTATACACAAAAATGACGATAATAAAGTATTTTGTCAAGTATTGTTGATTTTTTTTAACTGTGACGCCTGGTTTTGGCGGGAATCAGCTGAGAGAGCAAACAGGTTGGACAACCTCCTTGTATTATGAAACTCTTTGCGATAGTCCTATGTGTTGGTATGGAGATTAATTTTTGAAGATGACATGTGGGTTTACACATATTTAGAATATGTTTTAGAGCTTAATTCAATTCGAAGGTCAACCATTGTGTTGTGAAACAAGCCAGGCGCTTTTACCTGAAAACTTTACAGTAATGTCTGTTTTAGGCAAAACCAACCTCAAAATCAGTTTTAGGAACTTCCATATTTGAAGACATAAGACACTTTTAAAAACTAACCTATAAATGCAAATTATTGTATATTTCGCTGCAAATTCAACATTCAACATACATTTTCAGCTGAAAACATCAATAAATAGCTTTGAAATCAATCAATAATAATAATTCCACAACGACACATTCCAATCGGCTTCGCAAACTTGGTACAGGGGCGCCTCACAGGCCGCAGCTCCACCGATTTCAAAATCAGCTGATGGAACGGGCGGCCATACTTTTTGTCCACTTTTTTTTTGAATTCGCTAACAGGTTCGGGTCGCTACGCATACGTTCTCGGAAAGCTAGGACTTTTTTTACATAAAATATTTGTGGCAGGTACAAAGTTCCGGGCTTCTAAAGTATTGTTAAAAGTTAAATTTTCGGTTCTTTTAAGTGTTTATATGGCGTTTCGGGTGTGATGGTGGGACCTTATCATGTTGAATTCGAAGGAGGTTACGCTTTTGATCATAATCTATCAGATTTACCGCCATTTTTTCAATGACAAGGATTTTTTTGTGTCTCTTTGAAAAATCGCTAAAGATCTGTTACATTACTTTTTACAGTTATTTTTATTTAAGCAGGATAGTTTTCAAGCGTTATATTCGACAAGTAAGTAAGAAATACTGAAAAACACGTGTCACGAATGTCCTGACTGTCCTGAGCAACGCCCTAGTCTGTCTGAGTTCAAGGTCATAACGGCTGCAACTTTAGGAGATAATTCCGTTGTCTCTTCTCAGATTTAAGTTTAAATCATATGGCCTGACGATTTCGATTTTCAGTATTTATTTTTATAACAAGGCTGAATGAATTTTTATCTTTGCACTTTAGACGTTACTGGAGTTTGACAGTTATTATTAAAATTGAATTTAGCCAACATCATAAAACAAAAGACACTACATGAATAAAAATATGATTATTATTTGAAAAAACTATTACCTACATTATTGATTTGGACTGGAGATGTTCAGCTCTAACCGAAAACTTGTTTTAATTTTCGTAATAAAATATTATTACATCAGTTTTTTTTTTTAATAGTGATGTAACACAATACAATCGTGCTTGTAATATCTTAATCAGATTTATATAATCGAGCAGCTGATTTTCAAATGTTTTTTGCTAGACATAATATTAATAGTTGAATCCAGTTTTATCGTAATAATAATGATGACGATAGATTCAAAGTGGCTGGATGAACAGTCAACCACAAGCAAGAGTCACATTTGAACTACGAAAACCGCACTTATTACTACGAAATGAAATCGCTGTCAATGTCGAATTGTTAACATGTATATCTGATTGACACTATGGTAAGACATTGGTATTAAAAAAATGACTTAGTTCCGGGACATGGGTATCCATTTTTTGGATTGGTAATTGATACTTTAAATCTTACTTAATATTATAAACGTTGAAAGTTTGTAAGTATGGATGGATGTTTGTTACACTTTCACGCAAAAACTACTGAATGGAACTTGATGAAATTTGGCACAGATATAGATCATAGTCTGGAATGACAAATAGGATTTTTTATCCCGGGATTGTTACCTTGGAATCATTTCCGACATTCACGCGGGCGAAGCCACGGGCAGCAACTAGTATAGTTATAATAAATAAGCGCTGTTATTTTTGGATAGAACTACATACCTACTAAGTACATATTTGAGCTGTTTTGAGTAGACGTTACTTACAAATACAATCATTATGATCACTTTCTTTACATAATTTGGGTATCTATCGCAAGTAATAAAAATAAATAGATCGTAAGATTTTTGCGCCAGGCATATAAGGGCATATAAAATTATTACTAAATCATTTTTCACAGTCTGCCTGTAGGTAAGTCATCTGTTTCAGCCAGAAACGAACAACATATTTACCACAGATATAGATAGACCATATCTGTGATATTTAACTTCTTCGTTTGCAAAAAGCGCAATGTCGGCAAAAGTCAAAGTTTCTGAATTATCCCAAAAAAAAAACAAACGCATAAACATTTTCGCATAATAAGAAGCACAGAATTTTGAAGTAAAAAAAAAAATTTGGTTCGTAGACATGGTCGGTACAGAAATGTCAATGTCAAAATGACAGGAATTGGCGGAGACTAGTTACCTACTCAAAAAATTCGACTCAAGAAATGAAGTGTATAATGTTTCTGATACTACGCAGTCAAAAACAGTTAAATCATAAAGATGGACCTTAGTAACGACAAATCTAGAACTTAAAAGCTTATCTCGTTATCAAAACGTCATAAATATTATAGATAGTACACGTAACCTTCACGAAGAAAAGCGCGGGCTGTCAAATGAAAGAAATCACAACTAAAATGAACTTTACAATAGCAGCATAAAGTCTAATTTCTCATAATGGCTCAACCATTTCTTTTTGCCGTGGTATAATAATATAGATCGTGAGAATTATTGCTTGCCAATTGAAAATAGACTTTGGAGACTTGTTTTAAAGTTGATTTTTATTTGTAATGTAGTAGCATACCTGTTCTCTGACCGACAATGACCTCTTGAAAAAGCGAGGGAAAAATGCTTTATCGTGTATGTGGTTTGCCTATTAAAACAACACTGTAATTCCAAAGCATAAGGTTTATTTTAGCTTACCAGAAAACATTACTGATGTAATGTTGATAACATTTTTGATTTATTAATGTAGTGCAGTGCATTCATGCCAAAAAAGGTACAAATTGTACTTTTGGTTTTGGCGGTAAAAGACGACGCCATTTTTTTCATATTCCATAATTCCCTTGCAAACAACCTTGCAAGTAGTTGAAGGTAAATAAAAGATTATTCCATAGATAAGTAGTCGCTGTCGACCATTGATAAAACTTTCATATTTTTAGCTTTAATGTTAAGAAAGCTCTTAAGGTTTTTCTACATGGTGGTCTGTCAAAAAAGACATTATTTTATGGCCACTTGACCACTTCCGGTCACCATCTATGAAATCTTAATTTTTAAATTAGTACAAGCTCGTTTGTCAAAAGTTCAGGAGACTTATTCGCATAGGTGGTCACAACAGTCAATTTAACAAAACCTGCCAAAATGTAAGTAAAAAGACAGATGTATTGGACATAATAATAATAGAAACTATTTCAATTAGGTAGAACGTGTATGTTTCTTAAAAATACTAGCATAGAAATAGCTCTACAAAACTCTGACACTTGTCACTTGATGATGTATACTTTGCCAATATTTCAGTTTTTTGGAGAAATTATTATTCAAAGCATGCACATCACGCCTGAGTCCACGGTATGGCAAAGTAACAAAAAAAGACTAAAACCTATACAAGGCAGAATAAGAATAATTCCATGTGCCCAGCCGCCACCAGCCTAAGGAATGTACCAGTCAGCTGACTTTTCAACCTACGTAAGAATAAAATTGCTAGGCACCTACCATATTATATCTATGGCACCTACTCAAATCTTTCAGAAACTTGTTTAAGAGCGTTCATCCGTAAAAAACCACGCTGGAGTCAAAATTGATGATTTCCGACGGACAATAAAACGATAATCTATTTAATTCGTAGATAAGATATTGACGTCAAATTATTGAGGATTTCATAATCTAGTGCTTGGCTGAAAAATATTTTCAAATGATCGTAAAGTTTTCTCATTAGAACAGTTTTTACTCAATCCCTTTTTAAAACTAGCGGTCGATGGTCTACGCAAATGCCAGATAATAGTAAAACCATACACTACAAACTTATAAAAATATTACTATTAAAAAAACAATAACATTTACTAGTGCTTGGCTGAAAAAAAAACGTAATTATTGTAAGTTTTTATTCAAGAAAAGTATACTCAAAAGTGTCATTTTTAGCCACTTTTCGAGTTTTTAAACGTGTTATTTTAGGATGAAATCAAAGGTATTTTTGTTGTTTTTTAGACCTAGTAAATGAAGAAATTTACGATCTAAAACATGGTACATTTTTTTTTTAAATAACTTCTATATTAATTTTACTATAAATTATTTAGTACTACTATATAATCGACGCGGAATCGCACCAGCGCTCAGTGCCGGCCGAGGCCTTTCAGAGGTTGGACGTGTGTCGCTCCCGTTGCCGCGTGCTGCGTAAAATTGTATTATAGTTTGTCGAGTTTTTAGAGCGACTAGGACGAATTGATACTTTTTGTTTATTTTTATTTTTAACGAAACAAAACTTTGATGATTACATATTTTAAAGTAATGGAGTTCAAATCATTAAAGAAGATAACTCTTTTAATGTATGATTTCATTTTTTTTTTCCGATAATTATGGGTAGCAATAGGCGCTATACGGGGCAAAAAGGAAAAGATACGGAAATTTGGCCAAGGCTAATGAAGCTAAAAAGTACGTTACCGAGGAACCACTTTTAATGTCGTAGCTGGTTATAGCCAATTCGCATTTTTCTTACACGGGGATTTTAATAACCGATAAAAATAGAAGGTCACGTTCTTCAATATTAGGACATTAATAAAAAATATATATTTGTTACAAACATACAAATATTTCCTCTTTATAATATTACTGTAGATTGCAAAATAAAGCTTTGATGCTGACGGGGCCATTATTTCGGTGATACTATAGATTTCACGACACTAATTATTATACGAAACAAGTTGCGCTGTACTGAAACTAGTTTTGTGAAATTAATTATTTCTTCTTATTCTATTATTCTTTCTAAACCATACAAAAACTGCAAGTCAATGCGGGTATGTCACAAGAGAATGATACCGAAGAATCACAGCTACCACAAGAGTTGATAAAGAATTGGAAATACTGGAATCGCAATCAGAAATAATAAATGTGACAAATGAATGCGATCTTTAGGTATAATTTTCCACTATTATTATTTATTTAAAAAAATACAATTCTTTCAATGTAATATGTGCAATTCTAAATTCGAACTGAGTAGTCACGATGAAACACAAAAAATAAACTAGGTAAATGTCAATGAAGGCACCGTGTCAGGAGCCATAATTTCAGGAATTGGCCTAACAAATTTGAATGAAGTTGTTACATCGATGGACTTACTGTTATGTCATTATTCACTTATAGTAAATGACATGATAAAGTTGCTGAAATGTGGAAAAATTCCGCTGAAGAAAGTATGTTTGCATCAGCTCAGGAGGAAACAGCTGCTGCTCGATTACAAGGTGACACTCGTGACATTCCGATGATACCAGTGGAAGCAGACAGTTGATGGAGCAAACGCTCATATAAAAACCAGTATAATGCATTGTCCGTGTGTTGCAGCTATTATAGGACATCACACAGGAAAAGTTCTCTACATTGGGGTCCGGAATAAGTATTCTGGAATTTGTGCCCGCGCAAATAAAAAGGAACAACAGCCTGCTCCTCACAAATGTTCTAAAAATCACGTTCATCTTCTAGTATGGAACCAACAATACTGGTAGAAGGATTCAAGTCCTCCGTAGAAACTCGGAAATTAAATATAATACATTGATTGCTGATGGTGATGCCAGCATATCCCGGCGTTCTAATTCAAAAAATTTAATGTACCAACCATCTCCGCAATTGCAACGGAAAAAATTATTGCTTAAAACTTATACATCTATCCTTCTGTCGGAGCGTAAATTGTTGACTTCTGAACTATTGATGAGAACAGCAGTAAGATTTTCGGTACGGTACAGGCAAACACAAACTTTAACCGAATCAGAAAAGAATATAAAAATACTGAGAGATATTCTGAACAGCGCCAAACACATCCTTGAAGATCAGAGTGAATGTGACTTGTGTTACTGCACCAAAGAGAGAAAAAAGAAACAAACCAAACTCTCGAAGCCAAAACATTGATGTTAAAACTGCAACGCAATGTCTGGCAGCTGGCTTATCTTTCTCGAAGTCTGCCCCACGATTTTACCAAAAACCGTGCAGAGCAGTTCAACACCATAGTAGCAAAGGTGGGAAACGCATAATTCCCTAAAAGATTCATATTCCGTCCGTTGTCATGCCGCTTGGTTAGTTTAAACACAGATAAACCTCAAACTACCCTTTATAAATGTGCCTACCAGAAAAGTCCAGGTCAATCCCTGAAACATTTAGAGCAAAACTGTTTTTCTATAAATCAAAATGTGATACGCAAAATACCTCGCTGAAAAATAAACTTTAGCACAGGGCTCCTGAAAAAAGTCAATTACGCAAATGCATGTCAAACGCCTGTCATGAACCCAGACAATTTCAAGCAGGCACATGTAGTTTTCCTTGAAAATTTAAAAACACTGACCTTAAAACGGCATTTCATTGAAAGGGATACAGTTCTTCAGGCTGTGAGTGCCTTGTGACTCGAGCTGAGAAGAAGTATTTTAACTGCTTCCAATTTTGCCAAAATTTGTAAACAACCCCCGAATTTGAATTCAGCACTACTCGTTAAATCTATTTTATATGGATATTATTTTTATTTCATGGCGATAACGTAATTTTCAATGTTAAACATGACTGGTATTACCAAAATATTTCAAACTAAAATGTGTGTCTTTTTGCGGTGTACACTAGTCCTGAATTTCCAATAAAAGGTGTAAAAATTTACAAAGTTTTGTAAAGAATTTCAATTTTGTAAAGAAAAAATGATTCCTCGTTTAACAAAATTTTATTATGTATGCGTTCTTCCCGAAATAATTGATTCCAGAAATAGCCGATCAATGCAATTGAGGGAAACTATTTTATGATTTATACAGCTTTTTTATCATAAATGATTTAGGTACTAAATATAACATGATAAATCTTTATTTAATTACCCACCTACTCATCCTAACCATAAAATGAAAAAAGCTATCAACAATCCACTAGAACTAATTACCAACACTTAAGTAGGTACAATTATTAATATTATTTTTCTCCAAAATAACTAGATTTCGTCTGTAGAGGATTTCATATATGAAAAGGTGTAAAGGCAAAATAATATTTCAAATATAATTATTTATTAATCATAAATCTACAAATCATCAGAATAACAATAATTTGTATTTAACTTCCAGTTTAATTTTTCTATAACAATACATTATTATTGCTCTAAAGCTAACGGATCAAAGTTGTTTAGTCGAAGTACAAAGAGAGCGCACGCGGCTAGTCTACGCACACAGTTACCTACGCTTCTGTGTGAGTGAAATTTGCGAACTATTTACCTAAACCTGACGAGCTGCGCTAGGCATGAACGCTCTTAAGCATTGTTATATATTCATAATAAAATAAGAGAACATCTTCAAGGGTTTCGTATTCAAAGAAACTAAAAATGAAATAAAATTAAAAAATTAACACTTCGAAATGTCAAACTTAAAATGTGCTGTAATTGTCGAACAAATTAACCACTTCCGTTGACGGACCTCCTATGGAGTTACTTTTAAGTCATTTTCTGTTTGTATATTCATGAAAAAGCCCTTATTTTCTCCTTTTACAACTTGTATGAAATAACAGCTGATTTAAAAAAGTAGGTATTGCTTTATCACCGTTCAAAAACTCGTAATTTCATCTCATTTCTCACAGACACATAAAAAACGCGGCCATATTAAAAATATTACCGCTAAATTCGTACCGGTCTAGAACTCTAACCTTTAAGTAACTAGATAAAGAGCTCAAATTCGTATGGCAATGATTTATAGAAATGCAAACTGGCCGGGAGAATTCCAGATTTCAAAACAACGGTATAGTAACCGACGCTTGGTTTCGCGCGCTTTTGCATCCTGCGTACTTTATTTTTACCGTTAGTACAATCTGTACTGCTCAGACATAAGGTTGAATTTAGTATGTTTGGTTAAGCGTTTAAATTGGTGGAACGCTTGACAGATAAGGCTGAATGAGCTATTGAGTTCTTAGAAATGGAGGATTTATTCTAAACTGGGAAGTTAGTTTTGTTTATTTTATGATGGTAGGAAGAAAGTCAGCTGGTTGTACCAAATCAGCTGTGTGAATGTTTAGACTTTGGTGCTGAGCTTTACAAATTTAGGAATTCCTGTTTGGATCTGAGTTCAAGAGCTAAACGACGTTAGTGCCACCTAAAAATTGTAGACACTATAAGATTATGAAGATAGGTAATAAATTATAATTTCTCGATATCTGTATTATGAAAAAATCGTACTTATTGAATAGGTAGAATAAATATCATGTAAATTCAATTAAATAGGTAGGTAATTCTTATAATTTTTGTCCGTTCAGAAAAACGAGTTTGCAACATCTCGCGATTTTTAAAAATCTTTTGGCGTTGCAATTTTCCGGTGACAATAATAATAGGGTAGTTGACTAAAAAATCTAATTAGTCCGTCAGATAGATTTCCAAAAAATATTGGACACGTATTTTTTCTCTTTTCACGTAAACAAAAAATGAAGTCGATACAGAGCGTTGAAAACTCGTGTGACGTCACTACTCGCTACAATTTTTACCGAGCCGTAACGTCACAAGCCCCCACTCCTGATCTTTGATACTTTGTATCTTCGTCAGTTTTTATAGATTTGATAAAGGAAAAAATACGTGTCCAATATTTTTCTATAATCTAACTGACATCAAAACATCCCTATTGATGGTTTTCCCATATATATTTTTTTTGCATTAAAAATATGTAACACATATCTTACACACCTGTTTTGCTATTTAATCTAATAGTTATATGATGCCGTTGTTGCCTTGGGAAGAAACACCGAAACAAACTCGAAAGGCAAAGTCTCGTTCAAAGTTCAATGAAGGTTAATGTCTGAGGTAGGTAGTGTTACAAATCAATGTTTATTAGTTAGCAAGATACCGACGCCTTTTCAATACAAATAATTGAAAAAAAAAAAAAATAGCAACTTTTATTTCAGATAGACAACGTCTTCATAACTTTTCATTATGTAAGTAATTATCTTTGTCTTTCAAGACTATTTTGTTAAAAATATGACAGAGTATCAATACAGACTCAAAAAAGGACTCTTTTGAGACACAAAACACGAAAAAAGATAAAAAGATTGCGGAGATTGTTAAAGATTTCTTGCAAAAGAAACGGTAATTACTTTCACTGTATAGGCTGAATATAAAGAATAACCGCCATGTTTTAAAATACGTTGCTCCATGAGTTTAAAATTATTCAATCAAAAGAGCTACAAATCTTCCAATGTATTTCAAACTCAAAAAACATTGGTTCAGTTTAACCATAAACTTTTTTTTTAAGGCAACGTACAGCTTCCATTGTGCCTCCATTGCGGCAAATTACAGAAAAATGGATCATATTTGTAAAGAGTTGTAAAATTGCCACCGACGCGGACGCCGTCTGTCAGCTGTTTTGACTTAATTTTGAGACAAAGGAATGCCAGATGTAAAGCCTACGGACCTGAAGACTCGTAATTTAAAAGCGTCAATATCAATACCTATCTAAAAATTAAAGAATCGAATGACTTGGCGCGAGACGATGGGAAGAGGCCTGGTCCTGTCTAGAAAGAAGTCTGCTATTTTAATAAATTCGTCATTCCAACACGATCCCATTGTCATTTTGCTAAAAGTTCGTAATCTGCTAAATTCATAATGGTCGATCATTGGTCGGTCAACGGTCTCGTAATACTTTTTGATAACCGAGCTATAAAAAGCAATGACTGCACGCACAATGACTTTCTAATGGTAGGTCACTGATCAAAGGAACTGTCAAAATTTCAGCAGATTACTGCATACGTCTGTCATTCATTTGCCATAATGAACGAGATTACCATTCATTCTATGCGATTTCTTTCAACGCCGAGATTTCTGATCCGATTTACGTGGTTGTTTCTTTATTCGATGAAAACTAGTTGCCATTTGGTCCCATAAGAAATTAGTTCAGTTTCGTCGAGTAGACCGTAGTTTTTATTTTATGAGCATTTTTGTTAATTTCAATAAAATTAAATGATAGCAAATCTGTCGGGATAGCTGAAATCGCATGTTTTTTTATTGTATACACCAATTTATACCACATACGCTGTGATTGGTATGTTTAGCTGGGAGTGAACCACTAAAAATGCAAAATAAAAATAAAAACCTTTTTATAAATATACAACCGAATTCTAAACAAAAATAAAACAAAAAGAACAAAATAACCTTAATTTCAAAAACGAAGAAGCAATGACAAACACAGAGTTCCGAAATTAATGTTATCTTGCACTTTTTTTTAATCGACTTCAAAAAGGAGGAGGGTCTATTTGTTTAGAAGTCAGTTTTAATTATTTGTAAAAAGTTTTTTTTTAACATAATAAATTGGACAGGCCTTTGCCAAATATTGGGACCAGCTAAAGGCTTCTCCAGTATGTGAAACACAGTCCCACAGTCCATGATTTCCGAATACTTCAAATTTGAGTCACTGGTTCGCGAGATTCTGACGCACAGCACAATGGGTAGGAACAATGAAGGTATACATTATGGCTATGTATCATCATTTATATAGTACTAGCTTCTGCCCGCGACTTCGTCCGCGTGTTATAGTTACTTTACCCCCGATTTTGAAACTCTCAGCCCATAGAAATATAAAATACAGCCCGATCGGTTTCAAATTGACAAAGTTTCATACAAACTTTCATCCCCTATTTTATCCCCTTGGGGGTAGAATTAATCAAAATCCTTTCTTAGCGGATGCCTACGTCATAACATCTACCTGCATGCCAAATTTCAGCTCGATCCGTTCAGTGGTTTGGGCTGTGCGTCGATAGATCACTATGTCAGTCAGTCAATCACTTTAGATATATACATATATATATTTATTTAGATTTAGATATGAATCAGCCACAGATGATCCGGGATGAGTTAAGTAGGCATGTTAAATTTTTGGGCGATAATTATCTACCTCCTTCTGGCTTCTGGCGCTTGAAAAATTCCTATACAATTTAATTTTTTCATTTTACATCGACAAGAGTGAATGAGAACATCTTCAATGTAGTCGAAGCCACGCATTATTAGGGATAAATCGAATACTAGTGGTCAGATGTAAATCGAATTTAAATGGCAGCACCATCTTTTAAATACAAAAAGAATCATCAAAATCGGGTCACCCAGTACAAAGTTATGAGGTAACACCAGGTAACACACACAAAAAAAATACAGTCGTCTTGAGCATTGCATAATCAGCCTTTTTAATGTTTCCACTGCTGGGACACAGGCCTCCTCTCTAGGAGAGGGAATGGGCCGTAATCCAGCACGCGGGCCCAGTGCGGGTTGGTGAATGTCACATGTCTTCGAATTTTTGGTTCTAGGACATGCCGGTTTCCTCACGATGTTTTCCTTCACCGTTTTGAGAGCAGTGGTGATGAAATTAATTACACAAAGTAATGCGCCTGGCTGTGTTTGATCCCGCGACCTACAATTCGTAAGTCGGGGCCGTTACCACTCGGCCACCACTGCTCTTCGAACGAAAAGGTGTTTCGCATTAACCCAGAGGCCGTGGGTACACCAAAGGTTATCACAACAAACCGTTACTGATAACTCTTGGTGACGGAGTTGATAACGTAACGGTCACATCATAATATGGGGGGCTGGCTGACTTCCTGGAAGGCCGGGGTTTTGATCTAGGGAATAGAAATAGATACAACTCTAAATAAAGATAAGTTACGAATAGTTAAATAAATTTATTTTGTCGAACAGGTTGTAAATTGTGAATTTTAACGATTATTTTCTGTTTTATGTGTAATGTCTTTCTTATATTATTCCGAAATGGGACCGAAGTGTGTAACAGGAAACCGGGAAAGCGCGCGCTTTTTAACCTACTTTAAAAAAAGGAGGAGGTACGACTTACGGATTGTAGGTCGCGGGTTCAAACACAGCCAGGCGCATTACTTTGTGTAATTAATTTCATCTTATGAGAGCAGTGGCTCTCAAGTTGGTGAAGGAAAACATCGTGAGGAAACCGGCATGTTCTAGAACCAAAAATTCGAAGACATGTGACATTCAGCAATCCGCACTGGGCCCGCGTGCTGGATTACGGCCCATTCCCTCTCCTAGAGAGGAGGCCTGTGTCCCAGCAGTGGGAACGTTAAAAGGCTGATTATGCTTATTGTAAGTATACCTTTTCGTTACCAGAAAAACAGAGATGGAAGGAAACGGAACTCTTCAAGAAATGATAACAAATCGTTCGGGATTGCTGAAATCGCATGTTTGTTTATTGTTTACACCAAAGTGATTGGTACGTTTAAGTGGGGGGGTACCACTAAAAAGTGATTTTTTTTACATCAACAAGAGGGAATAAGAACGTCGTCAATGTAAACTAAGCCACGCATTATTAGGGATAACTCAGATACCAGTCGTCAGATCTCAAATTAAAATGGGACCACACGAAAATCCCCCGCAATCACAGATTGCAGGAAAGCGAGAGGTTATGAGGTAACAAACATAAAGAAAAATACAGTTGAATTGAGAACCTCCTCCTTTTTGGAAGTCGGTTGAAAAATAGTTCCATAATGAAGATCATACCAAACTTAACAATTAGGTACGGAAGTTTATCGTTAAAATTCTCGCAAGTATGAACTATGAAGTAGCTTACTTACTTCACTTAAAAATGTCGTAAAAGTTATTGGCTATAAAGTTTATTATCTACTATCATTGAAGATAAGTTTATAGATTAAGATAATACCACCCACAGCATAACGTACCTTTTTATTCTACAATTCAAATTCTCCAGTTCTGGGCGGAGCGGAAGGGAGTGCCAGACTCATAGAAATATAAAATACCGGCCAGACTCTTACTGACTAAAACCCACCCGTGTTCCTCCTAATGCCCGTCGCGTTCCAGCGCCACGGTGACTCTTTAGAAAAAATCCGCAACATAACATAGGTAGCATCGTATATTGTCACCAGAAGGAAAGGAATTTACACAATCACAAACTGTCAAAAATACCTCTAAATCCCTAATAATAATTTTAGACGATATTCCTAATATTAGGTCTTGAATTTAGTAGTAAATTATACACCGAGTGAATAAAATATAATATCTTGTCACGTGCGTCATATTGAATCCAGAAAGTAATGAAGGATTCGAAATTTAAAAGTAACACGTCATTATAACCCGCGAACGGTGCGCGTCGGCGTCTGCTGATAGATGCAGATCGCGCAGTCATAATGAAGTTCCAAATTCAAATCATTAATAATTGCCTTGGGTTGTAATAAAAATCAGTTGCCTATGGATATATGGATATTCGCAGCTTCGGATGAGCGACCTGCTCTTAGCATCCTTCATGGCATGACCTCTCTTCATAGCTTTGGCACAATTTTCTTGCAGTACAAGTGAGAAGTAGAGTATACCTATAGCCTATGTTCCTCAAGGTTATAGGCATCTTTGCCTTGCTCACTGCATTAGGATCACACAAGTTATAAAGTAACTACTGTTGCAAAAACAAATCTGAGACGGACAGAATATTAATTATCAACATAAAGAAACATTTACCTACCAATACCAATCTAACAACACTGGCGGGTTACAAAAAAAAAATCATAAAACTATTTTTATTGTCTCTGGCAATCAGCTGTTAAAATATCGCCATGTTAGTTCTATGAATCTTTAAAAACAGAACGCGCGTTGAATTTAGATTGTCAGAGTAACTGCTTTGGAAGTTTTATTACTTTTTATTTATCGTATTTCTATTAACTTGGCTAGAGAACTTTAGCGTGTTTGCATATAAATTTTATTTTAAAACCTAGTTTTTGAATCAAACTTAAAAAAAAAACTTACTTGCAAATAAACAAAAACGCTACCAGGAAGTAAAAAATATCTTTAATTTAGAAAGTCGGTGTCATTTTTCATTTTTGACATAAAAAAAGGTTTTACGCTTTTAATTATTTTATCATTTTTAGTCATTCGTCAACAGCACTGGAAAGTCATAGGAAAGCATATTTTTTCCAGCTTTTTCGATTTAATAACTACCACTGAAATGATTCCGATGAAATTTCTATGGGACCAAATTTGGAACGTATCTCCACACACATTAAAAAAATTACAAGTCGGTCCATAAATTATGAAGTTAGCAGGTTAGGGCATAATTTTTTTTTTTTTCAATCGAACTTGGGTTAAGTGATTTGATTGGCTTTGTCTGCCAATATTTCAATCAACCATTCATTAAGTTTGAGTAAATTTATTACGAATATTTTGTTTCTCATTTCACTAAAGGCCGACTTGTTTCATCATCTGCCTAGCCTTTTCCCAACTATATTGGGTCGGCTCCCAGTCAAGCCGGATTCGTAAAGCGGCTGCCTACCAGACCTCCACAACCCATGAACTGTTGAACACGGTACTTCTTGGCAAGACTGGTGTCAGATTTTCTGGCTTCTGACACATCGATTCGTCGTTACGGATACGACTGCTAAAGATCTCCGAAATAGTCATGGTTTTCAAAAACTATAAAAGCAAAACATAGCAGGTAATATTGAAGGACAAACTTAACTTGAAGACGGGGCCTGCTAGGCTTGCAGAATTTGTTCGAAAGAGTCACCGCGGCCCTGGAACGCAAAGGGCACTAGAGGGATCACGGGTGGGTTTTAGTAAGTCTGGCACTCCCTTCCGCTCCGCCCAGAGCAGGAGAAGTTATTTGATGATTTCCCATCCAAAAAAAAAGGACGAACTTAACTTTGTTGTTGAACAAAATGTTCTCCCATACCTCAATGTACGTCACGGTCAATTCTTCAAACGAAAATATGGGGTTGTAATCACAAATATGTTTTATATATGATGAAATTACCTGTAAGATATATCTTCTTGCCAAATTCCATAGTTCTATACTCCATTCACAATAAGATTAGACATTGGAACAAAATTGTTTACAGTCCGTTCAACCGATTTTTACTTCTATTCCGTAGGCATAAGCATGGCATTAAAAGCAAAAACGTGATTATAATACCAACTTTTTACTGCAGTTACCATGACATGTGTCATGCATAGAAATATAAAATACAGGAGAAGTGGCAAGGGGGCGTGTCGGTGTCCACGCGACATGGTCTGGGCGAGCATGTCGTACGCAATGGTCGAATCCGCGAACTAGTGCGCTTCCGACCGTGAGTGTGATAAGATATAAGAATGCCGTGTTGTTCAGTGTTTTCTTGTAAAAACCGAAGCCTAAACCAAAACTTTGTTAATTATTGAATCACTTACCATATCAAAATACTAGTATTTCACTATATTTGTCTTTAAAATCATGAAAAACAATAAATCGTAAAATATTTCTTGCTTATACTATGTTATTTTTGTTTTCAAATGTCACAGCGACAATAACATATTACAATGAATACACTGCTCCTTAACCACTACCTAAGTTTGTCGCTAAGTGACTGGATGAGCAATGTAAAAATGACAAAACGATACTTTAGCAAGCCGATGTATCGCATAGTACGGCCGCTGCTTCTTGCCGCGAGTTAGTGATGTAATTGTGCAGATACACTGTCGACAACAATGTCGATTGTTGAATGAAATATTACAAAAGTGTACCAAACTTTATTAGATTGCAATAAATTTTTGGTAAATAATCGTTCAAGTGTTTTTGGCTTTGAATTATCGTATGTATGCCTTATCCTCGTGCTACTTCCTTACTTTTTATGGTAATTGTATTTTACTTTCGATAAAGTTTCGAATGCATTATAGTAATCGGCATGTTTAAGATAATATATTAGTGACCTTTGCTTAAAATAAGTCAACATATTCATGCTATTTATTTGTTATACATGGGCAGCATGGCGTGTGTAATAAATGCCAGAATCGATAACTTTCCGATTAGGCAATCACTAGCGTATATGTAAAATAAATTGCTTTTGCACAGCACAACGATACCCAGCGTTGTTTTTGTGTGAGTAAGTTGCACGGTGTACTGTAAATATACGCTGTGTTTATTAGGATAAGGTTTATAATAGATTGTGTAGTACAGTCCGATTTCAAAAATGCGGGTGTGTGCGAGACTGCGTATCTATTGCTTTTACTGAACTGCATTCGTAGTAGTTGCCGGGTGGTAGGGCAAAACAGGAGACACAGGTTCCGAGTTCCGATACATTTTCGGCTACAGGGCATATCTCCTTGTTTATTATATCTATGGTGTCATGCCACCAACGCAATAGAAGTCAAAATCGGTTGAACGGACTATAAAAAAGATGTATTTCAATGTCTAATCTTATTGTGAATGGGGTATAGGTCAACAGAAAGTACATTTACATTTTAATTCCCTTGAGAGCGTCGAAATATACGCTTCCTGTGTCATAAACGGTCGTATCTTTTTTTTATACCAACTTTGAAGTTTCATTATTTCACAGCTTCAAGACTCTGTAGGATCTGAGGTTTTAATTTCAACAAGATACCTCCACGCGTTCCCGCGATTAATGGTTTTGAACTCTTGACAGAAGACGATTGAACGTACGAACAAAATTATTCTAGAAGGGTTCCGTTTTTACTTCTTTAGGTACGAAACGGAACCCAAAAACTCAGTCAACATTTTATGCAGATATATTTCTTATTTTTCGTTTGTTTTACACATCAATTTCACACAGTGGCGCCGACAAAAATAAAAGTGTTCTTTGAGAAGTAAAACATCTCTGAAATAACATAGACAACCATAACATCATTTATTATTTCCTCGAAAGCAAAGACGATATTCAAACAGCATTCTCCTAACGGACGATTCAAATCAGAAAGGACGTTACGCCGTGTAGATTTTTTTTTGTCAGCCCAAGTACCTGTTTCTAAGGCTCGGCTGAGAGAAAAAGAAATCATTATTATCTAACTTACGTATATGGAGGAGCAATTATTTGTTGTGCGCTTTTTAATAACGCATTGATTGCGGTTACCGCCATTTTTAACAGACCTCAAGTCGATTGTATTTCTTTTTGTGTGTGTGTTTGTGTTACATCTTAACTTTTTACTATGTGTACTGATTTTGATGATAATTTTTATTAATTAATTAACTATAAAGCAGGGTCATTTGTGGCTGTTTGTACTACACACTACTTGTGGATACCTAATGTATCAGGTGTCTTTGTGTAGTGTGGACAAAATAGCCGCGGAAAATTTAACTTAAAAATCTGACATAGGTCAGAAGCTATGGGTACGCCCATGGAGATCAGCATAGTTCTTGGGGCCCACCACTGCCTGCTAGGGTTGCGGAATTTGTTCGAAAGAGTCACCTTGCACCTTGGAACGCAAAGGGCATTACGAGGAACACGGTTGGGTTTTAGTCAGTACGAGTCTGACACTCCCAGCATAGATCATCATCATCTGCCTAGCTTTTCCCAACTGTATTGGGGTCGGCTCCCAGTCATTCTGGATTCAGCTGAATACCAGTATTTTACGTGAAGCGGCTGCCTACCAGACGTCCACAACCCATTAACTGGGGAACACGGTACTTCTTCCGTGTCAGATTTTCTGGCTCCTGACAATCCGTAACGACTGTCAAAGATCTCCAAATGACAGCCGGAACCAACGGCTTAACGTGCTTTCCGAGGCACGGAGAAGTCTCGTTACGTTAAGATGGTTAACCCATCCACAGACCAACCTCGGCAAGCGTTGCTGTTATAATTTAGCCACGAGCTCCTCCCAGCATAGATATATCTTCGCATTATTAAAATATCGTTATCTATCATTTAGGCCTCTACAAAAACAACTTCGTGATTATGTAATTTGCCTCTTCTTGACACCGTTCATTGTACTGAGTTACTGATCGATCAGATAACATTGGACTGACTTGCGTCATGATGTCACTTTTAGTTGCATAGCAAAAACATCTGTGCAGGTTTAATTTGATAAAACCTTACTCATGCGAGTTTGAGATTGAAGCACTCCATCTATTAATAAAAAAAACATGTGGCACTCGGGGACTGCCGCGGTAAAGCTATTGCATAGCATTTTTTATCAACTTATGCAATTATATATTTAGTACTCTGCGTACTAATGTAAATCACATACGTTTCACACCAAAGACAATATAACCACTTGACTGCGCATACAGTGCCCCGACGCTCGAAAACGATTAGTATTTTGTCGCCTATAAATAGGCTACGGTAAGAGTAACCATTTTAGTTGTGACCAAGTGTAAGACCTGTGTGCACGCTAGATTAATACAAATTTTGATAACTTTTTATGCAATTTTATCGTATCCAAATGCCTTCATGCGCGGTGAAATGGTACGGGAAGCATTCCAAGACATCTAGATACAAAAAGGATGGCATAACTTTTCATCGATAAGTAAAGCGAACAAAAATTATGTTTGATTTAATCAGACTATGAGACACCGCAGGGGTCTATTTAAAATGGTGTTTGGGGTAAACGAGTACACTGTTGAGTTCCGCGTTGATGTCTTTTGGAAACGTCTCGTTCTTTCATTAGACAATTCTAATGCTTTTATCCCTTTTTTTCTCTTTGTATTTTTATCGAGAAAAATAGTGGTGTCAATAATAGCTAGCTGAAAGTCGATATCGAAAAAACTATTTGTTTTTATTCTATTCACATACTGTGATAAAGTACCTGCCTACTTTTAACCGATTTCAAAAAATGAGGAGTTTCAGTTCGTCAGTATTTTTTATGCAAGTTTCTTTGTTTTTCGATTTATTTGTGTCTCTCTGTCCCCGACCCCAATCGGTTATTTTATTATTTTTTTAGATCGGTTTTAAAATCTCTGATTGGATATAATTTAATAATATAATTGTTATATAATGTATAATAAGCAAGATGCATAATTCAGAGATATGTAGACGCTCGTTTATCTTTTTTACAACGAACAAGGACCCTAAAACTTTGATTCAAAAAACATATACCAAAATAATTCATTTTAAAAATCAATAATAACAGAATACGTCTCTTTATTTTTGTAATTGATTGATTTTGATTAAATATTGTTTCTATGATTTTAATTGAGTATTTTTCATAATGTTAAAATCCATTTTATCGATATCGATTATTTTCCCCTAAAGAAGTAGTGCAACCCTAACGATAGGCATACCTACGCAACTTGACCTTGAACTGACCAATTGCAGTCGCGCATTCTTCCTCGTTCCCCGGCCCGCAGTAGTGAGTCGTGTGCTTAGAAGAAATCAGCCTATACGCTCTCTAGTGGTTACATTCTCTATGTTTCACACCGATTGTTTCCGAACGCAGACGTTCGGGTCGGCTCGGTGACGGCGAGCGACCATTTTAAATAAAAAGGCGGGGCCTAATCGAATGACGTAGCGGTGTTAGGTTATTTTCGTTACGGAATTTCTGGATTCGGTTGCCACGCTCAAGGCCCGCGATAGAAGCTATACAATAGCTTAAAAAAATTGAAAAAACTCATGACGGTAAAAACATACCTAATTGAAAAAGAATTTAAAAATTCATAAAAACCCCCGACTTACAGAATTAATGTAACCCAAGAATATCCGTCAGGGCTGCCATTAAATGAGCTAGTTTAGTCTTAGATAAGAACATGCACCAATCAAATCCGAACCCATCACTGAAAACGGCATGAAAATCGGACTAGTAGTACTGGAGATAAATGGGAACATTGGTTCGCACAAACAAACAAACATCCTCTCACCCCAAACGCATACACTGTCTCCGTTCCATCGTGACTTCGTGAGTAAAAAGCACCGCTTCAAAATCTGTTGTGTAGTTTTAAAGTTCTAAGCAAAGGGACTGACAGGCAGCAAGAAGCGACGTTGTTTTATATTATGTAATGATAATGATTCATTAAAAAGGTTGATTACAAATTGCAACAAACTCGATGGTCCCCCCCTAAAAAGTCGCCAGTTTCCGAAGTCTGGCTGTTGCTCTGTATAAAACCTGAAACTTATCGACTGGCATAATTGGCTACAACTGGACTACAAAATGTAATTAAATATCTCCGTATGAGGGGGAGTCCTGGTGTCCTGAAATACAGGCCTTACGTCTAGCTTAGGCGCCAGGCTCCCACAATATAATGATTAAACTGTAGTTATTATGTATTGTTCTTTAAACGAGTACCATGTCAACGAAACTTATATTGTGGCGAGAAAATTAATCTTATTATTAAGTGTTATAATTTGGGCCTCTACCCAGCATGCATTCCGCTGAACTGATTTTATTAATTGACTTCATAGTTTCTGCGACAGATATGGTGCTGCGGGGTTATGGTGTCGCTTCTTCGTCCCAGATCAAACACTAGAACCTGGTGACGGGCAGCTAACGTTTAAAAGGCTTTAGAAAGAGTCTGACACTCCCGCTCCGCCCAGAGCGGGAGAAGTCATTTGATGATTTCCCATTTATTTATTTTTTGTCAGATGGATATGCTCTTGACTCTAGTATAGGTCGCAGGTGACAGAGACAAAGTCGACGATGGAATGAGCTTACCCAGAAGAAGCCTGTTCACTCTAGCTTTGAAGAGATCAGGGTTGAATGCGTTCGGAAACACAGACGCAGGCAGAGAGTTCCACTGCTTTGCTGTGCATCCAGAAAAAAGGTTGTTTCAGCCAATTAGGTTGCCTAGATGGACAGGGTAAGTAAGAAAACCGGCCAAGTGCGAGGCGGAGCCTCACACGAAGGGTTCAGTATCATAAAACGAAAAAAAAACACGTTTCTTGTGTGGGGCCTTTGATTTTTTTTTTTTATTTATTGTTGATGCGGCAATAGAAATACTTACACTCTGTGATAATTTTAACTCTTATGTCTACTTATTACGGTTTATGAGATACAGCCCGCTGACAGAGAGACGGACGGACGGATAGCGGAGGCTTAGTATAGTAATAGGGATGTGTCCAGACTCTTACTGACTAAAACCCAACCGTGTACCTCCAAATGCCCGCCGCGTTCCAGGGCCGCGGTTACTCTTTCGAATAAATCCGCTCACGCTATCAGACAGATGGCACCACTTAGGTAAGAGGTCTTCTTTGAAAACGTAACTTTGACATAAACATGACGTTGACTTGACGCCAATCTAAACACATCAAAAGTATCTAGGGATCAACATATATTTTTGCAATAACTTTCCTCCTGATTGATATTAATTAAAATTTTCTTTAAGGATTCATCAAATAAAGTGTTTTCGTTTGTCACAGTAACGATAAACCAAGTCACCTTTGCATTAATAAAGAAATTTGCCATTTTCCTAATAAAGGGATTTTTGACATTTGAACCACTAACATTAAAGTTCGAAAAAAAGACTGAAATAACAGTTTTCTTTAAAATTTTATTGGGTAACTTAAACAATTAATAATCCGTGTTTCTACCGCGAACACTAACAACACAAGAACATCGGTTTGGCATACTCAAAATGAGTTCATCCAAATCACGCTGTGGAATGGCCGCCCATGTTCGTTGCAACAACAAAAAAAGGTCTTCTTGCGACTGGATACCCTCCATATTCGGCAGAGCTCTTCTCTGTAGCATATCCCATGCATGCTCAATCGGGTTCAAGTCTGGCGACTGAGCAGGCCAGGGCAGGACATTGATGTTAGCTGCGGCGAGAGTCTGTCTTACAACTCTTGCGGTGTGCGGTCGTGCATTATCATGCATTAACTGAAATAAGGGACCGATTTGCACTTGTAGAGGAACGATGACGTCTGATACAATCGTCTCAGCATAAATTTGAGCGTTGAGGTTGCCTCTGATCCAAATCAACTCAGTTCTTCCGCCGATCCAAATACCCGCCCATACTATGATGGTTCCACCACTATAAGGATGGACTTCCTGGCAGGATTTTAATCGCTGTTGGCGTCCAGGGGTTCTCCAGTGTCGTATACGTCTTGTATCCGGTCTCATACCAAAACGAGACTCATCAGAAAAGCACACGAAACGCCATTGTTCTTCTGCCCAATTTCTGTGTTCAAGAGCCCATTGATATCGAATCCTACGATTGTGCATTGCTATAGGTGGTACCCGTAGCGGTCTTCGGGAATGAAGGTTCACTTCATGCAAGCGGTTTCTGACTGTTTGGTCGCTAATTAAGTTCCCTGAAGAGTGATGAAGCCTCACGGCTAACATCATGGCGGTTATTGTTGGAGCTCTTCGAGTTAAGATTTGAATGTATCGGTCTTGTCTCCGTGTGGTGCAGCGATACCGTCCTCCATGGCGCTCAGCCAAGGTAAGCGAAGAGCTCTGCCGAATATGGAGGGTATCCAGTCGCAAGAAGACCTTTTTTTGTTGTTGCAACGAACATGGGCGGCCATTCCACAGCGTGATTTGGATGAACTCATTTTGAGTATGCCAAACCGATGTTCTTGTGTTGTTAGTGTTCGCGGTAGAAACACGGATTATTAATTGTTTAAGTTACCCAATAAAATTTTAAAGAAAACTGTTATTTCAGTCTTTTTTTCGAACTTTAATGTTAGTGGTTCAAATGTCAAAAATCCCTTTATTAGGAAAATGGCAAATTTCTTTATTAATGCAAAGGTGACTTGGTTTATCGTTACTGTGACAAACGAAAACACTTTATTTGATGAATCCTTAAAGAAAATTTTAATTAATATCAATCAGGAGAAAAGTTATTGCAAAAATATATGTTGATCCCTAGATACTTTTGATGTGTTTAACTAAAATGTCAGAAAAAATGAGCGTTTTCACAGGTGTATGGACCTGACGCCTCAATGCTGCCACCTGGTGCACATAGTTTCAGTAAACCCTCATATGTAATTGACAACATCCACTTGACAGAAGTTTGATTACCACAAAATTTGTTAAACCGCCATTTTTATTCCTCACGCCGTCAGATGTGATTTTTGAAAAAATCATCCTTCCTCTTTACCCAACTTTTAGGCCTATTTACCTAACCGTTTCAAAAAAGGTTAAAAGAAACATAAAATAATTGCCAAATAAACACTATTGAATACTAATGAATATTCATGAAACAATCACGTTTATCCATTATTAGTTTATTACTCGTGATTTCGTGAATGACGTACTTATGTAATTTTGACAGGTTATAATAATGTCAAACGTGGTCGTTTAGCTTCTAAAAATAAAATCCAAAGCTAAAACTTCCAAAGCTAAAACTAAGCTAACATTATTTAATTACATTTGTTATGTGTGATGTGAAACTTTGAAACTGAATACAAATACATTTTTTTTATCTCTTTAGTCAATGTCATTGACACGAATGTTACGTTGCTTTTTCCTCTAAATTTTTTGGTTAGGCAATGACCACACTCTACGCAGCCTATATTTTTCATAAATTATATAATATTATATTTTGTTAATTGGTTAAAAATAATACCTACTTTAACACGTCAATCTTTTGGTAAATGTAAAGTGGAGGCCGGTGTCTCATAGCTTTGAGAAGAAACAACGAGGCAGACTTAGAGGTCCAAGTCTTTTGAAGTCCATACAATTTGAGTCTTTCTTACAAACCTAGAATTTGTATATGTTCTGGCCATAGATCTATGGTTCTGGCCCTAAGTAGACCCAGGGTATAACCTCTTTCGCGTGTATCGGCAAACCAGAGGGCAACGGCTAAGATTACGGTAAATAAAGCTTCAAGAAGTGGTACCAACATTAAAAACTTAGCACTAAAGCCTAACGTCTTCTAAATTCAAAAAACCTGGCCATAAAAGTGACAGATTGAAAAAGAAACAATTGGCAAGCAAAATGGCGGAAAACAAATAAAAACAGCTGACCATTTCAATTTCAAAATGGAACTTAATTTGCAAATCAATATTTGAGGCTTGAAGTCACACACTGCCTCCTTTTTTTTTCTCGCCACTTCAAAGCGTAGCGTCGACCATATGATTGCTGAAGAATTTAAGGATATCAGGAGACGCAAAGTTTTATTTGCTGTCGAAAACTTGATAACCAATACAAATTCTACTGCATCCCTTATTTTCTGATTGCAAATTAAGTTGGCGCGCTTTCAAGTAAGGTTATGAATCTAAAGTCAGTAATTTTTGGACTTAAAGTTCTAGGCGAGTAGGTTTTCTTTCGTTTGTGTATTCCAGAATGCGATCATATGATTGTTACTTTGAATTTTATCAATGTGTTGGTGTGAGATACTGGATTCCCATTGTAAAGTTACTTGATTATAAACCTTGCTTGAAGCTATTACGTTCTATTTTCCAATGTCAAGACTTTTTTGTATGTGTAAGAACAGGATTCGTTTCCCATATGATTTTTGTATGGCATTCCATTCAAGGTTAAAGTCGAAGTGA
Source organism: Hecatera dysodea (assembly GCA_905332915.2). Classification (NCBI taxonomy): domain Eukaryota; kingdom Metazoa; phylum Arthropoda; class Insecta; order Lepidoptera; family Noctuidae; genus Hecatera; species Hecatera dysodea. The sequence continues at coordinate 746,693 of HG995317.1, read as the reverse complement.
AGTGTGTTCTAATGCTAGAAGCATAAGGTCGAAATTGAAATAAATTATGTTAATATCCTCGATCTAGTTAGGACGTATGTACTCAGACGGGTTCGTCGTTCCAGTTGCCAGCACACAAAATTAAAGATCCTACTCATTTCGCAAAAATTACTGCTGTTTTTTTGTTTAAATGGCTTGAATTGATATTATTTTTATATCTTGATCTGAGACTTAATTATGTTAGGTACTCAATATTCGAAAAAAGAAACATCTTGTGTTTTTTATCATTTAATTATTTTTTTTAAGATGCATCACCAATATTTCAAGTTGAAGATCATATTATTATAAATACAGTAAGCAAAAAGTACAATAACAGTAAGAAATGAATTGCCGTATTTGAAAATTCATGAAGACGTTATGTAGCATTTTTTTGTAAAAAAAACCTTGAGAAACGAATGTTGCTAATTTTGCATTATACACCCATCAATCATATTTTCAGTAGTGCAAACCACTGATTTCAGTATTGTTTCAAAAGATCTAAAATAACATTCTAGGAACATCGTGAAAACAGCAAAAAGGCAAAGCAAAGTCCTTTATGCTTTTGAGCTTTATCCAATGCTTCGAAAAATGAATGTTCAACTAGGCATATTTTTTTTTATAAATATATTTTTATAGTTAGTTTTCATAGTTTATTTTTTTATAAAACATCACAAGCAGCGCCCCGCAGTTCCACCCACGTAGTTATGGTTCCCATTGAAGTACGGGGATTAAATATAGGCTATGACCTCACAAATCGTGTGACTTTCTATTGGTAAAAGAATTTTCGAAATCGGCTCCGTTTATCCAGATTTTATCCCCTTACAACCTCACAAACTGTACCTCTTTATAATATGTATTAGTATAGGTTAAAAAATACTCTTTTAACAATAACCATAAGTGTTTTATATTTTAGGTTAAGTTGTGTAAACTGCACCGTGTCGTAGTGTATTTATTGTAAACAAAGTTATTACTAAATATTAAAAAATAACACAGGTTAGAAGGAAAAGAACTTGTTTAAAATCTCTATATCTAAGGAGGAAGTATGTAACACCTAATTCACTAACAATATTTGTGATTTTGCTCAGTACTATAACTACGTGAAGATTTTTTTGTAGTTTTCACCAACATATAGAACATTTCGAGATGAAGAGTTTTATGGTTATAAAACATTGATATTTAGTCAGACTTATAAGGATTCGCGGGTTAATTCTACAGATAAATTAAAAACCATGCTTCTAAAACCACCTGTAAAATTTACCATAAAAGTAAAAATCCCGAAAGCCTTGGTATAAAAACACAGAGGGTGGTATCACCAACGGCCGTTTCGCGCGCCCGCGGGAACTCGCGGTCTACACAAGTCACTCACTCAATTCAGTCATCGCTAGGCGCTTGCCGTGAGTGGTTACGAGTCTTAGCGTACTCCCAAATATACTGTGATAAAAAAAAAACTTTTTCAAAGACTGATCGAATTATGTACTTTTTGTGAATCTGTGCTGTTTAAATTTGTGCCAAAATGTGGGGAGAGAGTAGTAAACATTGTGAGAGTAATTGCCAGTGTTCTGGGTGAGTGCTACTGTTTATATTCAAACCTATGATAGAGATGGATTGTGACCTAAATTTCGCATAATTAGCGAAATAAACAACACTTCGTATCAAAACATTATTGTTTTCAGTCACAATCGTCTATTTTCTTCGCCGTCGGGTCATAATTTCGACAGTAATATCTACAGATAACTTGATAGAGTTTTTAACTAACCTACAACATTCAAACTCTTTGGTTTTGCCCAAAGTTCGCCATAGATACTTATACTACTGAAATAATAGTAGAGCCGGGATATAAAACTATTTCTGTCAACTGTATTTAGGTATGTGATTATCATTCTTTCATTCATAGCTCATTCGATAATTCGCAACCCGCTAGGAAGACGGACCTATTTGGCTGTTGTGTCAGTTGTGTGTTTTTTCGCATAGTAAGTAGTTCTCAGCTTATTATCACTACGCCAATAAATACCTACCGTGTGATTTTCAAACTTGATCGTTTCGTCCCGGCTTTTCACGGGTTCTTACCTACACAAAAACAAATCTACTTCGTTGATCGATATGTCTATTAGCGAGCATACCGTATCAAAATCAATTGCATGGTTTAGAAGATATAAAAGCAAAAACAGACCGTTAGTCAACGACTTTGTTATATACTAAGTATTTAGAGTTAAGAGCGTGTACGCCGTATGACATTTCATACAAATTTTCAAGTCACTATTTTGCGAAATGACTAAACCGATTTTAATGAAACTTCACACATATAAGCAGGATACATTATCTGTGGTGACAATCAGTGACCATAGTACTCTCATTCGACTTTTGTTTATGGTAGGTAGGTACCTATTTTCCGTGAATCATGCATGCCATTTTGCGAATTTATTGTCTACTAGCAGCGCGCCGCGGTTACACGCGTAGTCCCCGTTCCCGTGGGAATACGGGTATAAAATATGTTAACCTATGTTACTCAGGGTGAATGTAGCTTTCTAATAGTGAAAGATTTTTTGAAATCGGTCCAGTAGTTTTTGAGTAAATTCGTTACATACAAAAATACAAATCTTTCCTCTTTATAATATTAGTAGGTATAGATTGTAAGTATCATAAGGTTTAACATTGGATGTAAAATTATGTCAAAAGAAATGAGTTATCTCAATATTAACAGGTTGACCAACTTGAAAACAAAACATAGCCTCATTGGTACAGTGGTTAAATGTTCGTCCGCCTATCGAATGGTTTTGAGTTCGAATCAAACTTGAAGCTGTTATGCAGTCACTACGGGTCGGTAATAGGCTGTACCCCAAGATCACGCATTTTTCAAGAAGTCATTAAGTTCTAACACAGTAAAAAGCTTAAAACTATTGCTGTCTCTTTTCTTTATCAAGAAACTGACAGTGACAGAAGCTAGTTTTTAATAAAAAATATTGGGTCCAGTGTTTACACAATGGCCAGTAATGGACCATAATACACGCGTGACGTGTCCTTAGCACGGATATTATCGGATACAGCCTAACATTTTCCTGAATTTTATTTATGCAAGCCATAACCATATTGACAATCTTTGAGCTTATCAAACTTAACATACCTTCCTGCTTTAACTACACATGTTCAACATAATAATAATATGCAAAAAAACTCGAAATAATGACATCATCTTTTTTGGCAGTAGCCTTGAAGCATAGACTAGGTGAACGACCTTTTTTGAAGCTGCGACTCTATGGTTGTAGGATGGCGCGAAAGTGGTCAGCGAAAGGGAAATTACATTTCTAATGGAATTGTAACTTATGGGTTTTAAATAGTAATTTGAGATGAATGACGCGGAAAATTTTGCTTAAACGTCAAAATCTTTGTTTTTTTTTTTATATATAATAAATATCTAAATAGCTCATAAGGCCAGCATACACATTCCTGTAACATCAACTTATCTAACCAGTACAGTGACTTGTCATTCAAGAAGCCTATAAAATCGTTACATGACGTAATTTCCTATTATCAAGCGCTGTGCAGCTCATAATCTCAGGATTTGCATTGGAAATTCCCGTTGTTCCTAACCGTCATCTGATGACATAAGCAGGAATAGGTAACTAGATATAAATAGCTAAGTTTCTACTTTCCTTGAATTGATAAATCTAGAAAGCAATGCTATTCAGCCTATAAGTTTGTGACCTTTGCTTATAAAAAAAAAAAAAAAACTTGAAAAGACCATACAATATATTCTCGTCTAATATTAGGTACAAAGTACAAACGAATTAAACCGAAAATCTTATTGATGATCATTACAAAAAAAAAGAAACATTAAATACAGAAACATGTTTTATCTGCAAATAGGATGTTAGCAATAACCGATAAGTTATGTTGGTATATCTGGCTCGCTCTCACTTATTGAGTTTAGTGAGCAAGAAAGGAATGGCGATGTCAGGTTTGGCGGGAAGCGCGTCGAATGTCAACGATCGTCCGCCATTGAATCATTTTATTGGATGCTTGCATATTCTTCGAGCCGTTTCCTGTGCTCTATTTATGCAGAATGTTTATAAAAGGATTTATTACGGCCTAGTGATCTAGTGATTTGTCCCGGGCTGAGGAAACTGGATAGCAATTACTGGAGCCCGCGCCAAACGTAAAGGTCGAATGAAAGAAACGGGGCGATGCAATTATTGAATTTAAAAATGGAACATTGAATGAAAAAAAAGAAACATTTTTGAACTATATTTTTAATCTTAATAATCGATGTAGGTACTTATATTTTTTCTATACTACGCTTTCCGTAATAATAACTTCTAGTTATCAGTAACTGCATAATGTAATTGCAAAACAAGATATATAGGCTACCCGGAATTATGAATGAATGAAGCCGCACTTAAAAACAATTGTCGTTAATTAAACAGTACTTACTTACGCTATAGATAAGTAGGTCATTCTGATAAAATAAAAAATAAAATAAATCGTTTTGATCTGTGTGTTCGAGTTATCTGGAGCATAAAAAGCAACTTATATTGATCTGCATGGCCTTTTTTGAATGTAGCTGAATACCAGTTATTTATATGCGAGCGACTTCCTATCTATGCTCTGCAACCCAGTAACTGGGTGAGACGATATCTTCTGGCTAGTGTTTTCCAGAATTGCTGGTTTTGACTAGAGTTTTGTCAAAGATATACGTATTGACAGCCAGGACAGCTTGGTTTGGCTCCGATGGCTATTGTCATTTTTTCTAGCTGTCGGCAGTTTAGAAATTATAAAACCAAATCAATCACAATTATTTAGCTTGGCTACCCTAATCCTTGCTTCCACCTACACATAAAATTCCAAAACAAGCATCATAGACAAAACATTTTTACGGCTGCGGTTGTCTATGGCCAGACAACAATGTGCCCGTATCCCACCTCTAATCTAAAAAAAAACGTATAATTTGAGTGCCCGTACCACATAGAGGCTCCAAGATCATAGACGATTTTTTGAAAACCGGTTTTTTAGAAGAGATAGTCCACATTGAATTTCTAATTCGAATTTGGAACTAGTTTTGGGACTGGACTGTTAACATTCTCGGTGCATCGGGATTTTGAATAAGATTCGTTACACAACCTGCTTGGTATGGTGCCTTTTTGTTTTCTTTAAGGGGTCAAGCACCTAGAAAAAAAAAGCTGAGATATAAATAAATATGTTGATCTAATAACAGAATCGTACGAAATGAGAGTGCAAAATTACTCATAAGTAAAAATAATAACTTATCAAAAGGCTTAGAGAAGACTGAAACATTGACAAAATTCGAATGACATTTTCATGCGATACCGAAATGTCAATGTCAGTTTGCAATTTTTTTGACATAAAAAAAAACATGGCTGTTTGAAACGTCAAACCGCCATTTTTAATCCTCAAGTAAAGTTATCGATTACTAGCAGCGTCCCGCGGTTTCACCTGCATTGTTCCCGTTCCCGTGGCAATACGGGGATAAAATATAGCCTATGACACTCCACAATAACGTAGCTTTCTATTGGTGAACTAATTTTGAAAATCGGTTCAGTAGATCCAGAGATTACCCCTTACAACGTCACAAACTCACAAACGTTACCTCTTTATAGTACTAGTTATAGATTGCAAATTCAGCCCCTTAATAACGGCGTTGCCAACTATCAACAAATCATCCTCAAAAACGGTTAGGAAACCTCTCGCTTTCATCAGAAACTTTTATTTTCGTCGCCTCTCAACCGTTACATCCGTTCATCCGACTTCCTTCTATTGTTACGCTTCCATTTTTGGTGCACCGCGAGTAAAAAACAATCCTTTTTGGAAAGTTGTACTGGCTCACTGACCCAGTGACTGGTGACAAAAATAGCCACGACTTATATCTTAGAAGAGGGACGAGAAAATCCTTGAAAAGGGAACTGGTTCACGGTTTCTTGGATTTAAATGATAAATGATATTTATTTTGTAAGTAGGTTAAACATAACACTTTTACACGTCCAATATTTCTGGTCATTTTAAGCTAGATGAAGCCGGTGTTTCCTAGCCGACTACCCTGAGAAGAAACACCGAAACAAACTCAGAGGTCAAGTACGAGTTGAAGTACGGGACTCTGTTCAACAAATTTTTCAGGCTTTAGAAGAGTCTGAGAATTTCTCAACTTCAACTTGTTCATTCAGGAATGCATTTACAACCTTTTTCTTCATTCCACCACTAAGTTCTTGTTCCTCTACAAATTACAAAAAGCAAGAAAAAAAAAATCAAGCCGTCCTTTTTAAAATGGCCACGCACGTTCAGTAAAAACATCCGCCATTTCCTCAGACGGCGAAATAACTGCTACATAGAATAGATACTCTAACGTCCAACTAAATTGCCGACCACCATGCAAGAATAGCGTGAAGATAGATGAATCGTGACGGGAATTACGTGCGTAACAGCTATTATTCCCAAGAAATAACATACCGTACATAATATACACTCAATGTACTTCGTTCTACGCCCACACTCACATGGACGAAATTGTGTCTTAGTGAGTTTGAGGGGATCTAGCGGGGAGGGCCTAAAGAAGCTTTGGTTTTTGACTGTGTAGAAAGGGCAAATTTTGTTTGAAGTGATGTAGTGGAATTTGTTGTTCAAGAGTCACCGCGGCCCTGGAACGCGGCGGGCATTTGATGGAACACGGTTGGGCTTTAGTCAGTAAGAGTCTGACACTCCCTTCCGCTCCACCCACAACGGTAGAAATCATTTGGGGACCGGCGGATGTCTTCAAGGTTTCTTGTAAGTTTTCTGGACACAGATTACCGGTTTTGCGACTATCTATACTAATATTATAAAGCTGAAGAGTTTGTTTGTTTGATTGTTTGTTTGTTTGTTTGAACGCGCTAATCTCAGGAACTACTGGTTCGAATTGAAAAATTCTTTTTGGGTTGAATAGACCATTTATCGAGGAAGGCTTTAGGCTATATATCATCACGCTTAAGCCAATAGGAGCGGAGCAGCGATAAAGAATGTTTTAAAATCGGGGATTCCACGGGGACGAAGTCGCGGGCAGCAGCTAGTCATAAATAAGTGAAGGACACTTTTGACAGCCGCTTCCCGAGTTCGACCTTGTTATACGGATGCGCTAGGATAGGCAATGAATAAGTCATTTGTTTTAAAGTACTACTTAATTTCGCTTTAGGACGGCGCCTCTTTGGAGTCACGTTCTTCATGGCTTTCGATTTTGGCGGTTAAATAACGAACTCTTTGTCTCCTCGGTTTATGAAAACGGTTGCAGCCGGACATCGAACATAGTGTCGTATATTAATGGAGTAATAGGAATGATTCCTGAGTAAAAAAAATATAGTCCGTCGGTTAGATTATCGAAAAATATTGGACACTATGCTTTTTCAAATCAATAAAAGTTGACGAAGATATAAAGCATCAAAGATCAGGAGTGGGGGCTTGTGACGTCACGCCGTGGTAGAAATTGTAGCACGTAGTGATGTCACACGAGTTTTCAATTTCAACGCACTGTATCGTCTTCTTTTTATGTTTATGTGAAAAAAGAAAAAATACGTGTCCAATTTTTTTTGGAAATCTATCTGACGGACAAATTAGATTATTTTAGTCAGCTACCTTATTGTCAAAAATAACTTGTAATTTCCCTATCTATACTAATATTATAAAGCTGAAGCGTTTGTTTGGTTGAACGCGCTAATCACAGGAACTATTGTTTCGAATTGAAAAATTCTTTCAGTGTCAGGTAGCCCATTTATCGAGGAAGGCTATAGGCTATATATCATCACGCTAAGACCAATAGGAGCGGAGCAGTCATGAAAAATATGTAACGCAAACGAAGTTGCGCGGGTCATCTAGTATGTGTTAGTATAAGATTTTGACATCGGTTGTTACTTACTGTTTTGTTTTTGTACTTAATTTGAAAATGAGCGCTATTTAAGTACTAAAAGTGGACCTTCTGGGCGCATCGTCTCGAAAAACTTGCTGTACTTTCAATTCAACACTAAATTTCAACAAGCAAAAGTATAAAAGAATTAGTAAAACAGCCCTCTTCATACTCGACTCTGGCATCTTATCATGATTTAGATCTGTTACGGATAACTTCAAGTTTTTTAAACGCTTCTAAGAGAAGCTGTACTTATGGTTTTGTTTATCTTGAACAAAGATAAAGAAGGCACTGAGACGTACCAGAAATCCTTGTTTGGTTAAAGAACAAGGAAACTTATAAGCATATAATTATTTCTAATGAAAATGTAACCGTACTTGGTCATGGTTTCAGAACACCTAAAAAATAAACACTATAATAAATATGCAGGGCAAACCCACATTCAAACGCTAGTATCCATCCCTATAAACACATACAGAGAAAACCGAGAGCCATAACACGTACGCCGCACCACTTTTTATACCACTGCCTTCCAAGGATAACTTTAAATAAAAAAAAGATACTCTATGGCTTTGAAAAAAAAAAGTGACCAGTAATGGTATCCTTCGGACGTTCGGGAAATTACTCTACGCGTCTATGGTCTTGTTTTAAAAAAGGAATAGATGAGAAAGTAATGTTTTCGTTCGCTGTGGTTTATTTTTAAATATTGATTTGCTGAAATTATTGGATCATTTGAAAAGGAATGCCGTTCCTTTAGATCATTTTCTATCGTAAAGGAAAATTACATTGGTTGGTGCTTTCTTTTTACTAAAATAACGTCTACTGCAGTGCCTCTATCGGCTAAACTCCAAACTAAGGCTCACTTATACCACAAGGTTTTAAATAATCGTCCTATTTCTGAAAACTTTTTGATGATGTCGAGTAATTTTTACCTCATGGGCAATTCTCGTACTTAAACAAACCTTCAAACTTAATTCGGAATATCAATGGAAAGTCATAAACTTGTCATAAGTCTAGGGAAACTTGACGTATTTTGACAGATCAAAACAACAAAATTGCAAATGATAAAAATTCTCTCACTCTCTCTTTCACTCACTCATTTTTGTAATAATATGTTACTATGACTTCTTATAGGTTTTGACGTTTTGAGAAAACTGGCTGAGACAGACGGACAGACATACTACCTATCCTATAAGGGTTCTATTTCTTAAAGATGTTCGGGATATTGTGCTCCTAAGTTCAGTAATGCCTATAACATTGTTTTAAAGATTATGCAAACGTATAATTTCAATTCTATCCTCTAAAACTTACCAAACTAACACTGTAACAGTAACGCCATATGCTAGAAGCCCTACTAAATGCAGGGACGTCACCCCCACTGGCCGGTAGAGCGTGAAATATCAACGATGACCCTGATAAGTTCACAACTGTTGAGTGCTTATGCGCGCCTGGTACACGCGCGTGGCGGTAACGGAGTTTTTTTTGGAAAAAAGTGGATTTTATGACATTAAAACTTAGTTTTGGGAAGAAGAGGAGCTCGTGGCTGAATTATTAAAGCCGCATGGGTCGATCTTCAAGGTTAAGCAACGCTTGCCGAGGTTGGTCTGTGGATGGGTGACCATTTTAACATAACTCTGTGCCTCAGAAAGCCGGTGGTTCCGGCAGTCATTTGGAGATGTTTGGCAGTCGTTACGGATTGTAAGAAGAAACCAGAAAATTTGACTCCAGTTTTGCTAAGTACCGTTTTACCCAGATAATGGGTTGTGGAGGCTTGGTAGGCAGCCGCTTCATGTAAAATACGGTATTCAGCTGAATCCAGTTTGGTTTGGCGACCCCTTTGATATCAATGGGAAAAGGCAAGGCCAGTGATGAAAATTGGTGTAAACAATAAACAAACATGCGATTTCAGCAATCCCTAACGATTTGCTATCATTTATTGAAGAGTTCCGTTTCCTATCTCTGTTCTTCATCAGATTATCATATCACCAAACTAGAAAAGGACTACGTTGAAATACTAAGATGCTCTTCCAAACCTACGTATTTACCACAATTTTATTTTTTCATTTGACATCGACAAGAGAGAATGAGAACATCATCAATGTAAACTAAGCCACGCATTATTAGGGATAACTCAAATACTCGTCGTCAGATCTCAGTCAAATTTAAATGGGACCACACAAGCACCCGCTTTAATCATCAAAATCAGTACACTCAATACAAAGTTATGAGTAATAAACACATGAACGAAGTGTATTCGCCTTAATAGAGACAATAAGAAAAGTGCCATTGGACACATTCTTAGTAAAGACAATATAGCAGTTTAAGTTTTAATTAAATTACTTATTAGTCTATATACAAGGCTAGATTGTAATAAGATTAGGGCACATCATTAACTTGATGAACACTAGGATAAGGGAAAAAAAAAAGATCTCAATCAAATTTAAATGGGACCACACAAGCACCCGCTTTAATCATCAAAATCAGTACACTCAATACAAAGTTATGAGGTAACAACAGTCGGATTGAGAACCTCCTCCTTTTTGGAAGTCGGTTAAAAATGGCCCAGTTCAACAAAATCAATTCTATAAAAGTTTGGACCGATTGACCTCATTTATTCCTAGTACTGTCTCTAGACCACTTTGACATTAAATCGTCTAAATTGGTTTAGAATTTAAACCCACTTCTGAGTGAAGAAAATAATGTAAGTATAGATTTTAGTTTAGTAAAAAAAAATGTAATTAAAGTCAGAAATACTTTTAATTTAGAGTGGATTAAAATAATCATTTTTAATATTCACACCCAAACACACTGGACTGCATTAAACTACAAGCAAAAGCTACAGAATTAGCTAAAATCGATATCAAGCCACAAAACATCCCACTTCTGATGTTGATACTTCACTCAAAAACAAACTTAATCGTCCCACAAATACAGTTACTTTTGCAATGAATAGTTTTCGCAATATTCTATCCCCTATTGAATCGGGCAGGTGCTATCACAATTCACACCCCTTAGCGTGCGGACCCTTGAAACCGAATAAAATATATTGTTTTGCTTGATAAACCAAAATTTATCGTGCAAAAACTATTTTATTGTGTCAATGTCCCTTCCTTTTGCGATAATGCGGAGTATTGTCAACATACTGGCATCATTTCATCATTAAATTAATGAAAATAAAAGAGAAATGTCGCCGTCGAAGTTCCTTTGTCTATAAAAAGTAAGTACTTCGGCATAATGTGCATTCACCTTTGCCGCTCAAAAGACTTTAAAAAAAAAACTTAAAAAAGTAATTTGACGTTTACATGAACCGCCAAAAAATATGTCTGCCTTGTTCTTTAGAATTCGGGTAAAACGTTCCTTTTGTGATATTGTGTTAATAATGGACGCACAAAGCTTGCGAAAATCACGCAATGAGACTTAATGAATTGGTAAATTACTTATAAGAATACATTATTATGCTAATACGAAAAAAATGTTTTCTTTTAACTTAAAACTTTTTCACGTGCGAAGAGCAACAAAATACACTATGGTTTCAAAACTTATTGTTGTTTGTGCCTGATGATATTTTTATGTGCAAAATCTAAAGAAACTCATTCACACATAAAATTACAGTACTCGCATTTTTTCCCGGTTTTTTTTTCGAAATGTCATCCAAGTTCACTATAAGTCTAGTTCCACACTTCCTAGTTGCCACATGGCGATCGATATCCACCCTCTTAGGTCGATAACCTCACCAGATGCGTAACCCCTCAGTGTGAACTAGGGGTAAGGGACTGTGGAACAATCAAGCTTGCTATTCATAGGGTAGTGTCCGGACCGATGTTCTTTTATTTTGTTTTTACGAGGAAATTTTGTTAGTAGTTGGTGATTTTGATTTGTTTTTGATGAGATTGTGAAGCGTGGTCGTGTCTTTAGCCAAAGAGGATACGGTGTTTTTTTTAAGGTTCCTTTTGCAACCATGAAAATAATTGAACCATTCGATCAAGCTTACCCTTTTTGTTAAATTAGGTGTTTCCTTAGATTGTGGTTGGTTCCCCTTCTAAACAGATAACTACTGTGTTATATAGAGCGACTTCTAAAAGACCTCAACTATCCCTTTGAAATTCCATGGCTCACTTAATTATATCATTAAAAAAAAACTTTTGAGTATCTCAAATAACTCTTTCACACACTTTCCGATCTTAGAAAATTCCCTGACCACACACACACCTATAAAAATCTTCCCTAACCCTTAATAAAAACCAAAAAAAAACAACTTGTTCAAAAGCCACAGCTTCAAAAAAAAATCACCTCCTTGATAAAAAAAAAATCGAACCGAGCTTCATTCAAACCGTTATTGTCTATTTCTTTCTAATACGCGCATTCGTCTCGCTCGCACGCTGTTCTTACATTCCATTATCCTTACGTTTATGTCATCCTGGTACTTTCAGATTAACTTGACGGATTTCTTTGGCTCATCTAATAACGAAGCTGGATTATTCTTGAAGAAATAATCTATTATTCTAGAAAAGGAAAACGTTCTTTAGTTAATAAAGCATTTTTCAACAAAACAGTTTTCTCCAAATATTTCTATGGCGGTAAATTTAATGAGAACAGAGTTAAAATTCGCGTCGGAATTTGAATCTACGTCACATGCGATTCTTGTAGTTTTCTATTGCGTATATCAATTACTGACTGCTCTACAAACTATAGCCTAATTTGATAGGCAACTAAAAAACCATTAGAACAGGCGCTGTCTTTGGCTTCTAACTCCCTCTCTTTTCAAGTTTTCCCATCTATGTTGGGCTTCGCTCAGTCTTACCAGATGCATCTGTATGTCATGTGCGTAACGGAAGACACAGCGTTGACAAGGCGTCCCACATGGTGGCCCTCATACACTTGGTGAGGGTCGTGGGTAGCCGATGGATGCGAGACGCCAGGAGCGGTTGCAGTGGCGACACGCGCGGTGAGGCCTATGTCCAGCAGTGGACGTCTGCAGGCTGATGAATGAATGCCTAGATGCCCTTCACAACCAAGTGACTAAGTAACACGATAACTCAAATTGTTTCTTCAAAAATCTATATCTATACTAATATTATAAAGCTGAAGAGTTTGTTTGTTTATTTTTTTTTTGTTTGAACGCGCTAATCTCAGGAACTACTGGTCCGATTTGAAAAAATCTTTCAGTGTTAGATAGCCCATTTATAGAGGAAGGCTATAGGCTATATATTATCACGCTAAGACTAATAGGAGCGGAGCAGTCATGAAAAATGTGACACAAACGGAGTTATACGGACAGCTAGTACCTAAATAATCCACCCCCTCACTGCCACAGCTATCATTTTCTTCAATAAACGAAAAAAAAAACGTAACGTTTCTTAACGTTTTCTATCGTATGTATGCGCAAGCGCAGACCGTGACGCACCGTTGTAGGGCGTTAAAGAATCGTTGAAACCATATGCGGAGGAAAAAACTTCGAGTTATGCTTAATCAATACAAGGGTTTAACACTTATACTGATAAACAATAATATATTCTTGAAAAGAAAAGTTAACTTAGTAGTCATATTGTGACTTTTGTGGGAAGATTTGAATTTTTTTTTGTATAACAATTAAATGAAAAAAAAAATTACTTAGAAAAAGTAAACAACGAAAAGAATTTTTTTTTTCAATATTGTTTCTTTTTTATTGACAGATGGATTTGCTCTTGACTCTAGTCTAGGTCGCAAGTGACAGAGACAAAGTCGACGATGGAATGAGCTTACCCAGAAGAAGCCTGTTCACTCTGACTTTGAAGAGTTTAGGGTTGAATGCGTTCGGAAAAACAGACGCAGGCAGAGAGTCCCACTGAAATGGAGTGCCAGTAATGGTCCCATTGCGGCCTCCTCCAGAGACAAGTCGGCCGCTGTGCTATTGAGCAATGGCTGATGCCTGGGGACGGTGAGCGTGGGTGGCTCGCCGTCCGATAGCAACCAGGTTGAGTCGACGACGCGTTGTGTTCCACGCGCGCCTCAAGGAGCCGTCAGCACCGAGGACGGGGCCCCATAGGGTCGGTGCCTGCTAGGGTTGCGGAATTTGTTCGAAAGAGTTACCGCGGCCCTGGAACGCATAGGGCACAAGAAGGATCACGGGTGGGTTTTAGTCAGTAAAAGTCTGACACTCTCTACCGCTCCACCCAGGGCGGGAGGGGGGTCATTTGATGATTTCCAATCCAAAAAAAAAAGGCAGAGATTTCCACACCTTTGCACTATCCATTTAAATAGTAATTATTTTGAATTTAAAAAGTTTTGTATCTTTAGACACCTTCTTTTAATTACGATTAAAACAAAAAACGTGCACTATTCTAGTACAATCCAATCCAATTCATTCGCAGTGCAATTTAAAACGCAACATCAATCTAAAACACAAGGATGTGTCATTTTGTTACTGTCATCTACTCATTGGTTTTGACATCTCAGTATTTCGTTGCAAGTGTCAATTGTATAACTGCCCTATTAGACCATAGACTATTGGCTCAATGAGGCTGACATACATTCGTATCCTGTGAGATGTCGCAATAACTGTACCTAGTTGACAGTTGACACTTTGTGTCCGATAATAAAGTTTGTGTATTTGCAGAGATGGGTTACATAAAAAAGTAGATCGTAAAATAAAGTTTAAGACTGCGCAGGACATGTAAAAAAATCATCAGCCAAACTCAATTCATTTATTCAAGACCGTTAAGTCACTTTTGAACGACAAAATAGTGAAAGTAAAATATTATTTATACAGGGCCCCAAGTCTGCTATTTTTATAAATTTGTCATTCCAACACGATCCCATTGTCATTTTGCTAAAAGTTCGTAATCTGCTAGATTCATAATGGTCAATCATTGGTCTGTCAATGGTCTCGTAATACTTTTTGATAACCGAGCTATTAAAAGTAATGAATGCAGAATGATGTTCTAATGGTAGGTCACTGATCAAAGGAACTGTCAAAATTTTAGCAGATTACTGCATACGTCTGTCATTTATTTGTCATTATGTACGAGATTACCATTCTATGCCATTCCTTTCAATGGAGTGTCAGTGGTTGACCATTGGAAAGTCATAATGACGCTATTATGTTAGTAGATTACCAAACTTGTCAAAATCTACCATTATGAGATCAATGATAGGCCATTTTGACAATACTGTAATAGCAGACTTGAGGCCCTGATTGTATGTGTTCATTCGCAAATAGCAGATTCTTATGCAGATGAACGGACAAGAAATTCCTTATAAGTTTAGTGTAATAAAATAACACTATTAATAGGTACAACAAAGCAATACCAGCAGAGGTAAAACTTATAAGATTGCTAGTAAGGGACATAGTACTCACATACTCAGGAACTGCTGGTCCGATTTGAAAAATTGCTTCAGTGTTAGATAGCCCATTTATCGAGGAAGGCTATAAACTATATATCATAACGCTAAGACCAATAGGAGCGGAGCATCATTGAAAAACGTTGCAAAAACCGAGTTTTTTCTCTCGCTTCTGTGACGCAGACAGAGTTGCTCGGATCAGCTATTCAGAATTATAAAGCTTTAAACCCGGCCAGATTTGTCTTAAAAACTCGTCTATTTGAAAATCCCAATGACGAAATACTTCCATAGTTAAGTTCAATGACGTTTTACCAACGGTACTTAAACTTTTGTCAATAGAAAGCTCCGGTACAGTCAAACGAGTCTCCATGGTATCCTATTGACATTTACAGAGCCTATATGCAGTGGCAATAAGGGCGGTTTTTGAAGTTCCAGTGACTCTACTGTTGACGTATGTACCTTTACG
The DNA here is from genome assembly GCA_905332915.2 of Hecatera dysodea. NCBI lineage: Eukaryota > Metazoa > Arthropoda > Insecta > Lepidoptera > Noctuidae > Hecatera > Hecatera dysodea. Next base: position 731,010 of record HG995317.1, on the reverse strand, counting down.
TATTATTGCACAATATGTACTTGACAAAGTAACGTTATGCAAACAGAAGGCGCAATGAACTTGATTTGTCTTTTATCGTTGTAGTGTCAAAAAGCTGTTCTTTTGGTACCATCACGAAGCTCTTTCAAAGCAATAGGGAACGTGCAGAAACTATAGGTGGCAGCACAGACGCGTCAATGTCAAGTATATTTTACATAAAGTTTCAAATTTGCAACGCTAGATGGCACAGTCTTACTCTAAAAGTTATGCATTTTAGACTCACCGCTGTGGGGTATCTTCTTCATCAATAGGATCCTTCTTTAAAAATTAAACAAATAGAAAAGATTAATCTTTCCCTTTAATCTTTTTCCCTTAAAAACATTTTCTAAAAATTATTAAAACATTCTATTAAAATTTCCTGCTACTCTCTAGCTACCAGCTAGTTTATTTTTTTCTATCCATTCCAAACTTCAAAACATATTTTTAAAAAGCTTTCAGACATTACTTTTTCTAAAACATACCATAAACTTAAAACAGCCAGTATGGCCATAGATAAAATTCTATATTCTAACATCCCCTCTGAATTTTATATTATTTCAATTAAAGTAACACCTCCTATATAATCCTCATCACCTACCTACTTAAAAACCCAACTTAATTAACCCACCCAACTTAACTAAACACAACAAACAAACTTTAGAATTAATTAACCTAAACACCTTACATAACTAACTTACATTTAAAATTTCAAATTAATTCTCCAACAACCTTACATTCTAATATAACCACATAACACATTACATCACTCAATGTCCTCTAAGTATCACTCACTATACATTGTGTCAATCTCAAAAACTTTGTCCTATCCAGTGGCTTAGTCAGTATATCTGCCAAATTGTTTTTAGTTGCACAATAATAAATTTCTAATAAATTTTTATCTATCTTTTCCTTGATAAAATGATATTTAACATCAATATGTTTACTTCTTCTATTCAACATTCCATTTTTAATCAATACTATAGCTGATTGGTTGTCAACAAACAATTGTGTTTTTGGTATTTTATTTGTCAACTCGTAGATCAAACTCTGAATGTATAGGAGGTCTTTTATACATTCGGCTGCAGAAATATATTCAGCCTCAGTACTGGAAAGAGCAGTGACTGACTGTTTTCGGGAGCACCAATGAATTGGACCACCACCATAAAATACTATAAAGCCAGTCGTACTTTTCCTAGTATCAGGATCACCTGCAAAGTCTGCATCACAATATGCTTTCAAAGTCAAATCGTTACCACGAACATACTGTATACCACAACTAACTGTATTTTTAATATATCTAAAAAGATTCTTAATATTAGCAAAGTCATTTACGTTAGGATGTTCTTGATGCCTACTACAATAACCATATTCATAACTATATTCATTTTAGACTTATAAAATTCTTCCAATTCTTGTGAAATTTGTGTTTCTTTATGACCCAAAAATAATCTATCAAACTTCTCCAAAATGTCCCTACTTGTTTCACAATTAATTGCGTATACCATATATTTTTCACTGATTCCGCAAATTATTAATAATTTTGCCTTTGCATCCTTTTTCTTAAAATCAGTTATTGATTTTTCAGCATTCTTCTCCAAAACTGTTTCCAAATCTTTTGATGTTAACAGTATTAATAATTTTTGTTTCCATAATATGTATTCGGTTTCGCATTTTAATTTTGATAAATTTATTTCTTCCGCCATTTTTAAATTATTTCAATTTCATTTATTTTTCCAAAAAAAAAAAAAATTTTCCTCCACACGTTTTTCAGGCTTCTCTATCTCTCTTTTTCATTTGTATTGCCTACCACAACGGTGGCGAAGGCCCATAACCTCTAAAAGTTATGCATTTTAGACTCACCGCTGTGGGGTATCTTCTTCATCAATAGGATCCTTCTTTAAAAATTAAACAAATAGAAAAGATTAATCTTTCCCTTTAATCTTTTTCCCTTAAAAACATTTTCTAAAAATTATTAAAACATTCTATTAAAATTTCCTGCTACTCTCTAGCTACCAGCTAGTTTATTTTTTTCTATCCATTCCAAACTTCAAAACATATTTTTAAAAAGCTTTCAGACATTACTTTTTCTAAAACATACCATAAACTTAAAACAGCCAGTATGGCCATAGATAAAATTCTATATTCTAACACTTACTTCGTGCACGTTCCCCTAAACGGAGGGTGCAGGAAGTATATGTGGCAGCACAGGTCAAATATTTACAACGTAAACGTTTCAGATTTACAACACTAGATGGCATAGTCTACACCGTGCACGTTCCCTATTGTATCTACCAGAGTCCTCGCTGGAACAAGGCTTCTTCTTTATACTTCTTTATCAGTAATCAATTCATTATAGTAGCAGTGCCTCCCTGTATAGCCAATTCATCTTCACACAATACAATCATTACCATATCCAACCTTTTTACTAAATTAACAAAAAAAAATACATGTGGCACTCGGGGACTGCCGCGGTAAAGCTATTGCATAGCATTTTTTATCAACTTATGCAATTATATATTTAGTACTCTGTGTCATTGTGATATGGTCTGGGTTACTGTACTAATGTAATTCACATACGTTTCACTTAACTTTGTCCCACCGATTGTTTCCGAACGCAGACGTTCGGGTCGGCTCGGTGACGGCGAGCGACCATTTTAAAAAGGCGGGGCCTAATCGAATGACGTAGCGGTGTTAGGTTATTTTCGTTACGGAATTTCTGGATTCGGTTGCCACGCTCAAGGCCCGCGATAGAAGCTATACAATAGCTTAAAATGATGAGCAAGGAAGATGGGATCGCGCAAGAGTACCGACACAAGTTGCGGCCCATTTTAAAGACCTACCCACATTTCACCTTTTTCGTATCTCTCCCATAAGAAGACCGTTACTCTCACTTGAATCTCTATTCAAAACACGTCGCCATTTTAAATAGATACATCCTTTGTCTATGATGTAATAGGAAATGACGTCATTGCGAAAAAAGCTGCGTTTATCGTCTATTACGCTTTGGAATCTTAAGTTTTGACCTTTGCGTTTTTATTTTGTTATCTATGAATTTAACAGCTGGTTTTTCCGCGGGAATTGAAGCCATTTTGATTTTTGATAGCGCTACGATCCTTCTTTTTTTGTGATTATTATCGGCCATCATGTGCAAAATGTTTTCAAATTTCGAGGTATGCTATACAGGGTGTAAAGTTATGTAATCCTCCAATAAAAATGGAGGATCCACCGACCAGACGGTTGTCGTGTCCAGTAGACAACTGCCCTATAGTTGATGTTCTCAGGCTTTTGTACATGTTCTAATCGCACTGAAAACTCTGATAGTACAATGCAGGATTTCGTCATGTGCAGTTGATATTCTTGCGGCGGAATTTGTTCAGAAGGAGCAACCGCGGGCGTTAGGAGGAACACGGATGGGTTTTAGTCAGTAAGAGTCTGACACTCCCTTCCGCTCCACCTAAAGCGGGAGAACTCATTAGTAGTTTTACCATTCTTAAAAAAAAGTAGAGTTTCTTCCAGTTCTGCCTAGTTTTTATTTTACTACGTTTACAATATCCTTACGGGTCCAAAATACTGTTTTAACGTAAACTCTAAACGTGTATAATGTTTACTAAAAGCTTGGGCCGCGTAAAATAAATCTTCACTATCTCAGATAAAACCCTTTGTTTGGGAGATAGTGCTGTACCAAGTACAGTTGTACGGAAAAGTGTTAATTTGATTGTTAAACTCGCATCCACGATGTAAGAAAGTAAGGAAGATTATTTACTCGTGGCGTGGGAATTGTGAAAGAAAATTCGTGAGTGATGAGTTAGGAACTATCATAATTCGAGATAACCGACAAATTATGGTACAATAAACTTTATTTTTCACGTGAGTAAGATCAAGTTTTCGAGCAGTGGTGGCCGAGTGGTAATGGCACCGACTTACGAGTTGGAGGTCGCAGTTTCAAACCCAGCTAGGCGCATTACTTTGTGTAATTAATTTCATCACCACTGCTCTCAAAACGGTGAAGGAAACATCGTGAGGAAACCGGCATGTCCTAGAACCAAAAATTCGAAGACATGTGACATTCACCAACCCGCACTGGGCCCGCGTGGTGTCAGGTAAATATAAAGGATCACGATGGATGTAGATTCAATATAGCATTAATTCATTATTTCTGTTTTAAGAATTAAGGTTGTCAATAAATGTAGATGGGTCAATGACCGTTATTGCACATTTATTTGGTGTCGACTATAAGTTGATTGTATTTTTACGAATGATTGGTATGATTTTCGAAATATACTTGTACAGATTTCGACAGTTCTCCAGCAGATTGCTACAACATTTTAACGCGTTTTTCATCAGTAGTCACCACTCGGTCTCTCGATATGCAACCGCCCACGCTTCAAGTTTGTCGCACACAAACACTTATCTGCGCGCCAGTACAAGGTTGGGGAGCTTATTACCGACTTCCTGTAGAACTGTTGATAAAGTTTAATAACACGACACTCTAACGGCTTAGTTATAACGACTTTACAGTATCTGAGAGGTTTTGTGGCTAGACGAAGATATTTTGAAGCAAAAATCTGTTTTGCAGAAAAATTTTTGGTAAGGGCTGTACGGTTTTATACCATTGCTTGGTCAAGATGATGTTCTTAAAAAAAAAAAACTGTCAATAGAAGATGTCGTTGCAATGTTTTGGATTAGGCTGTATGACTTTTGAATATGTCTGTGGCGAAAAAATATAATTTTTTAGCTTCTGATTTAATTAGGGCGGACATATGTATTACATACCATTGCTGACTGTCTTGATTTAGTAGCCAAGGAAAGTGTAAATAGACGTGATCGGCTTTTATGCTTTGTGTAGGCTCACAAATACTTAGCAATAATTTTCACACACACATTGCAAAAACTGAATTAAGAATTTCATCTTGACCATAGAATTACACAACAAAAGAAGATCAACTTTTGTTTTGCAAGGGGCTCTGCAGAATCTCACAGTTACAAATTATGTACATATTATCTTCATGACAAGCTTGAGAAAACCCGGAAGGGATCCACGGCGATCTAGTTTCGCACCCCACAGAAACCGTAAATCTACAGGTGCTCTAAATTCGCCATCCTAGCGACACCATCTTGTTTTGTTTGACGTTCGCCCTTCGCGCCAAAAAATGACAATGGAGAGTTCCCGTGCGAAATGTTGATTGTCTATTGTTGTATTCTACTTCCGAATTAAAAAGTTTGTCATAAGGGGTTCGTTAGTTTGAGATGTTCCCATGATAGTTTCTTTGGTCATCTTTGTCCGTCAGCTGGTCTGTCGATATTAAAGGGCGTGGAATCGAATTTATTGATATTATTGGTTGTATTTTATTATTGTTGTGGCCCCCTTGGACATTGCATAACTGTTATGTTGGTAATGTGATTGGGAAGTTGACAATCTGTGACGTTTCGGTTATGTTACTGTCTGTGCTTTGCTTTAATTTTGTACTGAAGACTGATATTTTTTTTTATTATGAAATGGATTAGCTCTTGACTCTAGTCTAGGTCACAGGTGACAGAGACAAAGTCGACGATGGAATGAGCTTACCCAGAAGAAGCCTGTTCACTCTAACTTTGAAGAGATTAGGGTTGAATTCGTTCGGAAACATATCTTCTGCCTTTATGAGATTGTTGATAATTGTTTCAATTTAATTTGTTATTAGGCATGCAATACTACCAGATGCTGCCACAAAAAGTGTATTATGTCATCCTAAAAATGTAGATCTGTATATCGCCTGTGTGAATCAACAAATTAAATTCTTGGTTATAAATCACTTCTGTCGGTAATTTGAATATTTTTACATAGATTTTGCATAAGCTATTCAAATTAGTGTCTTTTTTGCAAACTTGTTTAGCTGTCTCTCTTTTGTGATTCTTAACAATGTTAAATAAAACATTGTTTTGTTTCGTGTCGATTTTGCGAAGCTTTATCTTTTGGACTCATTTCTATAGTGTAGTTGTAGATTAACAAAACGGGATTTTTGTGTCGGCACAAGGTAATTGGTTAAGTAAAACATTTCCACGGAAAAATATGATGTAAAGTATTAGCAGGTTTGGCGAGAATTTAAATGAAGACTGTAACTAATGGTCGAAAGGTTGACAGCATACCACTGTTGTTAATTAAAATCATTGCCTATATGTGTTACTGTAAATATCTAAATGAGGACGTCTGATTTAACCTAAGATCTTAAACAACTAAACTCTTTTTAAACCTAGAAACTAGACATAAACAATAATAACTGCATAATGACATAAAAACATTAGTGCCAACATAAAAATGTGCAAAACCGTTACTGACGTCATCCGCTGAAACGAACAGTAGGTACTGGTTTATTTGAATTCGGAACAGTCGTTTGAATATGGAACGTGTGGGAGCGCTGTTTAAAAATAGAATACTAAACTTGTAGCTAATTCGTTATTGTAATAGGATGCCTTATTTGGGTAATAATATATTGGCAGTGTATTAGTGTAACTATTAGAGATTTTAATTACTGAAAACAATTTAGGGAACGTTTCAGGTGCCTTTAGAGTGCTGGAATGCTGACCTATATGTTGAAATGTTTTCCGTGTATAGGTACTGTACTTAATTAATTCGAAACAAGCCGCGGCGCTCAAAAACACAGATCGTTGACGTGGCTCAGAAGGCTGCCCAGCTTAAATGGGACTGGGCTGGACATGTCTGCCGTATGTCCATCGAGCGGTGGACCTATAAAACAAAATTGATGCCCTGACATCGCGAGACGGGGCCGCGGCAGACCACGAAGGAGATGGCGGGACGACTTGGATGTCTTCCTTGGGAACTGGCAGGATGTGGCACAGGATCGGGAACTATGGAGGAGTGGAGGGAGGCCTTTGCCCAGTAGTGGGACATTTCTGGCTAGCTATAGTAGTAAGAATAACTTAAATTAATATCACGGCCATATTTCCCGAAAGATTTTCTTAGCAGAGGTGTAGAACACTAGTCCTCTCAGATGGCAAGCCTATTGCCATCAACTGGGAGTGAATCTAGACTTGGTAAGCACATATACAGCATTTTCCGTTCCCGTGGGAATGTCGAAAAAAAACCCTCACTCAGTGCTGACAATCTCCAAGGAACCGGCCAAGCCGAATTTCAGCTATCTACGACTAGTAGTTTCGGCTTTGTGGTGTCTGTCAGTCACTCGTCACTATTTATCAGTAACGGGCAAGATTTTATATAAATACATACTCTTTATACAAAATTTTCGCTTCAAGACTCACAATCCCTATTAAAAAAAAGGCTTACAAGAAGTTTATAAAGCAAAAGTAAATTTCACGGTAAATACCCTCCTAATTTATCAATTAAACTTATCAGTTTTCAGTCCCAAGGTCATAGTTTATCTAGCACAGACGCATTGTCATGAGACACGACCTCTCTTGAAGGAGCCATGGATACGAAGTAACCCACTTTTGCTTCCCAAATAGGTCACAATTCGTTCAAGGTCCGTTCGATTAACAAAATGTTCGTTAACGGTTTGTTTTAAAAAATAATCAGCTGATTTAATACTGGCCGTTGTGTACCTAATTCAAGTTTGCTAGAGTTAATATCTTGTTCAATCATCACAGATTAAATACGATTCAATAGTCATTATTTAGGACCTAAATTTTAAGGTCCATATTCCAACATGGACACGAAAACATTAATGAAAGCTTGTCTAATTGGCGTTTGCGTACTCGAGATATTAGCAAGCAAAAGTGTTAAAGCGCTTGCTCAGCTAAAACTACGATTTGTAACAAGCTCAGTAGCAGTTGGTAAGTTCGATTTGAGTTGGGAGTTTACTCTTTGGAACATGGGGTTAAGTCCTTCCAAAAGAGACTTCTTCCTTCCAATCGCCATGGCAATGAAAAACCCCCTTTATAAATGACTATCAGCGCCCGGCGGTTTTACCCGCGTAGTTTCTGTTCCCGTGGAAATATGGGGATAAAATATAGCCTATGTTACTCAAGGTGAATGTAGCTTTCTAATGGTGAAAGAATTTTTGAAATCTGTCCAGTAGTTTCGGAGCCTATTCAATACAAACAAACAAACAAATCTTTCCTCTTTATAATAGTAGTATAGACAATGCGTCTGAAATTCAGAAGTTTTTCACTGTCAGCTTATCACTGTCGATCACAATTAATGCTGAAGTATTCTGTACTTGTTCATCTACATCCCATATTTTAGGGATAGGAAATCATCGAAAGTCTCCTACCGCTTTAGTGACTCTTATTGACTAAAACCCACCCATGATCCTTCAATTGCTTTTCCGATCCAAAGCAGCGGTAACTCTGAACTACCCCGCAATCATGGTAGGGTCGACCAATCCCCTAAAGGCGCAAACAATTTCTTTTTACAACTTACTAACTGCCATACGCCAAGAGTAATTAAAAATCGAGCCCTTAAATCCTATCTTTATCTCTGCACCTTACGTTTGGTATACCAAATGATCCTCACTTCGCACTTTCTCATAAATCACGCGTAATCTGTCACTTTTTGCCGCGTTTTTTGCTGTCACTGTCAAATGAACCGCCATTTTATGTAATAGCTTTTGGGACACGTACGTTTTCTTTTTAAATGTTTTAATGGCTTTATCCGTTGCTTAAGTTATTTTTGGGGTGAAGGAGGGATTACAGAGTTTTAGTTTTTGGTTGAAGTTGAAATAAAACTGTCATTTTGAGAGTTCCAATGGGATTTTGCATCTGTGAAATGTTAATTGAGTCTTAACGCTTTATTTTTTGTTCGCACCTCAGCTTCCATCGTTCGATTATTCTTCACTGCTTGAGGAGCAAACGAACTACCGACAAACTGAGAAAAATATCTGAAGACGATCAGACATGGATATTTTTACAACAACATTTAGTTGCTGAAAGCTACTAATAGGTTGGAATGTAGAAACTTGTTTAATTAATTTACTGAAATTATACGGTTTTTACGATTGCCAGACGTTCACTTCTGACTTACCAGTTGTGACCGTTGTGAGTATGGGAATACGCAAAATAATCATAATCCTAACTAAACATTTGACATGAGTAATAAGACTGGGGACTGACTACTTTTGTTTTTCGAAAAATTTAATAAAAGCTACTAAACTTTACGTACTAAATAAACTCTTTCTTACCAACCCTTTGACAGCCCAAGAATAGACCATAACCAACTCGAAACATTCTCTTTTTAAACATACGTTTTTAAAATCAAAGATGGCGCGACCTCCCCAGATCCCTCCCGCGTCGCACACATGGTGCGCCCAGCGAATTATGAAAATTGCGTGTCTGTGCCCAATCAAATATTGTTTTACATGCTATACTGTGAAGCAGATGGTGGCAATAAACCACTTGTATAATAATTGCTGTTAATATCTTTAATGTTAGGTCATAGTTATAGTGGACGAGCTCTTGGCTTAATTATAACAGCGGCACGGGTCGATCTTCAAGGTAAAACAACGCTTGCCGAGGTTGGTCTGTGGATGGGTGACTATCTTAACATAACGAGACTTCTCCGTGCCTCGGAAAGCACGTTAAGCCGTTGGTCCCGGCTGTCATTTGGAGAACCTTGGCAGGCGTTACGGATTGTCAGAAGCCTGAAAATCTGACACCAGTCTTGCCAAGAAGTAATGTGTTCCCCAGTTAATGGGTTGTGGAGGTCTGGTAGGCAGCCGCTTCACTTTAAATACTGGTATTCAGCTGAATCCGGCTTGACTGGGAGCCGACCCCAATATAGTTGGGAAAAGGCTAGGCAGATGATGAATGTTAGGTTATACATAGTTGGACATCGTTGTAGCGGTTAAAGCTAAGAATTTGTTTTATTAAGTGCTTCCTCTTTTAGGATTAATTAGTGTGTGGATTCTTATGTAACGGCTTGCCAAGGTTTGCGTAGGCTTTTTATAATACTGTCTTGCTTTTATTCCAATTATTTGATGTTAGAATCACATCTTCTTACAGTCTACTGGCCATATTAATAGTTACCTACCTACGTTCTTTGTGCTACCCAAGATTTTTAAATAGGTACTAGAAGTGTACTCATGGTCTGTAAATAGGTAACACAATCCTTAAAACACAATTAAAAAAAAAAAAGAAAACATTCATAACTCAAATTCGAAAACAGAACATTGAAAAACAAGATGGCCGGCTACTTACTACAACCTAAAGATCTATAGAGACAAAGAACTTGAAGAAAACGATTACACTCGCTACATCCTGTGGTCTTCGTGAATGGAAGCATCATATACCATATCATTAACCACAGGAAGACGCCGTGTGGTCAGCAGGATTCAAGCTTCGGTACGCACTACCCTAAATATTGAATTACTACGGATACGAACGTCGCAATCTCGGAAATTACCTACATGGCTACAATTTTCTCGGTACAGACCTATCTGTTTCATATGTGACTGTTGTCTTTTGTTTTAAACTGGCGATAGAAACTTTTCCGGTGTTTAGTTGTTCTATGTTGCTTGCTGATGTCGTTTTGTGGATGGGTGACCATAAATTGCATACGCAAACTCCTTCGTGCCTAGGAAAGCACTACTGCTTTTGAAAAATCGCTAGCTGTGTTAATTAGCTAGGTAGGTTGGCTGATTTCATAGACAGTGCTGTTTTTTTGCTACCTTCTTCCTGATTGAATACTGCATAGATTTTGTTTCCCAAGCAATTAATGTGTCCGTACAAAAAAAAAAAAAAGATAGGTAAATCGCTAAGCCACACCAAGGAGGTAACGGTTCCTTCATGGTCATCTGCTCCTACCAAAAAAAAAAAAGAAACAATAAAGTATTCCGTTAGATCACAGCATCAAATCATAATAAGATTCGCTACAAAAAATCTATAAATCGAGGGGAAGATACAAGGAAGTTTTGGGGAAGCTAAGGAAGTATAGAAAGGCAATTTATCCGTCTATTGTCGAACGCAGCTGCTTGCACTTGCAGCCGCAGATGCATACCTAGCACGCGCCGTCTTGAGAATGTGTGCAACGGGCTTTATTGATGTCTCTGGTATTGTGTCAGTTGCGCGCGGGAAATGAAAAGTTCGTTGACGTTTGCGATTTCTTTTTTTAAATTGTATTAAAGATAATGAAAAATACACCTTAATTTTAATTTTAATCGTTAATCATTTGTTGTTTTATAACTGACTTTGTTACTTGATATTATATTGACATTTTATATCACATGACATTTATCAGACATTCATATTAATATTTCAACTTTTATTACTGTATTATTTGTTAAATTTGAATTTATAAGTATATTTTCATTAGGTATTCTTTTAATTAATTAATTATTGTATTTCATCTTCGAGCCGATGAATTGCCAATGTTATGTACGCCATTATTGTCACATGCATCAGGCCATAAATTAAATATTAAGTAATATTCAATGTTAAATGTTTGTGATGTGGCAGTACTGTTTCTAAATAAATAAAAGATACGTAAACAGAGTCTTAAATATTTATTCGTTGATTTAAAATTAAAACATCATACTTAACAGTAATAAAATACAAAGGGTCTTCTATATTATGTATAGCTTTGCTTATCAACAAACACACTCAGTTCCAAGGAAATAGAATAAGTTAAACCATGAATTTTATCTCTACAAGTTGAGTTAGACTATTTTTTACGCTAAGAAGTCGGCAGATGGTATTCGCGATAAGATTACCGAATGATTTGTGGCTGCAATTCCAAAATCGATTTAGCAATTCGATTGGTAATTAATTTTATTGTTATTCTCGATTGGCGCACTGATAAACTTTTTTCTTTTTTATTCAGAACCGCATTTAGGAAACTATTATTCGATAAAAATGACACTGTTAATTGAAGTTTAATATATTTTTATTGCAACCGATATCATCACCAAATAAATATGTTATCGGCTGATTGGTAAAAAAACAGCTGTTTTTTTATCACAGACACAAAAAGTCAAGTATTCAGCGTGTTTCATCCGGAAACGGAAACGCACGTGCGCGCCATACAAAGATCATACAGCGCATCCCATTCACTTTCATTCAATGAATGTAATGAGTGAATGGAACATGTGTTTTGACAATAGTAAACGTTTACCCCATTGGCACACTTGTTTACATAATCATTATAGAGTTTGTGCTCTATTTATCAATAGACTAGCCTCTGCCCGCGATGGTCGCGTGGAATAGTTATTAAACATTCTTCCAGTGTTGCCAGAAGGTTACTTTTGTAACCTTTTAGGTGATTTTTGAACTGCATTGGTTACTTTTAGGTTACACTAATGAAAAGGTTACTTTTAGGTGATTTTCCGGGATTTGTAGAATTAACTTAATTTTTTACATAAAAGCAACGTGAAACGGAACGCTCGTTTTAGAATTTTTCATGTTGGTAAGCTTCGTTAGCAGTAGTAGAACAAAAACCTTGAATGCATCAATTTTATTATATAGGATCAATATGAATAAATCAAGAAATGCGGGCAAGTGCTCAAATACTTACCGATGTTTATGTCAATCAATACAACTAATATTCTATTCTATAAACTAAAAAAAAAACTTTTTACAAAAAATAAAACCGACTTTTAAACAAAAAAAAAAACCAAAAAGTACAAAATAACTTTAATTTCGGAACTCGGTGATTTTGGTTGCTTCATGTTTTTGAACACACCGACTTCCGAAAATTAAAGTTATTTTGTACTTTTACACAATAAACAAACATGCGATTTCAGCTATCCCGACAGATTTGCTATCATTTATTAAATTAACAAAAAACCGCTTGTTCGATTTCGATAAAATTTTCATGGGACCATTTGGGAAGTATACCCTTTCCAACAAAAAAAAAATTCAAATCGGTTGGCAAGCGACGGAGTTATGCGCGAACAAACATTAAAAATAAAAAAACATACAAACATCCGAATTGAGAACCTCCTCCTTTTTTAGAAGTCGGTTAAAAAATATGAAAGGTTATTTATTATACAAAAAGGTTACATTTTTTTATATTTCAGGTGATTTCTGACATTACCAACTGGCAACACTGCATTCTTCATTGGTGCTCCGCTCCTTTGGGTCTTAGCGTGATTATAGCCTATAGTTTTCCTCGATTAAAGGGGCTATCTAACACTGAAAAAAAAAAATTCAAAATGGACCAGTACCTACTTCCTGAGTTTAACGCGTTCAAGCAAACAAACAAAGAAACAAACTGCAGCTTTATAGATTATGTATAGATTCTTTATTCGCGAGTTACATTTTCAAATCAATATAACTAGACTTGATGGTATTATAATTGCATTGAAAGTTTTCTATGAGTGAAAGAATTTTCGTAGTCAGCTAATTAAATATTTATTAATCGGAGACTGTAAATTGATTGATTTGCTATTTGTGTAACAACGAAGTAGTATAGGTACCTATTTTGTTTAAAAATAAAAAGCAAACGTCAAAACATGCAACCATAAACGCCTCCCGCGCAAACGAACTTTTCCATATGCCACGCGAGCAGCGATGCAGGCACAGGACACACGCATTCAGCCGGCAGAGCCGTTACCGATCGATAGCGGCACATTGTCGTTCGCATTGAGGGTGTTACTTGATGCTTATTTAAGTGCAAAAAAAAACTTTTTACAAAAAAATACAACCGACTTTTACACAAGAAATCAAAAAAGTGCAAAATAACTTTAATTTCGGAACTCGGTGTTGGTGGTTGCTTTTTCGTTTTTTGAACACCGACTTCCGAAATTAAAGTTATTTTGCACTTTTTTGATTTTTTGTGTAAAAGTCGGTTGTATTTTTTTGTAAAAAGTTTTTTATTTTTCACTTTTTAGTGGTACCTACATCCCCTCCCCTCCCCCCGCCTAAACGAACCAATCACACTGGTGTAAAAAAAACGCACTGCTCCTTTGCAGAGTAAACTAAGAGGTCGTCAATGTAGACAATGTAGATATTTTTTTTAGATTTTTCGAAAACCGCTTGGTCGATTTCGATAAAATTTTCATGGGACCATTTGGGAAGTATACCCTTTCCAACAAAAAAGAATTTTTCAAATCGGTTGACAAGCGACGGAGTTATGCGCGAACAAACATAAAAAAAAATAAAAAAAATACAAACATCCGAATTGAGAACCTCCTCCTTTTTTAGAAGTCGGTTAAAAAACACTTCGTTACTTATTATAAAGCGCACTTGATTATGAAGACCATAAAGTACCTTAAATCTATTATTTCTATCTTACCTATACTCGTATAAGACGATCTCGTTTTTTAGGGATGTGAATCGATTAATCGATTGAAAATAAGGAATAAATGTTTGATTATTTCTTGTGGGTTTTTCTAGTCTAGTCTTTTCTCAATTATGTTGTCATTGCTATTGAATTTTATGAAGCTTGTCAGCTTTTTTTCAAGTATGTTGCGTTCGGCTTTTAGTAAAGACCAATCCAGCTGAAAACTATTATTTTATTTGGAGTACCTGGTTATCTGACTTACTCAACTCTGCAACTGTTAAGGCTTATTATCTATAAAAGCGAAATACCACTAATTAATTAATCACGAAATAGCAAATTACCTACAAACTTAAAATTTGGCAGGTAGGTTCCTTATAGGGGGTGTAGACATGCGCTAAGAACAGATTTTACGAAACACCACCCCTAAGGGGGTAACACGGGGCTGGAAATTGTTTTTACTAAATCTGCGCAGACGAAGTCGCGGGCGGAGGCCAGGTCTATATATAATTATCAAAAAAAAGTGTAACAACACACTCGTGGTCACTCTCAAAGCTTGACAGATGTGGCTGAATACCGACATTACCTTTGCCAATTTTATATCAAGTCCCATAAATGACATGTTTGTCAAATTTCTTCAATTCAATTGTTGTTTCTTGACCGAAGACACCTGGAAGCACCCCCAAGAAGGTATAACGTCAAAGGTCGTTACTATCAGCTGTTCCGACGCACGCGCCAAGATTTCACCTTAGTATAATTTTTTTTTTCAACAATTGAATTTAGAACTACAATAGCAATACTCCCCCACGGCACGTGCTAACGGTTTTACCTACTTTAACTCAAAATAAACTTTATTTTCAATGGGATAAGGCTTGTTGTTGCATGTGTGCGTAAAACGTAGGTGTAAAATGGATAAGCAAACTTCTTGAAAGGTCAAGGAACGTATTTTTGGGTAAAAAAATGGCGGCTGTGTTATAAAGGGTCTGTTTTATATTGGAGAGATAAGGAAACTGGGTTAGTATACATCAAAAATATTATTTAATACTAATTCATTCCGTGTCTTTGCTTCCGTTGCATTTCAGTTAGGAATTAAGGTTTTTTGGGACAATAGGTAGCTTAGAAATAAACTTATGCTACTCATCAATAGTGTAGCTTCCAATCGATGATCGAATTCTCGTAATCAGATAAGTTTTTTTTTTACTTACTGAAAACAGACAAACTTTTATAACAGTATTTTTATTTTTATTCTAATGCTGATATAAAAAACAAGTAAATTTTCACGCAGAAAAATCAACTCAGTAACTCCACCACCCTCTAGTGTTGTACCCCCGTTGCTGCGATATAACGGTTTTATCGATTACTCTTACTAAGGGTTAGCACGAGCGGTCTGATGATTCACGATTTGAAATCAAACCATCTGTCTGTTTTTGTCGGGATTTTTTTTAATTAATAGGGAAACAAGCTGAGGTTTGATTAAAGGGAAACTGATGATTAGTTGTAACGGTTGATATAAAACCAGAGATAAACAAAAAAAAAAAAATTGTTCGCACAATTTAAAAATAAATAAAAATATACTTATATGTGGAATTTGAGCTTGAATATAAAGTCGATTTTCATTTAGGATTTAAAATGCATAAGTTAACATACAATATCACATTTGAATTAATCTAAACACTCGTTATGAGATTTTCTTATACTCTCTTGAATACATTTTACGATACTTAAGAGCGTGTACGCCGTATGGCATTTCATACAAATTTTCAAGTCACTATTTTGCGAAATGACTAAACCGATTAAAAAGAAACTTCACACATATAAGCAGGATACATAGGTCTAAAAAGTTAGTTAAAACATTTTCGAAATATCTTATTCAAAAAAAGATAACTGGAAATTTATGTTTGTATGGAAAATTTAAAATGGGTCTAATTTAACTGTAACACTATTAATCAAAAACGTTTTCAACTAACTTTTTAGACCTTCATATGTATCCTGCTTATCTGTGTAAAGTTTTATTAAAATCATTTCGGAAAATAACGACATGAAAATTTGTATGAAATGCCGTTCGGCGTATATACGCTCTTAATTTATTGCTACTGGACTGTGAGTTTCAACAGCTAAAAGTAAGACATTTTTCGGCAAATCTTCAACATCCTCACTAGATAGGTATTTAAAAACATACGCTCCACTGAAACCAAAACCAATTTCCCCGAGACTCATTATTCTTTCACTTAGTCCCGCTTCCTGTCAAAATTGACAGTTACCAAAGATGGCGTAGTGTCATTTTTTTTTTGAGCCAATGCTGTGGCAAATGTTTGGTGGCCAACATGTGGTGGAACCAAGGTTAGAGTAAGGATATCTCGTATATCCTGTTTGCTATTCGAACTGATTTCGAATCTTCCTTATACATAACTGTAATAGACAAACTGTTTTTGCCTATTATTTAGTTTTTCCTGAAGTACGAAGGTTTATGTTGCTAATTAAAACAGCATTGTTTGCTGAATTTAACGGTTTTCTGAGCTAGTTATAATTATCTAAATCTATTTTACCGACTATGCATGTTTGTAAATGGCGTTGGTTTTTTGTGTCGCTAGCTGTAAGCTATCTAAATTAGATTAAAATAAATGAAGACATTATTTAAAAAAAAACCTTAGTCAAATTAGTTAGTTTTACAGTAGAGTAGAAAAACTTCTGTACAACGTCATACTTAACTTTTAATATAAAACTTGCTATTAATTATGATTTGCACTATATTAGCTATCATTTTGCATGTTTCAGACTTTTTG
This sequence comes from Hecatera dysodea, assembly GCA_905332915.2. Taxonomy (NCBI): domain Eukaryota; kingdom Metazoa; phylum Arthropoda; class Insecta; order Lepidoptera; family Noctuidae; genus Hecatera; species Hecatera dysodea. The sequence goes on along the minus strand of HG995317.1, from coordinate 714,042 downwards.
AAATATTTAAATTTTTTCAAATATTTATTTTTGACATACCTAACTGCTTTTTGCCAAAACCACGTTGACAAAGATTGTTTATGAGGAACCGGTACAGCGAAAAAAGCAAATATTTCATGACTAAACTTTTTTTGTAGATTTATAAAATACTAGCTGCTGCCCGCAGCTTCGCCCGCGTGAATGTCGGAAACTATCCCAAGGGGACATAATCCCGGGATAAAAAGTATCCTATGTTACTTGTAGTCCAGAATATGTGTACAGTTTCATGATGATTCGTCAAGTAGTTTTTGAGTGAAAGCGTAACAAACATCCACGCTTTCACATTTATAATGTTAGAAAGGATAATCAGACAGCTTACGAATTCCTCTACAAGATGGCGTAACTAGCTCATATCATGAAATTTATGCCAAAGGTATTTTTTGAAATAGTCTTCAAATGTGGGCTGGCACCCAAAACAGTAATAAATAAAATTGTTCCGCCCGGTTTACTTAATTGTTTCAGTGGATGATTGATTTGGGATTTCACCTCCTTTCAAATAACTTCTTCATAGCAAATTATTTCAAACAAAATGTGTCGCAATAACGTATTACAGTTCCTATACTATTATGGGATACTTTTAACTTATTTCAAAGGCTAGTATTGCTCAAAAATTGAACCAGCAACCCTTGAAACAAACTTTAAAAGACGATTCTATTCACGTCAGTCGTGGCAACCATTTTTAACGGCTCATACAAACATCCTTAAAGACATGCATTCTTAAATCCATAGACACAGGACAAGTGTCTTGTAAATCCTCTAAAAAAAAAAGAAACGGTTATAAAAACCAGCTACACCCCTCCCCGAATGCATTATGCACCATAGCTATACAAACCAACACTGATTTGAATAAATATTTATTTCTTACGGTCTTTACTTCGAAATTAAACCCTAAGAGAAATGAGTAGCGGTTACTTTCGGATAACGGTTACGTTTTCAGTTGAAATTAGCCGTTATCGATAGTTATTGGTTTTGTGACAGGTTTTTGAATGAATGGTTTTGTCTTTGATAGTGTTGGGATATCGAAGACCGGTAAACAGATATTGCGATATAAAAGCTCGCTTGATACAAACTTAGAGTAAGTTATCTGTACTAATTTTATAAAGAGGAAAGATTTTTTTTTGTATGTTACCGATTTCAGAAATTCTTTCACTATTAGAAAGCTACATTCACCCAGAGTAACATAGGCTATATTTTATACCCGTATTCCCACGGGAATGGAAACTACGCGGGTGAAACCGCTGGGCGCTGCTATACAACATAGATGAAATCTCATACGAATGCTGACTTTTGACAGTAGAAGACTCGTTACCTTTGTAACTTATATTTTATCAGATTTCTTACACAAAACGAAGCGAGACATTGAAACGAGAAACCGAATCGTACCCATCAAAAATTTCGCGAAACTGTCAGTCCGTATATACCAAAGGGGCAACACCAGACTTAAATTCTTAATTCTTTAGCCTTATATACTTTATAAAAGCCAAATATGTACACTACAAAAGACATTTACTTCCATCACTCCTCAAAAACAGCGGTATCTACCCTCGTTTTAACAATAGATGCATTTAATTTAAAGGGAATTTTTTTTTCGTTAACGGTACCGTCTTGCAACGGAGGTCGTGACCTTAGGGGTGAAGAATAACGAGAAATAACGAGATTTTGTACCGTTGCAATATTTATTAGGTTTTTGTGTGTGAACTGTCGTTCGCTCTTATTTCTGGGTTACAGAAAAAAAATTGATCAGCTGTTTAGCTTAAGACTTTTTTGTGGGATGGGATGAAAAAATTGCTGAATTTTAAGTTTTATTTGGTCGTCTTCTAGCTTAATCAAAGCACTGCACCCATGATCCAATATTTTTTATTTATTTTTATTATGAACCAGACGCTTTGCCCGAGCTCATCATCTGCCTAGCCTTTTCCCAACTATATTGGGGTCGGCTTTCAGTCATACTGGTTTTAGCTGAACTGGTCTGGTAGGCAGCCACTCCACGTTAAATACTGGTAGTATTTAACGTGGAGTGGCTGCCTACCAGACCTCCACAACCCAATAACTGGGGAACACGGTACTTTGCAAGACTGGTGTCAGATTTCCTGGCTTCTGACAATCCGTAACGACTGCCACAGGTCTGCGAATGACAGCCGGGACCAACGGCTTAACGTGCTTTCCGAGGCACGGAGGAAACTCCATCCACAGACCAACCTTGGCAAGCGTTGCTTAACCTTGAAGATCGATCTTTGCGGCTGTTTTCTTTAGCCACAAGCTAATGCCAGAAATTATCCCAAGTCTTCCGGAATAAAAAGTCTTATCTGAAACTTCTGCCATTTTACCTAATCCTTCTCGAAGAATCCGTGTCTAAGAACGCTTAACACATTAACAATATCAGTTAGGATTTTTGTTTTCTCGAGTTAACATAATTATGGTAAACACAATTTCATATGAAAAACATACATCCTGAACCGATTATAATAACTGTAACACAATATAATGTTATTTGGGCATAATATTGCATTATCGCTGGCTGATAAACAGCCCGCATGTGTGATGTGGTTTTAGTTTAACGCTGCAGTAAGTATTAGTTTCATGTACTTTTTTCCCTGTGTTTGTTCTGGGTAATAACAAAATTAACTACCCGCCTATAGACAACTGTCAACGTTAAAATTGGTACCGAGTTTCTTCCATCTTGTCATTAATCAATGATTTGGTCTCACCTGATGGTAAGCAATGATGTGGAGCACGCTTGTCTAGAAGTAACCTGTTCACTGTTGACTTAAAGACTCCCAGGTTGTAGTTATCAGGAAACACAGACGCAGGCAGAGAGTTCCACTCCTTAGCTGTACGCACAATGAAAGTGTCAAAACGTTTGTGCGTATGGTTAGGATGGGTTTGTGGCTTGCGGATACCGAGTGTTTGGTGGTTCGCCGTCCGATAAAAGATATCTGCATATTTTGTGTCGGGGCCCGCCACTGCTTGCCAGGGCTGCGGAGTTTGTTTGAAAGAGTCACCGCGTCCCTGGAATGCGAAGAGCTTTTGAAGGAACGCGGATGGGCTTAAGTCAGTAAGAGTCTGACACTCCCTTCCGCTCCGCCCAGAGGTGAAGAAGTAATTTGATGATTTTTCGTCCTTAAAAATGGGTGGATGTCCACCATGATTAACACTATGTCCCTCATTCTTTCGCAAAGGTTACTAGATGGGTTGCATATTAATAGTATTCCGTTAACTGCTTGGTAACATGAAACTGGTATGTCAATGATAAAACGACTGAGCATCAGATTCGAATAATATTTTCGCCGGGGATTGGTTGTCTGATACCTCAGCTGTATATAGTTTACAGATGCAAATATACACAATTCTAACGTTATTCGTTTATAAGCCACACGTCGTCACACATGTCCAAATATCGATAAGCTGATACGAAATATCCTTTGACCTATTTTTCCTCAACAATAACAACGTTATTTTGTAAAATATTAATGTTGAAAAATTAAATTCTGTACCTAGTGCGTGCTTCTGTAATTGTTTTTTTTTTTAATACATTGAACTTGGAATCTAACTCAAGTGAGCCCACACAATTCAAAAGCAAACATATTTATATTTTAAAGTAAATCTCTGTGGATTTACGTTTACGGTACACCGTTCGAAATTCGTAGTGATGTCAGAATCCGATAGAAAATTATGACCTTGTTTTTTTCCGGACACGATTAAAAACAGCCAGCTCCATTTTATAGTATATTGCAAAAAAAAGAACTCATTTTATCTAATTGCGCAGAAACAAAGCGCATTCATTATTTTTAAAGTAACAGTCATTTGGCCTAGTTAGATTGTGTGATGATGTCAGACGTCAGTGGCATTAACTGGAGCCAGTTCGTTAATTAGGAATACTGGCTTTTGACCCTACTGATGGAAGAACTTAGGAGTTGATGGGTGTAAATCTGAATTATACGATAAGTTGATAGTTATTGGGGTACAGTTGACCCATTTTTTTTTAAGTGTAGCACTTCTCCCGCTCTGGGCGGAGCGGAAGGGAGTGTCAGACTCTTACTGACTAAAACCCACCCGTGATCCTCCTAGTGCCCGCCGTGTTCCAGGGCTGTGGTGACCCCGCAGCAGTTGAATGTTGAAAGTTACTATGGAGGGATTGTGTGAATGATGATAATGAGGCTCGCAAGTTGGTGACTGAAATGACTATTGATAGAAAAGAAGAAGTCTGCCATGTTATCTCGTCACCATTTTTCCTTAACTGACGAGATGGCTAATGCACTCAGTCCACTAATATGTAATGTACTGGTCACCAATAACCAATAAAATAAAATGAAAATGTTTTTCAAACGTACAGAAATAACTTGCACATGACTCAGTCACGGAAGTGGACCAGTTCTTTTATAATACCTATATTTCCTCTTGTTTTTGTAACATACTAGTTGACCAGCGCAACTTTGTCTGCGTCACATAAAAGAGCAACATTTTTTATTGACGCTGCGCTCCTATTGGGCATAATGATAAATAGACTTCCTCGATAAATGGGCTATCTAACACTGAAATAATTTTTCAAATCGGGCCTTATGTTCCTGAGATTAGCGCGTTCAAGCTAACAAACCAAATCTTCAGCTTTATATATTAGTATATACATGACATAAGTTTACATTAACGTCTTAGGCCATGTAAACTCGCAACTCAACTCGAAACTCCAATTTCGACATGAGTACGAAAACGTCAGTGAAAGCTTGTCTAATTGACGTTTAACGTCTAATTCATCCGTGTTCCTCCTAATGCCCTTTGCGTTCCAGGGCCGCGGTGACTCCTTCGAACAAATTCCGTAACCTTAGCAGATCACTTCATGATATGGAATCTAGATTATTTTTCCTCTGTGCCTAGGTATTACAAAAACCCAATTTAAAACAAAAACGAATAATCGAGCAAACTAAAGTTCGTTAAATGATGTCATTCGTCCATTCATTTCGATATCTTTTCCCGTGCCGTTAAAATTGCCATTCAGTATTATTATAAAGTTGCAGACAGTTTTTTTTTGTAAATAAGTATTTTTAATTTGCTTTTCCTTATCGCAATGAACTAACCTTGCACAATTGGTCAATAATAACAAAAGTAAATGATAAAATTAATAATAAAAACACAGCAAAAAATAAAACAACGATAACTAAGACCGTTATGCGTTATCGTAGCAGCTAAAAACTGATAAATTTTGAAAATAGAAACTGTTGTAAAGTATATTGCGGTATATGATATAAAGCTTTTGTTATATAACCTATATATACAAAGTATTTATATTGGCAAATAGCCTCTTTGCCTATAAAACACATAAATAATAATAATCAAAGGTTAACTGAGCTATTATTCTATTTTTGTCGTCGTCTATGAGAAGGAAAACGAGTTAAAATAATAATATCCTAGAACTACAATAACATGGTTCCTTATTAATATCGTCTTATCGGCGACTTGTTAGCAAATACAGCTGCTTATTATTTTGACCAAAACTCGACTAAATTAGATAATTCAAAGTTACTGATAAAGTAACGCACGTCATTAATAAAAGCAATATTTTGGCTAAACATCGTTTCTGGGTCGATTTTGGTGTAACCTATTATACTACAATTTAAAATAACCAGTGCACAAAATGAAATTTTAAAAATATCCACAAAAAACAAAACAGCATTTTTTTGATAACCTTAATTTCTTTCATCTCAAGAATTTTCAATTTATCTAACTTATAATTCCTTACCATGCAAAATAAATGAAACATTGGTCAACTAACCCTTCAAACTAATCCGTTAATTTGTTTAAGAAAAATAAAAATCCGTTATCGTTATTAATTCACAAATGTTATAACTTGACCCCATCCCTATTGCGTATAAATATTGATTGAATAATTTATTAAATCGATTACAATATCAAAGCGTGTAATATATGTACATCTTAAAGCATCGAAGACCTCTTTCCAACCCTCTATCTATTTTTAACAATAAAAGCAACCGATAAATGTAAATATAAGCTAACTTTTAAAGGATTTAGAATAATTATAGATTTGATTTATTCTGTACTTTTGACTATTTACATTTTTAACAGTAATAGTTTTTTTTTAATACATATCAAAATCAGCTATCAAATTCGGTTACAATAATTTTATTCTATAACAATTTTTCCTATTATGCGGAAAAAAACAGCCACAAAAAATCGGCATTGGCAGAATCGCTAATACCTGAACCTCGCAACAGTTGACATTTAAAACCTAACCTTAGCGCGCGAATCGCTAAAAGCGATGATTCACATAAAATCAAAAACTACCCTTTTTAATAATTATCTTTATTAAAAACTATTTGAAAACTTAAAATAATCGTGTACAAGTGTCATCGAAACGTGTTCTATAAGTTTCGCATGAGAATTTAGTGTTAAAACTGTGACCACGGAGGTTAAAATCAACTTTCGTCAAAACCTTTTGTTGCTTTTTTCACGTTCAAATAAGTTTACAATAATGCCCCAAGGACTCAAGGAAGGGTTTGCCGGTACGTAGAACCAGTTACATCGATTTATTTACGACTATAGATAGGTTATATGAAGAAAAAAAAACCAAAGGGGTATGTCAGTGTGCTTTTGTTACCATTTTCGGCAGAATTCTTTAACAAAAACTTCTTATATTGATGTTCGAGGGTTGAAATAGGTGCAAGAAATGTTCACATGACCTGCAGGTCACTGATTAGGGTAAAATTTAGTTCATAAGCTTGAGAAAAATAAAATTTAGAGCATTTTGTAAAAGTGAGGAATCTAGTTTTGAGGACATGACTTTTGAAAAGTATAATTGATTAATGTTGACACCCTTTGCTCTGACCTTAATATACAATGTTTTTAGGATCAGCTGTTGGGAAACATGTAATAGTACTTCTTCAAACTAATATTTTGTTCATATGTTTTTTCGATAAGTTTGATTTATACATTACAGCACTCTGTGGTTTCAACTGTGTAGTTCATGTTCCCGTGTGAATATGCATATAAAATATAGCTTATGTTACTTGCTGATAATGTAGCTTTCCATTGGTGAAAAAATGGTTAAAATCGGTCCAGTAGTTATGGAGCTTATTCAGTACAAACAAGTAAACAATAAAATGTTTCCTCTTTATAATATTAGTTTAGACCTTATAACCAAATAACTTATTAATTTGTTTAAAATATTGGAACCATAAGCAGTATGATTCTACTTTTTATTTTTGTTAGTCAGTAGACATTATCATAACCTTTTTGATAAAAATTAGCTTTCTTGCCATTCTGAAGCATTCATAAGAAACGTTTTGGTGAATTGATACAGTTATTTACTTAATGAATTCACCAAAGTTTCTTAATTTTAATTAAGTTATAACTTATGCTACTGCTATACTACAATTAACTGTTTTATTTCATTACCATCATATTTTGCACTGTTGTGCCAATTGTTGTACCAATTGTTCAGAATATTCTTGTAAATTGTTAATTATTTGAAACATTTCTATAATCAAGACTACCTTATAGATGTGGAACAAATCTTCTTAAGTACTTAAATAAACTAATATTTCCCAAACCACCTACGCCTATTAAATTGCAAAAGTAACGGAAAACCTTTCTTTCTTTCCAGATTAATAACGGAAAACTTCAAAATAAACTCCGGCAGCAATGGAACAAAACGCAAACAGGAAGACTCGTTAACCAATAACTACAAAATTAAAATGAACCCCCACACAATAGACTTCACGAAATCACCTCTATCCCCCATCTACACACCAACCAAACGAAGGATACTCGGAGAGATACAACAGCCAAAATCACCGTTAGATAGACTGAAATCACCGCTAACAAACTCACCAAAGCCGTTCAAATCACCATTACAGTCCATCAACTCTCCACTACTGACATCGCCGTTCTTAAACCAGAATTCTCCACTGAACAGGAATTCTCCCCTGTCAACGAGGGTGAAACGGTCACGGATAACTAAAGTCATGGAGGAACGGACTAGGTTTAAGATGTCGAACAAGGAGAATGATGCGTCCGTCATAAATGAGACGTTTGTTAAGTTGGATGTGGAGGAGGAAGCAAGGGACTTTCTGTTCGGACAGAAGTTTGACGCTACAAGAGAGAAGGTCACGAACTGGTCTGCTACTGAGGTGGGTTCTGTTAATTATGCAATTGATTAAATTTTTTTTTGTCTTCTTTGGCAAGTGAGCTGATGACTATACGGCCAGTGTCAAGGTGAGCTGTTGAAATTTGTACTTTGTGGTATCTTCAAAGCTATGAGGACAATACAATATTTGGTTTCTTACATAGAATACTTTTTATGCACACAATTAATCTTCTATACAGACTATATGACTGTGCGTAGCAGGCACTGACCCTATGTGGCCCTTCTTCTTTGCTGACAGTTCTTACAGGCGCGCGTGGAACAAGACGCGCCGTCGACCCGGGCCTGGTTGCTATCGGACGGCGAGCCATCCATATAGTACCTTCAAAAGACAATGTTTTAAAAATTTCCCTTTTCTCTCATTCCAGTTGAACTTTACACACGCTCTACAAATATCACCAAAACAAGATTTATACGTCCCAGAAAAAGAAATCACACAAGACTTAGATGATTTCGAGACCCTTCACGACTTGGAACAGGAATTCGAAGCGGACAACTTCGATGAATGCACGAAATACGAAATCATTTCCACGGATAGTCCTGACATCATTTCCAGAGGACGTACAGCATCATCCAGGAAGGTAACCTCAAGGAATTTTGATTTTGGTGCTCCGTTGGCAGACGATGAAGCTTCCACGAGCTTCAACAAACCAACGGTCACTGCTACACGGATGCTCAACTTCGATGATGAAGATTTTGAGTTCCCTTCCCCGGCAGTCAAGAAGCAGGCTGCCAAGAAGTTAAAATTCTCTGAGACACCTACTAAACTCAGACATGAAAAGTCAGATTCAAGTATCGGTTCAATGAGTCGGTCACCGCTACCAAAAACTGGACTCTACACCACAGAATCGACCACTTCTATGGAAAGCGGTTTCGTATCGGAATTAGAAGAGCCATTCTTAGAAATTGAAGAGTCAAACTCTCCCAAAGTGGCCAATTTCAGTGACTTACTCTCGGGACAGATCAAATCAAACGTTATCTCTGAGAAGAGTTTTCTACGTAGACCGTTGAACAGGAGTTTAAGTTTCAACCCGGAGAGTCGAGCAAGAGTTTCTCTCTTCTCTGTTCTAGAGAATCCTGGCCAGAGAAATAAGAAGAGAGTGGAACGGAATGAGAATGAAGTATCCAGCAAGAGAAGGAGATCGAACTGTGAGAGCCCAGAAGTCGAGAGGTTGCAGCGACCAGTGTTACAGCGGGCGTTCTCTGAGAACAATGCGCTGATTATGTCTGCAATGGCTCGCTGTGAGTATTTCCTTGATCTATTCTATACCCCATTCACGATAAGATTAGACGTTGAAATACATCTTTTTCACAGTCCGTTCAACCGATTTTTACTTCTATTGCGTTGGCGGCATGACACATGGTAGCTGCAGTAAACAGTTCGTATTAAAATCACGTTTTTGCTTTTAATGCCATCCTTATGCGTACGGAATAGAAGTAAAAATTGGTTGAACGGACTGTAAACAATTTTGTTCAAATGTCTAATCTTAGGTAGCTGCAGTAAACAGTTCGTATTAAAATCACGTTTTTGCTTTTAATGCCATCCTTATGCGTACGGAATAGAAGTAAAAATTGGTTGAACGGACTGTAAACAATTTTGTTCAAATGTCTAATCTTATTGTGAATAGAGTATAGTATATTCTTCTTGTTCGACGAGTCTCCAAACTATGTAGTATTCTGCAGTATGGCCTCTACTAGACTACATAGCTTCTGACAACCCGTAGAAACTTACAAAGATCTACTAAAAACAACTTCTCTATCTAGTATCTCCCTCTAACCTATTTGTCTGTTTCTTTCTAGCGTTGGTAGAGCCGGACCTGATAGGTGACTTCTCCGTACCATATGCGTTGCCTCTGATTGCTGGAGACCACTCCGATCTGAAGAGCATATCTTGTGACACGCTGGCTGCCTTAATCCAGGGAGAATATAAGCATGTTATCAACGATTTTATGGTGAGTAACTTTGTTTGGTAAACATATTAATATCTGTGAACAGGATAATAAAGGCTATCAAAATCAAAAGTCATTTATTCAAACTAGGCTGAGCGACAGCACTTTTTGAACGTCAAATTTTACATAAAGACAGTCCCCCAAAACGCCCACCCGTCACCACTTCCTAGTGTTTTAGCTGGGAAGAAGAAGTGGCGCAACAAACTCCCCAGCAACACATCTGTCTGTTGCGTTTTAAGAACTTGAATTTATACAATAGTATGCAAAGTCATTACATGCCAAAGCTAGGAAAAAAATCAATTACCCAACATGGAAATATTAAATCAATTCACTATAAAAACATTGTAAAGATTAGATTGAGTCAATTAAGTAAAAATAGATTGACCTACATAGTCATAAAAAATTACACAAAACAAAAAAAATATATATATAATTATGAACTCATATAACCTGTATCAATAAATTACGTCACACTTTAAGGGGGAGGGAGGGGTGTTTTTTAGCTTTTTTAACTTGTATTTTCTTGTTGTACAGGTCATCGACTGCCGCTACCCGTACGAGTTCGAGGGCGGGCACATAGTGAACGCCGTGAACTATTACAGCAGCGCGCAGATAGCGTCCCTCGCGCAGCAGGCGCCGCGCGCCGCCGGCCGCACCGTGCTCGTGTTCCACTGCGAGTTCTCGCTGGAGAGAGGGCCCAAGCTGTGAGTACTGCTTTCTGTATGACACAAGCACTCAGTCAAACTTGTTCATAGCGCGCCGGCTAACAATCACAAGGCGCCCTCCTCCGTCAGCTGCCCCCTCTTCAAGACGTTCCTTACTCTCTGTATGTCCACCAACACGCTAACAATCACGGCGCTCTGTTCCATCAGCTGCTCCCTCTTCAAGACGTGCCTTGCTCTCTGTATGTCCACCAACACGCTAACAATCACAGGGCGCCCCCCTCCGTCAGCTGCCCCCTCTTCAAGACGTGCCTTGCTCTCTGTATGTCCACCAACACGCTAACAATCACAGGGCGCCCCCCTCCGTCAGCTGCCCCCTCTTCAAGACGTGCCTTGCTCTCTGTATGTCCACCAACACGCTAACAATCACAGGGCGCTCTGTTCCATTAGCTGCTCCCTCTTCAAGACGTGCCTTGCTCTCTGTATGTCCACCAACACGCTAACAATCACAGGGCGCTCTCCTGCGTCAGCTGCCCCCTCTTCAAGACGTGCCTTGCTCTCTGTGTGTTCACCAACACGCTAACAATCACAGGGCGCCCCCCTCCGTCAGCTGCCCCCTCTTCAAGACGTGCCTTGCTCTCTGTATGTCCACCAACACGCTAACAATCACAGGGCGCTCTCCTGCGTCAGCTGCCCCCTCTTCAAGACGTGCCTTGCTCTCTGTGTGTTCACCAACACGCTAACAATGACAGGGCGCCCCCCTCCGTCAGCTGCCCCCTCTTCAAGACGTGCCTTGCTCTCTGTATGTCCACCAACACGCTAACAATCACAGGGCGCTCTCCTGCGTCAGCTGCCCCCTCTTCAAGACGTGCCTTGCTGTGTGTTCACCAACACGCTAACAATCACAGGGCGCCCCCCTCCGTCAGCTGCCCCCTCTTCAAGACGTGCCTTGCTCTCTGTATGTCCACCAACACGCTAACAATCACAGGGCGCTCTCCGTCAGCTGCCCCCTCTTCAAGACGTGCCTTGCTCTCTGTATGTCCACCAACACGCTAAAAATCACAGGGCGCTCTCCTCCGTCAGCTGCCCCCTCTTCAAGACGTGCCTTGCTCTCTGTTTGTCCACCAACACGCTAACAATCACAGGGCGCCCCCCTCCGTCAGCTGCCCCCTCTTCAAGACGTGCCTTGCTCTCTGTATGTCCACCAACACGCTAACAATCACAGGGCGCTCTCCGTCAGCTGCCCCCTCTTCAAGACGTGCCTTGCTCTCTGTATGTCCACCAACACGCTAACAATCACAGGGCGCTCTCCGTCAGCTGCCCCCTCTTCAAGACGTGCCTTGCTCTCTGTATGTCCACCAACACGCTAACAATCACAGGGCGCTCTCCGTCAGCTGCCCCCTCTTCAAGACGTGCCTTGCTCTCTGTATGTCCACCAACACGCTAACAATCACAGGGCGCTCTCCGTCAGCTGCCCCCTCTTCAAGACGTGCCTTGCTCTCTGTATGTCCACCAACACGCTAACAATCTGTATGGCCAGCACTAACAAGGTCCCCCCCGGCAGCTGCCGCCAGCTGCGCGCGTCGGACCGCGCGCACAACGCGGAGCGCTACCCGGCGCTGCACTACCCCGAGTGCTACGTGCTGCGCGGCGGCTACCGCGCCTTCCACGCGCGCGCCGCCCCGCTGTGCGCGCCGCGCGGCTACACGCGCATGCGCGACCCCGCGCACGCCGCGCTCTACCGCCGCCACCGGGACCAGCCCTAGTGCCACACACGTCGGACCGCGCGCACAACGCGGAGCGCTACCCGGCGCTGCACTACCCCGAGTGCTACGTGCTGCGCGGCGGCTACCGCGCCTTCCACGCGCGCGCCGCCCCGCTGTGCGCGCCGCGCGGCTACACGCGCATGCGCGACCCCGCGCACGCCGCGCTCTACCGCCGCCACCGGGACCAGCCCTAGTGCCACACACGTCGGACCGCGCGCACAACGCGGAGCGCTACCCGGCGCTGCACTACCCCGAGTGCTACGTGCTGCGCGGCGGCTACCGCGCCTTCCACGCGCGCGCCGCCCCGCTGTGCGCGCCGCGCGGCTACACGCGCATGCGCGACCCCGCGCACGCCGCGCTCTACCGCCGCCACCGGGACCAGCCCTAGTGCCACACACGTCGGACCGCGCGCACAACGCGGAGCGCTACCCGGCGCTGCACTACCCCGAGTGCTACGTGCTGCGCGGCGGCTACCGCGCCTTCCACGCGCGCGCCGCCCCGCTGTGCGCGCCGCGCGGCTACACGCGCATGCGCGACCCCGCGCACGCCGCGCTCTACCGCCGCCACCGGGACCAGCCCTAGTGCCACACACGTCGGACCGCGCGCACAACGCGGAGCGCTACCCGGCGCTGCACTACCCCGAGTGCTACGTGCTGCGCGGCGGCTACCGCGCCTTCCACGCGCGCGCCGCCCCGCTGTGCGCGCCGCGCGGCTACACGCGCATGCGCGACCCCGCGCACGCCGCGCTCTACCGCCGCCACCGGGACCAGCCCTAGTGCCACACACGTCGGACCGCGCGCACAACGCGGAGCGCTACCCGGCGCTGCACTACCCCGAGTGCTACGTGCTGCGCGGCGGCTACCGCGCCTTCCACGCGCGCGCCGCCCCGCTGTGCGCGCCGCGCGGCTACACGCGCATGCGCGACCCCGCGCACGCCGCGCTCTACCGCCGCCACCGGGACCAGCCCTAGTGCCACACGTTCTAACTTATGTAAATAAAAGATGCCATATTATACTCTAAGTTATTAAAGTCGACACCAAATAAATGTGCAATAACGGTCATTGACCCACCTACATTTGACAACCTTAAAACAGAAATAATGAATTAATGCTATATTAAATCAACATCCATCGTCATCCTTTATATTTACTAGTAATGGAAAACGATTAATTTTTTTTCTATGCACCTACGAAGAAATATCAAGGAAAGGGCAATGACCTTTATTGCACATTTATCTGGTGTCAACCATAGTACAAACTTGTGATCGGTTTTAGGATAAACCTGACTTGAAAATTAACGACGACTCTCTGTGTCTATTAATCTGCCTGCCTTTGTATAACTGTGTGGAAGACGGCAAACCGGATTCTGCTGAATATCAGTGTTTTATTTAGATCAGCTGCTTACCAGACCTCCACAACAGATTTTCTGGTTTCTGGCATTCCATAACGACTGCAAAAGAATTCCAAATGACAGACGGAACCAACTTCCAAGATGGTCACCTAAACTCACCTATCCACAGACCAATCTCGGCAAGCGTTGTTTAACCCTACCTAATGGATTGTGGAGGTCTGGTAGGCTACCACTCCACGTTAAATACTGGTATTCAGCTGAATCCGATTTGACTGGAAGCCGACACCAATATAGTTGGGGGAAGGCTGGGCAGATGACGTGTTAGGTCACTTTATACTAAAACCAATCATATAAATGTAGTTTTTAGTAAGAAAAATTATCTCCCACCTCTATTTAGTTAAGATCCCTTAGTTTTTAGTGCGTTTGACAATTGCAATACATATTATATTATTGAAAAGTAATTTAGTCGAAATTATATTTCTCCATATTTTCTAGACTTTTTGCGGATTTTATTTCTAGATTATGCGGTTAGCTCTTCTTTCGTTTTTTTATCAGAATATTGGGTTTATAACAGTCAGCATGTTTTTTCAACCTTTAGGTATCCATCTAAGACAAGGTCCCGTATTTTAAAACGTGGAACTCCACTCGAACTCGACTCGAACTCCACTCGAACTCTACTCGAACTCAACTCGAACTTCACTCGAACTTCATTCGAACTCCACTCGAACTTGAATGTCAAGCTTTATTGACAGTTTGATGCTCCGATAGAGTTACAGTTGTGTTGGAGTCTCGGAATATAGGCCAAGATTTAAATTTAACGCTTAGTAAAGAAACTCATCTAATTCGGTACACATTTGTTAGCATGACTCCACAAAATGTGCGAAACAACTGTTTTGTTCGCGTTGTTAAGTCATTTAATGGCTTTTTAAACTAAATTGAGTATCGTAGTGAATATGTTGAGAATATATCGTAGTGATATGATATACTGACTTACAATGGAGATAATGTTTGTATTACCAAATATTAATATTTGGGAAATCAGTGAGCGAGCTGTGTTGATTGTTATACACCTAATATGTTTTCCAATTTTATATAATATCTAAAATATAAGTTTTAAGCTTTAAAATTATATTTAGTGTCCCACAGAATAGTGTTAAGTTCCTTGTATAGTAAATTTAGTTCAATTTAACTCTTGAAATTGTTACAAATTTAGTCGATTTAAGGATATACCTATATATAAAAACAACTTCCTTTTTTCTAAATTTGTAACAATTTCCCTGAAAAAATACTAACATTTCAAAATTTTACGTTTGTTTTTTCGATTAAATTTTCAATTTGCAATATTTTACGCTTTGATAATGTTTTTCATAGATTTATTTCATATAAAATTACGTTTCGGGTACTATTAGAGTGAACAAATAATTATGTTTTAATACTTATATCAGTTATTTCTAAATACTGAAGCTTGTGTTGGTAACAGTGTTTACAAATGCGATATGTCAAGTATACAGTGTGAAATCTTAATGGTTGTTTTCCCGCGGCAGGACGATTACCCATCAGTAGTACTATCGAAACACAAAGTTAAACTAAAAAAAAAAGTTTTTTTTTTCCAAATCATTAAAAAAGTGTTCATAAACTCGAAAGAGCGAGAATCAATAGTAGTGCACTAGACATAACCAGGCCTCCGTCACTCCATGTACTTGCGCGCTATAATTACCTACCACCCGGCCGAGCGGTCTCGGGCCGTTTGCGGACCAAACTTAGTGCGGTTTTCGCAAGCGAAGCGCACGCAATTTTTCAATTTTAATTGTTCCATTCGTTTGTATGGGTACCTACGATGCCGTCTAGTGCCTCATGTGCAGTAGATGGGTGCAAATCAAGTAAAAGAAGATATAGGTAAACACCTAACATTTTTTCCATTTACCTGTCAATAAAGACAGGTAAGTGATAAAATATTACTAATTTTGTCGTTTCAAAATTATTTTTAATAGGTATGCTAAGCATTAGGTTGCCTTTCAGACACAGATTCACATATTTTTGTTACATAGAAACGTCATACTTACTTTAAACACTATTTTAACAACGTTTAAAAAGTTATTTTTATTAGAATAAAAGGGTAATTTCCCATGATATTGTCAAAGAATTCTTTAGCTTTCTCCATGATATAGTTAATAATAAATTGATAAATGTTAATAATCATTCAATGTATTTATAAGTAGGTGTTTTTTATTCATAATTATACATTTTTGAGGACTATTATACTCGTAAATTCTTCATATCTGTGTCTGTCCGTCAGTCTTATTTAGGTACCGATCTCCTTCCTAAGACCTGTCCTATTTTATTATTTTTCAGGCGTAAAACATAGGTTGAATTGATTGTCAGGCCCGGTTTAGCAAGGCCAGACACCAAGGCAAGAAGTCATTATGTGTGTTGTCTTCATTTTGATAAGCGATAGTGTTAGTAAAGAATCTATTGCACAGTTCGCATCAATTTATATAAAAAAATATTTTATAGACGATACAATTTTAAACTACCTACTAGTCAGAACATATTCACAGTTCTCACTTAAATAGACACAAATAGTCATGTTAATTTAATTTCATCGAAGAGGTAGCCCTGCGATTTTTGTGGGATTGCGCGGCGCGAACCAATCACAACTGTACGCTTGAGTATTTAGGCACGTTTTAGCATGCGGCGGTTGCTGACGCGACGGAGTAGGCTATTATAGCAGTAGGTATTGGAAATTTTCTACTGAGTGAAGTATCTGTTACGTAGTAACTATTTAGTAATATGTGACATAACGTAGGTAGATAGTTAGATACCTACATGAGACGCGCGTCGCGTTCCGCGTACCTACATATCGCGCGATGCACTACTGTTGGTTCAAGTCGCTTTCGAGTTTTGTTTATCACAATTGTTAATCTACCATTTATGGAGTCTAATATTTTTTATATATATAAATCGATTGTATTACCGATACAAACTCATTTCGCTTCGGGAAAACAACCATTAAAATTTCACACTGTATATGTTACTTATAAGTTTCAAATTTGCAACGCTAGATGGCACTGTCTACTTCGCGCACGTTCCCCTAAACGGAGGGTGCAGGAAGTATAGGTGGCAGCACAGGTCAAATATTTACGACGTAAAAGTTTCCGATTTGCAACACTAGATGGCATAGTCTACGCCGTGCACGTTCCCTATATTCAATCTATAAATCGAGTTGCACGATACGCATACAGTGCGCCCTCTCGCGGGACTCAGGCCTCCTCTCTGTGAGAGTGAGCTGCAGTCTTGATACAAATTTTATTAAATATAGGCTTTCAGAACACTGAAGTAACTGATACATATTTAAACATAATTATTTCAAGAAAAATACAAGTACTTTAGTATTTATAATTCTGTTTTGTTATAAAAATTCATTTGCCTTGAAAAACTAAATTTTGTGTGATTTGATAAGTTGCCATCGACAATATAGAGTTTTGACAGGACACTTGTACACGAAAAGAGTTTCCATGCTTTCATATTTTTGCCTCTTATTAAAGAGATGGATTATCTTTATGGCTTAATTTCTGGAAAATTATGAATACTAAAGTCTTGATACAATTCCAATTACGCTTACTAGCATTTATTATAAGATTTGTAAATATTAATGTTACGAATAAATGTATTTTGACGTCAATAGATTTTTACGCCTGTTCGGTTTGTGCCA
The DNA here is from genome assembly GCA_905332915.2 of Hecatera dysodea. Taxonomy (NCBI): domain Eukaryota; kingdom Metazoa; phylum Arthropoda; class Insecta; order Lepidoptera; family Noctuidae; genus Hecatera; species Hecatera dysodea. The sequence goes on along the minus strand of HG995317.1, from coordinate 696,409 downwards.
TAAAAAGCCAAAATACTGCATAAAATGGTACGTTAACTACACAGGATATAAACTTTAGGCCTAAAAACTCGAAATTATAATAACTAATATATAATGTATAATTGTGTAGTATAAAACAAAACGAATTGTGAATTTTAGTTATATTTTTTAATAAATTATGTGAAAATATATATGGTAATTTTCGTTTTTTTTTTATCAGCTATGCTAAACATCGATATACCGACGAAAGATTCTTTTGTTTGTTTGTACCAAATAAGCTCTGAAACTGCTAGACCGATTTTAAACAAATGGAAAGCTTCTTTAACAGCAAGTTATATAAGCAGTAATTTTTTCCCCGTATTATTACGGGAACGGGAACTAAACGGGTGAAACCGCGGGGCGGTGCTAGTCTATACTAGTACTATAAAGAGGAAAGATTTGATTGTTTGTTTGTATTGAACAGGCTCCGAAATTACAGAACCGATTTGAAAAATTCTTTCACTGTTGGGTAGCTACACTATTCCCGGGTGACATAGGCTATATATTGGGTTGGTAAGAAAGTCTTGCGACACACTACATGAGTAAAATATAAAAACATTTTATTTCAACAGTAAACAATTATTCAGTAATGTATGCTCCCTCTGTATCTACAACTCGTGCCCAATGCTCTGGTAGACTTTGCACGCCTGCACTCCAGAATTCTTTAGGTCGTGAATTGAAAAAGTCAACCAGTGTATTTTTGAGATCTGCGCGATCATCAAATTTTTTATCCTGTAAATAATTTTTTAAAGCTCGAAACAGATGGTAGTCGGTAGGTGCTAGGTCTGGAGAATACGGTGGATGCTGTAGAACTTCCCATCCCAGCTGCGAAATAGATTGTTGTGTCATCTTAGCTACGTGGGGTCGAGCATTGTCGTGGAGAAGCCGAACTTGGAGACGTTTACGCCTTTTTTGTTTGATAATTTCAGCCAGCTTTTACAGTTGTGCAGAGTAAGTGTTTGCATTCATCGTGCTGTTGGATGCGAGCAGTTCGTAATATAGCATGCCTTCAGAATCCCACCAAAGACAGAGTAAAACTCTCTTCACTTCACGGGCCAGCTTAGGGGTCGGATCTGGTTTTTCTCCTTTCGGTAGCCATTGTCGCTTACGTGTGTAGTTAACATAAAGCACCCAGCATTCATCTCCAGTAACTATATCTCGAAGAAAATCCTTTCTGTGTGGACGTTGCAGGAGTGAAAGACAGATGGACATGCGTGTCGCTTTGTTTGATTCGCTGAGATCGTGTGTATCCAAGAAGAAACAACTTTTCTGTATCCGAGATTTTGTAAATGTTGGAGAATCGTGGGATGGCTACAGCCGAGTTTGTAAGCTAATTCCCGTGACGACGTATTAGGCTTTGCCTTTGTAAGTGCTCGTAGTTCTTCATCGTCAACAGTTGATTTCCTGCCGGACCTAGGTTTGTCTTCAAAAGATGTATCGCCAGAACGGAAACGCTAATACCAACGGGACGTCGTTGAATGATGAACTACGTTGGCCTTGAACACACTACATATAATAGCGGCGGCGGTTCTTGCAGAACGCCCTTGTAAAAATTCGTAATATGCAATCGATCGAAGTGCACCATGATCCATCTTCGCTCGTTCTATCTGCGCGGAACAACTGACTCGCTTATATACTCTGCGGCATGGAAGGTTCTACACTAATCTTGAATATACTACTCTCGAATGTTGTAGAACTTTGTTAGAAGAAAACATATTTTAATCGAAAGGAAAGTGTCGCAAGACTTTCTTACCAACCCAATATTATCCCTATAATCCCACGGGAACGGGAACTAAACGGGTGAAACCGTGCGGCGGTGCTAGTATCTTATATAGGAACACTGACCTCTACAAACATAACACGACCCCTGTCTTTGCCTGCCAAGCTTTTTACCAACTACAAAATAGGTATATTATGGTCGGCTGCCAGTCAAACCAGGATTTATACCGAACGCCAAATTAATGTGCAATAAAGGTCATTGCCATTTCCTTGATATCTCTTCGTAGGTACATGGACAAAAAAAAATGAATCGTTTTCTATTTAAATATAAAGGATCACGATGGATGTCGATTCAATATAGCATTAATTCATTATTTCTGTTTTAAGAATTAAGGTTGTCAATAAATATAGGTGGGTCAATGACCGGTATTGCACATTTATCTGGCGTTCGGTATAGCTGAAAATCGTAATATACGAGGAGCGAGTTGTTTAACGTTCTCGATCGCGTTAGCGTAAACGTTACGTAGTATTGAAACTGAACAAGCGCGCCATCTGGTGACAGTAACGGAAAGCTTTTTTATCATTTAATTTTACATAAGCGAATGCTAACGTCATGGCCATCGAGTACCTACGAAAACTCAGCATAGTAGGTGGAGTCTCGGTCACCCATCTACAGACCGACCTTGGCAAGCGTTGCTTTACCCTGAAGATCGATTCGTGCAGCTATTATAATTTAGCCACGAGCTCCTTACAACATCATGCATATATACTAATATACAGTATGTTAAATAACAGAGGGCGTTCCCTTAAATTCGTTAATATATCATTAATAGATTAAAATAAAAATATCAGAATAGAAAAATAAGCATAAAATAATCCAAATAAAAAAAGAAATTGGCAATAAAAACAAAACATCCACATCACACCTGTTTAAAATCAAAATAGTAGCACGAAATAGTACCTACTCGTAGTAGCAATGCCCAAACCGGCAAGTACGCGTGTACAGAGTGTTTCTTTAACGTAACAATTTAACATTTTTAGTGAATATTTTAATATTAAAAAAATAAAAACATTTTGTTTTTGAATGGTAATATTTTTTTATCATATAAGGATGCTATACTATAGCGGGTTAACGGGAACGCCCTCTGTTAGTTAACATACTTTAAAGTCAAAACTAAAAGTCTAAATCCACAAGAATCGTTATTCCAACTGTCATGGCGAAGTAAATACAGGAAAGGGCGCCATTTGCATTAAGTATCCCGATTTCGGTCGGGCTTCATAGAGCCATGCAATGGATGTTGATATGGTTGTCACAAGCGAAAAACGAGAAAGTATTGTGTGTATAATTTACTCTCTTGCTCTCTCCTCGTTTTCGAGGCAGAGCGCTAGTAACTAAATCGGCTGGTATCATTTTAACTGACTGCTCAACATTGTCCCACTGAAAACGTTAGCGGTTTGTATGGATCAAACCGTTTCGCAATGACTAAAGAAATTATAGATGTGTAATAGAATTAGTAGCAGTGCGGTAAAAGAGCTATATATGTACATAATAGAATTTCCACACAACACAAGACAGCCTGATGCTCCAACATTACTTCCAACTGTCGATTCAGCAAAACTTAGCTAACATATTTTTGGTAGGCGTTTAGTGTCAGTTGTATGGGCACTCGGACTAAACTGGCTCATCTATGCAATGTGTAATAGATTAAATGCAATAAGTACCTGAATAAGGTTTATTTTACTGATCATTATTGGGATCAACGCCTAAATATGTTGTTAAGCGCAAAACTCGAGATTTTTATGAAAAGAAATATTCAAGAAAATACATAAAAATAATATGGAACACAGGAAGACGTTGCAATCATCGGGATACGACTATTTTACTTTTTTACTTACCAGTTTTTTTAATTTATATGAGAAAGTTTCTTAGGGTTGACTTTACGGGCTATTGAATGAGTTCGGCACGTTATCAGGTGGAGAAATAAAATAAAATGTGTAAGTTAAAACGGTAAAAAGGCACAAACAGTAAAACAATGGAAAAAATTAACGTAGCGTCTCGCGGAAAAGTCCTTCGTTTTTCGCGGTCACAAGTTCACTTAATGACTTAAGTTTTTGGCGGGAATCGCTGGCAGGAGCATATTCTCGCCATCGCCGCGCATAAGGCACGCTCGAGTATGGAGCTAGTAACACCATGCTACATTTATTTATTTTTATTATGAAATGGATTTGCTCTTGACTCTAGTCTAGGTCACAGGTGACAGAGACAAAGTCGACGATGGAATGAGCTTACCCTCTAACTTTGAAGAGATTAGGGTTGAATGCGTTCGGAAACACAGACGCAGACAAAGAGTTCCACTGCTTTGCTGTGCGAATTATGAAAGACGATTGAAGTTCTATTTTATTTCTAAACTTCACGTACTCGAAGTCGTGGGCGGAAGCTAATCTATACTAATATTATAAAGCTGAAGAGTTTGTTTGTTTGTTTGAACGCGCTAATCTCAGGAACTACTGGTTCGAATTGAAAAATTCTTTTTGGGTTGAATAGACCATTTATCGAGGAAGGCTTTAGCCTATATATTATCACGCTTAAGCCAATAGGAGCGGAGCAGCGATAAAGAATGTTTTAAAATCGGGGATTCCACGGGGACGAAGTCGCGGGCAGCAGCTAGTAGGTAATAATATAACGATCCCGAACCTAGATATAGAATTTTCAATACCTAAGAAGAATTAAAATAAAGCTAACTGAATAAAAAATGTGAGCAGTGGTGGCCGAGTGGTAATGGCCCCGACTTACAAATTGTAGGTCGCGGGTTCAATGCTAACAAACAAAAATCAAATCTTTCCTCTTTATAATATTATTACTATACAAAAATAGATATGAAACAAAAAGCATAGAACCCAAGTAAAACGATTAAAGAGAGAGTGATTTTTTCACCATTATTTCGAAAATTAAATGGACAAGACGTTTAATATAACCAGTATAATTCGTTTTATACTATCACGCTAAATAAAATTTCCTGCACAGGCCGCCATTTTAAGTCAGCCCCTGCATGCTGCAATTTCATCCATGTTTTAATTTTTTTTTAAGAATGATGGTTGCGCCGCAGTTAATTTAATTTCTCGACACTTCCTTGATCGCATTTATCGGTTATTTTTTATAATTCGCTTTATACGATCACGCAAAAAACAATTTCCTGCACAGGCCGCCATTTTAAGTCAGCCCCTGCATGCTGCAATTTCATCCTTGTTTTAATAATGTTTTTTAAGAATGGTGGTTGCGCCGCAGTTAATTTTACTTCTCGATCTTTTCTTGATTGCATTTATCGGTTATTTTTTTTGACTGAGCATGTTTCCTCTCCTATCCTTGTCCCGCACGCCTCTTTCTGCAAAGTGTGAGCGAGAGAGGAAGAAGGAAGCCAAAACTAGATATTCGTTCGCCGCCATCGCATCGACACGCGATTGTGTACCCTCGCGCCAATTATTCGTATTTTTCGGGAAAACTTTTAATTTTGTTTCGTGAAACTGTGCATGGTTGAAGACAATACTCTAAACCTTGTTTTGGGTGAAAATCCAAAAGGACAGTGCTAAGGATTGTCGCTGCTGCAGCTCCTGTTACGGCCACGCCACGAGGGCGTCTACCAAACAGCAGAGGAAAGCAGGTTAGTGCTCTTTTTGACCCTAGAACTGTCATTCTACCTAATTTCCCATCAAGGCAGTTCAATATGTTCCCTTGTTTTCATATGTGTGTCAGTCATTTTCTCATAACGCAGATACAGTCCACATTTATCGCCCCGCACCATCAAATGGAACTTTGAAAACTGGGGAAAAGCAAGCATATTGCATTGTAATTTATGGCAACAGGCATTTTTATTTATGGGTTTGATAATCCACACGATCCCATCAAGTCTTTTTTGGGCCCACTGCATAATAGTGACGTATAATTATGTTATGCTAGTAAAAATGTACTTACCTAACTATTTTATTATTGCCAACAGGCGATTTTTTTTTTTTTTTTGTAAAATCTAACCAAACTAAAACATTCTGGTCGTCATTGCAAATAATATGAGAAAAAGATGTGGTACTGCAATGCGTTATAGTAACAGTCACTATCGGCTTTTTGAATATATAAATATACTCATTGAACATATGAACCTCGTTTTAATTTAGTAGGATTGCGACTGACATTTATGATCGAACGAATTACTCAGTTAGGTACATTTGTAGCCCTACCCACATATTCTTGTGATGCTGTGGTCTCCTATAAGTGTCGAAGTACACCTACTTGATATTGATTGTAACTTCTTATTTATGTGTGTGTTGTGTGTATTCTATGTTGGAGATCCTAAAATAAAAAAAATAAAATAAAAAAATAAAACTTGTGGGCTTCGAACAAAAAGTAAACTGTCTCCTTTGTTGACCCCGAAATTGTGGGATTTGATCGATTAAAAAGCGTTTTAAGTACATTTAGCCAACATCAATGATCCGTGAAATGAAACGTCAAACCATTTTGTTGAATATATTTATTAAGAAGTCTTACATGGCATACGACTTGTATTGTAAAAAGATCAGAGATCATCAAAAGTCAAACTAAATTTAACATTTTTAATAACATACATACATACTTGAAGATATATATTTCTAGTTAATTTATATATAACCTGATGACAGATAATAATCAGTAATATTTTGGTAGGTAATTTTATTCTAACTAATTAAAATCACTGCATTTCGAAGTGACGACATTTTTTTTTACATTTTCCGTTGCTCATATTAAATCTAATTCTAATAAAAAAAAATGTATTCTATGTTTGAAATATTCGAAGTCATTTTATGGTCGCTTTTGTCGTTTTAAAACAGTTTAAGTATCAGTTATTTCAAATATAGGAATGTGTCCAAAAGATTCACACGTCAGCCGTATCTCTCGTAGTTCAGAAATGTGTTTCAATAGGGATGTTTGCTGAGTAAAAAAATATGATTCTATTTAGTCCGTCAGTTAGATTATATTATCGAAGAATATTGGACTTGTAATTTTTGCTCAATCAAATCTATAGAAATTAACGAAGATAAAAACCATCGAAAGATCAGGTGTAAGGGTTCGTGACGTCAATTTGTGTTAAAAATTGTAGCAGTTTTCAACGCACTACTGTATCGTCTTCGTTTTTTGTTTTTGTTAATAGAAAAAATTCGTGTCAATATACTTTGTAAATCTGTCCGACAGACTATTTAGATTATTTTAGTCAACTACCCTATTTTCATGAACTGGGCTACCGTTTTACAAAAATCCTACTGATGGGAAGCGATTAAGTAACTTGTCGATGGACATAGAACTCACTAAACATTATTGCTTATTTTTATCAACTGACGGTAACACCATTTTCTGTATCATCTATGAATTTATTTATTGAATAAGAAAGACAATCTATAAGACTTATGGTCATGCTTTTGAGTTGGTTCTAAACAATCTTTATGAGCCGCTGTGCTAGCTTCGACAGATGATTGTATAAGTTCTATAATATCTCTCGCTCTGGCATTGAATAACTTACTAATACTTTTTTCTTCCGAATCTGATTGATGATTTCCTCTAGAAATAACTATATCATTTTCTATATATCTACCACGGGATGGTTCGTTTGAATCTTCGATTTCAGCCGTCGCGTCTCTGCCGATGGTGTCGAGTATGCGGTTTATATCATTAACATCGTTCTGTTGTCTGAGCGAATGTCGACGTCCGTGCTTTGGTAGTTCTTCAGTATTTTCAGCTGTGACTGCTCTTTCACGCGTGAGGTTTTCTTCAGCGGTTACATCAAGATTTTCTGAAGTCAAATCTGCATTTAACTCTGCTGTTACAGCTCTCTCGGCAGTTACGTCAACTTCTGCGGTAAGTTGATCTTCTGCAGTAAGAGCATCGTTTCCAACAGACCCTGCCTTGTCTTCTGAAGTTAAGTTGTCATCAAGAGTAGCTCCTTCTTCTTCAGCTGTGACTGCTTTGTCCTCTGCCGTAAGGTCAACGTTTTCTGCTGTTAGTGCTCTATCTTCTACTGTTACTTCTACATCCTCAAGTGTAACGGCTTTATCCTGAGCAGTTAATTCTAGATTTTCAGCAGTGACATCTAAATCTTCTGCAGTCAGAGCTTTATTTTCTGAAGTAAGATCTAGGGCTTCTGCTGTTACGTCTGCTTCTAAAGTGACAGCTCTTTCTTCTGCGGTAAGGCCGAGGTCTTCTGAAGTTACTTCTCTGTCTTCTGCTGTAGCAGTGACATCTTCGGCTGTAAGTCCGGCTTCAGCGGTTACTTCTAAATCCTCTGCTGTCAAACCTTCCTCCTCTGCAGTGACTTCCACAGAAGCTTTACTTTTGTGATGATGATTATGATGTAAATGTTTCGCAGATTTAAGTTGAACCTCATCTTCTTCACTCTCTTCAACGACTACAACTTTTCTCTCTTCAGATTTTTCCGCAGTTACATCGGTTTCAGCAGTAACATCAGCGCTTTCTTTATCGCTAGCGCTTAAATCTTTAGATTCCTTAGAATAGGCATCTTCGCTGGATTGAACATTACTTGAAGCGCTTGGAGAGTCACCATCGGCGGTTCTAAGCGTATTAACGTTCGCATCATCACTGTTTTCTCTATTTTCCTCAGAGGACTGTTGTTCTTCGCTGGTAGACTTATCGTGTTCTAATTCTGACGTATTAGAAGAGCTGACGTCATCATTTTTCTCAGCATGTAACTGACTTGGCTTGGCAGCGGATAGGATGTAAGCTAGGGGCTTGGCTCTGTTCTTACCATGCAGTGGAGTAATTTCTACAACCTGCTTCTTATGGGAGTTGAGTTTCCTCCATCCCTTGCGTTTATGTTCTTCTGAGCCTCTGTAAGGCAGTACCTGGATGACTTTTTTGCCTGTCTTGCTTCTTCTGTGTTGCCTTTCGTTGGACCTCGCTTCGCTTTGGGCTAGGCTTCGCTCGAGGAGCGGGATGAGGAGCTCGGCGATGTTGCCGTCATGATGGTGGTGTGCCATGAACGGCTCCAAGTCCTCGGAGGGCGTGTCGCGGGTGTCGACGGAGCGGCACAAATGCGGCGCCACCCAGCTACACAAGAGACACAACGCTGGAACAGAAGGAGACGGTTCAACATAAAGGTGATACAAATAAATTTGAAAATGAAAATAATATATCTAGTTTTAATTTCCGCGAATATTTGTGGGTTGCAGGTATGCACCTCCCCGTCGACCGTTGAGTCGCAACTCAACGGTCGGCGAGTCAACACGTCCCCTGAGGTCGCCTCGTGGAGAGGCGAAACACGTGTCGGTAATGGTGTTGGGTTTCGCTTTGCCTTCCTGCATGTGCATAAAATCCTTGCATTTGCCTTGTAATCTTGCATGTGCATAATATAGCGGGCGAGGTGCATACCTGCAACCCACAAATATTCGTGGAAATTAAAACTAGATATATTGTTTTCATTTTCAAATTTAAAATGGATTTCCGCAAAGTAACGCCTGACTCAATCAATCTTGTGATACAAATATTTTTTTACGAGCGCGACTACCTTGGCTTTGATAAATTTTGGTAACCCTTTTTTTCTCTGGTTGGCAAATCATCAAATGACTTCTCCCGCTCTGGGCGGAGCGGAAGGGAGTGTCAGACTCTTACTGACTAAAACCGCCACGTGATCCTTCTTGTGCCCTTTGCGTTCCAGGGCCGCGGTGACTCTTTCGAACAATTTCGCAAAACCTCCTAGGTATTATTTATTTAATCATAAACCAGCACCTTGTTTAGATGTTCTGCCGCTCTGGGCGGAGCGGAAGGGAGTGTCAGACTCTTACTGACTAAAACCCCCCGTGTTCCTTCAAACGCGTTCCAGGACCGCGGTAACTTTTTCGAACAGTTTCGTAACCCTGGCAGTACATTGCTAAGTAGCACCTACTTACATAAATGATAAATGATATTTATTTTGTAAGTTTAAACATAAAACTTTTACACGTCAATTATTTCTGGTCATTTTAAGCTTGATGAAGCCACAGGTAGGTGCACTTGCGATATTACATGCAAAAAAACAAGAGAAGGATTATCAGCTTTATGGTACTTACCAACGTATAGGTACATCTGTGCAAGGCGAGTGCGCGCAGTTGGTGCGCCTGCGCATATATTTATACAGAGCGCTCGTGATTGTGTGAGAGCGTGAACTAGCGTGGAGAATAGACATGGGGTTTGTTAATCTGTGATCGATTTTATTAGCTTTGGATCGAAGGGGTAAGGAGGAGGGGGGGAAACTTCTGAGTATAGTTCTAAATACTGATATTCATATTTTCCATTATTCGTTTTTTTTTAACCGACTTCCAAAAGTGGAGGAGGTTCTCAATTCGATTGTATTTTTTTTGTGTATGTTATCTCATAACTTTGTACTGGGTGTACCGATTTTGATGATTCTTTTAATATTCGAAAGCTGGTGCTTGTCGTGTGGTCTCATTTAATGAGATCTGACGACGAGTATTTGAGTTATCACTAATAATGCGTGTTTTATTCTACACTGATGATGTTCTCATTCCCTCTTGTCAATGTAAAATGAAAACATAAAATTGTTTACGATGGTTTGGAAGAGCATCTTAGTATTTCAACGTGGTCCATTTCTAGTTTAGTGAAGATCTGATGAAGAGCAGAGATGACAGGAAACGGAACTTTTCAATAAATGATAGCAAATCTTTCGGGATTGCTGAAATCGCATATTTGTCCCCCCTCCACCTAGACGTACCAATCACATTGGTACGTCTAGGTGGAGGGGGACAAACTTGGTCCTCTTTCAGATGGAATTTCTCCTACACGATTAGGTATTTGTTCTCCGAAGCTCTATCCTCCAGTTGATTGCATCCAGTCCTCTGACCAGCGAATATTTATTGGAGCAAGATTTATTTTATTGGCACCATTGTTTTAAAAATGGACAAAAATTGAGCACGCCTTACTAACACCGGCAAGGAATGCCTTGCCCGTGTTAGTAAGGCGTGCTCAATTTTTAATAAAAATAACCGCACCGCTTGAAACGTAAAAGATTTGTCGTAAAAACTGGTGGAATGTATCGGCATCTCTAGTCTCAAGTTTTCCGATGACCTCAGATATCTATTATGTGTGTCATGAAGGGACTTGAGACGTTCTTTAAGATAAGAGGGGGTTGTGGGATTAAACAGAATACTATAGAGCAGAAATAGAATATGAGACTCCTGGCGAAGACGTATGGGAAGCCACTTGAGCTTTGAGCGAAATTCAGAAATATGATCATATTTGCGCAAGCCAAATATAGATTTTATGTAAAGGTTTGGAAGATGCTCACCTTTATCTAGTTGTGCCTGAGTGAGATCGAGATAACTGACATCAGCATAGTCAAGGATGGGAATCAGAAGGGACTGTGCGAGCGCAGTTTTAGTGGCATCGATAGGTACGGTTGACATTTCAGAGGTTAAATTATAACGTTAATTTTTTGAAAGCTTCAACTTTAAATAGGAGAATCTTTATTATGAAAGACTGGTCTTTGATATGGTTTTCTCTTTTGGAAAGAGAAATAAATAAGAATGAATCCGTGCAAAGCCGGGGCCTCGCTAGTATGCGCTTGTAATTTGACAGACAGATATGTTACAGGCAACTTTTTTGCCTGCTAGAGTGACCGCGGCTCCAGAACGCGGCGAGCATTAGTAGGAAAACGGTCGACTCGGGCCTGGTTGCTATCGGACGGCGAGCCACCCATAGCTCGCCAACCGCAGGCCCGCGCGTAAGGTGGCCGGGAATCGCCCTGCGTTTCCCGACGCCCGGGGAACCTCTGCAGACCCTATAACGTTATCAGGCGTGATAGTTCATAAAATGTGTAAGTGTAGGTACGTAAGTGCGTGAGTCGAAGTAGATTTAATTAATCAGTATCCACCGTGTATAACGCGGTTACTACTAATCATTTGTAATCAGGTGCGTGTTGGGGCACTAGCTCAGACCATTGACTCCTCCTTTCTTTTTTTGGATTGGAAGTCGTCAAATGACTTCTCCCGCTCCGGGCGGAGCGGAAGTGAGTGTCAGACTCTTACTGACTAAAACCCATCCTTGTGCCCTTTGCGTTCCAGGGCCGCGGTGACTCTTTCGAACAAATTCCGCAACCTTATGGGGCCCCGTCTTCGTTGCTGACGGCTCTTTGAGGCGCGCGTGGAATACGACGCGCCGTCGACTCGGGCCTTGTTGCTATCGGACGGCGAGCCACGCATAGCTCGCCATCCGCAGGCACTACTGACTCCTCCTAGGTTTTATGATTTGAAGTCCTCTTGGCAACGATATCAAACGCACGGGTCGATCTTGTTGCGAAATTTGTTCGGAAGCGTCACCGCGGCCCTGGAACGCGGTGAGCATTTGGAGGAACACGGGTGGGTTTCAGTCAGTAAGAGTCTGACACTCCCTTCCGCTCCGCCCAGAGCGGGAGAAGTCACTTGATCTTAAAAAAATACACGTCGGTCTTTTTTCAGCAACTCCACGCTTGTCGAGTTCCCCAGCATTATGCTGAGCGATGATCGTTTTGTGTCAATGTGCTGTATATCTTCCGAACTTGCATATCTCATTTTAATTAGTTTTCTTTTTGAAATACCGTATGCGTCATGCTTGGCGCAAACAAACTCTTTTTAAACGACGATACTGCTTTGAAAAATACAGATCGTTGTCGTGGCTCAGAAGGCTGCCCAGCTTAAATGGGACTGGGCTGGACATGTCTGTCGTATGTCCATCGAGCGGTGGGCCTATAAAACTCAAACTTGGTGCCCTGACATCGCGAGGGGGCCGCGGCAGACCACGAAGGAGATGGCGGGACGACTTGGATGTCTTCCTTGGGAACTGGCAGGATGTGGCACAGGATCGGGAACTATGGAGGGAGTGGAGGGAGGCCTTTGCCCAGCAGAGGGACATTTCAGGCTAGTCTTCAAATAAAAAAACTTAATACAAAAAATACAACCGACTTCTACACAAAAAGTACAAAATAACTTTAATTTCGGAACACGGCGTTTGTGACGCTTTTTCGTTTTTTGAACACCGACTTCCGAAATTAAAGTAAACGTTTTCGTTTTTTTTTTGTGTAGAAGTCGGTTGTATTTTTTTGTAAAAAGTTTTTTATTTTTCCCTTTTTAGTAGTAAATCCCCCCCTCCATAAACAAACATGCGATTTCAGCAATCCCGAACGATTTGCTGTCATTTATTGAAGAGTTCCGTTTTTGTTCTTCACCAAACTAGAAAGGGACCACGTTGAAATACTAAGATGCTCTTCCAAACCATCGTACACAATTTTATTTTGTCATTTTACATCGATACGAGGGAATGAGAACGTCGCGTCGTCATTGTAAACTAAGCCACACATTATTAGGGATAACTCAAATACTAGTCGTCAGATCTCAATCAAATTTAAATGGGACCACAAGACAAGCACCAGCCTTCGAATATAAAAAGAATCATCAAAATCGGTACACCCAGAACAAAGTTATGAGGTAACACACAAAAAAAAATACAGTCGAATTGAGAACCTCTTCCTTTTTTGGAAGTCGGTTAAAAAGGAAGAGGTTCTCAGTTTTAGTAATTTGTCCATGAAAGGAAAGTATGACCTTATGGGACCTATTTGAGTATACACAGACATACAACATAATAGACAATATACCATATATTTATAACTAGCTGCTGCCCGCGACTTCGTCCCCGTGGAATCCCCGATTTTAAAACATTCTTTATCGCTGCTCCGCTCCTATTGGCTTAAGCGTGATGATATATAGCCTAAAGCCTTCCTCGATAAATGGTCTATTCAACCCATAGATAAATTTTTCAATTCGAACCAGTACTTCCTGAGATTAGCGCGTTCAAACAAACAAACAAACAAACTCTTCAGCTTTATAATATATTAGTATAGATATAAACTAAATAATTCGTTTGACAAGTTCATGGTTTCCGTTCCACATAAAACTCGACGCGAACTGCGTATTAAAATGCTTATATATTTATGTCACCACTTTGTATCGTTACGCTGAATTCAATAAATACTTCTTGGTTTGTTACGTCAATAATAATAACAAAACCGGCCAAGTGCGTGTCGGACCACGCATAGTGAAGGGTTCCTTAGTTCACTGTTCAAATCTCATATCTCTAAAAGTATATAAGCTGTGATGTTCAAACCAATTTCGTTCTAAATGTCTGTGAAGTGTTGTATTTGCTAATTTTTTTTAGGAATTTTCTACTTCATAGTTTAAAAGTTAGAGGGACCGAGGCACATTTTTTACGAATTCGGAAGCAAATATCTCAATAAAATTGATTGAATCAGGCGTTACTTTGCGGAAATCCATTTTAAATTTGAAAATGAAAATAGTATCTAGTTTTTAATGCTTGTGCATAAAATCCTTGCATTTGCCTTGTAAGCTTGCATGTGCATAATATAGCGGGCGGGAGGGAGGTGCATACCTGCAACCCACTAATATTCGCGGAAATTAAAACTAGATATTATTTTCATTTTCAAAGCAAATATCTCAAAAAATATTGCCTTAAATAAATAAAAAAAAATAATTAGAAACCTCTATTTCATTTTGAAAGAGCTATCCAATGATATCCCATACGATTATGTTTGTTGGGATTTATCTTTTCATCCCTCAGTTACATGTATGTAGTGCCATCCTTAAAAAACATTTTTTCCATAATATTACAGCATTATTGAATAGCGGTTAACAGGTTGCAACTACCTACCAATTTTCATTTATGTAGCTTTAATAGTCTCCGAGTAAAACGGCTGCGACATACGGACGGACAGACAGACATGACGAACCCATAAGGGTTCCGTTCTTTGTTAAAAGAGCTGGACTTTTTTGAGACTCCAGAGTTCCGGTCCTTTAAAGTACAAGGGTCTGAAGACAACTCGCAGAGGTCCCGTTACTGCTAGGGTTGCGGAATTTGTTCGAAAGAGTCACCGCGGCCCTAGAACGCGGCGGGCACAAGAAGGATCACGGGTGGGTTTTAGTCAGTAAGAGTCTGACACTCCCTTCCGCTCCGCCCAGAGCGGGAGAAGTCATTTGATGATTTCCCATCCAGAATAACAGAAACGACCTAGGGGCCGTTCAAGTATTACGTAAGCAGAATTTTTGACATTTTTGACCTCCCCCTCCCCCTCGTCAGCACAAGTAAGCAAGGCTCTTACACCCCCCCCCCATTGCTTACGTAAACATATTTATAAGTATTATAATCTGTTCTGGTTTCCTTATTGGTTCATGAAGCAGCAGTTCATAAGTCTACAAATATGGAGTTTTTAGGCTATTAGGGCGTTGATAGACCATGCAGTGGGTAAGACCTCGCCGGATTAGAAAAAATGAAATCTAAAAAAAAAAAAAATTACTGACTTGATTATATATGGATGATTTGCTTATATTTGATGGCAGGGGGGGTCCCCCATCCCCCATGTCATCAAAAATAAGCAAATCATACTTGAATGGCCCCAAATGACAAAAAAAAAAAAACTATAATAAAACAAAACTTACTGAATACAGATCAAGTAATTTTATTTACTTCAATGCAGCGCACTCGACGATTTCTACAAAGAAATGAAATAATTTTTGATAAAAATAATATAACGTTTTGCGGAAAAACTTTATTTAAATTAATCTTATTAGTTACGCTGTTTTCGTACGGTATGTATGTACAACTTTTGTCCCACTGGTTTGCTTGTTTAGTTTGTACGTACACTACATCATCAACAGCCTGTTGCAGTCCACTGCTGGACATAGGCCTCTCCAATTGCACGCCACTTAGATCTATTTTCGGCTTCTCGCATCCAGTTTCTAAATATATTCATACACTAGCAGCACCCCGCGGTTTCATCCACGTAGTTCCCGTTCCCGTGGGAATACGAGGATATATAGCTTATGTTACTCAGGGTGAATGTAACTTTGTAGTGGTAAAGAATTTTTGAAATCGGTTCAGTAGTTTTTGATTTAATTCGTTACATACAAAAATACAAATCTTTCCTCTTTATAATATTAGTATTGACAAACATACATATAAAATATATACAATATCTATACTAATATTATAAAGCTGAAGAGTTTGTTTGTTTGTTTGTTTGTTTGTTTGTTTGTTTGAACGCGCTAATCTCAGGAACTACTGGTTCGAATTGAAAAATTCTTTTTGGGTTGAATAGACCATTTATCGAGGAAGGCTTTAGGCTATATATCATCACGCTTAAGCCAATAGGAGCGGAGCAGCGATAAAGAATGTTTTAAAATCGGGGATTCCACGGGGACGAAGTCGCGGGCAGCAGCTAGTGTATATATAAACATGTAATTTCTAATTTCATTATCTTTGTTTTGTTTATTGTAATAATGTTATGTGCGTCTATTTGGGAGGAATAAACTATGTTTCTTTCTTTCTTTCTTTATGAGTCACTGGATTTCTACTAGATGCCCAGTGGAAGGCCTGCCCCCGATAATATTATGTGACTTAAGCATAAGTGATAAAATATAGATGCATCTTTTATATTGATATGCACGCGTTTGTCCAATATCTCAACTGATGGTAAGCGATGATGTGGTCGACGATGCAGCACGCTTGTCTAGAAGTAACCTGTTCACTGTTGACTTAAAGACTCCCAGGTTGTAGCTATCAGGAGACACAGACTCTGGCAGGAAATTCCACTCCTTAGCTGTACGCACAGTGAATGAGTTCCCAAGACATTTTGTGCGTATGGGTGGTTGTCCAGCATACCAGGAATAGCAGCGCCCCGCGGTTTCTCCCACGTAGTTCCCGTTCCCGTGGGAATACGGGGATAAAATACAGCCTATGTCACTCGTTAATAATGTAGCTATCCATTGGTGATAAAATGGTTGAAATCGGTGTAGTAGTTTAGATGCTTATTCGGTAGCGTAAGCGTAATCAGCCTTTTTTGATGTTCCCACTGCTGAGACACAGGCCTCCTCTCTAGGAGAGGGAATGGGCCGTAATCCACCACGCGGGCCCAGTGCGGGTTGCTGAATGTCACATGTCTTCGGTTCTAGGACATGCCGGTTTCCTCACGATGTTTTCCTTCACCGTTTTGAGAGCAGTGGTGATGAAGTTAATTACACCAAAGTAATGCGGCTGGCTGGGTTTGAACCCGCGACCTACAATTCGTAAGTCGGGGCCGTTACCACTCGGCCACCACTGTGCTTATTCGGTACAAACAAAAAAATATATGAAAATACGGGGAAATAAAATAAAATGTTTTCTGTCGTGAAATATATTGCTGGTAGATAAATTATAGTTAGTTAAAATTACAGACGTTATATTTAAATATAGACTAACAGACATTATTTTAGAATTGAACAGAATGTTCCAATTATTAGAATAATTCTTTTTTTTTTTTCAAATTAGGTGCAACTAGAATTTGGTCAATATGTATAAATTGGTTGATTTTTCGTGCGCATTGCTGGTCAATAAATTATAATAGTTCATTTTTAAATTACAGACATTTATGTATGTATAATATCCTAACAGACATTATTTTAGAATTGAACAGAATGTTCCAATTAATAGAATACATATTTTTTATGTTAAACACACATCAAATTAGGTGTAAGTAGAATTTTGTCAATGCGTTCGATAATTTTGATACAAACTGCATCCAGTTCCACATCAAATTAAAAAAAAGAAACTAGTTGCATTTAAATTTGTCAAACAATGATGGTACAGGCTGTATACAGTTCGAATTTAAATTAAAAAAAAACTTTGTTGGTAGTTACATATTATAGATTTACACAGATAATGAAAAAAAAAAGACGCAAGGCGACATTGTAACTCCAGTTTTTGAATCCGTAGAACCATTTTTTTTTGTTTTATTTTCGCATCGTATCTGTGAGTCTTAAAAATAGATGCAAAGTCTATGTTTTTATGCACTGAACTTTTCTATAGCTTAATTTCATCAAAAAAATACAAGCTAAACATTTTGAATGAAAAGAATGACCAGCTAATAATGCACAGACAAAAATTCACTCTCACAAACATACACAATATGTGATTGGTCGAAGATTGAAACTCTTATTAACTATTTATATAAATATCTACTTAGTTTGGATACATGCACATATCATTTGAGACAACTATTTATTCGGAATACTTAAATCCTACTTAGATAAAAGATGCTACCAAGTGAAGAACAGCGGTGATCTTTCAGAAGTAAACGAAATAAAATCAGGTGTCCCTCAGGGCAGTATTTTGGGCCCTATACTATACCTCAGTTTTACAGCAGATATCTCAACAACAGCTGACTATACCACGATTACGATGTACGACAAAAATAGTGCAAAATCACCAGAAGTTGAGATGTGGTTGAAGCGTTGGAGAATAAAAGTCAATGAGACAAATCGGTACATGTAACACTTAGGAGAGAAACATGTCCACTGGTAACGCTAAACTGCAAAGTTATCCCTCAAGATAATAACGCAAACTACTTGGGCATGCCACCTAGACAGGAAATTTACATGGCAAAAACATATTTGGATAAAGCGCAAACAACTAGATGGAAAACTGCGGTCACCGAACTGGTTATTGGGACGCCAATCACAACTAAATCCTGACAGCCAGATGCTAGTGTACAAAACTACCATAAAACCAATCTGAACTTACGGAATACAACTGTGGGGAACGGCCAGCAATAGTAATAACAAAGAAGTGGCTTATTGTTGGAAAACAGATTGCCATGAATCAGAAATCAACAAAAAGAAAAAAACTATTTATTCGGAAGCGAAAACTTCTTCTTCTCCTTTTGAGTCCATTGCAATTGCATCTTAAAAAAACCTAAAACATTTAGATAAAGCTAACAAATAAACTAAACTTACAACAAACTAAAATATAGCCTAAAAACATTCGTCTTCAACGCTGTCAGCTGGTAATGTGCCCAAGAGTCTGGCGGCATTGCCAAGTTGAATGGCAATGCTTAGCCTCAGGTCAGAGTTAAAGCCAGCTCTTGGGTCACGGGAAGTGACAACCAGCCGTTTCGTTATTTCTTTGAAAAGGTTGTGAGCACAAAGGCTCCACGTCCCGAAGGTTTCAACCCCAAATGCCTTGAAAATATAGTTGCCAAGAAGGTATATAGTCAGTAAGAGTCTGACATTCCCGTCCGCTTCGCCCAGAGCGGGAGAAGTCATTTGATAATTTCCCATCCAGAAAAAAAAGATGCATGTATCCAAACCTTTTGATATTATTGTTCGTTGCTCCACTTCAAAATAAGAATGGCATTTAAATCCTCATTTTATTTGGTACTTAATGAGGGCTACCGCAATTCATTTGTTTTCGAAACTTGTCCAATTCTAAGATTGTTAATTCCTGTACTTTTAAAGACTCGTTCAAAACACTCAAAATCAAGAAATGCAATCGAAGAAAGCGTTCTTCGATTGCATTTCTTGATTTTGAGTGTTTATTATAAGTAAGAATGGGAATCAACCTTCAAAAATACTGAATGATCTTAGAATTGCCTTGCCTGGAAAAGCCCATCTTTGAAGAAGGTTGTAATTCAGTGGAGCATAAAACCTTAAAACTACAATAATTTATTTGTTAAGTAAGGCTCATGAAAATGGTCATTATTAGTAACAAGAGAGAAAATATATAACTTTAGAGTCAACGAGCGTAGAATATATTAAACTACTTGTAACTACAAAGTATTGCTTTTACATGTTCCACAAGATTCTGGTGGAACGATCCATATTATTCAACACCATATGGGTATGGCCAATTTACCATAATGATTTCAGCTGAAAGACTTCTACTGTTGGTTGACCTACCCCAAGTATGGTCAAATCTGCCAGTGTTACAGAATTTGTTTGGAAGAGTCACCACGGCTCTGGAGCGCAAAAGGCATTAGGAGGAACACGGTTGGGTTTTATTAAGTACGAGTCTCAACACTCCCTTCCACTCCACCCAGAGAGGAAGAAGTAATTTGATGATCCTAATCCCAAAAAGTGTGGCCAAATCGTCTGTGCGTCTCCAGTGTATTACCACAGCATTCACTACGTCATCAGTCTACATTGTGGGAAGCCTTTCAACACTGCTTTTCCAGTGCGTGGTCAGAAGCTATCGGCTTCATTGACTATCTGTTCTGCGAGCAATATGCTCAGCCCACTGCCAATAGTTTGCCAAATCTTTGGGCTATGTCGGTCTTTGGGTCTCTTGCAAATATCTTTCTGATTCCATCCTGCAAGGAAAGTTCAAGCATAGCTCTCTCCATTGTCTAATGGGTGACTTTAAAGCCTCGTATGAACTAGGCAACATTTGACGTGCAACACGTGACGCAAGCAGGCGTCCAACATTGACAATGTTACTGAAAAAAATCCTCGTTGCCGTTCAACATGATGAGCAACAAGTTGTGCTACATGTCGCGCGTCAATTGTTGCCTAGTAGATACGAGGCTAAAGCCTTCTGATGAATCCCATAGGGAACGTGCAGAAACTATAGGTGGCTGCACAGACGCGTCAATGTCAAGTATATTTTACTTATAAGTTTCAAATTTGCAACGATAGATGGCACAGTCTACTTCGTGCACGTTCCCCTAAACGGAGGGTGCAGGAAGTATAGGTGGCAGCACAGGTCAAATATTTACAACGTAAAAGTTTCAGATTTGCAACGCTAGATGGTATAGTCTACGCCGTGCACGTTCCCTATAACAGTATATAATCAGTATACAATGTTTACACTGCTGAGACACAGATCACAGCTCGCGGAAACAGAATGGGATGTTGGATAACATTTTTTTTAACGTTAAGTTCTGGTTCATGCCGCGTTCAACGTAATGTTTTGTCTTTACCATTATAGGATCAGTGGTGATTAAATTAATTGCACATACTATAGAGCATGCTGAAACTCTGACAACCCGTCTTACTATCATCATAATCTGCCTAGCCTTTTCCCAACTATATTGGGGTCGGCTCCCAGACAAGCCGGATTCAGTTGAATACCAGTATTTTACGTGGAGCGGCTGCCTGCCAGACCTCCACAACCCAATAACTGGGAAACACGGTACTTCTTGGCAAGACTGGTGTCAGATTTTCTGGCTTCTGATAATCCGTAACGACTGCCAAAGATCTACAAATGACAGCCGGGACTAACGGCTTAACTAGCTTTCCGAGGCACAGAGAAGTCTCGTTATGTTGACAACCAGTCTTACTACGTTGTTTCCTATTACCCAGTAACTGCGTAATGGAGGCAGTCACTATATGTAAAATGGAAACTGGAAACAAACCACAGCATAGCCGGGGCAAATCAAGGCATAATGATTTTAAATCAAATGGATCGTTCCACCTTACAATATAAATTGGTCACGCACACCATATAGTGGTCTTTTTATTACACAACAGTTATAAATAGAAAAATCTGCAAGTGCGAAAGAGATAACAATAGAGAAGTCAATCTAGCTATAAGCTACCGTCATAACGGCTAATGCACTAGATTTGGAAGAACAACTTTACAAACTAGCAATTGTAAATATAGTTTCCATTAGAAGTATTTAGTAGATTGTGAGTATTTATTGAAACTGTTGTATTACGTGCAGTCCTGAGTTAATTATTTAAGTATATTTTGATTGGAGAAAAGATTTTCATCATTGATAATGTGCCAACTCTTAGTTTTGTTTGTTTCATTTCATTATTCTGAGGCCCAGTTGCTCAAACTAGAAATATCTTTTCAATCCGAGTTAGTTGCTGACCTAGAACTACTATTATTTATGAGAAAAATATGATTAAACTCGTGTAAGCAACCAACTCAGAAAAAAAGATAACTGTGGCATGTAAAAGCCGCCATAATAGATTCTATGATATTCATTTTGGTCTACTTTTGAAACAAGTTCAGAGTCTGCACCTCAGTATTTTGGAAACAGTTGCTGTCTACTTTATGCCACTAGCATGTAAATCTGTGAATTCATCAGTAATAAGAGGGAAACTTTAAAGCGCATGCACTTACTAACATGGAACCCTGTTGTAGTAAACATGGTCATGAATTTGGACCTCTAGAGTCAATGGATCACTAATCAGTGCATCTAAGGCATAAATTTAGATAGATCATCATTATCTCCTGCTTTTTTCTTAATGTAATGTGTCTTTGTATCCAATACATCTCTATCAGCCGTTATCTCAGCAGTTTCACACAATACATCCATTGGTTATCCATCTAATTCTATACCGCAGAGCTCTCGCCTTAACTTAAGACATTTATCAACATTATTTGGTGTAGACATAATTTTTTACTAACTATTTGAGGTCCAATCATTTATTAAAGGCTAGAATTGGAATATAATAGTAGGTTGACAAGATTATATCGCTCTTTGAAGCTCGGTTTCTGTAAGATTATATTATTCAAGATCTGCTGAAAAATATTACGTAAGGTGTTGTGTTTATGACTATATTTGAATTTAAGATTTAATTATAATTGATTTTTCATTGCTACTCATACTTTAAAGACTTTTTTAACTAAAAATACACGATGCTAAAGTTGATACTTGAGTTGGAATACGTTCAAGTTCTACACCACCTATAGTAAATATAAGGCATAAGCTTTTAAAAACCAGAGATTCATAGAGCTTGAATATTTTGAAATAACTTTTAAATATCAATAGAATCTATAATATAATACAATTATAATACTGAATATTGCTCTTGGCGTTTCATTTGAATATTATAGTTTCTGTGAGTTATTGATCATAATAAACAAATAGATTCATCTAAATCATTAACCTCATTATGAATTCTGCTGACGTTTGATTGTTAAAAACTGAGAAAACCTTAAAAATGTCAAGATTTCATATCATAGTTGTTTTTATTAAATCTGAGTGTTATTATAATCAGTAATTTAAACTGTTTAGTTAATAATATTCTACAGACAGTTTACGTAATAAACCAATGGATACATATAAAGGATACAATCAAGTACGCATACACTCATCGAATTATCTTATTATAATAATTAATTAATAATACTTAGTTCCAATAATATCATGAGTTAGTTTTTGAAGTTTTACGTAGTTTACTTAAAAGTATATAGTAGGATATAAATGTATCATTGTAGTAACATGTTTGAAGAATGTTTTGTTTATGTTGATGATGTTTTACGGCCGAACCCAATAACCGATCTATCATATACTGGAGATAGAAAAACAAATGAAACAACAGAAAAACTATATAATTTTTCTTGATTTTTCTGTTGTTTCATTTGTTTTTCTATCTCCAGTATGTGATAGATCGGTTATTGGGTTTGGCCGTTAGTCAAGACTAGTAAGATGATCTCAATACATGGTTTGATAAGTTCATACCTAATTTGTTTGTAAAATAATTATTTCTTCTTTATTAATTAATAATGAAATGGATGGTTTATGTTAAACTACATTACTTACTGGGAAATAAAAAATACTTGGTGTATAAAATCATCTAGTTGTTCTTTGGCTCAAAGTAAAAAGAAATATTTTCATAAAAAAAAGATTATAGCAAAGAAAATGCTGTTTTGTATGTGCTTTAAAATCAAAGTTTTAACATAAATAAATTGAATTTTTGGCTACTGCGAGTTCGATTCTTTTACATTATTATATTAAATTCTCGAATAATTTTAAAATCTAATAATATCATCATCTGACTTAAAATAGCGTAAGGTACATATGGAATGCAAAATGATCATAAGCACAGCGTTCGAAGGATTGTAAACCTTTTCGTAGTATTAAAGTGTGGTTCACCGCGGCAGTTGCGGTGAGCTCGATCTTCGTGGCCGGCGTTTCACTTTGCGTGTCACTGTTTCTTCAGTTATCTGAAAAATATCATCAACGGATCACCAATTAATCAAATTTTAAGTACATTCAAATTCAAAGTATTTATTTCAATTAGGTAAACCCTTTACAAGCACTTTTGAATTGTCAAGTCGAAAGAGGTGAAGCTATCTGCACGTTCCAAAGCGTAGATCTCTATGGAGAAGAACGTGCAAGAAACTCCACGGACACTCTTTTAAATCATGTTCTGTATTACATAACCTTGGTTACATCCTTGGTCGTTTCTATATGCGAGGACAATGCAAAGAAAAAAAAGGAAACTATAAAAACAATTAATAATATAATTATTATTTAGAGCGCAGAGCTCTAGGTTCGGAGCAATATGTTGTCTCCCGATTTTGCGCGGTGTATAGACCAAGTAAAAGTAACATTTTTAAGGCTTACTGCCAAAGTTTGTACACGGGCAATCTTTAGGTCAATTATACTAAGAGATCGCTGGATGTTCTGTGCGTCTAATATAACAATGCTTCTAGGATGTTGTTGAGGTTGCTCCGATAGGCTAGCGCATCGGAAATGTTTTCGCAAGCCCACACCGATGGCTTCTATGCAATTATACGCAAAAAACCTGTGTCGTTACTGATGACAGTAGTAGCAGTCGGAAGAGCATCCTGAAGCCGAGAGCACTGTAGCAGAGAGCTTCGGCAAAAGAGACTAGAAACTAGAAAAGCCTCTGGCTAAAGTAAAAGGCAGCTCTTGGGTCACGGAAAGTGTCAACCAGCCGTTTCGATATTTCTTTGAAAAGGCTGTGAGCACAAAGGACCCATGGCCCGAAGACCCCAAACGACTTGAAAATATAGTTACCAAGTAGGTTAAACATAACACGTCCAATATTTTTTGGGCATTTTAAGCTAGATGAAGCTGGTGTTGCCTAGCCGACTACCCTGGGAAGAAAATAGATCTAAGTGGCGTGCAATTGGAGAGGCCTATGTCCAGCAGTGGACTGCAGCAGGCTGTTGATGATGATGATGATGATGAGGCCGCTGTTTCCTAGCCGATTACCCTGAGAAGAAACACCGAAACAAACTCAGAGGTCAAAGTCTCTTTTAAAGTCCACGCAATCCGTACTGGACTCGTTGGACCTCTTGCGAACTTCGTTTCTCTAAGGAAAGCAAAAAACAATGAAGATACTCACACAGGCAGTTACTCTCGCTGGCACAGGCGGCGGCTGCTTTTTCTTATCTTCCGCCTTCCTCTCCACTACTACTTTCTCCTCCTCACTCTTTCCAATCCCACTACTAACTACACTCTTCACTCCACTGGTCGACGAACTAGCGGCAGCACTATCTATCCCGCTCTCACATTCGCTCTCCACAATACTTCTGTCTCTTTCAAAATGCGTTTCGACTGACGCGAAGCTTTCAGACATGCTCCTGTCTTTATGAGGGTGCAGTTGCGGGGCGTAGCTCTCGATGCTAGTTCTGTCCTTGTCTATCTGGTGGGGCGGTGCGAAGGTAGCGGAGTGGGTTGTCGGCAGGCCAGAGGGAGATGGCGTACAGTTGTCTGCGGCCGTGGAACAGGAGGCGCGCGCCGAGTCCGACCTGAAAGTGTTTAGGAAGGTAAAATTATCAGTGTTTCTGTAGTATATTATGCATGTATTATGCATATAAACCTTCCTCTTAAATTAATATATCTATTTAAAAATCCTCATCAAAATCCGTTGTGTAGTCTTAAAGATCAGAGCATACATAGGGACAGACAGACAGCGGGAAGCGACTTGGTTTTATACTATATAGCAGTGCCCCGCGGTTTCACCCGCATAGTTCCCGTTCCCGTGGGAATACGGGGATAAAATATAGCCTATGTTACTCAGGGTGAATGTAGCTTTCTAATGGTGAACGAATTTTTGTAATCGGTCCAGTATTTTTGAGTTTATTCGTTATATACAAAAATACAAATCTTTCCTCTTTATAAGTATAGATGTAGTGATTGATAAGAGTGGTTTCAATGAATGATCAGTGTTGTGTCTAGCCTACTTCTTATCAACTGCTGATGCCAGAATTCTGCACGGTGATATCAGAACTCACTCCTACGTATCTAGATAATAATACTGTTGCGTTACAACTAGGCAAGGAAGATAGTGGCATTCGTTACCACTAACGCCATCTAGTATCGAGTAACAGAACTAGTAAAGTCTCTTGACCTTCGAGACTGTTTTATGTTAGAACATTCTAGAATGCTCGAGCCCTAGTCTATCGCGACTGATATGTACGCGAACTTACTAGATCTTTCTACGATGAAAGGTTCTAGAATTAACTGACCTATATAAGGCATACACAGACTGGGTTTAGTCCGGTTTAGCAGTAACTAGCTATAGTGTGCTGAACAGCACGGTCTCACTGGACAACGTCAAAAAAAAAACCAACCGAGTTAGTATTGGATTAGCGATACAAGCGATAACTTCGAGAGCGATCTTCAACTGCGAACTAAAGTGATTAGTAGTGCGATTGTGTTGTGTAAGTAAAGTGTCATTTTTGGTTATTTAATCGGCTGTTTTTATTGGCAGTGGTGGCCGAGTGGTAACGGCCCCGACTTACGAATTGTATGTCGCGGGTTCAAACCCAGTCAGGCGGCATAACTTTGTGTAATTTGATTCATCACCACTGCTCTCAAAACGGTGAAGGAAAACATCGTGAGGAAACCGTCATGTCCTAGAACCAAAAATTCGGAGACGTGTGACATTAACCAACCCGCACTGGGCCCGCGTGCTGGATTACGGCCCATTCCCTCTCCTAGAGAGGAGGCCTATATCCCAGCAGTGGGAACGTTAAAAGGCTGATTATGCTTATGCTTTTACTGTCACGAACCCGAAGCTCGTAACAATACATACCTATGCTCGGCGCTGCGGCCCGTGGATCACAAGACGGTGTCCATGGTTTCCAAGGAACTCAGCAGCGCAGGGTCGCGGCTGCACCAGCGCGCCAGCTCGTCAGGAGTCACCACGCCATCGCAGTTCGTGTCCATTAGCTGGAAGGGGAGGTTACACTTGTTATTAATGAGCTCATGCAGCGAAGGACAAGGGGTTCGAGGAGGTAGAGTGTTAAGCGAAGGTGAAATTTACCTATACATAAATAACTCTAGATAACACTGTTATCAACTGTGTCGTTTTATTTTAGTACAGTATTGTTTTGCGCGCGACAATTAAGTAAGGAAGATAGCGGCATTCGGTACCACTAGCGCCATCTAGTATCGAGTAGTAGAACTAGTAAAGTCAAGAACCTTTGAGATTTTTCTATGCTAGAACATTCTAGAATTCTCGGACCCTAGTCAGTCGTGACTGATATGTACGCGAACTTTCGACGATGGAAGGTTAAGGAATTATCCAGCCACTGGATAATTCCTTAACCTTCCATCGTAGACGCTGGATTCCAGCGTCCTATGTAAGGCTGGCACATGTACCGATCGAGTCAGCCCTAGCTGGGGGCTTAAAATTCATTTGAGGCCACCACAGGAATAATCGGTTAAGCAGTAACCAGCCTTAGTGAGCTGAACAGCGCGTGGTCCAAACAAAAAAAAAACTGACCGAGTCAGTATTGGATTAGCGATACAAGTGATAACTTCGAGAGCGATCTTCAACTGAGCAAATGTGACGCATACCTTCCCAACTTTTAACTGTTATTTTTGTTTTAGTTTTAAGCTTTATTTTTAATAGTGCGATTGTGTTTTATAATTTGATTAGTTCATTTTTTTTTGCCAGTTGATGTCACTGCTGCCTACTACGTTTCGTCTCGTTCATCACTAGATGGCGCTGTCCACAAACGTTCTTTAATCTAAAAAAACTCATCAAATACCCTCAAAAATCAAAACTCACATGAAAGATCCGATCCACGTGGTCCTTAGCAGCAGTGCTATGAACGGGCGGGGCCGCGGCGCGACCCAGTAGCTCCGCATATCGCTTGTACGACGGCCAACATTTCCGAACGGGAGATGCGGCCATCGCCGTCCACGTCGTATAGAGTGAATACCCAGGACAACTTCCCTCAGTTTCTTTGTTGGTCACACTTGGGCATCGCGCGAGCTTCTCATACCGGGAGTGTCACAATAAAAAAATATGTTGTGCTCCTACCTTAATAGATGTCGCTTTTTACGCTACTGCTTCCACTCGCCAATAGATGTCGCTTTACCCAATGCTTTGATTCCATCGTTTACCAATAGATGTCACTACTGAGCTTCTCATACCGGGAGTGTCACAATTTAAAAAAATGTTGAGCTCCTACCTTAATAGATGTCGCTTTTACGCTACTGCTTCCACTCGCCAATAGATGTCGCTTTACTCAATACTTTGCTTTATTTTTTTGCCAGTAGATGTCACTACTATCTACCACGTTTCGTCTTGTTCATCACTAGTTGGCGCTGTCCACAAACGTTCTTAAATCTAAAAAACATCAACAAATGCCCTCAAAAATCAAAACTCACATGAAAGATCCGATCCACGTGGTCCTTAGCAGCAGTGCTATGCACGGGCGGGGCCGCGGCGCGACCCAGTAGCTCGTATATCGCTTGCACGACGGCCAACATTTCCGAACGGGAGATGCGGCCATCGCCGTCCACGTCGTATAGAGTGAATACCCAGGACAACTTCTCTTGGACAGAGCCACGAGCCACGCGCGACAGAATATCTAGGAACTCCTGAAAGGGATGAAGTGGTGGGTTATTTTTTGTTTGTCCTATATCTTATATCTATACTAATATTATAAAGCTGAAGAGTTTGTTTGTTTGGTTGTTTGTTTGTTTGTTTGTTTGTTTGAACGCGCTAATCTCAGGAACTACTGGTTCGAATTGAAAAATTCTTTTTGGGTTGAATAGATCATTTATCGAGGAAGGCTTTAGGCTATATATCATCACGCTTAAGCCAATAGGAGCGGAGCAGCGATAAAGAATGTTTTAAAATCGGGGATTCCACGGGGACGAAGTCGCGGGCAGCAACTAGTCTTCTCTATACATATACCCCTAGTTTTTAATTAGTACAAATACTTTAAGGGCTTATTAGAAAAGGTCTTGTTATTATTTAAGAAAAGTCTCAAAAAATTATGTTCATAAACAGCGAAGTTATTAGCGTTTTTTATATCCTAAAATGCCACTCAACTTATAAAAATATTGTACAGGCTATTGATTTATGAATGAATAAATGACGATTAAAATGGAAAAACACTGTGCGTAGTATTTTCTAGTAGAAAAAGAAAGAAAGAAAGAAAAATTGAATTGTTATGAATGTTGATTCTAACATGAATTTACCAATTATTAAAAAACTCTGTGGACAATTTTAGGTTTTTATTTTTTTACTTTTGACTACACAAATATGATCAGTAACAGGTACGGACAGAGCCCTGTTTTTTGTACTAATTAAAAACTAGGGGTGTATACATATAAAACAAAGACGGGTTTGTTACAACACTTATAACTCGAGATCTGCTGGACCAATTTTCTTGACTTTTGATTCGTTGGATTTGTCTCCGCCCCGAATAGCAGAATACATCTTAAAAACAATGAAAACTCGACGAATACATAATTATGAAAGATGAATCATTTTCCCTAGATGTTCCTTTGTTTCGTACCTGTCAAACATTTGTAAGTAAGGATTCACGTGTACCAGCAGACCATAAACATGTCGAAGCATTTCTGGGGCTGGAATTGTGAGCGAAGACTTACAAAGTACCAGGATACCAGAACCATAATTTTATCCTTAGGAGACGAATGAAAGAACACTGAGCCAGAAAGAATAAATAGCGCAGGCAAGTGGAACCGCGGGATACAGCTAAGAAGTATTTTAGCTTTAAGTTTTCTATTTTAAAAATTATTTCACCAATAGAAAGCTACATTTCACCTGCGTCTGGCAAAACAACGTTTGCTGGGTCAGCTAGTATATATATAACTACGCGTATGTAATGTATTAATTAGGGGTGGTTCGAGACTCCGCTAGAGAAGACAGAGTAGAAGTTACAACATTTTTAGGAATTTTAATTGACATTCAGCTGATATGGAATCCTCAGGCTGAAGCAATCAGTAAATAACTCAGCGCAACTGCATATGCACTTTATAATCTTAGGAAAAAAGTTAATATCAAAACAATATTACTAGCATATCATGATCTTGTCGTTTCCATTTTAAGGTTTGGTATTATATTTTGGGGCAATAGGGATGTTGCCTGAATGAAAAATATATGATTATGTTTAGTCCGTCAGTTAGATTATAGAAAAATATTGGACACGTATTTTTTCCTTTATCAAATCTATAAAAACTTACGAAGATAAAAAGCATCAAAGATTAGGAGTGGGGGCGTGTGACGTCACGGCCCGGTAAAAATTGTAGCGAGTAGTGACGTCACACGAGTTTTTTACGCACTGTATCGTCTTCATTTTTTGTTTATGTGAAAAAAGAAATAATACGTGTCCAATGTTTTTTGGAAATCTATCAGACGGACTAATCAGATTTTTTTAGTTAACTACCCTATTGTAGCGAAAGGGAGAGTATTTTTAAAGCCCAAAAACGCTGCTTGCGTTTATGTTTGGTTTGAAAGTTACTGACAGCTGTGTTCCAATTTTTTAAAATTATAATTTATTGACATTTCCTTGCCTCTACGTTTTAGAAATTGCTCTTTTTAAAATTGATTCGAAGTCAGGCGTTACTTTGCGGAAATCCATTTTAAATATGAAAATGAAAATAATATATCTAGTTTTAATTTCCGCGAATATTAGTGGGTTGCAGGTGTGCACCTCCCTCCCGCCCGCTTTATTATGCACATGCAAGATTACAAGGCAAATGCAAGGATTTTAAGCACATGCAGGAAGGCAAAGCAAAACCCAACACCATTACCGACACGTGTTTCGCCTCTCCACGAGGCATCCTCAGGGGACGTGTTGACTCGCTGACCGTTGAGTTGCGACTCAACGGTCAGCGAGTCAACACGTCCCCTGCACACCTGCAACCCACTAATATTCACGGAAATTAAAACTAGATATATTATTTTCATTTTCAAATTGCTCTTTTTGTAAAATGCGATAGAAACCTATTTATAACTTCATCGGAAAGCATATACGGAGATGTAACTTTGCGAAACGGAACTCTTCAATAAATGACAGCAAATCTTCCGGGATTGCTGGAATCGCAAAGCATTATTAAGGATATCTCAAATACTAGTCGTCAGATCTCAATCAAATTAAATGGGACCACGCGATAAGCATCAGCTTTCGAAAACAAAAAGAATCATCAAAATCGGTACACCTAGTAAAAAGTTATGAGGTAACACACACACAAAAAAAAAATACAATCGAATTTAGAACCTCCTCCTTATTTTGAAGTCGGTTAAAACATTATTTTCATAAATTACAACTAATAAAGATTTATTACAAACTTAGTCTGCAATTTTACGGATATAGAATACTAGCTTCTGTCCGCGACTTCGTCCCCGTGGAATCACCGATTTTAAAACATTATTTATCGCTGCTCCGCTCCTATTGGCTTAAGCGTGATGATATATAGCCTAAAGCCTTCGCCGATAAATGGTCTATTCAACCCAAAAAGAATTTTTCAATTCGAACCAGTAGTTCCTGAGATTAGCGCGTTCAAACAAACAAACAAACAAACTCTTCAGCTTTATAATATTAGTATAGATTATCACCTAACAACGAATCTACGGCGGTGCCTGGTTGGTTCAGATTCCAAAAATACTCTAAATATTTGACTAATAAAACGTGAATTTAAAATGCAAGCGAATTTAAACGTTCGATCCTCGCTGGCTGCAATATAATCCGAGCTATATTTCATTGCGTCGACCCTGATTTACGCCTTTATGTATATGCGACTGACGATTTATGTATTTAAATTTATGCTATGGCGCTCAACGCGAGAACTTGTCCATAACATATTGGCTTACAGAGAAAATATGTTAGCAGTGTATCAATCTTCAAAATAATTAAGTTTGGAAATGAAAGCTTTAGTATGCACATACACGAATTCAATTATATGAATATTGATGGATGCTTTAGAAGCTGGGCTACAAGTCTGCTATTTTTATAAATTCGTCATTCCAACACGATCCCATTGTCATTTTGCTAAAAGTTCGTAATCTGCTAAATTCATAATGGTCGATCATTGGTCGGTCAATGGTCTCGTAATACTTTTTGATAACCGATCTATTAAAAGTAATGACTGCACACTGACATTCTAATGATAGGTCACTGATCAAAGGAACTGTCAAAATTTCAGCAGATTACCGCATACGTCTGTCATTCATTTGTCATTATGTACGAGATTACCATTCTATGCTATTTCTTTCAATGAAGTGTCAGTGGTGATTGGAAAGTCATAGTAACGCTTTTACATTAGTAAATTACCAAACTTGTCAAAATCAACCATTATGAAATCAATGATAGACCATTCAGACAATATTCTAATAGCAGACTTGAGGCCCACGCCAACAAAACGATGGTAGGATTGTGTGAGGAATAAAATAAAATAATATGGAATGGTAGAGTGACAGTTGACTAGAGAAAAAGGAAGAAGAAAACGTATGAGTCACGTGTTAAGCGACAAATGTTGCCTAGTTCATACGAGGCCTTTAAGTCACCCATAACACAATGGACAGAGCTATGCTTGAACTTTCCTTGCAGGATAGAACCAGAAAGATATTTGCAAGAGACCCAAAAACCGACATATGTAGCCCAAAGATTTGCCAAACTAAATTGGTAGTGGGCTTTTTTTTTTTTTGGATGGGAAATCATCAAATGACCCCTCCCGCCCTGGGTGGAGCGGTAGGGAGTGTCAGACTTTTACTGACTAAAACCCACCCGTGATCCTTCTTGTGCCCTTTGCGTTCCAGGGCCGCGGTAACTATTCCGAACAAATTCCGCAACCCTAGCAGGCACCGACCCTATGATTGGTAGTGGGCTGAGCATATTGCTCGCAGAACAGATAGTCGATGGGGCCGATAGCTTCTGACCACGGACTGGAAAAAGCAGTGTTGAAAGGGTTCCCACAACGTGGTCTGATGACATGGTGGAGGCTATGGTAATCCACTGGAGACGCACAGACGATTTGGCCACACTTTTTGGGAGGATCATCAAATGAGCGGAGCGGAAGGGAGTGTCAGACTCTTACTGACTAAAACTCACCAGTGATCCTTCGAGAATATATGTACATGAAGCGTCTCCAAGTATTGTCCAATACGTTAAAATTAATAGTCATTTATCTGAATCAGAACTTTTTAATGACAAAATTTATATTTAAATACATTTAAGATCTTCACAACAAGGCCTTCTATTTGATATGTTACACGATGCAGTTTTCAAACATTTTTTTTTTAAGTTTTCTACCTTCCCCCCAAAACTGACCTCCCCCCTCCCTTCAATCTATAGATTTCATCTATTCACGTCACACCTCTACTTTTGGGTCACAGAAATTTATCACAGAAATAATTGGTAAGTATATAGTAACTAATATTGTATATAAAACAGTAAATGGTACATTCCGACGTGACTGGGAATCTCGATAAGATTCGTAATGAGTTCAGATTGAAGATAGAACACAGCGAGATTCTTTTTGACAAGAAAATTGGGATTACTATGAATGTGGTACTTGGATCGTTAAAGAGGGAAGAGGAGCTCGTGGCTAAAGAATAACAGCCGCACGGGTCGATCTTCAAGGTTAAGCAACGCTTGCCAAGGTTGGTCTGTGGATGGGTGACCATCTTAACATAACGAGACTTCTCCGTACCTCGGTGCGCACGTTAAGCCGTTGGTCCCGGCTGTCATTTGTAGATCTTTGTCAGTCGTTACGGATTGTCTGGAGCCAGTAAATCTGACAGCAGTCTTGCCAAGAAGTACAGTGTTACCCGGTTAATGGGTTGTGGAGGTCTGGTAGGCAGCCGCTCCACGTTAAATACTGGTATTCAACTGAATCCGGTGTGATTGGAAGCCGACCAAAATATAGTTGGGAAAAGGCTAGGCAGATGATGACTTTTCAAAGATTTTAATTATTGCTCATTTGTCAAAACTTGAATTATTGAGTTAGATCCCTTTCATTGCAAGAATGCGATATTTCCGAATAGGCTGAAAAGAAACAATTTCTCGTATCTCTATAAAAAAAATATATATATAGAGGTTATGACGGGTCTGGGTTGGTCAGTAAATAAAATAATCTCATCAAATATGTATGAAGACCAAATATTGGGGAGAAATAACTTGACCTCTGTTTTGAGATGTCCTGCATATTTTTAAATATTTACTCAGAAAGAAAATTGTATTCAAATTTTTGTTTGTCATTTATTTTTTAAAATAAGAATTCATCAGCCATCTGTGAATTGGACTCGGGCACGAAGGGTTCTGTATGTAACAGTAAGTTACATATTTTACAATTTTTTCACAAATTTTTCAGTGAGCAGTGGTGGCCGAGTGGTAACGGTCCCGACTCACAAATTGTAAAATTGATTGAGTCAGGCGTTACTTTGCGGAAATCCATTTTAAATGATAGCTGACCGTTGAGTTGACTCAACGGTCAGCGAGTCAACACGTCCCCTGAGGATGCCTCGTGGAGAGGCGAAACACGTGTCGGTAATGGTGTTGGGTTTTGCTTTGCCTTCCTGCATGTGCATAAAATCCTTGCATTTGCCTTGTAATCTTGCATGTGTATAATATAGCGGGCGGGAGGGAGGTGCATACCTGCAACCCACTAATATTCGCGGAAATAAAAACTAGATATATTGCTTTCATTTTCAAATTCACAAATTGTAGGATGCGAGTTCAAACCCAGCCAGGCGCATTACTTTATGTAATTAATTATATCACCACTACTCTCAAAACGGTGATTTTCGTGAGGAAACCGGCATGTCCTAGAACCAAAAATTCGAACACATTCAGCAACCCGCACTGGGCCCGCGTGGTGGATTACGGCCCATTCCCTCTCCTAGAGAGGAGGCCTGTGTCCCAGCAGTGGGAACGTTAAAAGGCTGATTATGCTTACACACAATCTTGTCTTGATTTTCTTTTTTTAGATTATAAAAGTATCCCCGCACTAAGAATTCTCCTGTCTCGTGTGTGCTTTCACAAACATACAATTATATACACACACAGCCCGACCCGGAACAACTAACTATATGTAGGTCGTACAAATATTTGTTCCGTGTGAGAATCGAACTCGCGACACGCAGTGCAGAAGCCAATCGCTCAACCACTGCGCCAAATGAATGAAAAAGTTGTAAAGAATCATTTTTTTTAAATTGTAAATGATCAAATAACTCCTCCCGCTCTCAGTGGAGCAAGAAAAACTGTCAAATTTTTACTTTTTTTCTTAGATTAGAACTCATACGTGTTCCTCCTAATGTCCTTGCGTTCCAGCGCTGCGGTGATTCTTTCGAACAATTCCGTAACTCGTAGCAGGCACTGACCCTATGGGGCCCCGTCTTCTATGCTGACATCTGTTTGAAACTTAAGGCGATACCCCGACCAAAACCTTGCGATAGTGCGTTTTTCTTCGCTATTCAGAGATTATTAAGTCATTAGTTATGAGAAATAATCTACATGTAAAAGCACATTATCAATGTTCGATGTCTTATCATCATATTCCACGTTCTAATTTGTTTTTATGTGCTATAAATAATCTACTTTTTTTAAATGACTAAAATT
This sequence comes from Hecatera dysodea, assembly GCA_905332915.2. Taxonomy (NCBI): domain Eukaryota; kingdom Metazoa; phylum Arthropoda; class Insecta; order Lepidoptera; family Noctuidae; genus Hecatera; species Hecatera dysodea. The sequence goes on along the minus strand of HG995317.1, from coordinate 661,254 downwards.
GTTGATTTTTTGCATCTGTTGCTAAATGCAACGTTCTAATCATTTGAGGATTACACTAATGGTTAGATAATTTAAAAATCTATATTATACACGTTTTATTTCATTTCAAAAGATAGCCTATCTTTTTTAATCAAAAGAATTCCAAAATTTGTGTGAATTCTATGATAAAAGATCGTGCGCAGGACGCGGGTGGCAAAGAGGGAACGAATGCTCAAGGTTATTTGGTCAGGGAAACGCTTTAATGGTCCAAAAAAATAAATCTCGAAGCTTGCGTTTTGCTCATACACTTCAAAGATTTCCAAGATTTATAAACTCGGTAAGTAAAATCCCGTGAAATATCGAGCCAATTAAACGCTCTTAATTAACAGTGGCTTTCGACTCGGCTAACTTATTATAATAGTTACTTTGATTCCTACAATAGAAGTATAAAGTAATTTGAACAAAGGCCAAATCGAGCCCATTAAAAACAAAGATGGCGGCCCCTGAACAGAGAGAGACAGACATATACACGTGACAACGTGTTAGACGAAGAGGTAAACTATTGTAGGAAAATAGTAATTGCCTTTGTTTGTGATTGAAATTAATTATTTATGAGAAGTATAATTTGGAATTCTTGTACTGGTTTTAGACAGAATTAAAGGATTGATGGATATGTGACAGACGATATAACGGGAAAGGAGGAATTGACTGAAAAGTATGGGAGAAAGATACATTCTGCACTGAGTTTCATTTATTTATACAAAGTTGATACGACAGAGGGGCTTTACTTTAAACTGCCTATACTAGGTACCATTTACAAGCTCTGTACCAAAAATCAATTAAATACGAGCAATAGTTTAGTCGCAAATGATTTTTAACCGACTTCTAAAAAAGGAGGAGGTTCTCAATTCGTTTGTTTGTATGTTTTTTTGTTTGTTCGCGCATAACTCCGTCGCTTACCAACCGATTTGAAAAATTCTTTTTTTGTTGGAAAGGGTATACTTCCCAAATGGTCCCATGAAAATTTTATCGAAATCCAACAAGCGGTTTTTGAAAAATCTAAAAAAATATCTACATTGTCTACATTGACGACCTTTTAGTTTACTCTGCATTGGAGCAGTGCGTTTTTTTACAATAATGTAATTGGTTCGTTTAGGTGGGGGGAGGGGAGGGGGTTTAGGTACCACTAAAAAGTGAAAAATAAAAAACTTTTTACAAAAAAATACAACCGACTTTTCCACAAAAAATCAAAAAGTACAAAATAACTTTAATTTCGGAAGTCGGTGTTCAAAAAATGAAAAAGGAACCACAAACACCGAGTTCCGAAATTAAAGTTATTTTATACTTTTTTGATTTTTTGTGGAAAAGTCGGTTGTATTTTTTTGTAAAAAGTTTTTTAAGTTTTTGCCCCGTTTGAACACGATGTATATTTTCTAACAGCTGATTATGTCTATACGCATAGGTCATGCCACTTAAACGATAAATCTGAATAAAACCTACGATGCGTTGTTGCCGCTCTGACGCAAGAGTACAACCAAACGACGGTGCCGCTTTGTCACCTAGGTATCTAAGGTCAGTTAAATTTATTTACACAGGGTGGTTGCGTTTTACTCTGATTTGTAAGCTATTTAGTTTGTTAAAAAAAAACTCATTTTTGGTGCTTTTTATTTTTATACCGTATCAAATTAATACTAAACACGTATAGTATACGTAGTGTAATTTAATGCCCCTCTGTCATATCAACTCTGTATACTAGTGTAGCGACATCTATGGCGCCACATAAGAACTAATCCTGCATCGCGCAATCAAAGTTCTCCGCGCGATTAGAACATATACGACAGCCCGAAATCATCTATCGGGCAGCTGCCCACCAGACATAACAACCCGTCTGGCCGGAGGATCCTCCCTTTTCAACGGAGGTTTGCGGGACTTTACTCTCTGTTCCGCATACCTCCAAACTAGCAGCGTCCCGCGGTTTCACCCGCATAGCTCCCGTTCCTGTGGGAATACGGGGATAAAATATAGCCAACGTTACTCGCATAGCAACATCGCAGTTTGATTTTGTCTACACCCTTGATTGCCCTATGGAGCAAGACCAGCATGTTTCCAAGCATTCTTATCCTGAATGTAATCTTCTAATTTCTCTTCTAAAACCGAACTCAGGGCTTTCTCACTGAACAGTTGCGACCACTAACAAGGCAGAACTTTGAAAGTAATTCATGTAATTTAGTTAAAAGCAACTTGTTGTAAAGTACTTCTAAAACTTTTCAAGAGAAAGTTCAGCATGTATTAGTTTGACTAACTTTTATACTGACAACCAGTTCTGACTGGTCTCTCTTGGAATGAAATATCAAATTAGAATGGTTTTGTTGGTAAAAGTATTGTCTGAAAACTTTATATTGAACCACAAAGGCCTTTCTATGGAATTCAAAAGGGTAGATCCATTTATAATGATTTAGATCTAAACTAGTATTATACAGTAACAAAACCTCTGCTGTTCACTGTATGTGGATGACTGTGTCATCTTCGATTAAAAATAACTTTTTAGTGTTACACCCCCCCATCTAAACTTATGGTCAAAAATTATGAAATGCGTATGATGTTATTTCGTTAAAAAAAAAAGGTTTTGGACGCGCTGGTTTTTTTAACGTTTCAGATCATTGCTACTTTTATCATTTTTAGATCCATTTTTGTACAATAGATTGAATAGAAAACATATTTACAAGTTAAACTATTATACCTGTAAAAAACAATTGTGCAGTATTTACAAAGTATCTCTTACGAAGAGACAGAAGAAATAAAACATGATGTGTTCTTTAATTTAAGTTTTGATTCATTGTTCATTTATTATTTTACTTAGTATAAGCACTATATAGCCTGAAACACAGGTTCAACTTAGTTAAGGCAAATAAGCAACCGTGTTCTTGAAAAAATTAAGATATTTTAATGTATATGTGCCCTGTTTTATAAATAAACAATATATTATATTATATTATACTTATGCATGTTTTGGATCCTCTCCTACATTTTAACTAAAAAAGTCTGATTAGTTCGTCAGATAGATTTCCAAAAAATATTGGAGACGTATTTTTTCTTTTTTCACATAAACAAAAAATGAAGACGATACAGTGCGTTGAAAACTCGTGTGACGTCACTACCCGCTACAATTTTTACCGAGCCGTGACGTCACACGCTCCCACTCCTAATCTTTGATGCTTTTTATCTTCGTCAGTTTTTATAGATTTGTTAAAGGAAAAAATACGTGTCCAATATTTTTCTATAATCTAACTGACGGACTAAACATAATCATATATTTTTTACTCAGGCAACATCCCTATTCTCAGAACAGCGTTGGAATGTTGAATGACAATCTCCTGGCTCCATCTGTATTGTTACCTAGTACTTACTTCGAAGTTCACTTTCCCGCTTTGCTTGTGTTTTATCGTCTTGAATACGTAGTGCGCGTACTGGGTGGCGTCTGTAACAAAGAATTAACGTTCATTTATGAACCCCTTCTGCCCACGGCTTCGGCTGTTTAAAAAGTATTTTCATGGTGAACTATTTGTGGCAAAATATAGGTACGTGATTTTTTCTTCCACTTACGGTTTTTTTTTGCACAGAACAGATTCGATTCTTTATCTAAAATATGTTTTTCTTTATAACATCAGCTGTCTACCAGTGAAAGTCTCACCGAAATCGGTCCCGTCCTTTCGGAGATCCGCGGGATATATACCTACATTTTTTTAGCAAACACTAAATATAATTTAGTAACATTTGCTTGAAATGTGTTTTATGAGCATGTAGATATACTGTTTCAGGAAACATTATGTCTAGTACTGGACTGTATTGCCCTTTTTCTGGATGGGAATTTATCAAATGACTTCTCCCGCTCTGGGCGGAGCGGAAGGGAGTGTCAGACTCTTACTGACTAAAACCCACCCGTGTTCCTCCTAGTGCCCGCCGCGTTCCAGGGCCGCGGTGACTCTTCGAAACAAATTTCGCAACCCTAGCAGGTACTGACCCGATCGGGCCCGTCTCCTTTGCTGAAATCAGAAGAGGTGCGCGTGGAACACGACGCGTCGACCCGGGCCTGGTTGTTATCAAAAAGCTCGCCTATGGTGGCTGGGAATCGCCCTACGACTCCCAACGCCCGGGACGTCTCCTTCTGTTGCAGCGGCTGGGGCGTGAGGTTTTCCTCTCCCGCACGTTGTCCGCCTCCACCTTCGCTAGCACTACTGCTTCGCAGAAGGAGGCGACCGCTTCCCATGCCTCCTCACTCCGGACCATGGTTTGAACCAGGGCCGGATGCGAGAGGTCGCCGCCGCCGATCGCCTCGACGAGGACATGGCGTTGCTCCGCCCAAGCAGAGCAGACCTCCACCGTACGCTCCACCGTGTCCTCCGGGCGATCCACACAGTGTTGACACCCGGACGTGTCCTCCCGCTGGATCCGACACAGGTACAACTATTATGGCCTACAACCATAGCAATCATTCAGTTGACTAATTTATAATTGAAACTAGCTTCTGCCCGCGACTTCTTCCGCGTGGAATAGTTACTTTAACCCCGATTTTGAAACTCTCAGCCCGATCGGTTTAAAATTGACAAAGTTTCATACAAACTTTCATCCCCTATTTTACCCCCTTGGGGGTAGAATTAATCAAAATCCTTTCTTAGCAGATGCCTACGTCATAACATCTACCTGCATGCCAAATTTCAGCCCGATCCGTTCAGTGGTTTGGGCTGTGCATTGATAGATCACTATATCAGTCAGTCAGTCACTTTTGAGTTATATATATTTAGAAGATACATACATACCTCCTAGTGGAAAGAATTGACAGAAGATATTCTTGAAGGCCTCCTCATCCACTACGCCTGAAGGACACTCCTGGAACAGACAGACGTATTCAGTGGTTGCACAATCTGACATAATTATGTATCTTCCCCACTGCTGGGGTACTGGCCACCTCGCTGTGGACTGAGTGGAATGACGGAGAATCACAAAGCTTATGGCAGTGGACAGGGCTCATTGCTTGCAGAACAGCCCCCCTAGCCAAGTTGATAATCTGCAATTGTTAACGCTAGTCGAAAACGAATCAAATGTTTGGGAATGAAATAAAAATAATTTATCATTTATCATTTACAATTTATCATTTATCATTTACCATTTACCATTTACCATTTACCATTTATCATTTATCATGTATCATGTATCATGTATCATGTATCATGTATCATGTATCATGTATCATTTATCATTTATCATTTGTCATTTGTCAATCGTTTAACGTTAAGTCACGTGGTTAGAACAAACGAATAGAACATTCGTAGCCAAGTTCACATCGTTCAAAATGATAGAATGAATTGTTATCGTTTCTACAATGTTCAACGCTACATCCTTTGTTAAAATGTTTAAACTTTATGTTTAAAGCATTTAAACAGAGTTTAAATTTTAACATGTTTGACGTTTGTAGGATCAATCACCAGAGACTCAAGGATAAGTCATTTTTTCTAAAGACATTATAGAACGAGCGGCCGACTGAGGCGCGTCAACATGGCTACCAATTTATCGTTGTCTACAGTTGCTGACACGGAGGCGTTACCGACTGGAGAACAGAATTCGACACGAAACGGTTGTAACTTGGCTAGGGGGGCAGATCGTCAATGGGGTCGAGAGGTTCCACAGTATGATTCTGGAAACCTCTCGCCTTGAAATCTTAAGTGAAGTGAACACAAAGTGGGCATTGAATCCATTTAAAAATAATGGGATGATAGTTCAGTTCGTGCAAACTCCACCTAAGTGTCTACAGTCAAGTGTTGACAGGACAGACCAGCTGAAGAAGACGAGGCCTTCCCACAAGGTAGTTTGAGGGACTTGGGTATCCGCGGATTGCGCGATCCACAGGGCCAGCCGTTGTGGTGATCCTTAGGGAAGTATTTCTCCATTAGTGGACGTCTTTCAGCTGAGGTGATGGGCAAGAAGTGACCTAAGTGAGTACCTGCTTAAAGCCCCGGTACATGAGCTTGATCTCGTGGGCAGTGAAGCGAGTGGACTGCGCCAGAGTGCCCGGTGGCTCCGGCCGGTGGCGCACCACGCCCGTCGGGAATATCAACTCCTCACACTCTTCCTCTGTGGACAAACAAACTCAAACTCAAAACGTTTATTTCAATTAGGCCATTAACGGCACTTTTGAACGTCATCAATAAAAATGATCATAAATTAAGTGACTCTAGCGTCCATTCGGAAAGTTAGATTTTTATGGAGAAGAACGGACAAGAAACTCCATAGTTACTCTTTTCAAATAAATGTTACACAAAAAATACTTCATATATGTGAGGACGATGCACCAAGTATACTAGTTATAGAACAAAGTATTACCAGCGCAGAGGTAAACTTCTAAATATCTCATGCCCATGGTACTCACATATTTACAAATATTGAAATAATAAAAAGAAAAAAAAAAGTACAAGACACAAAAAAATGTATTCATAAATTTAATTCAAAACAGAAAAAGATATTAGAAGTTTTGGTAACATCATGAACACATGTCCACACTGTCAAAATGTTATATGGAACAGGGTATGAAGTCCCGCCAACCTCCATTGAAAACAGGAGGATCCTTCGGCTGGACGGTCGTCGTGTCCGGTGGACAACTGCCCAATAGCTGATATTCGGACTGTTGTACATGTTCTAATCGCACGGAAAACTCTGATAGCGCGATGCAGGATTTCGTTTGTAGTTCGCTGCTGGCGAGATAGATGGCGTTGTGTTTATTTTTGTTGCCGTACAAAATTACCTCGACGCAAAAAGTAACGTCAGGTTTGGAGAGTATTCAGAAGATGCCCCTTCGATTTTAAAATGTGTTTTAGTTCGTTATTTTGTGCGTTATAAATGGGGTATTTTACTGTAAAAATCTAATTAGTCCGTCTGATAGATTTCCAAAAAATATTGGACACGTATTTTTTCTTTTTTCACGTAAACAAAAAATGAAGACGATACAGTGCGTTGAAAACTCACGTGACGTCACTACGTTGCTACAATTTTTACCAGCGACGTGACGTCACGTGAGTTTTCAACGCACTGTATCGTCTTCATTTTTTGTTTACGTGAAAAAAGAAAAAATACGTGTCCAATATTTTTTGGAAATCTATCAGACGGACTAATTAGATTTTTACAGTAAAATACCCTATTATGAGTTACAAGAATCGTTTCACAATGTTTTTTTTTATTCAATTACTTAATTTAAAAAAAAAAGATACGGTATTTGCGCCATGACGTACTTTTGACGAAAAGAAATGTAAGAATAATATTTATTCAGCGCATACATGAAACACGCACGGGACATAATATATATATATATATATATATATTATATTATATATAATTAAAAAACCACTGACTGATTGATTGACTGACTGATTGACACAATTGTTCTCCCACTTCCCGTGCTAGGAGGGAAAAACTTTTTCTGGGGTTGTATAGAAGGTGTCGGGGTGAGTATGGGAAAAATCTGAAACTACCCCTTTTCAACCCCCTTCTTTCAACCCCATTGCTTATCTCGGAAACCTGACGTCGAAGAGAAAAATGGTTTTCGGGGTTGTATAGAGGGTGTTTGGATGAGTATAAAACGAAAAAAAAAACTACCCCTTTTCAACCCCCTTTTTACAACCCCTTTGCGTATCTCAGAAATCTGACATTTTAGAGAAAAATGGTCTTCGGGGTTGTATAGAAGGTATCTGGATGAGTAAATGGCCAATAAAAAAATCAACCCTTTTCAACCCCCTTCTTTCAACCCCTTTGCGTATCTCAGAAACCTGACATAGTAGAGCAAAATGGTTTTCGGGGTTGTATAGAGGGTATCTGGATGAGTATATGGCCAATAAAAAATTCAACCCTATTCAACCCTTTTCAACCCCCTACTTTCAACCCCCTACTTTCAACCCCTTTGCGTATCTCAGAAACTTGACATTTTAGAGAAAAATGGTCTTCGGGGTTGTATAGAGGGTATCTGGATGAGTATATGGCCAATAAAAAATTCAACCCTATTCAACCCTTTTCAACCCCCTACTTTCAACCCCTTGGCATATCTCAGAAACCTGACATTGTAGAGAAAAATGGTTTTCGGGGTTGTATAGAGGGTATCTGGGTGAGTATATGGCCAATAAAAAATCAACCCTTTTCAACCCTCTTCTTTCAACCCCTTTGCGTATCTCAGAAATCTGACATAGTAGAGAAAAATAGTTTTCGAGGTTGTATAAAGGGTATTTAGATGAGTATATGGCCAATAAAAATTCAACCCTTTTCAACCCCCTACTTTCAACCCCTTTGTTGTTAGTCAAAAAATACTAAAAAGACACCGCGGGTTGCTTGCAACTCGCGCCCCCAAGCGAAATACTAGTATATATATATATATATATTATGTCCCGTGTGTTGTATATATATACAACAACCTCCTAAGAGGTCATTGTACTCATCATTATGAACAACTTTTACTATGGGAACAAACCTGAAATCGCGAAAAAGAAGTCAGCTATTACCTACAATTTGATGAGTTATACGAACATAAATGTAGGGAACAGCTGATTTTTACTATTTATATAAGGTATGCCAAAAAATAAGTCAGTGTCTCACGGCTGCTCTAAAAAGGTCCATTTCAGCGATATGCCAGACAGACTGACGCTGTCTGACGATGCCTTTCTAAAAAACATTTTAAAGAACATAATGAATGAAACTATACGAGTTGATGTCACATCCACGCCAAAAAGCCATCGCTCAGCATAATGCTGTTTACATTTTTTCTCTTATAAAGCATCAGCCTTTTAATGTTTCCCCTGCTGGGACACAAGCCTCCTCTCAAGGAGAGGGAATGGGCCGTAATCCAGCACGCGGGCCCAGTGCGGGTTGCTGAATGTCACATGTCTTCGAATTTTTGGTTCTAGGACATGCCGGTTTCCTCACAATGTTTTCCTTCACCGTTTTGAGAGCAGTGGTGATGAAATTAATTACACAAAGTAATGCGCCTGGTTGGGTTTGAACACGCGACCTACAATTCGTAAGTCGGGGCCATTACCACTCGGCCACCACTGCTCCTTTTTACCCTTACTTGTTAGTTATTTAGCTACAGCCAGTGAACTCAAATAAAACATGGAAGCATTCCTAACTAAAAAAAAATGACCCAAAGCACATTGCGCCGCTGTAGGCGGGGCTTACCGATTGCGCCGCTCACGTGTTTAGTTACACGGCCTATTCGTTACATGGTAATTTAAACCCAAATACTTGAGAAATAAGGTCAATTTTAACTGTGCATCGTATTAGCAATAATGTTGTTGGTGTGGTTCGGCGAATCAGCGACGAGGTTTCGATGTGTGAGTTTGTTTGGATTTTTGGGTCACGATTCGCGCTTAGATCCCTTGATGTAATGCTTCCATGTTTTATTTGCGTTCATTGGCTACAGCCCTCTCGTATAAACTTTCGATTGACACACCGTTCTGCCCTATTAACATCTGCCCGAGAGCTCAGCTGACCCCACTCAGAACTACCATCAATCACTGGTCGGCTCTGCATTCTGGTTCCCATTACTCATTGGTTGAAAAGGTTCGTTTTCATTTCTACTATGTATTAACGCTTTAACTGCGAAAACAGTGCGGAAATCTCACTTGAAATGTACGGAATAATCGGGCGAGTAAGACTAGACACGTCATCTATACCAATATTATAAAGCTGAAGAGTTTGTTTGTTTGTTTGTTTGTTTGTTTGAACGCGCTAATCTCAAGAACTACTGGTCCGATTTGAAAAAATCTTTCAGTGTTAGATAGCCCATTTATCGAGGAAGGCTTTAGGCTATATATCATCACGCTTAAGCCAATAGGAGCGGAGCAGCGATAACGAATGTTTTAAAATCGGCGATTCCACGGGGACGAAGTCGCGGACAGAAGCTAGTGTATCATATTGGTGTAAACAATAAACAAACATGCGATTTCAGCTATCCTGTAAGATTTGCTATATGTAAACTAAGCCACGCATTATTAGGGATAACTCAAAAAATACTAGTCGTCAGATTTCAATCAAATTTAAATGGGACCACACGACAAGCACCAGCTTTCGAATATAAAAAGAATCATCAAAATCGGTACACCCAGTACAAAGTTATGTATGAGTAACACACACAAAAAAATACAGTTGAATAGGGTAGTTGACTAAAAAAATCTAATTAGTCCGTCGGATAGATTTCCAAAAAATATTGGACACGTATTTTTTCTTTTTTCACGTTAACAAAAAATGAAGACGATACAGAGCGTTGAAAACTCGTATGACGTCACTACTCGCTACAATTTTAGCGAGCCGTGACGTCACAAGCCCCCACTCCTGATCTTTGATGCTTTGTATCTTCGTTAGTTTTTATAGTTTTGATAAAGGAAAAAATACGTGTCCAATATTTTTCTATAATCTAACTGACGGACTAAACATAATCATGTATTTTTTACTCAGGAAACATCCCTATTGAGAACCTCCTCCTTTTTTTGAAGTCGAAGATTTGCTATCATTTATTGAAAATCTGTCGGGATATCTGAAATCGTATGTTTGTTTATTGGGTATGTGTAGCTGGGAGTGGCCCACCAAAAAGTGAAAAAAAAAAAAAAACTTTTTACAAAAAAATATACAACTTCTACCCAAAAAAAAACCCCGTGGCAATACTGGGATAAAATATCGCCTATGACACTCCACAATAACGTAGCTTTCTTGGTGAAATAATTTTGAAAACCGGTTCAGTAGAACCAGAGATTACCCCTTACAGCGTCACAAACTCACAACCTCACAAACTCACAAACGTTACCCCTTTATAATATTATGTAAGTATAGATGTGTTCAATGGTACTTTTCTTATTGTCTCGATTATGGCGAATAAACTTCGTTCTTGTGTTTATTTGGTAATACTTATGCTACATTACACTATACACTTTCATTCACGAACACTAACTCGAACGGTTTTGTTCTTTTAAGTGTTCTCACTGTGTCGGTGTAGTCACTTCCAATAGGGTAGTTGACTAAAAAAATCTGATAAGTCCGTCAGATAGATTTCCAAAAAATATTGGAGATGTATTTTTTCTTTTTTCACGTAAACAAATAATGAAGACGATACAGTGCATTGAAAACTCGTGTGAAGTCACTTCGTGCTACGATTTTTACCACGCCGTGACGTCACAACCCCCACTCATGATCTTTGATGCTTTTTTATCTTCGTCATTTTTTATAGATTTGATAAAGCAAAAAATACGTGTCCAATATTTTTGGATAATCTAAATGACGGACTAAATGGAATCATATTTATTCCTCGGGAAACATCCCTATTCTTTAATTACACCCTGTTAATAGCCAGGCAAGACCTCTGCCTACCCTACTCTCAAGCTATCATTAATCACTGGCCGGCTCAGTACCCTGCTTACATCAGTCATTGGTCGAGAGACGTTCGCGTTCCGATAACAAATTAGAACATTTTTTTAAAGTTTTCGTATTTCTTGAACTTGAACTAAAATGGCAGTTGAGAGCATGTCATGCTCGCTCAAATGTGTCGCTGATGGTGGCGCGTGTGTTGGATCATTCGGTTCCCTTCAAAATGGTTGAGCTAAATGGTGCCGATACACGCGTCATGTTCGTGAACGGGCGCCGTCGGTTGAGACTGGTCACCTCTTAACTGCTACTGACTTGTTTTATTATTTATCTTTATACTTTGAATTGTTTTTATAGTTTCCTTTTTTTTCTTTGTATTATCCTCACATATAGAAGTGACCAAGGATGTAACCAAGGTTATGTAATACAGAACATGATTTAAAAGATTGTCCGTGGAGTTTCTTGCACGTTCTTCTCCATAGAGATCTACGCTTTGGAACGTGCAGATAGCTTCACCACTTTCGATTTGACAATCCAAAAGTGCCTGTAAAAGGTTTAATTGAAATAAATGCTTTGAATTTTAAATTGAACTTTTGAATTTTCAAAGAAAACGTCTAAAAAACGCGTTCAAAACCGTGTTTCAAAACTAGTATTTCACTTACAATACGCCACAATAAACATCCCTGAATGAGCAAGCCTGAATGAAAGACCGACTGAATGAGAGTGAATGAAAGACCGGCTTTGTGAGCGAATGAATGGTACTGCGGGAACCACGGCCTCTTTACCTGAACAGGTAAACTAGTATAAGTTGGTACTTTCTAAAAGGTTGACCCAAAACATGCTAAAATTGCCCCAACTTTGTCGGGATGTCACCCGGGGATAATGTAGCTTCCCAACATTACAGTGAAAGAATTGTTCAAATCGGTTCAGTAGTTTCGGAGCCTATTCGATGCAAACATACAATCTAATCATTCCTGTTTATAATATTTAGTTTGGAAAAGATGAAGCGACTACCTAGTTGTGTCTTTAGTGCAATATTTTAAAAGTACTCGATCGAGTTTACTTGTTTTTAACCGACTTCTAAAAAAGGAGGAGGTTCTCAATTCGGATGTTTGTATGTATTTTTTTTATTTTTTATTGTTTGTTCGCGCATAACTCTGTCGCTTGTCAACCGATTTGAAAAATTCTTTTTTTGTTGGAAAGGGTATACTTCCCAAATGGTCCCATGAAAATTTTATCGAAATCAACCAAGCGGTTTTCGAAAAATTAACAAAAATCTAAAAAAAATATCTACATTGTCTCACTCTCACTCACGTGACGTCACGTCGCTGGTAAAAATTGTAGCAACGTAGTGACGTCACGTGAGTTTTCAATGCACTGTATCGTCTTCATTTTTTGTTTACGTGAAAAAAGAAAAAATACGTGTCCAATATTTTTTGTAAATCTATCAGACGGACTAATTAGATTTTTACAGTAAAATACCCTATTCGTATTGTATTGGTGCCGTCTGGTGATAATAACAGAAATCTTTTGTTTTCTATACTAATATTACAAAGAGGAAATATTTGTATTTTTGTGTGTAACAAATATACTCAAAAACTACTGGACCGATTTCAAAAATTCTTTCACCATTAGAAAGCTACATTTACCCTCACTAACATAGGCTATATTTTATCCCCATTTTACCACGGGAACGGAAACTACGCGGGTAAAACCGCGGGGCGCTGCTAGTTGTTTATAATATGAAGGTAACGCGATCGTGTTAAAAAAACTCACACTGGGTCCTTCATACGTTATCCAGATTATTTTTACACGGTGGGAAATCATCAAATCGGTGTTCAAAAAACTATTAAGCAACCAAAAATACCGCGGCCCTGCGGGCTTACTCTCGACACTCGATCTCATTAGAATTGGAATTTGGGATCGAGAACTTGTCATTTTGGCACTCTTGAATGCTACACTAGCGCTCAATTGGAATCGGATTTGGTGGATTTTTTTTGAACTAAATGAAACCGACTTTACTCGAACGAATGCACTTTTTCGGTACTCTTGACGAGATTTTGACGTTGACATATCGAGTTTGAAATCGTTTATGTGTCAAAGTTATACGATTTCAAAAAGTCTACTTTTTCGGGATCGAGTTTAATATTGTGACTGATTTGTGAAGTTTTTACTGTGAATAATGGCACGTATCGAACTAATTTGCGATATTTTGGACAATTCTCATAAGTTAGATATGAGACAAAGGCGGAATTTGAGACGAATGGCGCGATATGCAGACAACGCGTTTGCCATGACTGACGAAGAATTTAGGAAAAATTACCGAGTAGATAAGGAGCTTTTCGAAGTCATTTATAAGGATTTAGAACCTTTGATGCCTCAGCCAACTCGCCGTAGTGACATACCAAGAAGATACAAGGTTTGTAAACTAACAATCCATTTTCACATGGTATTTTTCAATACAATTTCACATGGTATTTAAAAGGCAAATAATACTAATTTTACTCTCTAGGTTTTAGTGGCTCTTTCATTTTACGCCACAGGCAGCTACCAAAGATTAATAGGTGGGACGCAGGGTACAATGATGTCCCAACAATCGGATTCGAGAGCAATAAGAGAAGTTACAGATAGTCTTAATTCAAATGATATTTTGAATAAATGGCTTAAGTTTCCACACACGCACAGACTCGCCGACAACGAGACTTGATTAAACAAAGGTACCTATAGGTTCTTTTCATCTTATATAGCACTATATCATTCAATACTTTTGATATGTTTATTTTCAACTTATTTGTTAATATTCATATATGCTATTTTAAAATTAATTTCAGGTTTTATGAAACATTTAAAATTCCAGCAGTCACAGGATGTATTGATGGTACTCATGTGACTATTGTAAGACCATCAGAAAATGAAGAGCGGTTTTATAATAGAAAAGGTTACCATTCAAGAAATGTTTTAATTGTGAGTAAGGTTTGATATTTATCTAGTTATTAACTATTAGAGTAACTGCAACTTTCTATAAAAAGTTTTTTTTTTACAGATTTGTGATGCAGATCTCAATATACTGAGTGTAGATTCTTCATTCGGTGGGGCCTCACATGATAGTTTTGTTTGGAACCAACATCCTGTGAAGAATCACTTACTCAATCTAATAAATGCAGGAGAAAGAGTTTTTTTACTTGGTAAGCATTTCATACTTCGAATTGGAAATGAATTTATTGCTATGTATGTCGTATACATGTAATAACTACTATGTCATTTTAATTTAATTATAGGTGATTCCGGTTACCCTCAAAGGGAATATATGATGACCCCAATAGTGGATGCACCGCCAGGATCAGCTTAAGAATACTACACAAATCTGCATTGTCTGGCTCGCAATACTGTTGAGCGCACAATTGGGGTTTTAAAAAATAGATGGAGATGTCTTCTGGGCCATAGAGTTCTTCATTATCATCCAGACACAGCTGCTAAAATTATAAATGCATGCTGTGTTTTACACAACATTTGTAACCAAGCACGATTGGGTCTGGATGATATTGAGGATGCCGTACCACCCATCAGAGAAACTCAATTGTCACAGAGTGAGTTAGAGGTGGATCAAGGGACTTCCTCCGTTGAGCTGCGCAGAGGTCGCGAGGCTCGTGCACAGCTTGTACAAGAACTATGGACAGCTCGGGATCTTCATTAATTTTTTGTAAATTCATGTAATTAAAAGACAAATTCATTGAATTCATTTTGTTTATTAAACTTTTTTTTACTATATGTCCTATTAGTAAATAACTAAATACATTATGTGAGCAAGATTTGTACTCTCTTTTATTATTTATTATACAATACAATATAACTTCACTAATACTTAATACCTACTTAAAACCCTAAAGTAATAATATCTTAAATTAATATGAGTTTAATTATGGCCTATTGTGTCTCAAGGCATCAGCAATGTTATTTAGAGCATTTGCCATAGTTTGAGAGCTTTCTCTTACAGCTGTAGAGAGTCCCTCCATTTGTTCTACAGCTTGCAATAAGGCCCTCGCTGTGACAGTTTCTGCTTCAACCCTCTTCCTCTCTATCTCTGCAAATCTCTCCCGGTCTTGATCTAACATAGTCCTTGATCGGACACGCTGTCGTGGGGGCAAGCTTGTCCTTCTAGGACTACGTTCTCTTGGTGATGTAACTGACAAATAAAGTAAATAACATTTAGTAAGTTTTATCATCATGAAAGATGGCATACATAGTTTGAAAGAAATTACCTCTCACAGTTTCCACATTTTGGACGGGAGAAACATGAGACTCCAATTCATTTACATCTGTTATAAAACCTTGAGTTGGAAAGACTATTTCTGATTGGACATCATTCTGGCTTTGGCTCTGCAATTATATAAAAAATTATGGTGTACCTAAGTACTTCATTATGAAGGTGTAAATTTTAATCAAATTTACAATTGTGTACTAGTGACTTACTGTGGATGGAAATGGATTGGCAGCAACATGAGTATCTCCTGCAGCAAATTGAAGGCCCCCCATCACTGTTAGTAGGCGTTGATCAATAGGTGTTAATGCAGGTAAATTCTCAGCAGGCCCACCACCTGTACGCCTCATTGACTCTGCATGCTGGGCACAAGTCTTCTTTAGTGCACATTTTTTGTCAGCCCAATACTAAAAAGGAAATAAATTAACGATTATTATAACTCTTTTCATATCATTAAGTCATAAAGTTGTTTATTAGTGTGTAGACAGTACCTTAGCCCAGCCTTTACCATCTTTCTGAGCACCGCCTAGTGCATTTAATGATACTGCTATCTCGTCCCATTTTCTCTTAGTTTGCTGCTTAGCATGAGCAGTGCGCAACAGCCCTTTGGCAATTCCGGGGTTTTGTACCAAGAAATCTACAAGACTCTCCAGCTGTTGATGTGTTGGCCTACTCATCCTGTAAGAACAATGAATGTTTGTATTAACCAAAAGTGTTTTAGGTATATTAAAATTTAAAGGAATTACAATATAATAAATAACTGTGGCCTTACCTTGATATTTTCGTCCTCCTCGGTTGAATATTTACAACTAACTTGAACTTGTGCATAGAAACGTACTTTAATACATTCCCAACTAAACACTTGAAAACTTTTAGATAACATCGCTGCGATACTTTTGTTTATCACAACACTAATAATTCACAGTTTTTATTCAAGTATTTTATAATTTTAAGATGTTTAAGTGGATGACAAATGCGCGGGAAGTATTTTTTTTTAATGTGTGTAATGTAGGCAATGACGCCAATGACAGAGCCATTGCTTCCTTAGTATTTAGGTTTAAAATACATATAAATGCAAGAAAAGAACACTGAAATGATAATATATGTTAAAATAAATATCACAACCAATTTATTTATAGATTTAACGAGATATTCAATACTTTTAAATTTGGTAATTAACGATTTCATTTGTATGGCCACCCCATGTCAATCGTTGTAGTCGAGCTTGCAGTCGATCTCAATCTCAATCTCGACTTCGTTCAAGAGTGCCAATTTTCTTAAGATTGAAATTGAAACTGAATCGGATTGGAATGCGATCGAGATTGGGATTGATTTCAAGAGTAAGCCTACTGGAACGCAAAGGGCACAAGAAGGATCACGGGTGGGTTTTAGTCAGTAAGAGTCTGACACTCTCTTCCGCTCCGCCCAGAGCGGGAGAAGTCATTTGATGATTTTCAATCCAGAAAAAAAGGTATTAAGTACCACTTAAAAGTGAAAAATAATAATTTAACTTTTTTTTTATCAAAAGAGACTTCTGGAATTAAGTTACCAGTACAATTAGGAGCATAGCTACCGTAAGAATTATAGTATTTATTAATTAGGCAAATAATAATCGTCTTCAATATCGAAACAAACACAAACATTATTATTCGAAACACCGAATCCCAGTTCTGAAGTAATCCGGGAATGTCTCGAAGTAATGCGTAGTATAAATCAGAATATCTAGAATTTACGGCCGTCTTTATATTTAAAATAAATCGTTCGTTAGTAACGAACGCGGGTAGAATAACATTATTTATTGAATTATAAATAAAGTTATTTCCATTGAGGGGATTATGGAAAAGAAATAACTGCCGCAGGGACGATATTTTTTCTTCAGCAGTGGGAACGTTACAAGGCTGATTATGCTATACCTACTTATATAAAGAAAGAAAGAAAAATGTTTATTAAGGACTCACACAAAACATTTTTTAAAAACATTGCCCCACACTAGGATTTATTCCTGTATCGTGGGTGCGTTCACAAACATGTAAACTCACATACACAAGACACCCAGACCCGGAATAATTATCCTGTAGGCCATACAAACATTTGTTCCGTGCGGGGATCGAACCCGTAACACGTAGCTTAGCAGCCGAACGTTTAACCACTGCGCCAACCGGGTCGTCGTATATTAGAAGCACAATACTAAATTTTAAACTGTGCGAGGCCAAAAAAGTTCCCTACAAAAAAAATACCATAGGGCCTGTGATGCCACGGATACACTCACGGAACACATACCTACTAAAAAGAAACATATAAATACAAATAAAATAATAAATATAGACTAACGTATTGTTGCGCGCCACATTTAAGTAAGGCAGATAATTGTTACCACTAGCGCCATCTAGTATGGAATAGCAGAACTAGTAAAGTCAAGAACCTTCGAGATTTTAGAATTCTCGGACCCTAGTCAGTCGCGACCGATATGTACGCGAACTTTCTGGAACTTTCTACAATGGAAGGTTCTGGAACTACCCGGCGCCCTATATAAGGCTGGCACATGTACCGACCGAGTTATTATCCGGTTAAGCAGTAACCAGCCTTAGTGTGCTGAACTGCGAGAGGTCCATTCAAAAAAAAAAAACCGACCGAGTCAGTATTGGATTTGCTATACAAGTGATAACTTCGAGAGCGATCTTCGACTGCGAACTCAAGTGATTAGTAGTGCGATTGTGTTTTATAATTAGTGAGTTTAAAGTGTATATTAGTGTTCTGTAATTAAAGTGTCATTTTTGGTAATTAAATCGGCTGTTTTTATTGTCACGAACCCGAAGCTCGTAACAGTTTAACAATCTCTCAAGATATTTTATAATGTTACGCATTTTACAATAAGCCGGCTATATGTATATTGTACTAACAAATACCAAGTTCCAAGTCCTAATGTCACTGACCGGCCTATTGTCCTGCCTACCCATTTATACACTAAACACTGTGCACACAGAGATCATGTATTCACAAACACGTCACAAACGAAACACAAAAGTGTCAGAATGTGTGCGTCAATTCAAAGGGGCGCTCTGTGAAGACATCAGTAGTATGAGGCCATGTGAATGACACTATCAGCCAGTGGCGTGCAGTGGTTCGAGTTAAGGCAGGCCAGAGAAAATTACTTTGTGTAGTTAATTTCATCACCATTGCTCTCAAAACGGTGAAGGAAAACATCGTGAGGAAACCGGCATGTCCTAGAACCAAACATTCGAAGACATGTGACATTCACCAACCCGCACTGGGCCCGCGTGCTGGATTACGGCCCATTCCCTCCTAGAGAGGAGGCCTGTGTCCCAACAGTGGGAACATTAAAAGACTTCATTATTTAAAAAAAAATGAAAAAGCCCCCGAAGGTGAAAACATAATTGAAAAAGAATTAATAAAATAAATAATTAAATGTAACCTAAGAATATCCGTCAGGGCTGCCATTAAATTTTATGTAATGTAATGTTATTAGTTTTGCAGATAGTGATGGCGCCCCCATCAAACTTTTTAGAGAGAAGTTTATTATGAACACTGTACTACATATAGATATAGTTTATTTAAAAACCTGAACCCACTGAAAACTATTTACATCAAATCGGAGTAGTTTTGTTTTTTTGCAAAAACATAATATACATATGTTTACTGCAGCGCCCCCTGGTGAGTTGTCACCGTAACACCTATTTAAGAACATGCACCAATCAAATCCGAGCCCATCCCTGAAAACAGCATGAAAATCTGACTAGTAGTACTGGAGATAAATGGGAACATTGGTTTGCACAAACAAACATCCTCTCACCCCAAACGCATACACTGTCTCCGTTCCGTCGTGGGTAAAAATAAACACTGACAAATATTACGACACGAACTATTCCTTAAGCGTCCCATTTATCTCTAAATCTATCGTCTCTATGTAAGCCCTGTAAACCGTCTGTTACCGGTATAAACCGGTGATATTTTATCCTTAGTCTACGGTTCGCCGCCACTATTTGAAGTAAGAGGTGGGCTTAGCCGGTTTTAGGGAATTCTTTTAGTAAATCCCTTGGCTCATTGCTTGTGAATAGTGCTGTATAGTGAATTTAAGTTTTATTTTGTGTGGTTTATAAACGTAGTTAGATTTCTTTCACGGGAGCTCTTAGCTGATATATATATATACTAGCTGTCCGCACAACTTCGTTTGTGTCACATTTTTCATGACTGCTCCGCTCCTATTGGTCTTAGCGTGATGATATATGTATAGCCTATAGCCTTCCTCGATAAATGGGCTATCTAACACTGAAAGATTTTTTCAAATCGGACCAGTAGTT
The DNA here is from genome assembly GCA_905332915.2 of Hecatera dysodea. Lineage (NCBI taxonomy): Eukaryota > Metazoa > Arthropoda > Insecta > Lepidoptera > Noctuidae > Hecatera > Hecatera dysodea. Next base: position 641,310 of record HG995317.1, on the reverse strand, counting down.
CCTGAGATTAGCGCGTTCAAACAAACAAACAAACTCTTCAGCTTTATAATATTAGTATAGATATATATATATTTGACACCACGGTTGGTGCAGTGGTTGAGCTTCCGGCCGCTGCGCTACGTGTTGCGGGTTTGATCCCCGCACGGAACAAATGTTTGTATGGCCTACAGATAATTGTTCCGGGTCTGGGTGTCTTGTGTATGTGAGTTTACATGTTTGTGAACGCACCCACGATACAGGAGTAAATCCTGGTATACGTTTAATTTTTTTTTAAATTTTCAATTAAAAAAAATACATCCACACGGTAAAGCAGCTCTCGTCAATGTCAGTTTGTGGATGGGTGACCATTTTAACACACCGAGTTTCCTCCGTGCCTCGGAAAGCACGTTAAGCCGTTGGTCCCGGCTGTCATTTGTAGATCTTTGACAGTCGTGACGGATTGTCAGAAGCCAGAAAATCTGACACCATTATTGCCAAGAAGTACCGTGTTATTTAAGAATCAAACGAACTTACCTTGTGAAGTTTGATGTCTAATTATACGAGTGTCTTGACCGAAGATGATTACAGTTTACATGCAGCAGTACGCGAGATTCTGCTGTCCTAATCACACTATTTAAAGCTATTTAAATGCTTTTAGAATTTATTTTTAAATAAATTTAATAGTATTTGAGAAAAAAGGTAGTCTATTGACTTATTTCCCCCCACTGCAGTGCGACCTGCCATAGCCGCTGCTATGACACTCCTTGACTCATTTTTTAGAGCTAATTTTTTCGATTGGTCTTGGGCTTGTCAGGGGGGGAGGGAGTGTAATCATCTTCGGTCAAGACACTCGTATAATTAGACATCAAACTTCACAAGGTAAGTTCGTTTGATTCTTAATTATACTTCGTATCTCTCCCGAAGATGATTACAGTTTACATGCAGATGTTTAGAGCATCGAAAAAATTAAACATTGAAACGATCGATGAATAAATTATTTATTACTTTTTAATTTCTGTAACATAATGTTAGCTTATCTGCTTGTTATAATCACAAAAGTATAACAAAAGTATCATTATAATCGTTTAAATAGTGAATCACTAAATGCACTACCATTATGGCTAGATACATTCTTATTATAATATTTTAGGAATACATTGGATGATTCTGTCCAGCCTGCGGCCTTTCTGATAACTTCGAGATTGACACCTGCTCTGTGAGCGGCGGACGTAGATGCGTGCCTTGTACTATGGGCACCATACAACTTTACATCTATGCCACTATTTTCAAGGACTTGCTTAACCCAGTGCGACAAAGTTTGAGAACCCACTTTTTTATGTGGTTTTTGATAACTTATAAATAACGAATTTTCTTGACAACGTAAGCAGTCAGTTTTATCTAAATATTGTTTTAGGGTTAAAGCTGGGCAAACCTTAGGATTTTCTTTTACATATGGCAACAGAATCAAGGGTTGATAAACACCTGGCTTTGAAGTTTTTATTAAATCATCGATTTTAATAACAATTTTCTCCGATTCAAAAGTGATATTATTAATTTTTATCAAGCTTAAAGTTTGCATTCTCTGAGCAGAAGCTAGTGCTAAGAGAGTAACGGTTTTTAATGACAAATCTTTAAGTGTTATCGAATCATTTGGAAAATATTTTGCTAAATAATTTAACACAAGGTTGGGATCCCATGTGGTGTTGTATTTTGGTGCGGGTGGCTTAATACGATAAATCCCTTTAAAAAATCTTTTAATATAGTCGCTACAAGTTATATCCTGACCTAACAGAATTGATATAGCAGAACGATAACTATTGAGTGTGCTGTAACTGGCACCTGAATTAAATTTTTCGGTTAGGAATTCTATTAACTGAGTTGTGCTGGAATTTGAGTAATCTAATCCTTTACCATTACAATATAGCCACCAGGATTTTAGTGAAGCGCTATATTGGTTGAGCGTGTTTTGGGAGAAGGAGGCCATCATTATGTCGAGCGATGCGATGGGTACTCCGCGCCTTAGCAGTGACTGCCGGATAATTTCCCTGCCATCAGGGTGAGATCCGCGTGGAGAGGATGTTTCTCCCTGAAAGGAGACAATAATAATCTTTTATCGGGATTAAAGTATACTACTTTCGAGATAACCAATTTTAGCCAGACTGGGTACCATGGTTGGGTTGGCCAATATGGCACCACTAGAATGCCTTCTGCTTTGTCGTTTTTTATCTTATGTAGGACTTTTGAGATAAGACTAAAGGGAGGAAATGCATAAAATTTTACGTTTTTCCAGTTAAATGTGAATGCGTCAACAATTTCTGAATTTGGGTCTAATTTCCAGGAAGCATATCTGAGACATTTATGATTCTGACTACTCGCAAATAAATCGAACTGTGGCATACCCAGTGAAAGTGTTATTTTATTAAATGCATAATCTGCTAATTCCCACTCTGTGTCTATATTATATTCCTGACGAGATTCAAAGTCTGCAATTACATTATCCTTGGATTGGATATAAGATGAAAAAACATGTATGTTGCGCTGTTCACACCATTGCCATATATCGCGTGCAATGTTGTTCAGATGTGCGAATTGTATGCCTCCCATTTTATTGATATAGGCAATTGCTGTGGTATTGTCTATTCTGAGTAAGATATTGCAATTTTTAAGGTGTGAGGCAAAAATTTTGAGACCATAGAATGCTGCGAGTAATTCAAGAGTGTTAATGTGTAATGATAGTTGTGAATGATTCCAATGACCATGAGCGGTATGGTTATTACAGGATATGCCCCAACCAGTTATAGAGGCGTCGCTGAATATTACTAGGGAATAATCATTTGATTGAAAGGAACACAATGAATGGTCAATGTGTTCTTTCCACCAAATTAAGTCGTTTTTTATGCAGTCTTTTAATATCATGTGCTTATTGTAATTATCAGAATAGTTTAGTGCCAAGAACTTTTCTCTTTCTAGAAGTTTTGTGTACAACCAGCCGTATTTAACTGCGGGACATGCCGATGTTAGCAGACCTATAAAACTAGCCAATTCTCTGATTGTACATTTGTTTCTATGTGACAACTTGTTTGCCATACATTTTATGCGGTTTTTCTTTTCAACGGGCAATGTTAGGGACATGTTAATTGAGTCGAATATGAAACCAAGGAATAGGCATCTTTTACTCGGGTACATTTTACTTTTGTCAGGATTGACTAAAAAGCCCAATCTTAATAGTAGCTCCTTTGTCACTTCGACGTTATTAAGACAGCTCTTATACGAATTACCGATGCATAGGAAATCATCTATAAAGTTAACTGATAAGTGACCCAATGAACGTAAGTAATATAATACGGGTTTTATTAATTTAGTGAATACGTAGGGTGCCGTACACAGGCCGAACGGTAAAACATTAAATTCAAATAATTGGTTCTTATACATTTTTGAGTTCCAAGTAAAACGAAGGAAAATCCTATCGCTTTTAGCAATTGCAACTAAAAAATACGCGTCCTTTAAGTCTATGGTTGCCATATAACTATTTTTATCAATTAATTTTATCGCCGTGCGATAGTCTTCCATTTTAAAGTGGTCAACATGAATGAATTTATTTAATTCTTTTAAATTTAGGATGAAACGATGTTTTCCGTTAGGCTTAGGTACTGTAAATATAGGTGAAACGAATTGTTTTTCACATGGGGTACATTGAGAAATAAAACCTGATTCTAATAGCTCAGAAATACAATTATCAATGATGTTGATTTCTGTGAGAGTGAATAATCTTTTAGGTGTGCTCGTCTGGTGTGGTTCGCAAATAAATGGTATTTGATAACCTTTGATCCACGAAAGGATAGTTTTATCCTTTGTAATAAGTTGCCATTCATGAAAGTAATGCTGTAGTCGGCCAGCTATAGGTACATTATTGTTATCTACCTGTGGCGAAGTGATTAGCGGCGTCGGGCTGAGTAGTTGGCCGTCCGTGCGCGCGTGGCCGGCTGCGCGCGGCGAGGATCCCGCGGCGGCGGCGGCGGGCGCCGAGACAGGCTCGGGTGCACTCGCGACTCGGCGGCTGCTGCCCGCGGTGCCCCCCGTGCGTTTAAAGCACCGGTTTGACGATATGTAGAAGTACTTGGTTGATTTTGCTGTTTATTGAATCTTCCACTATTTGCGTTGGCTCTCAGTTCGGAGGCAGACATTGTTATAGCCTTTGTAGATTTTAAATAATCAGACAAATTAGTACCGAATAAATAATCATCTATTTTAGTGTTTTTTATTATTTCCCTTTTTTGTTTACTAATAGCATTAATGATAGCGAATCTTCTAAACAAAGATTCTCTGTAGTGCGTATCGCACAACAGTCGCCCAGCATCGCTGAGTGTTTTTATAATGTCTTGTGGAATATTTTCAGTTTGCGACAAGGCTATATTGAGTGCTTTGCCAATTGCTGAGATACAGCTGGCCATTTGATTTTGTTTCTGCTCACTGTAAGAATCTTTTTTAATGTTGGGATCTGACAGTGCTGATTTTAACTCGGGGTTAAGGATAGGTGCTTTCATATAGATACAATTTTCAGCGGGTAGGTATTGTTTTAGGAGGTCAACTTTATCCTCTTTCGTTAAACCGTTAATTAAAATGTGTTTCCACCGAGTTGCCAAATCTTTGTGTAAATTTTCTCCAAATTGTTTGTTAAGTGTGGGGTCTGAACCCAACAGTTGCAAAATATCGGGATCTAGTTCATCAGGATTTTCAACGGCCGTTCCTTCGTCTTCTAATGGTGTCTCAGTATTTGGGATCTCAACTGTAAAGGAGTAGAAGATAATCATAAGTACCTACCCACTGTAAGTAGGTAGGTAGTTAGGCACTTTATCCACACACGCCTTGCGTCGGGAATTTAAGGTAACCTATCTATAGATAAGTACACGTATGACAGCCATAGTATCCACACACGATAAACGTCGGGATATCACAATGAAATTATATTCATTTTATGGCACTTAACTAGGCATTATTAGGCATCCACACACGATATACGTCGGGATATTAAAATTGGTGTTGAAGGTAGGTAGATAAGTAGTTACACAAAAGGCGGCCATAGTATCCACACACGATAAACGTCGGGATATCTCAGTATAATTGAACCCACTTTTACTACAGGCAAATATGTAGGTATTTTTCATCCACACACGATATACGTCGGGATATTGTTGTAGGAAAGACTTAGGTTTTATTTTTTGAGCAATTTTAAGGCGGTAGGTAGATATAGACCATTTAACATGTGTAGGAATGTATTTATGCGCTTACCTTGTGGTTCCAGATCACTGGTTAAATCGTGTGGCGGTGAATGCGCAGGAGACAACACTGGTTCACCTTCCGATGAGGATGATGACGAGATTCTTTTTCTACTTTTCACTAACCTCTTCACTTTTTTTAGAAGTTTTTCGACACTGTCGTTATCGTCCCTGTTCGATCGTTTTCGTTTTCCCATAATGCACGGAATCTAAGTAAATTACGGACGAAACAATTTTCGTGTGAGTCGGACAACACGAAATCACGTAATGAGTCAAGGAGTGTCATAGCAGCGGCTATGGCGGGTCGCACTGCAGTGGGGGGAAATAAGTCAATAGACTACCTTTTTTCTCAAATACTATTAAATTTATTTAAAAATAAATTCTAAAAGCATTTAAATAGCTTTAAATAGTGTGATTAGGACAGCAGAATCTCGCGTACTGCTGCATGTAAACTGTAATCATCTTCGGGAGAGATACGAAGTATAATACCCAGTTAATGGGTTGTGGATATCTGGTAGGCAGTCGCTCTACGTAAATTTCACACCAACTTCCGAAATTAAAGTTATTTTATACTTTTTTGTGTTTAGAAGTTAGTTGTTGGTTTTTTTTTAGGTTTTTATTTTTCACTTATAAGTGGTACAAACCCACCTAAACGTACCCATCACAGCGTACGTGGTATAAATTGGTGTAAACAATAAACAGACATGCGATTTCAGCAATCCCGAAAGATTTGCTTTCTTTTATAGAAGAGTTCCGTTTCCTATCATCTCTGTTCTTCATCAGATCTTCACCAAACTGGAAAGGGACCACGTTGAAATACTAAAATGCTCTTCCAAACCAGCGGAACTCTTCAATAAATCCATCTCCATTGAAAGAAATTGCATAGAATGGCAATAAATACACAATGACAAATGAATGACAGACGCATGCGGTAATCTGCTAAAATTTTAAACTATTAGAACGTCATTGTGCAGTCATTGCTTAGCTCGGTTATCAAAAAGTATTACGAGACCATTGACCGACCAATGATCGACCATTATGAATTTTGCAGATTACGAACTTTTAGCAAAATGACAATGGGATCGTGTTGGAATGACGAATTTATTATTATTATTTTTTTTTTATTTTTCTGGCCTCTTTTTTGTCGTTTTTTTATTTATGACTTGGGGCCCAGTGCGCTAACCTTGCCATCGAAATAATATCTTAAGTTCTGGGTACCAAAAGTATTTATGTTCTTTTTGAGGCACAGTAGAATATCGCTTTGCAAAGCTAAGGAAAAACTAAACAAGAATATTTTTTTAGTCGCTAAAAACACGTCTCTGATAAATGCCGTTAAAAACGTGTCTTTATTACAGACTTTCACAGAGGAATACATAAAACCCCGACTTCAGTGTTGTATTCAAAACAAGTACCGTATTCACCTTTGACTTGTATTCAAAAGCACTCGCTTTGACAAATGTCATTCTCTTCAGAATGCGCATACATTTCCGTGTTACACGATATTCTGGCTTTAAACTGAGGGCAAATAGTTATACGCCCCGGGCGCCGGGAAACGCAGGGCGATTCCCGGCCACCGTAGGCGCGGGCCTGCGGATGGCGAGCTATGGGTGGCTCGCCGTCCGATAGCAACCAGGCCCGAGTCGACGGCGCGTCGTGTTCCACGCGCGCCTCAAAGAGCTGTCAGCATCGAAGACGGGGCCCCATAGGGTCAGTGTTTTGCAAATTTTAACCGTGACCTTATATAATATACTAGCTGCTGTCCGCGACTTCGTCCCCGTGGAATCCCCGATTTTAAAACATTCTTTATCGCTGCTCCGCTCCTATTGGCTTAAGCGTGATGATATATAGCCTAAAGCCTTCCTCGATAAATGGTCTATTCAACCCAAAAATAATTTTTCAATTCGAACCAGTAGTTCCTGAGATTAGCGCGTTCAAACAAACAAACAAACAAACTCTTCAGCTTTATAATATTAGTATAGATAAATGTTTCAATACACATCAACGGTACTTGCGTGAATTGAAACAGTATAGGTATGTGTAACGTTTGGCCGAGTGGTAACGGCCCCGACTTATGAATTGTAGGTCGAGGGTTCTAACCCAGCCAGGTGCATTACTTTGTGTAATTTATTTCATCACGACTGCTCTCAAAACGGCGAAGGAAAACATCGTACCTCAACACATTTGAGAAAAGGCTGACAAACATATGAGTATACACTAGCAGCGCCCCGTGGTTTCACCCACGTAGTTCCCGTTCTACTTGCTGGTAATATAGCTTTCCATTGGTGAAAGAATATCAAAATTGGTTTGATAGTTTAGGCATGAAATCGTAACAAACAAATTCACATTCTTATTAGAGCATTAGTCGCCAACCAATTTAGAAAATAAACTCGTGATTTTATAAACGTCATCGTTCGCAGACGTGTGCACCCGGCACTAAGTCCAGCACGCTGCCCCGGGTGACAGCTGACGACTCTTGAATCTCGCCTTCAGTCTTTGTGTACACAGTGACGAGTGTGCCCGTTTCGCAGTGAGGGACAGTTTCTATTTCTGTTGTCACTATATTACGTTGTGACGAGATTGGCCGTCGGAGAGCCAATGTGACGCTGGGTCACAAGATGTGAGGTTTTCCCACCTCCCAACTCGTCTACAGTGTGTAGGATGGTAGTATTGGAAAAATAAAACTTGATTGGTGACTTGATTGCTTATTTTTTATAGTAAGAAAAGAAAACCCGGGTTTCTAACTGTTACATGATATTACACTGGTAAGGGTAACTATTTGAAAATTATGATTTGTTGTGCTCTGCTTGAACGATTTGGTAGGACTGATCAAAAAATCTGCGCAGTCAATAAAAAAACGAAATTCAAAATATTTTTGAAAATAGATACTTACATTTTCTTTTTAGGTCAATAAAATTAAGGAGTTTTCAGTCATCGTGGAGGTTTAAAGTCCACGAGACTGAAAACGCAACGACATCGTTACAACGTAAACGCTTTATTATGGTTAAGAATATGTGTTATGTATCTATACTTACTAGTGGTCGCCCAGTGGTCGACGTTCGACCATAATTAATTTAAGTTATAAGTTTGAACATTATTAAGGTACTACTAGCTGACCCAGCAAACGTCATTTTGCCACATAAAATAAAATAAAATAATTAGGGGTGGACCACCCTTAACATTAAGGGTATGGAAAATAGATGTTGGCCGATTCTCAGACGTTTTGAAAAATAATTAAATAAGTTATGAGCACTCGGACCCCACGAACCAAGAGTTTCAACCCCAAACGGATAAAACTACCAACAATTATTATATTATTTTTACAACATAAATTTCCACATCATAAAAACTTCTAACAACAAACTAATTTCAGTATACTAGCACTTATTCTATTAACATTTAAATAAATAGAAACACATTTAATAAAAACAAAACACGACCGTACACTAGGGACGTGCGCTCACGGCGGGACACCACCCCGGGATATCACCCCGGGACGGTTTCCCGGGATTGCATCGACGGCTAATGACCCTTAGGAGGCAATTTGCTGTGGACTGTGGGAGGCTTTGTTTTAGCTTCGCGGAGATGTAATGACTTGGAACGGAATGGGAGAAAGCGGTCGTTATGTGCTCGACGATTAAAGGATGGTATTTCTTTTTTTGTCGACACAAAATATTGTAGTTACGAATCCTTGTTTGATATTACGTCATAACTCCGTCATTAAGAGCGTGTACGCCGTATGGCATTTCATACAAATTTTCAAGTCAGTATTTTGCGAAATGACTGAACCGATTTTAATGAAACTTCACACATACATATAAGCAGGATACATTATGTCTAAAAAGTTAGTTAAAAACATTTTCGAAATGTCTTATTTAAAAAAAGATAATTGGAAATTTATGTTTGTATGGAAAATTTAAAATAGGTCTAATTTAACTGTAACATTAATTATCGAAAATGTTTGATTGAAATGTTAGTTTGTTTGAATGTTTGTTTGTTTGTTTGTTTTGTTCGTTTGTTTCTGTTATATTGAGTTTTCCTAAACTCAATATCAATATCCGGGATATTGATATTGAATTTACAGATATTGATATTTAGTTACCTAGGATTGGGACCTAGAACTATAAAGAGGCAAGCTATATCCATCAAACGAACAAAACAAAATTTCATACACAAAACCTATCTATACATATAAATAAAATTGGAGCGTCTGTTTGTAATATTGAAATAACCGCTTTTTACTACATGCATACATGAATATATACGGTAATATTTTTTTACTATTTTTGACTCTCTGTCTGTCTGTTTGTTTCGTCTAATCTCTGAAATGGCTGGACTGACTTTGACGGGACTTTTACTGGCAGGTAGCTGAAATAGCTGTGTTGTGTGTGTGACGCCGACACTTCGTGTACAATAGTGTATTTTCGTAGTTTTTATAAATATGTATGATAGTATGTAAGGTATATATGTTATGGGTCTTTGTTACCTGTAATAAATGATATAATTATGATTATTATTAATAAGGAGTAACTAAGGCTAGTTTTATTTTAGAAAAAAACTTTTATTTTAGATACATAAAGTAATGTTGCAATATCCGCGTACTGTCCAGTACCGCGCGCAGCTCACGCGCATGTCACCACTGTTCTGTCACGTCAGGCGCCTCCCACCACTTCTATCACAAAGAATCGGGGGGTTAGCAATTATTCCACGCAGGCGAAGTCGCGGGTACAAGCTACTTAGAATTACAAAGAGGCAAGTTATATCCATCAAACGAACAAAACAAAATTTCATAAACAAAACCTATTCAATAAATCGGGCAAAACACTAAATAAATTTTCATTTTCTTCCTGTCCGGAAATATCTCACTGAAATTTCCCGGGATACCATAAACTACTTGAACATCACTAGTACCCGAAGCGCGGTACTTCAGTAACGTATATCACTTAGCGCAAATGAGTAAGGACGGCTGCAGTCGGTGCGCCTGTTTTATATTATAAGGTATTGTTCCACAGCAAAGTCTGCTATTACAATAGTGTCAGAATGGTCTAACATTGATTTCATAATGGTCGATTTTTACAAGTTTGGTAATCTACTAATATAAAAGCGTCACTATGACTTTCCAATGGTCAACCACTGACACTACATTGTAAGAAATGCCATAAAATGGTAATCTCGTATATAATGACAAATGAATGACAGACGTATGCGGTAATCTGCTAAAATTTTGACACTTCCTTTGACCATTTTATAGCTCGGTTCATTGGTTTTAATAGCTCGGTTATCAAAAAGTATTACGAGACCATTGACCGACCAATGATCGACCATTATGAATTTAGCAGATTACGAACTTTTAGCAAAATGACAATGGGATCGTGTGTTTAACAACAACAGTAAATAGCAGAGGATCTAGTGGAAGCCAGTTCAGTAGTGTGTGTTATTATTGTAATTAAGAAGTAAATTGCAAGCCAGAGTTGCGAAATTGTTTAAAAGAGTGACCACGGCCCTGGAACGCGGCGGGCATTAGGAGGATCACGGATGGGTTTTAGTAAGAGTCTGACACTCCCTTCCGCTCCTAATCAACTAATTCAATAAAAAATAGTTATTTTCATTGGAATTTTGCTTCGTATTAGAAACTAGCAGCGCCCCGCTGTTTTACCCGCGTAGTTCCCGTTCCCGTGGGAATATCGGGATAAAATATAACCTATGTTACTCAGGGTGAATGTAGCTTTCTAATGGTGAAATAATTTTTAAATCGGTTCAGTAGTTTTTGAGTTTATTCGTTACATACAAAAATACAAATCTTTCCTCTTTATAATATTCGTATAGAAGTATAGATTAAGTCAGAGTTAAAAGATAACTTTGGTGAGCCAAAGCGTGGCTTAGCTGTAAATATAAAAAACTTTTTACAAAAAAATACAACCGACTTTTACACAAAAAATCAAAAAAGTGCAAAATAACTTTAATTTCGGAACTCGGTGTTTGTGGTTGCTTTTTCGTTTTTTGAACACCGACTTCCGAAATTAAAGTTATTTTGCACTTTTTTGATTTTTTGTGTAAAAGTCGGTTGTATTTTTTTGTAAAAAGTTTTTTATTTTTCACTTTTTAGTGGTACCTACACCCCCTCCCCTCCCCCACCTGAACGAAACAATCACATTGGTGTAAAAAAAACGTACAGCTCCTTTGCAGAGTAAACTAAGAGGTCATCAAAGTAGACAAAGTACATATTTTTTTTAGATTTTTCGAAAACCGCTTGGTTGATTTCGATAAAATTTTCATGGGACCATTTGGGAAGTATACCCTTTCCAACAAAAAAAGAATTTTTCAAATCGGTTGACAAGCGACGGAGTTATGCGCGAACAAACATAAAAAAAAAAAAAAAATACAAACATCCGAATTGAGAACCTCCTCCTTTTTTAGAAGTCGGTTAAAAACAACTTCGCCGCTAATATGGCACATCTCCATGCATATCTCACCTTGTAGTGGACGCTCGACCTTACGTTATTAGTATGTCAGAGCGATGGGCGAGGATCTAACGCGAGTCCGCGGTACGAGGTACTGTTGTGATTGTAACTGAGAAGTAAATTGCAATTTAAAGCAGTTTTAAATTGGGTTGGCTTTAGTTTTATTTGTGTTTATTGCACTGAGGCAGACGGTCAAGTGTTCTTTGGTTTAGTTTCTGCTAATGGATGCTAGAGAGTTCTGAAAGCAACTATCTTTTCGCCTTGGCCCGCGGCGGGCACCAGGAGGAACTCGGGTAGGTTTTAGTCAGTAAGAGTCTGACACTCCCTTCCACTCCGCCCAGAGCGGGAGAAGTCATTTGATGATTTCTCATCCATACAAAAACACCGATAGGGAACGTGCACTTCATAGACTGTGCCATCTAGTGTTGTAAGTACGAAAGTATAAATGTACAGAAGTGTCAACATCAAATATACATTAACACTTATGTTGCCACCAGATGTTGCTGTACGCTTCCTTTTGCTATCCATCGGGAAAAATGAGGGATCGCATAAGAAATGAGGTGATCCATCAGAGAAGCAAGGTCATCGATATAGCCCACTGGATTAGTAAGCTGAAGTGGCAGTGGGCTGGCCATATTAGTCGTAGAACCGACAACCGTTGGGGTAAACGAGTTCTAGAGTGGAGACCGCGTCTCGGCAAACGTAGTGTAGGACGTCCTCAGGCACGGTGGAGTGACGATTTGCGCAGGACGGCTGGCAGAAACTGGATGCGAGAAGCCGAAAATAGATCTAAGTGGAGCAAGCAATTGGAGAGGCCTATGTCCAGCAGTGGACTGCAACAGGCTGTTGATGATGATGATGATGGGAATAAATGTAATGTGTAAATGTGTGTTTAAATACAGCACATTTTAAAAGTAGATTGCGGATTTTTTTGGTAGATAAAACGTACTACAGTGTAACTGAGTTCCTATCGGAGAAAAATATAATTATGTTAATTAGTGACATCTTGATTTTTGACATTTTAATGTATTGCAAATTTTTACATTTTGATCTTTGACATTTAGATAACTGACATTTTGATTTTGGAATTGTAGTAATAATGATATTTGTTATGGTAATGACATGTTAGTTTCAAGTGTTTCAAGTGTTTATTGCAATCCACAATGTGCATATACAGGTGGTAGGTAAATAAGAGCAGTATCAATTATGGACCCTGTCGGGCACAGCAACATTTAATAGGTAGGAGAGAGGAAGAGCGCTTTTATATATTTGCCAAATACTAATATATGTTAATAATTAAATATTAAGCTATTATTTAGTAAAATATACCCTATATATCTGTACTTTGTATTGTATTTATATTTATTATAGTGTTCATTTTTATATTTATTTATATATTTTATAAAATTGTGATTCGTTTATTAATTAGATATATTATTATTCTTAATTTAATTTAATTCTGTTTATTGCATGTTTATCTATATCTGCAATATTTTATATTTCATGTACTTATACATTTTACGCATACATAATACTGGTTATTAAAAGTTGTTTAGCCATGTTATTATATGCAGTTTTTGAGTAAGACTCAAAAACTGCATATAATAACATAATTATGTTATTTGCACTTCAAGTAAACAATTATGTATTGTAAGATATTTGTGTTATTGTTTTATTTAATTAATGAATATACAGTAAGTCAGATCAATCATTGTTGTAATTTTAGTATTGAAAGAAAAGAAAAAACATGTTTCATCAAGTTTGTTATTATTTGAAGTTAGTAGTTACCTAGTAACATTAGAATATAAAGAATTTTGATTATAAAGGAACTGTATAAAGCCAGTATTATTACAACACGCCCCCTTAATCAAAATTCTATCAAATAAATAAAATTAAAGGACTCAAAATATACCAATTAATAGGAAAACAGTTTTAAAACTGTATACTAAGTACTGAAGTAAACATGTAAAAATATATTTACATTAAACCTAAACCCAGTACACATTTAACATGTGCCACACGCTGCAATCGTTTAGTTAAGATGTCAGCGGGCATATCACTTGATTTGATATATTTTAAGTTTACCGAATTATCATTAATCTTTTCTCTAATAAAATGATATCTGGTATCTATATGTTTCGTCCTATGGTGGTGTACCGGATTCAAGGCCAAACACTGTGCACTCTGACTATCGGTACAAATAGTTACGGTATTAGGTAATAACTTTTGCCTTACCATAGGATCTGAAATTAATTCAGTGATAAACCTCTTTAAATAAATAGCTTCCTTCGTAGCTTCCGTTATTGCCATATACTCGGCTTCCGCTGAGGACGAAGCTACGGTTTGCTGCTTCCGCGAGGCCCATGAAACAGGACTGCCTGCTAATTTGAAACAGTAACCAGTATAAGAACGGCGATCTATGTTACAGTTTGCCCAATCGGCATCGCAAAAACCTACAAGGGGCATACTTGATTTTTTATAACAAATCGAGTAATCTAAAGTGCCTTTTAAATATTGTAAGACTCTTTTCGCGGCTAACCAGTGACTCTTGTTGTACCTAGTATTAAACTGACTCAGGTAACTAGTCGCGTATGCGATGTCTGGACGAGTATTAACACTCAGGAACATGAGGCAGCCAATTAATTCTTGATAAGGATACGCTTCTAGATTATGATCACTAGCAAAGCTGGTACTGACCTCCAGTCGTCCAGATAGTGGAGTTGTACAAGTTTTACAATTCTCCATTCCAAACTTTCGTAAAAGATTATTTATGTAATTTTTCTGATGTACTTTTATTTCATCATTTTTCCTGGTTATATTTAAACCAAGATAATAGCTTAAATAGCCCAAATCTTTTATCGAAAAACATTTTTGCAAGTCATTTTTGACGATGTCAAACGTCTTGTCATTACTATAAAAAGAAATTATGTCATCGACAAAGACTGCAATGATAACCAACTCTTTTCCAAAAAGTTTGGTATACACACATGGTTCTGATGGAGTTTTCACAAAACCAAAAGATGATAAAGTTTCATCTAACTTTATATTCCAGGCACGTGGAGCTTGTTTAAGTCCATACAAGGATTTTTGTAAGAGACACACTTTGTTCTCCATACCTTTTACTTTAAAACCTTGAGGTTGCTCCATGTAGACCGTCTCTTGCAGATCTCCATTTAAAAATGCAGTGTCAACGTCCAAGTGACGCATCTTTAAACCCAATTCGACTGCGAGAGCCAGTAGAGTACGCAAAGAGGAGTGCCGCACGACAGGAGCAAATGTCTCAAAATAATCTACACCTGGCGTCTGGGTGAATCCCTTAGCAACTAATCTTGCTTTGTACTTCACAACATTTCCTGCTGGATCTTTCTTTAACTTATAAACCCATTTACATGGTATAACTTTCTTGTTTTCTCTGTCAACCAATTTCCATGTCTTCAGCTTCATCAATGAATTATATTCATTTGTCATTGCCATCTGCCACTTCTCAACATCATCAGCCAATGTAGCCTCATTATAAGTTTTAGGCTCATCAGACTCTTGACTAGAAACTTGGTATGAGAAGTAATTAGGAGGTTTCCGGTCTCTTGAAGGATATCTACGATCTCCATCAGTTTGACTAGTAGAAACTACTGCTTCCTCAATTGCTTCAAAAAATTGATCAGTTTCAGCAGTCTGATCTTCAGTGACAACAGTATGGCCTGGAGCTGGATCAACAGTGACCACTGGAATAAGTTCAGATTCTTGAACTGTACTGGTATCTTCCTGTATAGGCAGACTATTAGAAAGTACTACAGGTTTAGTATTATTGACATTTCTATTATTCAAAGAAGAAAAACAGTCTTCAAAAAATGTAACGTCTCTAGACTTTTGTAAGGTTCTAGGAGAAGATGAATTTCTAAAAAGATAACTATTAGAATCTTCTGTATAACCTACAAATATAGCTTCATCAACTTTAAGATCCAATTTCTTACGGTGACAAGAAGGTATATGTATAAGAGCTCTACACCCAAAAACTCTGAGATTGCTTAGATCTGGTTTGCAACCATTCCACAACTCGTAGGGAGTTTTATTATTTAAGGCACGGTGTGGACATCTATTTTTCAGGTACACAGCCGTTCGAACCGCATCTTCCCAAAAGGCCTTAGAAAGATGGCTTTCAGCCATAAGAGAGCGTGCCTTTTCTACAATTGAGCGATTAGTGCGCTCGGCAACACCATTCTGCTGAGGGCTATATGGTACCGTAGTTTGATGCTGAATACCACAAGATTTAAGATAACTTGAGAATTCACTATTGACGAATTCCTTCCCATTATCCGTCCGTATTGTTTTAATTTGAGCCCCAGTTTGTCTTTCAACCATAGACTGGAAGTGACAAAATCTATCCTTTACCTCTGTCTTAGAAGAAATAAAATATACAAATATAGTTCTCGAAAAATCGTCTATAAAAATTAAAAAGTATTTATTACCCTGAAAGGAGCTAATCGACATTGGTCCACAAAGGTCAGAGTGGACCAGTTCTAATATTGAAGTTGCTCTTTTATAAGTAATCGCCTTAAACGGTTTTCGAGCTTGTTTCGCTTGAACACAAGCAACACATGGATTTTTATCCACATCCTTATAATCAATAACCTTATGACTATTTTTCAGCAGATTCATACCAACGCGACATAAATGACCTAAACGTTTATGCCATACCTGATACTTATAGATAGAATCAGAGTGCACGTCATAGGCTCTAAATTGGGGAATATCCACCACACAGTCAAGTGTGTACAATCCACCACAGGGCGAGCCATGCAGAACCGCATCACCTGTATAGGAGAAGGTTTTTGAATTAAATAAATTACAACCAGACTTATCAAACATTACAGAAAACCCTTTTTCTACTAATGTCTTCACAGATAGAAGATTTGTATTCAAGTTAGGTACATACATCACATCGTTAATTGCATTGACGTTGCTTTTGGTATTTATAGATATTCTACCGATGCCTTCAGCGTTAATCTTAGTCCCGTTTGCAACTGTTACCTTGTTATCAATAGGATTCAAGTCTACAAACCAATCTCGTCTTGAAGTCATATGTTTGGTAGCGCCTGAATCAATATACCATTTGTCCATGTCATAATTACTCGTTGCTCCTAAAGCAGATACAGAGGTCGAGTCCTTATTAGTGGGATTCTTCCTTCTTATGACCTTCTTTTTCTTTAGAGGACAGTTTGGTCTCTTGTGACCAGGTTCTCCACAACCATAACACACAATTTTCTTTGCCATTGACTCAACAGAAGAGGTATCAACCTTTGACTTCATAGCCGTCTCCAGCTTTATCGAGCTTTCTTTGGACATTTCGTTCAGTAATTTGGACTTTACCAGTTCGGTGGTAACGTTAACATTACTATTTTCGAGAGTCATAATCAATGGATCATATCTCGACGTTAGACCACCCAATAGAATAGCAGCAATGGACGCATCATCTATTACTTTGTTTATATCTGCCAAATCTTGGGCAGTGGAAATAACAGCATTGATATACGACTCAATATTATTATCAAAATCTTCAAGTCTCAATCTGTATAACTTCCGTTCTAAATGTAAACGCCGACCCATACCTTTGTCCTCATAAGCATTTTGTAGAGCTATCCATGCTTCAGCTGCCGTGGTTGCACTTCGCACATGCGTAATTGCAGATGATTCAAGGGTAAGACAAATTTTTGTTAGTGCCTTCTGATCGTTCCTCATCTTTGTGACATTGGAAACGTTCATCCCTGTTGGGTAGCCATTGATCGCTTCCCACAACTCTTCATGCATGAGATAATTACGCATTTTAAACTTCCACGTACTATACCCTTCTCTATTATGTAGGGTGAACATTGGAATTGAGGAACTACGCATACCTCGCTCATTTGTGTCTCCATTTGGGTTCGCCATCTCAAAAGAGTATACGAAGAACTATTTTGTTTCGTACCCAAAAGAAATATTGCACAAATATCACTTCAACAAATTATTACGAAAACACTTATTACTTTTCTTGAATAAACAAATACTAGAGCTATCTTCGTGCTGATAACGATTTGTTGTAATTTTAGTATTGAAAGAAAAGAAAAAACATGTTTCATCAAGTTTGTTATTATTTGAAGTTAGTAGTTACCTAGTAACATTAGAATATAAAGAATTTTGATTATAAAGGAACTGTATAAAGCCAGTATTATTACAACAATCATAATAAATAATAAATAAATATCTTGGGACAACTCACACACGGCTATCTGATCCCAAGCTAAGCAGAGCTTGTGTTATGGTAACCAGACAACTGATATACATACTTATATAATTTATAAATACATACATATTATAGATAAATCACACCCAGACACAGAACAAACAATCATGCTCATCACACAAAGTTTGTCCTGGGTGGGAATCGAACCCACGACCTCCGGCTTAGCAGTCAGGGCCACTAACCACTAGACCAACAGGCCCGTCACAACAGTCAATTTATCCGTTAGAAATTCATTTATGGTGTAGTAGTGTAGTAGCTTTTGTTAATTGATGTAACGATAGTAGAATGACATTTGTAATAGTAATGACATGATATAAAATCTTATGATACTGATCTATATTTTCCTTTTAATACAAACATAATTATATTTTTAATAGCTGACGATTTCAGAATTTTTGACAGTAATTTATAAATTGATCTATATAAGTGTAATAAATAATTTTAAAAGTTTGCATACCGATTGGTAAAATGTGGCTGGGCTAAATGTTATCTTAAGAAATATTATGTATTACCCATATTTGCAAAATAAAATTCTGTTCTATTCTATTCTGTATGTGGAGGCTAGAGGGGTATTGTTTATGAGTGTTAAGTATGGACTTGAGTTGGGTTCAAGTGGTCGTGTGTATGAGAAATTATATCATTTCCTTTAAGGGCGCATATTCCGAACGGCATTTCATACACATTTTCAAGTCGTTATTTTCCGAAATGACTGAACCGATTTTAGTGAAACTTCAGACATATAAGCAGGTTACACAGGTCTAAAAAGTTAGTTAAACACATTTTCGAAATGTCTTATTTTAAAAAAGATAACTGGAAATTTATGTTTGTATGGAACATTTAAAATGGGTCTAATTTAACTGTAACACTATTTATCGAAAATGTTTTCAATTAACTTTTTAGACCTATGTATTCTGCTTACGTGTGTAAAGTTTCATTAAAATCGGTTTAGTCATTTCAGAAAATAACGACTTGAAAATTTGTATGAAATGCCGTTGGGAATATGCGCCCTGGGCAAGTGGTGGTCGCTTTGTCAATGACAAGCAGTTAATAATACTTTCATATACTTTTCCTGAGGTTTAATGGTTTTTCCGATGACATTTTCTCTTTACTTTCACTCTCGTGCCTCTTAGCACTTTTGTTGAGTTTTAAGTCTTGTAGCACTTTTGTAGCGTATATTCGTAGCTCGTAGTGCTCTCATATCTTATAGCACTTTAGTAGATCGTAGCAATCAAGTCAAGTCAAGTCAAGTCAATTCATTTATTTCAACTAGACCATTTTTTTTTTTTTTTTTTTTTTCTGGATGGGAAATCATCAAATGACCCCTCCCGCCCTGGGTGGAGCGGTAGGGAGTGTCAGACTTTTACTGACTAAAACCCACCCGTGATCCTTCTTGTGCCCTATGCGTTCCAGGGCCGCGGTAACTCTTTCGAACAAATTCCGCAACCCTAGCAGGCACCGACCCTATGGGGCCCCGTCCTCGGTGCTGACGGCTCCTTGTGACGCGCGTGGAACACAACGCGTCGTCGACTCAACCTGGTATCGGACGGCGAGCCACCCACGCTCACCGTCCCCAGGCGTCAGCCACTGCGCGATAGCACAGCGGCCGACTTGTCTCTGGAGGGGGCCGAAATGGGACCATTACTGGCACTCCATCTCAGCACCCTCCCGAGCGTTGGGAGCCGCAGCACCCGCAGCAGAAGCGGCAGTGGCGGCGACAGAAGCCGCGGCGGCGGCAGAGGCGGCGGTGGCGGCGGACCTCTTGCCCCTGGTCGGGGCGGATGGCGCGCAGGCCCTTCCCCCAGCCCAGTGCTCGGCCGGCTTGCCAACAGCCGCACATGCACTGCAGTGCGGCGTGGCCTCGCAAGAGCCGGCCTTATGACCGGGCTGACCACAGCGGAAACAGAGTCCGCTGCGGTCGACCTCCGAGGGGCACATAGCTCCCGTGTGGTTGCCCACATGGCAGCGGTAGCACCTCAGAGGTCTGGGTTCCAGCAGTTTTACCCGCGCAGACACCCATCCCACCAAGAGCCTTCGGCCCTCCGACACAGTTCTGGCCGCCGTCACGGGGCAGCTCACCACAAGGGTTTGCATGCCCGTGTTGTCAGGCCGGAGGGTGCCCGCCTTGACGAGCTCGGCAGAGCACCCCCCAGTCCTGGCGACGGCGGCCACAACTTCCTCCTCCGTCACGGAGTCATCCAGGCCCACTATGCGCATGTCGATGCGCTTAGTCGGCCTGGACACCCGGACCTCGTCCGCGGGTAAGACCGCCCTCAGCCTTTCGGCCAGGGCGTCCGCGAACGGGCCACTCTCCGCTCCGGCGAGCTCGAGCTTGCGGGCACCGGTTAAGGTCCTCCTGACCCCGATGCCCCCGCTGATGCCCAGCTCTTGGAGGCTCACCGCCTCCTTCGCCCGCTTCAGTACGGCGAGATACGTCACGCCCCTCTGTTCCGCTTCCGGCTGCAGTGTGAGCACCACAGCCGCGGATTTCGGGGCGCGAAGCCTCGCCGCGATGGCATTGGCCTTCCGCCGCTGCCTCTTGGCCTTGTTCCTCCTCGCCTTCTTGGCCTGCCGCTTCTGGCCAGCAACCTGCCACTCGGCCCCGGCCACAGGAGGGTCCGAGGGTGGGGGTGGGGGCGTCTGCGGCACTACTGGCGCCGCAGCCTTAGCCGCTCCTCCTCCAGCCTTCCTCCCACTCCTCTTCCGGGCAGACTTGGTCGTCGCCGGCGTCGCAGCCGCCGGCGCCACAGGCGCTGGCGCTGCTGCGCCCTTGGCCTTCGCCTTCGCCTGGCCGGACGTTCCCGGGCTGGCAGCCGCGGCGGCCGCGTACGAAGCCGCCTTCTGCTGTTGGCCCGGGGCCTTCTGGTTCGCCTCCACTGGGGGACGCCGGACCATGTCCTCCAGGGCGGAGAACTGCTTCCGGAAGGGAGCCAGCTCCTGCCGCACCAGGCTCCGCACCTGGCTCAGCACTTGGCTCCCCTCCATCGCCGCCGGACTCAGCCCCCCTTGCGGCTCCTCAGAGGCCGCTCTGGCCATCCCCGCCAGGTCCCTCCGGAGCGACTCATTCTCCCGAACGAGTCGCTCCGTAAGAACCGCGAGGCGGGCGACCTCCGCCCGCAGCTCAGACGCCTCTTTGGCCTCCTTTGCCCCGCCGACGTTAGCCGCCGCTGCCGCCAGGATGGAGGCTTTGGCCGCGCTGATGGCCTCCCGCTTCGAGGACTGCTTCCTCTTGAAGGCCACAGCGCGAATCGCGGCCTCCACCACCTCCTCAAATTTCTGACCTCTCTGCTCCTCAGCAGCGGGAGGCACCTCTCCCGGGGACTCTGAGTCGTCAGAGTCGAGAGGAGGCGGAAGAGTAGAGGGAGCCCCACGACCGCTCCCTCCAGGGCGACGCCCCTCCTCCACCAACCTCCCGGCCCGACGCCCCTCCCGGGTAGAGGGAGTCAGCGCCCTCCCTGCCTCACCGCCCCTGCCCCGCCTAGCGGTGGGGATCTTGCGGGCAGAGACAAACTCCCCCTCGGAGGACGACTCCTTGTCATCCTCCCGTCTGGGCCGCTTGCGGAAGAACTTGATGTTCTCCGCAGCAGCCCCCCCTCTTCCGTCTCCGGAGCCCGCCGAGCTGACCGTTACTAGGTCATGTGCAGAGCCAGAATCTGACCCTGCACCTCCCCGGCGCTCAGGCGAACTCCCCGCATCACAATCGAACGCCATCAGCTCCTTGAAAGAAGCGGATCCGGATGACGTCGATCCTGAGCCTCCTCGGCTCTCGTTGCCACTGGCAAGTGGAAGGCGTTTGTTGCCCACCCCAGAGTACGGAGGGCAGCCCGCCGAAGCGGGGTGGGATTCCCCGACCGCTGAGCAGTCGGGACCCACCTGGGGACTCATTTTCCAAAAGCCTTTGTCCATTCTTTTCCTTTTAGAGGGTGCGGTCCCTTACTCCTGCGCCCTTTCTCCCTCACAGGGCCTCTCCTCCCACCCACTCACTGCCTTCCCAGCCACGTCTGATGAGCAGACGCGTACCAGAAGGCAGCGAGCGGGATTCCTCGCGTGTGTGTCTCTCTTGGTCTGATCCCTCACTTGCGACCTTCCGGCATGAGTGGCTCTACCGGGAAAGCTCGCAAGATCATTGGGACACTCAAGCCCCACCACGACGACAACGTGGAGACACATTCGGTGGGGATTTCAACTAGACCATTAACGGCACTTTTGAACGTCAAAACATTTGAAAATAAAAATATTATAGTGACTCTAGTTGTCCATTCGCAAAAAGTAGATTCTTATGGAGAAGAACGGACAAGAAACTCCATAGTTACTCTTTTCAAATATGTATAAGTTTTACAATATTTTGTATACATTAGCCAATTGGTTATATGTGAGGACGATGCACCCGAACAAAACTAAGTACTATACTATTAACAGGTACAACAAAGAAACAACAGCAGAGGTAAAATTAATAAATTAGCTAGTCAGGAACATAGTACTCACATATTTACAATTTTTTTTAATCCTTGTTTTATACAATTACAAACAATGAATCAGTGTGTGTTAAATTAACTATAAAAGATCAGTAACTACACCTGTATACATAGCAGATAGATCACACATACAGGCCGACAAGTTTGGCTTTGTCTACTACACCCAATATGTCCTATGGAGCAGGACCAGCATGTTTCCAAGCATTCTTATCTTGAATATAATCATCTAGCTTGTAGTATGCTTGTTTACAAAGCGTGCTTTTAACATAGGTTTTAAATTTCTTTTCATTTAATTCTAATATGTCACAAGGTATTTTGTTGTAACATTTAACACTGTACCCCATGAAAGACGTACGTACTTTAGCTAATCTATATAACGGTTGATCTAATTTATTTCTATTTCTAGTATTAAAATTATGTCTATCACTAATTTTGCTAAAGCGATGTCGATTTTTCCTCACATACATAATATTTTCATATATGAATTGACAAGGGACTGTCATAATATTAATCTTTTTAAAAAGTTCCCTAAGAGAATCGCGGCGACCAAGCTTATAAATGGCTCTGATAGCACGCTTTTGCAAAATAAATATGGATTCCATATCAGCAGCCCGACCCCACAGCAGAATACCGTACGACATAATGCTATGAAAATAACTAAAATAGACCAAACGCGCGGTTTCTACATCTGTTAACTGTCTTATCTTTCTAATAGCATAAGCGGCTGAGCTAAGCCGCCCCGCAAGAGATATTATGTGAGGTCCCCATTGCAATTTCTCGTCTAAAGTGATTCCTAGGAAAACCGTCTGATCAATATATTCCAATTTTTGTCCATTCAATACAATGTCACATTCGTTGCTTCTAACATTAGGTAAAGTAAATTTAATACATTTAGTTTTTTTCCCATTTAGTACCAAATTGTTTGCCGTAAACCAATGTTGGACCTGATGAATAGAATTATTCACGTCATCAAGATTTAGTGATCGTCGGTCTATCTTAAATATTAATGATGTGTCATCAGCAAATAACACCATCTTTGGTTGATTTGGAAGCAATTGGGGCAAATCGTTTATATAAACTAAGAAAAGGAATGGACCCAATATTGAACCTTGCGGAACGCCCATTGTCATTTTAGACCCTAGTGAGTTTACACCGTTTACTTGGACTTTAACCTGCCTGTCAATCAAGTATGATCTAAGCAAATCAAGGGAAGTATTCCTAATCCCATAATGCTCGAGTTTCAACAAAAGCGTCTCATGGTTCACACAATCGAACGCCTTCGAGAGATCGCAAAAAATTCCAATAGCATCTTGTGAATCTTCCCAGGCATTAAAGATGTTCTTTATTAGGGTGACACCGGCGTCAGTTGTACAGCGCCCTTTGGTGAAACTGTACTGTTGGTCATGGAAGATGGAATTTTTATTAAAGTGTTGTAGCATCTGATTAAGCATTAACTTTTCAAATACCTTACTAAGAACGGGCAGGATTGCCACTGGCCTGTAATTATTGGGTTCTTGACTGTGACCCGATTTAAAAAGTGGAACGACTTTACTGTGTTTCATGAGATCAGGAAACACTCCCTGGTCTACACTAGAATTAATCTCGTAGCTAGTAGCACTATCGTAGCGCACATTCGTAGCTCGTAGCATAGTCGTTAGTTCATACTAGCACATGAGTAGATAAACGGAACAGAGATAAAGCTTCGAACAACCGCGCGAATCGGTTGCACTTCTACAAGTACGCGGGGCATGTGTGCGTGTCCACTGGCCGCTTGTCGCGTACACAGCGAGACTGGAAAAAACCAGTTTACGCTGGCACAGCCAGAGGACAATCTAAGGGTCAGCGCGACGCACTTTGTTTGTTTTGTTAGTTGCAAGTTTGAATATTTTAATGTAAAAACGTGGAATTTAATTATTAATAATGGTTGTTTATTGTACTGTTTGTACAATAATACTAGAAAAAATAAAAATATATTATACTTTAACTTTCTCTAACTTTCACAATAGGTAATTTGACTATATAAACAAATTTGACTATTATTTTTTCAAGTATCTTATTGTATGATCATTTTTAATAAGAAGAGAGTATATACTACACGGTGTGTTTTACCTTTTTATTGTTATTACAAGCTTTTATTAAACATTTGTAGGTATGTGAGTGGGTTGGTATGTAGTAGGTAGGTAGGAATTATGTGTGTTAATTTTGATAGTCTAGAACGATTTTTATCATGAACTGCTGTTGCAGCCAGAATTGTCTCCTTACGAGGGAACTCTTTAACGGTTAGTAGCATGTTATATTAATTACCACACCATTAAAAGAAACAATAAATTATTCAAAAACTAAAATTATAAAAAGAAAAACATTCGAGTAATATAAAGTATTCTATCATACTGAATAATAAAACTATTTAACAAAATATTTTGTTTAATTTGTCACAACCCATTGTGACAACCCTACCAAAATAGGTAACAATTTTGCACGTTCTTAGGAAGCTTGGTCTCTGTTCAGTTTCTTTACTCATGTGATACTAGTCCCGTAATTCGTAGGACTATCGTAGCTAGAAGCTCTCTTATAGCTTGTAGCACGTCCGTAGCTCGTAGCACTCTCGTAGCTCGTAGCACTCTCGTAGCTCGTAGAACTCTCGTAGATCGTAGCACTCTCGTAGCAACTCTCGCGGCGTATTAGCAGAACGGACAGATAAAGTTTTCTCACTAGCTAGTTCATAGGGCTGTCCGGATTTAAATGAATCGGATTAAATATATTTCTTGTTATCAGATTTAATCTGAAATGTTGGAAGCCTATTTTTTTATCCTTTACTTTTACAGAATTGCAACCGCAGCGAAGCCGGGACGGATCGCTAATGTGCAATATAATAATCTCCTGCGTACTAATCTTAGCTAATGGAATATTTTCACTGTGTCTACAGCTAAGGAGAAGAAGTCTCTGCCGGCCCCTTACTGATATTTGAAGAAAAACCTATGCATTTTCCTTCAAATACCAAACAATAGGGATGTTGCCTGAGTAAAAAATATATGATCATGTTTAGTCCGTCAGTTAGATTATAGAAAAATATTGAAATATTTGACACGTATTTTTTCCTTTATCAAATCTATAAAAACTGACGAAGGTAAAAAGCATCACAGATCAGGAGTGGGAGCGCGTGACGTAAAAAATGTAGCGAGTAGTGACGTCACACGAGTTTTCAACGCACTGTATCGTCTTAATTTAAAATGAAAAAATACGTTTCCAATATTTTTTGGAAATCTATCTGACGGACTTATCAGATTTTTTTAGTTAACTACCCTATTCTGCAACCCTGGTACAACTCTACTCACCTTTTAAGGCGATAATACACACACAAAGGCAGTTGAAGCTGTAATATAGCTCAGAAAGCTTGGAGTCTTGGAGTGGCGGTTACTCAAACAACTGAGATGAAATTATGGGTACTGTGGTTGCGGCTTCACTTTGAACTATGTATTGAAGAGTATGCACTATTACACAATAGTATGCAAAGTCATTACATGCCAAAGTTATGAAAGAAAAATTAATTTATCCAACATGGAAATCATAAATCAATTCACTGTAAAACATTGTAAAGATTATATTGAGTCAATTAATTAAAAACAGATTGACCTAAATAGTCATCAAAAATTTCACAAAAAAAAAACAATTATATGGACTCATATAACCTGTCATAAGCTAACTTATAGAGAAAGAGCATGATAAATATGACATTGCCTTGCGTTCAACACAGCGACCAACTATATAAACATGCAAGACTATCTCGCACACTCGAGCATAACTCTCTTTTACGATGACAAGTCGGCTAAGAAACCGCGCGGATATCTGAGACATAAATCTGTTTAATACTTTCAGAATTATTGGCTCCTACTGTGAGGCTGAAGTATTGAAATTGGGTGTTAGGCTGTGCCAAGAAGGTTATAGTAAAAATCTTTAAAAAATACGCCAAGAGCGAGTTGGGACGTGTAAAGAGTTCTATGTTTGGACAGGTCCACTCAAATCTGTGTGGTACTTTCCTCAAAAGACCACTTCAGACACCAACCTACATGGTTCTCATATGATTAGACCAGTACGGATTGTATGGACTTCAAAAGAGACTTTGACCTCTGAGTTTGTTTCGGTGTTTCTTCTCAGGGTAGTCAGCTAGGAAACACCGGCCTGACCTAGTTTTTATAACGGCCAGAAAAGATTGACGTGTAAAAGTGTTTTTTACAACCTACTTACAAAAAATAAATCATTTATCATTTATACCATCGGGAATGTTAGAATAATTTTAGGGTTCTGTACGTCAGAATAAATAATACGTGTGGCACTCGCGGACTGCCGCGGTAAAGCTATTGCATAGCATTTCTTAACCTATTTTCTCTGATGCTAAATTACCGATTAAAAAAGAGTGTCATATTCTTACTGACTATTACCCATCCGTGTTCCAGGGCCCCAAGTTTGCTATTTTTATAAATGTGTCATTCCAACACGATCCCATTGTCATTTTGCTAAAAGTTCATAATCTGCTAAATTCATAATGGTCGATCATTAGTCGGTCAATGGTCTCGTAATACTTTTTGATAACCGAGCTATTCAAAGCAATGACTGCACAATGACGTTCTAATGGTAGGTCACTGATTAAAGGAACTGTCAAAATTTCTCTGTCTGTCATTCATTTGTCATTATGTACGAGATTACCATTCTATGCCATTTCTTTCAATGGAGAGTCAGTGGTTGACCATTGGAAAGTCATAGTGACGCTTTTATATTAGTAGGTTACTAAACTTTTCAAAATCAACCATTATGAGATCAATGATAGACCATTCTGATACTATTGTAATAGCAGACTTGAGGCCCAGGACCGCGGTGACTCTTTAGAACAAATTCCGCAACCTTAACAATCCGCTTATACCTTGAACTGAACAATATCTTCGGTGCAATCTTGTGGAATGTTTGCAGATAGTGAGCGGTCGAATGTTGGTGTGAAAGATTTAGTTTTATGTCGGACTAGCTTCTGTCCGCGACTTCGTACGCTTGGAATAGTTACTAACCCTCCCCGATTATTTGTGATATTGATTCGTTGGTGGGAGAAGTGGTGGGAGGCGCCCGACGTGATGGCACAGTGGTGGCATGCGCGTGAGCTGCGCTCGGTACTGGACAGTACGCGGACATTGCAACATTACTTTATTTTTCTAAAATATAAGTAACCTAAGTTACTCCTTATTACATCTGCTACCTGCCAGTAAACGTCCCGTCAAAATCGGTACAGCCATTTCAGAGATTAGCCGGAACAAACGGAAAGCAAGACAGACAAAAATTGTAAAAAATGTTGTTTTGGTGTATGTACCGTATATATTCATGTAGTAAAAAGCGGTTATTTCAATGTTACAAACAGACGTGCCAATTTTATTTATATGTAAAGAGTAAAGATTTATGGTGACTTAGATTAGATCAGTTTGGCGTCGACATAGATTTAGTGTTCGCTAGATTTTGGCTGTATAGATTTCCTGGTTTTAGAGCAGCGTGCCGGAGCGTCAACAGAATCTTATTGATAAACCTCCATCAGTCCATATATTCCCAAGTCTCTTTGTACATTTGTCAAGATTCAAGATTCAAAGCATTTATCTGTACTAATATTATAAAGAGGTAACGTTTGTGAGTTTGTGACGTTGTAAGGGGTAATCTCTGGATCTTCTGAACCGATTTTCAAAATTATTTCACCAATAGAAAGCTACTTTATTGTGGAGTGTCATAGGCTATATTTCATCTCTGTATTCCCACGGGAACGGGAACAACGCGGATGAAACCGCGGGGCGCTGCTACTATGTTATAAAGAGGAAAAATTTGATTGTTTGTTTGCATTGAATATGCTTGGAAAATCTTGAACCAATTTGAAGAACTCTTTCACTGTTGGGAAGCTACACCACCCCATATTTCCACCGGAGCGGGAATTATACGGGTGAAACCGCGGGGCGCTGCTAGTTTCAAACAAACAATTAACACACTTGCGCACTTTCTGTTAAGGTCCGTAAAACCATGAAGCTATTATGCACGTTCGAAAGCTATCTCTATGGAGAAGAACGTGCAAGAAACTCCACGGACACTCTTTTAAATCATGTTCTGTATTACAATAATCTTCTAACATTGAGCTCCTTGAAGTTCTAAGTTTGAGCTACACGGTATCTGACAAATGCTTGCACTGTCTGGACAGGTCCACTCAAATCTGTGTAGCACTTTCCTCAAAAGGCTACCTCAGACATTAACCTACATGGTTCTCATATGACTTGACCAGTACGGATTGTATGGACTTTAAAAGAGACTTTGACCTCTGAGTTTGTTTCGGTGTTTCTTCTCAGGGTAGTCGGCTAGGAAACACCGGCTTCATCTAGCTTAAAATGACCAGAAATATTTGACGTGTAAAAGTGTTATGTTTAACCTACTTACAAAATAAATATCATTTATCATTTATCATTTAACATTATCTTTGTTACTTCTACATACAAGGGCTTTGCAAAGAATTTAATTAAGAAGGAGGAAGAAGTAATTTGATGATTATTAAAATTCATTTGTATTTGTAATACAGTTTAAATTTATATTAACCTTCGACCAACATTCAATGGCCCGGTAGCATAAGCATAATCAGCCTTTTAACGTCCCCACTGCTGAGACAGACGCCTCCTCTCTAGGAGAGGGAATGGGCCGTAATCCAGCACGCGGGCCCAGTGCGGGTTGCTGAATGTCACATGTCGTCGAATTTTTGGTAGGACATGCCGGTTTCCTCACGATGTTTTCCTTCACCGTTTTGAGAGCAGTGGTGATTAAATTAATTACACAAATTAATGCGCCTGGCTGGGTTTGAACCCGCGGCCTGTAATTCGTAAGTCGGGGCCGTTACCACTCGGCCACCACTGCCTACAACATGTTGGAACAAATGCATAGCTACATGTTTAATTCGTTCGGAACCCTTTGCGAGCGAGTCACTGTCACACTCACCCGTTTTTAACCGACTTCTAAAAAAGGAGGAGGTTCTCAATTCGGATGTTTGTATTTTTTATTTTTTTTAATGTTTGTTCGCGCATAATTCCATCGCTTGCCGATTTGAAAAATTTTTGTTAGAAAGGGTATACTTCCCAAATGGTCCCATGAAAATTTTATCGAAATCCAATAAGCGGTTTTTTTGATAATTTCAATAAATGATAGTAAAACTGTCGGGATAGCTGAAATCGCATGTTTGTTTATTGTTTACACCTATTTATACCACGTACGCTGTGATGGGTATGTTTAGCGGAGTGAACCACTAAAAAGTGAAAAATAAAAAATAACTTTTTACAAAAAATAAAACCGACTTCTAAACAAAAAAACCAAAAAGTATAAAATAACTTTAATTTCGGAAGTCGGTGTGTTCAACAACAAAAAAGCAACCAAAAACACCGAGTTCCGAAATTAAAGTTATTTTATACTTTTTGGTTTTTTTACATTCTTCATTCGTCCATAATACTTGATGCTTCTCGTTCAGTCAGCAAACCATTGAGTGGAGCAGAACATTAAAACACGATGACGGCTGCGTTCTCGGCAATATCGACGCTAAACTGTGTTCGCGAGATATTGAGGCGGCGGTGCAAGTTATGAGAGGTAGCGGGAGCGAGCAGCGATCTTGTCACATTAGAGACACATCCACCCGCATAAGGGCCGTGCTCTGGGGCCTGATGAACGCCGTCACACAGCCCTGATTTATTTTTAAATCAAAATTTAAAGACATTTTATTTGGAATAAGTAACAATTACATAATATACTAGCTGACCCAGCAAACGTTGTTTTGCCATCCTTACTAATATTATAAATGTGAAAGCGTGGATATTTGTTACGCTTTCATGCAAAAACTACTTGACGAATCATCATGAAACTTTGTACACATATTCTGGGAGGTACTAGAAGTAACATAGGATACTTTTTATCCCGGGATTATGTTCCCTTGGGATAATTTCCGACATTCACGCGGGCGAAGCTGCGGGCAGCAGCTAGTATAAGATAAAATAAAAAATCTTAGGGGTGGACACCTTATCACTTAGGGGTATCAAAAATAGATAGTATTCGATTCTCAGACCTACTGAATACGCATATAAAATTTCATAAAAATCGGTCAAGCCGTTTCTGAGGAGTATGGTAACTAACATTGTGACACGAGAATTTTATTTATAAGATAATACTAAATATGAAATATAAAATTAATATTTATGTAATCAACAGCGTTATTCACAGAAAACAGGAAAAATATTAATAACACGCTTCAAAGAAAACTTAAAAGTTACTATAAAATAATTCAATTAAGTTAAGTAAATCACCACAAAATTCAATTAATTAAAAAGAAACATATTAGGTAAGAAACACAATAAATAAAATGAGAATAGAAAGAAATGAACAAAAAATCATATTCGCTCAGTGAACGCAAATAAAACATGGAAGCATTCCTAACTCAAAAAAATGACCCAAAGCACATTGCGCCGCGGTAGGCGGTGCTTACCGATTGCGCCGCTCACGTGTTTAGTTACACGGCCTATTCGTTACATGGTAATTTAAACCCAAATACTTGGGAAATAAGGTCAATTTTTAACTGTGCATCGTATTAGCAATAATGTTGTTGGTGTGGTTCGGCGAATCAGCGACGAGGTTTCGATGTGAGTTTGTTTGGATTTTTGGGTCACGATTCGCGCTTAGATCCCTTGAAGTAATGCGGCCATGTTTTATTTGCGTTCAGTATATCCGCTTCAGTGTTATAACTTGCACGGCGCCCCGCAGCGGCTGAATTGCTGCACAGACAACGTGGTATATAATTCAGCGCTTCAGCCTCTCGCAGAGGATTGCTTGGAACCAAAGAATTATATTGAAATCTACTGCTTTTGTGGTGGAACTCTGGTTGAAAAGCTTTGGGGAGAATTCTTGAATTTAGAGGGAATTTAAATGAAATTTAACTATTTATTTATTTACTAAATCTGTATGCACTACTAAAAACACTGTACAAAGGCGGACTTAATGCCATAGGCATTTTCTACCAGTCGACCTTAGGGTAGTGCAGAGACAACATGGCAGGTGCAACATAAAAGAAAGACAAACAGAGAGGGAAAAATACAATCATATATACATACATAAATTCGTCATTCCAACACGAACCCATTGTCATTTTGCTAAAAGTTCGCAATCTGCTAAATTCATAATGGTCAATCATTGGTCGGTCAATGGTCTCGTAATACTTTTTGATAACAGAGCTATTAAAACCAATGACTGCACAATGACGTGGTAGGTCACTGATCAAAGGAACTGACAAAATTTTAGCAGATTACCGCAGACGTCTGTCATTCATTTGTCATTATGTACGAGATTACCATTCTATGCCATTTCATTCAATGGAGTGTCAGTGGTTGACCGTTGGAAAGTCATAGTGACGCTTTTATATAAGTAGATTACCAAACTTGTCAAAATCAACCATTATGAAATCAGTGACAGACCATTCTGACACTATTGTAATAGCAGACTTATGGCCCTGGACCAACGACTTACTACCGGACATAAAGTTAAAATAAATATGACCTTACTAAGTAGGTACTCACTACAAATTGCCTCCAATTTAAAGTCACAATTTTCCTAAACGACCTCATTCATGTAAGCACACAAGGAAGCCGCCACTTAAAACAAACGAGTGTCGTGAAGATATTCCCAAGATGTCTGACATAACTTCTAAAACTATAATTATATTTACTTACTAACATATCGTAGGAGCTTGCAGAAGGTTTGAGCAGTGTTGGCCGAGTGGTAACGGCCCCGACTTACGAATTGTAGGTCGCGGGTTTAAACCCAGCCAGGCGCATTACTTTGTGTAATTAATTTCATCACCACTGCTCTCAAAACGGTGAAGGAAAACATCGTGAGGCAACCGGCATGTCCTAGAACCAAACATTCGAAGACATGTGACATTCAGCAACCCGCACTGGTCCCGCGTGCTGGATTACGGTCCATTCCCTCTCCTAGAGAGGAGGCCTGTGTCCCAGCAGTGGGAAGCTGGCTGATTCAGTTAGTACAATCAGATATGTATTTGTTGCCAACAAATGAAATAGTTACGTTGTTCTCTCAAGTCCTGTAGAATTATCACATTTTATAAAAACAAACTCTTCAGCTTTATATCTATACTAATATTATAAAGAGGAAAGATTTGTATTTTTGTATGTAACGAATAAACTCAAAAACTACTGGACCGATTTCAAAAATTCTTTCGCCATTAGAAAGCTACATTCACCCTGACTAACATAGGCTATATTTTATCCCCGTATTCCCACGGGAACGGGAACTACGCGGGTGAAACCGTGGGGCGCTGCTTATTAGTATAAATAGATTGGCGTTAATTCATTAAACCTTCTGTAACTTTTGCAATGTGCCAGAAGACTGTTTACACTCTGTAATATGTGAAGTAAAGGCTTGAGAGAGTATGGCGAGCCTAACATAATATTTGTATAAGTTGTTTTCGTTTGAAATAGCTTTAGTGGTCGAGATGTATCCATAAATGGCTTGGGATATAGTGTATATTATTCGATAAGGCGCTTTAAAAAAATCCACAAGTCCCTGATAAGACCTGTGGTTACTGTATGGATCAGAATGTTGGGCTGTGAAAAAGATGGATAAAATAGATTACATGTAGCGGAGATGAGAATGTTGAGATGGATGTGTGGAGTAACGAGGATGGATAAAGTGAGACATGAGTACATTAGAGGTAGTTTAATAGTTACGCCAGTGACGGAAAAGTTGAAAGGGAACCGCTTGTCTTGGTATGGTCATGTGAATAGGAGGGATGAAACGCATGTGACTAAAAGGGTTATGAATATGAATGTGGATGGATGGAAAGGGAGAGGTAGGCCAAAGAAACGATGGATGGATTGTGTGAGGAGTGATATGAAAGAGAAGGGAGTTAGTGATAGCGTGACGGCTGACAGGACAGAATGGAAGAAAAAAACAGGTTGCGCCGACCACAAGTAACATGGGATAAGGGCAGGAAGATGATGATGATTCGATAACGGGCTTTAAGATACAGGAGAGGAGCTAAAAGGCTCATTGGTGAAGAAAAACTGGTGAATGCCAAGCTTCACACCCTGGGTCATCGCCGTAAGGTCGCCTGCTTGTCAGTCTTCTACAGATTGTACTTCGGCGAGTGTGCCCATGAACTCCACGACCTCATCCCACCGGCCCCCTTCTACCATAGGACATCTAGACGCACTGTAGTTTACCTTCCCTACCTTGTATGTATTCTACCAATTCGCACCAAGCGTTTTCAATCATCTTTTATAATGCGCAGAGCAAAGGAGTGGATCTCTCTGCCTGCGTCTGTGTTTCCGAACGCATTCAACCCTAATCTCTTCAAAGTTAGAGTGAACAGGCTTCTTCTGGGTAAGCTCATTCCATCGTCGACTTTGTCTCTGTCACCTGCGACCTAGACTGGAGTCAAGAGCATATCCATCTGACAAAAAAAAAGAAAAATCACAAATCGCAAAAAAAAAATCGGCTGCATTTTGCCAAGTTATGCACTTACATAATTGCTCATCTGCGCACACAATTGTTTGGGACAGACGATTTATTTTCGCGATATCAGTTTTTTTTTTTTGTGAAATGGATTTGCTCTAGAGTCTAGAGCAAATATCCATTTCACCAAAAAAAATACATGTGGCACTCGGGGACTGCCGCGGTAAATCTATTGCATAGCATTTTTTATCAACTTATGCAATTATATATTTAGTACTCTGCGTAATTGTGATATGGTCTCGATTCGTTCACCTGGGTTACTGTACTAATGTAAATCACATACATACGTTTCACTTAACTTTGTCCCACCGATTGTTTCCGAACGCAGACGTTCGGGTCGGCTCGGTGACGGCGACATAATAGCTCAGTAACGAAGCGACCATTTTAAAAAGGCGGGGCCTAATCGAATGACGTAGCGGTGTTAGGTTATTTTCGTTACGGAATTTCTGGATTCGGTTGCCACGCTCAAGGCCCGCCATAGAAGCTATACAATAGCTTAAAAATGTTTATACACCGTGTAACAGAATAAAGGTAATACCTCTTAAGAGGTCATTGTACTCATCATTATGTACAACTTGTACTGTGGTACCAACACTGATATCGCGAAAAGAAATCGTCTGTCCCAAACAAAGAAAGATTTGATTCCGAAACCCATCATCAGATCTAAGTATACAAAATTTAAATGGGACCATTTCGGAATAAACCACTTTCGAATAATAAAAAATAATTGCAAAACCTATATTTGACGGAGTTATGCCCGAACATACATAAAAAAAAAACAAACATTCGAATTTAGAACCTGGGGCCCCCTTTTTTGGAAGTTGTTTAAAAATGACATTGAACGACTCGTATAACTATTCGCGCAGTTTGAAACTGAAACAGTAAAACATGTCTACACACAATACAATTTGCGTGTTTGTTGGTCATAATACCGTCGTCCTAAGTTGTTGTATCTTCATACTATAAAACTATCTGGTAGTAAATAAGACGTTTTAGTGTTGTGTAATGTCTTCAGTGTTTGGGAACTGGGGCGAATGCTGTCACAAGCAAATAATGTTTTGAACGTACCTAAAGACACATTTTTACAAAAAAAAATATAGCTGATTTGTTAATAAAAAACACTAAAAAAGTATAAAATAACTTTTATTTCGGAATTCGGTGTTTTTGGTTGTTTTTTCGTTTTTCAGGTATAAAATAACTTTAATTTTGGAAGTTTAACACCCACATCCAAAATTAGGAATAGACCGTAATCCAGCACGCGGGCCCAGTGCGGGTTGGTGAATGTCACATGTCTTCGAATTTTTGGTTCTAGGACATGCCAGTTTCCTCAAGATGTTTTCCTTCACCGCTTTGAGAGCAGTGCTGATGAAATATATTACACAAAATAATGCGCCTGGCTGGGTTTGAACCCGCGATCTACAATTCGTAAGTCGGTGCCGTTACCACTCGGCCACGTAGATTTTCAGTCCCACCTTTTAGTCTTTTTAAAACAAGCCAAGTCGCAGTCCGTTTGAAGTCGTTTTTACTGAACACTCAAAGAAAAGATATTCTTAGTTACTTTTGCATGAAAAACCTTTTTATACTTCCGTCTTAAAATGTTAAAATATCGTTTGAAATGTGAGATATTTTTATTATTGTAGCTATGTCGTGAGATATTTTTTTAATATGAATCTGGATGGTTTGAATGGAATAAAACAGAGTATTTGACAAAAAAAAAACTAATTAGTCCATCAGATAGAATTCCAAAAAAAACTGGACACGTATGTATTTCTTGCTTTATCAAATCTTTAAACAACGCCGAAGATAAAAAGAATCAAATATCATGAGTGGGGGCTTGTGACGTCACGTCGTGGTAAAAATTGTAGCACGCAGTGACGTCACATCACACAACGTCTTCGTTTTTTATTTACGCGAAAGAAGGACAAGATTTTGGCAAAGCGTCACTATGACTTTCCAATGGTCAACCACTGACACTCCATTGCAAGAAATGGCATTGAATGGTAATCGAGTACATAATGACAAATGAATGACAGACGTATGCGGTAAACTGCTGAAATTTTGACAGTTCCTTTGATCAGTGACCTACCATTAGAACGTCATTGTGCAGTCATTGCTTTTAATAGCTCGGTTATCAAAAAGTATTACGAGGCCATTGACCGACCAATGATCGACCATTATGAATTTAGCAGATTACGAACATTTAGCAAAATGACAATGGGATCGTGTTGGAATGACAAATTTTTAGAAATAGCAGACTTGGGGGCCCTGGAAATACAACACATATTAACACGTTCTTACCTGTTTACCCAACCCTAACTGATAATAATTTATCAGCTTCATCAGTGGTAAAATTATCACAGTCGACCTCAACTTATCGCGCCATATGGAGCAGTCTCACTGACTGGACTAACCATAGATATACAGTAAAACTTGGTTAAGTGGGACCTGGATAAGTGAGAAACCTCCATAGCTGGAACTCATGCCTATGTCCCGACACTTTAGCAGTGAATTACCTCTGTTAGTGGGACAACACAAACCTCTATATCTGGGATTGGTTCTTTCCATTTTATTGTCATAATACCTCTATTATTGAAACAGTGAGTATATTTTACCTATTTTACTGAGACTACATTTTAGGGATTAGTTCTTTCGATTTTATTCGTCACAAGCAACTCTATAATAGAGACAGCGAGTGTAATTTACCTCTTTTATTGGGACTATATTTTGTGTACCTACATTATGTGGATGGAACTCTCCGTAAATGAGACAGATATCTATTTATACCTGGATATCTGAGACACTGGGTAAGTGGAACACCTCTATAAGTGAGACAAATTTGCAGGTCCCTTAAGGTCCCAGTTATCAAGTTTTACTGTAATAAAGAAGCTAACAGACATACTGTCGCAGACGACGGCGGGGTGAGGTCGTGCCGCGGGGGGCGGAAGCAATCGGTTGATTGCTTCCTATCGCCGGTTGTGGTGTGCGGCTAGGAGAGCCGCGGGGTGGGGGGTTTTGTGGTGAGCTTATTGGCGAGCTGCTTACCAAACGGCATGGCGGCACTATAATTTCATTTGCATTATTGCTGCGTCTAATTAACGCGATAATTAAAAAAAAAATCGGGCAAGTGCGAGTGGTACTCGCGCACGAAGGGTTCCGTACCATCAATCAATCAATCAATTTATTTGTCAAACATTTTTGTTTTCGTAAATAGCAGGTGCGCTATGTTTTGTCATAATTATGACATACAAATTTTAAATTAGATACATGAACAGGAACAAACATAAAATAAAAGAGAAACGTCAGATACTACAAAGTCAATAAATAGTTACAGTACCTACCATTATTTAAAATTATATCATCTATACTAAGAGGAAAGATTTCATTGTTTGTTTGTATTGAATAGGTTCCGAAACTACTGAACCGATTTGAAATATTATTTCACTGTTGGGAAGCAACTATCCCCGGCTGACATAGGCTATACTTTATCCCCATATTCCCACGGGAACAGCTTGTCGCTGCTATTATCTATAAAGAAAGCAAAAAAAGTCATATCAAAAAAAAAAAAAAAAAAAAAAATTGATTGAGTCAGGCGTTACTTTGCGGAAATCCATTTTAACTTTGAAAATGAAAACAAAATATCTAGTTTTAATTTCCGCGAATATTAGTGGGTTGCAGGTATGCACCTCCCTCCCGCCCGCTATATTATGCACATGCAAGATTACTAGGCAAATGCAAGGATTTTAAGCACATGCAGGAAGGCAATGCAAAACCCAACACCATTACTCGCTGACCGTTGAGTTGCGACACAACGGTCAGCGAGTCAACACGTCCCCTGAGGATGCCTCGTGGAGAGGCGAAACACGTGTCGGTAATGGTGTTGGGTTTTGCATTGCCTTCCTGCATGTGCTTAAAATCCTTGCATTTGCCTAGTAATCTTGCATGTGCATAATATAGCGGGCGGGAGGGAGGTGCATACCTGCAACCCACTAATATTCGCGGAAATTAAAACTAGATATTTTGTTTTCATTTTTAAAAGTCATATCTGTTGCATGGAACTATAAACCTTCAATATTTGTTTTTTTTTTTAAGTGAATATATAATTAAATCTTATAATATAAAAATGAAACGCAAAATGTGTTGGTAAGCGCATAACTCAACAACGCCTGGACCAATTTGGCCAATTATTTTTTTCAAATTTTCGTTGAAGTTCAAGGATGGTTTTTATGGCGAGAAAAATTCGAATAATTGCCGGAAAACCCTAAAAACAGCCCTTTTCTTTTTCCCATACAAACGTTTTCTAACTAAAATGTAGAGTCAATTTGAGCTTTATTGCTATTGCATAAAGTTCATATTAAAATACCAACGCTCACCGTTGTTTAAACAATGTAGGTATGTTCCTAAAACATGTCGAAGCATTTCTGGGGCTGGAATTGTGATTGAAGACTTAAAAAGTACCAGGATACCAGAACCATAATTATTTAACATCAAGCTATGATCCTTGGGAGACGAAAGAAAAAACACTGAGCCAGAAATAATAAATGGCGCAGTCAGGTGAAACCGCGGGATACAGCTATGAAGTATTTTAGCCTTAAGTTTTCTATTTTAAAAATTTGAAATAGAAAGCTACATTTCACCTGTGACTTTCTTTTATTATATAGAACATCATTCATACCCCTAATTAATATTGTTTTTATTTTATAAGTATGGCTACAACGTTTGCTGGGTCAGCTAGTATTCTATGAATATTTCAAGTGTCTACCTATAGCTGTTATTAATATTAGCCAAAACGAGCAAAAAAATCACGTTTGTTGTATCCCATAAAACAAACGTGATTCCTCCATCATCATTCATCCCATTTTTGCCCCCTTAAATGTGTATTTTACTATGTTCTTATTTATTTGTTGTAATAACGGCAACAGAATCACATCATCTGTGAAAATTTCAACTCTCTAACTATTACGGTTTATGAGATACAGCCTGATGACAGACGGACAGACGGACGGACAGCGGAGTCTTAGTAATAGGGTCCCGTTTTACCCTTTGGGTACGGAACCCAAAATGAGCGAATGGATTTCCATATGGTGGTCGACAATCTATCTATACTTATAATAAATCTGTAGAGAGGTCAATTCTGTACAAGGAATATATTTTCGAAATAACTATCAGGGGGTGATTAGTGATCGATACTGGTGCCAAAAATGCAATCAGTAAAATTTTTGTCTGTCTGTCTGTCTGTCTGTCTGTCTGTCTGTCTGTCTGTCTGTCTGTATGTTCTTTATAGAAACAAAAACTACTCGACCGATTTTAACGAAACTTGGTGCAATTATTCTTCATACTCCTGGACAGGTTATAGTATACTTTTCATCACGCTACAATCAATAGGAGCAGAGCAGTGATGGAAAATGTTGGGAAAACGGAAGAAGTTACTCCATTTTTTAAGCTTCCGTCGCGTGTGTAGCCTTAATGGTTAAAGTTACATAGAAATCATATATTACGGAAATGTTCTACATAAAATTATCTAAAAAATATCCCGAAACAGCATGTCTATCTTTTGTCAATTTTAAACCGATCGGGCTGAGAGTTTCAAAATCGGGGGTAAAGTAACTATTCCACGCGGACGAAGTCGCTGGCAGAAGCTAGTTTATATATAAAATTCCCGTGTCACGGTGTTTCTGCTTGAACTCCTTCAAAACGGCTCGACCGATTTTCGTGAATCTTAGCGTGCATATCGGCTAGGGTGGCGAATCCGACAACATCAACATCTATTTTTGATCCCCCTATTATTTTTTTTTTAATTTTATGTGGCAAAACGACATTTTCCAAGACAGCTAGTTTCATATAAATTCGCTTCCGCGTCGCTCCCCGCTGTACTCGTGGCCACTAATAATTTCAATCGATATAACAAAAATATCACGTCTGGTCTACTAGTATTTGCGGGCCTACGGATGGCGAGCTATGGGTGGCTCGCCGTCCGATAGCAACCAGGCCCGAGTCGACGGCGCCGAGTGTTCCACGCGCGCCTCAAAGAGCCGACAGCAAAGAAGACGGGGCCCCATAGGGTCAGTGCCTGCTAGGGTTGCGGAATTTGTTCGAAAGAGTCACCGCGGCCCTGGAACGTAAAGGATCACGGGTGGGTTTTAGTCAGTAAGAGTCTGACACTCCCTTCCGCTCCGCCCAGAGCGGGCTGACTTCTCATTTGATGATTTCCCATCCAAAAAAAAGGACTACTAGTATTTGGGCACGCCACCATTGCGGCGATAAGTCCCGTCTTTCAGGAGTGGTTGGAGAGACGCCACGGCGTCCTCACCTTCCATCTGACGCAGGTGCTCACCGGACACGACTGTTTCGGGAGGTACCTGTGTCGGATCCAGCGGGAGGACACGACCGGGTGTCAACACTGTGTGGATCGCCCGGAGGACACGGTGGAGCATACGGTGGAGGTCTGCCCTGCGCGGGCGGAGCAACGCCGTGTCCTCGTCGAGGCGATCGGCGGCGGCGACCTGAGCGTCCGGCCCTGGTTCAAGCCATGGTCCGGAGCGACTCCGAGCGAGCCGGCATGGGAAGCAGTCACCTTGTGACGTTGCAAAACAAGAAAAGTAACTCGCAGCGACATCTTTAGCGGACAAATGGAATCACATTTG
The DNA here is from genome assembly GCA_905332915.2 of Hecatera dysodea. Taxonomy (NCBI): domain Eukaryota; kingdom Metazoa; phylum Arthropoda; class Insecta; order Lepidoptera; family Noctuidae; genus Hecatera; species Hecatera dysodea. The sequence continues at coordinate 600,639 of HG995317.1, read as the reverse complement.
ACAGAGCCCCTAGTTTAAACAACAGATGGCGCTAGAGATCGATCGTCTTTTTAAAACTTAATAAATATTTTAAATATTATCAAATAAGTAGATGAAAATTAATCAAAACACATAAAAATTGCATAAACGCATAAAGTTTAATAAATTAAAATAATTAGGAACATGTCAGAATCGAGAGTATTTAGTCTGTGGCATGGAAGCTTCTCGCAAAGGACTTTATGACAGAGTGGAGAATTGTGGCGTCCTTTTGCACCGCAGAGGTCACAGAGAGACGAACAAAGGATATTATAAAGGCACTTGTTTTTACAACGGTGACCCGAAACCCGAGGGGTTTTCAAGTGCATTAAAAGGCTGAACCCTGTGAGTATTTCGTCCTCCATTTGTTTCCCATTCTGAAAGTCCAAAGGCACGTGTATTTGACTACGGAGATTTTGTTCCAGGTCTGGCTGTTTTACTAGCCTGGATATTTGAGGTCCGGGATTGATGAATGCCTGAAGCCATCCGGAGAACGTGCATCGTTCAGGTTTGGCTCGACGAGATTTGAGACAGTGTGGCCGTCCATGGTACAGGAAGGCCTTACCAATCCGAAACCTCGTTGAGGAAACATCGCCGTTCCAGGTAACAGCAATCCTGCTGGACTTCTCCCGTAGGCCGCGTCTGTTCGTGGGTACCAAGGTTTTTAACCATGGTGCCATGCCGAGGGATTCTGTTCCACTAATTGAGCAATTGACTAATTGAGTATTATAGTGATTCTTGTATTGAGAGAGACTTGAGCATTAACTAAGTGCTAGTAGTAATTGAGCTGCTATTAATTATTATGAGGGAGATGCATTAGACCTGTATACTGGGTTTATTTTCATACAAAGAGTTAGGCCTTTTGTTAATGTGTTAAGTAACAAGACCAGTAATAACTTCCTTTTGTATTAAGTTGTGTCACGGGTATACTGTACCATAGTGAGTAGGTTTCTTAACGTGCACAGACCTGGTTGGTCAATACCTTGCGATTGAGCTAGTGGTATTTAGGCGTTCACCTCGCGAATCCTTACAAGCGACCTGAGACGTTGTTTTGTAATATCTCATGTGGTGTACCTCTGTTATACCTTGGTACGGAGACAGGGTCTAACAGGGTTACACATATTAGTGTGTAAGTCTGGGAGGTATTATTTATGATTAGCTGCCTCATTCACTGTATTTCTATGCAAGGTGATACTTCTTTTTATAGTGAATAAACTTTGTATGTGTATTGAGGTATGTCTTTAATTTCAGTCTTTCCAGATATTTATGTATATATACCTTTATAAATTTACTTTCACACGGTTGGAAACTTTAGGTTTCATCTACAATCCATAACCCCTATAGTGGGGAACTGTGACGGGACCGGGTGTGACAACCTGCTTCCCCTGTTTGTTAGTTTATTTACTATGGTGTAGGCTTCGCTTAAATAACCCCTTTTGCTTTCTTTTATTTCAAGCAATCATACCTACCGTAGCAGTGGTGGCCGAGTGGTAACGGCCCCGACATACGAATCGTAGGTCGCGGGTTCAAACCCAGCCAGGCGTATTACTTTGTGTAATTCATTTCTTCACCACTACTCTCAACACGGTGATGGAAAACATCGTGAGGAAACCGGCATGTCCTAGAACGAAAAATTCGAAGACATGTGACATTCACCAACCCGCACTGGGCCCGCGTGCTGGATTACGGCCCATTCCCTCTCCTAGAGAGGAGGCCTGTGTCCCAGCAGTGGGAACGTTAAAAGGCTGATTATGATTTATGATTATGATAATCATACCTACCGTGTGAGTTCTAAGCAGCTCCCTGTTGGTTCGGCGTTCTGAAAGAAAACCGAAAATATAATCTGAAAAGTTTCAGATACGAACCCAGTGGTTAGGGGCCCACTTTCCAAAAAAGCCATTGTTTTGGTAATCATCAATGTCGTTCATATTGATTTGATCACCGTAGCGGCTCAGCTTGATGGCAGGTCGCTGGTCGAGATGTTGATACCCTTTTTTTTTGGATGGGAAATCATCAAATGACCCCTCCCGCCCTGGGTGGAGCGGTAGGGAGTGTCAGACTCTTACTGACTAAAACCCACCCGTGTTCCTCTTGTGCCTTTTGCGTTCCAGGGCCGCGGTGACTCTTTCGAACAAATTCCGCAACAGATGTTGATACCCTACGACATTCACATGGCGACGCAGTAATACTAGTAAAGGAGGAGGTGGACCGCATGAGCTAGAGACGAACCTTATGCCTCAGCCGTCGCAACAGAAGAAGACGCTCCGGGCGTCGGGAAACGCGGGGCGATTCCCGGCCACCGTAGAGGAGGTCCTGCAGTCAGTGAGCTTCGAGTGGTTCGTATGAAGAACTTTCCCTTTATTCTAATTAATACAACTGGTCTTGTTTTTTCCGTGGGTGGGGACCTGGTGATCTGTAATACAGATATTTTCATGCCTACCTCAGACACTAGCTCCTCACATATTCTAGACTACGCACATACCTGTATTTAAATAGATATAAGTAACATTGTAATTATGTGAGGTCTGGTTTTGTGAGGAGAAATAAATATATATTATTATTATTCTCAAAACACTGAGGAGTTCGTGAAGGTTAAGCAACGCTTGCCAAGGTTGGTCTGTGGATGGGTGACCATCTTGATGTATCGAGATTACCTCGGAAAGCACGTTAAGCCGTTGGTCCCGGCTGTCATTTGTAGATTTTTGGCAGTCGTTACGGATTGTCAGAAGCCAGAAAATCTGACTCCAGTCTTGCTTAGAAGTACCGTGTTAACCAGTTGATGGGTTGTGGAGGTCTGGTAGACAGCCGCGCATATTTTATCCCCGTATTCCCACGGGAACGGGATTTACACGGGTGAAACCGCGGGCTGTTAGTCACATATCACTACATAGTATAGAACAAAGTCGCTTCCCGCTGTCTGTCTGTTCCTATGTATGCTTAGATCTTCAAAACGACGCATCGGATTTTGATGCGGATGTTTTTAATAGCTAGAGTGATTCAAGAGGAAGGTTTATATTTATAATACATACATAATATAGTAGAGATTTAGTATCAGCATTGCACCCATGTGAAGCCGGGGCGGGTCATTAGTATTAAATGAAACAAAATCTATACTTTAATATTATAAAGCTGAAGAGTTTGTTTGAACGCGCTAATCTCAGGAGCTACTGGTCCGATTTGAAAAAATCTTTCAGTATTAGATAGCCCATTTATCGAGGAAGGTTATAGGCTATATATCATCACGCTAAGACCAATAGGAGCGGAGCAGTCATGAAAAATGTGACACAAACGAAGTTGTGCGGACAGCTAGTATCTATACTAATATTATAAAGCTGAAGAGTTTGTTTGTTTGTTTGTTTGTTTGTTTGTTTGAACGCGCTAATCTCAGGAACTACTGGTTCGAATTGAAAAATTCTTTTTGGGTTGAATAGACCATTTATCGAGGAAGGCTTTAGGCTATATATCATCACGCTTAAGCCAATAGGAGCGGAGCAGCGATAAAGAATGTTTTAAAATCGGGGATTCCACGGGGACGAAGTCGCGGGCAGCAGCTAGTTTAATATAAAACAATGGCAGCCAGTTTCTTCTCGTAACTCCTTAGTCCCATTCTTCAAAACCCGTGAAGCATACAGAATACTTTATGCTCTATAAAGTCGGGTCGTTTTCTGTTTCGTACGAATTTGAACTGCGAAGTTTATGAAATTTGTGAAATAAAGTCGTTTGAACGGAACCATTACTATCGAGAAGGCTATTCTGACAGACGAGACGGCTTGCCAAATGTGGGGTGGCTGTGCTGTTGTGGAGTTTAGGATATTTCGGTTAGATTAGATCTTTTATAGTTAATTTAACACACAATGATCCCTTGTTGGTAATTATATAAATCAAGGATTAAAAAATTGTAAATATGTGAGTACTATGTCCCTGACTAGTAAATTTATTAATTTTACCTCTGCTGTCGTTACTTTGTTGTACTTAGTTTTATTCGGGTGAATCGTCCTCACATATAATCAATTGGTTAATGTATACAAAATATTGTAAAACTTATACATATTTGAAAAGAGTAACTATGGAGTTTCTCGTCCGTTCTTCTCCATAAGAATCTACTTTTTGCGAATGGACTACTAGAGTCACTATTATATTTTTATTTTCAAATGTTTTGACGTTAAAAAGTGCCGTTTAACGGTCTAGTTGAAATAAATGAATTGACTTTCGACTTTGATTTTTGAAGTGAAAACATCTTTAACCGCGTTGGGCACTTCCTGGTAGGACACAATATTATGTGTTCAAGTCACCGACATGCTCATGACTCATGCGTATAGTGACATTGAATAGATTTAGTGAACAGTGGCCGTATTACGAAGTGCCAATGCTATCATGATTCGTGTGAGGGAAAGAGATAGTGCTATTCGTCTTGTGTAACTCCGTCTCTCTCTGACACAGAAAACAAGATGGATTTAAGACGTCATAATAGGGCTGCAGTTCTATGTGTATATACTGTGCGTTGTTGAAAAAGTGTTTTAGTTTGATTACTATTTCAAGTCGAACGTTATGCAATTACTAATTTTAATACAAAAAGATCTAAGTTTTCGCTTATATCGGCAGTCCCTATAACTGCAATATTTTTTTAAGTATAGAAATTCATCAAATGACTTCTCCCGTTCTGGGCGTAGCGGAAGGGAGTGTCAGACTCTTGCTGAGTAAAACCCATCCGTGTTTCTCCTAATGCCCTTTGCGTTCCAGGGCCGCAATTTACTCATAATTTATTTTTGTTCTAATGTTTGGGAATATATATTTGTTTCATGTACATTATATATTTCAATGCTAATTACATGTAAATTGTTTTTTTTTTTTCATGAATTGAATTTAGTTCTAGGAAGTAACAAAACCAATATTTTTATCTCAAAAAAAAGTTTAGGAACTCCCAAAAAAAGACATGTTTATGTGCTACTGAGTTTGCCCGTCATAAGCAGCGATTTTTATTTTTCTGAGAAATACCTTTATAATCTACCAGCACATGGTCACCGCACTAACCCGTCCGGCCGCCCACGTCTTCTACTAACGGTTAATTTGCCGTCCAATAAATAGCATCACTATAAGTACTGGCACAATACACGCTTAGACGAATGAAGAACGAAACTTTTTGGAGCGCTTTGAATGTTATTGTTTTTATTTTATTTTTTAAATTTAGATCACATATTTTGTTTGAAAGAGTGACCGCGGCCCTAGAACGCAAAGGGCACTAGAAGGAACACGGGTAAGTTTTAGTCAGTAAGAGTCTGACACTCCCTTCCGCTCCGCCTAGAGCGGGAGAAGTCATTTGATGATTTCCCATCCAGAAAAAAAAAGATAGGCACACATTTGACCACTATCTAACCTGATGGTAAGCGCACCTGTATGTTTGTGGTAGCATCACGCAAGCACCACTGACTGAATTTAAAATCTAGAGACTTAATCATATTACGTGGTATTCCGAGTTATATCTAGATTTTGTTTCATCAAAATCGACCTATAAAATCAAAAGATATTTAATTTCTTAGATTAGTAAGAAACTTTATAGAGTGCTTAGCGTCACGCTGACTTCTGCCTAACTTTCCCTCTTTTTTTCCCTCCCCGACTTTTGCCTAACGAGCCAGCCCGCGCCGCTGAGCCATTAGCGTTAAGTCCCATAAATAATATCAACCTGACCCAGCCTGTCCCTTGCTGCCCTCCCTCAATGACCCCGCTAAGCCGAGGCCCGTGTCCTACAGGGGATGCCCTTAGCGAGCGGTCATTTAGTTTTAAGTAGTTTTAAGCCCTGGCTGCGGGCCTTAGAATCTAAGGCAACCACAGGATTGCCCGGTTAAGCAGTAACCAGCCTTAATGTGCTGAACAGCGAGTGGTCATGTCAAAAAAAAAAACAGGGTTATTTGTAAAACATCAACAAAGTTTTAAGAGGTCGGTCGAAAAAAAATCAGCTCTGTCCCCTACATTTTGATGAGTTACACGAACATAAATGTTAGGAACAGCTAATTTTATTTTCGCGTTGTTTGGTCCCATAGTAAAAGTTGTTCATAATGATGAGTACAATGAACTCTTAAGAGGTTGTTGGTGTTTTACAAATAACCCTGTATATGGCTATATAACATCACGCTACGAACAATAGAAGCAGAGTATCAATGAAAAATCTAGCAAAAAACAAATAAATAACAATTTAAAATTAAATAACGCCTGCCGGGGGACAGTTCGTTTGAATAGTTATTTACAGGTTCCCCGATTGCAATGAAAAGATTTATATAAAGATCTATCTTGTTTTTAATTTTTTAGTCCACATTTCGACATGGCAGGCGTGTTTTTTATTCATATCTTTTTTTGCTATGTACTAAGCAAGTTTTAATTCCAATTTTTATGAAAACAAAAATTTTTGTTTCTTTTTTTATTTATGAACCATGGCTCCCCCTTTTTTTATTTTAATTTTTTTTATACCTGGGATAACTTAACGCTTCTAACGATACCACATAAGTTGATATCGGTTAAGCCATTAAGATGTTATCTATACTAATATTATAAAGAGGAAAAAATTGTATTTTTGTATGTAACGAATAAACTCAAAAACTTCTGGACCGATTTCAAAATTCTTTCCCCATTAGAAAGCTACATTCACCCTGAGTAACATGGCTATACTTTGTCCCCGTATTCCCACGGGAATGGGAACTACGCGGGTAAAACCGCGGCGCGCTGTGATGGAATAAAGAAACTCACAAACATACATACCTACATACATGAACTCTGAAAACATAATACTCCTTTTTTTGGGCAGTCGTGTAAAAAAACTGTATTTTATTTCTCTCGTATGCGACGTACACGAAGTTTCGCTGGTCAGCTAGTTATACAGTATGTTAACTAACAGAGGGTGTTCCCTTAAATTCGTTATTCTATATCATTAATAGATTCAAATAAAAATATCAGATAGAAAAATAAGCATAAAATAATCCAAATCTATACTAATATTATAAAGCTGAAGAGTTTATTTGTTTGTTTGTTTGAACGCGCTAATCTCAGGAACTACTGGTTCGAATTGAAAAATTCTTTTTGGGTTGAATAGACCATTTATCGAGGAAGGCTTTAGGCTATATATCATCACGCTTAAGCCAATAGGAGCGGAGCAGCGATAAAGAATGTTTTAAAATCGGGGATTCCACGGGGACGAAGTCGCGGGCAGCAGCTAGTTAAAAAAATAAAATTGACAATAAATTCGATACATCCTGTTTAAAACCAAAATAGTAGCGCGGAATAGTACCTACTCGTAGTAGCAATGCCCAAATCGTCAAGTACGCGTGTACAGAGTGTTTCTTTAACGTATCGATTTAACATTTTTAGTTATTATTTTAATAAAAAAAAAAAACATTTTGTTTTTGAAAGGTAATATTTTTTTTAACATATATGGATGCTATAATATTGCGGGTTAACGGGAACGCCCTCTGTTAGTTAACATACTGTATAATAAATTCTTGGACCAAATCCGACTCCGTACAGTTAATTTTCCGTTCAATAAAATAGGTTCACAATAGAACCTCATTGTTAGATTCCAAACATCTTGGCTTCCTTTCAACAGAAGAAATTGTTTCGGAACTTTCTTAAAGCAAAAGTTTTAGTACGGTGCTGTAACTCAATTGAAAATTGGCTCGGGATTTGTGTTATTAATTGGGATAATGTTAACCTAGCCTTTATAGCCGATTACAAAAAAGGAGGGGTTTTTTCCGATATCAATCAAACTGACTATAATTGAGGGTGCAATATAGGATAAAGATAAGTGTATCATTATTTTTTTGTTCTGTATGTTGTTTATTATTTTTAACACTCGTTAGTGGTCCTTAAATTAAGTAAATGACTCACTGGTTTATAGACGGATTAGCAAAATTCTAGTTTCAACCGACTTGCAAAAAAGTAGGAGGTTCTCAATACCACTGTATTTTTTTTGTGTGCGTTACCTCATAACTTTGTATTGGGTGTACCGATTTTGATGATTATTTTTATATTCGAAAGCTGGTGCTTGTCGTGTGGTCCCATTTAAATTTGATTGAGATCTAACGACTTGTATTTATCACCGCAAGCACAAGGCCAGGCGTTGTGCTCAGCAGCTGGCTACTCCGCATCATCGTACTGCAGCTTTTCGAGGAAGTTTTAGGTACGCGGCCTCCAAATGTTGGAATAATATTCCTCCACCCATTAGGGACCTACAAAATATAAGTACTTTTAAGGCTAGACTTAAGCAATTTATTTTGAATTCACAAATCCAATTTAATGAAATTAATATTGATAAATCGTTTATATAATTCCATTACACATACTAATATAATTATTCATAAAAATGTAATAATATCTCTTAATTATATGCTCTCTATGCGTTATTTGAATTTGAATTTTAATCATTTATTTTAAACACCATTTTTGTCACGATTAAATAAAAATTAAAAGTTATTACCATTATGTTATGTACCTTTTTCCTGGTAATTAGTGAGTATTTAGTAGGTAGGCTTGATGCGGTGAGCCCGTTGCACCTGTGTCCCCAAGAACATCATGTTTTGCACTTTCACTTTTAATTTGTTTTACGTCTGACTCTTTTACAGTTGCAATATAAACTTTCCATAGCAATTTAACTTGTATTGGAATTTATTTAATTTGAGTACTAGGACATATTTTCTAGAAGGCAACAATCGCAATTATATTTTGTTTACGTGATTTCACTCCTTTGTGGCCGCTAATAATCGCTTCTCGATTATTAAATCTCTTTGATCGTCGCATCGGCTGATGTGCACTCTAACATTGCGAGTATTGTGGGTATTATGGAATTTGTAATTTTTAACGAATGTGGCAACTTTTTTCGTTACGTGTTATGCTATCTATTTATAAATATGTTTTATTTACGTATTTTAATCAAATTCAGTACATAAACATCTTAATTTAGTTCAAGTATATATTTTATTTACCCTCGTCCGTGCGTCACTGCGGGGTGCCAACTGAAAACCAGCGCTGGGTGTCTGACGCCCAGCAAATGCTGAGGTGGTAACCCTTTCGGTTCGGACACGCTCGGCGCATTCTGTACTTTTCTTCTCCTGTAATTTGTGTTTGTAACCGTTGTGCTGTGTCTGTTCTGAATAAAAGTTTTTCTATTCTATTCTATTCTTTCTATTCTATTTGAGTTATCCCTAATAATGCGTGGCTTAGTTTACATTGACGAAGTTCTCATTCCCTCTCGTTGAAGTAAAATGAAAAAAAAATATACATGTGGCACTCGGGGACTGCCGCGGTAAAGCTATTGCATAGCATTTTTTATCAACTTATGCAATTATATATTTAGTACTCTGCGTCATTGTGATATGGTCTCGATTCGTTCACCTGGGTTACTGTACTAATGTAAATCACATACGTTTCACTTAACTTTGTCCCACCGATTGTTTCCGAACGCAGACGTTCGGGTCGGCTCGGTGACGGCGACATAATAGCTCAGTAACGAAGCGATCATTTTAAAAAGGCGGGGCCTAATCGAATGACGTAGCGGTGTTAGGTTATTTTCGTTACGGAATTTCTGGATTCGGTTGCCACGCTCAAGGCCCGCGATAGAAGCTATGCAATAGCTTAATAAAAATTGTACGATGGTTTGGAAGAGCATCTTAGTGTTTCAAACTGGACTTCTACACAAAAAAAAAAAACAAAATGTACAAAATAACTTTAATTTTGGAATTCGGTGTTCAAAAACGGAATAGCAACCACAAAAAGAAATTAAAGTATTTTGTACTTTTTGGTTTTTTTTTTGTGTAGAAGTCGGTTGTATTTTTTTGTAAAAAGTTTTTATTCGAAAGAAGTTTATTTCGAAATGGTCCCACTTAAATTTCGTAAAGATCGAATGGAGAACTTCTGAGATACCGTTCAAAAGAAACGGAATGGCTGGAACATTTGGTAGTACATAGTGCTAAATAAAAAACGTTATACGCAGTAGACTTCCAACAGCGTAAAAAATAACTGAAATAATTCTGGAAGCCGGTGTTTCTGACGTGGTTTCTTGGTTTTTTGACATCGACTTCCAAAATTATAGTTGTTGTGTACTTTGTAATATTTCTTATTTATTTTATTTTTTTTGGCCAACCTACAATTTTACATACTAGTACAATAACAAATATGTTTTTCTATTTACTAAAGTTAGTATTAAAGTTTATTATATGTTAGCACTGCATGCTCCCTAAGAATAAGGACTATGATACAAATTTTATTTGGAAGTCAGACTTCTTTTTGTTAAATGTTGATTGAGTTTGAGACGCACCGGTTGATCTTCAAGGTTAAGCAACGCTTGCTAAGGTTGGTCTGTGGATGGGTGACCATCTTAACATAACGAGTTTCCTCCGTGCCTCAGAAAGCACGTTAAGCCGTTGGTCCCGGCTGTCATTTGTAGATCTTTAGCAGTCGTTACAGATTGTCAGAAGCCAGAAAATCTGACTCCAGTCTTGCCAAGAAGTACCGTGTTCCCAAGTTATTGGGTTGTGGAGGTCTGGTAGGCAGCCGCTCCACGTTAAATACTGGTATTCAGCTAAATCCGGTATGACTGGAAGCCGACCCCAATATAGTTGGGAAAAGGCAGGCAGATGATGTTATTTTTTCCTTCCAGCGATACTTTTACCAACAAACAAATATTCCTCTTTACAATATTAGTTCAGACTAGCTGCTGCCCGCGACTTCGTCCCCGTGGAATCCCCGATTTTAAAAAATTTTTTATCGCTGCTCCGCTCCTATTGGCTTAAGCGTGATGATATATAGCTTAAAGCCTTCCTCGATAAATGGTATATTCAACCCAAAAAGAATTTTTCAATTCGAACCTGTAGTTCCTGAGATTAGCGCGTTCAAACAAACAAACAAACACACAAACTCTTCAGGTTTATAATATTAGTATAGATTAGCCATGCATGTAGTTACATATACACGCCACACGAAATAGTTCCTCAAACGAGTCCCAATCGATAGTCCGTGACGGGTGGGTTATTATTACACTATATATCTATACTAATATTATATAGAGGAAAGATTTGTATTTTTGTATGTAACGAATATACTCAAAAACTACAGGACCGATTTCAAAAATTCTTTCACCATTAGAAAGCTACATTCACCCTGAGTAACATATTTCGCACTCTACTGAAAGTATGGCGAGGGCCTAAATAGATTTGCTCTATTATGAACTATTCAGGATTCAAGTGCCATACTGTAACAATTCGTTTTGCATTGTTAAAAAACTCGACGTCTTTGTAGCGGTATGGCGGCTCTTTAGAACCGTCGTAATGGTACGGCATTGTGATTTTCGTGAATGCTTCCTTGTATATTGTCATTAAAAAACAAAAATATCCTGTTACGAATGTTTCAAAAAAAAATAATTAATTAATGCGTTTTAATTAAGATGGCGGGCCCTAAAACCCGCCAAAAAAGTATGGCATCACGCTAGTGCCAAGTTTAATTTTCATGGACTACAAAAAAACGCAAGAGTTTTCGTGTAACAAATCGTTTGAACACCGTATTTTTTCCGACAGATTTAATTAATTAGCCTGTAATTACGCCCCGCGGGCCAGCTCTGAAATTACTATTTTCGGTTTTCAAATCACCCAATTCGACCCTCTAAGGGTCGCCATACTTGTAACAAATGACTTGAACTTTTCTGTCATCATCTTCCGGTCTATAATAACCAACCTCTATGTTAATAAAATTGAATAATGCTGACATGAATTATTAGTCTGTCACTGATTTCATAATGGTTGATTTTGAAAAGTTTGGTAATCTACTAATATAAAAGCGCCACTACGACTTTCCAACGGTCAACCACTGACACTCCATTGAAAAAACATAGAATGGTAATCTCGTACATAATCACAAATGAATTACAGACGTATGCTAACAAAAATATGTATAAAAGAAATCTGGCATGACTAAATGTTCAAATTTACCTAGTAGTAGTTTTTCGAAAATTATCAATTAAAAGAAATTACTGCACAATGACGTCACTGATCAAAGGAACTGTCAAAATTTTAGCAGACGACCGCGTACGTCTGTCATTCATTTGTCATTATGTATGAGATTACCATTCTATGCCATTTCTTTGAATGGAGTGTCAGTGGTTTACCACTGGAAAGTCATAGTGACGCTTTTAGGTATATCAGTAGATTACCAAACTTGTAAAAATCAACCATTATGAAATCAATGATAGACTATTCTGACAGTATTGTAATAGCAGACTTGAGGCCGTGGAGACTTGTGACGTCAAGCCGTGGTAAAAATTGTAGCACGTAGTGACGTCACACGAGTTTTCAACGCACTGTATCGTCTTCGTTTTTTGTTTACGTGAAAAAAACTTTTTACAAAAAAATACAACCGACTTTTACACAAAAAATCAAAAAAGTGCAAAATAACTTTAATTTCGGAACTCGGTGTTTGTGGTTGCTTTTTCGTTTTTTGAACACCGACTTCCGAAATTAAAGTTATTTTGCACTTTTTTGATTTTTTGTGTAAAAGTCGGTTGTATTTTTTTGTAAAAAGTTTTTTTCCCCACCTAAACGAACCAATCACATTGGTGTAAAAAAACGTACAGCTCCTTTGCAGAGTAAACTAAGAGGTCGTCAAAGTAGACAAAGTACATATTTTTTTTAGATTTTTCGAAAACCGCTTGGTTGATTTCGATAAAATTTTCATGGGACCATTTGGGAAGTATACCCTTTCCAACAAAAAACGAATTTTTCAAATCGGTTGACAAGCGACGGAGTTATGCGCGAACAAACATAAAAAAAAAATACAAACATCCGAATTGAGAACCTCCTCCTTTTTTAGAAGTCGGTTAAAAACAGAAAAATACGTGTCCAATGTTTTTTGGAAATCTATCTGAAGGATTAATTAGAATTTTTTAGTCAACTACTTTAGACATTATTTGATAAGAGTCCTCATTAACCCCGGCTTCTGTAGATAGATTATGGACAAGAAACTCAAACACTTATTCTATCCGAACGTTAGTTTCATTAAAGGAACACGTTACAGGCGTGGCTTGGCGCCATATTTCATCACTGTTGGCCCAAGAACACAGAATATCTTTAGTTGAACTCAGTTTGTAAGCTCGGTCGATCTTTACAATTAAATGACATTATTAGCTACGATCTTTAAATACTCCTTCATCATTTATCTAACCTTTTCCCAACTATATTGGGGCCGGCTTTCAGGCAAACTGGATTCAGCTGAATACCAGTGTTTTAAGTGGAGCGGCTGCCTACCAGACCTCCACAACCCAGTAACTGGGTAACACGGTACTTCTTGGCAAGACTGGTGTCAGATTTTAACAATATGTATGTACATTTTGTGATAATGGTAGCTTCCTTGGCTATAGGTCACTGGCAGACAAGTTTGTCGATCTGACAAAAGAATAAAGAGTATTTTGAATTATGAATACGGAAAATATATAGCATAATCAGCCTTTTACTGTTCCCATTCCCGTAGGTAATCCAGCACGCGGGCCCGGTGTGGGTTGGTGAATGTCACATGTCTTCGAAGTTTTGGTTCTAGGAAATCCCGGTTTCCTCACGATGTTTTCCTTCACCGTTTTGAGAGCAGTGGTGATGAGATTAATTACACAAAGTTATACGCCTGGCTGGGTTTGGACCCGCGACCTACAATTCGTAAGTCGGGGCCGTTACCACTCGGCCACCACCGCTTGAACTGTATTGTTGTTAATTACAAAAAAAATATCGCAATGCTACCCACCGTCCCTTTTTGAAACATTTTTTCATTCCTAGCCCCAATTCAAAGTTTGTTCCTCAAGAGAATGCCTGAATGAGTTCGCATTTATTCACCCAAAGTTATGAAAACGCACAAGCCTCTGAGGAAATAAGGCTCATAATGCTGCCTTATTTTAGGGAAAGCTGTAAATTGACTATGATTGTAGTTTATTGCCATTGATTAGTAAGAAAAAACCGTTTTGAAAAATATAACCGACTTCTAAACAAACAACAAAAAAAAAATGTATGTATAAAATAATTTTAATTTCGGAAGCCGGTATTCCAATAACGAATAAATAACTAAAAATTTTTTTTTTGTTTAGAGGCCGATATTTTTATTTTTTAAAAACGTTTTTTTATTTTTCACTTTTTAATGGTGACATTATGACTATGGTTTATCGTCGTTGCTTAGACATAAAAAAATGGTTTTCAAAAAAACACAACGGACTTCTCAACAAAAAAAAAAATACACAAAAAGTATAAAATAACTTTAATTTCGGAAGCCGGTGTTCAAAAAACAAAGAATCGAGCAAAAACATTTTTTTTTTTACATATAAAAATATCGTCCACATCGCTGTCAACGGGAAAAGTGCCCAGAACACTGGCCGCATTGCCACGTTCAATGGCAATGCTGATTCGTTTTCTATTTAAATAACAAACATACCGAAATGCGGACTGTAAATAAATACAGGTATGTAACAGCTTTCAAACGAGAACGTTACTTTTAAATGTTGGTAAATATTAGTATTGCAGCGTGTATAAATTACTGTTTGCTACCATTTTTTTTTACGCTTTTTTATGGTAAATGATTCAGGTATGTTCAAGCTGAGATAAATACATAAATAATATAGGAAAAAGAAACAAAACAGAACAACACACAGAAGACAGGGCCCCATAGGGTCAGTGCCTGCTAGGGTTGCGGAATTTATTAGAAAGAGTCACAGCAGCCCTGGAACGCGGCGGGCACTAGAAGGATCACAGGTAGGTTTTATTCAGTAAGAGTCTCTCACACTCCCATCCGCTCCGCCCAGAGCGAGAGAAGCCATTTTATGATTTCCCATCCACGAAAAAAAGGCGTATTCCGTTACAATGAAATTCCCCGATATACTTAGAAAAAGATTACGTAGACTTAAATGTTACATCAAAACTTATTTCACTCAAATTGCACGAAAGTAATCTTGAGTTTAAGTGCATTTTCCCGTGCCCCGTTTGAACCTACTCTCCAATACCAGCTCCCCCACCCCCTCACTTCACCTCATAGCAACGCATCAGCCATTCACAGAGACGCTTTGAAAGGGAATACTAACTAGTATTTTAACGCAGCTATCCCGCTGGCACTCGACTGGCATTGGTTTAGTAATTGACACAGAATTTTACTAGAGTACTTGACGTAAGTACTGGTTCACTTTACTACTCGCTTTCTAGGTTCACGAGACGCTAGAGTCACTTAGTTATGATACATTTTATTGATGACGTTAATGGCCTAATTGAAATAAACGTTTTGACTTTGACTTTGGAGGATAGTAGTGGAGGCAAGTATTGACTAGTACTGGCTCTCAATACTTGAAAAAAATTAGATTTAAACCGATTTCAAAATAAGAAGCAGGTTGTCGACTCGGTTGTTTTTTAACCTATTGCATAGCTTCTATCGCGGGCCTTGAGCGTGGCAACCGAATCCAGAAATTCCGTAACGAAAATAACCTAACACCGCTATGCCATTCGATTAGGCCCCGCCTTTTTAAAATGGTCGCTTCGTTACTGAGCTATTATGTCGGCTACTTCCCGTTATGTCACATTCCCGATTGGACAACATGTCAAAAGTTTTAAAAACAACTGAACGCTAGTGGCGTTTGGTCAAGATTTTGATTTTCATACATCCATTCTCGTTTTGTCACCCTTTTTTTAAACTAGTTCTTTGTACGGTACAGTCAACTACAAAAGTTACCAAGTCCTTTTTGACGCTCTTTTTATCACCACCCGACTTTCCCAGAGGTGGGTATATTGTTTTCTTAGCATATGTAAAATCCTAAATTATATACGTTACATGCATAGGTATGTACCATGGCAATAGCTTTCATCTATTTAACTTTGAAAACCGATAGTCCTAACCTTACTGAAATTGAATCAGACTGGAAGTGCAAAAAATCCAAGGGGTCAAGATTTACAATACAACTACCAGGAGACTAGAAAAATGTCGAAGTATTTTTGGGGCTGGAATTGTAAGCGGCAAAGACTCACAAACTACCAGGATACCAGAATCATGAAGATATATTTCCGGGCCTAGAAGTACGAATGTTAAAAACTCAAAAACTACCAGGATACTTTACTTGTTTTTTCCTTGGGGCTGGAATACATTTTTAATATCAATCTATGACTCGTAGGATTCGAGGAATAAGCAAAATAGCCAGGAAGAATAAGCCAAAAAGAAGAAATGATGCTCTAGCCTGAAATACCCGAAATTACTGAATTGCGAAACAACGGGATTAACTTTCATAATGTTATACCTTCCTGAGGCCAGTTCTAAAGTTCACGCAGACGAAGTCGCAGATAGAAGCTAGTTTATTAACAAAATACAAAGAGCTCACCAGGATAATAATATGCTAGTATCACGAATTCAATACTGATCCAGAGGAAACTGAAAGTGATAATCAAAACACTTTAGACGCGAGCGAAGCCGCGGGCGGAAGCTAATAAGTAGATAGAACATAAACGGAGGTATTTCTTTTTGCCCCTGATTGTACTTTCCAAACAAAAGGTTGCCCAAACGGGAAAGAATGTAGGCATTTTCAAATGTTGACGAATCGGGAATGAATGTATGAAAATCAAAATCTTGACCAAACGCCACTAGCGTTCAGTTGTTTTTAAAACTTTTGACATGTTGTCCGATCGGGAATGTGACATAACGGGAAGTAGCCATTATGTCGCCGTCACCGAGCCGACCCGAACGTCTGCGTTCGGAAACAATCGGTGGGACAAAGTTAAGTGAAACGTATGTGATTTACATTAGTACAGTAACCCAGGTGAACGAATCGAGACCATATCACAATGACGCAGAGTACTAAATATATAATTGCATAAGTAGATAAAAAATGCTATGCAATAGCTTTACCGCGGCAGTCCCCGAGTGCCACATGTATTTTATTTTATGTCTGTTTTCTCCCAACGCGGCATGTTTTTATTATTAGAATTATTAATACATATTTAGGTACTTCAAGATTGAGTTTTTTTTATTATTTTTAAATTTTATACATTTTATAGGTACTTACATACTTATAAGAACGCTCTCGATTAAGTCATCATCTCATCTCTTTCAGTGCGCTTTCATTTGAGACTCCACTCGAGTATATTTGCAGACATTCAGTTATTCTTCTCCGCTTTCACCCCCCACAACTTTAAAACGGCTCAAACGATTGTCATCAAACATGTCTAAGAACACTCGCCCGTAACTCGCCTTTCATACAAAAAATAAATAACAAGAAATCGCTTCATCCGTTCGCGAGCTACGGAGCCACAAACAGACAGACACGTCAAACTTATAACACCCCTTTTTTGCGTCGGGGGTTATTACACACATTTTTTATATAAAAGCTGTGAACGTTTTATATAAAGACATTCTGTAGTATATTTAATATCAGCATTGCAACCGTGCGAAGCCGGGGCGCGTCGCTAGTATTCAATATATAGTTATTTTTTCCATCTCAGCTGCAACTATTTAACAGCGAAACGAAAAACATTTTATTAAAAATGGAAATCTAATAAGCAGAAGTCCATTTTTGATTTAAAAAAAAATCTAAACAAAAACTGTACTTTTCACGAAAAGTTTAACTGTATTCGAGAAACAGTTGGTACAAAGAGAATTTCAAGTTTCTTTTGTTTAAAATTTAGTCTTAAAATGAAACAGGATTCCGTTTGTCAACAACCAAGCATATTACTAAATTATATTGTTAACTAGTAGCGCCCCGCGGTTTCACCCGCATAGGTTTCGATCCCGTGGGAATATCGGGGTAAAAATCCTGGGTAATCCGGGGTAAAAATCAGGGGTAAAAAAAATGTTAATCCTGGTTATAAACCATCTGTGTGCCAAATTTCATCCAAATCCGGTCAGTAGTGCGGGTTGCTGAATGTCACATGTCTTCGAATTTTTGGTTCTAGGACATGCCGGTTTCCTCACGATGTTTTCCTTCACCGTTTTGGGAGCAGTGGTGATGAAATTAATTACACAAAGTAATGCGCCCGCCTGGGTTTGAAGCCGCGACTTACAATTATTTAAATAATTAGTAAGTCGGGGCCGTTACCACTCGGCCACCACTGCTCTGTTAATTATATTTCCTACATTATTCACGATATCTTCACACAATGCTAAAAGCTTGACTCTCATATAATAATTAATATCCATTAATTTGTTCCTTTCACTTGAATAATTAATTAGTGCCATGCTTGATCCATCACAATGAAGACTTAATTGATGGCGCAGTGATATAAGTACTCTTTATAATTAACTAACTTCTGCCAGCGACTTCGTCCGCGTGGAATAGTTACATTACCACCGATTTTGAAACTCTCAGCCCGATCGGTTTAAAATTGACAAAGTTTCATACAAACTTTTATCCCCTATTTTATCCCCTTGGGGGTAGAGTTAATCAAAATCCTTTCTTAGCGGATGCCTACGTCATAACATCTACCTGCATGCCAAATTTCAGCTCGATCCGTTCAGTGGTTTGGGCTGTGCGTTGATAGATCACTATGTCAGTCAGTCAGTCCCTTTTGAGTTACGAGTATATATATTTAGATTTTGGTTATGATGTGTTGAAGAAATAATACTTTCAGGAATGGATAAGCTGATATTAATGTATGATATTGTTTTTTTTTTACTAATTTGCATATTCTTTTTTTTTGGTCAATCTATACTAATACTAGCTGACCCAGCAAACGTTGTTTTGCCATATATAAAAAAATGAAAAAAGATTTTCCCGCTTTTCTGTTGAAATTTTTCCTGAATTTTCTTTGCTATAAACCTCACGGAGCCCGAGACCTTTCCAACAAACGCAAAACCGTGGAAATCGCTTCGTGCGTTCTGGAGTTATAGCGTCAGGAAGGAAAACCCGACTTATTTTTATATAGTAGATTGTAAAGAGGAAAGATTTGCATTTTTGTATGTAATGAATAAACTCAAAAACTACTGGACCGATTTCAAAAAATCTTTCACCACTAGAAAGCTACATTCACCCTGAGTAACATAGGCTATATTTTATCCCCATATTCCCACGGGAGCGGGAACTACGCGGGTAAAACCGCGGGGCGCTGCTAGTACCTATTCTATAAAACTGAAGAGTTGGTTTGGTTAAATGATAAATGATTATATTTGTTGTAAGTAGGTTAAACATAACACTTTTACACGTACAACAAGTATCGTATGTGTAAAGATGTGTGTTAGTGGAATAAAAAAAAAACATTAATGTGTCCGTATGTAAACGTCATATTCAAGGGTATTTTTTTGTCTCGAGTTTTTTAAGCTATTGCATAGCTTCTATCGCGGGCCTTGAGCGTGGCAACCGAACCCAGAAATTCCGTAACGAAAATAACCTAACACCGCTACGTCATTCGATTAGGCCCCGCTTTTTTAAAATGGTCGCTCGCCGTCACCGAGCCGACCCGAACGTCTGCGTTCGGAAACAATCGGTGGGACAAAGTTAAGTGAAACGTATGTGATTTACATTAGTACAGTAACCCAGGTGAACGAATCGAGACCATATCACAATGACGCAGAGTACTAAATATATAATTGCATAAGTTGATAAAAAATGCTATGCAATAGCTTTACCGCGGCAGTCCCCGAGTGCCACATGTATTTTTTTTTATCTTTGTTTTATTTATTTGCACCTATGTATGTATATTGCAATAATGTCACGAGCGTCTGTTTGGAAGGAACTAAAGTATTTTTCTTTCTTTCTTTCTAGAATAATAAATGAAACACTCACCCATCAGTTCCGCCAACTTGTGGACTCCTCTGTAGACCCCCTTGACTTTATCAACTGATGTGTTTGTTCACTGAATTCACTTCACTGTGTTTAGATACTTTTTACTATGTCACTGAAAATAATATCAAAACTCAATATGGATATAGCAAATGACGGACTGCAATAACGATAAATGTCCTTGTTACCTCGTTTTATGATAATTGCGTTTCAATTGTATTGTTAACAACAGTCGAAGATCGCTCTCGAAGTTATCATTTGTCGCTACATGTGCCAGCCTTATATAGGGCGCCGGGTAGTTCCAGAACCTTCCACTGTAGAAAGTTCCAGAAAGTTCGCGTACATATCGGTCGCGACTGACTAGGGTCCGAGAATTCTAGAATTTTCTAGCATCGAAAAGTCTCGAAGGTTCTTGACTTTACTAGTTCTGCTACTCGATACTAGATGGCGCCAGTGGTAACGAATTGTGGCGCGCAACAGTATTAATGGGAACAGGAAAGTCGTGTTTAAAGGTATGAAAATAATACATTATTGGTTACAGCACATTTTGATTATTGATATTATGTTGTTTCTTTACTCTAGCTTTATTTAAGAACTAAGAAAAAAATATAGTTTTTTTAAACCAGGACTTTATTGAGTACCGTCCTTTTATCTACTATAAGCGTGAACTGTCTAAAATATCTGAATTTTAAGTAATATTGCCAAGTTTGTTAACGAGAATACCAACTACACATATCTAGTGGCTGAAAGACGAGCTTACTTATTTTTTTTTTTTTACAAAAATGGACTTTCATCATTATTGCAGTAGAGTGGCCCTTCAAATTGAATAAGAATGGATACTAAAACAAGGTTATAAAATGAAATACAAAAAAAAAAGTTTTGATTGGGCTTGCAACTGGCTTATGTGCGTTTCGAAACGATAGTTACCGAGCTAACACCAAACTTACCAAAGATAATTCAAAAACTGTCACCAGTATAACAAGTATTAACTAAAGATAAAATACAATGTTTTAGCTTTGGTTCTAATATTATATATAGTGAAATATAGACTTAGGCTTTGCAAAATTATTTTTATTCGAAAGGGGTTTATTCCAAAATGGTCCCATTTAAATTTCATATAGATCTGATGATGGGTTTCGGAGACAGACAACGTAACTCTTCAATAAATAATGAGATTTCAGAAATCTTTCGGGATTGCTGAAAAAGCATTATTGTTTATTGTTTACCTATGTGATTGGTGCGTTTAGGTGGGGGGGAAAACGTTTTTTATTTTTCGCTTATTAGTGGTACCCCTGTACCACTAAAAAGTGAAAAATAAAAAACCTTTTTACAAAAAAGCATAACCGACTTCTACACAAAAAAAAAACAAAATAACTTTAATTTCGGAAGTCCATGTTCAAAAAACGAAAAAACAACCAAAACACCGAGTTCCGAAATTAAAATTTTATACTTTTTGGTTTTTTTTTTTGTGTAGAAGTCGATTGTATTTTTTTGGAAAAAGTTTTTTAACCACACAAATCGCAAAACGAATCAAAATTGCAAAATTAATATTCTAATATCAATCCGGCCCAGAACTTTATCAATTAGAGAAACCGTTCCGTATAGCAACGCTGCCGTGTACCGGATGACTGCCGGGCACCGGATACCGGACGCCGGATGGAATCGGAAACTGAATCAAAATTGCAATATAAATATTCTAATACCGATCTGGATTAATCTGGCATACGCAAGCTGAAGCCTTATGCTTTCCAGGGCCACGGTGACTCTTTAGGATAAAATTTAAAAAAATCAAAAATCATTTATTCAAACTAGGCTGAGAGACAGCACTTTTTGAACGTCAAATTTAACATAAAGACAGTCCCCCAAAACGCCCACCCGTCACCACTTCCTAGTGTTTTAGCTGGGAAGAAGAAGTGGCGCAACAAACTCCCCAGCAACACATCTGTCTATTGCGTTTTAAGAACTTGAATTTATACAATAGTATGCAAAGTCATGACAAAGGTAGAAAAAAAAAAAAATATCCAACATGGAAATCAATTCACTATAAAACATTGTAAAGAGTAGATTGAGTCAATAAAGTAAAAACAGATTTACCTACATGGTCATCAAAAATAAAAAAACAATATTATATGAACTCATATAACCCGCAACACTACAGCAAATTCCGCAACCGTAACAGACACTGATCCAATGGAGCCCCGTGTTCTACGCTGACAGCTCTTTGAGGCGCGCCGGGAACACGGGCTGGCTGACTCTACTGTAGTCTGTACGCATCGGCCTACGGATGAACTTGGATAAAACCAAGGTCATGTTCAACGAACATGTTCTACCGGAACCGATTGCGATTCACGGTGCCGTTCTCGAAGTTGTTCAAAAATATGTGTACCTCGGGCAGTCATTGCAGTTAGGTAGAAACAAATTTGAGGGCGAGGTGAACAGAAGAATTCAGTTGGGTTGGGCAGCATTTGGGAAGCTACGTCGAGTCTTTACATCGTCGATCCCACAGTGCCTAAAGACGAAAGTCTTTAATCAGTGCGTCCTACCCGTCATGGCATACGGAGCCGAAACATGGACACTGACGGCTCGTATGGTCCACAAGCTCAAAGTCGCTCAGCGGGCTATGGAAAGGGCTATGCTCGGTGTGTCTCTGAGGGATCGCATCAGAAATGAGGTGATCCGTCAGAGAAGCAAGGTCATCGATATAGCCCACCGGATTAGTAAGCTGAAGTGGCAGTGGGCTGGCCATATTAGTCGTAGAACCGACAACCGTTGGGGTAAACGATTTCTAGAGTGGAGACCGCGTCTCGGCAAACGTAGTGTAGGACGTCTTCAGGCACGGTGGAGTGACGATTTGCGCAGAACGGCTGGCAGAAACTGGATGCGAGAAGCCGATCTAAGTGGCGTGCAATTGGAGAGGCCTATGTCCAGCAGTGGACTGCAACAAGCTGTTGATGATGATGATGGGAACACGACGCGCCGTCGACCCGGGCCTGGTTGCTATCGGAAGCTCCTCATGTTTGCTAGATGTTCGTTTTATGTTGTTCAAAATCAGAAGGCAATTCCTTGTGATTTCGAACTGATCGCGTGGACCACTTTGTTCTAAAATCCCTCGATGTCGACCCGGGCCTGGTTGCTATCGGACGGCGAGCCACCCATAGCTCGCCATCCGCAGGCCCGCGCGAATTTGTACTCCTGCATTTGCTAACTGTAAAGTGCAGTGGTTAGCCGTTGGAGTGAACGCTTGGAAAGTGGCTTTCACAAGAGCCCATTCTCCCAGAGACAATGGGATGAGCCGCTCTGCAGATTGGTACGGAATCTAAATATATATAACTCAAAAGTGACTGACTGACTGACTGACATAGTGATCTATCAACGCACAGCCCCAACCACTGAACGGATCGGGCTGAAATTTGGCTTGCAGGTAGATGTTATGACGTAGGCATCCGCTAAGAAAGGATTTTGATTAATTCTACCCCCAAGGGTATAAAATAGGGGATGAAAATTTGTATGAAACTTTGTCAATTTTAAACCGATCGGGCTGAGAGTTTCAAAATCGGGGGTAAAGGGTTCCTTTTTACCAACGACGGAACGGAGATAGTGTATGCGTTTGGGGTGAGAGGATGTTTGTTTGTTTGTGCAAACCAATGTTCCCATTTATCTCCAGTACTACTTGTCCGATTTTCATGCGGTTTTCAGTGATGGGTTCGGATTTGATTTGTGCATGTTCTTAGATGGAGGTATTACGGTGACAACTCAATAGGGGGCGCTGCAGTAAAGGATATTTTGGCAAACCAATGTCGCCATTTAGTATCTTCAAAACTACTATTCCAATTTTGATGCAGTTTTCAGTGATGGGTTAAAGTTTGATTGGTGCATGTTCTTAGATATGTGTTACGGTGATATTTCACGAGGGGGCGCTGCAGTAAACATATGTTTTTGCAAAAAAACAAAGCTACTCCGATATTGATGCGGTTTTCAGTAATAGGTTTATAGTTGTATCTATATGTAGTACAATGTTCATAATAAAGTTCTCTCTAAAAAGTTTGAAATAAAAGGCAAAATTGAACATTTTGAAAAAACCCACGTCGCGTCGGTAAAAACATAATTGTATTGTTATATGTTATCTGCAAAACTAGCTCATTTAATGGCAGCCCTGACGGATATTCTTGGGTTACATTAATTCCGTAAGTCGGTGGTTTTTATTAATTATTTAATTCTTTTTCAATTATGTTTTTACCGTCGTGGGTTTTCAACCTTTGGATACGGAACCCAAATAATATCTGCACTAATCTAAATATATATAAGTCAAAAGTGACTGACTGACTGACATAGTGATGTATCAACGCACAGTCCAAACCACTGAACGGATCGGGCTGAAATTTGGCATGCAGGTAGATGTTATGACGTAGGCATCCGCTAAGAGAGGATTTTGATTAATTCTACCCCCAAGCGGATAAAATAGGGGATGAAAGTTTGTATGAAACTTTGTCAATTTTAAACCGATCGGGCTGAGAGTTACAAAATCGGGGGTAAAGTAACTATTCCACGCGGACGAAGTCGCGGGCAGAAGCTAGTAACTTCATATAAATTAAAGATAACTTTCTGCATGGCAACGTGGTCTCGTTCCGGATAGCTACCGGACACCGGATACCGCGCGCCGGACGTGGCCCGGCAATCGCCGGACCGGTTTGGGATTTGAAAGTATTGTCGAATTTACTGCTTTTTCCAACTTTTAGAAGGCTTCTGTAGTGTTCATTAAAACTTTTCATTCTTGAGAGGTCGTGCTTAATAGGGATATTTCCTGAGTAAAGAAAAATATGATTCTATATAGTCCGTCGGTTAGATTATTGAAAAATATTGGACACGTATTTTTTGCTTTTTCAAATCTATAAAAGTTGACGACGATATAAAGCATCAAAGATGAGGAGTGGGGGCTTGTGACGTCACGCCGTGGTAAAACTTGTAGCACGTAGTGACGTCACACAAGTATTCGTGAAAAAAGAAAAAATACGTGTCCAATATTTTTCGATAATCTAACTGAGAGACTAATTCGATTTTTTTAGTCAACTTTTAGTCAACCTGGAAAACCAACCCGTGCGTCTGGTAATATAGGTTACTAGCTGCTGCCCGCGACTTCGTCCCCGGGGAATCCCCGATTTTAAAACATTCTTTATCGCTGCTCCGCTCCTATTGGCTTAAGCGTGATGATATATAGCCTAAAGCCTTCCTCGATAAATGGTCTATTCAACCCAAAAAGAATTTTTCAATTCGAACCAGTAGTTCCTGAGATTAGCGCGTTCAAACAAACAAACAAACAAACAAACGAACAAACAAACTCTTCAGCTTTATAATATTAGTATAGATTACCAGACGCACGGATTGGTTTTCCAGGTTAAGCTAAGTTTACCAAGGTTGGTTCAAGGATCAGCGAGTAACATAGGCTATATTTTAGCCCCGTATTCCCACGGGAACGGGAACTACACGGGTGAAACCGCGGGACACTAAAAAAAAAAAAAAAAAATTATATATGTAGATATTAAAAATACATAAATGAAGATGGATGAACGTTTGTTACTCAACCACGTCAGAACGGCTAAACGGTTATCGATGAAATTTAGCAAAGAAGTAGATTATATTCTAGAATAACACATACGATTTTTACGCCGGGACTATGTTCCTAATTTAAATTAAGCTCAAATAGTGTGAAGAAATTGTCTCGCAATCACAAACTCATACAACCCATAAACATGTCGGTCAATCGATACAGGCTCTGAAATAGACCGAGCTATTTCTATCTAAATATTCTCAGAGATTTCTAGTTCAACATAACATAGTATCATGCCTTTTTTTTCTGGATGGGAAATCATCAAATGACTTCTCCCGCTCTGGGCGGAGCGGAAGGGAGTGTCAGACTCTTACTGACGAAAACCCACCCGTGATCGTTCTTATGCCCTTTGCGTTCCAGGGCTGCGGTGACTCTTTCGAACAAATTCCGCAACCCTAGCAGGCACTGACCCTATGGACCTGGTTGAATTCGGACGGCGAGCCACCCATAGCTCGCCATCCGCAGGCCCGCGCCTACGGTGGCCGGGAATCGCCCTGCGTTTCCCGACGCCCGCCCGGGGATAGTACCATGCCTGTGTTCATTGAAAGACAGGCAAAGATGTCTACAAGTAACTATGAGCATCTTGTCCATTCTTCCATGCATTTGGAACAGGCATTAGATAGTAAACATGAAATATTAAAATACAAGAAAAAAAAAGAAAAAATATGAAATAACTTTGATTTCGGAACTCGGTGTTTTTGGTTGCTTCTTCGTTTTTTGAACACCCATTTCCGAAATTACAGTAGCTCGTACTTTTTGTATCTTTGTGTATTATTTTTTGTTTAGAAGTCGGTTTTTTTTTTGTAAATATTTTTTTAACTTTTTGGTGGTACACCCCTTCTAAACGTGCCCTTCATAGCGTACGTGGTATAAATTGGTGTAAACAATAAACAAACATGTGATTTCAGCTATCCCGACAGATTTGCTATCATTTATTGAAGAGTTCCGTTTCCTATCTCTGTTCTTCATCAGATCTTCACCAAACTAGGAAGGGTCCACCTTGAAATACTAAGATGCTCTTCCAAATCATCGTAAACTATTTTAGTTTTTCATTTTATGTCGACAAGACGGAATGAGAACATCGTTAATGTAGACTAAGCCACGCATTATTAGGGATAACTCAAATACTAATCGTCAGATCTCAATCAAATTTAAATGGGACCACACGACAAGCACCAGCTTTCGAATAGAAAAAGAATCATAAAAATCGGTACAACCAGTACAAAGTTATGAGGTAACAAACATAAAATATAATACATTCGACTTGAGAACCTCCTCGTTCTTTGATTTGAGATCTGACGACGAATATTTGAGTTATTCCTACAGAGAAAAAAAAAATCACTGAAAAGTGAAAAATAAAAAAAACTTTTGCTCTAAAGAAAAAAAAAGTAACTATAACCTGATTCTCCATCCAGAGTTGAGCCCAGTCGATGTTCAAATCAAATCAAATCAAATCAATTTATTCGCAATAAGTGTTGGTACAATTTTGGTCTTAACATAAATATACAGATCCATAACACTTAGTCATAATAATGTGACATGCAAACATTTGGGTTATTGTTATTTATTTTTACACAATATTATTGTAGTTACAGTTAGTAATGACAATTGAAAATTGACTAGGTACCTACATTATATGACAAATTAAAGAAAAATATGTTGATATTTGATGGTCGATGATTATAATTATTACTAATCTTTCAGCCTCTTACTAAATATGTCGCTTACTGAATAGAAATTATTTTCCAATAGCCATAGTTTCAGAAACCTTGAGAATTTATTGGCTGGTAAGATTTTAATAGTGTCAGGTATAGCATTAAATATGTAACCACACATTGCATAGCTATTTTTACAATATAGTGCTGTCCTAGGAATTATTGGCAAAACTATTCTATTCTTATGCCTGCTACTTTTTGGGTACATTTCATGAGCTTTTTTAAATAACTCCGGGTGAATTTTGACAAATTTAGCGCATTCAAATATATATAGACTTGGCAGGGTAAGTATCTTGAACTTTTTGAAAAAGGGTTTGCAAGATTCCCATGGGCGTATTCCCGCTATGGCGCGGATGCATTTTTTCTGTGCGATGAACACTCTCTGGCTTTCTGCTGAGTAGCCCCAGGCAATAAGACCATATCTCAACACAGAATCTACGTAGCCATAATAGGCATATAATACGGTTTCTAGAGCTGATGTTATTGAGAGTTTGTATAGAACGTACACGAATTTATTTATTTTGTTGCATACTTTACTGACGTGGGCCTTCCAGTTGCAATGTTTATCAATCGTAACACCGAGAAATGTCGTTTCGTTTACTTCTTTTAATTTAAGTCCTCTATAATTGATATCCAAAGACTTATTTTCTCGTCCATATGTACTAAATTGAATAAAATTAGTTTTTGTTATGTTTACACGTAGATTATTTTCGTCAAGCCATGTTATTATCGATTCAATTGTATTATTTATGTCAGTTGTATATTTATTAATGTCATTATTATTCGATGTCAATATTAACGAAATGTCATCGGCGTACAGAAAACAGGGGTAATTAGTGACTTCAGGAAGGTCATTTATATAGAGTAAAAACAAGAGGGAACTAAGCACACCCCCTTGGGGCACACCAGACATGTTATGTTTATACTTTGATCTGTATGATTTTAGTTCTAGTTTACTATTAATTTTTTCGATTTCTACACACTGCATTCTGTTACTTAAATAGCTTTCTATCCATTGAAGTGCTGGGCCCCGTATCCCATACTTTTCAATTTTTTCTATCAGCAATTTGTGTGATACAAAGTCGAACGCCTTCGACATGTCAAAAAATATTCCAGTTGTTTTACGTCGCATATCCAAATTAGTAATGATTGTGTGGATTAGGTTAAAACATGCTAATGTTGTGGACTTTCCTTTTTGAAAACCATATTGTTCTTCCTTTAGGATGTTATGTTTATCGATGAATTGAGTAAGGCGTTTATACATAGCGGTTTCAAAGATTTTTGATATGATTGGTATGAGAGTAATTGGTCTGTAGTTATCCATATCTTCTTTGTTACCTTTTTTGTGGAGAGGTTTTACAACCGATTGTTTAAGTAAGCTAGGAAAACATCCAGATTCAAAAGATAGATTTACCAAAAATGTTAAGACTGGGGTTAATTCACCAGAACAACATTTTAAAATTTTTGTTGCTAACTCATCGTAACCTACTGAATTTGTGTTGTTCAATGATAATATAATTCCGATGTTACTCCACAACGATCAACATTGCAGATAAATTCAATTTTAATAGCATTTATTTTTCTCGTAAAAAGAAAAATCATTGAAAGTTCTATCGACCCACTTAAAAATACGAAACTCAGCTGGAAATTGCGAAGCAAACTTTTAGTTTTAACAACAGTCTGACTAAGCTGTTGTTTTTTTACGTATTAGAACAGTTTAGTGAGCAAAATAAAATTTTAAGAGATTGCAGATTTAGTTAGTGCTAAAGTTTTTTTTTACAGATTTAGTCTCATCGAATAGAAAACGTTTGGTAAGTGGTTTATCTCGCCTATTTGGCACGCTCGATTATCAATCGATTTTTTAAACGACTGCCCAAAAAAAGGAGTGTTTTGTTTTCAGGGTACATGTATGTGTGTTTGTGAGTTTCTTTATTCCACCATAACTTCTTAACGGCTTAACCGATATCAACGTATGTGGTATCGTTAGAAGTGTTGAATATGCTTTACGCGTTGAGGGGAAAGGAAGAGGTGCTAAGGGGACCAGTGGCCGTATCACGAACTGCCAATGCTATCATAATTCGTGTGAGGGAAAGAGATAGTGCTATTCGTCTTGTGTAACTCCGTCTCTCTCTGACACAGAAATCATGATGGATTTAAGACGTCATAATAGGGCTGCTGTAAAGAACTATTCAAAGGAACCGTCCCCCGATTGCAATGAAAATATTGTTTTCTATCTAGGTTTTAGCTCACTTTTTGACATGGCAGACGTGTATTTTATTTTTAAACTAGCTTCTGCCAGCGACTTCGTCCGCGTGGAATAGTTACTTTACCCCCGATTCTGAAACTCTCAGCCCGATCGGTTTAAAATTGACAAAGTTTCATACAAACATTCATCCCCTATTTTATCCCCTTGGGGGTAGAATTAATCAAAATCCTTTCTTAGCGGATGCCTACGTCATAACATCTACCTGCATGCCAAATTTCAGCCCGATCCGTTCAGTGGTTTGGGCTATGCGTTGATAGATCACTATGTGTGTGTGAAATATGTACAACTTACAACAATTACTTTTAGATCATTTTATGTAAAACATTTCCGTAATACATGATTTCTATGTAACTTTAACCATTAAGGCTACACACGCGACGGAAGCTTAAAAAATGGAGTAACTTCTCCCGTTTTCCCAACATTTCCCTTCACTGCTCTGCTCCTATTGATTGTAGCGTGATGAAAAGTATACTATAACGTGCCCAGGAGTATGAAGAATAATTGCACCAAGTTTCGTTAAAATCGGTCGAGTAGTTTTTGTTTCTATAAAGAACATACAGACAGACAGACAGACAGACAGACAGACAGACAGACAGACAGACAGACAGACAAAAATTTTACTGATTGCATTTTTGGCACCAGTATCGATCACTAATCACCCCCTGATAGTTATTTTGAAAATATATTCCTTGTACAGAATTGACCTCTCTACAGATTTATTATAAGTATAGATTATTTTTTCATAAAATTCTGTCTTAAACTGAGTGACCGCAGCGGCGGGCATTAAGAGGAACACGGATGGGTTTTAGTTGGTAAGAGCAGGAGCAGTGGTGGCCGAGTGGTAACGGCCCTGAATTACGTATAGGCTAGTTAACTAAAAAAAATCTAATTAGTCCGTCTGATAGATTTCCAAAAAATATTGGACACGTGTTTTTTTCTTTTTAAACGTAAACAAAAAATGAAGACGATACAGTGCGTTGAAAACTCGTGTGACGTCACTACTCGCTACAATTTTTACCGAGGCGTGACGTCACAAGCCCCCACTCCTGATCTTTGATGCTTTGTATCTTCGTCAGTTCTTATAGATTTGATAAATGAAAAATACGTGTCCAATATTTTTCTATAATCTAACTGACGGATTAAACATAATCATATACTTTTTACTAAGGAAACATCCCTATTGTAGTTCGCGGATTCAAAGCCAGTCAAGCGCATTACTTTATGTAATTAATTTCATCACCACTTCTCTCAATACGGTGAAGGAAAACATCGTGAGGAAACCGGCATGTCCTAGAAACAAAAATTCGAAGACATGTGACATTCAGCAACCCGCATTGGGCCCGCGTGCTGGATTTACGGCCCATTCCCTCTCCAAGAGAGGAAGCCTGTGTCCCAGCAGTGGGACGTTAAAAGGCTATTAATTAGTATTAATGCAGTAAGAGTCTGACACTCCCTTCCAATGTGCCCACAGCGGGAGAAGTCATTTGATGA
Organism: Hecatera dysodea; assembly: GCA_905332915.2. Lineage (NCBI taxonomy): Eukaryota > Metazoa > Arthropoda > Insecta > Lepidoptera > Noctuidae > Hecatera > Hecatera dysodea. The sequence continues at coordinate 569,797 of HG995317.1, read as the reverse complement.
TTTCCCATCGATAATATAGGCTAGTGTGGGGTGCTTTGATCTGAGTCTTTATCTTCACGCTATGTCTATAAATAGCAACATATTAACAGCCTTCTCTGCCTATTCCAACACAACTATAAGTAGATAGGTTTATTACCTATTTGAACGTCGCGCCGCGTCGCGACCGTCACTGAATAATTAATACAAGCCGAGTGCTCGTATGAATAATAACTACAGAAAATATCACAAAATAGGAAAGAGATATAATATGAAATTACGGTGTTTTACCCTGAAAAAGTAGACATTGCCAAAGGAATTGCGGAATTTGTTCGAAAGAGTCACCGCGGTCCTGGAACGCGGCGGGCACTAGAAGGAACACGGGTGGGTTTTAGTCAGTAAAAGTCTGACACTCCCTTCCGCTCCGCCCAGAGCGGGAGAAGTCATTTGAAAAGAAGCCACTGTTACGGCGTTTGATGCGTGAATTTTTCTTCCCCTTACGCGGTAAGCCTCCTCCTTCGCTAGCATTTCTGCTTCGCAGAAGGAGGTGACCGCGTCCCATGCCTCCTCGCTCCGGATCATGGATTGAACCAGGGCCGATCGCCTCGACCGTATGCTCCACCGTGTCTTCCGGGCGATACCCACAGTGTTGACACCTATGTGTCCTCCCACCAAATCGGAAGAAGGACTTCCCGAAACTTCCATGTCCGGTGAGTACCTGCGTCAGGTGGAAGGTGAGGACGCCGTGGCGTCTCTCCAACCACTCCCCAAAGAGGGGACTTATCGCCGCAATGGTGGTGCGTCCAAGTACCACTGACCTTTTTTTAAAGGTAAATCCTGGATGTCCTCAACCCTGGGCCGCGCGGAGGGGTCTGTCAGACTCTTACTGACTAAAACCACCCCGGTGTTCCGTCTCTCACCTACGCCGGAACCGCGGGAACATAATTATGCGACTTCTATAATCCCCGGCTGGTGCTGGCCCGCCTCTGCGGGCCACCTCGAGTCAGCGGAGGGAGTGAGGTGTTTAACTCCCTCCGCGACTTCCAAGAGGGGCGCACGGGAACACCACGCGCCGCCAGCTCGGGCCCAGATGAATGGGGGGCGACGAACGTCCCCAAGTCCGCCGCCCCTAGACCTAGTTAGGGGGGCCGGAATAGGGCAGCGTACGCCCTCCTCCGACGCCCGGTGCGCCTGCTGCGGGCGGGGAGAGAGGTCGAGATCTCCCTTTCCCTTTCCGCAGCCTCCTTCTGCGAGATAACTGTTTCGCAGAAGGAGACCACCGCGTCCCAGGACTCCTCGCCGCCGACCATAGATTGGACTACGGCCGGTAGCGAGAGGTCACTGCTTACCACAGAGATAAACAATAAACAAAATTTATTTGTTCAAGACTTAAACCTATCTACAATTATTGTATCTATTAGACTTTTTACTTAATGGCAAGATACAACACATGTTTGACGGGCCTGTTGGTCTAGTGGTCAGCGGCCCTGTCTGCTAAGCCGGAGGTCGTGGGTTCGATTCCCACCCAGGACAAACTTTGTGTGATGAGCATGATCGTTTGTTCTGTGTCTGGATGTGATTTATCTATAATATGTATGTATTTATAAATTATACGAGTATGTATATCAGTTGTCTGGTTACCATAACACAAGCTCTGCTTAGCTTGGGATCAGATAGCCGTGTGTGAGTTGTCCCAAGATATTTATATATTATATTTATATGTATGTGCAACTGGGCTTAAACTAGGAGGACTCCTGTGCTATAAGCACCAGTTACTTCCGTCACCACCGTGATCGAGCTGCCATTACAAGTGCGGTGCGGTGCTAATGTAAATACATTTTAAAACATTATTAATTTATTGTGTGTGTGGCGTATTTGTGTGTGTGTGTGTGTGTGTGTGTGTGGCATATTTGTGTGTGTGTATGTGTTTGTGTGTGTGTTTGCGAGTGAAAGAACTTGTCTTTATTACATTCTTTTATTGCTATTTATTTAATTCTTTTTAATAAATTTTCAGTGTCTTCATAATTTTGAGATAGAAGGAAGTTATTTATGGTAAGTTTTAGTTTTTTTATAGGTAAGTTGAGGGCATGGCGGCAGTATCACTGACCTACACCAACGTATCATTATTTCCTGATCTCTCTTTGAACACGAAATGTCACACAGTTGTTAATACCTCGCCATATGTCCCGAAGGAAAAAAGTTATTACATTTGTCGTCCATATATAATTCAGCGAGGTGACGCACTCTATCTGATGAGATATTGATGCCAGTGGAAATATACCAAGGTTTTTTCTTAATGATATTTCTGTTTGACACGTTCGATATTTTCCTGTGGGATTTGAGTTTGTGAAGTTTTTAATCTTCTTTATATACAAGTAGTAGCGCCGCGTGGTTTCACCCGCATGGTTCCTGTTCCTGTGGGAATATGGGGATAAAATATAGCCAATACCACCCGGGGATAGTGTAGCTATCAAAATCGGTAAACCCAGTACAAAGTTATGAGGTAACACACATAAAAAAAAATACAGTTGAATTGAGAACCTCTTCCTTATTTGGAAGTCGGTTAAAAACTACCACTTCACCCGCGCCTTCGTCTGCGCAGATTTAGTACAAAGAAATCCACCTCCGTTTGACCCCCTTAGGGGTGGAGTTGGAGGAGAGAGGGAAAACTCACGCCCCAGCTGCCGCTACAGAAGAAGACGCCCCGGGCGTCGGGAAACGCAGGGCGAATCCCGGCCACCGTAGGCGCGGGCCTGCGGATGGCGAGCTATGGGTGGCTCGCCGTCCGATAGCAACCAGGCCCGAGTCGACGGCGCGTCGTGTTCCACGCGCACCTCAAAGAGCCGTCAGCAAAGAAGACGGGGCCCCATAGGGTCAGCCTGCTAGGGTTGCGGAATTTGTTCGAAAGAGTCACCGCAGCCCTGGAACGCGGCGGGCACAAGAAGGATCACGGGTGGGTTTTAGTCAGTAAGAGTCTGACACTCCCTTCCGCTCCGCCCAGAGCGGGAGAAGTCATTTGATGATTTCCCATCCAGAAAAAAAAAGGGATGGAGTTTCAGAATTCCAGTCTTAGCGGATGTCTACACCCTATAAGGAACCTGCCTGCCAAATTTTAAGTTTGTAGTTATTATAGTTTCTGAGATCTCGTTAATAATAAAGATTTGATTGTTTGTCTGTACTGAATAGGCTCCGAAACCTTTAAACCGAAATAAAAAATATTTCACCAATGAAAAGCTACATTATCAGCGAGTCACATAGGCTATATTTTATCTCCGTATTCCCACGGGAACGGGAACTAGGCGGGTGAAACAGCGGGGCGCTGCTAGTGTAGTCTAAATATATATAACTCAAAACTGACTGACTGACATAGTGATCTATCAACGCACAGCCCAAACCACTGAACGGATCGGACTGAAATTTGGCATGCAGGTAGATGTTATGACGTAGGCATCCGCTAAGAAAGGATTTTGATTAATTCTACCCCCAAGGGGATAAAATAGGGGATGAAAGTTTGTATGAAACTTTGTCAATTTTAAACCGATCGGTCTGAGAGTTTCAAAATCGGGGGTAAAGTAACTATTCCATGCGAACAAAGTCGCGAGCAGAAGCTAGTAATATAGAGAAAAGATTCGTATTGGTGCATGTTTATGACGAATAAACACAAAAACTATTGGACCGATTACAAAAATTCTTTCATTGATAGAATGCGACATTACTATTATTTATTAAAAAAAAAAATCCCCTCACACTAGGATTTACTCCAGTACCTATAGTGGGTGCGTTCACATACATGAAAACTCACATACACAAGACACCCAGACCCAGAACAATTATCTGTGGGCCATCCAAACATTTGTTCCGTGCGGGGATCGAACCCGCGATACGTTGCGCAGTAGCCGAACGCTCAACCACTGCGCCAATCGTGTCGTTAAATTTTAGAGTGCTGAGTAACATAGGCTATATTTAAATAAACAAATGCCCACCGTGCAAAGCCGGGGCCACTTACTTATATTATTACATTGGAAAGCTACTCATCCACAATTCAGTAGTACATATTCCTCTCACAGCCGAGTTACGACCGCTGAGCCTCACTCACTGTGTCACATTTAGTTTATGGTTGCAGAGTAGTAGGTGAAATAAGTAGAAATTGTCACAGTTTTTATGACGTTGAATTTGGAATGAAGAGTTTTAGGTATACGCAGTCACGAACAAATCGTAAGAATCAGTAGTTAGTGTGATCCTTCTGCGAACAGAAGAAGACGCCCCGGGCGATTTCCTCCCATTGTAAAATCCAGTTAAAACATGAAAGAAGGATGCCCAGATATGGCCCACCTCAGACACGTTTAGAAAGATAACACAAAAATATAAGTATTTTAAATAGGAATTATCCATCAAAGCTTTATCTCAAACTAAGACGCCGTGATCATAACAAATAAATAAGTCATTTTATTTATTATTACGCAACTTTTATTTTCACGTGAAGTTTGGGGTTGCCATTTTATGGTCAATTTAATTTAAATTCATATATTATTTAATAAATCTAATCGATTACGGAAAAACTAAACGTTAGTCAGGTTTCAGTTTTTTAATCTGAGAAAACTGGCAGCCATTTTAGTTTTTTTTAATGAAACCCACTCGACTTTTAGACCAATTATGTTCATAAATACCTCAGACCAGAGATACTATAGGTACTTTTTAATGATAAAATCACTGTTTGGCTTTGCCGTAGTTAGATATTAATTAAATTGATAAAGACCAAAATCGGATGCAACTAATCGATATTTCTTTTTAAATATGGCCATATTAGCCTTTGACAAATTATAGATTTGACATTAAACTACCCACTCAAGCTTGCTCCCAGCCTGTCAAAGTGTCAAACAAGTATAAAAGGAGCTATAGCAGTTTACACTTAAAGAAGATTCCTATTATTCATAAGGTTAAAATGAGTTAATAACGTTGAAATCAATAATTATTGTGTTCAAATGATATACTTTCCATTCGAAAGTGGTTGAAAGTGTGTAGGATGAGTTTGTGACTGAAAAAATGAATGTTTTGAAAAAATAAAAACTGTTTTATTTCCAAATGGCGACTTATTTTCTTAATGTAAATGTACTAGAAGGTGTTCATAACAACTTAAACTATAATTCCATAAACTATTTATCAGTGTTCACTGTAGGCCAAGGTTGTTCTAATATGTGGGCATTGTTCTTTATAACTAGCAGCGCCCCGAGGTTTCACCCGCATAGTTCTCGTTCCCGTGGGAATATGGGGATAAAATATAACCTATGTCACCCGGGGAGTATATATAGTGTAGTATAGTGTAGCTTCTTTATTTAGATTATCTGCCTTAACATAGACTATCTGACCCGCGCAACTTCGTCTACATAATTTTTTCATGAATGCTCAGCTCCTATTGGTCTACATAGCGTGATGATATATACAGTATGTAAAATAACAGAGGGCGTTCCCTTAAACTCGTTAATCTATATCATTAATAGATTAAAATAAAAATATCGGCATAGAAAAACCAGCATAAAATAATCCAAACTAAAAAAAAATTGACTAATAAATTCGAAACATCCTGTTTAACATCAAAATAGTAGCGCGGAATAGTACTCGTAGTAGCAATGCCCAAACCGGCAAGTACGCGTGTACAGAGAGTTTCTTTAACGTATACATTTAACATTCTCAGTGAATATTTTAATATTAAAAAAAAAAAAAACATTTTGTTTTCGAATGGTAATATTTTTTTTATCATATATGGATGCTGTAGGTACTATTGCGGGTTAACGGGAATGCCCTCTGTTAGTTAACATACTTAATAGCCTTCCTCGATGAATGGGCTATCTAACACTGAAAAAAATTCTCAAATCGGACCAGTAGTTCCTAAGATTAGTGCGTTCAAGTGAACGAACTCTTCAGCTGTATACATTAGTAGGTATAGATGTTGACATATCTTAAAAAATTACTCTTACTACCAACTTTACAAAATGCTTAAATTAAAACAATGATGAATAATTTACATATCTTTAAAGATGGCTGGCTATCTTGACTTAGTTTCCTCGCTTTTCGACTTTGAAAGTCCACTCGAAGTTGGACATCAGAATGAATGAATGAAACATGAAGTTATTCCGTTCGATCCTAACGATGACATTTACATGAAGAATGGATGTTAGTTATAAACCATGTAGATCGCTACGTCAGGGGTTCATTCATGTTAGTCTGGCGGTTTGAGTTCTTTAGGTGGCCTACCCAAATGTCCTTACTTTGGTATTGTTCGTCAAATCGTTGAGCTCCTTTAGTTCTAAGTTTGAGCTACACGATAACTGACAAATGCTTGCACTGTTTGGACAGGTCCACTCAAATCTGTGTGGTATCTTTCCTCAAAAGATCACTTCAGACACCAACCTACATGGTTCTCATATGATTTGACTAGTTCAATTGTATGGACTTTAAAAGAGACCTTGACCTCTGAGTTTGTTTCGGTGTTTCTTCTCAGGGTAGTCAGCTAGGAAACACCGGCCTCATCTAGTTTTTATAACGGCCAAAAAAGATTGACGTGTAAAAGTGTTTTTTACAACTTACTTACAAAAAATAAATCATTTATCATTTATCATTCTTCAACCGTTGTGATGTTCTACAATTGTTTATGGTTTTGTTGTAAAATAAACAGGGCCTCAAGTCTGCTATTACAATAGTGTCAGAATGGTCTATCATTGATTTCATAATGGTTGATTTTTACAAGTTTGTTAATCTACTAATATAAAAGCGTCACTATGACTAACCACTGACACTCCATTGAAAGTAATGCCATAGAATGGTAATCTCGTACATAATGACAAATGAATGACAGACGTATGCGGTAATCTGTTAAATTTTTACAGTTCCTTTGATCAGTGATCTACCATTAGAACGTCATTGTGCAGTCATTGCTTTTAATAGCTCGGTTATCAAAAAGCATTACTAGACTATTGACAAATTTATAAAAACAGCTGACTTGTTGCCGTTATCAATATGGGAAAATAAAATCACATTTGTTGTACGGGATCCCTCTTATTCTTACTTACTTATTTATTTTCTTTTCAGTATTTTCTGTTAATGCGTAGGTAATAGGGTATTTTACTGTAAAAATCTAATTAGTCCGTCTGATAGATTTACAAAAAATATTGGACACGTATTTTTTCTTTTTTCACGTAAACAAAAAATGAAGACGATACAGTGCGTTGAAAACTCACGTGACGTCACGTCGCTGGTAGAATTTGTAGCAACGTAGTGACGTCACGTGTGAATATTCACATCATCTGTGAATATTTCAACTGTCTTACCATCAGCAACCTTGTCTTATCAGTTCATGAGATCCACTCTGGTGACAGACGTACACACAGTGTAGTCATAGTAATAGAGTCTCATTTTAACTTCGAGTACGGAACCCTAAAAAAATAAACTAAAACTATAGAAGTACCTATTTTTTCCATAAAAAATACATTCGTTAAACTACACAGCTACCTGTATTTATTTACTGCAAACATTCCGTTACGTTTGTTATTTAAATATAAATACGAGTAAAACGGGAGAGAAACTGCGGGTCGGTACTAGTGAATCAATATTGGTGTAGTTCAGAGTATACTGTAAGTGGATTCAGCGAACTGTACATGTACTGTATATTTTTGTTACCGTCGATGTTTGAAAACCGGGGCAGCAAGGATTGGGGTTCTCACACTTAGTATACTCAGCCTTTTAACGTTCCCACTGCTGGGACACAGGCCTCCTCTCTAGGAGAGGGAATGGGCCGTAATCCAGCACGCGGGCCCAGTGCGGGTTGCTGAATGTCACATGTCTTCGAATTTTTGAAACACCGAAACAAACTCAGAGGTTAAAGTCTCTTTTAAAGTCCATATAATCCATACTGGTCAAACCATATGAGAATCATGTAGGTTAATGTCTGAAGTGGTCTTTTGAGGAAAGTGCCTATATTTTATAACAATGACTTTTACCTCTGCTTGTAATATTTTGTTTTACCTATTAGTAGTATAGTAGTTAGTGTTGTTTTGGGTGTATTGTCCTCACATATAATCAACTGAAACTGATTAATGTATACAAAATATTGTAAAACTTATATTTGAAAAGAGTAACTATGGAGTTTCTTGTCGGTTCTTCTCCATAAGAATCTACTTTTTGCGAATGGACAAATAGAGTCACTAAATATCTTTATTCACAAACTGTTTTGACGTTCAAAAGTGACTTTTAATGGTCTAGTTGAATTGACTTTGTCTACGAATCAATAAAAATACTCGAATGATACAGTACGGTATGATAATGCTAGAACCACAAAAAGGAGGTAAATAAAATATGAACACCTTAGAATTCAAAGAGCATTTGCCATACAAATGGCAAAATGCTTTCAAAAATATTGTGGGGCATACTTCCTACTGTAGACGGCAAGGTTGCATTTTTACCAAATATTTTCTAGTTAGAATTGTTCGAAACATAATAACAATAATAAAAAAAAATATTTTCTCAAAACTTTTTTACAAAATAAAATACCAAATTCTAAACAAAAAAAAAAACGTTGAAACAACCATAAACAACAACTTCCGATTATTATTTTTTTGTTTAGAAGTCGGTTGTATTTTTTTTGTACAAAAGTTTTATTTTTCATTCTTTAGTGGTGACTCCTCACAGCTAAACGTGCCCATCACAGCATACGTGTTATAAACTTCGGAGAACTTTAGAGATAGGAACTCTTCAATATATAATACTAGCAGCGCTCCGCGGTTTCACCCGCGTAGTTCCCGTTCCCGTGGGAATATGGGGATAAAATATAGCCGGGGCCTCAGGGTGAATGTAGCTTTCTAGTGGTGAAAGAATTTTTGAAATCGGTCCAGTAGTTTTTGAGTTTATTCGTTACATACAAAAATACAAATCTTTCCTTTTTATAATATTAGTATAGACAATATGTCTGCTTATTATTTACACCAATTTATGTGATGGGGTACGTTTAGCTGTGTGGTATATGCGACCAAAAACTGAAAAACAAAATAATATTTACCAAAAAAAGCCGTTGTCAAAAAACGAAGTAACAACCAAAAACATCGACTTCCACAATTAAAGTTATTTTATACCTTAGTGTGTTTTTTATTTTCTCAATTTTAAATAAAGAATACAAAATTCACATCACCAAAGGGCACAGCTAGTATTCCAATATTTGCTTACTTATTAAATAAAACAATTTCAATGTACCGACCACTCTGTTCCAAAAAAACTTTTCCAAATACCCTCAAAAACATGGAACATTACTTAAAAACAAAATATTCAAGTACCGTCCTTTTAGAATCCTTATCTAGAGGGACGGTCAAACTTTTTGTTGCGATATCTTTTATCTTTGTTTAAATATATATCTTTGTGTCGCTTCGAGGTAAAATTGTCACATTAAAACTTTTTTTTCTTTTTCAGTCTGTGAGCGAGCGAAGGGAGGTCGTAGGGTTGTTCCGCGGCTGTTCGGATAAAGAACAATGTCAGGTTTCGGCCTACACAACTTTTAAAACTAAATTCACACAGACACAAAGTTTTTACCTACAGTAATTTAAAAACAAAATTACAACTTCTTAAAACATATTTAGTTATTTACGAGAACTTATCGAAAAGAAAATCATTTTTTTTGTGATTTTGTTTATCACCTGTTCTGCCATTGTAATCGATTTTATTTTAAATAATTAAAGCTCTTTACTCTTTATTTACCACCAAACAATTGTCTTTTATTATTTATTTTTTTACCTAAATAATACGTTCATCGTGTTTATTATAAATACATTTAGTATTTTATAAAAAACGAAATTCAAGAAATCGATTTTCCGTACCACTAAAAAGCCAAAAAAAAAACAATTAAAAACACCGAGTTCCGAAATTAAACTTATTTCATACTTTTTTGTTTAGAAGTCAGTTGTTTTTTTTTACGATTTTTTTTCAAATCCAATTTTCCTACGCACCAACTCTATCATCATCTGCCTGCCTTTCCCAACTATATTGGGGACGGCTCCCAGTCAATCCGGAGTCAACTGAATACCAGTATTTCACGTGGAGCGGCTGCCTACCAGACCTCCATAACCCATTAACTAGGTAACACGGTACTTCTTGGCAAGACTGGTTTCAGATTTACTGGCTTCTGACAATCCGTAACGACTGCCAAAGATCCACAAATGACAGCCGGGACCAACGGCTTAGCGTGCTTTCCGAGGCACGGAGGAAACTTGGTATGTTAATGTGTGCTCACCCATACACAGTCCGATTTTGACAAGAGTTGCTTAACTTTGGAGGTTGATCCGTGCGACTGTTATTATTTAGCAAATTCTTACATTGTTAGAATTTGTTTATGCCAGTAAATCCGTCAGCTTGGAGCAGTGGTGGCCGACTGGTAACGGGCCCGACTTACGAATTGTAGGTAGCAGGTTCAAACCCAGCCAGGCGCACTACTTTGTGTAATTAACTTCATCACCACTGCTCTCAAAACGGTGAAGGAAAACATCGTGAAAATTAAAAAAAAAATAAATTCAAAAGTCATTTATTCAAACTAGGCTGATAGACAGCACTTTTTGAACGTCAAATTTTACATAAAGACAGTCCCCCAAAACGCCCACCCGTCACCACTTCCTAGTGTTTTAGCTGGGAAGAAGAAGTGGCGCAACAAACTGCCCAGCAACACATCTGTCTATTGCGTTTTAAGAACTTGAATTTATACAATAGTATGCAAAGTCATCAGTGAGGAAACCGGCATGTCCTAGAACCAAAAAATCGAAGACATGTCACATTCAGCAACCTGCACTGGGCCCGCGTGGTGGACTACGGCCCATTCCCTCTCCTAGAGAGGAGGCCTGTGTCCCCGCAGTGGGAACGTTAAAAGGCTGATTATGCTTATGCTAAATCCGACCGCTTTGAGTGGGATAGCTAACGGCAAGAATGTCGTTTCTGCATAAAGTCCAATTTCTCTGCGTATCAACCCTAAGATCGTATGAAAATAGTTTATTGACAGAATGCACTCGAAGCGAAGTCGCTTTTTATTTAATATCCCTCGGCCGGGAAGAGACCGCCATGTTCAATCTAAATATATATAACACAAAAGTGACTGACTGACTGACATAGTGATCTATCAACGCACAGCCCAAACCACGGGACGGATCGGGCTGAAATTTGGCATGCAGGTAGATGTTATGACGTAGGCATACGCTAAGAAAGGATTTTGATTAATTCTACCCCCAAGGGGATAAAATAGGGGATGAAAGTTTGTATGAAACTTTGTCAATTTTAAACCGATCGGTCTGGGAGTTTCAAAATCGGGGGTAAAGTAACTATTCCACGCGGACGAAGTCGCGGGCGGAAGCTAGTGTACTTATAAATAAACTAAATGTATTTTAGGATACGACTAAATATGATATACTGGGTTTTATGTAGATACTCAAGCTGGTGGCTAAATAATAAAATACGCACAGGTCGATTTTCAAGGTTAAGCAACGCTTGCTGAGGCTGGTCTGTGGATGGGTGACCATCTTAATATACCGAGTTTCCTCCGTGCCTCGGAAAGCATGTTAAGCCGTTGGTCCCGGCTGTCATTTGTAGATATTTGGCAGTCGTTACGGATTGTCAGAAATAAAGTACCGTGGTACCCAGTTGAGGTTGTGGACGTCTGGTAGGCAACCGCTCCATGTAAAATACTGGTATTCAGCTGAATCTGGTTTGAGTGAAAGCCGACCCCAATATAGTTGGGAAAAGGCTAGGCAGATGATGATGTAATTTAGAAAATAAGAGATAAAATTAATCTTATCGAGCTACCTCTGGTACTGACAGTCTATGTAGGTTGGTCAACATTGTAAGCACAAATTGGATTGATTAGCATAAGCATAATCAGCCTTTTAACGTTCCCACTGCTGGGACACAGGCCTCCTCTCTAGGAGAGGGAATGGGCCGTAATCTAGCACGCGGGCCCAGTGCGGGTTGGTGAATGTCACATGTCTTCGAATTTTTGGTTCTAGGACATGCCGGTTTCCTCACGATGTTTTCCTTCACCGTTTTGAGAGCAGTGGTGATGAAATTATTTATACAAATTAATGCGCCTGACTGTGTTTGAATCCGCGACCTACAATTTGTAAATCGGGGCCGTTACCACTCGGCTACCACTGCTCTAGTATTATGTTAGTAAACATTTAAAATATACAGTCGTATTGTGGTAAGATTTGTCTATATAGCCATGTCCCAACAAAGTTGTGGTCGACTAACAGTCAAACCAGATTCAACTGAATATGAATTTCTCTATTGCATAAAGGAGATTTTAATGCTTAGTGCGGTTTAAAATCTCACCGTAGAATCTCGGAGTATGGATTTGTGTACGCTTTGATAGCATAATAGGCTTGCACTATATTACTTGCAACTTGTGGCCTATGCAGACTGGCGAACGGTACTGCAGAGGATTTTAAATTTACTAATTGAATTTAATATTGTTGCGCGCCACAATTAAGTAAGGAAGCACTAGCATTCGGTACCACTAGCGCCATCTAGTATCGAGTAGCAGAACTAGTAAAGTCAAGAACCTTCGAGAACATTCTAGAATTATCGACCATTCTATTCAGTCGCGACCGATATGTACGCGAACTTTCTAGATCTTTCTACGATGGAAGGTTCTGGAATTATTCGGCGCCCTATATAAAGGCTGGGACATGTGGGTACCGACTGAGTCAGTATTGGATTAGCGATACAAGTGATAACTTCGAGAGCGATCTTCGACTGCGAACTCAAGTGATTAGTAGTGCGATTGTGTTTTATAATTAGTGAGTTTATAGTGTAATTAGTGTTGTGTAATTAAAGTGTCATTTTTGGTTATTCAATCGGCGTTTTTATTGTCACGAACCCGAAGCTGGTAACAATACTTATCCTATCGAAATAAGATAAATATTTCAACCAGCTGACGAAAATTATTCCAAAGGAACATACTCCCGAAATAAAAAGTATTCCAGACTATTATCTACCTTTTTTTTCAGGATTGGAAATCATCAAATGACTTCTCTCGCTCTGGGCGGAGTGGAAGAGAGTGTCAGACTCTTTAACTCCACGGAAACTCTTTTAAATACCTCTGCCTAACCCGTTCTTGGAAAACAGGCATGATGTTATGTAATGGGAAATATTATTTTACACACGACAGTTATCGAAGCGATCGATCAAATACGGACAGCTAAATCTATCAATCAATTTGTCTGACATTCAGTTTGTCTGTACGCAATTACCGAAGCCTAAAATATCGTGTAATTGTTTGTCCAATAATTGTTTTTAAAGCTGTGTAAATACATGGCTGGAAAATTGGTACCTATGTCTAAGAATGAATATTTAAAATCATTTGACGTCAACCAATTCGGCATATTTTTATTTTTTTAATCGTGTTTGGTATAGTTTTTTACATACCGCTAGTTTAGTCGAGTATAGATCCTCGCTCCTTGAAATCCCCACTCCTATTTTGTTCCTGCGACTAGCGCCGGCATATACGTCACGGACAGTGTGCACCGAATCGTCTTGAAGTGAATACGCACCTCAAAATTTGCGCGCTCGTGGTTGCTGCATTTGCGCCGGAGCACCGATAAATAACTCTCTCAACAAGGTGTTTGTGCTTCTCGTCATATAAGTGAACCTATATTTGTGAACTATAAGGAAATTGAAGAAAATACACCACGTGGTGTCGTGTCATGGACATATGGTGTTACAGTGCAGCTAAGTTCTAGAAGAAATCTCAACGTTCAGACGCCCATTGCCTGTAAGTACCTAGCCTATTCCTTCATTTCCGTCACCATTCCCAATGTACTCGCTAATAAAAGCTAGTCTCAGCCCGCCATCTTTAGTACTCAATTGGAAGCAAGATCATCTAATTACACGCTTGTCTTGTCAAGGTGAACTATTCCTTTTAAAAGAAAACTTCATAATACAGTCCACAGAAAATTCCCAAATCAGCGAAACTTAATTCCCACCAAATAGTCTTCAAAAAGGAGGTGGTTGTCAATTCGGCAGGTATGTTTTTTTTTTTCTATGTATGTACAGCAATTACGCCGAGATTTCTGATACGATTAACGTGGTTGTTTTTTTATTCGATGAAAAATAATTGCCATTTGGTCCCATAAGAATTTAGTTCAGTTTAGTCGAGTAGTTTTTATTTTATGAAATACAACTATAACTAATAATAAATACAACTGTTTACAAAAAAATACAACTAACTTCTAAACAACAAAAAAAAGACAAAAAGTACAAAATAACATTAATTTCGGATGTCCGTAATCCAGCACGCGGGCCCAGTGCGGGTTGGTGAATGTCACATGTCTTCGATTTTTTGGTTCTAGGACAAAAATAGTACATAATAGTAATATAACACTAAAGTAGTAATATAACAGTAAAAGACCACTTCAGACACCAACCTACATTTCTTTATTTTTTTCTCATATGGTTCTCATATGACTTGACCAGTACGGATTGTATGGACTTTAAAAGAGACTTTGACCTCTGAGTTTGTTTCGGTGTTTCTTCTCAGGGTAGTCAGCTAGGAAACACCGGCTTCATCTAGTTTATAACGACCAAAAAGATTGACGTGTGAAAGTGTTTTATACAACCTACTTAGAAAATAAAAAACATTTATCATTTATCATTTATCCTCAGAGTGCGATTACAAAATACACATAATTAGCATAAGCATAATCAGCCTTTTAACGTTCCTACTGCTGGGACACAGGCCTCCTCTCTAGGAGAGGGAATGGGCCGTAATCCAGCACGCGAGCCCAGTGCGGGTTGGTGAATGTCACATGTCTTCGAATTTTTGGTTCTAGGACAAAAATAGTACATAATAATAATATAATAATTGTTATTTAATTGTATGTACTTATGTTCATGGTAACACAAAGTTTAAAATAGTCAGTTATCCACTCCGGGCAGCACAAACGATCATTATTTTAATTTTATTGCTCTCAAATGTGCCGAGAAACTTTATAGCTACAGGAAAAATGACAGCGGTCGTAGTGAGGGGAATTATCGATAATTTCGTTATTAAGGCGATACCCCGACCAAAACCTTGCGATAGTGCGTTTTTCTTCGCTATTCAGAGACTATTAACTCATTAGTTATGAGAAATAATCTACATGTAAAAGCACATTGTTAATGTTCGATGTCTTATCATCATATTCCACGTTCTAATTTGTTTTTATTTTTATATGTTATAAATAAACTAGCTGTCCGCACAACTTCGTTTGTGTCACATTTTTCATGACTACTCCGCTCCTATTGGTCTTAGCGTGATGATATATAGCCTATAGCCTTCCACGATAAATGGGCTATCTAACACTGAAAGATTTTTTCAAATGGGACCAGTAGTTCCTGAGATTAGCGCGTTCAAACAAACAAACAAACTCTTCAGCTTTATAATATTAGTATAGATTTAAAACCTACTTTTAAAAAATGACTAAAATTGTTGATTTTATACATCTGTTGCTAAATGCAACGCTCTAATCATTTGAGGATTATATTAATGGATAGATAATTTAAAAATCTATATTATACTACTTATTTCATTTCAAAAGATCGCTTATCTTTTTTAATCAAAATAATTCCAAAAATTGTGTGAATTCTATTATAATCATCCGCAGGGTGCGGGCGGCAAAGAGGGAACGAATGCTCAAGGTTATTTGGTCAGGGAAACGCCTTAAAATAGGGACGTTTCCTCGATTTAAAAAAATGCCAGTTATTGGAACTGCCGATAGAATTAAACATTTAGATCTTAGTATTAAAATTTGAAATCTAATTTGAATTAAAAAATAATAATCAAACAAAAAATTATTTCTACATTGTCATTAGAAAAAGGTCATATCTGCAGAAAACGAAGTAATCAATTTTCGACCTTACTATCTATTACTATTTTCTTAATGTTGGAAATCGGTTACATCGTTTTGTATAGATATGTACGTCATTTTTTCTTTTGTCGGCAGAACAATGCATAGAATATCTATACTTATAATAAATCTGTAGGGAGGTCAATTCTGTACAAGGAATATATTTTCAAAATAACTATCAGGGGGTGATTAGTGATCGATACAGGTGCCAAAAACGCAATCAGTAAAATTTTTGTCTGTCTGTCTGTCTGTCTGTCTGTATATTCTTTATAGAAACAAAAACTACTCGACCGATTTTAACGAAACTTGGTGCAATTATTCTTCATACTCCTGGGCAGGTTATAGTATACTTTTCATCACGCTACAATCAATAGGAGCAGAGCAGTGAAGGAAAATGTTGGGAAAACGGGAGAAGTTACTCCATTTTTTAAGCTTCCGTCGCGTGTGTAGCCTTAATGGTTAAAGTTACATAGAAATCATGTATTACGGAAATGTTTTTCATAAAATTATCTAAAAAATGTCCCAAACAGCATATGTCTATATTTTATGGTTGACTCACAATAACACGTGTAACTCCCGATAGCTTAGCAGTTCGGCGCTTTCTGATTATTTGTATGAAACTTTGTCAATTTTAAACCGATCGGGCTGAGAGTTTCAAAATCGGGGGTAAAGTAACTATTCCACGCGGACGAAGTCGCTGGCAGAAGCTAGTACACAATATAGAACTGTTCACTAAATCCATTCAATGTCACTTATATACGCATGAGTCACGAGCATGTCGGTGACGCGAACACATAAGATTATTTTTAAGCTATTGCATAGCTTCTATCGCGGGCCTTGAGCGTGGCAACCGAATCCAGAAATTCCGTAACGAAAATAACCTAACACCGCTACGTCATTCGATTAGGCCCCGCCTTTTTAAAATGGTCGCTCGCCGTCTCCGAGCCGACCCGAACGTCTGCGTTCGGAAACAATCGGTGGGACAAAGTTAAGTGAAACGTATGTGATTTACATGAGTACAGTAACCCAGGTGAACGAATCGAGACCATATCACAATGACGCAGAGTACTAAATATATAATTGCATAAGTTGATAAAAAATGCTATGCAATAGCTTTACCGCGGCAGTCCGCGAGTGCCACATGTATTTTTTTTATTGTCAGATGGATTTGCTCTTGACTCTAGTCGAGGTCACAGGTGACAGAGACAACCGGGCGTCGGGAAACGCAGTGTGATTCCCGGCCACCGTACGCGCGGGCCTGAGGATGGTGAGCTATGGGTGGCTTGTCGTCCGATAGCAACCAGGCCCGGGTCACAGCGCGTCGTGTTCCACGCGCGCCTCAAAGAGCCGTCAGCAAAGAAGACGGGGCCCCATAGGGTCAGTGCCTGCTAGGGTTAAAGAATTTGTTCGAAAGAGTCACCGCGGCCCTGGAACGCAAAGTGCACAAGAAGGATCACAGGTGGGTTTTAGTCAGTAAGAGTCTGACATTCCCTTCCGCTCTGCCCAGAGCGGGAGAAGTCATTTGATGATTTCCCATCCAAAAAAAAGGTGACAGAGACAAAGTCTACGATGGTATGAGTTTACCCAGAAGAAGCCTGTTCACTCTAACTTTGAAGAGAGACCCCTACCAAGAAGTGCCCAACCCGGCTAAAGAAGTTTTAATTTAAAAAATATGATTATATTTATTCCGTCAGTCTGATTATCGAGAAATATTGCACACGTATTTTTTGTTTTACCAAATCTATAAACATTTACGAAGATAAAAAGCATGCAAGCAATTTAGTTTATGAGCATTTTGTTAATTTCAATAAATGATAGCAAATCTTGCGAGATTGCTGAAATCGCATGTTTGTTTATTGTTTACCAGTTTATAACAGTTCGCTACTACTACCACTAAAAAGTGAAAAATAAAAACCTTTAAAAAAAATACAACCGACTTCTAAATGCAAAAGCACAAAAAAACAATTTAATATAACTTTAATTTCCGAAGTCGGTGCAAAAAAAAAAAACGAAGAATCCACCAAAAACACCCAATTTATCACCAGTTAAAGTTATTTTATAAGTACTTCTTTGTTTTTGTGTATTTGTATTTCAAAATTACAGCACCAAAAATTAAATAAATAACATATTAGTTTCATCGACACCACAGCGGCACAGCACTAGCAAACTAGTCACCGCATTGTCGGCGCCAATTTAGTCTACTTTACAAGCGTACTATTTAAATATTCCTTTGACCATTTATAAGAAAACCAGAAATAGTTTTCTTGGGTAAATGGCTCTTTAGAGATAAACATTTTTTACCGACTTCCAGAAAAGGAGGTGGTTCTCAAGTGCATTGTATTTTTAAGCTATTGCATAGCTTCTATCGCGGGCCTTGAGCGTGGCAACCGAATCCAGAAATTCCGTAACGAAAATAACCTAACACCGCTACGTCATTCGATTAGGCCCCGCCTTTTTAAAATGGTCGCTTCATTACTGAGCTATTATGTCGCCGTCACCGAGCCGACCCGAACGTCTGCGTTCGGAAACAATCGGTGGGACAAAGTTAAGTGAAACGTATGTGATTTACATTAGTACAGTAACCCAGGTGAACGAATCGAGACCATATCACAATGACGCAGAGTACTAAATATATAATTGCATAAGTTGATAAAAAATGCTATGCAATAGCTTTACCGCGGCAGTCCCTGAGTGCCACATGTATTTTTTTTTTTGTGTGTGATGCCTCATAACTTTGTACGGGGTGTACTGATTTTGACGATTATTTTTATATTCGAAATATAATTTTCCGTTTCCTATCATCTCTGTTCTTCATCAGATCTTCACCAAACTAGAAAGGGACCACGTTGAAATACTAAGATGCTCTTCCAAACCATCGTATAAAGTACTTTACCTATCATCAATGTAGTCGAAGCCAATTAACTACGCTTTATTAGGGATAACTAAAAGAGAAAAAGAAAAAAAAATATATTTATAATTATTTGATTTGATAAATCAAATACTATTCGTCAGTTTCCAATCAAATTTAAATGTGACCACACGACAAGCACCAGCTTTCGAATGTCAAAAGAATCATCAAAATCAGTACACCCAGTAAAGTTATGAGGTAACAAACACACACAAAATCGGTACACCCAGTAAAGTTATGAGGTAACAAACACACACAAAATCGGTACACCCAGTAAAGTTATGAGGTAACAAACACACACAAAATCGGTACACCCTGTACAAAGTTATGAGGTAACAAACATAAAAAAAAATACACTTGAATTGAGAACCACCTTCTTTTTTGGAAGTAGTTTAAAATAATAGTCGTTCGCATATTCAACCGCATCTGTTTGGACTGGAATCAGACCACAAGTTTGGGTTAACTCTAGGTAGTTGTTTCAAAGCTACATGGTCGCCATTTTGGAATAAAATTAAAATAGTTTTCAGACATTTCTGCGCAAAGCGTACCAACTGTTGGTATTGTGGCAGCTGTTTGTAAGGTTAAGGAAATGAAATGAATTTAATTTTGTAGGTATGTAGTCTATTCAATTATATAGTACTAGCTGCTGCCCGCGACTTCGTCCCCGTGGAATCCCCGATTTTAAAACATTCTTTATCGCTGCTCCGCTCCTATTGGCTTAACCGTGATGATATATAGCCTAAAGCCTTCCTCGATAAATGGTATATTTAACCCAAAAAGATTTTTCAATTCGCACCAGTAATTCCTGAGATTAGCGCGTTCAAACAAACAAACAAACAAACCAACATACAAACAAACTCTTCAGCTTTATAATATTAAAATAATATAGTATAGATTAATGTCACTGTATAATAGGGTAGTTGCCTAAAAAACTCTAATAAGTCCGTAAGACAGACTTCCCAAAAATATTGGACACGTATTTTCTATTTTTTCTCGTTAACTAAAAACGAAGACGGTATAGTGCGTTGAAAACCGTGTGACGTCACTTCGTGCGACGATTTTTACCACACCGTGATGTCACAAGCCCCCACTCATGACCTTTGAAGCTTTTTATCTTCGTCAATTTTTAGAAGTTTTATAAAGCAAAAAATACGTTTCTAATATTTTTCGATAATCTAACTGACGGACTAATTATGATCATATTTTTACTTCTCAGGAAACATCCCTATTGTAAAATGCGTACCATGGAGCCATTTACATGTAAGAAAGAAAGAAAGAAAGAAAGAAAGAAAACGAGTTTATTTGGCACAATCGAGACACACAAAATACACACCATAAAAACTTAATTCTAAAACAAGAAAAGAAATGCGTGTCCTGCGGCTGCGCCAAATAGGTTCAGTTCAGCATAATGCCAGACAACTTATTGCCTGACGCTGGTTTTCAACTGAACCTTCCTGAAGTGCACGGATGTAAATCAGCTCCGCGAGGTAGTAAATATTAAGATAAATATATAAGTGTTCTGTGTTATGTAGATATGTAAGAGTATGTGGTAAATGATAAGTTGTTATGAATAAATAATAAATAAATACACTAAACAGTTGGAGCAAGAAACATAGACAAAAAAAAAAAAAAACATGATCTACTTCATTATAAGTTTAACTGCACAGTGAAACGTCCCGGAGTGTAAACAGAAACCGGTTTTGCACGATTCCCTGCGCTATGAGACGGTGCATAGCACATTACATAATCACTTTGTTATTAGCAGCGGCGAGTGATAGATGTCTTATGACTCAGAATAAAATATTTAAGTGTTGTTTTTACATGTGATAAGTTATAGTTTACTTTGTGACTTGAACTAAAATGGCAGTTGAGAGCATGTTATGCTCGCTCAAATGTTTCGCTGATGGTGGCGTGTGTGTTGGATCATTCGATTCCCTTCAAAATGGTTGAGCTTAATGGTGCCGATACACGTTACGCGTCATGTTCGTGAACGGGCGCCGTCGGTTGAGACTGGTCACCTCTTAACTGTCACTGACTTGTTTTAATCTTTATACTTTGAATTGTTTTTATAGTTTCCTTTTTTTCTTTGCATTGTCCTCACATATAGAAGCACCAAGGATGTAACCAAGGTTATGTAATACAGAACATGATTTAAAAGAGTGTCCGTGGAGTTTCTTGCACGTTCTTCTCCATAGAGATCTACGCTTTGGAACGTGCAGATAGCTTCACCTCTTTCGACTTGACAATTCAAAAGTGCCTGTAAAGGGTTTAATTGAAATAAATGCTTTGAGTTTGAGTTTGAGTAAAATTGAAAAATATCTTGAGAGATTGTTAACTCTCGATAAATTGTCAACTTAATTTGGAACACTTTTAGCAACACATTTTTTTTTAAACCATACCGTCAAAAATAGTCTCATTTAGAATCTTGAAATTATGATACTTATCTTTTCGTAACATGCTATTCTACAATTTCTCGGAATTACTATGAGTAATAGGGATGTTTCCTGAGTAAAAAATATATGATTATGTTTAGTCCGTCAGTTAGATTATAGAAAAATATTGGACACGTATTTTTTCCTTTATCAAATCTATAAAAACTGACGAAGATACAAAGCATCAAAGATCAGGACTGGGGGCTTGTGACGTCACTGCTCGGTAAAAATTGTAGCAAGTAGTGACGTCACGCGAGTTTTCAACGCACTGTATATCTTCATTTTGTTTCCGTGAAAAAAAAAATACGTGTCCAATATTTTTTGGAAATCTATCTGACAGACTAATTAGATTTTTTTAGTTAACTACCCTATTCTAGACTATCAAATTTTGATGCGTGAAAAAATATCTGTGAATCTAAGGACTAATAAATTACACTTCTAAGTGTGTGGAGAAGTTCAGAAATTCTTCACGGTCTATCAAAGGCGAATTTCAATGCAGGCGAATTCCGACCGATCCAATATGGCGCCGATTTTTTCACTTTTTATCTTCGTGCCTTTTGCATTGTGTTCCGTGAGAATAGACGGCCATATGTGTTCGCTGCTCGTTGCAGGAATATGTCAAAAGATAAAGGATTAATTGTTACACTAGCTTTTTCTCGCGGCTTCAATCTACTATCTATACTTATAATAAATCTGTAGAGGGGTCAATTCTGTACAAGGAATATATTTTCAAAATAACTATCAGGGGGTGATTAGTGATCGATACTGGTGCCAAAAATGCAATCAGTAAAATTTTTGTCTGTCTGTCTGTCTTTCTGTCTGTCTGTCTGTATGTCTGTCTGTCTGTCTGTCTGTATGTATGTTCTTTATAGAAACAAAAACTACTCGACCGATTTTAACGAAACTTGGTGCAATTATTCTTCATACTCCTGGGCAGGTTATAGTATACTTTTCATCACGCTACAATCAATAGGAGCAGAGCAGTGAAGGAAAATTTTGGGAAAACGGAAGAAGTCATCTACATAAAATTATCTAAAAAACATCCCGAAACAGCATGTCTATCTTTTGTCAATTTTAAACCGATCGGGCTGAGAGTTTCAAAATCGGGGGTAAAGTAACTATTCCACGCGGACGAAGTCGCTGGCAGAAGCTAGTATAAAAATAAGTCGGGTTTTCCTTCCTGACGCTATAACTCCAGAACGCACGAACCGATTTCCACGGTTTTGCATTCGTTGGAAAGGTCTCGGGCTCCGTGAGGTTTATAGCGAAGAAAATTTAGGAAAAATTTCAACAGAAAATCGGGAAAATCTTTGGTGGTGAAACGGAGTTCGCCGGGTTTGCTAGTTTAATATAGATTTTTACCGCTGTCTTTCGCATCAGTTATATTTCGGAATTTTTGCATTATCCAAAGTAATTGCTCATTTTTTGTCCATTTTTAAAACAATGGTCAAAAATCACTACCTCTCTCTTTAATCGTTTTATTTGGGTTCTATGCTTTTTGTTTCATAATTATTATTGTATATATTTATTTATTATGTATTTATTGTATATATGTATAATTAGTACACCTAAGACTACCTACAGTACTATTTTCCTTTTCCTCTTTAAAATCCATCCAAAGGTTGTCTTGAAAAGATCGCTTTTAGCGATAAGGCCGCCCATTGTGTCACCCTATGTAATGTTTTCTTCATCTATATTTTCTGTGACTTATATGGTGTACATAATAAAGAGTATTCTATCTAACTTTGAAAATGAAAACAAAATATCTAGTTTTAATTTCCGCGAATATTAGTGGGTTGCAGGTATGCACCTCCCTCCCGCCCGCTATATTATGCACATGCAAGATTACTAGGCAAATGCAAGGATTTTAAGCACATGCAGGAAGGCAATGCAAAACCCAACACCATTACCGACACGTGTTTCGCCTCTCCACGAGGCATCCTCAGGGGACGTGTTGACTCGCTGACCGTTGAGTTGCGACTGAGCATTTAGTACAAGGCACCCCCCTTTTATACACTGCCACCGTTGGTTATTTGTGTACAACTACCCGCAAACATTCGCAGTAAAGGGGAAGAAACCAAATTCGTCTGGTCATTCAAAAGTGCAAAATTATTGTTATTACTATGTTTAAAAATCTCTAATTGTTCCAAAACACACAGCCGGAAACCCTTATCACAAATATGTAGTATATTAAAACTATTGTTGTCGCGCAAAGAATGGCCGGTATCAATTAAATGTTTCGCGAAATTCGATTTGTCCGAATGGCCATTTCTATACGCGGCAACATGTTCCCCATACCTTATGTCAAAGTTTCGGCCCGTCTGACCCACATACACCCCGTTGCATTCATCACAGACCAGCCTATACACCCCAGACTTTTTACTATTTTCTAAAATATCTTTTCCGTTACAAATACGGCGTATATTCTGGTCCGTTCTGAACGCTACATAAACGTTGTTTTTTCTAAGTAAATTACTAATTCTATCTGAAATGGGGCCCATATAGGTCAGACTGGTCACATATCTATTAATATTAGTACGCGGACATGCATATAATAGTGAACGAACCCTTTCTTTCTGCTTTTTACTAATTAAACTGTCTACCATTGACTTTGAGTAACCGTTAGAAATTGCGATCTGGTAAATAATATTAAGTTCTTTTACATAATTTTCTGCTGAAAGGGGGAGGGCAAATAATCTATGAATATAGCTGCGGAAGGCGGCTAATTTATGTTGAAGAGGGTGACAAGAAGAGGCTGGTATTGTCGTGTCAGTGTGTGTCGGCTTTCGATAAATTTGGAAATCTAAGTCACTATTGTGTTTTGTGATAGTCAAATCCAAAAAGTTAAGGGAGTTTTGGGACTCTAATTCTAATTTAAATTTAATTTTTGGGTGAGTTTTATTTAGTTTTTTAACAAAAAGGTCTATTTGTCGAATGGTACCATTCCAGCAGATAATTATGTCATCTACATATCTATAATAAAACAGAATATTAGGTTCGTTCACTATATGTTTACATTCAAAGTTATCCATAAAAAACCTCCGCCATTAGTGGACTCAAAGGCGACCCCATAGCCAACCCTTCCTTTTGAATATAATATTGGTTATTAAATCTAAAATAATTTTGTTTCATGCAAATACTAGTGAGGTTAAGTAAATCCGCAATTTCCCCAGGATGTAACCGTTGCTTCTCAAATTGGATACCCAGAATACGTAGACAATCATCGATTGGAACATTCGTGAATAAGCTGTCAACGTCTAAGGATAACAACTTTGCATTGGAAGGAATTTGGATATTTTTTACTTTTTCAATTAAATCTAAACTGTTCTTCAAACTATATTTGGGATTAAAAGAAGTTCTACTTCTCAACAAAGTGTTGAGACGTTTAGCTAAATTGTACGCTGGGGCACCAATGTAAGAAACAACTGGACGTACAGGCATGTTATCTTTATGGGTCTTGGGTAGACCATACAACAAAGGAGCCCTCGGATTCATAGGAACAAGGTTTTTTAGTTGGTCTTTTGATATGTATGACGTGTTTTTAATGGCATCCTTTATCTCGAGGGCAAACCTCCTTGTAGGATCCGCACCAAGACGTTCAAATTTTGAACGTCTTGGTGCGGATCCTACAAGGAGGCGTCGGCGTTTCTTACATTGGTGCCCCAGCGTACAATTTAGCTAAACGTCTCAACACTTTGTTGAGAAGTAGAACTTCTTTTAATCCCAAATATAGTTTGAAGAACAGTTTAGATTTAATTGAAAAAGTAAAAAATATCCAAATTCCTTCCAATGCAAAGTTGTTATCCTTAGACGTTGACAGCTTATTCACGAATGTTCCAATCGATGATTGTCTACGTATTCTGGGTATCCAATTTGAGAAGCAACGGTTACATCCTGGGGAAATTGCGGATTTACTTAACCTCACTAGTATTTGCATGAAACAAAATTATTTTAGATTTAATAACCAATATTATATTCAAAAGGAAGGGTTGGCTATGGGGTCGCCTTTGAGTCCACTAATGGCGGAGGTTTTTATGGATAACTTTGAATGTAAACATATAGTGAACGAACCTAATATTCTGTTTTATTATAGATATGTAGATGACATAATTATCTGCTGGAATGGTACCATTCGACAAATAGACCTTTTTGTTAAAAAACTAAATAAAACTCACCCAAAAATTAAATTTAAATTAGAATTAGAGTCCCAAAACTCCCTTAACTTTTTGGATTTGACTATCACAAAACACAATAGTGACTTAGATTTCCAAATTTATCGAAAGCCGACACACACTGACACGACAATACCAGCCTCTTCTTGTCACCCTCTTCAACATAAATTAGCCGCCTTCCGCAGCTATATTCATAGATTATTTGCCCTCCCCCTTTCAGCAGAAAATTATGTAAAAGAACTTAATATTATTTACCAGATCGCAATTTCTAACGGTTACTCAAAGTCAATGGTAGACAGTTTAATTAGTAAAAAGCAGAAAGAAAGGGTTCGTTCACTATTATATGCATGTCCGCGTACTAATATTAATAGATATGTGACCAGTCTGACCTATATGGGCCCCATTTCAGATAGAATTAGTAATTTACTTAGAAAAAACAACGTTTATGTAGCGTTCAGAACGGACCAGAATATACGCCGTATTTGTAACGGAAAAGATATTTTAGAAAATAGTAAAAAGTCTGGGGTGTATAGGCTGGTCTGTGATGAATGCAACGGGGTGTATGTGGGTCAGACGGGCCGAAACTTTGACATAAGGTATGGGGAACATGTTGCCGCGTATAGAAATGGCCATTCGGACAAATCGAATTTCGCGAAACATTTAATTGATACCGGCCATTCTTTGCGCGACAACAATAGTTTTAATATACTACATATTTGTGATAAGGGTTTCCGGCTGTGTGTTTTGGAACAATTAGAGATTTTTAAACATAGTAATAACAATAATTTTGCACTGTTGAATGACCAGACGAATTTGGTTTCTTCCCCTTTACTGCGAATGTTTGCGGGTAGTTGTACACAAATAACCAACGGTGGCAGTGTATAAAAGGGGGGTGCCTTGTACTAAATGCTCAGTCGCAACTCAACGGTCAGCGAGTCAACACGTCCCCTGAGGATGCCTCGTGGAGAGGCGAAACACGTGTCGGTAATGGTGTTGGGTTTTGCATTGCCTTCCTGCATGTGCTTAAAATCCTTGCATTTGCCTAGTAATCTTGCATGTGCATAATATAGCGGGCGGGAGGGAGGTGCATACCTGCAACCCACTAATATTCGCGGAAATTAAAACTAGATATTTTGTTTTCATTTTCAAAGTTAAAATGGATTTCCGCAAAGTAACGCCTGACTCAATCAATTTTAGTATTCTATCTATCTAATTAGATAAAAATATATAGTCATAGTACGCAGATACTCTACCTACTATTGAAACATTTTCAGAATTTTCCGTGCAATAATTTAGTAGTAGTATTATGTATTAAATATTTTATGATATTTCTCAGTAAGTGCGCTTCCGTTGGAACAGATAGAGGCAGACTGGGGACGGTTAGTCTATATCGAAAGTAACGTTGTACGTTGAGGCAGTTTTTGAAGACCAGAGTATATTTATAACTAGCTAAGCCGCGCAACTTTGTCTGCGTCACATAAGAGAGAGAATTAAAAATCTCTCACCTTTTTTAACCCTCACTAACTCTAACCTCCAGCTTTTTTAGAATTCGTTAAAAAAATACAACCGACTTCCAAAGAAATACCCAATCATTACTAATATTATAAATGTGAAAGCGTGGATGTTTGTTACGCTTTCACGCAAAAACTACTTGACGAATCATCGTGAAACTTTGTACACATATTCTGGGAGGTACTAGAAGTAACAAAGGATACTTTTTGTCTCGGGATTATCGGATTATGTTCCCTTGGGATGATTTCCGACATTCACGCGGGCGAAGCTGCGGGCAGCAGCTAGTATATAATAAAGTATTAAATAACTTGAATTTCGGAAGTTGATGCTATAAAACGAAGAAAAAACCAAAAAAACTGACTTCCTACTTAAAGTTATTTTATACTTTGTAATGTCTTTATTTGGATGTCAGTTGTATTTTCTTTTTTTATACTAATATTATAAAGAGGAACGATTTGTATTTTTGTATGTAACGAATAAACTGAAAAACTACTGGACCGATTTCAAATATTCTTGCACAATTAGAAAGCTACATTCACCCTGAGTAACACAGGCTATATTTTATCCCCATATTCTCACGGGAACGGGAACTACGCGGGTAAAACCGCGGCCCGCTGCTAGTTATTAATACGAAAAAACTTCAACCTATTCAAACTACAGTGGTTCTTACAAATGTACCACGCTATATTATATAGTCAGCCTTTTAACGTTCCCACTGCTGGGACACAGGCCTCCTCTCTAGGAGAGGGAATGGGCCGTAATCCAGCACGCGGGCCCAGTGCGGGTTGGTGAATGTGAATGACACATGTCTTCGAACTTTTGGTTCTAGGACATGCCGGTTTCCTCACGATGTTTTCCTTCACCGTTTTGAGAGCAGTGGTGATGAAGTTAATAACACAAAGTAATTGCGCCTGGCTGGGTATGAACCTACGATTCGTAAGTCGGGGCCTTTACCACTCGGCCACCACTGCTCTCGGCTATATTATGTTGGACAGATACTCAGTTAGAAATCCAAGAACACATAAAATATTTATGTACTTTTCTCAGCATCCCCCGAGATTCATGGTTTACATAAAATCCTCGGATTTATTACGGAGATAAATGTGACACTACAGCTATTTTATACGCGATCTAGCTTCTGCCCGCGACTTCGTCCGCGCGGAATAGTTACTTTACCCCCGATTTTGAAACTCTCAGCCCGATCGGTTTAAAATTCACAAAGTTTCATTCAAATTTTCATCCCCTAT
Organism: Hecatera dysodea; assembly: GCA_905332915.2. NCBI lineage: Eukaryota > Metazoa > Arthropoda > Insecta > Lepidoptera > Noctuidae > Hecatera > Hecatera dysodea. The sequence continues at coordinate 541,648 of HG995317.1, read as the reverse complement.
TTTATCCCCTCGGGGGTAGAATTAATCAAAATCCTTTCTTAGCGGATGCCTACGTCATAACATCTACCTGCATGCCAAATTTCAACCCGATCCGTTCAGTGGTTTGGGCTGTGCGTTGATAGATCACTATGTCAGTCAGTCACTTTTGAGTTACATATTATATTATGTTGTTGTTATAATGCGGTTGCAAGGAGAGGAAACATTACCATTCTTGTTGCGGAATATGTTCGAAAGAGTGACCGCGGCCCTGGAACGCGGCGGGCACTAGGAGGATCACGGGTGGGTTTTAGTCAGTAAGAGTCTGACACTCCCTTCCGCGCCGCCCAGAGCGAAAGAATTGGTTATTTAACTAGTTATAAAAAAAATCATACACATAACATAAAAAGTCTATTGGGTTCACTCCCAGTCGATAGCGATGCGGACGAGTTTTTTGATGCCATTTTGTAGTTAGGAGGATTTTAGTTTAGTTTTAGGCTAAGTGTATATAGAACCAAATATTGTGCATATATAAATGTAAATAAATTTAATGTACGAAGTTATAAAAATCAAAGTTGTATTTTGTCCGTCCGTTGGTTTAAAAAAAAATATTGGCCACGTATTTTTTCGTAAAGTAAGTTATAAAGATAAAGCGCATCAAAGTTTAAGAGCCGGGGCTGGTGACGTCACGTCGCTGGTAAAATTTTTAGCACGTAGTGACGTCACGCTAGTTTTCAACGCTACGCTACGCGAGGTTTCAACCGTCAGAAAGCTACATTCACCCTGAGCAACATAGGCTATCTTTTATCCCCATATTCCCACGGGAACGCGAACTACGCGGGTGAAACCGCGGGGCGCTGCTAATCTATACTTCTATACTAATATTATAAAGCTGAAGAGTTTGTTTGTTTGTTTGAACGCGCTAATCTCAGGAACTACTGGTCCGATTTGAAAAAATCTTTCAGTGTTAGATAGCCCATTTATCGAGGAAGGCTATAGACAATATATCATCACGCTAAGACCAATAGGAGCGGAGCAGTCATGAAAAATGTGACACAAACGAAGTTGTGCGGACAGCTAGTTTTTCATATGATTCAAATATCCTGTTGAGAATTTGGAGTTGAGGACATTTCGAACCATACTTTAATTACATAATTTAAAAAAAAAACTTTGAAAGAGCTTAACTTCTAATTCTTAATTCTGACTTGGGGATTAGAATTTCGTTTCAACTCAAACTGGAATTCTCTTCGGCGTCTATTTCATAGAAATTATTTCGACAATGAGAGCATTACTTTGTGTAATTCATTTCATCACCACTGCTCTCAAAACGGTGAAGGAAAACATCGTGAGGAAACCGGCATGTCCTAGAACCAAAAATTCGAAGACATGTGACATTCAGCAACCCGCACTGGGCCCGCGTGGTGGATTACGGCCCATTCCCTCTCCTAGAGAGGAGGCCTGTGTCCCAGCAGTGGGAACGTTAAAAGGCTGATTATGTTATGTATGTTATGTATTTCGACAATAAAGCTTAGTTTACTCAAGAATATAATTTGTTACCTCTTATAATACTTTAGCGCTAGAGTACCTCGCATCTAGTACTACAGTGAAATCCGTTTATTAACGCCGCTTATATTGACCAACCGCTTAATATGAAGTAAAACAGAGCTCATTTTGGTTTTCATATTAAATTCTTTAAAAAAAAGTGCAGATATAATGACTTCGTTTATTGACATATCGCTTATTATGACCTATTTTTCAGAAATTATGTTCGGTGATCACTATAACTATACATAATTGGGGACATGACACCGAAACTGTTTCCTGAGTTTGCTTTGATTGATCTACGACAACTTTTTGTTTATAGAAAGAAAGAAAGAAAGAAAGTCTCCTTATTCTTCTCTTTTGTTTAGTTCCTAAGATTACGCTTTTTATGACGTCCGCTTAGTATGACGTATTTTTCACTTCCCTTCGATGTCATTATAAGCGGATCCAACTGTATTGCAAATATTAAATTTTATTTATAACTAGCTTCTGCCAGCGACTTCGTCCGCGAGGAATAGTTACTTTACCCCCGATTTTGAAACTCTCAGCCCGATCGGTTTAAAATTGACAAAAGATAGACAAGCTGTTTCGGGATATTTTTTAGATAATTTTATGTAGAACATTTCCGTAATACATGGTTTCTATGTAACTTTAACCATTAAAGCTACACACGCGACGGAAGCTTAAAAAATGGAGTAACTTCTTCCGTTTTCCCAACATTTTCCTTCACTGCTCTGCTCCTATTGATTGTAGCGTGATGAAAAGTGTACTATAACCTGCCCAGGAGTATGAAGAATAATTGCACCAAGTTTCGTTAAAATCGGTCGAGTAGTTTTTGTTTCTATAAAGAACATACAGACAGACAGACAGACAGACAGACAGAAAGACAGACAGACAGACAAAAATTTTACTGATTGCATTTTTGGCACCAGTATCGATCACTAATCACCCCTGATAGTTATTTTGAAAATATATTCCTTGTACAGAATTGACCTCTCTACAGATTTATTATAAGTATAGATAGATTTTATTAAATATTATATTATCTATTGCAATAAGTATAACACGGTTTGGAATTTAACATCATACTTATTCACAGCATCTGCCTTATAAGAACGCTACTATATGACTGCCATATAAATCACAGCATATTTTACTGAAAACTTCAAGGTTAAGCAACGCTTGCTAAGGTTGGTCTGTGGATGGGTGACCATCTTAACATAACGAGACTTCTCCGTGCCTCGGAAAGCACGTTAAGCCGTTGGTCCCGGCTGTCATTTGAAGATCTTTGGCAGTCGTTCGTTACGGATTGTCAGAAGCCAGTAAATCTGACTCTAGTACCTATTGCCAAGAAGTGCCGTGTTCCCCAATTAATGGGTTGTGGAGGTCTGGTAGGCAGTCGCTTCACGTAAAATACTGGTATTCAGCTGAATCCATCTTGACTGGGAGCCGACCCCAATATAGTTGGGAAAAGGCTAGGCAAATGATGATACTAACACTATGCACCAAAGCATATAGAAAGCCAACAATATTTTTTTTTAAGTTGTACAATACTGTAGTACATTATTTTGATCTATCTCGTAGGGTTCAGCCAGCGTTTGCAATGTAAGCGCAAAAAAAAAAATGTTTATTTACGACAACACATTAGAAACATCTAAAATGATCAGTTTCTCTACTATAGTATGCACCTATACTAATATTATAAAGAGGTAACGTTCGTGAGTTTGTGACTTTGTAAGGGGTAACCTCTGGATCTACTGAACCGATTTTCAAAATTATTTCACCAATAGAAAGCTACGTTATTGTGGAGTGTCATAGGCTATATCTCATCCCCGAGAACGGGAACAACGCGAGTGAAACCGCGGGTCGCTGCTGGTGTATATAGCCGCATATAAACCTTTCTCTTGAATCAGTCTATCTATTAAAAAAACGCATCAAAATCCGTTGCGTAGTTTTAAAGATCTAAGCATACATAGGGACAGACAGTGGGAAGCGACTTTGTTTTATACTATGTAGTGTAGTGATTGGCCAAGCTAATAAAATTGACCTAAAAATGTATTTTAACTAATTTTTACCACAATTTTTGACGACTATTTAAGTTAACAGCGGATGAAACTCAAATCGTGCTTATTTGATTCAAAGGTAAATTAGAACATGCTAGCAGCGCCCCGTGGTTTCACCCGCGTAGTTCCCGTTCCCGTGGGAATACGGGGATAAAATATAGCCTATGTTACTCAGGGTGAATGTAGCTTTCTAATGGTGAAAGAGTTTTTGAAATCGGTCCAGTAGTTTTTGAGTTTATTCGTTACATACAAAAATACAAATCTTTCCTCTTTATAATATTAGTATATACTACAGCAATGGTGACCTTAACCTGAACGCTACACCAATACGTCCGTAAACCATTTACAGCCCAATCAATATAAGTAACAAAATAACAAAACTACTCGTTTATTAATAAACTAGAACTAACAAAAGAGATTAAATTCCATGATCAATACTATAACTTATACCTTATTAATTCTGAAACAAATCTTACCTTAAACACAATAAAATCTAAATAGGAAACTGATGAAAACTATGAGAAAACAAATATATATCGGGCGTAACTGAACAGGTGGTTTCTGCGCGTGTTTTGCGGCGTCGTCCGACACAACCGCTTCGCGAGGCGCGCGCGGGCTTACTGACATGGTCAGGGTGTGGGGTTGCCAGTAATGGGGAATTGTTTAACGTGTGGGTACTAAAAGCAGAGGTGGCCGAGTGGTAACGGCCCCGACTGACGAATTGTACGTCGCGGGTTCAAACCTAGCCAGGCGCATTACTTTGTGTGATTAATTTCATCACCACTGCTCTCAAAACGGTGAAGGAAAACATCGTGAGGAAACCGGCATGTCCTAGAACCAAAAATTCGACGACGTGTGACATTCACCAACCCGCACTGCGCCCGCATGCTGGATTTCGGCCCATTCCCTCTCCTAGAGAGGAGGCCTGTGTCCCAGCAGTGGGAACATTAAAAGGCTGATTATGTGGCTACTATGGGTAATAAATATAATAATCTATACTAATATTATACAGCTGAAGGTTTGTTTGTTTGGTCGAACGCGCTAATCTCAGGAATTTTTGGTTCGAATTGAAAAAATATTTTAATGTTGGATAGTCCATTTATCGAAGAAGGTTATACAACATCGAGCATCGACCAATAGGAGCGGAGTATCAAGAAAAATGTTGCAAAAAAGGGTTTTTTTTTCTTCTTCACTCTCTTGTAATGAGCTACTTAGTACAAAATAAAACTACACAGTGACAAAAGGTTTTAACAAATAATATTACTTTTACCTGTTCGTGTATCGGTTCTGTTTTTGTTTTAAAGGTATGTTGACGCTTCTGTCTATAACCTTTTTTAAACATTGCGTGATGTGATTATTTTTTTATTAAAAAAAAATTCTTACATAGTTGACAAAATAATAATAGGGAAAACATATTTTTGGAGATTGCCACACCACGCGTTTCGCGCGCTTGCGTCATGTCATTTCAAATTTCGAACTCCCTCTATATTTTCATCACACAGTCTTCAACTCTACGTCTTATGCGTACGATTCAATTTTTATTGTTGCAAACGAGCAGGTAGGTGCCAAGTTTTAAAACGTCCTAAAACAAATATTCATTCACTGAAACAAACACTTTATCTCGTTTCAAATAGAGCTGACAGTCTATTGATCAAGAATACTAAACATGATTATAAGAGCTAAAAATACGAATTTTTCTTTCATAAAACACCACACAGTAAACTTAACTCTACTTTCACCAGAATAAGGTCGAATATCCTTTAAAATTAAAGACCCATTTAAGACTTTTTAGAAAGGTATAGGTGCAAATCTAGTATTAAGTGTAAACTAGATATTTTCCGAACAAATGTGTAGAGGGCTCTAATCCTATTAAACTAATACGTTTCGAAGAAATCTTAGAATTGAGTGCTGAGCTGGGCCCCAAGTCTGCTAGTTTTATAAATGTGTAATTCCAACACGATCCCATTGTCATTTTGCTTAAAGTTCGTAATCTGCTAAATTCATAATGGTCGATCATTGGTCGGTCAATGGTCTCGTAATACTTTTTGGTAACCGAGCCATTAAAAACTTTTTACAAAAAATACAACCGACTTCTAAATGAAAAAAAAAACAAAAAGTAGAAAATAACTTTAATTTCGGAACTCGGTGTTTTTGGTAGCTTTTTTGGAAAGTATGCCCTTTCCAACAATTTTCCAACAAAAAGAATTTTTCAAGTCGGTTAGCAAGCGACGGAGTTATGCGCGAACAAACGTCGGAAAAAAAAGTCGGTTAAAAAGCAATGACTGCACAATGACGTTCTAATGGTAGGTCACTGATGGTACGATATACCTACTCATTTCTAACAAACTCATTTTCATGCAAACTCGTTCGAGCGAAAACAAAATCAAGCATAAGCAGTTCGCCCAACCTAAGTTTTCAGACGTATCACAAGCATGGCCCATTGTGTAAACGATTTTAGGTAGAATGCCGAGGTGGGTGAGGTACCCATAAATTCGGATTATCTATGGCATTCCCTATCGGATGGGGGTGGAGGCCGGCCTTTTATCTTCATATTGAACCTCACCGAATTATTGGTCTTTACAGTGGAATTGTGACATTCCATGTAGTACTTGTATGCTTGTTTGTTATAAAGATAAAACAATTCAGAAAAATATGATTAGGTACAAAAAATCATAACACAAACATAACAGAGACATTTAAAGACAGAACAAAAAAATACAACCGACTTCTAACAAAAAAAAACAACGTGTTCAAAAGTCGAAGATACAACCAAAAACAGCGAGTTCCGATTTTTTTTTTTAAGTTTTTTGTTTTCACTTTATAGTGGTGACGTAATGATATCAAATCTTCCGGGATTGTTGAAATCACGTGTCTGTTTATTGTTTACACCAGTAATTTCAACCTCAAACGGCTCAAATACATAATTCCCAATAAGGTTGTTGTATTTGCGCCGTTTGAGATTTTCTGCATCTGCCGCAGCCGCCCCAGCACAACCCGCCGTGCTAAGAAGATGGGATGGCGCGAGGGTATCGACACATGTTTCATCCCACACCAAAGACCTACCCAGCTTCCAAGGCATTATGGTCATCCTATCTGGCCTCTTCCCATCGTCTCGCGCCAAGCTATTTGGTTAAATGATAAATGATATTTATTTTGTAAGTAGGTTAAACATAACACTTTTACACGTCCAATATTTCTGGTCATTTTAAGCTAGATGAGGCCGGTGTTCCTAGCCGACTACCCTGAGAAGAGACACCGAAACAAACTCAGAGGTCAAAGTCTCTTTTAAAGTCCATACAATCCGTACTGGTCAAATCATATGAGAACCATGTAGGTTAATGTCTGAGGTAGCCTTTTGAGGAAAGTGCCACACAGATTTGAGTGAACCTGTCCAGACAGTGCAAGCATTTGTCAGTTACCGAGTAGCTCAAACTTAGAACTTCAAGGAGCTCAACGATTTGACGAACAATACAGCTGGTTCTAATACAGCTGGCTCGCCGGCGGTATATATTTTCTATATTATATCTTGTTTAGTTGTATTTTATAAATAATAAGAATATGTTTTTAAAGTGCCATAACTTCGTTGAAATACCATTAACATTATTTCCACTCTCTAGTCCAATGTCAGAAGTACGTATTAATAATACGTCACCCACATATTCGTCCCTCATCCCTCCTCGCTTATTTTCCTCTCAGTCCTGCCCTCCATCATTCACGCACACTAATATCCGCTCTGTGTCCTCACAGTTCATATTTCTGTTTACTTCATATAAATAAGATTGATAGGTACAAGCCTACCAAATATACAGCGTCTTAAAATCAGGAAAATTTGTAGGTTCGCTTTATTTATTTTGTTCATGACAAATATTATTTAAAACAAGCCATATTCTGGTGGTATGTGTATAATATGTACATTTATTGATAACTAGCAGCGCCCCGCGGTTTTACCCGCGTAGTTCCCGTTCCCGTGGGAATACGGGGATAAAATATAGCCTATGTTACTCAGGGTGAATGGAGCTTTCTAGTGGTGAAAGAAAGGCTCAGGCGCAAAACGTCTCTTTCGCAAAATGTCCCCTGGTCGTAAAATGTCTCTTTCGCAGAATGTCTCTTTCGTAAAATGTCTATTTCGCAGAATGTCTCTTTCGCAGAATGTCTCTTTCGCAAAATGTCGCGCCAGGGACTTAAGAATAAAATTTTGATTTTCAAAACAAAAAATCATTTATTAAAATTATAGTGCAATTATGATGTAAAATTTTTGGTACTTAAATTTACTTAAGTATGTATTCAAAATAAAAACAATATCAATAGGTATCAAACATTTTACACACATTCAAAATTTAGATCAAAAGAATCAATACTGTTAGTAAACATATCCACAGATAATATAATAGGAGCTATTACTAATAGTAACTAAACATTAACTAAGTATTGCAAATGAAAATATCGTTTTTTACCATTTTTAAAATGATTAAAAAATATATATTTAATATTAAAATGTCAAATAAATAAATTTTGGCATTATAATTTACTTGAGTTATTATCAAGTACTACATAAAAAAAAAAACATTTTCATAAATGATGCGAAAGAGACATTCTGCGAAAGAGACATTCTGCGAAAGAGACATTTTACGAAAGAGACATTCTGCGAAAGAGACGTTTTACGACCAGGGGACATTTTGCGAAAGAGACGTTTTGCGCCTGAGCCGAAAGAAATTTTGAAATCGGTTTTGTAGTTTTTGAGTTTATTAACTCTTAAATTAAAACTTAAAAATACAAATCTTTCCTCTTTATAATATTAGTATAGATTGATAGGTAATTGATAGGTCTTAAAAAAACTTTTTACAAAAAAATACAACCGACTTTTACACAAAAAATCAAAAAAGTGCAAAATAACTTTAATTTCGGAACTCGGTGTTTGTGGTTGCTTTTTCGTTTTTTGAACACCGACTTCCGAAATTAAAGTTATTTTGCACTTTTTTGACTTTTTGTGTAAAAGTAGGTTGTATTTTTTTGTAAAAAGTTGTTTATTTTTCACTTTTTAGTGGTATCTACACCCCCTCCCCTCCCCCACCTAAACGAACCAATCACATTGGTGTAAAAAAAACGTACTGCTCCTTTGCAGAGTAAACTAAGAAGTCGTCAATGTAGACAAAGTACATATTTTTTTTAGATTGTTGTTGATTTTTCGAAAACCGCTTGGTTGATTTCGATAAAATTTTCATGGGACCATTTGGGAAGTATACCCTTTCCAACAATAAATGAATTTTTCAAATCGGTCGACAAGCGACGGAGATATGCGCGAACAAACATAAAAAAAAAAAATACAAACATCCGAATTGAGAACCTCCTCCTTGTTTAGAAGTCGGTTAAAAATCAGGAAATTAGTAGGTTTCCTGTATTTATTTTGTGACAAGTATTATTTAAAACAAGACTTCAAAACAAAAAATAGAACAGTTTTTTTTTTCTGTTGAAAGGCACGCTTTTGGCCATAATCTCACCTGATGGTAAGCGATGATGTGGTCGACGATGCAGCACGCTTGTCTAGAAGTAACCTGTTCACTGTTGACTTAAAGACTCCCAAGTTGTAGCTATCAGGAAACACAGACTCTGGCAGGGAATTCCACTCCTTAGCTGTGCGCACAATGAATATGTTGCCTTCTTAATAAAAAGCAGTAGAAGTACAACATAACCTTAAACTCAGAAGTCGGTGGCATAAAAAACAAGACACGACTAGCCAAAAGTATTATTAAGTTACTAGCGACCCGCCCCGGCTTCGCACGGGTGCAATGTAGATACTAATGTTTCCTCTATTATAATATGCATGTATTATACATATAAACCGTCCTTAACAATCAGTCTATCTATTTAAAAAACCGCATCAAAATCTGTTGCGTAGTTTTAAAGATCTAAGCATACACAGGGACAGACGGCGGATAGCGACGATATGTCGGCGACATTTCAGTGTTCGGTTTTACAATTTATCGGATTTTCTGGTCTAGACAACTAGCGGAACATATTATAGGGATTTTTTTTTAATCCGGATATACAGATAGAAATAGGAGCCCCGCACAATGGGGCTCCGTCGTTGGTTAGAGCTGATTCACAATAGGTCGGACCGACTGTCGGTTGTTGCTGTTCACACTAGACGCTGCCGACCCGACCTAATGTGGACACCACTGACGGTACGGTCGTTGTACTGCCCGGATCGTCACAAAACAGTCAGTCGTGAGTTGACTTATATGTATACGATGGACGACGAAAAGTTCTGTATTTATGTCGCCCTCCATATTTAAACGTGTTTTCTCGCGAGCAGTTTCGTCGACGTGTATGCAACGTCGACGAAACTGCTCGCGCGAGTGCCGAGAGCGGGGAATTCCACCCGAATTACTATGCGCTATACTTGGCAGTACGCCAATATTACGCCGACCCGACAGAAATCGTGGCTGAACGGCCGGTAAAAGTGTCGGCTCCGTTAGTTTTGTCGGGTCGCCCATATGTGAACAGCGCTATTGAAATACATATGCCAATACGGATCCGACACGTTTGTCGGCCCGATAAAACTGTCGGTCCGAACTAATGTGAACTCGCTCTTAGAATGTTGAAACTGTAATACTAAACGTTTCGTTATTTTAATTCTACAATTTCTCGGAATGACTTCGAGAGATTATAGACTATCGAAAGTTTACAATCTCTCGAGAAATTTTATAATCTGACAAAGTTTGCCATTTTCCGGCGACATGTGTATGTGTAATATTCTGTGAAACCTTATAATATGCAAAGTTAACGACCTTTTATCAAGATTATAATTTCACAATGACCAATTTATAAGCAAATAATGGTTCGTGGCTTCACCGGATTATCTCACAATAAACAATAATTATCTCTATATCCACATTGAAGTTTACATAATCATGGTAATCCGGGCAATATGTTGTGGAAGTGAGATATGCTGTAGCTGTATGTACGTAGGTGATACTGAAAGTGCTTAGAAAATAAAAAAGTGGCCAAGAGCGAGTCGGAATTGTACATGGAGGGTAACGTAACATGCCCGGGCATTGGGAAACGCAGGGCGATTCCCGGCCACCTTCTGTCATTAAATTCACTGTGGCTATAAAAGAGTGATAGTATACAAATCATTGAGTCTGTTTGTTTGCTAGCGTACATCTCAGAAACTATTGAACGGATCTTTACGTAGTCTGCATGGACAGAGTATAATTGGAAGCATTATATGGGTTTTGGTTTATTAAAATCTGATATTGCAAAAAAAGAATCAAACAACAGCTAGTATTCGTATATTATTATTATAACTTTAACTATTACTATATATACACTTGAATAAAAAACGCTTAAGTAAATAAAAATAGTCAAAAGATGGCGTCGAAACATTCCTCCACATTGCTGACCACTGGTAATGTACCCAAAAGTCAGGGTAACTTAAATAAAATTCGACGAAAACTATTCCTAAACTCTAATCTCAAAACACAATTGTAAACGTTTCTAAACAAATTCTAAACACGAAACGAGGACACAATTCTGAAACGAGCCAGCTACGGCGTAGCACTCTCGTAGAGCTACGACGTGCTACGCCGTAGCACGTTCTACGAGGAACATTTGTGTCTGCCTGTATTTATGAAGGAGGATAAATATATTGTCAAGTTTATTTAACTCGTTTAAAACTAAGAATATAGAGATAATAGAGCCTTTGAACAAGTGTGTTGGGGAATTTCGCTTGAGAGGTTCAGGAGTAGGTAACGGCTGTACATTGATCGAAGTTTAGCATTACTTGCCGCGGTCAATCCGAGGATGGGTGACCGCAGTCCAGAATTTTTTTTTGTTTAAACGTGACCTCACGCAAGGAATTCCTCCTGTATTGTGGGTGCGTTTACAAACATACAAACTCACATATACAAACAGCCAGACCTGGAACAAATATCTGTAGTCCATAAAAATATTTGTTCCGTGCGGGAATCGAACCCGCGATACGCGACGCAGCAGTCAATCACTCAACCACTGCACCAACCGTGTCGTCAAATATTTTCATCATATATACAACAAGACTCCTGCGTGCTTCAGTAAGCACGTTAATTTATCCATGCAAAGTTAATCCTTATTTATTTCCAATTTATTAAAGGTTTTACGGTTCTAAACAGTATTTATCTAGGTTTCTGTATTTTTAATTATATTTACATTTTCGCGCATTTTTAGGGAGTAAATGTCAGTTAAGTCATGAAGTAATAAATTTGGAATAAAATAGTTTACGTTTTGGTGTACTTAAACTAAATAAAACAGGAATACAACTCGAAAATAGAAATACCACCGTAATAGGAAGCGATTTTGACTACCGCCGTATTAGGAGCTTATAGACTATATATTATCACGCTAAGACCAAAAGACGCGGAGCAGTCATGAAAGTTACACAAACAAAGTTGTGTGATAAGATAAGACATTAATTATTTGTAGAAACATGAGTGCAGGCATGCAGGTTGTTCATAAACAAAAAATATCCGTCATCTTCGGTGTGGGTCAGTTAGTAATTTTAATAAATTATTTTAGCGTATTTTGACTAGTACTAATTATAACAAAACATTGTAGAAATATAAAGATTTCATTCATATATATTTTTTTAATAAAGGAACAATCTAACTATAATACTCGTATTATAAATGAGTATACGATAGCGTCTCCCATCCTCAGAACAAACGCGACAAGCGATGCTTAACCTATACTTAAAAATATTATCGCAATTTAATTTTAAAATCTACAACAAAAACTACAAGACCACTTTGTCAACATAAAGACCAAAAACAACGAAACCACCCCATTTAAACGAAACTAAAATAATGAAACTACGAAGTTATTCCGTTGGGAAGTTACGAAATTCGCTCAACCAAAGTCGTGGCGTGTTTCAAACGAAAGTTGTGTAGCGTTGCTACGGCGTAGCACTCACGTAGCGCGCCGCTACGCCGTAGCACGGTGAGAACTTCTGTGCGTTTAGTTATTGGGTCAAGGGTTAAATGTGTTTGTACCAATATTAAGCCTGTTTATTCATTAAATGTTTGTGTGACCTATTTCAGTAATTGTTGGGTAAATAATTTGGCAAATAGTTTCACTGTGCGTACAGCTAAAAAGTGGGATTCCCTGACAGAGTCTGTGTTTCCTGATTGCCAGTGGCGTGCAGTGGTTCGAGTTAGGGTAGGCCAGAGAAAATATCCAAAAAAAAACACACCACATTATTCAGGGTTGCAATGTGGTGTTTCTTTTTTTTAATAGGATATTTAAAAAAAAAACTCATTTCATTAAAAATCAACCCTGAATAGTGTGGTTATTTTTTAAAATTTATTTGGACATTTTCTCTGGCCTACCCTAACTCGAACCACTGCATGCCACTGGATAGCTACAACCTGACAGTCTTTAAGTCAACAGTGAACAGGTTACTTCTAGATAAGCGTGCTGCGTCGTCGACCACATCTGACGCTATCGTACAAACACTACACAGTACTACACACTGTCAATATTAGTGTGGACAGTCATGCTAATGAGGGCATTGAGCTTACGAGTGGTTGTTTGAGTACACTCTACTATTGTGGAGCATGTTTGTTATCGTGAAAAGCTATTTATCAAGTACCTACTAGCAGCGCCCCGCGGTTTCACCCACGTTGTTCCCGTTCCCGTAACATTACGGGGATAAAATATAACTTATGATACTCCACAATAACGTAGCTTTCTATTGGTGAAATAATTTTGAAAATTGGTTCAGTAGATCCAGAGATTACCCCTTACAACTTCACAAACTCACAAACGTTGCCTCTTTATAATATACTAGCTGCTGCCCGCGACTTCGTCCCCGTGGAATCCCCGATTTTAAAACATTCTTTATCGCTGCTCCGCTCCTATTGTCTTAAGCGTGATGATATATAGCCTAAAGCCTTTCTCGATAAATGGTCTATTCAACCCCAAAAGAATTTTTCAATTCGAACCAGTAGTTCCTGAGATTAGCGCGTTCAAACAAACAAACAAACTCTTCAGCTTTATAATATTAGTATAGATTATAATATTTTATCCCCGTATTGCCACGGGAACGGGAACAACGCGAGTCAAACCGTGGAGCACTGCTAGTAATATATAAAAGCGAAATACCACTCACTGATTACTCACGAAATCTCAGAAACTAAAACACCTACAAATATATCCTTCCTTATAGGGTGTAGACATCCGCTAAGAACGGATTATACGAAAGTCCACCACTAAAAGGGTAGAACGGGGGTGGAAATTGTTTGTTCTAAATCTGCGCAGACAAAATCGCGGGCGAAGAGCTAGTAGTACATTAATAAATAAAGCTGAAGAATTTGTTTGTTTGCTTGAACGCGTTAATCTCATGAACTACTGGTCCAATTTGAAAAATTCTTTCAGTAGTAGCTAGCTCATTTATTGAGGAAAGCTATAGACTATATATCATCACGCTACGACCAATAGGAGCGGAGCATTCATGAAAAACGTGACGCAAACGAAGTTGCGTAGGCAGTTAGTTCAAATTAAAACGATTATGGATAGTCTGTTCATATTTAAATATTCAACCGTTTGCTTTAATTAAAACTTCAATAATATTCCCTTTCGTAACGATATCATAAAAGTTAGCGTTTATAGTAATAATGAAAACTCTCTGTTTTGCGCTAAATTAGTTTTTAGTTTAGTCTGGCAGACAGATATTTAAACATAAAGCTAAATTAGATTTTTGAACTCATTAATTTTCAATCATGTTTAATGGAACCACTGTATAGCATAATCAGCCTTTTAACGCTCCCACTGCTGGGACACAGGCCTCCTCTCTAGGAGAGGGAATGGGCCGTAATCCACCACGCGGGCCCAGTGCGGGTTGGTGAATGTCACATGTCTTCGAATTTTTGATTCTAGGACATGCCGGTTTCTTCACGATATTTTCCTTCACCGTTTTGAGAGCAGTGGTGATGAAATTAATTACACAGAGTAATGCGCCTGGCTGGGTTTGAACCTGCGACCACCACTGTATATCTGACAGTAAAACAAAAATTCATATTACTCTATTATAAAAGTATGGATTAATAAATGTTTGATCATTTTATAGATTAGCCAAAGTACTCCCGCTCTGAGCACATTGAAAGGGAGTGTCCGACTCTTACTGACTAAAACCCACCCGTGATCCTTCTTGTGCTCTCTGCGTTTCAGGGTTGCGGTGACTCTTCCGAACCCCGACCCCCCCGTCTTCTTGGCCGACAGTTCTTTGAGGCGCGCGTGGAACACGACGCGCCGTCGACTCGGGCCTGGTTGCTATCGGATGGCGAGCCACCCATAGCTCGCCGTCAGCAGGCTCGCGCCTACGGTAGCCGGGAATCGCCCTGCGTTTCCCGATGTCCAGGGCGTCATATTCTAAAAATATTGTCACCCATCCACAGAACGACCTCGGCAAGCGTTGCTTAACCATGAATATCAGCCTGGGCGGCTGTTACTATTTAACCACGAGCTTCACACCCTTAGGGAACCCTTTGTGCGTGAGTCCGGCTTGCACTTAGCCGGTTTTATTAATTAACTAGCAGCGCCCCGCGGTTTCACCCGGGTTGTTCCCGTTCCCGTGGCATTACGGGAATAAAATATAGCCTATGATACTCCACAATAACGTAGCTTTCTATTGGTGAAATAATTTTGAAAATCGGTTCAGTAGATCCAGAGATTACGCCTTACAACGTCACAACCTCACAAACGTTACCTCTTCATAATTTTAGCATAGATTAAATTAATTTACTCGTAACTTTGTTTTGCTCTATGAAAACGTTGGCGGCACTGCCACGCTGTATGGCAATGTCTATCCTTTGTCCATGACAAAAGCCAGCCCTTGGGTCACGTGAAGTGTCAACTAAACGTCTTGACAAATCTTTAAATAAGTTATGAGCGCTCAGACCCCACGACTCGAGCGTTTCAAGTACAAACGGCTCGAAAATATAACTACCAACGAGGTAAACACTTCTATAATTGACACAGCGAGTGTATTTTACCTCTTTTACTGAGATTATATTTTGTGTATTTAGATGGAACCCTCTGTAAATGAGACAGATATCTATTTATACCTGGATATCTGAGACACTGGGTAAGTGGAACACCTCTTTAAGTGAGACAAATTTGCAGGTTCCTTAAGGTCCCAGTTATACAGGTTTCACTGTAAAATATTTCCGCCTATATGGAAATTAAATACATATGTATGTATTTCCATATAGGAGGACTTAAAGAGGTGTTCTGCTAACCCATTAATTATTAATTTAGTAATTATTAATGTAATAATTATTAATGTAGTAATTATTAGTTAATTATATAAAAAAATTGTCATGTAATGACTTTACATACTATTGTATAAATTCAAGTTCTTAAAACGCAACAGACAGATGTGTCGCTGGGCAGTTTGTTGCGCCACTTCTTCTTCCCAGCTAAAACACTAGGAAGTGGTGACGGGTGGGCGTTTTAGGGGACTGTCTTTATGTAAAATTTGACGTTCAAACAGTGCTGTGTCTCACCCTAATTCGAATAAATAACTCTAAATTTTTATTTTGTTTGAGTGTCTCAGATATCCCCAGGTATAAATAAATATCTGTCTCATCCACATACACAAAATATAGTCTCAGTAAAAGAGGTAAAATACACTTACTGTTTCAATTATAGAGGTGCATTATGACGATAAAATGGAAAGAACAAATCCCCGATATAGAGGTTTGTTTTGTCCCACTAACAGAGGTAATTCAGTGCTAAAGAGTCGGGACCTAGGCATGAGTTCCAGCTATGGAGGTTTCTCACTTATCCAGGTCCCACTTAACCAAGTTTTACCGTATTTCCATCAACATTTTGATGTTACGCTGACTCATTGCATGTTTAGAATTTCCTCGCAAATTTTCCTCCACTTTTCAATGTACTGTTAGATAATCTTTTTAATAATAAAGACGTATAATACAAGAATGGTGTCTGTGAATGGTGTATTATGAATGCTCTCCCACACATTAGAAGGGCTTTGAAAAGAACCCTTTGCGATGGAGTCCCGAATTTGTAAGGGACCTCGAGGTACGAATAACTAGAGTTAATAAAAGCTTCAAACGAGCAAGCCTTACAGTAGTCGCATATGATGTGTAAAATCTTGCATCACAACTTGGAAATAAACAACATTAAAGTTCTAAGTTTGAGCTACACGGTATGTCACAAATGCTTGCACTGTCTGGACAGGTCCACTCAAATCTGTGTGGCACTTTCCTCAAAAGGCCACCTCAGACATTAACCTACATGGTTCTCATATGATTTGACCAGTATGGATTGTATGGACTTTAAAAGAGACTGACCTCTGAATTTGTTTTGGTGTTTCTTCTCAAGGTAGTCGGCTAGGAAACATCGGCCTCATCTAGCTTAAAATGACCAGAAATATTGGACGTGTAAAAGTGTTATGTTCAACCTACATCATTTATCACTAAAGTATATCATCATCTGCCTGCCAGACACTCCCTTCCGCTCCGCCCAAAGCGGGAGAAGTCATTTGATGATTTCCCAACCAGAAAAAAAAAGGCCTGCGCCTACGGCGGTCGGGAACCGCCCTGCGTTTCCCGACACCCGGGGCATCTCCACTCAAGAACCTCCTCTAGTTTTTAATTCGTCGTTGGTTAAAAATACAATTATACTTATACCAAAACCTGGGAGTTCCCAGGACCCAAGCCCATCAGTTCTGCTTGGGTCACAGTCCAACGCATTCAGTCAAGTATATTTTAAATACTTCTCTGTATTTTCCTACCTCCATGATTGCAAAATAAACTGAGTAATGGTAGGGTAATGCGTTCACATAGCAGACATGCTTGCAGTATATCAATCGAGTGGCTTCACGAATACTGCTGGAGAGTTTGTTCGTTGTTTGAACGCGCTAATCTCTGGAACAACAGAGGGTTTACGGTACAGAGTGTGAAGTCTCCCAAAACACCACTAAAAAGGAAGGTTCCTCCGGCCGGACGGTTGTCGTGTCTGGTGGACAACTGCCCGATAGTTGATATTCGGGCTGTTTTACATGTTCTAATCGTAAGGAAAACTCTGATAGCGCGATGCAGGATTGCGTTAGTAGTTCGCTGTAGGCGCCCAGCGCCGGCCCTTTTATCAATTTTTCCTCTTAATCTTCGACCAATAAGAATGGAGCAGTATTGGCCGAGTGGTAATGGCCCCGGCTTACGAATTGGGTTCGAACCCAGCCAGGCACATACTTTGTGTGATTAATTTCAACACCACTGCTCTCAAAACGGTGAAGGAAAACATCGTGAGGAAACCGGCATATCCTAGAACCAAAAATTCGAAGACATGTGACATTCACCAACCCGCAATGGGCCCGCGTGCTGGATTACGGCCCATTCCCTCTCTTAGAAAGAAAAGGCCTGTGTCCCAGCAGTGGGAACGTTACAAGGCTGATTATGCAGTTATCTCTACACGTTAATTCTTAGATCTGTGTATAACTGTACTTCTGCCGTCTCCCTGCTCAATGTATAATGTACTCGACTACAGACGGACAGCTGAACGTGAAGTATTATATATATGTGAGTATACATATGTTTGTATTGATGGAGGGCCCCGATATGTTCTATAGCAGAGATTTTATGCGTAGGCGTACGTATATGTACGAAACTAATAGTGCTTCTGATATCAAGATTTTTTTTTCAGTTTGAATACAATTCTTTTTAGGATTTGTGAGGAAATTGTACCGAAATTGTAATAGAATAACTTGTGTATCAGTTTGTCTGTCTAGATACGGCTAGAGATAAATGATATTTTCTTTGTAAGTAGGTTGTAAAAAATACTTTTACACGTCAATCTTGATGAATTATTTTTTTAGATAGGTAAAAAATTGTTACCTCCTTTTTTTCTGGATGGGATAACAACACAACAAAGCCGTATGTCGAAAAGTAAAGATGTTGAAGAAGTATTCATTCCTTTTTTTTGTATGGGAAATCATCAAATCGATCCCCCCAACCAAGAACTCGGTAATGTGCTATTATGGGTTTTATGCTGTTATGTCAAATTCGGCATCTGTAGACTGGAATACTCCTTAGCAATTTTTTTCAGATTTTTCCTAATCATATTTACAAAGAAATCATGACGCACGTGTTTATTGTTGGGAAATAAGGCACAATAATATTCCGACAATAAACCTGTTATAGATCTGTACGGAAAAAACTATTTATATTTTATTTTGGTAAGTTGCGAATACGGGGTTATTGGCGTAAATAATTTTCATGAAGTTTTTGGTAAACGTGTTTATGAGGTTATTGTTGAACTAATTTTAAAATACGTAGAAGTGGAGCCATTCCACAGAGTTACCATTCTTTTTACCAATCCTTATCCTGTTCTGAAGTGGAAAACGAAAATATATCTGAAGAAGAGCTACTTTGATGAGTTTATGTAGCTCAAAGTTGATTGCAGGATTTGATTTATTGAATTACTAGCAGTGCCTCGCGGTTTCACCCGCGTAGTTCCCGTTCCCGTGGGAATATGGGGATAAAATATAGCCTATAGCCTTCCTCGATAAATGGGCTATCTAACACTGAAAGAATTTTTCAAATCGGACCAGTAGTTCCTGAGATTAGCGCGTTCAAACAAACAAACAAACAAACAAACATTAATAAATATTACTAATAATCGAAATTATTGTATTTCTTTCGTTTATTACCTTCTAATATTACATTTAAATATAACGAAAAAAATCGGTATTGACTGGTAACTATAGCACTTTTCTAATTTGCATCGTAATAATAATGTTATTTATCAATACCGTTTTCAAAATTATTTGAAATCACCACAATAACTCCGTAAAAACACGTTACGTATCAGCCCTACAATAAAAAATAACGCCGTAGAAGTCCATAATATAATGTTATGAAATATTTTATTTGACAAATTTCCGGCAATAATCCCGTAATTACTATTACTGTAATATTTGATGTAATCAATTTTAGGTATTATTTGTTTTCTTAAATTACTAGGTTTTGACTAAACGGGATTTCATAATAATGTACAGTACAGTTAGTACAGTTTATATTAAGCAAAAAAATACCTTTCATTTAATACATCAATGACTTCAATAGTCCCACTTGTTGAAAAGATATTTGATAAAATCAGTAAATCTTTTCTCCTGTAAAATTTTGATTTTTCGATTACCGAGTTATTGCTTGGGAGCGTCGAAATGACTTCTCCCGCTCTAGACGGAACGGAAGGGAGTGTCAGACTCTTACTGACTAAAACCCACCCGTGATCCTTCTTGTGCCTTTTGCGTTCCAGGGCCGCGGTGACTCTTTCGAACAAATTTCGCAACCCAAATATTTATCCTTAACGTAAACATTCTTAATTTATAGCTATCAGGAATACAGACTCCGGCGGAAAAGCAGTAGGAGAATTTATGTTGATTAAGCTCTAACCCACTCCCTCTCAAGATTCTTAACTTTGAAATGCCCATACATTCCTTGCGCTAAATTGTCGACGATAATCGTAAATGTATGTACAGTCACAGTAGATATATTCTCGTCACAATAAGGTCTGTATGCCAATTCTACCAATTTCCAGTCAAGTGTTAAAATGTCGATGTCACCAGATTGACTTTTAAACATTGACTAATAAGTTAATAAAAGAACAAGATTTGTTTTTAAACTATGGAACGGCCAGTCCATTAAAAGTACTGTCAATGAATGTCTAATTTTCATGAAAAAAAAAAAAACATTTTTTCAAATGTTCTGCTTCTAACGATACCATATACATTGATATCAGTAAAGCCGTTAAGAAGTTATGGTCGAATAAAGAAACTCACAAACATACATACATACATACATCATCTGCCTGCCTTTTCCCAACTATATTGGGGTCGGCTCCCAGTCAAGCCGGATTCAGCTGAATACCAGTATTTTACGTGGAGCGGCTGCCTACCAGACCTCCACAACCCATTAACTGGGGAACACGGTACTTCTTGGCAAGACTGGTGTCAGATTTTCTGGCTTCTGACAATCCGTAACGACTGCCAAAGATCTACAAATGACAGCCGGGACCAACGGCTTAACGTGCTTTCATCGGCACAGAGGAAAAGAGGTATGTTAAGAAGGTCACCCATCCACAGACCAACCTTGGCAAGCGTTGCTTAACCTTGAAGATCGACCCGTGCAGCTGTTATTCTTTAGCCACGAGCTCCTCTTGAACTTACATACATACAAATGACCCCTGAAAACATAACACTCTTTTTTTTAAGCAGTCGTGTAACAAAACTACGGCTCCCCCTTTTTAGTTTTTCAAAATTTCACTAGCCTATGTTACCCGGGATAAATCAACGCTTCTAACGATACCACATACTTTGATATCAATACTCATTTCTTGTCCAGTCATATAAAAAGGTATAATCTTCTACACATTAGTTTGGACATAACAAAATCAAAAGTCATTTATTCAAACTAGGCCGAGAGACAGCACTTTTTGAACGTCAAATTTTACATAAAGACAGTCCCCCAAAACGCCCACCCGTCACCACTTCCTAGTGTTTTAGCTGGGAAGAAGAAGTGGCGCAACAAACTCCCCAGCAACACATCTGTCTGTTGCGTTTTAAGAACTTGAATTTATACAATAGTATGAAAAGTCATTACATGCCAAACCTAGGAAAAAAAATAATTATCCAACATGGAAATCATAAATCAATTCACTATAAAACATTGTAAAGAGTAGATTGAGCCAATTAAGTAAAAATAGATTGACCTACATTGTCATGAAAAAATTACACAAAAAAGAATAAAAACAATTATATGAACTCATATAACCTGTCATAAGCTAACTTATAGAGAAAGAACATGATAAATATGACATTGTCTTGCGTTCAACACAGCTACCAACTATCCTTGTCGTCTAAATAGTCATTAATAGAATAGTATGCCTTCGAACAAAGGTTAGATTAAACTTTAGCTTTAAATGAGTTAAAAGGCAGGTCAAGAAAAGAAAGCGGAAGTTTATTGTAAAAACGGATACCGAGCCCCAAATGAAACATACGTCCTGACTTCATAAATAAAACAATTTGATATCTGACGAAGCAATAAACGCCTCCACTGTTCATAGCGCAGCACATAGACAACGTAGAGTGACGCCGCTGCACAGATAATATTGAAATAGTTCGACAGCTGGAATTACTCGCGATGGCGGTTTGTGGGGCCTCGAAACGAGCGACTATAGATTGAAAAACTTTTTTACAAAAAAATACAACTGACTTTAAAAAAAATCTGCCTAGTGCGTGTCGGACCACGCATAGTGAAGGGTTCCGTAGTTCACTGTTAAAATCTCATATCTGTAAAAGTATATAAACTGTAATGTTCAAACCAATTTTCGTTGGAAGTGTCTGTGAAGTTCTATTTGCTCATTTTTTTTTTAGAATTTTCATCTCATAGTTTAAAAGTTAGAGGGCACATTTTTTTACGAATTCGGAAGCACATATCTCAAAAACAAACTTTCTTACAAATCTCCATACATTTAGAAAGAGCTATCCAATGATACCCAACACGATTATGTTTGTTGGAATTTATTTTTCATCCCTCAGTTACATGCATGGAGTGCCACCACTAAAATTATTTTTTTTTCCATAATATTACAGACTTATTTTAAAGCGTGTTATGTAGCTTTAATAGTCTCCGAGTAAAACGTCTGTAACATACCGACAGACAGACGTGACGAATCCGTAAGGGTTCCGTTTTTTGTCATTTGGCTACGGAACCCTAAAATCACAACAAGCATAAAATAACCATAGAAGTGCGCGGAACTATCAAAGACGTATTATGAAGAAACTATGACCACTAATTTTGACTGCTCATGATTTTGTGAAAGAAGCACATATCCAACAAACTTCTCCGTTCGCGAAGAGGACACATAATGATTTTTTAAGCGTACATTGAAGTTCTTATGACTTCAGTGTGAAAAGCCACTGGAACTAAAGGCCAGATACCTGGTGTCCTGGTGAACGGTCTTTGTTTGCTTTTTTTCTGGATAGGAAATCATCAATTGACTTCTCCCGCTCTGAGCGGAGCAGAAGGGAGTGTCAGACTCTTGCTGACTAAAACTCATCCGTGATCATTCTTGTGCCCTTTACATTCTAGGGCTCTTACGAACAAATTCCGCAACCCTAGCAGGCACTGACCCTATGGCCCCGTCTTCGTTGCTGACAGCTCTTTGAGGCGCGCGTAGAACACGACGCGCCGTCGACCCGGACCTGGTTGCTATCGGACGACAAGCCACCCATAGCTCGCCGTTCAGGCCCGCGCCTACGGTGGCCAGGAATCGCCCTGCATTTCCCGATGCCCGGGGCGTCTTCTTCTATTGCGGCGGCTGGAGCCTGAGGTTTCCCTCTCCCGCACACGGTCCGCCTCCTCCTTTGCCAGCATTATTGCTTCGCAGAAGGAGGTGACCGCGTCCCATGCTTCTTCGCTCCGGACCATAGATTGAGCCAGGGCCGGACGCGAGAGGTCACCGCCGCCGATCGTTATGAGTATTGAATAAATAAATTAACGAGACAAACATCGTCATTATTATTAATTCTCGTGTATTTCGTAGCCCCACTGACAGCTGGCGTGCCATCGATCACATAATCCCGCGAAAGCCGCACTTTGAAGTCGCGTGAGTTAGTTCCACTCATTTGAATGTTGTGCGACTTTAGAGCTGCGACTTTCGAAGTCGTTGCTCTGTTTGAGGATGTTGTTTCTTGTAAGGGTTAAAGTTTGAGGTTAAGATAGGAATGTTTCAATCGCTGGTTATGTGGTTTTCAGCAACTATCTAAGCGAGTTGTTTTTTTATGTCTGGGGAATCTACAAATTACTTCTCCCGCTCTGGGCGGAGCGGAAGAGAGTGTCAGACTATTAATGACTAAAACCCACCCGTGATCCTTCTAGTGCCCGCCGCGTTCCAGCGCCACGGTGACTCTTTCAAGCAAATTCCGCAACTCTAGCATCAGAGCACTGGCACGCACTTTATCCGACCAACACGAGTATATTTTGAAAGTTTATAGACTTGTATTCATTATTCGATATAATAGGGTTGTTTCCTGAGGAATAAAAATATGATTCTATTTAGTCCGTCAGTTAGATCCGTATTTTTTGTATTTATGAAATCTCTAAAAATTGACGAAGATAAAAAGCTCAAAGATCATAAGAGGGGGCTTGTGACATCAGGGCGTGGTAAAAATCGTCGCACGGAGTGACGTCACACGAGTTTTCAACGCACTATATCGTCTTCGTTTTTTGTTTACGTGAAAAAATAAAAAAATACGTGTCCAATATTTTTGGGAAGTATATAGTATCTTACGGACTAATTAGATTTTTTTAGGCAACTACCCTATTACATTGTACTAGCAGCGCTCCGCGGTTCCCCCGCGTAATTCCCGTTCCCGTTCCCGTGGGAATACGGAAATAAAATATAGCTTATGTTACACAGGATAAATGTAGCTTTCTAGTGGTGACATAATTTTGAAAATCGGTTTAGTAGATCCAGAGATTACCCCTTACAACGTGACAAACTCAAAAACGTTACCTCTTTATAATATTAATATACATAGATAGATATAATGACCGACTAAACCCATATTTATCACCGGTGAGGCTATGATGCCCATCACCACGAATGCTCATTTCCGCAATTACATCACACTTCGTCCTTCATCCGAGGTTTATATAGGGCTGCCGCGAAAATATATTATCCTCTCGACCGAATTTCGAAACGACCGCCGTTTTTACACGACTGCCCAAAAAAAGGAGTGTTATGTTTTCATGTATGTATGTATATTTGTGAGTTTCTTTATTCCACCACTAGCAGCGCCTCGCGGTTTCACCCGCGTAGTTTCCGTTCCCGTGGGAATATGAGGATAAAATATAGCCTATGTCACCGGGGATAGTATAGCTTCCCAACAGTGAAACAATTTTTCAAATCGGTTCTGTAGTTTCGGAGCCTATTCAATGCAAACAATAAAAAAAACAATCAAATCTTTCCTCTTTGTGATATTAGTATAGATTAGTGTAGATAACTTTTAAACGGCTTAAACAATATCAATGTATGTGGTATCGTTAGAAGCGTTGACTTATCCCGGGTAACACAGGCTAGTGAACAATTAAAAAATTAAAAAGGGGGAGCCATGGTTCATAAATAAAAACGAAAATATCTTGTTTTCATGATAATTAAACTTCGCATACTGTCATCGTCTAAAGCTTGCTTAGTACATAGCAAAAAAGGTATGAAATAAAAAAAACTTTTTACAAAAAAAAAAGATTTCTAAACAAAAAAAAAACAGAATGGTATAAAAATAAGTAATAAGGAAGTCGGTTAAAAAAACGAAGAAACAACCAAAAACACCGCATTCCGAAATTAAAGAGTTTTTTTTTTAGTTTTTAGTGTTATTTAAATGGTTTTTTACTATTTTTTTATTATTAATATATGGAGCTCTTAAGTTACAAACTGCCGTACAATAGGGTAGTTAACTAAAAAAACCCGATTAGTTCGTCAGATAGATTTCCGAAAAATATTGGGCGCGTATTTTTTCTTTTTTCACGTAAACGAAAAACGAAGACGATACAGTGCGTTGAAAACACGTGTGACGTCACTAATCGCTACAATTTTTACCACGGCGTGACGTCACACGCTCCCACTCCTGATCTTTGATGCTTTTTATGTTCGTCAGTTTTTATGAATTTGATTATGGAAAAATACGTGTCCAATATTTTTCTATTATCTAACTGACGGACTAAACATTATCATATATTTTTTACTTAGGCAACTTCCCTATTCATAACTCAAATAATTTTGTTTATATATTACTTACTCACAGAAACCACATTATTTTATACCAGCCCTACGCGACCCGCGGCCGTCCCGCGGTCGTCAGCGCGTTCAATTTCCGCTAACGTTTTAATAATTCCCTAAACCGTAACCGTGTCGGCCGGAGCCGGCCGGATATTACGCTGCTAATGTTAACCGGACCGGTTTAGCCCATTAGCTAAATTGTTTAGCTACTAAAATTAATTACAGAAGACTTTAAATGTCTAAATTTTGTTTGGGAGTGTTGAAATTCGGTTTTATGGTTGACTGGCTTTCGTTTGCGGGTTTGTTCGCTTTTTTTTATCAACAATTAGATTATTGCAGGGGAGCAGTGGTGGCCGAGTGGTGACGGCCCCGACTTACGAATTGTAGGTCGCGGGTTCAAACCCAGCCAGGCGCATTACTTTGTGTAATTAATTTCATCACCACTGCTCTCAAAACGGTGAAGAAAAACATCGTGAGGAAACCGGCATGTCCTAGAACTAAAAATTCGAAGACATGTGACATTCAGCAACCCGCACTGGGCCCGCGTGCTGGATGACGGCCCATTCCCTCTCCTAGAGAGGAGGCCTGTGTCCCAGCAGTGGGAACATTAAAAGGCTGATTATTATGTTAATTAGATTATTAGCGACTCCAGGGCCTTATCTCCTGCGGATGGTAAGCGATGAGTGGGTTGCAACCAGGGCCCCAAGTTTGCTATTTTCATAAATGTGTCATTCCAACACGATCCCATTGTCATTTTGCTACAAGTTCGTAATCTGCTAAATTCATAATGGTCGATCATTGGTCGGTCAATGGTCTCGTAAAAAAGAATAAATACATTTTATTCTTTCTTATTTAATAGTGAAAGATTTTCAATCAAACTCACTTTCCCATCAATAACTTTCCAATCTATATTCAATTCAATTCAATTTATTTCAATTAAACCCTTTACAGGCACTTTTGAATTGTCAAGACGAAAGAGATGAAGTTATCTGCACGTTCCAAAGCGTAGATCTCTATGGAGAGGAACGTGCAAGAAACTCCACGGACACTCTTTTAAATCATGTTCTGTTTTACATAACCTTGGTTACATCCTTGGTCGCTTCTATATGTGAGGACAATGTAAAGTGTGACACAAACGAAGTAGCGCGGGTCAGCTAGTTCTCCGTTTTGCTATTCAATCCACGCTAAAGCCATACCTTTAAAAATGAAGCCGGTATCGCAAAGAAGTCGTTTACATAAATGCGAGGTATTTGGCTTTCAGTCGGTGATCGCTGAGTGGAGGTAGTTTGCTCGGTACCTCGTTAACTCAGTATACTTTCGCACACTAGACAGGAAAGATTCAGAAGACCAAATTGTTTGCAATTTCGTGAAGTGCTCGCCCATCTGCTGCTCGCTCAAATGTCTCGCTGATGGTGGCGCGTGTGTTGGATCATTCGGTTCCCTTCAAAATGGTTGAGCTAAATGGTGCCGATACACGCGTCATGTTCGTGAACGGGCGCCGTCGGTTGAGACTGGTCACCTCTTAACTGCCACTGACTTGTTTTAATCTTTATACTTTGAACTGTTTTATAGTTTACTTTTTTTCTTTGCATTGTCCTCACACATAGAAGCACTAAGGATGTAACCAAAGTTATGTAATACAGAACATGATTTAAAAGAGTGTCCGTGGAGTTTCTTGCACGTTCTTCTCCATAGAGATCTACGCTTTGGAACGTGCAGATAGCTTCACCTCTTTCGACTTGACAATTCAAAAGTGCCTGTAAAGGGTTTAATTGAAATAAATGCTTTGACTTCTGTTATCGGCCTCCGGAACTTCGAGCGCCACCTAGCTAGTCGTGACGTCACGGCGGATGCCGGCTGTTCATGGTGGGGAGGAGACCACCTCGCTCGGCGCCTTGGCGTGTTCGGCCCTTTCTCTTTCGGATCGTTGGACGGAATACTTGTCTTGGATACATTATTTTTAAGAATCTTTCAATTATTATTTAGTTGTTTAATCTGACGGCTGATTTAATTAAGCAGTTCAAATGTAACGCATTTATAGTGCCTACCTTTTTTTTATGGGAAATCATCATATGACTTCTCCCGCTCTGGGCGTAACGGAAGGGAGTGTCAGGCTCTTACTGACTAAAACGCACCCGTGTTCCTCCTAGTGCCCGCCGCGTTCCAGGGCAAGGTGACTCTTTCGAAAAAATTCCGCAACCCTAGCAGGCACTGACCATTTGGGGCCCGTCTTCTTTGCTGACGGCTCTTTGAGGCGCGCGTCGTACACGACGCGCCGTCGTCGACCCGGGCCTGGTTGCTATCGGACGGCGAGCCACCCATACCTCGCCATCCGCAGGCCCGAGTACAATGACCCCTTAAGAGGTATTTGGTTAATCTGTTACACATTCTAAATATTTGTAGATATAACTCATAGCGTGACATTATGAACATAATAATGTATGTTTTAAGTTGAACTTCTGCATTTATACGTTCTTTGACCAGATTTGAAATGTTAAGGTGCACAGCTCCGTAATTTGATTTGCTACTGAACAAATATGTAGAGGGAAATGTAGATTTAATATTTTTAGTAAGGTTTTAATGTATGTACGTACGTTTTCGTGTTGGTTTCACATATGTATGTATACTTATCTATACTAATATTATAAAGCTGAAGAGTTTGTTTGTTTGAACGCGCTAATCTCAGGAACTACTGGTCCGATTTGAAAAAATCTTTCAGTGTTAGATAACCCATTTATCGAGGAAGGCTATAGGCTATATATCATCACGCTAAGACCAATAGAAGCGGAGCAGTCATGAAAAATGTGACACAAACGAAGTTGTGCGGACAGCTAGTCTGAACTAATAGTATAAAGCGGAAAGATTTATTTGTTTCTTTGTCATAGTTTATATCGAAAACTACTCAAGCGATTTTTAAAACTCTTTCGCCATTAGGAAGTTATATTTTTAACGATTTCCAAAAAATTAAGAGGTTCTCAGGTCGACTGTATTTGTGTGTGTGTGTACCGACTCTGATGATTCTTTTTATATTCGAAAGCTGGTGCTTGTCATGTGGACCACATTTTAATTTGGTTGAATCTATACTAATATTATAAAGCTTAAGAGTTTGTTTGTTTGTTTGTTTGTTTGAACGCGCTAATCTCAGGAACTACTGGTTCGAATTGAAAAATTCTTTTTGGGTTGAATAGACCATTTATCGAGGAAGGCTTTAGGCTATATATCATCACGCTTAAGCCAATAGGAGCGGAACAGCGATAAAGAATGTTTTAAAATCGGGGATTCCACGGGGACGAAGTCGCGGACAGCAGCTAGTTATCAATAATAATGCGTGGATGAAATAAAGGAGATCTACATTGATGATGTTCTCATTCTCACTTGTCGATGTAAAATGAAAAAAAAAATCTGTATACGATGGTTTGGAAGTGCATCTTAGTATTTTGAGGTGGTCCCTTTCTAGTTTGGTGCAGATCTGATGAAGAACGGAGATAGGAAAAGGAACTCTTCAGTAAATTAAAGAAAATCTTCCGTGATAACACAGTGACATTTATAAAACGTACGCTGTGATGGGTACTTTTAGCTATGGGGTGTCACCACTAAATAGTGAAATATAAAAAAAAACTTTTACAGAAAAATACAACCGACTTTTAAACAAAACAACACAAAACGTATAAAATAACTTTAATTAGGTACGGAAGCCTGTGTTCAAAATACGAAGAAACCACCAAAAACACCTATGAGAGTGAAGTTCTTAAAACAACCGACAGTTGTGTTGCTAGGGAGTTTGTTGCGCTACTCCTTCTTCCCAGCTGAAAACACTAGAATGACTTTTGACTCTGACTTTGACTTTTGACTTTGACCTTTGTCTTTTGAATTTGACTTTGACTTTAGGGCCATTCAAATATTACGTAAGCACTAAAGGGGGCGGAGGGATTCTTGATTTGCTTATTTTTAATGACATGGGGGATGTGATTACGTCAGCAATATTGATTTGTTTAATTTTTCAGATTTTCCAATCCGGCGAGGTCTCACCCACTAGGCTATCAACTCCCTAATAGCGAACTTAATTTCAGACTATATATTCTAGATTCCTTATTTCTAGATTTATTAACGGCTGCTTTACTATTTAATCTGTTCTGGATTTAAGAGTACTTATAAATATGTTTACGTAAGCATGGGGAGGGGGGTAAGAGCCTTGCTTACTTTTTCTGACGAGGGGGAGGGGGCGGACAAAAATGACAAAAAATCAGCTTACGTAATACTTGAACAGCTCCTTTGACTTTTAACTTTGACTTTTGACTTCGACGTTTGACTTTGACGTTTGACTCTGACTTTAGACTTTAGAGAGTGTACCTGTGTTTATGCACACACTTATATACTACAGTTATGACTTGCGCCGCTGGCTAGACACCAATAAGATTGGCAGCCAGAGATGACATCGGTCGCTGCGAAATTTATTCGGAAGAGTCACCGCGGTTCTGGAACGCGGCGGGCACTAGGAGGAACACGGGTGGGTTTTAGTCAGTAAGAGTCTGACACTCCCTTCCGCTCCGCCCAGAGCGGGAGAAGTCATTTGACGATTTCCCATCCGCAAAAAAGGGACGAAATCAGTCAGGAAGACTATTATTACTCACTTCCTTGCCAATCATCTATACTAATATTATAAAGAGGAAAGATTTGTATTTTTGTATTAACAAATAAATTCAAAAACTACTGGACCGATTTCAAAAATTCTTTCACCATTAGAAAGCTACATTCACCCTGAGTAACATCACTACATAGTATAAATCAAAGTCGCTATCCGCCGTCTGTCCCTATGTATGCTTAGATCTATAAAACTACGCAACGGATTTTGATACGGTTTTTTTTAATACATAGAGTGATTCAAGAGGAAGGTTTATATGTATACTACATGCATAATATAGCAGAGATTTAATATCAACATTGCACCCGTGCGAAGCCGGGGCGGGTCGCTAGTATATTATAAAGAGGAAAGATTTGTATTTTTGTATTAACGAATAAATTCAAAAACTACTGGACCGATTTCAAAAATTCTTTCACCATTAGAAAGCTACATTTACTCTGAGTAACATAAGCTATATTTTATCCCCGTATTCCCACGGGAACTAGAATTACGCGGGCGAAACCGCGGGGCGCTTCTAGTCTTTCATACAATACATTCGAAGTGAAAATTTTAATGTTTTACGCTATCGAGTTCTACAAATAAACTAAGACACTATTCTCTTAATAAACGTCAGCTAAAAATAACGTTTGCTACTAAAAACGCTTGTTTTAAGTAACGATATTTTTTCCAACGTTTCGAAAAGCTGCTACCAAGATTAAGTGGTATTATTAATTTTGCTGCGTTTTTTGCCACGCAGTAACACAAATTTTAACATTTATAAACTGGCTTTTAAAGGGTTCCGTAGTTGGCCACATAATCTTTATTACCAGAAATATTAGACGTGTAAAAGTGTTATGTTTAACCTACTTACAAAATGAATAAAATTCATCATCTATGAGAATTAAGAAACCTTTTCAGGCTTTGCGTTTACTTTGTAACACGTATGTATGTATAATTTGTTGCCACCCTTTAGGTACGGAACCCCAAAAGTAGGTACTGCTGAAACACTTTTTAGAAGCAATGGGGTATTTTACTGTAAAAATCTAATTAGTCCGTCTGATAGATTTCCAAAAAATATTGGACACGTATTTTTTCTTTTTTCACGTAAACAAAAAATGAAGACGATACAGTGCGTTGAAAACTCACGTGACGTCACTACGTTGCTACAATTTTTACCAGCCACGTGACGTCACGTGAGTTTTCAACGCACTGTATCGTCTTCATTTTTTGTTTACGTGAAAAAAGAAAAAATACGTGTCCAATATTTTTTGGAAATCTATCAGACGGACTAATTCGATTTTTACAGTAAAATACCCTATTAAGAAATCTTTTCAGGCTTTGTAACACGATGTATATTCGTTGCCAATCTTTAGATACAGAACCCTAAAAGTACCTACTGCTGAAACACTTTTTAGAAGCAATTGTTTAGCAAAATTACTTTCTGTGGAACCTGCCTGCTTCACCGTTCTTTTTGCTTTCTGATGAAGAACAGAGATGATAGGAAATGGTTAGACTTCAATGATAGCAAATCTTCCGGAATTGCTGAAATCGCATGTTTGTTTATTGTTTAAACTGGTGTAAACAATAAACAGACACGCGATTTCACATATATACATATCTATACTAATATTATAAAGAGGTAACGTTTGTGAGGTTGTGACGTTGTAAGGCGAGTCTGGATCTATTGAATCGATTTTCAAAATTATTTCACCAATAGAAAGCTACGTTATTGTGGAGTGTCATAGGCTATATTTTATCGCCGTGTTGCCACTGGAACGCGAACAACGCGGGTGAAACCGCGGGGCGCTGCTAGTAGTTAAAATAAAGCAGAAAAAACCTATTTAATTATTTTATTCATTCTATCTTCCATTTTATTACCTACAATAGCAGCAATAATACAAATCGTTCCTCTTTATAATATAAGTAGGTATAGATATATTATAGATTTTAATTTGGAAAGTTTTAATGCATGGAAGTTAAATATATTAAGTACGTATTTAAAACAAAAAACATGAAATATTTTAAACATGAAATTTTGGAATGTAATACCATCATTTTCATATTTTTCGGTTTTATTGATAAAAAATCTTGAAATATATAGGTCCTGGCAAAATTTCTTTAAACTTTCGAATGAAACATTGAAAAAAAAAACACGGAATTGGAAAGAAACGGGAATTATTCCTGCTTTTTTCAACGCTAGTCGCGTTACCAAACGAAGCAATTGAGGTCGGTTTTATGAAAAAATAGGCTAAGTGCGAGTCGGGTTCCGCGCAAATGGTTCTGAACGATTTTTATTTTTCTTATATTTTATTTTGGCCAGTACACTTCTTATTGGTTTTCTTATAATTTTTATTTTAAGACCCAGGAACAAAAAATCTGCAGTTTTCTTTTTTTCAAAATTGGTGGTTTTGACATTTTTCGTCTTATTTCTTGAATAATTTCGAAAATATTAATTTTAAAATTATGTAAGAAACATATTTAAAACCTTCACAATAAGTCCTTTTATTATTTGATATATCACACTGTAAACATTGAAAAACTTTCTGTTTTGTAATTTTCAAGTTTGGCCCTCAAAAGTGACTCCCATACTCAAAATTTATTTATTCATGTAAAGCATCCATGTTTCGGTCACAGAAATTCATATGTGTACTTTCAACTGAAACGGTCCAGTAGATTCAGAGAAAATTGGGTATGACAGACGGACTGACAGACAGGCACTCGAGTGACCCTTTAAGAGTTCTATTTCTTAAGGATGTTTGGAACCCTAAAAAATAAAATGTTTAAAGACTTATTTTCTCCGAGGCAAGTTGCAGACGCAAACTAGTATAAATCTTACATACTTAATTATAACTTGTTTCATCACTATTTCTAAAAGCCAGCATTAAGTTTCTTTTCAGTAATAAATTCTCGTTAAAAATCTACAACTTAAGGGGTAGCAACAAACGTCGAGGCGATCGGTGGCGGCGACCTCTCGCGCCCGGCCCTGGTTCAATCCACGGTCCGGAGCGAGGAGGCATGGGAAGCGGTCACCTCCTTCTGCGAAGCAGTAATGTTAGCGAAGGAGGAGGCGGAACGCGTGCGGGAGAGGGAAACCTCACGCCCCAGCCGCCGCAACAGAAGAAGACGCCCCGGGCGTCGGGAAACGCAGGGCGATTCCCGGCCACCTACTGCGCGGGCCTGCGGACGGCGAGCTATGGGTGGCTCGCCGTCCGATAGCAACCAGGCCAGAGTCGACGGCGCGTCGTGTTCCATGCGCCGTAAACAAAGAAGACGCAGCCCCATATAGTTTCTCTCAGGAACTACTGGTCAGATTTGAAAAAGTTTGTGCCTACTAGGGTTGCGGAATTTGTTCGAAAGAGTCACCGCGGCTCTGGAACGCAAAGGGCACTAGAAGATCACGGGTAGGTAGTCGTCAGTAAGAGTCTGACACTCCCTTCCACCCCGCCCAGAGCGGTTGAAGTCATTTGATAATTTCCCATCCATAAAAAAGCTTTTCTAAATGTATACTACTGCCAGTCCTTTCAAGAAAAACAGGCGAGATATTATGCAAAGAACTCTAACTGAAACCCTCTGAGCGTCTTTCAGCGGCAGTTGGCAAAACATTTTAATTATGACTCGTTATATTTCATAATTTTCAGCGACTTGACGCGACCATTCAAAGGGTAGGGTGCGGTTACATTCATAAGCGAAGCGAGTAGCGGGCAACAAAGATTCTTTTTGACCAAAGTTAACCGAAATCCAAACGTTGAACGTAGCGTTTTAGGTATTAGGTTCAGCGATCGAATACATGGTACCACGATTCGCTCTTAAAACAGGTATCGCCGATGTGGGCAACAAATCTGCCAGACTGAAGTGGGATTGGTCGGGTCACATAATTATGTAGGATGTATCAGCCCCCTTAGCCAAGTTGATAATCTGCAATCGTTAACGCTGGTCGAAAACGAATCAAATGTATGGGAATGAAATCATCTCAACGTTAAGTCACGTGGTTAGAACAAACGAATAGAACATTCGTAGCCAAGTTCACATCGTTCAAAATGATAGAATGAATTGTTATCGTTTCTACAATGTTCAACGCTTGACCCTTTGTTAAAATGTTTCAACTTAATGATTAAAGCATTTAAACAGAGTTTAAATTTTAACCTGTTTGATGTTTGTAGGAACGCTCGCCATAGACTAAAGAATAGGTCGTTTTTCTAAAGACATTGTAGAACGAGCGGCCGACTCAGGCGCGTCAACATGGCTACCAACTTATCGTTGGCTACAGTTGCTGACACCGAGGCGTTACCGATTGGAGAACAGAATTCGACACGAAACGATTGTAACTTGGCTAGGGGGCTGGACAAATAGACCAGAGTCGTCGAAGGGAGGCTGCCCCCCCCCCCCTGTAAACCTTGAATAAAATGTATGAACTCGCCTAATCACTGATCGAAGTGTAAACGGGGCCTTAATGTGTGCTAACTTTTGAATAAACCGCGCAGGAAACTATGGCAAATTGCACAGTGCAATTAATTTAAATAAAATAAAAATGCATATTCCAATTCACTTTTTAACTACTTATAAAGCAGGATCATTTGCGGCTGTTTGTACTACACACTACATATAGATACCTAATGTTTCATATAGGTGTCTTTGTGTAGTGTGGACGAAACAGCCGCGGAAGATCTAACTTAAAAAGTCTGACTTGCTTCCCCCTAGGCCAGAAGCTGGGTACGCCCATTTTCACAATTTCTCGCTCAATCCATTTTCAATTAATTTTTTTTCAATTTTTCACTATCAAATTTTGACGCTTAAAGTATTCAATTGTTCAATTGGCAATAGGGATGTCTCCTGATTAAAAAAATATGATTCTAATTAGTCCGTCAGTTAGATTATAGAAAAATATTGGATACGTATTTTTTCCTTTATCAAATCTATAAAAAATGACGAAGATACAAGCATCAAAGATCAGGAGTGGGAGCGTGTGACGTCACTGCCCGGTAAAAATTGTAGCGGGTAGTGACGACACACGAGTTTTAAAGCACTGTATCGTGTTCATTTTTTGTTTATGTGAAAAAAGAAAAAATACTATTCCAATATTTTTTGGAAATCTATCTGACGGACTAATCAGATTATTTTAGTTAACTGCACTATTTATCAAGAGTTTACAATCTTTCACGATAATCTTGCGCATTTTACAATCATCCGACGATATACAGTGTGAAATCTTAATGGTTGTTTTCCCGCGGCAGGACGATTACCCATCAGTAGTACTATCGAAACACAAAGTTAAACTAAACAAAATAAATGTTTTTTTTTTTTTCAAATCTTTAGAAAAGTGTTCATAAACTCGAAAGAGCGAGAATCAATAGTAGTGCACTAGACATAAAGTAGGTAGATACCTACATGAGACGCACGTACCGCCGCGTACCTACATATCGCGCGATGCACTACTGTTGGTTCAAGTCGCTTTCGAGTTTTGTTTATCACAATTGTTAATCTGCCAATTATGGAGTCTAATATTTTTTATATATATAAATCGATTGTATTACCGATACAAACTCATTTCGCTTCGGGAAAACAACCATTAAAATTTCACACTGTATAAGTAAATGGCGTTCCTTACTGAACAATTCAAACTATTTCTAATTCCAGCCCGTTATTATGAAACCCAATGTCACAAATAATATTCCCTTTATTGGTTTCTGATAAATAACAGTTAACAAGGGCGTATTATGTTGAAACAAAGCGAACAATACAATACAGGCTTACTGAACATAATTGTTCCAAACTATGACTATTTCAGTGTTATTTAAGTAAAATAGGACCTGCTAACAGTTGAAAATGTTTTGTACGTTTGTAACAATGCCTATGACACCCACACACAAAACTGTAAAACTGTTTGGGAATATTTTTAACCGACTCCCAAAAATGGTGGAGGTTCTCAATTTGACTGTTTTTTTTTGTGTGTTACCTCATAAGTTTCTAATGGGTGGACCGATTTTGATGATACTTTCCATATTCGAAAGCTGGTGCTTGTTGTGTAATTCAATTTTATTGATTGAGATCTGACGACTAGTATTTGAATTATCCCCAATAATGCGTGGTTTAGTCTACATTGATGACGTTCTCATTCACTCTTGACGATGTAAAATAAAATAGGGTAGTTGACTAAAAAAATCTAATTAGTCCGTCTGATAGATTTCCAAAAAATATTGGACACGTATTTTTTTCTTTTTTCACATAAACAAAAAATGAAGACGATACACTGCGTAAAAACTCGTGTGACGTCACTACTAGCTACAATTTTTACCGGGCAGTGACGTCACACGCTCCCACTCCTGATCTTTGATGCTTTTTATCTTCGTCAGTTTTTATAGATTTGATAAAGGAAAAAATACGTGTCCAATATTTTTCTATAATCTAACTGACGGACTAAACATAATCATATAATTTTTACTCAGGAAACATCCCTATTGTATACGATGGTTTGGAAGAGCATAGCTAGTCCCTTTCTAGTTTGGTGAAGATCTGATGAAGAACAGAGATAGGAAACGGAACTCTTCAATAAATGATAGCAAATTTTTCGGGATAGCTGAAATAGCATGTTTGTTTATTGTTTACACCAATTTATACCGTGTACGCTGTGGTGGGTTTAGTTTGGGGGGTATCACTAAAAAGTTTGGGGGTAATAAATAAATAAACTTTTTGCAAAAAAACTTTTTGCAAAAAAAAACAACAGACTTGTAAACAAAAAATAGTATAAAATAATTTTAACAGCGGAAGTCTGTATTCAAAAAACATAGAATCAACCAAATACTTTTTTTTAGAAGCCGGTTGTTTTTTTTTTTTTGCAAAAAGTTTTTTTTTTTGGTAAGTAACACAATACGTTTTGAACATACTTTGTGTGATATATTTCCACAACAAATTATGACACAAGCAGACCCCCAGCGCACTCCTAGGTCACGATCCCTTCAATTAATTTTTTCCTCCGTCACAGTTCGCCTATTAATCTTCAAACAAAAGGCCGCCATGTTATAGCTACATAACATTGTTATATTGTGAAATATGTAGCGACGCTTTTGTTTTCAGATACTATAATTATGTGGCTTTTGTGTGGCTACATGACTTACTTAGTAATATTGGAAGCTGCTCATAATCAGCCTTTTAACGTCCCCACTGCTGGGACACAGGCCTCCTCTCTAGGAGAGGGAATGGGCCGTAATCCAGCACGCGGGCCCAGTGCGGGTTGGTAAATGTCACGTGACTTCGAATTTTTGGTTCTAGGACATGCCGGTTTCCTCACGATGTTTTCGAAGCAGTTAGAAGTTGCTCGAGGGTACTAAATTCTGATTGGATCATCCTATGATGCGAAACAAGTTTTTAAGTTCAACAAACCTCCTTTAAAAAGGCAGGATCTTCCCACCGGACGGGCGTTGATATTATAAAGCTGAAGAGTTTGTTTGTTTGTTTGTTTGAACGCGCTAATCTCAGGAACTACTTGTTAGAATTGAAAAATTATTTTTGGGTTGAATAGACCATTTATCGAGGAAGGCTTTAGGCTATATATCATCACGCTTAAGCCAATAGGAGCGGAGCAGCGATAAAGAATGTTTTAAAATTGGGGATTCCATGGGGACGAAGTCGCGGGCAGCAGCTAGTTGTTGATATTCGGACTGTTGTACATGTTCTAATCGTGCGGAAAACTCAAATGGTGTATGTTATACAGCTGCCTATATTTCAAGGCCGTAATGTAGCTTCGAAACTTTGATAGTTAAAACGATTTACTTTATTAGTTTATGTGCTCAGATACACAGTAAGATTTCTATAGAGATACTGATATTATAAAGATGAAAGATTTTATTATTTGTTTGCATTGAATATGGTCCGAGCTACTGAACCGATTTGAAAAATTCTTTAACTGTTTGAAAGCTACACTATCCCCGAGTGACATAGGCTATATTTTATCCCCATGTTCCCACGAGAATGGGAACTATGCGGGTAAAACCGCGGGGCGCTGCTAGTCTATAATATTATAAAGAGGAATGATTTTATTGTTTGTTTGTTTGCATTGAATAGGCTCCGAAACTACTTGACCGATTTGAAAAATTATTTCACTGTTGGGAAGCTACACTATCCCCGAGTGACATAGGCTATATTTTATCCTCATATTCCCACGGGAACGGGAACTATCAGGGTGAAACCACGTGGTGCTGCTAGTCTAAAATAATACCATTAAACTGAAGAGTTTGTTTGTTTGGTTGAACGCGCTCTTAGGAACTACTGGTTCGAATATTAAAGAAATCCGTTACCGTTTGATATCTTATTTATCGAGGAAGGCTATAGGCTACATAACATCACGCTACGAGCAAAAGGAGCGGAGTATCAGTGAGAAATGTTGCCAAAAACAGTTTTATTTTTTTATGTGTTCTTTTCCTGTGGTTTTCCTGCAGTCTGTGGGATTGGTTTCATGCAATGTGACGGAAGTGTGTAACAGGATGCCGGGGAGGCGCGGGCTATTTGTTTGACCAATGAGCTAGAGGTGCCCGTCAAATGGGACTAAGCACTTTGGGTCTGAAATTTAAAAAAAAAATCTGTTTAAAAAGAAATGCATTACTCCAAGTGTAATTTAAATCAAATACATTTTTACAGAGAGCAGTGGTGGCCGAGTGGTAACGGCCACGACTTACGATTTGTAGGTCGCGGGTTCAAACCCAGCCAGGCGCATATTACTTTATGCAATTAATTTCATCACCACTGCTCTCAAAACGGCGAAGGAAAACATCGTGAGGAAACCGGCATGTCCTAGAACCAAAAATTCGAAGATATGTGACATTCACCAAACCGCACTGGGCCCGCGTGGTGGATTACGGCCCATTCCCTCTCCTAGAGAGGATGCCTGTGTCCCAGCAGTGGGAACATTAAAAGGCTGATTTATGCTGTATGCTATATTTTTCCTTTACCTCGTGGCTAAAGAATAACAGCCGCACCGTTCAATCTTCAAGGTTAAGCAACGCTTGCCAAGGTTGGTCTGTGGATGAGAGAACTTAACATATCGACTTTCCTCCGTGCCTCGGAAAGCACGCTAAACCAGTCCCGGCTGTCATTAGTGGATCTTTGGCAGTCGTTACGGATCATCAGAAGCTAGGAAATCTGAAACCAGTCTTGCGTCGAAAAATCAGTTCAAGTAATCTATACTAATATTATAAAGAGGTAACGTTTGTGAGTTTGTGACGTTGTGAGGGGTAATCTCTGGATCTACCGAACCGATTTTCAAAATTATTTCACCAATAGATAGCACACGCATTGCAACGCTAGATGGCCCAGTCTACTTCGTGCACGTTCCACTAAACGGAGGGTGCAGGAAGTATAGGTGTCAGCACAGCTCAAATATTTACAACGTAAAAGTTTCAGATTTGCAACACTAGATGGCATAGTCTACGCCGTACACATTCCCTGTTATTTAATCTCCATTATTTTACCGCCAAAAAAAAAACAATACAGCACTATTTAAATCTAGTTGTCAGTTTCAACTTGCCCGCTGTAACGTGAATGACACATCGTGGTCGCAACCACAGACCACGAGAACGCCACGGGGCGGCCGCTGCTAGGCTGTGACAAACCGTACGTGTAAATAATAAATGATGAATGATTAATGATCAATGATTAATGTTAATTATATTTATTTTTTAAGTAATTTGTAAATAACTCTTATCTAAACTAATATTATAAAGAGGAAAACTTTGTTTGTTTGTTTTTTTAGTTGTAATGAATAGGCTCAAAAACTGCTGGACCGATTTTAAAAATTCTTTCACCATTCGAAAGCTACATTATCCACGAGTAACATAGGCTACATTTTATTCCCGTATTCCCACGGGAACGGGAACTACGCGGGTGAAACTGCGAGTCGCTGCTAGTGTAACATAAAACGTGTAACAGGTTTTCTGTTACACGTTGTACACCTTTTCAAATGACTTCTCCCGCTCTGAGCGGAGCGGAAGGGAGTGTCAGACTCTTACTGACTAAAACCCACCCGTGTTCCTTCTTGTGCCCTTTGTGTTCCAGGGCCGCGGTGACTCTTTCGAACAAATTCCGCAGCCGGGACATGCTACTGCGAACAAGAAGACCACATATTCGAACGACGTCGGCTTAAAACATCGCTGGGGGATGATAGTTAGGGATGGGCTGGCGAGAAGTTTGATTATTTAGGGATGAATTCAGGTTCAGTGGTGTGGACCAGCTAGATATTATCGGTATATATTGCCCTTGAACTGCCCTTTGCGTTCCAGGCCGCGGTGACTCTTTCGAACAAATTCCGCAACCCTAGCAGGCACTGACCCTATGGGGTTCGTACGCTTCGTTGCTGACGGCTTTTTGAGGCGCGCGTGGAACACGACGCGCCGTCGACTCGGGCCTGGTTGCTATCGGACGGCGAGCCACTCATAGCTCGCCATCCGAAGGGCCGCGCCTACGGTGGCCGGGAATCGCCCTGCGTTTCCCGACGCCCGGGGCGTCTTCTTCTGTTGCGGCGGCTGGGGTGGGGCGTGAGGTTTCCCTCTCTCGCACGCGTTCCGCCTCCTCCTTCGCTAGCATTACTGCTTCGCAGAAGGAGGCGACCGCTTCCCATGCCTCCTCGCTCCGGACCATGGCTTGAACCAGGGCCGGGCGCGAGAGGTCGCCGCCGCCGATGGCCTCGACGAGGACACGGCGGTGCTCCGCCCAAGCAGGGCAGACCTCCACCGTATGCTCCACCGTGTCCTCCGGGCGATCTACACAGTGTCACCGCGGCCCTGGAACGTTTTTATAAGACATTTTTTTTATACGGCTATGTTTATATACTTTGGAATACATGAAGTAAAAAGCAGTTATTTTGATATTAGAAGCGCATATTTATTTATTTAGATACTGTCGCCTCTGCCACTGCGATGGTAACTTAATCTATGGTCGTGATGCGTCGGGTATTTGACGCACAAAACCACAGATTTATAGAGCGGCCCATCGAGACTGATGGCGAACGAACGTTGCGGCTGAATAATTCGGTTGCAGACATATGTAATTATGTTTGATACTATATATACTGGGGGCTCCCATACAATAGACCTTTTTGTTTTTTTTTTTCGTTTTTATGGAACCCTTCATGCGCGAGTCCGGTTGTTTTTTTATTCGTTTGATAAGTTATAAAGGTCAGATATTCTGTCTGTATACACAACTAGACTAGCAGCGCCCCGCGGTTTTACCCGCGAAGTTCCCGTTCCCGTGGGAATATGTGGATAAAATATAGCCTATGTTACTCGTGGATGATGTAGCTTTCGAATGGTGAAAGAATTTTTAAAATCGGTCCAGTGGTTTTTGAGCCTATTCATTACAACAAAAAAAAAACAAAGTTTTCCTCTTTATAATATTAGTATAGATATAGTTTATACCACCATCGACAGTTAAAACCCGTGAAATCCACCAGACAAGACCTAAAGCCTCATAACCTCACAGCTACATCAAGTTACAGCAACACGTCACAGCAACACACAACACACATCCGTTGCAGAACACGTTACATAAATCTGCGGTGTCGCCGGATTGACATATGCTTCAGATGGTTCACTGTACGAGCTTTAGAAGTGAGGTGGATTCTAGTAACAAAACATAGGCATCAAGTTTGTAGTCTTATCGTATTATTGCGCGCCACAATTCGTTACCACTAGCGCCATCTATTATCGAGTAGCAGAACTAGTAAAGTCAAGAACCTTCGAGACTTTTCGATGCTAGAACATTCTAGAATTCTCGGACCCTTGTCAGTCGCGACCGATATGTACGCAAACTTTCTGGAACTTTCTACAATGGAAGGTTCTGGAACTACCCGGCGCCCTATTTAGGGCTTCTAATTTTCGCTCGCGTCAAAAACGAGCATGAATAAACTCTTTTTCTTTCTTTCTTTCTTTCACATGTACCGACCGAGTCAGTATTGGATTTGCGATACAAGTGATAACTTCGAGAGCGATCTTCGACTGCAAACTCAAGTGATTAATAGTGCGATTGTATTTTGTAATTAGTGAGTTTATAGTGTATATTAGTGTTGTGTAATTAAAGTGTAATTTTTGGTTATTCAATCGGCTGTTTTTATTGTCACGAACCCGAAGCTCGTAACACTAGTAACAAAACATAGGCATCAAGTTTGTAGTCTTATACAAATACAAAATGGTTTATTGCTTCAACAAGTTTACATTTATAATTTTTGTGTTTGGAGCTCCCCTGTAAGCAAGTAATGCCTGTGTGGGTGGGTGAGACCCGCTCTTCCATAGCGAAGCAATACCAAATATGAACTGGGTATTTACAACTGGGTATTACTTATTTTATTTGTGTGTGTGTGTGTGTGTGTGTGTGTGAGGGTGCGTGTGTGTGTGTGTGTGTGTGTGTGTGTGTGTTGTGCATTTGGTGTTTATAGATATATGTAGATGTGGATAAGTTGTGTGATTATTACTACCTAATTAGCACATAATTCTACTTACAGTGTTCCAAGAGTGCTTCCGTATCGTCATAATTTAGTCATTTTATCCAATTTTTTGAAAAATACTATTTTACTTTTCTTAGTTATGTATGTTAATTACTTAAGATATAAGTAATATTAAGTAATTAACATACATAACTAAGAAAAGTAAAATAGTATTTTTGAAAACAAACATTCTAAAGTAGGTAAATAAGGAAAGTTAAATAACAGACTTATAAATATAAACATTCTATTATCTAGATATACCTAAGTAATATCTAAGTAAAATAACATAGCACCTAAGAAAAACAAAAACTTTTTGTAATGAAGGTCAAATAAAGGATTTTTTTATTTTTATTTTATTTTATTTATCCAATTTGTTAAAGTTTTTTTACATTCGTAGTATTTTTTGGGTATATTATTATTATAAAGAAAAGCTGGCGACCTATTATGACGTCTTAAATCCATCATGATTCCTGTGTCAGAGAGAGACGGAGTTACACAAGACGAATAGCACTATCTCTTTCCCTCACACGAATCATGATAGCATTGGCACTTCGTAATACGGCCTCTGATCGCTTATTGTATTGTATACTCCCGGCAAATACAGTTTTTGTATGGGGAATTTGAACGATTAGATCTTTTCTTCTCTGGGTTATTTTGCTTGAGTCATAATCGTAAAGTCTTTTGTAGTATTAAGTTTGTAGTAAAGTCTCTCTGATAGTGGCGTATGTGTTCCATTCATCATTTGGCTCCGTCAGCTGGGACGGGTCATCTCTCAGCTGCCACGCTTGAAATGGATTTGCTCTTGACTCTAGTCTAGGTCACAGGTGACAGAGACAAAGTCGACGATGGAATGAGCTTACCCAGAAGAAGCCTGTTCACTCTAACTTTGAAGAGATTAGGGTTGAATGCGTTCGGAAACACAGACGCAGGCAGAGAGTTCCACTCCTTTGCTGTGCGCATTATAAAAGACGATTGGAAACGCTTGGTGCGAATTGGTGGGTTAGCTACAAGGTAGGGATGGTAACCTACAGTGCGTCTAGATGGCCTATGGTAGAAGGGGTTATATTAATTATTTGTACTTTAAATTGTTCATTTCACTCTGTATACCTGTATCATACACGTCTTTCTACATCGTTCTCACAAATATAGGAATAAAATCAA
The DNA here is from genome assembly GCA_905332915.2 of Hecatera dysodea. NCBI lineage: Eukaryota > Metazoa > Arthropoda > Insecta > Lepidoptera > Noctuidae > Hecatera > Hecatera dysodea. Next base: position 497,982 of record HG995317.1, on the reverse strand, counting down.
GAAGAACAATGTATCCACAACTTTGTAACAATTTATTGATCTAAAAGAGTGTCCGTGGAGTTTCTTGCACGTTCTTCTCCATAGAGATCTACGCTTTGGAACGTGCAGATAGCTTCACTTCTTTCGACCTTGACAATTCAAAAGTGCCTTACTTACCGTTACGTGCCTTGTCCGTTCTTCTCCATAAGAATCTACCTTTACGAATGGACGCTAGAGTCACTTAATTATGATAACTTTTAATGATAACGTTCAAAAGTGCCGTTTAATCGCCTAATTTAAATAAACGTTTTGACTTTGATTTTGCCAGTATTTTACGTGGAGCGGCTGCCTACCAGACGTCCACAAGACTCCACAAGACTGGAGTCAGATTTACTGGCTTCTGACAATCCGTAACGACTGCCATAGATCTACAAATGACCTTGAAAATCGACCAGTGCGGATGTTAATCTTTTTATTATTTTACTAGCTGCTGCCCGCGACTTCGTCCCCGTGGAATCCCCGATTTTAAAACATTCTTTATCGCTGCTCCGCTCCTATTGGCTTAAGCGTGATGATATATAGCCTAAAGCCTTCCTCGATAAATGGTCTATTCAACCCAAAAATAATTTTTCAATTCGAACCAGTAGTTCCTGAGATTAGCGCGTTCAAACAAACAAACAAACAAACAAACAAACTCTTCAGCTTTATAATATTAGTATAGATTATACACGTTTTATTTCATTTCAAAAGATCACTTAGCTTTTTTAATCAAAATAATTCCAAAAATTGTGTGAATTTAGCGTGCGCAGGGTGCGGGCGGCAAAGAGGGAACGAATGCTCAAGGTTATTTGGTCACGGAAACGCCTTAAGAGGTTGTTAGTGTTTTACAAATAACCCTGTATATATGAAGAATGCTCCAACGCAGCAACAAAAATACAATAATAACGGTACCGTCCATTTTTCTCACGAAAAGCAATTCGTCTGTATGTCCGGCGCACTCTCCACTAAATTTAACGCCTCGTTTCCTTAATAACTTAATAACTTTCTTACGTAATAATAAACTGGCTTATTGTTATTATTACAGGCAGTCTAATACTGTTCCTCTGCAGGGATAAAACTGTGCATGTCTCGGAAAACACGCTATCACAACCCAGTAAATGGGTAACAATATAGTGTGAATGCTCCAACCCAGTAACTGAGTAATACTGTAGTGTAACTGCTCCAACCCAGTAACCAGGTAATACTTTAGTATTACTGCTCCAACACAGTAACTGGGTAACATTGTAGTATTACTGCTCCAACCCAGTAATACGGTAACACTGTAGCGTTACTGCTCCAACCCAGTAACTGGGTAACACTGTAGTGTTACTGCTCCAACCCAGCCACTCGGTAACAATATAGTGTTACTACTCTAAACTAGTGACTGGGTAAAACTATAGAGTAACTCAGTTACTGGGTCGTGGTAGTCATGTACACCCAACTGCAGAACTGTAGCCAGATTCTCTGGCTTTTGTTTACTCGGTAACGACTGTCAAATATCTACAAATGACAGCCGGGACCAACGGCTTAACGTGCTTTCCGAGGCACGGAGGAAACTCGGTGTTTTAAAATGGTCACCCATCCACAGACCAACCTTGGCAAGCGTTGCTTAACCTTGGAGGCGACCCGTGCGACTGTTATAGTTTAGCCAAGAGCTGATCAAATTGAATTGACATAGAATTTGCAATTTTCTCTTAAAATTCCCAAGACACAGGAACGATCCTAAGAGTTTTGTTTTTCTATATAAACGTTTGGTACTCTGAAATGGTAGGGAGTCAGGAATAATCGAAATCTGTTGACAAGTGGCGATTATATCGTTGAACAAACATACAAAAAAAAAATAGTTGAATTGAGAACCTCCTCCTTTTTTAAAGTCGGTTAAAAACATGGCTGTTACTACAAAATTCCTTTTCAAACGAAAGTTAAACCAAGCGTGTATTTTACTTATGTAGGTACGTTGCATAAGTTTTTAAGATAATTAATTATTAAAGTTACCGTTTTCTAAAGGAGGTGAAAACATAGTTATCAAGTTATAAATATGCTAAGTTGACTAACTTAATCCTTCTACTTCTGTTGAATTCGTGAGTATGTACGTTTTTAGTAAAAGCCAAGGTTGAAGTTAATTAATTTAAATTTAAATTTGATCTCTGGATGGGTGACCATGTTAAAATACCGAGTATCTTCCGTGCCTCGGGTAGCACGCTAAACCATTGGTCCCGGCTGTCATTTGTAGATCTTTGGCAGTCGTTACAGATTGTCACAATCTAGTCAATCTGTCACCAGTCTTACCAAGAAGTACCGTGTTGACCAGTTAATGGGTTGTGGAGGTCTGGTAGGCAGCCGCTCTATATAAAATACTGGTACTCAGCTGAATCCGGACCCCAATATAGTTGGGAAAAGGCTAGGCAGCTGGCCTGATGATAATGGCATAGGCTAATTTCGCCGAGCAAACATCGCAGCTGACGTTACGCGGTTGGGTAAAGGGCTTGACACAAAAGACAGTAGGTACTTCTAGAGACGACTCAAATAGTGACGAGGTTCCTTGCTCTGGAGCCCTAACTAACTAACAAATAAAACTTGTGTATTTTTTTTTGTGTATGTTACCTTATAACTTTGTACTGGGTGACCCGATTTTGATAATTCTTTTTGTATTCGAAAGCTGGTGCTTGTCGTGTGGTCCCATTAATTTGATTGAGATCTGACGACTAGTATTTGAGTTAACCCTAATAATGCGTGGCTTAGTCTACATTGATGACGTTCTCAATCCCTCTTGTCGATGTAAAACGAAAAAATTAAATAGTACCTATATAAGGGTTTGAAAGAGCATCTTAGTATTTCAACGTGGTCCCTTTCTAGTTTGGTGAAGATCTGATGAAGAACAGAGATGATAGGTAATGGAACTCTTCAGTAAATGATAGCATTTTCGGGATTGCTGAAATCGCATGTTTGTTCATTGTTTAAACCAATTTTTACCGTATACCCTGTGATGGATACGTTTTAGATGGGGGGCTATACCACTAAAAGTGCAAAATAAAAAATAAATTACAAAAAAAAACGAAGAAACAATAATAAACACCGAGTTCCGAAATTAAAGTTATTTTATACTTTTTTTGTTTAGAAGTCTGTTGCTTTTTTTTAACATGGTCTGTTTGAATCGAAACACTTAGTAGGTAATCACAATTTGATTTCAACAGTATTTACCAATAATACTTACGTGGATAAAATACTCGTACCTATGCAATCTTACAAATGAAAGAATTGGCAACGCAAGTTGTTATCGTCATAAACTTTGTCTCACTTTAGTGCCAAATGTTATGAAATTAAATTATACATTTTTACAGAATGGTTGCTGACATTTTTGCACAAATATAGAGGTTCTGGTGTCTTATAAAGTCTAGAAATATTACGTGCGTGTGGACTGTGGGGCCACACTGGGAATTTGCAAAATCAAAATCCTAGGATTTAGTAGTAGACTTAAAACAATTGTAGAACGAATCTGGGATTTTGTAAGCAGATATATTAAAAACTACTACACATAAAGTGTGGTCCCTCAGTTCTCACAGAGTTCAGCCAGATCTCGGAAAGTATCTTAAAAATGAAGGTTTTGTGAATAACAGAACACAAATAATTAAAAATTAATGAAAATACTTATAACGACTTAATTACTGTGGTCCCAAAATAACAAAAATAAATATTTTAGTGAATACTACTGAATAAAATTAAAACACCGTTCTTTCTCTACATAAAATTTTAAACGTTTTGTAAAAAAAAATACAACAAACAACAACCGACTTCTAAACAAAAAAAAACAAAAAGTACAAAATAACTTTAATTTCGGAACTCGGTGTTTTTGGTTAATATTTCGTGTTTTTTAAACCTACTTCCGTAATTAAAATTATTTTGTTGTTGTTTTTGTCTTAGAAGCAATACACACTCTGCAAAAAATTCAACTGTAAACCAATTACATTAATACAACTCGCTGTCAGACTGACGGCAGAATCTTATTAACGGGGTTCCGTGAATAACCCAACGAGTACGGAACCCTGAAATGTAAAAAAGTATGGCATTAACATGCGTAAAACATTACATGTCGCTGTGAATGTTACCATTGCGATAATAAAAGCGCTTTGCAGGCATTTTGTGGCCTGTCAACATTACTCAGAATTTATTACAAATGGCGGCTGGTAGTATGGACGCGAAGCTTTTTATTTTTGATTAAATAAAATGTATGGGCTTTGTAGGTAATTGTTGCTTCATATGTTTTTGTTTTTCGTTGTAGTAAGACGGATAATATAGGTATTATAAGTAACTTAGCTTAACAAACATAATTTATTACTACAAACTAGAAGATTACATTCAGAACAAGAATGCTTTTAAATAGACCTATGGAGCAAGACCATTGCTTCATAGGGCAATCAAGGGTGTAGAAAAAAAAGCTTTTTATAAAAAAGCAACCGACTTCTGTGTTTTTGGTTGTTTCTTCGTTTTTTGAACACCGACTCCCGAAATTAAAGTTATTTTATACTTTTTTTGTCAGAAGTCGGTTGTTTTTTTTTTTGTAAAAAGTTTTTGATGATTCTTTTTGTTGTTGTAAAGCGAGGGTGATAATACGGAAACCAGGATCTGAAACTTTTTACAAAAGAATGAAATAACTTTAATTTCGGAAGTCGGTGTTTTTGGTTGTTTCTTCGTCATTTGAACACAGACTTTCTTTTTTTTGTTTAAAAGTCGTAGAAACAAACGACTTTTAAACAAAAAAAAATACATAAAGTATATCATCATGTTACGACCAATAGGAGCGGAACAGTCATGAAAAATCTGACACAAACAAAGTTGCGCGGGTAAGCTAGTATTAAAATATCAGCAATACCTATTTAACGATGTGTAAAGTTCAAAGGTGGGGCCTCAATGGTCTAGTTGAAATAAATGAATTGATTTTGACTTTGATTTTTAATATCGCTGTATTGGTCTCTATCTAAATCAAATCAAAAACTTTCAGGTATTTTAAAATTGTCATTTGAAGGCACTTTTGAATTGTGAATTTGACAACAGGGTAGTTAACTAAAAAATATAATTAATCCGTCAGATAGTTTTCTAAAAAATATTGGACACGTATTTTTTATTTTTTCACGGAAAAAAAAATGAAGACGATGCAGTGCGTTGAAAACTCGTATGACGTCACTACGTGCTACAATTTTTACCGGGCAGTGACGTCACACGCTCCCACTCCTGATCTTTGATGCTTTGTATCTTCGTCAGTTTTTATAGATTTGATATAGGAAAAAATACGTGTCCAATATTTTTCTATAATCTAACTGACGGACTAAACATAATCATATATTTTTTACTCAGGCAACATCCCTATTGTCGGTCCTTATAATAGATGGAGCTAGCTCTGCCGTGCTTACGTCAAGAGCTCCAGTTGTACGATCCAAATCGCTGTTTTATTTGCAATACTACTTAATACAACGCCCTCTAGCGATGCACGAATTAAATATACCAGGGACAAAGCTTCTAGAGGTCCTACTAGTAGGACTTCACATAATTCTCAATAGATGGCGTTACCAACAAGTTTCATCATAGTTCTTTTTATTTTGCATAGATGGCGCTTTCATTAAAGTAATTGTTTGTCTGAAATGCGGATAGATGGCACTACTTTCTTTGTTTCCATGTTGTCTGTGAATTTGACAAAAACAAGCAGGAAGCAAATGCGGCAAAAGTATGCTGTAAAAGAATAAAGTCGAAGCTTAATGAATCTCGTACAATAAACATTAATCTGAGTTTTAATTTCCGTTATAGCTGCCACAATGTGTGCTTAATTTATGTCACAATTGAATTTATAAAACGTCCGTGATTTATTTTGTAAGAATTTGTTTTTATTTTTGTGTAAATATGACTTTGATTTAAAGAAAACGTAACGTGAGCATGTAACATGAATAATTTTGATTCACATCACACCTTACTTATCAATATAAAGGTTAGCGTTCACTAAGTAGGTACAATGAAAACGCGCTAACCGACATTTTTTTATTTTAACGTTGCTTTTTGGTTACATGTAAAAATTGTGGCATATTGGGGCCTTTGCTTTAGAGAGATTCCACAACCAGCTTACCTCTAACAAGAACCTTATGGCTAAGGAAATAGAAGTCAGTATGATACAAAATCAGTGTTAGATTGTGAACAGACTGTAAACGGCTTTTTCGTCAAGTAGTTTGTATGTCTCTTGTTATTTCGAAACTAACCTGTTTGAGGATTGAGTCTTCTTTTGACATACTCCATGAACTTCTCCGTGATGCCGCGCTTCTTCGATTCCTTCTCTTCTCTGTCATTCTGTAACAAGAATAACACAGAGTAAGCTTACATAGTTTGTCCGTCTGTCACCAGGCTGTGTCTCATGAACCGTGATAGTTAGACAGTTAAAATTTTTACAGATGATGTATTTCTGTTGCCACTATAACAACAAATACTAAAAAAAAATATACCTATTATTTGTAAGCAGATATACCTTTATACTTGGAGCCCTTTTTTTTCTGGATGGGAAATCATCAAATGACTTCTCCCGCTCTGGGCGGAGTGGAAGGGAGTGTCAGACTCTTACTGACTAAAACCCACCCGTGATCCCTCTTGTGCCCTTTGCGTTCCAGGGCTGCGGTGACTCTTTCGAACAAATTCCGCAACCCATACTTGGAGCCCTGACCCGTTGTCTGAAGCACCTTGTTAAGAAGTAGGTAAATATAATATTAATCCTCACGTCACAAGACACCTCTTGTGTTTAATACCGCATCACGATTGCACATAAGTGGCACTTAGAACGCAGATTGAGGCGTAAATATTAAAGCAGGAGAGAGTTGTGGCGCCAGTGACATCTAGTGGCGGTTGCGAGAACTATTCTATTGTTAATGTATAGATGTCATCGAGAAATGGCAGAATTCGTAAGATTATAAAATGTCTTGAGAGATTTTAGACTTTCAATAAAAAAACAGAACATGAGAAACATTTTTTTTTAAATCAATCAAAATCACAAAGTATAAAAAAAATATATACGCAGGACAATAACGAAGTATGGAGGTACATTTTCATTTCCTTTTATTTTTTATACTTGTAACTCGATTTTATTACCGCCTCTGTTTAATTTTAAATTGACTGAATAATTTACTGGAACAATTTAATTCAATGGAATAATTTTCATTTAATCTTTTGGAATAACCTTATATATAAAATTTTAATTAAAAGTTACCATACTCCTCCTAAACTGCTTGATCGATTTTTATGAAATTTTATATGCATATTCAGTAGGTCTGAGAATCGGCTACTATATATTTTTCATACCCCTAAATGATAAAGGGGATCCCTCCTAAACATTTTTTTATATGGCAAAACAACGTTTTTGACTTTTTCCGCTCGGGGCGGAGCGGAAGGGAGTGTCAGACTCTTACTGACTAAAATCTCAAATTACTTATCTGTGTTTTTGACGTAATAACGTCTTATAAATCGATGAACGCCGGCTGCACGCACTTAAAACATGACTCACTAGCTTCTGCCAGCGACTTCGTCCGCGTAGATGTCGGAAATTGTCCCAAGGGAACATAATCCCGGGATATAAAGTATCCTATGTGTTATTCCAGACTATGATCTATATCTGTGACAAATTTCATCAAGATCCATTCAGTAGTTTTTGCGTGAAAGAGTAACAAACATCCATACATCCATACTTACAAACTTTCGCGTTTATAATATTGATAATAGGATAGTCGCGCTCCGGCTGAGCCGAGCGTGCGAGCTGTGGTGGCCGAGTGGTAACGGCCCCGACTTACGAATTGTAGGTCTCGGGTTCAAACCCAGCCGGGCGCATTACTTTGTGTAATTAATTTCATCACCACTGCTCTCAAAACGGTGAAGAAAAACATCGTGAGGAAACCGGCATGTCCTAGAACCAACAATTCGAAGACATGTGACGTTCACCAACCCGCACTGGGCCCGCGTGCTGGATTACGGCTCATTCCCTCTCCTAGAGAGGAGGCCTGTGTCCCAGCAGTGGGAACGTTAAAAAGCTGATTATGCCTGAGCCGAGCGTGCGAGCGAGAGGGCAGAACAAGTGATAGAGAGGCAGGATCGGCCGCAGCGTGCGGCTTGTGACGTACCTATGCAGTTTTTCATCAATGTTTTCTTATGACGTTATCACGTAAAATTATCGTCCGTAAATCGACTTTACAGGCAACCAATATTTCACGGAAGCGACAGCTCTAAAGGCTTAAACATCCTAGCAGGTTTTAACAACCAAAAAACCGCCACACAGCACAATTGGCGCATTCCCAATAAAAAAACGACCAATAAAACGTATTAAAAGGATGTGGACTGCAAATAATGGCTATTTTATATGCCATGACGCATAAAGACGATACGATGAATGCAGACGTAAAATGACGGTGAAATTCGTGACGTGAATTTTACTGCCGCCAACCATTATACCAGAGTGACAATTCTACAAAGAACAATACCCAGCCCCCCTAGCCAAGTTGATACTTTGATAGTCTGCAATCGTTAACGCTAGTCGAAAACGAATCAAATGTATGGGAATGAAATCATCTTAACGTTAAGTCACGTGGTTAGAACAAACGAATAGAACATTCGTAGCCAAGTTCACATCGTTCAAAATAATAGAATGAATTGTTATCGTTTCTACAATGTTCAAAGCTACATCCTTTGTTAAAATGTTTAAATTTAATGCTTAAAGCATTTAAACCGAGTTTAAGTTTTAACCTTTTTGACGTTTGTAGGAACGCTCGCCTTAGACCAAAGAATAGGTCGTTTTTCTAAAGACATAGTAGAACGAGCGGCCGACTCAGGCGCGTCAACATGGCTACCAACTTATCGTTTTCTACAGTTGCTGACACCGAGGCGTTACCAATTGGAGAACGGAATTCGACACGAAACTGTTGTAACTTGGCTAGGGGGGCTAATATGGCCCACAGTTTACAATCTCTTAAGATATATTATAAACTTGCGGAGTTTTCCATCTTACTGTGACATAAACAGTAAGAAGTATAATATTAGAAGAAAGTAGGACAACACTGTGATAGATATCCAATTATAACCACACGATCTGAATCGCCCATTCGCTTGGAACCACAGCGGGCGTACCACGAGGTGTTATAATGTGAGTCTTCCGAGTGAGAAAGAGGGATAGAGTTATACACCCTATATAGCTCCATCCCTTTTTCTCGCTCGGAAGACTCACGTTTTAAGACGTCATGGTACGCGCGCTGATCAGGCTATAAAACGCAGGCCCTCTGATTTATAGACACAGTTACTCGTCTATAATAGACGTATTCTCAGTTTTTCTCGGGTTCAGCTTAAACTGGGCATTGTTAAAATTAAAAAAAAGTCGTCAGGTCTCACTCAAATTTAAATGGGATCACAGGACAAGCACCAGCTTTCGAATGTAAGAATCATCAAAATCGATACACCTAATAAAAAGTTATGAGGTCATAATCTGCCTGCCTTTTCCCAAATATATTGGGGTCGGCTCCCAGTCAAGCCAGATTGAGCGGAATACCAGTATTTTACGTGAAGCGGCTGCCTAGCAGACCTCCACAACCCATTAACTGGGAACACGGTACTTCTTGGCAAGACTGGTGACAGATTTTCTGGCTTCTGACAATCCGTAACGACTGCCAAAGATTTTCAAATGACAGCCGGGACCAACGGCTTAACGTGCTTTCCGAGGCACGGAGAAGTCTCGTTATGCTAAGATGGTCACCCATCTGCAGACCAACCTCGGCAAGCGTTGCTTAACCTATAAGATTGACCCGTGCGGCTGTTTTATTGTTTAAAAAGTTATGAGGTAACACACTCAAAAAAACTACAGTCGACTTGAGAACATCCTCCTTTTTCTCAATTTGCTTAAAAAAATACAACGTCTTCGCCACAAAACTCATTTTGAATATCACCCTCGCTCACGTCCGGCAAATGTTTTAAACTGTGAGCGCGTGACGATTTAACGCACCATTTGTGTGGCCACACGTGTTGGGCCAACTTTCTGGCGCGCCGCCAATGTTGGCGCTGGCTCTCGTTAAGGTAATGTTCTTGCGACATAACTGTTGAAGTTAGGTCTGGACTTGACTTTTAGTGTGATAAAGGTCGATGGAAGACGATTTTTATTCCATTTTTTCTGTGATCCTAAGAACCGCGGGGTTTTTGCATGCAGCCCGTGGCGTGGGATATACCAATGCTTCGGAATAGAAAGAAAGAAAGAAGAAAGAAAACTCGTTTATTCCGCCAGAAAAGTGTAGTTCTCTATCAGTATCCCTAAACATATATCTCACAGGCTACTCTCTGTCAGTGGTTGCGGAATAAGGCATTTTATTGAAAAAATCTGATCACAATCAGTCCGTCAGATAGATTTCCAAAAAATACCGCGACGGAAGGGAGTTTCAGACTCTTACTGACTAAAACCCATCCGTGTTCCTCCTAACGCCTGCTCCGTTCCAGACACGGGTCTGCAGATAGCGAGCTATGGATGGATGTCGAGCGGTGGCTCGACGTCCAATAGCAACCAGGCCCGTGTTCCACGCGCGCCTTAAAGAGCTGTCAGCTAAGAAGGTGGGGATCCCATAGGGTCAGTGCCTGCTAGGTTTGTGGAATTTGTTCGAAAGAGTCACCGCGGTACTGGAACGCAAAAGGCACTAGAAGGAACACGGGTGGGTTTTAGTCAGTAAGAGTCTGACACTCCCTTCCGCTCCGCCCAGAGTGAAAGAAGTAATTTGATGATTTCCCATCCAGAAAAACGGGACCACGGTGATTCTTTCAAACTAATTGGCTATTTTAATAGTTATAAAAATTGTAAGTCTATTTTAGTCCGCCCGTTGCATTTTCACAAAATATACGACTAGATTTTTTTTTTAATTTCTAATCTTAAAAAAAATATGAAGACAAAGCGCTTGAAAGTTCAACGGGGGCTGGTGACGTCACGTCGCTGGTAAAAATATTAGCGCCTAGTGACGTCATACGAGTTTTCAACGCACTTTTTCGTCTTCGTTTTTTGTTAACGTGAAAAAAAAAACAAAATACTTGTCAAATACTTTCTGGAATTAATATATCTGAAGGACTAATTAGATTGTTAGTCAGCTACCCTATTTCGGTAGCAACCGCTATCCAATCAGAGCAAATCAGTTAAATTGCTCTAAATTCAAATCAGCTTGTCCATAGATTCAACGCATGTCCAGAGATAATATCTAAACGGCCGTACCATAAGTTATAGACGGATTTTGTCGCATAATCTATGGTCGACGTTAATATGTAGGTATTGTTATTGGTGTTTATGTCTATGGTTTAGTGTAGCAGATATCTGTGCCTAGATTGACTGTGAATAGATTAAATACTTTTGAAGATATTTTCCTCCACAATGTTTCAAGTAATAGATATATTAGATGCTCATTGAAAAACTTGAGACTATGGTTGACACCAAATAAACGTGCAATAACGGTCATTGACCCACCTAAATTTATTGACAACCTTAATTCTTAAAACAGAAATAATTAATTAATGCTAAATTGAATCGACATCCATCGTGATCCTTTATATTTACTAGTAATGGAAAACGATTCATTTTTTTTTGTCCATGTACCTACGAAGAGATATCAAGGAAAGGACAATGACCTTTATTGCACATTTATCTGGTGTCAACTCATAGATATATATTCCATCAGCTTTTACGACAAATCTTCTACGGTTCAAGCGGTGCGGTTATGGAATGCCTTGCCCGTATCGGTAAGGCGTGCTCAATCTTTGTCCATTTTTAAAACAATGGTCAAATATTTCTATGCTTTTTGTTTCATAATTATTATTGTATATACATATTTATCTGTTCTCGTGGCTAAATTATAACAGCCGCACGGGTCGATCTTCGAGGTTAAGCAACGCTTACCGAGGTTGGTCTGTGGAAGAGTGACCATCTTAACATAACGAGACTTCTCCGTGCCTCGGTGCGCACGTTAAGCCGTTGCTCCCGGCTGTCATTTGTAGATCTTTGGCAGTCGTTACGGATTGTCAGAACCCAGAAAATCTGACACCAGTCTTGCCAAGAAGTACCGTGTTCCCTAGTTAATGGGTTGTGGAGGTCTGGTATGCAGCCGCTCCACGTAAAATACTGGTATTTAGCTGAATCCGGCTTGTCTGAGAGCCGACCCCAATATAGTTGGGAAAAGGTTATGCAGATATTTATCTGTTATGTATTTATTGTTATATAATTAGTACACCTAAGACTTCCTACAGTACTGTATTTCCTTTTCTTTTTAAAATCCATCGAAACGTTGTCTTGAAAAGATTTCTTTTAGCGATAAGGCCGCCCATTGCGTCACCCTATGTAATGTTTCTTCATCTATATTTTCTGTAACATAAATGGTGTACATAATAAAGAGTATTCTGTTCTATTCCTCCACAAAACTCGATTAAGTTGCCGTGATAATCGAAAAACCCTCGACCGATGACGGTAAATATTGTAGACCTCCACTCGACGCAAACTAAACTCAACCTCGATTTAGCCTCGACTCAATCTCGACTCAACCTCGACTCAATCTCGACTCAATCTCGACTCAACCTCGACTCAATCTCGACTCAACCTCGACTTCGAGTCCGCGCCACTTAGATCTATTTTCGGCTTCTCGCATCCAGTTTCTGCCAGCCGTCCTGCGCAAATCGTCACTCCACCGTGCCTGAGGACGTCCTACACCACGTTTGCCGAGACGCGGTCTCCACTCTAGAACTCGTTTACCCCAACGGTTGTCGGTTCTACGACTAATATGGCCAGCCCACTGCCACTTCAGCTTACTAATCCGGTGGGCTATATCGATGACCTTGCTTCTCTGATATCTTGTCTTCTCTTTATGGTGTTTGTATGTATATTATATCAAAACTAATAAATCATTGCAAATAAATAAATTAATATAATGAAATTGAAATAAATAAACGCCCCCTGGTGAGTTGTCACCGTAACCACATGCACCAATCAAATCCGAACCTATCACTGAAAACCGCATGAAAATCGGACTAGTAGTACTGGAGATAAATGGGAACATTGGTTTGCACAAACAAACAAACATCCTCTAACCCCAAACGCATATACTCTCTGTTCCATCGTGGGTAATTAAAATAAATTAAATTAATGGTTAAATGAATTAAAACGAAAATTAAATTACAATAATTGTTTAAATTAGAATACAAAGAATCTGGGCCCCAAGTCTGCTATTTTTATAAACTTTTCTTTCCAAAACCGTCCCATTGACATTTTGCTAAAAGTTCGTAATCTGCTAAATTCATAATGGTCGATCATTGGTCGGTCAATGGTCTCGTAACACTTTTTGATAACCGAGCTACTTATTAAAAGAAATGAGTGCGCAACGACGTTCTAAAGGTAGGTTGTAAATTTTGATAGTTCCTTTGATCAGGAACTATCAAAATTTTATCAGATTACCGCATACGTCTGTCATTCATTTGTCATTATATACGACACTAGCTTCTGTCCGCGACTTCGTCCCCGTGGAATCCCCGATTTTAAAACATTCTTTATCGCTGCTCCGCTCCTATTGGCTTAAGCGTAATGATATATAGCCTAAAGCCTTCCTCGATAAATGGTCTATTCAACCCAAAAAGAATTTTTCCTTCGAACCAGTAGTTCCTGAGATTAGCGCGTTCAAACAAGCAAACAAACAAACAAACTCTTCAGCTTTATAATATTAGTATAGATTTCCATTTCTTTCAATGGCTCAGTGTTATGTGGTTGACCACTGGAAAGTCATAGTGACGCTCTTATATTAGTAGATTACCTAACTTGTAAAAGCCAACCATTATGAAATCAATGATAGACCATTCTGACACTATTGTAATAGCAGACTTGAGGCCCTGGTGACATGCAGCCTGATAAGCCTTCCCAAAACTGCCGCATTTGAGCTGTCTGCAATCATCCTTAGGTGGGTAAGGTAATATCCTCGGTGTGTTCCAAAAACAAAAAAGCAACCAAAAACATCGAGTTCCGAAATTAAAGTTAATACTTATACTTTTTGTTTTTTTTTTTTGTTTAGAAGTCGGTTGTATTTTTTTGTAAAAAGTTTTTTTTTATTTTTTTACTATTAGTTACATTTTACATGTTTTCCGCCTTCACGGCAAAACACAGCGCTCAAATATGTTAACCTAACACCTTTATATTCATACCTATGTTTTACAAATACATATTCTGTTTCAAACAAAACCACAATATTACCACTACCACGAAGAGGTAGATACTTCCGTGAACGAGCTGCTTCACAAAGAGAACTCCGACATACACTATTAATTTATAATAATAATATAATAATAATAAAATGACATATTATTATTATAATTTATCCTCACTTGTCCGTCGGTTATAGCCTCAAATATCTGCAGCGTGTGGATAAAATATCAAGCTATATATTTTACGTTAACAGCTTAAAGCTTGCTCGAACGCAGCACGTGTTCGAGCTATAAATACGGTACAATAGCTTGTAAATTTATGAGCTGTTTCATGCTGATGTCGGTGCAAAAGTGGTAGAAATAAGCGTTTTGCTTCAAATCTAAATAGGAACTAGCTGACCCGCGTTACTTTGTCTGCGTAACATAAGCCAGAGAAAGAAAAAAAACCAACGGAAGTCGGTGTTTTTGGTTGTTTCTTTCTTTTTTGAACACCGACTTTTGAAATTAAAATTATTTTGTAATTTTTGTAGGTATTTATTTTATGTTTAGGAGTTCGTTGGTTTTTTTTTTTTTTAGCTAAACGTACCCATCACAGCGTACGTGTTATAAACTGGTGTAAACAATAAAACGACCGCGATTTCAGAAATTCCGGAAGATTTGCTACCTTTTATTGAAGATTTCCGTTTCCTATCATCTCTGTTCTTCATCAGATTTTCACCAAATTAGAAAGGGACCACGTTGAAATACTAAGATGCTTTTCCAAACCATTGTAGACAGATTTTTTTCATTTTACATCGATAAATGAAAATGAGAATATCATCAATATAACCTAAGCCACGCATTATTTAAATGGAATCACACGACACGCACCAGCTTTCGAATGTAAAAAGAATCATCAAAATCGGTACACCCAGTAAGTTATATATAAAGTAACACACACAAAAAGAAAAAAAAAATAGTCGAATTGAAAACCTCCTCTTTTTTTTCAAATCGGAAAATAAACCGAACCCCACCACACAATGCTGTGATGATTTTACCAACTTCTTGCGGATGTGTTCACGTACCTTCATCCTAAAGGAGTAATCTGCAAGATAACTTTAGCTTTACCGGAACTCATCTGGAAGTGTTGAAACAAGAAGACGGGGCCCCATAGGATCAGTGCCAGGTTGCAGAATTTGTTTGAAAGAGTCACCGCGGCTCTGGAACGCGGCAGGCACTAGGAGGAACACGGGTGGGTTTTAGTCAGTAAGAGTCTGACACTCCCTTCCGCTCCGCCCAGAGCGGGAGAAGTCATTTGATGATTTCCCATCCAGAGAAAAACAAAAAACGAAAAAGGTGTTGAAACAGCTCATAATTTCATCTTTATTAAATGTTGAGTAGGAACATGACAGAACTTGTACATTTTTAATCAACGAGCTACATTTCTGCTCACTAAGTTATCTCCCCGGGGTGAAGTTGCGCGGAGTTTGCAAACTTTGTAAAGGTGACGCTCCACAACAGGCCACAGTGAAGCTACGCATGGCTTACTGGTAATTGATCGTTGTTCTTCAAATGAGATGTTTTAGAGCTAATTCGGTGAGCTGATTTGCAATGATTTTGAGCCAGAGAACTTCAAATTTTTTTTTCAAAAAACAACTTCGTTTGTGTCACATTGTTCATGACTGCTCCGCTCCTATTGGTTTTAGTGTGATGATATATCCTATAAGCTATAGCCTTCCTCGATAAATGGGCTATTTAACACTGAAATAAATTTTCAAATCGGATCAGTAGTTCCTGAGATTAGCGCGTTCAAGCAAACAAACAAACAAACTCTTCAGCTTTATATATTAGTATAGATTAGGGATGTTTTATTTTCACCGCACGTAGGAATGAAGGTTTTGCTTGCAAAAGTGTCAAAGTATATTTGAATGTTTTTTAAGGTTTGCGCAAAACTTTTGCTCGACTCAACGTATGGCGTGCAATTGGAGAGGCCTATGCCCAGCAGTGGACTGCAACAGGCTGTTGATGATGATGATGATGATTACAATATCATAATATATTTTTAAATCTTAATATGATACATTCTATACTAATATTATAAAGCTGAAGAGTTTGTTTGTTTGAACGCGCTAGGAAGTCGGCGCGTGAGCGCCCTCGCCTTTTTATAGCGCCTTTTGCAGCGGATAGCCGTTTGGCGCGTTATACAAATAAAACTATCTCTATCTCATTCTCACCTGTTCTCGGTCCCGCCGCTGCGCCCGCTCCTTGCCGCTCTCTTTCTGTCCAGCCACTACACCGTACATTCTGTCTCACTTGCTCTTAACACTTTTAATTATCACTGTCTTTAATTAACAATCATTGACACAGTATTCTTAGGGTTGTCCCCTGTTTAAATGTACGAAAAATTTACGAAAATATTGTTGATTTAAAATCGCTTTGAGTAATGTTTATTTGTACGTTACATAGTTAAAAGTAATTTAATTAAGATAATTTTGGAATTTAGACTCATTTCCAAATATAAATACAAATAAAATTTTAAAAAAGACGTTCAGAAGGAAGTCAGAACAAGTTATTCTCTTTGTATCCGTACCCAGAAAGCAGTTTCTTCCTTAATAATGTTTAATTTCATGGTATGTTTAATATTTGCGGTTATAGTGGCAATAGAAATACACACTCTGTGAACATTTCATGAATCTTGAGACAGCCAGACAGACTGCTCCGCAGGTAAAATCGTCAAAGAAACACATTAAGAAGCTTTCACTTTATTAAATAAATATTTTTAAGAAAAACACTTCTTCTTCTAAACGAAGACTTTATTGTCATTTTTAACCGACTTCTAAAAAAGGAGGAGGTTCTCAATTCGGATGTTTGTATTTTTTTTTATGTTTGTTTGTGCATAACTCCGTCGCTTGCCAACCGATTTGAAAAATTCTTTTTTTGTTGAAAAGGGTATACCCTTTTCAACCCAAATGGTCCCATGAAAATTTTATCGAAATCGAACTAGCGGTTTTTTGTTCATTTCAATAAATGATAGCAAATCTGTCGGGATCGCTGTTATACCACGTACCTACGCTGCGATGGGTATGTTTAGCTGAAAAATAAAAAAAACCTTTTACAAAAAATACAACCGACTTCTAAACAAAAACACCAAAAAGTACAAAATAACTTTAATTTCGGAAGTCGGTGTGTTCAAAAACAAAAAAGCAACCATAAACACCGAGTTCCGAAATTAAAGTTATTTTGTACTTTTTGTTTAGAAGTCGTTTGTTTTTTTTGTAAAAAGTTTTTTTTACATCGACAAGTGAAACAAATGAGAACATCATCAATGTAGTCGAAGCTACACGTTATTAAGGATAACTTGTCGTCAGATCTCTCAGTCAGAATTTAAATGGAACCAAAAATTCACTGGCTTTGGAATCATCAAAGTCGGTACACCCAGTAAAACATTATGAGGTACCAATAAAAATACAGTCAACTTGAGAAGCTCCTCCTTTTTTGGAAGTCACTTAAAAATACAATAAAATGTAGGTAATTTTTTTATTGTGATAATGGATTTACTCTTGACTCTAGTCTAGGTCGCAGGTGACAGAGACAAACTCTACGACGGAATGAGCTTACCCAGAAGAAGCCTGTTCACTCTAACTTTGAAGAGATCAGGGTTGAATGCGTTCGGAAACACAGACGCAGGCAGAGAGTTCCACTCCTTGTATGTGCCTTCTTTAAATTCAAAATGGAGATAGCTTTGTCTAGTAGACCCTAGCCATTGCAACAATGGCTTTAATTAGGAGACCGTTATCCAACAGTATAAACAAACTTA
Organism: Hecatera dysodea; assembly: GCA_905332915.2. NCBI lineage: Eukaryota > Metazoa > Arthropoda > Insecta > Lepidoptera > Noctuidae > Hecatera > Hecatera dysodea. The sequence goes on along the minus strand of HG995317.1, from coordinate 479,960 downwards.
GTGGTCGAAGATAAGATTCCTCAACTAACTATCCTATTCACGAATTTCCCTCCAAATTCGGCCACAACGGGGACCCAATCCGCAGCCAGGCCTATAAAAGTTTACGAGAATACAAAGAAAATTGAAGGATTTTAGTTTATAGTCATTTGAATGAAACACACATAGCATTTCTAAGATTACCTACATATGTATATTGTCGCAAAGCTGAAGTCAAAACGTTTATTTCGATTAGGCCATTAAAGGACACTTTTATTTACTGATTTATTTAAACTTTATCTATCAGTCAACCTTCAGGTTAAAAAGACAACACTGTGGTAGGTGTAGGTACAAGAAATAAATAAAATACAAAATATATATTTTTGGGAAAGAAACGCCGTCAATCACTTTATTATTTCAACGTAAATACATACGTTGTGCAAGTGACTCTAGTGTCCATTCGCAAAAGTAGATTCTCATGGAAAAGAACGGACAAGAAACTCTGAACAAGAAAATATTTGTTACACAAAAAAACGTTTCATATTTTATCCCCGTATTCCCATGGAATCGGAAACTATGCGGGTGAAACCGTGGGGCGCTGCTAGTCTACACTATCTACACTAATGTTATAAAGAGGAAATATTTGTATTGTTGTGTGTGTGTTTATGTTTGTAATGAATAAGCACAAAAACTACTACGCCGATTTCAAAATCTTTAGAAAGCTGCATTCACCCTGAGTAACATAGGCTATATTTTATCCCCGTATTCCCACGGGAACGGGAACAACGAGGGTGAAGCCGCGTGGCGCTGCTAGTTGATTATAACGCGATAAAATTGTTTTTAACCGACTTCAAAAAAGGAGGTTCTCAAGTCGACTGTATTTTTTTGTGTATGTGTGTGTTACCTCATAACTTTGTACTGGTTGACCCGATTTTGATGACTTTGTCTTGTTTTCGAAAGCTGATGCTTTTCATTAAATTTCATTGAGATCTGACGACTAGTATTTAAATTATCCCTAATCATCCTCATTCACACTTGTCGATGTAAAATGAAAAAATAAAATTGTAAACGATGTTTTGGAAGAGCATCTTAGTATAAACTTTTTAGGAAAAAAAATACAAACGACTTCTAAATAAAAAAGTAAGTATAAAATAACTTTAATTTCGGAAGACGGTGTTCAAAAAACGAAGAAACTATCAAAACACCAAGTTCCAAATTTAAAGTTATTGTTGTTTTTTTGTGTGTAGTTGTCGGTTGTTTTTTTTTTTTAAACAAACATACCATTTTATAACACAAATTTAGTGACTTTATATTTCCCAATACCCGTCGTAATCGTGTACTTTACGTTCGCCCAAACAAAGCTTATTCATGAATTTTATCAGCGTTTAGAGACGTTACTGGATAATAAAATCGAAAAACATAAAAGCGTTTTTTTTCCTTAGGGGAATCAAAGGCAATGCTCGTCAAACCAGAGGAACAATAAACACTATTTTAACGTTTTGGGACTGATTCCTTTGTGTGTACAGCAAAGGAGTGGAACTCCCTGCCAGTCTGTGTTTCCTGATAGCTACAACCTGCGAGTCTTAAGGCGATACCCCGACAAAACCTTGCGATATCGCGATAGTGCGTTTTTCTTCGCTATTCAGAGACTATTAACTCATTAGTTATGAGAAATAATCTACATGTAAAAGCACGTTATTAATTTTCGATGTCTTACCATCATATTCCACGTTTTAATTTGTTTTTATGTGTTAAAAATAAATTTAAAATCTACTTTTAAAAAATGACTAAAATTGTTGATTTTATGCATCTGTTGCTAAATGCAACGCTCTAATCATTTGAGAATTACACTAATGGATAGATAATTTAAAAATCTATATTATACACGTTTTATTTCATTTCAAAAGATCGCTTATCTTTTTTAATGAAAATAATTCCAAAAATTGTGTGAATTCTATGATAAAAGGCCATGCGCAGGGTGCGGGCGGCAAAGAAGGAACGAATGTTCAAGTTTATTTGGTCAGGGAAACGCCTTAAGTCAACAGTGAACAGGTTACTTCTAGACAAGCGTGCTGCATCGTCGACCACATCATCGCTTACCATCAGGTGAGATAGTCATCATACACGTGCCTATACTAATTCTTATGTACTATTAAAAATGCCCAAACACTACATAGTATAAAACAAAGTCGCTTACTGATGTCTGTCTATCCCTATGTACGCTTAGATCTTTAAAACTGCGCAACGGATTTAGAAGCGGTTTTTTAAGAGATAGTGATTCAAGAGGAACATTTATATACATAATTTATGTGATCTGTACCACCAAAAATTGAAAAACAAAACAACTTTTTACAACAAAAAAAAAAACAACCTACTTCTAAACAAAAAAAAAACATAAAATAACTTTAATTTCGGAAGTCGGTGTTCAAAAAACAAAGAAACAACCAAAAACATTAAATTACAAAAAAAAACAACCTAGGTACTTCTAAACAAAAAAAAACACAAAACATAAAATAACTTTAATTTTGGAAGTCAGTGTTCAAAAAACCAAGAAACAACCAAAAACACCGAGCTCCGAAATTAAAGTTATTTTATGTTTTTTTTTTCATAAAAATCTGTGAACGTTGTATATAAAGACATTCTGTGGTATATTTAGTATCAACATTGCACCCGTCCAAAGCCAGGGCGCGTCGCTAGTATTATACATGATAAAATTAAATTGTTTGAAATAGAATCGATTTTGATAATGATTGATGACTTCCGTATCCCTAATAACGCGATCAGAACCGTGGCCAAAATCTAGTCAGTAATATTTTTTTTTTAATTTTGACAAGCATCAAATCTACAAATCGCCGCACTAGATTAATCCTTTTTTTCGACAAAATTCTGAACAAGCTTGCAAGTTAAGAAGTCGCAACATAAAGTCGAGTGTGTTTTATTTTAAAAGAATCTACTCCATACTGTGTTTGCATTTTTTATAAAAAAGTCAAATCTTGCTTATTCAAGAAGATTGCGGGCTGCACTTACTGTAACTTTGCAGTTTCCTTCCTTTATTTTTATTTACTTACATTAGTTGGCATTTCAACTTCTCATATTTAATTTTAAACTAGTTGTTTCCCACGGGTTGAACCCTTTTTTTCTAGCTAAATCATCAAATGACTTTTACACGTTCTGGGCGGAGCGGAAGGGAGTGTCAGACTCTTACTGACTAAAACCCACCCGTGATCCTTCTAGTGCCCGCCGCGTTCCAGGGCTTTTTTTTTTTTTTTTTTTTCTGGATGGGAAATCATCAAATGACTTCTCCTGCTCTGGGCGGAGCGGAAGGGAGTGTCAGACTCTTACTGACTAAAACCCACCCGTGATCCTTCTTGTGCCCTTTGCGTTCCAGGGGTGCGGTGACTCTTTCGAACAAATTCCGCAACCCTAGCAGGCACTGACCCTATGGGGCCCCGTCTTCTTTGCTGACGGCTCTTTGAGGCGCGCGTGGAACACGACGCGCCGTCGACTCGGGCCTGGTTGCTATCGGACGGCGAGCCACCCATAGCTCGCCATCCGCAGGCCCGCGCCTACGGTGGCCGGGAATCGCCCTGCGTTTCCCGTCGCCCGGGGCGTCTTCTTCTGTTGCGGCGGCTGGAGCGAGGGGCTTCCCTCTCTCGCACGCGCTCCGCCTCCTCCTTCGCTAGCATTACTGCTTCGCAGAAGGAGGCGACCGCTTCCCATGCCTCCTCGCTCCGGACCATGGCCCGAACCAGGGCCGGACGCGAGAGGTCGCCGCCGCCGATCGCCTCGACGAGGACACGGCGGTACTCCGCCCAAGCAGGACAGACCTCCACCGTATGCTCCACCGTGTCCTCCGGACGATCCACACAGTGATGACACCCGGACGTGTCCTCCCGCTGGATCCGACACAGGTACCTCCCGATGCAGCCGTGTCCGGTGAGCACCTGCGTCAGGCGGAAGGTGAGAACGCCGTGGCGTCTCTCCAGCCACGCCTCAAAGAGGGGACTTATTGCCACAATAGTGGCATGCCCAGCACTGGGTTGCGATAGTCGCTGTCTCCAAACCTCCGTGAGATCCCGCCGGAGCTCCGTCCGCTGCGCAGCAATTTGCCGCGGCAGCAGCGTTTCACCCCGGCTTAGCGCCTCCACGCGCAACGCGTAAACGTGCGCGAGGGCTCTCGCCTCCAGATCCCACGGCAGTAATCCGGCAAGGAGATTCGCCGCCTCGCCAGAGACCGTGCGGTATCCACGGACTAGCCGAATAGCCATGACCCTCTGGGCCGAGACCAGGTGGCGCGCTGGCAGTCGCCTTAGCGACAGCGCCTACACTGGGGCCCCGTAAAGGGACATGGACCGCACGATCCCCGCGTACAGCCTCCGGCAGGAGGCGTTTGGTCCCCCCAGATTGGGCAAGAGCCGCTTGAAGGCAGCCCCAGCCCGCCCCAGTTTGGGTGCCAAACGTCGGAAATGCTCCGCGAAGTTCCACCGGCTATCGAGGACGAGGCCCAGGTACCTCATCGTTGACCCGACGCCGATGTGAACCCCTCCTACCGTTACCTGGGTTCCCGGTGGTGGCCGGTTCCGAGGGCCATGAAAACACATGGCCTCGGACTTGTGTAGGGCCACCTCGAGACCCAGTTGCCGGATTCTGTCAACAACTATCGCTTTGTTGGCGATGTCAAGGGACACCGCCACGACCACCCCACCCCGGGAAATCGCCTCCCCCGTCGTGAGGGCTCTCACGCGCATGATGGCGTCCACCGTCGAGCGCCCTGTGCGGAAACCAAACTGGTTCTCCGCCAGATCCGGCCCAGCTCTCACCAAGTGCTTGACGAGGCGGTTTGCAATTACTCTTTCAAAGAGCTTGCCCACCTCGTCAAGCAGCACGATGGGCCGGTATGCGGACGGAGACTCCGCAGGGCGCCCTGGCTTCCCAATGAGGACCAGTTTCCCCGTCTTCCAGCGACGTGGGAACTGGCCCCTCTCCAAGCATGCGCTTAGGAGCCCACGTAGTCGAGGCCCGAGAGCCTCCGAGGCCAGGACCCAGGCTTTCCCAGGTAAACCATCGGGTCCTGGGGCCGCGTTCCAGGGCTGCGGTGACACTTTCTAACAAATTCCGCAACCCTAGCAGGCACTGACCCTATAGGGCCCCGTCTTCTTACGGGTTTGACCCCCTAGCGTACTCTTGTCGTATCCTTGCATTTGTTCGCCTATGGAAGAAATAAAAATATTTAATATTACCGCAGAGAGAAACGATCTCTTTATTTCCCAAGATTTTACTTCGCAGAATAAAATCCTGGTTGCGTGAAAAAAAATAAACCGGGCTAGATCTCCTAAATATCCGCAAAGATGTCAAAATCAAAAGTCATTTATTCAAACTAGGCTGAGAGCCAGCACTTTTTGAACGTCAAATTTTACATAAAGACAGTCCCCAAAAACGCCCCCCCCCCGTCACCACTGTCACGTCACAACCTGAGTATCGATGAATCAACGTTTTCGCAAAAAAGAAACGGAAGTTTGAATTTGTAATTTAAGTAGCCACATAAATATGCATAAAAGTTGGTAAATAAATGTCATTAAAATCGGTTCAGTAGGTATAATAAAGTCTAAATGTGAAACTTTGATGTGCAAACAAACAGACATTTACGATAGTAACTTTTGTGGGCGAAAAATCTAACGTTTTACAAGTTTATTCATTTACTACACGGGGAAACTACAGACTGTACAAAATCGTAGTCAATGCGACATAAATACTTTGTAACTCCTTAGTAGGAATGCACACTCTCGGGTGGCTGTGACCTTTTTTGAAAGCTAGATCCGCGCCTGATGTCCGGTAGTAGAAGGGAGCCGGTGGAATGAGGTCTGTTACCAAAATATGTCTAAGTGATAACAGGGATGTTGCCTGAGTAAAAAATATATGATTATGTTTAGTCCGTCATCGTCAGTTAGATTATAGAAAAACTAGCGACCCACCCCGGCTTCGCACGGGTTCAATGTAGATACTAATGTTTCCTCTAATATAATATGCATGTATTATACATATAAACCTTCCTCTTCAATCACTCTATCTATTAAAAAAACCGCATCAAAATCCGTTGCGAAGTTTTAAAGATTTAAGCATACATAGGGACAGACAGCGGGAAGTGACTTTGTTTTATACTATGTAGTGATATTGGACACGTATTTTTCCTTTATCAAATCTATAAAAACTAACGAAGATAAAAAGCATCAAATATCAGGAGTGGGAGCGTGTGACGTCACTGCCCGGTAAAAATTGTAGCGAGTAGTGCACACGAGTTTTTACGCACTGTATGTATCGTCTTCATTTTTTGTTTATGTGAAAAATGAAAAATACATGTCCAATATTTTTTGGAAATCTATCAGAAGGACTAATCAGATTTTTTTAGTTAACTACCCTATTAATACAATTTGGTCACAAAGGAAAAGTCATGATATTTACAAACAACAAAACGGTTGCCTAATCTGTATTTACGGGTCCCTTCTCAAACACCGTAATTTCAAATGTTGGCAGAACGTTCATTACCATTGCTTCATTTTATTTTGTTTAGATACTTTTAGAATGGACCATTAGCAAACGGGAATTTTCAAATTAAAAATGGTGAAAAGCAGAACAGAATTCGCATTTTCACAGCTTTGTATGTATTCTGACTTCTATATTCAGTACACAAACTCAATATTTAGTTCAAGTATATATTTATACTTACTAATATTATAAAGCTGAAGAGCTTGTTTGTTTGTTTGTTTGAATGCGCTAATCTCAGGAACTACTGGTCCGATTTGAAAAAATCTTTCAGTGTTAGATAGCCCATTTATCAAGGAAGGCTATAGGCTATATATCATCACGCTAAGACCAATAGGAGCGGAGCAGTCATGAAAAATGGGACACAAACGAAGTTGTGCGGACAGCTAGTATTTTATATACCCACGTCCGTGCGTCACTGCGGGGTGCCAACTGAAAACCAGCGGTGGGTGTCTGACGCCCAGCAGATGCTGAGATGGTAACCCTTTCGGTTCGGACACACTCGGCGCATTCTGTACTTTTGTTCTCCTGTAATTTGTGTTTGTAACCGTTGTGCTGTGTCTGTCCTGAATAAAAGTTTTTCTATGCTATTCTATATAACCTAGTTTTAAACCGAATTTACGTTAGAATGTGTTTTTTTAACCGACTTCTAAAAAAGGAGGAGGTTCTCAATTCGGATGTTTGTATGTTTTTTTTTTTAATGTTTGTTCGCGCATAAAGCCGTCGCTTGCCAACCGATTTGAAAAATTATTTTTTTGTTGGAAAGGGTATACTTCCCAAATGGTCCCATGAAAATTTTATCGAAATCAACCAAGCGGTTTTCGAAAAATCAACAAAGATCTAAAAAAAATATCTACATTGTCTACATTGACGACCTCTTAGTTTACTCTGCAAAGGAGCAGTACGTTTTTTTTTACACCAATGTGATTGGTTCGTTTGGGTGGAGGGAGGGGAGGGGGTGTAGGTACCACTAAAAAGTGAAAAATAAAAAACTTTTTACAAAAAAATACAACCGACTTTTACACAAAAAATCTAAAAAGTGCAAAATAACTTTAATTTCGGAAGTCGGTGTTCAAAAAACGAAAAAGCAACCACAAACACCGAGTTCCGAAATTAAAGTTATTTTGCACTATTTAGATTTTTTGTGTAAAAGTCGGTTGTATTTTTTTGTAAAAAGTTTTTTTTAAATAAAACGACTTTAACTTGGCCTCGACAATTTTCAAATATAGTGTTGCTACTTTCTTTTGCTTCAAAAATAAATAGAAAACAAAGTAATAAAACAGTGTAACGTAATTCCATATCTTTTCTGTATATATTAATTTTATATATCTGCATTCATTTAACTGGAGTACGAAACTCACTTAATTTTTAGGGTTCCGTATTAAGACTCCGCTGTCCGTCCGTCTGTCTGTATGTCCGTGTGTCACCAGGCTGTATCTTATAAACCGTGATAGTTAGTTGAAATTTTCACAGATGATGTATTTCTGTTGTCGCTATAATAACAAATACTAAAACAGAATAAATATTTAAGGGTGATGGGATGGGGGGGATGTTTTTTTTTTTCGTTTTTGCTAAATATTGATAAAGGCAACAGGTAGGCGCTTGAAATATTCACTGAATATTTAGTTAAACATACCTACATGTATTCACTTCAAAATTAAATAAATAAATTAAAATAACACAAAATATTTAAGGTTGGCCCCATATACAACAAACGTGTTTTTAATTTTTAAAGATTGGTACGGAACCATTCGTGCAAGAGTCCGGCTCGCACTTGGCCAGTTTTTACTAATTTAAATATTACGCTGCAATATTTTAATTCTTATTAGTTTTTAAATTGACTTCTTATTGTTTCGCGCGAAACTCTAATTGCCACTACAATGAAAAAAAAACTACCACATAAATGCGCGGGAAATCAATCACAGATAACACACACCACAGATAAAATATACTTATGAGTGCACAGATTAAAAATAAGCGCTCTGTTTTTGAAAGCACGACTATCCGCGAAGCGTCCGCTATACATACTGAATATCGTATGTTGAACAATGCAGCATCCTGAAAACTGTACAAACTTATTATATCACTTATATAACAGTTTACATCCTTATTTCCTAGCGATAGAGTCGATTTTAAACGCTCATGACGGCAAAATAAAAAGGATAGTTTGCAAATTCCGTATAATTTTCTTCAAGCAATTTTGTAACGTATACTATGCAATCAGAGTTCATTTTAGCTTTGACTCGTTCTTAAACGTTAAAGGACAATATATTTTGGCGGGCTATACTTAGTGCAGATAAAACAGAATTAATTTTAATTTAGTTGATGCTGTTAATTGGCTAAAAAGACTTCAAGGATTAAAGTTTGCCAGAGATAATAATTTGCAAGTTTTCGTGAATTTCCTTTGGCCGAGTAAGTAACTGAAAATTCTGTGAAGGTCGTAGTTTCTCAGTTCTTGAAACAATACGTACCTATTGTGAATCTTTGTAGGTTGTAACTTTAGTGGCTGAATAGAAATACTGGTAGTTACTTATCCAAGTTAACTAAACTATGTATTGTAGTAGTTTTAGTATCATTTCAGACTATTGGTGGAACGTTACTTACCTACCAATATTATAAAACTAGGTTTTGCTCGCGGCTTCACTCGCTTTGATATACAGGCCCATTTTAAATTTTCCATACAAACATATTCAATTATCAGAAATCTTTTTTAAGTAAGACATTTCGAAAATGTTTTCAACTAACTTTTTAGATCTATACGTGCCCTGCTTATAAATTGTAAATTTCCATTAAAATCGGTTTAGTCATTTCGAAAAATAACGACTTGAAAATTTGTATGAAATGCCGTTCGGTGTATACTTACGCTCTTATAAGGAAGAGTGACAGATATTTTGCGTTAAGTGGGTAGTGTTAGTCCATGCTAATATTTCTTAGAAAGTATATAAATAAGTAAATCTTGTAAAGAGAATATTTCTGTGATCATTAATATTTTAAGAACAAGTCGATATTAAGGTCTTAGGAAGCATATTGAAACTAAGAGCACTTCTTATTGAGAAAACATTGCGCCTATAATTTTTCATTGCGAAAAGTATTTAATATTGGCCCTTAACGTAATCCCATCAAATTCGTGTGTAATTACAGCATAATCAGCCTTTTAACGTTCCCACTGCTGGGACACAGGCCTCCTCTCTAGGAGAGGGAATGGGCCGTAATCCAGCACGCGGGTCCAGTGCGGGTTGCGTAATTACAGATTAGCAAACAAAAAACAATCAAATTAACCCTATTATTGGTGCTGTATACAATTTGATACGTTGTTCTTTTCAAAAATCTAGACACAAAATGAGATATATTTTGAAAACTTTTATTAGTTTAGAAGAAACAAAATATAATTAAGTTTCTACCGAAAAAGTTGTTTCACTATTGGCAACACTGAAAAAGCAGTAGAATCTAAGATGCCGAACCGAACCAACGCGTCTACTCATCGCAAGGTAAGAAAATTCATTTTAAATTTTAATAAACGATAATTTGAAACGAAAGTGATATTATTTGAATAGCTTAGAATATTTTACAAGTTGGTATTCTATTTTGGTTGTTCGAAATTGATTGTAACTATATTTTTATCACTGGTTTTTTCGAGTGTATCAGATCTGGTACATTGCCAGATAACGAATATTATAGATATTTTTGACTATGTATCTAATATGTTACATTGCCAGTGGTGTGTACAGATACATTTATTAAGTTAGTAATAAATACTAACTTAATAAATGTATCTAATATTTTTTTCATTACAGATTTTTGGTCAACTAACTATGCAGCAACAAAATAGAGCTCGACAACTTGTGGTTCTTGTACCGAAGCCGGGGGCAAAATGTGATTTGGATGAAAGTGCATCATCGGGAGATGAACTCCAGTATTACGAAGGCCCAGCGAATTCTGACAGTAGGTCACCACCGCTCTTATCACCATCTTCGATGGGAAACCTCCATCTATTATCAGACGACGATACTGAGGTAAATCATATGATTTACCTATGAATTTCGGCGATGAATTTTGGTATAACACTAAAGATGTTGAAGCAGCAATTGCTGCTTCAATATATAATATCAATTTTCAATTCAATATCAATATATAACCAACCCTTGTTCGCCAAACGTATCTGCAAGTAGACAGCTGCATTCGTTGGAGACCATACCATTGTCTCCAGTTCCATCTACATCGTATCAAGTAAGTTTACCATCTCCACTGGCTTCGTCCCCACAAGTACCTGCACCACTCGTCAATAACTTGATGCGTCGTAACCAGCTTTTGTCTCCATTATCACCGGCTACCCGCTCAAGTAGACCTAGAGTTGTCACGGTACGGCGAAGAGTAATACCACCTAAAAGATTAGCACCAAATTGGCGTTGCTGTAAATTTACTGGTTCCGCAGAAGTAGAAGATATTTCATTTGAGCCTCGTGGAGAAAAGATTCGAGTGCCATTGAATACTTTAAGCTGTTCTTCTCAGACGACATCGTCTCTCATATAGTGGAACAAACAAATTAATATCTATAGCACACAGATAAATGGTACATCTATAAATATAACAGAAGATGATGTTAAAGACTTTTTGGCAATCCTTTTGAATAATAATATGGGAGTCGTTAAAATGTATGCATATACAGTTTATTATATTATTAAAGAAGTTCCAATTACTCAGACGTTATTTACATTATTAATGACAATCTTAAAGACGATGGTGATAGATATTACAAAATGAGGCCAGTTCTTCAAAGAATTCGCGAGAACTGTCTACAGGTAGAAGAAGAGATATCTGCACAAAAGGACAGACGATTTTTTTTGCCAAAAATGTGAAATACGACTGTGCTTATTGCCCGAACGCAATTGTTTAGAGTACCATTCTAATTAGTAATTAATAACAAAAATAATCTCTTGAGACTGATATGTATACGTACTCGTACGTATACATATCAGTTATTTATAAAATTGATCTCATTTTATTCATAAATAATGCTCATTAATTAGGTAAGACTTAAAGGCTGATTGTGATTGATAATTATGTTGATTTTTAGAAGGTTTTTTTTAATACTTGTTAATTATGAAAACAGAATTTATATTATTTTTAATTTTCCTATTCTAAGCAATGTGTCAAATATGATACGTAGTTTTTCTTATATTGATTATTATGAACCTGGCAACGTGCCTAATGTGATACATACAATAAAACGTAAACTAAATAATTACAATTTTTTGAATTATTTTTTCCTTTCCAGTGAAGACCTAGGAACACAAACCAGGCATTTTTTTTCATAAATACTGAAAAAAAAAATCCTGCCAAGATTAGGGTTAAGAAAAAAACAAACAATCGAATTAAGAACGTCGCCCTTTTTTTTTTAAATTCCCCATTAGACGGTGACAACGAGAACATAGCACGATCTATTTTGCCGCCAACGCCATCTATCGAGCTATTTCGAACTAAAACTAAACGTAAACTTTACGTCTTGAATGCTCAATAACCTCAAAGTTGATGTAATAAGCTATGAAAACTACACTCGGGGTCTAGTAGTGTGCTGAATTCAAAATTGCCTCGATTATTACTATTTTCATCTATGTGGGTAGCATATTATCGCGCTTGGATTCCTAAAGGGGGTAGACAGGAGGTATATTTCATCCAAATCTTTTTTTTATGTGAAACATCTATAGCCGCACGTAAAACTGATTTCTGGCGTGGCGACGCATGCCGTGGCGACGCGTCGTCACGCTGTATGATGGTATATAATTATATACAGTCTATATGCAGTAGTGCGTACGGTGTGAAAATATTATGTTTATTCAATAAATAGTCATCGTTATCTGGAAAAAAAAATATAATATTTTATTTTATCATTATGACATAATTATTTAGTTCCTATCACAATCTGTTATTTTCTGCATATTACTTTTACAAAATACTTAATGTCGATGTTTCTCATCTGCCAGGCGTCCCGTGACGGCTCATATTTTTTTTAATGTAATCGGATTGAAAAAATCATGTAGTGTTGGATAGCCCATTTATCGAGGAAGGCTATAGGCTATATAACATCTCGCTACGACCAATAGGAGCGGAGCAACAATGAAAAAATTCCATACAAATCACTTTTGAAGCTGTGTGATGCATTTGGTAGCACAAAATGCAAAAACTACTTGATAAGTGACTTTTCAGTTTTTTTTTTACAGTCGGGTAAAAAAATGAAAATATTTTTAATTTAACAATTATTTCTTTAGTTAGGTAATTATATAAATATGACCACGCAATTCTAAAACTTTACAGTATAGATTATACATTTTTTTTTAAGGATATCTTCAATTTACTTCTCCCGCTCTGGGCGGAGCGGAAGGGTGTGTCAGACTCTCACTGACAGCTCTTTGAGGCGCGCGTGGAACACGACGCGCCGTCAAACCGGCTCTGATTGCTTTCGGACGGCGAGCCACCCATACCTCACCGTCCGCAGGCCCGTGACTAAGGTGGCCGGGAATCGCCCAGCGTTTCCCGCCACCTCAGAGCGTCTACTTCTGTTGCGGGGGCGAGAGGTTTCCTTCTCCCGCACAGGGTCCGCCTCCTCCTTCGCTAGCATTACTACTTCGCAGAAGGAGACCGCTTCCCATGCCTCCTCACTCCGGAATATGGATTAAACCAGGGCCGGACGCGAGAGGTCGCCGCAGCCGAGCGCCTCGACGAGGACACGGCGGTGCTCCGCCCAAGCAGGGCAGACCTCCACCGGGAAGCTCTGCCTGCGTCTGTGTTTCCGAACACATTCAACCCTGATCTCTTCAAAGTTAGAGTGAACAGACTTCTTCTGGGTAAGCTCATTCCATCGTCGACTTTGTCTCTGTCACCTGCGACCTAGACTAGAGTCAAGAGCATATATAAAAACTGTTCCCCGCTTTAGGGCTTAACGCAGTCCTACAAAAAGATAGTAACAATCAAGAAAAACCAACTGAAGTATATAAAACCTCATTAGTAAGTTGTCTCTCCCGAGCAATACAGTTTGTCGACGTTTTTGCAACCTACATGTCACAAAGATTTATTTGCCAAGTCTGCATTTGACTTCAAAAGCGATGGCCACTTGTGTTCACAGCAGATGGTGTTTTGTGCCAGTGTTTATAATTGTGTAGCTTACAAGGAAAACTTGTTTTAAAACCGATTTAGGTGACAACATTTTAAGTAGTAGGTCTCAAAATATTTTTTTTTCGAAAGAGTCGCCGCGTTCCTGGAACGCGGCGGGTATTAGTCAGTAAGAGTCTGACACTCCCTTCCGCTCCGCCCCGAGCGGGAGAAGTCATTTGATGACTTTTCATGCTTAAAAAGAATGTGTATTGTGGCGAAAAATACATACTTTTGTCTTCTTAAGTTACTGGCTTTTGATAAGGGTAAGGTCTCCAACACAATGTTTTTATATTAAACAAACATCTGTTAATTCTCTCGGGGTTCAACTTTCGTTGATGGAATACTAACAAGTTTGATAAAATTCTGGATTGCACGAGTTCACTCAGTGAAAGTTTAAATAGCTTCATTATTTAGATCAAGTTTGATCAGCAATGGGTGTTCGAATGTGTTTTTATAGAACCAGTGCATCAGTGCAGGGCCCCAAGTCTGCTATTTTTATAAATTTGTAAAACCAACACGATCCCATTGTCATTTTGCTAAAAATTTGTAATCTGCTAAATTCATAATGGTCGATCATTGGTCGGTCAATGGTCTCGTAATACTTTTTGATAAACGAGCTATTAAAAGCAATGACTGCACAATGACGTTCTAATGGTAGGTCACTGATCAAAGGAACTGTCAAAATTTTAGCAGATTACCGCATACGTCTGTCATTCATTTGTCATTACATACGATATTACCATTCTATGCCATTTCTTTCAATGGAGTGTCAGTGGTTGACCATTGGAAAGTCATAGTGACGCTATTGTATTAGTAGATTACCAAACTTGTCAAAATCAACCATTATGAAATCAATGATAGACCGTTCTGATACTATTGTAATAGCAGACTTGAGGGCCTAGTGCAGCAGTACTAAAACAATTGTATTATATTATACTAGCAGCGACCGACGATTTCACACGCGCAGTTCCCGTTCCCGTGGGAATAAGGGGATAAAATATAGCTATGTTACTCAGGGTGGATTGTACCTTCCTAATGGTGAAAGAATTTTTGAAATCGATCCAGTAGTTTTTGAGTTTATTCGTTACATACAAATATACAAATCTTTCCTCTTTATAATATTAGTATAGAATTAATTAAACTATTTTATCTTACTGTATTAAAAAAAAACTTTTTTCACATTATGTACATGACACAGCATTATGCTGAGTGGAAGCCTTTTTGCCACAGTTACCACAGGTATTTGCTTTATAAATTTATGTATAGTCACTATTAACCACATTAATTAAATTTTAACTTGTCTTCACTAACAGAACTTGAGGACTACACACTATCGTTTGCGCTTTAGTGAAAAATCCATTAACGTATGTACTCATATCGTTTTGTTGCAATAAAATACTTTTTCTTTCTTTTCTTTCTTTCTTTTCTTTCTTTTCTTTCTTTTCTTTCTTTTCTTTCTTTTCTTTCTTTTCTTTCTTTTCTTTTCTTTCTTTTCTTTCTTTTCTTTCTTTTCTTTCTTTTCTTTCTTTTCTTTCTTTTCTTTCTTTTCTCTCTTTTCTTTCTTTTCTTTCTTTTCTTTCTTTTCTTTCTTTTCTTTCTTTTCTTTCTCTTCTATCTTTTCTTGCTTTTCTTTTTTTTACGACATGACATGCCTCCATATATAATTACTAGACTTCGATGTTGACTGATGAGAAGTTCGTGGCTAAATAATGACAAATGTAGGTTGTAAAGAACACTTTTACACGTCAATCTTTTTTGGCCGTTATAATATATACAATTCCGTTGCAAAAAGTCGCTTCCATTTCATTCCATTCCGTGACGGTGTAAATTGAGCCTAAGTCTAGTTCACAACGACATCACCGTTCTCGTATTTTATTGTACCACGAGTGAGAAACGTGCCTTTTTCCGAGTGCTTACCGGATTGTTCCGGTTTCTTGGGCACAGTTTCAATTTACATTAATCTTATACGCACAAACGAGCACAGCCGGGGGCTAACGTAGGTTTTAGGTAGCGATAGTTAGAGGAAGGTAAGTATTATTGTTTATTTATTAGTGGTGACGGGTGGGCGTTTTGGGGGACTGTCTTTATGTAAAATTTGACGTTCAGAAAGTGCTGTCTCTCAGCTTAGTTTGAATAAATGACTTTTGATTTTGATTTCTTTTAATGGTCTAGTTGAAATAAATAAATTGACTTTGACTACCGGGATAAAATATAGCCTTTGTTACTCGCTAATAATGTAGCTTTCCATTGGTGAATGAATATTTAAAATTCGGTTTAGTTTCAGCGTGAAAAAAATAAAAAGAACGAAGTCACAATCGCATTTACAATAGGTATTAAAAGTTCGGCTGGATCGTTTTTTGTTTTTTAAGAGTTCTTTTTTTGTTTTATGTATGTATGTATATCCGTTCTTTTGTTTGCCAGGCTCGCTTCGCGGAACAGTTTGAAAAATTGTGTTTTCCTGTCGAAATAGACGCGGGAAATGGATACGAGTGCCCGATCTATTTTTCTTGCTGACACCTTAAACCGGTTGAATTTTTATTTTTAAACTTGCAGCTTCACAAGTATGCAAATTACGTTTAGAATACATAAAGATTACCTCTCCCATTTAACCTTTAAAAAAATCAAATATCCATTGTTTAGTGGATGATTTCGTTGTAAAAAGATTTTTACAAAAAAAAAAATTGCGAACGATTTCGAAATTTTCGGAAGTCGATGTCAAAAAACGGAAATGGTTTTGGTACAAGGATAGTCGTGTACGTATAAAGGTATGAACATAATACCTACATTTTTTGTTATACCACATTTTTATTATTATTTAGGTTATTTCTTTATATATTCAAGCTTTATGTACTAGGAAAAAATCGGTGTTATTTTAAAGGACTTATTGAGTACTGTCCTTTTATCTAATATTAGCGTTCACTTTCGAAAATCTCGGATGTAAGTTATATATTACTGAGTTTGTTAACGAGATTAACAACTACAAATATCCAGTGGCTGAATGACGTGCCTACTTAGAATTTTTACAAAAATGATCTTTCATCATTATTGCAGTGGGCCCTTGATTTATTATCATATACTTAGCGGTTGACTTGATAGAAATTTCACACGCTCAACGATTTTACTTTTTTGTCTGTATGTTTTTATGCGACCATTTTACATTGTAGAATGCCTACCAATTTATTTATTTATTTAAAACTTTACGTACACAATTATACAGAGGCGGACTTAATTCCTTAGGCACAGATATTATAATACTTCTACCAATCAACCTTTGGGTGATACAGAGAATAATTGTGGTGGGTGCAGTACGAAAAAAAAGCGGAAACGCGATTAATATTAAATTACTACAAAGATATTAGTTTATAAACTATACATACAATACAATGCTATAATATATACTCAAATTAATAAACTTATACACGAAAATACTGATTGCAAACAAATAATGAGTAAAAAAATTAACGCTGTGACGATACTACTGCCAACTGTTAGGAATCATTTAGGAATTGTAGCATTCAGTTAAATATTTATTTGTATAAGCACTATTCTGTTTATTTTTCTAATCACAGTTTATAAAATAGCTAAATTTATTATTTAATTAGTTATTTTATCGAGTTTTGTTTTCATCCTGGCAACACTGACTTGATCGCTACCACGTTGCGCCCCCATCAAGCCTGTGGAGGGGATTTGAGCGCGAGCGCAACGAGCAAGAGGGTCGAGTCAGTCTTGTTGCAACAATCGAGTCGAAAGGACGAAAAATAAATCAGTCGCACGAGTGAATAAAAATCTGTAATTGTGGTTAAAGTGCTGTCTAGAACAAATTAAGGTATGTACACTGTTTTAATAATAAGAAATGAAAGTAAACAACTAATGATGTTATTGCTGTGATTATTCTTTATATCCAACACTAGCTGTCCGCACAACTTCGTTTGTGTCACATTTTTCATGACTGCTCCGCTCCTATTGGTCTTAGCGTGATGATATATATAGCCTTCCTTGATAAATGGGCTATCTAACACTGAAAGATTTTTTCAAATCGGACCAGTAGTTCCTGAGATTAGCGCGTTCAAATAAACAAACTCTTCAGCTTTATAATATTAGTATAGAAGTATAGATAAATAAATACCTGAGAATCAATTTGGAGTTTCCTTTCAAAACTTCTTACGAATGTGCTCGCGAACCTTAACTTTGAAGGTTAATCAGTTGGTGAAAAGTCAATTGGTAAAACAATATCTGAGTAATAAGCCAGTTAACAGAGCTTTTAAAAAATAATATTGAATACCAACCATGTATTTTGTCGTTTTGAAACGTTAATCAACCAAAAATGCAGGATAGATACGCAATCGAAACGACATAATTGCAATTTATTGCCGCATATATTCCGCCATTATTGCACCTCAATTCGAAATGAAATCATAAATCACGCATAACATGATTTCTTATCCCGTGGGATATATGAATGTACACACATAAATAATACCGTGTTGACAATCTATAAGAACTATTTATATCATTAATCTATGTTTATAAAGAGGAAAGATTTGTATTGTTGTATGTAAAACTACTAGACCGATTTCAAAAATTCTTTAACCACTAGAAAGCTACATTCACCCTGAGTAACATAGACTAAATTTTATCCCCGTATTCCCACGGGAACGGGAACTACGCAGGTGTAACCATAGGTAATACAATAGGGTAGTTGACTAAAAAAACTTTTTACAAAAAAAAAACAATTGACTTCCAAAGAGAAAATAAACACAAATAGTATAAAATAACTATAATTTCGGAAGTCGGTGTTCAAAAGACGAAAAAGCAACCAGAAACACCGAGTCGGTTGTATTTTTTTGTAAAAAGTTTTATTTTTTATTTTTCACCTTATAGTTGTAAACCTTATAGGTCTAAACGTACCAATCACATTGGTGTAAACAATAAACAAACATGCGATTTCAGCAAACCAGAATTCCCGAAAGATTTGCTATCATTTATTGAAGAGTTCCGTTTCCTATCTCTGTTCTTCATCAGATCTTCACCAAACTAGAAATGGACCACGTTGAAATACTAAGATGCTCTTCCAAACCATCGTACACAAAAAAAAAATACATCGAATTGAGAACTTCCTCCTTTTTTGGAAGTCTGGTTGAAAATGATAAAAACACTAACACTTCGAAAAATATACACGTTGTCTAAAAGTTGTTGGCCGCCTTATGAAGCAACTGTGCTCTGTGCATGTCCTATTGCCGGGTGTATCCGTGAGGTGGCGAAATTAAGAATCAATGTTGTGTGTTTTAGTCTTTTATACTAACATAGGGTAAGGAATACTAACAAATTTATGGGTTCTACCCGAGTTAAAGTTAAGTAAATAAAAAATATTCACACAATTTGCTGAAAGAAGTAATAGAGTTGCGGCAATCGATTCGAAGGATTCGGATTCGGACACTGTTTAATATTCCGAGCAGGATTCCTCCGTAATTGGTCTTTGAAAAGTTCGTTTTTTGTATGTGACAAACAAGTTTAACATTTTTATAAAGGGCTCGCTTATAGACCATATAGACATACAATATAATGGCCATGGATTTACTCAGGGGGAGGCAGGGGAGGGCAGCTGCCCCCCCACCCCCCTGGAAATCTCGCAGAAAATCTATGAACTCGCCTAATCACTAATCAAAATGTAAACGGAGCCATAATGTGTGCTAACTTTTGAATAAACCACGCAGTAAACACTGGCCAAATGCACAGTGCAATTGCCATAAAAAAATGCATATTCAAATTTACTTTTTTTATAATATGGTAAAATTTATTTAATAAGAATAATCACTACTATATATTCATTTAAATTAAAAAAAAAAACTAACTAAGTAGGTAACTAAAACTAATTAAAAGATGGCGTCGAAAATTTCCTCCGCAACGCTAGCCACTGGTATGTACCCAAAAGCCACTGGTATGTACTAAACGTTTTGACAAATCAAACTTTTTTTTATTTAACTACCTATAAAGCAGGATCATTTGCGGCCATAGAGAATTGTCTTTGTCTGCGGCTGTCACTCACTACATATAGATACCTAATGTTTCATGTAGGTGTCTTTGTGTAGGGTGTATGACAAAACCGCCGCGGACGATCTAACTTAAAAAGTCTGACTTGCCTCCCCCTATGCCAGTAGCTGGGTACGCCCATGGTAATGGCTCTTTTAGTTGGTTTTAAAACCTGAAAGGAATTCAAGACTTTTTTTGTTGGTTAACAAAAAATTTAGGTACAAGAAGGTATTAAAAATTGCTTGGCGGTGGATGAGGGCGGCACAGAAATGTGGGGATTGTCACTAGAGAAAGACACCGGTGCTCAGTAGCGAGAGAAGTCTGGTTGATGAGCCTGTCTAGCTGTTCCCCAGTACAGTAAAACTTGGTTAAGTGGGACCTGGATAAGTGAGAAGCCTCCATAGCTGGAACTGATGCTCAGGTCCCGACACTTCAGCACTGAATTACCTCTGTTAGAGGGACAAAAAAACCTCATATCTGGGATTGGTTCTTTCCATTTTATCGTCATAATTACCACTATAATTTGGACAGTGAGTGTATTTACATCTTTTACTGAGACTATAGACGCCGCGGCGACTGGACGCCTCAGTGGATATTAGGGATTCGTTTGTTTCGATTGTATTTGTCACTAGCAGCGCCCCGCGGTTTCACCCGCGTAGTTCCCGTTCCCGTGGGATTATGGAGATAAAATATAGCCTATGTTACTCAGGGTGAATATAGCTTTCTAATGGTGAAAGAATTTTTGAAATCGGTCCAGAAGTTTTTGAGTTTATTCGTTACATACAAAAATACAAATCATTCCTCTTTAGAATATTAGTATATTTAGTATAGATATAGATATAAGAACTTCTATAACTGAGACAGCGAGTGTATTTTACCTCTTTTACTGAGACTATATTTTGTGTATGTGGATGGAGCCGTCTGTAAATGAGACAGATATCTATTTATACCTGGATATCTGACACACTGGGTAAGTGGAACACCTCTTTAAGTGAGACAAATCTGCAGGTCCCTTATGATCCCAGTTATAAGTATAGGTTTCACTATTTATTGGGATCGGCTTCCAGTCAAACCAGATTCTGCAAATAGGTAACCAGTACTTTTACATAGACCTCCACAACCCAGTAACTGGTAACACGAACAGGGTTCTTCTTGGCAAGGCTGTTGTCAGATTTTTTTGCTATGCGTGGTTTTTTTTTTAATATGACTGAGTTGACTAAATGACTATTACAGACAACTAAAAAAAAACCACAGAAAAAAAAGTAAAAAAAAAAACAAAACAAAGGTTTTAAAGTTCCCAGTGCTTGGACTACCTACGGCATTGTCTCTTCTGGGTGGATACCTAGAGCACCAGTACCTAGCGGCTTAGCTCGAGTGCCAAATACCTACCTAAAAAAAGTTCCTGTAGGTACCTACTTATGCGTTTTAATTCGAACTCGTTTATTATTAACCGAGGTTCCAATTAATTTAATAGAAGTACTATTTTAGAAATTAATTTCACGTAGTTTCTGCCTACTCTCCTTGAAGAAAACGTGAGTATAAGTATGTTTTATGATTGATTTTAAATAATTATTAAGGTTTTTGGTCATAGCGCCCTCTTGGGGGATTTAGACGTACTATAACCATTCAGACTTAACTTGTTAGTGGGTGAACTAGAACAAGATTATGAGCATGTTTAATAAATTATGGAAACGTTAACCATAACACCATTCTACTAATTATAAATAAAGATTCAGGCGATCTCTTGTTATGAACTGTTATTTGTTAGGATATTAGAACTTACCAAAAAGTATTGACAACAAAACTGGCAACACTGTTTTGTCCCTCAATGTCAATCAAACATTGACAAAATTGTCAAATAGACATTAGTGACGTTTTCGTTATCAAATTCAGTGAAATTATTTGAAAAATGGGGAAAACTTATCGATAATTATTAATTATTCTACGAAATGGCATTTCCTAAGATAGACGGTTATGTAGTGACTGAAAAACTAGGCTCTGGGAGCTATTCAACAGTCTACAAAGCATATACAAAGGTAAAAAAATATTGTTTTGTAATGTTCTTTGTTTCTATGTAAACTTCTAAGTTTTATTTATTTTATATTATCTTTGGGAGACTTTGAGATACTGTAACGTTATCAAATAGTACGCTGAAATGGATTCTTTGGATGTTTTATGTAGTTAAATAAATATTAACGCATGGGTTAACAACTATCTTAAACATGCTTGTAAACATGATTGGGGTTTTCCTCCAGAGATTTTTTAGTCCGTGTGCCACAAAGTGTCTCATCTACCAAGTATCCGTACCAGCCTCAACTAGTTTAAACTGAGCAAAAGAGATTGACATGTAAAATTGTTATGTTTAACTTATTTTTCAACAGACTTCCAAAAACGAAGGAGGTTCTAAATTCGGCTGTATTTTTTTTTTGTTTTTTTCTATGTCTGAAACCTCATAACTCTGTATTGGATGTATGAAAGTCGGTGTTCAAAAACCGAAAAAACAACCATAAACACAGAGTTCCGAAATTAAAGTTTATTTGTACTTTTTGGGTTTTTTTGTGTAGAAGTTGGTTGTATTTTTTTCTAAAAAGTTTTTAACTTAAAATATTACATGTGTCACATTATTACTATTTAAAAAAAAAAACAGATTATTGGAAGCTGGGTTTCCCACAGAGGATGTTTAATTATGAAATATCATAATTATGTTATTTATATAATACTAGCAGCACCCCTTGGTTTCAGCCTTGTAGTTCCAGTTCCTTTGGGAATATGGGGATAAAATATGGCCTGTTACTCGCCAATAATGTAGCTTTCTATTGGTGAAAAAATGGTTAAAATTGGTCCAGTAGTTTCGGATTTGCTACTACCAAATAAACTTATTAATCTTTATAAATATAAATATTTATAAAAATTATTATAAATTTACCTCTGCTGGTAAAACTTGGTTCTACAACTAGTATACTTGTTGCATCGTCCTCACATATGTATAATTATGATTTTTTTTAGGTACCTAATAATGTGAAATATTTATTTGATAAGAGTAACTATGGAGATTCTTGTCAATTCTTCTCCATAAGAATCTACCTTTGCGAATGGACGCTAGAGTCACTTAATTATGGTAACTTTTAATGATGATGTTCAAAAGTGCCTTTAATGACCTAATTGAAATGAACGTTTTGACTTTGACGTTTGCAGAGAAACAGACGGAGACAAATAGTGATATTTTTTGTACTATTTAGAGATCTTATTATATGTATTATTATTCTTAATTTCATCACCACTGCTCTCAAAATGGTGAAGGAAAACATCGTGAGGAAACCGGTATGTCCTAGAACCAAAAATTCGAAGACATGTGACATTCACCAACCCGCACTGGGCCCGTGTGGTGGATTACGGCCCATTCCCTCTCCTAGAGAGGAGACCTGTGTCCCAGCACTGGGAACCTTAAAAGGCTGATTATGCTTTTGCTTATGCTAGAGATATATTTTTTTTTATTGTGAAATGAATTTGCTCTTGACTCTAGTCTAAGTCACAGGTGACAGAGACAAACTCTACGACGGAATGAGCTTACCTAGAAGAAGCCTGTTCACTCCCACTTTGAAAAGATTAGGGTTGAATGCGTTCAGAAACACAGACGCAGGCAGAGAGTTCCACTGCTTTGCTGTGCGCATTATAAAAGATGATTGAAAACGCTTGGTGCGAATTGGTGGAATAGCTACAAGGTAGGGATGGTAACCTACAGTGCGTCTAGATGTCCTGTCTCTTATTCTGCAGGTCGGAGCCCGCTCCATAGTAGCCATAAAATGCGTGGACAAGTCCCGTGTGAAGTACTCTGGCTCGGCCGTGGACAACCTGATCACTGAGATCCGACTTCTGAAGACCTTGACGCACCCGCATATTGTACATATGAAGAACTTTACTTGGGACGATAAGTAAGTAACTAAGTAAGAATAACCTATACTTAATATTATAAAGCTGAAGAGTTTGTTTGTTTGTTTGTTTGAACGCGCTAATCTCAGGAACTACTGGTTCGAATTGAAAAATTATTTTTGGGTTGAATAGACCATTTATCGAGGAAGGCTAGAGGCTATATATCATCACGCTTAAGCCAATAGGAGCGGAGCAGCGATAAAGAATGTTTTAAAATCGGGGATTCCACGGGGACGAAGTCGCGGGCAGCAGCTAGTTTAGAATAAGAATAATTTATTGTTTAGAAATTACATACAATGCTTTGATTCCTGAAACCCGCACTAGGATTCCCTGTGTCGTGAGTACCAGGCTCATTCGTTTCGTTGACAGTTTTACTATTAAAATTATAAAAATTTACGTTACATTAAATTACTTGAACTAGATTAGTTTGTGTTAGAAACTTAGCACCTACTCGAAAAGAAGATTACACAAATAAAAACAGTAAGGCTTGCGGGTCACGAAAGAGTGTTTCTGATATTATAAGTTTACAAAATTTTAATAAATAAATATATACAGTGTGAAATTTTAATGGTTGTTTTCCCGAAGCGAAATGAGTTTGTATCGGTAATAAATAATAAATAAAATAAATAAATATATCGGTAATACAATCGGTTTATATATATAAAAAATATTAGACTCCATAAATGGCAGATTAACAATTGTGATAAACAAAACTCGAAAGCGACTTGAACCAACAGTAGTGCATCGCGCGACATGTAGGTACGCGGCTGTACGTGCGTCTCATGTAGGTATCTACCTACTTTATGTCTAGTGCACTACTATTGATTCTCGCTCTTTCGAGTTTATGAACACTTTTTTAATGATTTGAAAAAAAGAACATTTATTTTCTTAGTTTAACTTTGTGTTTCGATAGTACTACTGATGGGTAATCGTCCTGCCGCGGGAAAACAACCATTATGATTTCACACTGTATATATATAGTAATACATATATGAAATATGAATAAATGAGTGTATATGTACCTATCATAGTGTAGTAGTAGCTACGTGCGTTAGTATCACTTAGGAGCATCAACGGAAGTTCTTGGAGGCCATTCGTAAATTACATCACAGGTTAGGGGCTGTCCATTAATCACGTGAGGCTCCAAAAAGGGGGGAGGGGTCCACTAACAAATTACGAATTATCACAAGGGGACGGGGGGGGGGGGTGTAGTAATATATGACGTGTATTTATTTTTTCGGAAAACGCGCGGTAGTCAACCGTAAAACGGCGTTACGTGTATTTATTCTTTTGTCAAACGCGTAAAATGAAAAGCGGCTTGTAGTGCGACCTTTAGTGCGACCTTGATTCGCCGTTGCCAGGCAACGAACGAAGTTCCCGCGAGCCGCGACCACCGCCCGCCGGCTCAGCTTCTCAGTGTGTTATTCTGTTGTTTTGGCACTGAATACATACGTAAATTGTTTAACCTCATACGTTTTGCATTAAAACAATGTCTAAACTAGGTGATACAGTGCGCGAAAAAATTCCAAAAACATCACGTGATTTAGGGGTGGGAGAGCGCCGACGAAATGTGACATTGTGTGGCAAGGGGGTGTGAGGGGTCCTTAATGATCCAGTTGAAACAAATGAATTACGCGTATTTAAAATGCAGGTGGGACAAATGTGTTATTCGATCCACCCCAGCTCCCCAAGGAAGGCCAGCAACGCCTTTGTGTTACTTATAATCTCACAGAGGGTACCTGGGTTTCATCCTCCTCCATGCAGGCTCTGCAGAGCGGGCTGTCAGTGACTCCTATGACATAGAGGTGTTTATTAAAAGACCCGTGGCCAGTCGTGACGGCTGTGACTGTACGTAACTGTTTAGTCAGTTTTAGGGCTGGTTTAGTTGGGCTTGCGGACGGCGAACTATGGGTGGCTCGCCGTCCGATAGCAACCAGGCCCGGGACGACGGCGCATCGTGTTCCACGCGCGCCTCAAAGATCCGTCAGCAACGTAGACCCCATAAAGGCAGTGCCTGCTAGGGTTGCGGAATTTGTTCGAAAGAGTCACCGCGGCCCTGGAACGCAAAGGGCACAAGAAGGATCACGGGTGGGTTTTAGTCAGTAAGAGTCTGACACTCCCTACCGCTCCACCCAGAGCAGGAGAAGTCATTTGATGATTTAAATTTAAAAAAAGGGCTGGTTTAGTTCCTGAGATGAGCGCTTTCAACCGAACAAACTCTTTAGCTTTATAATTTTAGCCTGTTTTTGCCGCGCACAGTTTAAAATTAATAATAAGCTTCCTTTTTGTGTTGTTTTGTACGCGTACTAAATAAACATTTTTCTTTCTTTTTAGTATAGAAACTGTAGATATGGTTAATTTTCAGGAATATCTACATAATAATGGAATACTGTTGCGGTGGTGACCTGTCCAAGTACATACACAAATACGGGCGAGTTCCAGAGAAACAGGTAAATATTGTATGATTTGTTTTTATATACAGTGTGAAATCTTAATGGTTGTTTTCCCGCGGCAGGACGATTACCCATCAGTAGTACTATCGAAACACAAAGTTAAACTAAAAAAATAAATGTTTTTTTTTTTTCAAATCATTAAAAAAGTGTTCTTAAACTCGAAAGAGCGAGAATCAATAGTAGTGCACTAGACATAAAGTAGGTAGATACCTACATGAGACGCACGTACCGCCGCGTACCTACATATCGCGCGATGCACTACTGTTGGTTCAAGTCACTTTCGAGTTTTGTTTATCACAATTGTTAATCTGCCATTTATGGAGTATAATATTTTTTATATATATAAATCGATTGTATTACCGATACAAACTCATTTCGCTTCGGGAAAACAACCATTAAAATTTCACACTGTATATATTTTTTTTGTAACTAATCATCAACTGCCTGCCCTTTTAACAGACTTCCAAAAAAGGAGGTTTCGATTCGACTGTATTTTTTAGAAATGTGTTACCTCATATCTTTGTACTAGATGTACCGATTTTGACGATTCTTTTAACATTCGAAAGCGGGAGATCTGATGAAGAACAGAGATAGGAAACGGAACTCTTCAATATATGATAACAAATCTTTCGGGATTGCTGAAATCGCATGTTTGTTTATTGTTTACACCAAAGTGATTGGTACGTTTAGGTTGGGTGTAAAGTGAAAAATAAAAAAAATAAACTTTCTACAAAAAAATACAACCGGCTTCTACAAAAAAAAAAAAACAAAAAGTACAAAATAACTTTAAGTCGGTGTTCAAAAAACGAAAAAGCAACCGAAAACACCGAGTTCCGAAATTAAAGTTATTTTGTACTTTTTGTTTCTTTTTTTGTGTAGAAGTCAGTTGTATTTTTTGTAGAAAGTTTTCCCAAATATATTGGGGTCGACTCCCAGTCAAACTGGATTCAGCTGAATACCAGTGTTTCACGTGGAGCGGCTGCCTACCAGACCTCCACAACCCACGATACTACTTGCCAATACTAGTGCCAGATTTTCTGGATGCTGACAATCAGTAACAACTGTCAAAGATCTACAAATGACAGCTGAGACCACCGGCTTAACGTATATTCCGAGGCACGGAGGAAACTCGGTATTTTAAGATGGTCACCCATCCACAGACATACCTTGGCAAGCGTTGCTTAACCTCGAAGATCGACCTGTGCGGCGGTTATTCTTTAGCCACGAGCTTTATATGGTGTACATAGTAAAGAGTATTGTATTATATAGAAATCGTATGTTCCAGGTGCGATATTTCCTTCAACAGCTGGCTTCAGCATTAAAGTTTTTAAGAGAAAAAGGTAAGGTTCTTTTCTTATTCTTAATATTCTTTTGAAAACCAAACGCAAAATTCACTAACACTTATCATTAAATTAGCTAAATCAGCAATCATCTTGTGGTAAAATGAATCTAATTCTTATTTTGATTATGTTCATTTTTTAATTAGGTTTAAATCTTTAAAAATAAAAATAAATGTTAAAGCTTTTTTGGTATTGCCCATTGATTTTTCTACTCACAACTACGATTATTTTTCTCCAAACAATCGATTTAAAAATAGATTATTTTACTCTGAACAATTGATTTAAAAAAAACGATTATTTTACTTTAAACAATCGATTATTTTACTCTAAACAATTGATTTAAAAAATCAATTATTTTACTTTAAACAGTCGATTTTAAAAATCGATTACTGTACTCTAAATAATCGATTTTCGATTAATCGATTTCAAATCGACATACCATTTCCATATAGTATCTGTTTTGTCATACAGGTGTTGTTCACATGGATCTGAAGCCTCACAATCTACTACTCCACAAAGGATCGGACGGCAAATATATGTTGAAAGTCGCCGATTTTGGGTAAGTAGGTATTCTGATTAAATTTTAAGATTATTATATAAATATAAAGGGTTCGTCCATTAAACACGTGATGTTTCTTAGCCTTTAAGATTTTCTGGTTTTCCTTTCATTTAATTTATCTTGTTTGTTAGAGAGATTTCATCCTTATAATTGACCCCAACGATCGATGCAATAAAAGTACAGGGTATAATTTTTTCGGATTTTAGCCGGTTCGATTCCCGGGTGTGGGAGAAGAGAATTTTCGAAAATCATTTAATGCAGTTTGCTTTCTATTAAAAAATAAAGGAATGTTTCCTTTGAGTAAAATTTTCTATCTGCAGTATTAAGAGTACTTTCCCTCCAGGTCCAATTACAAAATTCCACCCTGTATAAAGGGTTCGTCCATTAATCACGTAATATTTTTGTCGTGATAATGTCTTATAAATCGATTAACGCCGGCTGCACGCACGAAAGTGTCACGCTCCGCCTGAGCCGAGCGTGCGAGCGAGAGCGCGGAACAAGCGATAGACACGATCGGCCTCAGCGTGCGGCTTGTGACGTATGCAAGTTTTCATCAATGTTTTCATATGACATCTTCTATCTATACTTATAATAAATCTGTAGAGAGGTCAATTCTGTACAAGGAATATATTTTCAAAATAACTATCAGGGGGTGATTAGTGATCGATACTGGTGCCAAAAATGCAATCAGTAAATTTTTTGTCTGTCTGTCTGTATGTTCTTTATAGAAACAAAAACTACTCGACCGATTTTAACGAAACTTGGTGCAATTATTCTTCATACTCCTGGGCAGGTTATAGTATACTTTTCATCACGCTACAATCAATAGGAGCAGAGCAGTGAAGAAAAATGTTGGGAAAACGGGAGAAGTTACTCCATTTTTTAAGCTTCCGTCGCGTGTGTAACCTTAATGGTTAAAGTTACATAGAAATCATGTATTACGGAAATGTTTTACATAAAATTATCTAAAAAATAGAGGATAAAATAGGGGATGAACGTTTGTATGAAACTTTGTCAATTTTAAACCGATCGGGCTGAGAGTTTCAAAATCGGGGGTAAAGTAACCATTCCACGCGGACGAAGTCGCTGGCAGAAGCTAGTTAATAATAAAAAAACAGCTGCATTTTGATGAGTTATACGAACATAAATGTAGGGAACAGCTGCTTTTTTTTCGCGATTTCAGGTTTGTTCCTATAGTAAAAGTTGTTCATAATGATGAGTACAATGACCTCTTAAGAGGTTGTTGGTGTTTTTCAAATAACCCTGTATAAAAGGTTCATACATTAATCACGTAATATTTCTTCGCCGTCCCCCCCGTCCCCTCTTGTGATACATGGTGAGGTTCATACTAGAACACAAACCCCCATTCCCATAAACACGTTTAATCGTTCAACGACATAAATACACGTGATATCTCAATACCCCTTGAGTTATTTCGTCATTTTTTTCTCAACATCCCCTTTTTATTCTGGTTGGGAAATCATCAAATGACTTCTCCCGCTCTGGGCGGAGCGGAAGGGAGTGTCAGACTCTTACTGACTAAAACCCACCCGTGTTCCTGCTTGTGCCCTTTGCGTTCCAGGGCCGCGGTGACTCTTTCGAACAAATTCCGCAACCCTAGCAGGCACTGACCCTATGGGCACCCGTCTTCTTTGCTAACATCCCTTTGAGGCGCGCGTGGAACACGACGCGTCGTCGACTCGGGCCTGGTTGCTATCGGACGGCGAACCACCCATAGCTCGCAATCCTCATCCATAAAAATGAACTCTGTATACGAGGAACAACAATAGTGATGTTATATTTCAGTTTTGCACAACACATGACTTCGGAAGCAGGTCGGTCCGTGCGCGGCTCTCCACTGTACATGGCTCCAGAGATGATCTGTGGACAGTACGACGCTAGGGTAGACCTGTGGAGCGTCGGTGAGTACCAGACTAGCATCAGCCTTTTAATGTCCCCACTGCTGGGACACAGGCCTCCTCTCTAGGAGAGGGAATGGGCCGTAATCCAGCACGCGGGCCCAGTGCGGGTTGCTGAATGTCACATGTCTTCGAATTTTTGGTTCTAGGACGTGTCGGTTTCCTCACGGTGTTTTCTTTCACCGTTTTGAGAGCAGTGGTGATGAAATTAATTACACAAAGTAAAACCAACATTAAAAGGCTGATTATGCTTATGCTTAAGCAAGTAAGCAAGCATACAAACAAACTCTTCAGCTGTAAAATATTAGTGTCACGACATGGTTGGCGCAGTGGTTGAGCGTTCAGCTGCTGCGCAACGTGTCGCGGTTTCGATCCCCGCACGGAACTAATTTTTGTATGGCTTATAGATAATTGTTCCGGGTCTGGGTGTCTTGCGTATGTGAACACACCCACGATACAGGAGTAAATCCTAGTGTGGGGCAAAGTTAAAAAAGGGTGTTATCTGTTACTGTTTATCTGTCTGTACATTGATAGAATATATGTTGCCCAACAGGTGTAATAATGTACGAGTGTCTGTTCGGGCGTGCGCCCTACTCGTCCAGCTCGTTCAAAGAGTTACTCGACAAGATACAGCGCCAGGCTCCCATCGAGGTACGAACACATTTTACACGAATGTCCTAATAGAAGAAAAAAAAACTTTTTAACAAAAAAATACAACCGACTTTTACACAAAAAATCAAAAAAGTGCAAAATAACTTTAATTTCGGAACTCGGTGTTTGTGGTTGCTTTTTCGTTTTTTGAACACCGACTTCCGAAATTAAAGTTATTTTGCACTTTTTAGTGGTACCTACACCCCCTCCCCTCCCCCACCTAAACGAACCAATCACATTGGTGTAAAAAAAAAGTACTGCTTCTTTGCAGAGTACACTAAGAGGTCGTCAATGTAGATAATGTAGATATTTTTTTTAGATTTTTCGAAAACCGCTTGGTTGATTTCGATAAAATTTTCATGGGACCATTTGAGAAGTATACTCTTTCCAACAAAAAGAATAGAAGAATTTTTCAAATCGGTTCACAAGTGACGGAGTTATGCGCGAACAAACATAAAAAAAAACATACAAACGTCTGAATTGAGAACCTCCTCCTTTTTTAGAAGTCGGTTAAAAAAAAAGAAAAATGTTTATTTGGGTCTCGCACAAAACAAACAAAAAAATACATGTGGCACTCGGGGACTGCCGCGGTAAAGCTATTGCATAGCATTTTTTATCAACTTATGCAATTATATATTTAGTACTTTGCGTCATTGTGATATGGTCTCGATTCGTTCACCTGGGTTACTGTACTAATGTAAATCACATACGTTTCACTTAACTTTGTCCCACCGATTGTTTCCTAACGCAGACGTTCGGGTCGGCTCGGTGACGGCGACATAATAGCTCAGTAACGAAGCGACCATTTTAAAAAGGCGGGGCCTAATTGAATGACGTAGCGGTGTTAGGTTATTTTCGTTACGGAATTTCTGGATTCGGTTGCCACGCTCAAGGCCCGCGATAGAAGCTATTCAATAGCTTAAAAAATAAATAAAAATAAAACTACTAGAAAAATAAATTAACAAAAGCTGTAGATAGAATTATAGAGTTTTCTATCGATTTGTACCTAAATGTAAATGTGTGAGGCCAAAAAGGTTCCTATCTCAGCATATGCTGCGATATTTAATAAGGAGTTATGTTTTCAGGTTTCATATGTGTATGTATGTTTGTCAGTTTCATTATTCCACCATAACTACTTAGCGGCTTAACTGAATTAAAAAAAAATAAAAAACCGGCCAAGTGCGAGTCGGTCTCCCGCTTGAAGGGTTCCGAGACCGGGATTATCTATAACGATAGCAAGAGCATCACGTTTTTTATATGTATTATTAATTACTAGCAGCGCCCCACGGTTTTACTCGCGTAGTTCCCGTTCCCGTGGGAATATGGGGATAAAATATAGCCTATGTCACCCGGGGATAGTGTAGCTTCCAAACAGTAAAGAATTTTTCAAATCGGTTCAGTAGTTTCGGAGCCTATTCAATAGAAACAAACAAACAAATCTTTCCTCTTTATAATAGTAGTATAGATAACTACTTAGAGACTTAACCGAATTAAAAAAAAAACCGGCCAAGTGCGAGTCGGTCTCGCGCTCGAAGGGTTCCGGGATTATCTATAACGATAGCAAGAAAATCACGTTTTTTTATATGTATTATTTATTATTAAACTAAAAATACAACTGAGTATTTTGTGAATATTTCAAGTGCCTACCTGTTGCTATTATTGATATCGAGCAAAAAAGGGAAAAAAATCGCGTTTGTTTTGTGGGAAACATTTATTTTATTTTTAGTATTTGTTTTTAGTACTTATTTGTAAAAATTTCAACAGTCTTTCTATCTCAGTTCTTAAGATAAGGCCTGGTGACAGACAGACGGACGGATAGACAGCGAAGTCTTACTAATAGGGTCCCGTTTTTACTCTTTGAGTACGAGAGGAGACATGGTTCCTAAATAAAACGAATTATACAGTATGTTAACTAACAGAGGGCGTCCCCGTTAACCCGCAATAGTATAGCATCTATATATGATAAAAAAAGATTACCATTCAAAAACAATTTTTTTAAATTTTTTTTTAATATTAAAATATTCACTAAAAATGTTAAATTATTAAAAAGAAACACTCTGTATACGCGTACTTGCCGGTTTGGGCATTGCTACTACGAGTAGGTTCTATTCCGCGCTACTATTTTGATTGAAACAGGATTTTTCGAATTTATAGCCAATTTTTTTTTTAATTCGGATTATCTTATGCTTATTTTTCTATTCTGGCATTTTTATTTTAATCTATTAATTATATAGATAAACGAATTTAAGGGAACGCCCTCTGTTATTTAACATACTGTATTATGTTTTCATGAAAATTAGACTACATATAAAGCCTACCCGTGCATTGTTCGGAAAAGCCTTGGTAGATGAATCGGAATGTAATTTATTTAAATTGCAATGAGGTCGTTAGTTTAAGTTAATGCAGAACATCATCTGCCGAGCCCTTTCCCAACTATATTGGGGTCGGCTTCCAGTCATACCGGATTCAGCTAAATACCAGTATTTAACCTGGAGCGGCTGCCTACCAGACCTCCACAACCCATTAACTGGGGAACACGGTACTTCTTGGCAAGACTGGAATCAGATTTTCTAGCTTCTGACAATCCGTAACGACTGCCAAAGATCTACAAATGACAGCCGGAACCAACGGCTTAACGTGCTTTCCGAGGCACGGAGGAAACTCGGTATGTTAAGATGGTCACCGATCCACAGACCAACCATTTAAGTTAATGCAGAACAATCTGTCTTTAAAAAAATTGATTGAGTCAGGCGTTACTTTGCGGAAATCCATTTTAAATTTGAAAATGAAAATAATATATCTAGTTTTAATTTCCGCGAATATTTTTGGGTTGCAGGTATGCACCTCCCATCCTCAGGGGACGTATTGACTCGCCGACCCTTGAGTTGCGACCCAACGGGCGCAACGGGCGGTTGGGTCGCAACTCAACGGTCAATATTCGCGGAAATTAAAACTAGATATATTAAACACATCAAAAGTATCTAGGGATCAACATATATTTTTGCAATAACTTTCCTCCTGATTGATATTAATTAAAATTTTCTTTAAGGATTCATCAAATAAAGTGTTTTCGTTTGTCACAGTAACGATAAACCAAGTCACCTTTGCATTAATAAAGAAATTTGCCATTTTCCTAATAAAGGGATTTTTGACATTTGAACCACTAACATTAAAGTTCGAAAAAAAGACTGAAATAACAGTTTTCTTTAAAATTTTATTGGGTAACTTAAACAATTAATAATCCGTGTTTCTACCGCGAACACTAACAACACAAGAACATCGGTTTGGCATACTCAAAATGAGTTCATCCAAATCACGCTGTGGAATGGCCGCCCATGTTCGTTGCAACAACAAAAAAAGGTCTTCTTGCGACTGGATACCCTCCATATTCGGCAGAGCTCTTCTCTGTAGCATATCCCATGCATGCTCAATCGGGTTCAAGTCTGGCGACTGAGCAGGCCAGGGCAGGACATTGATGTTAGCTGCGGCGAGAGTCTGTCTTACAACTCTTGCGGTGTGCGGTCGTGCATTATCATGCATTAACTGAAATAAGGGACCGATTTGCACTTGTAGAGGAACGATGACGTCTGATACAATCGTCTCAGCATAAATTTGAGCGTTGAGGTTGCCTCTGATCCAAATCAACTCAGTTCTTCCGCCGATCCAAATACCCGCCCATACTATGATGGTTCCACCACTATAAGGATGGACTTCCTGGCAGGATTTTAATCGCTGTTGGCGTCCAGGGGTTCTCCAGTGTCGTATACGTCTTGTATCCGGTCTCATACCAAAACGAGACTCATCAGAAAAGCACACGAAACGCCATTGTTCTTCTGCCCAATTTCTGTGTTCAAGAGCCCATTGATATCGAATCCTACGATTGTGCATTGCTATAGGTGGTACCCGTAGCGGTCTTCGGGAATGAAGGTTCACTTCATGCAAGCGGTTTCTGACTGTTTGGTCGCTAATTAAGTTCCCTGAAGAGTGATGAAGCCTCACGGCTAACATCATGGCGGTTATTGTTGGAGCTCTTCGAGTTAAGATTTGAATGTATCGGTCTTGTCTCCGTGTGGTGCAGCGATACCGTCCTCCATGGCGCTCAGCCAAGGTAAGCGAAGAGCTCTGCCGAATATGGAGGGTATCCAGTCGCAAGAAGACCTTTTTTTGTTGTTGCAACGAACATGGGCGGCCATTCCACAGCGTGATTTGGATGAACTCATTTTGAGTATGCCAAACCGATGTTCTTGTGTTGTTAGTGTTCGCGGTAGAAACACGGATTATTAATTGTTTAAGTTACCCAATAAAATTTTAAAGAAAACTGTTATTTCAGTCTTTTTTTCGAACTTTAATGTTAGTGGTTCAAATGTCAAAAATCCCTTTATTAGGAAAATGGCAAATTTCTTTATTAATGCAAAGGTGACTTGGTTTATCGTTACTGTGACAAACGAAAACACTTTATTTGATGAATCCTTAAAGAAAATTTTAATTAATATCAATCAGGAGAAAAGTTATTGCAAAAATATATGTTGATCCCTAGATACTTTTGATGTGTTTATTTTCATTTTCAAATTTTTAATCTGTCTTTATTCTTTCTCACCTCATTTCTTTATTCCCCAGATCCCAGCGAACTCGTCGATATCGCCGGCCTGTCGCGACTTGCTCGTGCGCCTGCTACAACACGACCCCAATAACAGAATCACATACGAAGACTTCTTTAGCAACGAATACTTAGATCTGCAGCACATGCCTTCCAAGGAGAACTATGAGAAGGTATGTCATGGATAGGGACGGTGAACAAACGGTTAGGGACGGTGAACAAACGGTTAGGGACGGTGAACAAACAGTTAGGGACGATGAACAAACAGTTTGGGGCGATGAACAAATAGTTTGGGGCGATGAACAAATAGTTTGGGGCGATGAACAAATAGTAGGGACGGTGAACAAACAGTAGTTTGGGGCGATGAACAAATAGTAGGGACGGTGAACAAACAAGGACGGTGAGCTATTAATAAGGGACGATGTATTAACTATTAGGGACAATGAAATACAGTTAGGGGGGTTGATCAAACATAGGATGTTGAACAAACAATGAGAGATATGCAACATAAAAACAATATAACAGTTGTAGTTGTCGCAAGTTACTCATAAGAGAAGACCACGACAGAATCACATACGGAGAATTCTTTAGCAGCGAATACTGAGATCTACTGCACCAAGGTGAACTATGAGAAGGTACGTGGTAGATAGGGACGATGAACAAGAAGTAGGGATGGTGAACAAACAGTTAGGGACGGTGAACGTGATCAAACAGTGGAGCGATGAACTAGTAGTAGGGATGGTGAAAAAACAGTTTGGGACGGTGAACAAACAGGGATGGTGAACGTGATAAAACAGTGGAGCGATGAAAACGTAGTAGGGATGGTGTAAAAACAGTTAGGGACGGTGAAGAAACAGTTAGGGATGGTGAAAAAACAGTTAGGGACCGTGAACAACCAGTTAGGGAAGGTGATCAGACAAAGACTGTAAATAATTTTACCGTTAATTAAATTATCCGGCAAAGACTAACCCCAATATAGTAGAGAAAAAGCATATAGATAGTAGGGATGTTTCCTGAGTAAAAAAAAATATGATTCTATTTAGTCCGTCGTTAGATTATCGAAAAAATATTGGACACGTAATTTTTACCTTTTCAAATCTATTTAAGTTGACGAAGATGTGTAGGGGCTTGTGACGTCACGCCGTGGTAAAAATTGTAGCACGTAGTGACGTCACACGAGTTTTCAACGCACTGTATCGTCTTCGTTTTTTGTTTATGTGAAAAAGAAAAAATGCGTAGCCAATATTTTTTTTGAAATCTGACGGAATAATTATATTGTTTTAGTCAACTACCCTATTATGATCATTTAATCATAATTCCTTCACAGGCGGTAACTCTAATCAAGAAAGCCATAGAACTGGATTCAGCAGGCAATTTAGAAGAAGCGTTTACGTCATACAGAGATAGTCTACTGTATCTAGTGCCGTGTGTGGGGTGTGAAACTGATTCGCTGCGACGGGCAGCGCTGGCAGCCAAGTTAAGCAGGTGAGTGAGGTGTAGAAATGGATGGGTGGCCGTGACGTCATATACAGATAATCTACTATAGCTAGTGAAACTGATTCCCTACGACGGGCAGCGCTGGCAGCCAAGTTAAGCAGGTGGGTGAGGTGTAGAAATGGATGGGTGGCCGTGACGTCATATACAGATAATCTACTATAGCTAGTGAAACTGATTCCCTACGACGGGCAGCGCTGGCAGCCAAGTTAAGCAGGTGAGTGAGGTGTAGAAATGGATGGGTGGCCGTGACGTCATATAGAGATAGTCTACTATAGCTAGTGAAGCTGATTCCCTACGACGGGCAGCGCTAGCAGCCAAGTTAAGCAGGTGGGTGAGGTGTAGAAATGGATGGGTGACCGTGACGTCATATAGAGATAGTCTACTATAGCTAGTGAAGCTGATTCCCTACGACGGGCAGCGCTGGCAGCCAAGTTAAGCAGGTGGGTGAGGTGTAGAAATGGATGGGTGGCCGTAACGTCATATAGAGTCTATTGCATCTAGTGAAGCTGATTGGTTACTACGGGCATCGCTCGCAACCAAGTTAAGCAGGTGGGTGAGGTGTAGAAATGGATGGGTGGCCGTGACGTCATATAGAGATAGTTTATTGTATCTAGTGCTGTGTGTGGGATGTGAAGCTGATTGGTTATGACGGGTAGCGCTGGCAGCCAAGTTAAGCAGGTGGGTGAGGTATAGAAATGGATGGGTGGCCGTGACGTCATGTAGACCACGTAGTCTACTGTACCTAGTGCCGTGTGTGGGGTGTGAAGGTGATTGGTTACGACGGGCAGCGCTGGCAGCCAAGTTAAGCAGGTGGGTGAGGTGTAGAAATGGATGGGTGGCCGTGACGTCATATAGACCACGTAGTTTACTGTACCTAGTGCCGTGTGTGGGGTGTGAGACCGATTAAGACTGTCGGCTCTTGTGATCAAGTTAAGCAAGTTTGTAAGGTATAGAAATGGATGGGTGGCCGTGACGTCATATAGAGATAGTCTACTGTACCTAGTGCCGTGTGTGGGATGTGAGACCGATTATTTAAGACGGTCAGCTCTTGTGGTCAAGTTAAGCAAGTTTGTAAGGTATAGAAATGGATGGGTGGCCGTGACGTCATATAGAGATAGTTTACTGTACCTAGTGAAGCTGATTGGTTACGACGGGCAGCGCTGGCAGCCAGGTTAAGCAGGTGGGTGAGGTATAGAAATGGATGGGTGGCCGTGACGCCATATAGAGAGTCTATTGCATCTAGTGAAGCTGATTGGTTACTACGGGCAGCGCTGGCAGCCAAGTTAAGCAGGTGGGTGAGGTGTAGAAATGGATGGGTGGCTGTGACGTCATACAGAGATAGTCTATTGTACCTAGTGCCGTGTGTGGGATGTGAGACCGATTATTTAAGACGGTCAGCTCTTGTGGTCAAGTTAAGCAAGTTTGTAAGGTATAGAAATGGATGGGTGGCCGTGACGTCATATAGAGATAGTCTACTGTACCTAGTGAAGCTGATTGGTTACGACGGGCAGCGCTGGCAGCCATGTTAAGCAGGTGGGTGAGGTGTAGAAATGGATGGGTGGCCGTGACGTCATATAGACCACGTAGTTTACTACAGTTAACTACGTGGTCTATATGCGCAAAGTTTACCCGTGCTGGTAATACTTTGTTCTATAACTAGTATACTTGGTGCATCGTCCTCACATATATGAAGTATTTTAAGTGTACCAAATATTGTAAAACATTTATTTGAAAAGAGTAACTATGGAGTTTCTTGTCCGTTCTGCTCCATAAGAATCTACCTTTGCGAATGGACGCTAGAGTCACTTAATTATGATATTTTTTATTGATGACGTTCAAAAGTGCCGTTTAATGGCCTAATTGAAATAAACGTTTTGACTTCGACAAACAAACTCTTCAGCTTTATAATATTAACTAGCTTCTGCCCGCGACTTCGTCCGCGTGGAATAGTTACTTTACCCCCGATTCTGAAACTCTCACCCCGATCGGTTTAAAATTGATAAAGTTTCATACAAACTTTCATCCCCTATTTTATCCCCTTGGGGGTAGAATTAATCAAAATCCTCTCTTAACGGATACCTACGTCATAACATCTACCTGCATGCCAAATTTCAGCCCGATCCGTTCAGTGGTTTGGGCTGTGCGTTGATAGATCACTATGTCAGTCAGTCAGTCACTTTTGAGTTATATATATTTTATTTAGATATAGAAGACTCTATTAATATTGTTTTCGAGGTGATTTAACAATAAACTGTGTATCCCGTAGATACATGGAAAGAGCTGAAGAACTGAAGCAATATCTGAAAACCGGCAGCATATCTCGCGACCCGCCCAACAATACTGCTCGCTCTACCAGCACTAGTGCGGATAACTGCCACTATAATAATACAAGTGAGTATTACATCCGAACGAACTGTTACCAAGCCACCCCGTTTTATTTTTAAACTAGGTTCTGTCCGCGACTTCGTCCCCGTGGAATCCCCGATTTTAAAACATTCTTTATCGCTGCTCCGCTCCTATTGGCTTAAGCGTCATGATATATAGCCTAAAGCCTTCCTCGATAAATGGTCTATTCAAATAAATAAATAATAAATAAAAAGAACTTTTCAATTCGAACCAGTAGTTCCTGAGATTAGCGCGTTCAAACAAACAAACTCTTGCAGCTTTATAATATTAGTATAGATTAGTATAGATAAAAGAACAATAATTTTACAGAACCACTTTAATCCACTATTGTACTAAACAGACGCACAAGTAGGTACTTAGGATCTTAATTTGGCAATGTCCCTCTTAATTACTTCCTTAATTTGGGCACACTGGTTCACACAACAACGTCCATATCCTAACTAATTAAACATATTATTTCTGTGCATTGGGTAAAAATGCAACATCAGTAATTTGGTATAGGAAAAGTACACTGTTTATAAGTAAAAGCTGATGTATGCTTTATTGCCTTGTAGTAAGGGTTATAACAGAACGCAAGACAATGTCATATTTATTACTATATATATACATAGATTTTCAAAAGATATTGGATTCGTATTTTTTTCTTTTTTCACGTTAAGATATTATGAAAATGATAAAATTAGTTGAAAACTCTCGTGACGTCACATATCTCGTTTTTCAACCGACTTCCAAAAAAGGAGGAGGTTCTCAATTCGACTGTATTTTTTTATGCTTGGTACCTCATAACTTTGTACTGGGTGTACCGATTTTTATGATTCTTTTTGTATTCGAAAGCTGGTGCTTGTCGTGTGGTCCCATTTAAAATTGATGGAGATCTGATAACGAGTATTTGAGTTATCCCTAATAATGCGTAGTTTACATTGATGATATTCTCATTACCTCTTGTCGATGTAAAATTGCATTAAAAATAAAATTATGTACGATGGTTTGGAAGAGCGTCTTAGTGTTTCAACATGGTTCCTTTCCAGTTTGGTGAGAATCTGATGAAGAACAGAGATAGGAAACGGAACTCTTCAATAAATGATAGCAAATCTTTCGGGAATTGCTGAAATTGCATGTTTGTTTATTGTTTAAACCAAAGTGATAGGTACGTTTACCACTAAAAAGTGAAAAAAAAAATACAACCGACTTTTACACAAAAAAAAAGTACAAAACAACTTTAATTTCGGAAGTCGGTGTTCAAAAAACGAAAAAGCAACCACATACACCGAGTTTTTTTTTGTTCACTTTTTGACATGGCAGGCGTGTTTCATTTTTATTAATCATGTAATATTTTCAGTTCAACCTCGTCCTTTATACAATGCCTGTGTGTGCGGGGCTCAGAGCCAATCAAACGGCCACAACGAGTGCGCCTGCACGGCACGAGGGAATGGAGGCGTAGAACAGCCGGAGACTGGACTGACTGAACAGGTACGTGCTGACTTTGCGGAATTAGTTCGACAGAGTGACCGCGGCGCTGGAACGCGGCGGGCACTAGGAGGATCACGGGTGGGTTAGGTACCACTAAACAGTGAAAAAAAACTTTTTACAGAAAATACAACCGTCTACTACACAAAAAGTACAAAATAACTTTGAAAAAGCACCACAAACAACGAGTGAAGTAATTTTGTACTTTTTGGGTTTTAAGATGCATGTATTTTTTTGTAAAAAGTTTATTTATTTTTTCTTTATTACCAGTCTATGTCCGATTATCCGAATCGACCCGGGTCAGAATAAGGATGTTTCCTGAGTAAAAAATATATGATTATGTTCAGTCCGTCAGTTAGATTATAGAAAAATATTGGACACGTATTTTTTTCCTTTATCAAATCTATAAAAACTGACGAAGATACAAAGCATCAAAGATCAGGAGTGGCGGCTTGTGACGTTACGGCTCGTTAAAAAAAACTTTTTACAAAAAATAAAACCGACTTCTAAACAAAAAAACCAAAAAGTATAAAATAACTTTAATTTCGGAACTCGGTGTTTTTGATTGCTTTTTTGTTGTTGAACACACCGACTTCCGAAATTAAAGTTATTTTATACTTTTTGGTTTTTTTGTTTAGAAGTCGGTTTTATTTTTTGTAAAAAGTTTTTTTTTATTTTTCAGTTTTTAGTACTGTACCTACACCCCTCCCCTCCCCCACCTAAACGAACCAATCACATTGGTGTAAAAAAAAACGTACAGCTCCTTTGCAGAGTAAACTAAGAGGTCGTCAATGTAGACAATGTAGATATTTTTTTTTAGATTTTTCGAATTCGCTTGGTTGATTTCGATAAAATTTTCATGGGACCATTTGGGAAGTATACCCTTTCCAACAAAAAAAGAATTTTTCAAATCGGTTGACAAGCGACGGAGTTATGCGCGAACAAACAATTAAAAAAAAAAACACAAACATCCGAATTGAGAACCTCCTCCTTTTTTAGAAGTCGGTTAAAAATTGTAGCGAGTAGTGACGT
This sequence comes from Hecatera dysodea, assembly GCA_905332915.2. Taxonomy (NCBI): domain Eukaryota; kingdom Metazoa; phylum Arthropoda; class Insecta; order Lepidoptera; family Noctuidae; genus Hecatera; species Hecatera dysodea. Next base: position 438,414 of record HG995317.1, on the reverse strand, counting down.
CACACGAGTTTTCAACGCTCTGTATCGGCTTCATTTTTTGTTTACGTGAAAAAAGAAAAAATACGTGTCCAATTTTTTGGAAATCTATCAGACGGACTAATTAGATTTTTTTAGTCAACTACCCTATTAATTCGGATAGTTGGTGTTCTACTGTGTGTATGTATTGTTTGTCGTTGTAGAGCGCGAGTCCGGCGCCGCCCGCCACGCCGCCTCGCGCGAACCGGTTCGGTTTCAAGCGATTCTTCGGTCGACAGCCCTCAATCCCATATCTTGACGCCAAAGATTCTAGTATTGTAAGTATAAGTTTGTTTTTGGACAACACACTCTAAATTATACAAGAAAAAGATCAAATTCCATTGCAGCAAAAAAAATTACTAGGGTAAATTAGCAATACACAACATTAAAGTCGATACTAGAATCAGTTGAAATATTTAATATTAAAATAATATATATAATACTTAAAAGGTTAGTTAGGCAGCTCATTAGGGTGCGATTATCCGGCTTACTATTCGGATAATCCGGATACTACCAAAACACTATCCTTAATTTATCCGGATATTTAGGCGAATATAAGCCAGCTTTGCAGCAATTTTTTTTTATTTTTTTTATTTTGGCATCAAACAGTCATATACAAATAAATTGTTTGTACTAAATCTTCGCAGATAAAGTCGCGGGCGAACTGCTATTTAATAACAATCCCGCTGTTCTGTCGCAAGTCTACCGGAATTAGTTTCTATTGAAATAAGCATCCGTTTATGCTTTTGTTTACTTTGTTCAAAATTTTCTTTTATACGGGTTCCGTACCCAAAGGGTCAAAACGGGACTTTATTACTAAGACTATTATATTATAACCATTACTAAAATATGACATAACTTAATAATGTAACTTAAACGCCGCGGCGCTTGGACGTTGAAGTGGGTAATGGGATTGCAAAATTTTAATTTAGTGTAACAATTTAACTTTTAATTTAATGGAATATTATTAATTTAATATTTTGAATCATTTTAATTTAATAAATAAATAAATACTTCGCTGTCTGTCCGTCTGTCTGTCTGTCACCAGGGCGTGTTGTGATAGTTAGACAGTTGAAATGTTCAAAAATTATGTATTTATTTAATACTTTACGCACACAAATGCACAGAGGCGGACTTAATGCCTTAGGCATTTTCTACCAGTCAACCTTTGATGGTGATGCAGAGAATAATTGCGGGAGGTGCAGTACGAAAGAGAAAAAAATAAAATAAACAGAAACGCGATGAATATTAAATTACTATAAAGATATTAATAAACTGTTTATAGTAATAAATGTTAATAAATGTTAAGATAGTAATAAATGTTTATATATATCGTATTGAGAGCATACAAAAAAGGTTCTTAAGGCACATTCAGTATCGGTCTAAAACATTTTTAACTAATTACACATAGGTGTAATTAGTTAAAAATGTTTTAGAACGATAGCGTTGCAAAATATTTCATATCCTTCCACTCTACGAAAGGCGAAAGATATCAGATCTTGTGTTCCTCTTCAAAGTAGCCAACGGAACAACTGGTGTTACCGAGCTGTTACACAAAATAGGGCTGCGGGTGCCGTCTGCGTTCTTACGTAGACCTGATCTATTGCATACCCCAGTGGTAAGCACTGCATACAGGCGGAACTCGTACATGCTAAGAGCGAGTCGTATGTACAACGCAATCTGCCGGGAAGCTGACATCGACATTTTCAATACTAGTGTTGCTAATTTGAAGAAAATTTTATCTAACAGCTTTTTCGATCATAAATAATATTTTTTCTGTTTTTCTTTTGTTAAAAGTATAAAGTTAGATAGATTATTTTTATTATTGATTAAAACCTTCTGCTTCATATTACTACATGTGGAAACTTGTAATTGGCCTTATTTTGTCTAAACTTTTTTATTCACTGTATCTGCCTAGCTGTAAGTTTTCCTAAAATAAATAAAATAAAATAAACTTATACACGTATATGTATTTCTGTTGCCGCTATAACAATAGATAATAAATATTTAGGGGGGGCCCATACAACATACGCAATTTTTTGCCGTTTTTTTATAGATACGGAACCCTTCGTGCTTCGTCCGACTCGCACTTGACCGGTTTTTAAGTATATTGTTTGTACATAAAATAAATACCATTTCTATTTTCAGATGGCGGAAACAACACAAGACAAACAGAAACTAGGCAATGCTGAAAACAACGAAGGATGTCGAATAACATGAGATTATTATTAAATATTATTATTTATAGAAAGCATAATACTAGCTAGTAATAACAACTTACTTGCCCACTCCTGTGCAGAATTCTCTCATATAGAATAGTTACTTTACCCCCGATTTTGAAACTCTCAGCCCGATCGGCTTAAATTTGACAAAGTTTCATCCCCTATTTTATCCCCTTGGGGGTAGAATTAATCAAAATCCTCTCTTAGCGGATGCCTACGTCATAACATCTACCTGCATGTCAAATTTCAGCCCGATCCGTTCAGTGGTTTGGGCTGTGCGTTGATAGATCACTATGTCAGTCAGTCAGTCACTTTTGAGTTATATATATTTAGATGTGTTCTTTAATATTTGTCACCGGAAACTTGACAAACTCCGAAAGATTATAAAATATCTCGAGAGATTATAAACTCTCGATAAATTGTCAACTGAACTGCTTGTAGTTTATATTATTCAGCGGTAAATCGAAAACTGAAAAAGGGTTCCAAATGGGAACACTTTTTTACGCATCAAAATTTAATCTATACGAATATTATAAAGCTGAAGAGTTTGTTTGTTTGTTTGAACGCGCTAATCTCAGGAACTACTGGTCCGATTTGAAAAAATGTTTCAGTGTTAGATAGCCCATTTATCGAGGAAGGCTATAGGCTATATATCATCACGCTAAGACCAATAGGAGCGGGGCAGTCATGAAAAATGTGACACAAACGAAGTTGTGCGGACAGCTAGTAGTATTAAATCTCTCGAAGTCATTCCGAGAAATTGTAGAATAGCAAGTAATGGGCAGTAAAATAAGGGGTCATCCATAAATTACGTCACACGTTAAGGGGGAAAGAGGGGGTCGACGAAGTGTGGCGTTGTGTGACAAAGTGGTGGGAGGGGTCCTAAGTTTCGTGACGTCACATTGGAAAATGTATTTTAATAAGTGTTAAGTAAAACACGAACAAATCTATACTAATATTATAAAGCTGAAGAGTTTGTTTGTTTGTTTGAACGCGCTTATCTCAGGAACTACTGGTTCGAATTGAAAAATTCTTTTTGGGTTGAATAGACCATTTATCGAGGAAGGCTTTAGGCTATATATCATCACGCTTAAGCCAATAGGAGCGAAGCAGCGATAAATAATGTTTTAAAATCGGGGATTCCACGGGGACGAAGTCGCGGGCAGCAGCTAGTACCAAATAAAATTGAGGGGTCCACTGCAATAGTGATAAATGCCCTTGTCACCTCGTTTGAGAAGTTGGTAAAAGGAAAGTCGTGTTTAAAGGTATGAACATAATACATTTTTATTATTATTTAGGTTATTTCTTTATTCAAGCTTTATGTACTAAGAAGAAAATGGTATTATTTTAAGTAATTCTTAAATACTGTCTTATTATCTAATATTATCGTTCGCTTTCGAAAATCTCTGATCTAAGTAATATATTACTAAGTTTGTTAACGAAATTACCAACTACAGATATCCAGTGGCTGAAAGACGTGCCTACTTAGAACTTTTACAAAAATGGACTTTCATCATTATTGCAGTGGGCCCTTCAATTGTAAAATATGTGACGTCACACTAGGGAGGGGGAGTCTCACAAATGTGACCAGTTGTGACAAGGACAGAGGAGGGGGGTCAAAAGTCAAGAAATTCGTGTGACGGAAAGTATGGATGGCCCCTGACAAAACCCCGCTGTGTTGGTCCCACAGTAAAAGTTGTTCATAATGATGAGTACAATGACCTCTTAAGAGGTGTTGCGTTTATTACACGGTGTTTCAAGTACATACAAGTTAGTTATTAATATGTATATACGATTCTAATACAACGGTTGGTTTTTTAAATTTTATAGTTCTAACTTTTAATATTATTGTTTTTGAAAATGAAAACAATACATCTAGTTTTAATTTCCGCGAATATTAGTGGGTTGCAGGTATGCACCTCCCTCCCGCCCGCTATATTATGCACATGCAAGATTACTGGGCAAACCCACAAACATACGCAGTAAAGGGCGCCTTAAGGCGCAGTAAGGGGGCCTTTACTGCGTATGTTTGTGGGTAGTTGTACACAAATAACCAACGGTGGCAGTGTATAAAAGGGGGGTGCCTTGTACTAATTTCTCTCAATCAGACCCAGCCTGTCCCTTGCTGCCCCCCCTCAATGACCCCGCTAAGCCGAGGCCCGTGTCCCACAGGGGATGCCCTTAGCGAGCGGCCATTTAGTTTTTAAGTAGTTTTAAGCCCTGGCTGGGGGCCTTAGAATCTAAGGCAACCACGGGATTGCCCGGTTGAGCAGTAAACAGCCTTAATGTGCTGAACTGCGAGTAGTCCATTCAAAAAAAAAAAAAAAAAAATTCTCAGTCGCAACTCAACGGTCAGCGAGTCAACACGTCCCCTGAGGATGCCTCGTGGAGAGGCGAAACACGTGTCGGTAATGGTGTTGGGTTTTGCATTGCCTTCCTGCATGTGCTTAAAATCCTTGCCTTTGCCTTGTAATCTTGCATGTGCATAATATAGCGGGCGGGAGGGAGGTGCATACCTGCAACCCACTAATATTCGCGGAAATTAAAACTAGATATATTGTTTTCATTTTCAAAATTAAAATGGATTTCCGCAAAGTAACGCCTGACTCAATCAATTTTATTATTGTTTTTATTTTTCTTGCAATGTATATTTTTTCAATGCAATTCTTGCAATGATTATGTATGTATGTTTTTTCGGGTGAAATCTTGCTTCAACAGGCAGACTCAATTTTGAAGCAGATATCTTCAACCAATTGAGCTGAAATTTTATAAATAACTTCAATATGGATGACAATGCATGGGTAACTTTGTGACGTCATTTTAAATAAGATGGCGGCAACATTATTGCATATTAGCAATGATGTTGTTGGTGTGGTTCGGCGAATCAGCGACGAGGTTTCGATGTGTGAGTTTGTTTGGATTTTTGGGTCACGATTCGCGCTTAGATCCCTTGAAGTAATGCTTCCATGTTTTATTTGCGTTCACTGTAGCTCACCGTGCATTGTCAACCAAACCCAATATATATGCAAAATTTGGTAAAACTAAAATGAGTTAGGAATAACTGTTGTGTGATAAAATTTAGTTGCAAGATTTTACCCATACATAACTAATAAGACATATTATATAAAAAGCTTGTAAAAAATTTAACAGACCTATACCCCATTCACGATAAGATTAGACATTGAATTAAATCTTTTTTACAGTCCGATCAACGGATTTTGACTTGTATTGCGTTGGTGGCATGACACGTGGTAGCTGCAGTAAACAGTTGGTATTATAATCACGTTTTTGCTTTTAATGCCATCCTTATGCCTACGGAATAGAAATAAAAATCGATTGAACGGACTGTAAACAATTTTGTTCCAATGTCTAATCTTATTATGAATGGAGTATAGTTATGTAAAACTCAATGTGACATATGCCCGAGCACCAGGGGCGTAGCTACCGCCGTATCAGCCGTATCAATTATACGGGGCCCCCAGGCTACTGGGGCCCCGAATGTGTGTAATGTGTGTATGCAAAAATTCCTAAAGCCATAATGTTTTATATGTTATTAACATTTTTTAACATAACTGCTGTGTGCTGTACAGAATTTTAATAATTCAGATTAGTTCAAAAAAAAAAACTAACTCATAATCAGCCTTTTAATGTTCCCACTGCTGGGACACAGGCCTCCTCTCTAGGAGAGGGAATGGGCCGTAATTCACCACGCGGGCCCAGTGCGGGTTGCTGAATGTCACATGTGTTCGAATTTTTGGTTCTAGGACATGCCGGTTTCCTCACGATGTTTTCCTTCACCGTTTTGAGAGCAGTGGTGATGAAATTAATTACACAAAGTAATGCGCCTGGCTGGTTTTGGACCCGCGACTTACTATTTGTAAGTCAGAGCCGTTACCACTCGGCCACCACTGCTCCCCCCCCCCCCGGGGGGATGATGTGTTGAGGGGGCCCCTCAACACATCTTGATACAGGGCCCATCTAGGGCAAGCTACGCCACTGCCGAGCACTGAATAATTGTGTAATTAAAATGCAATATGCCTGTGATTTTCATAATAATAAATAAATAAATACTTTTGATTGTTATTTATGTTTTTTTAGTACTTCCAATCCGATGCGAAGTTATGTTTAACAATTTCAGTGTCCAGTTTTTTGGTTAAATTGTTACCCTGTATCAGTCCTCGCTACTTATAACGAGTTGTGTGCACACGAACAAAATTATTGTTCGACGATTCGAAATGACAGTTTCAGTACCCAGAACTCGGCATATAGTGCCGAGTTCTGGGTACTGAAACTGTCATTTATGGATGGAAAATGAGTGCATTACCCCAGCAAGAAAATGTCTTGTACAAGGAATTGAGTTTTACCAATATCAGTGCGTACTAAGCTATAATGTGAGCCAAATAAAGTGTCGTGTAAAAAACGCAAATTAACAGCTCTCTACTAATTTGCGCTTTTTTACTTCCAGATACTTTGTTTTTCCTTACCAAATGCTTTGATACCGGGGAAAACGGGGTGGATAGAAACGCAGGGGTAAATAAAAACGAAACTGATTGGAATTTTCATGTTATTTAAATTATTGTTTGCAGCAATGAAGGAATATGATTTTGTAATCAATTAATTGATGTTTTGTGAGAAACCATTAATATGGTATTTCAGAGAAAACCCCTCTTAAGTTTCGTTTTTATTCACCCCTGAATTTCTACCCACCCAGTTTCGTGTCACTGACTCTGGCAGAGCCACCATCAGGGATTTTCATTTTGAAAACACAAAAAAATTGTCGCTAATTAGTCGAAATTTGTCGCCAAATATCAGAATTTGTCGGTCACTGGTTCAAAAGATATAAGGGTTTATAGGTGGCCGATCTGGAGAGAGTCTCCCCAGCAGGGCCACATTTATATCTCAAAAACTAGGGCACCTAGCAAATATCTCTTTTCTCCCATAATTTGTCGCCAATTAGTCGGAATCAGTCGCCAAATATCAGAGTTTGTCGGTCACTGGTTCAAAAGATACAAGGGTTTATAGGTGGCCGATCTGGAGAGAGTCTCCCCAGCAGGGCCACATTTATATCTCAAAAACTAGGACACCTAGCGAAGATGTGTTTTCTCCCATATTTTGTCGCCAATTAGTCGCAATTTGTCGCCAAGTCACAGATTTAATCGGATCTTAGTTTAGGAGATATAATGAGTTCAATTAGTAAGGTATAGTCCAAGAGCTAGGTCGAAGAGTTCACGAAAAATACCAAGAAAAAAATATTTCTATTAATATGTGTAATATACTTCTAGTTTTATCGGTCTAAAGTCTTTAGAAATGTCCGAGAGAGATAAATTCTCAATTTAATTCATGTTTTTATGTTTTAAATTACTAGGTTAGAGTGGCTTAAACTTCTTTGAAAACATTAAACCTTGCTCTTGGTCTATTTGGTGAAAGATGTACAGTCGCATGCAACTGTTTTACCACTTTACAATGTTAAGCTCTAATTAACTTTAGAATAATAAATAAATGTCGTACCTTTAGTAAAATGTTTAAAATACTTAAACGTTGAAAAAGTATTGTCAATTGTAATCAAATTTTATTATATAAAAATGAATTTCCATAAAGTTCGTTTGATGTGTGTTGTGTTGGTGTGTATTTTGAGGTGATTGCGAGTGTTGTGTTGTGGGTATGGACGGGTTGAGTTTTTATATGTTATGTACCTATGTTTATTTTACTACATAGGTACAAATCTATTGAATTTTAGTTATAATATACTAAATGGTTCGGCCTGAATGAAAATATCCTCGCGAGGATAAACAACATGTAACTGGAATAATGCACACCCTGCCTGATACACCCCAATTAGAAAATTAAGTTACAATCATAATTTATGCACTGAAACACCTAAGTATTGTTTTTATTTAAATTAGCTATCCTAATTGTAGCTAAATAATATATGGACATCGACGGCTTACTTTAGCAGGTAGCGCCTCGGTATTGGTATCTAAGGACGCACACACAAACACGCTAGTGACGTGAAAAATCAAGGTAACTTACATATTAATCTGCACTCATACGGTGTCCTCTTTTCAAAACACTCTCAAATTGTCCACTAACTTGTTCAATGCACTTAAACACCCGTATTCGTAATTGTTCTTTTAATTTTTCACACAAACAAACCTTCTCGCTGTACTTCCGGTGGATGACTAAAGAAAAAATCCTTTAGAGCAAGTTTGTTTGTTTACCTATTTTTTTTTAAGTAGCTACTTTGAGCGGCGGGCGCGAACGCCGACGCGCCGCACCCGTGACGTACAGCAGGTGACACCCTCGTTATATCTCGCTCGTTTCTCCGTTTTTGTATTTTCGGAATACCTAGAGATAACAACACTCGAGTTCGTAACTATTCATAATAAGTTCCACTTTAATTAAACTGGCTGACTTCAACTTACGTGACGGGCAACTCGTTCGAAGCAGCTCATCTGTACACGCGCATCTATCTCTTTCTTACTTACCGTAAATGAAACGGAGCGCAGCGATCTATCTGCCAGCGACTAAGTGGTAAGTGCACATTGTGTTAGATAAATAATTACATAATTATATGTATTGTAGATTTGTTTATAGGTAATGAATACAGCTTTCCTATGGTGGGTTGAAATTATAGAATAAGTTTACATTTATTTAATTCGAAACAAACATTCCTCCATAAGACGTCATAGATACTGTCTAGAAACTACATAAAGTATTTTGTACTCGCTTGTACCACTGTATGGGGAAATTGAATTCTTTAATATCTTTTTAATTACACACCGACTAAATCTGTAACTTTGCGACAAATTGCGACTAATTGGCGACAAAATATGGGAGAAAACACATCTTCGCTAGGTGTCCTAGTTTTTGAGATATAAATGTGGCCCTGCTGGGGAGACTCTCTCCAGATCGGCCACCTATAAACCCTTATATCTTTTGAACCAGTGACCGACAAATTCTGATATTTGGCGACAAATTTCGACTAATTAGCGACAATTTTTTTGTGTTTTCAAAATGAAAATCCCTGATGGTGGCTCTGCCAGAGTCAGTGACACCCCAGTTTCTCCCAAAAATGGTTGGCCACCCTAATTGCGCCCATTCTGGTAATTGTAGAAACGCTATGTATCCCAGGACGAAAAAAAGAAATCAAGAACAGCGTTTAGAGATACAGTGTAAGCAATAATTGGTAAGCAACTTCAAGTTTTCTATAAAACGTGAAAACTCACTCTCTTCTCTCGAATAAGGGAAGGTTCACATCTGATGGAACATGCGTCGCGTATTAACGCCATTAACAGACAAATGTATAGAAAAACACTCGACCGTTCACACTCGACGCACTAACGTATCATCGGTTGAGTGTGAACGCTCGAGTGTTTTTCTATACATTTGTCTGTTCTGGCGTTACGCGACCGATAATACACGACGCATGTTCCGTCAGATATGAACCTTTCCTAAAACCTTGCTTGTATTTGTAACTATCAAGTTCCATTGAAATCGGATCCTTTATTTCCAAGATTACGTAAGATTTTTGCAATCATCCGGTCAAATACAGCAGTGGGTGTAAAAGGGTACTTGAACAAAATAAAAGTCAAACACTCATTTATATTCATATTTTATTTCATATCTTACCCTAAGATTCTGTGTGCGGAACACAACAACATGACGGGAATCGATCAATACGAGATCACGAACTTTCACACGTAACGTTCTAGACGCATTGTTTACGAATTATAACATCTTTGAGCTAAACGACATTCAAGAAAAATGCGGGGATATAAATAGTCCTTCTGATATATTCTTTCAAGTTCAGTTTCAAGTTATTCTTGATGAGATATTATAGTGCATTTTGTGACGCCCCGGCTGTCAAACCACCTAGGTACTTAAAGTGCGTTTCATGAAAGAATTCCCTTTGACGTAATGTTGGCATTACGGAAAATCAGTGTTGCTATATTCTTAGCAATAAAACTACTTAATATTAGGGAGATTAACTAATATTCCGTTACTTTTACCAATTACCTTATAATTTTGTTTTTTCTTTTGGAAACTGTAAAACTATTTTTTTAATAAAATATACAACTTACTGTACAGGAATTCAGAACAACTCATATCTTTATAATAAATTTAATAGTATTAAACAAATTTTGAATAAAACAGTGGTTTTATTCCAAAAAGATGAATTCGGGGAAAATGTGGTGAATCAATCAAAAACAAGCGGGGAATTGACAACACTGACCCGGGGAATCGAGAAATTGTTATTGGCAGCACTGATAGGGAACGTGCAGAAACTATAGGTGGCAGCACAGACGCGTCAATGTCAAGTATATTTTACTTATAAGTTTCAGATTTGCAACGCTAGATGACACAGTCTACTTCGTGCATGTTTTCCTAAACGGAATGTGCAGGAATTATAGGTGGCAGAACAGGTCAAATATTTACAACGTAAAAGTTTCAGATTTGCAACACTAGATGGCTTAGTCTACGCCGTGCACGTTCCCTATAGCCATCTCCATTCTTTGACGTTAAGACAGACAGGGCAGCCAACAATACGACGAAGGGAATTCTTTCGTGAAACGCACTATACAAACTCTGCGCTGTCAGAGAGAAAATTCCTATTGGAAAAACCCAATAACACTTTCAGCTCGACCAGCCTCCCTAGCCAAGTTACAACCGTTTCGTGTCGAATTCCGTTCTCCAATCGGTAACGCCTCGGTGTCAGCAACTGTAGAACACGATAAGTTGGTAGCATGTTGACGCGCCTGAGTCGGCCGCTCGTTCTACAATGTCTTTAGAAAAACGACCTATTCTTTAGTCTATGGCGAGCGTTCCTAAAAACGTCAAACAGGTAAAAAGCCATTCATTTTAAACATTTAAACAAAGGATGTAACGTTGAACATTGTAGAAACGATAACAATTCATTCTATCATTTAGAACGATATGAACTTGGCTACGGATTTTCTATTCGTTTGCTCTAACCACGTGACTTAACGTTGAGATGATTTCATTCTCATGCATTTGATTCGGTTTCGACTAGCGTTAACGATTGCAGATATCAACTTGGCAGTCACGATAGCAACATAACCTTACGCTATATCGATACAAACGCGCGTCTATATCGGTTCAAACGCGCGTCTATACCGATTCAAACGCGCGTCAGTATCGATTCGACCGCGTGTTTGAATTTATACAGGTATGCAAAGGTCTACAGGCGTCTGACTCGCGTCTATCCGATTCGTGGTGTGCACAGACCCTAAGGTTTTACGATACAAGTGAACTGAACACAGCGTGAACTGTGGCGACTGACGTAGGTGGATCAGTGACCGTTGTCGCTAATACAGTATGTTAACTAACAGAGGGCGTTCCCGTTAACCCGCAATAGTATAGCATCCATATATAATTAAAAAAATTATTACCGTTCGAAAACATTTTTTTTTTTAATATTAAAATATTCACTAAAAATGTTAAATTGATACGTTAAAGAAACACTCTGTACACGCGTACTTGCTGGTTTGGGCATTGCTACTACGACTACTATTCCGCGCTACTATTTTGATTTTAAACAGGATGTTTCGAATTTATTGTCAATTAATATTTTTTTAATTCGGATTATTTTATGCTCACTTTTCTATGCTGATATTTTTATTTTTATCTATTAATGATATAGATTAACGAGTTTAAGGGAACTCCCTCTGTTATTTAACATACTGTATATCCGGTCTACCGTTCCAATCCAAAATACTGTTTTTAACTACCAGAATTTCAAGTTCAACAACGCGCCAAATCAGTTACTTCAAGTCATCAATCAATATCAGAATATTTTTATCATTGCAATGTACCTAAATTTACAGTGGTATTTATAAAACACCAGCAACCTCTTAAGGGGTCATTGTACTCATCATTATGAACAACTTTTACTATGGGACCAAACATGAAATCGCGAAAAAAAATCAGCTGTTCCTTACATTTTGATCAGTAATACAAACATAAATGTAAGGAACAGCTGATTTCAGGTTTGGTCCCATAGTAAAAGTTGTTCATAATGATGAGTACAATGACCTCTTAAGAGGTTGTTGCCGTTTTACAAATAACCCTGTACATTGCAAGATAAGTAAAGTTGAAAATCTGTGTATTACGTTGAAATAAAGTTTCAAACATGCTAGAAAACTTATGGTTTTCAAAGTTACAGCGTAATGAATCGTCAGGACGTGTGGACTCGCTGGCGGCTGCAGTGCGTCGTGCTGCACTAGTCCGGCGCCCGGCTGCGCCCGCGCTAGTAGTTGTAGTCGTCTCCGTTAGTGTCCTCAGGGTTGTACTTGTTTTCGTCCTCGTTGGGCTCCTGTTTGATCTGCACGTCGAGCGGCGCCAAGCTGAACTCGGGGTAGTCTGCGGGGGAGAGGGAGCGGTCATGTTGGTACTGCCTTGTGACGTCACACGCATGTATGGTGATGTCGAAAATTTTAAATAGGTATACATATTGAATTGGACGCTTTTACCGTTACAACACCAATAGGGATGTTGCCTGAGTAAAAAATATATGATTCTGCTTAGTCTGTCAGTTAGATTATAGAAAAATATTGGACACGTATTCTTTCCTTTATCAATTCTATAAAAACTGACGAAGATAAAAAGCATCAAAGATCAGGAGTGGGAGCGTGTGACGTCACGGCCCGGTAAAAATTGTAGCAAGTAGTGACGTCACACGAGTTTTCAAAGCACTGTATCGTTTTCATTTTTTGTTTATGTGAAAAAAGAAAAAAAATACGTGTCCAATATTTTTTGGAAATCTATCTGACGGACTAATAATCAGATTTTTTTAGTTAACTACCCTATTCTATAAACTAGCTGTTTTTTCAGTTTTTTTCTTCTTATATAATGTGGAAAAACTATTCAAATGACTCTAACATAACTAACTACATTTATGGTGAATTTATTTTTTAATTTTTCTTAATAGAAAAAGATAGTACGGGGTCAAAAATCATTAAATTCGTGTGACGTAATTAATGAATAGCCTTTGGGGCCATCCATTAATTACTGAACTGTAAATGTTTTCAACTAACTTTTTAGACCTATGTATCCTGCTTATGTGTGTAAAATTCAATTAAAATCGGTTAAATAATTTCGGAAAACAAGGACTTGAAAATTTGTATGAAATGCCGTACGGCGTATACGCTCTTAACAATGAGTAAAACTGACGCTGTGGTAATTATTCACACTAACCAAAAACTCGTCAGAGGCATTCGCTATAGGGAACGTGCAGGAACTATAGGTGGCAGCACAGACGCGTCAATGTCAAGTATATTTTACTTATGAGTTTCAAATTTGCAACGATAGATGGCACCGCCTACTTCGTGCACGTTCCCCTAAACGGAGGGTGTAGGGAGTATAGGTGGCAGCACAGGTCACATATTTACAACGTAAAAGTTTCAGATTTGCAACACTAGATGGCATAGTGTACGCTATGCACGTTCGCTATCGTACACAACGCACACGCGCCGGTCAAATTACGAGAATAAGTAACATGCAATATTTTCATCTTGCTTTCATTTAAAATAATTCCGTGTAAAATAGACCATACAACAATTAAAAACTTAATACGCTTCAATGTATTGCCAAAATTGCGATCATAAACTGACTGTTTTTCGTTTCTCGCAAAAACGCACGATGAGTCACTCCTGTCTGCCAGAAATCATGAACTGTCATGTATTAAAATTTAAGTTCGTCTTTTTGTTGTCATAACACCAGTGACGTCACTAGACGCTGATAGTTTACGTTCCGTTTCACGTTATATTAATTCTTCTATAAATCAATATTAACTACAGTAAAAACATTGCAGTGGCCCTTCTTTTATACTATTTTATCTAAATTCAAAAGTCATTTATTCAAACTAGGCTGATAGACAGCACTTTTTGAACTTCAAATTTTACATAAAGACAGTCCCCCAAAACGCCCACCCGTCACCCCTTCCTAGTGTTTTAGCTGGGAAGAAGAAGTGGCGCAACAAACTCCCCAGCAACACATCTGTCTGTTGCGTTTTACGAACTTGAATTTATACAATAGTATGCAAAGTCATACATGACAAAGGTAGAAAAAAATAAAATAATTATCCAACATGGAAATCATAAATCAATTCACTATAAAACATTATAAAGAGTAGATTGAGTCAATAAAGTAAAAACAGATTGACCTACCTACATAGTCATAAAAAAAACCAATATTATATGAACTCATATAACCCGTCATATCATTTCAATAACAATATTTTCATGAATTCTGTAATTGCATCTTCCTTATCCTTAAACACTCACCATCCATAAGCTCCTTTACATCTCCGCGCTTGATTCTCGTTTCTATCCGGCAGCGGGCAAAGTGGAAACAGTCAGTCAGATAGCAAACTATACTCTGAGCATTTTTACGTACACGCGAACCGCGAGCAACATGCATGCATTTGTCACCGGATAATTGTAAAATGCGTTACATTATAAAATATCTCGATAGATTACAAAACTATTTTAAATTGTCAACTGAATAGAATAGAATAGAAAAACTTTTATTCAGAACAGACACAGCACAACGGTTACAAACACAAATTACAGGAGAAAAATATCAAAAATTCTGCTTACGTAATACTTGAACGGCAAACAAAACTATACTGATCTCTCTCTAACTCAAACTAAAACACTCAAAGGTTTGCTGGGAGAAAACTCAACTTTGAGTAAAGCTCGCCTTTGTACATGCCCTTTATTATGCCTTGTATAATATAAGTTGTTTTTGTGTACAATAAAGAATTATGAAAGTTAAGTATTACAATTTTATTATTATAAAAAACGGTTTAAAAAAAAAGTGAATGGCACACACCATTCGAACCTACCCTATCCGAGTCGACGAGCCCTAAGTTCCGTGTGCCCTATGGGCCGCTACTTGGCTAGGACAGAAAGTACGATACATTGTAGAACCGTACACTGATAGGTCACCTACATATTACCAGTTTATACCGGTTCGAGAGATTATGGATTTCCAAATTCTGATGCGTAAAAAAGTATTCCAAATGTTCCGTTGACAATTTATCAAGAGTTTACAATCTCTAAACATATTTCATAATCTTTACACATTTTACAATTGAGTATTTTATTACGTATAAAAATCATAATTCTATTTAGCCCATCTGTTGAATTTTCAAAAAATATTGGACACGTATTTTTTGTCTATTCAAATCATAGAGATAAAGTGCATCAAAGTTCAAGAGTGGGGGCTGGTGACGTCACGTCGCTGGTAAAAATTGTAGCACGTAGTGACGTCACGCATATTGTCTTCATATTTTGTTTACGTTAAAATATAAAAAATACGTGTGCAATATGGATATCTAACAGACGGACCAATTAGTTTTTTTTTTTTTTCAGTAAAATACCCTGTTATCTGGTGACATATATAGAGTTATTTGTAAAACACCAACAACCACTTAAGAGGTCATTGTACTCATCATTATGAACAACTTTTACAATGGAACCAAAATTAAAATCGCGACAAAATATCACCTGTTCCCTACATTTTGATTAGTTATACGAACATAAATGTAAGGAACAGCTGATTTTGTTTTAGTAAAAGTTGTTCATAATGATGAGTACAATGACCCCTTAAGAGGTTGTTGGTGTTTTACAAATAACCCTGTATATTATATTGAGATGGATGTGTGGAGTAACGAGGATGGATAAAGTGAAAAATGAGTACATTATAGGCAGTTTAAAAGTGACGCCAGTGACGGAAAAGTTGAAAGGGAACCGCTTGTCTTGGTATGGTCATGTGAAAAGGAGGGATGAAACGCATGTAACTAAAAGGGTTATGAATATAAATGTGGATGGATGGAAAGGGAGAGGTAGGTCAAAGAAACGATGGATGGATTGTGTGAGGAGTGATATGAAAGAAAAGGGAGTTAGTGATAGCGTGACGGCTGACAGGACAGAGTGGAAGAAAAACACGAGTTGCGCCGACCACAAGTAACATGGGATAAGGGCAGGAAGATGATGACTGTGTTATCCCAGTGACGTGCAGTGATTCGAGTTAGGGTAGGCCAGAGAAAATGTCCAAATAAATTTTAAAAAATAACCACATTATTCAGGTTTGATTTTTAATTAAATGAGTTTTTTTTTAATAGCCCATATAAAAAAAACACCACATTTCAACCCTGAATAATGTGGTGTTTTTTTTTTGGACTATTTCTCTGGCCTACCCTAACTCGAACCACTGCACGCCACTGTGTTTTCCATTCCCCACTAGTACAGTTAGTGGTCACGAGCTGGACAGCAGCCTATTCAGCCTTTTAACGTTCCCACTGCTGGGACACAGGCCTCCTCTGTAGGAGAGGGAATGGGCCGTAATCCAGCACGCGGGCCCAGTGCGGGTTGCTGAATGTCACATGTCTTCGAATTTTTGGTTCTAGGACATGCCGGTTTCCTCACGATGTTTTTCTTCACCGTTTCGAGAGCAGTGGTGATGAAATTAATTACACAAAGTAATGCGCCTGGCTGGATTTGAACCCTTTTTTTTGTTTTTTGGATGGGAAATCATCAAATGACTTCTCCCGCTCTGGGTGGAGCGGGAGGGAGTGTCAGACTCTTACTGACTAAAACCCACCCGTGTTTCTCTTGTGCCCTTTGCGTTCCAGTGCCGCGGTAACTCTTTCGAACAAATTCCGCAACCCTAGCAGGCACCGACCCTATGGGGCCCCGTCCCTGGTGCTGACGGCTCCTTGTGACGCGCGTGGAACACAACGCGTCGTCGACTCAGCCTGGTATTGGACGCACCCACGCTCACCATAATCAATTCGTAAGTCAGGGCCGTTACCAGGCGGCCACCACTGCTCTCAATGGTTGAACTAAACGGTGCCGATACACGCGTCATGTTCGTGAACGGGCGCCGTCGGTTGAGACTGGTCACCTCTTAACTGCCACTGACTTGTTTTAATCTTTATACTTTGAATTGTTTTTATAGTTTCCTTTTTGTTTCTTCGCATTGTCCTCACATATAGAAGCGACCAAGGATGTAACCAAGTTTATGTAATACAGAACATGATTTAAAAGAGTGTCCGTGGAGTTTCTTGCACGTTCTTCTCCATAGAGATCTACGCTTTGGAACGTGCAGATAGCTTCACCTCTTTCGACCTTGACAATTCAAAAGTGCCTGTAAAGGGTTTCATTGAAATAAATGCTGTATATGTATCAGACTCACCGTCATGCGGCTCCTCCTTGATCTTGATGTCCTCCGGCTTGACCTTGGGCTCCTTCCGCTCCTTGTCGCGACGGGAACGCTTCTTGTCGCGCGAACGCTCGCGATCCTTGTCGCGTTCCCGACGCTCGCGACGTCGCTCTGAACGCGAGCGCGAGCGGCGACGGCGCGCGGGCGGTCTGGGAATATTTAATATTTATTTATTTAATCTATACTTATAATAAATCTGTAGAGAGGTCAATTCTGTACAAGGAATATATTTTCAAAATAACTATCAGGGGGTGATTAGTGATCGATACTGGTGCCAAAAATGCAATCAGTAAAATTTTTGTCTGTCTGTCTGTCTGTCTGTCTGTCTGTCTGTCTGTCTGTATGTTCTTTATAGAAACAAAAACTACTCGACCGATTTTAACGAAACTTGGTGCAATTATTCTTCATACTCCTGGGCAGGTTATAGTATACTTTTCATCACGCTACAATCAATAGGAGCAGAGCAGCGAAGGAAAATGTTGGGAAAACGGGATCACATAGTGATCTATCAATGCACAGCCCAAACCACTGAACGGATCGAGCTGAAATTTGGCATGCAGGTAGATGTTATGACGTAGACATCCGCTAAGAAAGGATTTTGATTAATTCTACCCCCAAGGGGATAAAATAATGAACGTTTAAGATGAACGTTTGTATGAAACTTTGTCAATTTTAAACCGATCGGGCTGAGAGTTTCAAAATGGGGGGTAAAGTAACTATTCCACGCGGACGAAGTCGCTGGCAGAAGCTAGTCTATACTAATATTATAAAGCTGAAGAGTTTGTTTGTTTGTTTGAACGCGCTAATCTCAGGAACTACTGGTCCGATTTGAAAAAATCTTTCAGTGTTAGATAGCCCATTTATCGAGGCAGGCTATAGGCTATATATCATCACGCTAAGACCAATAGGAGCGGAGCAGTCATGAAAAATGTGACACAAACGAAGTTGTGCGGACAGCTAGTTTTAAATAAGGCTTACAGACTAATTAACCAATATCATAAAGACTGTAATATTAACAAATAGCTAATAACAAGCCTCCACATATATAGGTAAGGAAAATAGTCAATACAAAAGAAAGAAAGTCAATAAAAATAAAAGTATATACACGTTAATATAACCAGTTAAGAGAGCAGTAGATAAATTAACTGTCCTTAAAAAATAATTGTGCCAAAAGCCGTCTTAAGGTCGCCACACTGGTGCAAAACAAACATCATACAATACAAACATTAAATACAGGAGCTCGTGGCTAAAGAATAACAGCCGTACAGGTCGATCTACTAGGTTAAGCAACGCTTGCCGAGGTTGGTCTGTGGATGGGTGACCATCTTAACATACCGAGTTTCCTCCGTGCCTCGAAAAGCACGTTAGACCGTTGGTCCCGGCTGTCATTTGTAGATCTTTGGCAGTCGTTACGAATTGTCAGAAGCCAGAAAATCTGACTCCTCTTGCCAAGAAGTACCGTGTTCCCTAGTTAACGGGTTGTTGAGGTCTGGTAGGCAGCCGCTCCACGTAAAATACTGGTATTCAGCTGAATCAGGCATGACTGGGAGCAGACCCCAATATAGTTGGGAAAAGGCAGGCAGATATACAAACATTAAATACAATTTCTCTGCATTTTAACCCTTGAAATAAAGTCTGTAACAATTCATAAAATTATGAATTTTATTGTTTATGCATTGTATTTTATAGCTAAACGGGAAACGCAGATTCGAAATGATAATTTTCTAAAATAAATATGTGATCTTATTATTTAAAAAATACAACTAAACAAGCTATAATATAGAAAACTAGCAGCGCCCTGCGGTTTTACCCGCATAGTTCCCGTTCCCGTGAGCATATTATAAAGAGGAATGATTTATATTTTTGTATGTAACGAATAAATTCAAAAACTACTGCACCGATTTCAAAAATTCTTTCACTATCAGAAAGCTATATTCACCCTGAGTAACATAGGCTATATTTTATCCCCGTATTCCCACGGGAACGGGAACTACGCGGGTGAAATCAGTAATAAAGCACATTTCCATTATTTGTTCAAACATTTTTTGTGTCAGACTTTTACTGACTAAAACCCACCCGTGTTCCTCTTAGAGCCAGCCGCGTTCTAAGGCCGCGGTGACTCTTTCGAACAAGTTCAGCAACTCTAGGGGAATCTGTAAGGTATTTCTAACTAATTTGTTATTTAGTAATGTGGGTAAACACTTTATTTCAATAAACCAGTCAGCTTCCCAGCCCGGTGTTTGATTGACGTCCCATTTGGCGACGAGTAATTCGAATCCTATTTGCGTGTTATATTTCTTAACAATGCCGATCGGTCGACTAGAACCTTTTGACATTAATTCTAAGCAGTGGCCGTCTTATATCCGTCGCGTCAAACAGTATATTCTCCTTAATGAGATAAAGGACGAATTGTGTGTACCGCTACTAATTACAGTTGTGGGTGAAACGACATATTCGTTAATGTGCGATTTATGTGCTCCGGCGGACCCGGAGACGAAGACATTCGACGAATTGGTACGTTTGGTGACCGATCATTTAGAACCACAGAGGTCGGAGATAGCAGAACGTCACATGTTTCGCCTGCGTAGACAACGCACCGGAGAATCCATGACGGAGTACCTACAAGATTTGAAACATCTAGCAACCACATGTAACTTTGGTACTATGCTGGAAGAGAACCTACGTGACCAGTTTGTGTCGGGACTTGCAAACAGCGCGATGCGTTCGCGAATATTTGCCGAGAAAAACATCAAATACAAAGAGGCGGTGGAGCTGGCTCTGGCGTTAGAGGCCGCAGAGAGGCACGCGGAGGTGAGCGCGGCGACTGCTGCCGCAGCAACGACCTCAGGTGCAGGCGGCGACGCGGGCGAAGGCCTACATAGGACCGGCGCAGGGCGACTACATACGAGCGGTGCAGGCACACGCCGGCCGGGCCGCAACCCAGGCCCGAGGGCGGACGGTGCGGCAGCGAGGGGGGGCACCCCGGCCGCGGCTACTCCACAGTGCTGGCGGTGTGGGAAGTCACATCGGCCAGAACGGTGTCGTTATATTAATTACAATTGTGATGAATGTAACCAACGTGGGCATTTGAAGGTGATGTGTAAAGAAGTGCGTGGTAGTGGTCGGTCCAGTAGGCAAAATTACGTGAGTGAGGATGACTTGGAGGACGAGGATTTGTTTAACATTGAACTGGCGTCTAAAGGTAACAAACCTTACTATATTAATGTGAACATTGACAGTTATCTAATTAAATGTGAAGTTGATACGGGAAGTCGTATCACGGCAATTAGTGAAGATTTTTACAAACAGATGTTTGCAAATAAAACAATTCAATCGGATAACCTTATGCTGCGTTGTTATTCAGGTACGCCGATTGAGTCACTGGGTTACATTTTGGTTAATGTTAGACTTGGTAATGCTACAGCAAACAATTTGTGTTGTTATGTAATAAAAAATGGTGGCCGACCACTGTTGGGCAGAGATTGGTTAAAGTCGCTCAACGTCAAACAAATCAATTTAAACGACATTATTACTGATCCATGTATTAATAAGTTAGCTATGGAATTTCCCGAGGTCTTTACTGATAAATTAGGTAAATGTAAAAAATTACTCCAATTGCAACTGACCGATAGTGAGCCGATTTACGTACGTGCCCGGCCCGTACCGCTAGCACTCCGCGCGCGTGTCGAGCGCGAGCTCGAGCGGCTCGAGGCGGAGGGGACTATCTACCGGGTCGAGCACTCTGACTACGGGACACCAATAGTCCCGGTTATTAAGACGAACGGCGATATACGAATTTGCGGTGATTATAAGGTTACCATTAATCGTAAGCTAAAACGTGAATTTTACCCCCTCCCGCGCATCGAAGAGCTGTTTGCTACGCTAAGTGGGGGAAGGGAGTTTTCCAAAATTGATTTAACTCATGCATATCAACAGACAATGTTGACGGATGAGTCACAGCCGTGTACAGCGATAACTACACATATTGGTACCTTTGTTTATCGCCGTACACCGTTTGGGCTATCTTGTGTACCTGAAAAATTTCAGAAATTAATGGAAGAGACATTGCGTGGGGTGCCTTGCACGGTAGTATTTCTGGACGATATTTGTGTGACGGGGGCATCAAGAGCGGACCATTTGACTAATTTAAGACTAGTTCTAGGTAGGTTGAGAGATATGGGTTTGACGGTAAAACTTAGTAAATGTTGTTTTCTAGAATCGAGCGTTAAATATCTCGGGTTCATTATTGATCATAGTGGTCTTCGTCCCGACCCAAAGAAGGTGGAGGCTATCGTTAATGCACCGAAACCTGCTGATATCACGCAATTAAGAAGCTTTTTAGGTTTGCTAAATTATTATGGCAAGTTCATTCCCAAATTAAGTATTTTGTTACATCCTTTGCATGAACTCTTAAAAAAAGGAGTCAGTTGGAATTGGAGTAATGAGTGTAATAGGGCTTTTAATGAAGCTAAGCGAGTTCTGTCTGGTGAAAAAGTACTTGCACATTATGAAGAAGGTCGACCTTTGGTGCTATCGGTAGACAGCAGTGCGTACGGGTTGGGCGCAGTATTGGCGCATCGTTTCCCAGACGGCAGTGAGCGGCCGGTCAGCTGTGTGTCGCGCACGCTGAATAACGCGGAGCGCAATTATAGTCAGATTGACAAGGAGGCGCTGGCTATATTTTATGGCGTCACTCGCCACCATCAGTACCTTTATGGTAGACAATTTGAGTTACGTACTGATCATCAACCGTTGAGCTACATTTTCGGAGCTAAAGTGGGTATACCTCAAACAGCGGCCAGTCGCTTACAACGCTGGGCAGCACGGCTAGCCGCGTATGATTTCACTATTAAATATATTAGTTCGAAACAAAACGGCCCGGCAGACGCGCTGTCACGTTTGCCGCTAGCACAGGAGCGCCGCCACACCGAATCGATGAGCTATGTTAACTTAGTGCACCAATGTATACCTGTGAATTTCCATGATGTAAGCAAAGAAACGAATAAAGATGTATTGTTGTCTCGAATAGTAGGATATGTAAAGTTTGGATGGCCATCCGTACCGAGTCGCGAAGAAGAAAAACCATATTTTGCACGAAAAAAAGATATAACATTAGATTTTGGTTGTTTAATTTATAAATATCGTATTATAATACCAAAAACATTACAATGTAAAATTTTAGAGGAAATTCATCAAGGTCATTTAGGTGTTAATAAAATGAAGAACTTATCGCGCAATTACGTATACTGGCCAGATTTAGATGATGACCTCGATAGGTTGTGTCGTTCGTGCGAGCCGTGTCGAATGGTGCGTGACGCAGCGCCGCGGGCAGACTTGCACCCGTGGGAATATCCTTTGTTCCCTTGGCAACGCTTGCACGCAGATTTTGCGGAGTATTTGGGAAGAAAATACTTGATTTTAGTCGATGCACATTCTAAGTGGATTGAGGCACTTCCTATGAGTCGCACGGACGCACAATCAACAATCACCGCGTTAATGACCGTTTTTAGCAGGTTTGGTTTACCGTCGCAACTCGTTACGGATAATGGACCACCATTTCTTTCTTATGAGTTTAAAAATTATTGCATAAACAATTGTATTTCACATGTGACGTCGGCGCCATACAGACCACAGGGTAATGGTGCCGCCGAAAATGCAGTAAAGACCATAAAAAAAGCGATTAAAAGGGCAGTTCATAGTGGCGAGAATGTGTTGCAAGCTTTAAATACGTTCTTGTTTAATTACCGCAATTGTGATCATGCTACTACGGGCGTGCCACCGGCAGTATTGCTAACTGGACGTCGGATGCGAACACGACTAGATGCGTTACGGCCAGATGTCAAACAAGTAGTACGAGCAGCGCAGCAACGCCAGGTAGCTCATGCAGGAGGCACGCCTCAGCCCACAATTCAAGTAGGTGAACCGGTGCTCGCACGTGACTATACCTCGAGTCCAAATAAATGGTCTACAGGAACAGTGTCTAAAAGTTCAGGACCGGTGTCTTATCGCATTGATATGGGAAACGGAGTCGAGTGGCGTAGACACCGGGATCAAATAGTTCCAGTTGGGAACAAATCGCGACTGTCATTGTCGCGAGCGAGCATCGTTTCCCATAAGGGGGAGAATGAGGGAAATGATCATGATGAAGATGATAATTTTGAGGATGCATCAGAGGCATCAAATGAGTTGGAGACGGAGGCGGGCAGTGCGGAGGCTGTGAGTGCGGCCGCACCTAGACCTCGCTCCCCGCCGCCGCCGCCACCGGGCGCTTCGGCAAGAGCACTACGTGCGCACGCGCGCGCCGTTAATAAAGATAAAATGTAAACAATAAACGTGTTTGGTATATTGTGCTTAAATTACAGATAAGCAGTTGATTCAGTCAGTTAATTATTGTTGTAGCTATTCTAGTTATTAAGTAGTATGTACATTTATGTCTTTACAGGATATTCATTTAGCTACATGTACTTAAGTTTAACTATTTCCTTAGATTTTAAGGGGGAAAAGTGTAAGGTATTTCTAACTAATTTGTTATTTAGTAATGTGGGTAAACACTTTATTTCAATAAACCAGTCAGCTTCCCAGCCCGGTGTTTGATTGACGTCCCAGCCTAATTGAAAAAAAAGCTGCCCCTCCTAGCCAAGTTACAACCGTTTCGTGTCGGATTCCGTTCTCCAATCGGTAACGCCTCGGTGTCAGCAACTGTAGAAAACGATAAGTTGGTAGCCATGATGACGCGCCTGAGTCGGCCGCTCGTTCTACTGTCTTTAGACAAACGACCTATTCTTTAGTCTATGGCGAGCGTTCCTACAAACGTTAAACAGGTAAAAAGCCATTAATTTTAAACATTTTAACAAAGGATGTAGCGTTGAATCATTTAGAACGATGTGAGCTTGGCTACGAATGTTCTATTCGTTTGCTCTAACCACGTGACTTAACGTTGAGACGATTTCATTCCCATACATTTGATTCGTGTTCGACTAGCGTTAACGATTGCAGATTATCAACTTGGCTAGGGGGGCTGGTCAGGTTGGGAGCCAGTGACTCACCGCTCGGCGTCAGCGTCGGGCTCGCGGTCGCGCGCGTCTCGGTCGCGCTCACGTTCACGGTCTCGGTCGCGTCTGCGTGAACGTGACGCCGAGCGACGCCGGGAGCGCGAACGAGAGCGGCGCCTGCCGCCGGCGCCCGCTGCTACACATAATGACACATTTATATTAGATAGATTTATAGACATCTAAGAACAATGCCCAAATAAACCGAAAGTTATTATGAACACCTTCTGACACATACCAGTTCAGAAAATAAGTCGCCATTTGGAAATAAAATAGTTTATATTTTTTCAAAACATTTTTTTTTTCACTATCACGTACTCATTCTGTACACTTCCAACATTTAAATGGGAAGTAAATCGTTTGAACACAATAATCATTAATTTCAAAGTTATTTACTCATTTTAACCCTATGAATAATTACCAACTTCTAAGTTAAAACTGCTATAACTCCCTTTATACTTATTTGACACTTTGACAAACTGGGTGCAAACTTGTCAAATCCATCATTTGTCAAAGGCTAATATGGCCATATTTAAAAAGAAATATCTTATCAATTTAATTTATATGTAACTACGACAAAGCCAAATAATTATTTTATCATTACTTATAATACTTTATAATGATAAAATAACTATACTAAGTATCTCTGGTCTGAGGTGTTTATGAACATAATTGATCTAAAAGTCGAGTGGGTTTCATTAAAAAAAAAATGGCTTTCAGTTTTTCCGTAATCAATTAGATTTAGTAAATAATATATAAATATAAATTAAATTGACCACAAAATGGCAACCTTAAACTTCACGTGAAAATAAAAGACGCGTAATAACTTATTATTACGCATCTTTTATTTACTCACACAGTACCCATCTCACCTCCCCTAGCACAGTACCCATCTCACCTCCCCTAGCACAGTACCCATCTCGCCTCCACTCACACAGTACCCATCTCGCCTCCACTCACACAGTACCCATCTCGCCTCCACTCACACAGTACCCTCCGCCTGCACTCACACAGTACCCATCTCGCCTGCACTCACACAGTACCCATCTCGCCTCCACTCACACAGTACCCATCTCGCCTCCACTCACACAGTACCCATCTCGCCTGCACTCACACAGTACCCTCCGCCTGCACTCACACAGTACCCATCTCGCCTGCACTCACACAGTACCCATCTCGCCTCCACTCACACAGTACCCATCTCGCCTCCACTCACACAGTACCCTCCGCCTGCACTCACACAGTACCCATCTCGCCTGCACTCACACAGTACCCATCTCGCCTCCACTCACACAGTACCCTCCGCCTGCACTCACACAGTACCCATCTCGCCTGCACTCACACAGTACCCATCTCGCCTCCACTCACACAGTACCCTCCGCCTGCACTCACACAGTACCCATCTCGCCTCCACTCACACAGTACCCATCTCGCCTGCACTCACACAGTACCACCTCGCCTCCACTCACACAGTACCATCTCGCCTCCACTCACACAGTACCATCTCGCCTCCACTCACACAGTACCCTCCGCCTGCACTCACACAGTACCCATCTCGCCTCCACTCACACAGTACCCTCCGCCTGCACTCACACAGTACCCATCTCGCCTGCACTCACACAGTACCCATCTCGCCTCCACTCACACAGTACCATCTCGCCTCCACTCACACAGTACCATCTCGCCTCCACTCACACAGTACCATCTCGCCTCCACTCACACAGTACCCTCCGCCTGCACTCACACAGTACCCATCTCGCCTCCACTCACACAGTACCCTCCGCCTGCACTCACACAGTACCCATCTCGCCTGCACTCACACAGTACCCATCTCGCCTCCACTCACACAGTACCATCTCGCCTCCACTCACACAGTACCATCTCGCCTCCACTCACACAGTACCATCTCGCCTCCACTCACACAGTACCCTCCGCCTGCACTCACACAGTACCCATCTCGCCTCCACTCACACAGTACCCTCCGCCTGCACTCACACAGTACCCATCTCGCCTGCACTCACACAGTACCCATCTCGCCTCCACTCACACAGTACCCTCCGCCTGCACTCACACAGTACCCATCTCGCCTCCACTCACACAGTACCCATCTCGCCTCCACTCACACAGTACCATCTCGCCTCCACTCACACAGTACCATCTCGCCTGCACTCGCACAGTACCCATCTCGCCTGCACTCACACAGTACCCATCTCGCCTCCACTCACACAGTACCCTCCGCCTGCACTCACACAGTACCCATCTCGCCTGCACTCGCACAGTACCCATCTCGCCTGCACTCACACAGTACCCATCTCGCCACCACTCACACAGTACCCATCTCGCCTCCACTCACACAGTACCCTCCGCCTGCACTCACACAGTACCCATCTCGCCTGCACTCGCACAGTACCCATCTCGCCTCCACTCACACAGTACCCATCTCGCCTCCACTCACACAGTACCCATCTCGCCTCCACGCGCACTGTACCCATCTCGCCTCCACTAGCACAGTACCCATCTCGCCTCCACTAGCACAGTACCCATCTCGCCTCCACTAGCACAGTACCCATCTCGCCTCCACTAGCACAGTACCCATCTCGCCTCCACTAGCACAGTACCCATCTCGCCTCCACTAGCACAGTACCCATCTCACCTCCCCTAGCACAGTACCCATCTCACCTCCACTAGCACAGTACCCATCTCGCCTCCACTAGCACAGTACCCATCTCACCTCCCCTAGCACAGTACCCATCTCACCTCCACTAGCACAGTACTCATCTCGCCTCCACTCACACAGTACCCATCTCGCCTCCACTCACACAGTACCCATCTCGCCTCCACTCACACAGTACCATCTCGCCTCCACTCACACAGTACCATCTCGCCTCCACTCACACAGTACCCTCCGCCTGCACTCACACAGTACCCATCTCGCCTCCACTCACACAGTACCATCTCGCCTGCACTCACACAGTACCCATCTCGCCTCCACTCACACAGTACCCTCCGCCTGCACTCACACAGTACCCATCTCGCCTCCACTCACACAGTACCCTCCGCCTGCACTCACACAGTACCCATCTCGCCTCCACTCACACAGTACCCTCCGCCTGCACTCACACAGTACCCATCTCGCCTGCACTCGCACAGTACCCATCTCGCCTGCACTCGCACAGTACCCATCTCGCCTCCACTCACACAGTACCCATCTCGCCTCCACTCACACAGTACCCTCCGCCTGCACTCACACAGTACCCATCTCGCCTCCACTCACACAGTACCCTCCGCCTGCACTCACACAGTACCCATCTCGCCTGCACTCGCACAGTACCCATCTCGCCTGCACTCGCACAGTACCCATCTCGCCTCCACTCACACAGTACCCATCTCGCCTCCACTCACACAGTACCCTCCGCCTGCACTCACACAGTACCCATCTCGCCTGCACTCGCACAGTACCCATCTCGCCTGCACTCACACAGTACCCATCTCGCCTCCACTCACACAGTACCCATCTCGCCTGCACTCGCACAGTACCCATCTCGCCTCCACTCACACAGTACCCATCTCGCCTCCACTCACACAGTACCCTCCGCCTGCACTCACACAGTACCCATCTCGCCTCCACTCACACAGTACCCTCCGCCTGCACTCACACAGTACCCATCTCGCCTGCACTCGCACAGTACCCATCTCGCCTGCACTCGCACAGTACCCATCTCGCCTCCACTCACACAGTACCCATCTCGCCTCCACTCACACAGTACCCTCCGCCTGCACTCACACAGTACCCATCTCGCCTCCACTCACACAGTACCCTCCGCCTGCACTCACACAGTACCCATCTCGCCTGCACTCGCACAGTACCCATCTCGCCTGCACTCGCACAGTACCCATCTCGCCTCCACTCACACAGTACCCATCTCGCCTCCACTCACACAGTACCCTCCGCCTGCACTCACACAGTACCCATCTCGCCTGCACTCGCACAGTACCCATCTCGCCTGCACTCACACAGTACCCATCTCGCCTCCACTCACACAGTACCCATCTCGCCTGCACTCGCACAGTACCCATCTCGCCTCCACTCACACAGTACCCATCTCGCCTCCACTCACACAGTACCCTCCGCCTGCACTCACACAGTACCCATCTCGCCTGCACTCGCACAGTACCCATCTCGCCTGCACTCACACAGTACCCATCTCGCCTGCACTCACACAGTACCCATCTCGCCTCCACTCACACAGTACCCATCTCACCTCCCCTAGCACAGTACCCATCTCACCTCCCCTAGCACAGTACTCATCTCGCCTCCACTCACACAGTACCCATTCCGTCTCCACTCGCACAGTACCCATCTCCACTCGCACAGTACTCATCTCGCCTCCACTCACACAGTACCCATCTCACCTCCACTAGCACAGTACTCATCTCGCCTCCACTCACACAGTACCCATCTCGCCTCCACTCACACAGTACCCATCTCGTCTCCACTCGCACAGTACCCATCTCCACTCGCACAGTACCCATCTCGCCTCCACTCACACAGTACCCATCTCGTCTCCACTCGCACAGTACCCATCTCGCCTCCACTCACACAGTACCCATCTCGTCTCCACTCGCACAGTACCCATCTCGCCTCCACTCACACAGTACCCATCTCGTCTCCACTCACACAGTACCCATCTCGTCTCCACTCGCACAGTACCCATCTCCACTCGCACAGTACCCAGCTCGCCTCCACTCACACAGTACCCATCTCGTCTCCACTCGCACAGTACCCATCTCCACTCGCACAGTACCCATCTCGCCTCCACTCACACAGTACCCATCTCAGTCAACACAGTACTCACGTGGGCGGTCGGCGCGCGCGTCATGCCTGGGTCGGTCGTCCCTCTCCCTCTGCTCCAGCCGGTACCTCTCCCTCTCCCTCTCGTTGTCCTCCCGGCCGGAGTGCTTGATGTTGACGTCGGCTCCACCGCGGCGGGTGCCGCCCAGCCCTCCACCTGGGATACGTAGGATTATTAATAAAATTTGAACACGAAATTCATTAATCATAATGAATAATCAATTGAAAATGTTTACAACTCCTGAAGTGTGCGTTTTCATGCAATATCCTAAAACGAACACTGTAATCTTAAATGCGTGACAAATAAAGCCACTTTCACTTGCGGGAAACCTCAGAAAAATATTTTTATATCATAGTTTTACAGTTAAACATTTTGGCTCCTCTCGGGCGCCACACGCCATTCAGAAAAGATACCCATGGCGCCTCTGCGGCACCATCCGCACGGAATCGGTTAACAACCACCCATATATTAATTTATTCGCCCAATTAATAATTCTCCTTTTAAAAGTCCTTAATCAAGGTAGCAGTGGCGTGCAGTGGTTCGAGTTAGGGTAGGCCAGAAAATAATGTCCAAAAAAAAACACACCACATTATTCAGGGTTGAAATTTGGTGTCCTTTTTTTTGGTTTTCTTTTTTTAAATGGGCAATTTAAAAAACTTAAAAAAAAACTCATTTAATTAAAAATCAACCCTGAATAATGTGGTTATTTTTTAAAATTTATTTGGACATTTTCTCTGGCCTACCCTAACTCGAACCACTGCACGCCACTGCAAGGTAGTGACTCACCCAGTCTCCTCGGCAGCCACCCCTTGACGGTGCGAGCCCTCTCGACGTCAACGAGAACACGTTTACCGTCGATCTTCTTGCCGTCGGCATGCTTGTACGCGGCTGGAAGTGAATTACGACTGTGGGTGCGGCCGTGGGAGACAGAGCCACGCGGTCCGACACATGATGCACCTTTTTGTTATATTTGCTCGATTAAATGACTTTTCTCCAAATACTACACTAGATGACCCTAGCAATGACGTATGCGTCACATAGGAAAGAGAAAAAGTCATTTAAAAAAAAAAAAAGAAAAAAAAAAAAGTCAAAAGTCATCAAGTTAAGTCATTCTGATATTGATGTGATTTTATGATTGTGATTTTTATGATTTCAAACACAATGTGAATTGTTAAAATTGAATTGAATTGAATTGAATTTTGCAACATTTTTCATTCGTGCTTCCCACTCTTATGGGTCGCAGCGAAAAAAATGGGCTATCCAACACTAAAAGATTTTTTCAATTCGTACCAGTAGTTCCTGAGATTAGCGCGTTCAACCAAACAAACAAACTTTTCAACTTTATAATATTACTAGCAGCGCCCCGCGGTTTCTACCGCGTAGTTCCCGTTCCCGTGGGAATACGGGAATAAAATATTAAAATAGCCTCTGTTACTCAGGGTAAATGTAGCTTTCTAATGGTGAAAGAATTTTTGAAATCGGTCCAGTAGTTTTTGAGTTTATTCGTTACATACAAAAATATAAATCTTTCCTCTTTATAATATTAGTATAGAAGTAGAGTTGTTTACTGTTTTAAATGAAACACTGGTTTCGTCCAGTTCAAAAATCTATGGATGCAATTAAATCTCTGTTCAAAATTGTAAAAACAATAACATTTAAATCGATATTGTGAGAAATAGTTTGTCAATAACTGATTGGCTGAGAATATCTTGTGACTGAACCAGTAAATGTTATTTGTAGTAAAAGCTCAAATAACCGAATGTTAACTCATTCTATACTAATATTATAAAGAAGAAACATTTGTATTTTTGTATGTAACGAATAAACTCAAAAACTACTGGACCGATTTCAAAAATTATTTCACCATTAGAAAGCTACATTCACCCTGAGTAACATAGGCCATATTTTATCCCCGTATTCCCACGGGAACGGGAACTACGCGGGTTAAACCGCGGGACGCTGCTAGTTAATAAATAAAATGCTCTCAGTATCCGAATTACAGTATTTACCTTTCATGTTTACTATATATACTTTTTGTTGTTTAATTTTAACACTTATGTAATAACTTGTTTGAAATATCCCAAAAAGGTGACAACTGCATTTTTATTACAAAACCACGTGAATCTGTCTTTAGGCATTTATTTTCTTTTGTGCACACCCAAAACGCTTTTTAAAACAATTAAAACAAACTCATATTGATTGACTAGGTATTTTGTAAAATGACCGGCGTCATTATTCACTTTGACCATGAAGAATGTGCACAAAAGAGATATTATTGGTTAAATGGACTGTTATAATTATGATTTTATTACCTATATCATGAGGGATGTTGTTTGTCCAGAATTAAACCATTTCAACTTATATTTTATTGTAAGTGTCCAAATAAAGTACAATTTCTATGAGAAAAAAAAAAACACTTTTTTTTGTTACAATTTTTATGTCCTTTTTTTAGACACGCAAACAATAATGTTTTGTGTTATGTATACAACCTGTAAAAGATATTCACTTTTCCGCGTATGACCAGTGCTCTGTAGACCGACGTCCAAGAGTTATCAACTTTGACCGGACATTTATAAAAGATGTGTCCGGTAAAAGTGAATAAACATCATAATAATAATAAAAGGTTATGTATACCTACTGTTTGTATACCTACCGACCAAGCCGAGTGACCAACATTATTGAAAAACTCTAGAATATCAAAAAATTCATACCCACCATTTTTATACCTACCGTTTGAAAATTTGACACTTTTTTTTTACTTACGAACCCCGCGTTAATATCCGTTTTACGGCGATTGTACACTTTACCTGGTGCGCGCTTACTTACTTTATCCGATGCGCAAAAAACATTATATAACTAAACACTTATTTGAATTAAAAACTACGTTCTTTTGACGGCCATTCAAAAATTAAAAAAATAAACTAAAAATATCGACAGCTACTTTAGGGCAATGTTTTTTTAGTTAAAAACTTTAGCGACATGGCCAATTATCGCCCGTCACCCCAATGGCCCATCCGTGTACACAATGGGCCATTGTAGCCTATTTATATTTATTTTTTGTATGTATGTTGGCATCTTACCACATACAAACCTATGGCAGTTAGCTCGAATTGTAGGTAGGTCTACGGCATGTCTGGTCCGGAAAGAAAAATTACTCGTTAATCAAGTACAAAAGGTTTTATGTATACCGCAAGTGTGGACGCGCCTTTACAACGAACATTCTCGGAGGAGACAGTCGGTAGTAGGAAGACTAGAATTTAAACATTGAATCAAAAAAAAAAACGAGTTTGACATGTGTCTACACTGTCTATGCCTGATTAGAAAAAAAAAAGTTTTGACATATGTTTGACATTTAAAAAAAAGATGGCAACCATTTTGTTTTTTCTTCGTGCACTGTCTTGTGTAGGCTTGTAAGTAAGTCGAATATAAAAATTGAGGATATTTACGTTATACAAAATCACTTTATTTACTTGAAATCAAGCTTGGTCTGGCAGTTACAATAAAGTTTGCCTTTACTATGAAAATGCTTAAATTACAAAATAATAATTCAGTCAACTATTCTTCACAAAATCGCTGAAAACAAGATTAATTAAAGACTAATAAAAAACAATTTTATTTCGCTTCGCTCTTAGAGATGAGGCCTCAGTCCCCGCAGTGGGGACATTACAGGCCTTAAAAACAATTAGAATTTTTTTTAAAGCAAAATTACTAAAATCCAGAGACAATCCCCTCCGAGAATGCCTCAGTCTCTGCGCCAATATCTAGTTATAGCGCAAAGAGTATCACCATTATAACTTTATTTAAAAACTACATGAAAGACAATTTAAAAAAAAATGGTACTTAGTAAATTTATAAAAAACAAAAATCGGTAGATATTTTTCGTTTGTATTGTGATGTTATAATGGTGATAGTAAATATATAAAAAACGAACAGACTGACGTGTTGGTAGCGTGGTTGTATTTGATGGGGGTTCAAAAATTAACTAGACTTCAAATAAAAAAACGTCATATTTCTAGTACCATAGAATTTAAAACTACGCGAAGTAAATTCGGTTGGATTAAATTACCCATCCCCAATTTATGTATTTAAGCCTTACACCACATCCTTCGGATTTACCCCTTACTCTTACCCACTTCTCTTACACCACTATACTCTTCGTCTTTAACCCTTACCCTAATTCCACGTTACCCCTTACCCTAATCAACTCCAAAACCACTTCATCCCTTACCCATTTTACTCCAACCGCACTTGACCCCCTATTAAACTCCAACCCCACTTCACCATCTACCCTACTCTACTCCAACCCCACTTCACCCCTACCCTACTTTACTCCAACCCCACTTCACGCCCTACCCTACTCTACTCCAACCCCACTTGACCCCTTATCCTACTCTACTCCAAACCCACTTCACCCCCTACCCTACTCTACTCCAACCCCACTTCACCCCTTACCCTACTCTACCCCAACCCCACTTGACCCCTCACCTAAGCCCACATTCCCCTGCCCCCCGCCCCACGCCACCAACCCCGGCAGCTGCCAGCGCTACCGCACGCGGCGACACTTACAGTGCATGTCCCGCTCGTGCTCGTACTCGATGAACGCGTATCCGCGCGGCTTGTTGCTATCCTTGTTGATTATCATGCATATCTGTGGGAGAGAGGGAGATGCCGATATCAGTATCGGGGGACTTCGTTGCGCCACTACTGCTTCCTAGCACTAAACACTAGGAAGTGGTGACGGCCGGTCAAAAAATGCTGGCTAACTTGAATAAATTATTTTTGATTCTTAATTATTTTTTTTCAAATAAAAGATTGACTAAACATAGCTTAAAATACTAAATCATTTTCAAGACTCTGGGCCGTGTGTTTCACAATTTCATTTAGGCATTGTTCTAGGTTTCGCTTAGTGTTTGAAAGAGGAACGACAAAGAAACCATAAGAAAAATGTTTTTTTTTTTTTTAGTTTTGAACAAACTCTGTCAGACCATTATTCTCTACAATGAATTGAATGAAGTGCCAAAAGACTGGTACCTTAGCAATTAAAGAAACTTACTTTTTTAATCGTTCCATAACCTTCGAACTCTCTCCTTAACTTAGATTCTGAAGTGTCGTAATTCTGTGGACAATAAACATTCAAGATTTATACAGGAGAATGTGTTTATGTTAAATCTTAACATTATTCCTTCCATGCTCTTAGTGGTTGAAATGTACATATGTATTACATATAAAGAAAGAAAAATAGTTTATTCTTCCCAATCTGACACAAAATTACATTATTTTGCCTGTTCGCCTGCTCAGGCGAGGCAAACTTAATCCTCCCTGCCTTTATGGTTTGTAAGGATTATGAGCCTATTAAATTCTTTATTCAGTTATACTTAATTACTACTTAACATTTTAAAATATTATTTTTTTTTTTAAAGTAGGTTCCAATCTCCTAACAATACACAAACGTTGTATCAAGGAGTACTGCCTTCTGTATCAGGCCCTTTACCCAACTGCGTTACCAGCTTTGACAGGTGGTCGTCGAAGCTTTTGACAATCGGCACGCCACATGGCGACAACCTCGTGTGCTAAGTCGAAATACTTGATCTGTTTTAGCTGGTGCATCGTCCTCACATATAATTGAAGTATTTATTGTATTACCAAATATTGTAAAACATTGATTTGAAAAGAGTAACTATGGAGTTTCTTGTCCGTTCTTCTCCATAAGAATCTACCTTTGCGAATGGACGCTAGAGTCACTTAATTTATGATAATTTTTATTGATGACGTTCAAAAGTGCCGTTAATGGCCTAATTGAAATAAACGTTTTGAGTTAAGTTGAGTTGTTTCTCCTTCTCAACTTTCACAAGGTTCTCGTCACGTGAGATGGCAACATAAATTATAAATTCTCATTGTTCGGCGCACTACTCGATCTATCGGGAACGTGCAGAAACTATAGTTGACAGCACAGACGCGTCAATGTCAAGTATATTTTACTTATAAGTTTCACATTTGCAATGCTAGATGGCACAGTCTACTTCATGCACTTTCCTCTAAACTGGAGGGTGCAGAAAGTATAGGTGGCAGCACAGGTCAAATATTGACAACGTAAAAGTTTCAGATTTGCAACTCTCGATGGCATAGTCTACTTCGTGCACGTTCCCCTAAACGGAGGGTGCAGGAAGTATAGGTGGCAGCACAGGTCAAATATTTACATCGTAAAAGTTTCAGATTTGCAACACTAGATGGCACTGTCTACTTCGTGCACGTTCCCCTAAACGGAGGGTGCAGGAAGTATAGGTGGCAGCACAGGTCAAATATTTACAACGTAAAAGTTTCAGATTTGAGACACTAGATGGCTAGTCTACGCCGTGCACGTTACCTATCACCACTACATCCGGGAGCCTTATCATCTGCCTAGCCTTTTCCCAACTACATTGAGGTCGGGTCCCAGTCAAGCCGGATTCAGCTGAATACCAGTATTTTACGTAGGGCGGCTGCCTACCAGACCTCTACAACCCATTAACTGGGGAACACGGTACTTCTTGTCAAGACTGGTGTCAGAGTTCAGTGTTTTCTGGCTTCTGACAATCCGTAACGACTGCCAAAGATCTCCAAATGACAGCCGGGACCAAGTGCTTTCCGAGGCACGGAGGAGTCTCGTTATGTTAAGATGGTCCCCCATCCACAGACCAACCTCGGCAAGCGTTGCTTAACCTAGAAGATTGACCCGTGCGGCTGTTATAATTTAGCCACGAGCTCCTCCCCCTCCGTCATATCAACTTTGTATATATTATTAAGCTTTTATAAAAGTATACTCACAATCCTAGCCACAAAGAGTGTCTTGAACGGGTCCATGGTAGCCCTAGCGTTGGTTGTGGGGTCCCACAGCGCAATCTCCTGCTCCAGCTTGTAGGCCGTCTGTTCCGCTCGCTCCCTGCGTCTGCGTTCCATGCGTTCCTCCCTCGTCTCCACGCGGGTCGGTGGTGGAGTTTCTGATGGATGCTGAGGTAGTAAAAGATGTAAAATATTTGTTTATAAGGATATTTAGGGCTTATTTCTGGAGTGACGATTATCACAGAATAAATGTGTAAATAAATGAGCCAAGGCATAATCAGCCTTTTAACATTCCCACTGCTGGGACACAGGCCTCCTCTCTAGGAGAGGGAATGGGCCGTAATCCAGCACGCGGGCCCAGTGCGGGTTGCTGAATGTCACATGTCTTCGAATTTTTGGTTCTAGGACATGCCGGTTTCCTCACGATGTTTTCCTTCACCGTTTTGAGAGCAGTGATGATGACATAATTTACACAAAGTAATACACATGGCTGGGTTAGAACCCGCGACATACAATTCGTAAGTCGGGGCCGTTACCACTCGGCCACCACTGCTCTCGTCGACCCAACGGTTGGGTTGGTAATTTCTTTGCAAAAACTGTATCTTATGCACTCTCAACAGAGATGATATTGAAATACAGAACATAATTATAGACCTCAAGATTGTACAAATACAGGTGACTCCATGTTCTCGGCACTTAGGTCACTCCAACATGTGACTTACGTTCAGGAAACGGGCACCGCACTAACATTGGGTATAATTAGCAAAACTGAGCAATCGTTATCATATAAATATGTCACTGGAAAATTGCAAATGCCGTAAGGGTGTCAAATATCACTAAAATTGAAAACTATTTATTCTTAATAAGACAAATATATTAGAAACTATTGAATTTGGATGGCATTTATTGTATGCAAAATATTTCTCATAATACATATATAGAGAAATTATAATCAAATACAGATTCTTTATGATCTAACCGTACCGTCTGCAATTTTCTGGTGATATAAACAAACCTTTACTACTCCAGAATAAACCATAATATCAAATGCTTACTTGGCAGTCCAAGTATCTCGATCTATTAAAATAGGAAGCTTATTTACTTAAAAATAGCATTCAAAATCATATCAGCGAATATCATCAAAAAACTGGCCAAGTGCAAGTCGGACTTGCACACATAGGTTACATACCATTATCTATAAAAAAGGCATGTTTGTTTTATACCCATACAACAAACACGTTTTTCTTTGCCTTTTTTGGCATTTTTGCCATTAAATACTAATTTTATTTTAATTTATGGACCCCAAAAAAGAAGTTTATATTTATAATAGCAGCACCCTTCTGGTTCACCTGTGTAGTTTCCATTTCCGAGGGAATATGAGGATAAAATATAGCCTATGACAGCCGGAGATAGTGTAGCCTCCAAACAGTGAAAGAATAATTCAAATGAGTTCTGTGTTTTCGAAGCCTATTCAATACAAACAAAGAATCAAATTTTTCCTCTTTATAGTTATTATGTCCAATAAAACACTAATTAGGTAATTCACTGTTTTATTGAGTGGATAGTATAAGCACTAGGTAGCCTTAAACTAGTGTGTTGTTTTTACACATGTGGGGTACTTGTACAAATCTTATTAATCAAGAAGATTTTCAAATACCTACATTAAAGATACATAACAATAGTATTAGTAAAGATTTTTTTTTCTAGGTGGGAAATCATCAATTACCCTGCATTTCCCGATGCCCGGGCGTCTTCTTCTGTTGCGGCAGCTGGAGCTAGAGCTCCTTCGCTAATATTATTATAGATGAGACGCATGTGTAGCGTGCTAAACATTATCACTCAATTTGCGGATTCCTTTATTTTTAACTACCTACATATTGCCTCATTTTATATTTATCAAATTGTTCGATACTTTGGTTGTAATTTTTCCTGTAGTTACGTTTTTGAACTATCAGGAAGAATTCAATTCTTGAGTATAAATATTCTGTTTTTGATTCAAGCGATAAATCTGAATCTTTAATACTAATATTATAAAGAGGTTATGTTTGTGAGGTTGTGAGTTTGCGACATTGTAAAAGGTAATCTCTGGATCTACTGAACCAATTTTCAAAATTATTTCACCAATAGAAAGCTACTTTATTGTGGAGTGTCATATGCTATATTATATCCCCATATTGCCACGGGAACGGGAACAACGCCGATGACACCGCGGGGCGCTGCTAGTTCTTTGTATTTTCTCATATTCACATTAGTCACCTACTAGTCATTTAGCTGAAAACATTGCTGTCAATAAACCCACAACTATTACGAAGAGATAGTTTTAGTAGCGTTAAAATATTGAGTTGGTATATACTGTATAAGTTATGGAATTACGGCAGATTGACACGACTTGAATGCAAAAAAAATAACCAAGAAGGCAATTTATTGATAGAAATGCTATTATGTATCTAGACTGGTTACTAAAACATTGCTGAATACACATTTTTGAAAACGAAATTATGAATACATAATTAACAATGTCGCATAATCATTAATATGCAAAATAAGATGTCGCTAACGAAAAATGGTATTTTCCACAACTAACCTCAAACAAGTTGAGGAAGGCTCCAACGCCATCGTAACCTTTTTGTTTCTTCTCATGAGGAAGCTTTGCTGCAGGCGGCAAGTACGGGATGGGATCCCGTGCCGCAAATAAAGCTAATAAATTAGGAGGCAAAAACTGCGTCATTTTGCCAAGCCAGTAATGTCCATTTATGTTAACACCTAATACACTCTTTTAACACACATCACTTATTCTCATAGCAAGTTTGTATTTAAAATAACTTAATTTAACACTATTTAATTGTTTTTAAAGCAAATGTTCACTTAATTTTGATGAATTTGATGATGCGAATAATAACACGCTTTTGTCCGCCATTGATGCGAACGAATGCGAAGCAGTGTTGCCAACTTTTGTTTTGTTCTTTAATATTTTTGCCCTAACACTTGCCTATAGACCGTGCATGGAAATAGTTTATACTGCTTTATTGCCCAATATATAAAATTCGAATTCAATGTTCAGACTTACCCACAAGCATGCCTGCGGATCATGTCCGCTGGCTGGACCTAGTTTGTATTTTTATAAGTAGTAGGTCTATGAAAGAGTCTGTACTATTGTGGCGTCACTTATTGTGCTTAATGTGAACGCACTTTAGATATTATAGTATTGCATGTTTTAATATTTAAGTCACACCGTTGTTAAGTGGCAACACATGAGACGATTCGGGGCGCTACCCCTTATTTATATATGTTCTGTGCCTTAGCGTCCCTCTCTCACTGTGCTCTCTCACTTGTTAACTGCCGCGAGACACGGACTATGTTAGTCCATACTTTGTAACCTAGTATTAGTTTATTATAGTATACAATACATATTGTTTTTAAATTTTAGTACTGTTACCATGTGTGAATATAAATTAATTTCCACAAGTTGGAATTTCATTCCGTCTCCGAATCATAACTCGATCGTAAGACGCATCAAGGGGACAGATAGGATACCTTCCATCTGCGTCCCCAAACTAGGTATATCTGTGCAGTGAGTGACCGACCACGAAAATGCTCCAGAAGGTGTAAAGTTGGTGAGTCATCATCCTTACAGTCTGGACCGGCACCTTTAGACTTTTATTTAACGTCTAACGGCCTGGTGTATCGAAAATGGTACGGTAGATCTTACACATTTAAATACTGGATCTTAATTTCAAAAGTAAAACTTATCTGCTGCGTTTGAAAAAGACGTGGAAGAGATCCCTTCGACAATGGTTCCATCGCATGCGATGGTGCTTAGGAACGGAGGCTACTTCGATAAGCAATAAAAATCTAACGGGATTCTACATCATTCCGTTGTTTATGTTCTAAAATCTTTTTAAAAAAAAAATACAATCGACAAAAAAAAAAAGTATAAAAAAAAATTAAAAAAAAAAAACACAAACATCCGAATTGAGAACCTCCTCCTTTTTTAGAAGTCGGTTAAAAATATCTTTAATTTCGGAACTCGGAAAATGTTTTTTTTTTTACACTTTTTAGTAGAACACTTTTTAGGAGGGGGGTCCCTCCTAAACATACCAGTCACATTGGTGTAAACAATAAACAAACATGCGATTCCAGCAATCCCGAAAGATTTGCTATCATTGTTTGAAGAGTTCTGTTGTCTGTCTCCGAAAGCCATCATCAGATCTATGTATATGAAATTTAAATGGGACCATTAGGGAATAAAACCCTTCGAATAAACAAATAATTTTGCAAAACCGTCTATATTTGACGGAGTTATGCCCGAACATACATAAAAAAAAATACAAACACCCGAATTGAGAACCCTCTCCTTTTTTGGAAGTCGGTTAATAAACTTCCAGTGTCACCTAAGTAATATCTTCATTTTTGTTGACAAAAAAAAATCATACCAATATTGTTTTGAAAAACTATCTCGATTCGACTAATTCGATTATTTAGTCATCAACCCTCGTATAGGTAATGTAGATAAAGCATTTAGTAAAGGTCCATATAAATTCTTCTTCTTTGAGTGACCCTCGACACAGCAGCTCTAAATAGGGCACGTGTGCTGTTGTTGTACCATTGGCGCAGATTTTTAAGCCAAGATGTTCTTTTCCCCTGTATCTCCCCTGAAATAAGTTGCAATAGGTCATATTTCGAGCTGCGCATAAAGTGGCCAAGATATTCAAGTTTTCGCCTCTTGACAGCGTTAAGAACCTCCACCTTTTTCCCCATTCGTTACAACACTGTTTCATTTCGTACTTTGTCTCTCCAAGATATCCTTATCATTCGTCTGTAAACCCACATTTCGAAAGCTTCCACTTTTTTGCACATGGCCTCTGTTAAAGTCCAAGCTTCGACACCATACAGAAGAATGGAGAAAATGTAGCAGCGTGCAAGACGGGTACGAATTTTGATATTCAGATTCCTGTCACATAGAAGTCTCTTCATCTTGGTGAAAGCCCCACGCACTTTTTCGACCCTACATCGAACCTCCAAACTGTGGTCAAAAATTTTGATGTATTAACTATTTAACTTTCGTCGGATTAATAAAACAATAGGAAAGGAAAAACCAGTTTAGCGACAAAATCCATCTTTATAAACACGCTCGCTGTCGGAAATACGACCCTAAATAAACAAATGAATCATGCATGAGCTGATTAGAAAAGCTGTTAAAACCAGGCCCACTATCCAAATGATTCGGAACCTCGCGCACATGAGTGCCTCACCAGGTGCGGGCCCCCTGACGACTAAAGCATCTTGATGGGCGGGCCTAGGAGGACCTTTACCCGCATCGGAATTCTGTAACATCTGCTTGCGGCTAGCGAAACGAACACAAAACTATCATCAGAATCTGTAAAAATAAACAAATAAAACATCTAAGCGAAAAAGGAATCTTCTGCTGGAGACTGCCTTTTGTTTTGTTCTAAGGGATATCATAAAAAAACTTTTTACAAAAAAATACAACTGACATCTACAGAAAAAACCAAAAAGTACAAAATAGCTTTAATTTCGGAACTCGGCGTTTGTGGTTGCTTTTTCGTTTTTTGAATTTTGTTTTTTTTTTTTTGTGTAGAAGTCGGTTGTATTTTTTTTTTGTAAAAAGTTTTTATTTTTCACTTTTTAGTGGTACACCACCCCCCTCCCCCCACCTAAACGTACTAATCACATTGGTGTAAACAATAAATAAATAAATATAAAAAATGCGATTTCAGCAATCACAAAAGATTTGCTACCTATCATTTATTGAAGAGTTCCGTTTCCTATCTCCGAAGATCTTCAACAGTCGTACGTAATATCGTATACTTACAGAACATCGATTAGTAAAAATGAAAACAATCATCATTGTAGTCTAAGCTAACGCTCGTCGTCAGATCGACGAATCACATGGGACGACTTACAAGCACCGCATTTCAAATACAAAAGGAATCATCAAAATTGGTTCATAATATAATAAAAAGTTATGAGGTAAAAAACACAAAATAAAACAGTCGACTTGAGAACCTCGTGCTTTTTTAAGTGTGTTTAAAATTTGCCAGCGCCGCCGCGCCGCGCTGCTCACTTGTTGTCAGAACTTTTACAATTCGATAGCGAATTATGTTAACATTTTTAAACATAACTCTTCTTTTTGATCGTTTAAAAAATCGGGTTACGCTCTTTACAAAGGTTCCGTTCCAAAATACACGGATAAAAATAAGAAAAAAAAACGAATCCAGTGGTAAAACATCATCTTTATAAACACAGTTATGGCCAGTTCAAAAATTATTTATAGAAGCGTTTCACTATAATTATAATTATTACCCAGCTGATCATTGATAATATTAAAATCGGGCAAAATAACCAGAGGCATTTCAGCTTTCCGCAGAGAACACTTTCCCCGTGGAGGGGCCCTCGTACGATGAACGCATCTTCATAAGCAGCCGTGCGCGGACGAGACGGAGGCGCACCCGAACCAGGCTTCTGATTCCCAAACATACGTGCAACGTTACAAAACAAAACGCTTGCGATAATCTGTGGACATAAATACTTCATCAACACAGTAACAATGGCGCGGCGGTGGGTTTGTTTTGGCAATTAACTAGTCTTTTTCGTTCTATTAATTTATTTTTTTGTTCGTTTCTAGTTTTTTTTTTACCCACAGTTAGCATCAACTGTTTTTTCTGTAATCTTGCTGTAGGTACCTATATTAATTCATTTTTCGATAAAAAAAAAATCTGTTCGCCCTTCATTATCCTATAATTTAATAAATATACTTTTATATGGGTCTACCCTTTATAGCAGAACTTTTAATGTCTTAATATTATTTTGCATAACAACGGATAGCATAATCACTTCGCAGAAAATTGTTTGGTATACCCTCATTTATCATACATTAGTCATAATTTTGTAAGTCGATTCCTTTAGGCATAAATTTCATATCCATAATAATTAAAAAATAGAACTATCATAGGGCAGAAAGTTCACAGTCAGAATCGTCTTTTGGCATATATTTCATATCGGTATTCATTAAAAGGCAGAACTGTCATATTTCAGAAAGTTAACAGTTAGAATCATCTTTTGGCATACATTTGACATCCATAAATTGAAAGACACATCTGTTATATTACAGAAAATTTTTATTCATAGTTACAATAATTTTGCCTATACTAACTCGTTAAATTGTATTCAAATATTTTTTTTTAAGTTATAATTATTACTTTATTTAATTAA
Organism: Hecatera dysodea; assembly: GCA_905332915.2. Taxonomy (NCBI): domain Eukaryota; kingdom Metazoa; phylum Arthropoda; class Insecta; order Lepidoptera; family Noctuidae; genus Hecatera; species Hecatera dysodea. Next base: position 394,977 of record HG995317.1, on the reverse strand, counting down.
AACTATTTTCAGTGAGTACATTTTAAATTTAAATAATTGCTACCATATTACTGCATCCTGTTGTTAAATTGAATTGTCTTGGGTTTTCAAACTACAAAGTACATATCCGGGTTTTTGAGTTTTGGGGTTGGCAACCCTAGTGTAAATAATAAAGAGTATTTTATTCTATTGTACCACATGAGACCTTCACTTTTGAAAAACACCAGAACCCGTCTTGCACCAGCTGAGATACTAAATTGTGTGCTCAGTCCTACCCCGAAATCTTTCCTACTAGCTATAACCAGCGTAGGTTACTTTTAAACAAGTGTGCTCCATCGTCGACCACATCATCGCGGGCCTCAACTCAAGTCTGCTATTACAATAGTGTCAGAATGGTCTATCATTGATTTCATAATGGTTGTTTTTTACAAGTTCACTATGACTTTCCAATGATCAACCACTGACAGTCCATTGAAAGAAATGGCATTACCATTCTATGAATGGTAATCTCGTCCTTATTGACTAACGGCCGAAACCAATAACCTATCTATCACATACTGGAGATAGAAAAACAAATGAAACAACAGAAAACCTATATAATTTTTCTTGATTTTTCTGTTGTTTCATTTGTTTTTCTATCTCCAGTATGTGATAGATAGGTTATTGGTTTCGGCCGTTAATGTCAAATGAATGACAGACGTATGCAGTAATCTGCTAAAATTTTGAAAGTTCCTTTGATCAGTGACCTAACATTAGAACGTCAGTGTGCACTTGTGCAGTCACTGTTTTCAATAGCTCGGTTATCAAAAAGTATTAAGAGACCATGGACCGACCAATGATCGACCATTATGAATTTAGCAGATTACAAACTTTTAGTAAAATGACAACGGAATCGTATTAGAATGACAAAATAAAAACAGCAGACTTGGGGCCCAGATGAGATAGCGGTTAACGCGAGGCTATATAAAAAATAAAACGAGCAAACCGTAGAGTAGCAACATATGTTGCGTAACAACTTCCATCTCATCTTGTTAATAAAAAACATTAGTACTTACTAAATTAAAATCAGTCCTGAAAAAAAAAGAAAATAAAAAAAACGAAACTGATTTTTCGTAAGTTTATATACTGGTGTAAACAATAAACAGTCATGCAATTTCAGCAATCCGGACAGATTTGTTATCATTTATTGAAAAGTTCTGTTTCCTATCTCCGAAGATTTTCACCAAACTAGACAGTCATACTTTATCATCGTATACTTACAGAACATCAATTAGTAAAAATGAAAACAATCATCACAGTAGTCGAAGCCAACGCATTAAATAAGGGTAAATCAAATACTCGACGTCAGATTGACGAATCACATGGGACGACTTACAAGCACCACATTTCAAATATTAAAGGAATCATCAAAATTGGTTCACACAGTAAAAAGTTATGAGGTAACACACATAAAAAAAAATACAGTCGACTTGAGAACCTCGTGCTTTTAAAATTCGATAACGAATACTGTTTAAATTTTTAAACTTAACACTTCTTTTTGGTCGTTTAAAAAATCGGGTTAGGTACGCTTTTTTCAAAGGTTCCGTTCCAAAATACACGGATAAAAATAAGAAAAAAAAAACGAATCCAGTGATAAAACATCATCTTTATAAACACAATTATGGCCAGTTCAATAATTACTTAGAGAAGTGTTTAACTGTAATTATAATTATTGCCGTGCCTAACAGAACTACCATTATAATCGGGCACAATCACAGAACAGAAAAAAACAGTAGAAATCGCATAACGCATAAATTACTATCAGAACCAGCGTGCCCTAACAAACACATCTTCAAGATAATCATATTATGTCACACTAGCAAATTCGTTTTGTGATTGGTCCATGCCAAAAAGTCTCTATAGTCAGTCACTATTCAAAAAAAAAGTGCAACTACATCATATAAATAGAGTTCATTATTGTCAATCTTTTGTAGGTATTAAATCTTATATTTCCGTGAAAGCTCGTAGGCATAGTTTTACTAGCAAGTTCCGCTATTCGACGCTAGATGTCACTAAATTGTAATATATTCGATTGTATGCAGTATGGCATTGAACATAAGATAGATATTTGTTTATAGAGTTGATCGCTATTATGATATTCGCTAGTGATGTACAACATCGTAACCTTACTTATCGATATTTAATTGTATTCGTGCATTCCGTTTATATTTATATTCGTATTCAATAAGCATAACATTCTTCGTATTTGGCGATAACTATACACTGATAGCTGAATACGCTGATGCTAAAACACAGATTAAACTCAATTAGTCAGGTACTATTACCGAATTTTCCAACCCACTTATACAAAGCAAAATTATCTTTAAATGGAACAAAAGTTTATTAATTTTACTAAATCAGATTTTTTCACATGTTTTACATAAGTAAAAAATAACAAAACAAAATTAAAATCTAAACGAATTACCGAAATGTACCTTTATACGCGTGTTACGTCCGTTCGACTGCTTAATGAATATTTTTTTGTTAGCTTTACTTCTTTAGCTTCTGCTAGATGGTCACCTATTAATCCTGTACCCATGTCAATATATCCATGAAACCATCCCATTCAATTCTTCTACGTATAGCCATTTCATCAATTAAGTACTAGTGAAGCTAATATTGGATGACTTGATGAATCCGCTTTAAGTTTTAAAGCTGTAAATATGACTCTTTTGTGAAACCAGGATCTCCACCGATATTAGCATACCATTTTGTTAAGGTTTGTGGATGAGGCAAAGAGCAATCAAACGTACTACGCACGTATTTATAGACTTTCGGTGAGTAATAATGTAGAGTAAGGGCGAAGCTGCGAAGTTCTGGCGAATACATGCTTATGCATACTCTCTCGATATTTCATTTTCAACGGATATAAATAAATTACTATCTGTTTAACATCAAATAATATTACTATTAATTAATCTTGAATTTTTATTTGATAAGGTCACATCGACAACTCGTTATCGATAACGTCTTTCTCTAATTGAGTAGCAAACTGTCACATGACATAGGATGGAATCATCTAGAATAACAGGTTTGATGTGAAAGAAAGTAGACCTTATGGTTTAAATCATAGATTCTACGTTTGTTTAGCGTTTTTGAATAAAAATGTAAGCAATGTTTTATCATATATTAATTAAAATAAAATAAAATAGTACTTAATTATGATACGATATACCACTATGGGATACATTTTTGGTACGGCTATCGTTTTTATACTCTAAAACAGCATAATACGGCATATTTGATTTTATTTCGGATTTTCGAGAGTAAGTGACGTGAACGCAGTCGGAACTAGACTGATATGCGCGACAGCGCTTGGGCGCCTACAATTGCGGAGCTACGCAATACTAGGGCTACGCGTGCCCCGCCTACTTGCGACTTCTACTGTTTTTTTCTGTTCTGTGGGCACAATAACCAGAGGCATCCTAGCTTTCCGCCGAGAATACTTTCCCCGTGGAGGGGCCCTCGTATCATGAACCCATCTTGATAGGCAGCCGTGCGCGGACGAGACGGAGGCGCACCCGAACCAGGCTTCTGATTCCCAAACATACGTGCAACGTGACAAAAGAAAACGCTTGCGATAATCTGTGGACGTAAATACTTCATCAACACAGTAACGATGGCGCCGCGCGGCGGCGGTGGGTTTGTTTTGGCAATTTAAACTTGTCTTTTTCGTTCTATTAATTTATTTTTTTGTTCGTTTTTAGTTCTTTTTTGTTTATTACCCATAGTTAGCATCAACTGTTTTTTCTTTAAACTTGCTGTAGGTTCTTATATTAATTCATGTTTCGATAAAAAAAATCTGTTTGCCCTTCGTTATCCTTTAGTTTAATAAATATACTTTTTTATTACCTACTTTTGGGAGTTTCATTAATGCATCTGCCTAGCCTTTTCCCAACTATATTAGGGTCGGCTTCTAGTCAAACCGGACTCAGTTGAATACCAGTATTTTACGAAGAGCTGCTTGCTGTCTACCAGACCTCCACAACCCATCAAACTGGATAACACTACTTGCCAAGAATGGAGTCAGAAGAATAATTATTCTAAATTAAAAATTTATTTGATTTAAATTACACTTGGAGTAATGTAATACTTTTTAAAAAGTTTTTTTTTAATTTCAGGCCAAAGTGATTGCTACCATTTGACGGGCACCTCTAGCACCGCGCGCTCATTGGTCAAATCAAATGCGCGCGCTTTCCCGGCTTCGCGTTACACACGGCATATTTCACGACATCACTCCCACAGATGGCACGATGACGAGAAAAAATATGTTATACATCAAAATTTTTGATATAACAGTTAAGACAGAGCCTATCAAAACTACGTCCTACCTGTGTCAAACTATAACTGCTTCTTAATTGTTTATTGTAGGTACTACTTACCTAATAACAACTTTTACTATACCTAAGTGGTTATTTGATGAGCAAAGATAACCACAACTCACCATAGGTTTTGCCCCAAAAAACCTTCCGAGTACAGAGTGACCACAATAGAGGGTAGGATATATCGACATAAATATTCCTACGTACCTATACTCCATTCACAATAAGATTAGACATTGGAACAAAATTGTTTACATTGAAATTGGAATCCATTTTTTTTTACAGTCCGTTCAACCGATTTATACTTCTATTCCGTACGCATAAGGATGGCATTAAAAGCAAAAACGTGATTATAATACCAACTTTTTACTGCAGCTACCATGTGTCATGCCACCAACGCAATATAAATAAAAATGATGAACCGACCGATGAGAACGGACTGTAAAAAAGATGGATACCAATGTCTAATCTTATCGCGAATGGGGTATAAATATAAATAGATACGTAACTACGAATATTATGTAAAACAGAAAGGGAATACTAAAGACTATAGCAAAAAAAAAAAAAGTGTCGCAAGTCGCAAAGTATCACATGAGACCTTAACTTGTTATCATAATACAAAGCGATCATCACGCTAATACGCGATAGTCGCGTTCGTTTGTAAACGCTTTGTTAAACACGATCACGATCACAATGAATTTGAATTTGTATTTGATGGCATCGACGCAACGACAGAGGGCGCCTTCCGGTTTTGTATAGGGCGGCAATCAAGGGTGTAGATAAAATCAAACTGGGTTATTTATGTACTAGCAGCGCTCCGCGGTTTTACACGCGTAGTTCCCGTTCCCGTGGGAATATGGAGATGCCTATGTTCACCGGATATAGTGTAGCTTCCCAACAGTGAAAAATTTTTCAAACAAAAAAAAACAATCAAATATTTCCTCCTTAAAAGCGGGGCGATGCTAGTGTAGTATACGTATTGTTTGGCCGATTTTTAAATTATTAACGATATGAAATTTATACCGAAAGATGATTCTGATTTACAAAATTATGAATTTTTAAATTATTAGGGATATGAAATTTATACCTAAAGATGATTCTGATTTACAAAATTATGAATTTTTAATGTATGATAAATGAGGGTATACAAAAAAAATCTGCGAAGAAGATTATGCTATCCGTTCTTATGCAAAATAATATTATGACATTTTTTTTTATATGACCACTCGCAGTTCAGCACACTAACGGCCGAACCCAATAACCTATCTATCACATTCTGGAGATAGAAAAACAAATGAAACAACAGAAAACCTATAGGTATAATTTTTATATTGTTTCATTTGTTTTGCTATATCTCCAGTATGTGATAGATAGGTTATTGGGTTCGGCCGTAAGGCTGGTTACTGCTTAACCGGGCAATGGATATTACGACACTAAAAGTTCTACTTTAAAGGGTACACCCGTTCAATAGTGCCGTTAAATGGCTTAATTGAGACAAACGTTTTGCCTTTGATTTTGCCGAACAAATAAACGCAACAATCGTGTAATCGCGCGATGATCGCTCATTCCTCACTTTGAAACACGAGATCCCGATTTACAGCAGCTAATACGAAACCGTTCAGAGTCCCGTTTTATCTGTTATAATAAATGAAGGGTCCACAGCAAAAACGATAAATGTCCTTGTTACCTCGTTTTGAGATAATTGCGTTTCAATTGTATTAATTGGAAAAGGAAAGTCATGTTTAAAGGTATGAAGATAATACATTATACGTTACAGCACATTTTTATTGTTTATATTATATTGTTTCTATATTCAAGCTTTATGTAAGAACGTAAAAAATATATTATTTAATGTTATTTTTAAAAACCATGACTTTATTAAGTAGGTAAGTACCTTCCTTTTATCTAATATAAGCGTGCACGGTTTAAAATATCGGAATTTTAAGTAATATTGCTAAGTTTGCTAACAAGATAACCAACTACAAATATCTAGTGGCTGAATGACGTGCTTACTCAGAATTTTTACAAAAATGGACTTTTATCATTATTGCAGTGGACCCTTCGAATGAAAATTACATTTTTTTTTGCGTTGGTGGCATTACAAATGGCAGCTGCAATAAACAGTTGGTATTATAATCACGTTTTTGCTTTTAATGTCATCCTTATGCCTTTGGAATAGAATTGATTGAGTCAGGCGTTACTTTGCGGAAATCCATTTTAAGTTTGAAAATGAAAATAATAAATCTAGTTTTAATTTCCGCGAAAATTAGTGGGTTGCAGGTATGCACCTCCCTCCCGCCCGCTATATTATGCACATGCAAGATTACAAGGTAAATGCAAGGATTTTATGCACATGCAGGAAGGCAAAGCAAAACCATAATACCGACACGTGTTTCGCCTCTCCACGAGGCATCCTCAGGGGACGTGTTGACTCGCCGACCGTTGAGTCGACTCAACGGTCGGCGAGTCATATAGCGGGCGGGAGGGAGGTGCATACCTGCAACCCACTAATTTTCGCGGAAATTAAAACTAGATATATTATTTTCATTTTCAAACTCTGGAATAGAAGTAAAAATCGGTTAAACGGACAGTAAAAAGTTTTGTTTAAATGTCTAATCTTATTCTGAATGGAGTATATATGTTTGCACGCCTATACCTACAGAAAATTTTATTTTCTGTACCCCATCGTACAACTTTTATCGCGGATAAAACTATTTCAAAACAATGAAAGAAAAACACAACGCTAAAAAACACACATTTTTTATTTTAACGTATAATGCCCCTTCTCGTGCGTGAACACGAAGATAACCAATGTAATGCCAACACATAACATCAGCAGGAGGCCTACTGCGTGCATCCATGACATGTGCCGCGCGAGGAATGAGTCTGCCGGCAGACGGCCCGTGAAGATGCCTGGTCGGCCTGATGGCTCCGTTGGGTTGACCATCAGGACCGTCTTTGCGTCACCGTACATTGACAAAACAGATCTGTGGAAGATGGACGCGTGTTAAAAGAAAATGTCCTCACAGATAATCAAGCTGACGAATTTTTCGTGGAAGATTTTGTTTGTGATCTTCTAAATATATATAACTCAAAAGGGACTGACTGACTGACATAGTGATCTATCAACGCACAGCCCAAACCACTGAACGGATCGGGCTGAAATTTGGCATGCAGGTAGATATTATGACGTAGGCATACGCTAAGAAAGGATTTTTGAAAATTCGTCCCCTAAGGGTGTGAAAAAGGGGTTAACATTTTGTATGGAACTCCACGCGAACGAAGTCGCGGGCATAAGCTAGTATAGAATAAAACGAATTTAAAGTATGAGCCTCAAGTCTGCTATTAGAATGGTGTCAGAATGGTCTATCATTGATTTCATAATGGTCGATTTTGACAAGTTTGGTACTTAATCTACTAATATAAAAGCGTCACTATGACTTTCCAATTGTCAACCACTGACACTCCATTGAAAGAAATGGCATAGAATGGTAATCTTGTACATAATGACAAATGAATGACAGATGCGGTAATCTGTTAAAATTTTGACAGTTTCTTTGATCAGTGATCTATCATGAACGTCGTGTGCAGTAATTTATTTTAAAGCTCGGTTATTAAAAAGTATGACGAGACCATTGACCGACCAATGATCGACCATTATGAATTTAGCAGATTACGACAATCTGTCTAGTGATAAAAAAATCTAGAAGGTGCTGCAGTTTTGGGGGATGCGTGATAGATTATTTAACGTGGATTCTTTTGTTTTTTTGCAATATCCAGTTAATTATAACTACGGAAGAGAACCACTTTATAAAACAAAACATAATTATTGTTGTGGTGAAAATTGCAAAATCCGTTAGATAATTAATTTGTATTTTCAAGAGACAAGGAGGTACTCGATACTTTCTTAGACTTAAATAATGACGAGCGATTACGCCTAATCCCAAATCGATTTTAACGATGATCTTGTACCTATTTTTAAATCGCAAACGGTGTAAATACCTAGTACAACTCTGTAATGAACAAATTAAATGAAAACAGATTCTTTCAATAAGTAAAAAAAAAAAGAAAATCGATACCAACCATACTATAATCTATGGACCACTGGCCAACTCCGGCTCGCAGAGTTTGACACCACATCTTTCGGCACGTAAATACACCATGGGATTTTCGAACGTTTTCGTCATCACAAATATTTAAAGTCACAAATAGATCAATAATTTAAAGCGGAAATGCCGTAACGAATCACGATAATTATTCGTTTGCATATTTTAGTTGTCTTTTATATCATTATTTTAATCAACTAGTATTTTTTCCAAAACAAACAAGCATTAACCGTAATAATAAGTAAGTCTAGCAGTTTTATACCAGTGAAAACTTTAAAAAGTACCACTGGGCACTGGTAAGTACTTCTAGATTATACCTGCATTTTAGTCATAAACATTTAAAAATAGAATGTTACCTCTTTATGTATATTAGTTCAAATTATCTAGATTACAAACTTATTAGATCATAGTTATTAATTAGATACACACATATCAGGAGGCGGGAAGTTGTTGAATCATGTTTGGTCCGGCAGGAACTCAAATAATTATATATGTATAAATTGTGAAATTAATCTGTCCACGTCCGCGTCCCACTCACGACTCGATATTATGTGTGGATCAATCTTGAGTCAGTTCTACAAAACGATTAAAAACTCAAAGTTCAACTCAACGATATAATAATACCATCTATTTTAGACATTTTCTACAAAATAATCACGTTACATTTTTATATTTTTTACTTTAACAATTTTTTTTTTGTCCAAGCCAAGTCACTTGGGGCCAGAATTCTTGATAAACATCACCATTAAAATTAAAATGGTTAATAAAGAAGTAAATGATATTAAAAATCCAAGCCAGAACAACGTTCGTCTTTTTTCACCATCTGTGAAACCCGTATAATATTGAGGCTTGGTCATTACAGGGCATACTGAAAATAATAAAATCGACGATCAAATTGGCGCCATTTTAACAATAAAACTAGTTTGAACTCTATGGTTTGGAATAAAAGAAAACAGACTTGTAACGCATGACGCGGGTCGCGACTTGGCACAATATTACTAAATAAATTTTAGTATAAATATTACCCGATTGCTTCATTGAGTAGGTATAATTCGGTGGCCAGTTTTATTACCGATAGGTATTTACGCATCAAGGTATTTGTTGAAAAAAAAAGTGGTTGACATTAACACTCTAAAGTATCGTCTGATAATACAAAGCGATCATCGAGCGGAACTACACGACCGTCGCCGCGTAAACCGTAAAGTAAAAGCATACCAAAATAAGGGCATATTTTGGTTTTCCTGAGTTATAAATGAAAAAAAGCACTTGATTATCAAGCTTTAAAGTACAATAACACAAATCACTAGGTAACACAAATAACAGACCTGAAATACTCGAAAAGCGACCGGTATGGTGACGCAATCAAAATAAGAATAACCTCATCATTATTTTTCTTACTAAACACTACACTTATAATCACTCCGGTGTTCGAGAGAGACGGAGCTATACTAGACGCATAGGTAACACTTTTCTTTTTTCACAGTGAAATCAAAATGGCATTGGCTCGTCACGTAAGTAGTTAGGTTACATCAATCGAATAAAAATACATTTTTTAATCCAACGACACGTGTATTCTTATTAACGATTTTTAACATCATGATTTCTATAATAATCACAATAGTTTTATAATTTAACGCTTTTTCTGTTCATTTCAGCTAATAAGGGATTCGTATTATTTTTATGTAGTACTACAAAAACGATAAGAATTAATATAGACGTAAATATAAGAAAAAAACAAATTGATAGAAAAGCGCGTCGTGTTTCAGCGGCTGAATGGCACGCAGTATACTGACACTTCCCCATAACTGAAAAAAAAGAAAGCAGTAAAAAGGTAATTTTTATTTAAAAAAAAAAACAGACTTGTAACGCATGACGCGTTTCGCGACATCATTATGTTCTATAGCTTATCAATGTGCTAAGTAAGGATCAGGGATAGTACAGCTCAGAGTGCAGATCTAGCCCGAGAAAGATTACTATCCCGCCAGCCATTTTGGCAGTTCCAGCCCTCAGAAACAAAAAACTCTAATAAACGAGCTGCACTTAAACTGCACTAAGCCATAGAGCAACACAGGCCACCCTATGGCACTAAGCAAAGCAACAGTTTGAAAAATGTAATTTGTGCACTTTACTTACCACTGACCGACTGCCGACTGGCGTAAAGATGTCATGAGGACTGCATATCAACTGCACGTTGAAATCAATCTAATTTCATCTCAGTTAAAGTTGTAATTAAGTTAAAAGTGCATACAATCAATCCGTATCCACAGTATTATGAATATGACCTACTCCTTTACGGCCTATATTCCCCAGCATTAATTTTCTACATTCACGGTAAAAGGATTTAAAAGAACTTCTGTAGCATTTTCTGAACCATGATGCAAAAAATCAGATAACACCCAACAGCTCAGCTCGTCTCCCAGTCACATAATTGTTAAATTATAGATAAATGTATAAATGCTATGTTACTTACATATTTAGCAGTGCAAAGAAACTTCTTTGTTTTTTTCCCAATAAGCTAAAACTTATTCAGTTCACATTTTAGAGAATAATAACGCAGAATAAAAAGTAAGAGTTAAAGTTTTGTCTACAAATAAATAATTTATTGTTGATTAATTGAAACTTTTATAAGTGTTACTGCGTGAAGCATAATTACTAAATCTTTTCGCGAATGCAAACGGTGTCTCGTCGCGTGTTCGTCGCGTCGCGTGTTACAAGTCTGTTTGACGATTTATTAAAAATACTTTATAAAAAAAAATGGAATTAAAGATACTTACCACAATCTCGACAGTCGCGCGGCATTTTCCAATTTTTTTATCTAGAAAATAAAATTCTCTGTCTCATAATCAGTTAGTAACAATTAAATAGTATAGGTAATGTTCGGATGACGTCTTCTTAATTATGGCGCCACAATTAAATTTAAAAATAAATCTTTCTTTTTGGTTTGGTTTGGTAATTTAATTAACTGAGTTTTATTTTTGTGAATCTTGTTACAATGTTCATTATTAACTGTTCAAAATATGAATTTCTTGTGTCTTTATATATGATAAGGATTGCTGGATTGTAAACTGGTGTTCAAGGTCCTCGTGTTTATTTTTGCATTTATAGGGTAATTTAAGGTCTCATGTGATAATTGTCTAAGTCCTTCCCAAACAATTGTCACTTAAATATTTTGTTCAACTAATAAATAAGCCAATTATATTGGCTTATATGCAGAGGTGTACTAAGTATTTACCCACTATGCGTTCAAAACGTCCTTTTAATGTACCTACCTATATATGAAATACCGAGTAATAGGGGCGAGCCCTTTTTTCTGAGTATTAGTCATTCCCGAATACAGCTAATGCCCGGACTTAAAAAAAAAAACATAATATTGTCCCAAAAGCCATAGACAAGGCGATTACAAAATATGCCATAGAGTCAGTTGTAGCAGTATTGAAGATTTAATTTAGGTATTTATAGCTACAGTAATAAGTTGTTCCAGAATTTTGCTGCTTTGTCTGCACCATAGAGCAAAAACGCCAGTAAGTACTAATAATAAGCCGCGCAAAAAGCGCCGAACATAAGTTTTGGCCGTCTTTGCCATCGTATGGAGAACGATCGTTGCGCAAATACGATCGAAGCGATTATTTGTTCGGCAAAACCAGAAGGCGCCCTCTGTCGGCGCGACGAATGATCGCTTTGTATCAGGATGCCTCAAGCCTAGGATGAGTAGGTATATACTTACATTACGGGCTTCTTGTTACTGAATTTGCATTCTTGCATTACATAAGCAGGGATAAAGTAGGTATGTTTTGGCAGAATATTTACAATTTTACTATGTACGTAACTTTTGGACTTTAAATTTTACAGATTTTTATACAAAAAATACGTGATTCTGTTTACTGTTAATTTGACATAATGTTGTAAGTCAAAAGATTTTTTTGTAAAGCGGATTGTGCGAGTAACTTTTTTTTTTTAATAATGTAAAGAGGTAGCATCTGAGAAGAACGGATCTTCTTTCTGTTCTAGATCTTATTTTCGGGGGTATTTTTTTTATTGTGATATGGATTTGCTCTTGACTCTAGTCTAGGTCACAGGTGACAGAGACAAAGTCGACGATGGAATGAGCTTACCCAGAAGAAGCCTGTTCACTCTAACTTTGAAGAGATCAGGGTTGAATGCGTTCGGAAACACAGACGCAGGCAGAGAGTTCCACTGCTTTGCTGTGCGTATTATAAAAGACTAGCTTATGCCCGCGACTTCGTTCGCGTGGAGTTCCATACAAAATGTTAACCCCTTTTTCACCCCCTTAGGGGACGAATTTTCAAAAGTCCTTTCTTAGCGTATGCCTACTTCATAATATCTACCTGCATGCCAAATTTCAGCCCGATCCTTTCAGTGGTTTGGGCTGTGCGTTGATAGATCACTATATGTCAGTCAGTCAGTCCCTTTTGAGTTATATATATGTATTTAGATGAATGAAAACGCTTGGTGCGAATTGGTGAAATAGCTACAAGGTAGGGATGGTAACCTACGGTGCGTCTAGATGTCCTATGGTAGAAGGGGGCCGGTGGGATGAGGACGTGGAGTGGGGTGTACATTGCCACGGATGAACTTACACACCAAACTCATTCTTAACACAATATGAAATAAGTGAAAACACACAGACATATAAAGAGTAGTGAAAACATAGTGTAGCATGGTGTTACTAACTCCATACTCGAGCGTGCCTTATGTGCGGCGATGGCGAGAATATACTCCCGCCAGCGATTCCCGCCAAAAACTAAAGTGGACTTGTGACCGCGAAAAACGAAGGACTTCCGCGAGACGCTCCATTGTTTTACTGTTTGTGCCTTTTTACCGTTTTTACTAATACATTAAATTTTATTTTACCACCTGGTAACGTGCCGAACTCATTCAATAGCCCATAAAGTCAACCTTATGAAACTTTCTCATTAATAGATATTTTTTAAGTCAAAATCGACATCATCATGCCCTTGTGCCATGAATATAGCTTAGGATCGGGGTAAATGTGGGCGTAACCCATTTTCTTCTTGCATTCTTCTTCGTCAATCTTAACGACTAGCAGCGCCCCGCGGTTTCACCCGCGTTGTTCCCGTTTTCCCGTGGCAGTACGGGGATAAAATATGACATGCCTATGACAATCCACAATAACGTAGCTTTATATTGGTGAAATAATTTTAAAATCCGGTCAGTAGATCCTCAGATTACCCCTTACAACGTCACAAAATCACAAACGTTACCTCTCAGAGTTGGAACTAATGTTGCCATCTTGTTTTTCATTTAATTAAAATATATCGTAGGTAGGTATCTTGTTTTTTACTTTTCTCGTGCATACCTACCTGTAATGCATCTATGTAATGACTAAAATCGACCAATTAATGTGCAACGGACATTGTGTCGACGTACCAATTCCAAAGACAAAAATAAACTTCACGATATTTTTGAACTTAAAAAAAAAAGTGAAAAATAAAAAAAGAAGTTTTATTTTTTGTAAAAAGTTTTTTTTATTTTTCACTTTTTAGTGGTTCACTCCCAGCTAAACATACCCATCACAGCGTACATGGTATAAATTGGTGTGAACAATAAACAAACATGAGATTTCAGCTATCCCGACAGATTTGCTATCATTTATTGAAATTAACAAAAAAAAACCGCTTGTTCGATTTCGATAAAATTTTCATGGGACCATTTGGGAAGTAGGTACACCCTTTCCAACAAAAGAAGAATTTTTCAAAGTGGTTGGCAAACGACGGAGTTATGCGCGAACAAACATTAAAAAAAAAAAAAACACAAACATCCGAATTGAGAACCTCCTCCTTTTTTAGCAGTCGGTTAAAAAAAAACAACCTTACAAATTGACAATGCTTTAATAACATTAATTCTCAGAACCCGCTACATCGAAATAACTTCGTAATAGTTCTCGTCATTGCCAAAACGTCTCCATATCAGCACAAGTAAGTACGTGCAGAATACAGACAGCAGAACGACGAAGCTGATACCCCAGACGCAGCAGAATATCTCCCCGAACAGATGCTCCCCGTGCAGAGGGCCCCTGATGATGAAGGCATCTTGGTAGGCGGGCCGCAGTGGAGGGACCGGACCTGACTTCTGACGCATTTCCATGAAGTCATCCACAGTGATGCAGACGTCAGTATCACGGTCTGTGGATGTAATGTGTACTTAATTAATTATCATTCCTCTAATGAGATCGCCCGCCTGTAAGAAATATACAGGGTGTCCGGTAACTAATGGATGAAACCAACGACCATGCAGCCTTTAGTCAGCGCATAACAGGCGCAGTGACGGATTAACCCTTAATCAAATTAAGCAATTGCCTAGGGCATCACGTCTGGCGGGGCACCAGAAGAAGCACAAAAAAAAATCCGTCCTTAGGGCATCAGCGCCATCCGATAGCAACCAGGCCCGAGTCGACAGCACGCCTCAAAGAGCTGTCATCAACGAAGACGGGGCCCCATAGGTTCAGTGCCTGCTAAAGTGCAGGAATTTGTTCGAAAGAGTCACCGCGGCCGTGGAACGCAAAGGGCACAAGGTAAATACGGATAGGGGGACCCAGTCCTGGATTTATAAATAGGCCGTATAGGCCGCGGCCTAGGGGCGGCAGCGTCTTAGGGGCGGCAGATTTCAGAGGACGGTCACTCGATTTCAGACGGTAAAAGTCAAACACGTTCCCTGGTTCTATCATGGTTTTTTATACTTTAAATAAATACCTATAGAAGAAACTCATTCCTATCGAAACTCATTCCTAGTGAGTGATAGATGAGAGCAGTGCGGCGGGCGGCGAGCGGACAGCAGTGGCTCAACGCGAACGTAACAAACCCCGCTTCCCGCCCGCACTCCGAATCGTCAACCAATGCCCGCGCCCGCACCAGTGTTTTGATTTGATGCAAGCACCGATCGCATACGCACGCTACACTCTCGTCTTGTCTTTAAAAGCCTACTTTACTTACCAAAACAAAATACGTAACGACTAGGTACTGAATAAAAAATCACACTGATATCTACTCAATATTCTTTGTTGTTAAGCGTCAGTTTTTATTGACATAGGTAATAAGTGGTAGGTACACAATAGTGTGCAATACTCTAATATACCTATTTAATCATTAACACTCATTATATGAAAATGAAAATTGTCCTTCTTTAACACGATACTTTTACATTGGTGGTTGATTGATGTGTTTCTACATTTTAATATTATTTTGAGTCCGACGTTTCGGTTGCCTTTCAACCGACTTTCAAAAAATGAGGAGGTCCTCAATTCGACTATATTTTTTTTTGTGTGTTACATCTTTGTACCGGGTGTACCGATTTTGATGATTCTTTTTATATTCAAAAGCTGATGCTTGTTGTGTGGACCCATTTAAATTTGATTGAGATCTGACGACTAGTATTTGAGTTATCCCTAATAATGCGTGGCTTAGTTTACATTGACGACGTTCTTATTCCCTCTTGTCGATGTATAAAAAACTTTTTACAAAAAAATACAACCGAATTTTACACAAAAAATAATCCAAAAAGCACCTACAAAATAACTTTAATTTCGGAACTCGGTGTTTGTGGTTGCTTTTTCGTTTTTTGAACACCGACTTCCGAAATTAAAGTTATTTTGCACTTTTTTGTAAAAGTCGTTTGTATTTTTTGTAAAAAGTTTTTTATTTTTCACTTTTTAGTGGTACCTATATCCCCTCCCCTCCCCCCACCTAAACGAACCAATCACATTGGTGTAAAAAAAACGTACTGCTCCTTTACAGAGTAAACTAAGAGGTCGTCAATGTAGATAATGTAGATACTTTTTTTAGATTTTTCGAAAACCGCTTGGTCTAATTCGATAAAATTTTCATGGGACCATTTGGGAAGTATACCCTTTCCAACAAAAAAAGAATTTTTCAAATCGATTGACAAGCGACGGAGTAATGCGCGAACAAACATAAAAAAAAATACAAACATCCGAATTGAGAACCTCCTCCTTTTTAGAAGTCGGTTAAAAATGAAAAAATAAAATTGTGTACAATGGTTTGGATAAAATATAGAAAATAGTTATTATTATAGAAAATATAGAAAAATAGTTATTATTTTGGCCCGTGTACAACTTGTTGGTGTGGTAACAAATTCAACGCTACTTTCTGGTAGGATGGCATAACATATCAAATGTAAAATGTACAGTAATATTCTCTGGTAGGTACAATTTATGGTTCATCTTATACTGGTCATACGGTCCATTCGACGAGTGCGCGTTGATAGAGAACAGTTCCCATATTTCATTTTTTCTCCTTTTTTACATTGATAGCAATAATTTTCACTATTTCAGGCGGATAAATCTACTACTTATTTTAAAATTATTGGTCAGTTATGTATTCATACCTACATTTTTGTTTGTTATGTTTAAACTTTTTTTAGAAGTAAATTATGCTAATTATTTTCCAAAATATTTTTTTTTTGTAACTAGTCTTACTATTGATTGTCTATATGTCAGAATAGTTAGTGTACAATAATTACCTATTAAAACACAACAAAAACCGATGAATTTCATTCATTTCTAGGCGTAGTGTTCAATAAAGTAGGTAAAATAAGGCAAAAAGTTACTGATTTTTTTACCTTATTTTACTTTACATATATTTTAATACATTAAGAGGAGCTCGTGGCTAAATTATAACAGCCGCACGGATCGATCTTCGAGGTTAAGCAACGCTTGCCGAGGTTGGTCTGTGGATGGGTGACCATCTTAACATAGCAGTGCCTCGGAAAGCAGTCCCGGCTGTCATTTGGAGATTTTTGGCAGTCGTTACGGATTGTCAGAAGCCAGAGAATCGGACACCAGTCTTGCCAAAAAATACCGTGTTCCCCCGTTATTGGGTTGTGGAGGTCTGGTAGGCAGCCGCTCCACGTAAAATACCTACTGGTATTCAGCTGAATCCGGTTTGTCTGGTACCCAACCCCAATATAGTTGGGAAAAGGCTAGGCAGATGACGGTTTTTTTTTTAATAAAAAAACATTGCCCCACACTAGGAATATCTCCTGTGTCGTGGGTGCGTTTACAAACATACAATCTCACATACACAAACAGCCAGACCCGGAACAACTATCTGTAGGCCATACAAATATTTGTTCCGTGCGGGTATCGAACCCACTACACGTAGCGCAGCAGCCAATCGCTCAACCACTGCGCCAACTGTGTCGTCATTTTAAATACATATCTTAGGTAAGTAGGTACCTACTTCCTAGGATAGAATTTTTTTTCGTATTTTTTTCTGAATGGCCAGAAGTTCTACTATAAGCAATTTTAAGGTTATCCATTAATTACCGAACACTGTACGTATAAGCTCGTATACGCTCATCTCTTTTATGCGAATCTTACCTACTACTTAATATTATAAACGCGAAAGTTTGTAAGTATTGATGTTTGTTACACTTTCACGCAAAAACGACTGAACGGATCTTGATGAGGCACAGATATAGATTATAGTCTGGAATAACATATAGGATAAGTACTTTTTATCCCAGGGATTATGTTCCCTTGGGATAATTTCCGACATTCACGCGGGCAAAGCCGCGGGCAGCAGCTAACAAAGAATATTTGCTAGATAATGTATTAAAGTCACCGGAAAAGTGAAAACGCCGTAAGATTGTAGAATATCGCGTAAAATTGTAAAATATTTTTTCTAAATATGTAACGGATATTTTGGAAACTATTGAATTTGGATGCGATTAATCTATTCACAATATGCATAGGTACACAGTTTCACAATATACACACATAGGTAGGTAGGTACACAGATTCACAATATACACACATAACAGAGTATTCGAAATAATCTGTTCACAATATATCGAGACATTATAATCTGATAAAGGTTTAGCTAATAAAATCTAACGGAATTTGCAACTTCAACCTTTATTAAAAAAAATGACAAAAATTCGTGACGAAAAGTTCTTAAACACTCTTTTTCGCCTAGCCTCCATCAGTTACGTTTGGACGTAACGGATGGGGGCTAGGCGAAAAAGAGTGTAGCTGGGTGAATTTCAACAAGTGATTTTTATATGTCATTTCGGTGGGATTTTTTAATTTCAATGCTATCTACATATTTTTAGTGACAAATAAAACTTTAGCCTATTTTATAACATTGTGCGTGAGTGGACATCAAATTTCATCAAAACTTACATAAATATTTAAGGATGAATTTTTAAGAGTCCACTGAAATGAAAAGTGTCTACCGAAATGATAAAAATGACCACCGAAATGATAAACTGTGCACCGGAATGAAATAAATCCACCGATATGATACAGCTAAGAACAACCGTGCCGGGCAGCCAGGGTTCCGTACTTTGTTAGGTTTGATTTCCACAAATTTTAGATAAACACTGAGACAGGACAGTAGACAGTTATTTTAATATCATCATTAATATATAGATATTACAATTACTATTACATATATCATTCTTTGAGGTTACAATAACCTCAAAGAATGATATTATTGTAATATTTATTATGATATGAATGAATTGTTTCTTCAGTTAAATAACCTTTGGTAATTTTTCTGGTTGTTGTTGTGTGAAAATGTTGGAAAACTTTATCGTAAATGCTGGTAACCATAAATAAATATTTTTGTTTGTTTATGAACTAATACTAATTTACTTGATATATTTTCAAAAGAGTGAACGAAGCGCGATAAGAAAGCTTAAAGTTTCTGATTAATATGATGGCTGCATTTGTAAGTTATGCCATTAATAGTAATACATAATGTGTACCCGTTGCACTAAGAGAAAAATGCTAGGTATAATTTAGTTAAATTGGTAACGAAACGAGAATAGTGTTTCTACAGGTATATAAGTAAAACTTCTAAAATTAAATCAACTCTTATATTTTATACTGGGAGCTACTACCCGATAATATCACCGTGGACTCGACAATATACTGTCATCAGCTTGACCGACTCCGTACAGAAATCAACAAAAAGCGCCGTGAACAAACAAAGATATACTTCCTTCACGACAACGCTTGGCCGCACATAGCCAAAGTCGTTCGTCAGAGCTATTGGATTTTGAATGGGAGCTACTGCCACATCCACCTTACTCTCCCGATCTAGCGCCAACGGATTTTCATTTGTTACGCTCTCTCAGTAATCATATACAGGACAAAAAATTTGATGATAGAGCACAGTTAACAGATTTCCTCGAAAGCTTTTTTGCCTCACGGCTCCCAAGTTTTTACGCTGAGGGTATCCATGCTTTACCTAATCGCTGGAAATGGGTTGTAGATAACAACGGTGCCTACTATAAAGACAAGTAATTGTAAATTAAAAATATAATTTAAAATTGTTTTGTTTATTTGCAACGCTCATTACTTTCCTACCAACCCAATATATACATGTAGGTACTAGCTACATAGAAATATGTGTATATTATATATCTTTAATCTTAAACACAAATATTACACAACAAATACACCCGAATAATCTAATCTACACTTACTTACATTACAAAACTATGACTTTATATTTGATAAAGGATCTCTAAAACTTTATGGTTTTATATTTCGGAGATACATTTAATTCCAGTGGACTGTGACACCGAAATGAAACTATTTTTGTCCCCATGTTACTGAAATGATAAACTTACTTTTTTGGCGGAAAAACCGCAAGCTTTGGGACCGCTGCGTTCGCGCCGAGAGCTTGAGCCGGACTGATCCGAAGTGAGGAAAGGTGAGAGGGGCGTAACAACGCAATGTTGACATGGATAATCTACTAAAACTTACTGTCCTCTGAAATGATAACTTTTTTCCAGACAAAAGTTGACTGCCTGTCAAATCCATGAGAAAGAAGATAAACAAACAAAAATAGTTTTATTTGATCGAATATATTATAATTTAATGATAAGAGAATTGATTTAAATCCATATTATGAATCTATTGGCAGGGGAAGGTATTTTATGAGCGGAATTGGGTTCAGGACAGGCCACCGTGATGATAAAATAACACTTTGTAATTTTTTTTTTTTGGTATATTAGAGGGTAGAAATCAATGATTTTTTTTGCCAAGGTAGAGAAGTACTTACGTTGTTGAGAAAAAATATATAAAATAAAAAACCAGCACATTGCACTACCGTTCTCAGGTTTGCCGTGTATTTTTTTTGCTTGCGCAATTCACCCAGCTAATGATAGGAACTACATTCAAAAAAAGAATTTATAGATGTTCCGAACCTTGACCACTAAAAAAATATCGTGCTTTTTTTAAATTTGTTCAACTTAAACATTGCCAGTAGTAAGTCTTGTACCTATTCCATTTTTAAAGCACACCAAACAATCAGCTATCGAGCCGTTATATTTTTGGGGCTGCCATCATTCTAAAAAAAATTGCGACACACATCTAATAGTAATCGTCTGTTTCAATGTAATTTCGCATACGGTAAAAGAAGCCATAAACAAAATGAAAACCACAAACTGAATGAAACAGTTTCTTTATTCAATTGTTTCACCAAAGTTTCACACTTAATCACAAAACTGTTTTCTTTTTAGTAGTGATTTGTTTCATATGTTATTTACTATATTTCGTCAAATACAGGAGTACAATGGCTAGGAGTATGCCCACGACGACCGCTAAAAACACCCATTTGATATATTTCCTCCGGTTTTCATCGGTTTGGGGTACCACAAATCCACAAGGTAGGGACAACATCTTTCTGCGTTTATTTGATTAATTCCTTTAGATCTGTGGAGCAGGGAAAGGTTCTTTATTTTGTCTAAAACACACCAAACAAAACACAAGCTTGTCTATGGAGCTTGCCTAGCACTAACCTAATCAGACCCCCAGCTATCAGAAAACACAAACTGTGGAACGGAATTCTACTCCTTAGCTGTACCTACGCATAGTGAAAGTAGTAGTGATGCTAAAAAGTACCGTGTTCCCCAGTTAATGGGTTGTGGAGGTCTGGTAGGCAGCCGCTCCACGTTAAATACTGGTATTCAGCTGAATCCGGTGTGACTGGAAGCCAATATAGGTGGGAAAAGCTCGACATTAAGGCACCTCGCGCACTAGACGGCCACGAAAACGATCAGTGGCCGCAACGATCAGATTTACTAAAGAAACCATATAGGTAAACGTCGCGCACTTAGCCGCAACCGCTTCTTTAGTAAATCTGATTGTTGCGGTCGTGGCCGTCTAGTGCACGAGGTGCCTAACTGTACTCAGACGCCGCTGCTAGATCGTGTCGCCCTTACAGCCAGTTAACGCCATCTCTCGTCCGCGGCCTGTTCCGTGGTCACCCAGCGACTTTAGTTACTGGCCAATTTTCTCAATCCGACGAAGTCAGATAAAGTAAAAGTGGCATTTCTTCTCAGTCTATGGATCTGTCACTAGATAATAATAATTATAAAATGCGTAAGGTTATAAAATATCTTGGGGGCCATTCATTTATTACGTAAGAAGATTTAGGGGGGGGGGGGGGATGGTCGGCCCCATAGAAATATAATTATATCTATGGTCGGCCCTGTCTTGATTTTTCTTACAAGGGGGTGGGAGAAAGTCTCAGTAGTTTTACGTAACATCACAAAAATACGCAAAATAAACTATACTTTAAAAAACTCGGATGCGTATAGGTACGATTTCCATTATATTACTATCAAAAAATAAAAATTATCAGTACCTTTGTAAGTACAAAATAAACATTTCTAAAACCAAACGTGTATTCATTTTTTCCTGTAAATTCTTACGTAATACATATTAAACAGGGGGGGTCGACCTATTCAAATAATTGGGGGGACAAAAAATTAAATTCAAATTCAAAGATATACATCTTTGAATTTGAATTTAATTTTTTGTATTATTATGTTATTTGAATGCTTATTTTATTCTATTTTGTATAATTCTATGTTAATTAATGTAATTGGCCCTGTGCCGTTTTAATTAACTATAAATAAATAAATATATAAATAAATAAAAAGTAGCGAAAATAGTCTTACGTAATAAATGAATGACCCCTTGAGAGGATCTAAACTCTCGATAAATTGTCAACTGAACATTTGGAATACTTTTTTACGCATCAGAAGATTCTGATGCGTAAAAAAGTGTACAATTTATCCTGATTTTATAATCTCTTATGATATTTTATAATCTTACGCATTTTCAAACATCCGGTGAATATATAAGTTATAAGGTTGTGTTTCATCAATTAAAATAAAAGCTTTGAAATGTCTAAAGACAAGTCAAGACTCTCTTTTTGAGACTAATTAATGAATCTATATAAGCATCGCGGCATCGGTTCTCCAAACTACTTTTTTTTTAAGCACGCGCCTTTTTACACTTGGAGTTTGCAGCGACATCTCCAACGACTTTATAACGTTGCTTCATGTCAAGTCTATGCATAGACAAAATCGGAACTACTATCTAACTAAACATCTTTCATACCTACTACATACTGATTACCTATCTTTACAATTTCCACGATTCCAAGAACAAATACTAACTAACAATGCAAAACCTCGGCAATTTTATACATACCTACCCCAAAATACCTTTGCAACAATGTTTTCGTAATTTTGGAAGTAGTCAGCGAATCGCCGACAGCTAAAGTCGCTGTGTGTGGACGGAACTATGATGTTTAACTACGCTAGTGGCACTATGTACATAAATTCATACCGTAAAATCCGTTATTCGCCGACGTGGTGTGCAACAGTCTATTATTTTACTTAGGTCCGATTTTTCAATCCTCATTTTCAAATTTCAGTCTGTTTGTTTCAAGTCTGTTCTACGATTTAAAAAAATAATGTTATTTACAAAGTTGAATAAAAAACTAGATGATTAAATAAAAATAAAAAAGATACTTACCATAATCCTAAGAGATTCCCGGCATGTTCCATTTTTATTATATCTAGAAAATAAAATTCACTGTCTCATAATCTGTTAGTAACAATTAATTTTCGGGTTAAAACTTCTATTTGGCGCCATAATTTAAAAAGGAAACAGTGAGCAGCACAAAAATGAGAATTCTTTTTTTTCTGTTTGAAATTTTTTATTGGATTACGTGGCCTTTAGCTCTACATATTATAAAACAAAGTTTCGGCCGCGTCTGTCTGTCTGTTCGCGATAAACTCAAAAATACGGAACAGATTTTCATGCGGTTCTCACCAATGGATAAGGTTATTCATGACGAAGGTTTAGGTGTATAATTTTTTAAGGTTTTGTATTAATTGGCTGAAATATGACGTTAATTGTAGCCCAAAGTTGAGACTCTTTAAAAATACAGTTGCAGCGGATTCACGATAGAATTACAACTATAAATTGCTTTGTACGGATGCAATTTCATCCGTCAACAATCAACACCCGTTTGAAGGCGGGCTGGTCGCTCATTTAAATATATGCATCTTTTCCGCATTTTTATTACAACAAATAAAATATTTATAAATTAATACGTAAAGAGAAAACGTAAAACCCATTTTTAAGTAAATTGTGCGTACGGAGGAGCCAATCTGGCATATCGACTTGCCGCCATTTTTTTTTTAAATCGCGGCGCTCGTTGATTATAGTACGGTACGGGAAGAGGCATTGGGCTAGGAACAAGAGAACACAGTCGAACAAAAAATGTCAAGTAACATGGTACCCCAAAGTGTCAGGTTACTGAGATATTTGGAAGATCGACATATGAGTAAAACGAAAATCATAAAAATTAGACTTATTCCGTTTTCACTACGGGAAGCAGCGCCATCTATTGAGAAAAAAAGAAATGCATGAAAATAACACCAAAACTTACTAAGGAACCCTATATCTTTCGGGTGCCTGTTTGTATGTCCGTCTGTCACAGCCAATTTTCTCCCAAACAGGCAAAAACTGGACCGATTCTATTGAAATGAAGAAATAAATAAGAAAAAAATGCAAATAATAGAATGTAATGAGATGTTTACCTAAGCATTACTAGAAAACTTATAACAAAATTTTAGTGCTATTATGTCCTAGAACCAAAAATTCGAAGACATGTGACATTCAGCAACCCGCACTGGGCCCGCGTGCTGGATTACGGCCCATTCCCTCTCCTAGAGAGGTGGCCTGTGTCCCAGCAGTGGGAACGTTAAAAGGCTGATTATACTAAAAAACTATTCGAAACCCTTTGCAGGCCATTCCGGCTCTGATTGGGCCAGCTTTTTTTAAATATATCTCTCTATGTGCCTAGATAAATGTATTATTTGAAGTAAATGCTTTGAATCTTGAATATAACTACACCATGATACTCCCGGGATAAGAAGAAGCATATGTGCTATTCCAGACAAAAATCTACCTCTGTGCAAAATTTCACCTAGATCTATTCAGCCTTGCGGACGCGATTGAGTAACTAACATGCACCCATATCAACGTACGCATTTAGAACAGTAGTAAGAATAAGATAACAAATAGGATGGGCTAGATCTAACAGTAAGTTAGACCTGTCTCTATTCTCAATACCAAACGTTTAAAAAAAAAAACGAGTATGCTTTAGACCACATCTTATGACGAAACGACGACGAAACGTAACTCTCTCTCTTTCTATCTTCACTGACTTATATCTCCCTCTCAACTTCCGTTCGGGTTGCCCGTTCACACATTTCGTAACGCACTCGTCACGCATTCATCAGCTTACTCCCCAAGCGCGCGTAAAGAAGCTTTACTTAAAAAAAAAACAAGGTCCTGCTTCGCCAAACCTGCCTTAAAAAAGGTGAGTTACACCTATGGAATAGGTCATCATCTGCCTAGCCTTTTCCCAACTATATGGGGTCGGCTCCCAGTCAAGCCGGATTCAGCTGAATACCATATTTTACGTGAAGCGGCTGCCTACCAGACCTCCACAACCCATTAACTGGGGAACACGGCACTTCTTGGCAAGACTGGTGTCAGATTTTCTGGCTTCTGACAATCCGTAACGACTGCCAAAGATCTCCAAATGACAGCCGGGACCAACGTCTTAACGTGCTTTCCGAGGCACGGAGAAGTCTCGTTATGTTAAGATGGTCACCCATCCACAGACCAACCTCGGCAAGCGTTGCTTAACCTAGAAGATCGACCCGTGCGGCTGTTATTATTTTTAGCCACGAGCTCCTCCTATGGAATAGGTATGTATGTCTATTAAAATACAACTTCACACATTCGACTTATGCCTTATTAGAACAAGGACGCTTTATTTAATATGTTCTTCGTTCTACCGAAGGTAATGCCGATATTTTTGGAACTTAGATATCCGAGATACAGTCAATACAAATATCTCGTTATAATATTTGTGTGTAATTAAACAACATGTAAGCTCATTTTTTAGAATAATTAATAAGCCTTGTACCTTTCTCGCTCTTGTAGTCTGAGTTGTTCTTACAAGAATACATTGGTGACGGTGTTTCGGACCAAAATTTCTGAATTTATGCGAAATGATTAATTTTGTTTACTCCATATTTGTCATGATATTGTCACTGGACATGATCTTGTTGTCAAAAAGGTTGTTAATTTTTATTAGACAGCACTGGCAGAAAGAGGTTTGTATAGAAGTTTAAATGGGTATCCGTTGAGGGAGACTGCTTAAAGTCCAACCGACGAAAGCTGTCAAGAAAAAATGGCGGGAATTTTAAAAAGCCACAGCTGCCTACCCTGTCTGTACGCTGTTTAAACGGAGTTGATACTATTATTATTCAATTTATTTTTTTATTCGAGTACACATACAAGACGTTGTTTTGCATTCTAGTCAAATTCAAGGACGTAATAATGCTAATGATTCTGGACCCAAATCTATACTAATATTATAAAGCTGAAGAGTTTGTTTGTTTGTTTGTTTGAACGCGCTAATCTCAGGAACTACTGGTTCGAATTGAAAAATTCTTTTTGGGTTGAATAGACCATTTATCGAAGAAGGCTTTAGGCTATATATCATCACGCTTAAGCCAATAGGAGCGCAGCAGCGATAAAGAAGGTTTTAAAATCGGGGATTCCACGGGGACGAAGTCGCGGACAGAAGCTAGTCAACAATAAAATGGGTAGGTATTTTTTTATTATTTTTTCTTATTTACGGAAATCCGTAAGTGTGAACCAGCCGCGGCCCGTCTGTAACTAGCCCTATAACCGCGCTTTCACTTAGAAACAAACGCAAACAATACACACACAACGCATACGCAGCGATCATTCAACAAATTCGTAGGTAAACAATCCCACCCCAACCACGGCGCGGGTACTCCCCCACACACCGCGCACGCGCCGCGCCGCGCCCCCGGAACCAACAGTGTGTTTGATGTCGCCGCCCGCGTGTCTGTGCATCGTTGAGATATGGTTGAGATGATACTTTTCCCCAACCTATTATTTTGTTTTCATGAAAAATAGACTGCGTATACTGGAGTTAAAGCCAAATCCAAATGCATACGTATTTTGTAAGTTTTTTTACTTTAGATAATATCTTTCATGATATTAGACGTGTCATAGGCATGTACATGCAAGCACATATATTTTAATTTCGTTTCTGCTGTTGGAGTACAGAATAAGTACCAAAGGAAAAAAAAACTTTTTTATGCCTTTTGCTGGTATCTGATAACTATTACTTGCACAGTGCACCTTGGCGGTGGGTCAAGCATCACAGATAGCATTTGATTTTGACCAGTAACACCTGTCCTGTGTATGGATGTTACTTTTGAATCAAGCTTCAATGCGTTTAACCAAACAGTATTTATGAATTCCATAGTTCTCATTCGCATCACTACTGTAACCAGCCATAATGTGCTGAACTGCGAGTGGTCATACGTCAAAAAAAAAAGCATCAGTCTGTGCTGTGGAGGTTTTGGCGGTATTTTAACGAGTGGATTTTGGGGGCAGATTTAATTATAGGTAGGTACGCGAATTGATTTCTAATAGACATTGTGGTGTAAAATTGGTTTAATTTTATTGTAGTATTGACTACCTCAAAGAAACTTGCCGAGAAGGCTGACACTAGGTATATATTTATTTCTAAATATTCCAAAAAACAATAGAATGTGTTACATCCGCATTTTCTAATATAAAACAGTGTTTTAGAAAGAAAAACATAGTAGCCTTATCTATTGGGAAACCTGCCAGAGCCAATTAATTGGTGAAAAAATAAAACAATTAAATATTTATAGTTTAATAATGTCTATTTACATATTTGATTTATGTTTTAAACTTAAATGGACTACTAGGTACTTTACCTATATTCTCAAAATTATCATTTCAAGGCGAATATACAGTGTGAAATCTTAGTGGTTGTTTTCCCGCGGCAGGACGATTACCCATCAGTAGTACTATCGAAACACAAAGTTAAACTAAAAAAATAAATGTTTTTTTTTTCAAATCATTAAAAAAGTGTTCCTAAACTCGAAAGAGCGAGAATCAATAGTAGTGCACTAGACATAAAGTAGGTAGATACCTGCATGAGACGCACGTACCGCCGCGTACCTACATATCGCGCGATGCACTACTGTTGGTTCAAGTCGCTTTCGAGTTTTGTTTATCACAATTGTTAATCTGCCATTTATGGAGTCTAATATTTTTTATATATATAAATCGATTGTATTACCGATACAAACTCATTTCGCTTCGGGAAAACAACCATTAAAATTTCACACTGTATTTATTAAATGAATTAAAACATCGTGCGGAGAGAACAGTTGCATAATATAAAGCTGACATAGCATAATCAGCCTTTAACGTCCCCACTGCTGGGACAAAGGCCTCCTCTCTAGGAGAGGGAATGGACCGTAATCCAGCACGCGAGCCCAGTGCGGGTTGCTGAATGTCACATGTCTTCGAATTTGGTTCTAGGACATGCCGGTTTCCTCAAGATGTTTTCTTTCACCGTCAGTCGAGAGCAGTGGTGATGGAATTACATACACAAAGCAAAGCACCTGGTTGGGTTTGAACCCGCGACCTACACCTCGTAAATCGGGGCTGTTACCACTCGGCCACCACTGCACCAAGGTGACATCATAGCACGTGGCTTTCGTCAAAACATTCGAACTACTTTGATATAAGAAAATATACCTTAAACATATTGACATAAAGTAGGTAATTGTTTTACAAATAAAAAGGGGTATTTTTGCGCAAATACGCCAAGTGACCAATTTAAATTGAGATCAATTATTTAAAATATAAATGACTAAAAAAATCTAATTAGAACGTCAGCAAGATTTCCAAAAAATACTAGTCGACTTTTTTCCCATAAATCAAAAATGAAGACGATACAGTGCGTTGAATACTCGCGTGACGTCACTACTCGCTACAATTTTTACCACGACGTGACGTCACAAGCAGCCCACTCCTGTTCTTTGACGCTTTTTATCTTCGTCAATTTTTATAAATAGATTTGATATAGCAAAATATATGTCCAATATTTTTCGAATTTGTTTTACTCAGGAATCATTCCTATTGTGTACCTGGTAAAACGGGGTGGATAGACACGCAGGGGTGATTAAAAACCTCCAATTTTTGAATCAATTATTTAATTTCCTTTTTTTTTTTGTTTGAGAAATCATCAAATGACTTCTCCCGCTCTGGGCGGAGCGGAAGGCAGTGTCAGACTCTTACTCACTAAACCCCACCCGTGTTCCTCCTAGTGGCCGCCGCGTTCCAGAGCCGCGGTCACTCTTTCGAACTAATTCCTGTACCCTAGCAGGCACTGACCCTATGGGACCCCGTCTTCTTTACTGACAGCTCTTTGAATCGCCCTGCGTATCCCGACGCCCGGGGCGTCTCCTTTTGTTGTGGCGCCTGAAGCGTGAGGTTTCACTCTCGTATTACTGCTTCGCAAAAGGAGGTGACCGCTTCCCATGCCTCCTCGCTCCGGACCATGGATTGAACCAGGGCCGGCCGAGAGAGGTCGCTGCCGTCGATAGCCTCGACGAGGACACGGAATTGCTCCGCCCAAGCAGGGCCCCGTCGTATCGTCCTAATGGATGATATGTGAGAAACTGAACGTAAAACCCAATAAAAGTTCCGTTTCAATTTACCCCTGCTATTTCTATTCACCCCATTTTACGGCATTCCATTCCTAGCAGACTATATTCCAGCAGTGGACGTCTCTTGACTAAAACGTTGGTGACAGGTAAATTCCACCGTGACAGCTGTCCTTATTTCCTCTTCCAGCCATGTGAGACCTTGAGGTGCTGCGTGAGGTTAATGCGCGACTTGAACACCTTGTTGGGGCAGTGCGGGCACTCCACGGAGGCCGACTCCGGCGGGTGCACGTACTTGCTGTGCTGGTGGAGGCACAGCCGAGACTTGAACTCTTTGCCGCACACTTGGCATTTGTGGATCTTGTTGCCTGGAACGTAAGAACTAAAATTATTTGCTGTTTGAATGCAGCGGCTTTGCTGCCAGTGCTGTGAATAGGGCGGTGCCACCAGTGCCCAGGCACGGGGCGTAGACTCTGGGGGGCGCAAGAATGGCAAGTCTAGGCAGAACTATTATTTTTTCGTTTTGGTTCTGATAAGTTCTTGCTGCGCCCCTAGATGTATGACAACACATACCAGCTGTGCTACGGGAAAACAAAGCAACTAACATATTTTTCAAAATCAGTTTTTTTTACATATATGGAAAATTTTGCCTATAACGGACACTGTTACTTCACAGACACATCGAAAAATGCCTTATCGATGATTCTGTGAATGTAGCAGTGTCCGTTATAGGCAAAATTTTCCATATATGTAAAAAAAACTGATTTTGAAAAATATGTTAGTTGCTTTGTTTTCCCGTAGCACAGCCGATACGTACCTATATAGATACCAGTATCATCAAAAATGTCATAATTTTAGGGGTACTCCATACATGTAAAATGAAATAGAGGTTTCTAAAAAAGTTTTTTATTTAAGGCAATAGTTTTTGAGATATATGTGCTTCCGAATTCGTAAAAATTGTCCCCCCCCTCTATCTTATAAACTATGAAGTTGAAAATTCTAAAAAATTTGCAAATAGAACTTCACTAGCAATGAAAGATTTTAACAGTGAACTACGGATCCCTTCACTATACGCGCGTGGTCCGACACGCACTTGGCCGGTTTCTTGAAGTCCATTGAAAATAGTTGTCACAAGCCTAGGTCTATATCTCAAAGGTAGTTAGCGGGTAACCGCTGAATTACATTTTTTTATAGCACTGGCTGGATTGAAGATTTAAGTCTGTCTGAACAGACAACCTCTTCATACGCTGACCTGCAAGGAGCCACTCAAAAAAGAAATAATAAAACTCACCCGAAGGATGCACATTCCTTTTATGATTAGAAAGATACTTCAGCGATCTAAACTTCTGTCCACAAAGCTCGCACTCCTCAGAATCCTCAATAGCTTCATGGACCAGCTTGACATGCTCTCGCAACGTCAACTTCGACTTGAAGTTCCTATTACACCGCCCACATGTCAAGATCACATCTGGTTTCCGATGCTCATTCAGTAAATGCTCCTTCAGACAGTACTTTGGTAGATCCAACAGGCATATCGGACAAGCTACCGGCTCTAATAAGTCCTGCTGCTCTCCCGTAAAGTATTTAGCCTCAACTTCTCTCATAATTTGCTGGAACGTCTTCCGTTTACGCACCTTCGTTTCAGGCTGGCATTCCTGCCGATGTATCATCAAGAGTTTTCGTTCTTGGAATGTGTTCTGACAGATGTGACATTTGAAAAGGACCCGTCTATAGTTATGAGCGTCGATCATATGCTCGGAGAGTAAGTTTGAGTCAAAATCTTCGAGGCAGTGCAGACAGATCATAAGGCCGGTCTTCGGATCCATCATGGCATCGGTGGAGTTGAATTCTATGGGTTCTTGGTTCGTTTGAACGCATTGTGCGAGCTCCAGAAGTGCCCTGGAAGTTAAAATCCTTTTCTTTTAATCTATCTATCTGTGAACGTTTTAAATCTTATACTAATATTATAAAGGTGAAGAGTTTGTTTGTTTGTTTGTTTGAACGCGCTAATCTCAGGAACTACTGGTTCGAATTGAAAAAATCTTTTTGGGTTGAATAGACCATTTATCGAGGAAGGCTTTAGGCTATATAACATCACGCTTAAGCCAATAGGAGTGGAGCAGCGATAAAGAATATTTAAAAATCGGGGATTCCACGGGGACGAAGTCGCGGGCAGCAGCTAGTTTACTAAAATGCGCACTGGCACACCCAGTATAAAGTTATGAGTTAATACACAAATAAAAAAACATTTGAATTGAGAACCTCGGACGTCGGTTGAAAAGAACAGCGGGATATTAAGAAAAACAATAATTTCCTGTAGAATACCCACATTTCACCAGTTTGTCCTTATGCTGTTACTGAGAAATTAATGAGAAAAACCCTAGGTCAATTGCCCTACCAAAAAATCGGGTCCAAGATATCACAAGCTCAACAGTTACTAGCGCTTGCACAAACTTGACCAAAGAGGCAGTTAGCTAAACAAACAGTTTTATTAGCTGATTAACAGAATGTAAATCATCAAAAAGGTTCTAAAACTTACATGGTGTTGTAGTTCTCATATTCCTCTTCCTCCTTTATTTCTGCCTTTACAGTCACTCCCAGATCGTAGCTACTTCCTTCCAGAGGATCGGTGTCTATTTCCATGATGATTTGATCAGTTTAATACTTTAAAATGCGAAAAAAAACAAGTATTTTTCCGGAATTGCTTTTCTTATCTACAGAAACGTCAACAATATCGATTTGTCAGGTAGTGATGCGCAATTGGATCACTTTGTAGCGTAATTTTATCGATAATTTTTGACGGTAAAGTGTGACATAGATCAAAATCGAGGTAAAATAGAAAACTATTATGAAAATATGTTTCCATCAAATACTATTCGTGGAATATTCTCAAATCTTCGATTAACTAAAGCAGCATTTACAAGGGCAATTTAAGCTTGGAACAATACTCTTTTTGACAAGTGGATAAATCTGCAGCAAGTTCAATAGAATGGGATATTTTTTTACCGTAATATTGTTTTTATATTCCATATTTCTTCTCTGTTTTTTTTTATTCAACTACATAATTTACTCATATAAGTATGTCCTATGTTTTAGTAGTTTCTTGAACTTTATCCACATAACGTTATTACAAAACATTTCGCCAAATTGATGTTTGTTGCCGTTCTACTACTATATTTTAGTCTGATCTTATTAAATCTACAAACCGATTCGACAAAACTTAATAGGTTTTCTTTTACTATTTTTCCAAAATTTTAGGGACAGTAGTTTCGGAGATAAGGGGGTGGGATAGTCAATTTTCGTCTATTTTATTGAATAACTTGGAAACTACATATTTTAAAATCACAAAAAAACATATTTAGGATTTTCACAATAAAACCTTCCATTTCATATGTCACACGATGCAGTTTTCATTTTTTTTTATTTTCCACTTTCTCCCCAAAAATGACCTCCCATATATAGATTTTATCTATTCACGTCACACCTCTGCGTTTGGGTCACAGAAATTGATATGTGAACCAAACAACTTAATCGGTCTAGTAGATTCGGAGATAATTGACGGACGGACAGACAGACACACGAGTGATCCTATAAGGGTTCTGTTTTTTTTTCGGACGTACGGTACTCAGAAAATCAAGATTACATATGATGACCGTGATATTATTTAGACACACGCAACAGTACGAGCGCCAGAAGCAAACAAAAATAAAGTGAGAACCTCCACCTTTCTTTGAAGTCGGTCTCGTTCGGTCGGTTTTAAAAAGGAACAATATTGTGTAGTTATTTCAAAACGAAAGCAAATTAAAGTGTAAGAATTTATGTATATTCAATTTTTAAATATCTACTCTTTTTATATAAAATAAGTAATTATAAAGTAACGAACTACATCTTGAACATTTTGTACTGAACGCCTATTACATAAGATTTGTTGAGAATTTCACACACTGCTTTAAAATCTTCTTTACTTCGGAATTTGTAGTAAACTTTGTCGGACTTCCATTTTGAGCTAAACCTTGGATCTGAGAAAAACGGTTCATTCGTCTGAACATCCAAAGGCTCTTCTTCTACTGGTAGAACGAGTCTGCAAAAAAACAGTGAGAAGTTTAATTAAATTTAGATCGTCGTCGTCGGTGCGCGTGGTAAATCCCACCAATCGGATCACTTCATTTTGCTGGCCAGTGAATGTTTAGTGGGAAAGGGCTGGCTAGGTATTTTCAGATAGAAAAAACGCGATAGATATATGAGAGAGAGGGAGTCGGGCGAGTAATACATGCAATGAACGCGAGCGAGAAGTGTGTGTGTCCGCGCACAGCTGAACAAAATTCGCTAAGAATTCTCAAACAAGCCAGTTAAATACAGTTAGGGTGATTTTCCATCGAAGCTGTGCGAGGTAACAAGACGGCGCGATTATGCGCAGCTGCGAAACGGTATGCAGCTAAGGGATATGAGGGTGCATGCACAGATCGTCCCAGAGCCACGGTAACTCTTTCCAATAATTCCTCCGCTACCGTGACAGACGCTTGGGCCGTAGCAATGCCTATGTCAACTGGTAACAGTCTCTCCACCTGTCTTTCAGCTAACTGATGATCACAGTACGTTGCCAGAGCCCCATTTTACCTGGTCGCGTGTAAGAACATTCGGTGCGGTGTGCTGTCTGTGGTACCGCTGTACGTGTAGTCGCCGAGGATCGTGTGCCCGACCGCGCGGCAATGAACGCGCAGCTGGTGGCGTCTACCTGTGTTTGTGAGAACGAGAATATTATGATCCGCTGGACATCTTTACGATTTAAATAACATTGCTGTCTGTAAAAAAGAGGTCTTCTAGGTCAAGCAGCGCTTGCCGAGGTTAGTCTGTGGATGGGTGACCATCTTAACATAACGAGACTCCTCCGTGCCGCGGAAAGCACGTTAAGCCGTTGGTCCCGGCTGTCATTTGGAGATCTTTGGCAGTCGTTACGGATTGACAGAAGCCAGTAAATCTGACACCAGTCCTGCCAAGAAGTACCGTGTTCCCCAGTTAATGGGTTGTGGAGGTCTGGTAGGCAGCCGCTTCACGTAAAATACTTGTATTTAGCTGAATCTGGCTTGACTGGGAGCCGACCCCAATATAGTTGGTAAAAGGCAGGCAGATGATGCTGTTTGTAAAACAA
Organism: Hecatera dysodea; assembly: GCA_905332915.2. Taxonomy (NCBI): domain Eukaryota; kingdom Metazoa; phylum Arthropoda; class Insecta; order Lepidoptera; family Noctuidae; genus Hecatera; species Hecatera dysodea. The sequence goes on along the minus strand of HG995317.1, from coordinate 360,466 downwards.
ATGTGAAAAGCCTATCAAATCTAGTAGGTGCATTTTATGTAGTCCGCCTTCATACAATATCTATCTCACTTTGCGGCATTTGTTACTGTAATTTTGTAAACGACCAATGAACTCACAGAGTAGAAGAGTTAAGCATAAAGATCTTAACGTAAGTTCGAAGGCTGCTATGTTCTCTTTTCGAGCCAATTAGAAGTTATTTGAATGGTTTAGTTTCAGTAGGAGGCCATGTTGAAAGTGATATTCCATAAACGGATTATTCCTTCATCATCATCTGCGTAGCCTTATCCCAACTATATTGGGATCGGCTTCCATACCGGATTCAGCTGAATCCAGTATTTAACGTGGAGCGGCTGCCTACCAGACCTCCACAACCCAATAACTGGGGAACACGGTACTTCTTGGCAAGACTGGTGTCAGATTTTCTGGCTTCTGACAATCCGTAACGACTGCCAAAGATCTACAAATGACAGCCGGGACCAACGTCTTGTCGTGCTTTCCGAGGCACGGAGGAAACTCGGTATGTTAAGATGGTCACCCATCCACAGACCAACCTTGGCAAGCGTTGCTTAACCTTGAAGATCGACCTGTGCGGCTGTTATTCTTTAACCACGAGCTCCTCACACGGATTATTCCTTATTTGTGAAAATAAATAAACCAATTTATACTTAATTAAAAAGTTTCGGTGAGTTTACAATACATATTTTAATTTGTATTATATAACCAGGATTTTTGTAATAGATAACATGATTTAAATGTCCATTGAATTTCATGCAAGTTCTTCTCCATAGAGATCTAGGCTTAAGCTTCATGTTTTTCACTGCCCGACCTTGACATAAGTGCCTGTAAATAAATAAATACTTTGAATCTTGCATCTTACCCGTTATAGGCTTCAAGAGCAGCACAGTGACGGGGTTATTCTCGTAATAGCCTGTCTCTAGGCGGAGGGCGCGCGTGTGTGCGTGCCGCGACTGAGTACACGTTGTTGACGCCTCACTCGTCGTTAGTGCAGACATCTGATGACTCGAGTCTGCTGTCGATGGGTCTACGCCTGTGAACGGAATAAAGAATTTACTAGCAGCACCGATAGTGTGTTGTTGACAATACGGTTGGCGCAGTGGTTGTGCTATTGGCTGCTGCGCTGCGTGTCATGAGTTCGATTCCCGCAAGGAACAAATATTTGTAGTATGGCCTGCAGATAGTTGTTCCAGGTTTGGCTGTTTGTGTATATGAGATTGTATATTCGTACCTAAATGCACCCACGACACAAAATAAATTCGTAGTGTGGGGCAACGTTCTATTTAACATTTTTATTTAAGTGTAGATTCCCAACTGTGAAAAAAATGTTTCAAATCGGTTCAATCCGGAGGCAATTCAATGCAAAATAAACACTAAATCAAATGTTTCCTCTTTATAATATTAGTTAAGATACACGTTAAACAGTACAATATTTCAAGCACTATTAGCGCCCCGCGGGCTTGCTCCACGTAGTTCCCGTTCCCGTGGGAATACCTGGACAAAATATAGCCTATGTTTCTCGCTAATAATGTAATTTTCCACTGATAAAAAATGGTTAAAATAGGTCTAGAAGTTTCCGAGCCATAACCTCGGTACAAATAAAAAAATATTTCCTCTATAAGATTAATATAAACACATCAAAAGTATCTAGGGATCAACATATATTTTTGCAATAACTTTTCTCCTGATTGATATTAATTAAAATTTTCTTTAAGGATTCATCAAATAAAGTGTTTTCGTTTGTCACAGTAACGATAAACCAAGTCACCTTTGCATTAATAAAGAAATTTGCCATTTTCCTAATAAAGGGATTTTTGACATTTGAACCACTAACATTAAAGTTCGAAAAAAAGACTGAAATAACAGTTTTCTTTAAAATTTTATTGGGTAACTTAAACAATTAATAATCCGTGTTTCTACCGCGAACACTAACAACACAAGAACATCGGTTTGGCATACTCAAAATGAGTTCATCCAAATCACGCTGTGGAATGGCCGCCCATGTTCGTTGCAACAACAAAAAAAGGTCTTCTTGCGACTGGATACCCTCCATATTCGGCAGAGCTCTTCGCTTACCTTGGCTGAGCGCCATGGAGGACGGTATCGCTGCACCACACGGAGACAAGACCGATACATTCAAATCTTAACTCGAAGAGCTCCAACAATAACCGCCATGATGTTAGCCGTGAGGCTTCATCACTCTTCAGGGAACTTAATTAGCGACCAAACAGTCAGAAACCGCTTGCATGAAGTGAACCTTCATTCCCGAAGACCGCTACGGGTACCACCTATAGCAATGCACAATCGTAGGATTCGATATCAATGGGCTCTTGAACACAGAAATTGGGCAGAAGAACAATGGCGTTTCGTGTGCTTTTCTGATGAGTCTCGTTTTGGTATGAGACCGGATACAAGACGTATACGACACTGGAGAACCCCTGGACGCCAACAGCGATTAAAATCCTGCCAGGAAGTCCATCCTTATAGTGGTGGAACCATCATAGTATGGGCGGGTATTTGGATCGGCGGAAGAACTGAGTTGATTTGGATCAGAGGCAACCTCAACGCTCAAATTTATGCTGAGACGATTGTATCAGACGTCATCGTTCCTCTACAAGTGCAAATCGGTCCCTTATTTCAGTTAATGCATGATAATGCACGACCGCACACCGCAAGAGTTGTAAGACAGACTCTCGCCGCAGCTAACATCAATGTCCTGCCCTGGCCTGCTCAGTCGCCAGACTTGAACCCGATTGAGCATGCATGGGATATGCTACAGAGAAGAGCTCTGCCGAATATGGAGGGTATCCAGTCGCAAGAAGACCTTTTTTTGTTGTTGCAACGAACATGGGCGGCCATTCCACAGCGTGATTTGGATGAACTCATTTTGAGTATGCCAAACCGATGTTCTTGTGTTGTTAGTGTTCGCGGTAGAAACACGGATTATTAATTGTTTAAGTTACCCAATAAAATTTTAAAGAAAACTGTTATTTCAGTCTTTTTTTCGAACTTTAATGTTAGTGGTTCAAATGTCAAAAATCCCTTTATTAGGAAAATGGCAAATTTCTTTATTAATGCAAAGGTGACTTGGTTTATCGTTACTGTGACAAACGAAAACACTTTATTTGATGAATCCTTAAAGAAAATTTTAATTAATATCAATCAGGAGGAAAGTTATTGCAAAAATATATGTTGATCCCTAGATACTTTTGATGTGTTTAGTTCTGATAATGCCCATTAATAGCGAGAAATATAGGTTTCGTCGCCCTTCCGGCAAACCGGCAATGAGCTAAAAATACATATTAGCCACAAGAATCAGCACTGATGGCAACTGAGGATGCCTATACTAATTTAAATTTAAAATCTGAGAGATAAAACTTTTGCCGGACCTGGGTTTGTTTGGCCATTCTTCTTTCTTAGTCAAAATAAGCAAAGGTAGTTAGTTATTTTTAACCGACTTCTAAAAAGGAGGAGGTTCTCAATTCGGATGTTTGTGTTTTTTTTTTTTTTTTTTGTTTGTTCGCGCATAACTCCGTCGTTTGTCAACCGATTTGAAAATTTCTTTTTTTGTTGGAAAGGGTATACTTCCCAAATGGTCCCATGAAAATTTTATCGAAATCGAACAAGCGGTTTTTGAAAAATCAACAAAAATCTAAAAAAAAATCCTCATTGTCTACATTGACGACCTCTTAGTTTACTCTGCATTGGAGCAGTGCGTTTTTTTTACACTAATGTAATTGGTTCGTTTAGGTGGGGGGAGGGAAGGGGGTTTAGGTACCACTAAAAAGTGAAAAATAAAAAAGTTCAAAAAATGAAAAAGGAACCACAAACACCGAGTTCCGAAATTAAAGTTATTTTGTACTTTTTGATTTTTTGTTGAAAACTCGGTTGTATTTTTTTGTAAAAAGTTTTTTTTTCCGCACCACCAGCATGTCCTAGAACCAATAACTCGACCCATTCTCCTTTAGAACCTTGTCTTCTACCGGAGGGAACAGCGTGGTACAGTGAGCTCATTATGATAAACATTCCTCACCAACTTTAAATTCGATATCAGCGACTTCAAAAGTGACATGTCCTCTTACAACAGCCAAGTAAAACTTCGTGGTCACTCGCTTTTCAAACAGCTTCCCTGCTCTAGCGGCGAACAACTTGTTCTTGGCTATGCACAGCACGCCACTGGTCGCGTAATCAAGTCGTTGCACAAAGTGGAGTGGGAACACAGATGAGGACAAATGAGAGTCCGGCTTCGCTACGTGGTACGTCACTGTGTTCTGAAATAGAAGAATATGAACATTATTTGTATGAGAACTAATGTTCATATTTGTACGAAATGCTTAGCAAAGTGAAATCTGAAGGCGGTTTATGAATTTCATTACATGAACATTATGGGGTCAAGGGAAAAAGCTTGGATTAGACTTTGCCGAGTTAACGTTTCGTACGAATTTGACGTTATTTGTATGTGAATTAATGTTTATATTCATATGAGACGCTTGGCGAAGTAACAATTTTAAGATACAAAGTCAAAGTCTAAAATACTTAATTAAGTCAGTTCAGCCCCATAACACCAAATATGCTGGAGCCTCCCCCGGTTATTGTGTGAAACATTTTCTCAACCCAGGAATCTAACTCAGGACAGACCTGCTCAGCAGTCGAGCATGCTATAAGAAAACCCATTTACTTATATTAAATTGAGCAAATAATATTGTTGTCGCACTGTTTTTCGTTTGCTATCGATACTGTTTCACAACACTAAAATACACCGGTACTATGTAAACAAACATAACCTTGAAACCACTAATTAAAGTTATAAATTAATAGTAAAATATACGTTAAAATCAGCTTACCCTTTCATTTTTATCTTCCGAATTAATATACATGTCAAAAGGTTTGTTCACGACCAAAAAATTTTCGCTTTCGTAAAGCCTTTCGACCGCCATCTTTGTTGACAAAATATATCCCGCAGTTTTTTCAAATAAAGTGCGTTCACTATTTCAAATCGAAAAATGGTCTAATAAAATATGTTGATTCATTATCCACGGACATTTAGTTCGAGAAGATTGGTCGTTCAAAATGTTAATAGGCGGTATACATTGCGATACCTTGGGGCAAAATGACACCAACAGTGATTTGAACACGGTTCGTATAGCTCTGTCTATGTAAGTATCAACTATGTAATCTAATGGCATTTTGCCCACTGGTCATCGATTTTTATTTTTATTTACATAATTTTATGAACAATGGCGACGCCTTCTCTTACACTTCAATTTTTTTTTGACAGAATCCATCACGGTACAAAAAAAAACAAAAAGAGGTTCTCCACAAAGGACAGTACGGTTAAAATTACAGTAATTATTTGTTATTAGCTTGTACTTGTGTCCCATGGTTGGGCAAAGGCCTTCCAAATCTTTTTGCCTTGGGCTAAATCTCTGGCCAAGTTTTCCCCGCATACATGATGAGATCGGTAGGTACACGATTTCCGCGGTCGACCTCGACGATCTTTGCCCACGTGATCTGCCCATTCCCGCTTTAGTCTAGCTGTTTTCTTTGCAACATTGATTACTTTTGTTATGGAGCGCAGGGTGGTTTTTTTAACACTTAGTACCTATAATGCTGCTCCATAGTCCGCTGGTAAATCTTGACTACCGTTGCTTGTTTTTAAAGGACACTGTCTGGCCTAAATACATAATGTATACTCATACAAAGGGGTCGAGCCCTACCTTGTCGTACTGTACGTACATGTCACCATTATTGTAATAGAAAAATCGAAATCTACCATTTTTTTCTAGACAGTTTCTGCTCTGTAATCAGTCCGTTCAAATCTTTATTTGAACGCACTCTATTTATGTCATAATTGACATAAATGACACATTAACATACGACAAAATAACGGAGTTCCTTATTTCGTCGGGATAGATGTTTATTTCTGCCTTTTCCAAACAGTTTGGTTAACATTTGACTTGTACGATTGTTTGTGTGTAGATTTCTAAGTTTCAGGAGATTTGTTGAGAGAAATAACAAAAAATGAAGCGAATTAAAAAGCACAAATTCAAAACTGAGGCGCCAGAAACTTCTAAATCGCAAAACCAAGGGCAAGAAGTCCACGATTTGGCGTATTATATCCACGATAGAGTAGAACTGATGCATCAAGTGTTTTCTGTGCTCAAATACAAGGAACTGAAGGCAATGGTGCCTGCCAGCATCAGAAATATATCTTTAGATGATCTACAGGAGCTGTGCACTGAAGAGGTTTGATATATCTTTCAGTTATTACACTTCAAACAAGGTTTCTAGCTAACTGTAGTATCTACTACACTTGACATAAGCAGGTATTCTGAGTTCAAGATTAACTGTTGGGAATTGAACACATTATGTGTAATTGACCCCTAGTCTTTGCTAGGCAGAGTTTTTTTGTTATCCATTTATTCACTACTGTCTGTCACATACTAGGACCGGTAGACATGTAGTGGCTGGCTGGTCAGGGTCTATAATGACATGCTCAGAATGTGACCTGAGTCACATCCTACTTTGCTTTACTGTGATTTAAGTATGTCCTGAGGCATTTTCCGTTTTAGCCGACGAGTTGCATGAGTTTCCTTCATCAAGACTTTCGCTAAGCGATTTGGGTGGTTAGGCAGAGTAACCAATAAATATTTGGAAAGCATACCAAAGTCCTGAAATTTATTAATTATAGTAATTTTGAATAAAAGTATTGACATACACAAATTCAAAGATTTTATTTCAAAATCAATCTGCACAATATTTTGTAGTCAGTTATTCAAAAAATTTAAAGTACACTCTTTTTTTAAAGCTTAAAAAAATACTCTGTTAATTCATTATTTACAGTATGACTTACGTACGTAAGAGCTTTGCTTACTTTTGCTGACGAGGGGAAGGGGGCGGTCGAAAATGTCAAAAATTCTGCCATTTTACACTGAAATTGACTAAAAAATAAATGTCTTATTTCCAGCTCCTCGGCATCAGTTCAAAGCGCCTCTGTGCGATCCTGGACGGTGCGGAGCCGCCATCAGACACCGAGTCATCCAGCCCCTCGCCGCCACCTGAACAGATGGAAACTATATCCCTGGACAGCATATCCTCTGACGATGAGATCCTGAGCCAGTCATCAAGTAATAAAAAGAAAAAGGTACAGCTAAATGATGATTTGGTCATCTTTCTCCCTTATTATTCTTAACCATTGATATTTTCTGGATAGACGGCTCAGTAGCAACCAGTACCGAATATTTTTTATATTAATTTCAGCATAAACATCGACGCCACTCAAAATCCAAGTCCAAACGCAAGCGATCCTCTGACAAGGAAGACGGAGAAGCGGACAGGAACAAGGCGTCCCGCGCGGGCCTCACTGTGCTCGAGCTGCTGGAGCTACAGGCTCGCGCCAGAGCCATCAGAGCGCAGTTACAGCAGGAACAGAGTAAGTAGCAGACAGGAACAAGGCGTCCCGCGCGGGCCTCACTGTGCTCGAGCTGCTGGAGCTACAGGCTCGCGCCAGAGCCATCAGAGCGCAGTTACAGCAGGAACAGAGTAAGTAGCAGACAGGAACAAGGCGTCCCGCGCGGGCCTCACTGTGCTCGAGCTGCTGGAGCTACAGGCTCGCGCCAGAGCCATCAGAGCGCAGTTACAGCAGGAACAGAGTAAGTAGCAGACAGGAACAAGGCGTCCCGCGCGGGCCTCACTGTGCTCGAGCTGCTGGAGCTACAGGCTCGCGCCAGAGCCATCAGAGCGCAGTTACAGCAGGAACAGAGTAAGTAGCAGACAGGAACAAGGCGTCCCGCGCGGGCCTCACTGTGCTCGAGCTGCTGGAGCTACAGGCTCGCGCCAGAGCCATCAGAGCGCAGTTACAGCAGGAACAGAGTAAGTAGCAGACAGGAACAAGGCGTCCCGCGCGGGCCTCACTGTGCTCGAGCTGCTGGAGCTACAGGCTCGCGCCAGAGCCATCAGAGCGCAGTTACAGCAGGAACAGAGTAAGTAGCAGACAGGAACAAGGCGTCCCGCGCGGGCCTCACTGTGCTCGAGCTGCTGGAGCTACAGGCTCGCGCCAGAGCCATCAGAGCGCAGTTACAGCAGGAACAGAGTAAGTAGCAGACAGGAACAAGGCGTCCCGCGCGGGCCTCACTGTGCTCGAGCTGCTGGAGCTACAGGCTCGCGCCAGAGCCATCAGAGCGCAGTTACAGCAGGAACAGAGTAAGTAGCAGACAGGAACAAGGCGTCCCGCGCGGGCCTCACTGTGCTCGAGCTGCTGGAGCTACAGGCTCGCGCCAGAGCCATCAGAGCGCAGTTACAGCAGGAACAGAGTAAGTAGCAGACAGGAACAAGGCGTCCCGCGCGGGCCTCACTGTGCTCGAGCTGCTGGAGCTACAGGCTCGCGCCAGAGCCATCAGAGCGCAGTTACAGCAGGAACAGAGTAAGTAGCAGACAGGAACAAGGCGTCCCGCGCGGGCCTCACTGTGCTCGAGCTGCTGGAGCTACAGGCTCGCGCCAGAGCCATCAGAGCGCAGTTACAGCAGGAACAGAGTAAGTAGCAGACAGGAACAAGGCGTCCCGCGCGGGCCTCACTGTGCTCGAGCTGCTGGAGCTACAGGCTCGCGCCAGAGCCATCAGAGCGCAGTTACAGCAGGAACAGAGTAAGTAGCAGACAGGAACAAGGCGTCCCGCGCGGGCCTCACTGTGCTCGAGCTGCTGGAGCTACAGGCTCGCGCCAGAGCCATCAGAGCGCAGTTACAGCAGGAACAGAGTAAGTAGCAGACAGGAACAAGGCGTCCCGCGCGGGCCTCACTGTGCTCGAGCTGCTGGAGCTACAGGCTCGCGCCAGAGCCATCAGAGCGCAGTTACAGCAGGAACAGAGTAAGTAGCAGACAGGAACAAGGCGTCCCGCGCGGGCCTCACTGTGCTCGAGCTGCTGGAGCTACAGGCTCGCGCCAGAGCCATCAGAGCGCAGTTACAGCAGGAACAGAGTAAGTAGCAGTAGGAAACATGCTGGTCTTGCTCCATAGGGCAGTTAAGTCACAAAATCAAACTGGTTGATTTATGTATGGATTTTTATTTGCCTACTGTATATTTGTGAATATGTGAGTACCATGAGCTTATTTAGAAGTTCACCTCTGCTGGTAATACTTGGTTCTATAACTAGTATACTTGGTGCATCATCCTCACATATATGAAGTATTTTTTGTATACCAAATATTGTAAAACATTTATTTGAAAAGAGTAACTATGGTGTTTCTTGTCCGTTCTTCTCCATAAGAATCTACCTTTGCGAATGGACGCTAGAGTCACTTAATTATGGTAAATTTTAATGATGACGTTCAAAAGTGCCGTTTAATGGCCTAATGGAAATAAACGTTTTGATTTTGACTTTAAGCATTTCTTTTAGCATGTAAGCACAGTTTGTTACTAACCACTAACTACGTATGGACTGCTTAGGTCTGAAATAAAGATATTTTTTATTTTTTTGAGCAGACAGGAACAAGGCGTCCCGCGCGGGCCGTAACAATTTGGCAAGACTGGTGTCAAATTAGCCATAAATAAAAAAAGATTTCTGAAAATACTTGTATGTTTTACAAACCTTCATGTTTCCACAGAGCCCGTACCAGAGACAGCCACTAAAGAGGCGCACTCGTCAGACAACGAGGTGGAGATCAAGGAGGAACCCGCCGAGGTCGTGGAGATCAGCAGTGACGACGAGAAGCCCAATGTTGAGGAGCTGAAGAAAAGTAAGAAGCTTTTTTTGTTTTTTTTTTTTTTTTTGGACAGGACCACTCGCAGTTCAGCACACTAAGGCTGGTTACTGCTTAACTGGACTATCCTATGGTAGCCTCAAATAGACTTAAAGCCTCCAGCCAGCGCTAAAACTAATTTTTTACACTGAAGTAACTCCGACTTACGAATTGTAGATCGCGGGTTCAAACCCAGCCAGGCGCATTACTTTGTGTAATTAATTTCATCACCACTGCTCTCAAAATGGTGGAGGAAAACATCGTGAGGAAACCGGCATGTCCTAGAACTAAAAATTCGAAGACATGTGACATTCACCAACCCGCACTGGGCCCGCGTGCTGGATTACGGCCCATTCCCTCTCCTAGAGAGGAGGCCTGTGTCCCAGCAGTGGGAACATTAAAAGGCTGATTATGCTATATTACAAATCTTGGTTATTAGTCATCATCTTTCTAACGGATTCGCAATGAAACCAATTAGTGACTTATGAAGTCTTTACTAGTTATTATATTGTTATTATAGCTAAGCTGAAATGTCCCACTGCTGGGAAAAGGCCTCCCTCCACTCCTTCCACATTTCCCGATCCCGTGCCACATCTTGCCACTACTACATTACTCACACATTCACTTTTACTAGTGACTCAATCATCTGGCTAGCCTTTTCCCAACTATATTGGGGTCGGCTCCCAGGATTCAGCTGAATACCAGTATTTTACGTGAAGCGGCTGCCTACCAGATCTCCACAACCCATTAACTGGGGAACACGGTACCTCTTGGCAAGACTGTTGTCTGATTTTCTGGCTTCTGACAATCCGTAACGACTGCCAAATATGTCCAAATGACAGCCGGGACCACCGGCTTAACGTGCGCACCGAGGCACGGAGAAGTCTCGTTATGTTAAGATGGTCACCCATCCACAGACCAACCTCGGCAAGCGTTGCTTAACCTAGTAAATCGGCCCGTGCGGCTGTTATAATTTAACCACGTGCTCCTCCTTTTTTTACTTTTACTAGTGACTATACTAATGATAAATTATATTTTCTAGCTGTAACTGAAGTGCAAGAACCTATCCCAGCTCAAGAGCCACCGCCGACCATAGTCACTAAACGTATAAACGATCTAGTCATAACAGTCCCACAGACAACTAAACAAAGAATCAAACTCAACCGAAATAAATCCATCCCCGCTACCACAGATACCACCAGTATTGCCAGCACAGAAAAAAGTAAAGACCCACCAAGTGTTGTTACTAAAGAAAACACAAAACCCACGCCCAGTGCTGCGACGGTTAAAATTGTGACCGAGAAAAAAATCGATGATAGCAAAAATACAAAGAAAGATAAGTCTAAAAAGAAAAAGAAAGATAAAAAGAACGTCAGAAAAGATGATATAGATAACGACGAGATTACTCTACAGTTGTCTGATACGGAGAAAATGGATTTGTTAGAAGACTTGGATAGGAAACATTATGATTGTGTAAGTTCTGAGTCTAGCTCGGATTCTAGCAACGATTCTGACGAAGGTGGTAAAGAAAAAGATACAGATAGTGGCCTGAAAGATAAAGATGTTAGTTCAAAAGAAAATGGCAAAGATTCTGAACTAAGTGCTGAGAAAGTTGCTCGGGAAACTGCAGAAGAGGTTGTAGGGACTGATAAAATGGCTCCAGAAATTCAGAACGTGAATTTTGAAATTGTAAAAGGATCTGACGCTGACCGACAATTAGATGATGGTCCTGGAAAAAAATCTGATGAAGTTACAGCAGAAGATATCAAAACGACTGATTCAAAGTCTTCTGATTTAGTTAAAAGTGAAGAGAAAGAAGAAATGATGGAGTCTGAAGATGCGGCACAAAATAATATAAATATTGAAAACTGTGAAGTAAATATTATCGTTATTGAATCTGAAAATGTACAGTCTAATGAGAAAGGTACTGTACCAGAGAATTCAGATGCTGTAACAAAAGATACACCTACTGTACCTACAAAAGATATAGAGGAAATAAAAGATTCTGACAAGAATTTGTCAGAAGGAGAATTATCTGACCGGCAAAGTTCTGAAGTAGAAGCGGTAGAATTAAAACCGGAAGTGGTCTGCATATCAGACGACGAAGGAGGTAAGAGAGCTAAAAAAAAGAAAAAGAAGAAAGAAAAAAAATCTAAAAAAGAAAAGAAATCAAAAAAGAAGTCGGATCGAGAAAGCGCCGATCGAGACTTAAATAAAGATAAAATGGAAAATTCACAAGACGAAATGCGAATTCAAGCATCAACAAAAGTTACAGAAAGTGCCGTACAACTAGATAATCCTTCAGAAAACTCTCTATCAGATTTAACAGACAAAGTAGACCATACCATAGACAAAACCACAGAGCCTGTCAAACCTGAACTGTCCATAGACAAAGACGTCAAAATTCAAACAAACAGCCCTAAAGCCCTTTCAGACAGCGACGTAGACGCTGTTTATGAAATAATGGAACTCTCAGACGATTCCTCTTGTTATGAAGTCGAGTGTACCACAATATTATCTAAGGAACCCACAGCATCTGAAATAGAAGCGTTATCAGCGAAAATAGATGAGATAGAAAGAGTAGACATTATCACTGATAAAGAAATAAGAGACTACGAGAGAGAGAAAGATTTAGAAGAGATACGAAATATATCTTGGAAAGACCGATACTTAGATAGCAAGAAAGTTAAAAAAGTATTAACAACTGCAAACATACTGAACGCGTTGCGAAAGAAGAACATAGAACTGAAAAAGAAGTTGGCAGAATCTAATTTGGAGGCAGCACAGACTGTCGCAGAAGATAAAGATATCCCAGACAAGAATATGTTAGAAGAAGGATCCATAGAACATTACAACACTCTCGAAGCTTTAACAACGTATGTGGACCCAGTAAAAGAGTTACCAAAAGACTTAAAGAAAGACGCAAAGTTATTACTGAAAATGTACAAAAAGTTATTAAAATTCAGTGACATGAATAAGTCTGAAAAGAAACGGAAGGTAAAAAAGAAAAAGATTAAGAAAGACTCAGTGAATGTAGAGGAAGGGAAAGATAAGATTGAAAATGTAGTTAGTATGGAGAATAAAGAAGTTAGTTCAACAGTTGGAGAAGAAATAGAAAAACAGAGAGAATTAATTAAGTAGTATGTTTTTTTTTATCAATGAAAATGATTAAAATTTACTATATTTATTATGTTTTCCGAAACATGTTTTTTTACTGAAAAAGAACCTTTTTATCTCGAAACAGATTCCAGATGTAATATGAATAGGTAATGAAACATCTCGCTGGCCTAATATTACAGAGTTCTATGTTTCACTGTTATCATCAAGGCCAAGTCTGCTATTTTTATAAATTTGACATTCCAACACGATCCCATTGTCATTTTGTTAAAAGTTCGTAATCTGCTAAATTCATAATGGTCGATCATTGGTCGGTCAATGGTCTCGTAATACTTTTTGATATACGAGCTTTTAAAAGCAATGACTGCACAACCGAACCTTCGGCTGAAACATGATTTTTAGGCCGAAACCAAAATTTCGGTCACACATTTATTTATCAGACAAATGCGAATATACAATTTACTAGAATTACTATAGTAAAATATTTACTGTTAATATCAAATTATAGTTTGATTAAGAATCCATCCATAAATATTGTAAAGGGGAAAGTAGTCTGTCTGTTACCTCTTCACTTCTTAAACTTTGGTACAGAGATAGATTAGACCTTGGAGAGGGCCAAGGTCTAATCTATCTATGTACCAAATTTCATACAAATCCGTCCAGCAGCGGTTAGATAACTGCTAACTTTAGCTTTTAAATGAGTTAAAAGGCAGGTCAAGAAAAGAAAGTGGAAGTTTATTGTAAAAACGGATACCGAGCCTCACAAATGACTCATGGACCTTACGAAGTCGGGGGGGAAGGAGCATGTAGCTTGTGCTTGTTTCTGGTGTTAAAGTTGTGTATTTTCCGTAATATATAAAATGTTTACATTAATTAATTGAGATTGGAATTCTCACAGTAGTACCTACTACTGTGAGAATTCCAATCTCTTTAAAAAGTTATTTTAATTAAACTCTTAGTCCTAGCTGATATTTTGTTCCAAAGAGAAGAGTGACTGCGGCCCTGGAACGCGGCGGGCACTAGGATGATCACGGGTGGGTTTTAGTCAGTAAGAGTCTGACACTCCCTTCCGCTCCGCTCAGAGCGGGAGAAGTCATTTGATGATTTCCAATTAAAAAAAAGAACCCTAGCTGATATATTGCTCGCACAGCACGTTGTTTGTAAGACAAATATATTTTGTATATCAGCAGCTTTTCCTCACAATATAATACCGTAGGACATAACGCTATGGAAATAACTAAAATAGACTAACCGAGCTGTCTCAACGTCAGTATACTGTCTCACTTTCCTGACAGCGTATGCGGCTGAGCAGAGCCTTCCCGATTACCGTGATATATGTGGGTCCCAATGTAGTTTGGAGAAATACACTTGATACAAGCACTCCTTATAGATACGAATACGATTATAATAATATTCTAATTAGTACTCGAGCTGAGTGTATCGTTTCTGAGAAGTATAATAATTCTCGGCCACGCGGGAGTTTACCTCGTTTTACACGATTGCCCAAAAAAAGGGAGTGTTATGGTTTGAGGGTTCATGTACTTACATACATATGTATGTTTGTGATTTTCTTTATTCCACCATAACTTCAAAACGACTTAACCGATATCAATGTATGTGGTATCGTTAGAAGCGTTGAACTATCCCGGATAACATATGCTAGTGAACATTAAAAAAAAATAAAGGTGGAGCCGTGGTTCATAAATAAAACCGAAAATATTTTGTTTTCATGATAATTAAACTTCGCATACTGTCATCGTCTAAAGCTTGCTTAATACATAGCAAAAAAGGTATGAAATAAAAAACAAATAACTAAAAAAGTTAAAGAACACGCCTACCACGTCAATTTTTTTTAAATTATTATTTAAAACGTGAACTCATAGAAATTCTTTGCACTTAAAATATAACTTAATCCACGAGTGTTTCGGCAGAGTAATGTCATCAATTACCAGGATATCAATTACGATTTACGAATAAAAAACTATTACTTTGTGCTAATTATTTAAATTTATGAATTCAAAACATGGAAAAAATTAAACGTTTTCAACCTTTTATTCGAGTTCATGTCAATCTCAAATCACGAACTATCCCGCAGTAGGTATATATCATTATTTACCTACTCTCTCACTACCTAATCGGAGGAAGATTTAATTTAAAAAAATACCTAAGTACTGAAACCGGCAAATAATGGTATATCCCCATCGCATTGTTTATTTATGTCATTATTGCTAGGGTGGCCTTTGACCGCTATATCACGTGATGAAAAGCGATGATGTGGCTGCCGATGAAGCACAGTTGCCTAGAAGTAAGTACCTGTTCACTCTTGACTGCTTCTCCAGAGAAGCAGTCAAGAGCCTTTAGCGTACTGTGTTCGGTACGCTGGGACCAGTCCCAGCGTACCGAAAACAGTACGCTAAAGGCTAAGATAGAAGAACTAATTAGTTATGTGTCTAAAGTTTATGGAGAACAATAGAGATCTGCATAATAATCAGCCTTTTAACGTCCCCACTGCTGGGACACAGGCCTCCTCTCTAGGAGAGGGAATGGGCCGTAATCCAGCACGCGGGCCCAGTGCGGGTTGGTGAATGTCACATGTCTTCGAATTTTTGGTTCTAGGACATGCCGGTTTCCTCACGATGATTTCCTTCACCGTTTTGAGAGCAGTACCTACACAAAGTAATGCGCCTGGCTGGGTTTGCATCCGCGACCTACAATTCGTAAGTCGGGGCCACACCACTGCTCGGGCTCGACCTACCAACTAAATAGCTGCACATTAAAAAAATCAAATAAAAATCATCGATCGGTCGAGTAAAGTATCAAAAAATACCAAACTCAAAGTGCCGCAAGAGGTTAAAGAAGAACAAGGATGTGCTTATCAGGAAACACAGACTCTGGCAGGGAATTCTATTTCTCAGCTGTACGCACAGTGAAAATATTACCAAAACCCTTTTTGTGTAGGTAAGGCCGTACGTCTCGCAGTCCGATGATGGAACGGATAATGCAGAACTAAATTGTGCAATTCCGACACGCACTCCCCGAACAAATAAATAAATAATAATAAAATATTTATTTCCCAAAAGTAGATATACAGATTAAACATAAGGTGGGTCATACGTAGGTACAAATTATGTAACTAAATCTATATAACCAAAAATTATAAACCCTGCCTCTTAAACTAGGAGACCTGTGACTTACGAGACAGTGTTTGGCCAAACAGTTCATTTAGTTGCCTTCAAGAGAAAGAACAAATATCGAATTAAAAAACATACATTCAAACATAGAACCTCCTCATTTAAAAACAAGTGTTTTGTTATTGTATCACTGACGCAAAGAAAGTTTAGTCATAGATAAATTGTTTCTTAGTATAAATTGTCAATGAGGTTTTTCTGAAGTGTTGTCGACGAACGTTTAAAACGCCGAAACCCCGCCTGCGTCATTTAAGGGACCGCCAAACGAGTGATTCCAGGAAAGACGGTGGAACAGTGATCACCTTGAATGTTTCCCCCGGGCCCCGTAAAAATAAAAAAATAATAGGTTGGTTAATTTTCTGACTAACAAAAACTTCTTTTACAAAAATATGAAACTACTTTTTGGGCGGGGTGAAAATCAAATATCTTCGGATAATCGGAACAAAAAAACTTTTTACAAAAATAACATCTTCCGAAATTAAAAACATGCGATTTCAGCAATCCCGAAAGATTTGCTATCATTTATTGAAGAGTTCCGTTTCCTATCATCTCTGTTCTTCATCAGATCTTCACCAAACTAGAAAGGGACCACGTTGAAATACTAAGATGCTCTTCCAAACCATAACTCAAATAGTACCTAGTCCTTGCATTTGCCCAGTAATCTTGCATGTGCATAATATAGCGGGCGGGAGGGAGGTGCATACCTGCAACCCACTAATATTCGCGGAAATTAAAACTAGATATATTGTTTTCATTTTCAAAAAAAAGAATCATCAAAATCGGTACAACCAGTACGAAGTTATGAGGTACACACACGAAAAAAGACAGTCGACTTGAGAACCTCCTCCTGTTTTGGAAATCGGTTAAAAACGTGTCTGTACATTCATTATGAGTACAGTAAGTTAAGGAATGGTAATCCCTGCTGGAGGCTATGTTGTAACCAAAACAAAAAAGTCAAAAGTGAAAAGGTTACTTCTATGAAAGCGTGCTCCATCGCCGACCACATCAGATCAGATCAGGTGAGATAGTGGTCTGTGGTCAGACGCAAGCTTATTAATAATACAACAAAAATGTGCGTAATACTGTGAACGCAAATAAAACATGGAAGCATTACTTCAAGGGATCTAAGCGCGAATCGTGACCCAAAAATCCAAACAAACTCACACATCGAAACCTCGTCGCTGATTCGCCGAACCACACCAACAATATTATTGCTAATACGATGCACAGTTAAAAATTGACCTTATTTCCCAAGTATTTGGGTTTAAATTACCATGTAACGAATAGGCCGTGTAACTAAACACTTGAGCGGCGCAATCGGTAAGCCCCGCCTACCGCGGCGCAATGTGCTTTGGGTCATTTTTTTGAGTTAGGAATGCTTCCATGTTTTATTTGCGTTCACTGGCGTAAAACTGTGAAAGTTAAAGGCAAAGTCACAGAAACAAACTAGTTAACCAATCGCCCCATTGAAACCCTCAAGTATCCACTTAAAACTACAATCATTAACATTATATAAACACATGCAAATCTGCCCATCACACTTCGCTTTCTTAAAACTATTGTTACCTATACAAGTAGTTTTCAACAAAAGAGTTCCTCATTCTCCATCATGGGACGATTGGCCATCTTTTGTCTTCTTGCCATTTTTGTCTGTGAGGGCTTGAGCCTGGGGTATCATCAGGATGTGGGCATCCCTGAGGCAGCTAGGATCCGGCAAAGGGAGGCGAGACACGTCAGCTCTAGGATCATTGGTGGCATGCCTTCGCAGTCCGGCGATAACCCATATTTGGTGAGTCAATTTTGTACATTTTTTGACATGATATGGCAGGCAACAAACGCAACGCAACCCGGCCAATACGATGCGGGAGACGCTAGTGGGGTCACGGGACTCACGAGGATTCCCCGAATATCAGGAACGATCTCTTGCTGCCAAAATAATTGAACAATCATTCAGTCGAAAGTGTGTGCATTGATCCCTACCGCAGATGTTCGTGTTCCCACGTTGTGGTCGTGGTGGGGCTTGTGTGACTCAATGATTTTGGAGCTCTGCCGGTAGAGTTACTCATGCTGTAAGAGAGACCAGACCAAAAGAGACACGCGAAGGGAACACCGTTCGGAGACTTGAGCAGTGTTCGGGTTTACGGACGGTGTGGTTTTCACAGAAAGGGACGTTACTTGCTGCTCTCTGGTACGTGAGGTCAGTGAGCAAGCAGAGGGTGAGAGGGGGGCCCGTGAAGGGGCGGAGGAGATAGGGACCGCAATCTTTAAAAAGAAAAAATATTAAACACAGACACAATAGTAGGTATAATAGCCAGCGGAGAACCAGTTGCTGGACCTAGTGTGGCAGGATCTGGCCGCCTTTTCCGTCCTGGACGGCATAGTACTACGCCCCCCGTTAGCGGCGAGCCAGAAGGCCTCGGCCCAAAAGGCGGCCTCGTTATAATAGTTGAAATAGAAACGTAAATTGAAACATGAAGATTCGTGAAAAAATAGGCGCTTCATAGGTTTCGTACACAGGCGCTGTATGGGATCGGCGCGCCCCTGTCATAACATTTTATAAACAGAAGAATGCCGGCTGCACGCACGAAAAAGCATGACTCATTGTCACGTTCCGTCTGAGCCGAGCGTGCGAGCGAGAGCGCGGAACAAGCGAGAGAGAGGCACGATCGGCCGCAGCGTGCGGCTTGTGACGTATGCAAGTTTTCATCAATGTTTTCTTAAGACATAACCACGTAAAATTTCGTCCGTAAATCGACTTTGCAGATGACTAATATTTTTCTGTTTATGTTTGCCTGCCAGAAAAAATGTTTTGGTGGCTTCATGTTTAATACTCTGTCATACAAAAACGAAAGAACGCACCAAATTTCATAATTTGGTGCAAATATAAAGTGGACTAGCACATAGAATACTTTTTATCCCGTTTCCCTTGGGATTTCGACTTTCACGCGCACGAAGTCCCTAGCAGTGGCCGTATTACGAAGTGCCAATGCCATCATGATTCGTGTGAGGGAAAGAGATAGTGCTATTCGTCTTGTGTAACTCCGTCTCTCTCTGACACAGAAATCATGATGGATTTAAGACGTCATACTAGGGCTGCAGAAGACAGTAATTGTAAGTTTTGCGCTCCTTCCAGGCTGGTTTGCTCATCACGCTGCTTTCGGGGCAAATGTCAATCTGCAGTGGCACACTGCTGAGTGAGAAGAAAGTGCTGACGGCTGGTCAGTGCTGGTACGACGGCTACAGCCAGGGAAGGAGTATCGAGGTTAGTGCTACTGGCATACAGTCAAATCAAATCAAATCAAAATCCTTTATTTGTAATAGACCATCACAGGCAAGGAGCTCGTGGCTAAATTATAACAGCCGCACGGGTCGATCTTCTAGGTTAAGCAACGCTTGCCGAGGTTGGTCTGTGGATGGGTGACCATCTTAACGTAACGAGACTTCTCCGTGCCTCGGAAAGCACGTTAAGCCGTTGGTCCCGGCTGTCATTTGGAGATCTTTGGCAGTCGTTCGTTACGGATTGTCAGAAGCCAGAAAATTTGACACCAGTCTTGCCAAGAAGTACCGTGTTCCCCAGTTAATGGGTTGTGGAGGTCTGGTAGGCAGCCGCTTCACGTAAAATACTGGTATTCAGCTGAATCCGGCTTGACTGGGACCCGACCCCAATGTAGTTGGGAAAAAGTTAGGCAGATGATAAGGCTCCCGGATGTAGTGGTAATTGAAATAAAATAAATAAATAGTTGGGAAAAGGCTGCAGACTAATTTATTGATTCATATTGCAGGTGGTTTTGGGCAGCCTAGAGTTGTTCCAAGGCTCGCGGTACAGTGTGTCTGGGATCTCCGTACACCCAGGCTTCAATCCCAGGCAGCTCATCAACGACCTCGCCATGCTCACTTTAAGATGGACTGTTAGCTTCAACAGTAAGCTCTAAGCTTCACTTATAATACACTAGCTGCTGCCCGCGACTTCGTTCCCGTGGAATCCCCGATTTTAAAACATTCTATATCGCTGCTCCGCTCCTATTGGCTTAAGCGTGATGATATATAGCCTAAAGCCTTCCTCGATAAATGGTCTATTCAACTCAAAAAGAATTTTTCAATTCGAACCAGTAGTTCCTGAGATTAGCGCGTTCAAACAAACAAACAAACAAACTCTTCAGCTTTATAATAAACACATCAAAAGTATCTAGGGATCAACATATATTTTTGCAATAACTTTCCTCCTGATTGATATTAATTAAAATTTTCTTTAAGGATTCATCAAATAAAGTGTTTTCGTTTGTCACAGTAACGATAAACCAAGTCACCTTTGCATTAATAAAGAAATTTGCCATTTTCCTAATAAAGGGATTTTTGACATTTGAACCACTAACATTAAAGTTCGAAAAAAAGACTGAAATAACAGTTTTCTTTAAAATTTTATTGGGTAACTTAAACAATTAATAATCCGTGTTTCTACCGCGAACACTAACAACACAAGAACATCGGTTTGGCATACTCAAAATGAGTTCATCCAAATCACGCTGTGGAATGGCCGCCCATGTTCGTTGCAACAACAAAAAAAGGTCTTCTTGCGACTGGATACCCTCCATATTCGGCAGAGCTCTTCTCTGTAGCATATCCCATGCATGCTCAATCGGGTTCAAGTCTGGCGACTGAGCAGGCCAGGGCAGGACATTGATGTTAGCTGCGGCGAGAGTCTGTCTTACAACTCTTGCGGTGTGCGGTCGTGCATTATCATGCATTAACTGAAATAAGGGACCGATTTGCACTTGTAGAGGAACGATGACGTCTGATACAATCGTCTCAGCATAAATTTGAGCGTTGAGGTTGCCTCTGATCCAAATCAACTCAGTTCTTCCGCCGATCCAAATACCCGCCCATACTATGATGGTTCCACCACTATAAGGATGGACTTCCTGGCAGGATTTTAATCGCTGTTGGCGTCCAGGGGTTCTCCAGTGTCGTATACGTCTTGTATCCGGTCTCATACCAAAACGAGACTCATCAGAAAAGCACACGAAACGCCATTGTTCTTCTGCCCAATTTCTGTGTTCAAGAGCCCATTGATATCGAATCCTACGATTGTGCATTGCTATAGGTGGTACCCGTAGCGGTCTTCGGGAATGAAGGTTCACTTCATGCAAGCGGTTTCTGACTGTTTGGTCGCTAATTAAGTTCCCTGAAGAGTGATGAAGCCTCACGGCTAACATCATGGCGGTTATTGTTGGAGCTCTTCGAGTTAAGATTTGAATGTATCGGTCTTGTCTCCGTGTGGTGCAGCGATACCGTCCTCCATGGCGCTCAGCCAAGGTAAGCGAAGAGCTCTGCCGAATATGGAGGGTATCCAGTCGCAAGAAGACCTTTTTTTGTTGTTGCAACGAACATGGGCGGCCATTCCACAGCGTGATTTGGATGAACTCATTTTGAGTATGCCAAACCGATGTTCTTGTGTTGTTAGTGTTCGCGGTAGAAACACGGATTATTAATTGTTTAAGTTACCCAATAAAATTTTAAAGAAAACTGTTATTTCAGTCTTTTTTTCGAACTTTAATGTTAGTGGTTCAAATGTCAAAAATCCCTTTATTAGGAAAATGGCAAATTTCTTTATTAATGCAAAGGTGACTTGGTTTATCGTTACTGTGACAAACGAAAACACTTTATTTGATGAATCCTTAAAGAAAATTTTAATTAATATCAATCAGGAGAAAAGTTATTGCAAAAATATATGTTGATCCCTAGATACTTTTGATGTGTTTATTAGTATAGATTAGGAAATATTTAAAGGGGTGAAATACTTAAAATTCTATACAGTATGTTAACTAACAGAGGGCGTTCCCGTTAACCCGTAATAGTATAGCATCCATATATGATAAAAAAAATATTACCAATCAAAAACAAAACGTTTTTTTTTTTATATTAAAATATTCACTAACTACTACTATTTTGATTTTAAACAGGATGTTTCGAATTTATTGTCAATTTTTTTTTTAATTCGGATTATTTTATGCTAATTTTTCTATTCTGATATTTTTATTTTTAACCGACTTCTAAAAAAGGAGGAGGTTCTCAATTCGGATGTTTGTATGTTTTTTTTTATTGTTTGTTCGCGCATAACTTCGTCGCTTGCCAACCGATTTGAAAAATTCTTTTTTTGTTGGAAAGGGTATACTTCCCAAATGGTCCCATGAAAATTTTATCGAAATCGAACAAGCGGTTTTTGAAAAATCTAAAAAAATATCTACATTCTCTACATTGATGACCTTTTTGTTTACTCTGCATTGGAGCAGTGCGTTTTTTTTACACTAATGTAATTGGTTCGTTTAGGTGGGGGGAGGGGAGGGGGTTTAGGTACCACTAAAAAGTGAAAAATAAAAAACTTTTTACAAAAAAATACAACCGACTTTTCCAAAAAAAATCAAAAAAGTACAAAATAACTTTAATTCGTCGGTGAAACTAAAAAGTCGGTGTTCAAAAAATGAAAAAGGAACCACATAGGTACACCGACTTCCGAAATTAAAGTTAATATTTTGTACTTTTTTGATTTTTTTTGGAAAAGTCGGTTGTATTTTTTTGTAAAAAGTTTTTTTAATTTATGAATGATATAGATTAACGAATTTAAGGGAACGCCCTCTGTTATTTAACATACTGTATAAACACGCTCACGTTTAAATATTTGAATGGTACAGAGCCAGTTAAGAATCGTGCACCTGTGTTTGTGCAATTATCACCGCTAAAATCAGGTGCCAGGACTAAAATACGATCAGGAGGACTCTTTCTAAAACCTCTTTGATGTCAGACGTTTTAGAAGGAGTGCTCCTCTCTTGGGACTCTCGAACCATCCAGTGATTATACTTGTACGCGCAAGGTATGTGCACTCAAAGGTTACCTCAGCTCGTGCAAAGTCAAAAGCCAAAGTGAAAACGTTTATTTCAATTAGGCCATTAACGGCACTTTTGAACGTCATCAATAGAATTTATCATAAGTAATTAAGTGACTCTAGCGTCCATTCGCAAAGGTAGATTCTTATGGAGAAGAACGGACATGAAACTCCATAGTTAGGTACTGTTTTCAAATAAATGTTTTACAATATTTGGTAATACAAAAAATACTTCATATATGTGAGGACGATGCACCAAGTATACTAGTTATAGAACAAAGTATTACCAGCAGAGGTAAACTTCTAAATATCTCATGCTCATGGTACTCACATATTTACAAATATTGAAATAATAAAAAGAAAAAAAAGTACAAGACAATAAAATGCACACATTTTAATCCACACACACAGGTTATGTAATACAGAACATGATTTAAAAGAGTGTCCGTGGAGTTTCTTGCACGTTCTTCTCCATAGAGATCTACGCTTTGGAACGTGCAGATAGCTTCACCTCTTTCGACTTGACAATTCAAAAGTGTCTGTAAAGGGTTTAATTGAAATAAATGATTTGAATTGAATTGAACAGGTGCATATGGTGGTGGTGGTGGTTGATGGGATATGGTGGTTTGTTTGGCCTATTATTATTTTTCTTTTATTTTCAGGCCGTATCCAGCCAGCACTCCTGCCGCCTCCTGAACTAAACTCAACCTTCGAAGGTGTCTCCGCGCGAGTTTCTGGCTTCGGCAAGATAAGTGACTGTGAGTGTTCATGCTGTTTTTGAGCGTCTCAAGCTCTTGGTAACTCGTGGCTTCCACAGATCTCGCGGAGCTGATATAAACTCATAATCAGCCTTTTAACGTCCCCACTGCTGGGACACAGGCCTCCTCTCTAGGAGAGGGAATGGGCCGTAATCCAGCACGCGGGCCCAGTGCGGGTTGGTGAATGTCACATGTCTTCGAATTGTTGGTTCTAGGACATGCCGGTTTCCTCACGATGTTTTCCTTCACCGTTTTGAGAGCAGTGGTGATGAAATTAAATAAACAAAGTAATGCGCCTGGCTGGGTTTGAACCCGCGACCTACAATTCGTAAGTCGGGACCGTTGCCACTCGGTCACCACTGCTCTGCAAGAGCGCGGGCGGTATATTCACAAGAATTTGCCAGTCGTTACGGGCAGTTCAAACCCGAGACTCAGAAAAATGAGTCTCAGAAACTTTGAAAATGAAAACAAAATATCTAGTTTTAATTTCCGCGAATATTAGTGGGTTGCAGGTATGCACCTCCCTCCCGCCCGCTATATTATGCACATGCAAGATTACTAGGCAAATGCAAGGATTTTAAGCACATGCAGGAAGGCAATGCAAAACCCAACACCATTACCGACACGTGTTTCGCCTCTCCACGAGGCATCCTCAGGGGACGTGTTGACTCGCTGACCGTTGAGTTGCTGCATGTGCTTAAAATCCTTGCATTTGCCTAGTAATCTTGCATGTGCATAATATAGCGGGCGGGAGGGAGGTGCATACCTGCAACCCACTAATATTCGCGGAAATTAAAACTAGATATTTTGTTTTCATTTTCAAAGTTAAAATGGATTTCCGCAAAGTAACGCCTGACTCAATCAATTTTATTGAGTCTCAGAAAGTAAATTGAGCTCCATCTGGTCAGAAAAGACGCCTGTCACGACACAGTTAGGCAAATGATTAACATCCTTACGAAAAAACCCCACAGTTTGTTTGACCTACATTTTACACTCAGGGAATCCCGCACAGTATTTACGCCCCTCTGGTTTTAGCAGGAAATCCCAAATCCAATACTTGTGTGTAAATGTTTTCAGGGTCTTCGATCGGTCCCGATACGGTGCAAAATGCCGTGAACGTGCCAGTCAGTGGTAGAACCTGGTACGACTGTTGGTACAGCCTGCCTCAAAGGCCTAATAACTACGATACATTGATCTGCACGAAAGGGGCCAACGGTTGGGGCTCCTGTGGAGGAGACCTCGGAGGCCCGCTGGTCATCGAAGACTATTATAACCTCACTTCAAACTTTTACAACGGTTCGGCTTTACTGGTAAGTTACAGTACACTACATACTATTTTTTTTACTGGATGGGAAATTAACAAGTGGCTTCTTTCGCTCGAAGCGGAGCGGAAGGGAGTGTCAGACTCTGACTGACTAAAACCCATCCGTGTTCCGTGGTCACTCTGCCGAACAAATTCCGCAACCCTAGCAGGCACTGACCCTATGGGGCCACGTCTTCATTGTCTTTGACCGTCGACCCGGGCCTGGTGTTATCAGGGGCGAGCCACCCATAGCTCGCCAGCCGCAGGCCTACGGTGGCCGGGAATCGCCCTGCGTTTCGCGACGCCCAGGGCGTGTTCTTCTGTTGCGGCGGCTGGAGCGAGAGGATTCCTTCTCTCTCGCGTGGTCTGCCTCCTCCTTACTGCTTATTTTCTTCTTCTTGCATTACTGTTTCGATGAGATGGAGGTGCTTCCCATGCCTCCTCACTCCGGACCGTGGATTGAACCAGGGCCGGAAGTGAGAGGTCGCCGCCATAAGTACGCATACCTACCTAACAGTTGAAATAACCGAAAGCGGTCATTGTAATCCCTACTATACGAATATATAAATGTGAATGTAAGTTTGTTTGTTGCGCTTTCATGCGAAAACTACTGGACCGATTTAAAAAATTCTTTCACCACTAGAAAGCTACTTTCACCCGGAGTAATATAGGCTATATTTTATCCCCGTATTCCCACGGGAACGGGAACTACGCGGGTGAAACCGCGGGGCGCTGCTAGTCATTATATAAAGCAAGGAATTTTTCATAAAAACTCCTTGGTTTATTTTATACTAGCTGCTGCCTGGGACTTCGTCCCCGTGGAATCCCCGATTTTAAAACATTCTTTATCGCTGCTCCGCTCCTATTGGCTTAAGCGTGATGATATATAGCCTAAAGCCTTCCTCGATAAATGGTCTATTCAACCCAAAAAGAATTTTTCAATTCGAACCAGTAGTTCCTGAGATTAGCGCGTTCAAACAAACAAACAAACTCTTCAGCTTTATAATATTAGTATAGATATCGACGAACAAACTAATGATTTATTTTCAACTTCCGGTTGTTCTACCTGCGCTCCTTGTGTCTACATTGTCTTTTAAGTCATCAGTGACCCAAATACTTAAAACTTGAAACCAGACCCAAAGGAGTCCCAGAGAGTGAGAGTTCAGGAAGCTGTTTGTAGCTTAAAGAACCCGATTTAAAAACCAACCATTAGCTTTATAAATTCACTAGCTGCGCCCCCCGGTTTCACCCACATAAGTTTGATCCCGTGGTAATATCGGGGTAAAAGTTATACTATATGTTAATCCTGGTCATAAACGGATTTGAGTACCAATACAAACCAATCCTGGTTTAATGGTACAATAACAAAATAAAAACTGTAAAAAAAAATTGTAATTGGAACAAATAAAAAAAAACCATCGGTGTAACAAATTTTATCCAAAACCGTTCAGTAGTTTTTGCGTGAAAGAGTAACAAACATCCATCCACACTTGCAAACTTTCGCGCTTATAATATTAGCAGAATTTGGCAACTATTACAATATTTCAGATCGGCGTGACATCAATTCAGTCTCCTTTCGGGTGTCAGACTGGCTTCGCCACCGGCTACTCAAGAGTGACCTCCTTCTTGAACTGGATCCAGCGCAACATGTAAACGATTAGCTTATTTAAGAGTTATTTGTAGGCGAGCGTGCTCCATCGCCGACCACATCAAGTAAGGTAGTGGTCGCGCGTGGACGCGAACCTAGCGGTCGAACATTATCATACCTGGCCTTTATTAATAAATCGTTTATTTGGAACTAGCATCGCCCCGCGGTTTCACCCGCTCCCGTGGGAATATGGGGATATAATATAGCCTATGTTCATCGGAGATAGTGTAGCTTCCCAACAGTTTTTCAAATCGGTCAAGTAGTTTTGGAGCCTATTCAATGCAAACAAACATAAAAACAATCAAATCTTTCCTCTTTATAATATTAGTGTAGATAAACGATTTATAAATAAAATAGTTGTGTTGTACGTTTAGTGAAGTTACGCTGCTGTGATGTGTATCGTTATTTAATAACGATAAAACTTAATTTCAATAAGTAACAAACAATCGGAGGGCGCTGATCCCGCAGTCAGCTTCGTCAGCTGAAAATAAGAGATCTTTATCGTTATTAAATATTGAGACACATCAAGCCTAGTTTCGCTAATTAGATGGATATAATTTGATCTTTTCTATAAATAATTATAATCATCACTTTTCGGTATTCTTTTTGTCATCATCAACTTTCAATATATGGGCAATATTTCTGGGGTTGTACCACCCCCTGAAATATTACTCGTGAATTAATTGGGATAAAATATTTCATGAAACTATTTGAATTATTTGTTTGATAATATATTTTTAAGATATTCTCATAAATTAAAACACCACATTCGGTAAACAAATAAATATCCAATCTGTCAAATCTTTGTATTTTTATTTAAACCTGTACATAGACATTCTCTGTTTTCATTCATTAAACATTAAATTAAAAACCCCGACAAAAAATAATACTAACTGTATCAACGTAAGACGTAAAAAAAACTGAAAAATAGCCACAAATAAAGCAAAAAAGTGTATAAACGAGAATCCCTATAAAAAGAAAAAAATAACCTTGAATTTATGACTATAAATTCTGCCGTCATAAGAAAAAAGGCCATAACAAAAAAAAAACAAAGTAGCCAATTTCCGACATTACGAAAATAACTCAAGGTCTGAAATTAGTTACTTCGTTTTGTGTAGTTACGTCCTTTTTGCTTATGACGGCAGAATTATTGTAAGTACGTAAAGTTAGATTAAATTTTGTTGTGTGCTAATATTAGCCTAACGTTTTAACGTTTTTTTATTAAGTCCTAAATCCATTTACTTAACTTAAGAATGGTCACGCTACAACTTTTAATAAAAAAAATGTCATAATTATGTACTTACTAACGTAGGGTCAAAATTTTAAGGTTATTTTTTTCTTTTATAGTGTTTCTCGTTGTGTCCATTGTGAGCCAGTCCAGAGATTAACTGCTATGAAAAATTGTGTACAAATAATGTTACCGCTATATATTTATAGTACTGGCCAGCAATGCCAGAGGACTGACGAGTGTACAAAAGGGTTAATTTAGATTTTTTTTCATTAGAATGGCTAATCATATAACATCACGCCAAACTGTAAGTGAAGACTTAATTGGCTGTCAGTTTTGCTTACTATTTTTACTCTGCTTTGTTTAGCTGTAACTTTTCCATACTTCGTAAATAAATAATGTAGTCAATTAATTAAAATCATTTTATTTTCCACAGATCATTTGATTATTCTTAATTAATACTAACTTATTAAAAATTAAAGTATAAAATTCAGTCACAACGTGATCAATTTGATATTTTTGACCATAATATTAATGTTCCATACGTACAATATAACATGAGCATATTCAAGATCATTTAAAATTACAACTGTCTAGTTTTTGTCACTATCCAAAAAGATTTCAAGCTTATTCAGGAAAAACGGTATAAGGGGCTGTTCATTAATCACGCGAGGCTCCAAAGAGGTCCATAAAAATCATGAAATGTCACAAGGAGGGAGGGCGGGTGTATATATAACGTGTATTAATTTATTCGTCAAACGCGTACAAAAATAAAATGTTAAAATGCCAAAAAAAAGCATCACGTGATTAATGGACGGCCCCTAAGATTTATGCAAGACGATAACATTTTTTTTGTGTATTACAATTGATACTAACTTAAAAAACACATTAAAATTGATTTCAGATTACTTTCAATACATTTTGATAACTATTATTTAATTCTTATAATAATATTAATCACAGAATGATTGCGGAAACATTTTTCCGCGAAAAATACTGTTTTTCAGTCACATCAACTTCCAATATATTCTAGTAAGTATTCAAGTAAGTACGGAAGCGTTTCATACATAAAACAAACCTTTCATATTTGTGTAAAAAGCATGACAACTGTCGATCACGGGAATTTCAATACCAGAATTGAATACCAGAATTTTCTGTGCAGCGGCTGCCTACGAGACTTCCACAATCCAATGAGCACGGGTTTGCTTGAACACGCTAATCTCAGGAACTACTGGTCCCATTTGAAAAATTCTTTCATTGTTAGATATCCCATTTATCAAGGAAGGCTCTTCAGAATATATCATCACGCTAAGACCAATAGGAGCGGAGCAGTCATGAAAGATGTGACACAAAGTTGCGCGGGTCAGCTAGTTTTCGCAAAAAGTCCTTGATCATAGTTACTTAAATGAATATCATAATAACTTTAAAATAAAGTTCATTTTCGTATAAAGCGCTTGATCACAGGAATGTAACACATAAATTACAATCAAATAAGATTCATTTTCCAATAAAGCGTTTGATCACAGTCGCTCGCAAGAATATGCACAGTAAGTCGAACGGAACGTGCAGAAACTATAGGTGGCAGCACAGACGCGTCAATGTCAAGTATATTTTACTTATAAGTTTCAAATTTGCAACGCTAGATGGCACAGTCTACTTCGTGCACGTTCCCCTAAACGGAGGGTGCAGGAAGTATAGGTGGCAGCACAGGTCAAATATTTGCAACGTAAAAGTTTCAGATTTGCAACACTAGATGGCGTAGTGTACGACGTGCACGTTCCCTACAGATGAGGTTAATTTTTGTTGTTATGGCGGGCCGGGTTGGTGCATGGGCGGTAACACTACTTGGCTAGGCAGTAATGATGGAAGATTGTCTGTCTTCTTGGGTTTTTTCGATTTCTTCGGTTGCAGCTTCATCTGGAAAGATAAAGAACTTTAGTTTTTACACGATGCCCAATAAAGGAGTGTTATGTTTTTAGGGTTCATGTATGTATGTATGTGAGTTTTTTTATTCCACCATAACTTATAAACGGCTGAACCGATATCAATGTATGTGGTATCGTTACAAGCGTTGAGTTATCCCGGGTAACATAGGCTAGTGAAAAATAAAAAGTCCATGCCATGTCAAAAAGTGAACTAACAAAATTATAAACAAGATATTTTGTATTATAAAAAATAAACTTAAAAATTTTAAAAACACGCCTGCCATGACAAAATGTGATCTAAAAAATTAAAAACAAGATAAAAAATAATCTTTTCATTGCAGTCGTGGGACGGTTCTTTTGCTGAATAGTTCTTTATAGGTCCTTCTACAGACTTCGTTAGATTGTAATACATATTTGTTACATTATAATCACCCGATAAATTACGAAACAAAAAGGTTTTGTACAATAAACCCCATCCAAATTATATCCGTATCTCATTAAGAAAAATATAATTTACAATTTCATACGATATCTTACAATCTTACAGCGTTTGCAAATTTCCAGTGTCATCACCAGTGGCGTGCAGCGGTTCGAGTTAAGGTAGGCCAGAGAAAATGTCCAAATAAAAAAAAATACCACATTATTCAGGTTTCATTTTTAATGAAATGAGTTTTTTTTTAAATAGCCTGTTAAAAAAAAATAACACCACATTTCAACCCTGAATAATGTGGTGCGTTTTTTTTGGGACATTTTCTCTGGCTTACCCTAACTGGAACCACTGCACGCCACTGGTCATCACCACTAAATAGCTTCGCTACAGCCGCCCCCCTCCGTAGCTACGCGCCTGGCTCGCACGCAGCAGCAGTACGACTGACCTTGTAGTGCACCTCGCGCACGTGGCGGTACAGGCTGGAGTACCAGCCGAAGGCGGCGGCGCACTGCTGGCACTGGTACGGCGTCTCGCTCGTGTGCATCGCCACTATGTGGTACTTCAGCTTGGCGGCGTTCTGCGAACACACACCACAACACCTATACTAATATATAAAGCTGAAGAGTTCGTTTGCTTGAATACGCTAATCTCAGGATTTTTTTAATTTTTTTTTATTAGGATTTGAAAAATTATTTCAGTGTTAGATAGCCCATTTATCGAGGAAGGCTATAGGCTTTATATCATCACGCTAAAAATCAAAATAAAACTGATAGTAGAAAAAAAAATGCTAACAACATAAATTTAGTTGTGCGAGGCCAAAAAGGTTCCTATCTCAGCATATGCTGCGACATGAAAAAAAAAATATCACAGCGCTGGTATTCTGATAGGTCCTGTACAGATTATTTTAACTTTGACCCAAATGATGCCATGGATACCTCACGAAACACATACTAAAATGAAAACAATTTTAACAAAATTCATAAAATCAAACAATATACATACATGTCGCAAGTTTTTCATAAAATTAGGTTTCTGATTAAAAACCGGAAGATGACATTTTAAACTCAATTTCATCATAAACCTGTAACAATCCACATTTTTAATCAAAAACCTGAACTAGTTTGGGTTTATGATCAATCTGATACACATTTCCGTAAAAAGGGACTTAGAGACTTCCCCCACTTTTGTTTCGACTGCGCTCGCGCGCGCCCCGCCCTTTCCCCGCTTATAAGAGTCACCATAGGAGGATCACGGGTGGGTTTAGTCAGTACGAGTCTGACACACCCTTCCGCTCCGCCCAGAGCGGGAGAAGGCATTTGATGGTTTCCCATCCAGAAAAAAAAATGTGACCCGTCACGGGACGCCTGGCAGATGTGAAATATCGACAATATTTTGTAAAAGTAATATGCAGAAAAGAACAGATTGTGATAGGAACTAAATATGTCATAATGATAAAATAAAATATTACGACAGTCGATTGCGCATGGCGACGCGTCGCCACACCGTACACCCTACTGCATATAGACTGTATATATACAATGTGGATCTGGACTTACGACATTAAATTAAAACGAGCACAGTACTAGTCCATCGAAACATTTTAAAACACGAAAATTAGTAGTTAACGGAAAATTTAAAAATTGCAATTTTCAAACAAAATAAATATCAAAATCAACTGCATAAAAAGTAAACACGCTTTATCTACGAAAAGTCAGTGACCTATTACGCGGCGTGGTGCGGGGTGCAGCGGGCAGTTGCGGTGCGGGACGTAGGTAGGTACTTTAGTCAGAGAACAACAAATCACCAAGTTGCGCGTTCGCAACATCGTACCTACCGTTATGCACAGGTCCTTGACCTTACAATGTTTACCTGTTATTACGGACTCAGATCTACACCATGTTGAAAAATAAGAAAATGAAAAATAATTTCCTGTAGCTAAAGTATTCGTTGGATTTGATTGATTTTTTGTATACGGGTAAAGAACATTACATTAAAGGAATGTCAATCGTCCTGCTCCACTTTGTATACCATCATATAATAATAATAATAATCATTTATTCAGATAACCAAGATCCGTTGTGTTAGTAATTACAATATAGACTTATAACTATTGTTAGTAAACTGACACAATGTAGACACATGAATTAAAATATCACCCTCCGCACCATCTTAATTAAGATTGGAGAAGTAATATCTTCCCCTATTATTTTGAGGATGCTGTTGCTGGTTTGTCGTACTCTGCTTAATAACGATGCAGTTTTTTTATATAGCGCGGCGACGCGTCGCTACGCCAGAAATCGGTTTTACGTGCGGCTATAGATGTTTGTCCTCACCTGGTAAGACTTGCCGCAGACGTGGCACAGGTTGTCCTTCTTCTCCTTGTTGCGGTGCACGTTCTGCACGTGCACGTACAGCGACGTGTGGCACTTGAACGGCTGCAACAACACGCCTTGCTTGTACACGCCAACGGAACAACTATTTGTGGCACTTTTAGCCCCCGACGTAAAAAGACTGGTGGTACAGACTCAACTATGATTAAAAAAAATAAAAAATAAATTGAAATCGCTTCATTCGTTCGCGAGCTCCAGAACTACAGACAGACAGACAAATAGACAGACACGTCAAACTTATAGGTTGACGTGTCTGCCTGTTTGTAGCTACGCAGCACGCGAACGGATGAAGCGATTTCAATTTAGTTTTTTTTTTTGTATGAAAGGTGAGTTACGGGCGAGTGTTCTTAGATATGTTTGATGAAAATCGGTTGAGTGGGGTCTCAAATGAAAGCGCACTGAAAGAGAATATTGATGATGACTTAATCGAAAGTGTTTTCATAAGTATGTACCTATACAAAATATAA
Organism: Hecatera dysodea; assembly: GCA_905332915.2. NCBI lineage: Eukaryota > Metazoa > Arthropoda > Insecta > Lepidoptera > Noctuidae > Hecatera > Hecatera dysodea. The sequence continues at coordinate 327,383 of HG995317.1, read as the reverse complement.
AATTAAAAATAAAATATTTGGCAGTTAGGTTCCTTATATAGGTGTAGACATCCGCTAAGAACAGATTATACGAAACTCAGCCCCTAAGGGGGTAAAACTGGGTTGCGGAATTTGTTCGAAAGAGTCAACGCGGCGCTGGAACGCGGCGGGCACAAGAAGGATCACGGGTTGGTTTTAGTCAGTAAGAGTCTCGACACTCCCTTCCCAGGCCAGAGCGGGAGAAGTCATCTGACGATTTCCCATCCAAAAAAAAACGGGTAAAACGAGGGGGGAAATTGTTTGTACTAAATCTGTGCAGATGAAGGCGCGGGCGAAGTTCTAGTTACTCATATATGTCATCATCATCATCATCAACAGCCTTTTGCAGTCCACTGCTGGACATAGGCCTCTCCAATTGCACGCCACTTAGATCTATTTTCGGCTTCTCGCATCCAGTTTCTGCCAGCCGTCCTGCGCAAATCGTCACTCCACCGTGCCTGAGGACGTCCTATACTACGTTTGCCGAGACGCGGTCTCCACTCTAGAACTCGTTTACCGTAACGGTTGTCGGTTCTACGACTAATATGGCCAGCCCACTACCACTTCAGCTTACCAATCCGATGATCCTATATCGATGACCTTGCTTCTCTGACGGATCACCTCATTTCTGATGCGATCCCTCAGAGACACACCGAGCATAGCCCTTTCCATAGCCCGCTGAGCGACTTTGAGTGTGTGAGACCGATGGAGGCCTACCTTGTTGCACAGCTGGCAGCGGAACTTGATCTTCTTGAGGTGTTCCCAGTCGATGTGGTCGCGCAGCCGCGTCTTGTTCACGAACTTCTTGCCGCACTCGTTGCACATGAAACTAACACGTTACAATCAGAAAGACGTACAGTCGCCGTGTGAACATCTATACTAATATTATAAAGTAATACAAATCGCGCAGGTGCTGGCGGTACGTGGCCACGGACGCTTGTCGCACGTCTCGCAGTACAGCTCACCTGAAGTCGCTCTCGGGCACGTGGCGGCGCGACACGCGCAGGTGCTGGCGGTACGTGGCCACGGACGCTTGTCGCACGTCTCGCAGTACAGCTCACCTGAAGTCGCTCTCGGGCACGTGGCGGCGCGACACGCGCAGGTGCTGGCGGTACGTGGCCACGGACGCTTGTCGCACGTCTCGCAGTACAGCTCACCTGAAGTCGCTCTCGGGCACGTGGCGGCGCGACACGCGCAGGTGCTGGCGGTACGTGGCCACGGACGCTTGTCGCACGTCTCGCAGTACAGCTCACCTGAAGTCGCTCTCGGGCACGTGGCGGCGCGACACGCGCAGGTGCTGGCGGTACGTGGCCACGGACGCTTGTCGCACGTCTCGCAGTACAGCTCACCTGAAGTCGCTCTCGGGCACGTGGCGGCGCGACACGCGCAGGTGCTGGCGGTACGTGGCCACGGACGCTTGTCGCACGTCTCGCAGTACAGCTCACCTGAAGTCGCTCTCGGGCACGTGGCGGCGCGACACGCGCAGGTGCTGGCGGTACGTGGCCACGGACGCTTGTCGCACGTCTCGCAGTACAGCTCACCTGAAGTCGCTCTCGGGCACGTGGCGGCGCGACACGCGCAGGTGCTGGCGGTACGTGGCCACGGACGCTTGTCGCACGTCTCGCAGTACAGCTCACCTGAAGTCGCTCTCGGGCACGTGGCGGCGCGACACGCGCAGGTGCTGGCGGTACGTGGCCACGGACGCTTGTCGCACGTCTCGCAGTACAGCTCACCTGAAGTCGCTCTCGGGCACGTGGCGGCGCGACACGCGCAGGTGCTGGCGGTACGTGGCCACGGACGCTTGTCGCACGTCTCGCAGTACAGCTCACCTGAAGTCGCTCTCGGGCACGTGGCGGCGCGACACGCGCAGGTGCTGGCGGTACGTGGCCACGGACGCTTGTCGCACGTCTCGCAGTACAGCTCACCTGAAGTCGCTCTCGGGCACGTGGCGGCGCGACACGCGCAGGTGCTGGCGGTACGTGGCCACGGACGCTTGTCGCACGTCTCGCAGTACAGCTCACCTGAAGTCGCTCTCGGGCACGTGGCGGCGCGACACGCGCAGGTGCTGGCGGTACGTGGCCACGGACGCTTGTCGCACGTCTCGCAGTACAGCTCACCTGAAGTCGCTCTCGGGCACGTGGCGGCGCGACACGCGCAGGTGCTGGCGGTACGTGGCCACGGACGCTTGTCGCACGTCTCGCAGTACAGCTCACCTGAAGTCGCTCTCGGGCACGTGGCGGCGCGACACGCGCAGGTGCTGGCGGTACGTGGCCACGGACGCTTGTCGCACGTCTCGCAGTACAGCTCACCTGAAGTCGCTCTCGGGCACGTGGCGGCGCGACACGCGCAGGTGCTGGCGGTACGTGGCCACGGACGCTTGTCGCACGACTCGCAGTACAGCTCACCTGAAGTCGCTCTCGGGCACGTGGCGGCGCGACACGCGCAGGTGCTGGCGGTACGTGGCCACGGACGCTTGTCGCACGTCTCGCAGTACAGCTCACCTGAAGTCGCTCTCGGGCACGTGGCGGCGCGACACGCGCAGGTGCTGGCGGTACGTGGCCACGGACGCTTGTCGCACGTCTCGCAGTACAGCTCACCTGAAGTCGCTCTCGGGCACGTGGCGGCGCGACACGCGCAGGTGCTGGCGGTACGTGGCCACGGACGCTTGTCGCACGTCTCGCAGTACAGCTCACCTGAAGTCGCTCTCGGGCACGTGGCGGCGCGACACGCGCAGGTGCTGGCGGTACGTGGCCACGGACGCTTGTCGCACGTCTCGCAGTACAGCTCACCTGAAGTCGCTCTCGGGCACGTGGCGGCGCGACACGCGCAGGTGCTGGCGGTACGTGGCCACGGACGCTTGTCGCACGTCTCGCAGTACAGCTCACCTGAAGTCGCTCTCGGGCACGTGGCGGCGCGACACGCGCAGGTGCTGGCGGTACGTGGCCACGGACGCTTGTCGCACGTCTCGCAGTACAGCTCACCTGAAGTCGCTCTCGGGCACGTGGCGGCGCGACACGCGCAGGTGCTGGCGGTACGTGGCCACGGACGCTTGTCGCACGTCTCGCAGTACAGCTCACCTGAAGTCGCTCTCGGGCACGTGGCGGCGCGACACGCGCAGGTGCTGGCGGTACGTGGCCACGGACGCGAAGCGCTTGTCGCACGTCTCGCAGTACAGCTCGCCCGAGTCCCGCGCCTGGGGGACGCACCGACTTATTGTTATACAGCGCGTAACAGAATGAAGGCCCGGATCGACGGCGCGTATATAAAATCTTACACGATCAACAGTATGGTTTCACCAGAGGACGTTGTACGACTGACGCTGGTGTCACCTTACTAAAACATATATTTGCAGCGTGGGAAGAGGCCCAAGATGCCGTAGAAATCTTTTGTAACCTCTCCAAGGCATTTGATTGTGTTAATCACGAAACCTTGCTCTTAAAAGTAGAACATTACGGACTTTGACAACTTGCACTTAGTTTAGTAAAGTCTTATTTAAATAACAGACAGCAGCAAGTTCAAATAAACGGTGTAAATTCATGTAGTTTACGAGTCAAAATGGGGGTACCACAAGGCTCAATACTGGGTCCTTTCCTCTTTTTAGTGTACATTAATGATCTACCCTATCTTTTGAAAAAACGATCACAAATGGTGTTATTTGCTGACGATACGTCCTTAATTTTTAAGATAAATAGACGTTCCCAAATCTTGACCAAGTTAATGACTCCCTACAGCAGGTCCAAAATTGGTTTACTGCTGATATTTAGTATTAAATGAGAAACCCGACCCCGACCCGTTTTACTGAATGTTAAAAGTAGTATTGAGTAAATAGTATTGAATAAAGAGAAACTAGAATTCGTCGAAAGCACAGTTTTCCTGGGGATAACGCTCGACTCAAGGCTACAATGGGGACCTCATTTAGCATCACTTGCAGGACGGCTAAGTTCAGCAGCATATGCTGTCAGAAAAATCCGTCAACTTACTAATGTAGATACCGTGAGACTGGTCTATTTTAGTTACTTTCATAGTATCATGTCTTACGGTATTTTGCTATGGGGACGGGCTGCAGACATAGTCTATTCTGCAGAAAAGAGCAGTTAGAGCCATTTTCAATCTCCGCCGGCGCGATTCTCTAAGGGAACTGTTTAAAGAAATTAACAAACATCATGACGGTACTTTCAATACATATATGAAAACATTATGTATGTTCGGGAAAAATCTTCACATTTTTAATAAGATCAGCGACAGGCATAATTTTAATACTAGAAATAGAAACAAATTAGATCAACCTAGGTTGAGATTGGCTAAATTACACACTTCCTTTATGGGGTATTGCGTAAAATTTTATAACAAAATACCAGTCAATATTCTTCAATTCCAAAAATTACAGTCAACTTCTGAACAAAAAAAGAAACACAAAAAGTATAAAATAACTTTAATTTCAGAACACGGCGTCACTCGTAAATGAGAGAAAATTTTAAACATGCATAAAACGCACACTATATAGGCAAGCATATTATAAACTGGAAGATTATATCCTTGATAAAAATGAAAGAAAGAAAAGAAAAGAAAAGAAAAGAAAAGAAAAGAAAAGAAAAGAAAAGAAAAGAAAATAAAAATGGTTTATTCCCCACATTTACACGCACATGACATAAATTGAAATATACACATTCAAACTATTAGGCCTGCCTATGTCAGAGGCGGCAATCATGCATGAAGTCGCCGTCACACGCCGCGATCGCACCATAAACAAGTGTGACACTGACATTGTCATGCTCAGCGCGACTGACACTGTCCCAGCCAAACAAAAACAAATAATAATAATAGGGATATTTCCTGAGTAAAACATATATGATTATGTTTAGTCCGCGGTCCGTCAGTTAGATTATAGTAAAATATTGGACACGTATTTTTTCCTTTATCAAATTTATAAAAACTGACGAAGATACAAACCATCAAAGATCAGGGGTGGGGGCTTGTGACGTCACGGCTTGGTAAAAATTGTAGCGGGTAGTGATGTCACGGCTTGGTACAAATTGTAGCGGTTAGTGACGTCTCGGCTTGGTAAAAATTGTAGCGGGTAGTGACGTCACACGAGTTTTCAACGCACTGTATCGTCTTCATTTTTTGTTTACGTGAAAAAATAAAAAATACGTGTCCAATATTTTTTGGAAATCTATCTGACGGACCAATTCGATATTTTTAGTTAACTACCCTATTGTAACATAATATAAACTTATAACTAAAAAGTTAAAAACTGAGTGAGTTTGAGCAGGAAATAGGTTGTTGCTCAGCTAAATGGCGTGACCCGACGAACCAAACTCATCGGCGCTGATTTTCCACAACAATCCATGTTGCTGAAAATCCGCGCAATGCATGCGTGTGTGTCGGATCATTCGGTTCCCTTCAAAATGGTTGAGCTAAATGGTGCCGATACACGCGTCATGTTCGTGAACGGGCGCCGTCGGTTGAGACTGGTCACCTCTTAACTGCCACTGACTTGTTTTAATCTTTATACTTTGAATTGTTTTATAGTTTCCTATTTTTGTTTTTGTCTTTGCATTGTCCTCACATAAGAAGCGACCAAGGATGTAACCAAGGTTATGTAATACTGAACATGATTTAAAAGAGTGTCCGTGGAGTTTCTTGCACGTTCTTCTCCATAGAGATTTACGCTTTGGAACGTGCAGATAGCTTCACCTCTTTCGAGGCTAGTTGCCTAAAAAAATCTAATTAGTCCGTAAGATAGACTCCCCAAAAATATTGGACACGTATTTTTTATTTTTTCACGTAAACAAAAAACGAAGACGATATAGTGCGTTGAAAACTCGTGTGACGTCACTCCGTGCGACGATTTTTACCACGCCCTGATGTCACAAGCCCCCACTCCTGATCTTTAAAGCTTTTTATCTTCGTCAATTTTTAGAGATTTCATAAAGCAAAAAATACGTTCCTAATATTTTTCGATAATCTAACTGACGGACTAAATAGGATCATATTTTTATTCCTCAGGAAAACATCCCTATTCTTTTATAGTTTCCTTTTTTTCTTTGCATTGACCTCACATATAGAAGCGACCAAGGATGTAACCAAGGTTATGTAATACTGAACATGATTTAAAAGAGTGTCCGTGGAGTTTCTTGCACGTTCTTCTCCATAGAGATCTACGCTTTGGAACGTGCAGATAGCTTCACTTCTTTCGACTTGACAATTCAAAAGTGCCTGTAAAGGGTTTATCCTTACTAATATTATAAATGTGAAAGCGTGGATGTTTGTTACGCTTTCACGCAAAAACTACTTGACGAATCATCATGAAACTTTGTACACATATTCTGAGAGGTACTAGAAGTAACATAGGATACTTTTTATCACGGGACTAGCTGCTGCCCGCGACTTCGTCCCCGTGGAATCCCCGATTTTAAAACATTCTTTATCGCTGTTCCGCTCCTATTGGCTTAAGCGTGATGATATATAGCCTAAAGCCTTCCTCGATAAATGGTCTATTCAACCCAAAAAGAATTTTTCAATTCGAACCAGTAGTTCCTGAGATTAACGCGTTCAAACAAACAAACAAACAAACTCTTCAGCTTTATAATATTAGTATAGATTATGTTCCCTTGGGATAATTTCCGACAATCACGCGGGCGAAGCTGCGGGCAGCAGCTGGTTTGAAATAAATGCTTTGAGTATTGAGTATGTGTGACTCGACACAGAAAGGCCCTCTTACCTTGTGGCTCCTGAGGTGTCGCCCGAGGTTGGACTTCCACTGGTACACCTTCCCGCAGCGAGGGCACGGGTAGCGGTTCTGTCCCTTGTGGAGCACGCTGCAAATAGATTGTTATATAATAATAATAATAATAATAATAATGCTTTATTGAGTCACAATAAACAAAAACCAGAAATTAGATTACATTACAAAACGCTTTAGGCACATTCACATTGGTTTCATATTGACAGTAGGTATCGCAACTGGCATCTTAGCTAGGTCAGATAGCAACCTGTGTTAAAGACACCAGTTCCATTCCCCAAAGGGTTACAATTTCGCTGTTACAAAAGAAAAATAAAGAGAGATGATTTGTTTTGGGTAATCTAGAATAATAACATATTAATAAAGCTTGTGACATTACTAAAGAAATATAAAATCCTATCTAAAAACAACAAAAACTGCAGAAAACTGACCATTTTGGTGGATTTGAGTTAGTGTGGGTGCGTGTCGTTGTAATGGTGTGTTTATGTATAGATATATGTGTGTTTATGTGTAGATATATGTGTGTTTATGTGTAGATATATGTGTGTTTATGTGTAGATATATGTGTGTTTATGTGTAGAAACATGTGCATATATGTAGGTATAAGTAAGTACGTGCGGCCTGCGACCCCACGCTCGCCTGCATCTTAATAAACCAGTGCTAAGCGACCTGTCGTTTCAATCATACGTACCCATATACCTTACACAGATGCAGCTTTATACACAGCAGTTCTAGTAGCAAGAAATTACAAACGCCGTTAGATTGTAAAATATCGCGTCAAATTGTAAACACATTTTTCTTCTTAAAAAGACATGGATGTGTCACCGGAAAATGGCAAATTCCGTGAGATTATAAAATTTCTTCTGAGAGTAGTGGTGGTAGAGTGGTAACGGCCCCGACTTAAGAATCATATTTATCGAGAATTCTCAAGATATTTTATAATCTGACGTATTTTACAATTATCTAATGGCAGATATATTGAAAACGATTGAATTTGCAAGGGATTTATTCTCTACAAAACGATTTGTTCATAATATATCGAGAAATTATAATCTAATAAAGATTCATTACAATCTGACGGAGTCTGCAATTTTTCGTTGACATGTTATAAACATAACACCTTTAAAATAAGTATTTATTTTTATTTTTATTATTATTTATTTATCTCGGACAGAATCCATATAAGGTTAGTAAAACAATTTGCTTAAAAACTATGTTAGTAAGAAGGTAATACTTAATATAAACATTTATCATTTAACACTTCCCGTCACTATTCCCACCCAGTGAGCCTGGATGGGACGATATTTATTCATGCAGTTTTTTTTATAATACAACAAAAACCAGGCACAACCACTCTAGAATTATCATGAGTCGCGCCACAAAAGTGTGCGTTAGTGTGTTTGAACAGTACTGGGTGCAATTTTGAGACAGTCCTGTGGCCGTACTACGAAGTGCCAATGCCATCATGATTCAGTGTGAGGGAAAGGGATAGTGCTATTCGTCTTGTGTAACTCTGTCTCTCTCTGACACAGGAAGCATGATGGATTTAAGACGTCATGGTAGGGTTACAGTACTACACGGTACAAGGCTTGTACCGTGTCAAACCACTATGATGCGCAAAAGTATTAACTGCATGGCCCCAGTTATTTATAATAAACTGCCAAGTACTTGGAAAGACTTGAATACGGTGAATTTAAAAAGTAGACTGTAATTACTAATAGATAAGGCATACTATAGTGTAACTGAGTTTTTAACGGACAATTTTAATAAATAAATATTACCTCGAATTTTTAATTAATGAATTACTATTGTATTGTTGTTGTGTTGTTTTTTTTTTACTGAATGATGTTTTGTCTATGACCTGGAATTTTAATGTTTGTTTGACGATTTTTTATTTCTTATATATATACGTACTTTATTGACAATTTAAATTTATGTATAATGTAATGATGAGGCTGATGTTTAAATGAAATTTTGAAATTTAATAATCTATTTAATGAGAATGATATGATAATTAATTTAATTTTGTAATATATTTAAAAATTTTAATTGTGTTATATAATGAAAATGTTTGCATGCCAAATGGTGAAATATGGCAGAACTCTATGTAAACTCACTACTACCCACTTTTTATTACCCATATTTGCAAATAAATGATATTCTGATTCAGGGTGTAATTTTGAGACAGTCCTGATGTCGGTTTGTTCACTTACTTCAAATGGTACCTATAAGTCTTCCTGGAACTGAAGTTCTTCCCGCACTCCTCACAGTGCGGCCTCTCCGGGAGGGTCTCCTTGGGAGGGACCTCCTTCGCTGGCTTCACTTCGCCATTAAGTCTTGTGCTCTGGAAGAAAGGTGAAATTATTTTTTTCAACTCTACTCGAAAACTAGCGCTTATAGTCTCTGGTATTAGGTTCAAAATCTGCGAGCCTTGGGAACATTTCTCACAAATATTCTGATTAACTATAGCGTTTATGAAATTTTATTTGGTACAGACAGCGCCCCGCGGTTTCACCCGCGTAGTTCCCATTCCCGTGGCAATACGGGGATAAAATATAGCCTATGACACTCCACAATAACGTAGCTTTCTGTTGGAGAAATAATTCTGTAAATCGGTTCAGTAGATCTAGAGATTACCCCTTACAACGTCACAAACTCACAAACGTTTCCTCTTTATAATATTGTTAGTATATAAAAATAAGTCGGGTTTTCCTTCCTGACGCTATAACTCCAGAACGCACGAACCGATTTCCACGGGTTTGCATTCGTTGGAAAGGTCTCGGGCTCCGTGAGGTTTATAGCAAAGAAAATTCAGGAATTTCAACAGAAAAGCGGGAAAATCTTTTTTCACATACAGCGTCATCTCTGATACATAGCATGTACTACAAACCAATATTTTAAGTAGATTCCCCGTGGAACGCCTGCAGATGAATTGAATGCTTGCCTGAAGGCATCACCTTTATGGAATAAAGCAGGCAGAAGGAAACCGCTTCCCTTGCCTCCTCGCTTCGGACCATGGATTGAACCAGGGCCGGACGCTCAGGTCGCCGCCGCCGATCGCCTCGACGAGGACACGGCGTTGCTCCGCCCGCGCAGGGCAGACCTCCACCGTATACTCCACCGTGTCCTCCGGGCGATCCACACAGTGATACACCCAGACGTGTCCTCCCGCTGGATCCGACACAGGTACCGGCGGTGCTCCGCCCAAGCAGGGCAGACCTCCATCGTATGCTCCACCGTGTCCTCCGGGCGATCCACACAGTGTTGACACCCGGACGTGTCCTCCGGGCGATCCACACAGTGTTGACACCCGGACGTGTCCTCCCGCTGGATCCGACACAGGTACCGGCGTTGCTCCGCCCAAGCAGGGCAGACCTCCACCGTATGCTCCACCGTGTCCTCCGGGCGATCCACACAGTGATGACACCCGGACGTGTCCTCCCGCTGGATCCGACACAGGTACCGGCGTTGCTCCGCCCAAGCAGGGCAGACCTCCACCGTATGCTCCACCGTGTCCTCCGGGCGATCCACACAGTGATGACACCCGGACGTGTCCTCCCGCTGGATCCGACACAGGTACCGGCGTTGCTCCGCCCGCGCAGGGCAGACCTCCACCGTATGCTCCACCGTGTCCTCCGGGCGATCCACACAGTGATGACACCCGGACGTGTCCTCCCGCTGGATCCGACACGGGTACCGGCGGTGCTCCGCCCAAGCAGGGCCGACCCCCACCGTATGCTCCTCAAATGCAATCAGCTTACCTAGGAGGAACCTATTGTAATCTTACCTCTTCCGCAAAAGGTGCTTCCTTCTCGTTCGCTTCTACCTTCGTCTCCACAACTTCGACGATTTTATTTTTCATCTCCAGTTCGTCTTCTACGTCTGGGTACGTGGAATCCAAATGGTCGTCCTGCACAGAGTCGGGTGTGGGCGAGCGTTTCTTTTTAACTTTTATCTTTTTCTTTACAGGAATCTTTTCGCTCTTCGGTTTGATTTTCTTTTTAGATTTTTGTTTGAGGGGCTGTTGGGGAAATGGAAGTATGTAAGTAATCATTGGTCTTCCGAATAAAGACACTACAAATTATCACCGTCCTTAAATTACGTCACACAAATTTCATGATTTTTAACCTCCCTCCCCATCCTTGTCACAGTTGGTCACATTTGTGAGACACCCCTCCCTAGTGTGACGTCACGTATTTTACAATTTTATCCGTGTACTAGCAGCGCCCCACGGTTTTACCCGCGTAGTTCCTGTTCCCGTGGGAATATGGAGATAAAATATAATTAATGTAGTTTTCTAGTGATGAAAGAATTTTGTAGTTTTAAATAGGAAACATTTGTATTTTTGTATGTAACGAATAAACTCATATTAGTTACATACAAAAATAGAAATGTTACCTCTTTTATAATATAAGTATAGATATAAGTATAGATTTTTTAGTGTTTTACTTAACACTTAGATTAAAATAGATTTTGAAATGTGACGTCACAAAATTTAGGACCCCTCCTACCCCCTTGTAACACAATGTCACACTTCGTCGGCCCCCTTCCTCCCCCTTAACGTGTGACATAATTTATAGATGACCCCGTATAAAATAACTGTAATTTCGGAAGTCGGTGTTTTTGGTTGTTTCAGCGTTTTTTTGTTCACTTTTTAGTGATGATACCGCACAGCTAAATGTTCACAGCGTGTTGTAAACTGGTGTAAACAATAAACAGACATGCGATATCAGCAATCCCGGAAGATTTGCTATCATTTATTGAAGAGTTCTGTTTCCTATCATCTCACTCTCATCCTATCATCTCACTCATATCACTAGAGCCTACCTTCTCCGCCTTCTTCCTCCGTGTCTCACGCTGCACCTCCAGCTCATGTACAAACGTGTCCGGCTCGCAGTGCTCCTCTGTCTTCACGTCTGTCTGTCTGTCTGTCACACTAGATCACTAGAGCCTACCTTCTCCGCCTTCTTCCTCCGTGTCTCACGCTGCACCTCCAGCTCATGTACAAACGTGTCCGGCTCGCAGTGCTCCTCTGTCTTCACGTCTGTCTGTCTGTCTGTCACACTAGATCACTAGAGCCTACCTTCTCCACCTTCTTCCTCCGTGTCTCACGCTGCACCTCCAGCTCATGTACAAACGTGTCCGGCTCGCAGTGCTCCTCTGTCTTCACGTCTGTCTGTCTGTCTGTCTGTCTGTCACACTAGATCACTAGAGCCTACCTTCTCCACCTTCTTCCTCCGTGTCTCACGCTGCACCTCCAGCTCATGTACAAACGTGTCCGGCTCGCAGTGCTCCTCTGTCTTCACGTCTGTCTGTCTGTCTGTCACACTAGATCACTAGAGCCTACCTTCTCCACCTTCTTCCTCCGTGTCTCACGCTGCACCTCCAGCTCATGTACAAACGTGTCCGGCTCGCAGTGCTCCTCTGTCTTCACGTCTGTCTGTCTGTCTGTCTGTCTGTCACACTAGATCACTAGAGCCTACCTTCTCCACCTTCTTCCTCCGTGTCTCACGCTGCACCTCCAGCTCATGTACAAACGTGTCCGGCTCGCAGTGCTCCTCTGTCTTCACGTCTGTCTGTCTGTCTGTCACACTAGATCACTAGAGCCTACCTTCTCCACCTTCTTCCTCCGTGTCTCACGCTGCACCTCCAGCTCATGTACAAACGTGTCCGGCTCGCAGTGCTCCTCTGTCTTCACGTCTGTCTGTCTGTCTGTCACACTAGATCACTAGAGCCTACCTTCTCCACCTTCTTCCTCCGTGTCTCACGCTGCACCTCCAGCTCATGTACAAACGTGTCCGGCTCGCAGTGCTCCTCTGTCTTCACGTCTGCCAGCCTGTCCCCCCCCGGCGGTGGTGGGGAGAGGAGGTCGCAAGCTTCCCTCTTGATGGGCGGCTCGGGGATGCTGAAGTTGTACACGGGAGTGACGGCGAGGTGCGGGGGACGCGGGTTTGGAGCGAAGTTGTTCTGTAAGCGAGATTGATACGTTAGTTCTGTGAAACCAGCCATTCCACAAATTCATAACTCGCAAATTACACAGAGTGTAAATCGTTATTAGATTATAATGTCCCGATATATTATGAAAAACATGTTTTGTACATAATAAATCCCATTCAAATTCAATAGTTTCCAATATATTACATTTTCGATTTGATTTAGCGTAATAAATGATAAATGATAAATGATTTATTTTTGTAAGTAGGTTGTAAAAAACACTTTTACACGTCAATCTTTTTTTGGCCGTTATAAAAACTAGATGAGGCCGGTGTTTCCTAGCTGACTACCCTGAGAAGAAACACCGAAACAAACTCAGAGGTCAAGGTCTCTTTTGAAGTCCATACAATTGTACTGGTCAAATCATATGAGAACCATGTAGGTTGGTGTCTGAAGTGGTCTTTTGAGGAAAGTACCCCACAGATTTGAGTGGACCTGTCCAAACAGTGCAAGCATTTGTCAGTTATCGTGTAGCTCAAACTTAGAACTTCAAGGAGCTCAACGATTTGACGAACAATACCAAAGTAAGGACATTTGGGTAGGCCACGTAAGGAACTCAAACCGCCAGACTTATATGAATGAACCCCCGACGTAGCGATCTACATGGTCCTCATATTCACAATACGTTATATGAGGACCATGCAGATCAGTGTCTGAAATGGTCTTTTTAAGAAGGAACCACACCGTTTTGAGTGGACCTGTCCAGTCAGTGCAAGCCTTGGTCAGAGACAAGTAGCTCAACTTAGAATCAACAAGGAGCTCAACAACTCGACGAACAATGCCAATGAAAGGACATTTGGGTAGGCCACAAAATACTCAAACAGCCAGACAACGTTAAAAAAATACTTTGAAGGGGAAAATGCTAATAATAACCCATATAGTCCTCATATTCACAATAGGGAATAAAATTAAAATAATAAAAAAAATGATACTTTACAAAATAAGTATTCATGTCAAAATAAGAAATTGTAATGAGATAAAAAGAATACTTTAAAAAGTAAACATTCATGTCAAGAGTAAATGAAAATTAAAATATAAAAATGTCAAACTGTATAAATACAAACAAAAAGAGAACAAAACAGGAAAAAAAAAAACATTAAAACATTGGGCCGTGTACAAAACTGAAGCAGCTCACTCCCAAGCCTTCTTGTCCTCAAGATAATCTTTCACTGTATAAAAAGCTTTCTGGCATAGCTTACGTTTTATAAATAATTTGAATTTATTTATGCTTAGTTCTTGAATAGGGCTAGGAAGTTTATTATAAAAATGTATACATTGGCATCGAAACGAACCACCTATTTTTTTGAGCCTGGTTTTAGGAACGACATAATTGTGTTTGTTCCTAGTATTTATGCTATGGATATCACTGTATTTTTTAAACAGATTAATATTTTTATGTGCATACAAGAATAATCAGTGATTGGAATAGGTACAATAAATTAAAAAAATAGATCCTAAAAATGTGGTTTCATAATATTTGTTCCGGGTTTCTGGACATCACTTAAGTACATTTAATATTAATGTTATTAATACAATTAACTAATCAAATTCATTCAAGGAAAACGTTCTAAAAATATTCGTAGATACGTTTTCTATCGTTACTAGCTGCTGCTGGAATCCCCGATTTTAAAACATTCTTTATCGCTGCTCCGCTCCTATTGGCTTAAGCGTGATGTTATATAGCCTAAAGCCTTCCTCGATAAATGGTCTATTCAACCCAAAAATATTTTTTCAATTGGAACCAGTAGTTCCTGAGATTAGCGCGTTCAAACAAACAAACAAACAAACTCTTCAGCTTTATAATATTAGTATAGATTACTTCAGGTAAAGAACTGGGTCTGTGTCATGACTTCGTTTCCTAGAAGCCAAAACTTGCTGTCTCTTTCTATCTTTTGGGCTTGAGTTGCCTTTTTTATACCTTTAGCTTGTCAGTTTTACTTATTTAAGCTGGTGTGTAAATTAATTAGCTTCCCCGCTTACTCACATCGTTAAAACGAAGATGAAGAGTTAACTTTTATTTTGTCTAAAATCTAAAAAAATCATGCATACCCTTTTATTTTAAAACAGAAACAGGAAATTAATTAGAAAGTTGTTTTTCTTTATTTTATTTTTATAGTATTTTTATTTTGTTTATTAATTTTATTTGTACTTAAGTAACATTCCAAAACCCGGGGCATTAGTCCCAAAAAAACATTTAGTCGTAAGGCGTCTCCACTTTATCTCTGTTCTCTTTCGAACTTTAGGTATTCTAGCTCTACCTATTCCGATTAGGGATGGCGATAGATCGATTAATCGAAGAATGGATTTTTCAGGCCCAAAAGATCAATTTTTTAAATCGATATGAAGTACTGAATCGATGTTTCACCCTTGAAAATCGCCCTTCTTTTTTTTTTGTATTGGTAAAAACCATAAAATTATTTACAATTAGTTGAAAGTGTCTGTAACATTACGGTGTTACCGATTAAAGGGTTAATTACTCAAAAACTCGAGAGATGGCTGTATGTTTGTTTTTTTATTATTTTTTTTTTAAATACGTTTTGAAAATAAATGTCTTCTTTCATACCTGATTTGACTTTGATATGAATTAAATGAATTGATACATCAGCTTACGATTTGGATCGATTTAAAAATCGATTCTTTTCGGAAAGAATCGCCATTCCTAGTTCCGATCACTGGTAATAATACAGACCTGCTGGACATACTGCAGATGCCTGTAGGAGCGCTTGGCCAGTTCCTTGAACTTGCACCACTTGCGGAGGAGCGCCAGGCACTCCCAGCACACGCGGATGTAGAACGGTGACGAGTCGTATATCTGAGGGGCAAATGGGAAACTCAGGATTGTGTGAAAACATTAACTCACACTACTTTGCTATACCGGGTCTGGTTGTTTGTGTATGTGATGTATGTATGTATGTTTGTAAACGCAGCCATGACACAGGAGAAATTCCCAGTGCGGGATAACATTTAAAAAAAAAAAAAAAAACAACTGGTTCCGGCTTGTCTGGGAGCCAACCAGTGGCGTGCAGTGATTCGAGCTAGGGTAGGCCAGAGAAAATGTCCAAATAAATTTTAAAAAATAACCACATTATTCAGGGTTCATTTTTAATGAAATGAGTTTTTTTTTGTTTTTTCAAATAGTCTATTTAAAAAAAAAACGAAAAAATAACACCACATTTCAACCCTGAATAATGTGGTGCGTTTTTTTTTTGGACATTTTCTCTGGCCTACCCTCACTCGAACCACTGCACGCCACTGGAGCCAACCCCAATATAGTTGGGAAAAGGCTAGGCAGATGATGATGATTTCTTTTACCTCAGACAAAGGATAAGCATTGCCATACAACGTGGCAATGCTGCCAGTCTTTTGGGCTCACTTTCAATCAATAGCTATGCCGACGAGTTTTTTGATGCCATATTCCAGTAAGGAGGATATGGTATGAAAAAACTCGTCCGCATCGAGGAGCTCGTGGCTAAATTATAACAGCCGCATGGGTATATACACATTCAAAATAAAATATAATTTTTTGTTTTGCACAGTCAAGAAGTAAAAAGCAGGATCCATTTGATTTAACTATATATCAAGGCACTTATATTGTAAAGATATGTTAATCAATTGATTCACTAAACAACATTTTGCTTTCTACAGCTATTAGTTGCATCTACCAAATTCTGATGTGTCAGTGTTCCTTTTTTCAGTTCAATCCTGGGTTCAGATAATGATTATCGCGGTAGAACGTTACCGGGATATAATTTCCGATACACACGCGGATAAACCGATATCAAAAGCTTGTTTAAAATCCGAAATCCATAGACAGAACTCGAAAAGTTTGAAAAACTCGATACAGCAATTACTATACAGAAAAGAAGTGCTTTCTTATTCTTGTATTACCTTATTTTATGCTTTCAAATGTTATAAACTATTCTGCCAATACTTAACTACGTAATAAAACACAAATACAATCATACTTACTTGAATTTCGTTTAAAATTTGTGAATATAAATCATAATAGCCAGTCTCGCCAATAAAGTACAAGTTTCGCCCGGTACACATGCAAGCCGTGCATAAATCTCCCATATTTCTGTTCTAGGAAAATCTAAGTACGTAAAAAAACTCGTTTCAAGATATTTCAAAGTAAAATTAAGTTAAAAATTTAAATTATTGATTGTTTTATTTACGAAAGAGAGCGTCAGCGTCTATTTCGTGGTTTTGACATTTGGCATGTTTGTAAATCAACTGTCACTTGTCACTGTCAGTGAAATCTGATGTCACTTTATATATGTCAAATGTGCGTCACATCGTCTGCATTTGTGCTTGTTCTATCAAAATTCTTACGTCCATTGTAAAGTTTCTTTGAAGCGACCTCAATACCACCATATACAACTGAAACTCGAATCTATCTAGCTATGTTGTTGCGGCAATCAAAGGAATCCACACGATTAAACATGCTTATAGAATATCCCGCCCGACTGCAATCTTAATCAGTTGACCATCAGACCGATACCCTTACTGGTCGAAGGATTCTCCGAGAGATGAACCACATATCATTAGTATCTTTAGTTCCCAATTAGTAGTCGTAAACGGACAACAATATGACGAATAGAAATACCACCACCACGAAGGTTGAGGAGATCGTGGAGTATGTTCGAGCGAAGACCAGCTGGACCTTAAGGGTAGTGAAGTTGGAGCCGCGCCATAACACTAATTTCAAGTCGTTCGTGGTGCGAGTTCCGACTCATCATATCGAGACCTTCCTCAAGGAGGAGTTTTGGCCGAAGGGTGTCGTGTATCGGCGATTCCGCGGAAGACTACGCGACACCACGCAGCGTAACACGACGCCGACGCTTCGTGTAAAATAAAATAGTGTATTGTTTTTGTTTTTATATAAATATGTATGATAGTCTGTATAAGGTATTGTGGTTGGTCTGTATATGTATAAGGTATATATGTTATGGGTCTTTGTTACCCGAAATAAAAGTTAAGTATATTATTATTTATCCTTTTTTTTTCTCAGCTCTTGGCTGGTTTTGACCACATTTACGGGCCAAGCCAAGTAAATGTAGCATGTGGTGTATTTACTGGGTTGTATGATGAGGTCCTACATTGTCTTCTATCTGCATGATTTTTTTTATTGTTATTATTATTTCGTGTATTCATTTTAAAATCTTATTAATTACATTTTTAAATATTTAAATAAAAAAAAAATAAAAAAACATTTAAAAATATAAAAAATAGCAGCCCACCGGTATCGGGAACAGGGTCCAAGCTACCGGCGGTCAGGGCTCCAGAGAGAGGAACCTCCTAACAATGCGAGCCGTGTCCAGAAGTACCGCTTTCTGGATCAAGCCCTTGATCCAGCTGCCTAACGAGAGCCTCCTAAGGTGTTGGTCGAGGCTCTTGGCTATTAGGCCATTGGCTGACACGACTATCGGTACAATGATTGCTGAATCCACATCCCACATGTCGACAACCTCGCGAGCCAAGTCAAGATATTTAATTTGCTTATCTTTCTCAGCTTTCACGAGGTTCTCGTCATGCGGGACGGTTATGTCTACAATCATTGTACGCCTCTCGATTCGGTCCACCACCACTATATCAGGCTTATTGGCAACAATAGTCCTGTCAGTGATGATGGACCGATCTCAGTACAATGTGATATTGCCACTATCGAGAACTGGGTCGGGCACATACCTGTAGTACGGCACCTCCGAATTCACAAGTGAGTATTTTAGAGCAAGTTGCTGGTGGATAATCCTGGCTACGAGGTTGTGCCTATGCAAGTATTCTCCGTTAGCAAGACGAGAACACCCAGAGACAATGTGGCGAATTGATTCTCCCGGACGGTGACATGCCCGACATATGTCAACCGTACCGTCCTTCACAATAAATCTCCGGTAGTTGTTCGTCATGATAACTTCGTCCATAATTGCACAGACAAAACCTTCGGTTTCTCCAAAGAGATCACCAAAGCGTAGCCAGGCTACGGACGCTAATTGATCTACGTCGGGCCCATGTAGAGCCCGGAAAAAGCGTCCGTGAAGTTCCTTACTCTGCCATACTGCCCTGCGATCGTTAGTGTCAAGCACCGCAGGTTTGCGCCAGTTCTCATTTGCCAAGGAGAGCGGGGTTAGTCCCTTGTCCACTGCCACTACATCTCGATGCATACCCACTTCGATAGCTAGGAAATATTCCCTGAGACTGCATATCTCGCGATTGTGGAGAGTCTTAGCATTTAAAAAGCCTCAACCTCCACACTTTCGCGGGATATAGTCTCATTACCGACGACCGTGGGTGATGCATTCGATATGTAGTTAGCAGTGTTCGGACCCGCCTATCCAGGGCGTCAAGTTCCGTT
This sequence comes from Hecatera dysodea, assembly GCA_905332915.2. NCBI lineage: Eukaryota > Metazoa > Arthropoda > Insecta > Lepidoptera > Noctuidae > Hecatera > Hecatera dysodea. Next base: position 308,274 of record HG995317.1, on the reverse strand, counting down.
TGAGTCCATTTGAGTACGCCGAAAGAGTACATCAATACCGGCATGACCCAACCGTTGAAGGCGCGCACCTTGTTTCCGCCCGATAGAAGGCTATTGAATACCTTCTTCAGGCGGCCAAAGAATTATTATTATTATTATTATAGAAGGCAGTGCGCCAAGGATCTTTGAGGTACGCCTATCTATAAAAAAATATAAAAATCAAAACAAATAATTCATTTACCAAACAAGTTAGTTGCTTGGAAACAGTTGTTATATCTGCACAGGTACCTACTGATTTAGTTCATTATTGTTTATTATAACTACATAAACACACAGTATTATTTAACACTTACAGTCATCGCTTTCCAGACTGGTAATGAATGAAATGATATTTAGGTACAAAAGAAAATTTTATCAAAACTAGTTTTATTATCATGGATTTAAAAATTACATGTAAATTTAGAAATGATAGTTAAAGTGCAACAGTAAATCGTGTGAAAAGCACGTAACTTGGCCAGAGTAAAGGTGGTCCTCTCCTTTCTATAACTTCACTAAAACGGAAGTGTTCAAACATAAATTATGGCAACATAAAGAATAAGAAGCAATTTTTTTTTTTTGTACCTACATGCGACTGTGACTACGCTACCTGGCGTCCTCCTTAGCGATGTCAGTGTAGTCTAGTCTACTCATGGACGTATATAATAAGTCCATGAGTCTACTACGCTGATAACACGATGACACGCTAGTCTTGGGGTTGTCAGAGAAATAAAAGACTTAATCATCAGCAATATTTTACTGCACAAGTTCTATTCTCCATATACTTCTCTCCTAAGCTTATTCCCTTGGCGTACATTCCATATTTGGAATAGAAGGAATCCCAGAAAGCCATGCGTTCCTCGAAGGGTCCGTTGAAGAGGCCAACATCTGTGTCTATTCGAAAGTACAGCTTCGCGTCCTCTTTAACCGGTGTCCGGCAGAAGATCTGAAGACGTTGGTGTTGGGTCACTGAAAAATAAAACATATTTATTAGTCATCTTCGTACATAGATTAGTTATTTGCATTTCAAACTTATACCTTGAAAGATCTGCAACAGTAATTAATAGTAGCGGCACATCTTGCTAACATTTTATGACACCCAAAAGGCAAAGATTTAAAAAAAAATGTTTAAACTGTAGACGGTTTGATAACTGCATAAACTAAATTTTAATTAATCTGAAAATAATAACTGAAAAATTACGAGTATATATTACATACGAGTATTTAGCAAAGTTTGTCCATAACAGAGTAATTCTGTCGATGATGACTTGATCTTCTGCTGTTGTGTTCTGTAACAAAGGTATGTCGTATATGTATCCCAGCTCGTCGCCATGCGTGGAGCCTGTCGCGGTGATATTGTCGCGAATCTTCATGAAATTCCTGCCGCCGTCATACGAGAACAGATATCTGTAGACAGTATATTTGTTTTGTACGTAATATCTAACAGTCCTCTCTATTGGATAATTAAAAGCCAAATCTGATGCAAAATCAATTACATCCATGTTTTGATTTTCGAGATAAAAGTTTTTTATTTGATCAATGGCGTCGGCGCTATCCGCCATTTTGGAAACTGAAAAACCATTGTTTAATTCTGCAACTAAGTCGAAATTGGTGTATCTGTCCTCTTTGGGATAGAAATAAAGCATTTCTTTCATTGCTCCACCAATCATTACTTTCACATTTTGTAAGTTGCGCATTTTTGGTGTTGTATTTAAAACATCCCCTTCGACACATGGCCGGAAGTTATAAAATTTCGTGATGTTAATCACCGTATTTGTGTCTATGGCTGAAATAGTTTGAATGAAACGGTCAACGTCGATATTCTCGTCATCCAGACCGACGTCTTTGACGAATGTAGTAACGTCTGTGACTTGGTTCATCAATGATAAGACCGCCACACCACTTTGTAGGATAACTTTGTTAAACAGGATTTCTTTGTCGAATAGTAAGTGGAAGTGTACTGAGACGGAGCCGGAGCTATGTCCGAAAAGCAAGATATTATCAGGATCTCCACTGAAACTTGCGATGTTGTTTTTAACCCATCTCAAAGCTGAACTCTGGTCTTTTAGGGCCTGGTTACTGTACTCAGTGTTAGGCAAGCAGAGATGACCATAAGGCCCTAATCTGTAGTTGACGGTGACGAGAATAACTTCGTGTCTCATGAGATATCTTGGTGAGTAGGTGGTCAATGCTCCGTTGCCTTCCGCGAATGCTCCGCCGTGAATATAGACCATTACTGGCAATTTATGTCCTGGCTCTATAACGTTTGGTCTGTAGATGTTCAGATGCAAGCATTGGATGGTGCCTTTAATGACGCCGTAGATGTCGTATTGCGGACATATTGCCGAGTCGTTGTACGCTTCATGCGGAGTGTTGAAGTAAGGGTGAGGTTGAGCGTTCTGAAAAAAAGATAGAATAGAATACACTTTATTATGTACACCATATAAGTTAAAAATATTATGAAAACATTACATAGGGTGACACAATGGGCGGTCTTATCGCTAAAAGCGATCTTTTCAAGACAATCTTTGGATAGATTTTAAAGAAAAAAGGAAAATATGGTTTTTGGTTAGAACCAAAGACTACAATGTGTTAGAACTGAACTGGCTGCTACACAAACAAATGTGTCCTGCTTCTATTTTTTTTTTCTATAATAAATCATTTTGGTATATTACTAGCTGTGCTGAACTAAGCCGTGGGACTTAGTTCGCGAGGATGTCAGAATGAAAAAATAAATGTCGCTTAAATAAAATTGATGTACCTACGTACAGTGAATGCCTTGCATAACCTGACCCACTTAGAATTAAGAATATAATAGAAATAGGGACTACTCTATTTCTATTATTCTTAATTCTTTCTTTTAAAATGCCAACCAAATCAAGTCATCAGGCTATCGAACGAATGGTGCGTCCTCCAACTACGAAACAAAAACTAAAGTGTGTTCAGACTTACATGAATTTCATGCATTCAAAAGTTGTCAATATTGGCTTTTTACTTTTCACGTGATGCCGGCAGGGTCAGGTTATGCAAGGTATACTGTCCGAACGCCAATGAGGTCGCGGGCACTTCTAGTTCAGAATAAAAGCCAAGGCAAAGGATCAGTAGTTACTTTTCAAATATTAAGTCTTACAAAGACAATTATCTCCCTTTATTATACATAAGTTTACATACATTTGGACGACTTACCCCGAATGGATTCGTTTCGTTAACTAATCCGTAAGGAATGCCCAGGAACGTAGTGAAGTTATCCCCGAGAATCCCACGTATCTGCCCAACGGGGGTGTCCACTAATATTGTCTGAGCCCCATAAACACAGGTATCCAATAATATAATACAGCTTACTAGTTTTAGAAACATTTTTGTCACATTAACGAGAATATCTGGAAGACCAAAGACACAATAACTGATTTTTTTAAATAATTTAATCGATTTATATGAGCGGGAAAAAGTTTTTATACCCAAATAAAATTAAATAGAAAGTTATCTCAGTACTGATTACTTAGCTATTCACTAGTTTATGAAATACTGATAGAGTTGCAGTATTTTTTTAATGTGTTTACAATTATTGAGTAATAACGACATCTTTATCTCATTTATAACAAATAGTTGGGAGATAACAATTACAAACCGGATTCAGGTGAATTTCAGTACCTAGGGTAGGTAAACTACTAGTGATTGGACACCTAAGTGACTTGTAATAATTATTTTGTGGGTTTGTTTTTGAAGATAAATGTATTCGGTATTAAAACTTTAGATGTTTTATTATATCATAGTTACCTTTGTTTAAAGTAAAGTGTAATGATTTTTAGGTATATCCTAAAAATAAAATAAAGCATAAGCATAATCAGCTTTTTAATGTTCTCACTGCTGGGAGTGCTGGGACACAGGTCTCCTCTCTAGGAGAAGGAATGGGCCGTAATCCACCACGCGGGCTTAGAGCGGGTTGGTGAATGTCACACGTCTTCGAATTTTTGGTTCTAGGACATGCCGGTTTCCTCACCATGTTTTCCTTCGCCGTTTTAAGAGCAGTGGTGGTTAAAATAAATACACAAAGTAATGCGCCTGGCTGGGTTTGAACCCGCGACTTACAATTCGTAGGTAAGTTGGCTGCTGCGCTACGTGTCGTGGGTTCGATTCCCGCACGGAACAAATATTTGTATGGCCTACAGATAGTTGTTCCGGGTCTGGCTGTTTGTGTATGTGACATTGTATGTTTGTAAACGCACCCACGACACAGGAGAAATTCCTAGTGTGGGGCAACGTTTTAAAAAAAAAAACAATAAATAAAAAATAAAAAAACATACTAAATTAAACAGATATTGGACAGATATTCAAACACTGCTTTAAGTATTAAAAAAAAAACATGTTTAAACAGCCGTTAGTGTCGAGGCTAAGTTAATAAAAGGCTAAATTAGTTATTTCCAATAATATTTGTTGCAATATTATCATACTAGCGACCCGCCCGGGCTCCGCAAGGGTGCAATGTAGATACGAATGTTTTCTCTACTATAGTATGCATGTATTATACAAATATAAACCTTCCTCTTGAATCACTCTATCTATTAAAAAAAATCTCATCAAAATCCGTTGCGTAGTTTTAAAGCTTTATGCATACATATGGATATAGGGACAGAGAAAGCGACTTTGTTTTTATACTATGTAGTGATAATCTAGTGATATTTCACAATTTATACAGTCTGTTTTTTTAATTTGCTTGTTTTTTTTTTTTTTTTTTTTTTTTTTTTTTTTTTTTTTTTTTTTTTTTAACTAATGAATTACTATAGACAATACTTTAACTTACCTATAACCAGTCAGATCACCACCATAGATTTGTTCTCCGAAAGTCCGAACACTGTGGCTTACGAATGCAAAGAGTACTTTTAAGTCTACGGCTGAAAAAAGCGCGGGAAACTTCCAACTTGGCGGTCGTGTATTTTTTTGAATTCATCTTGAAATTTTTAAAACAGTGTATTATAAGATCAGTAGAAGTAGTTTAGTGTTGTATATTCTTCTATTTATTGTTTTATCTTAGATTTGTAAATATTCTCCGGTAGTGGTAAGTTTTTTAATTATCTATTAGATTGTTAAGCATGAACGACCCGCCTGACCCGGGGGACTTCGTTCCCCCGGCAGGCTTTTTTGTAACGGTGAAATCTAATGAATCGGGCATGGATACCGATGGCTCAACTTCGGGTCGAAAATTAAAAAGAAGTCGTTTGTTAGTCTGCAAGCACTGCAATAAACGTCGCCGTACCCGTAAAAACAATGGTTCCGAAACTTCGGGTTGTAGCTGCATGGATTCGAAAGTTACTGATTCGGTGCCTAAACATAACGAAATTATGCCTATAAATGTTGCTACACTTGCTACTGATATCTCTTCTCCTTCTTTAGTACCCGCTTCTCAGATTGGCAGAACAAGTTACGAAAGTACGGACAGCACACCTTTTTTGATACATGTTCAAAAAACTTTTACTGCCCCCGATGAAGGTACGACATTGCACCCCATCACTTTTGGAAAGTTCCTTAAGCATAATGCCTTCAAAAATATAATTAATGGAAGTGTTAAAAAAATTGGACGAAATAAGATTTCACTTTCTTTCTCAAATCACTTAGACGCTAATTCTTTTATTGCGCATGAGAGCCTTAAAAAATTTAATTACAAAGCGTTCATACCTACGTTTAATGTTACACGAATGGGTTTAGTACGTGGTGTTCCAGCGGAATGGTCTCCTGAGGAAGTTATAGATAATATAACAGTACCAATTGGTTGCGGTCCGATATTAAAAGTCAGACGACTGAATTTTAAAACCACTGTTGATGGAACAACAATCTGGAAACCATCTCAATCCATAGTTGTTACCTTTGATGGTCAGGTTTTGCCTAAAAGGATATTTATGTGCTATAATGCCTTACCTGTGGACTTATATATTTTCCCTACCATACAGTGCTTCAATTGTTGTAGATTTGGACATACAAAAATACAGTGTAGGTCCAAACCTCGCTGTTATAAATGTGGCCAAGGCCACTCTGGGGAGAGTTGCGAAAAAGAAAATGCTACTTGCTGCCTTTGCTCTGGCTATCATTTTGCTACTAACAAATCTTGCCCAGAATTCTCCAGACAAAAATCCATTAAACAATACATGGCACAAAGTTCAGTTTCTTATGCTGAAGCAGCAAAATTGCATCCCCCTGTAACTAAAACATATGCAGATACAGTTTTATCCTCTCCTTCTCAGAAATTTGCAGATGCCCCAATAATTTCATCCCCTAATACTTCAAATAATTATAAGAAGACAGTCCACTTAAAACCACGTTCACCCCCAAAACATGTACATGGTTATAATAAAGAAGCTCACAACGCTATTGTTAGAGATTTTGCCATACCTCAGCCTTCAAATGGCTGTGCTTTGTCAAGTAATATTAATAATGAAATAAAGGAAACAAATTTTTCCATAAATGATCTTCTTACTGCTTTATACAATCTTCTCTCCCAGTTCAATATGTCACCGTCCAACGTTGCCCAATCTTTTAATTTACCTCAACCCATTCATAATGGACACATCCAAAATAATCCAGTGGAACTGTCGCAGTCTTTTAAACAAAAAGAGTGATGTCATACATCTAATAAACAAATATGAGCCTTTTGTCTTTGCTCTAGCAGAGACTTGGCTGAAAACACATAATATTTTTAAAATTAATGGTTATTCAACCATTAGAGAGGATAGATCTGATGGGTATGGTGGAGTAGCTATACTTATCAAGAATTCTATTCCTTTTTCTTCTATTACTTTACCACCTCATAGTGAGGAATTCTCCATTGTAGCTATTAAAGTGTATCATAGTTGTATAGTTTCTATTTATATTCCTCATCCTTCTTCCTCTATTCTTCAAGAGGTGAATGATCTCTTTTCTTTTTTACCAAAGCCTTTCTTAGTATTGGGGGATTTTAACTGCCATCACCAATCTTGGGGTTGTTCATCAAATAATAGTTATGGGGATGAACTATTAAATATAATAGACTTACACAACTTGTGCATCTTGAACTCAGGAGAAGTCACACGTCGGTGTGCTCCCAACCAAAACCAAAGCGCAATTGACCTTTCCATCTGTTCTCCAAGTTTAGCTTCATCATTGACTTGGTATACTCTAACCTCTACTTATGGTAGTGACCATTTTCCAATAGTTATCACATATCCTCTTTCCAAATCAAATGCACCGCTAAGAAGATCAAATTTAAAACATAAACTGCCAAATAGAAATAATAATGACTGGGACAAATTTAGAGATATTGTTGACAGAAAGCTTAGCTCCCTGCCTATCATATCTGATGGCAATGAAAATATTTGTGCAGTAGCTTTAGCACACATATTAATTGCAGCGGCAGATGAAGTTTTTCCTGTAAAAAATAAAAATATTAATAGAATACCTTCGCCTCCATGGTGGGACTCAGAATGCACAGAATTGATAAACAAACGTAAAGAAGCTGAATACAATTACAACTTGGATATGTCTGATGATAACTTTGAAATTGTTTCTAATTTAATTAAGTTAACTAGTAAACTTTTCAAGAAGAAAAAATTTGATTCTTGGCGTAACTTTTGCACATCAATTTCACCGAATACTCATCCTACCATTGTCTGGCGTAATATTCGTAGATTTAGGTCTATTTATAATAACCCTGCCCCTATTCCTGATTCTTTAGCCAGTGACTTCTTAAATACATTGGCACCTCCTTGGGTGCCTGAGGCTATTGAACTGAATTTGCCACTTGTATCAATCAACCATGATATTTCGGAAACTCTAGAGCTGCCATTCACTCTTATTGAATTAAAGGGTGTTATTCACAAAACTAAGGACTCCGCACCCGGCATTGACGGTATCCCGTATTCCTTTTTTGCTAATCTTAATGACGACGTCCTCAGTTATTATTTAAAGCTTGTCAATTCTGTAATGATTACTGGAAACATCCCTGAAGAATGGAAACGTCAAATGGTGTTGCCATTCCTCAAACCAAATAAAACTCCATCTGATCCTTCTTCATATCGCCCCATAGTTTTGTCTTCAATTTTAATGAAAATAGCGGAACATTTAATAAAAAATCGCCTAGAATGGTATGTTGAAAGTAAGGGCCTTTTGGCAGAATCACAATATGGCTTTAGAAAAGGTAAAAGTACCACTGACTGTTTAAGCATTCTAGCATCTGATATTCGGTTATCCTTTTCTAATAACCAATCAACCGTAGCAGTTTTTCTTGATATTAATGCGGCATATGATAATGTTGTACTATCAATTTTACAAAATAAATTAAAAGCCTTAAAGGTTCCGTCAAATTTGTCCAATTTCGTTATTAATATCCTGACTGCACGCTCTGTTAACATGCTAATAGGAGATCATGAAGCATCTCGCCTTGTGTGGAGAGGTCTCCCACAGGGTTCTGTGCTCAGTCCCCTTCTATACAACATTTACACTTTTGATATGGACTCGTCCTTATTAACTAACCATGTTAAGGTTCTTCAATACGCTGACGATTTGTTACTGTATTCGTCATGTCCCTCTGTTGACAAGGCTACCTTTAATATCAATTCCGCTCTGTCTACTCTGGAGTCATGGTTAGATTTAAATGGCTTGGATTTATCCACGTCTAAAAGTGCTGCTGTATTATTCACCCGGAAGAAAATTATTCCTTCAGTAAATATTCTGTATAGAGGAGTACCTATTCCAATAAAAGATAAATTCAGATATCTGGGTGTAATATTTGACTCTAAATTAAGCGGTGTTCCCCATTGCGATTATATTGTAAACAAATGTGAAAAACACTTAAACATGCTTCGATGCCTCTCTGGTGTGTGGTGGGGTGCACATCCCTTTTCTTTAAAACTTATTTATAACGCAATCATCAGAAGCACTCTGGATTATGGATCGTTCGTTCTGGAACCTGGCAGTGCGATGGCCTTTAAAAAATTAGATCGCATCCAATATAAAGCTTTACGTATCATTTTGGGTGCTATGAAGTCTAGCCCCATTAACGCACTCCAAGTGGAATGCGGGGAAGCTCCATTATATATAAGAAGACAGTTCCTATCCGACAAATATGTATTCCGGATTCTTCAGCTCTCAACTCATCCTCTCGTGCCCAAACTGGGCTCTCTGATAGTGCAGATGGAATCTTCAGATTACTGGTCCCATAAACGTGCTCCCTGTCTAGTTGTCAGCTATAAAAAAATCCTTTCACTTTCTTCTCCTATTCACCGTTCCAATAAACTCCCAATATTTAGCTGTAGTTACGACAGTTTACAGTTCAGTCCCATCATAACATATGACAGTGTGAGTAAATCAGATCCGAATTGCCGATTAAATTTTAACCATTTTCTGACTGAACATTTTGAATACCACCACATTTTTACTGATGCCGCCAAACGTGATCCGATGGGTTGTGTTGGGATAGGTACTTACCATTCTCAATACAATATTGTACAAAAAATAAAACTGCCTCCCGAGACTTCCGTTTTTACAGGGGAATGCTTCGGTATTTTAAAAGCAATAGAATACATTCGTGTTTTAAAGCTCAAAAAATCTATAATTTTTACTGACTCTCGAAGTGCTCTTCTAGCCATTAACAAATCCCCTTACGAAGACAAGTCACAGCTTGCCTTAATTTATTTAATAAGAGAATTTGCGTTCAGAACCATTACCGAGGGTAACACACTTCAATTTGCATGGATTCCGGCCCACGCTGGAATCCAAGGCAATGAAGTGGCTGATGCCCTGGCTGGTGATGCGGTGCATTGTGGAGACTTAGTCCCATATAAAATTTTTACTTATGACCTCGTTACGCTGCCTAGGAGAATCTTACGGGACACCTGGAAGGTTGCTTGGAATGCCAGTAGCAGATTGAAAGGACATTACTTTTCCCTTATCCAACCCGAGATTCCGGAAAAACCATGGTTTTGCCGGGCTAAATTTGGCAAGATGGAGACATCTGTTTTAATACGGATGAGACTAGGTCATGTTTGTTCACCAGCCCATCTTGCCAAATTTCATATTATTGATGACCCCATTTGCGTATGTGGCACAGACGTAGGCGATTTAAACCATATTTTTTTCTCCTGCCCCTTATACGACCGTTCTTCCTTCTTCAGTAACCTCTTATCCCTTGATATTCCTTTCCCTACCTCAATACTGTCTTTACTTTGTACAAATAGTTTTCCTGTATATAAATGTATAGTCTCTTTCATTACCATAAATAACATTAAATTGTAATATTTCGTCATTGTAATTTGCTCATCAATCATTCCAAATTAAAATACTGATCCTATATGTCCTTCATATCCCAAATTCCGTTAAAAATACTTATATTCCGTTTCCCTACCTTTTCTTCGAACTAAACGTGACATTGGCTAAATGCACAAACCGTGCGAAGCCAAAAAAAAAAAAAAAAAAAAAAAAAAAAAAAAAAAAGTCTACGGCTACGAATGACATCGGTTACCTTATGCATTTCTTACTGTTTTGCCAAATGTCACCATATCGCGCCAACGCAGAATGAATGCAACTATTTTTTTTTTTTGTGTTGTGGCTCCATCATTTAACTAACGATGATTTTGCCAATGTCAAGGTTTGGAGAGGAACTAATGATCGGTTCTCATTAACGATAGTGAACAAAAAAAAAAGTAACAGATAATATTAGTCATAACTGGATTTTATTAATAGGTATTAATAAAATAAAGGACTTTAACTGCGGGGGAATGGGCTAAAGATAAAATTTAAAAACTATTACTGCCATCCTTCGATCAATAATACATTGATCGAAGCTGCCATCTATCAAAAGTATTGTGAATTGCTAAGGATTGTCATTGACTAGAGCATAGACTATACACTATAAACAGAGACTAGAGAAAAGAATAAGCATCTTATATAGCGATATTATCCTTATTAATGACATTTAATCACTGAACTGTCCAATAACTCATAACGTCCTATAACTAGTGGTTTACCCTATTTTACGTGAAGCGGCTGCCTACCAGATCTCCAGAACCCATTAACTGGGGAACACGGTATTTCTTGGCAAGACTGTGTCAGATTTTCTGGCTTCTGACAATCCGTAACGACTGCCAAAATTCTCTAAATGACAGCCGGGACCAACGACTTAACGCGCTTTCCGAGACACGGAGGAGTCTCGTTCGTTATGTTAAGATGGTCACCCATCCACCGACCAACCTCGGCAAGCATTGCTTAACCTTGAAGATCGACCCGTGCGGCTGTTATAATTTAGCCACGAGCTCCTTAAATATTGGACACGTATTTTTTTCAGTGCGTGACGTCACTACGTGCTACGAATTTTACCACAACGTGACGTCACAAGCTCCACCTTTGACGTTTTTATCTTCGTCAATTTTTATTATTTTGATAAAGCAAAAATAAGTCTCTCCATAATAACTCCATATTTTTCGATAGTCTTACTGACGGACTAAATATAATCAGATTTCTTTTACTCAGGAAAAATCTACATTAACAAGAAAATCATTTAGGTACATGAATATTATAAACTCGTGACGATACGGAATTATAGTAATTATTAATACAAAGTATCTACTACTATTCTCAATCAAAAGTTATTATAAACATACTTACACAGAAAATTAAAACATTGAGTGTTAGGTACCTACTATTTATTTGTTAAACTATTCATTGACCCTAAATATTATAGGCACTATAACGTGTTACATTTTCGTTGAAAGAAAATACCATAGAAAAACACACCGAACAAACACTATTCGTTAAAAAATAATTCTATTGTTTGTAATAAAAAATGTCATTATAAAATTCATAGAATTGTGTTTCTGTGAAATATGTTTCAATCAAGTAGGTAAATTGTGTTCTAAATCTGTACTAATATTATAAAGAGGAAATATTTGATTGTTTTTTTTTTGTTTGTTTGCATTGAATAGGCTCCGAAACTACTTGACCGATTTGAAGAAATCTTTCACTGTTGGGAAGCTACATTATCTCTGGTGAACATTTCAATATCGAACTAACGATATATGGTCCAAAAAATATTAGTAATAAATATCGATATTTCGAAATAATAATATCGATATTTCGATATTTTATCAACAGTCCTACCGCGTACTCAGCGCGGGGCTGTACTGGTGGAGCTCGTGGCGGAGAGTGGCGTATTGACGTAGGGGGGCGGGCGGTACTATGTGAGTGCGTTGCTTGGAAATGAGGTGTCTTTTAGGAACTAGATATATGCAGCGTTCTAGCTACTGGAGTAAAACCACGGGTAATAGCTAGTATTCTTGGCGGTGTAAGTATTTTTTTCTTTGAAATAACTCTCTCTTTATCACTCAAAGGTTTACTGGGACAAAATTCAACTTTGAGTTAAGCTTGCCTTTGTTTTACATTCACTTTATTATGTCCAATTCAAGTTGTTTTGGTGTAGAATAAAGAATTAAGAACCTTATAGGAACAGATTACAAATCATTTCAATAGGAAATTAGGAATCTACTAGTGAATCCGTATGATAATGCTAGTCTTTTGTATAAATACCTAACTATACAAACGACCAGTGTTTAGAACATAAAAAAAATGGAGTAGTTCGTGGAAGAGAGTGGCGTATTGACGCAGGGGCGGGCGGTAGTGAGATACCGTGTTTCTTTGAAAAATGTGGTGTCTTCTAGATAAGTGTCTTTATATTTGCGGGATTCAACGGGAGCGAAAAAAAAACAGTATTCTTATGTAAAAAATCGTTTACTATACTACTTAATACTTAGAGTAGTTTACTCGCTTGTCACATTCATTTTACCTACAAGTTTTTTTTATTATTATTAAAAACGCTGCAATGGTATTCTGATAGGGCCCGCTGTGATATCACATTTTTTAACGATAATTCTTCTAAAAACTGAGGGTTATCAAAAACTCAGCTTTCTCCATCATACATGTCCCTTATAACTGTGAGCAGCGCTTGCAAGTTCTCGCCCGTCTTAGCAGAAACTCCGATGACGTCACGAGTCTCCTCCCGCACCGCCGCGCAGCCCTCCCGGCCCTCCTGCAGGTCGAGCTTGTTGACGACCACGCACGCGCGCCGCTCGCTCAGCGCGGCGCTGTACTGGTGGAGCTCGTGGCGGAGAGTGGCGTATTGACGTAGGGGGTCGGCCGTGCCGTCGAGTAGGAAGATTAGGCCGCGGCAGCGTTCGGCGTGTTGGAGGAATTGAATGCCTGCGGATTGAAATGGTGATATCGTAACTAGAATAGAATAGAAAAACTTTTATTCAGAACAGACACAGCACAACGGTTACAAACACAAATTACAGGAGAAGAAAAGTACGGAATGCGCCGAGCGTGTCCGAACCGAAAGGGTTACCACCTCAGCATTTGCTGGGCGTCAGACACCCAGCGCTGGCTTTCAGTTGGCACCCCGCAGTGACGCACGGACGAGGGTAAATAAAATATATAGTTGAACTACATTATGATGTTTATGTACTGAATTTGATAAAAATACGTAAATAAAACATATTTATAAATATATAGCATAACACGTAACGAAACAGTTGCCACATTCGTTAAAAACTACAAAATCCATAATACCCACAATACTCGCAATGTTAGCGCGCACATCAGCCGATGCGACGATCAAATTAAATAACCGAGAAGCGATTATTAGCGGCCACAAAGGAGTGAAATCACGTAAACAAATATAATAAATATAATTGCGATTGTTGCTACTACTAACTTTTTCCATAAGGCCTAATTTTCACTGTTACTAGCTGTGCCCGCGACTTATTTCTCGTGATTGTCAGAAAAAAAACAACAGATGTCATACAGCGTTCTTCGACAAGCAGGCTAACCAACACTAACAGAATTTCTCAATTCGAACCAGTAGTTCCTGAGATTAGCGCATTCAACCAACCAAACAGACTTTTCAGGATTAGAATAGAAAGTTTAGATTACATTCCAAGTTAGACCTTACGGGAAAAGCTAGTTACGCGGTTTTGCAGTATCACCGACGATATGTGATTCGTGTTGCTGGCAGGAAAGTAACTTAGATTTGAATGACCCAAAATATTTCACAGCATCGTTGTTGGAAGTGCATCGGTCATTTTAGAGGCCTGTTTTGCGGCACAGGAGGCATTTTATGCTTGCAAGTAATTAGTCAGGTCCCAGCTTTTATTCAACTTACAATGTTTGTTAATTTATTTAGGTCAAAACCAAAAGTCATTTGTTCACACTAAGCGGAAAGCCAGCACTTATTTAACGTCAAAATTCCCCCAAATCGTCCAACCGGCATCACTTCCTAGTGTTTTAGCTGGGAAGAAGAAGTGGCGCAACAAACTGCCCAGCAACACATCTGTCTTTTACGTTTTAAGAACTTAAATTTTTACAATATAATGCAAAGTAAGTAATACATGTCAGAGAGGATAAAATATATCCAACATGGAAACCATAAATCAATTGGCTATAAAACTTTGTCATCATCTGCCTGCCTTTTCCCAACAACAAAATGGGGTCGGCTCCCAGTCAAGCCGGATTCAGCTGAATACCAGTATTTTACGTGGAGCGGCTGCCTACCAGACCTCCACAACCCATTAACTGGGGAACACGGTACTTCTTGGCAAGACTGGAGTCAGATTTTCGGGCTTCTGACAATCAGTAACGACTGCCAAAGATCTACAAATAACAGCCGGGACCAACGGCTTAACGTGCGCACCGAGGCACGGAGGACTTTAAAACATTGTAAAGAATAGATTAAGTCAATAAAGTAAAAACGGATTGACCTACAAAGTTATCTGATGAATAAAAAATAATATTATATAAATGTTATATGTCGGTTCAGTTCGGATGACAATTATTGATTTTTGTGATAACATTCAGATGAAGGTCACAGTAAACAAAATAAAACCTGTAAGATATAATTATTATCACATTTTGTTACTAACCAATTGGGAACATGCAATATTTTCATCTTGCTTTAATATAACAGAATTCCGTGTAAAATAGACCATACAAAAATAAACAATAATACAAATAGTACACTTTAATGTATTGCCAAAATTGGGATTATAAACTGACTGTTTTTCTTTTCCCGCGAAAACGGACGATGACGTCTCTCCTGTCCGCCAGAGATCATGAACTGTCATGTATTAAAATATAAGTTCGTCTTTTCGTTGTCATAACACCAGTGACGTCACTAGACGCTGATTGTTTACGTTCCGTTTCACGTTATATTGATCCGTAATATTTGTTAAAAAGTAAAAACATTGCAGTGGCCCTGCTTTTATGCTATTTTATCATTTCAATAACAAAATGTTCATGAATTCTGAAATTGCATCTTCCCAATTCCGTTGATCTATGACGTTGTCGTTATGACAATACTGTGTCGGCACAGCAGATTCCGAACATAGAACTTATGCTTTGTGGCCAGTGGCGTAGCTACGTGCGGAGCGCATTTCTTCTAGTGTATAAAGTTTTAGTAAACCAATAAATATTCGTTTAAACATCTGCAGCACCAATGGCCATTAATTATTGGTCGAGACCGTAACTGTAGGCAGTAAGATAATAATAGTAACAGAAAGTTGTATTTCTGGAGTGACACCACAATACCTGTACCAAGCGTCATACGCTTGCTACGCCACTGTTGATGACTGTCTATTCTAATACAAAACATGGATCAAACAAAATAAGCCCTTGTGACCAGTGGAGTGACTATGAATTTTTCTAATACCTACATAAGTTTTACTAAATCAGTTAATATTAAATTAAAATTCAATTCAATTAATATCGCTTGTGACCGTGACCGTAGGCAGTACGATAATAATAGTAAAAAACAGTTAGTTAACATGTTGAGGTTCTGGGGTGACACCGCAATATCTGCACAAAGCGTCACCCTTGCTACGCCACTGTAGATGTCCATTCTAATGACAAAGTCGTCACGCATAGAGCGGGTTCACATTAGGTCGGACCGACAGTTTTACCGGGCCGACACACGTGTCGGATCCATATTGGCATATGTATTTCAATAACGCCGTTCACATATGGGCGACCCGACCGAACCATCGGAGGCGACACTTTTACCGGACGTTCAGCGACGATTTCTGTCGGGTCGGCGTAATATTGGCGTACTGGCAAGTATAGCGCCGTTCACATTTGTCGGCGCGAAGCGGCGGAGCCAGCCGCCCGCCACCCTTCCACCCGCTCATTCCCCGCTCTCGGCACTCGCGCGAGCAGTTTCGTCGACGTGTATGCATTTATTTTATTATGCATACACGTCGACTTGTATATATTTAAACTTATGGAGGGCGAAGTAAATACAGAACTTTTTGTCATCCATAGTAGTATACAAAAGTCAACTACGACTGACTGCTTTGTGACGATCCGCGCAGTAAAACGACCGTACCGTCAGTGGTGTTCACATTAGGTCGGGTCGGCAGCGTCTAGTGTGAACAGCAACAACCGACAGTCGGTCGACGGTAAACTGTCGGTCCGACCTAATGTGAACCAGTTCTTACCTAGTCCAAAGTTCTTGTGGGAGCCGGGGATCAGGCCCGGGAGGTCCGCTATGGCTACTTGTTCGTAGTCGTCGAATGGCACCATACCTACGACAAGTAAATACGTTTAGATATCTATACACTAGCTGTCCGCACAACTTCGTTTGTGTCACATTTTCATGACTGCTCCGCTCCTATTGGTCTTGGCGTGATGATATATAGCCTATAGCCTTCCTCGATAAATGGGCTATCTAACACTGAAAGATTTTTTCAAATCGGACCAGTAGTGCCTGAGATTAGCGCGTTCAAACAAACAAACAAACTCTTCAGCTTTATAATATTAGTATAGATATAAATAAAATTGGAGCGTCTGTTTGTAATATTGATATAACCGCTTTTTACTACATGCATATGAATATATACGGTACGGTATAAACCTTCCTCTTGAATCACTCTATCTATTAAAAAAAAAACGCATCAAAATCCACAGTTTTAAAGATCTAAGCATACATAGGGACAGACAGACAGCTTTTTTTTTTTTTTTTTTTTTTTTTTTTTTTTTTTTTTTTTTTTTTGGAATGGACCACTCGCAGTTCAGCACTCTAAGGCTGGGGACAATCCTGTGGTGGCCTCAAATGAATTTAAGGCCCCCAGCCAGGGCTAATTTAAGGCCCCCAGCCAGGGCTACAGACAGACAGCGGGAAGCGACTTTGTTTTATACTATGTAGCTGTAGTATTATATTATCTGTGGTGTAGTGATAGTGAAGTTCCACTTACCTATGTGCGGTCGGAGCGTGGTGAAGGGGTAGGGCGCCACGGTGGGCCGCGCGCGCGTCAGAGCCCGCAGTAACGTGCTCTTGCCTGGAAACAATACAGCCACTATACACGGTGAATACTTCAAGTGAGCGTGGATGGCCAGATCCAAAACTGAAGCATAAGCATAATCAGCCTTTTATGTTCCCACTGCTGGGACACAGGCCGTTCAAAAAACGAAAAGCAACCACATACACCCACTTCCGAAATTAAAGTTATTTTGTACTTTTTGTTTTTGTCTGTGTAGAAGTTTGTTGTATTTTCGTTTTTTGAACACCGACTTCCGAAATTAAAGTTATTTTGTACTTTTTTTTATTTTTTGTGTAGAAGTCGGTTGTATTTTTTTTGTAAAAAGTTTTTTATTTTTCACTTTTTAGTGTTACCTACAAACCCCCTCCCCTCCCCTCACCTAAACGAACCAATCACATTGGTGTAAAAAAAACGTACTGCTCCTTTACAGAGTAAACTAAGAGGTCGTCAATGTAGACAACGTAGATAATTTTTTTAGATTTTTCGAAAACCGCTTGGTCGATTTTGATAAAATTTTCATGGGACCATTTGGAAAGTATACCCTTTCCAACAAAAAATTTTCAAATCGGTTGACAAGCGGCGGAGTTATGCGCGAACAAACATAAAAAAAAAAATACAAACATCCGAATTGAGAACCTCCTTCTTTTTTAGAAGTCGGTTAAAAATTGGTAAGTACTTATTCCTAACCAGCAATGGAATGTTTTTAAAAAACAAAAAACAAATATAATAATAATAAATATACACCTTGTATTATTAAACTATAGAAATATAAAAGTATTAAACCATCCGGAACTGTCGCTAATAAAGATGAAATTCTGGTAAACTAATAATACATTGCAAATTATAGGAAAGCGATCATCTTTATGAAAACACTTTTCGTGTCACGAATATAACTTTTTTTTAAATTTTCTTGTCAGGCTCCCTTTGGAGACCGGACCTTTTGCAGAGTTCAATACTGTTTCATCAAGCATAAGCATAATCAGCCTTTTAACGTCCCCACAGCTGGGACACAGGCCTCCTCTCTAGGAGAGGGAATGGGCCGTAATCCAGCACGCGGGCCCAGTGCGGGTTGGTAAATGTCACGTCTTCGAATTTTTGGTTCTAGGACATGCCGGTTTCCTCTCGATGTTTTCCTTCACCTTATTGAGAGCAGTAATTTAATTTTAAGCTTTTAATTATGTTTTTTTTTAATTTTTTCTGTTTTGTGCGAGTCCTAAATAAACATTTTTCTTTCTTTCTTTCTTTCTTTCTTTCAGTAGTGATGAAGTTAATAACACAAAGTAATGCGCCTGGCTAGGTTTGAACCCACGGCCTAGGAATCATAAGTCGGGTCCGTTACCACCACTTGGCCACCACTGCTCGAAACACACTATGAACAGACAAACTATGAAGAGTAACGAGAAACACTGAATAAAAACGAGAAACGAGTAACGAGAAAAAATGAAAAAGACTCTATTCAGTGTTTCTCGAGCACGATTTACCAAAAATCTATTGATGCATATTAGTCATCATTATTTATTCTCCTTTTTACACGACTGTGGAGTGTTATGTTTCCAGGGTTCATGTATGTATGTATGTTTGTGAATTTCTTTAATCCACCACTACTTCTAAATGGCTTAACCGATATCGATGAATGTGGTATCGTTACAAGCGTTGAGTTATCCCGGGTAACATAGGCTAGTGAAAGGGGAGCCATGGTTCGTAAATAAAAACTGAAAATTAGACTACATATACTGTCATCGTCTATAGCTTGCTTAATACATACCAAAAATGTATAAAAAAAAAACAGTTAAAAAATACGCCTACCATGTCAAAAAGTGAACTAAAAAAATAATAACAAGATAGGTAATAATATTTTCATTGCAGTCGGGGAACGGTTCCTTTGAATATTTCTTTACAGGTCCCCTGGTTATTATCTATCTTGTTTTTAATTTTGTAGTTTATAAATTAATTTATCATAAACAGACGGGGCACCCTCGTACCCACGAACAGACGGGGCACCCTCGTACCCACGAACAGACGGGGCACCCTCGTACCCACGAACTGACAGGGCACCCTCGTACCCACTAACTCACAAGGCACCCTCGTACCCACGAACTGACAGGGCACCCTCGTACCCACTAACTCACAAGGCACCCTCGTACCCACGAACTGACAGGGCACCCTCGTACCCACTAACTCACAAGGCACCCTCGTACCCATGAACAGACGGGGCACCCTCGTACCCACGAACTGACAGGGCACCCTCGTACCCACTAACTCACAAGGCACCCTCGTACCCACGAACTGACAGGGCACCCTCGTACCCACTAACTCACAAGGCACCCTCGTACCCACGAACTGACAGGGCACCCTCGTACCCACTAACTCACAAGGCACCCTCGTACCCATGAACAGACGGGGCACCCTCGTACCCATGAACTGACAGGGCACCCTCGTACCCACTAACTCACAAGGCACCCTCGTACCCATGAACAGACGGGGCACCCTCGTACCCACGAACTGACAGGGCACCCTCGTACCCACTAACTCACAAGGCACCCTCGTACCCACGAACTGACAGGGCACCCTCGTACCCACTAACTCACAAGGCACCCTCGTACCCACGAACTGACAGGGCACCCTCGTACCCACTAACTCACAAGGCACCCTCGTACCCATGAACAGACGGGGCACCCTCGTACCCATGAACTGACAGGGCACCCTCGTACCCACTAACTCACAAGGCACCCTCGTACCCATGAACAGACGGGGCACCCTCGTACCCATGAACTCACCAGCGTTAGGGAAGCCTATGAGGCCGATGTGTGCCATAGAGCGCACCTCCAGAGTGTACACGTTGGTCTCTCCGATAGCACCCAACTCCGCCACGCTGGGGGCCTGCAAGAGATCACATGAATATCATCTTTGTCGTAGTACAAATAGGGTACTTAGTTGAATAAAAAAATCTAATTAGTCCGTCAGATAGATTTCCAAAAATATGGGACACATATTTTATTTCCTTTTTCACGTAATGAAAAAACGAAAACGATATAGTGCATTGAAAACTTGTGTAACGTCACTACGTGCTACAATTTTTACCACGCCGTGACGTCACAAGCCCCCACTTCCGAGCTTTGATGCTTTTTATCTTCAACAATTTTTATATCTATACTAATACTATAAAGAGGAAAGATTTGTTTGTTTGTTTGTTTGTATTGAATAGGTTCCGAAACTACTGAACCGATTTGAAAAATTCTTTCACTGTTTGAAAGCTACACTATCCCCGGGTGACATAGGCTATATTTTATCCCCATTTTCCCACGGGAACGGGAACTATGCGGGTGAAACCGCGGGCCGCTGCTAATTTTATATATGTTAATAACGATGGATAAATTATGAATAACTTACAATTAATCACACTTACCGTAACGTTTACAGCAACATCCCATGAGGCGACTTTAGACCTTGTTCCGCATATCTTTTTTTTTGGATGGGAGATCATCTAATGACTTCTCCCGCTCTGGGCGGAGCGGAAGAGACTGTCAGACTCTTACTGACTAAAACCCACCCGTGATCCTTCTTGTGCCCTTTGCGTTCCAGGGCCGCGGTCACTCTGCTAAACAAATTCCGCAACCCTAGCAGGCACTGACCCTATGGGGCCCCGTCTTCTTTGCTGACGGCTCTTTGAGGCGCGCGTAGAACACGACGCGCCATCGATTCGGGTCTGGTTGCTATCGGACGGCGAGCCACCCATAGTGAGCCATCCGCAGGCCCGCGCCTACGGTGGCCGGGAATCGCCCTGCGTTTCCCGACGTCCGGGGCGTCTCCTTCTGTTTTCTTCTCACGCACGCGTTCCGCCTCCTCCTTCGCTAGCATTACTGCTTCGCAGAAGGAGTTCCGCATGCCTTTTTTTTTTTGGATGGGAAATCATCAAATGACCCCTCCCGCCCTGGGTGGAGCGGTAGGGAATGTCAGACTCTTACTGACTAAAACCCACCCGTGATCCTTCTTGTGCCCTATGCGTTCCAGGGCCGCAGTAACTCTTTCGAACAAATTCCGCAACAAGTTCCGCATACCTTACATTAATATTTTCGTTCCTCACCTGTTCAGTGTCAGTAAGAAAGAACTTGTTCCCCCTGCCGCCCGCTCCCCCGCGGGCTGCCACGAACATCATGCCTTCCGCGCTCAGGTCGCCCACCACGCGGCCCGTGCCGTCGCGGATGATAGTTCCTGCAATACGGACGTGTACACAGCTTGAGTAAACAACTCAAACTCAAAGCATTTATTTCAATAGGGTGGTTAACTAAAAAAATCTAATTAGTCCGTCAGATAGATTTCTAATAAATATTGGACACGTATTTTTCTTTTTTCACGTAAACAAAAAACGAAGACGATACAGTGCGTTGAAAAAACGCGTGACGTCACTTCGTGGTACGATTATTACCACGCAGTGACGCCACAAGCCCCCACTCATGATCTCTGAAGCTTTTTATCTTCGTCAATTTTTATAGATTTGATAAAGCAAAAAATACGTGTCCAATATGTTTCAATAATCTAACTGACGGACTAAATAGAATCATATTTAGATTTATCAGGAAACATCCCTATTAAACTATTTACAGGCACTTTTGAACTGTCAATATCGGTCAGTCGAAAGAGGTGAAGCTGTTTGCACGTCCCAACGCACAAACTTGCAACTATATTGGGGGCGGTAGTCAGATAAAAACTTTGTACAAAAAAAAACACAACCGACTTCTAAACAAAAAAGTACTTATAAAATTACTTTAATATCGGAAGTCGGTGTTAAAAAAAACGAAGAAGCTACCAAAAACACAGAGTTCTATTTAGTGGTGCGCCCCCCACCTAAGTAGTACCTACCTACCTTTAAAAGTATCACGTTAGCCCTACATACTATTACCTTTTTTGACAGATAGACAGACAAATGTATAGAAAAACACTTGACTGTTCACACTCGACCGATGATACGTTAGTGCGTCGAGTGTGAACGGTCAAGTGTTTTTCTATACATTTGTCTGTTCTGGCGTTACGCGACCGATAATACGCGACGCATGTTCCGACAGATATATGAACCTTCCCTAAGTCTCAACTCAGGCCAGGCCCGTGGTCCTTCCGCTTAGACTCTACCCTTTCCTACGGGTACGGGATAAACGGGTTACTCGCGTGCGAAGTCGCGGACAAGATCTAGTACTACACACATAGTATTAGTATTAGTGAACTCACCAAGAGGAACCGGCACGACAATATGCTGCGCGTTCTTCCCGTTACAATCCTTGTTGAAGCCCCTTTCTCCGTGCTTCGCCTGCACCACGGACTTGCAGTGGTTCAGACTCTTGGACGCGTAGGTAGCCTGCAGACAATACACGTAACGGCTGTTAGCCTCGTGGGAATGCTGTGACCAGACTGCCGCGTTTTATAAAAGCCAAAGTCAAAAGTCAAAGTCAAAAGTCAAAGTCAAAAGTCAAAGTCAAAAGTCAAAGTCAAAAGTCCAAGTCAAAAGTCCAAGTCAAAAGTCCAAGTCAAAAGTCCAAGTCAAAAGTCAAAGTCAAGTCAAAGTCAAAAGTCAAAGTCAAAACGTTTATTGCGAACTAAGTGTAGAATGTTGATGTTATGTTATTACTTATGACTTAGCAGCCTTTTTCAAGCATTGCAATTTTATTATTATCATTCGCTTTCCCGTATCATCCTAAATAAAGCTAAGCTGAATGATTTTCTGCGCATGAGTACTCAACAGAGGTGGGAACGGGGATTCGGGATTTGGGATGTGAGATTCTGGGTTCGGGATGGAAGATTCGGGATTCGGGATGCGAGATTCGGGATTTGGGTTACGAGATTCAGGATTTGGGATGCAGGGTTCGCAATTTAGGAGGCGAGATTTGGGATGCGAGATGCGACGTTCGGTTTCGTGGTTTGGGAGAAAATGCTCTCACATCTTTTGTGGTTGGCAATAGATGCTAGTAATGAGTTAATTTTAATCACAATTTAATTTAAACACTACAGGGATGGTTAATACAGATATACCTTTTATATTTTAAAGCATCATCAAATGTCTTCTCCCACTGAGAGCACATTGGAAGCAAGTGTCAGACTCTTACTAACTGAAACCTTTTCGTGTTACTCCCGTCCCCCTTTCGGTTCCAGGGCCACAAAATATATCTATTCTTAAAGTCTTAGTTATAATAGAATGTTTGGTTTTAGATTTTATCATACTTATTTTCGATGGATCTCCATCCACTTTAGCAAATATAATTGAATCTAAAATAGTCATCCTTGGAATAACATAAAAAAAACAAATGATAACTCTATGTCAAATATGTCACTTGTGCAATAAAAAATGAACTTTAATTGACCAACATAAGGTATATTTAAGTATAGTACGGTTTAAAGAACTTTATTCTCATTAAGACAATCGTCACTTACATGAGACCATAAAATCTTATTACTAATTAGATTAAAACAGTGCGGGTAGAAGAAAAACAAAAATTATTTGCTAGTTTGTTCACGTTAAGAATGCAGTGAGCCATCAGTGCAACTGCAAGATAAAGGTGTATTCACAGTGGTGTTTAATTCAAACGTTTGAAGCAAAGCCGTCAACTGTCATTGTGAACTTGACTTTGTAATTTGATTGGTTAGGGGGCGGGGCTAGGCCAATGGACAAGAATGATTTCACTGTATTCTTAACACGAATGTACTGTAAGCCAGATTTAGATGTGTATATATTTTCTGTATACCATCATTTTATATGCAGGTATTTCACATGCAGTTTGAATTTATCTAACAGTGAGTCTTTTTTATCTGAGAGTTAAATTCATTTATGAATTAAAATTGATGAATAAAATTGAGTGACACAAATAATAATGCTACTAAATCATCATAAACAAGCTATAGCTATACTAATATTATAAAGAGGAAAGATTTGTATTTGTATGTAACAAATAAACTTAAAAACTACTGGACCAATTTCAAAAATTCTTTCTGCTTTAGAAAGCTACATTCACCCTGAGTAACATAGGCTATATTTTATCACCATATTCAAACGGGAACTGGAACTACGCGGGTAAATTCGCGGGGCGCTGCTAGTTATTTATTTATAAAGGGAATTTCTCAGTAGCAGTTCAAAATTTGTTTAGAACGGGAACATAAGACTTTGAAGCGGAATTCAAACAGGTCCTTATCCTCTTTAATCAGCTGTTACGGCTCTATGGAAATCACAAGACACTTGTTTTTGTAATCAGAATCACGACTGAAAAAAAAATTAATGTCTACAAACCTGGAATATTACATGTCCACCGTTTCCACCGTCACCTCCATCAGGCCCTGCATGGTCTTTACACCAAACACTGAGGAAGGATATGCAACCATCGCCCCCGGAACCACCGACGGTGCGAACTCGAAAAGAATCAACATAATATTGTACTGTGTTGCGAGTAGACTTCGCTTTCAAACTACGGAGCGGCTTCGGCACATATTCAGAACTAAAACGTACTATTGGCACTTGAGAAGTTAGCTTTAACGATTTAAATAGGTTTATTAGTCGCATTTTTGTTGTTTTTCTAGGTTATGTTCATGTTATGTTATGTTATGAAACCTGCTGTCACTTTTTCTGTCAAAGTCAATTGAGAAAAAAAATAGATACCAGCCTTTTAGCTTACACATTTTTTACGATTTTATAAGGTCAGCCCAACATGAAACGACAATCTGGACCTTACTTCGGCTTTTTCGTTATTTTTTTATACGTCTTACTTGACGTATATAAACTCTCTTTCTTTCATCAAACACGTGCATGCATGTGTACTGAAATAATTACTTTCCCACGTGGCTTAACAATGGACTCTTCATTGATACGCAGTGACACTTCAGTTTTAAGTACTTGACTTATCAGGTAGGTAGACATTATTAACATGATTACGGTTTATATAGCAAGTCATAATAATCTATATATCGCACCTCCGTTGCAACAGTCACTTGCAATATTTTGAAAAATAAACTAAATAATATAACATAGGTGACCTGAAGTACTGCCTTAAGTAAAGAAAGAAAGAAAATTATTTATTTAGGACTCGCACAACACAAAACAAAGAAAAATAAAATGAAAGTATTATTAATTTTAAATTGTGCGATCTAAAAACCGACTTCTAAACAAAAAAAACCGAAAAGTATAAAATAACTTTAATTTCGGAACTCGGTGTTTTTAGTTGCTTTTTTGTTGTTGAACACACCGACTTCCGAAATTAAAGTTATTTTATACTTTTCGGTTTTTTTTTGTTTAGAAGTCGGTTTTTTTTTGTTTAGAAGTCGGTTTTTTTTTGTTTAGAAGTCGGTTTTATTTTTTGTAAAAAGTTTTTTTTTATTTTTCACTTTTTAGTGGTTCACTCCCAGCTAAACATACCCATCACAGCGTTCGTGGTATAAATTGGTGTAAACAATAAACAAACATGCGATTTCAGCTATCCCGACAGATTTGCTATCATTTATTGAAATTAACAAAAAAAACGCTTGTTCGATTTCGATAAAATTTTCATGGGACCATTTGGGAAGTATACCCTTTCCAACAAAAAAATAATTTTTCAAATCGGTTGGCAACCGACGGAGTTATGCGCGAACAAACATTAAAAAAAAAATACAAACATCCGAATTGAGAACCTCCTCCCCATCAAATGTCCCATTTCAAAAAATCACACACACAGATTGCAGAAAAATGAGAGGAAAGAAGACACACATATAAAAAATGCTCTGACTGAGAATCAAACTATAGAAATGACACTAAACACGAGCACTTACAACCATTATACCAACGTGACATTCAATTATTTCTTGTTCCAATCCTATTCTTAAAACAAATAACAAAACACAAACACTTGAAACTGAAGTCCCTCACACTTATAGCGACACTCAAAACTTATCGCGTTAAAACTTTTCCTCGTCGATCTCCTTATAAGACCTCTCTTAAGTCCAGTATCCTCATTCCTCATCATGAAGGCTGCAGTATTGTTGGTGTGTGTCTTAGGACTGGCAGCCGGTGAAGATGTGGCACGCAGGTACCATCAGAGGGTGGGGATACCAACTGCTACAGCGATTAGAAAAGAGGAGTCTATGAGGGTTGCAGGGGGACTGAGCTCTTATCTCGGAGAACATCCGTTTCTGGTGAGTTTTATCAGTGTAGCTGTTCGCACCCAATCGAAAAGAGTTCGATATACTAACATTATAAAGAGGAAAGATTTGATTGTTTCTTTGCATTGAATAGGCTCCGAAACTACTGAATCGATTTGAAAAATTCTTTCACTGTTGGGAAGCTGCACTATCTATAGCTGGCTATATTTTATCCCCATATTCCCACGGGAACGGGAACTACGCAGGCGAAACCGCAAGACGCTACTATTTAGTTTAAAAAAACATTGAAATAGTTGGATGTTTTCTTATAAATGAATCTGCAAGTGGTATTAGATGTTGATCATCTTCTTATTATTATGTGGGTCCTGTCGTCTAATATGAATGGAACCTAATGAGTGTATTACGTGGCACTGGTGATCACGCTGACGACTGACGAGACCTCTGTCTGCGGGGGGACCCTGCTCAGCCACACGCAGGTGCTGACCACTGGGCAGTGCTGGTGGGATGGATACTCACAGGCCAATAAAGTGGTGGTAAGTTTTCCGTTGTTTTTAAGATGCCATCGATCGACTTCGAGCAGCCGGCCGATTCTATAAACCTTGAACACCTAGGTCGAGTGTTAGTGAAATGAACTGTCAATCCATCTTGATTAGATGAATTGACAGCTCCTGTCAATTTCACTTCGCCTATTTTTTCACGAGGAAATTTTAACAAAATAACACTATAGGTTCGCTGATGGGTGACCATCTATTACTTATCAAGACTCGTACGCGCCTCGGAAAGTTCGTAAACGCCTTTGGTCGTCCCGACTGAGATTTTTAAAAGTTTGTCAACCATATTGGGTACCTACTCAGAAGCCAGAAAATCTGACGCATGTCTTGTCATGAAAAACCGTCGTGTTACCCAGTTCAATCAGTTGTGGATTTCTAGTAGGCCGCTCAAAGTATACTACTGGTACTCAGCTGAGTCCGGTTTGCTTGGAAGCCGACACCGATGTCGTTGGGAAAAGGCTCAGAAGATGACGATTTATTTGTTCATGCATGTAATGTGAACACTGTTACAGACTACGCTTAACTTCATGGCTACTCGTACATCCATCCCTCCCTGTTGGGGTGCAAGATTTATGCAATAATTAAGCCACCAATTCGTAGAAATTTGTGTGTTGTCTTTTCTATTCCTGTACCAAATAAATGTTCTATCTAAGCTATCGATCGCCTCATATATGGATGTAGGAACCTATGAACATGCTCCCTTTAAAAACAGTGTTTTCGCCTCAGAAATGTATATAACGTTTTTTATAATAATCTCATAGTACAGACATTCCATGATAGTACATTATGATACAAGGGAGCTAACTTGCTTACTATACACAAATGTAAGGCGTTATACTACATACAGCCATACAGCCTACTACTTCTAAATTATAATTTTAGTGAATAAAATGCAAATATTTGATAACAAATTATTGTGAATTATAAATTAGGGACACGTTCATTTACTCCAAAAATTTAAATGGAATTTCAGAGGCATAAAACCCTAACGTAAGTCCCAGTATGGGGCTGTCCTGGCAGCAATAGTTTTCAGTATGTTGTTAGCTAGAGCGTACCCTGCGCATGATGGAGGCACATTGCTTGCGCCTGATGCCGTGAAAATTATCAATGAAGGTTTCTTGAAATTACGTACACCAGGTGATAGCACTGAGGCTTCAGATTCAGGCATCTGCCTGAACATTCTAGTTTTCTGACATTAGCTAAATTGACTTCAAAGTTACGTTTTCAAAGAAGAATACCTCTCGTCTCAGTGGTGTTAACTCGTGACGTGATTTTAAAGGAAAGCCACATTTCCGCCTCCGCAAACAACACAATAACTCAACTTAACGTTTGATCCTTCTTAGGTGGTCCTGGGCTCTATCAGGTTGTTCTCAGGCGGCTGGCGTAACGTCGCTCCTACTATCACAGTACACCCGCAGTACGACGCTAACAGTTTGCGGAATGACATCGCCATGCTCAAGATCCCCTACGTTTCCTATACCAGTAAGTAATAACATGAACAATATTAAATACACTATATTGTTGCGCGCCACAATTAAGTAAGGAAGATAGTGGCATTCAGTACTACTAGCGCTATCTAGTATCGAGTAGCACAACTAGTAAAGTCAAGAACCTTCGAGAATTTTCTTTGCTAGAACATTCTAGAATTCTCGAACCCTAGTCAGTCGCGACCGATATGTACGCGAACTTTCTGGAACTTTCTACAATGGAAGGTTCTGGAATTTACTGGCGCTCTATACATATAAGGCTGGCACATGTGCCGACTGAGTCGCCCGGTTAGGCAGTAACCAGCCTTAGTGAGCTGAACTGCGAGTGGTCACATAAAAAAAAGAAACCGACCGAGTCAGTATTGGATTAGCGATACAAGTGATAACTTCGAGAGCTATCTTCAACTGCGAACTGAAGTGATTAGTAGTGCGATTGATGAGCTCGTAACAATACTAATAACAAACTAAAATATAGCTTAAATAATTAGAGTTTCCAGGAATGTATGCCAGCAGTTCGCGCCACTGAGGCCAGAAGTTCTCTTCTTAGAATAATTTTGACATAAAAATTACGTTAACGTTAATGTAACTAGTGTTGGAATACATAAAAATTTTGACAGGTGTCTGTACCTGACGCCTCAGTGCTGCTATCTGGTGTACGTAATTTCAGAAAACTTTAATTCATCCTCAACGCTGTTAACTGGTAATGTACCTTAAGTAGCCAAGAGACTGGCAACACTGCCACGTTCTACGTCAATGCTTAGCCTCTGGCCAAAGTAAAAAGCCAGAGGTAAAAAGAAAGAATAAAAATAGCTTTTGAGCTCAAAGCTAATGTCTGTACTTTCTGCTTGATTTCCACGTTGGGTTTTACATGCGCCAAACGAACACTAGCTAGGATTGCGGAATTTGTCCGAAAGAATCCCCTTCCCCTTCTGCCACATAATTTAAACGGCGACAGTTGGGGGGTTGGCGGGTTGAGAGCAGTGGTGGCCGAGTGGTAACGGCCCCGTCTTACGAATTGTAGGTCGCGGGTTCAAACCCAGCCAGGCGCATTACTTTGTGTAATTAATTTCATCACCGCTGCTCTCAACTGGTGAAGGAAAACATCGTGAGGAAACCGGCATGTCCTAGAACAAAAAATTCGAAGACATGTGACATTCAGCAACCCGCACTGGGCCCGCGTGGTGGATAACGGCCCATTCCCTCTCCTAGAGAGTGGGAACGGTAAAAGGCTGATTATGATTATGAGTTGGGGGAAGCCTAGTTTAGCCTAGGTCCAGACGTCTGTCGCTCCCCATTCATCCTGACTCGAGGTGGCCCGTAGAGGCGGACTGGCACCAGCTGGGGATTACGGAGGTCGCATACCTTCCCACGGTCCCCGGCGTAGGTGAGAGACGGAACACCAGGGTGGTTTTAGTCAGTAAGAGTCTGACAGACCCCTCCGCCCGCCCCAGGGTGGAGGACATCCATGAGGATTTCCCCTCGTAAAAAAGTCTTTCGACTGAAAAATTACTGCCTGTCTTTGACAGTTCTATATTACATTATTATTTTATATTATCATTATCAATTTTAGGTTACATCAAACCTATTCCTCTGCCGAATAACATAAATTCCAACTTCGAGGGCTCCAGAGCTGAGGCCATTGGATTCGGAAAAACTAGTAATGGTAAGTCTGCTCAGTTTTAAATAGTTTTATTACAAATCGTAGATTTAGTGCCGATTAATGAGGATCAAATTCGGGATCCTCTAGTCAGTGCAGTGTTAAAGGGAACACTCAGAATAAGCAGTCCCAGTGTATAAGATTTTTTACTATTATCCACTTTGTACTCTCACTTTGAACAACTAAGCGAAACATTATCAGCGGCCCCATACAAATGTTGTGTAGTTAAAATACTTAAAATGCCTAATTCAAAGTATTTGTTTGACATAGGTCTACACGAGCACTTATAAAACATCGCTAGAGCACGGTTCGAATTGTTCGTAAGAACTGACAAAATTCCACAATTCCTCTTTACAAATTTTAAGTCTGAAAGAGAGATAAACCGTTTATTCCTCCATATTATACTTAACCATCTGTTTATAGACCAAACTTTTGTAACCTTCCAGCGGGCATACACACGTAATACACACGTAAACAATAACTTTAACAACAAGAAATATAGAGAAACTTCCAAAACATAAGAAATGGCGTCGCGACTTATGGATAGGATCGAATTATGCGACCGTACTCGTCTATGGTCGGGGCGCACTCTCCTAATCTCCTTGCGACCCGCGGCGTTCAGCAGGTGCGCGGGCGGCGAGGGAGGAGGGGCGCGCGTAGCAACAACATAGCGGCCTCATTAAATAACCTCTTTAGCAGCCACCAATCGTCCTCAATTTAGGTCCCATATTTTCGCCACTCTTGGCAATTACCCACCTCACCCTCTAGATCGGGTCCTGACCACATCTGTTCGTTTCAGCGGGCATAGTGTCGAACAACCAGGCGCTTCGCGACGTGTTCCTCCCAGTGATCAGCAACACCAAGTGCGCGGAGGTATTCGGAGACATCGTGACAAAGGACGTGCTCTGTACCGCGGGGGACAACCAGAAGGGGCCCTGTGGCGGGGACTCCGGCGGCCCGCTCATACTGCGCTATTATACTGGGAGCTCAGATTTACTGGTAAGGATTTGTGTCTTCACGAAATATTGCCAGAATTAGTCTCTGTCTTTAAGATGGCGCTAAAAATGTAAGTATGTAAATCGGGCTGTTTTCCGCAACTCCACGACTAACCTCGTATTTTTTGTGCAAATGAAGTTACGTATAAAACGAAAGAAAGATTAAACAAATAATTAAACAGGCACGGTACATATCTATACTATAATATTATAAAGCTGAAGAGTTTGTTTGTTTGTTTGTTTGTTTGAACGCGCTAATCTCAGGAACTACTGGTTCAAATTGAAAAATTCTTTTTGGGTTGAATAGACCATTTATCGAGGAAGGCTTTAGGCTATATATCATCACACTTAAGCCCATAGGAGCGGAGCAGCGATAAAGAATGTTTTAAAATCGGGGATTCCACGGGGACGAAGTCGCGGACAGCAGCTAGTGTAGTAATAAATAAACAATAATAAATGGTATGCTAAAAATTAAGTCTCGTCACGGCCTCATCGTTTCAATCATCAATAAAAAAACCTTTTTACAAAAAAGTAATACCTTCTGCAAACCAAAATAAACAGAAAAAGTATAAAATAAGTTTTAGTGTTTATCTGTTATGTGGTGTCACCCAACAGCATGGACTTATTGTTTGTATAATAAGTCCATGCCCACAGCTAAACGTAACCATCACAGCGTACGTGTTATAAATTGGTGTATATAATAAACAGACATGTAATCAGCAATTCCTGAAGATTTGCTATCATTTATTGAAGAGTTCCGTTTCCTACCTTCGTTCTTCATAAGATCTTCACCAAACTAGAAAGGGACCACCTTGAAATACTACGATGTTCTTCTTCCAAACTCAAGGAGGAAGGATCTCCAAGATCAAGGAGTGTGAATGAGAAGATCATCAACGTCACACATTCAGATCTCTCTCTTTAAATGGGATCACATGACAAGCACCAGCTTTCGAATATAAAAAGAATCATCAAAATCGGTACACTAAGTATAATGTTATGAAATAATACACACAAAAAAAAATACAGTCGACTTGAGAACCTCCTCCTTTTTTGAATGTCGGTTAAAAATATGCTTTGTTTCTTAACCACTTCAACGTCCAGACCACAGAACATATATACCCTAACGTGTCCAGACGTCGCCGCGCCGCGGCGTCTATAATAACTGGGACCACTTTTTTTTTTTTTTTGTGTTGTGGCTCCATCGTTTAACTAACGATGATTTTGCCAATGTCAAGGTTTGGAGAGGAACTAATGATCGGTTCTCAATAACGATAGTGAATTTGAGTCAGTTTTTGTTGTGAATCTAGCTGTGTCCACTTAGAACATTCCAATGTTGCTGTCACTTGACACATTCTGCAGGCTTGCTTGCACACCCTATTCATTTCCTGATTATTTGAACAACTTGAATTTGTATAAAATCGTTGCAAATGCGGCTTGAGCCAAGGTTTCTTATTTTAGATCACATCACATTTCGTTAATAAAATGTGTCTTGTCAATATACATCTAAATAGTTTGCTGTTTTTAAAACATGATTGTGTATTAGTATGGCGTTACTAACTCCATACTCAGGCGTACCTTATGATGATGGCGAGAATATACTCCCACCAGAAATTCTTGCCAAACTTTAGTGGACTCGTCAGGACTCGTGATCGCGAAAAGCGAACTACGTTTTCGCGAAACGCTTCGTTAAATTTTAAATTATTTTACTGTTTCCCCTGTTTGTGCCTTTTTACTGTTTTACTTAAATGCCCATAATATTTTTTTACCACCTGATAACGTGCCGAACTCATTCAATAGCCCATAAATTCAAACCTGAGAAACTTTCATACATTATTTGTTTACTTTGCAGATTGGCCTGGTTTCCTTCGGTGCGGCCAATGGCTGCACATCAGGCTATCCGTCGGGCTACACGCGCGTGACGTCGTATCTCACCTGGATCAATAGCTTCCTGTAAATATGCATCTGCAATCAGCACCGTACAAATAGCAACTGTAGCCAAAATTAAATGTCTGTCATCAGATAATAGCAAAACAAAAATGTTCTCTCTTCAAAAAACAGTTAAACCAGTAAAATCTGTTGACGTTTGGCCAAAATCGGAACCAAAGTGGCAATCTTGATTTTCGAAACTAGTGTCAAATCCAACCTTCTCTCCATTTCATCTAGGGGACCAATAATTCTAGGGGCACTGTATTATAGGCATCGACTTATTATATAATAAGTCCATGATTATAGGTCGGTCTTTGTATTGTTGTGTAAATAAATTGTGATCCAAAAATTAATGTTGGTTTAATTTTTAATACATTTACATTTATGATGATATTTTAGTTTGGCGGGCTTCTTTTGAGCATCCCTCTGAACCTATAACCACGCCTCAAGGATACTTTTACAAATTCCTTTATTATGTGAGTCTTAACTCGGTGGTAAATCCCTTTTTTGTTTGGTTCATAAACTTGGTTTATCTCTAGCTTAGTGGCCTTTTTATTTTGAATACTATTTTATAAAACAAATTTATACCTAGAAAAATCTGACGTAGTTAATAAGCACTTTCTTGATAAACCTCCATCAAACGTCTCATTCAGGAATGTGATAAACCGGTAAAAAAAAATTACCAAAAGCCTATGTTCCCAGCCTTTGTCTGTCAAACCAAACTCTTATTTTCAATAAAAAAAGTTTTGGGAAACAAGCGGAATTTTATTCTGTGATTTATTTGCATAAACATGCTATTTTTCTCTTAAATTGTGTGTTGATAAACAAAAACTGCAGATATGGATATGATTGTGAGTGCGGAGAATCTGGATACGGTCTGCGAAGGCTGTTTAACGCAGGAGACGCACCTGACTGCCGAAGTTACTGATGCAAATGTTAAGAAACTGTATTATGAAATTCTGAATATTACAGTTGAGGTAAGAGCTGCTTAAAAAAAACCATATTTCAAGTTTCTTTTTTTTAAAACTTGTTTATTAACAGTCTTTGGATTTTCTATCCTAACTTCGTCTTTTTAAGGCTCGAAATTTTCTTATAACAACTCTTAGACTCGTCGCCGCCTAACAATTTATTTATAGGGAAAGGCAACGGCATTGGCAGTTTATTGATTGATTTCTTTGTCTTTATGCACCCTGGAATGACACTGTGACCTCATTTCATTGACCTACTTGATGTACTGTGGAAGAAATCAATACATGTTGAATGCATGATTTATTTAGTTTTGGTTGCTTGAAGAGGGTTGCTATAGGATTTAAAAAATTGGTCAGGGACTAAAGCAGCAATTTCTAACCGGAACAAATTTTCATCTAAGCTACCATTTTAGAAATGGTTTGTCATAGGGCCATCCTTCTTGGAACCTCTTGGGTCATCCGTGAATATCTTAAGTACTTAATACATTCATAAGTTCAACTGCCCTAGCACACTGCATTATGTATTAGCACTGTTGTTGATCTGCTCGGCCTCATTCATTCTTTCACCTTCCCGGTACTGTTTTGCTCTGTCATATGGTAAGTTATTGGTGTCATTCGCTTGGTCTTGAGAAGCCTTTTCCAACCGTTTCCGATCAATTTATTTGGCTATGGCTTTTTTACACGTAAAGGCCAAGATTACATATTTTTGATTGTAATTTTATATTTTAACACCTTAGGTATATACATAGGGAATATGCAATAACAGTATTCATGAAAATATTGTTATTGAAATGATAAAATAGTATAAAAGAAGGGCCTCTGCAATGTTTTTATTGTAGTTAATATTGATTTTTAACAACTATAACAAATTAATATAATTTGAAATGGAATGTATAATATCAGCGACTAGTGACGTCACTGATGTAATGTCAATAAAAAGACGAATTATACATGACAGTTCATGACCTCTGACAGACAGGAGTGATGCATCATCGGTTTTTGCCAGAAAAATAAACTGACAGTTTATAATCGCAGTTTTGGCAATACATTTAAGTCCACCGAAATACTAAGATGCTCTTCCAAGCCATTGTATACTGTTATTTTTTTGTTTTTACATCAACAAATAGAGGATGAGAACATCATCAACATAGTCACACATTATTAGGGATAACTCAAATACTACTCACTCTTTAAATGGAAATTACAAGCTCCAGCTTTGGAAAAAAAAATACAATCGACTTGAGAACCTCCTCCTTTTTTGGAAGTCGGTTAAAAATGACAGCTCACTAGCACAAATGAAATTATAAAAAAGTGTCATTCAGAAATCGAATAAAAACCGTAAAACGTGTGACGAAACTAAAAACTCGTTGCACTATTGCCGAGTGTCATACTTAGTTTACAATAGTGTATTTTTGAAGTTTTTATAAATATGTATGATAGTCTGTAAGGTATATATGTTATGGGTCTTTGTTACCCGAAATCTGAATATTATAAAGCTGAAGAGTTTGTTTGAACGCGCTAATCTTAGGAACTACTGGTCCGATTTGAAAAATTCTTTCAGCGTTAGATAGCCCATTTATTGAGGAATGCTATATGCTATATATCATCACGCTAAGACCAATAGGAGCGGAGCAGTCATGAAAAATGTGACACAAACGAAGTTGTGCGGACAGCTAGTAAATGATATATTATTATTTATTACTAGCGTCTGTCCGCGACTTCGTCCCCGCGGAATCCCCGATTTTAAAACATTCTTTATCGCTGCTCCGCTCCTATTGGCTTAAGCGTGATGATACATAGCCTAAAGCCTTCCTCGATAAATGGTCTATTCAACCCAAAAATAATTTTTCAATTCGAACCAGTAGTTACTGAGATTAGCGCGTTCAAACAAACAAACAAACAAACTCTTCAGCTTTATAATCTATACTAATATTATAAAGCTGAAGAGTTTGTTTGTTTGTTTGTTTGTTTGTTTGTTTGTTTGTTTGTTTGTTTGTTTGTTTGAACGCGCTAATCTCAGGAACTACAAGTCCGATTTGAAAAAATCTTTCAGTGTTAGATAGCCCATTTATCGAGGAAGGCTATAGGCTATATTTTATCCCCATATTCCCACGGGAACGGGAACTACGCGGGTGAAACCGCGAGGCGCTGCTAGTATTAGTATAGATGGGTCTTTGTTACCCGAAATCTGTACTAATATTATAAAGCTGAAGAGTTTGTTTGTTTGTTTGAACGCGCTAATCTCAGGAACTGCTGGTCCGATTTGAAAAAATCTTTCAGTGTTAGATAGCCCAATTATCGAGGAAGGCTATAGGCTATATATTATTACGCTAAGACCAATAGGAGCGGAGCAGTCATGAAAAATGTGACAAAAACGAAGTTGTGCGGACAGCTAGTGAAATTATAAAAAAGTGTCGTTCAGAAATCGAATAAAAACCGTAAAACGTGTGACGAAATTAAAAACTCGTTGCACTATTGCCGAGTGTCATACATTACTTTTTATTCTGCAACTTTTTTGCTACATTTTTTTTTTTTGTATAAAACCTTTCCATGTCAATATTATGTTTCAGAACTTGGACAACTTGACGCTGCGACTATGCCTGGAGTGTAAGGCGAACATTCTGAAGTACGACGCGTTCAGGAAGCAAGTCATCGAGTCGCACGAAGTGCTCAACAAGTATCTGGTGAGAGAGGTTCGTATCCTGATCTCACTAATATTATATTACTCCTTGGTATTTTTTTGAAAAAAAAAAAACTGTTTATTTGCGCCAAGCATGACGCACACCAAAGAATTTAAAAATAAAGCTTAAAACTAAAACAAAAATCTATACTAATATTATAAAGCTGAAGAGTTTGTTTGTTTGTTTGAACGCGCTAATCTCAGGAACTACTGGTTCGAATTGAAAAATTCTTTTTGGGTTGAATAGACCATTTATCGAGGAAGGCTTTAGGCTATATAACATCACGCTTAAGCCAATAGGAGTGGAGCAGCGATAAAGAATGTTTTAAAATCGGGGATTCCACGGGGATGAAGTCGCGGGCAGCAGCTAGTAATAGTTAAAAGTTGGGAAGGTATGCGTCACATTTGCGCAAAACGGCTGTCGCTCAGCATAATGCTAGGACTCTTGTACGAGACAGAGTCGAAGCGCTGATTTTCAGCGCATTTTGTTAGTGTTACTACGGTTCCCCATGACTGGGCGTACCCAGGGGGGCGGGGGGCGCTGGGCAGGGGGGGAAGCTGCCCCCCGCCCGGCAATCTCGCAGAAAATGTAAGAACTCGCCTAATCACTAATCAAAGGGTAAAAGGGGCCTTATGTGCTAAATTTTGAACAAACCGCACAGTAGACATTGGAAAAACGCACAAAGCAATTGCCACAAAAAAAAAAATAGAAAAAAAGAAAAATGTTTATTTAGGACTCGCACAAAACAAATATTAAAAAAAAATACCATAAATTAAACGATTTAATTAAATAAAAATGCATAAGTAGTCTTTACTTCTACTTATTTAACTACCTTTAAAGCTGGATCATTCGCGGCTTTTTGCCCTACACACTACGTATACCTAACGTTTCCTGTAGGTGTTTTTGTGTAGTGTCCACAGAACAGAAAAAAACAGTAGAAGTCGCAAGTAGGCGGGGCACGCGTAGCCCTAGTATTGCGTAGCTCCGCAATTGTAGGCGCCCAAGCGCTGTCGCGCATATCAGTCTAGTTTCGACTGCGTTCACGTCACTTACTCTCGAAAATCCGAAATAAAATCAAATATGCCGTATTGTGCTGTTTTAGAGTATAGAAACGATAGCCGTACCAAAAATGTATCCCATAGTGGTATATCGTATCATAATTAAGTACTATTTTATTTTATTTTAATTAATATATGATAAAACATTGCTTACATTTTTATTCACAAACGCTAAACAAAAGTAGAATCTATGACTTAAACCAGAAGGTCTACTTTCTTTCACATCAAACCTGTTATTCTAGATGATTCCTTCCTATGTCATGTGACAGTTTGCTACTCAATTAGAGAAAGACGTTATCGATAACGAGTTGTCGATGTGACCTTATAAAATAAAAATTCAAGATTAATTAATAGTAATATTATTTGATGTTAAACAGATAGCAATTTATTTATATCCGTTGAAAATGAAATATCGTGAGAGTATGCATAAGCATGTATTCGCCATAACTTCGCAGCTTCGCCCTTACTCTACATTATTACTCACCGAAAGCCTATAAATACGTGCGTAGTACGTTTGATTGCTCTTTGCCTCATCCACAAACCTTAACAAAATGGTATGTTATATATCGGTGGAGATCCTGGTTTCACAAAAGAGTCATTTACAGCTTTAAAACTTAAAGCGGATTCATCAAGTCATCCAATATTAGCTTCACTAGTACTTAATTGATGAAATGGCTATACGTAGAAGAATTGAATGGGATGGTTTCATGGATATATTGACATGGGTACAGGATTAAAAGGTGACCATCTAGCAGAAGCTAAAGAAGTAAAGCTAACAAAAAAATATTCATTAAGCAGTCGATCGGACGTAACACGCGTATAAAGATACATTTCGGTAATTCGTTTAGATTTTAATTTTGTTTTGTTATTTTTTACTTATGTAAAACATGTGAAACAATCTGATTTAGTAAAATTAAATTGATTTATTAAACTTTTGTTCCATTTAAAGATAATTTGCTTTGTATAAGTGGGTTGGAAAATTCGGCAATAGTACCTGACTAATTGAGTTTAATCTGTGTTTTAGCATCAGCGTATTCAGCTATCAGTGTATAGTTTTCGCCAAATACGAAGAATGTTATGCTTATTGAATACGAATATAAATAGAAACGGAATGCACGTATACAATTAAATATCGATAAGTAAGGTTACGATGTTGTACATCACTAGCGAATATCATAATAGCGATCAACTCTATAAACAAATATCTATCTTATGTTCAATGCCATACTGCATACAATCGAATATATTACAATTTAGTGACATCTAGCGTCGAATAGCGGAACTTGCTAGTAAAACTATGCCTACGAGCTTTCACGGAAATATAAGATTTAATACCTACAAAAGATTGACAATAATGAACTCTATTTATATATGATGTAGATGCACTCTTTTTTAAATAGTGACTGACTATAGAGACTTTTTGGCATGGACCAATCACAAAACGAATTTGCTAGTGTGACCTAATATGATTATCTTGAAGATGTGTTTGTTAGGGCACGCTGGTTCTGATAGTAATTTATGCGTTATGCGATTTCTACTGTTTTTTTCTGTTCTGTGGTAGTGTCTATGAAAATTCAGCCGCGGATGATCTGACCTAAAAATCTAACTTGCTCCCCCCCCCAGCCCAGAAGCGGGGTACGGCTATGCCCATGACTACTGTATGTATGTATGTTTATTAACGCACCCAGGATACAGGAGAAATTCCTAGTGTGGGGAAACGTTTTTAATGAACAGCAAATAAGAACAATATGAATAATTTAAAAAAATACTATTCATAATTATACGCACAGCCGCACGGGTTATGTAACTCTTGTCGAGGCTAGTCTGTGGATGGGTGACCATCTTAACGTACCGAGATTTCTCCGCGCCTCGGAAAGCACACTAAGCCATTGATCCCGGCTGTCATTTGTAGATCGTTGGCAGTCGTTACGCATTATTAGAAGCCAGAAAATCTGATGCTAGTCTTGCCAAGAAGTACCGTGTCACCCGGTTGATGGGTTGTGGAGGTCTGGTAGGCAGCCGCTCCACGTCAAATACTGGTATTCAGTTGAGTCAGCTGGGAGTCGACCCCAATATAGTTGGGAAAACGCTAGGCAGATGATGAAGGCTTATTTTGACACGCCCTGTGGCATGCGCGGTCCGAGCCTTGATCTTGACATCTTTATCAGAACTCGATTTTCGCTAGAGTGGATACTCTAGCGAAAATCGTTTTTCTTTATAACGATCTTAGAGAGCATTGGTGTCCCAGTGGTAACGGCCCCGACTTACGAATTGTAAGTTCGCGGGTACACACCCAGCCAGGCGCATTACTTTGTGTAATTAACTTTATCACTACTGCTCTCAAAACGGTGAAGGAAAACATCGTGAAACCGGCATGTCCTAGAACCAAAAAATCGAAGACATGTGACATTCAGCAACCCGCACTGGGCCCGCGTGCTGGATTACGGCCCATTCCCTCTCCTAGAGAGGAGGCCTGTGTCCCAGCAGTGGGAACATTAAAAAAGGCTGATTATACGATCTTAAAGTCTGGAGGACCTGATTGGCGCAGTGGTTGAGCGTTCGGCTGCTGCGCTACGTGTCGCGGGTTCGATCCCCGCACGGAACAAATGTTTGTATGGCCTAACAGATAATTGTTCCGGGTCTGGGTGTCTTGTGTATGTGAACGCAACCACGATACAGGAGT
Organism: Hecatera dysodea; assembly: GCA_905332915.2. Classification (NCBI taxonomy): domain Eukaryota; kingdom Metazoa; phylum Arthropoda; class Insecta; order Lepidoptera; family Noctuidae; genus Hecatera; species Hecatera dysodea. The sequence continues at coordinate 267,818 of HG995317.1, read as the reverse complement.
AAATCCTAGTGTGGAGCAACGTTCTTTTTATTAAGAAAAAAAATAATAATATTCTCAGAACGTAGTATATTCCCTGCCAGGATTGTGGATTTTGTTCGAAAGAGTGACCGCGGCGCTGGAACGCGGCGGGCACTAGGAGGATCACGTGTGGGTTTTAGTCAGTAAGAGTCTGACACTCCCTTCCAATGTGCCCACAGCGGGAGAAGTCATGACGATGATTTGCCACCCATATTATTATCAGGTTACTTATAACGAATACCTTGAGACCACATTCGTGAGTCGACTGAAATGTCGCGGATAAATGTGAACGTTTGGATGTTTGTTCATCGGCCATGTATCAAGTTTGAATGGATTTGGATGAAACTTGGCACATGGGTAGACCATGACATGAACCGTAGTAACGTTTACGTAACACCTTTTTTTTATATTTTAGTAGTATTTTTTAGTGTCAATCACTCTGAATGGATTTCGTGAAGAAATGTTGTGCGCAACTTTAAAATGAAATGACTTCATTCATAGTTCTTGTAACTTATGATTTTACCTACAATAAGCTTTATTTAATTATTGTTTGCTGTTATTACTTACCAGGATTTGACACTTTTTTGAGAGACTTTAGGGTGGTGTAATTATACATGGTGTTTGTTTCTTTTTTTGTTTCTTGTTTGTTTCTTTTTTCAAGTCACCGGGTAGATTTTACAAAAGAGAGAGATTAGAGGTTTTTTATTTTCGACGTTTAATAAGGAGGACCCCCTCCCCCCGGCCCGGACCCATATAGGCCTACCGTACCCTATTTTAGTAAGTAATAGTTTGTTTACCGAAACGTTTAGCTCAATTAATATACGAGTAAGTGTTGTTACTACAAAACAATGCGTATTGCTCTTAAAAATTATTGATCCTGTCCTTTTTTAAATTAATTTAATTACATTTTTAAATTAATTGTTAAAATTAGTAAAGATTCCTAAAAAAAACTGTTGAATTCGATTGCCAACAAAAAATTGGACACATATTTTTCAAATCCTCACTTCTGAACTTAGGTCTGTTTGATCTTTGTAACTTTTTATTGTTTTGATAAAATAAATAACCATGGAATCATATTTTTTAAACAATGGACTAAATGAAATCACATTTTTTTAATTTAGGATTAATGCCTGTTGGGTTGTGTAGTGGCGAATTGTGAAGAGTGTTAAAAGTGGTACAATAACTTTGTGAAAATAAAATAACTTAAGGAAAATATTAACAATGTCTTCACAAAGGTAAGTTCTATATTGTTTATTGTAAATTTTAATTTATTTGTCAGTATTTTTTTGAAGATTAGGGTACATTTTCATATCATTCATAATCTCATTTAGGTTTTAAGCTTTGCTCATTCATAAACTAGGTGTACCATATGGGGTACAGTAGGTCTATATAAAGGGTGATCCAATAGGGTATTTTATTACTGTAGTTTTTATTTATTTAAAAATTCATGTACACGCATAAACCAAACAGATAAGAAAACGCACCAAGCGTTTCCAAACGTCTTTTATAATGCGCACAGCAAAGGAGTGGAACTCTCTGCCTGCGTCTGTGTTTCCGAACGCATTCAACACTGATCTCTTCAAAGTTAGAGTGAACAGGCTTCTTCTGGGTAAGCTCATTCCATCGTAGACTTTATCTCTGTCACGAGCATATCCATCTTACAATAATAAAAATAAAAACGGAACAGAACCATACGTACTAAGGTGATTCTTATTTCTACAGAAATCTCTTTTATGCCATATTTTGCGAATGGGGAGTCGGAAAAAATAGATGTGACATATTCGTTTGCAGTTGTTGAAAATAAAACAATTCTCTTTCAAATTCTACGTACAGGAATTACTTATGAAATAAATGATTACTTACTCACAAAATAAATGATTGATTGATTGATTGATTGATTGATTATTTGAAAGATCAAAATACTACGATGTTGAGTTGAGAGTTACACGCACATTTTAGTTTGTCTTCTATCCTTTTCACGCAAAATGACGTCTGTACTGGATGAAGCAAATTCACTGTGACGTCATTTGCGAGTGAGGTTGCGGTTTATCATAGATTTTAAAACGTGCACAAATACATTTTTTTTTAATTTTATAAAAACATTTCTGAAGACGTCTTGAATTTTATTTAGGCTTTGATAAATGTGATAAAAAAATCTCTCCCAAATTTAATCGTCGTATAAAAAAACAACAAAATGTCATATCATCTGAGTTTTCACTATTAATTGATATTGACTTCTAATGACAGTCGCTATATTCTGCAGATTCGATTATTTTACATCTAAACACGCGGCAGCGTGTCAAGCCAAGTTCAAGCAAAGGAACTGGTTAGGCAGCGCCGAGTGTAATATTACACGAACCACTTGGTGCCACATTTGACCCTTCTATAACACAAAACCTTTTTTCACTTTTTCATCGATTTCGTGGATTATGTCTGCTATACTTTGGTGGATGTTAGTTTTCTTGTCAACCAACCTTTCGCTCAGAACATCGCATACTAATAAAATCAACGGCGTTCAATCGCATGCTATTGGCTACCAGTTGATTTCATCTACCATAATCTTCAGACAAGTTCTTACAGAATTATCATTTTTGTTAAGAAAAAAGAAATCTTGACGTACCTACTGGTGATTAAGTGTTTTTTATTTTATTTTAAGGTTTGCGTTCACCTGATGGTGGCGTCGATTGAGCACTTTTGCCCTAGAAGTTAATTTTTTGTGTTTTTGTTAAGTTAATGTAAGTTTGATAGCTTCAACCTGGGGTTTTTTAAGTCAAGATGTCGATCTTGACTTAAAAAACCCCAGGTTGAAGCTATCACAGAACGCTTAGATAGTTCCACTCCATCGCAGTACGCACAATGAAAGTATTTCCAAAACTCTTTCTGCGGAAACCAACATTTGACGTTTGCAACTCGCGCTATATTATTGACTGCTAAAACACAGAAGTATTGAAGTGCGGCCGCTTCGCGGGACTGTATTTATATAAAACTATGACGCTTTAAAATTAGGCTGATCTAATTTCAATAAATTATTTTTATTTCGAAACTCGAATTGGATCACCATATCTAAGTAACATGCAGTAAAATACATTTTGATTATTTATAAAATAAATGTACTTCTATTGTTTCAGGCAATATTTTTGGAACACTATCGCAATCCGCACGACTACGAATACGTGCTGCTTCTATCCGGTGATGAAGACAGCGATTTTTAGACCGTTTTATACTCGACAGAAGATTTAAAATGTAATGACAGGGTCATCCGAACTTTTGCTTATCAAATCGAATCGCACACGACCGCTCTCGAAGATAGTTGAGCGCGTTATGAGTTCCCTTCGGTCTAGTTGCGCCTATGTCGGGCCAAATTGTAGGGCCCGCCCTGTCGTTACAATATAAGTCAATGGATATTTTCGATCATTTTTTTGTACTCTGTATACTCTCTTATGATCTTAATTATTCATAAGTATTAATATGTGTAAAGTAATCTTAATATATTTATATAAAAATCAGCTATCGCATATATAAAAGATAAGCTGGGAAAAACTTGATAGATTTGTCTGTGTTTATAGATGTGTAACATCTTTCCTGTCGCTGTCCTGCAATTTGTGAAAGTGATTTCGTGAAATGTGACGGTAATGTGTAACAGGAAGCCGGGGAGGCGCGCGCTGTTTGATCTGACCAATGAGCGCGCGCTATTTGATTTGACCAATGAGCGCGCGCTATTTGATTTGACCAATGAGCGCGCGCTAGAGGTGCTAGAAGTGCCCGTCAAACGTGACTGACCACATAGGTCTGAAAAAAAAAGTTTTATTAATTAAATCAATTACATTTTTAGAATTTTTCTTCGTTACGAAAAATCAGATCAAGTAATATCTCAATATATTGTGGACCTGAACATAATTGTTCAGGATATACTTTAGTATTAATGTTGTTTAATTCCAAGGTGAGAAGTAAGATGTTACCCATCTTATGCGACTACTGTAAGGCTCGCTCGTATTTTTTTTTTGTTTTGATGATATTCAACTCATCATTGTTATTCAACAGTGTTATTTTTTGGTAAAATGTGAAGAAAGAATATTGCTTTATTATTTATTTATTAAACCAAGTAAGACTTAGAAATTAAATAAACAAAAGTGAAATTGCCAAAAAAAGATATAAGTAGGTATAGTTTTTTGTAAAATTTCAATTTTATAAGACAGCAAGTTAATTGTAAGTTTAATTTAATATTGATCTCAATTATTTATAAGTTTTAACGCTGATATATAATATTGATCTCAATAATCCAATAATTATAATGTTTCTTTTTTTTTTCAATGAAATTGTTAAATTTTAAATATTATTTACAAAATGAATACTTTACATCTACTATGTATTGTATTAATTAGTAATGAAGTATTGGGTATGAATGTAATTTTGTTACATTCATACCCAATACTTTGTTTTGTTAATTAGTAATGAAGTATTGGGTATGAAAATATTGGGTATGGCTATAAGCAGAGGGGAAGACCAAAGAAACAATGGATAAGGCGACTAACAGAGAAGTATGAAAGAGAGATAAGATTTAATCTTATATACAACGTGTCAGTGGCGTGCAGTGGTTCGAGTTAGGGTAGGCCAGAGAAAATGTCCAAAAAAAACGCACCACGTTATTCAGGGTTGAAATGTGGTGTCATTTTTCTTTTGTTTTTTATGTCTATTTAAAAAAAAAAAACAAAAAAAAAAACATTTCATTAAAAATCAACCCTGAATAATGTGGTTATTTTTTAAAATTTATTTGGACATTTTCTCTGGCCTACCCTAACTTGAACCACTGCACGCCACTGCAACGTGTAGTAGTATAACGTTAACGTAACGTGAGGGGCTCGTGGCTAAAGAATAACAGCCGCACGGATCGATCTTCAAGGTTAAACAACGCTTGCCAGGGTTGGTCTGTGGATGGGTGACCATCTTAACATACGAGTTTCCTCCGTGCCTCGGAAAGCACGTTAAGCCGTTGGTCCCGGTTGTCGTTTGTAGATTTGCATTGGGCTCGCGTGGTGGATTACGGCCCATTCCCTCTCCTAGAAAGGAGGCCTGTTTCCCAGCAGTGGGATCATTAATAGGCTGACTATGCTTATGCCGGTGACATATGTATGTGTATGACTTCAAAATTCATGTTTGTTACCGATCTAAACTTGCATAGATCAGAGATATTTGCTAAAGTTGTGTGGACAATCAATGACCAAGGAGTGTCAAGTAAAACGTAATTAACTGAATGAATGTAAGAATTGCTGTAAGCATGAAAGTATGGTGGCGTTCTATAGTTTCTGCCACAGAAATCTTAATAATAAGGCAATAGAAGTGGCAAAGACGCGTGGCCTTGTCGCCGCGTATGAGTCTTCTAAAACACAAAGTTTACTTGTGTTGTTTGGGACGTGGAGCAGTAAACATGGTAAAATTGATTGAGTCAGGCGTTACTTTGCCGAAATCCATTTTAAATTTGAAAATGAAAATAATATATCTAGTTTTAATTTCCGCGAATATAAGCGGGTTGCAGGTATGCACCTCCCTCCCGCCCGCTATATTATGCACATGCAAGATTACTGGGCAAATGCAAGGATTTTATGCACATGCAGGGGACGTGTTGACTCGCTGACCGTTGAGTTGAGGATCCCTGAGGATGCCTCGTGGAGAGGCGAAACACGTGTCGGTAATGGTGTTGGGTATTGCTTTGCCTTCCTGCATGTGCATAAAATCCTTGCATTTGCCCAGTAATCTTGCATGTGCATAATATAGCGGGCGGGAGGGAGGTGCATACCTGCAACCCACTAATATTCGCGGAAATTAAAACTAGATATATTATTTTCATTTTCAGTAAACATGGTGTTTTGCAGCATATCCAACTGCGGAAACTCTTCCAAAATTTGAAATGAGATTAAGTTCTTACAAATGAATAACATTTCATTTGTAAGAACTTAATCTTTGAAATAATCTATTGTTTGCTTATGTGGTGGTAGCTGCGAGCCGGCGACTCGCGTCCCAGTATAGAAGATAGTAGATAGCACTTCTATTGCCTTATTATTAAGATTTCTGTGGTTTCTGCCTACCCCCATGAGAAAAAGGCGTGACTTGAACCATGTATGTGAAACATATGTTTTGAATTATGCTTAAAACAATATTCACTGTAGTATATAAGTAAAAAACCATGAGTGCTCCTAGGGCATCAAACATTTGGTAAAATATTGGTGTCAATGTACCTTTATATTAAATTATTATGTATCACAAGAGAAAGTGAATAAAAATCTCTTTTGAAATAAAATCTTCGTGTTTTTATGACTTTAGTGCTACTGTACCACATATGGTACGCCCCCTGTAGGGCATCAAAAATTGGGTGAAATATTGGTGTCCATAACTCTAGATTGAATTATTGTACCGCAAGAATTGGTAAATAAAACTCTTTATTGAAAAATAAATAAATGTGGTGTATTTTCCATAATTTTAGTGCTACTGTACCAGATATGGTACGCCCCCTAGACAATTCGTCGATTATTTTAAAAATCGGTAAGTCACTTTTACAGCAAAAGTAAGCTTTGCTTACTTTTGCTGTAAAAGTGGCGGGGTTGGTCAAAAATGTTAAAAAACAGCTTACTTAATATTTGAATGGCCCTTATTATTCCTGTTTCAAAGTTGAAGTTATTTTGTTTATTTGTTTAAAATTTTCTGTAATATCATTCACTATATTTACTACAACATGGTTTGCATATAAAGTTTATTTTAATTTATTACTTCTAAGTCAAACCGAACTTATCAAAGTTCTTAGCTGCCTGGTTAATTAAAACGGCAACTCTATGGGTAAATACCTAATAAATAGTGTAAAATGGGGTTAGAAGATATTTATTTATTTATTATATACTTAATTGTACATCGGGGATAACAAAATAAAAGAAAACTACAAACTAAAACACATGTTCACATGAGATGATGATTATTAGACGCAAATACTTGAAAAGCTTTAGAAATTTATGAAAAACTTAATAGATATACAATTTTAGGGTTGCCCTCGGTTTCCCTGGGATCCCATCATAAGATCATGACTTGGTAAAAATGGGACCAATGTGAAAGTATATCTTACCGAACAAAAGCTTTTTAAATCGGTCCTCAGTTGGCGGAGAAAATGAGGGAAGAATATGTATCTACATAGAAAATACAGTGAATCGTAAAACCTCCTGCTATTTTGAAGTCGCTTAAAAAAAAAAGAAGAAAATAAAGTCAAAAGTCTCTCTGATGGTGGCGTATGTGTTTCATTCATCATTTGGCTCCGTCAGCTGGGACGGGTCATCTCTCAGCTGTCACGGTTTATTTTAATTATTTGTACTTCAAATTGTTCCTTTCACTCTGGATACCGGTATCATACACGTCTTTCTACATCGTTCTCACATATAGGAATAACATCAAGAAGAACAATGTATCCACAACTTTGTAACAATTTATTGATTTAAGTGTCCGTGGAGTTTCTTGCACGTTCTTCTCCATAGAGATCTACGCTTTGGAACGTGCAGATAGCTTCACCTCTTTCGACTTGACAATTCAAAAGTGCCTGTTAAGGGTTTAATTGAAATAAATGCTTTGAGTTGAAAACAAAATACCATATTGTTTGGTACTCCTGAAACCATATAAAAAGTCGGCGTTTATAAAAATTGGTCATCAGTCCAATGTTTCACATCACTGGGAACACTGAAAACTGACAGAAAATGGAAACAGCATCTACAGAAGCCGCTAAAGTCGTCAGCCTAATCCAGCTAGGGTTGTCTCGGCGTACTATTGCTCGATATCTGCATCTGAACCGGTTTTGTGTCCCGAATATTATAAATGCCACACGATATTGGAGTTTGTTTGTTACGATTTTGATGAATTTTGATACACAAGTAGACGGAACCCTAGAACGGCTATAGGACCTATTTTATTTGCGAAAATCCAAATATAAGCTAGCGCAACCCCGGGCTAAAATAGTTACAAATAAAAATGAGGGACTCATAAAACCAAGTAAAGGGAGTAAATTTGATCTTTCGGCAACTGGCAACCTGCAAACCGCATCTGTTTCAATAACGGTTTTCATGCGTTTTCAAGAAACTAAGCACAGCAGCTAAGTTGCCAAGTTACCGTACAAACAAACGCGATGATCGCGTATTCGTTTTGTGTTAGGACGTCGCCTAAACGGAAACATTAGAAAAGTTCGGGACGCTTTAAACTGAGCTGCTCCTTATTCGGGGGCGCTTTATTCATTAAACTGAGTTGTTCCTTATTAACCAAACTAAGTTGCTAATTATTCGTCCAACTGAGTTGCTCCTTAGTTGGAGGCGCCGTGTTCATTAAACTGAGTTGTTCCTTATTAACTAAACTAAGTTGCTCCTTATTAACTAAACTGAGTTGCTCCTTATACATCAAACTGAGTTGCTCCTTATTCATCAAACTGAAGAACCTTATGTGTTTACCAAACTGAGTTACTCCTTAAGCGGAGCGCCTTATTCAACAAATTGAGCGCCTTATTCATAAAACCGAGTCGCTACTTATTCGGGCCGCCTGATTCATCAAACTGAATTAGTCCTTATTCATCAAATCGAGTTGATCCCTTATTCAGGGCGTCTTAACATCATGTCACGGTGTCCCAACTGACTTTTATGCCTGTCTGCAGACGCCGCGAGCGAATACCAATAGCTTACGCTTGCGGGCGCTGCTGGCGAGCTAGGCGCTGCGCGTGCGCACGGCGCGGCTCCTGCCGAGCGGGGAGCGCGCAGCGGTGCTAGACAGTCTGGTAGGTACTGGCGTGGGAAGTGTGTCTCGGTACTTGTTAAACTGAGATAGCAATGTACAATCGAACAAAAAGTTTTAATAAATGGGCAAGATAATTATATTCACTTAACTGCTAATATTAATGAGGATTGTCTGTGTGGAAAACACTTTTATGAGCGTATACGCCATATGGCATTTCATACAAATTTTCAAGTCCTTATTTTCCGAAATGACTAAACCGATTTTAATGAAACTTTACACACATAAGCAGGATACATAGGTCTAAAAAGTTAGTTGAAAACATTTTCGATAAACAGTGTTACAGTTAAATTAGATCTACTTTAAATTGTCCATACAAACATAAATTTCCAGTTATCTTGTTTTAGATAAGACAGTTCGAAAATGTTTTAACTAACTTTTTAGACCTTTGTATCTTACTTATATGTGTGAAGTTTCATTAAAATAGGTTCAGTAATTTCGCAAAATAGTGACTTGAAAATTTATATGAATTGCCATACGGCGTACACGCTCTTAATTAAGAGTGATATGAAAACATACAAAATGTATATTGATCAGAATTCGAGATACTTAAGTACCAAATTTTGGAAAAACGAACTTTGTCTTCTAAGAACCAGTTTAAATTCAAAATAATGAAAAAATTAAACTGTGCTTGCATGGCAACTTTCTAAGAATTCTAATAAGAACGTTCTCGAATTTCTGTTTATTAAAAAGTAAGTCGGCGCGGACTTATATAAAAAGGACATTTACTACTCCATATAAATATTACAATTGGTTGAAGGTAAAAAAAAAACAAAGTATGTCAAACCGTTTGCAGTTTATAAAATATGTACAATCATGTTAAAATTTTGTACCGAGACACGCTGAACCACTGTTTATGTGTTGTGAACGTTTAGAGAGCAAATACTCAAAAAAGGGAAGGAAGAAATTGTATTAAAATCATAATAAACAAAACAATGGTTTGCACTAACAGGGCAAAACGTATTGGACACACTGACCCTGTGTGTGTGTCCAATACACACCTAGGAGTAAAAAGTAAAAAACAAATTGTATTGCAGAAACAACAAAAAAACAGTTACTTATGCCAAACAGGGTCTGTGTGTGCTCCCAGAGATAAAAAATAATAAAGACGTTGCATTATCGGGTGTCAAATAGTCAAAATAGGGTCTGTGTTTGTCAATATGTACATAGCCAGCGATAAGAGTGTCCGTGGAGTTTCTTGCACGTTCTTCTCCATAGAGATCTACGCTTTGGAACGTGCAGATAGCTTCACTTCTTTCGACCTTGACAATTCAAAAGTGCCTGTTATTTGAGTTTTGTTAAAAACTGAAAATGAAATTGCATTCTAAGAAAAAAATGGTTTTCTTTAAGTCCGTTTACGGACGATAATTTTACGTGTTGACGTCATAAGAAAACATTGATGAAAACTTGCACACGTCACAAGCCGCACGCTGAGCCCGATCGTGCCTCTATCGCTTGTTCCGCGCTCTCGCTCGCACGCTCGGCTCGGGCGGAACGTGACACTTTTTCGAGCGTGCAGCCGGCGTTCATAGATCTTTAAGACGTTATCACGTCAAAAAAAAAAACAATTGCTATGAGTGTGTCTATGTGCAGGGTGAATTTTTGAGGTGAGACTTAGGGCCCGAGTCTATGATTAGAAATGTCAAAAATATCCAACGCTCAAAATTGAAAAATAAATATAGAAACTGCGTTTTCTCTACCGTATATAGTGGAGATACGCCTGCACAAGTATAAAAAAAGGGAAAAGCCCCCCCCCCTTTTTCCCTTTTTTTAAAGGGTTAAAGGGTTTTTTTTACTATTGATAAGTTTTTGTTTGACCAAAATCTCACCTGATGGTAAGCGATGACGTTATATATTTTTTTCTTCCGGATATAATCATCAAATGACTTCTCCCGCTCTGGGCGAAACAGAAGGGAGTGTTAGATTCTTACTGACTAAAACCTCCTAGTTCCTCCTAGTGCCCGCCGCGTTCCAGGACCGCGGTGACTTTTTCTAAAACAACCCTGCACCCTAGCAGGCACTGACCCTAAGGGTTCCCGTTTTCTTTGCTGACAGCTCTTTGAGGCGCGCGTGGAACACGAAGCGCCTTCGACTCAGGCCTGGTTGTTATCGGACGGCGAGCCACCCATAGCTCGCCGTCCGCAGGTCAAACTTAAAGACTTCCAGGATTTAGCTATCAGGAAACAGGCTCTGGGTTCTACTCCTTAGCTGTACGCGCAATGATAGTTGTTGCTGAACGTTTTGTGCGTATGGGTGGGAGGTACACCATGTATAGAGCTGGTGCAATGCCGCTCATTCTGTAGTCTGATGAAACGGACGTATACAATATGGTAGTTAACTAAAAAAATCTGATTAGTCCGTCAGATAGACTTCCAACAAATATTGGAGTCGTATTTTTTCTTCTTTCACATAAACAAAAAATGAAGACGATACAGTGAAAACTCGTGTGACGTCACTACTCGCTACAATTTTTACCGGGCCGTGACGTCACACGCTCCCACTCCTGATCTTTGATGCTCTTTATCTTCGTCAGTTTTTATAGATTTGATAAAGGAAAAAATACGTGTCCAATATTTTTCTATAATCTAACTGACGGACTAAACATAGGTAATCATATATTTTTTACTCAGGCAACATCCCTAATCCGACGCACAGTATGTCCCCGCAGTGTGAGCGAGAGGCTGGCGACTCGGCGTCGATGTTCAATGTGGCTTTGGAACTTTGACTTGACCAGTGCTACATTTATATTGCTGACTAGCGACCCACCCCGGCTTCGCACGGGTTCAATGTAGATACTTATGTTTCCTCTAATATAATATGCATGTATTTTACATATAAACCTTCCTCTTCAATCACTCGTATCTATTAAAAAAACCGCATCAAAATCCGTTGCGTAGTTTTAAAGATTTAAGTATATATAGGGATATAGGGACAGAGAAAGCGACTTTGTTTTATACTATGTAGTGATGGTGATATGTCCTTTATTACACCTACACCACCTAGCCTTCTTAGGTTAAAAATACTATTTTAGTTGTTTACTAGCTGCTGCCCGCGACTTCGTCCCCGTGGAATCCCCGATTTTAAAACATTCTTTATCGCTGCTCCGCTCCTATTGGCTTAAGCGTGATGATATATGGCCTAAAGCCTTCCTCGATAAATGGTCTATTCCACTCAAAAAGAATTTTTCAATTCGAACCAGTAGTTCCTGAGATTAGCGCGTTCAAACAAACAAATAAACAAACTAACTCTTCAGCTTTATAATATTAGTATAGATATTGGCCTGTATCCGATATTAGCGCCTGTATCTTTCTAAAGTCTTCCAGAGACACAAGATTTCCGTTTCGAAGCAAAAGCTAAATAAAACATGACGTCAAGATATGAATACACTAGCTTTCGCTAGCGGCTTCGCCCATGTGAAAGTAGAAAATTATCCCAATGGGACATACTCCCTGGATAAAAAGCCTATGTGCTATTCCAGATAGATATAATCTATTTTTTTTTTCCTGGGAACCAAGGATTATAGACTAATTACTTGTTTGTCGACGGTCTATAAACTTCTTACATCCATCCTGAGAGTGAAAATAAATGAACACATTTAGAGCAACTCGATTATGTCCTCCTCTCAGAATGGATGTCGGAAGGGGTCCCGCGGCACTAAGGAGCTACTCCTCATAGACATGGCCATAAGCCAACAGGTTCGTCGCTCCCGCAAGGATCTGTCGACATGTTGGATAGATTACAAGAAGGCCTACGATTCTGTGCCACACATGGCTTTTGAAGGTGTTGGGAGTTGTACGAAATCATTATAACTTCATACAGATCCGTTCAGGCTTTCTAGTGTAATTGAGAAAAAAACATACATCTAACTCGTTCGGCGGCGAAATTAGTAACCAAATTCAAATCTATCCTGTCTTATCAATCTCTTAAATTTTAATGAATAAATTCAAAAACTACCAACTTTTTCATCATTAAAATTCTTTCATCATTATAAAGCTACATTCACCCTGAGTAACCTAGGCTATATTTTATCCCCATATTCCCACGGGAACGGGTAGTTTTTTATAAACAAAATCGTTTCTTTTTTGGAAACAAAGTTGTAATAATTTATTAACGGCAATATGTTCCTTGAACATTATTTATTCATATTTAATCATCTACATAGCCTTTTACCGATAGGTAATATGATACGTGAAAAAAATATTTATTATTCCAAGCAGTTTATTTAGAAATATACAAAAATATAATATTAAATGTGAAAATAGAATCAAAATTGACTGAAAAACAAACGAGATATAACTATTTCAAAGTAATATATCTGTCCCTTTCGCGAAAACGCTCTTGTCTTTGGCAGCTGTATAGGCGTCATGGAACTTGACGTCAGAGTTCGTATCGGACATAGATTATTTCTATGGTATCGGACTACTCTTTATATCAACTTTGAAGCTTTGTGACCACATTGCTGAGCAAAAGTTATTTCAAGTATTTTATTTAGCAAATAAAATGAATACGTATTTCCAATTTTAATATTTTCGATCTTATTCTATCTCTTCTCGATCTTATTTATATTATTATTCGATGTTTTATTCCTTATTTTTACATTTTCAAAAATGCCAAGAGAGTCGTTCCATCGCAAAATATTGTGAGATCTAATGTAAAACCTAGTCGATTAACTTATTCAATACCAATTTTCGAGAGCATCTATCTAATGACTTTTTGATAAACTGCTAAACACAAAACCCAATTAAAAAAATTGTTAATCTTCCAATTTTTAACAAGAAAAAAGGATCAACCAAGACTTCACAAAGAAGTAGACTGGCGAAAATTAAATACAAAAAACAACGCTTCCGAAGATAAATTATATCTAGTATTCAACTTTCTTTCCTGTTGGAAACACGGCATAAAGGAAAGTACATGTGTATTCTAGATTGAACCCCTGGCAAAATTCGTTACTGGCTACTGTACGATATGCGTTAACGTGCATGCGTGCAGGTAGACCAATAAATAGTTTACGAAAATATTTAATAACTAGCTTTTGCCCGCCACTTCGTCCGCGTGGAATAGTTACTTTACCCCCGATTTTGAAACTCTCAGTCCGATCGGTTTAAAATTGACAAAGTTTCATACAAACTTTCATCCCCTATTTTATCCCCTTGGGGGTAGAACTAATCAAAACCCTTTCTTAGCGGATGCCTACGTCATAACATCTACCTGCATGCCAAATTTCAGCCCGATCCGTTCAGTGGTTTGGGCTGTGCGTTGATAGATCACTATGTCAGTCAGTCAGTCCCTTTTGAGTTATATATATTTAGATTTAGATATGTGAAGGTTGGTTTGAATTTACCAGAGACGCTGTTCAACCTAACTATAAGAAATATTAAAACCAACTCAAAATTTTCAGCTCAAACTACCACATAGCTACAGCACTTCACCAAAGCATACGCCGTCCTTCGAGCCGGATACCGCCGACGCCCACCCGTCCACACCGAGGGACAGCCACAAGGAGACGCTCCAGCACGTCCCGCTAGCGTTCATCAAGGTTGAGGATACGCTGGACGACGGGCACGAGTTCTTCGAGGACGATGCCAGTCGGGGGGACGATGATAAGGATTACGCGGTACGTATGATTTAGTTAAGCTTGTTAAGAGGTCTTCGGAACAGGGTGTTAAGTCCCACAAACCTCAAAACAAACAAAATTTGTGTGACATCTAGTCTTTGGAACGCATGTGTTGGTATAGATGCTGAAAGAAAGAAAAAATATTGATTTAGGACTAGCACAACACAAAACAAAAAAACAAAAAGTTTATTATTAATTTTAAACTGTGCGAGGCCAAAAAAGGTCCCTTTCTCAGCATATGCTGCGATAAAAAAATAAAAAATATAAATTCCACAGCGCTTCATATCCTTCTTTTTTTACCTTTAGCGTATAATTTAAAGAACACTTGCTTTAAATGTTATGCTTCAGACCAGTAGTTTAAGGCCGCGCGTTGTCTTAAATCTTTTTTTAACTTATATTGTCCCACTGCTAACAAACGTCTCCCGCATAGCTTTGCACTCGTCCCGGTGTGTTGTTCTCTCCGACCAATCCGTTATGAACGCCTCCAAGTCGTCACGCCAGCGTTCCTTAGGCCTTCCGAGACGACGTCGCCCGGAGGCCAGAGTCGTCACGCGATGGCAGCCAGAGGATGGCTTCCACTGCGTGACGACTCTGGCCTATCTGTCCTGATGGATTCTACATATGTGATCCGCCCAATCCCACTTCAGTCTGGCAGATTTGTTGCCCACATCGGCGATCCCTGTTAAATGATAAATGACTGAATGAATGATTTTAGAGCGAATCGTGGAACCACTTATTCGATCGCTGAGCCTAATACCTACAACGCTACGCTCCGTCGCTCTTAGGAAAACCTTTTTTTTTAGTTGGATGGGAAATCATCAAATGACTTCTCCCGCTCTGGGCGGCGCGGAAGGTTGTGTCAGACTCTTACTGTCTAAAACCCACCCGTGATCCTTCTTGTGCTCTTTACGTTCCAGGGCCGCGATGACTCTTTCGAACAAATTCCGCAACCCTAGCAGGCACTGGGTTTGGTCTACCTTGAGTTTGGACTTTAATAAGCCAATATTAAATTCTTAAATCATAATCTATACTAATATATAAAGCTGAAGAGTTTGTTTGCTTAATCTCATGAACTACTGGTCCGATTTGATAAATTCAGTGTTAGATAGTCCATTTATCGGGGAAGGCTAAAGGCTATATATCATCACGCTAAGACCAATAGGAGCGGCAGCATCAATGAAGAATGTTTCAAAATCGGGGGGGTTTAGTAACTATTCCACGCGGACGACAAAGTCGCGGGCAGAAGCTAGTTGAATGATAAAACGCTAAATAAAAATGTGGTTAGAGAATCTGTTCTGTACAATGAATCATCTTTTTAATTAGTGAAATCCGTTTATAATGACGCCGCTTATATTGATCAACCGCTTAATATGAAGTAAAACAGAGCTCATTTTGGTTTTCATTACACATTCTTTAAAAAAATTGCGAATATAGTGACTTCGTTTATTGACATATCGCTTATTATGACCTATTTTTCAGAAATTATGTTTGGTGGTCACTATAACCAAACATAACAGGGGTGTTTCCTGAGTAAAAAATATATGATTATGTTTAGTCCGTCAGTTAGATTATAGAAAAATATTGGACACGTATTTTTTCCTTTATCAAATCTATAAAAACTGACGAAGATACAAAGCATCAAAGATCAGGAGTGGGGGCTTGTGACGTTACGGCTCGGTAAAAATTGTAGCGAGTAGTGACGTCACACGAGTTTTCAACGCACTGTATCGTCTTCATTTTTTGTTTACGTGAAAAAAGAAAAAATAAGTGTCCAATATTTTTTGGAAATCTATCTGACGGACTAATTAGATTTTTTTAGTCAACTACCCTATTGGGGACATGCTACCAAATATGTTCCTTTGTTTTGATTGATCTACGACTATAAACACACAATTTCTTGTTTATCTCCATAATACACAAAATACCTAACAAAGATGGGAATTCGTTTAGTTCCTAAGATTACGTTTTTTATGACGTCCGCTTAGTATGACGTATTTTTCACTTCCCTTCGATGTCATTATAAGCGGATCCAACTGTAAATCCGAGTTCTTCTTTTTTACAGACAGTATTAAACCCAGATCTCACAGCACCAAACACGTTAAAAATAAGAGTTAGAGATAAAGGTAGACGTAAGAAGAGCGTAGAGGAAGACTTCGACGCTTCCGATGAGGAGCCGCTCAAGAACAAGAAGAAAGCAGCAGGCGGAGGGGGCAAGAAGAGGAAGAAGGACGTTGGTGAGTGACGTCACGACTGTAGAGGCGGCGTGGGGGTGGAGCTGTCGCCGCTAGGGATGGCGATCTGAGATCGAGTAATCGATGAATCGATTTTTCAGGCCCAAAATACCGAAAAAAAAAATTATTGAGTCAGGCGTTACTTTGCGGAAAACCATTTTTATTTTGAAAATGAAAAATATATAAACTCTGTGTACAAAACTTTCAGGTGAAGTTTGTTAATATTTTGTTTGTTTATATTCGCGGAAATTAAAACTAGATATATATTTTTCATTTTCAAATTTTCCAAAAGATCGATTTTTTAAATCGATATGCAGTACTGAATCGATCCAGTGAATCGATGTTTCACCCTTGAAAATCTCCTTTCGATTTTTTTTTTGTATTGGAAAAAACGATAAAATTATTTACAATTAGTTATGTGTCTGTAACATTACGGTGTTGCCGACTAAAGGGTTTATTACTCAAAAACTCGTGAGATGGCTGTATGTTTGTTTTTTTGCAGTTTTTTTTTAAATACATTTTGAAAATAATTGTCTTCTTTCATACCTGATTTGACTTTGATATGAAATAAATGAATTTAAAAAAATCTAATTTTACTGATATCAGGTCATTTATTATGGTTTCTTTCTTGTTTCTTACAAAATAGATTTATATTTACATTATAAAAGACAACTTGAAAAAAAAATCGATTTTTTACAAATCGATCTTTTATACCTCGATTTTTTTGTTAATCGAGACATCAGCTTACGATTTGGATCGATTTAAAAGACTTTTCGGAAAGAATCGCCATCCCTAGTCGCCGCCAATTTGCTTAAACGGGCCTAACCAGTATCGCTATAAAGCCAAGATACACGGTACCGATACACGCGTGATGTTCGTATAAATTACGCTTCGTTTGTTTTTCTTGTGGCGGCAGTGATGCCGATACATACATATGTCCTTAATAATTCTATTATGAGGTATATCATTGTCATTTACTAGAACAAGTTTGTTTGGAAACGATAAACACAATCCATCAGATAGGTTTACAAAAAAAATATGGGACACGTATTTTTCTGCTTTTCACACAATCAAAAAGGAATAAGATACAGTGCGTTGAATACTCGTGTGACGTCACTACGAGCTACAATTTTTACCACGACGTGACATCACAAGCCCCCACTCCTGATCTTTGATGCTTTTTATCTTCGTAATTTTTTACAGATTTGATAAAGCACAAAATAAGTGTCCAGTATTTGTCGATAATATGTCTGACGCACTAAATAGAATCATATTTGAGGCCATGAGAACCATAGTTGGCTAACTTTTTTTTTTTACAGTATTGAGTATTTAATTAAACAGTCCAAATTGACCATTTTGATAGACCTAGAGTGGCGCTACAATGAATATTCTCTAGATGGCAGCATAATCACTGTTATGGTTTTTAGTCTGTGATCTTAATTTCAGGTGCCATAATGACCTAATTAAGATATTATATATGGCTTGTCCATTGAATTAGGCCGCTATGGTTCTCATGGCCTCATTTTTTGTAATCAGGAAACATCAGTATTCTTGCTATCGCTACATCTGGTATCACAGAACAGACTCACTGATATCTCTCGTGCCTTTGCAGCATCCCCTAAGATCGACCGGCGCAAGCAGCCGGCGCCCAAGAGGGAGAAGCCGGCCGGCGTGGTGGACAACCAGCGCGTGAGGGCCAAGCTGCAGCGCCTCAACGTGGCGCCGGGGCTGCTGCAGATGCAGGTCCTCAGCTGGGAGGAGGTCTGTGCTCAATACTCTATTGCAGGCGCGTGCAGTGGTTCGAGTTAGGGTAGGCCAGAGAAAATCTATACTTAATGTTATAAACCTGAAGAGTTTGTTTGTTTGAACGCGCTAATCTCAGAAACTACTGGTTCGAATTGAAAAATTCTTTTTGGGTTGAATAGACCATTTATCGAGGAAGGCTTTAGGCTATATATCATGACGCTTAAGCCAATAGGAGCGGAGCAGCAATAAAGAATGTTTTAAAATCGGGGATTCCACGGGGACACGAAGTCGCAGGCAGCAGCTAGTGTCCAAATAAATTTAAAAAAATAACCACATTATTCAGGGTTGATTTTTAATGAAATGAGTTGTTTTTAAATAGGCTATTAAAAAAAAAAAACGAAACACCACATTTCAACCCTGAATAATGTGGTGTTTTTTTTTTTTGGACATTTTCTCTGGCCTACCCTAACTCGAACCACTGCACGCCACTGCTCAGTTATTTATTGCATTGCACAATGCACATAGATGATATGTGAAAATTGTATGGACACAATTGTGGACCCTGTTGGGCACAGCAAAGACATTCCATAATGAAAAACTTTTTACAAAAAAATACAACCGACTTTTCCACAAAAAATTAAAAAAGTACAAAATAACTTTAATTTCGGAACTCGGTGTTTGTGGTTCCTTTTTCATTTTTTGAACACCGACTTCCGAAATTAAAGTTATTTTGTACTTTTTTGTGGAAAAGTCGGTTGTATTTTTTTGTAAAAAGTTTTTTATTTTTCACTTTTTAGTGGTACCTAAACCCCCCTCCCCTCCCCCCACCTAAACGAACCAATTACATTAGTGTAAAAAAAACGCACTGCTCCAATGCAGAGTAAACTAAAAGGTCGTCAATGTAGACAATGTAGATATTTTTTTAGATTTTTGTTGATTTTTCAAAAACCGCTTGTTCGATTTCGATAAAATTTTCATGGGACCATTTGGGAAGTATACCCTTTCCAACAAAAAAAGAATTTTTCAAATCGGTTGGCAAGCGACGGAGTTATGCGCGAACAAACATCCGAATTGAGAACCTCCTCCTTTTTTAGAAGTCGGTTAAAAATAACTTGTAGCTGAATTGCATTTTTGATATAGTACGGGAGCGCGCGCGCCGGGCTCGCCAGTCGCTAACATACCACCGCCTTGCCACGTCCTAATGTACCGTGTAACTATAGCCGAGCATTGTGAACCTTTATTAAATACTAGCTGCTGCCCGCGACTTCGTCCCCGTGGAATCCCCGATTTTAAAACATTATTTATCGCTGCTCCGCTCCTATTGGCTTAAGCGTGATGATATATAGCCTAAAGCCTTCCTCGATAAATGGTCTATTCAACCCAAAAAGAATTTTTCAATTCGAACCAGTAGTTCCTGAGATTAGCGCGTTCAAACAAACAAACAAACAAACTCTTCAGCTTTATAATATTAAAAGTATAGATTAAATATTTTGTCTAAATTCAGTACAACTTAAACTCGCGTATTATTTACCTGGACCCATATCATCAACACGCACAACAAACTTATATACTAACTTACTCTAAATACAATTTCATTAAATATACGCCACCATGTCAGGGGAAAAGTCGGCTGACTTCTGCCGAGGGGAGGGGGGGGGGGGGGGGGGGGTTGTAGTTCATTATCTGCCTGCCTTTTCTCAATTATATTGGGTTCGGCTTCTAGTCAAACCGGATTCAGCTGAATTCCAGTATTTTACGTGAAGCGGCTGCCTACATTATCTGGGTACTTTTTGGCAGATTTACAGGCCTCTGATTGAAACTTTTGGTGGTCTAGTTGAAATGAATAAATTGACTTTGTATAAACAAAAAAAGTTTATTTCTTTATTTGTCCCTCTATAGACTATATATGTATGTATATATATATAAACGGATGAACTTGGATAAAACCAAGGTCATGTTCAACGAACATGTTCTACCGGAACCGATTGCGATTCACGGTGCCGTTCTCGAAGTTGTTCAAAAATATGTGTACCTCGGGCAGTCATTGCAGTTAGGTAGAAACAATTTTGAGGGCGAGGTGAACAGAAGAATTCAGTTGGGTTGGGCAGCATTTGGGAAGCTACGTCAAGTCTTTACATCGTCGATCCCACAGTGCCTAAAGACGAAAGTCTTCAATCAGTGCGTCCTACCCGTCATGGCATACGGAGCCGAAACGTGGACACTGACGGCTCGTATGGTCCACAAGCTCAAAGTCGCTCAGCGGGCTATGGAAAGGGCTATGCTCGGTGTGTCTCTGAGGGATCGCATCAGAAATGAGGTGATCCGTCAGAGAAGCAAGGTAATCGATATAGCCCACCGGATTAGTAAGCTGAAGTGGCAGTGGGCTGGCCATATTAGTCGTAGAACCGACAACCGTTGGGGTAAACGAGTTCTAGAGTGGAGACCGCGTCTCGGCAAACGTAGTGTAGGACGTCCTCAGGCACGGTGGAGTGACGATTTGCGCAGGACGGCTGGCAGAAACTGGATGCGAGAAGCCGAAAATAGATCTAAGTGGCGTGCAATTGGAGAGGCCTATGTCCAGCAGTGGACTGCAACAGGCTGCTGATGATGATGATGATATATATAAAAGCGAAATACCACTCATTAATTTATCACGAAATCTCAGAAACAAACTTAAAATTTGGCAGATATAGATATACGCTAAGAACGGGTTTTACGAAACTCCACCAGGGCGTTAAATCGGGGGTGAAAATTGACTGTACTAAATCTGCGCAGACGAAGTCGCGGGCGAAGTGCTAGTCACTACACAGTATAAAACAAAGTCGCTACCCGCTGTCTGTCCCTATGTATGCTTCGATCTTTAAAACGCCACAACGGATTTTGATGCGGTTTCTTTTAATAGATAGAGTGATCCAAGAGAAAGGATAATATAGTAGGGATTTAGTATCAGCATTGTACCCGAGTGAAGCCGGGGCAGGTCGCTAGTACTATATATATTCATGTAACGCGTCCGTGTGTTTGCGTAATGGAAGTTCATAAATGTAATGTGTCATCAGGTAGAAGAGGAACGCCAAAGAGCGCTGTCGAGCGTAACGTTCACGCGGCACGAGTACCGCTGCTACGACTGCGCGCTCGGCTTCAACCACCGCTCCAAGCTCGCCAACCATCTCAAGAAGCACGAGCCGGTGAGTACCGCGAGCTGCCTCCTGCGCCCGCGCCGTCGCGGACAGGAAGCGCTTGTTGCGGCGCGGGCACAAGTACTCCTTGGAGCCCGCCGCCAAGCAGCTCCGAGGTAGTACCCGCCTCCAAGCAGCTCCGAGGTAGTACCCGCCGCCAAGCAGCTCCGAGGTAGTACCCGCCTCCAAGCAGCTCCGAGGTAGTACCCGCCTCCAAGCAGCTCCGAGGTCGTACCCGCCTCCAAGCAGCTCCGAGGTAGTACCCGCCGCCAAGCAGCTCCGAGGTAGTACCCGCCTCCAAGCAGCTCCGAGGTAGTACCCGCCTCCAAGCAGCTCCGAGGTAGTACCCGCCGCCAAGCAGCTCCGAGGTAGTACCCGCCGCCAAGCAGCTCCGAGGTAGTACCCGCCGCCAAGCAGCTCCGAGGTAGTACCCGCCTCCAAGCAGCTCCGAGGTAGTACCCGCCGCCAAGCAGCTCCGAGGTAGTACCCGCCTCCAAGCAGCTCCGAGGTAGTACCCGCCTCCAAGCAGCTCCGAGGTAGTACCCGCCGCCAAGCAGCTCCGAGGTAGTACCCGCCGCCAAGCAGCTCCGAGGTAGTACCCGCCGCCAAGCAGCTCCGAGGTAGTACCCGCCTCCAAGCAGCTCCGAGGTAGTACCCGCCTCCAAGCAGCTCCGAGGTAGCATCCGCCGGATGCTTCCTCGGAGCTTCTTCTGAGTTCTTCGCTAACACAATCCAGTGTTGGCGAAGAACTCCGAAGAAGCTCGTCGTTGCGCACGTTGAGCCGAGTTGAGCGGTGTTGTGTGGTTGCAGAGCGCGGGCGAGCTGCTGTGCGCGGTGTGCAAGGTGCGCTGCAAGGACGCGCACGCGCTCAGCGCGCACCGCAGGCGGCATCGGCTCAGGTACTGTACAGCTTTACTAGTTGATTATTACATTAGCATACGCATAATCAGCTTCTTAACGTCCCCACTGCTGGGACTCAGGCCTCCTCTCTAGGAGAGGGAATGTGCCGTAATCCAGCACGCGGGCCCAGTGCGGGTTGGTGAATGTCACATGTCTTCGAATTTTTAGTTTTAGGATATGCCGGTTTCCTCACGATGATTTCCTTCAACGTTTTAAAGCAGTGGTGATGAAATTAATTAGAGAAAGTAATACGCCTGGCTGGGTTTGAACCACTTGGCCACCACTGCTCAATTACAGATTAGATTATTACATTCTCTTTAAAATCCATCCAAAGGTTGTCTTGAAAAGATCGCTTTTAGCGATAAGGCCGACCATTGTGTCACCCTATGTAATGTTTCTTCATCTATATTTTCTGTAACTTAAATGGTGTACATAATAAATTTTATTCTATTCTATTCTACGTACATAATAATTAATAGAAAGATTTGTAATTTTAACCGACTACTAATAAAGGTTTCTCAAGTCGACTGTATTTTTTTTTATTGTCTGTGTTACCTCATAACTTTGTACTGGGTGTACCGATTTTAATTATTCTTTTATATCCGAAATGTGGTACTTGTCGTGTGGTCCAATTTAAATTTGAGTGAGATCTGACCACTTGTATTTGAGCTATCCCTAATATTGCGTGGCTTCGACTACATTGATGATGGTCTCATGCCGCCCTCTTGTCTATTAAAAACGAAAAAAAAAAATCTGTATACGATGGTTTGGAAGGGTATCTTAGTATTTCAAGGTAGTCTCTTTTTAGTTTGGTGAAGATCTGATGAAGAACCGAGATAGGAAACGGAACTCTTCAATAAATGATAGCAAATCTTTCGGGATTGCTGAAATCGCATGTTTGTTTATTGTTTACACCAGTTTATAACACGTGCGCTGTGATGGGTATGTTTAGCTGTGGGGTGTCACCACTAAAAAGAAGGACAAAAAAAAAAAAAAACAAAAAGTACAAACAACTTCTAAAAAAAACACAAAAAGTATAGATTAATTTAGATTTCTGAAGTCGGTGTAATGGATGTTTCTTCGTGTTTTGAACACCGACTTCCGAAATTGAAGTTATTTTATACTTTTTGTTTAAAAGTTTTTAATTTTGTTTTTAGTGGTGGTTATATTTTTTTGTAAAAAAGTTTGTTGTTGCAAAAAATTAGAGATCCTTAAGAAAATTGCAATAATATAACCAAAAGTAGCAAAGTTTTACCTGTAAAAGTCATTATTTGGCGTGCCGTGAGAAAAATATTGATAATAATTACAAATAGAGATGTTTCCTGAGTAAAAAAAATATGATTATATTTAGTCCGTCAGGTAGATTATCGAAAAATATTGGACACCTAGATTTTTGCTTTATCAAATCTGTAAAAAAATGACGAAGATAAAAAATGACGAAGATCCAAATTGCAACCTCAATATCAGCTACTTAACCCCACCCATCCAAATCGCGACTTCATTGGTGAAGTCGCGATTGAAGTCGCGGTGAAGCAACTATTGAGTTGCTTAACACACCCATCCAAATCGTGACCACACTAACAGCTGCTTAATTCCATCCATCCTTTTCGTAACCTTGCCAACAGTTGCTTAACACACCCATCCAAATCGCGACCTCACTAACAGCTGCTTAACCCCACCCATCCAAACCGCGACCTCACTATTAGTAGCTTAACTCCACCCATCCTTTTCGCAACCTTGCCAACAGATGCTTAACACACCCATCCAAATCGTGACCACACTAACAGCTGCTTAATTCCACCCATCCTTTTCGCAACCTTGCCAACAGTTGCTTAACACACCCATCCAAATCGTGACCTCACTAACAACTACTTAACTCCACCCATCCTTTTCGCAACCTTGCCAACAGTTGAATGCCTTGTTGCATTAAGTCCGCCCATGTACCACTATTGTACATAAAGTTTAAATAAATAAATAAATAAAACAGTTGCTTAACACACCCATCCAATTCGGGACCTCACTAACAGCTGCTTAACCCCTTCCATCCAAATCGTGACACAAAGTGTCACAGCTTTTCGTATGATTTTTTTCCGTCTAGCCCCCTTTTACAACGCGCGATAAGGAACTTCGTTCCAAAACTTCGTTCCAAAAAACATAAACATTATCTTACTAGCTGCTGCCCGCGACTTCGTCCCCGTGGAATCCCCGATTTTAAAACATTCTTTATCGCTGCTCCGCTCCTATTGGCTTAAGCGTGATGATATATAGCCTAAAGCCTTCCTCGATAAATGGTCTATTCAAACCAAAAATAATTTTTCAATTCGAACCAGCAGTTCCTGAGATTAGCGCGTTTAAACAAACAAACAAACAAACTCTTCAGCTTTATAATATTAGTATAGATTACACTGTATCAGTAAAGGATGTGCTCTAGTCCAAGTACAACCAGTGACAGTTCTAATACTACAGTTTGCGTGTGTCCCCATCACTGTTGGATACAGGGCTGGTGGCTAAGGGACTCAAGCCCCCAACGGAGATATCTTTGGTAGTCTACAACGTAACGAAATGATTG
Organism: Hecatera dysodea; assembly: GCA_905332915.2. Taxonomy (NCBI): domain Eukaryota; kingdom Metazoa; phylum Arthropoda; class Insecta; order Lepidoptera; family Noctuidae; genus Hecatera; species Hecatera dysodea. The sequence goes on along the minus strand of HG995317.1, from coordinate 242,759 downwards.
AGGAATTTACGAAAAGTAATCCGATGCGTTTAGCAAAATAAAATATTATCACTATGTGTGTTTTTGGTGTTACTTGTTGTTGGTGTGTATTGTGATAAACGTATCTTCCTCAAACGGTAATTGTCCGCAGATGGCGCTGCTGCGCGTGCGGCGCCACGTCCTCCCGCGCGGACGTGGCGGCCGACCACGTGGCGCGCGAGCACGGCGCGCCCAGCCCCACGCACACCTGCCGCGTCTGTGGCCACACTGCGGCGTACGTATACACTTAGTGCTTGTGTCGCGCGGACGTGGCGGCCGACCACCCAGCCCCACGCACACTGCGGCGTACGTATACACTTAGTGCTTGTGTCGCGCGGACGTGGCGGCCGACCACCCAGCCCCACGCACACTGCGGCGTACGTATACACTTAGTGCTTGTGTCGCGCGGACGTGGCGGCCGACCACCCAGCCCCACGCACACCTGCCGCGTACGTATACACTTAGTGCTTGTGTCGCGCGGACGTGGCGGCCGACCACCCAGCCCCACGCACACTGCGGCGTACGTATACACTTAGTGCTTGTGTCGCGCGGACGTGGCGGCCGACCACCCAGCCCCACGCACACCTGCCGCGTCTGTGGCCACACTGCGGCGTACGTATACACTTAGTGCTTGTGTCGCGCGGACGTGGCGGCCGACCACCCAGCCCCACGCACACTGCGGCGTACGTATACACTTAGTGCTTGTGTCGCGCGGACGTGGCGGCCGACCACCCAGCCCCACGCACACTGCGGCGTACGTATACACTTAGTGCTTGTGTCGCGCGGACGTGGCGGCCGACCACCCAGCCCCACGCACACTGCGGCGTACGTATACACTTAGTGCTTGTGTCGCGCGGACGTGGCGGCCGACCACCCAGCCCCACGCACACTGCGGCGTACGTATACACTTAGTGCTTGTGTCGCGCGGACGTGGCGGCCGACCACCCAGCCCCACGCACACTGCGGCGTACGTATACACTTAGTGCTTGTGTCGCGCGGACGTGGCGGCCGACCACCCAGCCCCACGCACACTGCGGCGTACGTATACACTTAGTGCTTGTGTCGCGCGGACGTGGCGGCCGACCACCCAGCCCCACGCACACTGCGGCGTACGTATACACTTAGTGCTTGTGTCGCGCGGACGTGGCGGCCGACCACCCAGCCCCACGCACACTGCGGCGTACGTATACACTTAGTGCTTGTGTCGCGCGGACGTGGCGGCCGACCACCCAGCCCCACGCACACTGCGGCGTACGTATACACTTAGTGCTTGTGTCGCGCGGACGTGGCGGCCGACCACCCAGCCCCACGCACACTGCGGCGTACGTATACACTTAGTGCTTGTGTCGCGCGGACGTGGCGGCCGACCACCCAGCCCCACGCACACTGCGGCGTACGTATACACTTAGTGCTTGTGTCGCGCGGACGTGGCGGCCGACCATGCGGCGCGCTGAGTGTTTCAGAACACAAAGTGACATTCTATTAGCAAAGCATGAAGAACTCTTATCCGGTAGCGTAGGAACCTAAGTAATACTAATACAAGCATACAAATGTCGTTTTATGTGTAGATCGTTCGCAAAACTGCGCAACCACTTGAAGAATCATGCCGAGCGGCAGAAGTGTGAGCTGTGCGGCAAGACCTTCCGGGACAGGACCTCGCTGCGGACGCATCTCTTGTGAGTACCGTCTCCTGAGTGATCTTTTTATTTGAGATGTGTTTGCTCTTGACTCTAGTCTAGGTCGCAGGTGACAGAGACAAAGTCGACGATGGAATGAGCTTACCCAGAAGACGCCTGTTCACTGTAACTTTGAAGAGATTAGGTTTGAATGCGTTCGGAAACACAGACGCAGGCAGAGAGTTCCACTCCTTTGCTGTGCGCATTATAAAAGACGATTGGAAAAGCTTGGTGCGAATTGCTGGAATAGCTACAAAGTAGGGATGGTAACTTTCAGTGCGTGACTATGTCCGGTGGTAGCCGGTGGGATGGTAACTTGCAGTGCGTGACCAAGTCCGATAGTAGAAGGGGGCCGGTGGGATGGTAACTTGCAGTGCGTGTAGATGTCCGGTGCTAGAAGGGGGCCGGTGGGATGGTAGCTTGCAGTGCGTGACCATGTCCGGTGGTAGAAGGGGCCGGTGGGATGGTAGCTTGCAGTGTGTGACCATGTCCGATGGTGTTAGGGGGCCGGTGGGATGGTAACTAGCAGTGCGTGTAGATGTCCGATGGTAGAGGGGGCCGGTGGGATGGTAGCTTGCAGTGCGTGACCATGTCCGGTGGTAGAAGGGGCTGGTGGGATGGTAGCTTGCAGTGCGTGACCATGTCCGGTGGTAGAAGGGGCCGGTGGGATGGTAGCTTGCAGTGCGTGACCATATCCGGTGGTAGAAGGGGCCGGTGGGATGGTAGTTTGCAGTGCGTGACCATGTCCGATGGTAGAAGGGGGCCGGTGGGTTCCGAGCGAGAAAAAGGGATGGAGCTATATAGGGTGTATAGCTCTATCCCTCTTTCTCGCTCGGAAGACTCACGTTTTAACACCTCATGGTACGCCCGCTGTACGGTTCGCTCGTTTGTTTTTAAATAATATATTTGTTTGTATTATATGTACGTAGCATCCACGCGGGCTCCAAGGAGTACGCGTGCCCGCGCTGCGACAAGCGCTTCCTGTTCAAGAAGGCGATGGAGGTGCACCTCGTGACGCACGCCGCCTCCGCGCTGCTCTACTGCGTGCGCGTGAGTACTGTGTGTGTGTGTAGGGCAGCCTGCCGGGTAAGCGGCGCGCGCTGCGACAAGCGCTTCCTGTTCAAGAAGGCGATGGAGGTGCACCTCGTGACGCACGCCGCCTCCGCGCTGCTCTACTGCGTGCGCGTGAGTACTGTGTGTGTGTGTAGGGCAGCCTGCCGGGTAAGCGGCGCGCGCTGCGACAAGCGCTTCCTGTTCAAGAAGGCGATGGAGGTGCACCTCGTGACGCACGCCGCCTCCGCGCTGCTCTACTGCGTGCGCGTGAGTACTGTGTGTGTGTGTAGGGCAGCCTGCCGGGTAAGCGGCGCGCGCTGCGACAAGCGCTTCCTGTTCAAGAAGGCGATGGAGGTGCACCTCGTGACGCACGCCGCCTCCGCGCTGCTCTACTGCGTGCGCGTGAGTACTGTGTGTGTGTGTGTAGGGCAGCCTGCCGGGTAAGCGGCGCGCGCTGGATGGGTGACCGTCTTCATGTACTGAGACTCCTCCGTGGGCACGTTAAGCCGTCGGTCCCGGCTGTCATATGTAGATCTTTGGCAGTCGTTACGGATTGTCAGAAGCCAGTAAATCTGACACCAGTTTTGCTAAGTACCGTGTTACCCATTTGATGGGTTGTGGAGGTCTGGTAGGCAGCCGCTCCACGTAAAATACTGGTATTCAGCTGAATCCGGCTTGACTGGGAGCGTACCCCAATATAGTTGGGAAAAGGCAGGCAGATGATGATATACAATAGTGGTACATGAGCGGACTTAATGCAGTAGGACTTTATTTTTCGAATTCAGTGTTGGTCCCATTGTAAAGTTGTTGATAATCATGAGTTTAATGACCGCTTAAAAGTTTTTTCTGTTTATATCGTTGTAGGTGGCAGCACTGAAGTGTTATTGTCAAGTATATTTGCTTATAACTTTAGAATATGCGACACTAGATGGCGTAGTCAACGCCATGCCTGTTCGATATTCGACCGCCACAACCTAATTATTGAGTAACATGGTACCCTATACCTGTCAGATTCTTTAGCTTAAAAAAGCAGACGATTTTAATATTATTCCCTCCCCCCATCATAGTATAATGTGCCGTGTGTTTTTAGCTGTCCCTCTCCCCTGGTAAAACTTCCCGTCATCTAGCATAGTTTCAATCATGTCGAATTGCCATCAATAAGATCCCCCTTTTTTAAGCATGTTGACTCCTCCCACTCTGGGCGGAGCGGAAGGGAGTGTCAGACTCTTACTGACTCAAACCCACACGTGGTCTTCCTAGTGCCCGCCGCGTTCCAGGGCCGCGGTCACTCTTCCGAACAAATACCTGTGTCCTGGCAGCCAATAAGTTCTCCTAACTATAGCCAATTATAGCTTTATCTTCTTAATACGAGTTAGGGTCAGCTCACACCACGAATGTAGACACGTTCCGCTGCGCAGCGAGATGTCGTGTTGGCAACAATTTTAAGCGCCTCGCAATGTTGCGATGCGTCTGGCGGGGGCGCGCGGCACAGCGTGAAATCACTGGCCTCTTCCAGTATCGTCGCGTCGCGTGTCGGTGTGAGCTGACCCTTAGTTGTTACCTAATTCGTTTTTAGTGAGTGTGGCCCGATCAGCAGCCCTATTATGACGTCCTAAATCCATCATGATTTCTGTGTCAGACGGAGACGGAGTTACACAAAACGAATAGCACTATCTCTTTCCCTCACACGACTCATGATAGCACTTCGTAATACGGCCACTGGGCCCCAAGTCTGCTATTTTTACAATTTGATCATTCCAACACGATCCCATTTTCATTTTGCTAAAAGTTTGTAATCTGCTAAAGTCATAATGGTCGATCATTGGTCTGTCAATGGTCTCGTAATACTTTTAGATAACCGAGCTATTAAAAGCAATGACTGCACAATGACGTTCTAATGGTAGTTCACTGATCAAAGGAACTGTCAAAATTTCAGCAGATTACCGCATACGTCTGTCATTCATTTCTCATTACATACGAGATTACCATTCTATGCCATTTCTTTCAATGGACTGTCAGTGGTTGATCATTATTGGAAAGTCATAGTGACGCTTTTATATTAGTAGATTACCAAACTTGTCAAAATCGACCATTATGAAATCAATGATAGACCATTCTGACACTATTGTAATAGCAGACTTGAGGCCCTGATGTGTTGCACGGGGCAATAGGGAACGTGCAGAAACTATAGGTGGCAGCACAGACGCGTCAATGTCAAGTATATTTTAATTATAAGTTTCAAATTTGTAACGCTATATGGCACAGTCTATTTCGTGCACGTTCCCGTAAACGGAGGGTGCAGGAAGTATAGGTGGCAGCACAGGACGAATACTTACAACGTAAAAGTTTCCGATTTGCGACACTAGATGGCATAGTGTACGCCGTGCACGTTCCCTATCCAATGTGTTTGTGTTGCAGTGCGACGTGAACTTCAAGAACCACATGTCGTTTACGCAGCATATGAAGTACAGCCTCAAGCACGTCGACCCCGCCAAGCTCAAGTGAGTATCAAGTCCTGCGGGCGTACCGTGACGTCTTAAAACGTGAGTCTTCCGAGCGAGAAAGAGGGATGGAGCTATATAGGGTGTATAGCTCTATCCCTCTTTCTCGCTCAGAAGACTCACGTTTTAAGTCGTCATGGTACGCCCGCAGTAGTCGTGAATGAGTCTGTTTCTCAGCGTGTCATTTTTAACTTTTAATTAATTCGTATTTTGTTATTTTAGCTTGTTTGTTTTTTATTTGTCTGTACTAATATTATAAAGATGAAAGTATTTTTGTATGTAACGAATAAACTCAAAAACTACTGGACCGATTTCAAAAATTCTTTCACCATTAGAAAGCTACATTCACCCTGAGTAACATAGGTTATATTTTATTCCCGTATTCCCACGGGAACGGGAACTACGCGGGTAAAACCGCGGGGCGCTGCACGTCTAAAATAAAATAAGAGTGATTCGTACTTGGCCGGTTTTTAAAAGCTTTTATTTAACTTTTAAGATACTCAAACCATAATATAATAGAGATGTTGCCTGAGTAAAACATATATGATTATATTTCCGTCAGTTAGATTATAGAAAAATATTTGACACGTATTTTTTTGCCTTTATCAAATCTATAAAAACTGACGAAGATAAAAAGCATCAAAGTGGGAAAGAGTGGGAGCGTATGACGTCACGGCTAGGTAAAAATTGTAGCGGGTAGTGACGTCATACTTGTTTACTCTGTATCGTCATCACTTTTTGTTTATATGAAAAAAGAAAAAATACGTGTCTAATGTTTTTTGGAAATCTATCCGACGGACTAATTAGATGTTTCTAGTTAACTACCCTATTGTGTCCGTCGACAGATACGCGTGCTCGGTGTGCAACAAGAAGTTCATGAAAGCGTCTCGCCTGGAAGAGCACAACCTCGCCGTGCACCTGAAGGCGACGCCCATCTCCTGCACCGCGCCCGGCTGTGACTTTGTGAGTACTCATTAATTATAAATGATATTTATACTGTAAGGAGGTCTTTGACTAACATCCAAAAGTCCAAACTCAAGGTTTGCCAACGTGTTGCGGAATTTGTTCGAAAGAGTCACCGCGGCCCTGGAACGCGGCGGGCACAAGAGGATCACGGGTGGGTTTTAGTCAGTAAGAGTCTGACACTCCGTACCGCTCCACCCAGGGCGGGAGAGGTCATTTGATGATTACCCATCCAAAAAAAAGAGGTTTGCTAACGTGCTAAGGAGCGCAGTATACTTGGTGTTAAATTAACGGATCGAATTCGAAACACGATACTGCGCTCGAAAACAGATCGTTGACGTGGCTCAGAAGGCTGTCCAGCTTAAATGGGACTGGGCTGGACATGTCCGTCGTATGTCCATCGAGCGGTGAGCCTATAACACACAAAACTGGTGCCCTGACATCGCGAGGGGGCCGCGGCAGACCACGAAGGAGATGGCGGGACGACTTGGATGTCTTCCTTGGGAACTGGCAGGATGTGGCACAGGGTCGGGAACTGTGGAAGGAGTGGAGGGAGGCCTTTGTCCAGCAGTGGGACATTTCAGGCTAACTATAACTGTAAGGAGGTTGTAAAAAACTTTTTTTAGCCGTTATAAGCTAGATGAAGCCGGTGTTTTCTAGCCGACTACCCTGAGAAGAAACACCGGAACAAACTCAAAGGTCAAAGTCTCTTTTGAAGTCCATACAATTATACTGGTCAAATCATATGAGAACCGTGTCTGAGGTAGCCTTATGAGGAAAGTGCCACACAGGTTTGTGTGGAGCTGTCCAGACAGTGCAAGCTCACTAGCTTACCTTTCTTATCACTAGCTATAATAATCGTGTTTATAATCAATATTGTAGATCTTTTGAAAGTAGGTTTTATAGGTTCGTACATTACTGATTATACTACAGTTGATAACAGAATCGGTCATATCAATACATAGTATAAAACAAAGTCGCTTCCCGCTGTCTGTCTCTATGTATGCTTAGATCTTTAAAACTTCGCAACGGATTTTCAAGAGGAAGGTTTATATGTATACTACATGCATAATACAGCAGAGATTTAATATCAACATTGCACCAGTGCGAAGCTGGGGCGGGTCGCTAGTACAACAATATTAAGGTCTTATAGGGTAATTTGTGCTTTAGTATGCACAATTTTGCCATTATTATATGACCCTGTATTCCCAGCTCAGCCTGACAGCTTCGATGGGCACGTCCGCGATTCTCATTGTATAGGAAACGTGCAGAAACTATAGGTGGCAGCACAGACGCGTCAATGTCAAGTATATTTTACTTGTGTGTGCTAAGCTACTGAAAAAAGAAAAAGAAGACATGACTCCGAAGAATTAAAAAAGGCATTTCCATATCCAAAAAAACTATGGGACACCATAAAAAGTATCACAAATTCTCAAAAAACAAAGAATCCCTCCAAACAGCTCTTTACTCACTCCTACTCACCAGGACAGTCTTGCAATAAGATAAACGAATTCTTTGTCAATATTGGGAAAAAACTTGCAAATAATATACAAAATTATGAACCCCCACACATAGCTCAAAATCCAACAAATCTTTTGTAGAAGAACAAACAGATCCGGATGAAGTTAGTACTATTAACCAGCTCAGGGTTAATGCGGCCACGGGATGGGATGGCATATCTCAAACCTTTCTTAGAAGGTATGCTCGAACCCTTGCACCAAAAATTTGCCACTTTTTCAATCTTTGATTTGAATCGCCTACCTTCCCTACTTTTAAAAAGGCAATCATTCATCTTATCGTCAAGGGTGGCGACGGGAGTTTACTAAATAACTATCGCCCAATAGCAGTTCTCAGTGCCTTATGTAAGGTGCTTGAATGCCTCACAAACAAACGGCTAGTGCACTCCCTCGAACACTTCAAGCTTTTATCCCCCCACTTTTTTTATTTGGATGGGAAATCATCAAACGACCCCTCCCGCTCTGGGCGGTGCGGAAGGGAGTGTCAGACTTTTACTGACTAAAACCCACCCGTGATCCTTCTTGTGCCCTTTGCGTTCCAGGGCCGCAGTGACTCTTTCAACGATTTGGCTTTTGCAAGAACAAAACCACTTGTGACGCTGTCCATATGTTAGTCAATAACATAGTGAATGCCAACAATAAAGTCCTAACCATATTTCTGGATCTTGCGAAAGCATTTGACACTGTTCCCGTCTCCACTCTTTTGTTCAAACTTGAAAGTTTAGGTGTGAGGGGCGCTCCTCTTGATTTATTCAGAGTTATCTTACTAACCGCTCTCAATTAGTGGCTATAGAGGGCCACATAAGTGATGAACTAACCATACAGTATGGCGTGCCTCAAGGAAGCATTTTGGGTCCCACACTGTTTCTTGTGTTTATTTACAACCTCTGCAATCTCCAAATTCTTAATGTCACAATAGTTTCCTTTGCAGACGATACTGCTATCACATTCACCGCAAACTCATGTTCGGAACTCCAAGCAACCGCATAAGACGGTTTTAATTCTGCCTTGCAGTGGCTTACATCTTACACTCTGACTCTCAATGACAATAAAACCAACTTCATCACTTTGTAAATGACCAATAACTCCCAACCAAAAACCACAATTTGTTTAAAAGCCCGTTCTTGTCTCACACAATTACTAACTAGATCTAAAATCATTATACCTGTGTAACTCAACCATGCAATGTAATCTAGTCCTAACTTAATGAATACAATTTATTAATAATAATAGGTTTCAAATTTGCAACACTAGATGGCACAGTCTACTTCGTGCACGTTCCCTAAACGGAGGGTGCAGGAAAAGTATAGGTGGCAGCACAGTTCAAATATTTACAACGTAACAGTTTCCGATTTGCGACACTAGATGGCATAGTGTACGCCGTGCACGTTCCCTATGTGACATGACGCTGGCAGGTATCCGCACGTCCCCAGACAGAACAGTGCCGTTCCTTGGTATTTCAAAAGTGTATTTGAGATGGATCGTATATCTGCAGGCGTGCGCGTCCCGCGCGGCGCTGCGCTCGCACGCGCGCGCGCGGCACGGCGGCGGGCGCGCGGCACGCAACCACGTGTGCCACGCGTGTGGGAAGGCCTACATGGTGAGCGTCTACATTTTTATACTTATATTATACAGAGGAAACATATTTTTGATTGTTTGTTTGTATTGAATAAGCTCTGTATCTACCAGGGCCCCATGTCTGCTATTACAATAGTGTCAGAATGTTAAATAGTCAACTTAAAATTAAATAAACATACACATACAATTAAATATTCAACAATCAATCAAAGTAAAGAGACACATTAAAATTAAATATTCAACAACAAATTAAATTAAACATACACATTACAATAAAATAATCATCATTAAATTAAATCAACATACACATTACAATTAAAGGGTCGGGTTCTCCAAACGAACTCCTGCCCAACGATACTATCGTTTGGCAGGAGTTGGGGTGTAAAATCGATTGAATCTGGAAGAGCTTGAGTCCCTGATTATAACGCTACCACTCTTATTAAAAGGTAACGCATATTTATCGAAAATTTAATAAAATAAGTTACTAACCTCAAATTGATTAAGCGGCAAACGGAACGTTAAAATGGGTGTTTGACAACCAAATCTGCCACAATATAGTGTCTGTGGTGTAAATATCGTGCAAAATCGGTAAAACGGAACGTAAAAAAGACATTTCAATCATGTGTCTATGTCAACACATTCCTATTATGTTCCGTTTCTTCCCGAGTTGCGTGTTTGTTTTGAATTATTATTTTAGCTTTTTTCAACGACGAAGACAAGAGCGACCGAAGCGAGGTCGGGACATGGGGCACCCCGACTCGGACAGGTTAGGTTAGAAGGAGTGGCGGAGTCTAGTGAGCGAGCGAAGCGAGCGAGCAGACTCCGCCACTCCTTCGTGGTTTTTTTTTTTTAAACCCTTGAGCCCCGCGAAGCGGGGCTCCGACACGCTTTTAAAGCCACTTTTAAGTGTTTTGAGGTTAGGTTACTAAAAGTCGATTTTCTCGGAAACGGTG